>OX246756.1:10000000-12500000 GCA_945910035.1 Brachypalpus laphriformis
TACTTCTGAGACACTGGTGGTATCATATCTTCGAAACCATAGCAAACTACTATTGACTTTCCCGAATTCGGTGCGTACATTTAATTTAGTACCACAGTCAGTCGGAAGAATACTGCTAAGATAGCGGAAGCCTTCTTCTATATCGATCTATTGACCACCAATGCTGACTAGTCATGTTGAGTTGTTCAATCTGAAAATCATAAAACCGATGGTAATTTGGTTCTTTATTTTTTGCGATATAAGGCAATCATAATCATCACTCCACTGGTTTCCACCGAATCGAGAACTAGCTGCTCGTTTGAATTTTCTTTAATTCGGGAGAAGTTCTAGTTCTAGTTTTGGTCTTCCTCTTCCCACCAGTGAACGCCTCAAACTTTATACAATGTGACCGGAATGCTTTATTTCTTTAAAGCGCCCTTGTTGCGGCTATTGGTTCTTCTATATGAAGATTATCTACTCCGTTTAGCTTTCGAAAGAGCTTACCATCATTTCCTGGTAATCAAGTCTGAAACTTATAGTGGTGGTAGAATTTTCCCGATATGTATGCGAGTTTTTCTTATTTCGTGAAGCGTCAATGCAAGTTGTATTAGATGGATTTACTTCTACTTCCTTGTCGGGCAATGCTGGTGCACCCCTCTCTCGAACACTGTTTGTGTCTCTCACTCGAAATTCAATGCATTCCTTGGAAGGTGATACATTATTCTTTATCGTCTTCTAGGCAAGGCCCTAACACTGTGGATGTTCAGATGAACACTTCGTTCATATTCGCGATCTAATTCTTTTGATCACTACTCAGATTTCAGATTGCTGGAAAAAATACCGAGAGCTTAGCTTTGACAGTAAGCCCAGCTTTCCGTATAGCTCTTTCAAAATTGATTCATCTTGATGAGGACAACATATTTATAATATACCTCGCATCATTTATGAGATACTTAAACTTTTCCACCTGTTTCAATCGGACTCCGCTAACAGGCAGAGTGCGTTGAAAGCGCGTTTAGGAAACTTAAGATTTGTTCATATTTACCTTTATATTGTCAGGGATGGTTGCAAAGGTATCAAAAGCGCGCTGCAGTTCGACTTGAAAGGATCTGATAACATTCAAATAATTCACGATGACTAATCCATAAGTCTGTTAATTTGAAACATCCTTCCCCACGACTACGCTGTGACATCCAGTTCTTATATACTTGTATAATAAAATGCACCCTTAATGGAGTCCAACGCCCACAGTGAAATGTGTTTATGCAATTTACTTATTTTTTTATATCCTGTATCTCATTGTGGGCCCTAGGGTCTCTACAACGCCTACGCACCATCGTGTATGGTTGCTGGCAATGTATCTGAGCTCTCCCCAACTGCCGTGCCTCCTCTCGACTGTTCTGCGCCATGTTCTCCTCGGACCGTCAGGTCTTCTGCCATCCTGAGTTAAAGAGTTCCATTGCATAGCATGGTTCGCTATGGAATTATTACCCTTTCGGAATGTGCGACCAATCCACTGCCACTTCCGCCGTTGGATGGTTGTGCCTATTAATTGCTGATCCGCTCTGTCGTATAGGTGTTCGTTAGAGATACGAACGTCTGCAGATTTCTAATGATAGTAATGATCACTCTCCACGTGCTGCATCCATATAACAGCACGGATTCAACGTTGGAGCGGAACAGTCTTATTTTGGTGTTGAAACTGATTGCATTTCTTCGCTATATTTTGAACAACATCCCGAACGCGAACTTTGCTTTGGTAATCCTGTTGGCTAAATCCAGTTCGGTTCCCGATGGAGACAATACTCCCAATATACTGGAAATCCTCTACTCTCTCTACCGGTTATCCAGCAATGCACATTTGAGTCGATGAGTTTGTTCCAAGGCTGATATTTTTAGTTTCGCCGTATTAATTTTCAGCCCGACGACGCCTGCCTCCCTCTCCACCTCTGCTGTCATTTGGTAGAGCTCCATAATTCTGTGAGAGAGTAAGCATACGAGTACATCGTCAGTGTAGTCAAGATGTTTAAGTTGGGATGTAATGTCCATCGAATTTCTCAGTTTCCCGTCGACAAAGCTGCACAAAGCACATCGAAAATCACCAATAGGAATAGTATTACTGAAAAAATATAGCCTTGTCTTACCCCACTTTGGATCTCAAATTCCTCAGACATCCTTCCTCTGTGCAGAACGGTACTTTTGGAGCCTTCAAACATAGCTTTGATAATAGCAATTAATTTAGCGGGAATACCTCTACTGCGTAAGGCACGCCAAATAAACTCCCTGTTGACACTATCGAATGCCTTCTCAAAATCGATGAACAACAGGTGAAGTGGCGATCGATATTCAACGCACTGTTCAATGATGATCCGCAGGGTGTTAATGTGGTCAACATAGGAGGATCCAGAGCGGAAACTTGCTTCTTTGGCATCGGGTATGTCCTCGAGATGTTGTTTGATTCGCTCCAGGATGACTTTAGCTATTATCTTAGCTACAGCAGGTAGAACGCAGATACCCCTCAAGTTTCAGCACTCCATTAAATTTCCTTTCTTAGGAAGCTTGGCGATCATTCCCTTTTTCCATTCATTAGGAAAGCTCTCAGCTTCCCAAGCTATCTCTATAAGTCGAAGCAGAAGCTCAGCCAATGCTGTTGGCGCTGCTCGTAAGAGCTCTGCGGGAATGCAGTCAAGTCCTACCGCCTTGTTGGTTTTAAGTGCTTATTACTAGTTTTAAATGCGTCGTTATTTAACTTAGTTTATCCGATGCAGGTTGTATATAAAGGCTGAAATGCCTTCTAGAGCGTACTATACGAACCTAATTGTATGCTCCCTCCAAATCCACATAACAGCTGTAGACAGATTTGGTTTACTCGCAGACTTTTCGAGTACCATTCTTAAAGTGAATAGTGGGCGGTAGTGCTTCTGTCGGGAGGAAAATCACATAGCTCATCTCCTACCTTAAACTCGACGTCAGTTCTGAAACAGCCAAGGCCATGTCCACATTTTCTCTTAAATTTCTTAAATGCTAAACTTTAAATCAGCCATTGATGCCCAATTTGTTCATCAATTTGATTAATCAGGAATTTAATATTAGCTCCGGATATTCTACAAACAACTTTGCATACCTATCCCCATACTTATGGCAGCGAATTGAAGTGGATCGGTGTGGGTAATTAACTCCAAATCCATTCCCATCCCCCTAAAAGAGAACCCAATTACCTTAAAGTACTTTTGAAATGATTGAATACAGCAATAGATACTTTCCCCATTTCCAGATACATTTTCCTATCGCAAACTGAAATCAGCGCGTGCTTATCCCAAATAAACATCAAAGCTGTAGCTGTAACTTAATTTTAAAAATAAAATGGCAAACGAAAGAGCGTCTGCAAAAAACCAAAATAAAAAGGGACGAGAAATATTGAAAAATCAATAATCGATTAAAAAGGTGTCCTCCAGGAGGAGGTTCATTCATGGTTCGTGACGTAACATAATCATCTGATAACTCAAGTGGACGGCGAAGATAAACAGAAGACACTACGAACGATAGGGGTGGGGGGAATGTAGTTTGCAGAGGATGTACTTCCAAGCGTATTGACTTTCACTTCAATTAGTCAATTTGCATAATTTTTCGATTCATTTAACCTGATTTAGTTGGAGATACTTTGTAGTGGAAAATGGGTGCAATAAGCATAGAATGACTTTTTATCTAACTACTATCGCCTAAGTGCACGATTTAATGATGATCAAATAATCTTGGTTCTTTTCTTTAGAAACTTGGCGAAGATAGATACTTTCTTGCATTTCGAGGTGCAATCAGTCCTTAGGGGGATGATAGAGGAGCGGAGATTGAATGGATCATCCATGGAAAAGGAAAACACGGTAATTGAAGTGAACTTTAATACCGCAGGGCGTAGTTTAATGCCTCGCAAAGGGAAATGAATTGAGTTTTACTAGTTTAAGGATACGACTTTGTCGTCTGACTACTACACTACAATATATCTTATGTACCCAATAGTTTCTGTGTAGATAGTTCTGGGTAAATTACAATGTATTTAGCTCTACATTCACTGAGTATTTATTTGGTAGTGAATTCGTCACGGTAGGTATCCAATCGATTTTTGCAATGCGACGCAAACCATCCTTAAGATTAAGTACTCGTAGAGTGCAGGCTAGTGAACTAAATTTAGTAATTGAAGTTATTCAGCAAAAATAGATGTTGGTCTACCAACAAAGCTGTTAACTTTGAATGCAGTGATTTAGCGTGTGTGAAGGTAACGAGTACGCTAAAGAAAATGTCACAGGGAACGCCTGTTAATGAAGAAGCATTGTTGTACTTTATAACAAACCAGCTTGTCTGGTGGATGTGCTGGATGGAGCACTAGTGAAAGATTCAGCGCTAGGTCTGGTGACTCCCAGTTTCGATGAACAATCATTTTGGACTTTGACAGTAGGAAAAGTGGCACAGTGGTAACGTATTCGATCAATACGCTGTCATGACCTGTTTGCGCTAAATTAACTAATTTAAATCTGCCTGGCATCAGTGACCCTCCTCTGGTATAGTTGATGATTCTTGTCGATTTCCTTGGATGATATGGCTAGTGATCCATACTTTATCATTAAAGGGAGAAGTTGGAATGACTTAAGTTGTTCTCATAATTTTTGTCATTAACTGGGATAAAATTGACTACTGTCAAAATATTAGGTTGCGCCTAATAGTATGATCCTTTTAACCATATCGGAAGACGTCATATCATTAGGTGTAGTGGTTTTGAAACTCATGTAGTATTAGGCCTCATTGCATACTTCTTGGATGGCGTCCGAACTATGGGAAAAGCCATCTTTTTCATTCGTATTCGATTCACAGTTTCGTTTTTTTCGAGTACTTATTTGGCCGCATTATTTAACTTCCTTACTCGAAATTAAGTACGGTGCAAATATTTTTCTAAGTTTTCACAGACTCGTCCTTTGGTTACACGTGATGCAAGGCTTTACGAAGGTAGACATCTCTCTCTTAAGTGAGTTACACTGCGTTTGTCTACAAGCTTTACATATTCTTGCCATTAATAAATAGTTTACCAGCTTACAATACTTACTGAGGCTGGTTGTGATCCTTGCGATAGTACTTCTGTTCAAGTCTAAACACTGAACTTGCTAAAGACAAGGCCGTCGGGTGGTCACCGGTCGGTGTGGGCGAAGTGGCGTAAGTGGTTAGTGCGTCGGATCACTGCGCGTGAGGTCCCAAGATCGAATCCCAGAAAACACCAAAAAGTTTTTCACGGTCCCACCTCTCGCGAGCGTCTGACAAACATCCGAGAGTATTGTCGTCACAAAAAAGCTTCTCAAATTGCCATTCGGATACGGCACTAAACTGTAGGTCGCTTCCATTCGTGTGAAAAAATATAACGCACACAACATGAGTGGTTGCCAAAAGCTAGGCCCTGACACTGTTGCGCAAAAATTTTTTTTTTTTTTTTGTCACCCGTTGGTTGATGGTGGTCGAACTGGTAGAACCACATCATATCCTCTCTCCGACAAAGCTAGACTAAGAAATAAACCGTTCCCAGCCTTAAGTCGACATCCCGCAGACTGATGGTAGTCATTTCTTTCTAGATATTGATGAAGGAAATTTAGATTTGTTTTGATGTATTCAGGCTCTTAACATATGTTGCAAGCTTTTTTCCCTTCGTTTCCACAGCAAATGACAAAGTAATATTTTATCTCAGGAAGTGACATCATTATTTTTGGTCCCACCCCGGCTGCATCGACCTATCTGCCAAGCTATGAGATGTAGTCACGATTTCCTTCTTGGAACAACAGGATAGGGTGCGGTGACTCCCCCCCACAATCGCATTCCAAGCATTTCCTTGTTCTCTAATCCTATCTCAACCACAAATCTTCCCTCAAAAAGAATTGCTTTCCCAACAACGAATTTGATTACAACACTGGCTGGTACTGAGATAAAACTATCCAACTTCCTCCGGCATCCGGCAAGCCACTGCAATTGTATGCATGGGGGCTCGTCGGCTCACTCCTCTGCTAGTACGTGACTTCTTGATGCTAAGAACTTATTTCCGTTAAATAAGATAGTATGTCCTTTGCTTGAGATAGTGGAATGTGATTGAATACGAGTAGATTCAGTTATACTTCTTTTCGATTGAGGAGCGGATGTCACGTGCTAATGCTGAAGGATCCTCTGGTCATATTTCGTGCTTCAAATAGATTCCTTGAGTTTATATAACAAATTGCTTGGGTAACTGATGTCCATAATCCTCGAGAACAGTTTGAGAATTTTAAGAATGTAAGGTGGTCATTTTGTGCAGAGATGGAGTTTTGGATGTGAATTCGGCTAATGAAAGCCTTTTTTTTTTATTCGTCCCACCAGGAGTGTTAATTTGAGCATGGACCTTTTAAATTAGCAATCATGACACTTAGTGCACTTTATGAGGCACTTAATGGCTTGAAACTATAAATCAATGCAATTTGCAGCACTCTGATGGATGCCCATCACCATGATTGAGATCCAGGGAGGTGGTCATGCATTAAGTTCGTCAAATTCCCTGCATTTTAGTACCGAATTCGTTGTAATTTATTTTCAAACGAAAACAATAGCTACACCGAAACCAAAGTGCCGGACATAAAAGAGGTTTTGCCTCAGTGCCGACAAAGTCAGCCGGAACCACCTCAGTTCTACCATTTCGTTTTATCGTGAAGCTTGGGTACGCGCGCGGATTTTATTGGGCGTATAGAAGCGAGTGAGAATACTGCGGCAAGCATTCCAATTTGAAGGGCTTCACGAAGAGAGAGAGGTTTTGGCAAAACAAATTCCATTTCTATGGTTAAAATAAATAGAATCCCTTTCGACGGTCAAGGATAGAAATAAAACAGAATTTATGTGAAGTACTGTTCAGCTGGTAGTGGAGAGGATTTGTGGTATTGTTTGTATCATTCCAAATGGAATGATGGATGCTGTTGTGCTGTTCGAATGTAAACCACCTAATTGGTGTAGATAGTCTTTTAGGGAAAAATCGATTTGTATTTAGGTACGCAATATCAGTAGCATTTTTTTCACAAAGTTAAAGGAGGCTCACTATTAGACTTTTGCCCATCTTATCGTATTTGATGTTAACGTGGTTATAACTGCTTGTAAATGTAAATCCTTTGTGATTTCACAAAAATTATGTTAACTCATTAGAATCGATTTCTTCTTAAGTCCAAACACACGTCTATGCATAAGATATATCCAATACACCTATGCGCTAAATTTTAGGTTTCTGGCGGAATCGTGCTCAATTTAAGGGCGCAAACAGGTATATAACGAGAGAGTAACGTATCGTTTAAATTCTTTGGACCGTCTACTAAAAAAATTCCAGCATGCGCTTATTAAAATCAAGCTTAGGTCCTTGAGACTATATACATGAGAAACAGCATGTTGCGATGGGGAATAGTCAAATAAGGCAGACACATCCCCTCCGGTGTGTTCATTATGTCATCAGCATAGATCACAAAATTGATCTAAAAATCAGTAATAGCGAGAATGAATAAAATTGGCATTAAGTAACTTCCCTGAGTAACATCAGACTGAGCTATGAAAGCCTTGGAAGGTGAAACCCTGAATTTGAACTGATAATACCTTATACTGAAGGCGGGCGCCGTGGCGTAAGTGGTTAGTGTGTTGGATCACTTCGCATGAGGTTCCAAGTTCGAATCCCAGAAAACACCAAAAAGTTTTTTCACGGTCCCACCTCTCGCGAACGTCTGACAAACATCCGAGAGTATTGTTTTCACGAAAAAGCCATTCGGAGTTGGCATTAAAACTGTAGGTCCCTTCCATTCGTGTGAAAAATATAACGCACACAACAAGAGTGGTTGTGAGAAGCTAGGCCCTGACACTTTAAAGAGATGCTGCGTCAAATATTTGTATTTTGTTTTTTTGAAGGCGAACCCCACAGACGGATCAGTAGAAATGCGGTGAAGTGGGAGGGTTGTAATCCCTTATTTTTGGATCACAACCTCGCTGAAAAAGGAAGAAGAAGAATACCTCATACTGATATAGGAAATTACCCATGCATTGAAGACTGGAGGGAAACCATGTAGGTGTAGATGTATGGTTTGTGAGGTGTATATGCACTGCGATCTTCAGTAGATCTATTGTGCTCCCAAACTAAGGTTCTAGTCGATGATAAGCTCGATTTATAGCACTCTTTTAAGTCCAGCTGCTCTGATGAACCAGAGTATCTGAAGTTGATCTAGCGAAGGTAGATCCGTCTCTGATAGAAGATGGGCTCCTAGGTGATGTCTTCTTTTGTGGATTAGTGATTTGCATTCCATGAGAAGGTGTGTTGGTGTTTCGGCGAGGTTCCTGCAGAATCTGCAGTGTCCGTTCTCTTCCAGTTTCCTAAGGTGCTTCTTGAGTCTACAGTAATCCGTTAGCATGCATGTCAAGATGTAAACTCAATTCTGGCCAAGACTTAAACAGGTTCTGCTGCTTTTCTGGCTGTGGCTTCCCAGAAGTTTTTCGCCTGCCTCAGTTGAGGGATATCATCCCAATGCTTGACCCATTTACTATCTGCCTCTTTTCTCAGTTCTTTCCATATTTTGTGTGGTTCTATCCTACAACTTTAAGTTTTCATTAAGTTTTTATTGGTCTAGTTGGACCTGGCACGCAACCAGTGCATTATGTTCATCTTCATGTGGAGCTTACATAATTTTTTTCATGGGTATAGATATCTTTCTGACACGTTTAGCAATAGCTTTTTTTAGAATCGGCTTTAATGTCAAATACTTGAAATAGTTCTTTATTCCTAAGATGAATCCTTAAAATTAAGGAAGAGTGAAGTAGAGGATATCTCCTAGTGATTAGGATCATATTAGTCTTGGTTGGGATAAGACCATGAGTTGGTGTTTTCAATGAGAATGGCTTACAAAGATCAGAGAGTGGGTCAGGCTTATAAAGTTCGTTTGTACTGGGTTTCTGGTCTGTTGACCGTTAACTTTCTGAGGGTTAGGAGGGCACAAAAATACAGGAACAACTGAGAAAATAAGAGAGCGAATAGGTCAAGCATCGAGATGATATCTCCCAACTGAAAGAGAGCAAAGAATGTCTGGGGACGTACAATCAGAAAAAAAATCAGAATCGCCTTCGTCCCCTGACAGGCATGCTAACGGGTCACTGCAGACTGAAGAAGCATCTAAACAAATTTAGAATAGAAGCGAATGTATTGTATATTGTAGATTTCGGCAGTATACCTTCGTAAGTAATGCAAAGGATTAAACCACAAAATGAGACACCACCTGGGAGCCCATTTCTTACCATAGGTGGATCTACCTTCGTTGAAAGCAGTGGGACTAGAGAAAGTGCTTTAATTCGAGTATCTCGTCGATTAGAGCACTGTTTCAGGGAAATAATAAATTTATTTGGGTCGCAGTGGATCTACACCCCATACACAATACATATACATCAACAATTATATACGATTTTTTCTGGGTACAAACATCATAAATATGTTGGCGAAATTCTGCAATGTTCCAAAGGTAGTAAACGTTTTTTCGTGTAAAATATTAAAAATCCTCCAAAAACATTCCAGGTGTTAGGTCTTTAGGCAAGGCCAATCTATTTACTACTCCATGCTGCCAGATAGTGCTTTGTATCCTCCTGTAGTTGAAAGCGTCGAATTTTCCATGGGACAACTCCACCTTCGCATTCGTAAAGTTGCAGGAGTATTCAAGTCATACACACACACAAATCCTCTGGTCTAGGTAGTATCTCCCCCAAGATACCTTCCTTTCAAGGTCATGGAAACGCTGATAAGTCATTAGCTTTTGAATATCTCGATTCGTATCTTGAAAAAAAAAAACTCCCCAATGACCGGCAGTACGGTTTTCGTAGAAACATGTCCATTGGTGATCTCACCGATAATTGCAACCAATCTCTACATCATTCCGGTGAAATAAACATGGTTGCGCTCGATATTTCTAAGGCATTTGACACAGTTTGGCACTGGGCTCCTTTGTCGAAAATGCGTGCATTTGGTATCGATGAGTCTCTTCCTCAATCGATTAGAAATTACTTTTGGGCGTTTAAGTTGTCTTGGAAGAATGATCTATCAGACTCTGTATTTTCCCATCATTACAACTTTTAAACATTTAAAGCCAGCGCAAACCGACATCTCCTCTGTCTCTTTCCCCCTTTCCCAATCCATTTGTACCCTAAGACAGTATAAGAGTATAATAAACCCTTCCGCGAGCACAGATTATAAAAAAAAACAAACGAGTGTCTTGTGGAAGGAATTTAAGATTATTGGGAATAGAGGAGTGTCCTGTAGACTGGATCACTGAGATATGGCCTTTATGCGGGTGGCTGCACACGCTGCCACTTGTTTACTTTGGACATCTAGAAGGGGCAGGCGCAAAAGAATGTCTTGGACGGCTGTTGGAGTTGTTCTTAGCACTTCGCTGATACACTTCGCTGACACACACGTCGTTTGCACACGGCCAAGTGAGATTAGATGTACAGCTTTAGAGAGGGTGATCATTACTATGATATCACAAGAAAGTGGCAAGCAAGAGGATACAAGACATAAGTAATATGCTTAGTCTGATCAAATTATCAAATTTGAAAAAAGTTGTTAAGACCGTTTTCAATTGATTTTTATTATTTTCAAAATTTGGCTGAGGCTAGAACGAAGATTTCGATTTCACCCCGAATTGTAGCCCCGGATATGCCAAATATGAAGTTCTAAACAAAACCACCCAACTGTTCATTCTGCAGTCGATAGCGCATATACACCTACAGATGAAAAAATAGAATTAGTAGATTTACTTGTTTTCATGATAGTTCTAACAGGATTGTTCAAAAGTTCGAGTTCAAAAAGTATAACTCTCATGTCTAATAGGTGCAAGTAAAAATCAATTGACGCATACTTGCTGGAGACTCAATACAGAAGAAAGTACACCCAAGTACATGAGTGTCAAGTACTACCAGCAGATACATCTACCCTTGACGTCCTACCCAACGAACCTTTAAAATGTGCTTAAACTCCTCAATGTACTTAACGCATTATCATGAAATCATCACCAAGCAATAAGAGCTTGACAGTAAAATAAACGCCTAATAAAGTAAAAATTTATTACACAACAAAAGTACGCAATCACAACTCAACACTTAAATTGTGTTAAAAGGGAAACAATCGTTTATTGCCCCCTTAATACATTCATAATAAAAAAAAAAGAAGTGATTCTTACTAATAAATTATCCACTATTAATGAAACTGGAAGGCAAGGTCAAGCGAAATCGTTTGATTCCGGAAGATAGCAAGGATATGCCATATCAGCTATTTAAGATCCTGCGCACTGTACAGCTTTCCATTGAGAAACAGCTGAGTACTCGTTTCCAGTACAAGTTTAACGCGTCTTAAAACTGTTATACCTGCACGAAGGCAAAACTGTGTTGTTAGGTTTGTAGTATACTGTGTAGTTTCGTGCATTGGAATGTTTATCAAAATATATTCAGGGGTGGGCATTACTCTTCTCTGAGGTGACAGGCAATATTCTAGAACAGTAGGAATAAAGATAATCATGTGGATAAGGTTTTTTATGATAACATGTCTATTGTAAAGGACTTTTGAATGGAAAATTTCTCCGGCTATACTTTTCAAGAGTCACCCATAACCGTGAAGAAATACCCGACATTATAGTCGAAGAAGTTATTGAGGCGGTCAAATATTCTGAAATACAACAGACCGCTCTGAGTGCTGGAAAAAAATAGAAGATATCGGGTTCAGATGGCTCAGAATTCTTATCTCGAAACTTATGAGAGGCGATTTAATACCGGATCAATGGAGGAAAAGCTACCTTATCCATGTGTGATACTGATAAGTACCGTTCGATCAAGCTGATGTTACATACCATGAAAATCTTTGAGCGGATATAAGGTGGCCCACTTCAAAAAATAATACGGCTATCTGATGATAAGTGCGGTGTTGTTGCACAGATGCAATCCAAAGTATAAGGATCACAATGGAAAACATCGCGACTCCTTAAATGATTTGCATATTGCATTAGTTGACTTTTAAAAAAAGCATTCGACAGACAACCACGAGATCTGATATGTGTGGCGCTAAGACATCCAGAAACCTATGTACAGTTGATCATGGACATGTAGGAAGGAGCGAAGACGAGTAAGATATCACTGGAGTAACGAAAGAGTTCCCAATTGAAATGAGTGCACTAGAGAATCGTCTTAAGTCTTTTGCTCTTTATTGCAGTCCTTGACTATCTGCTTGAACGTAAAGTGACGGACCCCAAAGTACATCAGTTATTCTCTGCTAACAATCGAGACATCCTAAGTGAGATTATACGTTCCTGCAACGAGCACTTGACGTATGGGTGGACATTTTGGAGGGAAATGTGTACCCCATTGTTACATTCCTATTCCATACATTTATTTGAATAGAACAGTGCTTCCCAAGTGCGCAAAATTCAAATAACTGGGATCTTTGATCATCGTGTAAGAGAAGGGTGGGTGAAGTGGCGGGAAAACTCTGCTATCTTCTGTGATCGATAAATGCCCCCTAAGCTGAAAGGAAGGTTCTACACCGCAGTCGAGCATCCAGCACTCACATACGGTTCACAATGTTGTACAATGTTGGAGGGGAGTGCACCTCAGTGCTTATCACGGGGGCATACGGTCCTTTGTGTTTCCCTTTTGTTGTGTGAAACCTGTATTTAAAACGTTGGTCTTGCGGTCGGTTTTTTTGCAAACCAGCCTGTGCTCTTTATGAAGCCTATCATGTATGTTCCTTAGTGGAACTTATACGAGATCCCCTAGTTCATCAAAAAGTCGATTTCCGATATGACGGAGGCGGTGGTTTTGAAGATTTTGGCAATCACATAACAAGTGTTTGATGGTTTCAATCTCCTCGAATTTTAGCCACTCCTGCAGTGGTCGGGTTCCCCTATTTCCCCTATCATGCAGTGTCCTGTTACAACACGCCTATCAAGATGTGAATTTCTTCTTTAGTGATCGCCAGTAGGCTTTTTTGTTCTGTTTTCATTCACTGTCGGCCATAAGCTGCGAGATATGACACAGTCGCTTCTGACGGACCATGCGGAGTCAATCAGTTCTCTTGCTTTTAGGTCTATTTTCCTTTCTAGTTCACCAATTGGAGTTTCTACTGATATCCGAGTATGTTGAAAATCCAATGCTGATCCCTCTTTAGCTAGTTCATATGCTGTCCCATTTCCTTATATATTATTTTGTTCAGGACAAGAACCCAGCAGAGTTACGTCAAGGGTGTTGCATAATCTGTTCAACGTATTATGGCATCTGAAAACGGTTTTTGATCTAACTTCCTAGCTGTCTAGTGCTTTGATTGTCGCTTGTCTATCCACGAAAATTAAAATCTTGGAAGGATTTCGTTTTTTTCTAAAAACAATGTACAAAACGTATAACAGTAAATTAACGTCAGCTGAGATGAAGATGCATCGCATGACAGCAGGAGTGTCAAAGCTTGGTTGAATAATAAGTTCGATGTCCCGTGGAAAGAAACCATCTCACGTCAAAGAAACCATCTCACGAAAAATACGACGCGAGCGGCTCGTGGGGTATTGCCATATTCAAAGAAGAGGTCAATTGAGCCCCGTCAAAATGCAGTATCAATGAACGTTCTATAGACATCAAAAAAGAAAGGCAGGCCTAAAAACTCCTGAATCACACAAATGCAAGTACATCAGCATTTGGTTTGCCTCAGTAACGAAGTAATCTAAAATCGGGAGAACTGCCGATATTTTCGAAAGTTAAACAGGCGAATTCCGCAGGCAGATTAGTGGAAATGCATTGAAGCGGGAGGGTTATGATCCCGGGAGTTCTGACCATAATCTCGCCGAAATAGGAAGAAGAAGAATGACATATTTTCGTTCGCTGTGCGGCATGTAGCATCGTCTTGCTGAAGCCATGTGTTGTATTTGTCCTTTGCATAAAGAGATCTTCAATTGGGGTTCTCGTCTATGCGTGAGAACCCGCTCCAATTACAGAAGCTGTTTTATACAAAAGGACGAAAACCAAAATTATTTAAAGCCATACATAATTTTGGCAAAACAATAGGCTACTTTCCCCGTTGCCAGTTACCGCCTCACCTCTATGATTTTTTTTAGTTGATAGCGTCCCAAACTTAGCAAATTTGACTATTTATGAAATCATTCAGGAGCTTAGTCGTTGAAAATGATTTTCCCACCGAAGCTGGGATGCTTTTGTGAACAGAGCACGAAAAAATGGCAAAATATGGCAAAACAAAATTATCACAGAATGACGGCGCTGTCGTTTCAAACATGACCACAGTCGGCTGTCAACGTTAATATTGAAAGACCCTGTATAACGAATAGAGTGGATGACTTTTCCTGTTTCTTTCAGTTATTTCATCAATTTCAAATACTTGTTATTTTAAGAGTCATGCCTTAAATTAACTAGTATGTCGTTAACGTATGGAATGCCTTTTTCGTGTAGAGCGCTTTGTGTCGCTGTACTGAGCACGTACTCTGCTACAGTGTGGGATTTTTACCCATTGGAACCGTCTCCATCTACTGGTACAATCCCAGTTTCCATTTTCCTACTGTACAACCGCCAACTGTTTCGTGGAAGGGTGGGGTTCAGCATTCGGTGCTCTTTATTATATTTTAGTTGCCACCTGCATTTGGCACTGCAATTTTTCACATCCAGTCTTAACTAACAACCGAACTTCTTATACAATTTATTAACTATTGTTATTTTTACTTATTTCCACATTAGTTGATATGGTCTACGGTGTTCTCTTTCATCTAGGCGTCGTCAAGTTTGAATTTATCTGTCTTCCTATGTCTGGTAGACAATGGGTTCGTTTTCCATTTTTATGTTGATTTTGCAGACTTCTTGCTTCCTGTAGAGTTGACTCCCTGATTTAACGAGTTACGAGACTTCTCTCCTATTCACCCGCTAAAATATCCGCCGGTAAAGATTCCGCAATGACGTATATCTCATTGTCTGATATAGTGCCGAAAGTACTAAATACTCTTAGTCCACATAGAGAGTACAATACATGCTCTGATTTTTAATGCTTATACCGTTATTACCTAAAAGTATCCTCCTTTGCCTGTGTCTTCATTTTCTCATGATTCTTAATAGATTTTCATTCACACAAATAAACTTACTGTCGCACCACAATTTCTCTCATGTCATTCATCACACTTAAGTATTTAGCTGCTTACTTCTACTCAACAAGCTCAAGTTCTTCTGCTAGACTTTATAAATAGCTTCTTCATAGATAGATTTCACTTCTTTCTAGAACCATCAGTATCGCATTGAGTTAGCAAAGCTTATAATATTTCCCTCGTTAGGGATTCTTATAAGAAGAACGTCTTCGGTATATTATGTTATACAGATTAGGCCTTAGCACTTATCCTTGCCGGACTCCACCAGATTTTTTTTTTGTTTTTTTTTTTTCCGAGGGTAGGTGAAAAATCTTCCATAGACACTATGAGAATAGCAAGCGCGTGCTCATAGTAGTGTCAGATTCTTACTGACTAAAAAAACACCACTCTTCGATTTAAATTTGTTAGATATCGCAACTAAGTATTAACTTATCAAGCAATCTTTCTATCACGAAATAAAGCGTTTGGCAGGTTACTTCCACTGAAGAATCCTGCATATTCCGCAATCTAGACGCGGTTAATCATTATCTCGCCAAGTCGAAAGGTTTCGTCCTTTGTAGTCGGCGCAATAAATTGCTCTCATCCAACATTTGTTGGATTGTATTGTTGACATGTCCCATTAGTCGGTTTCTATGCTTTCTCGCGAAGCTTCTAGTTTCAGCTTCGATTGTCGGAATTCCGAGATCCCTGTGGATATCGTCGTTTCTACTATACCACGGTGCTTGGACAATTTCCCTTAGCACTTTATTTTGAAAAGTTTGTAAAACATTTGCATTTGTTTTCTTGGTACAATCCCAAATTTGTATACCGTAGGTCCACACCGGCTTTAGCACTTGCTTGTATAAAAGCAGTTTGTTCTCAGTACTGAGCTGGGAATTTTTTACGAGTAACCAGTACATTTCTCTATATTTGATTTCGAGTTCTTTTCGTTTCATTTTCACGTGCGAATTCTATTTCGGTCTTGCGTCGAGTGTCATTCCCAGGTATTTGGCCTCGTTTGCAAAAGGTATTCAGGCCGAGTTTAGGAAAATTGGCAAGTCATTAGTTTTCTTGTAAGTGAAATTCACGTGAACAGATTTAGATTCGTTGAGGACGATCCGCCAGTCCCTCGTCCATTCATTTACATTATTCAGTGCGTTTTGCAGTTTTGCAGTAATTTCTTCGATTGTTTTACCTACTGCTAGGATAGCGGTGTCATCGGCAAACGTAGCAAGTACAGTGCCATCTTTGTTCGGTATATCACGAGTATATAGCAAATAGAGAAACGGCCCAAGAACGCTTCCTTGCAGTACGTCGGCCGAAATTTCCTTGAGCTCGGAGTATTCGACTCCATATCTAACACGAAAGAGTCTATTCCCGAGATATGATTCTAGAATATCGAATAAGCATACAGGGAGAACTTGTCGTAGTTTGGATTTCAAGCCATCATGCCACACCTTATCAAAGGCTTGCGAGACGTCAGGAAATACGCTTGAGCAAATCTTTTTTTCTTCAAATGCTTTCTCGATTACGTCAGTAATTCTATGCACCTGGTTAATCGTCGAATGCTTACTTCTGAACCCAAACTGGTGGTCAGGGATAAGATGATTTTCTTCTATAACCGGTTGGAGACGCCTTAATAATATCCTCTCGAAAATTTTCGATATGGTTGGAAGAAGCGAAATTGGTCTATACGATTTTACTTCATTTGGCGGTTTTCCTGGTTTTAAAACCATTATGACTTCCGCAACTTTCCATTGGCTCGGCACGTGTTTTAATCTAAGTGCAGCATTTACAATGTGGGTGCCGTGGCGTAAGTGGTTAGTGTGTTGGATCACTACGCATGAGGTTCCAAGTTCGAATCCCAGAAAACACCAAAAAAGTTTTTCACGGTCCCACCTCTCGCGAGCGTCTGACAAACATCCGAGAGTATTGTTGTCACGAAAAAGCTTCTCAAATCGCCGTTCGGAGTCGGCATTAAACTGTAGGTCCCTTCCATTCGTGTGGAAAATATAACGCACACAACATGAGTGGTTGCGAGAAGCTAGGCCCTGGCACTTTAAAGAGCTGTTGCGCCAAATATTTGTATTTGCATTTTAGCATTTACAATATGGAGAACCTTAATCAATGCTTTTCTAGGTAAAACTTTGAGAATTTCTCCGGTAATCAAATCATAACCAGGAGATTTCTTAGGTTTTAGATTCTCGATCTCATGTTTGAGTTGCCTTAGCGTTGCACTTGTGAGTGTTAAATCGTCAGATGGTAAATCCAGCCTATTGCGGTTGTCGTAAACCACTTGACCATCGTACGGTTTAAAGGTTTCTTCCAGGTGCGCCGCAAAGACGTCCGCTTTTTCTTTATCTTCCCTCGCCCATTCATTTTGATTTAATTTGATTGGCGGCGCGGGGGCTTTGGGCCTTTTGGTGCCTTTTACAGCTTTCCAAAGTGAATAATTCGAATCTTTTTTCGCTGTTAAACTTTCAAGGTAAGAACCTATTGCACGATTCTTAAAATCTTTAATAGTCTTTTTCAACAAATTGCACAGACGATTCATGTGTGCTTTATGCTGCGGAACACGACTCTGTTGCCATTTTTTACGCGCTTTTCTTTTTTCCTTGACCAATTCTTTTATTTCCGGAGGATATCACATACCGTATCTGTCCGGCGTTTTCCTTGGATTGGGCGTATTATTCCAAGAGGCGAGCTTTACGATCTCAACGAAGCAGTCAACTTCAACCTCAAGTTTATAGGGTGTCGCAAGTGGAACGCTCAGTTCAACATTGTCTTCAATTTTCTTCCTAAAGCCTTCCCAGTTAGTTGTTCGACCAGTTAATCTCGCTGGCTCTAGGTTATAGAGTAGTTTTTCGCTGATTGTTAAAATAACCGGGGAATGATCAGACGACAGATCAAAGCTGTCTTCGACTTTTATGTGGTTGGTAGATATTCCTTTCACAACGAAAAAATCGATCAGGTCAGGTATTTTCGAAGTATCAGTTGGCCAGTAAGTTGGTTTACTCGTCGAATGGAAATCACAACCATACTCCATACCTGCCCTATAGAGCATTCTATCTTCTTTCGAGCTGTATCTTGAGCCCCAGAACGTATGTTTCGCTTAAAGTCGCCGCCGATGATAAAATTAGGTTTCAGCGATTCAAACAAGTTAGTAAAATCAGATTTTTCAAGCGTGGAACGCGGTGGACAGTAGATAGATGAGATTTTAAGAGTACGCTGACTATTTTTAACTCGAATCGTGCACAGTTGCAAAGTTTCAAGTTCTATCTCTAGGTCTTCGGATTGTTCGATGCAGTCTTTAATAAACAAGGATATGAGATATTCGACTCCATTATCAGCAAATATATACTCGACTGAAAAGGTAAAACATCGTAAGTCGACTTATGTCGTTTTTCCTCTTCTTTGTTGAACCGAAATATATTTTCACTATACGCATCTGTATCTAATCGCCCATTTTGTGTCGAATCTACTTCCTGTGTGAAGTGAGAGTAAAGTAAAAGTAAAGTCCCAAAATGCATATAAAATCGAGCTGGCCCGCTTTAGTTTTTTCGCTAAGAGCTTGGTTCGAGGTCATTTAAATTAATGTATAATTGTCATAGAAGAGCTTATCTATACTGCCCGTTAAAATACATCACAGAACTGTATTTTTCCTTTTTATTTTTATAATCGACTTGCGCTTTATGTATTTTTTTTTTTATAATTTGCACGTACTCAAGGGGTTATGAATATCCTTAAAATGTTTATTTAACATAGTGCGGGTGCTCTCTCTATAGAGAGAGAGAGAAAAAAACTATGGTGTGGTGGTTTGAAACTTAGTTGTTTATTTTTCAGAAAAACTCTGGGGATGGCGTTTAGATAGCTGGGGATATTTTTTGTTATATTTTCTTTTTGCTTCGGATTCACAAAATTTTTGTTTTTTTTATAACCGGGCACCTGATGTCAAAGGTGGAACAAATTTTCTAGCCATATGACCAACCTACTGCCAGTGTTATGCCTTTGCAATAGTGTCTTTAAAAAAATTATCCGGCGGTCACGATTAATAGCTTTTGGCTTCTATTTTAGGTGGCCATGGCATGTACTGGATGAATTGCTGCTAAATACAAATATTTTCATAGAAGATTTGTTCGGTTCCCTATATTGAATATATTAATTCATGTCGATTGATAATTCATTCAAATGGAATCCATTTCTGACAGTCGAGTGGATTTATTTTAGCTCTGTGTACTAAATTAGATCCAAGCCCGTATTTCATCAACCACTATTGGTGCAGGATAATTTCGTTGGAATTTGTTTTATAGCTATGCATGCTTGTTATTTCAGTAGTAAATTTTACTGTAAAATAATAAATCATCATAAATCATATACTAATCATATGAAGGTTTAAGAATAAATCAATTTGGTTTTTAACTTTATCTGATAACGAAAGGCTGTAGTAAGGATATATGTATATTATTGCATATCATTTTAGTGCCGTCTGATTTTTTTATTTTTTTTTGCTGAGAGCAGGTGAAAATCTTCTAAAGACAGTATAAGGCCCGACCTCGCTTATGGTAGTGTGATGTTTTTACTCATTAAAAAAACACCTCTCTTCAAAATTAATACTACAACTAAGCCGACGATTATCCAGCAGTTTTATTTTCGCTTACGAGACTCGTGATTTATGGAAAAAGAGGTTCATATGTAATTAAAAAGAGATGTAGAACATTAGACAGGTTAAGTTCCAATGAATGTTCCTGCGTTTTTCATGACCAGCATATACTATGACGCGAGGTCAAAAGGTTTTGTCATTTGCAGACGACGAATTGAATTGTTCGCGTCAAGTAGTTGAATGACGGTACGGTTATAATGGCCGTGAACACGATCTTTGTGTTTACGCGCAATTTCTGTTATCTCTTCAACGATGCTGGGAATTCTCAGATCTCGATGAATATCTTCGCTTCGTACATTCCACGGTGCGTTAACTATCGTTCTAAGAACTTTATTTTCAAAAGTTTGTATGATGTTTCTATTGCTTTTCTTGGTATAACCTCATATTCGTATACCATACGTCCACACAGGCTTTAGCACTTGCAGTTTGTTATGTATGCTTAACTTCGAATGTTTTCCGAGTAGCCAGTACATTTGTTGGTATTTATTTTCGAGCTTATCGCGTTTCTTTTTTACGTTTGATTTCTATTTAAGCTTAACATCTAGAGTCATTCCTAGATATTTTGCTTCGTTCGCATACGGTATTTGAGCCGAGTTTAGATATACTGGCAATCTATCCACTTTTTTGTAGGTAAAGTTGACGTGAGTAGATTTGCTTTCGTTTAACACAATACGCCAAGAATTCGTCTGCAATGCCCACATTCGACGTGGTAGTAAAAATGTTTGGTCATTCGTCAAAAATATTAAAAATTCTATCTCGTCTTCCATCCCAACGCTCATTTACAATGACATTCCAGCTGTCCTCCTCCTTAGACAAAGCTAATTTGCTTGCTGCTCACTTTTCAGCGAACTCCACCCTGCCAGATAGTGCTTTGTCTCCGCCTGTACTTGAGAGCGTCGAATTTTCCATGGGACAAGTCCACTTTCGCACTCGTACAGTTGCAGGAGTACTCAAAGGTCTTAACATACACAAATCCGCTGGTCCAGATGGTATCCCCCCATAATTCTGAAGAGGTGTTCTTCCACGCTGGCAAAACCTCTGCGTAAGCTTTTCTGTCCGTCCTACTCTTCTGGGCTCTTTCCGAGTAGATGGAAAACAGCATTTGTCCAGCTCCTCCTTAAAAAAGGTGAATCTTCCTGCCCGTCCAATTACCGACCGATTGCACTTACGTCCCTTCTTTCCAAGGGCATGGGAACGCTGATAAATCGTCAGCTTATGAAATATCTTGATTCACGAAAACTCCTTAATAACCGGCAGTATGGTTTTCATAGCAACAGGTCCACTGGTGATTTGATGGCATATCTCACCGAGAAGTGAAACCAATCTCTCCATCACTTCGACGAAACAAAGATGCATTTGACTGAGTTTGGCATCAGGCTCTTTTGTCGAAAATGCGTGCATATGGCATCGATGAGTCTCTTCTTCAATGGATTAGAAATTACCTTTCGGGCCGTTCAATACAGGTTGTCTTGGACGGCTTCAAGTCTGCAATTCACCATATAAATGCTGGTGTTCCCCAGGGCTCCGTTTTATCTCCGACTCTCTTCCTCATTTTTATAAATGACATCTTGTCTTCAACTTCTAATCCAATCCATTCCTTCGCTGATGACCGTACCCTCAGTTTTTCATATTCGTTCCCTAACTCACGTCCCTGCTCTTCGGCCGTAGGAGAGGAACGACAACGCATGTTAAACACATTAAATTCCGACCTGGATAGCTTAACCAAATAGGGTTCAATCAATAGACTGGAATTTAATGCATCCAAAACTCAATGCTGTCTTCTGTTTCTTAAGAGAAACCAAGACCCTCAACCATTATCCATGAATGGTACTTACATCGCTGAATCCGAAAGACTTGCCATTCTCGGTATGTGCATCAATAACCATCTTCGATGGATTCCTTAAGCGGTGCAAGAAATATTTTACCCCGTCTGATCTGGCCTCCATCTATAAGGCATTCATCCGCCCAAAGGTGGGATATAACGCCCACATCTGGTCTGGTGCACCAAAGACCGTTCTGCACATTCTAGATAGGGTACAGAATCGAGCGTTAAAACTGATAGGTGATAGAGACATCGTGAGCTCCATAGTCTCACTTGAACATCGTAGAAATGTCTCGTGTCTTTCCCTTTTTTATAGCTTTTTTTTTATAAAAAATGCTCTAGCGAAATAGCCAGCTACATTCCTCCCCTTCAAAACTTCACCCGCAATACGCGGCACGCTTCGAATGCACATCAGTTCACCCTCTAGCCCATCTTCGGACGTACTGTCATATATAGGGATTCGTTTATAAGCCGAACAACACGTTTATGGAACGAATTACCAGCCTTATCGAAAGCTTGTGAGACCTCAAGAAATACACCACAACAAATCTTTTTTTTTTTCTTCCTCAATCACGGCAGTCATTTTGTGGACTTGGTCAATTATAGAATGTTTGATTCTAAATCCAAATTGATGGTCACGAATGAGACGTCTTTTGTCGATTATGGGTTGTAGACGTTTGGAAAGTAGTTTTTCAAATAGTTTTGAGTTAACCGGCAACAGGGAAATAGGCCGATATGATTTCTTCTCATTCAGAGGTTTGCCTGGTTTCGGGACCATTATCATCTCGGCGACTTTCCATTTCCATTTCCATTTTTTTATTTAAAAACCAAAAAGGGAAGGAGAACCTTTTACTCACCAATTCCTCATATTTACCTAATTCACAATACTTTTGGTGCAACTAAGAGTTTTTAAATGATTTCAATCCATAGCTCACATGCAGTTGAAAATGGCATTTAGTTCAAATCTTCCGAACAAAATATATTTACTTTCAATAAGTAGTTTTGTGATTAGTTTAATTAATTTAAAATCAAATATAGTGATAGAGTTTTTTCTAGCATCCATTATTAAATATAATTATTGAATGAAGGTTTTTCATGTCCTTCGAAATTATTATGAATAAATCTGTGATATAATTGTAGAAATTGTTAATGAATTTTTAAGAAGTAAGGTAGCAATTAAGCCAAATCTCTATAAAATGTGCAATTTAGTCTATAAGAAATATATTATTCTGGCTACAATAAAGATATCTATCTATTATTAAATATAAAAAAGTATATATCTCCACGATAAAAAATTAAAATTATTATAAGTAAGTCAGTTTTATAAAATTTTATTTGATTTGCCTAGTGGGCGCCGTGGCGTAAGTGGTTAGTGTGTCGGATCACTACGCATGAGGTTCCAAGTTCGAGTCCCAGAAAATACCGAAAAGTTTTTTCACGGTCCCACCTCTCGCGAGCGTCTGACAAACATCCGAGAGTATTGTTGTCACGAAAAAGCTTCTCAAATCGCCGTTCGGATTCGGCATTAAACTGTAGGTCCCTTCCATTTGTGTGAAAAATATAACACAACATGAGTGGTTGCGAGAAGCTAGGCCCTGGCACTTTAAAGAGCTGTTGCGCCAAATGTTTGTATTTTAGTGTGCAAATATTTTACAAGATCAATTTCGTTGAATTTGCTTTTCATAGTCATCACTATACGCTGAATGCGAAAATCGGGGTTTTGTACAACCTTTTCAAGTACTGCGCTATTGTGCTAAACCCTTTCTGATCTGAAAAACTTTAATGCAGTTAGGGTACAGGCAAATGAACTAAGTTTCACGTTCGGTTCCGGAGAAAATATTCCACAGTGGACAAAATGTTGACAGTCTTATCTAGACAATGGAGAAAAACTATCTATGTACGCGTTCTTCGTGAACTTTAAAATGGCCGGCGCTTGACTTAATCGATAAAAAATCTTTCTTCTTTGATTTTGACGAATCAACGAGAGTTCTTGAAGCCATACAAATACCTTACGAGGCGAATAGGATGATGGTATAAGATGGAAAAGAAAAAGGTTTAAAATGGTTCGATTCGTAGATGGGTGCTCAGCAGGGTTTCGTCATGTCTCTACTTTTTTCGAATTGGGTACACTGGGATTAAAGTGGACAACATTTTAAGGCTAGAGACGGGTTTCTACCATACAATTGAACTTCAGGACATATATTATTGTCGTAGATTGTAGATCTCTCTTACCTGATTGACGGCAGGTGTTATTGCAGCATTTTGTGAATTTTTTATACATTATACATACATACATTTTCAATGGGGGTAGGATGCTCAGGTCGACTCTCCATCCTTCTCGATCCTCTGCCATTGACTCCAATTCATCAGGAGGAATCCCTAGGCGGCTCCAGGAGAAATGTCAGACTTAGTCCAACCATCTATTTCGAGGTCTTCCGCGAAGTCGCCTACCTGATGGCACGACAACCATAGGGGCGTCCTGGAAGCCGATCTGGGGGCATGCGCACTACGTGACCAAACCATCAAAGCATAGATCGTTCCGTTCGGAAAAGTAGCTGCTCAATATTGAGCGCCTCGCGTACTCTGGTGTTGCGCACTCGATCAATACGAGTTATTCCAACAACACCGCGAAGGAACCTCATTTCGGCAGCTTGTATCCGGGATCTTAGTCTTTCGGTCACCACCCAAATTTCATGAACATGGGTGAGAGTTGGAACATACACCGAGTTAAAAACCGATAGCTTAGCTTGAACACTAAGTTCGGCCTTTCTTACAACAGATTGGCCAAGCTCTTTCAAAATTGATCCAGCCTGACCAATTCTACAGGATAACTCGGCATTGCTCCTCCCATCACTCGTGAATAGAACCCCGAGGTACTTAAACTTATCCACCTGCTTCAGTGGGACTCTACTAACATGCAGAGTGCACTGAATGGGTTTTTTGGGAATGACCATTACTTCCGATTTGTTCACGTTGATCTTCATTCCAGCATCATCACAAACGGCTACAAATCTTTCGAATGCGCACTGAAGTTCGGTTTGAGAGGACCCGAGGATGACCAAATCATCCACAAAGAGCAGATGACTAATCCTTAGGTCTCCCACTTTGAAACATTCCCCGCCACGGCTGCGCTGCAACATCCACTCCATATATACAATGAAGAGGAGAGATGACAAAACGCACCCCTGGCGGAGTCCAACGCCCATAGTAAAAGGTATATATTTAACACGGTTTATCCGAACACAGCTTCTGCAGTTTGTATATAACGACTTAATCGCCCTGAACAGGGAACTATCAATCCCATACTCCTGCAGAACACTCCAGAGTTTGGCTCGAGGAACTCTATCATGAATTTTTTATAAAAGATAATATCCCTTAAGGATCACGTCTCCACTTGGGTTAGCACAGCTTTTAACTTGTCATAGTTGTGCATTTTTTCCCCCGAAGTGTAGCGTATGGTGAGCCCTTATTGAACCTTCATTCTGTTTTCTTTATCTTCAAAAACTACAAACACCCTTACACTTCTTCCAACCCAAGCACCTGGTGTCGATGGAATCCCTAATATTGCCTTAAAAGCGGCAATCAATTGGCGCTCACACATCTTTGCAGAAGCTTACAATACTTGCCTCAAGGAGTGAGACCAGGTGAAGAAATAGAGACCTCCTACCAAAAGGTAATAAACCACGACAGGATCCCTTATCTTATAGGCCTCTATGCATGCTAGACACCGTGGGGAAAATACTGGAGCGCATCATAAGTGAATGGAATCGATGGGGTAGGTAGCCTCCCCAATATGGGTTCCGTAAGGTATTGTCTACGGTCGACGCCATGGATTAACCTAATGTTTGATGACGTCCTCAGACCTAGAATCTTGAAGTCTTCGAAAACAATAGGCTTCACCGGCGACGTAGCAATCATTGCCAAACTCCCTGAGGAGTTGGAGCAAAACTGCAATGAAGTTATCGAGATAGTTCAGGACTGACTAGAGCGCATACGTCTACAACTTGCAGAGGAAAAGACAGAAGTAGTGCTCATAAGCAGCAGGCGAGTAATAGAGACTATAAGAGTAACCGTGGACGATCACGTGGTAATTTCCAAACCAGAGTTAAAGTACCTTGCCATAACTATAGACACAAGTGTACCTTTTAAGCAACATCTGCAATATGTAGTTGAGAAGGCAGCAAAGGTAATGGCTGCCCAGGCAAGGATCATTCCAAATATCGGCGGACGAAAGCATAAGAGGAGACTGCTTTTAGTAAGAGTAGAGTTTCAAATATGGACTTGTACCATGGAAACGGATACAGCTTGCAGAATCAATGCGTTGAAAGTATGCAGCGCCTACTGAACAACCGCCTACGACGTGGCTTATGTAGTGCCTGGCATGGTACAAATAGACCACCTGTCTAAAGACGGCCAATAGAAATATTTTGCCAGCAAACACGACGAGTCGAAGTGTCACTGAGGTATCATCAAGGACAAGTCTGGATGAATGGCGGGAGAGATGGATCACTCGGTTGAAGGCAGGCGGACGCAAAGATTGGTCCCCAATATAAACGCTTAGATCAATAGGAAGCATGGGGAGTTAAATTTCTAGCTGACCCAGATCTTACTGGCCATGGTTGCTACAGAGCCTACCTTCACAAGTTTGGACTCGACGACAACCCCTATTGCCCAACGTGATCGGAAGTAGTGGAGTATGCGGAACACATCATCTTCCATTGTCCACGATACCATAAAGAACGACACCTGCTGGCGAACAAACTGGGTGAGGACCTAGATATAGATATATATAATAGTGAGGAGCAAGTGCACTGCGACCCTTAACAGATCTATCTATCTAATACGGCTATAGCCGATAATATCGGTCTAGAGAACTTCCTCCAGTCTAGCTGCTAAAACCAACCGGAGTATCTTCAGTGGATCCAGCAAAGGTAAATCCATTTCTGATAGACGGCATGTAGCTAGGTGATTTCTTCTATTGTAGATCAGTGCTTCGCATTCCATAAGAAGATGCGCTGGTGTTTCTGCGAAGTCTCTGCAGAATCTGCAGTGTCCGTGAGGAGAACCTAACGCCAGACAACCTCACCAGGCAGTTGATGAGCAGGGAATATGCCTGGGAAGCAGTTAGCGACACTGTAGTAACCATTATGAAGGAGTAGCGAAGACAGGAGTGACAGGGAAATGGCAGTGCCGCGAGGACCAGGAGTAGAAGGGAAGATGGGTTAAGTGGGCGGAAATCTCACACTATCACTGAGTACGGGCTCAGTTTCGTCTTTAAAATATTCCCACCTTCCGACACAATCCGTCCAATCTTTTATTACCGTCCTGTAGAGTTGCCGTAGCTAGGAACATAACTCCCTTGTTCCAAAAGATAAAAACTACATCACACACCTTTCCAACATGTTTTATCGAAATCAGAAAGATATATCCAATACCGCTTCATTTTAGGTGAGAAGACCATTCTATGTAGCTACGACGGTCTTCATCAAGGGAATTCTTTGATTTTTATTTTTAGCTGGGATCGCAGCATCCTTTTTCCTTTTTCCTATCTCCAACTATTTTGGATTCGTAAAAACACGATGTCCTTTACAACACTTCTGCTTCAGACTCACACATTTGTCACTTCAACCACTTCAGTTCTCTTTGATATGTTGCTTCGTTGTTTTTCGCCCACAAGCTAACCAATAACATGAAATAGAACCTTATCTTCGAAAAAGAGGACATAGCTGCTTTGTATCTAATTTAGATCCAATCGCACCCAACATTTCCTTTACTGCAAAGCCCTACTGAAATGTATCTAACCCATCTCACACGGAGTCCCATTTGCCAGATCTGATTTGACATTTATGTGCCATAGATGGTGTGACACTTTAAACACACATCAAGCGCTCTTGTTTAATGCCGACGACCCTGCCAAGTTAACACCAAATGCACTGCATTAGTGAATATACATATATTCCATCATCGGCAAAAGTTACTAAACACGCAGTCTCCTTGTTTCATGTGCTCGCCATAACTGAGTGACAGTCTCAACTGCGGTTTACTTTGTTTGCTCTCAAAGTTGTCACATACACACATGGTGCTTTGAGTTCCCTCGTCTCGCAGTCATGCACAAACATACCACTTAAAATGAAACAGCTTGGATACAAATGTCCCGGTTTTTCTTTTCCCTTTTATGCGATGCTACTGTTGCTACTGCATCCTTACCATACAAACTCAAAGCAGCACTGAGAGACTGTCATAGCATGACGCCACAGCGATAAAATGAACATTGTTTTCCTATCTATCCCTCTGCCTCCCTGCTGCCATCCACAAACACATACACTACATGATATCCTTGGGGATTTGTGTTGACGGTGTTGTTCCGAGAAATTTCATTTCAATTTGTCGAGAGAAATAGACAAACACAGGGCGCATCTAGGAGGAAGGTATCTAAGATATGTTACCCTTCGTGAAATTGTTTTTTTTTTTTTTTACAACACGTAGAACTATCCTGCTGACAGCGGTCTTCAGTGGTATGGAGTTATCTTGTCATGTTATTAAGTTGTGCACAACCTTTAATGTTAATCCTCAGGTTTATCCTTTTATTGTGGTATATGGAGCTGACCCTCATGAAACTCTTCATTATGTCATCGGAATTGAATTCCTTTGTTGGGGAATAAAGGGCGGTAAATGCATTTCAGGGGATTCATTGAGGGATTGAAGGATTATAAATGTTATTAGAGATTGTGTTTGGTTCGATTAGATGAAATATTTTTGATAACTTTCATTTGAAAAGTTCTAAGACTCCACATACATATCTGCCAAAATCTGTATCTCTATACAGGATATTTGACTAGACATCCTTCAGTTGCCAACAAGACACAAATAAAAGTGTTTCTCTTAAGAAATCCACCTCATCCGTTCGTAGCAGGTAACGGAAATGTAAATCGAATGTCATTTACCAGAAGGATATTACATTTCCATCAGGTGTGGGCATTGGTTTCCAGCTTCCTTCCCTCTGTTACCGCACATTAGGTACAGAATACAGACACTGCACCACATCTACTCGGGCGTATGTGTAATATTTGTTAGATGTCAGCACCGATGACGATGAATCTTGCTGCACTTCCACTACACGGATGGCTAAGCTAATAAATGCTTAAGGATTCTAATACAAACAGTATGACATCTGATTGATGGACATTCACCGACACACATGCGGCATTACGTATGCTTTAAAAATTTCTGAGACGACTAATTGAATCGTACATGCATGAAGTACGGGTACGTCTGTCTAGTTGTCAATAGATTTTCACTTCCAGAGTTTAATTTAATTCCATTCGTAGGACAGGCCCAGGTTAGGAGTGGAAATTCTATGCAATTTGGTTGAATTTATTCAGAAATCAATTTTGTATCTTAATTGGTGGAAAGAAGGGAATATCTGCAATGGAATCTGACAAGAGAAAAGCAATACGGCAGTCATGCAGGAGGATGGGGAATCGATATTCAATTGGGTTCATCTATCTACTTTGGAAATTTACCACCAGATACGGTTGCAGATGAAAGATAGCGTGGAACTTTGATATGTCTTTCGATGATGGAAAGAGGTTGGAGTGTTGAATGAATGATTTAATTAATGCATTCAGAGTGGACTTAGATTGATCATACTTTGATTTTATTGAATCTTTCTAAATTAAATTTATTAATTGTTCTAGGGTGATCTGTAAGAGTGTTTACTTCGTCAGGGAAAACTATACAATCATTAAGCCAAATGTGACATGAAGCTATGCAATGCAACTTTCATTATCCAGATTGAAGTCCACGCCGCAAGTCGTGCAGAAGGCAGCCTCGCTTCCAGATTCTGAACGAGTATAGGCTTCCGATGAAAGGGCTGCTAAACAGCTTATGGCTCTGCACGTGAAAATTGTTACCGTTGCAGTTGTTCGGTTGCAGATTTTTGCCAGGTATTTTCATAAATATAAAGTTTAACTGCACTGTAGACCTGTCTATATTGTTCTGGACAACTTACATTGGAATGACTAAGAGTGGAAGACCAGATATACTCGTACGATTTCATCATGTCATTAGAATTGCTGCAATTAAAGTGCTAGACCTTGTTTCGCCACTTAACAAAAAGCACTGGTTGGATGCTATATGTACGCCATGTACCGCTGAAAAAAAAAAAGCAGCTCGTAAACTATGAGAGTAGAAAATGAAGAACACGGTCTCCAAATGAGGGTACAAATGCATAAGAAACATGTGGTGGAGAAGGTACAGATTAAGTGAAGTTTCATAATTCGTATCATAGCTTGTGATGAGAAGGACGGGAAAAGCTATCAGCACTGGAAAAGTAGGATTACTTCTTCTTCAGACCTCTAAATAGCTGTGAAAGTCAAAATCACCTGGTCAGTACTTTGGTAGCTCTCACATGGAAAAAACTGACTATTCTATCGGAAAAAGTCCTAGAAACTGAACAACGTAAGCGCTCAGGAAATGACAGTGCTCTCAAGAACTGGAGTCTAAACGCGAAGTCCACAAGGAATGTGTTAGCTTCAGTCGCTCTATTGACGGGTGTACCAGTCTTCCACTCGATTCTGACAAAAGCATATCTGATATAACAATAAAATGCTAGAAATTACTCTATATCATCAAATTAATTGGTATCTATCAGCGCGTTTTTGTGCTTCAAAAATGTATTCATTTTGTTCCAAGTTCTGAAGTATATTCAGGAATACTGTGCTCCTAAAGAAACTATTTTTCGAAAATAAGTGATCACCAAATTGCGATTTAAATAAGTCGATAGTTTTGATTGGCGTATGGCATGTAGCACCATCCTGTGACCCATATTTTAAAAAATATATTCATTGCTCATGGTGCGGTAATGATTTCCATTGAACGAACCTCTAGCTCTGGCCTAATTTTTGAAGAAAGCCTGCAACTGCTCCAGCTCAATCAGCGAAAGAACGACACAAATGATGGTTTAGTGGCGTTAGCCCCCACATCTGATAAATTTTGTACAGGCTACCAACATGCACGATTCGCAAACCTGGATAAACGATGCCAGGAATACACCTACTTATTAACTCACACCCTACACATTTCTGTCCCTCTCCCCACGGGATTACCGTTAAGTGTTACTTCGCGGGGCCGGTTAGCTTCTCGAGCTCTTTTTTCATCTACACCGTTTTCTATATTTAATCGCTCGATTCTCCTGAGTTCGACCTGAACACTGATCACATATCCATTTATTTCGTGCAAGGTTTCTTCCGACTGTATCATATCTAAAATGATCTCTCTGGGGTCCGCAAAGTTTGGATTTCTTGGTATGAAGCCCAAACATCGTCTGGAGGCCAAAAACTCTCCACCAGACAACGACAAACAAGTTGCATGAGTTGTAAAAAATTTCCTGTCTTGGCATTACAGGTGCGATGCGCACCTGCCCTACGAAAGCTCTGGAAGCTATTGTTGGGCTTACACCCCTATCAATCTTCATTAGAAAGATGGCTGCAAGATATGCCATCAGACTGCAGCTAGATTATGAGTATAAACCAGGTGACCTTGTGGGACATTTAAAGATACTCAACTCAATCCCTAAAAGAGACATGTTCTGCACTTTATCAGATATTATGGTCAGGCAACATTGCTTTGGTAGGTTTTTCGAAGTTGAAATATTGGACCGCGAAAATTGGTTTAATGGTGCTCCAACACTGGACCCTAGAAGTCTGGTCTGGTTCACCGACGGTTCGAAAATGGATTCTGCAGTTGGAGCCAACACAAAGATTCTGGTACCTATGGGTACGACTCCCACTGTGTTTCAGGATGAAATCCATGCCATTGAGATCTGCGCCAGACACAATCTCCGCAAGGGGATGAAAGGCGCTAGAATACATATCTTCTCAGATAGCCAAACAGTACTTATGGCACTATCGTCCAACCTAATGGACTCCAGAACTGTGAAATGCTGCTACGATGCATTACAAGACATTGCCAAATACAACAGGGTTAAAATCGGTTGGGTCCCTGGACACCAAGGGATTGTGGCCAACGAATCTACAGATGAGGTTGCTAGGGCTGGCTCAGAATCTGCGTTCATAGGTCCTGAACCTTATTGTGGCGTCAATTGGGCGACAACTACAACGCTGGTTAATGAATGCGAAAACAAACTTTGTCAAGACCACTGGACTAATGGACCAGGCCTAAGACAATCCAAACGATTTATCAAGTTTTACTCCTATAAGGAAATCCTTAACTTAAATAAGGAAAACATTAAGAAGCTTGCGAGCTTTCTTACTGGCCATTGCGGCCTGAGATATCACCTTAACAAGATGAACCTGTGCCAAGAGAAGGACTGTCGGTTATGTTTAGAGGAGAATGAATTATCCGAACACATACGTAACGTATTCTCCACAAGGAGATACTTACTTCAGTGGAACTAAAATGGTCCACTACTAAAGACAAACTCACTTTCATAAGGGAGGTAGTACGTCTGACTACTGACTGACTGTTAGATTAACTTTAACCCTCCGATTCAATAGATCTTTCAGGTCGCAGTGTCGTTGCCACGTAGGCATGGGTAGTATTATACAATACAAAAGAAAAAAAAAAGTCCAAACCGTGGAACATCACGTGATCTTCCTGGTTACGGACAAAGTGATAACCTGTCCTGCCCGAATCTATGCAGGTACTTTTTATATCCTCCATGACCAGTTAGGATCTATATGATTTTATATTTCACCTCTCGTACTTTCCTTTTCAATTAAATTTCCATATTGGGGAAGAGTATGCCAATCTTCCTGTTATCATGGGTCATCCCATCGGTTTTGCCATTTTGTCATCGATACCGCCCTTTCTTCTGCTTTAATAGCTCCTTTATGAAGTCGATTCGCTAGTTTCCTGTTATACATTCGTTTCATTTCGTCGGCCAGGATATCGATGGGTACCATCCCGCTTCTTCTGACATTGTTGTATAGGCGCATGTTGTCCTTAGAGCTCTGAGTCTAAAGACAGTTGATAGTTCCCACCTAGATTATTTTGTTGCTAAAGCATCAGCCTACACTGAGGATGCATATAGTAGTACGAAGTTGACTACTCTGGACAATAGAAATCTGTGGCTATAGTTGGGTTCACCAATGTTTGGCAGTATCTTCGCTAGTGTTGATTGTAGTATTGATGCCTGTTTTCCTTCATACATACTGTAGGTGTGGCTTACAGTTCAGCATACTCTCTATCATTACACCTAGGTATTTTGTTGTCTGTTTAGATTGAATTGCTTGGTATCCTACGTACCCGTTCATATATGCTACTGTTTTGTGGTTGGAGATTAGAGCTGCTTCCGTCTTCCGCTCCGCTAAATCGAAGCCTGCTGTCTCCAACTATATTTACATTTTTGAGATCCCTTCATTTGTAGCTGATTCTTATACGGGTGTATCTCAAGACTTTTGCCCAAGATTATAAGCACAGTGAACGGATAAAACCTCAATTTTTAAAACCCCTAGTGAATTGATTAATTTGGATCTTCCTAAATACCTTTGATGAGTGGCTTGCTCCGATAGATAATTATGTGCACCTTAGAAAGAACGAAATCTTCTATAACTTTTGCTTGATTTTCAATGTAAATTTGAATAATTTGGTGGACTTTATTGAACAACAGACTATTGAACAACATTCGCACTGCACTTGTACTAAACTCGTACTGCATTGTACCTTCGTACTTGGAAACCGCATTATGGCCATAGTCGACTCGTGTGTGGTTCAACAAGGACTATAAAATGGTTCTAACCCACCACTACAACAAGACTTTCGCTCTTCATTTTTTAGTATATGAGTGCCCTTGCACGTGAAGGTCACCTTATCTAACCTAACCTACCCCTTATTGCCAAGATTAACAACCACCCAATATGGTGGAAAATCCCAAGAATTATTTTATTAAAAATGCTAGAAGCAATAGGCACTATGCGCAGGCAAGGATTCAAAATTTTACCTTGAATCTTTCAAAAGTAGTCCCAAATATAAACACCTAGCACTTTATTAGCTCATATATACATTATATAGCAAACATTTTTATCGACCATTTAGTATATCCCTACCACCGCGTACGTAATCCCAGACTTTATGGTCCATTTCTCTGCAAACATAGGTAAATTCGAAAAAGAAAATGTAACATGATACGAACTTGTGATCCAACTCTACCGCACTAATAGGATTAGGCTGGTATTCAGGGCTTACTCCATAAATCTCAGGCCACAAAACAATCTCCACAAATACACCTGCTCACATGTAGAATCACCTGTGAGGTGAAGGCACATCCACCTGGTCGCCATAACATTTTGTTCGGCTAAAAGTTAACATGTTGTCGACGACATATATGAAAATCAAAACATCCTGCCTTCGCGTAAATATCAGGAGCAATCAATTTGTATTTCCGCAGGCGAGGTAAACACAAATTTTATTCAATTTGTTGTGAGTAGAACATAATGACAGACGGTTAGGTTGTTTTCTGTTGAGGGGATCAGGATTTTTTTCTTTATTTGAATAGGTGAGTGAATTTAAATTTATAAATTTAAGAGTTGGTCCTTATTCCCCATGATGAAGGGTAATCAAATTGGTATTCGATTACTTTCAAATCAATTTTTAAACGTTTCTGACCAAGTGTGACAGTTCTTTTAAAAATTTAAAAATATAATTAAATATTTTGTCACTCTTGCAACTTCTTTAAAATTAGGGCAACGAAGGGTTTAATGAATGCCAACATTGCTGTAAGAACCTCTGTTACCTCAGAGCATGGAAGGAGTATTATATCCCTTATGACATGTTCACCACAGGATTAGAAAAAAAAAATACGAAACTACTTGAGCTCTTAATCATATCAGCCTTAAGGTCACTTCCCTCAAGAAAAACAATAAATTGTGCACCCCCCTATTTGCATGTCGACAACAAATCGCCTAGAAGTAATATCAGTGTGAAAACCATTAAAGAAATCAAACCTTAACACCCTATTCCCAAGCGAAAACGACTGCATTACTAATTCAGTAGCAAACCTCAGCGTATCCTTCAAGACTGTTATAGTCGATTAGAATGCAATCCAAGTGATTGCTTTATTCAAACAGCACGGCACGTCAGAATCATTATTGCCCTCGCAATTAAACCCGCATAAATGCATGAGTAATACGTATGTAATATGAGCTGAGATCCTCCGCACATATACATATACACGTCCCTTCGAATGCATAAACATCACGAGTGAATGTCAAACAAAAAGCGTCCCACCCGCCGCATGTCCTACTTCAGAAACTATGTCATGCAAACTATTCTAACTACTGTAATATCGATTCGAACATACGTAGATTTCATTTTTAGTTTTTTATTTTATATTTCCGCTTACATCCATGATGGGGTTGGAGGGCAATGTTTTATGTATACAATGGCAAATACAGCGATAACATCCTGTCACAATATAGATCCCCTGTAGATGTGTATAATTCAAATCGTATGCCACGATTGATATCCTTGCTATACTCGTGGAATTGAATGTTATAAATGTTTCAGTTATGCAAAACTGTTGCTGGTTATGGTTCTATTTTTAAGAGCTCGTTTTGATTTATTGTTTTGTAATTGATATTGCACGGGGACACTTGGGAATGGCTATCCTTCCGATTGAGTAAATAAAATAATCAACATGAGAGGGTTAGGTTAGATTTAAGGGATTTTCTTTATTTTTTTACTTTATTTGAGCGATGATTTCTAATGTTCAGACTTCTCCAAAGGCGAAACCAGAGGGACGAGATGATGCCATTTTCAAAACCCACGTCATATGATTGAAGATAATCTCTTTTTCATCATTTTGTGCCCTTAAGTAGGTAGGTAGGTTCTTGGGGAGATTGTCTCATATCCAATACAGCTGACACTCGGACCCCAGTTAGATCCATTGCATTTCCCCATTGTGAGACATCAGTCCTGAAAATGAGAGAAGAAAGGGGCAACTCCACAAGCAAGTATCTCTTCAACTGCGCCAATTATAGAGGCATTCGCCTCCTCGATATTACAATATCTATATCTTTTGTGCGACATTGTGTGAACGTCTGAAACCTCTCATAACAGCCTGGACCAAAAAAGTACACTATCGATCAAATCTTCAGACTTCGGCAGATCTGGAGAAACCCCAAGAAGTCCAAATTGATACTCAACATCTCTATCGATTTCAAAGCCGCTTATGACAACATCTATAGAGAAGAGCTTTATAGAGCCATGTCTAGTTTGGACATCCCTGCTAAACTTGTCCGTCAGTGCAGGATGACGATGGAGAACGCTCGCTTCTCTATCAAGGTCGGTAATGACCTCACCGTGAACTTTGATATCAAAAAAGGTTTTAGACAAGGTGCTTCGCTGTCATGAGACTTCTTTAATATTATGCTTGAACGGATTGTGCAGAACTCACAAGCCAACACCGGAGGCACAATCTATTAAAACCTTGCATACGCTTACATACGCCGACGATATAGACATTATTGGAAGAACTCAGCAGGCTGTCACCAGTGCGTTTCGAAGCATTGAAGCAGAAGCAGCCAAAATGGGTTTACCGATAAGCGAGGTCAAAACCAATTGTATGCTGTCAACAAGAAGAGACAATCAACACCGACGAATTGGACAGAGCGTCACAGTGGGCAGGTACAACTTCGAGATAGTAAGGGACTTTGTCTACCTTGGCTCTGCTATTAATTCTGAAAATGACACCAGCGCAGAAATCAAGAAATCAATCAATCGCTGGCAATTCAACAGTAAAGTCCTATCTCGAACAACTAAGGAGACTTTACTCGTATATAAGAAATTGAACATCCCAGTCCTATTTTACGGAGCTGAAGCATGGACTTATTGAAAGAAGATGATGATATCCTTGGTCGCTTCGGGGGAAAAATTCTATATAAGATATTTGGTCCCGTTTATGTGGTGGACGGGTTTTGGAGTAGAAGATTCAATAATGAACTATACGAGCTGTACAGCAACATCGACCTAGTCAAAAAACTACGTACTGGACGTCTGAGATGGCTAGGACATGTAGAGTGAATGGACACCAACGCTTCGGCCTGCAGAGTCTTTGAATCTAACCCGGAGGGACGATGCAGTAGAGGGTCTCCTCGCCACATGTGGCGCGCACAAGTTCAAGGGGACTTCGACCAACTTGGAGTGTGCAACTGGAGGCAATTAGATAAAGACCGAGCCAAATGGAGAGGCTTGTTCGTCGGTGCTCAGGTTCACCCCGAACTAAAGGGTCACCTAAGTAAGTAAGGAAGTTATATAAGCTGTATAATAACTTTGAGTGCCTACAAGGACATCGACTTAGCCAGAAGAGTACACATACAGCGACTAAGATGGCTGGGTCATATAGAGCGGATGGAGCCCAACGTTCCCGCTAAGAAAGTCTTCGAATCCACCCCGGACGGACGGCGCAGTAGAGGACGACCTCGCGGTAGGTGGCGCAAACAAGTGGAGGGGGACCTCAACCAACTTGGCGTGCGAAACTGGAGGCAGCTGGCTCTTAACCGTGCTGGCTGGAGAGGTTTGTTGGTTGAGGCCCAGGTCCATCCCGGACTGTAGCGCCATCTAAGGAAGAAAGTAACTTTGAGTGCCTACATCACAATAGGATGATTACAATCGGGATTGCATTGGAAAGCTGGAATAGAACCAACATCTCTGTAATGAACTGCAGCAATCTTTCCATTTCTGGTACTCAAGCGAGTATATCCTATACATGAAGTTATTTGAATCAGTATTGCAGTACGAAATGATTGAATGGGTAAGCATGTCGCAGTATATGATCAACCACTACCAGTGGATTCAAAATAATATTTTTAAAATTTTCATGAGAGTGAAATATGGGAAACATTATGAACATCGTCATTGAACTGCATATGCTGCGCTAATCGTTGTTAACCAGCTTCCAAGGGATATGTGCTTCTGCAGACAAACTTCAAAGTCTTCATAGATATCTCCTTGTGAAGACATCTGCAATTTGAATTGAGTTGTTGTAACATATTAAAGGGTTATCTTTAGGGGTTGTAGTAAGATTTAATGGATTTCATAAACCTATCTGTCTAAAGAGTGCTCAACTGAATGAAGTTGATGTTCGCAAGGGAAAGAAAATCGGTAAGGATTATGCTGACTTTTTGGGTTGAAACCGAAGCGTAATAGTGCCACCTACAGCGTATGTATGACGAAAGTTTGCAGTAAGCTTAAGGTTTTTTAAACATATTTTTGTATGTTAATTCCCTGGTAATCCGACTGTTTCTAAGGTAGCAATCGTGTTACCATGAGCATGTGTTTTGAAATTGTTAACCTATGCATATATCTAAATTCTTAATGCAAAAATTTAGAGTGCCGCCATAGTGATATGACATTCAAGGATAATATTTCAAAAACAAAAACTGGATTTTTCTGCTGGCGAAATCCTCTTATGTCTTCAATTTCTGGAACCCTTACTTGAAATATAATCCACGCAGAGATTTGCTTTGATTTTTCACCCCAAAGAATTGAATTCAAAGTCTAACATTGAGAATGACCCAATATGCTGCGTTTGATTAAATTTACTCGGATTATTGGTCTTAGTTGTCCTTCTCATAGCAAACAATCCAAATTGGATATGGGACAGCTTTGGGGAGTCAAAAAGTCTTATCTACCACTAGTAACGCAAACCAGTAGTAATTCAATTCCTTGTTTGTGTTTACAGAAGCCAGTTATCGTTTACGTTTCATCTGATGAGTCCTTATGAGTGCTTCCATACACAATGTCATATTCCATACGAGATTGCTTAATTTATCTTGTTGACACTCTGTGAGGACGTATTCATAGAGATTTCAAGACTACCAAAAATGGATCCTGTTTCCAAAAATAATGAATCGTATCCTATGACAGCAATCCTTCTAAGTTTAAGGTGACTCGTTTTGAAAATGATTCCCTAGGAAATAAGTTTTATTGGATTCATCCTAAATTTAACCTTTTTAGCCCTTTTCAATGGATTTCCATTCGTTTTTTTCCAGGTACAAGGACGTACGCTTACTTTTTTACCCCTAATTTGCTTAAAAGTAATGAAAAAGAAATCTTCTAAGATCGTCTCCTCCTTTTTTGTGTGCTTAAATATTTAAGCCCGGCCCAGATTGGTTTTAAATATTTCATTACACTAAGTTCGTGGCACTCATGGATTCATCATTATGGCCCACATTGAGTTATTTCCTCACAATGGATACGCAACACGCAAATAATTTACGGGGGTTCACTGATACATTTCAACAACTCGTCCTGTGAAGGGTCCATTGAAGAGGATAGAGTAAAACCCGCCTCAGATGGGCGCGCATAACCCAAACTTTTACAGATAGCCGTAGAGTCCTTTACCACAGAGCACATGCATAAATCAATCACTGAGGGCTTCATGGGGCATCCACCCTGTGTGACCGTTCCCAGGATGAAGGACAAACGATGCGTGGTTGGGTTTGGCTTTTGTAATGAAATCACTGATGCGGTGACTCTGTTGACTGAGTGACACATATCGCGGGTGGAATGTTTTTTTTTTTTACGGAAATGGGTAGAACGAGCCGCGCCGTATTCTGGTTATGATGATATCTCGCTAGTCGCAGATGTGCTGGTGGTTGTGTTGCGATATTTCATTATCGATGTCCTTTGGTGCTTGTCGACGAAGGTATTGACGGCAAATGAATTTTTCAATTATGTCGAATCTGTTCCAGAGTGATGAATGAGTGAATGACATGCATCGAGAGTAAGTATTTGGAAAGAATATTAAATTTTTGGAAATTTGGAACACCTGGACGGAGAGATGACGGGTTACCTGTTATGTATAAGAAAAAGTTTAAATCGATTCAAAAATTCGATTCATTTGGAATGTAAAGTGCTAGTAAAAGGCATTCGCATGAAATAAATAATAATTAGGTGTTTTTTTAATTCATAGATATGTTCTCTGGCCAGGCTTTAGCATATATTTTGTTACCTTAAGTAAGGAATAAGAAGTAACCATAATATTAAAGCAACTCGGAAAAAACACATTCTAAACATATTAATGTATGTTTTAAAACACATTTTTTTCTCTCTCCATGCTTCTAACTTGAAAATGGCTAAACCGATTTGAATACGATTAAATGGCCTGATTAGTGTATTAATCGCTAAAGAGATTGAAATATCAATCGTTAATCTGTGTTTCTTAGAACCAGAGTATTCAGCCAATATATCAGTTCATGAGCAAACGAAATTTCATAAACAATCGCGAGTCATTGTAATCATCAGGGCAGCAAGCAGTGGCTTAGTACATAATCTACTTGTTTATGTTCATTTAAGGGCTGTATCTAGAATTATGTTTGGCAATAAGAAGTAACCATAATATTAAAGCAACTCGGAAAAAACACATTCTAAACATATTAATGTATGTTTTAAAACACATTTTTTTCTCTCTCCATGCTTCTAACTTGAAAATGGCTAAACCGATTTGAATACGATTAAATGGCCTGATTAGTGTATTAATCGCTAAAGAGATTGAAATATCAATCGTTAATCTGTGTTTCTTAGAACCAGAGTATTCAGCCAATATATCAGTTCATGAGCAAACGAAATTTCATAAACAATCGCGAGTCATTGTAATCATCAGGGCAGCAAGCAGTGGCTTAGTACATAATCTACTTGTTTATGTTCATTTAAGGGCTGTATCTAGAATTATGTTTGGCAACTGCACAGTGCTTGGTGAGCAAAAATTACATTACGGTGAAATTGTTTCACCATCTGCAGTCTAATACTGTTTATATAACGAGATACATTTATGATGTCGATGGCATAATTAAATATTCCCGCCTATCAGTTTATGCGGACGACATGAAAATTTTTACACATATCTCCACACCCACTGACTCCCGTGCTCTTCAAACTGACTTGAATAGCTTTTCTACTTGGTGTAATAAAAACGGTCTTGAGTTGAATGTCAACAAATGCCAAGCTATTACTTATTCCCGGAAGCGTCTTCCGACAGACCCCAGAACGTATGCGATTTGCGACGAGCCTGTTCCCACTGTCACTTTTCTCCGTGATTTGGGCGTCATATGCGACAGTGAGCTTAATTTTCGTAGCCATATTGACAATATTATTAGCAGGGCTAATTCTGCGCTAGGTTATGTGAAACGTTGGTCCAAGGAATTCTCAAATCCTTACGTCACGCATTCGCTGTACTTCACATTTGTAAGACCAATTCTTGAATATGCCAGTCAAGTCTGATCTCCCTATCACGATACACATTCATATCGAATTGAGTGTGTCCAACGGAGGTCCATCCGTTTTGCTCTACGCGGACTCCCGTGGCCTGACAGATTCAACCTACCTCCTTATGATCATCGGTTAAAGTTGTTGAACATGCAGTCGCTTGAAAAGCGTAGAAAAGTTGCCGATATACTATTTGTACATCAACTATTAACAGGCAATATTGATTGTCCTATGCTGCTCCAAACCATTTCACTCAGCACCAACCCACGTTTTCTGAGATCAGTACCTCTCTTCTGCCTCAAGTTTCACCGTACAAACTACGGCTGTAATGAGCCTATGTCTCGAATGCTTCGTTCTGCTAATGACTGTCAGAACCTTTTTGATTTCCAGTGCAGTAAAAACACCCTTAGAAACTCCCTTTACTCCCCTTCCTCACTCAGGTCTTGATATTTGTAAATTTTAACTAGCTTTTAAGTATACATTGTAAATTAGATTTAAGTTCTTTACAGCTTGTATTAAGCTAATTAAATTAAATTAAAGTTAGTAAGCACTAGCACTAGAATAAGCACTAGCACTAGAATAGATATGATTACATAAATATTTTAAAGAAGAACCTGCCAGATGGTGCCAGAAAGTTGGGTATGGAGAGGTAATTTGTCTTCCTGCAAGACAGTGACCCCAAACATGCTTCCATATAATACATAGATTCAATGCCTTCACGCATACTGAAGTTTGTTAGTATACCACATAGCTATGGTGTTATCTTGTTCCCCTTGTTCAATGAGTTAGTGAATTGGTGTAGGCGAAATATTTTAAGGATTTTCTGGCCGAACTGCATCCTAAATGAACAATTTTACCAGAGACTGATCCAGTAACCTATACCCACGATGAAAAACAAAGCCAGTACCCGTAAGATGCATGGAAAAATGTAAGACCCATAAGTGGAAACAGGCCATAAGTAATTCGTTGTAGTAATCAAACTCTTTGAAGAACTGAAGAGTGAGTGCAGTGAAGCTATAGGGATGGTACAGAAATAGCTAGTACAGATGGGTCTACAACTCTCAGAGGAGAAGACAGAAGTAGTGCTCATAAGCAGCAGGTGAATCATGGAGACTATAAGAGCTACTGTGGACGATCACGTGGTAGATTCCAAACCAGACTTTAAGTACCTTGGCATTACTATAGATGCAAGGGTAACTTTTTAGCAACATCTGCAATACGTTGCTGAGAAGGCAGCAAAGACAACAGCTGCCCTGGGAAGAATCATGCCAAATATCAGCGGACAAAAGCCTAAGAGGAAACTGCTCTTAGCAAAAGTTGCGTCATCAACAATGATCTACGGCTGCCTAATATTGGCTTGTGCTATAAAGACGAAGCTATACAGAAGGAAGACGGACACAGCTTACAGAAGTAAGCGTTGAGAGTACGCAGCGCCTTCCGAACAACGTCCTACGATGCGACATATGTAGTGGCTGGTATGGTACCAATAAACCTTCTGGCTAAAGAAACCCAGTAGAAATACGTCCCAGTAGAACAGCGGCACCAACTGAAACGAGTCGAAGTGTCACTGAGGCACCACCAAGGACAAGTCTGGATAAATGGCAGGAGAGATGGGATCACTCTGGCAAAGGCTGGTGGATGCAGGGATTGATCCCGAATATAAACGCTTGGATCAATATTAAGGATGGGGAGTTGAATTTCTACCTGACTCAGATGCTTATTGGTAATGGTTGCATCAGAGCCCACCTCCACAGGTTTGGATTCGATGACAACCCCTATTGCCGAACGTACTCGGAAGTAGTGGAGGATGGAAATTACATCATTTTCCATTGTCCACGATACTATGAAGAACGAAACCTGCTGGTGAACAAACTAGTTGAGGACCTAACCACAGACAACTTCACCAGATAGATGATGAGTAGGGGTGATGCCTTGGAAGCAGTCGCAACCATTATGAAGGAGCAGCAAAGACAACAGCGACATCAAAACGCAGCGCAGGAGGCTGCGAACACGAATGAGACGAGTACCAAGGGCTGATGTCAAATCCCACACTGTCACTGAATACGGGATCAGTTTCGTCTTCAAAAGATTCCCTTCTGGAGCAAAAAAAAGGCCATAAGTAAGCAACGAGTACTAGGTTTCTGAGAACTGCATAGCTAAAATCTATACAAGGTTTATAATAATAATTGATGTACCTATGCTCAGATCCATCCTGAATACCTCTTTTTCGACTGAGCAAAACTTTGCTTTGTCATTCTTATTAAATTTGAGAGCTTCATTAGTTTCATTCGATCCCCAAAAACGAAGCACGTCAATTGAATAACAATTAAATTCACTTGAAAGACAAAAAGATAGGGTGCGCTAATTTATGAACAAGCTAAAATTCCCTACCGCCACCCTCTTAATTCAAATTCATTTCCTTGTCAGCCATCCACTTGGGACAACTTCAAAAGCTAGCTTCCGCAGAGCGTGCCATTGAGATTGTCACCCTTCAAGCATCGTTGGACAGAAATTAATTTCCATTCCAAGTGTTTTCTATTTGCGAACAGCGTCATCCAAAGAATGCCATTCATTCGCCATCCATCATGAGGATCCTGTTGACATAAATTCAAGACCTGCTCCTGCTTCGGTGCATTTTTTTCTCTTTTTTTGAAAATGGAAAGGAAATTCTATTAGGGAACGGAACAGCATGGTTTCTGCAAACTCCCACGGACTTTGCAGAAGGATCAAAAGAAAGTGACGAAGACTCTCTCAAGCCTCTCTCTTCGTTCGAGGTGACTGCATGGAGGAAAATATTTGCATTTTATTTTTTCTTATGTCCTTTCGTCGTCGTGGTTCTTGTTGCCCGGGAACATGACCAAATTGAAATTTCCGAAAGTTTACCTTCTCGCTTTGGCGCCGTGTGTTGACACTCTTAAGCAGCCAACCACCCTGCCATTGTGAAGGAATAAACCTCAAATAAGATTTTCTTTTTATAAATTTATTTTCCAACTCGATTTTTGCGTATAACCTAGTTTATGCCATGGACTCTTTTTTTGCTGTTTAAAAGGAAACAATACAGAGGAAGGATTGCAGCATATTCCTGCCAGGTACGAGTAGGTGCTGGTGTTCCTTGAATTTACGATTTCTGAATTTGTTCATGCAAATCTAGGTGCACTGGGTAAATTCCTTGAAGAAGAGTGGATATTATACAAATTAGGATTAAAGAATATGCGGGTACCATACTGCTATTGAAAGGATTTCCATTAAAAGATAAAAACTGAAGCCGAAAATGTACACCTATCCTATCCACCGGTTTCCCTAATTATAACAAAACCCACCCCTTTAATCATCATGCAAATGAAAAGAGCAAAAGCAGCACAATGACAAGAGTCCTTAATTAATGCAAATTAGTTAATTAATATTCCCAGAAGTTTCACGTTTAGGCATCGTCGCCTTCGGGCAAAGCGATACAGTATCTTAATCTCAATCAATTTGAGTGCGAAGGTGTCAATTTTCCCACTGCGGACAGAGATAATTTATAGCATACCCTTCAATAATAACCTCGATATGGAACGTGAATGATTTATGTGTAGAAGGTTGCTGATGTGTCCTTTCTCGGCCTTATATTGTAAAATGATGTATTCAGAGTAATTTGTATTCTTTGTTTATATGGAGGGAATGTTGGGTTTTTAAGGGATGAGTGGATAATTTGTTCATCCTAATATCTACTTTAATTACGAATATACAGGTTTCATCCAGTTGTAACTGCTTTCAAAGGACTCCCATTCGTTGCGAATGAAAAAACAGAGATTATACATTTTTCAGTTTTATCTCAAGACCCCAATTAAGCAGCCCCATTCAGTTGCCATTCTAACTGAAACCCAATTAAGGGCACAACCTGTACAAGTTCAAGCAGATAATCCCACTCACGTTCTTTAGGGTAATTATCTCTGCCAGCACATAGACAGGAGAGTCAACAAGGAGATACTCATTCGGCGGTTGTTTCTCTGAAATAACGATGTCCTGTTGCTAGGTATTCAAAAGGCAACCATGTGAATAGAGTTTCAGCGATTAGGAAATTGCCAGACAGATTATATTCCTTTGGAGCATTGTAATTGCTTTCGTTTCGTTGGTAAATCTCAATGGTGAGGTCTTTAAGTTAATTATGCATGATTCGTAGATTTCATGAGAGTAGTCCTTTTGGCTACTACTATATGATGGTTTTCATTGGATGTGGCGGAGAAATATTTCGATGGAATTCGTTTATTTACTCCAGTGACGACGGCCTGATTCGCTTGGAGTTCGGTTCTTATTACTGTCAAATTGGTAGGCCAATAATATTGGGTAGCTTTGGTTACCCACGTGATTTATAACATGGCACTTGGTTGTTTAACAAGCTGTTGTAGCCATAATAATTGCTGTAGTGGTTGTAATTGACATAACTTGTGTATTATAATTGAAAGGTAGGCGTATATATCGATGATGGAAATTTTAGTTCACTACAAGTAATGAATGATTGCAGATGTTCGCACTTGTACAATGTGTTTGCTTGTACACCTAGGAAGTAAAATCCTGCCTCACACTTATAACTTGCGTTTTCTTGTCTTAATAGAAGATCTGCTAGCTCAGTGTGAAGGTATGTATTGTCACTCAAACCTAGCACATTAGTATACTTAGCAAAAGCGTAGTGCATCGTTAGGACGTCAGTAAGCGTCTAAGTAGGAGGAATATCATGTTAGTCTGCCTTTATCTAGAAGAGCCATGCCACACCCAATTGTGTTCATAGGAAACTTAGTCATAAATGAGAGTTCCGAAGGAGAACGTAAGAAGTTCGAACTTATATTCATTTCAGGTGAGCTTGGATCCAAACAAGAAGAAGATAGTTCCAGCTTGCGACTAAGTTTGGAAAACATGTGCACATTAGCTTAGTGAGAAGTCAACTTTTATGTTGTCGCATTTTACGAGAACATCATTACCAGATTCTTTAATATGTTGGAAAAGTTGGTTGGATCCGCACCTACAAGAATTCATGGAGATTTTGTATCTGTCTCCAGTTGGCTGTCGTCAGGACTTTGTTTTGAAGTGACCACAATTGCTTTCCTGTTTCAAGTTCTATTTGAACTGCAGTTGATGTTTGCTTGTTTATATGTTATCTCCCACGTTGTTTTACTTGCAAGACTTGCAACTTACACTTGCAATTTCTGCTCTTAGGACTGTTCGCCACTTCCTTTAGAAAATGCTGCTGTTGGAAATCTGACTGTTTTATGCAGACAAAACATATAGGAAACGATGTCCTTGCCTACGCCAATATATCATCTCGGACCCATCATTTTAGAATGTTATGTATACGGACTCAATTCTCTATTCCTCTCTAAGCAGATATAAATAGTGGCTGGCCAGATATTTTTTTAAGATCAAGTACGTCCCACTGTCCTCGACATCCAACTATCAGCTTAGGAGGGAGTTTTTATTCACAAATTCCTGCATAAGCGATCTAGTGGAGGCGGGTTTAAAATAGTCTTGTGTCCTGTTGTGTGAAGATCCAATATATGCTAGCCTTTGTCCTAGTGGTTTTTTGATAGATTTCAACAGCACCAGTCTACCAAGTAAGTAGAGGTTTCACAGCTGCCGGGTATATTCTTGAGATGATTCCTTATACTTCTTCTACATAAGCAGCAAGCTACCAAACATTTTAAATTTCTTGTCAATGTTCAGCTTTTAATTATTATTTTTTTCTCTGCAGACACAAATCTCAAGTATTTGGTTTTGTAAGATCCCCAAACTACTAATATTTAAAATTCCTATATCTTCCTTTTATTTGTGATCAGTATTCTGGAACTGGGCGACATTCCACATCTCCTGGTATAGTTATTCAACAAAGTATTTGAGACTCCTATACCTGCTGCTGAAAGTTCTTAGGACTTTGACGGTCACTAGCAGAAAGCGATAGGTTGAGTACGGTTATGTGATAATCATAAAAATACTAGGCACCAAAGTGGGCCCATCGCGATCCCTAGGGAATCTTCACGGCAAAAGACCTAAACCAATTCTCCCATACAATAAATTTCCCCACAGAATTTGAAAAGGCCTTTGTTGTAGTTCAAGGACCTCACCTCTTCAAGGATATCGAAGAAGTATCTTCCAAGGTGCTTTAGCCTTGCCCTGGCAATGCCTTGGCACTCACAGAGTATATGCGTTATGTCCTGGGAGACATGTAGGTCAGTGCAGTACCTACAAACATCCGTGTTAGATAATCCTACTCTCATAGCATGCTTCTTTAAGAGACAGTGGCCAGAGAGTATTCCTATCCCTGTTCTTAGCCCCGTATTAGATAATCTTAGTCTCATGGCATGCTTCCTTAAGAGACAGTGGCCAGAGAGAATTCCTGTCCCTGTTCTTAGCCGTGATCTTTCTAATTGTATACGTAGGTAGGTAGGTGTGGTGGTTCTTCTTAAGAAAAGAACCCAATTAGCACTAGGTGCCGTTTTGATACCACAAAACTCGTGTACCTGGATATAAAAGATGTGTTGGTGTGGAGTTTCTAGATCTAGCCTGTGGAGTTTAAAAAGATTATTAAATCTTTCTAATTGTATGCTCTCAGATTTTCTGCAGTCTAACACAAGCCACAATGCCTTAGACACACAATGACCCTCTATGTTTGACCATCTTAGATTAACCATATTGATGATTCTATCACCAATAATTCCCTAAGCCATGCACTCTGGTCAATTATGTCACAATGTGGGAGCTCCGCTCCTCTTTTGGCCAGCGCGTCCGCTTTCTCATTGCCTTCAATATCACAGTGTCCAGGTTCCCAACATAATCTAAATTGGTTCAGCGTACATAGCGCCCTAAGCATTATGAGGCAATTCCTGACTTACTCAGATTTGGTGACATAAGGCTCTAGCGCCTTTAGCGCAGCCTGACTGTTAACGTAGATGGCGGTATTCTTATCGTATATTGATCCCATCTCAAGTAATACCCCAGCCTTAAGCACAGCTATAGAGAACGAAGAAAACGCAAGAAACAACAGAGTGGAAGCAAGCGAGTGCGCAGCTATACATCAAAATCTACCTACGCAGATGCAAAGACAGGCGGACATACGCACATACATGCGGCCATAATGGCACGCAAATGCGTAGCCATCATCATGAGCCAAGTAAAAATACTGGAACGTGAGATAAAAGAGTCCAAAAGGACTAACACGAATCCAGATGACAACAAAGTCAGAAATCCCCTCCTACGATGAAATGCCAAAAAAGTAGGGGTAAGAGTAAGGAAGGACGAGGGGCTAGTGAGAATCCCACACTGTTACTGGATTCGGGCTCAGTTTCGTCTTTTAAAGATTAGAACCTCCGATCGAAAAAAAAGGCTTTAAGTACAGCTAGAACCTTTGCTTGGAACACCCTGCATGTGTTCCGAACTCTCAGGGCCACCTAAAGGTTCGTATCTCTCGAGTAAATACCTGACCCCGTGCCCTCTCTGGTCTTAAAACTATTTGTGTATATTGCAATCTCGTTATGGACAGAGACTCTCTTCCTTTGCCAGTCCTCTCTAATAGGATACATTACTTCGCTTGATGTGACTAAGTCTAAGGTGCCAAGGATGTCGTCCGATTTGTCAGGGATATCGGGAAATGATATTTTGTCTTAAAGAGAGCTACGTTAGTGAGCCGAAGCGCACTTTTGCCAGCTTGAAATTTCATTTGTAGGTGGTGGTAAAATATACAGAAAGATCTCGAGTACAGTGGTGGTACAACAGTGGTGTTGTACGTAGAGCACCCGTGTTGGCAATGCAGGCTGTCTGTACCATGGCCAACATATTCCGTGTGTTTTCGTATTCGTTGTCTTCCACCACACAAGAGCCCCATACGTAGGGATGGGTCTGACTATCATGAGTGCATCATTGCAGGCTTAGTCCAATTTTTACCCCGCAGTCCTCTTACAGATGAAGGGAGCACTATAAGCCTTGCGAACTCTTTCCTATATGTTAAGTTTTCAATTAAGTTTCCTGTCTAGCATTATACCAACATATCTAGCGTAATTCGAAAGGGAAACTTCCACTCCTGCTAGCTTTGGCAGTTTAAAGTGTGGTATCTGTTTTTTTTTTTTTGCTGAAGAGTGCCATTTCTTTTTTATCTGGGTTGACGTGCAGTCCACACCCTCTAGCCCATTTTTCGAGACTATTACGAGCTGATTCTATCATTTCACTTAATGTGTCAATGAATTTGCCTTGGACTAAAACCACAACGTCGTCCGCGTAAGGAATGACGCTTATGTCCGTGTTGCTTAGCTTTTAAAGTATGCCATCGATGACTAGGACCCAGAGGAGAGGTGAGATAACGCCTCCCTGGGGAGTCCCCCTAGTAACGGATTTTTTTATTGAACGATTTCCGAAGCAGAACGAATTCTAAGCTCTGTAATAACGCCCGTCGGAACCACAAAAGGCCTATTTCCCTTGCTTCCTTCCAGTTAAAAGGATCCCGGATGGTGATCCTTTCATTTTCATACAATGCTAGTAGATGGTTTGATTTTCTGAGAGTAATTATATGAGTCTCTATGAGTAGGATTCTACCTTAAGAATTGTCCATAGATCACTAATGAGAGTACTTGAACTTAGTTCAAGTTGTAGAAAAGTCTATTAATTGTTGGTCATTTCTGGCTACAAAAGTTCTTTATTTGCTTCCATCAGCTATGGCGAAAATATTTTTCATGAAAAATGAGTAACACTGCAAGGACTAGTTGCCTTACTACACGAAATGGGAGTTGTAGCGTATTCCTAGACTTCTTTTAAATAGTCATGCAATAACTTTCTAATCACATATTTGCAAATCATTACCTTCCTATTAACTTCCTTTACTAAGCCTTTAAGCAGCTAAAGGTAAATATCGCCACTTTATAACCTAATTCCTTGCTCACAATCCTTAAAGCTGAAAAATTTTTCTTACATATAAAACCAACAGCTTTCCTCGAACAATTTATGCGGCTTCGCAAACAAAAATTTACATCCAATTTTGTATAATGGAGCACCAGCCGCACATTGATGAGGCCCCAATGTGCAACATTTTCATCAAAATATCCTTCGTGAATAAACAAATTATTACTGCACACATCCTGCCAAAAAAAAGAAAAGGCAGAACGACTCAAACAAAAACTCGAACTGAATTAACGTAAACGAGGAGCAAAATAGCGCGCGCGCTTGTAAAATAGGTACCTAGCCAAAAATAGAGTAAAATGAAAATCCAAATGAAATGTCAGAAATTTAAATTTTCATTTTTCCTCGAATATTTGCTTACTCCATGCAAACCACACACACACGATTGTTAGCAGCTGAATACATGACGTGAATCTGAATGAATAAATACCTTGTGGCGTATACGTAGCATTTGTGGGTCTTTTTTTTTTTTTTTGTAAGTGGAAACGTTTGTGGAATTCCGTAGTCGTCTTCACGCTGGGAATTACATTATTCATACACACCTAGGATGGTATGAGGACCCGACCAACAAAAACGAGACAGCCCGCTAGTATTTGAGTAACACACAACGGCCTTTATGTGCTGAATTTTAAAATGTTCCACCTTCACGGCTTGATTAATGCTAATGACATCACGATTGGCCAACGAGAGTGGAGTGTCCATGCAATTCACTTTGTTTGCTCACATGATGTGCGTGTGTATATGCTCACATATCCTTAAGTACCTGTCATTAGAGACGAGAAACTCTTAAATCGATTTCAATGTTGACTCCTAACCTTGACTTATTCTCAAGTGGAACAGCTTCAGCCATTCTACGGATACCACTCGATATCGAAATCGATTGCACATTGAGTCCCTACATGAACATGGCAGACAGCATTGTCCGTATGAGGTGCTATTCAGTCGTGGTCAGTACGCTTCACACTTCAGCAGCAGCATACATAGGCACTCGAAGGAAGTGAATTCATGAGGAATATCTTTGGAATGTACGTTGAATTTATTTATTTTTTTTTTTTGTCTCTATACAGAAGGTGAAAGTCGTATGTGCTTCAGTGTTACTGACATGTCCATTTAGGGATGATAATGAACGGACTGACAATAGGGGTTGAATGACTTTATTTTGGGTCAAATCGAAGATGGGCAAATAGACGGGGCTAGTTGGAGGTTGATACGATTTCGTGAATGGAAGGTAGCCCAACTAAAGGTTGGGCGGATTGTGTATAGGCAGATATTTATATTAAAACTAATAAAATTGTGTATAGCTAGGCTAATAAAAGGTAATTTTTCAAAAATTCATAGTAAGAACGGACCACTATGATGCCTTCACGTGCTACTTTGTGTGCTTATAAAGTGGGGTTGAATCGCCCAGTCTACGAGTAGTACTGCCATGCTTCTAGGTTGGATTATTCGCTGCAACATTGCAAAACCTGAGACAATCAGCGCTTGCTCAGAGTCTCTGGTAATGAAATACAAATCAAATAAATATTTTTGGACTTTTGTAAGAGGATGCAAATTGCTCTGACTACTGTAAAAATAGGAGTATCGGCACCTAGACTGACTGATATTAAAATGTGAGGGAACTTCTGTATCAGTTCCTCAACCTTTCTTCATTCTTGAGAAGTTTCAAAGTAACGCCATTGGGAAAAAAAAACCGAAATCAATATCTGCCAATGATTATCGGTCCATTATCGACTTGCCGTGTCTATCCAAGGCATGAGTAAAACACAGCAAAAGAGGTACTCAGATGGTGTCAGATCCTACAATATTGTCAGGTCAACCAATGTGCGACAATTAGCTGCCGATGATCTTCCAACGTTAAACTGTCAGTTCACATGGTTGTCAGATTTCGTCCCAATTTCTGATGATTTCATTGTCAGACGGCTGATCTGACAATGCTTTTTCTGACAACTTTGTCAGATTAGAGACTGTCGGAACATATGGTTGGTAGATGAATGCTTACAAAAAATTGGCAGACCCGTTGTCAGAGGTTGTCAAACTTAAGCATATGACAGAACTTTTTTTTCGTTTTTAAAATATAAATCAAAATGGGCACTTGCGAAAATCTTGGCCGCGTAAGTTCCAATACGTTCGAAGACGAAGGATTGGGCAGCCCGCCGCAAGCAGAAGGGGTTTTCCGTGAAACTGGTAGTCGAATTGCGTGCTGAGGAGCCACAATTGTATCGCAATTTTTCACACATGGATTCTTCATATTTCACATGGATTTAAGGAAACCTTGCATACACCCAATCTCGCACCTACTCCAAATCCAACAGCGAACCCAAGACGGGTGGTTGCAGAGGGGCAGCATGCTCCTCCATACATATTCTACTGTTTATGCATTGTGGACTTAAAACTAAAGTCAAAATTTTAATTCATAGATGAGAAATAACTGCATATGGTAAAAGTGCATTTATTTCAATGAAACTAAAAACTACTAACTCAGTCACTTACTTCATTTCTGCATACAAACCACCCTGATGATTTGATGAAGTTCATCATCTTTCCTGTTGAAACGCCGGAGAGTTCCTCGAGATCCTGGAAGAAATATTTTCCAAGGAACGTTTTCCTGGAGTGTTGAAGACTCGGACAGTAGCACAGGAAGTGGGTTGTGCCCTCAGAAACTTCCTCGTCACCACAGCCTCTGCAGAGTTCCTCCTCCGTCAGGCGTAGTTTCTTCAAGTGGTACCGCAGAGTGTTGTGCCCCGTGATGATGCCTACGAGGGTGGAAAGGGATTTCCTATCCTTACGGATGATTCTCTCGGTCTTTGTTTTGTCGAAAGATGGCCATTGCTTCCTAGTGATGGCGCAAGTTTCCATGGAGTTCCATCTTGTGTTCGCCTCCTCAGTGGCTTTATTCCCTGCAGCGAGCTTGAGTGCGCAAGGCGGGATGCACACAGGGGGGTCAACTTGTTCTGTTGGGACTGCTGAGCCAATTCTCGCCAGCTCGTCGGCTTTCTCATTGCTTGGGATACCCTCGTCTTCAGGAACCAAACAGAACGATACCTTGTGCTGTGTTCCAAGAACCCTGAGCTCTTCTCGATAACACTTCACAAGCTTCGATTTAATTTCTATGGCAGTAATCGCTTTTATAGCTGCCTGGCTGTCGATAAAGATGGTGATACCTTCTGGCGGTATTGCCCTTACCGCAGACTCACGGGCGGCTGTTGCCACTGCTAAGACCTCTGCTTGGAAAACGCTGTTATGGTCTGGAAGTCGTATGGATTTGGATACACCTAGAGGGTCGGAGAAGATACCTGATCCTACACCAGTGCTCATTTTTGAACCATCTGTGTAGATGGCTATAGATTCGGCATTAGGTATATGACCGCTTTTCCAACCTTCCCTGCTAGGGTAGGCGGTAGAGAAAGGCCTTGTAAAGTCTAAATATGGCGTCATGTAATCCGTTACGGGCATGAGGCCAAAGTAATCGAGTAGGATCATCGAGTGACCTGTTCTGCTTGGTTTCCAGTTTGCTGACTGACTTATTCTCATAGCATTAATGGCTGCTGATGTTCATATAAAGATGTCTAGTGGTGCAGGTTTAGGATAGCCTCGAGTCCTGCGGTTGGGGTTGTCCTCATTGCACTGGTGATGCCAATGCACGCTAGTCTTTGAACTTTGGTGATTGCCTTTAAGTTGGTGGATTTGTTGACAGCTGGCCACCATACTAGATTGGCGTAAGTCAGTATGGGTCTAACTATAGCCGTATACATCCATAGTATGATTTTGGGGGAGGGTCCCCAGGTTCTACCAAAAATTCTACTACATGAGTAAAAGGCTATTGTTGCTTTCATAATTCTTTCTTCTATATTTAATCTCCAATTGAGCTTTTTGTCAAGTACAAGGCGCAGGTATTTTGCGCTATCGGACAATCTGAGTGGGATACCATCAACAGAAAGTGTACTATACTCCGGTATTTTCCTCTTATTCGAAAAAAGTACGAGGAGGTGAAGCTACGTCCCACTTGAAGTAAATTTTCGTGAAGTTATTTCCCTGCACTCAATATTTCATTGAATTGACATCAGAAATATCTTACAATAATGCCTTGTCAGTTGTCATAAGCTTCGTACATCTGACAATTTCCAATGAGTCTGCCGTGTCTGTCCTAAAAATCTGACAACGGTCTGACAATGATACAATTATATAAATAGAGTATTTTTACTTGTTCGTGATAGGGCTTCACTGTTGAATTGCCCCAAAAAACCAGCGACTGGCAAGAGTTATTCTTCGCTTAATGGCAGACAATGTCCCTTACTACCTCGATGTTATAGCTGCCCACTGTGACGTTCTGTTCAATTCTTCGGTTTTAATTGTCCCTTCAATTGACAGCATATATATACTTTGTTTTACCCCCGTTTATCGTTAAACCCATTTTGGCCGCTTCTGCTTTGGTGACAACTCGTTGAGTTCTTCCAATAATGTCAGTATTGTCGGCGTATACAACCAGTTGTACGAATTCGCGTCACCTTATCTAAAACCTTTTTTGACATCAAAAGTCTCGGTGTGGTCATTACCAACCTTGATGGAGCAGCGAGCATTCTCTATCGTCATCCTGCACAGATGGACAAGTTTGGCAGGGATGTCAAAACTGCATATGGCTCTATATATTACAGCTCCTCTCTATAGATGCTGTCATAGGTGGCTTTGAAATCGATAAAGAGATGATGAGTATCGATTTGGATTTCTTGGGTTTTTTCCAGGATCTGCCTAAGTGCGAAGATTTCATCGATAGTGGATTTTCCTGGTCTGAAATTGCACTGATAGGGTCGAATCAGGCTTTGATGAAATGTCTCTTTTCTTGTGGATGCCAAATGCCTTGAACAGATGATAAATCATCCGTTACTTGAAAACATTTATACCACTTGGACCATTATTTGTATTTATGGATGGCTCTGCAAAGATTGGGTAGCTGCTGCCTTACGCCTACCGAGAATAGCAAGTTTTGTACCACATTTCACAAATATTAACATCAACATAGCCATTAAAGGCTACATCAGGTGGATGACCACGTTTTCTTTAAGAAAATAGTTATAACACTGAGAAGTATACTTACTTAGGTGGCGCTACAGTCCGGGGTGGACCTGGGCCTTAGCAAACAAATCTCACCAGCTAGCACGGTTACGATCACGCTGCCAAGTTGGTTGAGGGCCCCCTCCACTTGTTGGCGCCGCTTACCACGAGGTCGTCTCCTACTGTGCCGTCTATCCGGCGTGGATACGAAGACTTTCCCGGCTGGAACGCTGGGCTCTATTCGCTTTACATGAGAAAGTATATATAAAAGTATATATATCATATAAGAATGTTTTTGGGCCAGTTGCCAGTTTTTCTTTTACGTTTCAACTCGTCTATATTTAATCTTTATTTAATCTTAAAAAAGTGCACTCTTCAACAAAGTTTGAAATCTAACAATTTTATTTTACTATTTTATCTGAGTTAGCGCTCGGTTGCAACAACTTTACGTACGTCAGGATCGTCACCGTATGCGAAATTGCCGACATATCGCCCGACTTGTTCAAGTCACGGAAAATTGGATTCAATATAGTCACTCGTGCAGGCGTTTCCTTGGAGGACATTTGAATCCGAAATAATGTTATTTTTTTATTTTAATATCTCAAACACAAGCTGTTTTATTTAAAAAACAAAATAGGGTGCTGTTAATGGAAAACTGGGTATAATATGAATGCCAAGTTGTCATTGCATTAATATATTCCTGTGCCACGCCCACATTGAAAAGGACTTCTTAAAAATAAGGAAATGATATACCACGATTTAATCCATAAGGATTTCAACTTTTTCTCTGCTTTAAATCTAATATCATGAAAGTAAAATTCACTTTATGTTGTATACTTTCTATTCAAAAATTTAATCTGCTTTAGAACTACCCAAAATGAGAAATAAACACCCTGGTTTCGACCTTCAGCCATAAGACAATCAATATAGATACTAGTTAACTTTTTGCCTTATCAAGCCGCTAATCGATTACCAGGACTATTCAACCCTGTTAACTCAATTTTTCCATTTCCTTTTACATAAACAAATAAACATACTTACCTACAAACAAACACACAGGTAGTTAGCTTACCCGTGTTAAGCAAACAACTGTGTTGACTTGGGCATTTTGATGAGCTACCATTTTCTTCTCTGGTCACACATAATTATCCCTGCTCGAGGTTCATTGCAGGTGTGTGTGCCATAATTCCAATAATAACCTCAGTCAGCCATTAGCAGCAGCAACACATACGACCGTGTTCACTCATTTCATGAACATCAATTCTGTAATTAGGATGTAAGCAAGGACAAAGGCATTGAGGCACTTTGAGATGATAATTTTGAATTTAAGCCTGACGAGGTGGGTACTTTGTGGTTGAGGGCACAAATGTATTATGCCAACTGGAAGTCTGTTTGGTGACTGATATGACTTTGACATGCGTAGGCAATATCCTTTTTGTGGAAAGTTGTTGCTAAGCAATTTATTTATGAGTTGAAATCTGTCATAGTTAAGTTTAAGTTAAATTTAAGAAAACTTTTTATCTGCTCACACTTGAGCTGCATTAAATAAAATAGATTCTCACACTGCTTCAAATATTAATTTTTATATACTCGTATGCAGCAAAGAAAGCAACATTTTTCCCCGATATTCCTGAAAATTTGATGAAATGCTTGGTATACTACACTGCGACACACCATACGAAGTATTTCTATTCTGTTAGAAAAGATTGGTAAAGGAAGGTAGTTGCTTTTCGCAATGAAATAGGAATATGGTATATACAGATAGTTCCAAGACCAGTGAACTACCTAGATGTGGCTCTGAAACTTCCAGATACATGGAATGCGTTCCAAGTAGAGGTGCCTGTTGTAGTTGAGTCTGCAGATTACTTGACATGTGATCAATATCCGATGAGAATATCGCCATCTACATTGACAGTCAGGCTGCGCTAAAGGTGCTTGTGTCATGTTACAAAATCTGAAATCCTCAGGAATTGCTACACAATGCTCAGGGCATTACGCAGAACCGATGTCAGATGTTGGGTATCTAGGCACTATAATATAAAGGTAGAAGGCAACAAAAGTGTCGGCGCGTTGGCCAAAAAAGAAGCAGAGCTCCCATAAGAGAATTATTCTCATAGGGCATAGGTATAAAGTAAGGCCTAGTAGCCATTGCTAAAAAATCGCAAAAAATCTGGGGAGTTAATAAAACTAGACGGATCACGTTTAAGAACAGCGATATGTATACTCTCTGGTCACTGCCTTCTAAGGAAACACGCTTCGAGATTAGGATTATCGAATACGGATGTGTACAAGCACTGCAATAATCTACAAGTCTTAAAGGATACAACACAGCTACTCTGTGAATGCCAAGACATTGCCCGGGGCAGAGTAGAACACATTGGTGGATAATTCTTTGATAACCTAAGAGGTTGAGTCTTTGAATCAAAACAAAGAATTTACTTAAATTAAGTGCATCGGAGAATTGATTCCGGTTTCTGGCTTTAAGGTTCACTAGAGATCGCAATCGACCCACTATAGCGCCTAGGGTTTTTATGATAACCTCATAGTTTTACTCAATCCTGCCTCTTCTTTTTCAAAAATCATTCCTTTGTGATTTCTGAAGATTTGCAGTCGGGCTCTATAAACTGTAAATGAACAGCATTTGGATTTTGGAAGAGCCCTAATAAGCATTCTTGCAAACTCAATACTTTCAGGCAAAAGGTCAAAAATGTCTTCGATGATGAGGGTTTAACAATAGGCACACAATGCGCAACCTTGCTTTACAACTATTTGAAACTATTCTAAAGCGTCATCACCGTTCGAAGATTATTTAAAATAGGCAGCTCTTTTCGATGTTGGGTCAAACTTTTTGAGCCAAGCTTCATTAACTATCATGATTTTATGATTTATGGTGCTCGGTGGTTTTTTAGAAGAATGAAAGTAGAAAGGCATCATACTCGTCTTTTGTTCCTCTTCAAGCAATTTCTCGGCGTGTAATGGCTTAAACTTCTGTAAAGCCTCATCACATAAAAATTCTTTCCGATTAAAGTTGTAAAGTGAGCTTCACAATCTTGTCTGCCTGTTCAGCTATCCGTACCTAGGACTGCTTTCTAAATGGCTAAATTTTAATGCAATGTTGAAATTCAAATTGTAACGTCAAAATGAATTTAGTGTAGCTTTTTACCTTTGTGAAGTGAATAAACTTATGAATACCGACCAAATATTAACACATTTTTGGAGAAGACTCCAGATTTTACTCATAAGATTGATACCCACTAACTTTTTGCGATCTTAATCTTTATAGGATTCTCACGCTTGCAGAACATAAAATGGAAGCGGTTCTTATAAGCAGCAAGAAGAAGAGGAAAACGATAAATATTACTATGGTTAGCTACACAATGACATCAAAGCCCCACATAGAATACCTCGGAGTCATACTAGATACGAGGCTATCATTCAAGGAACACCTCAAAAGTGTGTCTCACAAAGCAGCGAATGCCAGTGCTGCCCTCGCACGAATCATGCCTAATACAGGGAGCCTTAGGCACAGTCGAAGATTACTTTTGGCCAGAGTAATAGCGTCTATAATCCTCTACGCCACATCAATCTGGGCCAGCGCCATGACGACTCAAACAAACAGAAGTAAGATTGCCTGAGTGTACAGAATATGTACATTAAGAGTATGCTACGCATACTGTACCACCTCCAGCGATGCAGCAAAGAAAAAGAAAAAAGCTTGGATGTAACTCGATTCGTTTTGACGGAATTTAGAACTAAGTTATCGCATGGAAGAGCTTAAGACGAGGAATGATATCATATGTCACTTTAAAGTCGATAAGAAGGTGTTAACTTTCGATTTGATATTGATTGATCTTTTCCGGATTTGTTTCAGTGTGAAGATTTGGTCTATCGTCGATCTGCCGAACCAAAGACTACACTGGATATGGCAATTAGTTTAGGATAGGATTTATCTGCGTCATATGGTGCAGTGGTATGGGTCAGCAGAAGTCTTAGCTCGATGAGGAAATCCCTAGATAATGTACAAAAACTAGCCTGCATTACTGGAACATTGAAAATTTGTCCCACAGCAGCACTAGAGGTGATCGTAGGACTACCTCTGGTACACATATTGAAAAGACCGGAAAATCGGAAACAAAGAGCGAGAAACTTTATCCAAATCGGTGCCACTCTGAACTGGTCCAAAGACGAATGGTCAAGAAAAATTTCTTTAAAAGAAAATTTAACTCAAAGCTGTGCAATAAATGGGATTGAAGCAGTGAGTCCGATAAGTACCTATTCAAACAACATACTATTAGACGGTACATGGATGGATCGAAAACATCTACAGGCACTGGGGCACGCGAGTACGGAACTAAGATCAGATACTCCGAATCTCTGGGAATTTTTCTTAATATATTCCCTAGTAAGGTTCACGTGATCGAAAGATGAGCTCAATTCAACCTCGATAGGAAATATTGCGGGCGAGACATCACAATACTCTCAGATAGTCAAGCCGCAATTAAGGTACTGAACTCACACGAGATCACATCCAGACTGGTATGGAAGTGACTCATTAAGATCAGCAGACTGGGCCATGCTAACAAAGTAATTCTCTACTGGGTACTAGGACATGTAGGACTGGAGGGCAAAGCAGATAATGAACTAGCAAGAAACGGCTCAGACACACCGTTCTTTGGACCATAACCTTTTTGTGGGATAAGACAGAGAGAACTGAGAAAGAAGAGAATAAATGAGTTAAGCATTGGGATGATATCCCCCAATTGAGACAGACAGAAGGAATCATGGCGAATTACAACCAAAAAAGAAGCAAAACCTGCCTAAGAGTTAGCAAGAATCGACTTCACATCTTGACAAACATGCTAATGGGTCACTGCTGACTCAAGGAGCACCTCAGGAAACTGTAAGTAGAAAAGGGTGGACACTGCATATTCTGCAGGGACTTCGCAGAAATACCAGCAGACCCTCCTGTGGAATGCGAAGCACTAATCAACAAAAGAAGATGTCACCTGTTGTGTATTTGCGAACACTTCACTTAGCCATCTATTAACAACAACGCACCCTCGAGAGAATTTCAGCGCGTATTCGATTGACTTCCTCCTGTTAAGAATACCTTGTGGTTTCTTCCTCTTTTTTTTCTAACCATCAACCCTTCAGGTCAATTATTTCCTTATTGGTAATTTTAAGAACGTGAATTTAATAAAATGAATTGTTTTAGATAGAAGGGATTGCTTCATTTACTATAATACATTTACAAATACACATCATATCTTCAATCGGAGATAGATCTACCTTCGCTGGATCTCCTTCAGACACTTGGTTTCATCAAAGCAGGTACTTACTTACTTATGTCCTTTAACCCCTCGGGGGGCATAGGGCGTCAACCACGCCTGCGCGCCATCGTGTTCGGAGTTCTGCAACGCGTTTGAGCTGCCTCCAACTCATTCCTAAAGAGCTCGATTCCTCCTCAACTGTTCTGCGCCACGTTTGCCTAGGGCGTCCCGCTATTCTGCCTGCCTGGGTGAGCGGATTCCACTGCATAGCGTATTTCGCAATGGAGTTGTCTTCGCGCCGTAGGGTGTGTCCAATCCATTGCCACTTTCTTCTTCGTATAGTAATGCTTATAGGTTCTTGGCCCGTTCTCAGATAAAGTTGTTCGTTGGAGATGCGGTTCGGCCAAAAAATCCTCAAGATGATTCTTAAGCATTTGTTTACGAAGACTTGCAGCTTGCGTGTGTTAATGGTGTCCTCCTTCCAGGTACTGCACCCATAAAGCAGCACTGATTCTACGTTGGAGCGGAACAGTCGTAGCTTGGTTCTTAAGCTAATAACATTGCTTCTCCAGATTTTTGACAGCATTCCGAACGCAGCTTTAGCCTTCCCGATTCTGCTGCACACATCCAGTTCGGTGCCACCGCGATTAGCCGAGACGACACTTCCTAAATATAGAAAGTTATCAACTTTCTCGACTTGCTTTCCGGCAATGTTAAGTTGAGCGCGGGTATTGGAAGTACTCAGGGCTTTTGTTTTGGCTGTGTTTATTTTTAGCCCCACTTTGTTTGCCTCAGCTTCTAGATTTTGGGCCATCAAATGAAGATCCATTATCCGATGTGAAAGTAGACAAACATCGTCAGCGTAATCTAGGTGTTTAAGGTAAGATGTCATAGTCCAACGAATTCCAGAATTAGCTTCCGTCAATGCTGCACGGAGTACATCGCTGATAACCACCAAGAACAATAGTGGGGACAGTATGCACCCTTGACGTACTCCACTTTGGACTTCAAAGTCCTCCGACACCTTACCATTGTGCACGACGTGACACTTGCCACCCTCATATGTAGCCTTGATAATAGCTATAAGCTTTTCTGGAATGCCTCTCCTGCGCAAGGCCAGTCAGATAGCATCTCGATTCAAGCTGTCGAAAGCCTTCTCGAAGTCGATAAACATTAAATGTAGCGGAGACCTATACTCAACGCATTGTTCGATTATGATCCGTAAGGTGTTTATGTGGTCGATGCAGGAGGATCCAGCGCGAAAGCCTGCCTGTTCGACATCGAGAGTTGAATCTAAATGATCTTTAATTCGTTCTAGAATTATTCTAGCTATTATTTTGGCTACAGCTGGAAGAACACATATACCTCTCCAGTTACCGCACTCCATCAAGTTACCCTTCTTTGGAAGCTTAATGATCATCCCCCTTTTCCACTCCTGTGGAAATTGTTCACTATCCCAAGCTCTGCGTATTAGCGGATGCAGCAAATCTGCCGATGTATTTGGCGCCGCTTGAAATAGCTCGGCAGGGATGCCATCAATACCCACCGCTTTGTTTTTCTTGAGGGACTTGATTGCTGTTATTATTTCAGCTTTACTGGGAGGTACGGTGCGAATTCGGGAATTTGTTGCTTCGAACTGCTCATTCGAATTCAAGATCATACCGCCGTCGTCTAAGTGATTTAGCACTGCAGCAAAATGTTCTCTCCATCTAGTGAGCTGATCCTCATCCGAAATCAGCGGGTCACCGTCTAGACGCTTCACTGGATGTTGTTTGGAGTTTCGACCACCAATGAGCTCCTTAGTGATGTTGTAAACAGTCCTACTGTCGCACCTACTCGCTGCTTCTTCAGCCCTTGAGGCCAGTGAGTTGACATGTTGACGCTTGTCACGTCTCACACTACGCTGCACTTCTTTCTTCTTCGCACGGTATTGGGCTTCAAGCTCGGTTCTCTCTACTGCTGAGGCCGCTGCAATCCGAGCCTTGATTGCTGTACGCTCATCGATCCGTCTCCAGGTGTCTGTAGAAAGCCATGTGCGGTGGTGTTTCTGCTTTTTACCGACATAAGTGCGTGCCCCAGTCGCAAAAGCATTTTTCACAGCACTCAAGTGGTCATCCATGTTCTCTATGCTGCTGATTGCTTCTGCTTCTAAGGCAAGATGGTCCCTGAACTGTTGGCGCACTTGGGGAACCTTGAGCCTGTCGGTATTAAACCTGGTGATGTTAAGCAGGTTTGAGCGGTTGCTGTTGACGGATGCAGTACGAAGGCGTAAATGAGCTACCATAAGATGGTGATCTCGTTCTTGTCCGACATCAGCTCCACGTCTGTTTCGGACGTCCAGGAGACAATTTCTAAAGCGGCGACTGATCGCAATGTGGTCGATCTGGTTGGATGTTCGTTGCCTATCAGTAGAGACCCAACTGATCTTATGGCAGGTGTTATGCTTAAACAGCGTACCTCCGATGACTAGGCGGTTGGTATTGCAGAAGTCCACAAACCGCTCACCATTGTCATTACGGTCTCCCACGCCGTGAACTCCCATCACGTGCTTAAGCATGGTGTTGTCGCTACCCACCTTGGCATTGAGATCTCCCATTACCATTACGATGTCCTTATTAGGCGTTTGGTTGTAGGCGGCACCTAAGTGGCTATAAAAATTATCATTTTCATCCTCAGTCGCGTCTAGAGTCGGAGCATAACACTGTATGATGGTAATTTTTCTAACTCTACTCTGGAACCTAGCCGTCAATATCCGGTCACTATGGGGTTTCCAGGATATGAGGCTACTACGGCTGCTGGAGTTAGCATGAGTCCTACGCCAGAACTCCGTGCACTTCCAGCTGGTTTACCAGAGTAGAGCATGACAGTGCTTTTTGTTGGGGAGATGTATTCCCCAGCATCGTAGCATCTTATCTCGCTCAGCCCTAAGATGTCGATTTTATACCGTGCGAATTCGCGCTCCAATTGGAGGAATCTGGCGTTATAAGGCCCTTCCTTGAGTGAGTCCAGGAGGGTCTTAACGTTCCAGAATCCGATCGTTGTCCGTGTCCGATAGCCAAAGGTCGTCAACAAATGATCAGTCCGTATCCGAGGCGTATGTTTCCGTTTCGGAGCAATAGTTTGTTTTACGGTTGCGGCTCGCTGGGCCACAGACCAACCGACACTTATCCTGTTTTTTGGCGCAGGAAGCTCGACATTCGTCCTCTCCCGTTAGCAATTTCCGAAGAAATTCCCAGATGGCACCACGAGGAGGTGGGAGTAGGGCTTACTAAGAGAGCTGCTAGGTTTTTGGCTGCAGTGGCTCCTACTCGTTACTTAGCGGACCAGCACCTATCGGGAGATGCTGCCCCTACGAGGCCTTTGTTAGTCGTTTGCAGGTGAACTAGAAAAAGTTATCTCAATCGAGCTCGTCATCGACTAGAGCTTTACATTGGGTGTACAATAGATCTACTATGGGTTGCAGTGCACTTGCACCTCACCAGCCATACATCCACATCTACATATACGTCATTTAGAATGACTTAAGAGAAACGACCATAGACATCCCATTGTTAATACTCTATGTGTCCAGGAATTCAAATGCAATTCGAAGATATGTGGTTAACTACAGACAATGAAAACTTAATCTAAAGCGGATGGACGAACCCATTCTGTTTTGTAAGAAGATCGTCGTTTACCTGTATCCGAACAGGATATATCGCTTAAAAATCATGAAATCCTGGCCCCTTAATACGGGAATATTAATTAAATGAAAGATTCTACTTCCTGCATCATCATAGCATTGCTAGTTCATGAATCTTATTTTGCAATAAAAGCTAAATTTGATTTTACTTTTCCTCCCGCTCACTGCACCTGCTTGAATAAATGCCGGGTTCCATTCAATTTACTCATGCATCAACTCTGCACATGACATTTACTTAAACAGACGGGTTCTGAAATTGTAAGAGCCAATTAAGGCGTAAAGTTCCTCCTTACTTGTACGCGGGCAATGACTGGAATGCTTGTGAAATGTTTTGCCCTAACGGAGCAGGAGGCATCAACATCCTTTGAGTGCATTAAATTCAATCTGTGCGACGAACAGTTTGTGGGAAATATGAAAAGCATTTGCCAGTTAAATATTCTTCAAACCGACATGTAATGTGCCATCCAGGAGATAAAAATTATAAATGAAGTGTGTGTGCTTATGAATACTTTATAAGCATTTGAACGTGAATGCTAGGTGTTAAGTTGGAAAGTTTAACAGTTTAGTACTCTTCGTTTGCAGAAGTTTATTCTGACAAGAGGTTGCATTTTAAATGTCAAATTTAAAAATAAATAAATAAATATTTGGCGCAACAGCTCTTTAAAGTGCCAGGGCCTAGCTTCTCGCAACCACTCATGTTGTGTGCGTTATATTTTTCACACGAATGGAAGGGACCTACAGTTTATTGCCGTATCCGAACGGCGATTTGAGAGGCTTTTTCGAGACAACAATACTCTCGGATGTTTGTCAGACGCTCGCGAGAGGTGGGACCGTGAAAAAACTTTTTGGTGTTTTGTAGGATTCGAACTTGGAACCTCACGCGTAGTGATCCGACGCACTAACCACTTACGCCACGGCGCCCACTGTAATGTCAAATTTGTTGCTATAAAATTGTAGTCCTTAAGGAATAGGGATTCAAAGATGAGACTTTGGGCATCGTTTAAATTAGCAGTCAATAAACGGGCGCCGTGGCACCTCTAGTTGCTTGCGCCACCGCTACTGCGCCGATTATCCACTCTGCATGACTCAGTCATCTTAGTCGCTGTAAGTCAACTCTTCTGGCTAAGTCGATGTCCTTGTATAAGCTTTATAGCTAGGTATTATACCTTCTCCTCCACTCGCCGTCTATGCAGACGGGACCAAAGGTCACTCGAAGAACTTTTCTCTCAAAGTAACCAAGGGTATCCTCATCCCATTTTGAAAAAGTCCTTGCCTCTACACCGTACAGCAGGACTGTGATGATTAGTGTTTTATAAAGAGTTACCTTAGTAGCTCGAGATAGGACTTTCGTACTCAATTGCCTTCTTAGCCCATAAAAACACCGATTCGCAAGAGTAATTCCGCGTTTGATCGTCCCACTGGTGTTATTTGCGGAGCCATAGAGCCTAGGTAGACAAAAGTCCTTTATTGCTTCAAAATGATATCTGTCTATCGTGGAGTTCTGTCCAAGACGCCGACGTTGGGTGTCCTTTTTTGTAGACAGCATATACTTTGTTTTGCTTTCATTGACCGCTAGACCCATCTTTGCAGCAGAGAATCGCCGACACACTTAGACCAAAAATAGGTCCATTGTGATACCACATGGATCATGGGAGAAAGTTTTTCCTACCTACTCGTTAAACCATTTTGAGCTTCTTATGAAGCATAGGAGGCTCTTAATATCGATGTTTTTCAGGTCGCCTATGTCGTTGTAATAGGGGGCTCCTAGGTGAAGCTTTCTTCTACCGGAGAGAGCTGGGCGGAAACAAAGAAGGCTGCGATTCTATTACTATATTACATTTTCGTCCCTGCAGGCTTCTGTTCTGGCTTTGAAACCCTGGCATATTCTTTTTACATTTTTTCCTGCAATAAAGTCTCTCAATCTCCTCGATCGAGCGCTTCTCATACTCCTTTTTCTTCTTTCCCAGAAGTCGATGTTTCTCTTTTCTCGCCCGCTTGTAGAGCTCGCGAGCAGTTTTTGTCTTTCTATGCAGTACCGTTTTGTACGCCTCTTGTTTATCTGCATGTGCTTGCCGGCATTCCTCATCATACCAGGGGTTTCGTTGTGGTGGCCGAGAGAAACCCAGTACATCAGAGGCGGTATCTCTGATGGCTTGTTGGCAACGCTGACACTGGTCTTCCGCATTTGCTGCTGGCAACTTAGATTAAGATTAAAAGAAACTCGATCGGCAAAGGCTCTGGCGGTCTCTCGCGATTGTAGTCGTCCGATGTCAAATTTCCTCACAGCATTTCGTTGATTTCGCTCAGTTGTGGATATCCGCATCCGTACCTTGGCTACAACTAGGTAGTGATCCGAGTCCACGTTGGCTCCTCGGAAATTTCGGACACCCAGAATACTGAAAGAGTGCCTCGATCGGTTTGGTTGATAGTTTTTCGATCAGAAGAGAGCCATGTCCGCTTGCGAATATCGAGTCGTGGGAACTGCGTACTAGCTACGACAAAGTTTCGCCCCGCTGCAGAGTCGATTAGCCTAAGTCCGTTGTCCGATGTGATGTCGTGCAGGCTGTGCTTTCCGACCATGCTGCTAAAGATGTCCTCTCTTCCTAGCTTTGCGTTTAAATCACCCAGGATAATTTTAACGTCGTGTCTAGGACATTGCTCATAGGTCTTGTCCAAGAGCTGGTAGAAGTCATCCTTCGTCGCGTCGTCCATCTTCTCGTGAGGTATGCGGGCGCATATTAGGCAAATGTTGGCGAATTTGGACTTGATACGGATAGTCATGAGATGCTCGTTCACATGCCGGAAACTCAAGACTTCTTGCCTTAGTCTGCCTCCAATAACAAATCCGCACCCGAATGGACGCTGTCCTTGTTTTCTGTAGCAATTGCCTTCGCACTTCTTGGATGACGGTAATGTCTGCTTTGTAACAGTCTAGGGCCTCCGCAAGTTGTTCGGCTGCACGTGGTTTGTAGAGGGACCTAACATTCCACGTGCAGACACGAAGATCGCTGTCGTTTTTACGTTTGCTTGGGTAAAATCATCCGTATCCGAGGCTGTTAGTTGCTTCTTAACTGGTTTTACGTGGTTTTACGTAGTAGGGAAGTTAACCCGACGGCACAACCTCCAACCAGGAGGACCAGCTCGTTTTTTGCAACCCCTAGGATAAGGGGCCGGATATGCCGATGCCAGTTCCCCACTTCGGGGATATGAGCGCTGCCGTTGGCCCATTAAGAGTTCATCCGCTACCATCTCTTTTCAGTATCCTGACGTAGTATTGAAAATCCTTACAGGTAAGGTTTCCGCTGGCCTATAGACATCACCGTTGGTTCTGTCGGGAGAATTCACCCGCCGCACGTCCTCCTTCTGAGGAGCTTATGCTAGACTTCTGAGAAGCATATTTCAGCAGATCAGGTCAACAAGAGATGACCGCAACCACATCCGGCTAAACATGTGTGCTGAAGTTCACCCAGATGTGCTTACGCAGATCTGAGTGCGCCAGACGGGCACCACGAGGATTCGATGATGCGATTTTGCCACGCCTGTCGATGATTCTTGCACATCTATTTACTAATGTTTGTAGCTTGCGTCTGAAAGTTCTAACTACCTTCCAAGTACTATACCAATACAGCAGTATTGATTCTACGTTGCAACGGAACAGTTGCAGATTAGTTCTTAAGCTAAGAACATTGCTTCTCCAGACTTTCGATAGCATTCCGAATGCAGCTTTTGCCTTCGCGGTTCTGTTTCGCAAATCCAATTCGGTGCCGCCACGGTCAGCCGTGGGTTGCCTACTTTCTCGATTACCTGTCCAGCTATGTTGAGTTGAGCGCGGGTGTTAGAAGTGCTCAGGGCTCGCTAATAAGCTCGCTTATAATTTTTCTTGAAATTCACGTAGCAGGAAAAGAAAATATAAATCGGACTGAGAAGATGCTCGCTGTCGTGGCATACTTCTATCTGGAGGTGTCACTTCTTAGAGTACTTAGCTGCTCAGTTCTAAACTTTTAGCCAAAAGTAATCTTTAATTATGTCAACTCATAAATCCTTCTCTACTTCAAATGAAGTGCTTAACTCTGAACACCTCTTCTATAAAACACTGCAACTAGTAATAATCTGTCAAAACCACTCAAAAAGAATATTCCCGCCATTGATTCCAACTGAATTCAGTTGCCGTCGAAACTTCATTTTTTTTTCCTGTCGGAAACTTGATCCTTGCTGCATTTTTAGTAAAATTTATTTTATCTATCCTCGTAACCACTTTGCACCGTGCCACGTAAAAGATATAAATTCTGTACCCTCCACAGATTCTATTACTCTCCAGGTGAACCGAGGTTTGTGTATCCCATACTCCGTGAACTTTTTACTTTCCAATTGACGTACGTTACTGTTTTTCTTTTTATTTCTAGACGAGGAGTTCTATGATTTATGAAAGTATTTTCATCCTTAAATTTTACCCGGACACTAATCGTTTGCCACGTGAAACTTTTCCTGTTACCACGAGTGCAAGGGATAAATTAATAACTTTTTACGCATTAGGAGCAATGAAAAGACTTGTCACATTTATCCTCTTAATCGGATTGGAATGTTTTCATAAATTTAAAGTCTGTAATGGAAATCAAAACACACGCATAGCAGTTCTAACTTTTCGTACTCATTTGCTGGTTACAATAATAGACGCTTGAGGAAGGACTCACATTGTTTTGGCTCAATTCGTAGTAGAAATTTATACCTACGGGGATTCAGACAGAGATTCTCATACTTTTTTTTGTGAATTTTTTGCCACGAGAAACCATTTATTCAGGTCGTATTGGAATGGTTTTACTGTAGATACAGATACAGGAGATGTACGTATATAACGATTATTTGTGTATAGGTATGTATGCCGACAGGGATTTTACACTTTATCTACGCCCGAGGAGATTTCTAAGAATTTTCTGTTCTAGATGAGTTCCTAAAGTCAACGACCACATTGGGAATTCATTTTTAATGAACACAGCTCAGCGGTTTTCATTGTAACCATCCGAAGTGTATCTTGTTAGCGTCTTAATTGGAGAATATTACGGGCGTGATTCTATCTAAGTTTAAATGGAGGCTTGTTATTAATGAGAATAAAGTGAGAAGTCGAAAAAGTCTCAAAGAACATTGTGTAAGCTGATAAGGTCATTCACATTTGATGAATCCTGACCACTCATCAATATGTAATGACCATCCATCACATCTATAATATAAAGTGGATAATGAACACCAAGGAGCAGAAAGTATCTCAAGATAAAAATTTAATTTTTCCGTCATTCTAGCGTGAACACATTTTTCTTCCGGTTTTTTTTTTTTTTCTTAAATCCGATTGCTCCCAGAGGGGCATATACGAGCAAACATAACCTCGAAAAGGGTGAACAGCAGGGAGTGCGCTGCTTTTTTTGTTATCTGATTAAGGACGGCAATGTGGGTTAGAGCAAATAACGGATGTTATTGTCATCATTTCTCAAATATTCTTGAAGATAATTACAGTTATTTGAAGTTCCCTGAACTGAGCGCGAAGGATGGTGATGCTGATATGTCGGTACGTCCTTGGAGCAATTTATTGTTGTCACACACTGGCAGTCGTGATGTTTTTCTCCCGCAGCAGGATTTTCCAATATTTGCTGTAGATGCTCATCAGACGAATGGATCGATACTTTGGGAACTAGTTTTTTGCTTGTGGATGTCTGCTTCGCAGAAAGTTGATGACAGAGTGATGAAAGGCTTATGATCTACCTATAAGGATATGGTGATGGTTCTAAAAATGGCACAAGTGTCTGCGGAACTTTCTTGGATAGGTTATTCGGAAAAGGATATATTAGATTATATGGCCCGTGATTGATTAGGAAACACGCTGTACATCGGTCCGTGTTCAGTGTTCAGTCAGTGTTCAGGAAATATGGTCGTTAAGATATTGATCCTTATGACTCCCGGGTGTTGGGTTTATCGTTCGCTCTCGGAGGAATGAAAGTTGAACAAAGTGATCCGAGGAGCGAGAAAGTGTGTATGTGCTGCAAAATACCATATAATAGCGATATCCAGATGATTGACTTTTATTCTCAAGAAGAACAGCTCAGAAGTAAGGCGAAAAGTTCCATCATACTACTATATTACTTAGCCATAGTTTCTTGGCTTAAAACCTATCTGATGGATACTCTTGGGGATGTTTTTTTCTTCACAACATTCTTGTAGGAAAAGCGCCCCAAGATGGGGTACAGTGAGGGTACAATAAGCAGATGATAGTGGTCGACTCCGATTGATATCCACTGACTTACTGTGTACTCTAGAAAACCGAGCGAAAGATCTCCTGTTGATCGGATTCAACGAAAGATGCGTCTTCGAAGTCTAACGAGAGTCTCTGAAATAAAAGGCGTGCGATGAGCGATTTCTCTCAACAGAACCAATGGTAGTATATAGCTTCAGGCTATCCGATAGATTATACATTATGAGCTACTTCGACAGGTCGAGAGGCCATATCTATCTACCAAGGAATTTTAAGACTGACTCAGGTGTTTAAAATGGATTGTGATGGATGACTCCTTAATAGGCCAACCGTAGTGTACAAATGCATGAAATTGATTACTGGACTGGAAAAAACTTCGACTTTCGAAACAATCGTGGAGTGTTATAACTGTTGCAAAGCAGATAACACCGTCACTCGAGAAGTATAAAAAAAAATACTGCGATATCCCTTACAGATATCTTGCTTTAGACAAAAGCTATTTTAGACTGACTTATGGCAATTGGTCTTTAGGATTTGGTAGCATACTCGGAAGAAATAGCACAGTAAAATCGAAATGGTAGCCAACACAAGTTTTCGCCATCTAGGTATAACCAGAGATGCCTGACGCTCGCCAAGATGTCAACCATATTGATCACATATTGCAACCGATAGCTTTTGTTACCATCGATCACAACAGATTCACCGAAGCCGGCAAAGAGTGGAATTTAGGGAAATCTTGCATACGCAACAGACTACTTAGAAGTGCGGACTTTTCATGTGAGAATCAAGGATTGGTGTAGCAGTCAATACATTTTTTATTTTTTTTTTTGGATTGTGCCAGGGATGTGTAATCTTCATAGATACTAATAGCCCGAGTGCTACTAGCATGCACGATTCGCAAACCTGAGTAATCGATGCCAGGAATACGCCTACGTACTAAACACACACCCTACACACTTCAACCACTCTCCCCGCGGGACTGCCGTTAGGTATTACTTCGCGGGGCTGGTTAGCAATTCATGCTATGCTTCTTGTGTCTGCTTCTTCCGCTGCTTCAGCTGCTCTTCTTAGCTTTTCTATTCTCCGCAGCTCTTTTTGTAGAGTTGTTACGAAGTAAAATATTGCCATCCAATTCAATTCTCTTCCGACGGTAACATATGGTCGAGGAGTAATGACGGACTTGGCAGAGTAATTCTCCATGCCGTGAAACGAGTGCAGTAAAACACTGTGTGCTCCGTATCTTCATCTTCACCTGGGCATTCCGGGCAGGATGGTGAGTTGTCGTGTCCAAATCGGTGTAGATATTTGCGGTAGCCACCGTGGCCAGACAGAAACTGCGTTAGATGGTAGTTGCAGTCTCCATGCTTTCGACTTATCCAGTCTTGGATTGTCGGTATAAGTTTATATGTCCATCTGCCTTTTATTGTATTAGCCCAACGAGCTTGCGACATAGCTGCTGACGCTGCCCTTTCTTCAATTTTTATCACCTTGATACCAGTGGCGTCGTGATGACTCAATGCTCTTCTGTTATATATCCTCAGCATTTCATCTGCGAGAATATCGATGGGGACCATTCCAGCTATGACAAATGCAGCTTCGTCAGAGATGGTTCGAAAGGCGCTGATTGTCCGTAGCGCACAGAGTCTGTATGATGACGACAGTCTCCTTTTGGTCTCCTTTGTCCTTAGTGCCTCCGCCCAGACTGGGGCGGCGTATCCAGGTCCGACGATGTTAGGCATGATACGCGAGAGAGCTCCCTGCATTTGCGATGCTTTTTTGGCAACAAAATCAACATGCGTTTTAAAACGGAGCTTGTTGTCCAGCATTACTCCAAGGTATTTAACTGCCTCTTTCGATCTGATGGTTTGGTTACCAACCTGAAAGTTGGCAAATTCGACGGTTTTCCGCCTGGTTATAAGAACAGCTTCTGTTTTATGGTCAGCTAGTTCTAGTCCGGCGGATATTAGCCAATCTTTTATCCGGGCAATTGCTTCATTTGTAGCTGATTCTACTGCATGGATCTGTTTAGCTACTGTCACGACTGCAATGTCGTCGGCGAATCCAATTATCGTTACTCCCCCAGGTAGCGTTAATTGTAGGACTCCGTCAGTTCAATTCAGTTCAGTTTCTTTATTGAGTCTTAAAATTCACAAATTTAATTTTGATTACATGATTTTATATGCTGCCGACTTTATAAAGTATGTCTGGCTACTAAGTAATTTATTAAAGAGTGTTCATTTTTCTTCCTCTCCCAGTACAATTACATATTTATAAATGTATCTCTATTTTAATTTTCGTATGCTTGCTCCCGACATACGTTCATACAATGGCTCTTAAAGGCCAAACTTATAACTAATGACTAGGGCTTAAAAGTAAAAATTAAAGGAAAAAGATACAAATTGTATATCATAATGAGTGATTTTTAGTTCGTTGCAAATTATGAAGCAGTTTTATATAAATATAAGACAAGTGTACACTTAATTCGTGATATAGTCTTATATATTAAAACAAGCAACTTGAAATTTACATAAACCAAAACCATGATATATAATTAAATACTTAAATTTATTTACATCTGAGTTCAACGACTAATTTCAATTCAAGGAATATGTATTATGATTATAATTATTTAATAAATAATATACTGTATAAACTTAGATCTCTTTCTTTCTTTCTTTTTATTAATTTTTTTTTTAGGTTGTTCAAAACTACCCTCTCAGAGCATTCAATGAGGCTTTCTCGTAAAAAGGTAAAGGGGGTACTTCATTTAACTCAGGTTCTGTTAAAAATTGGGATCCATTATGCATAAGATTGAAGGGCGACAAATAATAATGATAATTTGCGCTGTCATTTACATTCGCATCCCACAAACCTTTTATAAGTGGATTGGGGTGATGGACCACAGATTGCAATTTTCTTTTTAGTAGATTAACCATGTAGATCATAAGAGGTGAAACCTTTGTTAAACTATACAATGTATGATTTGAAAACCATTTTTTATTTGGTTTTCGAAATTTTCCGCTGCAATGTCGTAAAATTGTTCTTTCAAACTTTTCGAGTTCCTTTGCTACCGTTGGTGAGATGGTAAACCAAGAACTAAAACTATATGAAATAATCGGCCTTATGAGTGTTTTATACATAAGAACTTTCGTGTTTTGAGATAGATGCTTAGATGAAAGAAGTTGTTTTAAGATAGCTGTGGCCATTCTCGCTTTATTCAACACACTCCTTCCATGCTTATTGAACTTAAATTTGTTTTGATAATGAATGCCAAGGTATTTGGTTTCTGTTTTTAACGGAATAGGTATATCTTGGATACTCAGGGAGAGTGCTTTACTTTCTTTAACCACCTTTCGGTGTCCCCTACCATACACGTTTCTGAAACAGGTAAGCCCACTTTTCTCAATTTTGATATTCAAGCCCCAAGACTTTAAATAAGACATTAATATTGGAATGGCGTTTTTTAGTTTTTCTAATGCATCATTTGGTCTTATAGCGCTAGCTAGTAATTTAGTGTCATCTGCATACAAAAGAGATTGAGGCTCTGACTCAGGGTTGCAAAAGGGGAAATCATATAGAAAAATGTTGAATAACTTTGGTCCTAGTAATGTTCCCTGGGCAACTCCTAAGAGGACGGGAAATTCTTCGGAGTATTCTGATCCAACGGCGATGGACGCTGTCCTTGAATCGAGAAAGCTTATAATCATTCGTGTTAAAGGCGTGGGGAAGTTGAGATTAATTAGCTTAAAGATAAGTCCCTTGTGCCAAATAGAGTCAAACGCTGCCTCCAAATCGATATCCAGAATAACAGTGCATTTCTTTTGTCTCAAGTTTTGTAGAATCTTGTTATTGAGCACTAATAAACAGTGTTCCGTAGAATGCTGTTTTTTAAAACCAAATTGGGTGTCTGGAATAACATTTGAGTCGTCGCAAAAGGTGTCTAGGGTTTCGGCTATAACCCTTTCGAACAGTTTACCCAAGTTTGATAGTAGTGAGATTGGTCGAAAATCTTTAATGTTTGTAGCATTATTCTTTTTGGCTATTGGCATTATTTTAGATCGTTTCCATTCCGTAGGAAAGTATCCGTTGTTTATGCAATGGTTGAATAGAGAGGATAGGATTAAGTCAAGAGAATTTGGACATTTTCTTAATATAAAGTTCGAAACACGGTCTAGACCAAAGGATTTTTTGTTATTCAAGTTTGTTCTAAATGTATTAACTTTTTGCTGTGTGGTAAATGGTAATGAAAGTTGATTGGAAGCTTTGTTTGTCTGCGAAAAAGTTGTGAGTGTTACATTTGAATGTGTGTTATTGAATTCTTGTACTGTTGAGACAACTTCATTATTCAAATACATGTCATAAGAAGGACTTCGATCTGAAAAAATATTTGAGTATAAAAACCGGAATGCATTAAGCTTGGCTTCAACATCTACTAGTTCTAGTCCATCGACATATAAAACATCCTTTACTATATCCGCCCCAAATACCTTTCTTCCTGTTATTTTGTCGATTTCCTTAAAAGCATGGGGAGATGGTCTTATTTTATTTAAACGTGATCTGAACTCAAGGTCAAGGTCTGCTTTAACTCTTTCTTTTATTATTTTGCTAAGACATTGTAGTTGAGAGTGGAGTTCCTGATACTCAAAGTTGCGTCTATTCAAGTGCCTATGATAGATTCTCTTAAGCTTTCTTAGCCAAATATTCCGAATTTTCAAAAGATTCTTAGTAAACACAGAAATATTTTTGTTTCGAATAACTGAGTTATTTTCAATACTAGCAGCAATTTTATGATTAATGTCCAGTATGGTATTATCAATTTCTGCGTTTGAAATATTTCTGTCTGTTGGTAATTCTAATCTGGAAAAGCTGTTGTGCAGTTGCATTCTAAACACATTCCAATCAGTTCTTTCGAAGCTTGTGTAAGACGGAGGGGGTATCAAAATAGGGTAAACGTTTAAAATGTCAAGATTTATTTCTATTCCATAATGATTCGAGAAGGTAGAAAAGGTTTTACAAAGCCTATTATTATTATTTGGGACTTGCGAGAGTGAACTAGATATTAAAAAGTAGTCAAGTATTGATGAGGACTGCGGAAAGGTTGGACTAAAAGGAGAAATAAGGTTCAAGTGTAGGAATGGACCATTGTTATACCATTTGTATAAAATATTCCCATTAGCATTGCTTACGGAGTCTCCCCAAGAGGGGTGACGTGCGTTAAAGTCACCACCTAATATTGCGGCATCAAAAGTATCAACTATGGTATTCAGCCGATTCAATTCGGCATGAAGACCTTGTCCCGAATTCGAGGGTATGTAAATACTTCCTACAAGGATGCGTTTGGTAGTGCCGAAGTCAGTTCTACATATCAGGACCCCCAGGCACGCCGAAAATATGTCACTGTGAAAAATAAATTGATTGAATTTTAACTTTTCATCGGTAACGACAGCAGTTCCCCTGCCGTCGTCATTGCGAATGATGTTATAGCCTTCGAATGAAGGTTTATGTCTTTTGCTCAAAACAGTCTCAGATAAAAGACATATTTGCGGATTTTGATTTTTTAGAAGGCTTGATAACGCTAATCTTCTTTCATTTGATACTATAGAATTTATATTGACCGAAATTATTTTAAGTTTAAGATTGGAATCCATCATACTACAATTGATGCTACGAATTCAAGATATGCGAACATCTTGTCTTCTTTGTTTTGCAGTTTCTGGTACTTTGGCCAAAATTCTCGAATTTTGTACAAAAGATCTTTGAATGAAATATTAAATAAACTTTTTGCTTCGTCAAGGAAATCAGTTATATTATTGGGTTGCGAATGCTTGGCTTTAGAAGGGGGATTTGTCATGGTGGAATGTGACTGTTGTTTGGGAATGCTTCCCAAGTTTTGAGGGGTTCTTGCCATGTCGGCAAAGGAAACATTTTTATCGGTAAACATATTAATTGAGTTTAGAACTTGCCTTTTTGATCCCTCAGCTACAAACTTTGCATTTTCAATTATCATTAACCTTTTTTCCTTGTATCTTATATATGATTCACACTCAACGGAGTTTGCTGAGTGTTCTTTAGAGCAGTTGGCACATTTAAGAGCGGGTATTTCTTCATTTTTTTCCTTGAGAGCTTTAACGGAGTTTATGCAAACTTCGGAATCGTGAAACTCACTACACAGAACGCATCGGCTGTTGTAAGAACAACACTCACCTGTGTGCCCAAACCTCTGGCAGCGATAACATCTAATCACTGCTCTGTTATATTTCTTTTCCCAATAGACTCGTTGATGGAGAAGAGATCTTATCTGAGTTAAGTCTTTAATAGACTCTCCAACGTCTAATTGAACAATAAATATGTTTAATTTAAGGCCTTGCTCTTTAGTTTTATTGGTAGAAAATGGCGAAATCTTGTTTATTTTAACATTTGGTAAAGCTTCGTTTAAAGCTCTCTTGATTGTTTCTGGTTGTGTATCTCCGTCAATACCTTTTAGCAGAATGGATGCTCTTCTAGATTCTTTTGGTGAAAAAGAGAAAGCCCCAATGCCTGTTCCCTAAAGTTTTTCTATAACTAATTTATGTACAGCTGTATCATCTACGTAAACCTTGGTTTTTCTATAACCTAAATTGACAAATTTATATTTTATATTACTAGCCTTACACTCGAGAGCAGCAAGATTAAGCAGATCAGTAATTAAAATACAATTAGCACCAAAAATAAAAATGGGAGGGCAAAAGTTTTTATTGCTTACAATAGTATTGGAGTTGTCCGAAGGAGTCTCCTCTCCAGTTGAGGTTGATGGAATGTTGTTGTTGTTCCTGTTGTTTTCTGCTTCAGTGACGTTTGTTTTCGCGCCTTTTTTTTGTTTTTTGTTATCAGGGAGCCCCAGAGGCATCACGCCTGATCTAAGTCCGATAATGGATAGAAGGTGTTGTTTGATAAATTTGGTTGATGAGATACTTCTGTATTATCTGTATCAATTCGTCTTCTTTTGCCATAACTTTTGGCGGCATGCTTAAGATTTGTGAGCACGGTGGTCCAGTCATTTTCTTTGACAGATTCGTTTTCACTTGCCATGCTTGATTCGAAGGGATTCTTAGTCATGTGATTTTGCGTGACATTTACACTAGCATTCATTGTATTTGAGGACACAAAATTAATATGCGAATCATGAGACCTCCTTGGATTTTTTATTTCACTAAAGTTAATACCCGAAGTGGTACTACTTTCATGAGTTGCTCGTATGTGCCCCAGAACGTGTTCTGGAGCACAGGTGTTTTCTTTATCTATATCCACTGTATTATTTAATAAGAGTCACTGTCTCAATTCAGAAAATATTATTTGGGCGATGTAAGCCCAGTTCAATGGGAAATTTTAATCGATTTTACAAATTGTAATGCAACGCTCACTATATAGCTTATCACACATCAGTACTCGACGACGGTTACCGACGCAATCCGTAGGACTCCGTCGTACATGATGTTCCAGAATAGTGGCCCGAAAACCGATCCCTGTGGAACTCCCGCAGTTACGTTGTAGTATTTTACCCCTTCATCGGTATTGTACCTCAGCAGTCAATATATAGGTAGAATGTATTGTAGTATGAAGTTCCACAAGGTTCGAAGCTTGGCCGCTTACTTTTCACTTTATATATCAATAAAATTGGAAAATTTTTAAAAAGAATCCCCATTTCGCCTTTGCAGATGACACGGCAGCGAAGTTGATGAAGCAAGGAAATGGTGTAATGGGAAAAAGATCAGCTCAGTGGACCAAGAACAAAATTAACGGACATAGCTCACAGTACCCAAAGTTACAAATTGTACTAAATACCTTTAGATATGCGGACACGAATGCGTGCCATTTTGAAAATATTGTGTTCAATTATGACCGATAATTTCTCTGAGAATCTCACATTTATGACCTGCAAAACAAGCTTAGAGGCTTGTCTACAGAAAAAAAGAAAACAACTTGTGTACAAAAACAAGTGTATCACGGTTTAAGGAAGTCCCAATTGTGATATGGAGTATCGCAGTGCACAAAGATACATAGAAAAACTGCAGCATATCCAAGATAGGATAGTCAAATTGCTGTCCGGAACAAACTGTTTTTGAGATGAGTGCGGCGTTGGAGTACTACGATTATCCAAGGTCTTGGACAAGAATTAGCTGCCAGCTTGGTACAAATAGACTAGCGAAAAATAGATACAATGAAATACCGTGACGAGTTTGAAGTTAAGAAGATGCAATCGCAACAGACCACTAGAGCTTTTCCGTTCGAGTGTATGAAGCTGGCATCGAACAAAGAATGCCAGTGGCAAACCCCGAATCTTCTGATGTGTAGAACTAACTTTCATAATCCTCACCTCTAAAGTAATGACACGTTCTTTTTAAATATTTCAAGCTGTGTATGCTTCCTTTGGACTTACTTACGCCATCCCTCCGAGTGAGGTTCGAAGACTTTGTGGGCCGAAGTAACAGTGGCCATTTGCTCTACATATCTCAGCCGTTCTGACATATCTAATACACGGTAGATCTACAGGGTGCGTCATCTTTTATGTCAGTATGTGAATATTTGTGCTGCCCTTTCTCTGATCCACTCAGGCCTATTCCATTTATTTGAATGGAACAGTGCTTCCCAAGTGCGAAAAGTTCAAATATCTGGGATCTATGATCAATAGCAAAGCAACTTGTGATGACGACATCAATCATCGCGTAAGTGTAGGTTGGATGAAGTGGCGAGAAAATTCCGTTATCTTCTGTGACAGAAAAATGCCACCTAAGTTGTAAGGAAGGTTCTACACCACAGATGTGCATCCAGCGCTCACACACGGTTCACAATGTTGGACGATGTACAAAACGTATGAGAGTAAATTAACGGCAGCTGGGATGAAGATGCTTCGCATGACAGCAGAAGTGCCAAAACTTGATCGAATAAGAACTTCAAAGATCCATGGAAGCTTTCACACCAAGGAAACCATCGTACAAAAAATAGAGTGCGACCGGCTCAGTTGGTATTGCCACGTTCAAAGAAGAGATCATTTGAACCCAGTTAAAAAGGCAATATCAATGCACGTTCCAAAGACATTGCGATGTAGGAGAGGCAGGCCTATGAACGGATGGATCACACAAATGCGACGACATCGGCATTTCATTTGACTCAGTAACCGAGTGATCCAAAATCGGCGGACCTGCCGATATTTTCTGAGGTCAAAGATGTGAACTCCACAGGCGGATCAGTAGAAATGCGCTGAAGTGGAAGGGGTAATGATCCCTTATTTTCGGATCATAACCTCGCTGATAAAAGGAAGAAGAAAGATGTGAATATTGAATAACTTAAAAAAAAAACGATTTCCATTATGAGGAAATTTTAGTTAATCTGGTCATTTACAATTTATTTGGACTAGTTTTTGAATGCAACATCAATCAAGTGGTCGCCTCTATCGACCAAAGCAAAATGTGACTTTTTGTTTCGTTATCCATCACTTTTTCGACCATCTCAAGCGGTATAGGGATGATTTCGGCACGAATGTTTGCCTTGAGCTCGTAAATGGTCTGAGGCTTGCTGGTGTACACTTTGTTTTTCAAATAACCCCACAAAAAGAAGTTCGGAGAGGTCAAATTTGGAGATCTGTATGGCCAGTCAATGCCTCCATTTTTTGACAGCACACGTCCAGGGATTTTCGTTGCAAAAACTCGATTGTTTGATTTACAGTGTGGCATGGCGCACCATTTTGTTGAAACCTGTAACCATCCAGACCTTTTTCACACATTTGTGGGCAGACATAATGAGTCAACATCCACCGATATCGATTCACACTGACTGTTTCGCCTTCTCTGAAGAAAAATGGCCCAATGATGGTTCTGGCGCAAACGTCGGCCCAAACAGTCACTTTTTGGTCATGCAATGGTGTTCCATGAGTCTCGCGTAGATTCTCCGTTCCCCAAATGCGCCAATTTTGCAGCAATTGTTAATTTTTGCAATTAACGGCGCCAGAGAGTGTGAAATGAGCCTCATCGGTCATCAAAATTTGCTTCCAAAAATCAGGTTCAGTGTCAACCATTCGACCGACTGTTTGGCCGTATTCCAAGTGACGTGGACGGTCTGTCGGCAATATTCTTTGAGTCGATTACACTTTATATGGAAATAAATGCAAATCATCCTTCAAAATGCGCCGCAAGGTGTTTCCACTGGCGCCAAGATGCTGAGCGCGGTGACGATACGACACATGTGGGTTCTCGGCAAGACTCTCTCTTACCACTTCAACCAGTTCATTGGAACGTCTTGGGCGTTGATGAATGGCATATCGACGACTTGTCACTGCCCCATGCTCAACAAAATTCGACACCAAACGATGAATAGTGTTGTCAGACGGTGCTTGTTGGCCACGATATTTTCGACGATATGTGTGTTGCGTTAACACAATTGAATGACTATTTTCAATGTACAGCGTCACTATTTCGGCGCATTCTTTCGTTATGAAATGATTAATGGTTAAAATTGTACTGAATTAAGGTTTCAAAAACATGTCCATTCAAATCAATCGGTTGATAAATGTTAAAGTTATTTAATGTTTATATACCGACATAAAAGATGGCGCACCAGTTATATCACTGTACAGCTCGTATAACTCTTCGTTGAATCTTCTACTCCAAAACTTGTTAACGCAAACAGGACCAAATATGTTATGAAAAATTTTGCTCTTAAAACGAGCAAGGATATCTTCATATGCCTTCAATATCGGCATGCTTTAGCGCCGTAAGGTACGTAGGTCTGGGATGATTAGGGTTTTATATAGAGTCTCCTTAGTTGACTCGACCCAAAGAAACAGCGATTAGGAAGAGGTGTTTTTCATTAGATTTCTGCGGTTTTCAGAAGTAATATCAGAGCCAAGATATACAAAGACCTTTACTACTTCAAAGTCATAGCTGCCCACTGTAATATTCTGCTGTATTTGTCGATGTTGATTGTGTCTCCTTGCTGACAGCAGACGAGTATACTTGGTTTTGCTCTCGTTCACTGTTGAATCCAAACGCAATGCAAACGCGCTGGTGACAGTCCATTCAGTTCTTTTAATTATGTATGTCAATATCGTCTGCGTACGCAAGTAGCTGTACAGTCATTTGACAGATTGTGCCTCTGGTGTTGGCTTTTGAGTTTACCAAAATCCGTTCAAGTATGATGTTAAGGAAGTCACAAGGTAACGCGTCTCCTTGTCGAAATCTTTTTTGACATAAGATGTCTCGGTGTGATCATTACCGACTTTGATCATTTTCCACCATCATTCTGCACAGACATGGCTGCATATGTTTCTTCTCAAAATCCATAAAAAAAGTGAGCATCGATGTGGACTTTAAATGTTGAAATTTTTTTCAATTGCGGACTTTTCCGGTCTAAAACTACACTGACAGCGATCAATCAGAGAGTTTATGAAAGGTGATAGGCGTTCACATAAAATGGCTGAATAGATCTTATACATTTAAAACCTTTTTCATCACATTCCGTTCTCCTCCGCCTGCTACTGAAACATTCACAAGACAGATTCTGCCAATAACTGCACATAATTGAATTCCTTAACCCTTTTCATCCTTTTTTACTTTTAAACTTCTTTGTCAACAGGTATACATTCGAAACAACCCAAAAGCATAAACGCCTACATCCCCCACAGACTTCTTTTTTTGGTATACCCGTCACTCAAATAATATCGTCCAAGAGCTGTTGCCAAAATGCTAAAGGATAACATTCTCATCTTCCCTCCCAATTTTCAAATAAAAATATCAGTATCGTTTCTGAATCTCATCTCACAAAAAAAAAAACGATATACGAGGATATAAGAAGAAGGACATAAAATAAAAATAGCTATATACCCTGTGGCGGCATAAAACAAAAGCTATCACACTCAAAGACCAAGAAGTCCTTTGAAAGATCTTAGAAAATGCCTCCTTCTCCATCGACCACACACACAGATACACAGTAGATGAAAGAAGATCCACCAGAGGTACATTGTCATAAATTCTTGAACACCTATTCACTTTAAAGAGAGATTTGTGTTGGCCATGTCAAAAGGAAGTCGCAGAGTATGAAATTTTATTGCTAACCAAATTGAGTAGAACATACCGCAATAAAAAATACCTGATGCTGGCGTGATAAAACCACCGGAAGCATGAAATCTTAACGGGCTATGATTTACCTACTCGGTGTGGGATTTATGGCTGTAGCCCATTTTAATTATTTTTATGATTAAGGCTTCAAGGCATTTGCTGTATGGTGTTGTGCACAGTGATTTATTTTATGATTCATGCTTCAAGGTTAGTTGCACCTGGTGCTGACCTGTGAAAGTGAAATGCAGGATTTAAAGCACTTAAAGTCGATATGTAGAGGCCACCATATGAAGCGAAACGAAAACTACTTGATAAGTCGAATACTTAGTTGTAGTAAAAATAAAAACAAGTCTGTTTTGAAGGGAGGTTTTTTAGTGGGTAAGAATCCCACACTACTATGAGCACGCGCTGTCGATCCTCATAGTGTCTTGTTGAAGATTTTCACCTACCCTCGGAAAAAAAAAAAAAAAAAAAAAAAAAAAAAAAAAAAAAAACTAATCAAGGGACTTCTGCTGCTGATACCCTCACTGTACTCTGAATTTAATTTAGTTTAAAACGCTTATAGCTTATACGAGGACAAGTCATCTCCTCCATACTTGTAATCAAATTTACAAGGATAACGGATGAAGGGTAGGAAGAAGCCTGTCTTCCGTTTTAAAGAAAGTCGTGTCGCATGTTTATGTTTTCGTTTAAAGGGAATACACCAAAGGATCTTCACCATAAATTCTTGCTATTCGTACATTAGGGGAACGGAATTATGTGGCAAGCCAAACGTGGGGTGGGTTTTTATGGCAAATAAACCTAAATGAAACATTGCTCCATAAAAAGAGCTAAGTACCAGATGTTGGTGGCTCAAGGAAACCGCTGCATACATAAAAGCTAAAACGATTCTCGACGATTCTCTTCGAGTTGAAGATGAAGTTTTTTTCTCGAAAAAAACTAAATTTTAATTATGTTTATGGAGGGATTCAAGGTTGCGTCTGCGGAATGTTTTGTTGAAGGGATGTGGTGCTAAAGTTATGGCTGATGTTTAAAAAAGCAATAATATATTCAAGTCAATGGTAATGACCATTATTAGATATTAAGGGATTGACCACGGTAATGGATCATGGTTCGGGCATTATATGGAAGCGTTGGAATGAGAAGATAATTAGGTTTCTGGAAGTCACGGAAATATGCGCGGCAAACGTAGTTCTTACGGGTCGGATTTTAGTGTGGATTTTAGGGGCTTACAGCATGAGTCTCCATGTGGCTATAAGTGATGTATTTATTACTGCCCATTTTCTTTGAATCAATTAAATAATGTCAGTTAATCTGGATGTCTCTTTTTTTGTTATAAGCAATTGCTATTTATAGCCTCCTCTTGATGCCATCTACTTATATCTTATTTGAATATACTTCTCATATTTAGACACTACTCGCGTCATAGAGTAAGGTCGATCATAGAGCACTCATACAGGCACGATTGACTAGACAATCAAACTGATGATTTTCTATTACTAATCCCACGAAATAAAAGAAAGACTTTGACCATTGCGAAAGTCCTTTTCATAAATCATAGGTTATCATACTCAATCACTACTGAAATCGCGAAATTAAAAATGATAAGCATCTGCCACCAGATATTACCTGGATGTCTAGCACTCCTGCAATTCATGACCATCCAGATATATATTATATACTTCAATAGTAATCATAAACTGTGAAAATACCGGACAAATGATGATAGCGGGGACAGGCTTGTTCATTAGGCAGACTCCTATGTCAAGTTTTTAATTTGTTGTGCGCGACAGACACGGATACATTCCATTCCGGAAGATACCAACGGGGTAAGAATCCTCATCTATGTTTTTTAACCAGCAATCCTAAGTAGAGATGGGCTAAATCGTGAATTTACATCCACAGTTATAATTGTGAATGCGATTTCTTATTCACTGTGAATGTAAACTGCTAATGTGAACTGCTAATGGGAATTCGTAATGGGGTCATATAGTTGCACCCGTCCGGCTAATCTATCTCAGCCAGGCAAAATTAAATTTTCTCTCATAAGCGAATTTTCATTTTATGGTGGAAGCGCGCCAAATCATTTCACAACTCCTAAATTCCTGCCTATGTACATTGTACATACATATATCCTTTCATAAAAAAAACTTAATCGCACATCTTGCTCCGATAAACTTGCTAAAACTAAAGACACAGTAGGATGCTTACTTTCAATGCGCTTCTTTAAATTCTTTGTACTGGTACCGGAGCTCCCGCTAGGAAATCGCATTCGCAACTTAGCAACAATCCCTGTGCTGCTGCATACCAACCAACCAAACTTTCAAACCAGCTGCGACTGCGATATGCAATCTTATAAACTGGTTTAGTGCCTGTTGGCGCATCATAAAATTCTTCGCACACACAATGGCACATGTTCGAAAACAAAATTGGATGAGACGTTCAGCAAATAATGTGCAAAAACGTAGTTTTATAATTTTGTTATACCTCTTCTTCACGTTTTTCGTATGACACAAATTCACATTTATGTGTAGTGTATGAAAAATGTAATTGTGACTTGTGAATAGAAGCCAGACAAATTATCATTGGGAATTTATCAGCAACTAGCTGACCAGTGAATGAATGCAATGACGAGAATGTGTAAACTCAATCTTAACTTCCCCCGTGGGAATCGCCACCAGAGCACACTCAAACCCGCTCACAACAAACAATATATTTTAAATTCATTAAAACATTCCAAAATGTGGACAAATCCAACGATCGACAACATTTCATCTAACGAAATGGAAAAATATTGCAATGTTTCTATGTCTGTACATACATACATATGTATGTATGTACATATGTACCTACGCGTATATTCCCAGGTCTCTTAATTGCATGAAGTTTTGACAGCACATGGATATCTTAATTAATAAAATTTACAATTTCTTAGATTTCGCACTGATAATGTTCTTTTCTTCAATTTTAACTCTAGAAGAGATCACACACTGAAGATCAAAACATAATCATGGGATAGCGCGCCCATACACTCACTCACATACACATCTATTGCAACGATAGCCACTGCTGCATGACTGCTGGCCGTGGTCTCCACTGAAGTAAAATTGTGGGCGATGATTTGATTAATTGTTTTTAGCATTGCTCAGCTTCAGGACAACGCAGAACATCCTCCTATATATATACCTTAAATGAATCAGCGGCGAATTTACTAAATTCATATATTTTTTATTTTTTTAATCCGGAGAGCCAGTACTGAGCTACGGCTGTGGAGTCAATATTTACAGATGGAAAATTCGATCTCAACCCCCTTAATGCCACTTAGACCTTGAATTTCGGAAAATCCCTTCTTATCTCGCATCTAAGCAAAATAAGGAATAACTGTGCAAAACTTCAAGTACCTACATACGTCTACTGGTTTTCGAGAAATGGTGTTCACAAGGAAATTGATTTTGCTTTTATAGTATTTATAAGATGGAAGCTTGGCCAAATTCTTTTCTTAACCACTGTTAGGTAGTTTCAAGGCGAATGGCTGCATTCGCTGCCATTTACTTGCTAAATATATCGAGGGTTATCAGATACATGATGTCCAGTGCCACAGAGGGAGTTGTACGTAGTGCTCCGCTTATGTGTCAGAAGAACTCTTTGGGGCATGCAGAAAAATCGGTGACAGCAAAGCACCTGGACCGGATGGCATCCCGAATAGGGCAATCAAGGCGGCTGTTAAGACGAGACCGGACATCTTTCTAACACCGATGCAAAGGTGCATAGAGAAGGGGGTATTCCCTACACCATGGAAATTGCAACATTTAGTGCTGCTTCCAAAAGGCAATAAGCCGCCCGGACAACCATCATCGCATCGCCCCATATGCCTGCACGATACTCTGGGAAAGATCCTAGAGCGTATCATCTATATCAGACTGCTTGCGGTGGCGGAGGAAAACGGAGCCCTGTCAGACTGTCAGTACGGCTTCAGAAAATCACGCTCTACCGTCGATGTCATAAAGGCGGTAGTAGATATAGCAACTGAAGCAATACTAGGGAAAAGGTGGAAATGGGGGACGAAGAAATACTCCGCAGTAGTAACGCTCGACGTCAAAAATGCGTTCAACTAGGCCAGCTGGTCATTCATTAGGAGATCCCTGGCCAGGATGGATACACCATACTACCTGCTGAGGATAGTCATGGACAACTTCAGCAATAGGAAGCTAATATACCATACTAACGATTGCGTTAAGCACTACAGTGTTTCCGCGGGAGTCCCGCAAGGGTCGGTTCTGGGGGCTCTCCTATGGAACATTATGTACGACGGAGTTCTGCGACTAACATTGCCCGAGAGAGTCAAAGTAATTGGCTTCGCTGACGATATCGCAGTGGTTACAGTAGCCAAGCACGTACACGAGGTGGAGTCTGCCACGGATGAGGCAGTTATAGGAATAAAGGAATGGCTGGAGTTTACCGGTCTGGAACTAGCTGCCCACAAGACCGAAGCTGTCCTAATAATCAGCCGCAAAAATGTGGAATATGCCAGCTTCCGTGTCGGAAACCGGACAATCAGGTCCAAAGAATCCTTGAAGTACCTTGGAGTCATGCTCGACAAAAAGCTGCGCTTCAAAGCCCACGTCGAGTATTCTAGTAAGACAGCATCGCTGATACAGACAGCACTCTCCCGAATGCTCCCGAACATCGGCGGGCCTGGATACGCCCGCATAATCCTGCTGTCCAGAGTGGTCAGTTCGGTACTTCTACTGCAGATGCTTTGCAGAAGATAGAGCAAACCTGCCACGTTCAGAAAATCTTGTAAGTCACATGACACGATCAGAGGGCGAGTGTATGGAGATCTGCTCATTCATAGTATGTGTGCAGAATGCGCTGCGAAGAGCAGAAGCCCTTAGAAGATCCCAAGAGGCGTCCTCGGAGACTAGAGCATAATTGCTAACCAGCCCCGCGAAGAAATACCTAACTGCAGTACCGCGGGGAGAGTGGTTGAAGTGTGTAGGGTGTGTGTTTAGTACGTAGGCGTATTCCTGGAATCGATTACTCAGGTTTGCGAATCGTGCATGCTAGTAGCACTCGGGCTATTAGTATCTATGAAGATTATACATCCTTGGCACAACCTAAAAAAAAAAAAACCCTAGACCTTGCTTTGATAATCGCTATTAGTAGCTTTTTCTAAGGTTGATAGATTGCAGATATTTTCTTTCTTTTTTCACGCTGAAATTTATACATTCAAAGGTATCCTTGGTATCGATTTTCGATCTGTAACCCTTCGCATTTACAAAAAAAAGCGAGATCCCTTAATTCTACAAAGAAAATGATATGTACACATTGTACGAGCAGAAAAGCTATAAAAGCAACACATTCTTGAATCTTTAATCCAAGCGTATAAAATTATACCCACAAGCTGCTATAATTGCGTATACAAATTCCGTTGAACCTCATTGCTTACAATGAAACTATCAACTATCAACGCCCAAAGATACACATATTAATCCAAATGAGGGATATTGTAAGCCCAGAGAAAATTTAGTAAACACACCACACGTTGGTAGTACTTTAATCAGGAACTTAATGGTCACCATTATGCGAAGGGATATGTATATAGAACTGTGTCGTAGGTGATATACTCCTACGAATACTTATAGATACTTTCCCTGGGAAAAGCATCTACGTCAGCGGCTAACAAGAAGAAGGGTGTGTGTTAATTGGGTGTTGCTCAAACAAAACTTAGTTAATTGATTCAGGTATTTTGGGAGGTAATCTCCAGAGGGTCCACAACAAATGGGCTTTTGCAGGAATACTATGTAGATACAATTAATCCTTTAGACCTTTGACCGCTGATTTGTATAGGCAATGACGACGCTTCAATTAGAAGTAATTTACACAGCATAATCGCATTAACCACTATGTTGGCTGTTTGTAAATAAAATGTATGCATAATTCTTGTGTCCGTGGAGGGGTGATAAGATACACCCAGGTAGAGGGAGATAATGACGGGATTGTTAGTGCTTCCTATTAACTGTGTGAACAAAAGATTTGCTTTCTTTTGTAATTAGATACATATAAATCTGTCGCAAGATTCGTGGGGGAAGGGCTGCTTTTCTTTTTCAAAGTTGTGCATAGCTAAGCAAAGTGCAACCTATTTATCACTGCAAAAGGTATTCTTGCAATAGATGTCGCTTAAACAGATGAAAAATGAAGCGCAATTGAGCTCCATTGAGTTTAATGACTTTTCTTGTGTCGACTGAGCTCTTTGGCGACTGAGCAGTTTGGCTGCAGTCAGTGGAAGTAAATTCCAAAGAAATTGCAGGGGTAATGAGTTCTGTTTATAATAAACAATGGACTGCTTGCACTAGGAACTGACAACGAAAGTATGACCGCTGTTTGGTGCAGATTGTTGAAGATGTTCTATTCAGGGAATCGATATTTCACAGATAAATACCTGAAGCCATATAGATTCCACGAGCACATAGCGGGGAAGGCAGATACGGTTTCATTTGATTTTGCAGAGAACAATGGAGCTTATTGGTGTGGGTTAGGTTTGGGTGGCTGATCACCTGAAGTACATACAAGGAAACCATCTTACGGGTTCATTAAACCATGAAGGAAAGCTGAATCTCATTTCCTTCCATTCCTTGACGGGAAGTGGGAGTGAGACTACGAGAAGAGTTAAACTGAAAAATATAAGTCTACTTGCGTACAATAATAGAAAAACATCACGACGCTTTGAAAGGTTTGTACATCATATTAATCGTTTTGAAGAAAGCTTTTGGGAGAGCTTTGAAAATTTCAAAAAGTATTGGACACGTTACGTAAGAATGATAAAAAAAATATACGATAACATACAACGGAAATAAAATGAACGAATGGAATAATAGAGGAATTTAGAATTAAAGTCAGGGTGCAGCAAGGTAAGGATTTGTTGTTCACGATAGAGCTATAGAGATAGAGCTTCAGAACATACTTAATAATTGGATTTAGGTATTGAAAGATGGTGGTTTAAGAATCAACCGCACGAAGATGCGTATCGCATATCGGGCGAGTGAGGGGTAGTTAAAATGGCGAGAAAAGTCCGTTCTCTTTTGTGTCGAAAAATGCCACTTAAACTCAAAGATTTGCTTTATATGATAGTGCAGTGCATGTTGGACGTTGTATGAAAAATATTAAGGAAGAATGGCAGCGATGACGATAAAAATGTTACAGATACTGATGTCAGCATTAGAATGAAAACTAGAAAGAAAACGCATATTTGCGGGAGCCTTCTGGCTCAATCCATAAGCTATTTTTATTTTTTTTATTTTTTAGGTTGCGCCAAGGGATTTGGTAATCTTCGGAAGTTACTAGTAGCTTATACCAGCATGCACGATTTGCAAACCTGAATAATCGATGCAAGGAATGCGCCTGTGCACTAATCCACAACCAGCACACTTCTACCACTCTTCTCGCGGAATAGGCGTTAGGTATTACTTCGAGTATGTAAGAATCCCATTTAGAATTCGTCGATTTCCCAAATGATAGCTTGGAATATCCTTCCTATATTTGACTTCAAAGTTATATTTTTTAGTAGTTCGTGTCACAAAGCAAAGCATATTTCATCTGAAACCATGCTGTACATGCTATAATAGATCATATTATGTATGTGGCTTCACTCGTTCTCGTGTGTAGTGATTGGAGTTGAATATACCAGCGATCATTTGAGGAACACCGCCGACAATGCCGGCCGCTCGCGAAATCCCCACCCCAATTGTAACTCCGAAACTTGGTCCCGCTTGTCTTCTTTTTGTAGGCTTATTTTCTAACAGATCTATCCAAGACCCTTACCAGACAAGTCAACTCAATATTATAGAAATTGAACTAAACAACGTATGAACGGATAGAAACTATTCATTTCAATTAGTTTCTCAGTCCCGTTTTAAAATTAAATTCAATAAACTTCCTATCTTAGGTAGAAGCCATTCATAACGAATGTATCCCCCTTTTACCCATCGCGCCACAAATCGTGTCTATTGCCATCATCCCCAGTCGTTCCTGGCACCACTAAAAGACACAACATCCTTACAAGAGCACAGAAACAAATCCAAACCAACACAAGACCGTTTTTCATGAGCTTGTGTATCTATAAACGTCATCACCAAGTTGCGAATGCAGCATGTCATATATGTCATGCCATGACAACTAAACATCCCCGTTATGTACTTCACGCCGTTAGATTTATGCACTGAAATTGAATGACATCCAGCTGCAGTTGCAGCGCCAGTCGATTCACTCGGTCGTACCTACGCTTAAGCAGTTCTCTAAATATTTCATGGTGCGTGTGTATTTGTTCCGCCACGGTAAATACCAATGGACTCACTTGGAATGCTTTGAACAGAAAGGGCTTCGCTCACAAAAATTTACATAAATTTTGCAATTTAATTAGTTTGTTAGTTGAATGCGTATTTACAGGTTGTTTGCGACTCATTAGCTGATGCACAAGTGCCACAGGAGTAACACATAACTTGCAGCGGTTTGGTAAAATTTATTTAAACTTTATCAACTGTGCCAATTACATGTGAGGGTATGCAAACTCCAGCTAATTGATGTTTGTAAAGTGCTACATTTGTTTGGGAACTCGACAAAGGTATGAGCATCTGTGTATACAGTGACTGAAAAAGCTCAGTGCACGTCAAATAAGAGGCAATTTAATATTGAAACTATATCGTAACTGACAAAAACTGAAGAAATAAACGTGAAATGTGAGTTTGTTTGCACACCGATGGGTTCTGGTAGAAATTACACGCATACATATTATAGCATACACAGAAAGTACTCTTCACACTGCATTTCCAACAAGCATGGTGTGGACTACTTTAGCAAACGGCCGGTAGCGTTCGCCATCCCTAACCAGGAAGCGAAGACCATCGTAGAACAGATTGTCAACAACTGGGTGAGCAGATTTGGCGTACCAATGGAACTAGATTCCGACCAGGATCGAAACTTCGAATCAAAGATATTTCAAGAGGTGTGCCAACTACTAGGAATTAAAAAGGCAAGGACGACTCCACTTCGTCCACAATCTAACGAGATGGTAAAACGCTTCGAATGAACTCTGAACGATCATCTCTTCATGGTCATAGGGCTATTGGGATCGGCGAATCCTTCTCTTCTTGATGGCCATAGGAAAACCTGGTATGACACAAAGGAAACAACGTCAGGATTTCAGGAAGGAGATCTGGTATGGCTGTGCAACCTACACCGACAAAAGGGAGATCACCTCAGCTGGAGCAAAACTGGAAGGGTCTTTGTACAGTGGTCGCACGTATCAATGATGTTGTCTATCGAGTTCAGCGTGGATTAAGAGGCAAAACGAAAATTGTTCATTTATTGTAGGCCGTCTACACCATTATCATGGCAATACCAGAGATGAGCTTGTTCGGGACGAACAAGTTTAAGAGGGTTGGCAGTGTAGCATTGACAGGAAGTACTTTCACACTGCATTACCAACGAGTATGGCCATCATGCACATTAGTTTTTTCCACATTTCACATTCCACAATTTATCCCTTGTGATATCTAGCATGTTCAGAAATATTTTAGAACTTCTTGTATTTGGTATAAATACACCAACCTCGATAGAGGTGAAAATAGCGATGAACAAGTGCGATTATTGTGAGATTAATATTTGAAAATTGGAAATTAGAAAAAATTTAATAGTTTTAATTTACGGTTTTATCATTACGAACCCCACCAAGATTCTTACTATATTGCAATATTAAAATATTAATATCAGGAATAGAATCGGCTAGAGCGATGTAACTCCGTGACGCTGGCCTAGATTCCCAGCCATGCATGTATACGTATTTAGGATTATGAGAGAGCTAACGCTTTTGCCATGAAAGGTTCAGCAGTTGATTTATTGCTCCGCAACCTTCCACAGCCTGCTGCTCATGGGTTCACAAGAGTTTAAAATCTAAATGCTGCATCTCTAACCCTATGATACGTCAGGTTGTAGAGTGATTGCCTATGCTGATGACATTGCTATTGCTGCCTCCGGTAAACACCCGAACACTCTCCGGGAAATCCTCCAATATGCTCTCCATCGGCTCACCAAATGGGCCTCCAAATGTGGATTGGGGGTTAATCCCCATAAAACGGAACTCGTTCTCTTCACGATGAAATATAAAGTTCCCCTCAGAGACCCTTTTATGATAAATGGCACCAGTCTCACCTTCTCTGAAAACGCAAAATATCTGGGTCTTATTTTGGATAGAAAATTAAACTGGAAGGCCAATCTACTAGAGTGCGTCAAGAAAGCTAATGTAGCTCTCTATTCCAGTAAAAAGGCTATAGGCAGGAGCTGGGGTATTAAACCTCAAATAACTCTTTGGCTATACGTGTCCGTTATCAGGCCTATACTACTCTATGTCGTGATCATATGGTGGCCTACTCTGGACAGGGCGATCCACCTCACTCAACTAGGTAAGGTGCAAAGATCTGCATGCATTTGCATCAGTGGTGTATTGAGAACTACTCCCTCCGCTGCACTGGACATCTTGTTCAACCTGCTACCTTTAGATATTTTCGGCAAACAGATGACTGCCTGTGCAGCCATCCGCCTGAAAGCCTCCTCTCAGTGGTCTAGCTATCGCTTGGGCCACTCCTCGATCCTTGATCTTCTCAACTTCAAACACAAAAGCACGGACTACACCCCGCCGATACTGAGATTTGACCGTAACTTCCGTATGAGCATCCCTAACCGGGATGTATGGGATATTTCCCCCCCTGTCGATGGTAGTTCGGTTCACTTCTTTAAGGATGGCTCTAAGACGGAGGGTGGTGTGGGTTGTGGTATTTTCTCCGAACAGCTCAATCTGAGCATCTCTTTCCGCCTCCCTGATCAAAAAAAAAAATACAAATATTTGGCGCAACAGCTCTTTAAAGTGCCAGGGCCTAGCTTCTCGCAACCACTCATGTTGTGTGCGTTATATTTTTCACACGAATGGAGGGGACCTACTGTTTAATGCCTCCCTGATCATTGTAGCGTTTTCCAGGCGGAAATAATGGCGATTAAGGAAGCCCTGTCCTGGCTGAAATGTACTCGTAATGTATTATCTGTCAGGGATATTAGCATTTTCACTGACAGCCAAGTGGCAATCAAGTCCTTGAAATCGTTCTCCTTCACTTCAAAGGCCGCCTTAAACTGTCGTTTCTCTCTTATGGAGATGACGGAGCAGTTCAACATTCACCTATGCTGGGTGCCGGGCCACAGGGACATTCCGGGAAACTGCAGGGCTGACGACCTGGCCAGACAGAGTACCACTCTAAGGATTCTGCCTGACAGGCAAGCTTGGGTATGCCCCTCGCTACTTGTAAGTATCTACTAAAGCTGAACGCTATTACCACGACCAACCTCAGATGGGTAAACGGCTCTACATGTCGCATTTCGAGACAGATCTGGCTTAAGCTGGATCAAAAACGTAGTGCCGATCTGGTCAAGTTTATGCGTACACAAATCAGCTGCGTTGTCGGTGTTCTCACTGGACACTGTCTTATAGGCCAACACGCCAAAAGACTTGTCTCTTCTCAAAGGACTTCTGCAGAAGCTGTAGGGACGAGGAAGAGAAGGAAACCATCCTTCACCTCCTATCTACATGTCCAGCCCTGTCGCATAAAAGAATGCTCCATCTAGGGTCCCCCTTCCTTGACGACCTCTGCGATCTGGCGTCCTTAGACGTCATGAGCCTCCATCGCTTTGTCAAAAGCTCCGGTTGGTTTTGTTAGTCCGTGAGTGGCCTAATGGTTTTATCCATGGTATCACAAAGGACCGTAACTGGTCTAAGTGTGTCCACTCTCGTGTAGACAGCCAACCTAACCTAACCTAACCCTTCGAATATTGGCATGCTCTGAGCTCATCTCGACATTTTAAGAGACTGATAGACAGACCAAAAGAGGCTAAGCGTCTGAACAGACATTGGTATAAGAAGCTCGGGTGTACTCTTACATATGTTGACAATGTCTTGAGGGGAACAAACCGGCCTTGCATTTTATTTTTGAATGTCTGCCTTCCGGCCGCACAATACCGGGTTAAAGAAGATAGATAGGATACGATACGATGATTGGGGACCAAGTGCACTCCGACTTATAAGATCTATTGTGCTGGTGCAATGGTTAACCAGAATTAAAAATTGGGGCAGTTGATAAACCTCAATATTATCTTGGGTTCCATTTTTCAGGTATCCGCTTGACCCGCGTTAGATGGAGTAATCGTTTCTTTGCGGCCCCTGTGCATTCGCCAAGAATGTGTTCTGCTGTTTCTCTTTGTTTCCAGCCGTGTTCGCTCTCATTCGAAACTGTTGTGGAATAAGAATTCGAACCTTTATTTTCCCCGATGCAGGGGGATTTTTAACCCACAGTAAATAAAACTCGTCCTTTTACTTTGGCTGATCGAGATAATTTATTTGGCGGAAGTACCTTCCATCTTAAGTTCCTTGACATATCATTTTTTTATAAGTGTACAGAAAATGGTTTAATTTAAGTTGGAAACATATTAATAGTTTTAAGATTTACATATAGATGGCCGGAACAGCCGTATCTGAAAGTTTAATTTTATTAAGATGATACCTGAGTGGACAGTGTCGGGTTAGGTATCCCGTTAGAGTTCGCAAATTTTCTTTGCTTAGTAGCCTTCTAGCTCTATTACTGTTGGCGTTTATGAACTTCTTCGCTTGTCTTAGGCCCTGTTGGTTGGCTCAGTGTTCGACGAGTCCTTTAGCTTAAGAAGATAGGTAGTTCTTTCGTTCATTTTCTGCTATAATTTCTGAATTAATGAATAAGAGAATTCTTGACTTTTTATTTGCTGGCTCAAAGTTTCTAGAAAGTTTTGAGATTTAAATTTTTTAAGATTCCTCATTTAAAATGTGTGGTAAGGTTAAAATATGTTAAAGCCCGTAAATGGTTATGCTAATAACTTAGCTAATACAATAAAACTGTGGATTTTGATTACTTATCTTTAATAATCATCTTCTTCTTCCTTTTATCAGCGAGGTTATGATTCGAAAATAAGGGATCACAACCCTCCCACTTCACCGCATTTCTACTGATCCGCCTGTGGGGTTCGCCTGATATCTTCAATCATCATCAACAAAACTAAAACTTAAAACGGTTCGCTCATCAAAGAACATGGGCTTTCGGGCTTCGACCACAATAACCTCGAAGTATGTCTTCCATGATATGATATTATTATTATTATTATTATTATTCTTTATTTCGTTTATAAAATAACAGAGGCATGCCACCACACAATTTACAATACAGAGATATGATATATGAGGATTTATGAATATCTTTCAACTGAAATTTTGTTTAATAAATGAAATATTTAGCTTATAATAATTGAATTATTCTTTGAAGGGAAACAACGAGAAAACCAATCATTTGACAAAAAAAAAAAAAAAACGTAGAATAAAATGGTATGGATTAGTTGCAACATTTTGCGCAACATAAAATATGCTACATACAAATTAAATATAATTATTATTATATAATTAAATATAATTATAATAAATAACAAAAACAGAATAAATTAATCACAAATCAGGTTAGTTAGCAACAAATTAGTATATATTATATAAATAAATAAATAAATAACATAAATAAATAAATTAATAATTAAGTAAATAAATAATTTAGTAGACAAATAAATAAATAAGTAAATTTATAAATAAATAATTAAATAAATAATCAAATAAATAAATAAACAAATAAATAAATAAATAAGTAATATAATAAATTAACAAATAGTTACAGAGCAACACTTTTACAAAAAATAATTAATTAATTAATAACTAAATAAATTAACATATAATATAAATGAATTAAATAATATATAAATAAATAAATATAACAAGAAAATATGTAGCTTATGAACTAGGTAAATAAATTATAAAAAGATAAAGGTACAAATAAACATGCGGAAATCAGTTTAATGTATGGTAAGTAATTTTCAATTCGTGTACTAGAGGGTTATTGGAGAGGTCGCATCTGATCAAAAACGTTCCGATAAGTCTACGAATTCTATCGGAGATCAATTCAACATTGGCTCTCTTATGTAAATCGGAGGTGGAATAATGCCAGGGAAGGTTCAGCATCATTTTTAATAATTTATTTTGCTGTATTTGTAATTTTTTGATATGGCAGTCTGCACATTTGCCCCACACTTGACAGCCATATAGTAAAATTGCCTGGAATATGACTTTGCATATAACAATTTTGTTCTCGTTTGACAATAAAGAATTTCTATTTATAAACGGATATAACATCTTGATAGCCATACTTATTTTATGTAATGTCCTTGCAGTGTGCTCTTTAAATGTTAGTTTTTTATCGAGATAAACTCCTAAATACTTAACAAATGGCTCCCAATCAATCTGATGGCCATTTATTATCAAATGGTTAGACGGTAGGAAGCAAGTCTTTCTTTTTCTTGAGAAAAAGATAGCTTGAAACTTTTCCGCATTTACTTTTATTTTCCATTTGTTGTAATAGTTTATTAATATTTCTGCCGCATTTTGAAGATTCGTCTCAATGTTGAGACCGAATTCATGTGACGAATATATTGCAGTATCATCGGCATAAACAGCAATTTCGCATTCCGGTATGTATGGGATATCTGATGTGTACAAGTTGTACAAGATCGGCCCAAGAACTGAGCCTTGAGGAACACCTGCGACAATATTTAATAAATTGGACGGACTTTTATTGATATACACTCTACAACAACGATTTGACAAAAAACTTTGGACGATTTTACAAAGCAATATTGGGAAATTATAATCAAGCATTTTGAATAAAAGGCCATTGTGCCAAACGGTGTCAAACGCCTTTTCAATATCGAGGAGTATCAATCCCGTCGATTTCCCTACAGGACGATTTGTCTTTATAGTATTGCAAATTCTGAGAATTTGGTGGCAAGTACTATGGTAACGTCTAAAACCAAACTGTTCATTGGGAAAAATATGTTGGTCATCGATAAATTTTAACAATTTGTCCTTAAGTACTCTTTCATAAAGTTTACTTAAGCTACTTAGCAAACTAATGGGCCTGTAGCTTTCCGATCTTTTAGCAGGTTTTCCTGCTTTCGGAATAGGTACAATTTTGGCTTCTTTCCATGCAGTTGGAAAATATTGCATTTTTAAACAGGCATTTATTATATACATTAAAAACTTAATACCAATTTTAGGTAATTTTTTTAAGTAGATATTTCTTACATTATCCAGACCACCTGTTTTTTTAGTAATTAAGTTATCTGTGAAAAATTTTATATCTGCTTCACTTACAAACACACTCGCCGGTGTTTCTACAACGAGAGAGGTAAATGCCTGCAGAGAGTTGCGTACAAGTAAGTTGGTATTTGCGTCTCCTAGGTGTTGAGCTACAGAATGATTTTCTGCAAATTTCTCGCTTAGTACATTGGCTTTGTCGAGATCAGTGCAATATATGTTACCACTATGTTCAAGGCTAGGAATTTGCTTATTTTTACTTTTAGATGCCTTATCTAATGAATTAAGCTTGGAATTCCATTCATCGTTGCGTTTATTATGAATGAACTTTGCTATTAATTTATTTAGATACTTTACTTGGCTTTGGAAAATAGGTTGCCTGTACCTTTGCCAGTTTCGCCTATGCATATTTCTCAGCCTTATGAGCTCTAGTATGTGACCTGGAAGTGGTACACAAGAATGTTTTTTTTCAATTTTTGGTACACTACAATCGGCAGAACTAAGTATATGTTCAGGTCGATATAGCGCTAGTCACGGAAACTTAGTTGAAATCCTCAATTCGAATTTCGAATTCGGTTTTTAAATGTTATCGAATTGATAGAGAAAATAGAAGAGGGAAAGTTACCTTCTCCCTGTATAAAAAAGGGAAGGGTGATACGCGAAACTGTGATAACTACCGTTCGATCAAGCTGATGTCACACACCATGAAGATCGTTGAGCGGGTATTAGGTGGCCGACTGCGAAAAATAATACGGCTATCTGATGATCAGTGCGGGTTTGTCTCGGGTAAATCAACCACAGATGCAATCCAAAGTATAAGGATCATAATGGAAAAACATCGTGATTCCTTAAGGGATTTGCATATTGTATTGGTTGACTTTGAAAAGGCATTCGACAGACAACCACGAGATCTGATATGGGTGGCGCTAAGACATCGAGGGGTTCCAGAAACCTATGTACAGATGATTATGGACATGTACGAAGGAGCAAAGACAAAAGTAAGATGCCCCGCTGGAGTAACCGAAGAGTTCCCAATCAAAGTCGGGGTACACCAGGGAAGCGTTTTAAGTCCTTTGCTCTTTATTACAGTCCTTGATTATCTGCTTGAAGGTAAAGTGATGGACCCCAAGGTACATCAGTTATTCTTTGCTGACGATGGAGCCATCATAAGTGAGGATCCTACATCCGTGCAACGAGCACTTGATGTGTGGGTGGACGTTTTGGAGGGAAATGGGTATCGCATTAGTTCAAAAAAGACAGAGTACTTGTGCTGCCCGTTCTCTGATACACTCAGGCCTATTCCAAACATTTATTTGAATGGAACAGTGCTTCCCAAGTGCGAAAAGTTCAAATATCTGGGATCTATGATCAATAGCAAAGCAACTTGTGATGACGACATCAATCATCGTGTAAGCGTAGGGTGGATGAAGTGGCGAGAAAATTCCGCTATCTTCTGTGACAGAAAAATGCCCCCTAAGTTGAAAGGAAGGCTCTACACCGCAGTTGTACGTCCAGCGCTCACATACGGTTCACAATGTTGGACGATGTACAAAAAGTATGAGAGTAAATTAACGGCAGCTGAGATGAAGATGCTTCGCATGACAGCAGGAGTGACAAAGCTTGATCGAATAAGAAGTTCGAAGATCCGTGGAAGCTTTCACATCAAGGAAACCATCGTACAAAAAATAGAACGTGACCGGCTCAGTTGGTATTGCCACGTTCAAAGAAGAGATCATTTGAACCCTGTTAAAAAGGCAATATCAATGCACGTTCCAAAGACATCGCGATGTAGGAAAGGCAGGCCTATAAACGCCTGGATCAGACAAATGCGACGACATCGGCATTTCATTGGCCTCAGTAACCGAGTGATCCAAAATCGGCAGGCCTGCCGATATTTTCTGAGGTCAAATAGGCGAACCCCACATGCGGATCAGTAGAAATGCGGTGAAGTGGGAGGGTTGTGATCCCTTGTTTTCGGATCATAGCCTCGCTGATAAAAGGAAGAAGAAAGAGAAAATAGAAGAGGCGGTGGAGTAGCAATTCTAATAAGAAGGTCAATTCAACATAAGCTTGTGAGAAGTGTGCAAACACAGTTTATTGAAAATCTACGTATAGAAGTTAAGCTAAGAAATGGTAGTACAGTGAAAATATTTTGTGTGTATTTTCCTGGTGGAATTAGTAGAATTGACATAAGATTAGGATTGAAATCCGATTAGAGAAAACTCTTTAGTACAACTGGAGAATTTTTAATTGGAGGTGATCTCAATTGTAGACACAGAGATTGGGGCTGCATCCGAGCAAATTCTTGGGGTAATGTATTGTTTAACCTTGTTGCTTTGTTACCAGTTCGTGTTCTGTTTCCGTCCTATCCTACTTATTTTCCTGCTGGTTCACGTGGTCGTCCTTCTGTATTAGATTTATTTATTACTAATATATCTAGTCATATTTCTCAACCAGTATCCATAAACGATTTGTCATCAGACCACAATCCTGTCCTTTTTCAACTTCCATGGTCGGGGGAAAAAAACGTGCAATATATTCAGAATTTTAAAAATGCTAATTGGGCAGTTTTTCGTTTAGAAATAACAAGTAAACTTCGAAACTTACCTACTAATTTAGAAAGTGTATCTAGCAAAGCAGATGTTGATAATATTGTCCATGATATGATATGATATGATATGATATATTATGATATGGCTCAACAGATTTAGCCCCATGAGAGACGTTGAACATGTAACTCATAATCTTATCTGTTAACCTATGTTCACTGTTTGTCAAAAGGAAGACTTTGTCTCATTCACGTATACAGCCGAAAATCCTTCTTAACGTACATATCCATGTTCTGCAAGCCACAACGAAATTTTAAATATTCAGACATATGTAGATATGCAGATTGCCTTTGGTTATAGAAGCATACAGCTACCATAATATTTTGTAATAAAATAATTAAAACCTATAAATAGATTACTTTTAAATATTTGTTTTTATGCTCGGACATCCGAAGTGTTTTCAAACCGGCTAGACCCCAACCTAGGACGTCGGCAGCTATGGAATAACCTACGCAGCATCGGCTTAGGGAAGTCAAAGTGCAAACAGACCGAAGATATTGATTTCAATGCTCTCAATCACAAATTTGTATCTGCAACCTCACAACCACAGATTTGTATGAGAGCTTTTTCTAGTATTTCAGCCGGTGAAACTTTATCGCCTCCAAAAGAGGTACTTCGTTTCAGCTTCAGAATAGTAGACTGTGCTGAAGTGCTTGAAAGTCTCCTATCAATCAAGTCCTCAGCTGTAGGACTGGACGAAATTAATCCTCTATTTTTGAAGATTATATTGCCAATCATACTCCCATATATCACATATATATTTAATTCAATTTTGACAACTGGGGAATATCCTCTACAATGGAAATTGGCAAAAATCGTTCCTATTCCCAAAGATACTAAAAGTAACGAGTTTAGACCTATCTCAATTCTGCCATATTTATCAAAAGTTTTTTAAAGAAAAGTACAAAATCAAATGAGTTTACACCTCAACAATGGCAATTTCTTAACGACATGTCAATCCGGTTTTCGGAAAAACCACAGTTGTATAACGGCGTTACTAAGTGTTACTGAAGATATACGGCAAGCTTTCGAGGAAGAGAAGGTGACCTTTTTAGTTCTGCTGGACTTTTCCAAGGCATTTGACACTGTTGTCCATTCTCCTTTGTGTGATAAGATGATAAGGCTTTTTAAATTTTCCACTAGTGCAGTCAAATTGATTCATTCCTACTTATCGGGTAGGATGCAAGCTATCCGATTAGACAGCATTCAGTCAGATTTCCTAGAAACTCTAAATGGTGTTCCCCAGGGATCTATCTTAGGACCGCTACTCTTTTCTCTGTACGTAAATGACCTTCCATCCATTGCTAAACACTGCGCTTTACACATGTATGCTGATGATGTACAAATGTACATGAGCTGCCCACTTGGCCTTATAGAGCATGGCACCGCCTGCGTCAATGAGGACCCCGAGAATATTATGCGTTGGTCACAGGCAAATGGTCTTTTGTTAAACCCTACCAAATCCAAGTGCTTAGTTGGAATGATTTTTAACCGCAACCTGACCTGGGATACCCATATCAACACCGCAATCGGAAAAACTCATGGTGTACTTAGAGCTTTGTGGGCAACTCAATCCTTTACTCCTGTTAAGACCCGCATTATGCTGGCAAAAACTTTGGTCATACCAACACTAATTTATGGATGCGAAATTTTCGGAAAGTGTAGCTCTGTCAGTAAAAGAAGAAAGAAAAACTAATAATGGCTTCCTCAAACAGATCTGGCCACTTAATTCATCCTCGATACCCTTACCTTACCTCCGAGCGTCCATTTTTTATTAATGCTATCCGGTTATGGAATTCTTTGCCGCGTTCTATTAGACGTATTAAAAACGCAGCAAGGTTTAAAAATGTATTAATTATTTATCTATCCCAAAATAGATAGTTAAACAATAATATAATCTATTTTAACTAAACTCCTTCTTGTCTAATTCATGTATATTCTATTTAATATTTTAGTTTTTATCTGCAGTCTAAGCTTATCACTAATTAATAAGATATTATATCTTAAAGTGTATAGGCATTACAATGATAATAAATGAAATGAAATGACAGGTTATACGGAACTTAATTTGTTTGCGTATGAATTGATTTTTGAGCCAGTGTATGTACTCATGGATTGAATTTAAATTACAGCGGCACGGCCCGTTTTATATACACAAGAATGCAATTTGGTAAACTGAACCCGTAATGCAATAAATTTTCATCCCTTACACTATCAGCTGTTGCACTACATCCTTTCAGCTGAAGAAATACTTTTAGAATGCAAATTCAATTTGTGTGTACTTATGTTTTGCGAGAATCAGACTCTCGACATAAAAGAATGCAATACACTGCATCTGGATGTGACAAAATTTACCATCGAAGCAGCATAAGAGGGGCCGCCTGACGTATACGTAACATTTTTGTGTATGAGCACAGCGCATTTATTTGTGCAACTGGTATTGAGTGCAAATTTGCACGTCCTTGTTGTGCATACTTTCATCTTCCTTCCAGCATATGCGACGTTCGAAGGGGCGTGCATTTGAATGCATGCAGATGCGAAATGATTACTAATCCGGCAATGCGCTGACAGAATTGTGGGGTTCAATTGAATTTATTTGTGTTCTCCGAACTCATCATTGTGGATGGAAGTCAAAAGGATTTCAGAGAATGTATTCTGAGAAATCTGGAAATGTGAATTGGATATACAATGCTGAGGGTGGCTCAAATTCGGACGAAGTCATGCACTGATGCACAAATAAAGCTATTATCTATCATGAAACCAGGAATATTCATCTGGTTTGCATTTGCCAGGAGAAGGTACTCTTATTTCATTTTGCATGATTTCATTTGCACTAATTGTATTGTGTGAGATTTGGTAATTTGTTATCGAGTGTGAGTTGGACTCAAGGAACATCAAAGATAAAACATTTCAATAATGTTATAATATCTGCTTTGCACTTCTATTCTTCCTTTTATTATCATTAAGACACACGAGCTTACGGTACACGAGAGTCATAAAAACTTGTGATAAGAGCCATGCTAATGACACCAAAGTAGTTTAATCACACAATCTTGCAAAATCTTTGAATCAAAAAAGAGCGATTGCTATAACAAAAGGATTAAAAAGCTGTAAGGCACACTTGATCGTAAATGTTAGCAAAGGAAAGTCAATGCCAGTAACTGACTTTGTCCGATTTGTCGGATCTGTCGGATTTGTCGGATTTGTCGGATTTGTCGGATTTGTCGGGTTTGTCGGGTTTGTCGCATTTGTTTTATCTGTCGGATCAATCGGATCTGTCGCCTTAGTCGGACCAATACTTTTCATTTTGTACACAAATGAATTATTTAGGGTGTTCGAGAATAGTATTCTATTTGCATATGCGGACGACACGGCGATAGTGGTGGACCATAGATGCCTCGATACTGCAATAAATATTATGCAAGACGAGCTCAATAAGGCAGTTGGATGGTGCCACGATAACGGGTTGGTTCTAAATTCATCGAAAACGAAAATAATGCATATTCGTGGACCTCATCACAAACCTATGCAACATCTAATATATTTGTAGAACTACAGCTGTACTGGAAGTCAACAGGACGATTTAGTTGAGTGAGTTGAAAGCTATAAGTACCATCGACAGCCATTTTATATGGGATGAGCATATCGACAAACTTCGCTCTGACCTTAAGAACGCTCCGTTCGCGCTGATCTACCTTAAAACCTACTCAACGTTGCAGGTCCAGAAGCAAGTTTACCACGCGCTTGTTGAGTAAAAACTAAGGTATAGCGTGCTTGCATGGGATAATGCATCCAATACCCATCTGAAGAAATTGCAAAAGCTCCAAAATACCATCCTTAAAAAACTGAATGGTGAGACTCGACGGTTCCTATCTGGCAGAAACTGTTTTAAAGTTCTTGGTGTCGAAGAAATTTTTTTTTTTGTCGAAGAAATCTTCAAGATTATTCTAACTCTGGAGTATTATGAAGATGTGCGTTTCACGAGGTCAACACAAGGAGTCGTGCTCAAGGTATGCTGCAAGATACCTACGGCAGAAGACAACTGAAGTTCTGCGTCCCAACAACAATCTTCTGAAGATAAGCCCCTTAGGCTTCGCAGAAAAATTGTAACATATGTCTTATTTAATTTGGATAAATAAAGGATTAAAAATAAAAAAAATAATAAAAATAAAATCTGTCGAGTTTGTCGGATCTCTCTGATCTGTCGGATATGTCGGATTTGTCAGATTTACCGGATTTGTCAAATTTGTCGGATCCGGATTTTTGGATCAGTCGGATTTGTCGGATGGCTGGTCAAACGGTAGTGCATGCGATCATATGAAAACACAAGCATATTCACTCAGCTGAGGCCTATCAACTCCTACCCTCAACCTCCACGCGGTGACAGCCGGGTGGCTAGAGCCTTAATCCAGAAGTGGGTAACCAACCCCGTTTGGCGGATTCTTGGTGGCAGCAGATGAGAGAGGGGGGAAGAGTGCTTTCTCACTAGAGCACTTCTTCCTGTTCCAGGCGGCAGTGGACGAATTCCCTAGACGGAGTCAATGGTGGCGTCTATAGTTCCAGTTGGGTTGAACTTAGTGAATACCTTGCGCGAGCTGCTTCGACGTATTCGGATCACAGGTCGGTAAGGAATTTTCAACGTGTGTCAGGACATTGGAATAGAGATGGTGGCGGAGGAGCCCTTAATGGGCCAACGGCAGCGCTCATATTCCCGTAGTGGGCTACTGGCACCGGTATACCCGGCCCCTCGTTCTAGGGGAATAAGTAAAGAACTGGCCCTCCAGGTTGGGGGTTGTGCCATCGGGGTAACTTCCCTACCACGTAAAAAATCTATGGTTCCGAAACAACCAAAAGCCTCGGATAAGGATGACTCAACTAATGACGACCCCAGCAAATGAAATAAGGACAACGACCTTCGGATCTGTACGTGGAATGTTCTGTCCCATTGGCCTTTAGAGATCTTGTGCAGCCGAACAACTAGCAGAGGCCCTAGACTGCTATAAAGCAGATATTACCGCCATCCAGAAAGTGCGGTGGGATGGGCCGGGCAAAAAGAGGATGAAAAACTGTGACATCTACTACGGTGATTGCTACAGAGGCAACAGGCAATGCTTATTCGGATGCGGATCTGTCATACGCGGCAGACTTAGGCAAGAAGTCTTAAACTACCGACACGTAATCGACCGTATTATGACTATCCGGATCAAGGCTAAATTCGCTAACATAAGCCTAATATGTGTTCATGCCCCCACGAAAGAAAAGAACCCTGCCACCAAAGAGTGTTTCTACGAGCTCCTCGACAAAACAAACGAGCAATGTCCTAAATACGACGTTAAAATCGTTTTTTTATTTTAACGCCAAAATAGGAAAGGAGGACGTCTTTGGTAGGGCAGTCGGTAAGCATAGCCTACACGACTCTACGTCTGATAACGGACTAAGGCTAATTGATTTTGCTGTGGAGCGAAATGTCACCATAGCAAGCACATGGTTTCCTCATCTCGATATTCATAAGCAGACATGGCGGTCCAATGATCATGTAACGATCAACCAAATTGATCATATTGCGATCGACGCAAGGCATGCCTTCAGTATGTATTCTGGATGTCCGAACCTTCCGAGCGGCCAACATAGACTCGGATCATTACCTAGTTGTAGCCAAGGTACGAATGCGGATATCCCAAATTGAGCAACAAAGAAGAATCACTGTGAGAAAATTTAACATAGAAAGCTACAATCGCAAGAGACCGCCAGACTCTTCGCTGAACGCGTATTCCGAAATCTCTCAATCACTCCATGCTGCCAACATGCCATCATAAAAGCCGCGACTGATGTCCTGGGTCTCGCTCGCCCACCACCGCGAAATCCTTGGTTTGACGAAGAATGCCGGCGAGTGCATGCAGCAAAACAAGAGGCATACAAAGCGGCGCTGCAAAGGAAGACGAGAGCTGCTCGTGAGCTCTACGAGCAAAAGAGATGGGAAGAACATCGGCTTCTCCAAAAGAAGAAAAAGGAGCATGAGAAGCGCGCGTTTGAGAATATCGAGAGTTTATACTCCAGGAACAATGTACGGAAGTTTTACTAAAAGGTAAAAAGAACGTGTCAGAGGAGCAATACCCGTACAGAAACCTGTAGAGATGAAAATAGAAACCTCGTAGTAGAATCACAGTCGGTGCTGAGAATAAGGGAAAACTACTTCTGCAGACTGTATAACGGCGACGAAGACCAACATCCCGCTGTCAGGCAGAATGAACCATTCAACATAGACAATGATAGTCAAAATTTCCGTCCACCTGACCAAAATGAAGTGAGGATAGCAATATCCAAGCTAAAATCCAAGAAGGCTGCTGGACCTGACGGCTTACCGGCCGAACTTTTCAAGGCATCTGGGGATGAATTTGTAGAGTGCATACACCAACTCATCTCTAAGATTTGGTCAGACGAGTGTATGCCTGATGAATGGAACCTCAGCATCGTTTGCCCTATCCACAAGAAAGGAGACCCCTTCAACTGCGCCAATTATAGAGGCATCAGTCTTCTCAACATCGCATACAAGATCTTTTCTGCGATATTGTGCGAACGCCTGAAACCTTTTATGAACAGCCTGATTGGACCCTATCAGTGCGGTTTCAGGCCAGCAAAGTCCACCATCCATCAAATCTTCACACTTCGGCAGATCCTGGAGAAAACTCAAGAATTCCAAATCGATACACACCACCTCTTTATCGATTTCAAGGCAGCCTATGACAGCATCTATAGAGAAGAGCTTTATAGAGCCATGTGTAGTTTTGACATCCCTACCAAACTTGTCCGTCTATGCAAGCTGATGATGGAGAACGCTCGCTGTTCCATCAAGGTCGATAATGACCTCACCGAGACCTTTGATGTAAAAAAAGGCTTTAGACAAGGTGACGCGCTGTCATGTGACTTCTTCAATATTATACTTGAACGGATTGTGCGGAACTCACAAGCCAACACGGAGGCACAATCTATTACAAGTCTGTACAACTGCTTGCATACGCCGACGATATAGACATTATCGGAAGAACTCAGCGGGCTGTCACCGGTGCGTTTGCAAGCATTAAGGCGGAAGCGGCCAAAATGGGTCTAGCGATAAACGAGGGCAAAACCAAGTATATGCTGTCAACAAGAAGGGAAAGCCAACACCGAGAAATTGGACAAAACGTCACCGTGGGCAGCTATAACTTCGAGGTAGTAAGGGACTTTGTCTACTTTGGCTTTGCTATAAATTCTACAAACAAGATCAGCGCAGAAATCAATCGAAGAATAACTCTTGCCAATCGCTGTTTTTTTGGGCTTATAAGGCAATTCAACAGTAAAGCCCTATCTCGAACAACTAAGGAGACTCTATATAAGACCTTGATCATCCCAGTCCTGCTTTACGGCGCTGAAACATGGACTTTATTAAAAGAGGATGAAGATATCCTTGGTCGCTTCGAGAGAAAAATTCTTCGTTATATTTTCGGTCCCGTTTGCGTTGGCGAGTTTTGGAGGAGAAGATTCAATCACGAACTAGACGAGCTGTACAGCGACATCGACCTAGTCAAAAAACTGCGTATTGGACGTCTGAGATGGCTAGGACATGTAGAGCGAATGGACACCAACGCTCCGGCCCGCAGAGTCTTCGAATCTTATCCCGAGGGACGACGCAGTAGAGGCAATCCTCGCCTTAGGTTTGGCGCACAAGTTAAAGGGGACTTTGACCAACTTGGAGTGCGCAACTGGAGGCAATTAGCTAAAGACCGAGCTAAATGGAGAGGCTTGTTGGTTGAGGCCCAGGTTCACCCTGAACTGTAGCGCCACCTAAGTAAGTAAGTAAGGATTTGTCGGATCTGCCTGATCTGTTTTATTTATCGAGTTTGTATGGCATGACAAACTAACATGACAAAAAAAATCCATTCATCCCGTTTGCATAATAAAAGCTTCTTATGTACATAAAATTTGTAATCTTATTTCGCACAGGAGTTGCAAGGGGCTCGTTTCAGAAATCGCCGTGAGAAATTAGGAACTCTAACAGTGCAATGCGGTAAATAAAATGTGATCTTTGCATGCTGTTTGTTCTCAAGAATGTTGTATCCGTTTGCAGACTCGTCCAGTATCGAACACAATTATCATCGCACACTTTCTAAAACTTATATTGGCTTCAGTAACTTTCATCATTCTCGATAATTCTAAAGAATACTCATATGACTCCTAAAAAGAATTGCATATTGAGGCTAAAGTGCGATGCAGATGCCTATGTATTTCTATGGTGTGTATTCTAAAGCATTCACATAAATCGTTCTGGTGAAACCATTTGCTATCTTGAATAGTAACAAAAAATGCAGACCCTGTGAAATTTACAAAGGGTAATGGGGATGTGTAAAATTATAAGGAAACGAATTGGCTTTTTTGAGAAACGATACCCGAAGCCTGTACCGACGAGGACGAATTACTTATCCTCATAAGCAAGTATAAAATCCTCGCACAGAAGTCTGCACACAAAGGGATTACGTTTTAATTTTTAACAAAAGTTTCACCCTTAATGAGTCCGAAGTGTGCTCAACTACCATTTAAAAAGAAAAGAATCTCGACAGTCTTCTTTGCATTTAAAATTACTTCATTTCTCCTCGAATTCAATAGCTGTACTCAGAATAAAAAGGAAAACTCCGAAAAAGGACTACTAAGGAAATTGGTCCTTCAGAAATGATAAAATGAAGGTAGCATTTGTTCTCTGTCTGCATTCCTTTTTGCCTCTTAACCACCAATTGCAAGCAGCACCCTTCATCCATCTAGAAAAGCTGACGGCAAAATTTTGATGCATCACAGTGCGAGTATCTTCCATGAAAAGACTGGTCAATGGGGCAATAATAAATTCCTGTCGAAGTTTAACAAACCTTAATGTTTACTGTTCATGGCTTGGCATACTGTTTCCAGTTCGTAGACCTTTTTATTTGTTCACATAATTATGCGGAAAAGCCGCTGGCTAAACAGTAACACGAGTCGATGCTTTTTTCATGAAGCACTCTGGAGATATGTGTTCATCGATTTACATTTTATGAGCTTATGCTAATTTTCTCTGGACTCACTTCTTACTCCATCGGGAATATTGAATTCATGAGTACTGTGTTTTTCTTTTTCTATTTTTTTTTTTTTTTGTAGTCTAGGATAAACAAGAGCAGACATTTTCCCGAAAGCTAAGGGGATGAATGCTAAAACGAAAACTTTTTACTTGTCTGGCTGACTGTGATGGAGGAATGGATGACATGAGAGGGCTTATGATATTACCGATTGCCTTTGGGGATTTTGCTCTTTTTTTTCATGGCGGAATTTAGAAAGAGGGGAAGAGGCGAATGAAACTAAGTGTAATGAAATTCGGAAATCAATTTGTGGTACTTAAAGAGCTTAAAGCCAGATGGGATATTGAGAAATTTTAATTTAGATAAATGTCACTAATGGTTTTGGTATTACAGTGGCTAGAATGGTGCACTCACCGACTGGCAATCAGCGATCCATGCCTGGATCAAGACCTATGTAAATTCCTACAAGACAATAAGGTTTGTGGCCTATGCCTGACAATTATCGTTAAATACAAAGCCGACGAATTGTAGGAGAAAGTAGAAGGGAATAGAAAAATAGAGTGAGTGGAAAAGAAAATTGATTATTTTCGATCGGTTTTAATATCCTCTGACATCAGTTTTATCAGAACACGAAGTAATAAAAGGAATTATGGAGAAATTCCGAATCACATTTCATAAGAAGGATATAATATGCGTAGCTTGGTGGATGTTGAACGAGGTTATACCCTTCAAATGAAAATAATAATAATAAATAAGTATGGAGAATTATCGTACAGGTTTGTAATATGACATTGGAATATAGCACAACCAGCAAATAAAGGCAATTTTCTATAATATTGTAAAATATCCTATTAGTGACTAATTTGAATGGATAGACCATTAATGAACGGTAGGCGAACCCCACAGGCGGATCAGTAGAAATGCGGTGAAGTGGGAGGGTTATGATCCCTTATTTTCGGATCATAATCTCGCTGATAAAAGGTAGAAGAAGAAGAAGACTTTAATGAACGGCAGAAAAAGAGAGATAAAAAACCTAAACCTTGAACCATTATCCATGAATGGTACATGTATTGCTAAATCCGAAAGACTTGCCATTCTTCGTTTTCCGCATCAATAACCAATTTCGATGAAACGATCACATATCCGAAGTCACCAAAAATGCCACAAAATGTGTAGAATGGTGGTGCAAAATATACTTTACCCCGTCTGATCTGGTCTCAATCTACAAGGCATTCATTCATCCGCTGTAAATCAGCCTTGTTCTTTCTGGTTATTTAAAACTGAGATCATAGTAACGATATTTCCAGAGAATAGATCGCTTTCGCCATCCATCGAGCTTGGAGCTAACGAGTATATTGCGCCTGGCTGCCGATGAAAAAGGTGATATCCGCTACTTCAGTTCGGAAGTCGAACTGAAATGGAAATACCTAGCGGTTCAGAGAAGATTCCTGCGCTTACACCTATTTTCATTTTGGGTCCGTCGGTGTGTACAGCTATGGATTGTTCGTTAGGTGTTTTACTGCTTTTCAATGCTTGCCTGCTTGAGTAGGTGCTTAAAAATGCCGCATACAAAAAAGGACATAAAGTAACATTATTGTTTTCTGAAAATGCTTAATGAATGAAATCTTTCCGCGAAGCCAATGACGGTTTCTTTAAACTCTTTTATATTGAAGCTAATAGCCAATTCAAAGCCCTAGGTAGAAGAAAGAAGAAGGCCTACTACGAAAAATACAGGCCTACTACGAAGCAGAAGCTTTGAAGGTAGCTAATTGACGAAGGTCATCAAACTTCTGGAGACAAGCGGCAAAACTTAGCTTAGTCCTACTGTCCTGTTTACACACTTTAATGAGTTGCCGAATCCTATGATTAGTAGTAGCGTGTTCCAATATGCCACACCGGACTTTGAAGATGAACTATTAGACTCGAGAATAACATACCCAGAAGTGATGATGGCTTTAAAAAGGTTGAAAGATGGCAAAGCGGCAGGATCTGACGGAATACCAGTCGAGTTCTATAAGTATGGGACCAATGAGTGATGTGATGGATAATGGGAATATACCACAACAGTATAAAGAGGGCTGCACGAGTGGTCTGGGAAATTATCGTGGGATTTCCTTCCTAAATGGAACTTACAAGATTTTCACTTCGGTTTTGCAAAACAGGCTTACGGAATGGATTCGCGTAAATAAGCTGTTAAAAGAATTTCAGGCAGGTTTCAGACCAGGATATTCCACAATAGACCACATCTTCGTTTTGCGTAGCATTGCAAAATCTTTTATCTCGAAAAATAAAAAAACTCTACGCATTCTACGTCAAAGCAGCCTTTGATACTATAGACCGCAGAGCTTTAATTTACAAGCTGTTTGGCATGGGATTGTCGCGGAAGCTCGGACGAGTCATCCAGAACCTTTATGAAGATACACACTTGTCGGTTTGGAATGGAAGGGAAAGGCCGAGTGGTTCCAAGCAAGATCGGGAGTAAGACAAGGCTGCACATTGAGTCCGCTCTTATTTGCACTATTCATAGAAGACTTGGTGGACTTCCTGCCAGGAGGCATTGAATTTGCTGGGGTACTCATCAAGGCGTTGCTTTTTGCGAATGATATAGTCAGGTTGGCATATTCACCAGAAGCGTTGTAGCTGATGATTAATCGGCTATACAATAACTGCAGTTTATGGAGTCTTTTAGTCAACTTGGAAAAGTCGAAAATGATGATTTTCAAGAAAAAGGGAGGTAGAATTGGCTTGAACGAGAGGTGGACCTATAATGGCGAAATCATTGAGTTAGTTAAGGACTACAAATACCTTGGAGTTTATTTTACGAGCAATTTAAGCATGGGGAAGCATCTAGAAGAAAAACTGATCAAAGCCAAAACCGCAGTGAATACTTACTTAGATGGCGCTACGGTCCGGGGTGGACCTGGGCCTCAACCAACAAACCTCTCCAGCTATCACGGTTACGAGCCAGCTGTCTCCAGTTGCGCACGCCAAGTTGGTTGAGGTCCCCCTCCACTTGTTTGTGCCACCTACCGCGAGGTCGTCCTCTACTGCGCCGTCCGTCCGGGGTGGATTCGAAAACTTTCTTAGCGGGAACGTTGGGCGCCATCCGCTCTAAATGACCCAGCCATCTTAGTCGCTGTATGTGAACTCTTCTGACTAAGTCGACGTCCTTGTACAGGCCGTATAGTTCAGCATTGTACCTGGGACTGGGATGATTAATGTCTTATAAAGAGTTACCTTAGTAGTTCGAGATCGGGCTTTGCTACTCAATTGCCGTTTTAGCCCATAGAAACAACGATTGGCAAGAGTGATGTCATTTGCGGAGCTGACCATAAAGTCCAGGTAGACAAAATCTTTTACAACCTCAAAATTATATATGTCTTTTGTGGCGTTCTGTCCAAGACGCCGATGTTGTGTGTCCTTTTTTGTAGACACCATATATTTCGTTTTGCTTTCATTGACCGCTAGACCCATCTTTGCTGCCTCGGTCTCAATACTCGTAAATGCCCCATTGACGGGCCGCTGAGTTCTTCCGATTATGTCAATGTCATCGGCATAAGCGAGTAGTTGTACAGACTTGTAAAAGATTGTACCTCCGGTGTTGGCTTGTGAGTTTCGTACAATTCTCTCAAGTACTATGTTAAAGAGATCGCATGATAGCGCGTCGCCTTGTCTAAGACCTTTCCTGACATCGAACGGTTTGGTGATGTTCTTACCGACTTTAATGGAGCAGCGAGAGTTCTCCATCGTCATTCTGTACAAACGGACGAGCTTGGCAGGGATGCCAAGACTAGACATGGCTCTGTATGACTCGTCTCTATACACGCTATCATAGGCAACTTTAAAATCGATGAAAAGGTGGTGCATATCGATTTCATATTCATGGGTTTTTTCCAAGATCTGCCGTGGTGTGAATATTTGGTCAATGGTGACTTTCCAGGCCTGAAACCGCACCGAACCGGACCTATCAGGTTGTTGACGATTGGTTTAAGGCGTTCACATACTACGGCAGACAGGATTTTATATGCGATATTGAGGAGAGTTATACCTCTGTACTTGGCGCAGTTCAGAGGGTCTCCTTTCTTCAGGATCGGGCAAACGATGCTGAAGTTCCATTCATCGGGCATACTTTCGTCCGACCAGATTTTACAGATAAGCTGGTGCATGCTCCTTACCAACTCAGCCCCTCCTGCCTTGAAAAGTTCAGCGGCAAGGCCGTCGGCTCCAGCAGCTTTGTTGGATTTGAGTTTAGATATCGCTATCCTCACTTCATTCTGATCGGGTTGACGGGAATCTTGACTGCCATCGTCACTGTTGAATGGCTCATTCTGCCTGACAGCGGAATATTGGTCATCATCGCCGTTTAACAGTCTGCAGAAGTGTTCCTTCTATATCCTCAGCACCGACTGCGATTCTTCTACTATATTGCTATTTTCGTCCCTGCAGGTTTGTGTATTGGCTTTGAAGCCCTGGCATGTTCTTTTTACCTTTTGGCAAAATGTTCGAACATTATTCCTGCAATAAAGTCTCTCAATCTCCTCGATCGAGCGCTTCTCATGCTTTTTTTCTTCTTTCTGAGAAGTCGATGTTCCTCTTTTCTCCTACGCACGTAGAGCTCGTAAGCAGCTCTAGTCCTTCTATGCAGCGCCGCTTTGTACGCCTCTTGTTTAGCTGCATGTGCTTGCCGGCATTCCTCATCAAACCAGGGGTTTCTTTGTGGTGGCCGAGAAAAACCCAGTACATCAGAGGCGGCATCTCTGATGGCTTGTTGGCAACGCTGACACTGGTCTTCCGCATTTGCTGCTGGCGGCATAGGACTTAGAATAAGATTAGAAGAAACCCGAACGGCAAAGGTTCTGGCGGTCTCTTGCGATTGTGGCCGCCCGACGTCAAATTTCCTCACAGCATTTTGTTGATTTCACCCCGTTCTGGATATCCGCATCCATACCTTGGCTACAACTAGGTAGTGATCCGAGTCCACGTTGGCTCCTCGGAAAGTCCGGACAGCCAGAATACTGGAAGAGTGCCTTGCGTCATCGCAATGTGATCGATTTGGTTGACAGTTTTTCGATCAAAGGACAGCCATGCTCCTTTGTGAATATCGAGACGTGGGAGCCGCGTACTAGCTACGACAAAGTTTCGACCCGCTGCAAAGTCGATTAGCCTGAGTCCGTTCCCGGATGTGATGTCGTGCAGGCTGTGCTTTCCGACCACGTTACTAAAGACGTCCTCTCTTCCCAGCTTTGCGTTAAAATCACCTAGGATAATTTTAACGTCGTGGCTAGGGCATTGCTCATACGTCTTGTCCAAGAGCTGGTAGAAGTCATCCTTTGACGCGTCGTCCTTCTCCTCATGAGGGGAGGAACGCATATTAGGCTTATGTTGGCAAATTTAGCGTTGATACGGATAGTCATGAGGCGCTCGTTCACATGCCGGAAACTCAAGACTTCTTGCCTAAGTCTGCCTCCAATGACAAATCCGCACCTGAATAGACGTTGTCCTTGTTGTCTATAGCAGTCGCCGAAGTAGATGCCGCAGTTTTTCATACTCTTTTTGCCCGGCCCATCCCATCGCACTTCTTGGATGGCGGTAATGTCTGCTTTGAGACACTCTAGGGCCTCCGCAAGTTTTTCGGCTGCACGTGGTTTGTAGAGGGACCTAACATTCCACGTGCAGACACGAAGATCGTTGTCCTTTTTACGTTTGCATGGGTCGTCAATAGTAGATTCATCCGTATCCGAGGCTGTTGGTTGCTTCGTAACCGAAGGTTTTTTACGTGGTAGGGAAGTTAACCCGACGGCACAACCCCCAACCTGGAGGGCCAGATCCTTTTTTTTGGACAAGAGGCCGGATACACCGATGTCAGTAACCCACTTCGGGGATATGAGCGCTGCCGTTGGCCCATTAAGGGTTCATCCGCCACCATCTCTTTTTCAATACCCTGACGTAGTATTGAAAATCCTTACAGACCTCAGCTCCAAATATGTTGAAGTAGCTCCGGTAAGGTATCCGCTGGTCTGTAGACGTCACCGTTGATTCCATCGAGAGAATTCATCCGCCGCACGTCCTCCTTCTGAGGAGCTCTTGCTAGACTTCTGAGACGCATATTTCAGCCAATCAGGTCAACAAGAGATGCCTCGTCCGGTTAGACATATGCGCGCTGAAGTTCACCCAGATGTGCTTACGCAGGTCTGAGTGTTCAGCTGCACATATATCGTCAGACTCAGCATACGCTCATCGTTAGTTCACTATCAGATAGCTATCCAGCGGGCACCGCGTGGAGGTGATGATGCGATTTTGCCCACCAACCGCAGTGAATATAACGTAGAAAAGATGTTTCACCAATAAGAATATAACCCACAGTAGCAAGTATAGAGTATTCGAAGCTGCCTCCGAAACTATTTTGCTATATGCAGCGCAAGTATGGGGACATACAAAATATGAAACTGTGGAAACACTCTTACGATATTACATCAAAAGGTAATTTCATCTTTCTGCTAACACTCCCAACTACATGATAATGTTGGAAACGGGTCTGTCTCCCCTTTTTATTAAGACCTTAAAATTGCAAGTCGATTTTATACTCAAAGTATTAAACATGCCAAATGAGAAACTTCCCAAAATCGCAGCCCTTAAAACTATATCTAAGAGGAGCAGCTGGTATGGTAAATAGCTGGAGCTAGCACAAAAATGTGGACTGGTTTCAAGGTACAGGGAAGCAGATACTGCAAGCTGCCTTATACCTTCTAATAAAAAAAGTATACGAACAATGCAGAAACGGATTCCTAGGGAATGCTTCGGGCTCTCTACATAGATCGATCTATAGCAGGCTAAATCATGACTTGCAACCTAACAATAACTACTTTCGAGATGAGTTGAGTATTCACGAAATATCTATGATGGTGAAACTGCGAGGAGAAATTCGTCCCTTAAACTACGTACCTCATCGGAACGACCTCCCAATTTTTTGTGGTATATGTAACGTTGCAGAGAGGGAAGATGTAATTTATTTCATAGGCAGGTGTCCTACCCTACGAGAAATAAGAAGACAAATCTTTGGAGCTAATTTTTTGCCTGACGATTAGGTGTTTGAACTCCTCAACGAGCTGCATGTCCACAAGCTTTATCCATACTGTAAAACAGCAATAGCATATAGGGACCGAATACTAAACGAAAACTTCTAATTAATCTAAATGTAAAAAATAAAATTAAAAAAATTTGGGTAAATAAAGTAAATATCGCTCATTTAATTGAAGACTCATAACTCAAAAAAGTGATTTTGCAGAAAACGTGTTTAAAGTTTTCAATTGACTAACCCTTGCAGGAAAAAAGAAGAGATCTTTTAATTCTAACGCCGAGAGTATACAAGATATTAATATGAAATTTTTACACAATATTTTTTTTTTTTTTTTTGGTTGCGCCTGGAGGTGCAGGAATCTTCAAAAGATACCAATGATCCGTACCATTGGTTATGCCCGATTCATATATCTGACAATGCCATCAGTGCTAGTCAGTATATGCCTACGGGCTAAACCTCACCCCTCAGAGAGGCACTATGAGAACCGGCTGCGCGTACTCATAGTAGTAGGAAATTCGTCCCTCTCATTTTTTTATTTTTGTGATGACTACGACTAAGTTGCCTTAACAAGTAGTTTACGCTACTGTAGTGTTAATCGCGTTAGGTATGTAGCTTTCCAGTGAAGGCACCTACTAATATCGTCATTATTTCCTTACGGCGCTAGGTCGAAAGGTATTGTTCTTTGTAGTCGGCGCTCAAGGTTTGTCACGCCCTTAGTACGGATTATTTCATTATTGCAGTGAACATGAAGACGGGTACGAAGTTTGCGAGCAGGGTTTGTTACTTCGTCCATCACGGTAGCAATTCCTAGATCTCTGTGAATATCACTATTTCTTATATACCAAGGAGCATTCACGATTGCTCTTAGTATTTTGTTTCGAAATGCTTGCAGTAGAGCCATATTGCTTGGTTTGGTACAACCCCAAAGTTGTATACCATATGTCCAAAACGGTTTTAGGACTTGCTTATACAGAAGCAGTTTGTTGTATACGCTTAACTTCGAGTATGTTCCGAGTAGCCAATACATTTCTCTAAACCTGATTTCGAACTCTTCGCGCTTCTTTTTAACGTGTGGTTTCCACTTAAGTTTTGGGTCTAGGGTCATTCGTAGATATTTTGCCTCGTTTGCGTATGGTATTTGCACCGAGTTAATGGATATAGGTAAGTTGTTTATCTTTCTTAACGTAAAATTGATATGCGTTGATTTTGTCTCATTGAGGACTATTCGCCAGGTTTTTGTCCATTCGCATACTTTGTTCAAAGCTCGTTGGAATTTTCCCGTTGATGATTCGACTGACTCATCCGTTACGAGTATAGCTGTGTCGTATGCGAACGTTGCTACAACGGTCCCTTCATCTTGTGTTATATCTCTTGTGTAGAGCAGGAACCGGATTGGACCGAGAACACTTCCTTGTGGAACACCGGCGTAGATTTATTTGAAATCCGAATATTCACTTCCGTGTCTAACACGGGAAAATCTGTTTTTAAGATAAGATTGCAGTATTCTGTACAACTTTTCCGGTAAGATTACCCTTAACTTATACCTTAGGCCTTCGTGCCATACCTTGTCGAAGGCTTGCGATACGCCGAGAAAAGCGCTAGAGCATTTTTTTTCCCCTTCTAGAGCTTTTTCAATTTCGTTCGTTATTCGATACACCTATTGTGGAATGTTTGACCCGAAAGCCGAATTGATGATCCGGGATCAAGCGTCTTTCTTCAATTACTGGTTGCAATCGTTTCAGCAGAAGTTTCTCGAAGACCTTAGCATGACACAATATAAAGCATAGTAAAACGAATAATTCTGCATCAATAACTCAAAAATAGCGTTTTCTTCAATTCTTCTTTCTTCAAGTCTTCAATTAAATGAGCGATATGTATGTAAATTTGCTATCTTAAAAGCACTGTTACAATTAATATACCTATTGCATATTAATTGTTAACAGTGTTGACAATCTGGCAGACGGCATAGGTCATGTCTTTGATTTTTGTAAACTTTAAATGTACGAGTATGGAACAATCTGAAGTATGAATAAAATCCATATAATCTAATCTACGAAAATCTTAATGAATGCCCCTGATGCTACGTGAGTATGTACATACATAAATTGCTTCCATAACCAGCCAGTCATGTAGCCTACAATAAATTCCAAATCCCCTTTGAACATCGTTCACTTTCTTTTCCTTCGAATGATATCTACTACTAATCGGGAAATTTATTAACATAAAAGGAATTCCATTCAAAGTCATTGAAGCACAATCTGATGTCACTATCATGGAACACAAATTGGCCCCATTGAATACGATTCCATACATTCTTTCCCCCAGCCACATTCCTTGCACTGGATGCATCCGACCCGACCCGACCCGATTGCTCCTTCAATGCAATTGCTATCTTCTGTTCACAATGTTAAGTGCATACATTTCAGAGGCAAGTAGAATACAATAAGAATTTGGCTTAAATCCTCCCTTCTGGTAGACGGAAAGATAAAACGGGGGCTGTAAGAATGCATCAAGAAATTAAATTAATTTTCTCTTATACTGCTGACGCAGCAACCGGATTAAACTTCCAGATAAAGTGTGTGAGGGAGATGAGTACAATGTTAACCCAATTTTCAAAGATTTGAACTTTTCGCACATTAACTTGATGCTGTATATGCCTCCTGGAGGGTTGTAAGTCCTTGTGCAAATAGAAATTTGATTGCTTCAGATTATTAAATTTGTGGTTATGAGGGCTTTTTCTATTTTTGGCTACAGCTTGTGAGTTTCCTTTTCTTTGTGAAATTTCCATTTGAAATTATACATATATTTCCTCCTGCTTGTGAAGCAATTAACATTTGCCATTTGCTCTGTAGATTTTGATATTATCCTTGAAATGTCTTATTCATATGGAAAGAGGGCATATTAAGCATGAGAGGTTATTTCAAGATTTTTATGGGGTGCCAAAAATGAGTAAAGCTGGCTTTGAAATAGGTTTCACCAAGCCAGTATATAGCAAGACAAATGACTACAACATGCATTTGTTAATGGCATTCCAGTCTCACAAATACGAAAAGCGCCTTTTCAGTCAACACTGTTTAAAGAACCAGAACTTCATAAAAAGAAGCTACAAAGGACCTCGAGTGGTGTAACGTGAAATGGCTTCTCTAGACAAACGATTTTAGATTCATTCCATTGTCTGAGTGGTGTTTATAGACGAGGTGGATAACATCATCTCAACTTTTGTCCTCCGAGAACCGGCACTGAACAGGAAGTGCATTTTATTCACTTTGACATCCTGCACTTGGGGATATTTTGTCATATGCATAAGATGCGATTAGATTGAGTGCAAAATGTGACGTTTTATCAATGGGTGAAGACTGTTTTTTCATGGGAATTCTATCCGTACTCAGGTATACTCTGGACTTCAAAAGGATGTATTTGAGTTTTTCATTCTCAAAGGACTTCGAGTATAGTACATAGTCCGACGTTTTGATTTATTTTGTATATCCAATCATATAGGGATGAAGAGGAAGAAGAGACCATGAGTCACTTCCTATGCGCTTGTTTTGCACTCACCAACATTAGGAAGGCCACCCTGGATGAATACCAACCAAATATACTTTCCACTGTTGGTCAGGATTCAATATTATCTATCTGATTTTAAAACTTCTTTGTAGGTGCACGAGTTACATACAATTGTAAATAGCATTGCGAATTGTGGCAAAATTACTTAGTCGAGAGTCAATACTTCTTGTAGTGTTACGTAATTTCTCTCCAAACCTGAGCACATTCTATAGTTATGTTATGTAATAATAAACCTTCTCCGACATTGTCAACTAACCATGTGCACAGACATATTGAAAGCTAATGCTTCAAAATGGACATTAATGTTAGTAAAATGCTACCCTAATATTTATGACCATACAAATAAAATTCTATGAATAGCAATGAATTTTGCTATACAATGGGTGTACATCTTTATTTTCATTTATTAGGATAGGAAGCGCTCAATTGGAGCACTCAGACGCAACTGGTCCGTTCTACTACCAGATAGCAAAACCCGGGTTTACCCATTTAATTGGAATTTGTTTGCATTTTTAAGAAAGCTAAGCAACTATTTCAGTGGTGATAAGTTTATAGTACCAGCACTCACCACAACAGCACCGAAAATCTGCTACCTGATGCGAGTAATGGTCGGACACTCGCAGAGAAGAAGATCCACAGTGGCGTCAGCTTCTCCACAGACATCGCAGACTGGCGTAACACTTAAGCCTAGCACATTAAGATAATTGGAGATAATTGGCCTGTCAAGGCGCCAATAACTAGTCTGAGGTTTCTTCTGCTCAGAGATAGCAAGAATGCCTTTGATTTCTTACAGACGTATGAGAGCATTCTTTTAGTCAGCCTACATCCTAGAGAGTCATGCCACACACAATTGTGTTCATGAGAAACGCAATTGTCAATGGAAGCCCTAACTAAGGACTGACGGAGATCAAATGCAGGTTCGGATCCTGAGAAAATCTCCTCTGAGCCTTGCCTAGCAGTCTCATCGGAAATCTCGTTCGCTTAGATACCAGTGCGACCGGAGACCCAGATAAGAGACGGAAAATGCAGACCTTCAGCCGAGTTCAAAACCGTTTTACATTAATGAACTATTTTGGAAGTGTTTAGAAGGTTAAGCAAGTGATTAAGCGCAAACACGTCGACCCTTTCACCTGTTATTCGCAACATAGTTCAGACGCGTATTTGCTTTACGAGAATGAAGCCTTCTTCCACAGAGACAGCAGCATCAGACCATTGACTGGTTTTGGAGCCATGTGTGAAATTACAACTGCATTCATTTTCTGACTCGCACTCTAGCCAAAGCCCACGGAAGTTCTGGTGTCATTTTATCAGACGGCATATCCATGAGAACGGAGTCGTAAGATAAGTGTCGCGTACCAAAAAGCACCCCGCCTTAGGCGAAGAATGGCGGGGGTAAGTTCAACGAAGCGTCTAGAGCAGAGCCAGGCATACTCAGGTGGCTTCCGTGCAGCCGAGACTAGCCATTCTTTGGAGTTTGGCGTAAAAGGCAGTCACATATTTACGTGAAGGCCGCCCCTTGCACCAAACAACCGAGGCATATGCGAGACATGGTCTTACCAAAGCCGTATAAGTTCAGAGGACCTTATTCGCATAAGCCTCATGTCTTGGCTCTTCGGATTTCGACTTCAATTCAAACGAATGTTAAACCACTACAATCACTATAGCATCTCCCAGGCGGAGATTATGGCGATAATGAAAGCCTTGTCGTGCCTAAGGTTTTACTGACAGTCAAGCCGCATTCCATTCCCTAGAATCTGTCACCTTCAACTCAAGAATTGTCTTCAATTGTTGCCTGTCTCTTAACAAGATGGCTAAACAAACAAATATTTTTATCTCATTTGGGTGTCGAGACACAGAGATATTTCAAGGAATTGGCCCGCTTATTAGGATTATAGTAGGTGCCATTTGGCCTATATAAAGACATCGAGGACATCGGCTTAGCCAGAGAGTTCACATACAGCGACTAATATGAAGACTAAGAAAGTCTTCGAATCCACCCCGGATGGATGGCGCAGTAGAAGACCACCTCGCAGTCGGTGGCGCAAACAAGTGGAGGGGGACCACAACCAACTTGGCGTGCGCAACTGGAGGCATCTGGCGCGTAACCGAGCTGGCTGGAGAGGTTTCTTGGTTAAGGCCCAGGTCCATCCCGAACTGTAAAGTAAGTAAAGAAAGTAGTACGTGTCATTACGGAGCAATGTATCATTGGCAAGCATCCCATCAGGCTAGGCCTTCTCGCAAGTGACTTCTGAGGAACATTTTTTTTTTTTCTTTAATTTCACAATGGAGAGTCCTGCCTACTTTAATAGAATTGTAATAGGTGAAGAATCAAATTTCTTTAAGCACGATCTGGAAACCAAACGTCTATTCATAGTATAGAGCCTAGAAGGTGTAAGCCCCCCTATTAAAGCAAGACCACAACAATCGGCAAAGGAAAGTGATGGTGGCGATTTGCTTCACCAAGGCAAAAATAGTCACTGCTATTCCATTGGAAATTGGGATCAAAAACATTCGGTCAGCACTTTATTTCCCGGATCTAGCGCCCTGTGGTGTCTCGTTGTTCCCAAAACTAGAACAAAAATTAAGGGAAATGGTCTTCATTTCAAATGAAGGGATAATAAAAGCAGTCAATGCCTAGATTTAAATTTAAAGATAATCAGTTAACAAAGCTTTTGCTTGTTTCTTTTTTAACTAACTAACCGAACTTTTATTAATCCTGACTTATTTTCTTACAAACTTCTTTCAGAAAAGGGTAACCTCTTTATTTATTTATTTCTAAGCTTAATACAATCAATTAACTTAAAGCTAAGCTTAAAAACTAACAGAGAGAACTTAAAGCTAAGCGTAAAAACTAACAGAGAGAACTTACATCTAAAGGGCCTTGACTTAATGTACTAAGAAGAAAGTGTGGAGAAAATTATTAGGAGGTGTGAAGGAGCTTTCTAAGGACAGCTTCAATTCTCAAGGAATGCGTAACTTGATGGGGTGACCAAACTTGACTAGCGTATTCAAGGATGGGTCTGACAAAGGTAACATACAGGGATTTAGTGACATAAGGATTTGAGAATTCTTTAGACCAGCGTTTGATGAAGCCGAGGGTGGAGTTGCCTCTGTTAATTATGTGATCAATGTGCGAATTAAAGTTGAGGTCACAAATAATACCTAGATCGCAGATTGAATTGACTGAGGGAATGGGTTTCTTATCGAAGAAGTAGATCTTAGGAGAGGGAGGAACACGCTTGCGGGAAAAGGTAATAGCTTGGCATTTACTCACATTCAGCTTAAATTTGCACCATGTGAAGAACAGATTCAGATCGCTTTGTAGTAGGAGAGAATCCGAAGGAGAGGCAATTATCTTAAAGATTTTTTTATCATCCGCGTACACAGATAGGTCGGACTCCTTTAAGATTGAATCAATGTCATTAATAGTTAGGATAAAGATCAAGGGTCCGAGATGATACCCTGAGGAACCCCGTAAGTGGCTTTGATAGGGTTGGATACAGAACATCTGAACCGACCCTCTAGATATGACCTAAGCCAGGAAATAAAACATCCTCCTTTATTTCCTGGCTTAGGTGATATAAACCTGGGGCTTTGAGTAACGCTAAGTCAGCGCCCCGAGATTGTTGCAGATTATTGTTTTCTGGAAATATTTGCCTGTGAGTGTGTTCCAAAGATTGCTTGCCCTGTAACAAATTGAATTTTCATAGAATGATGTTCTTGCGGTTGCCAAGTGAAGATGGAAGTATGGAAGTTGTGTGTGCTCGTGGCCTATCTGGTAGGATGTTGAAAGATTGAGTTTCTAGGGATCATTCGATGACCCAGTGATTGAAGGTTAGATGTAAGTACAGGGATCTTCTATTCAGCAAACTCTTCACATTTGGATGCTTTTAAGATTATTTCGATAGTGTTTTGCGGCCGAGCTCCATACATGAAAGAAGTACTCAAGGCCCGGTCTTACCTGTGCTTTGTATAAAAGAAGACATTGCAGCGCAGCGGTCTAAAGTACTTCTTTGCTATGCAAAGATAACTCAACTTCATGGAAGCTGATTTTGCGATGTTGCATATGTGGTCAGGTCATGCCATGTTACTCCAGGGTTTACTGTGACAGCCTGTAGATGTATGGTCTCCTTGGAACTTTGGAAGCGATAAACAGACACTTGGTCGTAATAGACTTCAGAAAAACTCCAGGGAGATAAATATGTTTGCTATTTGTCATTTCAATATGATTCACAGTATTTCTTCTGTCCACTTGATGTAGTTCACATTAACCATCAATCAGTACGATCAATTTTTCAAGCCATATGACCATCCTACTGCCAGAGTTATATCTCCGCAGTAAAGGAGGTATAAGCGTTCACGATTGATTCGACTAACCTTATATATTTTATGGAAAATAAAGAAATTTCCCCTGACATCAAAATTTAAACCGTGAATCATTAACGTGACAATCGATGACATTACCACTACACCATCGCCACCGCTTTGTGCAATGTTGTCTCTAAGCTGTTAATAGACATTTCCTCAAAGTGAAATGATTTCGGTTGCAGATGGGTTTCATAAAGTGGTGATTTCAATCCACGTATATCTCAGATACTTTCGCTGCTGATTCTAGGACACGCAACTGACTTTATTGCCTGTTTTGCTTTCATACCTGCATGGTATGAACCACCTACAATAGGGAAGTTTCTGTTGAACTTTTTGTTTTAAGGGCAAATAATGACGCATGAAGCACTACGACCTAAAATGTGTTATTGTGCTGTCCTCTGGTTGGTTGTTCAAGAAGTTAGCTGAAATCGCACATTGATGAAGCTAAGGATAGTTCCAGGTGAGGATGAGGTGACATCAGAAGATGATGTACTCGAAAAGCCTTTGTTAAAATGCTTTAGCTTAAGCCGTGCTATCAACGGACAATAACATAGAACCTATATGCGATGGGGTGTTTCGGTGTCTTCAAAACAAAGACAGCTCGTATCCGATTGAACACGGCCGAATTTCTTGAGATGGTAACTGAGAGAGCAATGCCCTGTTAGGATCTTAGCATTGTGTTTGATCATTGTTAGAATGTCTCTGGTTCTATTTTTTGAGAAATTAATAAATTTCTTGGAAAGCTTTAGGCCAGATTGTGCATTCCAATGTGAGAGCATTTGTTCGCATTCCCAATGATATTGCTCTATCTTTATAAGGCTGGTAGGTAAACCACAGAAAGGTTCAAGTCCAATGAGAGGAGATTGGGCACCTAGTTTAGCAAGTACATCAGCAGCTTCGTTACCAGGGATGCTTTTTTGTCCCGGGGCCCATATTAGTGAGATTTTATTGTGTGCAGCATGCTGCAAGAGGGTCTGGAGACAGTTCCAAACCAGCCTTGATTCAAAGTCGAAGGACGTGAGAGTTTAGCTATCTGACATTGTATATATTAATATGTGATCTTTGGAGGCTTCTTCTGATGCATTCTCTGGCACAGAGTTCGATAGTATAAGCCTCTGTTTGGAAGATAGTTGTGGATTGACCTAATGGTGTAAAGAGTTTGTAGTTGTGCCCAAAGATACCAGCTCCTGTCCGCTTCGACATTTTCGAACCGTTAGTATACCAGTTGAGTTGAGGTGTTGTTTGAGGGATTTGAGGATAATCCCAATACCTGCGGTCGGGGATGGTAACTGTGAAGGGGGGATTGAGATGAATTCTTTTTGGCATGAAATCCGAAATGCATTCTCCTGGTGAAGTTAGTTGCGCAATTTTCTCAAGGATCTTGATGTGACCAACTAAATTGGAGTTTGCGCTGTTGCATAAAAGTTTAGAGCACTGGCAGCCACAGTCTTCATAATATTTATGTGTACGGTTGGAAGGTTTAAAAAAAAACTTCCAGAGCAGCTATAAAGGAGCTGCCCATTGCGCCCGTAATACTTACACAGGCTAATCTTTGCACCTTCTTGAGCGTGGAGCGGGTAACGGTTTGATTTACTTCTTCCCACCATACTAGCGTAGCATAGGTTATTATCGGAGTGACAATTGTGATATAGGTCCAGTTGATCATTTTAGGATTTAATCCCCATTTTTGCCTAAACCTAGACCTAGAATAGGCCCAAAAGGCTTTTGTCGTCTTTTCAATGCTTCTGTCTGCGTGAGATTTCCAGTTTAGTTTGTGGTCTAGAGTAACCCCAAGATATTTTGTTTCTTTTGAGAAGATACGCATATGTATCCAACCTTTTGATATTGTCATTGTGAAGCATATCTGAATTTTCCGCTATTATTTCTTTAATTGTTCATACATACGTACGTACATACGTACATAAGTAAGAAAGGAGAAACTACCACTGTAAACATCATCAACATTTTCAAACCCAATTCCGTAAAACTTAACAAATCTTCTTAAGGCAACAACAACCCTTTATAAGTCTTTTGAAAAGTTTTCCATTTTCACTAATTATTCATCGTTTCTCCCGTTTAAATTCAATTGCCATGCTTCATTTCGCTCTGCGCAAATATCTCCCTCCAGTTGAGCTATGTTTTCCTTTAATTAGATGACACTTGTAGTTTCTACTTGGTTTCATTTTAGTTTATTTCCTTAACTTACTCGCAAAGATAAATAACAAATAAAACGCCAATTGACTGAAAACGTGCTTCTCTAATTAACATTCTCCGAGCATCATAGACAGATACATACCGGTTATAGGGAACTTTCCATATACTACTTAAAAGGATTTAACGCTTTTCTTGAAAATTTGACAAACCCTGCCACCTCCATGTTTTCACTTCTCTCCTCTAGCCATTGCAAAAGCAATTCAAATTCCTTTTACTTGGTTCATTAAATCTTTTCAATAAAAAAAGAAAAAAAGAAAAAGCAAACATCTCTGCTTACAAATGTAGCTACGACAACGACGACAACAAGGACGACAACGACAAGGACCCCGCAACACAGCACGTGAAAGGTTAATTTGAATAAATTTAAGGGGTTTTCCGAAAACAGATGTCACGAGGCACACACAATACCAGATCACAATCGTTATTTATAAATGCTTTTCAAGGACATTAACGAAGTGGAGCTTTGAATGGGGGCTTTCTTTTGGGTGAATTTGCCAAATTTTAATTGTTTTATTTTTTATTGATTTAGAATTTGTGAAATTTATTCCTTTTTTGTGGGACTTTCGAGACACAATAATATTAAAAGAATATTTAGAGGGAAGGTTGATGGCATTTTTAATATTTATTGAAATATGTATAATGATGTGCTACCACATACTATCTTTTGTGGAACGTAAGGTGTGGTCTATTTCACACAAACTGAATTATCTACCACCATGCAGCATAACGGTATTGTCAAAATAAGCTGACTAGTAGAACGAGATGTAGAAAGCTCTTATTCACTCTTAGAAGTCTACTAAGTTACCCGTGTCACTTTTATGAAACCAGTGCGGAATTGTAATTGCAGCATTGGTCGAACTGGGAACAGAAAGCAGACGACTTCTTCGTTGGCATATGCTACGTAAAAAGAAAACTGTTGAGTTATGAAGAAAACTACGTACTTATGTGCATGTTCTCACTAGATGAAGAATCGAAAAGGATATGTGTTCGGCAATGTGTTCGGTTATTGAGTGGCAGGTTGTCGGCTGAAATACCAACCATATCCATTTAAGTCTTCTAGTAATAAAATAAAATGATGAAAAGTTGATTCTACATAAAACTCTTGCTCAAAACAAACACTTAAAATCAGAACCAAATGGAAAAATGGCAGAAAATTCTTCTTGACTAGTTTGGATACCACCCATGGAGGAATAATATACTGAAATCTAATTTCAGCTGAGTTTCAAACCACTGCACTAAAAATAACTTTTTCCTATATCTTTTCTTCATTTCCAATTTGTGTATGTCATGCAGTTGCACTATTTAAAAAAAAACAAAATCGAGCGAAGTATAAACGTTTTATTTAAAAAGCAGCATCGTTTTTCTCCTAAGCGACTGCAGCAATAATATTATTCGATTGAGCCTGGACAAGCAATTCCTAGTGCAGGGTGAGCCAAAAGTCACAATTTGGTGTACAAATTTAATAACATTTTCATTTACATATATTTCTTTTAATTTCATATTCCGGATTGCATGAATATCTAGACGAAAAATTACGAAGATATTTACAACTGAACAGAAAAACAGAAGTGAAAAAGGAAATGAAAATTGTCGCAAATTGGCAATATTTGAGTACAGTTTGTCAAGAAAATGTTTGCAAAACCAAAAAATATACAGAAAATAGATTTATAAGTATGTTTTTTTTTTAAGAAATATATGTGTTGATGATATCAACAAACAAATTACAAAACAAAACTTTGATGACAACGCATTATGACGAATGCAATAAACAACATTGCAGTAGCTACAAAGGGCAATGCTCGATAAGCGAAGTCAGCAATTTGACTCTTTTTCATTTTTCCGTAATTTGCACTTTTATCTTTGTAATTATAATATGCACTTTTTGTTTAGGCTAGCATTAATTCTGTATAAATATTAAGGTAAAATAAAGCAAGTGGTCATTGTTATCTGAAAAATCGAACCAAGCCTTTTCTAATCCTAATGTGAGGCTGCATTAGGCGATTTTGAAGTAAATCAGCAAAGATTTTCAATGGTCCTTCGATTCGGAGTATTAAGTGTTGGTACGAGACCATAACTGAGTAAAGTGAATGTTAGTGAGTGTTGGTGTGAGACCAAAAGCCCAAGGAAGGTCAAGTAACAAGTGAACATCAGTGAGTGTGGTACGAGACCAAATCATCACTCATCAAAGTCGTGGTACAAAACCACAATTCAAAAAAAAAAACAAAAAAAAAACATCATAAAGTGCTAGTGTCAGTGTAACAATGAGCACAATGGAAGAGATTGCACTAAACCAAGTCAGGATCACGGAGGAGGTTCATCGATTATGGACTAATTTCAAGAAGGATGGAGAATCCCGGTACTCTGTGGAATACCTAACAAGGAGATTGGAGAAGTTAGAAGAGCACTGGGTCGACTTCCAAATAAACAACGGACATTTGGAAGAGCTGAGGAAAACACATCCCCAGCATGAATACTTCGTGAAGAAGTATTTTGAACAATTTGAAGTAAGGTATCTCGACATTAAAGATACGTTCCAGGCAAAATTGGAGCTCATAAAGAAGAAAACACAACCTTCGTCGATGTCGAAACCTACTGATGCAGGTATTCAAGCGCCAACCTTCCAAGCAACAACACAACAATCAACGAGCAAGTCATCAGATCCAGAAAGGACAAGAGAGGCTGCATCTATGACGTCACCCACTGATGCAGGCATTCAAGCCTCAAGCTCACGTGCAGCAATGCAACAAACGAGAAGCAGCCTATCAGGTACAGGAGAAACGGGGGAGACAGCTGACAACACGAAGTGTCCAACAAGGTTCAGAAAGTTGAATCTAATCAAGAGCAACTTTCTACGCATAATTGACAACTTGGACTTAAGTCAAAATTCAGTTTACCTCGGGTTCAAATTGGATCAACTGAAGGGATGCTGGACAAAGTTGGTGACAATGAACGATGAAATAATGTCGTCACTGGAAGACGCAGATTACGACCAGGAGTATGTGTCCAATAATGAATTCATCGACTTAGAGCAAATGTATCAAGATGCATACATCCAAATTAAGGAAGCAGAAGATCGACAACACCAACCGGAGCGCAATCCCCAAACAACAACACATTCTCAAATAAAACTCCCAACAATAAGTATACCAACATTCAGCGGAAGGTATGAAGAGTGGACGTCATTTTGGGAACTGTTTGATCGGTTGGTTCACCAGAATGGTTCTTTAAGCGACGTTGAACGAATCCAATATTTGAAAGGCAACCTGAACGGAGAAGCAGCAAGGATTGTTAGCCACTTGTCACCAACATCAAGCAATTATGCAACGGCTATAGAATTGCTAACGAAACGGTTCCAAAATTCAGCAGCTTTGGTCAACAACTACATCCAAAAGTTGCTTAATTTAAAACTAGTTCGAAATGAAAGTGCGTTCGACGTGAAAACCATCATGGATACGTCGAATGAAATTTTGTACGGTATCAAAAACTTGGGAGTTGACGTGAGCTCATGGGATCCATTAGTAATCCAGCTTATATATCCAAAACTGGACGGAGAAACAAGAAAGTTATATCAACAATCAAGAGGAACTTCAACAGATATTCCAAAGCTAAGTGAGTTTTTTGACTTTATCGAGGGTAGATTCCGGGGATTAGAAGGCAGTCGTGAATTCTACCGTGAGCACCAGTCACAAAATAAAACAACACCAGCAAGAAACCATTTGACTACAGTCACACAGTTGAAATGTGTTGTTTGCAGCGAATCTTATCACCTCTTCAACTGCAAAAAGTTTTTGAGTATGAAGCCGAAAAACCGAGTGGATGTGGTCCAACAATCAAAGCTATGTTTCAACTGTTTACGAGATGGACATGCCGCAAGAGAATGTGTGTCAAAGAAGGCATGCAAAATATGCACAAAACAGCACAATTCCCTACTACATTTCCCTCGAGGTGAGGGTACAACACTGACGGTAACTGGAGGAACAGCTAGAGAAGAAGCACAAACAACAACAGGAATCGCTACTGCACATAAAAGCAGTAAGAACAGGATGATACTTCTAGCCACAGCCATGGTGAACGTATGCGTTGGAGGACAAGTAAAACTCGTACGAGCTCTGATTGATCAAGGGTCTCAGTCGTGTGTCGTGACGGAGAAGTTAGCACGTCATATAAAGGTACCATTGGTCAAGCATCAGTCAAAGGTCAATGGAATCAACGGTCATGCTACAGAAATCATAGCAGCATGCAATCTTGTCATCCAATCAATTCACGATGAAAGGGTCAGCTTAAAGGTAGAAGCACTAGTTATGCCTGTCATTACATCAAAAATGCCAGGACATGAATTTACACCCAATCATTGGGCACACATCCAAGGGCTGAAGTTGGCGGATCCATGGTACGGACAACCAAAGGACATCGAATTACTAATCGGATCAGACATCTTGCCGCAATTTCTGACGCATGGTTTAGTCAAAGGTCCCAATAATACGCCCATGGCACAAAACACAAGATTTGGCTGGATACTATCTGGACCAGTCATCACCACCCCAACTCCAAAGAAGCAGACACAGGTTAATGTAATAACATCGTGTATCAGTGTGTGCAGTGAAGACGAAGCCTTGAAAAAGTTTTGGGAGCTAGAAGAAGTTCCAAGTGCAACCGTAAAGTCTGCAATCGATGAATTGTGCGAAACTCATTATCAAGAAACTCATAAACGAGATGCAACGGGACGGTACATCGTCAAATTGCCATTGCTGAAGGATCGCATGGTTTTGGGCGAATCACGCAAAATGGCACTGAAGCGGTTCTTTATGTTAGAGCAGAGGTTCGCAAAAAACGAGAGTCTTCGGCATGAATATACCAAATTCATTCAGGAATATATTGCTCTTGGACACATGGAGGAAGCACCGGAGGGTTATACTGGAAAAACGTATTTTCTTCCACATCATGCAGTGATAAAAGATGACAGCACTACCACAAAACTGAGAGTGTTCTTTGATGCCTCTGCGAAGACGACATCTGGGGAATCGCTGAATAGCATCATGATGACAGGTCCAACAGTTCAAAAGGATCTATTTCTTCTACTACTTCAACGGAGGTCATTTCCAATTGCATTCAAAGCTGACGTCGAGGAAATGTATCGGCAAATTTTAGTCAACCAGAACGATACAAACCTTCAGCGTATTTTGTGGAGGGAAAATTCTAGTGGTCCAATAAGAGAATATGCCCTCAAAACTGTCACATACGGTACAGCTGCCGCTCCATATTTGGCAATAAAAACTCTATGCCAGTTAGCTGAGGATGAAAGAGAAAGGTATCCACGTGCAAACAAAACAGTACTTGAAGGATTCTATGTAGATGATTGTCTTGGAGGGGCAAATTCACTAAGGGAGTGTCAGAACCTTCAACAGGAATTGATGCAACTACTTCACAAGGGTGGATTCAACTTACGCAAATGGACATCAAATAGTTCAGAGTTCATAAAAGCGTTGCCAAAAGAGGTTATTGAAATGGAACCAGAACATGACTTTGATTGTCATACAACATTCAAGGTTTTGGGAATCAAATGGTGTCCGGGGACAGACGACTTCCAGTTTAAAGTCAACTCGTCGTCATTCAGCACAAAGGGTACCAAACGAGCAATATTGAGTGACGCTGGCAGAATCTTTGATCCTTTTGGCTGGTTATCACCAATCACAATCAAGGCAAAGATTCTTATTCAAAGTCTTTGGCTCCTGGGCATTGGATGGGACGAAAATGTCCCAACAAAAATTCTAAATGAATGGGACGAATTCAAGACAAGATTACCAACACTTGAAAATGTAAGAATTCCACGATGGACGCGACAAATGGAAAACTCTCAAATAGAGCTGCACGGATTCGCAGATGCGTCGGAATCAGCGTATGCAGCAGTGGTGTATCAGAAAGTTATTAATTGTGACTTTACAACAATACGTATCATCGCGTCAAAGACCAAGGTGGCGCCAGTGAAGCAAGTTACATTGGCAAGGTTGGAATTATGCGCAGCTGCACTTCTAACAAAGCTAATGAAGTACATCAGAGAGTGGACAAGCACAGAATACACCAGAATTTTTGCGTGGACAGATTCAGCTATAGTGCTAAACTGGTTACAACAACATCCAGTGAAATGGAACACATTTGTCGCCAACCGGGTATCCTATGTGCAACAACATTTTAAAGGACTGTGGAGGTTCGTACCGGGAAGGGAGAATCCTGCGGACATTCCGTCTAGAGGAGCATTTGGGGATACCCTAACTGGAAATTCAACATGGTGGCACGGTCCAGAGTGGTTAAAAGAAGACGAACAATATTGGCCAGCTAACAAATTTATGATGGAAGAGAAAAACATATTTGACATCAGAAAATCTCACGCTTGCATGGTCATGCAAACCAACAATCCTCCATGCACGGACAACATTACTCTCGTGTTTTCGTCGCTTCCGAAACTCAAACGCGTAAGCGCGTACTGTTTACGATTTAAAACCAATTGCCGAAGAAGCAGGAGAGGTGAAACATTATTACACGGTAATTTAACAGTGAAGGAGCTTCTGGAAGCAGAAAAAGCGCTGGTAAGGGGTGCTCAACAAGGCAGCTTCGCCGAGGATATGCAGAATCTAAGTGAGAACCGAGCACTGAAGTCAAACAGCAAGATCTCATCATTAAATCCGTTCATCGACACAAGTGGAATATTGCGTGTCGGAGGCCGATTGAAACATGCAAATTTGTCAATTGATCAGAAGCATCCTATGATTTTGGCATCATCGCATCCACTGACAAAACTAATCATCAATAAGACGCACATCGATACACTTCACGGTGGAGTAAAAATGACTCTGAATCACATTCGGAGAAATTTTTGGATCATCCGAGGAACCAACACTGTTAAGGCTGTGGTACTGAAATACGGTGATTGCCGAAGTAGGTCTAACCACTCTGCCGATATCGAACTAAGAGAATATCAACACTCGAGATCATCCCTTTGAGATCAATTGGCAGACGACTCTGGAGGAGGTAAAATGTTGATGATATCAACAAACAAATTACAAAACAAAACTTTGATGACAACGCATTATGACGAATGCAATAAACAACATTGCAGTAGCTACAAAGGGCAATGCTCGATAAGCGAAGTCAGCAATTTGACTCTTTTTCATTTTTCCGTAATTTGCACTTTTATCTTTGTAATTATAATATGCACTTTTTGTTTAGGCTGGCATTAATTCTGTATAAATATTAAGGTAAAATAAAGCAAGTGGTCATTGTTATCTGAAAAATCGAACCAAGCCTTTTCTAATCCTAATGTGAGGCTGCATTAGGCGATTTTGAAGTAAATCAGCAAAGATTTTCAATATGATTTTTACAATTTTTTTTTTATAATTTAATTTTTGTATTAACTGTTTACTGTAATTTTATAAAAAGAAAAGAAATATCAGACTAAAACTAAGAGAAATCTAACAAAATGCTAGCAATATTAGTTTTATCAATGTCAAACAATTCTTTACAAAATTCTACACATCGTTAAATTTCATGTAAAAAAAATAAAATAAAATACATTTTTTTAAGTTTTAATATTTGGTATGTCCGCCGTTAGCCTTAATGACGTCCTGTAACCTACTCCTCATGGACTCTATGAGCTTCTGAAGGTCGTATTCCTCAGGAATCTTTAGCCACTCCTCGTTGATGAACTTAATTAAGTCCTTTTTCGACTTTGGGCCCCTTTTTGCCACCATCTTAGATAAGCCCACAAATTTTCAATGAGGTCTATGTCGGGACTTTGGGCAGGGGTGTCAATTACATTGCTGCAGTTATAAAGCAACCACTCTCTACATAAATAGGTTTTATGTTTTGGGTCGTTGTCCTGGTAAAACTTAAAACGCAATTTGTTTCCTTTTTTTGGGTCAACAAAGCCGAATGTTTGTACACTTCTTTTCAATTTTTTTCCCAAAATATCTAAATACACTTCCTTAGTCATAGTTTCATCAATCATTCTTAGTTCACCAACGCCTTTGCTTGAAAAACATCCCCATATCATCACCGACAATTTTCCAAATTTAACTGTTGGAATGATGTTCTTGTTTTCGAGGGCTGTTAGCGGTTTTCTCCAGACTCTCGGTGGTCCTGCATGGTAGTATAACATTACCTTGGACTCGTCACAAAAAACAACATCGTTCCAATACTCCATCGGAAGACGAATGTGCTCCATTGCAAATGTTAGTCTTTTGTAAATATTCTGCGCCGATGCGCAATGGTTTTTTCCTGGCGACTCGCGATTTGTATTTGTTTTTCAATATAACTTTTCTGACGGTCTCATGGAAAACTTCAACTCCGCAATCCTTTTTTAAGTCCGTGGCTAAAATTCTTGTGCTGACATGAGGGTTTTCGTTTATGGTTCTTATTATTTTTCTTTCATCCGTCCATCTTAGCTTTTCTGGTCTACCTGTTGACTGCTTTAGCTCTAGCCTGCCTTCTTTTTCGCACGGTGTATTATGTTGTAAATAGTTCTTAATTTAATAGAAAACATTTCCAATTCTTTAGCAGATTTACCCTTATAATAATTATAATACACTAAGTGTATCAATTCCTCACTCAGTCGTTTACCTGGCATATTTAATATGTTTTTTTTAAAAATATCTTTGTGCCGATTCAAACGTTTAATCACTCAATAACTTCAACACAACACAAATGTAACGAAATTACAGCTAATTTACCTGTTCCTCTTTCCCATACTATTATTCGTGTGATTCCCCTAAAAGTATATAATTTTTTGCAAAGAATTGTTTGATACTGAAAGAAATACCGTTGGATGTGTTTCGTTGTTTTTCTCTTAGTTTTCGGTTGAATTTTCTATTTTCTGTTTTACATTACGGCAAAGAATTCATATGAAAACAGAGTTATGAAGAAAAATTGGAAAATTTTTATGTATTTCTTAGTAAATATATACTTTTTAATCTCTTTTTGTCTAATTTTTTGGTTTTGCAAACATTTTCTTGACAAACTGTATATATACGTTAACATTATGGCAACACTTAATGTTGCTGTGGTTTGAAAATTTAAAACAGAAATTAAAAGTAACTTGATTTGTATAATTTTCATTCACTGCTTGTAGGAAATATTACAAGTAGATATGAAAATAAAGCTTTAAATCGAGCACGAAAACAAAAAGCTGAAAGAAGGCTTCAGTATATTAAGCCAGGGCAACATACCTTCAAGCAAATAAACCGGATAATAGGGCGACAGCGATGCCTGAATCAAACGAAACAGCTCAAGATGCGGCTTCAACCGCGAAAGAAAAATCTGAAGTATTTGGTGAGTCCCTTTAGGGAAATTTTCAGCCTACTCCACCCAATGATTCCATCTTTCTTTCGGAAGTCAACATATCAATTGACAGAATTTCAAACTTTATTTTGAAGAAAATGCCTCAAGTCGTACTAATACTATTAACAATTTAAATAAACAATTGCTTGAATAATTACTACTTCCCAACAAAGTGGAAGGTTGCAAAAGTGGTGGGCATACCCAAAAAGGACAGTCGCAACAATATTGAAGAGTACAGGCCGGTATCACTGCTTTTCAATGAGAGCAAAATCCTCGAGGAGCTTTAACTGAGAAAATTGAAGAGGTATTGCACCATCAACCAAATAATCCCTGGTATACAATTCGAATTCCGGGAAAGGCACTCAATCATTCATCCACTCATGAATTTTCATCAGGACATTGTGAAATTCCTCAACAACAACCAAGTCACCATCACCTGCTTCTTAGACGTGAAGAAAGCCTTCGAAACAGTATGGATTGAGGGTCTCATCCACAAATTGAAGCAAGTATGTTTTTCCGTACTTCTAATAAAAATCATTTACAGCTTTCTTCACTGCAGGTCGTTCTTTGTCCAGGTGAAAAACAGGCATTCACTCAACAGCAAGAACAAGAAGAGCAGGCGTTGCTCAAAGATCCAAACTGGGACGGATTCTCTTTAACATATAACATACACACCCAAATTCGACCAGCCACAACTAAGAAATAATACCAACCGCTTCCTTTTTACCGATGATTCACTGACATACGCCCGCTGACATTCACTTTCACAAAATCACCGATTTCTACCAGAAATGAGGAATCGAAATTAACCCAGCGAAGATGTAGCTTCTATGCTTTAGGAGACCCATTTGGGGAAGGAGAAGCAGGTCAGCCAACAACTGCTACAAAGTAAGAATTAAACTACTTAACGGTATACCACTGACAGCCACCAGCGAAGCCAGATACCAGGAAGTCAATTTCACGGAGGCACTGAAATTCAACCATCATTCAGCAATAATGCTGAGCCGTGCACATTTTGCATTCCATCGGGTCTACCCACTAATGTGGAAGCAAAACGAACTCAGCCAAATGACTAAGCTGCTCCTGTGCAAGCAACCAGAAGCAAGCTTGCACAACATATTCAATAACCTATCTATACTTCTTGGGGTTTACAGGAGTAGGATAATAAGGTGAACTCCTCACCCTTGTCTATCCTTCGCCATCGATTCCAACTCATTAGGAGGAATTCTCAAACTATCTCAGAAGAAATGTTGAACTTGATCCAATCATCTGTTTCTTTGCCTATCAAGAGATCGCTTATCTGATGGCACTGCACTCATGACCCGTCTTGAAACTCGATGTGTCCAACGAACATACTTTTCTTACGAGTACCATCATTAAAATCTAGTTGTAATTTCACTCAATTCCAGTGACAAACTTGTTTTCTTTAAGGAAAGATATACGAGTACTTTTTTTAAGCAAAGATGGAATCCTTTTGAAAAAGACATCACCCTTCTTTGGCTTTTGGAAGTAAAAATCTGTCTACACAGTTAGCGCTTTCATTTCTGCGTCAATGGGGATTATCTCGGGATTGCTCGCATACATGAGAATAGATAACCCGAAAGACAAAATTCGGCTATTGTCAAATCTGGTGAACGACCAATTGATTTCCGAATTTTTGGAAATTATTCACTTTTCAAAAATTTGCCTAAAAGTACCATTGGGGCTCGGCCCAGTATGAGCAGTGACTCCAACCTGCTGAAACAACAACTCAAGGCCAGTAATCGTGACAACTTCATTTTCGAAGAAGTAAGGCCCAATGCTCCTCTGAGATATATACGTAATGCCACTCCATACCGTACATTGAAGGGTGTGTAGTTGACACTAGTGAATGGATCTCGGACTTTTTGTAGCCCAAAACCTTGAGTTCAGCTTGCTAACAAAATAATTCAAGTAAATTGAATGAAAATCGAAAGTGAGCTTCATCGCTCATGATGGGATCTTAAATAATGCCAGTTTGTAAAGGCATAAGTTTTCTTTTTCGATAGGAGTGATCCGCGTGACCAACCATACACACCCCTTGACATTCTTCTTTTATATTCTGGTTCGAGTATCTGTGCGTAGAATCTAAATTCACTTGAGTGAAGAACAAATGAAACAGAACAGCCAAAGTAGTTGTTGTGGGAAGTCTCTCACCAGTGGGTTAGGGTGGTCCGGGACTTTACTTAGTAGTTTCTTGGACAAATGAGCCAAGTACCTCTACAAGGGTACTATCTGTGCTTCTTTGTAGAGTATCTTGTTGCTCACATATTTCCGTGTTTGTCCTTTAAAGTTGATGCCGGTGTATATCATCAGAAATGTTCCTTTCAAAAACTGTAAGTTTTTCATATACGTTTTGGATATGATAAACCAGATGGGGAAACAGTATGCCATAACTGGTCTAATTGCTTGAATTGACTGTGTAAGAAAAGTACGTTTTATACAACATCTACTCACAAGTATTTAGAAGTACTTTCCCAGTTCCAATGAAACACGAATAGCATTGCACCTGTGATTAATCAGCCACCGTCATTCCTTTTCCATAGTTCCTTTTAAAGAAGGTGTATTCTGCTTATTTGGGGACAGTGGTTCGACTAAAAGTAAGGTGGATTGGGTCGCCAAAAAGGCAGCTAACCCGTGCTTAGAAATAAATTTATTCAATCAGGACTTTTCACAGGTTAAGGAAAATCCGCTTTTGATGCCTAAACAAAAGAAAAGACGAATTGAGTGTACAAAAGATCACGATCAATTCAGATTTGAGGTTTGTGTTGGCGATTAACGAAAACGTGTAATTCACAACTTAAAGGAGACATTTCACAAAGCGAACAGGAAAGTTTCCAGCATACCAAATGATTTGGTAATTCATGTCTGGCCATAGATATGGTGTTAGTAACCTGCATTTCGTTAATGCCCTTGTAAATGCAGTTAAGTACCAAAACATTTTAGAAGAGCAGCTTCTTCTTTCAACGCCACTACTTCAATCAACCGAAGGAAACTACACATTTTAACAAGATGAGACTTCCTGCTATATGGCAAAATCAACTAATGCTTATAATGTACATGGTCTAGAGAATAAGTATTTTCATCTAGATTTCTTTAAGTACATCCAACAATTTGAAGTTTTCGAGACACACGTCGATGTTAAAAAATTGATTAACTAAAAAATAGATTCACTAACTTAAGTGTAAGTCGGCCACGCGTAATAGTAGTTTCGGAAGAAGCATAGGCGGATGTCTTTTTGGCGTTAGAAAAAAACTTGCGTAACATTGGTGTGGAACATTTCTTTGATGAGGTGGATGGCGTGGATATTGTCCCATTCAAAACAACAACACTTAATTTAACAATAGTACCGCTTTACATTCGCGGTGCAAACTGGAATGAGGAATTCAATGTGAGAGAAGAAAGAATTTATTTGGCGAACGAGATATAATCAATCCAATGTTAATTGAGGATATTAATGTACGAATTGGCCAACTACAACAGGACGTTGAAGAATGTCACAAAATCTCGTTTGCCGCAGGTACAGAGACGAGATCTTCACAAGATGCGAAGAGAATTTTCCGAATTCTGCAATAACTATGAGTTAATAGTTTTGAACGGAAGGACAATTGGAGATACTGAAGGAAACCTTGCATCTATCTCTAACGTTAATGACGTATGTGCCGCCTCGCCTTAAAGTCTGCGACAAATACTAGGAAAAGGCTTAGTCTTTTGCCTAAACTGTTATGGAGACCCAGAGCGCTACGTAAACAACATAAATCTGAATTTGATTTGAAAGATTTAAAAATAATAATAAAGCTATCTACGCCATTGCAACTAAAATCAAATAGAAAAACAAATTTTAGTAGCGAATGGTTTGATAACCAATGTGTTCATTTAGCGCATTAAAGGAATTTCGAAAATCGCATAACCTTGGAGGTAGAAGAAAATACATAGATGGAAAAAGAGACGATTATTACCAGGATATTGAAAGAAAAATTAATAGTATAAAAGACAGCAAAGAGTGGAAGAGTGGTGGTCACTGGGGAATAAAATTAGGCACCAACAATTCCAAACTGGGGAGGATATTGGAGCCCAAGAGTTCAGGAGCTACTTCAAATCGCTTTTAAACCCATCCAACACTGTTGTAGACATAATGTACGCCCCAAGACTAAATGTAGATAAAGACTTAGATCGACCAATAACAGCAGCAGAAATTAAGTGCGTGTTATCTAAGGTGAAACTGAACAAAGCAGCGGGTGTTGACAGAATACCTTATGAATTTTTTATCAATGCCTCGGATGAGTTCATAGCAAAGTTAGCTTCAGCGTATGACCTGGCCCTAATTAGAAGCAGTGCAGATGAGACCTTTGTGTTTCCTATATTTAAACAGGGAGGTGCTAATCATCCTTGTAACTACAGAGGCACATTCATTATGAACTGTATAGCCAAAATCATGATCGGTATTACAAACGAGCGGTTGTCAGTATGGGTTGAAGAATATAGGAAACTAAACGAATTCTAAGCTGGATTTCGTAAACAGTATTCGACAATAGACAACATCTACGAGTACAACCTAGCGGTAATACGGCAATAATCCAACTAGAAAACAAGAAAGTGTATGCGTTTTTTTGTAGATTTCAAGGCAGCGCTCGACAAAGGGCCAAGAAAGCTCCTAATGTACAAACTTCTCGAAATGGGAGTGTCTTCAAAAATAATTGGTTTTTTTACAAAGTGTATATAAAACCCCAGACTTAGTGGTGGGGACTGGATGTGAACTCTCAGACTCTTTCACACATGTGAAATAAGGATGACTGCTATCACCATTACTTTTTGCGTTGTATCTAAATGATTTGCATGGTGAGGATTGTATTTAGGTTCACTAAATATAAGGCTACTGCTGAATGCCGATGATGTCAAAACTTTGCAAAGGATGATAAATAAATTAGATACATACTGCGATACCTGGGGTATGAAAGTTAATATGAACAAGAGCGAAACAATGGTTTTCAGAAGAGGTGGGTGACTAGGAAGGCAAGAGAAGTGGACGTACAAAGGTGAACCAGTGAAAATTGCTGCTGAGTATAAGTATGTTACTTAGGAGTAATACTAACATCAGGAATATCTTTTCAAAGCATGTTAATAGCAGGAACTCGTGGGCGCCGTGGCGTAAGTGGTTAGTGTGTCGGATCACTTCGCATGAGGTTCCAAGTTCGAATCCTAGAAAATACCAAAAAGTTTTTTCACGGTCCCACCTCTCGCGAGCGTTTGACAAACATCCGAGAGTATTGTTGTCACGAAAAAGCTTCTCAAATCGCCGTTCGGATTCGGCATTAAACTGTAGGTCCCTTCCATTCGTGTGAAAAATATAACGCACACAACATGAGTGGTTGCGAGAAGCTAGGCCCTGACACTTTAAAGAGCTGTTGCGCCAAATATTTGTATTTTTTTTAGCAGGAACTCTGCAACTTAAATTAGCATAAATGCTACATGGAAAGATTTATTTAAAAAGAAAGAGTTTACAGTTAGATCGAAATGGAAGTTGTTTCTAGCTAGCCTGCAGAGCAATACAAACATATGCAGCGCAAGTATGGGGGTATTCTTGTTTTGGAAAGGTAGATAAACTGCAACGATATTTTATAAAACGTATGGTATAGTAAAACTGCCTGAGTTTACTCCAAACTGTGTGATAGCGATAGAAACTGGAGCGGAAGAAGGCTATATTTACACCTTGAATCTACATATACATTATATTGCAAAGACGCTTTTTGAATACGGTGTAGAGAGGCTTCCACGTAAACTCTCGAAGATGATAAAGACTAAAAAGCTATTTTGGCTGAAAGAGCTTCAAAGGTTGGGGTCAGACTTTGGCCTACAGTATGTACAGTACATACATAGTGTTCAAATTTACATTCAATCATTTAAGAAAACATCTGAACGCACTCTACCCATACGTAACATCGAATGCATCCAAATTCTTTTTCCTTAATTTCTTTCTTATTCATTCGTGTGCAAACAACCACCAATAAATCGTATTATAAAATAATGCGTGAATTTATACAAATAAACTGTTTTTTTAGAAAGCAATAATTTTACACATAGCTGTCCAGTACCATTGATGAATTCCAAATTTCCCTATTAAAGACATTTCGACACTACGACAGCAACATAGGATATCGGAAGATAACAATGCTAAATATTGCAAAAAAAAAAATACATGACACATTTACGTGCTCTGTGAATGTCCAAAGATACACAGAAGCCGTTGTAAAGTTCAAACTCGAAAGAAACTCGAGACTTCAGCAGAACGCACATTTAAATAAAGCGGTACAACCGTTTTCCCCTTACTAAATTTTTTCTCAATTTTAGATTTTCTTCCAAAACGTGGGTTATTTTCTCTCCAAGAAACTCATACTTCCACCCTAAAACCCCAGAAGTGCTTTCAAATGCCTAACGAAAGAACAATATTGTATTTTAAGACCCGTCAACATTTGCTTGACAAGTTGACGAGCATCGAATTTATTATGAAACGACATATACTCGCAAATTTTTTTCATTATTCAAACTCGTCGATTATTCATTTCCATTATTCACACTTCACTTGGCAACTTCTTAACAATTTTATGGATCAAAAATGTATTTTCTTGACAATTCAAACAGGCCTCTGATGCCACCTAGAGCCCCGAATCCTTCAATAGTTGGACGGTAAGAAGCTTAAAGTAATTAATATGCAAAATATGTTGTTGTTTAAATTCAAGTGTCCAGCTTAGTCAGAGCCTGTATGGAATAAATTATGGAATAATTTTAAACTCTTACCACGCATGTCTAAAACTCCATGTCCCTAAAACTTGGCATAGGTGTGACTAAAGCTATGCAGCATCTAAGTTCACATTGAGAATTCCATCGCAAGATGTTCCAAGGGATGTATTTTAATTCAACGCTAGAAGCTAAAATTATATTCCATTAACTAAACAAAAAACCACTCTAAATGTCAAATTGTGAGAACAAAGTTATGATACTTTTCAAAGAAGGAATGCCAGTCTCTTCCATGGTAATCACAACTGGACAAAGTGACACCTAATTTATAATCGTAAGTTAGGATAAGCTTTTGACACGGCCGACATAACAAATGGAATTATCTGTAATCAAATAAAAAAGTGTCTATGAAATCTCCATTAAGATGAAAGACAAGTGATAAATAAAACATCAGCCGACATACGAATGCCTCGGGTAGAGAATGAAACCATCAGTTTTTTATTTATATGGACTGTTCACTGGAGGAAAGGATACTAAGTGCGTATTTGTGATTAATGGGATTTCTTGTTGCTTATTAGAGATGAAATATCTTTTTACATCGAATATAGTTTGACAATAAAATACTTCGCTTCATGGAATATAATGAGGTATTTTGGAAACGGTTAACGGGCATAACGAAAAGTATCTACTCTTGGAAGGTCTAGACTCAGACTACGATTTTGTAAATGTAAACGTGTCACTCGGAGCCTGGAATTTGAAATGAGTGGCGAATATATTTTTGGTCAACAAACGCGTAAAAAATGATTTCCTGACCCAGACTTAGGGGTATTGCACTCAAAAAAAAACCCCTAATTAATGGATATCCTCATCCGTAATATAGCAGAGATAGTATCTACAAAGGAACAATCTGCAGCTATTGAAGACTGATTATTATTTTTTCATTGGATTGAACACAGGTGGCCGACTTATGCCTGTAGTACAATAGTTTATACCGTGGAATATGTTCCGAAGAACTGGATGGATTATTATCCTAGCAGACAAGCAACAAAACCCCACCATCACCTGGCGACCACGCGAACATCTGCCAAAACTCATTTTTTTACAGACTAAGCAAACTATTGCGCTCACTGTTAGGCGCCTCAAAAAGCGATTACTTAGTGTGAGCAAGAGCAGAAAGCAAAATGAACAAGTTTAGTCACAACGAGGGAGATGCGCATTAAAATGCAAATACTTGCTTGCTTCTGCATCAAGAATACCATATGTCCAACTGCAACTATGGAGGTATTCCTAAAGCTAACCCTGTTTCACTTTGCAGTTGAGCAAAAGGCGAATCGGGTAGTATTAAGGTTGGCAAAAGAAGGGATTGGAAGGAAGAAAAGCATCAGTTCGAGAGAATATGACGCGCTTCTCAAGAAAGTTCTCCTTCTGACAATCCTTAGGGACGACAGTATCAGGAAATCTAAATTTGGGGAAAAAATTCGTACCAAGCTATGTAAGTAACAAGAAAGATTGGAGCGACAAATACACAATATACCGACTGGGCAATTAGACAATAAAGTGATATACAGACAGTTCAAGAACTGAAGAAGGAACAGGGACATGCGTATTTGGGCCGAGAACAAAGCACTCAGTACCTATGGGGCAAGAGTACCACCATCTTTGAGGCTGAAATATGTGCTATACATATAAATAGATGTGTCTAACTCCATCTCAAAGGAAGGTACAGTAACTGATAACAGACAGTCAATTAGCTATCAAAGCACTTGACTCATATGTCATTAAGTCAAAACTTGTATGGGAATGCCGACACAAACTTAAGAAATTGAGAGTAAAAACAATGAGGTTACCCTATACTGGATACCCGGTCATGTCGGGGTAGAGTGCAGTGAAGCAGCAGACTCTAATACTCCAGGTCTGAGGCAAGCTAAGATACTTTTGGGATGATACAACGAGAAACGATTCGAAACATGCATCTGCCTTAACAAGAATTACCTACGCGTCCTAACAGGCTTTCTAACGGGGCACTGCAAACTGAGGGAGCATTTAAGTAAACTAGGCATAACAGATGAAAGCCTCTGCAGATATTGCAATGGGTCCAGTGAGACTCCGGAACATTATCTGGAGTCCTGTGGGGCATTGGAAAAATTGAAATTTGTGGGCAAATACCAACTATCAGATGATGATATGTTAACCATACTTCATTTTCAGATTCCTTAGATAAACCGGGTTGGAGAGGGTGGTCTTGGGTGAATTAGTCTAGCCAAGGCAAAGTAAGAGTGTGTGGACCTGCATTGCGATTGATCGGGAAACTACTGACTGCCCAAAACTTGGCTTGGGCCAGTAGCGCAACAATCAAGTTCGTGATGAAGTGCTTACTTTACCTCCTAGTGGTGGTCCCCGGGCAACTATACGTATAAACCCTTATACGTATAGGCCAAAATTGTAAGTGCGGGTTGTCTAGGGCCTTGATTCTAGGCTAGGTAACGTGGGCCAGCAACCTGCGTTACTGAAACCAGCTCGCTACTGAAACCGACACTATGCCTCGGATAAGGACTGATCACATGTTGACGACTTTTGGCTATTGTACCCGGACAAAGATAGGTTTCTGGAATGTAAAGACGCTCCTCGACTCGGGAAGAGAAGGTCCTTACAATGCCAGATTCCTCCAACTGGAAAAGGAATTCATGCGATATAAACTGGACATTTTGGGGGTAAGTGAAGTAAGATGGTTAGAAGCGGGCGAGTACCAGTCTCCAACGCGTAACACTGTACTACTCTATTCTGGAAGACCATCCGGAAGTCCGCGGGAATATGGAGTCGGACTACTGCTAACAACAACAGCACGCAAGGGCCTGATTTCCTGGCAGCCTCATGGTGATAGGATTTTGACGGCCAGATTCCGGACTAGAGTACGACGCGTCACTATCATACAGTGTTACGCCCCAACGAATAGTTCGTCTGAGGACGAAAAGGAGAGCTTCTACAATCTCTTAAGCGCCGTCTTCAACACAACACCAAATGGAGACATTGTCATAGTGATGGGGGATTTGAATGCCAAGGTAGGCAGCGACAACGAAGGGCTCAAGCATGTAATCGGGAAGCATGGACTAGGCAACCGCAATGACAACGGCGAAAGGTTTGTGGATTTCTGCAATGCCAACCGCCTTGTGATAGGTGGCACCATGTTTGAGCACAAGACCTGCCACAAAGTCAGCTGGGTTTCCAATGACAGGCAAGCAACCTCCAACCAAATTGACCATTTTGCTATCAGCCGCCGCTTTAGAAGCAGTCTCCTGGACGTCCGAAACAGACGAGGGGCAGATGTGGGGATAGTACGTGATCACCATCTTATGATAGCTACTCTCCAACTACGCACTGCTGCAGTTCGAAGATCCCACGACAACACAAGAATGCCCAGGTTCAACATCGATAGACTTAGTGATCCCTCAGTGCGCCAACAATTAAGGGAGCACTTTTCGCAAGGTGTGGAAGCAATCAGCAGCTCAATGCCCGCAACCATCCAAGACCATTGGTGTGCTGTGAAAAATGTTTTTACATCTGGTGCTGAAAGAATTGTCGGTCGATCGCAGGGAAGACATAGGGCGTGGCTTTCCGAGGATACCTGGAGACGGATTGACGAACGAAAACAGCTAAAAGCTCGCGTTGCAGCTACCCCAGCAGCAGGGAGAAGCGAGCTAGAGTCCCTATATCGCATGAAGATGAGAGAAGTTCAGCGTAGCGTACGACGTGACAAGCGCAACTACATCAACGCGCTGGCTACAGAAGCAGAAGAAGCTGCACGGAGGTGCGACAGCAGGACTGTCTACAGAATCACGAAAGAGCTGACAGGTGGTCGCAGCTCCAGCCAATACCTAGTGAAAAGCCTAGACGGCTCCTTGCTCATTTCGGATGAGGACCAGCTCAAGAGATGGAAAGAGCATTTTGCTACGGTTTTGAACCGTGTATTCGCTAGCGATATGCTCCCAAATCAGACTGAGATGCCCGAGGTGAGAAGTTCCCGAATACGCACCACGACTCCCAGTAAAGATGAGATCATTACCGCGATCAAGGCACTCAAAACCAACAAGGCGGTAGGACTTGACGGTATTCCAGCAGAGCTCTTACGAGCAACGCCAACAACATCGGCTGAGCTTCTGCTTCCACTTATAGATAGAGCTTGGGAAGCTGAGAGCTTTCCTAACGAGTGGAAAAAGGGAATGATCGTCAAGCTTCCTAAGAAAGGAAATTTAATGGAGTGCGGAAACTGGAGGGGTATCTGCGTGCTGCCTGCTGTAGCTAAGATAATAGCTAAAATCATCCTTGAGCGAATCAAACAACATCTCGAAGACACACTCGATGCCGAACAAGCAGGTTTCCGCTCTGGATCCTCCTGTGCCGACCACATCAACACCCTGCGGATTATCATCGAACAGTGTGTTGAATATCGATCGCCACTGCACCTGCTGTTCATCAATTTTGAGAAGGCGTTCGATAGTGTCAACAGGGAGTTTATTTGGCGTGCCTTACGCAGGAGAGGCATTCCCGATAAACTAATTGCTATTATCAAAGCTACATATGAAGGCTCCAAATGTCACGTTCTGCACAGGGGAAGGTTGTCTGAGGAATTTGAGATCCAAAGTGGGGTAAGACAAGGCTGTATCCTTTCACCAATATTATTCCTATTGGTGATTAGCGATGTGCTTCATGCAGCTTTGTCGACGGGAAACGGAGGAATTCGATGGACTCTTACATCTCAACTGAAGCATCTTGACTACGCAGACGATGTATGCTTACTCTCCCACAGAATTATGGACCTCCACCAAATGGCAGCAGATGTGGAGAGGGAGGCAGGTGTCGTCGGGCTGAAAATTAATACGACAAAAACTAAAATTATCAGCCTTGGAACTAACTCATCGGCTCAAATATGCATTGCTGGACAACCGGTAGAGAGAGTAGAGGATTTCCAGTATCTTGGGAGTATTGTCTCGACCGATGGTGGAACCGAACTGGATATAGCCAACAGGATCGCCAAAGCAAAGTCCGCGTTCGGGATGTTGTCCAAAATATGGCGAAGCAATGCAATCAGTTTGAGCACCAAAATAAGACTGTTCCGCTCCAACGTTGAATCCGTGCTGCTATATGGTTGCAGCACGTGGAGAGTGACCACTACTATCACCAGAAAGCTGCAAACGTTCGTTAATAGGTGTCTGCGCAATATCTTAAGGATTTTCTGGCCCAATCGTATCTCTAACGAACACCTTTACGAGAGAACGGGTCAGGAACCAATAGGCACAACTATCCAACGGCGGAAGTGGCAGTGGATTGGTCACACGTTCCGAAAGGGTGACAGCTCCATAGCGAACCATGCTATGCAATGGAACCCTCTAACTCAGGATGGCAGAAGACCTGGCGGTCCGCGGAAAACATGGCGCAGAACAGTCGAGAAGGAGGCACGGCAGTTAGGGAAAAGTTGGGGAGAACTCAGACACATTGCCAGAAACCGTACACGATGGCGCGTAGGCGTAGTAGAGGCCCTAGGACCCACAAGGGGATACAGGACATACAGGACATAAGTAAAGTAAGAGTGTAGGAGAGTCAAACACAATCCGAATTAATTATAATGGGAGAGAAACTCTAAGGAACAAACTTCTCCAATATATTAGCAGGGCATTGCAAGACAAATGATAACAACAATAGTAAATTGTGTGAAGTCGTTTCTACTGAAACACAGCAAATCTATCGATCTAATCTACATATGGTCTGATTTTTTTTAAGATTTAGATTTGATTTTATTTATGTCGCTTATAAAAATTACAATCGTGTATTTAAGATACAATCAATAAACTCAGTCACCACCTCCACTTCCGCACCATTCAATTTCCATTTTTCTTTCAACCGCATTCTGCCTCCACCCTTCTTGAAAATCATGATTTTCGATTTATCCAAGTTAACTACAAGGCTCCATAAACAACAGTATTCATATAAACGATTAATCATAAGCTGGTGAGTTTCTGGTGTATTTGCAAGCAGAACTATGTCGTCAGCAAACATCAGGGCCTTTATGCATGATCCAGAAAAGTGTATACCTCCTGGCAAGCAATCGGTAAGATCGTCAATAAATAGCGCAAATAGGGCTGAGCGCACATCCTTGTCTGACTCCTGATTTTGCTTGGAACCACTCGGAATTCGCTTCTCCATCCCATACCGTTACCCGAGTATCTGCGTAAAGCTTTTCCAAAACTCTTCCAAATTTTCGCAACAATCCGATATTATAAAGCTTGTAGAACAAAGCATTTCTATCCACGGTGTCAAAAGCTGCCTTGAAGTCTACGAAAAACGTATAGAGTTTTTTGCCCTGCAAGATATATGATTCTGCTATACTTCTCATGACGAATATATGGTCGATGGTAGAATACCCAGGCTTGAATCCGGCTTGGTACTCCTTTAGGAGGTTGTTGGTGTCAATCCATGCCGTCAGCCGTCTTTGAAGGACTGCAGTAAATGCTTTATAAGAGACATTCAAAAAGGAGACGCCTCGATAGTTTGCCGGGTCAGCTGGGCAGCCTTTTTTGTATAAAGGGTATATTAGAGCTTCTTTAAATTGCTGCGGAATCAGTTCTTGCTCCAACACGTTATTAAATAACAGAACGAGCTTATCTCTAAATAAATTGGTCCCATACTTATAGAACTCAACTGGTACCTTATCAGAACCTTGGGCGTTGCCGTCCTTCCGGTTATTGAGTCCTTTAATTACTTCTTCTCGGGTGATAGGTGCATTAAGTATATCGTTATCAAAACCAGGAGCTGCATACTGAAATGATACCCTCATTATATTAGGATTTAGTAGGTTTCTAAAGTATGTAAGAAGCATGTTCGAGCTCAAGTTTCTGCTGATAACTCCTTTTCTTCCATTGATTTTCCGTGCTAGGACCCAAAACTGGACTGCGTTACGGCACTGGGCCAGTCTTCGCGCTTCTGCTTCATAATACAGCTTCTTTTTTGTTCTGCATATAACCTTATTATTTATTTGTCTTTAAAGAAATCACCACTGAACTGTCGGAATAACTTAAGCCATAGAAAGGACGGATGCCTCGCTCTTCTACAGTCATTATCAAACTAAGGTTTGATAGCGTCTTGTTACTCTTGCTAACCATGTAGCCTGGATATGAGTTCTTTATAATTTCTTCCATACCATTAAAGTCTAACGCCGGTCGCGATTGTAAATGCCTATCCAGCTGCATTCTGTACACAGAGGCCTTAGAAGCGCTCCATACCATCTTGAGTAGCGGCATTAGTGCTCGTGTTCCTTCCGAATGCATATCTTTAAAGCCAAATGTTTCAATGAGAGGAAGGTGATCAGAATAAGGTACTTGGCCCACTTCTAAGTCTGTTATATACGAATCCCATTCGCCGCCTATTAAACTATAGTCAATGACTGATGTGCCTTGCTTTCCGACGAACGTGAAGTCGCCGTTGTTGTCACTTTTACCGGTTCCATTTTGAACTCGAAGTCCGTATGAGTTGCACAATTCGAGTAATTTCCTTCCATTCCCATTGCAAATAAGATCCTTGGAGTTTCGTTTTTTCCCCACTTTGCCATTTTCCGCTCCTTCTTCCATTCCTATTCTTGAATTCAGGTCGCCAACAATGAAGATGTTTGGGTTATGGTTGCAAATTAACAGCTCATGCATCTTCTCGTAGTCTCTATCCCAAAAATTGCAGTTTATATGTATAAGTGTATAAGTATGTAGAATTTTTTCCCAGCAATCTGCAGATTCACGAAGCATACCCCACCTGTAGTTTCAAATTGGCACACAATACCCTTGATTTCTTTTTTAAAACCATAGAAACAGCCGCCGATAGCTCTTCCTTTCACTCCAGTTCTGACAGCGGGTATCCATTTAAAGTAATAGCCTACAAATTTTCCTTCGAAGTAACTAAAACTATCCTCTGTTATATATGGTATGTTTCAAAGAGAAATACAAAATCAAATTGGTTAATATAACTATAAAATTCCACAAGCAAAGACTTGCTTCTTATAATTCATTATTATTTCTATTTAATACTATACAACTATTTAAAGTTCAGACGGCATTACTATTAAAAGCGATATTGTAACCCTAATCCAGTTTGGGAGCCGCTGGCTTTTGAGGTTTCCGAGTTGTCTGATATTAATTGCTGAAGTACCGCCGTCCCACTTCAGCCGATTAATAGTGTTTGACCTCGAATTTGTGCATGAATGTTGTTATTTTTAGCAAATATATCACGTTGGAGTTTTTGTAGTCTTTTTCGTTTTTCACGCGATGCTGCAGTATAGTCTCGATGTATGGAGACGCCGGTTCCTTTAATTTTACCTGATGACTTGAGTATGCGCCCCACATCCTCCCTGTTGTGCATCTCGACAATGACATTCGCGACTTTCTCGTTGCTGGAACCCTGAAATACTTTACAAAGCCTAGATAGTCTGAAAGGAGTTCATATGCCAAACGAAGTGGAGAAGGTGTTGGTGCTTGCACTAGAGATCTATAAGATTCTTGTGACATCAACAGGAAATGAGATATTTATTACCACCACGCAGACAAAGTCGAGAGTATCTGCTAATTGTCAATGTAAAGATCATTGGTTCAGGGTGGCTTTAATGGGATAAGAAATAGAATAACAGAAAGGACTTTGCATTGGCAGTTATCCAAGTACGATTTGATCCAGTAGATAAGTCCCAATTGAGAACCAACTGTTTTAATTTGAATTTAAGAGTAATAATTACATGCGAAATTTGTAACGAATGCAACCTTGTCGAACACCGCTTCGAACATATCGTTTTCTCGAAATTTATAGAAATCAAGTATACAGTAGGTCTGTACTCAAGCCATTGCTCAATAATGATCCGTATGGTGTCAATGTGATCAACACACGAGGATCCAGAACGGAAACTAGCTTGTTCTGGGGGGTGGCAATGGATAGTGTGTTTGCTCGTTAACCGATGTGTGCAAATTCAAGCCCCAGCGGGGTAGAAGTGTACAAGGTGTGGATTAGTACATAGGTGCATTCCTGGCACCGATTATTCGGGTTTGCGAATCGTGCATGCTAGTAGCATGGGCTACTAGTATCTTTAAAGATTACCACACCCCTTGGCGCAACCAAAAAAAAAAACGAGGATCTAGAACCGAAACTAGCTTGTTCTCGGGGGTGTCAATGGTGTACTGTATATGTTTGGCGATTTTCGTTAACTGATGTGTGCAAGTTCAAGCTCCAGCGGGGTATAGCAAAATCGTCAGCCACCGAAGTATAAAAAGGAAAACGAATAACATGAAAGAGTTTTTCCAACCACTGCATCAAAGGGAGGTCTTGCTGTTCCAAGCTTTCTCTATTAATCTGTTCATACTGATGGCGAAGCTTTATAGAGCTCCACAGAAAGACTGTCAAGCGCCACCGATATGTGAAATGTATTCTTGATTTTGGGCCAAATCTTCACCCACAATACCACTCAAAATTATAGAAAAATGCTCTCTCTAACGTTTTATTTGATCTTTACCAGACACCAGGATAGAACCGTCCAGGTGTAGACAATAGCTGTGACCAGCTACCAGCTATTTAGTGACGCTTTAAGCGGTTCTGCGGTCGCATCTGCTTGCTATTTCTTCGGCCTGTTCAGCCAGTGTCTTGATGGTTTTTCACCTATCATAATACACCCTACTCTGTACTTCCATCATCATTATGTTTGACGAAGTACCAAGTACAGGTCCACCTTACACAGTACCAGCAACACTCTTTCAGGTTTCTTGTCTTTATTCCTTAGGATTCCATAACAATATCACCATCTCTACTAATTCCTATTTACTTTAGAGTCATTGACGTCAATTCGTTTGATGTCCTTTTCCTAAAAAAAAAACTGTTTTGAACATTTTTCAATACTAATTCACTTTTTCTAGCACTATCATCTGAAGAACTATCACCTTGAAACTTACTCAAAAGTACACCAGCAGAACAAAGCCAAAGCCATTCTCTTTCTCCATTCATCCGCCGCGCATAATAGTCCTTGCTAAAGTGAGCACAGTTTTTTTCCTTCATTTTTATGAATTAAATTATCACCCGCTCCATAAACTGCCTATCAGCTGCGACATCCCACTGAACCCACTAAATAGAGGTGGAAACTATCAACACTTACGGAACACCTTCAAGGAGCGCCCATTCTACATAATTTCATTAACACCTCTTGCAGCTGAAACATCCTCCTCAGGCCACAAATATAAACAATTTAACTCCGAAAGAGTACCACAATGTCATTCGGAATAATCACCCACTCAACGCACAAAGGACATGCGCATATCCTTGCTCTCTCTGGCCAATTCCAAACTCCAAACGGAACTGGAATCTCACTTCCAGAGGATGAAAAAACGGAAAAATCAAACTCAACCAACGTCACAAAGGCATCATCTTCACTGTTATACAGAGAAACATAATTATCCTCAAACGAAAAGTTAGGTCAGTAGTAACTTCTGGTCCTTACTGGAAATACGTGTGTGTACCTCGCTCGTTCAAATTAGCTGGTGTTTGTGATTCTCCTCTCTCTTTTAGAAATAAAAAAAAAAGAAATAGAAAGGATATAGCAAATCCCTTTCGATATCTACAAATACAGCAAGAATAGCTATCCTCCATAAAACAACAACAAAATATCCTCCCAGTGAAACATTTTTTTTCAAATGTGAGAGTGCTATCGCTTCCTTGATGATAATTTAAAAGAAAATCCTTAAGAAATTCAGTGCCAGTGCAGTGATAGTGAGAAAGGTGACAGAAAAAATAAAACTTCAAGGATACCCAGGATTATTAACTCTGTTGGATTACTCGCTCTCTTAGTTGGATATCACACAATAAGGATACTCATTTCTGAATGGTTGGTATTGAGCTAATTTTATTCAACAAGCATCTCTCCTTGGAAAATAATACAATCATTCTATATATTAGTCGAGTTGTTGCCGAGAATAATTCAATTAGTCCCCCCGGATAGACCCTTTCATCTTGCGCGCTCTGTATATGTGTACATGTCCTGGGAAAGCAGCAAAAAGTAATCATCCCCACGCACTCTGTCGTTTTCTATTTCTGTTATGCCACTTTGACACTTCGTTATTATGTCAAAGTTCCATTTGCTCCATTCCTCCCGACCGGCCGACCGACTTCGGCAAGGACACATACGCATCTTTCACAATCGACAGGCACACTCTATGCTGTGTATCTTTAAGAAATGGAAATGGAAACTGAATACTAACAATTGTCAGCCAGCCGTTTGTTGTAGAAGGACACACTTTGCCGTTGTGTATAAGGAAAGAGTGAAGCTATTTGTGGGTCGTCGAGAACAATGTCATCTCATCCTCTAAGGAAATGTGTACTCTGTGCTTTATGACGCAGAGTCCTGTTGATTTTAGGTTAGTGCTTATGCCACCCCGATTAGGGTCATAAATTACCGTTTAAGTGGCTAAGGAGCAAGAGTGTCAAATTTATGATATAAGAAATATGGCCGGCAGCAGAAATATATGCGAATAGTTTTCCTTTAAAAGATTTATTTCCTCTCGGCCAGAAATTGCTGTGCAGTGCATAGCAGTGGGGGAGGCTGCCTTAAGGATATTTGGTTAGGATATAGTATACGGTTTCTGTCAGTCAAGTGTGCGAACAGATTTTCCGGTGATTTATGGATTTTGGATAAATTTGTTTTTATTTTCCAAGGAAAGGACGCTCGCAGAGGTTCTCTTTTTGCTTGAAGAAGATTGCGATGCCATAATTACTTGGGGATTTTCTATCGGGTCGCTGTCGAGTCTTATGCTAAATTGTTTCAACCCTTTTCTAGGTTTTGCCTCTGTCACGAAGAGGATTGGCGGTTGTTACTCACTTAGGATGAATTTCATAAGAAAGAAAAATATTATAACAAACAAAATTGTGGGAAGAGTCTTGAGGGAAGAGAAACTCCTATTGCTACTTTAAAAGTAAATCTTCATATTTCACACAAAAGAAGTAAAACAAATGTTTGAGTAATAAGGTAGAAACTAAGCAACTGCTTGATTTTTTTTATTGAATATTTTACTATTCATTCACTATTGGTTTTGGGGTTATTTTTTTTTTTTAAACCAAGCCCTAAGGTTGAGTTAGCTATTGAATCTGAAGTGAAAAGTCCTGACTGACGAGGTAGCGTTACAGTCCGGGGTGGACATACAAACCTCTCCAGCTAGCCCGGTTACGAGCCAGCAGGCTCCAGTTGCGCACGCCATGTTGGTTGAGGTCCCCTTCCACTTGTTTACGCCACCTACCTCGAGGTCCTCCTCTACTGCGCCGTCCATCCGGGATGGATTCGAAGACTTTACGGGGCGAAACGTTGGGTTCCATCCGCTCTACATGACGCAGCCATCTTAGTCGCTGTATGTGAACTCTTCTGTCTAAGTCGATGTCCTTACATAGGCCGTATAGTTGGGCATTTTACCTTCTTCTTCACTCGCCGTCTATGCAGTCGGGACCAAAGATCGCTCGAAGAACTTTTTTTTTAAAGTAACCAAGGGCATCCTCATCCGATTTTGACAAAGTCCATGCCACTGCGCCATACAGCAGGGCTGGGATGATAAGCGTCTTATACAGAGTTACTTTAGTAGTTCTCGATAGGGCTTTGTTACGCAATTGCCTTCTTAGCCCAAAAAAAATGCTGATTGTCAAGAGTAATTCTTCGTTTGATTTCCCTACTGGTGTCATTTGCGGAGGTCACCATAAAGTCCAGGTCGACAAAGTCGTTTACTACCTCAGAATTATTGTGGCATTCTGTTCAAGACGCCGATGTGGCGTGTCCTTCGTTTAGTTTGCTTTCATTGACCGCTAAACCCATCTTCGCTGCCTCGATCTCAATACTAGCAAATTCCCCACTGACGGCCCGCTGAGTTCTTTCCACTATGCCAATGTCATAGGCGTAAGCGACTAGTTGTACAGACTTGTAAGAGATAATACCTCCGGTGTTGGCTTGTGCGTTTTGTACAATTGTTTCAAATATTATGTTTATGTCTAAGACCTTTCCTGACATCGAACGATTGGGTGTTCTTGCCTACTTTAATGGAGCAGCGAGAGTTCTCTATCGTCGTTCTGCATAAACTGACAAGCTTGTCAGGGATGCTGAGACTAGATACGCTATCATAGGCAACTTTGAAATCGATGCAAGGATGATGTGTATCGATTTCATATTCATGGGTTTTTTCCAAGATCTGCCGTAGTGTGAATATTTGGTCAATGGTGGACTTTCCTGGTTTGAAACAGCACTGATATCAGTTTAGGCGTACACGTAAAACGGCAGACAGGATTTAATAAATAAAAATTGCTACTACTACTTGGCGATAGTCACCAGGGTCATTCGGTTATTACTTTTTGCTACAGGTATTACTTTTGATAGTTTTCAGTAGCTTATAACTCATGTCAAAAATAACTGAAATATGGAACCTAACAGTTTTCGAGAAAATCGAGTTTCACCAAATCCGCGTTAAGTACTTTTGGTGTTAAAAAGAAAATTTTGATTTCGCCTCGAATTGTGATCCCGCATACCTCAAATATGAAGTCTGAAGTTAGTCTGTCCAATTCTTAGTCTGCAGTCAGCTACGAATGAATACGGATAAACGAACAGACGGTCATACGGACATACGGACAGACAGACAGATAGAATTAATGGACGCAATTTCTAAAATGTCTAGTTAATAGTAATACCAATCCGTACATATTCAATGGCCAGCTAATCCTGCATGAGGATCGTGGGGGTAGGATGCTCAGGTGGACTCTTCATCCTTCTCGATCCTCCGCCATTGAGTCCAACTCATCAGGAGGAATCCCTAGATGGATCCAGGAGAGATTTTGGACTTGATCCAACCATCTGTTTCCAGGCCTACTGAGGGGTCGCCTACCTGATGGCACGGCAATCACGGCATGTCTTGGAAGCCGGTCTGTGGCCATAAGCACTACGTGACCCAACCATCGAAGCATAGATCGTTCCGTTCGGAGAAGTAGCTGCTTAACATTGAGCGCCTCGCTCACTACGAGTTATTCCAGCAACACCGCGAAGGAACCTCATTTCGGCAGCTTGTATCCGCGATCTTATTCTTTCAGTCACTACCCGCATTTCATGACCATAGATGAGAGTAGGAACATGCGCCGAGTTAAAAACCGATAGTTAAGCTTGAACACTAAGTTCGGCCTTCCTTATAATAGATGGACCAATCTCTCTCAAAATTGATCTAGCCTGACAAATTCTATAGGATAACTCGGAATTGCTCTTTACATCACTCGCGAATAAGATCCTGAGGTACTTAAACTTATCCACCTACTTCAGTGGGACTCCGCTAACATGCAAAGTGCACTGGGCGTTCTGTAATCGACCATTAATTCCTATTTGTTCACGTTTACCTTCAATCCTGCATCATCACAAATAGCTACAAACCTCTAGAGTAGTTTAAGAGTTTTAGAGCCTATCTGCTTTGTTGAAGGGATGGCAACTATATATAGCCGACCTTTAACAGCCTCCCCAACAAGCTCAACGTCCTTCCCTGTGAGCGATAATATGTTCCATGTGGCTATCCTAACTCGATGCCGTTGTCGAAATTTATAGAATCCATCTGTGCCCCTATCGGTGCATAGCGCGAATTACACGTCGTGACCGCGCTCATCCATTGACCCCGTAATGGTTCACGAGACCATTGACAGGAAGCTCGTATGCATTTCGGGTTATACCCGGTCGGCTGCCGAGCGGGACAGGCCGATCACCAGACGCTCATATACTGACACCCTTCATGCCTGGCTCCAAATGATGCTCTGGCTTACCAGGTTTAGCAATATCTAAGGCCAGTCTTCGTCTTTTCGTTATCTTGGGGTGTGCGCTTTGTTAACCATGACTGGATTGCATGGATGGGAATAACTATAACGTTGCCCGCTGCCCACCACAAGGAGGTCAGCTATCAGGGGGGGGGCAGTAATACCAAGATTGATCAAAATCCCGAGGTCGGAAATGTGGAAGTAAAAACCAAATGTGTGCAACGAAAAGAGAAGACACATTAATTCACAACATTTGAAGCGAAAAGACTTACAATTTCATAACTATGAAGCACATGCAATTAATTTACTTAACATTTGCTTCTTTGTATACGAAGAGGTTTGAATCAAGTATATGTATGGGCTAAGGCTAATGATATCCTGCATTTTATAGAAGTTGGCTCCTTTGTACTCAAATCAACTAGCTGTTCCTCTCCCTGAGGTGTCAGACAAAACTAGCCGGCTAACTTATTCTCGGAAAAGTTGTCATTGCCCAATAACTTATTTGTGACCAGGGAATGCCGTCAAGATCAGGGGCCGTAATATAGAAGAGTATGTAGATAGGATATAAGATACTAATTTCTCCCAGTCTAGAAAAGTCCAGGAAAAGCAGGGATAATATAGTGAGTGGAGTGGGTAGTTGGATATCATATTTGCACTTAAATACTTGTTTAATACGTTCCAACATTTCTGCTAACATTTATTCATTTTCACACATAACATAGCCTTCAATCGTCATATTTCGACTGTTCCAACAAACAAATGATGCTGTAAATGTATCTATCTACGAGTATTGGAGTTCGCGTCTCAACTCAATAGCTTCGCAAAACACAATATGCACCCGCCGTAGACTTGTTCTTCTTCTTCTTCTTCTTCCTTTTATCAGCGCGGTTATGATCCGAAAATAAGGGATCACAACCCTCCCACTTCACCGCATTTCTACTGATTCGCCTCCGCCGTAGACTTGTTGTCATTGAAATTATTCAAAAGCTACTTAAAGAGTCATACTGATGAAATACGTAATTGTGTACTTGCTCCCCTCCAATCTGAGAATGTCATTAAAATGAACAGCTACTGCAGCGTTTATACTTTAAATCTGAAAACTTCATCTCTTTACCGATGCTCAGTTTATCTTTGGATTTACTCCATTTCCAAAATTTTAAAGCTGTCAGTGTTGTGCCGATAACAATGTTGCTATAACATAAGAATATCACACCGCTGATGTTGATCCCTGCATTTAATAAGCCGGTGTATTCACTCTACCTAAGCAATTTGTTTATTAAGATAAATATGGTATTTCCCCTAAGTAACTCCTTGCTCTACTTCTTGTTCTTGAAAATGTTCATCTGGGAGCACAACTACATTTGTCAATTCAGCTATTAATCCTAAAATCTCAGGATAGAAAGTCAAAGTTTCGATATAATCCATTGATCCTGGCAAGCAAATAGCTATTTCTGAAGTTTCCTTATCGGTGAGGGCAGGTAACACTCTACAAAGTTGCGACAGTAAAGCCTTGAGTAAAATTTTATCAATAAATCCATCAATTTCGATTCGACAAATTCCTGTTGTTGCAAAGTGACGTATCTGAAAATCGTTGGCCATAAATCATTTGAGTGTTTGTTTAAAATAGATTCCAATCAGTTTTGTTGAAGAGTCCTGGTGGTGATTGTCCGCTTTCGTCGCCGCATTCAGATTCTGTCATCACAATGGCTTCAAGGTCGTTGTCATATGGTAGTACTAACTTTTTATTCTGCACTTCGTGGTATGTCTTGGTGGGGGAAAATATCCAGATACGATTGCGACGGATGAAATGACAATTCAATAGAATTTATGTTTAAGGTTCGTCGTAAAACTATCTTAGTTTTGATTGCTAGTATTCGACGACCTAGAGAACTATGCATTGACGTAATTTTTAAATTTTTAGGAAAAAATGTTTCATAACATTTATTTCATCATTTTCAATGAATTACGTAATAAGATCAACCATGCTCTTCCACTGGTGCACGTAGATTCGATTCTCCATTTTATTGCAATACTTTAAATGCAATTTCTTCGTCTTTCATAGAAAGACCAATAGGCGCTTTAGTGTTGAGGAGCTTATGATACCAGCACTCACCAAATTAAGTGAGTGTTTCGTAGTACCTTCATCCTCCCAACAGGCGTTACAGATGTAGTTACGGTTGGACTGCAATGGCAAAGGTATACATAGTGGCCTATAAGAATGGCGCAGATTCTTTGATTTAAGTCTTGAGAAGCTGCCCACTGAGTCTAATCCAGCAAGTTCATCAGAGATATAATTTCTCGTTATTGGATTGTAACGTGGCACCCAAGAAGAATCAGGGAATCCACTTTGTGAATGAATTAAAAAAGTTTTAGTATTGCCGAATTTTTTGATCATTTTGAACGTGGGTATAGAGTTGAAGTCTTTATCGGAGCCTGGCTGTCACTGCAGATGAAGATGTCCTGCCAATCCAACAAATTTTAACGGTATATAGTTCCTATGATAGGCTATTTTAGGCTATTGACTAGTCTTGGAGCCACTGTGGTCGCGAGTACAGTCGACTTTCAGTTTGTGCTGCAGCAGGAGATCTGTCGAGTCGATGGATAAATGCCGCTCAAGGTTATCGAAACATCGTATGATTTGTACCAGAAACCACTGTATTTCGGACGCAATGTCGCTTTTATAGCGCTGCCCTTAAGATGACCATCAGGGAAGGTTCAGGAACGCATTTTAAGCAGAGACAGCCTAGTAGTTTCTAAACAGCCAAACTTTCAAGACTTTGCCATCGCGAGTTAATCGAATTTGGTAATATTTTAAAAAATGTCGTACTTTCACCCTTATTTTGTGAGGGATGCTATGGAGCTTAGCTTATTTCCATAGATCAGCAAAATGTTTGTTAGGCGTTTACAAGGCAATAAGGTTACTTTCAGCAAATGATTTGTTTCTACGCTAAACGGTTGTGTTATAAATACCAGCATTGGAGATTCAAAGTTCAAAGGAGATTATCCCATGAAGATAATGCTGCAAATGTACATACATCCTTGTCGTCAGACCTGCACTAGTGTACTGCAATAAGAGAAATTGGAACGTGTCCAACGCTTAGCTGCAATGTGTATGACGGGCTGTCTTCCCTCCACTCCCATTGCTAATCTCAACGATATACTAGATCCAATCCCTGTTTAAGTATCTATATAAACTAGAACCAAACTCAGTCACCATCATATCAGATGGAAAATGTCCACTTTATGCACCACCGTAACGGATATCTTTCCCTACTAATTTTCTTGTGCAGGGTAATGAATACAGCATACCCCTTGGATAACATGCAGTCCCGATATTGTTTAAAACAAAACTACACCTCAAACCATTAGAACGAGATCTCGGGTGGTATACTGATGGATCCGGGTCTGATTTATTCAGTAAAGCATCGCGTCAGCAAATACTTAACTATTTTCCAGGCAAAAATCTTTGTCATTCATCCGGGCGCGTGCTTAATCCTTCTCTGATGGAAAGATGCTCTGAAAGCGATTGAAGTCAAAATTATTCCTGGAGATAATTGAAATGCAAGGTAGGAGAAACATGGCCAATCTACACTGAGTCCCTGCGCAGCACATGTAGGCCATAATTCTTCTTTACTTACGAGTATCATGAACGAAAAGCGATGAGACCTCTCTCCATGTAACCACAGTATGTCCCGCTCTTTGAAGCGAATTTGTCTCACCGAAATCCATTACTGCTATACTTATGTAGAGAGAAGGTCCGAGTCGAGGAAAATACTCTAGAATCCAACAGAGTGACACAATAGGTCTGCATTGCCAGAGCCGATCACCTGATCCCTAATTACAATGAGATAAGGTTACCGAAGGCTAGATATAATAGGGGGATTTATATGAGCTTGATTAACTTAAAAGTCAAACATTTTTGATGCGGTCATCAAATTCTTAAATCCTCTGACCCTTAGAGAACCGAAAACACAGCCACATATGTACATATGAAATGCGAGTCCCAGAAACAACTCAAGTCGGCACCCTGTGTATCCCCTTTCAATTGAAACAATAAACACTCCAAACTTCAATGCAAATATCTACAACAGTTTTCATTTCTAGGATCCAGCTAAAACAAACATCCAGATGGACCGTCGCCATTCGGCTTTTATTTTCAGAAAACTCACAACAATGTTTGCAGTGCAAATTTTATGGCCAAATGTTCTCCATTGATTTTGTGTTCATCTTTGTTCCGATGACGATGATGATGATGATGCTTCAGAATGGAACAGGCACATCTCATCTTTATTTTGTCCTTTTGCTTGAGTGAAGCGGTCGAGGGATTTCTTTTTAATATGCTATAACATTGGCTACCTCCTCTCGCTCCCCATGTCCCTCAGTGGTACAAGTGGAGGACATTTCAATAGTTTTTTTGGTTTCAGGATTTCATTTGTTTTGTCTTTTACGGCAGAGTGGACGTGTACTCGTGTTTTGTATAAGGATAAGGGGATTATCTATGGCCATTGAGTTTGTCCTTTGAATCGAAAAATTTGAATTGCAGAGTGGGTTGCTCCACAGTAGAGATGAGATGAGTTGTTGTGTTGAATGCAAACAAGAAGGTGAATATATGGATATGTGTAGGTAAACAGCAAGAAAATGGGAAACATACACATTTTTGGGTCAAGTATTGATGGAGCACTTGAGAAAGTTTCTTACCTTAAAGGACAAGTGATTTTGTTAAGAAATTTTGTCAGTGTACTCCCCCATTTAATAAAATTCAAAATTTTATTGAAGGGTATTTTGTATGTCTATAATCCTCTTTCCACCCGAAGAAATGTCCTCTTTTTTACTTTACTTTACTTAAGGAGGCGCTACAGTTCGAAGTGAGCACCTTGTTACCACACATCTCCTGTGGATGCGCCAAGTTGTAGGAGATCCCCTTCCATATCTGCCTGCTATAGACGATGAATTCTGATTCTTTTGAGTAGTTCCTCGGGGCTCTGGAATATTTCCGAAAACTCATCGCCCTACCTAATCCAGGTACCTAGTAATTTGTTGGAAACACATACTTCGTTCTATCTGTAACTATAACCAGACACATTATCAGTGACTGCCCATCCGTATAGCTAACTAATTGCAGCGTTCAATGTGTTGACCAGTCAGTTTCGTACTATTTTTCCAGCACAAGATTGCTATACAACATCGAGATGCCCCAATGTTAGCCTCCCGATTTTCATAGAGCAATGAGTACACTTCCATCATCATCCTGCATATGCCAATGAGTTAAGCAAGGATACCAATGCTAGACATGAAGCGGTATAGTTTACGTGGATTAAGTCTGCTATACTTAGCCTTGAAGCTTTTTGAGTCTTCTTCAGAATTCGGTATGAAGTGAACACGTGATCAACTGTTCTTTTCCAGGCCTAGATCGGGCAGATGGCATTGCTGAGGATTCAGACATCTTACAGATGAGCTGGCATATTCGCCCGTCCAAGTCAGCTCATGCACCTAAGATCAACTAAGCCGTTGTATATATCGAATTCAAGCCTTATTATGCATCGATTTAAATCCGTTTGGATGGTTGCTATGTGATCTTAAAGGTATAAACTATCCAACTGTCTGATACCACAGACCTCGGAAATAGTTTTTAAAAATTGTTAACACTCACCGTACTCCCACTATGATGGTTTTATTTTTGATCCTGCAGACTCTTGTATGGGTAGAGGAACTTTGACTTGAATTATGAAAGTCCCGATCCTATTCGTTTCCTGTTGAGCAGCTCTTGTAGTGTTATGCAGAGCCGCTTTGTAGGTGTCATTGTGTTCTGTACTCTCCTGTCACCATTCAGCATCTTTTCAAGGGGTTCGAACTAGTAAGGAAGTGAAAGTAAGCACCTCGCATCTTTTGAGCGTTTGCTGGCAGTGCTACTGCTGATTTTCAGTGTTGTTTGAGGCTTACTTACTTACTTATGTCCTGTTTCCCCTTGTGGGTCCTAGTGGCTTACACGCCATTGTGTACTGTTTTTGACAATGTTTCTTCTCAGATCTCCCCAACTTTTGCCCAGCTGCAGTGCCTCCTTTTCGACTGTTCTGCGACGTGTTCTTCTCGGACCGTCTTTTCGAAACGTGTGACCAATCCAGTGCATCTTCCGTCGTTGGATGACTGTACCAATTGGTTTATGACCCGTTCTCTTTTAGAGGTATTCGTTAGAGACACGGTTGGGCCAGAAAGTCCTTAAGATGTTGCGCAGGCACCTGTTATCGGACATTTGCAGCTTCTTCGTGATAGTAATGGTCAAGCTCTCATCTGCATCCATATACAGCACGGATTCGTCAGAGCGGATGTTAGCTTGATGTTCAAACTTTTGCATCGTTTCGTCATATTTTGGACAACATCCCAAACGCAGACGTTACTTTGGTGATCCTGTTGGCTATATCAAGTTCAGTTCCACCGCCTTAAGGCTTGTATTGAGTTTAAAGAACAGCTGATCAGCAAGTGATCAGCTTGTGACTGCAGGTCATCGATGTTAAAACTTTTCACAGAGGTCCTTGTGGACGTAATTTCGTTGTATATTTGCAACCTTACCTTCTATGCGACGAATGTACGTACGTTCATTGCACTTAAGTAATGTCTTCCGTCGATCCAAATATTATCAATCTATCTCAAAGTTTACTTGTCCCACTAAATAGCATTGGCCTTGTGCCGCATTTTATTTAATAGCCCAGCCTTCCATCGTTATATCGAAATAAAATATCCATTAAAAGCTTCCGCGTAAAATAGTCGGTGCTGTGGAAAATTCTTTTATAATCCGCTCCACCGTTCCTGAATTTTAAGAGGATTCCAATGTAAGGACCATCGAACGAATTTTCCTTTTATTCGATGTACAAATTTCCACATATATTTGTTTTCGGATCCAGAATAATTGCCAGTAGATGCATTCCTTGTTAAAAGGCAGCAGCAATAATTACGCAAACAGACTGATGATGGCAATGCAATTTCATTTGGAGGAAAAATTAAATCCAGAAAATACTCCTTTGACCTATAGCACTACGCTGAGCGCCAATAATGGTCTCCATGATGTGCAAGCAGTGCTATCAATTGCTGTTGCCACTAGTGATGATGATGTTTGGTGCTCATTAAATCTCGTTGGCTGGAAGCTCAATGGACAAACTCTAGTATATTCAACTTTTCCATATTAAAAACAAAGAACGGTCCACCGGGTAAAAGACGGAGCAATATTCCAGTTAATACAATTCGTATCTCATACTCGTTAAGGTAACCTGTTAATACAATTCGTATCTCCTGCTCGAGGTGCGTTGCTAATTTTGCTTTTATTTTTAAAATGTACATACGAGCACGTACGAAAGTTATTCAGAGAAGAAAATAATAATAAATGAAATAATTACAAAACATCCTGGATATGTGCATAAACTTCTGGAACATCATTCGTGCCTCGAAGCACGTACATGTGTACAAATGTAAAATATGCGAATAATTATCTCTGTCTCTCTCTCTCTACCCTCACTGAAATCCTGAATTGTATTTCATTAAATTTCAAACAATATTTTGAGTTAATGTTCGATAACAAGGGAATTGTTGGTGCAACGCAGAATGGTCCTGATACTTTTCGGAACCAATCCAAATCTAAAAAACAAACCGAAGCGAAATGATGGGATAAGAATGAGGACTAGGATGTGGGGAAAAATAGTGTTTCTACAAATTTTGTCAGCAACAAGCTATGGATCGTAAAAAAAAGACAACAGAAATCTATGAGGGCTTAGAGTTGACACATTAAAATTTTATTAAATACTGAATGGCAATCCCCTTGAACGATCCTTGGTGGCAGCAAATGAGAGAAGGGATTAAGAAAATGTTCATTAAGACACTCGCTAGATTAAGATATCCATTGGAATCTTAAATTGAACTATCCTTGTGTTTGTTCTTATGGCGGTTCGAGGCAAAGCATCCACGAGCTACCAGGCGATTATCCAACTCATCGTGATGTCTTTCACCGATGATGATTCGCATGAGATTGCCCTTCGTCTGTCAAGATGTCTATTGCAAGCATTCTCGCTTTGCATTTAGTGAAGCTTATAAACAAAAAATTTAAAAAAAATTTACATCACATAATCTTCATCCATACTACATTATACTCGGGCCTTGTACGTACTGGACCTCCAAGATCTATTGTGCCAGCCAGGTGTTTAGCCGAGAACTGGCTTATATCTCTTGATAAACCTCAACAAAGAACCAAGCTCAATATTCCAAAAGTCTGAGCAGCTAAGTAAAGCCGCCCAAGGTGGAAAAATCATTTTCTTGCAGCCATGGGGCTTTCGCAAAGAATATGTTCTGCCGTCTCTTTTTGTTCTCCATACAGACGGCATACGTCTATATCTGCTACTTCTATTTTGAGCAGATGGTACCTGAGTGGGCAATGGCCAGTCAAGTAGCCTATTAAGGTCCTTAAGTCTGCTGATCTCAAGTAGCTTCTTATACTTACGGCGGTTGAGGTTGATCAACTTTTTTGCCTGCCTTAAGCCCGCGGATTTGGCCCAGTACTCGTGGATATCAGTTTCCCATTGTTTTATTTTGTGTTACTCTATGTAACTCCAAAATAGGATTCAGGACCAACGAGTGGACGGTTGGCACCTCTTCTTGTTTAGCAGTGCGCGCGTTCATTGCCCCCGAAGACTTCGTGTCCTGGTATCCAGGCCACAGTGACGGTGTTTTTTGATGCGAGATCTTCGAGGAGATTGCAACAGTCCCATACAAGTTTAGATCCTATCGTGTAGGATTGTAGAGCCAGAAGTGGATCCTGGCTTTCCGAAAGGATGTAAATACAGGTCCCCTTGACTCTTCTTCGCAGGCTTTCTCGTGCACAGAGTTCGATTGCATGGACTTTTACCTGAAATATTGTTGGTGATTCGCCTAGCGCTGCTGCACATTGGAACCTGGGTCCATAAGCCCTTGCGCCAGTGCTACCATTTTCCAATTTGAAACCATCTATATATCAAGTTTGAGACTTTGGTAAGACTACAAGCCCTTCATTCTTTCATGTATGGCGGTAACCTATAAAATTTCTGGAGAACCGGTATTTCTTGAGCATGGTATCTAAGATTTTCCAGAATCTGCAAATGGCCTGTGAATTTGCCGATTTTAAGGTTTGAAATCTTGTGGAGCCTATGAGCACTCAGCAAAGCTTCTTTGTGTACTGCAAGGTGTAGTTGTGTGAGGCTAAGAATTGCTCCCGTTGCTGCCGTGGGGCACATTTTATTGCCCCTGTGATACCCAGACAGGCCAGACTTCATCCAAAGAGATTACGTGGATTTCATTGCCTCGTAATTACTCAGGCCAAAAGTAGTCGTCGGCCCTGTATTGGCTTTCCAATATGCAGCATTTACGTTTGCCACTCTATTAGTTGAAGCTTTCCTTGAATAAAGGTTCATACAAGGAGCATGAGAAGCGCTCGATCGTGGAGACTGAGAGACTTTATTGCAGGAATGATGTTCGAAAATTTACCAAAAGGTAAAAAGAACATGCCAGGGTTTCAAAGCCAGAACAGAAGCCTGCAGGGACGAAAATGGTAACATAGTAGTAGAATCGCAGTCGGTGCTGAGAATATGGAAGGAACACTTCTGCAGACTGTTAAGCGGCGATGACCACCAATGTTCCGCTGTCAGGCAAAATGAGCCATTCAACAGTGACGATGACAGTCAAGATTCCCGTCAGCCCGATCAGAATGAAGTGAAGATAGCGATATCTAAACTCAAATCCAACAAAGCTGCTGGAGCCAACGGCCTTGCCGCTGAACTTTTCAAGGAGATGAGCTGGTAAGGAGCATGCACCAACTCATCTGTGAAATCTGGTCGGACGAAAGTATGCCCGACGAATGGAACCTCAGCATCGTTTGCCCGATCCTGAAGAAAGGAGACCCTCTGAACTGCGCCAACTACAGAGGTATAAGTCTCCTCAACATCGCATATAAGATCCTGTCTGCCGTATAATGTGAATGCATAAAACCGATCGTCACTAACCTAACCGTCCTTATCAGTGCGGTTTCAGGCCGGGAAAGTCCACCATTGACCAAATATTCACACTATGGCAGATCTTGGAAGAAACCCATGAATATAAAATCGATACGCATCACCTCTTCATCGATTTCAAAGTTGCCTTCCATAGCGTGTACAGAGACGAGTTATTCAGAGCCATGTCTAGTCTTGGCATCCCTGCCAAGCTCGTCCGTTTATACAGAATGACGATGGAGAACTCTCGCTGCTCCATCAAAGTCGGTAACAACATCACCGAACCGTTCGATGTCAGGAAAGGTCATAGACAAGGTGACGCGCTATCATGCGATCTCTTCAACATAGTACTTGAGAGAATTATACGAAACTCACAAGCCAACACCGGAGGTACAATCTTTTACAAGTACAACTACTCGCTTATGCCGATGATATTGACATAATCGGAAGAACTCAGCGGGCCGTCAATGGGGCATTTACGAGTATTGAGATCGAGGCAGCAAAGATGGGTTTAGCGGTCAATGAAAGCAAAACAAAATATATGCTGTCTACAAAAAAGGACACCCAACATCGGCGTCTTTGACGGAACGCCACAATAGACAGATACAATTTTGAGGTAGTAAAGGATTTTTTCTACCTAGGCTCTATGGTGAACTCTACAAATGACATCAGTAGGGAGATCACACGAAGAATTACTCTTACCAATCGTTGTTTCTATGGGTTCAAACGGCAACTGAGTAGCAAAGCCCTATCTCGAACTACTAAGGTAACTCTTTATAAGACACAAATCATCACAGTCCTGCTATATGGCGCAGAGGCATGGGCTTTGATAAAATCGGATGAGGATGCCCTTGGTTATTTCGAAAGAAAAGTTCTTCGAGCGATCTTTGGTCTCGTCTGCATAGACGGCGAGTGAAGAAGAAGGTACAATGCCGAACTATACGGCCTGTACAAGGACATCGACTTAGCCAGAAGAGTTCACAAACAGCGACTAAGATGGCTGGGTTATTTATAGCGGATGGAACCCAACGTTCCCCCTAAGAAAGTCTTCGAATCCACCCCGGATGGCCGACGCAGTAGAGGACAACCTCGCGGTAGGTGGCGCAAACAAGTGGAGGCGGACCTCAACCAACTTGGCGTGCGCAACTGGAGGCAGCTGGCTCGTAACCGTGCTGGCTGGAGAGGTTTATTGTTTAAGGCCCAGGTCCACCCAGGGGCTGTAGCGCCATCTAAGTAAGTAAGTAAAGGCTCATACAACAGCTTACGTACTTCCTAGATTTAATTGCTGATTGTAAATACAATTTTCTGCGTATTAGCAAGGCCTTATCTTCTGAGGCTATTAACTGCCGAAAACTTCTTACTACCGAATTGCTAGTATAATTTAAACTTCTTGCAGCAGCTTAACTATAACAACAATTACGATATCGGTAGCCAAACCTACAACATTTTCTTCTCCATCGTTAGGAGAACAATATGCTCCACCAGCGAACCTAACATGCATAATGAAGCGTTCTATCCACTAGAAAGGCTGACGAAGAAATTAGGTATTTTTAGTGTGTAAGAACCACACACTATTACATGCATAGTATCTCTCAACGGATCTCATCTTTCAATGCAAAAAAAAGCAGTGTACCTAGCACAGTTCCCTGAGGAACTCCGCCGATGATTTTATAATTCTTAGAGCCGCCCTGGGTGTTATATAGCCGGATTCATCGCCTGAGATATATTATGTCTTTATCAATTTCTATGAAATACGTTAGTATTCGCATGTCCTTGAGTGCTTGCAAGGATATAGCTATACTTGGCAGTGTTGAACGCCTTTTGATATCAGCATTTCTTTCTTTCCATCTCCTATCCTTTTTAACATATTGTTCTGTTTCACTGACCAATTTAATTGATTGCTTTGACAACCTCCTGCATTTTCATCGCTACTTCTTGTCGCTGTATATAACACACATTCAAACAAAGTGGGCTATCGGTGATTGTCTTCTTTTTTCTTTTTTTTCACGATGAACTTGTAATCCTAGGAATTCTATTCCACTGTATTGCTATGAATGCCTCCAATAAGTCCCTCCATAGTATATTTGTTTCAATTCGCGTATCCACCGTACGCATTGTATGGTGCGCATTCTGTCGATTTAGATTGCAATATCTGTGTTGGAAGTTTATTTTCAATCTAATTTTGAATAAAGCTGTACTACATAGTTTAAGAGATAGCACAGCAGGGAAAGATTTCACTTAGAACTCCACAGATAGTTAGATATAGTGTACAAATCTGGAGAATGCTAACTAAGAGACACTTCTACCTCGGACACCATTTGAAGATAGTAGAATAAATATGCAAGCTTTAACATTGATGCTGACACCCATTATCAGTGTAGCTAAAGAGTTTCAAAATGCTCCGGAAGTTTGGAATATCGGGGAGCAATCCGCAGTTCAGCAAATAGCACAAGTCGGCGTGTTACGAGGTTTCCATCGACAGGCGTTTTGCAGCTGATCTTGCTTAGGTTATGTGTAACTTTCAATGAAAAGCTGACTTATTTAGCCATCCACATCGATTTTATATCGAAATCACAATCTTTGTTGCGATATCGCATTAAAATTTCAAGTTTATTTCAAATCACATTTTGAATGACTTATTGTGGCATCATAACAAATAATAACACTCTCCTTATCCATAAGGGTCTAGAATACTTATATCCAACAAGTCTTCGTTGGCAACGATCCAAAGGCCAAAACAAAACACCCACCACACCCAGATTTGTCAAAAGCGGGAGCAAAATGGTGAACCAACTGTGCCTGCCTTGCTTGGATTAGGAAACACGACAAGCAAAAAAAAAAAAAAATATTGCTTTACAATGCCAGAATATCCTTTCACATCCTATCCCCTCCATTATGTCTAATCTAAATCATGTGCACATCATATATAAATATTTACTCTCCTTCTCTGTGTATGTATGTGTGTGTAAATGTTTAGTCGGAAAATCGTCATAGTCCTATCATCATCGTCAGTACCGCAACACATTAAGGATTCCTCTTCAGTATCCATGTGTATGCTTCATGGTAATGGAATTTTTGTGTGATAAATGCGATGAACGCGCCAGTCGCGAGGGGGTGGGTGCGGGCATGTCACTTGAAATGTTTACAAAGAAGACACAGATCACACAAAAATTTGCCTTTGAATCGCATTAACCACGGAACCACGAGGACAGGAAGTAGCTCAAGGAGATAAAAAATAAAAGATGGGAGTTTCCGAGCGTGATTTTGTGAAAATGTTTTTCTTTAAACAGTTTTAACTTCTTAAAGGCTTAACGGAATAGAAATAAGTTATAAAAAGGCAAAAATATACCCTTAGAGGTTGTAGTGAAATAAATGAGAAGCAGCTAGACAGGGCGAACGGAGTAACCAATTAAGCGAAAATAGCAGACGGAGAGGAGTAACCAATTAAGCGAAAATAGCGCAAACCTCATTAGTCGTACACAAGCAATCAGAGGTAATTGGGCTGACATTTCCCTAGAAACACTCTCCAATTTGTGACAAATTCTGTCAACCATTCTACAAGAGATCCCATTTCATTGGAGCGAACATCAATTTTAAGTTCGAGACCATTTGATTAATTGAATGGATACGCCGAATATCACGTGCGAGTGCGAGTGCGAGTGCGAGTGCGAATGCCCTTTGCGGCTCAAGTTGATTAAGAAAAGAATGACAAGAAGAACATCTGCAAGTAATCAATCAATGTTGGGAGAGCCTCCTCCAAAAAAACAGCCCCGATGTTATCAGAAAACCAAAATAAAAAAAACACGCTGTCGAACATTGATGGCATTATTGATTCTCTTGTAATTTATTAACTGATGAAAGGCTGTCGATGGTGCTCAAGAAAATAATGTAGTCCGGGAATGCTTTAGTATAGGGCTTATCATGAAAAACAAAAGAGTCTCCTTAATCGCTGGAATAGGTTAGGTTAGGTTAGGTTAGGTAAGGTGGGCTGTCTGCACCAGAGTGCAGATACACTTAAACCAGTGAAGGTCCTTTGTGATGCCATGAGCCTACCATTAGACCACTCAGGGAGTAATAAAACCAACCGAAGCTTTTGATAAACCGATGGATGCTCATGACGCCTAAGGACGCTAAATCGTCGAGGTCATCAAGGAAGGGGGCCCCTAGATGGAGCATTCTTTTGCGCGATAGGGCTGGACATGTGCATAGGAGGCGAACGATGGTTTCCTCCCCCTCCTCATCCTTACAGCTGCTGTATTCGTTGGGAAAGGGGCCAAGCTGTTTGGCATGTTAGCCAGTGAAGACACCTGTAACACAACTGATTTGTGATTCCTTTAGCTTAACCAACTCGGCGATATGTTTCTGATCTTAGACCAGATCTGTTTTGGAATATGACACGTTGAGCCGTTTTCCTATCTGTGGCTAGTCTTGCGTTCAGCTTTAGTAGATGCTTACATGTAGCGAGGGGCATACCCAGGGCTTGTCTATCAGGCAGAATGCTTAGAGTTGTACCCTATCTGGCGAGCTCGTCCACCCTGCAGTTTCCCGGAATAGCCATGTGGCCTGGCATCCAGCATAGATGAATGTTAAACTGCTCTGTCATTTCCGTAGGAGACAAACAGCAATTTAAGGCGGCCTTTAAAGTGAAGAAGCACGATTTCTGGGACTTGATTGCCATAGAGTAGTATATGCCTGATAACGGACACGTACAGCCAGCGAGTGATTTAAGGTTTCATACCCCAGCTCCTACCTATAGCCTTTTTACAGGAATAGAGAGCTACATTAGCTTTCCTAACGCGTTCTAGTAGATTGGCTTTCCAGTTCAATTTTCCTATCCAAAATAAGACCCAGTTATTTTGCATTTTTAGTGAAGGTGAGACTGGTGCCATTTATCGTAGGAGGGTCTATGCAGGGATCTTTATACATATTTTCTCATAAAGAGAACGAGTTCTGTTTTATCCACATTTGTCTACATTTGAAGGTCGAAAGAGAGCATATTGGAGGATTTACCTGAGACTGTCCACGTGTCTTCTTGTCTTGTCTTCTGTCTAATGCTCAGCCCAGCTGTGTGCTAATAATCCTGCATGTCCGAGCGAAGTATCCAGTCGGTAATTATCTTTGATTTGTCATTGTCAAAAGCTCCCTCAATGTCAAGGAAAGCCACCATTGTGTATTCCTTAATGCTCAGAGATTTTTCAATGATGCGCACAAGCAAGTGTAGGGGTGTCTCAACCGATTTGTCTTTGCAGTACGCATGTTAAGACACCTAGAGCAAAGTCGGGCTAATGCTCTGTCGAAGGTGGATATCAATCAGCCTTTCTAATGTTTTCAGTAGAAAGGACTATAGATTGATAGGTCGGACATTCTTTGGTTCCACATGCGAGCTTTTTCCTGCCTTAGGTATGAAGACGACTTCAACCTCGATCCATCATTTGAGAATGTTGACTAGATTTAGACAGACCGACATGACGACTTTGAGAAACGGAAGTACAAAGTCCTCACATTGCTGAATCTCTGCAGGAATGATACGCCATGTCTCCCTCTACTTGGTTCCGCTACCCACTGAGAGGTTGTCGTCTACTGCGGCGTTCATCCGGGGTGGATTCGAAGATTTTCTGAGCGGTTTTGGAAAATAGCTACGATAAATGTATGACAACCGCTTGACTTAAATTTGTAAAGGATACCCCCTTTTGGTCAAAGATGGACGCACTGTAGGTGCGAATACGAGTGCGAATGTGAATAGGATTCAGCTATCAACGAAGATAAGGCTATATCACGTATCCATCTTAGTTACTTCCACATTTTAATTCAAATCTTCAAAGGTAAACCCCACAGGCGGATCAGTAGAAATGCAGTGAAGTGGAAGGTTTATAATCGATTGTTTTCAGATCATAACCTCCCCCAAATAGGAACAAGAAGTGATTCAAATCTTTGTGACTTCTGCCCGATGTAGGACCTACAGCCTGACAGCGGAATTGGTCACAATCACCGTTTTACATTCTGCAGAACTAACAGTTCCTTGTTCATTCTGCTGGTATCTTTCTAGGATTTAAAGCCTTGACACTTATTTATCTATTTACTCGTAGCGTATGATGTACGCTATTAAGTACATAGATATTAAAGCAAGAAGAAAGTACAAAGTTAAATCATCAATGAATTAGTGGTTTCAGATTTAAGGCAAAATTTTTGAGCCATTCGATACCATTTGCATTGGTCTTATAAATGTCTGCTATCTCACCTGGATATAAACGGAGACGACGCTCGGAGAGAATGTGATTGATTTTGATGAGATTGCTCCTACTTCATCCTGATCCGGTTCAGACGAACCCATGTTCTTCTCTTTTCAGGGTGAACCTGGGTCTCAACCAACAAGCCTCTCGATTTAGCTCGGTCTTTAGCTAATTGCCTCCAGTTGCGCACTCCAAGTTGGTCGAGGTCCCCTTGAACTTGTGCGCCCCACCTACGGCGATGATTCCCTCTACTGCGTCGCCCCTCAGGGTTAGATTCGAAGACTCTGCGGGCCGGAGCGTTGGTGTCCATTCGCTCTACATGTCCTAGCCATCTCAGGCGTCCAATACGCAGCTTTTTGACTAGGTCGATGTACAGCTCGTTTAGTTCGTGATTAAATCTTCTCCTCCAAAACCCGTCAACGCAAACGGGACCGAAAATCTTACGAAGAATTTTTCTCTCGAACCGACCAAGGATATCTTCATCATCTTTTAATAAAGTCCATGTTTCAGGACTGGGATGATCAGGGTCTTATACAGAGTCTCCTTATACCTCTCTTGCTTGGTCAGTTACTTACTTACTTACTTAGGTGGGCCTGGGCCTGCGTGGATAGTTATGCATGCCCTATTGCGAGTTTTCTCAAAGGCTTATCCATGTAATGGCAACCGCATGACTAGATTAGACCAGATTTTTGGCATGTTTGAGAGGTGGTTTAGGCGATGAAAGCCTCGTTGCACGGATTGTTGATAGATCCCCTTGCACTGGAGTTCGGGCTTGGCTTCAACCTTCTTGTATTCGTTGACTAATGTCATGTAAGTACGGGTGGAGCAATATTGCCAAGAGTAGAAAGTCATAGCGTTAGTGTGGATCTGATGACACCCGTAATAGTTCTCATTCCAGTGTTGAGTTGGCTGTAAACTTTTGCGACATGAACGCTGTTAAGACATACTGGTGCGGCATATTCAGCAATGGAGTAAACCGAGTAGGGCTGCTCATCATAGGGCAGATGTATCAGCTTCCCAAGTAGTATCCCTCAGTTTATGAAGAAGATTGGTTTCTCAGCAGTATTCGAAAAGTGTTTGTTGAAAGACAACCAGCAGTCCAATGTTACCCCAAGGTAGTTTGAATGAGTGTTGTGGTTAAGTGTGATATCACTGAATTGCACATTCAAACTATTTTTGGCCAGGTAATTATTAAGATGGAATAAGGCCGATTCTGTTTTAGCCATACTGGGGCAAAGTCTCCAATTTTTTAAATATTACTAAATCTGCGTTTAGGGTCACTGCTGTGGTTCTGTGTAGCAATGTAGAGATCATCCGCATATCCCAATTTCGGTGAAGTTGTTTCCGGCAGATCAGATAAGTAAAGATTGAACAAAAGGGGGGCTAGGACCAAGCATTGAGAGAGTGCGCGCCGTGGCGTAAGTGGTTAGTGTGTCGGATCACTAACCACTAACCTCACGCATGAGGTTCCAAGTTCGAATCCCAGAAAACCCAAAAAAAAAAGTTTTTTCACGGTCCCACCTCTCGCAAGCGTCTGCTGTATCCGATCGCCGTTCGGATACGGCACTAAACTGTAGGTCCCTTCCATTCATGTGAAAAATATAATGCACACAACATGAGTGGTTGCGAGAAGCTAGGCCCTGGTACTTAAAGAGCTGTTGCGCCAAATATTTATTTTATTTTATTTTTTAGAGAGACCATTGCTCAGTTTTTTGGCTTTACTGTGATGGTCGTTGAGAAACACTTCGAAAAACCGGTTGGAGAGCATGTTATTAATGAGGCTAGATAATTTTGTGCATTTGATGATTTTGGGAAGCTTGTACACTAGCCCTTCTCTCTAAACAGTGTCATAAGTAGCAGTCAAATCGACGAAAACAGCAAATGCTTTTAGTTTCTTTTAAAACGTGTCCGAAAAGTGTATTTGTCTTTAGTATCAAACAGTAAGTGCATTAGGTATGCATCGGCCCATTCTACCAGTTGCAAACAAACTTGGTCATACGATGAATATCTTCAGTTTAACTGGTGGCTGGTCAAATCCTCACAGTATGCCGCAGAGTGTGAATGAACTGGTAAGGTGTTTATTGACCAGTTTGCGTTAGGTGGCCTGTAAATATACTTAATAAAGTGCAGAGATGGTGTATAATTCAATTTCTCTTTGTGAACCTCAAAAGATAATTATTGCCCCGACAGTAATTATATTTTGAAACGTGATAATGATATTTAGACTCAATCTCTCAACTAAGGCTAAATTTCTTGGAATCATTTTAGAGCCTTTCTTGGACCCGTAATGTTGAAGATCGCTTCCTGCGCCTGTAAGAGGACGTTCGGTAAAAGATGAAGACTGCAACGTACATCATATATTAGATGAACACTGCAGTCATTAGGACACCTATGGGTCTCATACTTTTGGTGCTGCAAAAGAAGAAAGCTATATGGATCAATAGCGATAAAGAAATGTCACATTGCAGTTAATGCGTTCACTCACCAAAGAGTCGAACTTTGCTGTGTTGTCGGACATAGGAACGTAAAAGGGAATGACGTAGATGAGCAAATAGCAAGACTGTGCGGCTGACAACTCTAGACTGCCATGGAATAGGAATCTGTACAACACGATTGATGGCATAGTGTAAAACGAGACCAGCTTTTCATGGAGTAATCATTGGATAATGTGCCTATGCTTGATAAATGGAAAATTGAGTCCAACGATGAGCGATACGATCAGAGACGGAATCCAGCATTTATACTGCTTCTGCCCCGCTTTACAAGAACAATGCCTTCGCGATCTAGGTTCCCGTTTCTATTGAAACTTACAAGAGGCATAAATTAATTCATAAGCCGATAAGAGGGATTCACACAGAACCCTAGGGTCTCCGAGTGGAAATAATGCCTTGATCCATCAAACATCCTTCCTAACCTAAATAAATCCTGAGTAGTATATTTTTCAATAATCAACAGGCAATTTACATTATCAATTGAGCTACATTAGATGTCATCTTGGGTTTACCCCCGTCTTGTTTTAACGTCATCCATTACTAAATCGTTTGGAGCGATCCAAAGAGGTTATCGCAAGATAATGGAAGCTCTGTTTTTTCTTCTTCTTTTGTAGAATCAGCCTATGTGGAACTTCCGGCATATTTTGGATGGAAGTTCTTGCCATTAAATTATGTGCGAGGACTTACCACAAGTCTACGTTGGGCAAAGCGACACTCATAGTCTCAGAAAAACAAGGTCGCTTAGAAGTACCTGACTCAACTGTAATAAAATCCAAGCTCGTTATAGATACATTTTCGGGAGTCCCGTAACTAGGCAAGACCAACCCGCTCATCCGCCACTGGGTTGTGGTTGTAGTTGCACTAGACACGTAAAGTTGTTAGACAAAGACAGGGCGTCAACACCGTTCATTCCTCTTGAACCTTTCTTCGAAGTTAGCAGATGCTACCCAAAAACCAAGTAAATAACATCTCACTTCCACATCCAACGAAACACCACGAGACATATTTGTTCCTTTAGCGGATTCTCTTGCGATTGCAGCTCTTGGGTATTCAATTTGTTCAGTACTTCTTACATGCCCTCTATTGCAAGCAGGCAGAATTATAACAACCGATTAGTGAAACAAATTATAGAAAATCAATAAAAAACGTACATAAGGAGCTGAATATTGGAAAAGAGTGGATATTAAAGTTAACAAACAACAAGAAAAACATGCAAAAGGCGAACCCCACAGGCGGATCAGTAGAAATGCGTTGAAGTGGGAGGGTTATGATCCCTTATTTTCGGATCATAACCTCGCTGATAAAAGGAAGAAGAAGAAGAAGAAGAAGAAAAACATGCAAAGTAGACAAACAATAAATAATACAGCCACTGAGTTTTTCGAATCACTTTTCACTTCAAAACTAAGCTTATTACAAACACAAAACGAAGCAGTTGATATAGACGAATATGATGAAGAAGTACCACCATTTTTGCCATGCGAAATAGAAGAATCAATAAAAGAACTGTCGAATGGAAAATGTTGCGGAAATGATGGAATAAAAGCTGAAATGCTTAAAATAGGAAGTGATAAATTAGTCCTAAGTCTCACCAACCTATTTAACTGGGTCTTAGATATAGAACAAATTCCAACTCAGTGGAAAGAGTCTACTATTATCATTTTGCATAAAAAGGGAGACAAAGCAAATATAAACAACTACCGACCCATCAGCTTAATATCGGTCATATACAAAGCTTTCGCAAAGTGCATTTTTCGAAGAGTTCGTAAGACCTTAGACGAACAAAAGCCAAGAGAACAAGCTGGCTTTCGCCAAGGTTTTGGCACTACTGACCACCTTCAGACAGTCAACTAAATAATCGAAAAGTGCAAAGAGTACCACCAGAGTTTAAGTTTGGCATTCATCGATTTTAACAAGGCATTCGATACAGTAGAGCACGTGGTAATATGGAAATCACTTAAAAATCAAGACATAGGGAACAAGTTCATCAGAATAATCAGAAATATATGTACAAATGCAACTGCTAGAGTATCCTTAGAAAGCAGAGGAAGAACATTCAGTTTAAACCGAGGAGTTAGACAAGGAGATCCACTCTCACCCGCATTTTTCTCTGCGATTTTAGAAAATATTTTCAGATTAATGAAATGGCATTCCTTAGGACTAAAAGTAGATGGCGAATACCTTAATAATTTGAGATTTTCAGATGATATCGTGCTTGTAAAAGCAACAACGGAAGACATGAAGAAAATGGTACAAGATTTAGAAAATGGATGCATCACGGCAGGTCTTACAATGAACACAGACAAAAAGAAGTTAATGAATCTAGGCAAAAAAGAAGAGATTATCGTAAATAAGAAGTGCATGTCGACGATTACATTTATCTAGGTCAACTAATTTCGCTGGCATATAAAGAAGAAAAAGAAATCGACCGAAGAATTTCAAACAGTTGGAAGCAGTTTTGGAAGCATAAAAGTATTTTGATTCGAAACTTAGCCTAAACTCAAGGAAATATATCTTCGATGCAACGATACTGCCCGTCATGATATATGGCTCACAAACTTGGCCCATGTTAACCAAATCCATACAAAAACTGGCAATAACACAGAGGGCAATGGAAAAAATAGTTTTAAATATATCCAGACGACACCGAGTTCGAAATGAATCTATTCGTAATATGACAAATTTCTCAGATGCGGTCACAAAGGCAAAGCAACAAAAATGGAACTGGGCGGGTCATGTAGCTAGACTGAGAGACAATCGATGGACTCAGAAGACAACACAATGGATTCCTAGAGATGGAACAAGAAAACGAGGAGGGCAGCTAAAACGTTGGAGGGACGATATCTCAAAAATTAGCTCTACATGGGAAAGAATAGCACACGACAAAAACACATGGAAAACATTGGGGGAGGCTTACATCCAATCATGAAAAATTATTTCATTTCATCAAATTTTTTATATCACAATAGTTTTAATCAAATTATTTTTAATAAAATTCCAAATCGTTAATCGAAGTAAACTTTTGAACTATTAAAATGAAACTGTGAATATTATATAGATACTAGCGTTACCCCGTCCGCTTCGTTTCCTTTATTTGTTTGCTAAATTAGAAAACATTTCTTTTCTTATTTCAAATGAATTTATTGTAAGGCTCTGTGGTAAACAATATTTTTGGTTTTTCCTTCATGTGCGAACACAAACAAATCAGCAGGTTTCCCTACACGTGAACAGGGTACATATGTACAATTATCCACGTGGGAAACAATTATTTTCCAAATTCAAACCACACGCTTTCAAGGATTGTCCCTGCGCTTTATTGATGGTCATTGCAAAAGCCAGTCGCACTGGAAACTGCAAACATTTGAATTCGAATGGCATGTCTGTTGGTATCATCGGTATACGTGGAATTAAAACGTCTTCACCTTTGAATTTCCCATGTAAAATAGTGGCTCCAACTTTCAATTGCAATATGTGTGGTGGCAGGCCTGGTAAATCCAATGAATTAAAAAATTCTGTGGGATAATTGACCACCTCTTTTTCATGCATAATGGTATCGACTGACTTGAATGTGAACACTTCTCCTGGTATCTCTTCTAAAATGAACTCATTAATTTCTGTAACGTCTTTGTTTTTTGTCGCCAATATAGCTCTTGTATTGTTGTACAATGTTCGAAAAAACTTTTCGAATCAATTTTTCTTTTGATTGAACTACATTGCAAAAATTGGTTGGTAACGTTATTAAGTCAGTTGCATTGCCTATCGGCATTTTTCCATCTCCAATTTTCAACAACTGCTTTGAAAATTCATTGGCTGATGGATCATTGTGTAATTGAACACGCACATTTGTGGTTAATGTGAGTGTTCTCACATATCTCCAAAGAGTGGATGACTTTAAACACGCATTAAGCTCATCAGCAGCGGTGGATCGAGGAATTACTGGCAAAGTTTGCCGGAAATCACCAGCTAATAATATTAAGGCGCCACCAAAGAGCCGTTGATTTCCTCTCATATCCTTCATTGTACGATTGAATGCCACCAATGATCTCTTGCGGGCCATAGGACATTCATCCCATACGACAAGTTCACACTGTTGCAACTCTTTAGCCATTCCTGACGTTTTGGTAATATTATGTTACATGTTGGATTTTCGTTGATGTTCATGTCCAAATGCAACTTGAGCATAGAATGTGCTGTTCTGCCGCCGCGCCGTCCAACAACGTCGCCGCGATTCCAGATAAAGTTTTTCCAGTGCCACCAGGCGCATCTAAGAAATACGTTCCACCACTTTTGTCTGCCATTGCTCGCATCAAAATGTCGTAAACATCTTTTTGTTGTGCGTTTAACTTTGGAACATTTGTTAGAACTAATTGAGTTAAATTATTGCGATCGAAATCATGTTCACGCAGCAAATCTCGATTATACAATTCTTGTAATTGCCGATTTGGCGATGGCATGCCTAATTGGGATAACGCTTTGTTTACAATTGTAAGGCAAATATCTTCGATCTTCATTATGCATTTCTGGTGTTGTTAGCAAATGCGGATCGATGTTGTTCTACGCATTCGATTCAAAATATCTTCCGTCATAAAATCTGCATAATTTGTCCACAGTTCAGATGGGTTCGATGGGCTACACGTTGCTATGATTATCGCAAATAGTGTACGAATCTGATGAGGCGGTGCAATAATTGACGATTCAGCGAGCGTAGAATCCCAGTGAGCATCGTCCTCGAGCAAATGTAAGCGACGGCATGCCTCACGATAAGTTGGGCACTCTAATCCATCTACTGTTTTCAAATTTGCAAAGGATGTTGGTCCACGAACGTTGATTAATAGAAGACGCAAATAAAAACACTCGTCATGTCTTGGATGAATTGTATAAAGTTTCCTAATGCATCGGTTTGAAATATATTTTGATGACCTGGAACTGGCCTCTCTTGCTTGCGTCTTGCAAAAACTTTGGTCGATTTATTCCATGTGTAATACTGCGGGACTTCCGTGTATAATAATTGACTGGCAAATGTGTCACTTTGGCATAAAGCAAAAAAAACCAGTCAATGTAGTGACTAGTGGTGTAATTGCTCTTTGCAACGCAGTTTCACTTAACGTCGTATGTTTTGTATTTCGATGTTTTGCTAACAGAATTTATGCCATTCGTCTTGAATTACATGTGTCCGTAGATATACATTTTGCATTTTCTTGAATGAAAAAGTCAATTTAAAAAAAAAGGGGGCCTATGTCCTTCTCATTGTTTTTCTGAATAGTTTAAAAGAAAAACTAAGTAAATTGGTTGAAAATTACGTGAGTTATACGTAAATGAACAAAAATATCAACTTAGTTTTATATATATAGATAATGGAATTTAGATATTAAATCACATAATACAATTTTGTAAAATAGAAACATGGATTGAGAAAGCTTATAATAATAATAACATGCTCTCATACTTCGAATGTTTGCATATGCACCTTGGCAGCAACAAGGTGGTAGTGGTCCGATCAATGTCCTTGACAGTGTATTGATCTGGAGGTCTTACACTACTTTATGAATATTTATGTACGCGAATCGTGTGCCAAACTATCCAACTTATGTTACTTTCTACCAAGCTGCATTGACAGCAGTTGCTTTTTATGTATGACTTATATTGTACAACAAATGTACACGCTATCGGAGGACGGTGGCATGCATATGCATGAGAGTGACCGGAAGTTTTTAGACGGGCTGTTGGTGGACAATTAAACTGCTGGAGTTGTGTGTCAACGTACACACTATCGAACAATGTGAATGCAAAAGACGTAATTAATTCTTCACATTTCAAGACCCACAGAAAGGTAAAACGATCTTATCCAGCCTGCTTGTCTTGAATCACACTCCCTGAGGCAAAATGCTTTCAAATTTCTAACTGGCATCTAGGTCGTTCTCACACTATAGATACCAAATTAATAGATAAACTCCAACCCAAGTTCGTTACAAATAATTGCAATTATTTTTTCTCATTAATCTTATTGTCATTTGGGTGGGGGGAAGTGCGAAAATAACCATCGGTATGTCATAGAATTTCCAAGAACCAAAGCGAAAAGTTTCTTCTGTACAATAATAACTTGAAAACCGCACGAAAACAAGGAACAGATACAAAGATACGCTTCTGAAAGTTGAGTGAGAAAATCCCATTAGGAAACCGCAGCAGGACGATAAGGAAGAATGCAAGCAATTCCATCGAAGCTTGTTGTTCCGAAGCAAATAACCAACGAAGTTGAACACTTTCGTCTTTGAAATATGCCTGACAGTGAAAGCTTGTCAGGAAAGATGCGAAAGTTTTTGCCCCAATTGCGTCGAGCAATAATTATTATCGAAAGAACTTTAATTGTTCTACAGATTTGCGTCATTGCTGTGTATAAGCTGGAAGGGATGATGCTCTATTGCGGTTTGAGGATACCATATGTAAGGATATGGAATGATTTATCGATTGTAGATGATGCGACAACAGTCATGTAGGGGAGTCTATATGACTGGCAAGTCAATATCAAAGTCGTATAGGGTTTTATGGCAGAAAAATTGCCACAAAAAGTTCATAAGTAGCTGAAGTAAGTCATAAAGATCCCCATGCAGTCAAGGTCTGAAAGGAAAGGTCTAGCAGAGAATGTGATTTGTTTTTTTTTTTTTTTTTTTTTTTTGTTATCACTTTAACATGCGATGCTTTTTCCGGTTCATTCGAAAAAGGGATGAACTAATGACTTTCACCGGAGGTGGAACCATGTCAACAGCTGAATGTAATAGTGCTGACAGATTTTTGACCTAAAAAAACACAACCAATTTACTGCTTTAGTTGAATGTTTTGAGAATCGTTAATTTCCGTACAGGAAATTCCAATTTATTATTGTGACAGTGTGCTGATTCCTGTGCGGTTGCTATTGTAAGCACATTTATGTCGAATGAAGTTCTGCTATAGGAATGTATTGTATACATATAAATGATTTTCTCATCCTTGCATGTAATTAATCCTCGCATATTTCACTTCGAGATATGAAGCAACGTTTTATACAAGTGGTATGGGAATATAAATTGAAAATAGTTTCAGAAAACTGTAAGAAATCTTATGCAGTACGAAATCTGGAGAAGTATCTGCGTGCTGTCTGCAGTAGTTGAAATAGTCCTCAGGCCAATAGAAGAACACCTGGAGGACACACTTACACTAAACTATATAAACACCTTGCTGAGCAGTCGGAAGAAGCTACAAGTAGATGCGATAGTTGAGTCATTTATAGGATCACCAAAGAGCTTATAGGTGGCAATAGCTTGCGTCAACCTCCGGTGAAAACTTTATATTTTTCTCTACTTATTTTGGAAGATTATCACCTTACAGTGCTAAACCACACTATGGAGGGAACGAGCATTGCCCTAAATTTCCGAATTCGTGTTGCGGTTTCCAGTGTAGATAGCTGCGAGTAAAGCCCTCAATTGAAATAAGGCAGCAAAACTTGCCACCATTCCTGCTATTCAAAGCTTCACCGACAATGCCGGTAGACCTTCTTGGACCTTTCCTGGCGTGTGGCAGAAGGGAATGATTGTCAAGCTTTCAAAGAAGGGTAACTAACCTGAGTGTGCGAACAGGTTTCCGCTACACTTGCTTCCCTTGGATTTCGAAAAAATGTCAATAGTTTAAAAAGATAGTACATTTGGTATGGCTTGCAGAGGAGAAGGTAAAGGTATTATCAAAGCAAGCTTTGAAAGTGCAAAATATCGCGTGCTGCATTGGAGTAGGTTGTCAGAGGATTTTTAGATTCAGGGCGGACTCCCACAAGATTGTATACTGTCATAACTACTATTTTTGGTGGATATTCGTGACGTGCTTTGAATTACTTTGTTGAATCCAATGAAGTCTTGCATTCTATTTTAAACTTCTCGACTACGCCGATGATATTTGCCTACTATCGCAGCAAGTGACCATCGGTCCAGCGAGAGAGGCAAATATGATGGGCTTAAAGATCAATTCTACCACAACTAAGATTCTCAGCCTTAATAACGCCTCAACATCGCTCGCAAATAACCAATGCTGATCAACAGATCGAGAGAGTAAATAACTTGGTAGTATTGGCTCCTAGGATACGGGTGGTACTGAATTGGAAGTGCCCAACAGAATTAGAAAAGCCACCGTCACTTTTGGTATGCTCTCGAATATCTGGAAAAGCAGTGCATTCAATTAATATACCAAAATCTGTTTATTCCGTTCAAATTTGGAGTCAGTGCATCTTTTTTATTAACTTGGTACTTGGTACTTCGAAAATGAACACCGTTGCCACAAGAAAACTGCAAGCGTTTGTTAATCGTTGTCTCCGAAACATATTGCAAGTGTTCTGACCAAATCGTGTCTCAAATAAACGGGCCGGGAATGTATAGATGCGAGTATTCAGAACAGAATGTGGCAATGGATTGGTCACACCCTCTGCAAGGGCGACGACAGCATAACAAGTCAGGCGATGCAATGGAATCCGCTTACCCAAGGAAGAAGAGCAGCTGGTCTGGTCGCCCAATAGTGATATACGATTGAAAAGGAGGCACTGCAGTTGAGGTAAAGCTGGAGAGAATTGAGATACATACCAAGAACCGAGCACAATGACGCGTAGACATGGTAGATCACCTAAGACCCACAAGTGGACACAAAACTTAAGTAAGTGAGTGGAAGAACACTTTATATCGTTGTCGAAAAAGCCGATATCCGCTCTGGCTCCCCCTGTGCAATCGACGGACAGACACCGCGTTGAATTTATGAGTGTTCCATGTTTACCTTTCAGATCCGGATATGTACGAGTATACACGTATACATATACTCGTAGTTCGAATCATATGTAGTAAAGTCAATCACTATATTCTATCCATGAGACTGATTATACTTTGTACTTCCAAGGAATGTGGGTTTCGGGAGCAGCAAGACAAACCCACCTGAAAAAAAAACTCCGGAAAGGTATTATTTCTCCCCCACTCTACAGAGTTTAAGATATTCCAAAGCCGCTTCAACTTAAAATACAATCCAAGATCCAGGACCACAAATCCTCACCGTTTCTCGCTCCACTGACTTCGTGGTACTGTATCTTCTAGGTTCGGCCTAATTCGTTGTTTATCCAATCATCATAAATTTCACCACCAGCCATCTGTGTATCCTTGGAGTTTCATCGGGGATATCTCACTCGCCTGCCTGCACACACACGTATGAATATTTCACCGAACGCACATTGTGCGTGAAATAATTCTATTTTACATTCATGGCGAATGGTGCATGTAAAACTTACAATGACAGGTGGGGATACTTCTCACATTCTCCACAACCGCAAGCATATGTGTGTATCTACTGCTACGTAGCAAAGTCCCCATGGAGATTTAAGAACGACGAACGTTTAATGTACTTTGGGTGTTGGAATAGGAAAGGAACTCAGCCATAAATATTTAATTCCTTCAAAGTCCGTCGAATGAATAGCCAAAGGCGCTTTGCTTCAGTGACTATCTATTTCTGTGTATGCGTAGGACAATTCCTATTCTAATACAGCTTCAAAGGGCTTTACGTATGGGACCGGTATGAGAAAATTGCAATTACCAGAGGGATATGGTTTGGATTACAAAACTACTTCTCCTTCCTCTCGCCGGACGCACGTACGGATACAGTGTGCGTATGGAAATGGGTTTTCATTTTGGCTTACAGCTTAATAGTCGGTGATCGATATTGAATGGATAAGGATGCAGCTAGTGGATTACCGTGCTGTTAGACATTTACTTAGCAATTCATTTCGCATTCAGAGCACATGTCTGAGCAGAGCTAATGCACTTTTAATTACAGAATAGGAGAAACGAAAGGCGTTGCTCAAACTGTTCGGTTTATTGAACTGTGAACATGGTTTTATAATGTCAATCGGAAGGGAATTCTTAAAGGTTAACATGACCATGGGCCACACAGTTGTTTTGCTCTTTATTTAGACATAAATAGAAGGCCCGCTGCGAGACATATTTTCACCCAGACGGCCGGGAGTGAGAAAGGTCATGGGTTGGCAGCTATTTTCAGAAAGTAGATTAAGGTGACTTAATAGCCAGCGGGGGGAAAGAGTTTGCAAATGATTTCCTTGAATTTATGTGAAAAAAGGTAAAGGTATACCGAGTTCTACCTTAAAAGGAAATATTATTTGAGAACAAGAGGTTGTGCCTTTCGGCAAAGTTAAGATTTGTAAACCTCTTCCTACGCACTCTGTTGTCTCACAACAAGTGTATCGATTGTTAAAGTTATCATTTAAGAAGGCACTACATCCACTCTGCTAGATCTCATGCCTTCCCATGGTGAGTGGAAACGTGGTAATGTGTACTGTTATTGAGTGGTAGGTTGCCGGTTAAAGTACATCAAATAATGCACGCATAAAATATCTAAGTGAACAAATAAATCTTCGGAAAAATATTTTGAATCCAAAATGAATGGAAAAAATATAGCCTTCTCCCCAACCAGCTTGGACGCCATCCATGCTATGAAGCCTATTATCACATAACTTAAAAAAGCACTTTACTTAAAAATATGCACCTCTTCTATCTCTTCCTAACCAGTTTGGATGACGCCCATGGGGCATGCTATGAAGCCTATTACCACATAAATTTCAAAACCATTTCACATAAAAATATGCATCTCTCCTATCTCTTCTCTTTATTTCGAACTCCTGTTGTGCAATTGCCTACAATAGTGGCATTACAATAGTTATACTGTCAGGCGTAAGGTAATATTAAAAGAAAGACACTCTGCCACTCCTAGGTAGACCAAGCCATATCGAAATGGTTCTAAAATAGTGAACGCGGTGAGTTCCAATATTTGTAAATTCTTGACAGTTTTTACTTACTTACTTACTTAGTTGGCGCTATAGTCCGAGGTGGACCTGGGCTTCAACCAGCAAATATCTTCAGCCAACCCGGTTACAGGCCAGCTGCCTCCAGTTGTGCATGCCAAGTTAATTGAGGCCCTCCTCCACTTGTTTGCCCCACCTGCCGTGAGGACGTCCTCTACTGCGCTGCCCATCCGTGGTGGATTCGAAAATTTTCCCGGGTGGGAAGTTGGCTCTACATGACCCAGCCGTCTTAGTCGCTGTCTTGACAGTTTTTAAGCATTAGGAATTGGTAAATAAGTTTAAATCAAAAGTAAGAAAAAGAGTGATTTGGACTAGAAAAGTAGAATCGCTTTTGTCCAAATTCCTGTCCCAATACAGTCATAGTATCGAAAACTGTTCAACATATTTCGACAACATTGGGCTGTGCGCATACTGTGTGTACTGCGCAAAAATTATTTTTGTTCTTCATCCTGTGACACACCGGGATTCATAAGCGACATTCCAGGGATTCCAAATTGTAAAAAAATATTTTCGTTTGATGAAGGTTTCTGAACAAAATGGCTTCAAGTTCATTTCAAAAACGATATCACTTCTCTATGTCCAAATGTATTAATGTCCAAAATGTGGGATATTCAATATCTTTCAGAAGCAGGAATTTTTGTCTCATATTCGACCCAAGCCGCAAATTTCACCAAAAACTACTTTTGGGACAAGAGTGTTAAAGGAAATTATAATAAATTTCTTTAAATACAGCATATGCTTCATGTGCGTAGTAAAAGCATCTGCTTCGATAAAAGCAAATCCTTCAGTAAGTCTAAATAAAAGGAAGCAAATGCTTTATAGCTTAACTTAAAAATGTGTTAAGTGCTAGTTTTTCGCACAGAGGAAGCAATTTCTTATACGAGTTCGAAATGGGTCGCAGGCAACTGAAGTGGCTCGGAATATCAGTAGTGCATTTGGTCCAGGTACAGCTAATGATAACACAGTGCAATGGTGGTTACGAAAATTTCGTGGTGGAGATGAGAGCCTCGAAGGCGAAGAACGTCATGGACGACCTATGGTCGTTGACGATGACCACTTAAAGGTGTTGGTTGAAGTAGATCCATGCACAATGGTTCGAGAGCTTGCGTGAGATCTTAGTGTATGGAAATCAGCTGTTACTGATCACCTGGAACGACTTGGAAAAACAAAAAAGCTCGACAAGTAGGTGTCACATGAGTTGAATGATTTTGAAAAAAAATTGTCTATACGAGACGACGCGCCGTCTGCGCACATTTTGCGTAACAGAAATGATCGAAAAATGATAAGAAAAGGATTCTGTAAGACAGCCGAAGCCATTCGCCGCAGTGGTTGGATTGAGATGAAATGCCAAATCATCATCCTAAGCCGAAATTCCCCGAAAAGAAAACAATGGTGACTGTCTGATAGTTAATAGCCGGAATAATGGAATTTAGTTTTCTAAATCTATGCAAAACCATCACGGCAGACAAGTACGAGTACTCTCAAGAAAACGACATAATGCACCAGGAACTGGTGTACACATCTACATCTATGTCTACATCCGAGATGGGTCAATAGGAAAGGTGGAATCCTCCTACATCCTCCTCGACCCCGCATTACACTAAAGACTCTGCAAAAGTTGAACCAACTGGGCTACGAAATACTGCAGTACCTACCATACTCGTATTCACCGGACCTTTCGCCAAGCGATTAATACTTCTTCAAGCATCTCGACCACATCTTGCAGGGGGAAAACTTCTACAATCAAGTCGATATTTATAACGCCTTCAAACGGGTTGTTGTCTCCAAAAATGCTAAGATATGAGCACTTGAACTTGAAGGTAAAAAATCGCAATAACTTTCTGGACAACCTAATAAATTGGAATTTAATCAATAAGGGCTTTTTGAGAATATACCATATCGTACTGACCCTAGTACCAAAAGAAGAAATGCATTAAAAGTGCCTAGGCCTAGAGACAGGAAATATCACAAGAACGACATGGCAATACGGTCAATTAGCTTGGCCGAGTGGGTTAAGACCACACAAAATACAGAAAGAACTAAGAAAGGAAGAATAAAACAAGCGGGGCAAGTATTGAAATGATTTCCCCCAACTGATAACTTACAAAACAGTACTGGGGGTTCGATTGAGTCAGTCACCCCCAATACTTGTTTGTACGCTATACCTTCCCGGTACACACCGACTTAGGGTTGATTGAGTCAGTCACCCTCTCTAGCCACTTCAGGCATAGTTATTCTCACCCAACACCCTCCTGAGGAAGGTTAAGGTTCCACCGGTAACCGGTGATTTTCCGGTCCCAACTCTACGTGGTATCACAATGGACCCAAGTGGTCTAAGTGTGTCTTGACCCTGTCAGGACAGCCACCTTACCTAACCTAACCTAACCTTCCCCCAACTGAGACAAGCCAAAGGATTCCTGCGGGACTAAAATAAAAAGGAGAGCAGAATCGTTTTCGCATTCTGACAGGTATGCTAACGAGTCACTGTCTAATCGAGGAGTATCTCAGGAACTGACCCTAGAAGAGAATAGACAGTACAGAGACTTCGGAGAAACACTAGTCCATCTTCTTAAGGAACGTAAAGCATTAGTCCACAAAGGAAGTCACCACCTGTGAGTCAAACTCTTGCCAGAGACGGATCTATCTTCGTTGAATCGAATCCACTTCAGATACTCATAAAAGTAGTTGCGCTAGTCGAAGTGTTATAATTCAAGTACCTCATCGACCTAAGCTCAAGTTTGGGGGCATAGTACATCTATGTATGTCTCAGTGCATCTGTACCCCATCAACTACACATCTAGATCCATATCATGTAGCGAGACGCGTACCTGTATGCGGTCAGTTTAGATTCACTTTTAACTGATGCCATACCACCCTATTATTCTGCACACGAATACAGACTATACAAATAGTTAATTTATTCCTTTTTTAATAATTAATTTCTCATTAAAATGCAACCCTCCTGTCGATCTCAAAAACCAGCACATATTATACTACCCCGCAGTGCTAGTTTCATTGCCCATTTTATAGGTACATGTATTGTGTATTTATTTTTTTAAAAGGATTCTTCAAGGCTATCGCCACAGGGCCTAACAGAAACTACAAAACTATAAACAGCACAAAAGTAGCCCTCATTACGCAACAGCCCGCCACCAACTAGCTCTGAAAGAAGTTCTTTTAAAACAACCATCACATCATTTCAATGACAAGAGTAGTCACCACGTTTTAAAGAACCTTTTGTCAAATAAGACAAATGGGCCATAGAAATGTTTGCTTAAAACGCACGCTCACCAGAACCAGAACACACAGCCTCAGCGCTCAAAGCAAATGAATGTGAAAATAGAAAAAGTAGGTTTAACGACACAAAAGACGGAAGACAAATCTTGTCCGACATAAAATGTATCCTCCACTCATAAGCGCAAGCCAGCCTCTCTGCCCCCCATCTCTTAGGAAAATCCTCATTTTATGAGGACGACTTTCAGACTAAGTCCACCTCATTTTGTGTTTGCTTTCTCCTACCTCTCTACCTCTCCTCGTTCTATGGCAACTTAAGAACGAAAAAAAAAATCTCAAAGATATCCCATCACAAAACAAACATGATACGCAAACTTATTGTAATGCCAGCAATAGAGGATTTATAGGACACAATCTAGGCAAGAAACAGAAAAAAAAGTGACGCAGCCAAGGAGACAAGTGTCCACTCACACAAACACACACACGAACTGGCAGATACTCTTTGAACGCATCCAATTGAGCTGAAGTTGTTCCAACTAAAGTGGATGTGGCATAGTTGCAAGTTGCTTGGCCCAGAACTACAAGGGTGCTGTGTGTCGTATGTCATTGTTAAACATTTTTGTCGCACTATGGAGCCCGAGAATATTCATACATATATCTGGAGGACGAACGAGAAATTTCATTTAACTGAGCTGAGCACACCGCTTAGATAAATCGTCATAATGTGTCAGATTTTTCTCGGCTTCCCGTTCCATTTGGATGGGCATTGTGTACTGTACATAGATGCAATCTATTGTTGGCGCACGTTGCTATTGTACATCCTACCGCCCATCACTCGTCCTCAGCAGCGTATAAGCATAAATGTCAAATGTATCTTTTTCCTTATCAAAGAGGAAATAGAAAAGGAATTGTCGTTTCGAATTCCATTTGCTCAATGGGATATGGTAGTGAATCTGATGTGCTATACAAAGCGCTGCTGGGTGTTATAATGTGCAGAGTGAGGGAGTTTACGGGTACACTGCATGTGAGTGAAAGCTGATGGCCTAGGGAAACGAATAGCAACTAGGATTAAAGGAAAAGCTTAAAAGGATATGTGTGTTTGTTTTTCTTTTTCGGTTGAGCTTAATGCATATTGTTTTCGTTACTTGGTGCCATGTGGTGTAAGAGAAGGAATCAGTTGAAAGAGGAATTAGGGACTGAAATCCTTAAATGGTTTACGCGAAATTTTTCTCAGCTGCGCTTGACTAGTTGCATGAACTGCAGATGGTTCGTTCTCAAACGGAAAGCAGCTCGAAATCTAGTTGCCAGACAAAAATGTGTCTAGATCACATAATTTCATAATTTATTAGTTTATAAAGATCTTTTACAACAGATTGTAACAATCTTTTGTTAGCAAAAGTTATTGGGCATCTTAGGACATACAGGTCCTAAGATTGAAAATGCGTGCTGCCTAGCGCGCCTATTTTAGACTAGACTACGAGAGCTTCCAAATACTGCGTTTCAGATAAGAAGTCATTACCCTTTAGCGACTTTTTTTAAGTATCGGACAAAGCATTTAGCGTGCATACTTGACTGCAAACTGAGAGAGAGGTAATATAAATGAAAGAATAAAGAAAGCGTACATTTCGGTCTATGTTTGCAGTAGGATTTTTGGGAAAAAATGGGGACCCAAACCTGTCATCATTCACTGGATGTACACAGCCATGGTCAGACCCATTCTAACATATGGGTGCATTGTCTAGTGGCCAATAGCAGAGAAAATCACATATCTCAAGGAACTGAAAAAAAAATTCAGAGACTTGCTTGCATAGCATCCACTGGCACCATCAGAACCACCCTAACCGCAGCCCTTGAAACAATTCTCGCACTGATTTCACTAGACTTATACGTTTAGAAATCAGCCACGATGAGTGCCCTGTGCCTAAAAGAATCTATATTGTCGAGAAATGGCCACATGGGCCACCGTACTATTGCAAGGTGGGCTTACCTAGACGCCATCCCTCGACTTCAGCATAAGCATCAGAACGGTCATCCCATCAAGGGAACACTAGGCAGACGGTGGGTCTGCCTTCAGTCTTCACTGACGGGTCTAAAACAAACGAAGGAGTGGCTTCGGGTATCTACTCAGCAGAACCTGATATTGCAATGTCACTTGGACTTCCGAACCACGACAGTGGGCTCCAAGCGTAAGTCCTAGCAATAGCAGAGGCTGCACGAGAGCTATCCACGAGGTTTGTTACTACTACTAGCTGCAATCTCATCCACCGTAATAAAATCGAACCTTATTAAACGCTTCCACGAATAGCTTAAAACACTCACCGATAACCACCATGTAACACTCTGATGGGTCCCAGGACACAAAGGAATCCCAAGAAACGAAATGGCAGATGAACTAGCAAGAAACTCGGTTCCTCCTCCCCTAAAATTTGTTAAATCAAACATAGCACTTGACTTCAAATGAAAAACAAACGAAAGATGGAGATGGAGATGGAGATGGAGCGCTTCCATCGGGCCGCGTCTCCAACATCTGGGCAAAACACGACAAGGTGAAAACCAAGCTCATCCTTACTCAAGGTAGACAAAACTTGACGCTTTTCATAGTAAAGACTACCGGCCACAACCTATTGGCAGCCCACTGCTAACTACAGATGAACTTTGCAGAAGATGCGGCAACACAGACGCAGAAGAGGATACGGACCACTTCCTATGCAAATGCCCTAGTCTCTGCTATACCAAAATGACGGCACTCGGAGAGTATTTCTTCAGTCTTCAGGGCGACCTGACTGAAAAGTCAACAACAACAACCATTCTGAAATTCATAGTTTCTTCAGCATGATTTCGAGGAACGGTCGCTCCAACACCATAGAAATCTAATCACTTTTTTCCTTTTCAGTGTTTCGGTCAGGAAATTCCACGTCAAGGGAGCACAATGGATCCTTTTGAGATCCGAGAGCAGACTGCACCCATTCGGTGCAGCTATCCCATTTAACTTGACCTAAACTTAGCGAGTTTTGGCCGGTGAGAGCATCTTACTGAAATTATGCTACTCTACTACTTTAAGTCGTAAACCTGCCGCAACGCTGAAGCAGCATTTCAGACTTCATACACCAAATCCAACAACACCAACAACAACAGCTTTTAGTTAACTTTATTGCTTCTAGATCTTAAGGCGTACTGAACGAATTTTCCCAATGCACTGACTATCTGTCGGTCTATCTGAAACCACATTCTAGGTCCTGAACTATACACTCTACATGGATGAATTTTACACAGGATATGTGGAATATTGGCTGAGTAATCGATGCCAGAAATACACCTACGTACTAAACACACACCCTACACACTTCAACCACTCTTCCCGCGGGACTGCCGTTAGGTATTACTTCGCGGGGCTATGCTTCTTGTGTCAGCTTCTTCCGCTGCTTCAGCTGCTCTTCTTATCTTTTCTATTCTCCGCAGCTCTTTTTGTAGAGTTGTTACGAAGGAACATATTGCCATCCAATTCTCTTCCGACTGTAACATATGGTCGAGGAGTAATGACGGACTTGACAGAGTAATTCTCCATGCCGTGAAACGTGTGCAGTAAAACACTGCGTGCTCCGTTTCTTCATCTTCACCTGGGCATTCCGGGCAGGATGGTGAGTTGTCGTGTCCAAATCGGTGTATATATTTGCAGTAGCCACCGTGACCTGGCAGGAACTGCGTTAGATGGTATTTGCAGTCTCCATACTTTCGACTTATCCAGTCTTGGATTGTCGGTATAAGTTTATATGTCCATTTGCCTTTTGTTGTATTAGGCCAACGAGCTTGCCATATAGCTGCTGACGCTGCCCTTTCTTCAATTTTTATCACTTTGATACCAGTGGCGTCGTGATGTTATATATCCTCAGCATCTTATCTGCGAGAATATCGATGGGGACCATTCCAGCTATGACAAATGCAGCTTCGTCAGAGATGGTTCGAAAGCCGCTGATTGTCCGTAGCGCATAGAGTCTGTATGATGACTATAGTCTCCTTTTGGTCTCCTTCATCCTCAGTGCCTCCGCCCAGACTGGGGCGGCAGTAGGACCAAATGCTGCGTCTTCCATTTTTCGGGAAAGGTTCCTTCTTCAAGGCACTTCTGCATTGTTGATATGAAGAGGTCTGGTCTTTTTTTTTAACAGCTGCCTTTACTGCCTTATTCGGGATACCGTCGGGTCCCGGCGCCTTGTTGTCACCAATCTTGCTGAATGCCCTTTGCAGCTCCTCGTGAGTAATTAAAGGAATATCTTCTGGATTGACTTCTCGTATAATATTGCACATAGTATAGCACATAGCCTTTGAGGGAAGAGGTGCTCTACTATGGATCTCAGCATTATCGGACATGTTACTTGGGGAGTCCTATAGCTCTTCAATTTCGTCATCACCATTCTGTATGCCGAGCCCCATGGGTTAATGTCGGCTTCTTGACAGAGACGTTTAAAACATGCAGTTTTGCTTTCCTTGATTCCAAACGCAGGTGATATTAGGTGTTTGTGCGGAGTTGCACATAGGTGGTGCCTGAACTATTCGGGTTGTATTCTTGCATACAGTTTTGATTTCCACTTTTTTTTTTTGAGCACGTGATGGATTACTATATATAAGGAGAGCGGCAAAGTTATTTTTAGATTGTGGATCTCTGATCTAATTTAACATATTTGCTGGATTTGCTATATACTATATATTCCAAGGTTTTTTTTAAGCTGTAAGGTTAAGAATCTTATATAGACTAAACTGCATCTGTACTACGAGTAAGTAACAAATTATAGTATTATCACTCTACTTAAAAAATACGTTTCATTCTTATATGGTGGCTGGGCTCGTCAGTTAGCAACTGCCATATCCTATCCAGATGCACTGTTTGCTCCATGGATATCGAGGCTTTTTTTCACTGCTTAGAGGAGATGTGAATTATAAGCTTCCACTCATCTTTGATTTGTATCCACTCGCATCCTTTCTGCTCATCCTTGCTGTACCGCTGATTAATCACTTCTTTATAGAGGGACTTAGGTCTCAATTTAACTGCTCTGTTCCGGTTTAGCTCTTTTCTTAGTATTTCCAGTGCACGCAATTCTTTGGTTATGCACAGTATGTACTTAAAGGCTGTATTCCATGCCTATTGCCTTTTAAGCATTTTCGAACAATGCCTTCAGACGTTGGTAGCCCGTACAGTTTTCTCATTAGAACTTTTCTTGCGCCAGCGATGCTGGCATTGGCAAATAATGTGCTTGGCGTGTTCTATGAAGTCCATTCATCACGGACAGTATGGACTATCAGACGGGTATGTGTGTGGCAATTTCGAACGGAGCAACTATCAGGAACTGCGAGCACTCTTGCCATTGTCTGCTGCAGCGTATAAGTTATGACAACTCTGGCCATAGCATTCTTCTATGTCTGACCCTCCTGTGCTGGGCCTAGTGCTTCCTAGTGCAGCAGTCGCATTGGTACCTTTCCAATTCACATATTTATGATGGCCTTTAAATGAGACCCTTGCACCTATAATGTCACCTAAGTACTTGATGTGCAGCATAGATGCTCCACCTCCTCCAACAGTTTAGCAGTAACGACAATGGCGATATTATCGATCACACTCACTATTCTTGTTTCATCGAGTAAAAGGCATAGAATGCTATCGTACAAAACATGCTAAGGCAGTGGACTCAGCACAGAGCCCTGCGTTATGCCGCCGGTGACTTAGTATTACCGCGGTCGACATTATATTTATTACAGGGTTCTGTGCCTCAGGTAGTTTATCACGATTTCGAGGAGATACTTTGGTACTTACAGTGCTTGTAAGATATGCCTCCAATTAGCTGTATTAAATGCATTTTTGATGTTCAGGGCTATGACTAAGCAATATTTCTTAGAAACTCCTCTCCATCGTTTCCTCTGTGTAGCCTCTTGCATTATTTAAGCTAAGATATTTATTGCAACAATTGTTGAGCGTGCCTTCCCAAGGAACTACTACTAAACCCCACTAGGTCCTCCTCTGGTATTTTGCCAGCCGTGCCTATCTTTCACAGCCGGTCTCGTAAGATGACGATTCTCCTAGTGATTAGCTCCAATATCTTCTGATTTCCAACCTTTATTCTCCGTTGGCTCCTTTGAACCAAATAGCTGCTGGCATACATGATGTCGATGATCAAGGCAGAACTTCCTCTGCAGAATGTGTACCTATTCTCTCTGTTTGTGAGCATGACGTCTATGGTTGTGAAGGCCATAGTAAGACTCTTCAATCGCTTACGTTTAGCACGTTCAGAAGTCACCAGCAATGGCCATTGGTTTCTGATCCAATTTAGATGCTTGTCCAATATTACCTCGAACTCTGTTATCGATAAGATTGTTGGTGCAGAACAGCTGCATATACGTATGCTGTCGAATTTTCTGCATCAAAAAACAACTCCTGTTTCCCACGTGTTTGCTTCCGTATTCTTTTAGAGACATTCTTATGCGAAAACTAAAATTGATGGCCTAGATAACATCCCCTGAACTATTGAAAACCTTAAAATATCTACAAGAAGTCCCATGAAAATTAAGCCTTTTTTCATTCGAATACTATTCAGCTAAACAAACTAGTTAGCTTTTGAAGTTATCAAGTATTCTGTGTCAACAAGTTCAGCAAATAAATAATCCCAACTGCTCGCAAGGTAAACTTTCATTAAATACTGAAGCAAGGACATCTTACCTCAGACTCATTCCCATCACAAGTTCCATTGCGGTTGAACATAAAAACTTTGCTTTTCTATTTAACAACTTTCCTTTCAATCAAACTCAAAACATCAATTGCGACACGTTTCTGAAATATATCCGTACATCCACCCGCCTGGGACAGGATGTTATTCAAATGTTGTGCCAATGTTGACACACACAAACTATCGTACAACTTTTACACAAATGGATGGAGGAAACACAGGCGAAAAAAAAACCTACAAGGAAATAGAAAAATCGATTCTGGAATAGTTCGCATGAAATCCTTTCGGATAGCATCTGGGTAGAGTGATGGAAAGTTTCACATTCAATTAAACGTCATATCGACGAGAGTTGGAAATTTGATATACATATGTTTGTCACTGTCACTGCTGGCACACAGCTCATACAGGATTCATATTTCAATCAAACTCGAACCCTAATTAGCGGCAAGAACTTGAGAATCACTAAAAAAAGCCGCATGCCAGGACATTTTCAATTAAATTACTAGACCGCCAACCACGATTGTGGGCTTCACAAAAGAATAGAACTCCAAAATGCAATGCGAATAATTCACGATTCTTCGGCACAATGAACATCACCAACAGCAGCAGCAACAGAGGCACCCAGACCACCAGAAAGGATCCAAGCTCAGCGAGGCTTCACACGTTTTCCATAAATAATGAGAGCCAGTGTGTTGGCATCTAATTGAATTGTGTCACTGGGATATAGTGTACTACAGGACACTGACATGTATACTATACACACGTACTGATAGGTGATGATAGATAATGTAATCTGATTTCCATATCACCCCTTTTACAGCCCCCGACTTTGCATGTCCTGATACGACATGGCACATGGGTAATATTTTCATTCATACTACGGCTAACATCATAAAAAGCCACATTATTTAGAGTGTTGGTGGCATTACATGATGTTGCTGTATGAGGATAATGTGAAAAGAGTGGTGGCGGGGGAAGGACATAATGATGAAACGTGTTTTGTGTATTTAACGGAAGGATAATGCCATAGACATTTGAATAAAAGCGGAAGGAATATACCGCACGAGTAATGCAGAATGTGTGTGAAGCAGAGTGTAATGACCTAGATAGGTTCGAGGTTTCTTTCTCCTTCATTAGCTAGGTTTGATTAAACACAGCAAATGGAGTGGTGGCGTAACAGCTGTGATTGAAATTGCGTGCGTTTAGATATTTAATTTTGTTTCAGGATACGATATGGAAAGTGAGGAATATTCATGTGGAGTGAATACAGATGGGGATTTGATTCCACTTCGGTAAACTATTGATGGCATCGAGAGTGCAGAACCTTACAAAGGCAGTGAAGTGCATTGCAATGATCTATCGTGCGCTTTGCCGTGAATATTCCTAGAATAAAACACCTCACCGGGTTTTAGCTAGAAATTAATAATCTTACAGAGTTTGTACTAGGGTTAGTAGAATGTCAGATAGTCGTCCAGGGTTAGCATTCGTGATTCGACTATGTGAGCCATAGAATCATTCGAGTTAATTTTTTCGAATTGCTTTCTCCGTTTTGTCTAAATTTGGTGAGTACTGTTTAGAACTAATTTTTCATGATATGAAAATGCTTGGCTCTATGAAGCTCACCCTTCTGCTTTTTCAGTGCCTTCCAATCCAAGGTAGAAAGTCAAGGCATTCAATCATTCTGATACTGCTGACCTTGCCAAGACAATACCTTCCCGTAAATTACGAGTAAGTGTTATATGAGTTCTCAATGCTTCGGAGACATTATGAATTGTGCCGGTTGAGCTACAACTAAGCTCCAAGTACTTCCATGTGATGACCTCAGAGCGCGCATATATTTGAATCGTAATATGAAATTCTCCGAACTTCACCTACAGTTGTAGTTGTGACATCGTTGTACTACAAATCTGTGTGCATTAGAGAGCAAAATTATCTAAGAAGGTCATTTGTCACCAAGCCTTCATCTAATCCAGGCTTACATGAGTCAATATGATGGAGCATCAGTCGTATGTGGAAAGACTTCGGTTTTCTTAGAGAAAACATTTTCAAGCTTGTATACAATGCTTCAAGCGTAGATACCTAACAAGAAAATTTTGTCCAGAACTGACAATGTCACCCTGGATCGTACAAGGAAACATTTTGCGCTGCCAGCAGACGTCATTAAAAGCAAACATGTTTCGGGTTTGTTTTACTCTAACTCTGTGTATTTAGGAACACATTGATTAGTACATACCAATTTAGGCATTCTTGCAACTTTACTTGTCAGATTCGGCGTACATTCACACTATTTCCCATCGTAAATGAGGACCACAAATAAACTTATCGTCTATGATCCAATTGCCTCAGGAAATAGAAATATCGACTTGAAATACTGCATCAGCTAACTACTGTATTAAGTTTAACTAGGCCCTGGCATATAATATTTGGTTCGCCGATAGTTAGTTTTGCAAAGGTCTCGGCGCAGTGAAAATGTTTGAACGACGTTATTATACTCCATTGGCCATACGTGTAACTTCCAAGAACGTTACTTATTGCCATCCAACTGGCTTTCGAATCTTCGAACCAACCACTATACAGCCACGAGTCTGCCGGGAATGCTCCTTCTACTTAAGAAACGCAGTAAGAATACTGTGTTCCTTAATCGGCTAGAGACATATTCTAGCAATTATTTTGCTAATTGGGAATTGCGAAAGGTACGCAGATACATCTTCAGTTTTTGACAATATTTTCTCTATGCAACTATCAGGGAAGATCTTGGTATTACAAACCTGGTATGTGAGTTATCATAAAAGATCTGGTGACGTTCTAAAGCTCTGCAAGGTATCACGAGGAATAAAAACCGTTGATGGGATTGCTAGGCAAACCACAGATGAGGATTCAGAGCAACTGACCCTGTATTGGATCTCCCTGCGTCCTATGTTAGGGTTTTCATTGCTGTTTGGATTTCTCACGAACACAATTGTGTATGTCATGATGCAAGATGTTAGCTGGCCAAGATGCTGGTAAGAAATCCGTGGCATTCTTGGTTGGCTTGGTTTTGCTAACCATCTTAATGTGTTAGACTTAAGTGACGCTGCAACCTACGACACTTGTGGGGTGTTTCTACTTCCTGCTAGTACATTGAACCCGTAGCGTCTGAGAGCCCTAGTGAAGCGTTTTCCGGACAAAAAATCATAGAGCTCCTTAGGGATAGCATATGTGTATACATATATGTGCGTATTTAGTATTGGAAAAATATCGCCTCCATTCTCTAAAACCGGTTTCTCGGAAATGTGCTAATCCATTAGATTATAGAGCATATAACTCACTCCCGAGACTGTCAAGAAGCTTATTAACTTTTCTAGATGTATCGTAGCAGGGGAGATCGATAAAACAAATCCGCTGGCAAAAGTCTACTTTCTCACTTGGACAAGAAAGCGCAAAATTCATTTGATGGAGGTTCATAACTCTGTGAGAGAGTTATGGACCTTGACTAAGTAAGAGTCCATCGAACTCCTCCTTTTCTCGTCGACAAAACTGCACGAAGCACATCGCTAATCACCAATAGGAATAGTATTAGTGAAGGAATACGGCCTTGCATTACCCCACTTTGGATTTCAAATTCCTCATACAACTTTCCTCTGTGAAGAACGTGACATTTGGAGCCTTCATATATAGCTTTAATAATAGCAATTAGTTTATCGGGAATACTTCTCCTGCATATGGTACACCAAATAAACTCCCTGTTGACACTATCGGACGCCTTTTCAAAATCGATGAACAGCAGGTGGATTGGCGATCGATATTCAACACACTGTTCGATGATAATCCGCAGGGTGTTGATGTGGTCGACACAGGAGAATCCAGAGCGGAAACCTGCTTGTTCGGCATCGAGTGTGTCTTCGAGATATTGTTTGATTCGCTCCAGGATGATTTTAGCTATGATCTTAGCTACAGCAGGCAGCACGCATATACCCCTTCAGTTTCCGTACTCCATTAAATTTCTTTTCTTAAGAAGCTTGACGATCATTCGCTTGTTCCACTCGTTACGAAAGCTCTCAGCTTTCCAATCTCGCTCTATAAGTGGAAGTAGAAGCTCAGCCGACGTTGTTGGCGCCGCTCGAAAGAACTCTGCTGAAATACCGTCAGGTCCTATCGCCTTGTTGGTTTTGAGTGCCTTGGTCGCGGTAGATCTCAATATTACTGTGAGTCAAGGTGCTTGTTCGGGCGATTCTCCCTTCGGGCACCTCAGGCTGATTTGGGAGCATATCGCTGGCGAATACGCAGTTCAAAACCGTAGCAAAATGTTCTTTCCATCTCTTAAGCTAGTTCTCATCCGAAATGAGCAAGGAGTCGTCTAGGATTTTCACTGGGTATTGGCTGGAGCTGCGACCACCTATCAGCTCTTTGATGATTCTGTAGACGGTCCTGGTGTCGCACCTCCGTGCAGCTTCTTCTGCTTATGTAGTTGCGCCCGCCACATCACACGCTACGCAGAACTTCTTTCTTCTTCATGCGATATAGGGACTCTAGTGTGCCTTTAGTCAACACGCAACACTTTATGTAGTTGCGCCAGCCACATCACATGCTACGGAGAACTTCTTTCTTCTTCATGCGATATAGGGACTCCAGTGTGCCTTTAGTCAACACAAAAGACTTCAACCTATTCAAGATCATACCCATTCCGAGTCCCCATAAAAATGAATACGTTTCTATTGAACCACCGCTGGATTATCTAACACTAAACCTGCTACGGGAATCACACCACAAAATGACAAGGGAGGAACTGACATAATGCATAGATATGAGCGAAAGATATCTATGCCAACAACAGCATCCAATCCAATCGCCGCGCCGGTCCAATGTCAGCAGATGTGATTTGGATCTGCTGACGCATGCGATGGAGTTGTCATCCTACTGTAAGCTACGCAACATCAAACCATTCCCTGTATGGATTCAGCTAAATAATGGTAACAGCTGGACTTACGCCTTCGACAGGATATTTACTTTTAACTTGATTTCTGGTAGACAGTTAGGGATATCACTATGAGATGACGGGATATTAACACTACAGCAAAACTATATACTTCAACAAAATTCGATGACCATCAGTTCGTATAGCAGTAGTTCTACCAGCATTAACGCAGCATTCTTTCTAGTTACAGAGGTATTGTCTGAAAGCCCTAGGAACACATCCAAGCCACTTGCCATTCCACATGTCATTCTCAAGTCGGAAGATGAAGACATCAAAGTTATAACCAAATGCATAACGGACATACAAAATAGGGAACATTTACTCGCTAAGCCCGTAGTACATCCGATTCATCATGGACTGAGCTGTATTATTTATTCTAATGATTTCCCACGTCGTATGGCAATACTGCAAGAGGAGTAAGATAAATATGCAGACAGAGGTCCAGCCTCAAAATAAAAAATAAAAAAAAATATTTGGCGCAACAGCTCTTTAAGTGCCAGGGCCTAGCTTTTCGCAACCACTCATGTTGTGTGCGTCATATTTTTCACAGGAATGGAAAGGACATACAGTTTAGTGCCGCATCCGAAGGGCAATTTGTTTTGAGAAACTTTTTCGAGACAACAATACTCTCGGATGTTTTTCAGACGTTCGCGCGATGTGGGACCGTGAAAAAACTTTTCGGTGTTTTCTGGGATTCGAACTTGGAACCTCAAGCGCAGTGATCCGACACACTAACCACTTACGCCACGACGCCCACTCCAGCCTCGAAAAGTACCACCAATACCTGCAGATATGGGTTTTACTGCCACCGGTGGTACCTAAAACCAATGATTGGGCTTGTGTAATTTAAGTTTGGTCGCAATGTCTATATACACTTGTATACTGGTTAAACTAAGGCTTGCTTCTATTCTGAATTAGTTATAAAATGAACCAATAATCATTCTTCAGATAAACTGCCGTTTTTAAAACACTTGCAGGCTAATATTAGTTGGTGGTCTTTCTTATTGGATATAATGGACGTCTATCCTTTGGTTACGAAAATTCCTCTTTAAGGTTACATTTTCCAACTCGGTTTTCGGTTTTTAAAAGCAGCTCCCAGGTATTCTAAAGATCATAATAGATTCAATTCGACTCTATTCAAGAGGATGGAGAACAAAAATTGAATCAAACCCTGTATCACAATCGAATCTCGGTGCCCATCATCCTGTTGGTAAGCCATAATTCACTCGCAATTACAGATAGATTACTGCTAAAATTATGAACAGTATGGTAAAGTACTTAAATTTATTTAAATTAGCAAAGCCATGGGTTTCAGATTTAGTAGAAGTTATGAGTACATTTTAGCAAGTTATTAGCTTATCGCTCATCACCACACGAATGACTTTAAGCCCACATAAGCCATTTCCCCAACAATATAATCACTTTGTATCATTTAGAACACCATTAATATGATAATCATCTGCATTCTGAAATTAATTTAAACGCCAAAATTGTTCTATTCAATAGGTTGAATGGATACAACAATTGAATGTAAACCATGCAATCTATAATCTAACCTTCCAACACTTCTGGTTGCATTATCAGTTAGGCAGCCTTTATTTCCACTCTAACGCTTCAGTATTATTTTAACACCATCCCCCGCACAGCTCCTGTTCAGAACACCCCCTTAAGTGTATGCTAACTAAAATCACCATGCGAAGGAGAATAAGGCCCATTGACATCCTTGTTCCCTCAATTACTACATCATGTCATTAACATAATCCTCACGACGGAGGTGTCAGCCACCCCCACCGTATTATGAGTGCAAATGAATTCTTCTTTTTTTCTAAAAAAAAAAAATTAAATGTTTGTTCAACTTACATATGGCACCTTCCTTTGAAGCAATTTCAATTAAATTTAATTAAAAAGTTTAACCCAAACACTGTACACCTATAAATTACATCAATGCAAGGCTCCGCCAGATGGAATATTTCAGACTTTCATGAAATGGTATTCAACCGAAAAATATACCAGGGTCAGGTTTGCGTTAAATTTAAACTTAATTTCGATTAATTCGACGCTGGTCCCAGTTTTTATTGGGAAACCCTGGCACGTTCACGTTTGTGTTGATTAAGCCTGCAGAATGTATTGAAAATGATCCACATTGGCACATCTTTTTTTGTCGCTTTTTATTCAAATTTAATGAAAAGGCAGAGAATAAATTAATTTTTGAAAAAAAAATATAATAAACGCTTTTCGTGACTTTGTGGCGTTGAAACGGTGAACAAAGTCCTACCCGGGGGATGTTTTTAATAACCGTTTCTCTGTTCCCATTAACCACATAAATGGGTTACCGATATTAATGTGAATATCCAGATTTTTTTTTTTTTTTTAACTTTTCAACGTATTAACGCCAGTTATTGTGTAACACTTTTTTAATTAAATTACTTTCAGACTTAAAGGCTTTCTGTTTTGCTTTGGGGAAGGTTGGCATAATGAGAAGGGAAGAATATACGCATATCCTTTAAAGCAGTCAGGTCGAAGCAGATATATTACAATTCCCAATGGGTGATCTGTACCTGTATCTTAGATGCTATGCATTCGAATGTATTAAGCAGACTATGCTAGAACACGAAATCAGCATTATGGAATGGTAGTGTCCTATCCGAATGGTTTGCAACGTAAACAAGGATATACTAAAAAAAAAAAAAAAAAGTCCAAGGTATCATGGATGCTTTGAGATCTTGTCCAACTGATGCACTTACTGATCCCTTCACTTGGTCCCTCTCGAATTAGACATCAAAGATACAGCTTTATGCTGCGCAGTCAGGCTCATAAAACCTGGGTGTCACAACGCTATGCCATACGGACATAGTAAGGTCCTGGAGACGGTACCAAACAACCCAGTTGCATCTTCGACTCATTTCAAAACCCCAACTTTGAACTTCAGGAAACTTTACTTATTAACTTCCCAACCAGGGCAGAATAAAAGAACTGTAAAGTAATCAAACATTTTTACATTACCATCTATACGGAGGCATTGCCTCGGACAAGCTAAATGTTCCGAAATTTTTCCGTTTACCGAATTTTGCCAGTGTTTTTCAAGTGGAGCCTCTCGCGATTCGGTAGGCTTGCCGTTTACTAAACATTCTCCCAACATTTAACTGAAATGTTGCTATCTTCACTGATAGCCAAGCCATAAATTAACATCTTCAGAACTTTTAGAGCAATGTCAGAAAGAAGTAAACTAACTTGGTGTCCAATCAAAAGTCACTCATATCTGGGTCCCAGAACATAGCAACTTTTGGTGGAAACGAGCGAACTGACGATCTGGGTAGGCAGGGTTCGCCCTTAGTGGTTCTCTGGCAGAAAAATTTTAGAGTCGTTATAAGTAACATACTCGTACATCATCACCACTTAAATCTGGCCAACCTCGGGTGGAACACACTTTCTAGCTGCGCTGTATCAAGAAGGACATGGTCCAGCTACAACTAGCCTAAATAAAATGAGCTACTAAGCAGATCAACACCAGATATTGCCAAAAATGTAGCCATAAGTACATGCTATTGGCTAAAAGGAGACCATACAGCCAAGCTTGGTATCTCCCATAATACTTTCTGCCTTAGCTGCAGAGGTACTTACGAGGAAGAATCTCTTCTTCACTTTGCAGATGCCCGGCCCTAGCGAGATCCAGACAGCGTACTCTAAGTAAACCTTTCTTCGACGACCGGAGAGAGATGTCTGAAAAAAGGATTGGAGCACTCACCCTTCACCTAAGCTCGACAGGTTGGATTTAGGATATCTCTCATTTCAACCGAAAAGTTTATCATACAACCAGATTGTGATATCAAAATGGCTCAAAATAGCTCTTATTGGCTTCTAATTTGAACCGCCGCCACCTCCACCTACCCTAAACAAGAATGTACCTTAAGTACGTAACTGATCATCTTGTTTCTGGATAATTTAATCGAATTTCTCTACGGTTCTGATTTCCGATACTCTGTATATTTAATTAAGGACGGTTACTGTTTGTTCTAGACAAGTTCGGTTACCACCCTACTGAAACCAAACGTCTCGTCGCCTGAGTTTCAAACCACTATTTTCAACATTTAAAAAAAAGGTCTTTGCTACCCAGAACTAGTGTTCTTAATGCTGTTTAAAACTCCATTGATTGCTTTGAAGAAAATCGTTTAGGAGACAATTTAATTTAAGACTAATAGACATTTTATCTAACCTAACTTAGCAGATTTAGGAATGGGTACCGTGGCGCAATTGGTTAGTGTGTCGGACCACTGCGCATGAATTTCCAAGTTCGAATCCCAGAAAACACAAAAAAGTTTTGCTTTTTTTCGCGGTCCCACCTCTCATGAACGTCTGACAAACATCCGAGAGTATTCTTGTCATGAGAAAGCTTCTCAAAACAAATTTCCCTTCGGATACGACAAAACTGTAGGTCCTTTACATTCGTGTGAAAAATATAACGTACACCACGAGTGGTTGCAAGAAGATAAGCCCAGGCACTTAAAGAGCTGCTGCCCAAGTATTTATTTTAATTATTTATTTGTTAGAAATGTCGTACATATATGTATTTTTTTCATGTTTAGGCTTGCGCATGTTTTGGACCTTCACTGGTTATGATCCCTTAAAATTGTTCGGGTTCTTCTAGTGGGGTTGCTGCCCCCAAAAATATGGTACCACTTATTACTGCATTCAATACAAACTCATACGTGGTTACTTTTCCCTCCTAATATGGAAGCCTGATTACTTTGGATTGCCATACTGCTTCGATAAACATATTCATATCATAATATAGTACCATTAACGCTAATGAATGAGAATTACGTGTTCGAACAGCAATATTGCTTTATATATTCTCGGAACAATTCTAATCGTAATATTTTCTCTTGTTGGTGTATTCTCGCAGCTTCTTCCAGCTTCCAGGATGCTGGACATGTACACCACTTGTACTCCAAAAATGTCATTGGCGCTATATGACAAACGGAGCCCTTTGAATTGATTAGCCTGGAGCCGCCGTTTTGTAGGACACTTAAACTACAATTACTGTAGCTTACTTTAGGGTTCTCTAAATTTAGCTGAAGAACTCTAAGTTATGGTGTTGAGGGTTCCTCGAAATCGATTCTTTTGTAAACCAAGTAACAAGATCGTAATTTTTCGCCTAATGCAATGGAGTTGGCGCTAATGGTGGGCGCCGTGGCGTAAGTGGTTAGTGTGTCGGATCACTACGCATGAGGTTCCAAGTTCGAATCCCAGAAAACACCAACAAGTTTTTTCACGGTCCCACCTCTCGCGAGCATCTGACAAACATCCGAGAGTATTGTTGTCACGAAAAAGAAAGGGACCTGCAGTTTAGAAGCTTTTTCAAGACAACAATACTCTCGGATGTTTGCCAGACGCTCGCGAGAGGAGGGACCGTTTCATTGTATAGCGTGGTTAGCTATGGAACTATCAACTGTTTGGGACATGTGACCAATCCACCGCCTCTTCCATCGTTGGATGACTCTACCTGACTGGTTGCTGATTCGTTCTCTGGTAGAGGTGTTCGTTGGAGATAGAGTAATAGTAATTTTTATTAATTCAAAAAAGTTCATTTCTTACAAAATTTACATTAAGCATTGACTTCTGTCGTCAACCGAAAGAGAAAGTTTTAACCTTTAATAATTGTTATTTCATTTGAAGTGATTGACAATTTGAATTTAGAAAGCTTCGTTTATAATTTGTTGCCGGTATGTTAGAGCAGATTTCAAAAAGTTGTACAGAATGGCCCAGTTTTCTCCATTTAGATAACGAATGACTTCATCCGAAGAGAAAGTGTTTTTTCCAAAGTTGTGCCTTCTAATTGAGCTCAGTATAGCACAGGCTCCGATAAAATGCAGGATGTCTAGATCCATGATTACACAGAGTACATTATTTATTTCTATCAATACTATGTGGCATGTAGTTCAAGTGTAACATTTCACCCCTCGCTTTGAATATTGTTGAAATTACATCTAGTCCGTGCCGGTCATGCAAGTAGTTTTTTCCCCCAAGGTCGTGATGAAGTATTTTATACATGTTTCTAGCTTGACTTTGTTGGGCTTGGATCCTAAATGTCTCCCGTGTTGAACCATCAATCTTAATGAGTAACTCATGTAATGCATTTCCCAAGGCCCCTCCATTGACAAGATTTTCGTGCAGGGGGACATTATGCTCACGGCCCAGCCTTGCCCATTCACCAAAGAAATGAACGTTCCTAGTTTTGAGATGCATGGCAATCTTATGGGGAAGACGATGACTTGGTTGTGACATTACTTTTAAAATGTATTGGAAGTGTAATCTAAGCGTAAATATGTACAGTGGTGTTAGTCCAGTTTCTAAGTGCAGCATGTATTTCGGTGTATTTTCTGGTAATCAGAACATTTTCTTGACGAAATATCTTAGAAGTTTCTCAACCTCTTCAAACTCCCAAATTCCCCACACTTGTGCCGCGTAACACATTATCGATCTCATGGCTGCTTCGAAAATTTTATACTTTGTACTCAGCGCAATATTATTTTTGCTTAAGACACCTTTCCAGCTGCAATTAATTGCGCGTTTCGATTTCCTTAGTTTCTCCTGGAGGTGCTTTTTGAACGCTAACTGGGAGGTAATTAGAACTCCGAGGTACTTGTATTCTTTGACTTTCTCTAGTTCTTCATTTTGCCACATCCACTTTTCATTTCTTGCATATCGACCCCGTCCGTTCCGAAAAATCATAATTTTCGATTTGCTGGTATTGAGTTGCAATTTCCACATGTGACAGTATTGTTGAAGCTTGTTTATCATGATTTGCATCATGTCTGGGCTTTCCGCAAGTATAATGATGTCGTCAGCGTAGAGTAACAGCTTTATGGACAAACCTTCGAAAGGTATTCCTCCCGGTAGAAGCTCAACAAGATCGTCCAAAAAGATTGAGAATAGGAGGGTACTCGAGAGGCATCCTTGCTTTACACCTGCTTTCGATTGGAACCAGTCCAATAAGATGTTTCCATCCCAGACCGCTGTGATGTTGTCTTCGTACATTTGCTGTAGCACTCTTAGCATTTTGTTTGAAAGTCCAATGTTGCTCAGTTTGAAAAATAAGGCTCTTCTGTCGATAGAATCGAAGGTTGCCTTAAAATCGACAAAGAAAACATATAGTTTTTTACTCATGTCCAAATACGATCGGGCTATACTTGTAAGTACGAAGATGTTATCCACTGTGGAATAGTCCTTACGAAAACCGGCTTGAAACTCGCTGAGTAGTTCGTTTTCTCGGATCCAGTTTGTTAGGCGTTCCAAAACGATTCCCGTGAAGATTTTTGTGATTGTGTTTAAAAACGATCTCCCTCTATAGTTTCTTGACGCATTTGGGTTCCCATTCTTAAATATGGGAAATATTATATTTTTTTGAAAGTTGCTGGCACTTCGCCCGTAGAGAATATAAAGTTGTAATTTTCCGTAAGGTTTTAAAGGAAAGCATCCGTCGCATTTTTAAAGAATTCGTAAGGAATTCGATCTTCCCCCGGAGCTTTATTATCGCAGCATTTCTTTATGGCCCTAGTGACATCCTCGACAGTAATAGGTTGATCTAAATATGGAACTTCGAGAAGAAGAAGTGCATATTGCATTTGTATTATATTTGGAGGTGGATTCAGCAATTTTTCGAAGTATTCAGCTAATATGGGTACTTCAACTTTGATGTTCTGTGCGAAAAACATTCCATTTAGTGTTTTGGCAGTTTTCCAAAAGGATCGACTATCTTTTATGTTCGTAAGCATGGTTGAGAGATTTTGAATGCGTATTCTATGTTTTTGCTCACAGAGGCTTTTGAAACTCCTGTTTCTATCCTGGTACATACGTTTTGCATTATTGGAACCTACACTTCTCAGTAGTCGCAGGAATGCGAATGATTTTTTTCTGGCTACTTCGCACTCCCAGTCATACCACGGTTGCTTCCCTTTCTTTCTTATTGCTGATTGCAAGGAATAAGCTGCATTCATGATACAAGAGGAAAGGATCTCTATACCGTTGGAGATACAGTTGAGCCAGAAAATCCTTAAGATGTTACGCAGGCGCATGTTAACAGCATCTTTCTCGTGAGAGTAATGGCCACTCTCCACATGCTGCATTCATATAACAGCATGGATTCAACGTTGGAACGGAACAGTGTTAGCTTGGTATTCAAATTTCCAGCTTTTAAGTTTGTGTTTTGTTTATGTTTCATTGAGTATAAAAAATCGTTCCTTCAGAATCTTAGAAGTATCCGCTTTCATTATCTTCGAGCTCTCCATTGACTACTATATGAATGTCTCATGTACAAAAACATTGGGCTTGGTACAACATAAATTCAATTTGAATCACATCCTGACTTCGGATTGGTATAGCTCTATTATTGCCGTCAAGCACGCAGTGCTCGTCCAGACTTTAGCGGTGTTACTCGAAGAAGCTTTTTCTCTCCGTGTCACTCCATTTGCATCAAGCTTTTGTTCGCTAGGGTCTTTACTATTAGCTTGTTCCTCTTTCTACTTTGAAGCCTCGAAAGGGACGTGCGGGCAACACAGCAACTCCACCTTAGCATTCATTCAACCCAGAAATCTCTTCAATTGCGGTATGCATGAAGGACTAAAAGAATTCATTTTGGATGAATTTCTATAGAATTTGATTGCCCAATCGACGCACGCTCCTTCCAAATTCTAGATGTTTATCTATATCTTATGTCTGCTTTGATAAGCAGATCCATTCTTTGTATTATAAAATCAATGAGGCTCCACACACAAAGAGCAAATGACCAATAAGTATGAGAATGGGAAGGATTACTTTTGTGTAATGGATGAAAGGACCTTCGCTCTGTACTCTGTTAATGTGTGATTTATCCACAAGAAGCCTTTAACAATACTCAATTCCTTGCAAAATTTACAGCGCAACACATATTTAATTCCGAAATCCAAAGAGTTCCTTTTAAGTGAAGGACAGGAAACTACGTAACTACAACCCCACAATCGATGTTACTTACCCCACAATCGATGCTCTTTGGTGTGGTCAAACTACATTGTTAACCCATTCCGACATCATTCGGTCATTAATTACAGTTCACACAAGGAATATAATATATCAAAAGGATGTTCCTTGCAAGAACTCGAAAGAGAGATAGAATCCTTTCTTAAACATACAACGCAGCATCACCATCAGCAGCATCCGTAGCAGCACTGCTCCTGGTATGCTGCATAGAGCGCCATTGCCATTTTCATTTGGTTACACAAAAAGACGAAGAATGGGTGTGCCGCTCAAAGGCAATTTCTCACAAAAACAAATTAAAAACGATCTGAAAAGGATTCCCCCACGTTTTCCCATTAACTTTTGATGATATTAACCTGTTGATTGAATTCGATTACCGAGCATAGAGAGATAAACACACTCAGCCGGGAACGGGGGGAATTGCGTTAATGCGCTATCTAAATGAACTCATATCACGCCCGATCAAAGTATCCTTTCAGAGTTAATTACCAGTGTAACCAGATAGTGTTGACTGTGCGATTGTAAGTCGAAGGAGAGTAGAACAAAATCCTAGCACACATTACATAATTAATGCAAATGAAGTAATTAATATTCGGATAAGTTTGATGACTTAACTTTGGATGGTCAGAAACAGATAGGGGTTTGATGGTGTCATTGTGTTCACACGATATGTGTGGGAAATTAATTGATTTAGCACAGGATAAAGGGTAATGTTGGTCAAACAAATCGAGTTAGCCGAGAGGATGGATGGATTATATCAGAGCGATAAATATTCAAATTGCTTTCAACGGGGGGAGGGACGAATAGACTAAGAAGTCAGGTTGATTCCAACTTCTGAAACATATTTGCATTATTAAGAAGCCAAAGTTATCCGTATGTGCATACGTGACTTTCGACTTTGTAGTGACTGATGTTTTCATAAAATTTGGTAACCAAATTTCATGTCTAGCAGAGTGGACCGTGTATGTTAATGAAGCTTTGAAGACATCGTCATTATCGTCAATAATTTCGGAGACACCCTTATTCAGGATGGATTTGCCAGGCTCATGAATATGATGAATAAAAACATGTTAGGAATGGGGTGCTAGTGTGTTTTGCTGTGCATCGTTATGTTTAGCTAGAGGGGAATATTCCCATCGTTAATAATGAGTTTTTCTCTATTGATAGGATATTGTTCTCATAATTAATCATTTGTAGTCTGGAGACTAGTATCGATTAAAACCGTGACTTTAGCCATCACTTAAACAGAATGCATTCTGGATGCGATCCGGTCACAGGTGCAGTATATCGAGACCACTACCTGCACTACCAGTACGCCCACACACCCGGATTGCACATAAAGACCGATCCGTGTGAAGCTTTAATAGCACAGTCTCTTCTCTATGACCAAAGCCTGAAGCTAGTCCTAGGTATGTTCTCTAAGAGGATTAGGTGTGCTACTTAGGGTGATGTGGCAAAGTACATGACAATAACTGCGTAAGGCGAGATTTATGCGGCGGTATTAGAGCTGGATATCTGAGGTAGTGTCAGTGACATTGTTTAGACTAAGGAGGACATTGTATCAGATGGGGAGGTGAACTCTTTATAAAAATGTGTTTGTCTGCTACGAGCAAATGATTCACACAAGATGTGCTCAAGACATAGTCTCCGTGTACTAATCCATTGGCTTATGCCTATTTGCTTAATTTGTTATTTGAAAGAACAATTACCACTGAGGAAGTCTGTTAAAATATTTGCATTATGTTTGTTTATTGCTAGAACCTCTTTCGAGCTACAGAAATCTATAAATTTCTTTGCCAGTCTTGGACCTATTTATGAGTCTCAGTATGAGTGCTTATCATGTTGCTTCCAACGATCTAGCTGCATCTTTATTTGGCTGACAGGTAAGCCACAAAAAGGTTCAGGGCCTATGAATTTGTATTGAGGGCTAGATCAAGTTAACCAGCAATCTCATTGCCAACGATGTCCTTATGACCAGGAACCCGAGTAAGTAAAAGAGTGTTGTATGCAGAAAACTGGATGAGGCTAAGGAAGCAGTTCCTAAATGCTGATTGGATATCTGAAGGAATGTTTATGTGCGATCTTCTGAGGTTTCGTCTGTCCTCTACTTGGAAGCATTGTGACCTAGTGGTACCGCTAATTTCAAATTGGGACCACAAATTCTGGCAATTAATTCGTTGCTCGAAATGAGAGAGCTGGAGATTTTCGCAATAGGTGCGATTTGGGATGATGATTTTGAAGGGATGATCTAAATTTATTTTTCTGGGTATAAAGTCAGTAACATATGCTGCTGGTGAAGTTAATTTTCATTAAATATCTTCATATGCCCTGTTAAATCAGAATCCTTAATATTGCAAAGGAGATGAAGCTTAAGAGTGCTGGCGGCAGCAGTCTTCTTAACTCATATGTAAAAAGGTGGGAGGTCCAATAGAACTTTCAGCGCCGTTGTCGGAAATGTACGCATTGCACCCATGATACCTATGCAGGCGAGTACAAGCAAAAGTTTTTCCCACCTTATTAGTGATGTATAGGTAATTATGGGAATGACGATGGTAAGGTAAGTCCAGTGAATCATTTTGGGCTTAGGACTTAATTTGTTACCAAAGAGTCTAGAACAGCTCCAGAAGGGCTTGGTCGCCTTTGATGGAATTCTATTTGGATGTGGTTTCCAGGTATGTTTTGGTCTAGGGTTACGACTAAAAATTTGACTAGATTGGAAAGATTAAGTTGGGCATCATTTAGAGTTAGCGTATGGAGATTTAAGTTTCTTCTCTTGGTGAATGGAATGACCACAGTTTTCGATGGATTTTCTTTCAACTCTTCTGCTTGACACCAAACATTTATTTTTTATAGGGCATTTTGCATTCTTTCAGTTGTATCGGATTCTTGCTTACATTTTATTATTATGTCTAGGTTATCTGAATACAGCTTGGGTAGACATCTCTCGATCTTCTGTATACTGGCAATACACATACAATACACGAGAGCCAGTTTTCATTCTCCACCTCTGAGGTTGAGTTAGGTATATGGATTTGGTGAAAGGGTGAGAGAAATTTCTCTACGCAATGCTCAGATCAATACAGACCCATTGCGATATCAATTGAGGGGAAGAAGGTATCCATTGATCGTGGAGCTTTACCTGTTCAAATATACCATTACTCACTGTGGAAAAGAAGATATCCTGTGGATTTTATATATGTATATTATCCAAAATGTCGTTCACCGATCGTGGAATAGTTCTTCGATATGCTGAAAGAAATGGCTTTCGAGGAATTTATGTCTTTGGTGGCTGAAGCCGTGACAATGAAGTGGGGAAGTCATAGACTTTCTCACTACCACAGACTCTAAAGAGGTCTCTACAGATCACTCTGTAAAGGAAGATAAGGATTTCCTGTGTTTTTGTATAAATTTGTCACGTCTTCCTTTGTTAAATAGAGGCCATAATTTTCTTGTTCTGACCCAAGTGCTGAAGGACATACATCCATTGTTTGCTTCTATTTAAGGCTCATTCCGTCCTTCGTGCTCAAGTGGACAAGGCGGGATATTCACCTAATGGTCGCTTTCTTCCAAACCTCTTCTTTCCAATGCACCAGCGCTTTCTTTCCCTGGTTTGTCTTTTGCCTAAGGAGCTCTTGCATTAAGCTGTGTTGCAAGAACCACTTCACAAGATTCGACTTAATTACTGTAGAAGATATCGCATTTATCCGTGATATTGTCTTCATAGCAGTCCAGTACGTCGAGGTAGTAAGTGACTTTGTCTACCTTGGCTCTGCTATAATCTGTTAAAACAAAATCAGCGCAGAAATCAAGCGAAGAATAAGTCTTGCCAATCGCTGTTTTTTGAGCTTATAAGGCAATTCAACAGTAAAGCCCTATCTCGCACAACTAAGGAGACTCTGATCATCACAGTCCTGCTTTACGGCGCTAAAACATGGACTTTATTAAAAGAGGATGAAGGTCGCTTCGAGAGAAAAATTCTTCGTAAGATATCGCCCCGCTTGCGTTGACCGGTTTTGGAGGAGAAGATTTAATCACGAACTATACGAGCTATACAGCGACATCGACCTAGTCAAAAAATTGCGTATTGGACGCCTGGGAGGACCTCCTCGCCGTAGGTGACGCGCACAAGTTCAATGGGACCTTGACCAACTTGGAGTGCGCAACTGAAGGCAATTACCTAAAGACCGAAGCTAAATGGAGAGGCTTGTTGGTTGAGGCCCAGGTTCACCCTTAACTGTAGCGCCACCTAAGTAAAGTAAGTAAGTGAGCTCTTTAATTCTTGCACCTTCTGTTCAAGACTTGAGTCCAGGCAACCCTTACACTGCAGAAATCGTTCAAAGGGATATGGCTTAGCTTTAACCTATGTTTTTGTGTTAGTCTGATCCTGTCATTCTGATACAGGCTGCCCTTAAGAGCTTACATAGAGTGGAGGGATAATACTCGTTCTCCAGAGACCTCTGGCAGAGACCATCAACGAGTCTTATAACCGATTTAATCGATTAGCTATTTGTGAATGTATTTCGTTTTCAGATACATATAGATTGTGAGACTGTCTGACTTAAGATTTTTGGTTTCTGCTGTGATATCTCTCCCTTTTCAGGTAATTTTTGTCGCCTCCATATGACTGGATGCTTTTGTAGCTCTTACTCAGGTACAATTTTCTGCAGTTATCGCTTTTTATTTATAATGGAGTTTTATGCCGCATTCCGCGGGCGGTATTGAGGATTTTTGAGTGCTAATTTTCATAATAGATGTCTGATGCTGAAAAGTAGTTGAACGACCTCAACTTTGAAGCAGCTTTCTGGAAGTATTACAAGGACGTATTCCACTCACTGATCCTCCGATGAAAACTCAAATACCTTAACCAATTCATCACATTTGACACTAAGTACATTCATCGGATGTATAAATATGTACAGGTTTGTAGAAAAAGAGTAGTCGACGTGACTGAAATAAGCACGCTAACCTTATCTATTCGTCATATGAACACGTTGTTACTACCCAAATCGAACTCATACCCCGATAGTAAATATAAAACAAATAGCTTTCAATGACTAAACACTTTTTTCTAAGAATCCCAAGTCATGCAATCGCCTAGGCGCTCCGTCTCTATTCAACACATGAACTGGAGTACAAATTCAAATCCCCAACCCCCTGGCAATACAACTGTTTTTTGCCACGCTTATCACGACCAGCATCTGGTAACAGGTCCTTTCTCTACCGTCAAATGGAAATACAAAGTAATTCGCTGAGAGTTTTATATCATTTTTATCACTTGTGGCCACCCTCGACCAAATGATTCAGCACTTTCGCGCAACGACTATCAAAGGACATTCACCCCCCAACATTCACTCTCCTCCAACTCATATAATTATCGAGAATTTCCTTGAGAAATGATGACAGTGAAATTGTTATTTGTTTTCCACTTCTTTGCCGCCACCGCCTTTTTCCGATTCAAGCCCTCTCGTTGTAGTGGCTGCCTTGCCAGTTGCATCAGAAAAGAAAATTAAACCAAATAAAGGGAAAGGACCAGAGGATATACTTTAAAAGTTTTAGCCAGCAAAAGAAGGAAGGACGAGTATTTTCATCCTTTTTCCTGCTTTTCTCCTTTACGAAAAGTTTTCTCATTTCTGAATTTCCGTTCTTTTCCATCGTATCCTTGTTGGTGTCATCAAGATTATAGCTGTAGTAGTGGCAAACAAACACCACGAAATGGGCAAAAGGATTTCGTTTTATATTTGACCAGGTCCATTCACTCTCTCCGTCATCATCTCCTCTGGAAAGAACACTGTCTTAAGGCCGGCGGTGACAGCGGAGTCTCACTGCTTTTATTTTTTGAAAGCTTAAGGTTAGAATTAAAAAACCATTTCAATTGAATGTAATCCATGTGCAAAAAGGATCTAACTTTCAATTAGCACGTAAATGCAATTTCAATTGAAGAAATAAATTCACTAGAACGATAAATCTTCAAAGTTTCTTCATTAAATGCGAAAATGCACGCAAAAGAAGGAATGCGATTAAATGGTACTATGCTCCCTGCAGATGGAAGACTTCCGTTTTATTACGACGAATTAATGTGATTAAGTTTAATTGGTTATATCTACTCGTACATGCAATTTAAAAATTTCATTACTTACTGCAATATCCCAAATGTTGGTTGTGACATTGATACATAGTTCCTTGGGAACTATCTGCCTTTTCTAACAGGATGGCAGCCTTATTATAGATTTGTTAAAACGGATACAATTCCACATAGTCTGCACCCTGAGGGATGAAGACTTTTTGCACTGCCGAAGCCACTGAGTATGAAATGGAAAAAATAATGATAGAAGCCGGCGATTTATAAAATAAATGCGACAGAAAAATTGAAAAAGTAGTTGTTCTTAAAAGTACGAGAAGATAATTAATAATCTTGAAACTATTAGCTCTGCTGAACTTGCACATAATGCTGATGTATATTGGTTTAAAGGACTTAAGATTAATTATTTCAAATCGGAATCCGAAAAGAAAATTCTAAATGGAAGTTTAGCCATATTCAAGTAAGAGGATACATATCTAATTTTTGAGTTTGGATACTTTTTTTAAAGCCTGTTTATCAAAAACCTTTTAAATAGTAGAAGTGAAGCCAACCATATTGAAATCGATGATACGACAATGACTCTTACTTCACTCACTGCTTACTTATGTACTTACTTAAGTGCCGCTACAGTTCGGGGTGTTTCTGAGTCTAAACCAACAAGCCTCTCCATTTACCTCGGCCTTTAGGTAAATGCCTCCAGTTACGCACCCCAAGTTGGTTGAGGCCCACTTGAGCTTGTGCGCGCCAACTAAGGCGAAAATGCCCTCTACTACGGCGTCGCTCTGTGTTAGATTCGAAGACTTTGCGAGCCGGAATGTTGGTGTCCACTCGCTCTACATGTCCAAGCCAATTTAATTATCGCAGCTTTTTCTACTAGGTCGAGCTTGTATAGTTCGTCTCTAAATCTTCTCCAAAACTCGCCAAAGCAAACGAGACCAAATATCTAGAAACGACCAATGATATATCCATCCGCCTTCAATAAAGTCCATGTTTCAGTGCAGTAAAGGAGGACTGTGAGGATTAGGGTCTTATTTAAAGTCTCCTTACTTGTTCGAAATAGAGCGAGGGCAAAATAACAGCGAAGAGTTATTTTTCGCTTGATTTCTGCGCTGATATCATTAGCCGTGTTTTTTTTAAACCTAGCCAGCCAGTACTTGCTAGTAAAGTAAAATTTTACACATAAAACAAATACAACAACCGGCTGGCTACTACTCTTGATTTAATCCCCAGAAAAAAGTTACTGGCTGTGAATTTCGTGATGCCTAATTTCATGCGGCGCAAAAACCAATGTTTTTTAGTTATTTGTTGTTGCTGTCACTGCGAGGTTGCTTGGTTCCTAGAGATATGTTCGTATAAAATCGGCTGGCTGTGGCTGGCTGGCAAATCGTTTAAATGGACGACTGGCTGGCTAGGTTTCAAAAAAGCACGGCAATTGTCCGAATTAATAGCAAAGCCAAGGTAGAAAAAGTCCCTTACTACCTCGAAGTTGCAGCTGCCCACTGTGACGTTCTGTCCAATTCACCGGTGTTGATTGTCCTTTCTTGTTGACAGCATGTGGTTTTGACCTCGTTTACCACTAAACCCATTATGTCCGCTTCTGCTTCAATGCATGTAAACGTACCAGTGACAGCTCGCTAAGTCTTTTAATTATGTCAATATCGTCGGCGTATGCAAGCAGTTGTACGGAGACTTTTGATAGATTATCTATGCGCGCTAGATATCTTGGTATAATGCTGGATAGGAAACTAAATTGGAAACTTAACATACAGGAACGAGTCCGCAAAGCATATAATGCTCTCTTCATCTGTAAGTGGACCGCGGAGAAAAAATGGGGCCTGAAGCCCGCAATGATGCACTGGCTATACATCATGGTAGTCAGACCCATCCTTACGTATGGAGCTCTTGTGTGGTGGAAGGCAACGAATTCGAAAAACACGGGATATGTTGGCCATGGTACAAAGAACAGCCTGCATTGCCATCACAGGTGCTCTACGCGCAACACCTACGGCTGCACTCGAGATCTTCCTGTATCTTTTACCATTAGACCTACAAATTAAATTTCAAGCGGGCAACAGTGCGCTTCGGCTCACTAACGTTGGTCTCTTCAGGACTAATAACATAGGACACAGCTTCATTCTCAAGGAATCTTTTCCCGAAATCTCTGACGAATCGAACGATATACTTGGCACCTTAGACTTCGACACACCATACGAAGTACTATATCCCATTAGAGAGGACTGGTAAAGGAAGACAGTCTCTGTCCATAACGAGATTGCAATATACACAGATGGTTCTAAGACCAGTGAGGGCACGGGGTCAGGTATTTACTCGAGAGATACGAACCTACGGGTGGCCCTGAGACTTCCGGACACATGGAGTGTGTTCCAAGCAGAGGTTATAGCTGTACTTAAAGCTGCGGAATTGCTGAGATGCGATCAATATCCGATATGAATATCGCCATCTACATTGACAGTCAGGCTGCGCTAAAGGCGCTAGAGTCTTACGTCACCAAATCTGAGATGATCAGGAATTGCCGCACAATGCTTAGGGCATTATGTACGCAGACCCGAGTCAGATTATGTTGGGTACCTGGACACTGTGATATCGAAGGCAACGAGCAAGCCGACGCGCTGGCTAAAAGAGGAGCGGGGCTCCCACATAGCGATATAATTGGTAGTATTAAACCACCAGCGTGCGTAGCTAGAGGAATTATTCGGGATAAAATCATTGACTCGGCTAATCTAATATGGTCAAACTTAGATGGTCACAGGGTGTCTAAGGCCTTGTGGCCTGTGTTAGATCGCAGAAAATCGCTTGGGGGAATGGGTTTAGGTCTTTTGCCGTGAAGGTTTCCTAGTGATCACTTTGGTGCCTAGTGTTTTATGATAACCTCATAACCCTACCTAACCTAACCTAACCATGCCTCTCTTGATGGCTAATGAGTTTCGGATAATTCGTTCAAGTGTAATATTAAAGAAGTCGCACGATAGTGCGTCACCTTGTCTAAAACCTTTTTTGACATCAAAGGTCTCGGTGAAGTAATAACCGACCTTGATTGAGCAGCGAGCGTTCTCCATCATCCTCTTGCACAGACGAACAAGTTTGGCAGGGATGTCAAAACTAGACATGGCTCTATACAGCTCTTCTCTATAGAAGCTATCATAGGCGGTCTTGAAATCGATAAAGAGATGGTGAGTATCGATTTGGAATTCTTGGGTTTTCTCCAGGATCTGTCAAAGTGTGGAGGTTTGATCGATGGTGGACTTTCCTAGCCTTAAAACCTCACTAACAGGGGCCAATCAGGCTGCTGATGAGAGGTTTCAGCAGTTAACACAATATCGCAGAAAAGGTCTTGTATGCAATGTTGATGAGACGGATGGCTCTATAATTGACGCAACTGATAGGGTCACATTTCTTGTGGATCGGGCAACGATGCTGAGATTCCATTAATCAGGCATCCACTCATCTGACCTAATCTTAGAGATGAGTTGGTGTACGCACTTATGCATCTACCAATGCATAACCAGCTACCTTGAAAATCTCAATCGGTAAGCCGTTAGACCCAGCCGCTTTGTTTGCTATCCTCACTTCGCTTTGATCAGCTGGACGGAATTTTTGTCTTAAAAAAACAGGAGAAGTAGTTTTTCCATATTCTCAGCACCGGCTGTGATGTTCTTCTTCATCTCTACAGGCTTTTGTACGGGTTTTGGTCTTTTGACATATTCTTTCCACTTTTTGGTAAAACTTTAGTATGTTGTTCCTGGAGTATAAGCCATCAACATCTTCGATTACGCGCTCCTCATCCTCTTTCTTCTTCTTTTGGAGAACCGATGTTCAATCCCGTCTCTTTTGCTCGTAGATGTCACGAGTAGCTCTCGTCTGCCTTTACAGCGCCGTTTTATATGCGTCTTATTTCTCTGCATGTACTCGCCAGTATTCTTTGTCAAACTACAGGTTTCACAGTGCTAGTCGGGCGACACCTAACACACCAGTTGTGACGTTTCTGATAGCGTGTTAGCAGCATTTTCACTGGACTTCCGCACTTGATGCTAGCGGCATATAAGAGATTCAATCACTTCAGCTAGGTGGTATTATAGCCCGAGTTGAACCTACTCCCATGCCGGTTCTGTACCAGTAAGTTGGTTATGGTCGCTTCTCAACTCTGCTAATATGAGATCTTCTTCTACGCATCTGTCTCTCTAGATTAGATTTTATAGGCTACGGCGCTGGTGCTTATAAGCACCATCTTCGGTGTTATGCACGAATCTGTGATGGCGTTACACAACTTATCACCAGTTTTTTATTATTTCAGGACTGCGAATTCCTCGAAGAATTTCATTTAGAATGAGCCAAGACTATACGTACAGGGAAAATATGTTTGGATAAAAGCAAATTGGAAATAGAATTCCAATGAATTTCCTTTGAGTGATATGACGAATATAACCTGAGTCGTGAAGTATTCCTAATCGACCCGTACCCAGTACGATTTGTTTTTGTTATCCAAGTTGTAATCCAAAACCAACAAACAAAACCTATTACAACGTACCCAAATGCATCCTCCATGTGTATATCCTATTTGTACGTCAAATACTTCCCACCCAGACCTATGTTCTAATGGAAAAACTTTTAACATTTCAAAAATCCAAAGCACACAACTATCCATCGGTCTGTATTGTTGTACCGAAGAGTACCTAAATCAAAAACGAGTTAAGCTCAAAGCAAACATTTATGGTTAACAGCAACCAAACTAGGTCAACCATTCCTCAGTCTCCTTAAGTGTACCGCGGAAATTCTCCGCAGACCCAACCCCCCACCCAAAAATTAATAATAAAAAACCTCATTTATCATTAAGTGCGGATTAAAGTGGGGATCAAAATAACAACAAAAATACGTTCCACCACAACTTCCTCAAAATGTTTGGCAATTTTCTCTCATTATTCCATTTTTTTTTGTCCCGAAAAATTCCCTTGAATCCTGCACAGACAGCACAAAACCACAAACGCACACACACACACATATGTATGACGAAAAATCAACACAACATCAAAAACCCAAATGCCACGTTTATTAATCCGCATCATTCTTGTTTATAGGTGAATCCTTCAGACTCCACCACCAACCCCGCCAGCAGCTTCGACTAAAAGATAGTGTAGCGCATAAGTGAGTGCTTCAACGGACTCATCCCCGCCAGCAGAAAAATAAAGCCCACACGCCTTCTAGCCATCAAAACGACACACAGTGGCGGCGAAACCATACTGAGAATATAACAACAAACCCCCTACAACAATAGCGAAGTGAAATGATCCACATCCGGTGAGAAACACACGTATATGCACACACAAGTGTATCTTTGAGATACAATCTGTAAACCAGAGCCGAGCGAAGTTTATAAAGCTCCCTCCGTACCCGTGCCGTCCCCCGAGCAGACCGCTAAACTAATGGGAAAACTCAGGATTCCACGATAATTATCACTCGCCCGCACTGTTACTGGCTGAATTAAGGAACCAAAGCGTAATAAAGAAATTTTTCCAATTTTTTTTTTTTTTGCGAATTTTTCCGCACCAAAAGGACCGAAAGCAAGGAGGCACACGTTACGTCAGAAACAGAGGGAGGAGGCGAAAGTTCTTCCTGCACCAAAAACCAACTTTGCGGCACCTAGCTTATCAGGCGCACACACACACGCACACAGAGGGAGTGAAGGGACCAGTTAACGTGGAAAATCCAGCACGGAAACATCCGATTAAATGTCTGCCGTAGAATTAAAGACGTCAGTCTCTGTTATGGATTTTCGCCAGAGACAGGTGAGTAATTAATCAATTCTGAACCCATTCTATTAATTACTACGATGGGAAGTAATCCCAATCACAGGGACGGATTATGCTTGTTGGACGGCCTTTGACTTAACGAGGTGCACGTGTTTTTGGTTTGCTTTGATTCATTTACTAAAGCGACGTGTAGCTTAGTATAAGCTTATGAGCCACAGGGTGTTAATAGCCAATTGCAAAATTAGCAATTCTACTTCAAATATTCTGCCCCACATATATGTACTTAAGTGGTTATACGCAGTTAGAAATTTCATTTGCATTTTCGAAATCTACATATATTTGAGTATATTGATCTGAAAATTTCAAATCGATCCGTCAAATATTCTTGAAAATACAAGCACATTTGTAAGGACGTCTCGGAGCGTGTTTGAACGTCTTTTGAAACTTTGAACGCGTTTTTCTCAAAACGGTGTTTTCAAAGTCGGTGAGCATGATTTCTCAAAAACGGCTCAATCAATCAGTCTGAAATTTTAACACAATCTTTTCAGATATATTCTTCAGGGATTGATTGAAGGAATAAGATTTCCGAAAATTATTTCTATTTTTTAAACAATTTAACGAACAAAATTTGGTCAAAAACCGGAATTTTTTTCTTTTTGGGGCCCCCATTTTGTCAAAAATCAAAATTTCGACTATTCCTTCAATCAATCCCTAGATTTATCTATCCACTAATAGAATCTTTTTGGTTTTTTTATTTTAAATAATCCAAACTGGAGATATCGTGCTCACCGCCGCCTGGGTCCAGGAGATCGTCTACAGGAGCACTGTAACTCAATATTTTTAAAAACTAAACATGCCGATATAAAGTTAAATTAAATTAAAGTTACCACTATTTGTGTTAATACTTCTTGTATTTGTCAAATAAAATCCCTTTTCAGAAAAAATTCGTAAATAAAGAACTTTTTTTGGCCTTGCAACTGCGTATAACCCCTTATGGCAATTCACGGAAAAATTCAAAACGATGAGCCATCTTAGTTAGAGATGTCGGTTAGACTACGTTATAATCTATTAAGCTCTCATAACACCCAAGGCATCAAAATGGTTCATCTAATGGTAGACTTTGATACTACAGAGGTGTTCCATTGAATCGGTGCGTGCACTCAAGGGGTTATGAATACACTTAAAATGTTTTTTTTACACAGTACGGGCGTTAGAAAGGATAGACAGAGAGAGAAAAATTGGTATAGTGGTTTGAAGCTCAGATATTAGGTTTCAGAAAAACCCCTGTGGTGGTGTCCAGATAACTGTTATTTTGTCCTTGTTCTGATTCAATCATTTAACAGAACGACTGGAGGATGAAGAAGCACGAAAGATGACTTCTACCAGCTCTTGGACAACACGTATGAGCAATGCCCAAGCCACGACGTTAAAATTGTCCTGGGTGATATTAACGCAAATCTATGAAAAGAGGACGTTTTTAGTAGAGTGATCGGAAAGCACAGCCTTGACGTTACCACATCCGACAACGGATTCAGGCTAGTCCACTTTGCAGAGGGACGAAACGTTGTCGTAGCTAGTACGCAGTTCCCACATCTTGATATTCACAATGGGACATGACTCTCTTTTGATCAAAAAACTGTCAACCAAATCGATCACATTGCGATCGATGCAATGCACTCTTCCAGTAGTCTGGGTGTCCGGACTTTCCGAGGAGCCAACTTGAACTCGGATAACTATCTAATTGTAGCCAAGGTACGGATGAAGATATCCTGAATGGAGCGAAATAAACGAAATACTGTGAGGGAGTTTGACGTCAGACGGCTATAATCGCCGACCGAGTTTCTTTTAATCTCAATCTGAGTCCTATGTCGCCAGCGGCAAATGTGGAATATCAGTAGCAGCGTTGCCAACAAGCCATCAGAGATGCCGCCTCAAGATGGAGCCCAACGTTCCAACCTGGAAAGTCTTCAAATCCAACCCGGATAGACGGCGCAGTAGAGGACGACCTCGCGGTAGGTGGCGCAAACCAGTGGAGGGGGACCTCAACCAACTGGGTTAGCTCGGGAGGTTTGTTGGTTGAGGCCCAGGTCCACCCCGAATTATAGCGCCACCTAAGTAAGTAAGTAAATATGACTGGAGCTACTTCTAAATAGTTCCGAGTAAATGTTCAATGGGCTCAGTGGAAGGACTCTATCTATTTGTTTTGGTCGTTAAGGGTAATACGATATACGGCAAAAACGAATAATACATAAACTGCCATTTTCGTACAAATATAGCTGACGGAAAAAATGAAAAACATCTTATAAAACGTTGAGACTAGATCTTCGAGCGAATTGTTTATAGAACAGGAAGTGACTTTTATGCTTGAAGATACTTCTCATTTTTCGCGCTTTGAAACAAGAGCGTTAGTTATGTTTGAGCACAGAGATATTCCATGCAACTGCAAAGCAGATGAACTAGCCAAACAAGGCACCGTACTACCTCTAGCTGCCAATAGAGAGGTACAGACACCCCCAATCTGGCCTCTACTAGACGTAAAGAAAACCAAAAAACTCAAAACATTAGCCTCACAGCAGGAATAATCCCATGACACTGTGTGTTAGGTAGACACGGCAATAGAATGGGAGTCCCAGCAAATGATTTCTGTAGAAGCTGCAGAGATGAAGAGGAGGAGGAGGAGAACAGTCTGCACCTCCTCGGCACATGCCCAGCACTAGCTAGGTGAATACTTCTTTGAAGACCGCCCCACCCTATAACAATGGGAATTAACTCATGCAAGGCACTAGTTACTTGGTAATAATAAGTTCGACTGAACCAGTTACCAACCCTCCCCACGCCGCATTGGTTACTATCGACCCTCAAGAGGTACTGTAACAGGCGCCCCCCAAGATCGATAGTTAACCGTCTCAAACACTACTAGACTAACACTAGTAAATAGAGACAACGCGACTGCATACAAGTAACAAAGATTGATTGAGTCAATCAACTCTATCACTCCCATGCACCCATGGTGCAACTAGGTACTAAGGGTTCGATTGATTCTGTCACCCTACCTAGCCAAACCAATTACCCATAGTTTGACTGCATAATAGTGCAAAGTTTGATTGTATCAATAACCTCGTTTTCTCTTATGCACCCCCACTACTTTCACGGTTCACCTAGGTATGAAGTGTTCGATTGAAACAGTCACCTTACCTAGTCAACACCTTATGCACAGGAGTACTTAGAGTTCAATTGAATCAGTCACTCTATTACGCTTATGCACCTATACACCTGCACGGTTCACCTATGCCCCTACCTGCCTATATTACTTACACAACAGTACAGGGGGCTCGATTGAATCAATCACCCCCCAATACTTGTTTGTACACTATACCTCCCCGGTACACTTTGACTTTAGGGTTGATTGAGTCAGTCACCCTTTTTAGCCACTTCAGGCACAGCTATTCTCAGCCACTGCCCTCCTAAGGAAGGTTAAGGTTCCCCAGTAACCGGTGATTCCTCCGGTCCTAACTCTACGTGGTATCACAATGGACTCAAGTGGTCTAAGTGTGTCACGACCTTGTCAGGACAGCCACCTTTCATAATCTAACCTAACCTATGTTTGAACATGAATGAAGCTAACCACTAGCCATCCATGTATAATACGGGTGCTTTTGCATGTAAACGTATTTAAAATCGTTGCCGAGTGCTGGGAGCCAGTTTCGCTCAAATGAGCTGATCATATCCCAGAGTCTATTTATCCGATCCGAGAAAACCAAGTGATGTTTAGAAAAGTGTATGTGTAACAACTCATCCTGGGCTCCAAGTCTGGATCTCAAAAACTCAAAATGATACGAGACTGTGAAATTAAAAATGTTTGAAATTTTATTATACACGATCGACGTTTTCACGAAATAAACTGCGGCAGTGTCCGACACAGCCTATTTTTTTTTAATGTCAAATTTTAAGTGAAATTCAAATACCATTACTGGTTGGCTTTTTCTCTTACTTTTCTTCCCAGCCGCAAGCTAAGTAGCCAAGAATTATTATGGCGTTAACTGACAGATGGCACTGAACTTAGGTTTTTTTTTATCAAAGACCTATTGAAAAATACCAAACATTTCATGGGAGGGAACGCCCATGTACTATGTATACTTGACTAGGGCCTTGTCTAGGGCCTTGATTCTAGGCTAGGTAACGTGGGCCAGCAACCTGCGTTACCGAATATTGCCCGCTACGGAAACCGACACTATGCCTCGGATAAGGAATGATCACATGTTGACGACTTTTGGCTATTGTACCCGGACAAAGATAGGTTTCTGGAATGTAAAGACGCTCCTCGACTCGGGAAGAGAAGGTCCTTACAATGCCAGATTCCTCCAATTGGAAAACGAATTCATGCGATATAAACTGGACATTTTGGGGGTAAGTGAAGTAAGATGGTTAGAAGCGGGCGAGTACCAGTCTCCAACGCGTAACACTGTACTACTCTATTCTGGAAGACCATCCGGAAACCCGCGGGAATATGGAGTCGGACTGCTGCTAACAACAACAGCACGCAAGGGCCTAATTTCCTGGCAGCCTCATGGTGATAGGATTTTGACGGCCAGATTCCGGACTAGAGTACGACGCGTCACCATCATACAGTGTTACGCACCAACGAATAGTTCGTCTGAGGACGAAAAGGAGAGCTTCTACAATCTCTTAAGCGCCGTCTTCAACACAACACCAAATGGAGACATTGTCATAGTGATGGGGGATTTGAATGCCAAGGTAGGCAGCGACAACGAAGGGCTCAAACATGTAATCGGGAAGCATGGACTAGGCAACCGGAATGACAACGGCGAAAGGTTTGTGGATTTCTGCAATGCCAACCGCCTTGTGATAGGTGGCACCATGTTTGAGCACAAGACCTGCCACAAAGTCAGCTGGGTTTCCAATGATAGGCAAGCAACCTCCAACCAAATTGACCATTTTGCTATCAGCCGCCGCTTTAGAAGTAGTCTCCTGGACGTCCGAAACAGGCGAGGGACAGATGTGGGTATAGTACGTGATCACCATCTTATGATAGCTACTCTCCAACTACGCACTGCTGCAGTTCGAAGATCCCACGACAACACAAGAATGCCCAGGTTCAACATCGATAGACTTAGTGATCCCTCAGTGCGCCAACAATTAAGGGAGCACTTTTCGCAAGGTGTGGAAGCAATCAGCAGCTCAATGCCCGCAACCATCCAAGACCATTGGTGTGCTGTGAAAAATGTTTTTACATCTGGTGCTGAAAGAATTGTCGGTCGATCGCAGGGAAGACATAGGGCGTGGCTTTCCGAGGATACCTGGAGACGGATTGACGAACGAAAACAGCTAAAAACTCGCGTTGCAGCTACCCCAGCAGCAGGGAGAAGCGAGCTAGAGTCCCTATATCGCATGAAGATGAGAGAAGTTCAGCGTAGCGTACGTCGTGACAAGCGCAACTACATCAACGCGCTGGCTACAGAAGCAGAAGAAGCTGCACGGAGGTGCGACAGCAGGACCGTCTACAGAATCACGAAGGAGCTGACAGGTGGTCGCAGCTCCAGCCAACACCCAGTGAAAAGCCTAGACGGCTCCTTGCTCATTTCGGATGAGGACCAGCTCAAGAGATGGAAAGAGCATTTTGCTACGGTTTTGAACCGTGTATTCGCTAGCGATATGCTCCCAAATCAGACTGAGATGCCCGAGGTGAGAAGTACCCGAATACGCACCACGACTCCCAGTAAAGATGAGATTATTACCGCGATCAAGGCACTCAAAACCAACAAGGCGGTAGGACTTGACGGTATTCCAGCAGAGCTCTTACGAGCAACGCCAACAACATCGGCTGAGCTTCTGCTTCCACTTATAGATAGAGCTTGGGAAGCTGAGAGCTTTCCTAATGAGTGGAAAAAGGGAATGATCGTCAAGCTTCCTAAGAAAGGAAATTTAATGGAGTGCGGAAACTGAAGGGGTATCTGCGTGCTTCCTGCTACAGCTAAGATAATAGCTAAAATCATCCTTGAGCGAATCAAACAACATCTCGAAGACACACTCGATGCCGAACAAGCAGGTTTCCGCTCTGGATCCTCCTGTGCCGACCACATCAACACCCTGCGGATTATCATCGAACAGTGTGTTGAATATCGATCGCCACTGCACCTGCTGTTCATCGATTTTGAGAAGGCGTTCGATAGTGTCAACAGGGAGTTTATTTGGCGTGCCTTACGCAGGAGAGGCATCCCCGATAAACTAATTGTTATTATCAAAGCTACATATGAAGGCTCCAAATGTCACGTTCTGCACAGGGGAAGGTTGTCTGAGGAATTTGAGATCCAAAGTGGGGTAAGACAAGGCTGTATCCTTTCACCAATATTATTCCTATTGGTGATTAGCGTTGTGCTTCATGCAGCTTTGTCGACGGGAAACGGAGGAATTCGATGGACTCTTACATCTCAACTGAAGCATCTTGACTACGCAGACGATGTATGCTTACTCTCCCACAGAATTATGGATCTCCACCAAATGACAGCAGATGTGGAGAGGGAGGCAGGTGTCGTCGGGCTGAAAATTAATACGGCAAAAACTAAAATTATCAGCCTTGGAACAAACTCATCGTCTCAAATATGCATTGCTGGACAACCGGTAGAGAGAGTAGAGGATTTCCAGTATCTTGGTAGTATTGTCTCGACCGATGGTGGAACCGAACTGGATATAGCCAACAGGATCGCCAAAGCAAAGTCCGCGTTCGGGATGTTGTCCAAAATATGGCGAAGCAATGCAATCAGTTTGAGCACCAAAATAAGACTGTTCCGCTCCAACGTTGAATCCGTGCTGCTATATGGTTGCAGCACGTGGAGAGTGACCACTACTATCACCAGAAACCTGCAAACGTTTGTTAATAGGTGTCTGCGCAATATCTTAAGGACTTTCTGGCCCAATCGTATCTCTAACGAACACCTTTACGAGAGAACGGGTCAGGAACCAATAGGCACAACTAGCCAACGGCGGAAGTGGCAGTGGATTGGTCACACGTTCCGAAAGGGTGACAGCTCCATAGCGAACCATGCTATGCAATGGAACCCTCTAACTCAGGATGGCAGAAGACCTGGCGGTCCGAGAAGAACATGGCGCAGAACAGTCGAGAAGGAGGCACGGCAGTTAGGGAAAAGTTGGGGAGAACTTAGACACATTGCCAGAAACCGTACACGATGGCGCGTAGGCGTAGTAGAGGCCCTAGGACCCACAAGGCGATACAGGACATAAGCAAGCATGTATACTTGAAATCTTTCTCAACTGTACAGTTTATCTTTTTGTTTTTATGGGCGTACATATATAGGTTGTGCTTGCCAAGGCCCAATGAAACACGACTATTATTGGCGCCTAATCTCCAGTCCTTCAGGCATTACCTATTGGTACCATCTTCCAGGCACTGTTTGGCTGTCAAGTGCTACTAAATTATTTATCCTCATCAACTGACTCCCTTTTTAGCTGTTCAGAGCATGCAAAAGTGCCACAACCTCGAGAACAATACTTACTTACTAACTTTTTTGAGAAAATGTGTTACCGCTAATTTAGGGTGGATTCGATATGGTTAGCAACATGCTTTTAGGCAGCTACCAGCAGATAAGCTCGACTGCTGAACATCAGCAATTCTCACAATTACTCGCATATCAGTACCACCTCATGTACGGATATGTGGGTGTCGTGGTTAGTGTGTCCGATTACTACGCTTGAGATTCAATGTTGGAATCATAGGAAACTCCAAAAAGTTTTTGTTCACTATCCACCTCTTGTGAACGTCTCACAAACATCCGGTATTGCTGCTATGAGAAAGCTACTCAATTCCGTCCTTCGAATACGACATAACTTTGGGTCACTTCCATTCGTACGAAAAATAAATATAGCACGCACAACAAATTGAAAAGGCCAAGTATTTTCTTTTTTCCATTGCCTCGTGGATTGCATTGGCTATTTTGTCCTACAATCCTAAGATACTTAGATTGCAAGGTTGAGTTAAAGGGGCTTACCGTGATTATCGAATTGGAGAAAATGGTTCCCTCAGTAGAGCCTGGGTAGATAAAGTCTGCACTTGCTTCACAGCTTAAGCTGTTCTCATGATCTTTCTTTTTTTTTCTGAGAGGTCAATTTTCTTGGTTTCTCCTCTGCTCGTGGTTAGTCGTAAAAGCAACCTGTCTGCAACCAAGAAATGGTCTATATTAGCTTTTTGGAAAAAAGCAACTCTGCTATCAAGGACCTCGGTTCTTAACTTTGCGATAATATCTCGCCATCGGACATTGCATGTAGGTTTGGTCCACAAGCTCATAGAAGCTGTATTTGGTGCCGTCATCTTTCCCTTTGTATGGATGTGAGGCTATGTGGCTTGTGTTATTAGACGCTTATTCACATGCCGGAAACTCAAGACTGTTTGCCTACATCAACCTAATGGCAAGTCGACATCCAATTAAATTCTGATTATATTCTGAAGTTTTTCATTTTCCGTTTCACTTTTTGAATGGGCTCCGCAAGTACTTCGGCTGTATGTGGTCTCTTAAGCAACTTAATGTTCCACGTGCAAATTTAAACGCCCTTTGTCCTTTTCTATTTAACATCTCTGTCAACAGAACGATCACCCTTATTTGAGGCACTTGATTGTTTCGTAACAATGCTTCTTACATGTAAGGTTCCAGTCAGACTTGAAAATCCGAATATACACGAGAGTTGAGGAGTTGAGGAGCTATGTCTAGAATCAGGCTGATAGCCTGATTCTAGACATCACCGTGGATGCCATCAGGGCTTTATTTCTGAGGCACTTAATTTTGCCAATAACGTCAAGAAGAAATGCCTCATCGGTTTTATGTGTGCTAAAGTTCACCTAAATTTGGTTGTACACGTCCGAGTGTTCAGCTACGCATATACTCGGCAGACGCAAGTATTTAGTATGGGATTAAGTAAGCTAGCGGCAGAAATCCAGGTTTTATGGAAACCTAAGAATGGATTTGACTGAGTGATTGGTGATTTCGGACGGAGACTTTACCCCTCTGTCCCAGAGTGTTTAAGTCTGCAACTGGCAATGGTAGGCCATTCGCATAGAATGTGGTCGGCATAAGTTCATGGGCATTGCGAATCTCTTTGAGATCGTAGTTAAGGTGGTAGTGAACGGTAACGAAGTCCGTACGAAGTTTTAAGCTGGCTTTATCTAAGGAGTAAAGATCTTGGCTTCTACTTTTAATTAAGTTTCTTGGCTTAGCGAAGACTTTGAGAGAAGTTCCATTACTGTAAATGCTCTTGAAGCTCCCAGCTTCGACTCAAAGCGACTGCGGGATAGTCTGTAGAAAGGTTCAGGGAAAGGTTCAACGAAAGGAGTTTGAGATCTTTGTCTTGCAAATCCATTCGCGGTTTTATTACCTGATGTCCGAATTCCTAGTAGAGGGAGGCTTTGTTGAAAGCAATAGCCTGCTTCAAGGAATTGAGATAGGTCCGTACTAGTTTGCAATCGCTGTAGTAGGATATCAAAGCTTTCTCAGTTACTTTACTCTCTGTAACTGTCTTATAAACTCTCTGACACAAAGCTCAATTGCGCATACCTCAGCTGGGCAAAGTGAATTTGAACATATAAGAGGAACAAATAAATTAAAATTTGGGCCGAATATACCCGCACCAACTCTGCATTCCATTTCGGAGCCATCTGTGTACCATATTGATTGTGATGGACCGCGTACTGGAGTCCCATTTTCCCATGTTCTGCGATTTTAACGAAGATATATCAATCTGGTCTTCTATAAACCTTTTGTCTTATTTTCTGTACTTGTCCTGAATATAGATACACATCGACACCAAACCCATTCTTACACCAGCTACGTCTGCAATTTTAGAGTTGGGACGATATGGAACAGCTCGATATTACAAGTTTTGTAAACGCACATAACCGAATTTTGGGGCTTTCTCTTCCACCAATTTGAGGTGAACTTCCACCCTCCTAACCCATTATTTATGGGAAAATTTCGAAAATCCTCGTCTTACCTTGCGCCCCTAGCAAACAGCGAAAGCAAGTAATTAATCCAGCACTGAACGCAACCACAACCACGACCACCAGCAACACCAGCACCTACCATCCCCAATCTGCCAGAGAGTGATGCCAAACACTATTCAATTCAATTGTGTAATTAATTATGTTGCCAGGATGATTGTGGCTGTAAAACGATTGTCATGGGTTGGCCGCGGGGGTGGTGATGGTGTTAGGAAAGTCTGCCCACCGCCCGTCGCGCCCTTAATGCTCCACATATTTCACCATCCACAGTTAATTGAAAAGAAACAACGACGGCGAACAAACATCTTAAGAAAGTTCTGAGATTTTTTCTGCCGAAAAGTAATCCCAACGAAACAATAAATTGGATTAACTGACTGCTGACTGAGGAATGCTAGCTTGAAATGGAATGTGAGCTGGTGCGCCAGTTAAAAGGGATCTCTTACGCATTTTTTTTTTGTTTCTGTTTGCTTTTCCGCACATTTCGCTGAAACATTTCAGCACATTTTGGGACGAGGAAAAAATTTGTTTGATTAATTAGCTGACGAAAGCAGATGTCCAGGACGAAATAAGGAGTGTTTTGCTGGTCGTTTGGCTGCTACTATGCGCCATCAAGGATTATCCTAATTTTTCAGATGATTTTGATTTATTGAAGCGAATTCATCTTAGTCGGTGTCGGTGTTGCTGGTGGCCGATGGGGAGCACTCTCGAGAGCATTATGATTAAATTGATTAACTAAGATAAATAGATAAACGAGATACATTACACAACACGAACACAACGCATTTGTTGGATTTAACATTGTTCAAAGCTGTTGTAAGTACCTACTTCGATTGGACAAATTGATGGTACTCAAATAAGTACCTGGGATTCCGTAGAATAGTGTACCTAACAGTCGATTTTGTGGAATTCCGTCTGCTCACTGACAGCTTTTGACTTATTGTGCTAGAGAGCTATTTGATTTCATTCAGGTTTACTTGGAAACGCATTTCATTTTGATGAAGATATGTTGTTCTTCATACTTTACATCTTCGGTTCTTTGGTGGTCATTCCAATAAAGAAGAAAAAGTCGGTTGCTTACTGATAGGTGCTTGTTGCCTATTGATTTGGTGATGAGAGATGCCTAAGTTATTGTACATACTTGGGTTTCTTTGTCGATGTAATCTAGAACCTTATTTTTTCTTGATGGCATTAACGTACTTTAGGCAATGATCAACAAGTTTTGTGCCTATTTCAACATTAAGGCCACTTACCCTGCGTGTAGAAGAGACCATGGTACACAGCATACTATTGTATATTTGTGTCAGTAGCAACGGACTCCGGAATAACTATTTTGCTAATTCCGCAGAGGATTAAGACCTTATAGCTCCTTTCAAGGTTTCCATAGGAACTTGCAGGCTATCACTCAAATCAACTTCTATTACTCGGCCACATATGTCAAGGCAGGATTTGTATACATATGCTCTTTGTTTGACTGTACAGTTTGTTATAGCACGAACAGATGCCTAATATCTCTATCTGCAGATTAAACCCCTTTTATAAAATTATTAAAAGGCTTCCTAATCGAGGATCTTAGATCTCTATGTCAAAAAACTTTTGCTAAATGCATGTTCTGCTTCAGCTGCGAGTCTACATGACGCATAATTTGTATTACTATCGATACCCTCCCTTTCGGGCTCCTTATTGGTACTTTGCATTTCTTTATTTCCACACCAAAAATCAAAAAAGATACCTCTGTCATCTGGCAGTATATTCGTATACATGGCCGTCAGGTGTTACATATTATACTTTCGTCTGGCATCCGCGAAGGCCAGTTCTGATCTTCCTTTCTAAATCCTTCACATTAGTTGTTGGGCTACTCATACAGAGGATTCGTGCAAAAGTATCAGCGCATTCCTCTGTCCGCACTGTCGTAAGATCTTTACTGTTTACTTGAATCCTTTCACCCCTCAAATGCCATAGGACTTCAACAACGCCAAATCACCATCTTGTTTAGAGTTTAATCTATCTGCAGTTCATTATTTAGGACCTCAATTCCTCGCCAACTGTTCTGCGCCACGTTTCCTTATGAAGACCCCCTTTTTTGCCTGACTGAGTGAGTATATTCCACTACATGGCATATTTTGTTATGGAATTGTCTTCATGCTATGAGGTGTGATCGATTTAGTACCACTTTTCTGATCAGATTTCTGGTAAATCTGTTCATTAGAAAGACCATTGGGTCAAAAAATCCTTAAGATGATACGTATGCATCTGTCTACTTGCAGCTTGCGAGTAGGATTGGTAGTCACCTTCCATGTACTTTCCCTATGTAGTACTACGATTTGACTTTGGAGTGCATCAGTCATAGCTTGTTTCTTTTGGTATCGAACAAAGCTCTTGCTTTCCCAATTCTGCTGAATATATCCAGTTCGGTCTCACCACAGTTGGCCGAGACCACACTTCCTTGATATAGAAAGTTATCTGCTTCTTCGAATTCCTGTCCGACAATAGCCGTATTTTATTATCACCCAAGATCCATATACTATAGATCACACGACGAAAATAAAACGATCCGGATCTGGATCTGGATCAACGAATTATTTTCCTTGTGTCTTGTAGTGTGGTTGTGTAACCTACCAAGGATTAAAAAAACAAAAAATTCTAGATCACGAAATTAATCCTGATAAAAAGCAAGATCTTATATTGTTGTTGTATTGCATAGAAACCAATGATCTCTATGGATCATGATCATGAATGATAATAAAATACGGCGAATGTTGAGTTGGGCTTTTGTTTTGGTTGTGTTTATTTTCAGCCTCAGCGTCTAAATTGTAGGCCATCAGGTGAATGGTTTCACTCCAATAATGCTACATGGAAAATAATTCTGAAAATCACTAAGAACAATAGCAGTGACAGTATTCGCCACTTTGGACACCTTACCATTGTGTAAAACGTGACACTTCTTGTTTCTCTGGGATGTCTCCCTGTGCAAGGCCAACCAGATGGCGTCTCGAGTCAAGCTGTCAAAAGCCTTTTCAAAATTCTATGAACAGTAGATGTATTGGGATAAGGTGTGATAACTGCATTTTGAGAAAATTCTAAGCTTAGTAGTTCCGTATCTATTGAATTCAATTTCTGAAACCAGTGGGCAACGTATGACGGGAATAAGTGCATTTACTGTGCATACCCCCAAACGTTTTGTTCCGCACACAAATTGGGAATGTTAGATATTGTATGTGACCTAGTTTCATCAACCGCTGATCCAAAGAATTCCCGAAGCCATACGTCACTAAATCACAAAACGGTACATTTGTCAGCCCCCTTCTTGAATATAATAGATAAGTCTGGCCTCTTTTCCAAGATACGGACTCTCTCAAAATTGAAGGTCTGAATCGTAGGTTCATCGGTTTTACTCCATGGGCTGAAGGATATTATTTGCCTCCATACGAAGATCTACTAAGACCGTTCAGCTTACAAACTCTAGAAAACGATGTCAAGTTGCTGGCATATTCTCCGTGCAGCAGTTGTAAGTGGGCACAATTTCCTCCCGGCTCTACTGCAAATGATTTACTTGAACACTAGTCCATACATCCTTAGGTTTGTACCACTCTTTCATCTCGCTTTCCACCGCACCAATTACAGTCTTCCTGTCCACAGTCTCCTTTTTTCTATCAAGAAAGTTTTGGAGACTTCGAAACAAGTGGAAATCTGAAGGCGCCAAATCTGTAGAATAAGGCGGATGCACTACCAGTGTTTTTTCACAGACGAACAACTGTAACTGTGTACAGTTATCCTGATGAAATAAAACAACCTTTCGATTAACCAGACCTGCTCGTCTACTGCCGAATTTAATCTGCACAGCTGCTGATAGTCTGGTTATGAGGCAACAGCTTAAAGTGAATTCCCTCAGCATCCCACCATACACACAGTAACATCTTGAGCGAGTACAGTCCATCTCTGGGATGTTGTGCTGGTCCGTCTACTGGTCTAAGCTATTGGTGGCGACGTTTAATATTATTTTAAAGAACACACGCCGGCAACGAACCGGTTCAAAGACGGCTCTTGATGGTGACGCAACAGAAGCGCAGTGCACGAATCGAACCTTTACTGAAGATTATTTTACGATAGGTGGTGTGGTAATCAACCACAGATGCAATCCAAAGCATAATGATCACAATGGAAAAGCATCGTGATTCCTTAAAGGGTTTGCGTATTGTATTGGTTGAATTTAGAAAAGCATTTGACAGACAACCACGAGATTTAATATGTGTGGCGCTAAGAAATCGAGGGTTTCCAGAAACATATGCACAGATAATCATGAACATGTGCGAAGGAGCAAAGACAAGAGTACGGTGCCCTGCTGGAGTAAACGAAGAGTTCCCAATCAAAGTCGGAGTGCACGTGTTAAGTCCTTTTCTCTTTATTGCAATCCTTGACTATCTCCTTAAAGGTAAAGTTACAGACCCCAAAGTACATCAGTTAGTCTTTGCTAACGATGGAGGCATCATAAGAGAGAAGTGAAGATACTACGTCCCTCCAACGAGCACTTGACGAATGGGTGGACGTTTTGGAGGTAAATTGGTATCACATTAGTCCAAAAGAGAACGAGTACCTGTGCTGCCCGTTCTCTGATACACTCGGTCCTATTCCAGACATTTATTTAAATGGAACAGTGCTTTGGTTGTGAAGTGGGAGGGTTGTGATCCCTTGTTTTCGCTGATATTGTCACGTTCAAAGAAGAGATCATTTGAACAATGTTAAAAAAAAAAAAAAAACTGTGAACGTTCCAAAGACATCGCGAAAGAAAAGCAACCCTAAAAACTCCTGGATCACACAAATGCAACTACAGCAGCATTTGGTTTGCCTCAGTAACAAAGTGATCCAAAATCGGGAGGCCTGCCGATATTTTCTGATGTCAAACAAGCGGATCAGTAGAAATGCGGTGAAGTGGGATCCATTGTTTTCAGATCATAACCTCGCCGAAATAAGAAGAAGAAGGTGGTGGTGTGATACCTATTTTCCCAACTTTATTACTTTCCATTCTTTGTTAGGTGTCGATGGATGGTCATATGGCTTACGTTGATTTCTCTTGGGAGTTCCCTTACCGTAACAGTGGGATTTCTTTCGACGGTGGGCATCAGGCGCTCATCCTCTAGCTCTTCTGGCCTCACCCGAAGGTGATTCATCCTTTAGGTCAAAATTGCCATTACTACACATTTTATATTTCCCTAGTGGCTTCACTTCCATTATGCCTTTTCCGGAATTATATCAATAAAATATGCTCATCCGATATAAAGATTTCAAAATTCAGTTAAAACTGCTTACAATGACGCTAACGTTATGAAATTTGCAGACTGAATGAGCAATATATCCCAAATACTAATTTCAATAAGGGTTTCAGCATTAAATTGGTTTTGTGTATGTTATACTTAAATCCTTTTTTTTGCGTTGGAAGGTGGTAGTCCTTTAAAGACGAAACTGAGCTCGTGCTCAGTGGCAGTGTGGGATTTCCACCTAATAAACGCACTTCCCCTTCTACTCCTGGTCTTTTTCATGGTATCGTGGGCATGATATGTTCCGTATCTTCGACTGCTTCAGTGCACGTTGGGCAATAGGGGCTATCGTCTAGTTTAAACCTGTGGAGGTAGACTCTAAAGCAACCATGGCCAGTAAGAATCTGGGTCAGGTAGAAATTCAACTCTGTTTCCACCTGCCTGTATCCGAGTTATCCTATCTCTCCTCACATTTATCCAGACTTGTCCTTGGTGGTACCTCAGTGATACTTCGACTCGTCGCAGTTTGTGCCGCTCACCTGCTGGCACGGTATTTTCATTGGGCTTCTTCAGCCAGAAGGGCTATTAGTGCCATGGTAGCCACTACACATGTCGCATCGTAGGAGGTTGTTCGGAAGGCGCTGCATACTCTCAATGAATTGATTCTGTAAGTTGTCTCCGTCTCCCTTCTGCATGACTTCGTTTTCATGGCACAAGCCCATATTTGGGAGCCGTAGAGCATTATCGATGCCTCAACTCCTGCTAAGAGCAGTCTCCTCTTGTGCATCTCCTCCATCAATATTTGGCATGATCCTTGCTAGGACAGACGTTGCCTTCGCTACCTTCTCAGCTGCATATTGCAGATGTTGCTTAAAAGTTACCTTTGCATCTATAGTAGTGCCAAGGTACTTCAGCTCTGGTTTGGAATCTACCACGTGATCGCCCACGGTTACTCTTATAGTCTCCATGACTCGCCTGCTGCTTATGAGCACTACTCCTGTCTTTTCCTCTGTAAGTTGTAGGCCCGTGTGTACTAACCAGTCCTGAACCATCCCAATAGTTTCACTGCAGTCATGCTCCAATTCCTGAAGGAGTTTTGACACAACAACGATTGCTATGTCATCGGCGAAACCTATTATTTTCGAAGACCTCGAGGTTCTAAGTCTGAGGACGTCATCAGTAGCGGGCCTAGTACGGAGCCTTGGGGTGCACCGCCTGTAAAGTTTCCTATTTCTGAAATAGTCCGTCATTATCTTCTGCAGGTAGTACTCTCTTTGCGGTAAGTGCTCGCAGGATATTTCTCCAGTTTGCGGCTTTGAATGCGTTCCTCACATCCAGTGTGATGATTGCGCAGTACTCCTTCCTCCCGCCTTTCCATCGTCTTCCTTCGATGGCTTTTTCGCCGTATTCACGACATCGTTGATGGGGTCGACCATAGAACGTGCCTTACGGAGCTCATACTGGTGACCTGCGAGGCCACCTGCTTCATTGAATGCGCTCTCCAATCTGTCACTTATGATGTGCTCCAGTATTTTTCCCACGGTGTCTTAACATTCATAAAGGCCTATACGATGAGGGATTCTGCCGTGGTTTATTACCTTTTGTTAGGAGGACCAGTCTTTGTTTCTTTCACTGGTCCTGTCACCCATCAAGGCGCATAGGGTGTCAACAAAGACTGCGCGACATCGTGTTCGGACTTTTGCAACGCGCTTCAACTCTCTCCAGCTCATTCACAAACTCTAGAATCTTTTCCGACCATACTGCACTATGTATGCCTAGGGCGACCCCCAGTTCCCCCAGATTGAGTAAGGGGACTCCATTGCATTGCATATTTCGCAACGGGATTTCGGATTTCCCATTTCTTTTATCGAATTGTAATGTCAATAGATTCCTGACCTGTTCTCGAGTGGAGGTGTTCGTTCGGATGTGATTAGGCCAGAAAATCTTGAAGATGATGCATAGACATCTGCTTACGAAAGTCTGCAGCTTACGAATGACATTGACGTTAATCCTCCAAGCACTACATCCATATAGTTGTACTGACTCGACATTGGAGTGGCGCAGTCGCAGCTTGGACTTGATGCTTAAAACATTTCTCTTCCAGATTTTCGATAGTGTGAGCAACGATTTGCTTTCTCGACTCTGCTGTATACATCAAGCTCGGCGCCACCGTCGACCGAGAGTACAATTTCCAAGTACAGAAAGTTGTCAATTCTCTCGACCTACTGTCCAGCAATGTTTGCTTGGGCGGTGGTAGTTGTAAGGCTGAGTGATTTTGTCTTGGCCGTGTTAATTCTTAGCTCTGCTGTCTTTACTTTGACTTTCAGACTATCCAACATTCGGTGCAGATCCATAATTTTATACGACAGTAAGCAAACGTCGTCAGCGCATAGTACAGATGTTTAAAATGTTGTTTATAGCGTTTTGCATGCTATGGCAACGCGCCAAAACCCAAAACCAACACAAAAAACGTGCAATGTTACAGACTGATACATCCAATACCCCACGTTTAACCTTTGTGTCAATGCGAGTGTCGCACAACGATTGGTCAACACGTGCATATCCGGGTATGCCCGTACTCGTATGGTTAGTGCGATTTACGTATGAAAAACTTGTAATCTAGTAGATATTTATCAATATTTATATATTTAAAATCAGTTGCAATTTGTTGAGTTTCCATTTTTGGGAAGCTACTGGAAGATTCAGCTCGGTGATTCTTGCATTTGAAAATACAAATACATACCCAGGTATGTCGTATTGACACAAGAGTTAAATTTAAAAATTGCGTTCTGAGCGCCATCTCCTATCAAATTTGCTGCTGTTATAAAATCCTGATTCTTGTACAGACTTTGCACATTAAACTCTCCACAAATCAAAATGTTATATTTGGGAAATATATCTGCTATACAGCAGTTCACCTTATCAAATACACAAACCACTACGGTTCGTAATACCGCGAACTGCCGCATCTCTCCACAAAACTTCCCTCTTCCCGGATATTCCGCTTTGCAAAATTCCAGTTCCGATTGCAATTTCAGTGCGTCCGGTTGTCGTCTTTGTCTCTTTCGTTTCTTTTTCGTTTCCTTATCCTTTTTTTTTCGTTTAATTTTATTTGTTTTAATTAATTTAAATGTTTTGTTAACAGTTATCTTGTGTTCATTTCCGCTTTTGTTGTGTTTTAATTATTTATTTCGGTGTCGTGATATCGTTTCTTGTATTCGTTGCACCTTTCTTCAAATGCACACGAAACCTCACGTGATTGTTGGGTGTTGGGGGAGTTTCTATCGAAACATTACCATTAATCAGGAATTGAATGACGAATGGGATGAGATTAACGATGAAATTTGGGTTCGTTTTCGTTTTATGATTTTATTAATATTCTTCTGCTGGTTGTTGAATAAATTGCAATCATAACGGTTTCCACCTGATGCGTTCATGTGGCATCTATCTCTTTTGCTCTTCCGAAGCTACTGTGCGCATGATGAGAAATGAGCTCTCCCTATCGAATGCAATTCTTAAAGGCTGAGAAAAAATAACGGAAAGTTGGTTGCTCTCAATCTGCTTCTTAGATTTTTTTCTTATAGCAGGGTTGCCATCACATTTTTTTTTTTTTTACAGTGTAATTTTATGGATAAAATTTTAAATTTCAGATTTAATTGAATTAAATTTAATGCTTATGAGGTTTCAATGAAAATTAGATATAAGAAGCCATTTATTATTTTATTTAGCGTATGGCAAGACACATTTTACACTGAATATTAAATACACACATAAACTATACGATACATAAATATGATAATATTGCACTCGATTACAGATATAGAGTTAGCTTATAAGTATTGCACGTTGATTTAAAATTGGATGTCAAGGTTTTCCAGCCAATGAATAGCAGCGTTAGAGGCAGTGATGAAATCGGATGGACCGCTGTGGTACTTTCGGAGCTCGCATTCGGTGGTGTGATGTGTGATGTTCTGCATTGCAGCGCCACAGTCGTGGTGTGAAAAATCGATCGCTCCCCATTTATACAGTGTAGCCGCACATCTGCCATTGTTCGTTCGCAAACGGTTAAGACTCACCTAAGTTTTTCTGTGTAAGTTGTGACCTGCTGACATGGATGTAGGAACAGGTATGCGAATTAAGTTGTTCGCAAAAGAGGAACTCCACTCGTTCTTCCATACTTCCGTTGCGCTGAAGTTACTGGTGTTAAGTTCTAGTGCCAGTCTTAGGGGAGTGCGCCGTGATTTAAGACGAGATCTTACTCTAGAGTCGATGTCGTTGTGTATTAGCAAGAGTAAGTTGGCATTGATTTTGTTGAACTCGCGCAGTAAGGCATTTTGGCGACGGAGGTGTGCTGGAAGGACGTTGCTCAACACCGGGAGAACCTCGTTGGGGTAGAACTAATAGTTGCTGTGATTATGCGCATTGAAATACTAAGCTGCTCGTCGTATTTGTTGGTGTGAGCGCTATTTAGCCAGGGTTAGGTTAGGTTAGGTTAGATTGGCTGTCTGCACCACGATGCAGACACACTTAGACCAGTAAAGGTCCATTGTGATGCCAAGGATCTACCATTAGACACCTCAGAGACTAATAAACCAACCGGAGCTTTTGATGAAGCGATGGATGTTCGGACGCCTAAGGACGCCAAATCGCTGAGGTCGTCAAGGAAGGGAGCTCCTAGATGGAGCATTCTTTTGCGTGACAGAACAGGACATGTGCATAGGAAGTGAAGAATGGTTTCCTCCTCCTCCTCGTCCCTACAGCTCCTACAGAAGTCATTGGAAAAGAGGCCAAGTCTTTTGGCATGTTAGCCGATTAGACAGTGTCCAGTGATGACACCGATAACGCAGCTGATCTGTAATCGCTTTAGTTTAACCAACTCGGCACTACGTTTCTGGTCCGGCTTAGGCCAGATCTGCCTCGAAATGTGACACGTAGAGCCACTATCCCACCTAAGGTTGGTCTTGCTAATAGCGTTCAGCTTCAGTAGATGCTTACATGTAGCGAGGGGCATACCCAGGGCTTGCCTATCTGGCAGAATCCTTAGAGTAGTACCCTGTCTAGAGAGTTCATCAGCCCTACACTTTCCTGGAATGTCTCTGTGACCTGTCACCCAGCATAGGTGAATGTTTAACTGCTCTGTCGATATCCAGGGGTAACAGGTTGAACATAATGTTCAGTGCCGCAGAGGGGGTAGTTCTTAGTGCACCACTGATGTACATGCAAGCGGATCGTTGCACTTTAGCTACCTGAGAGAGGTGAACAGCCCTGTCAAGGGCAGGCCACCAAACGATCACGCTATAGAGTAGTATGGGCCTGACAACAGACACGTAAAACCAGCGAGTGATTTCAGGTTTCATACCCCAGCTCCTACCTATAGCCTTTTTACAGGAATAGAGAGCTACATTGGCTTTCCTTACGCGTTCTAGTAGATTGGCTTTCCAGTTCAGTTTTCTGTCCAGAATAAGACCCAGATATTTTGCATTAGCAGTGAAGGTGAGACTGGTGCCATTAATCACGCAGCAATCGCAATGTCATCAGCATAGGCAATCACTCTACAGCCTGACCTGTCCTGGTCCACTAGTAGCTCATTCACTACAAGATTCCACAGGAGGGGGGACAAAACACCACCTTGGGGTGTTCCGCAGCAGGCAAGTCTTCTGGCCGATGCTCCACCCAGCTGTGTGTTGATAATCCTGCGTGCTAGCAATTGATTGATCAACACTCCGAGCGAAGCATCCACTTTCAGATTTGCAAGTGCGTCTGTGATTGCCTTTGGTTTGACATTGTTAAAAGCTCCCTCAATGTCAAGGAAAGCCACCATGGTATATTCTTTAATACTCAGAGATTTTTCAATGATGCGCACAAGCGAGTGTAAGGTTGTTTCAACGGATTTGCCTTTGCAGTACGCATGTTGGGACGGCGAGAGCAAAAACGGGCTAATGCTCTGACGGAGGTGAATATCAATCAGCCTTTCCAGCGTTTTCAGTAGAAAGGACGATAGACTGATAGGTCGGAGATCCTTTGGTTCCACGTGCGAGCTCTTACCTGCCTTAGGAATGAAGACAACTTCAACCTCGGTCCACGCCTTGGGGATGTAGACCAGATTAAGACAGCTCGATAAGATGACCTTGAGCCATGGAAGCACAATATCCTCACATTTTTGAAATTCAGCAGGAATAATGCCGTCAGGTCCTGGGGACTTGAAGGGCTTGAAGCTGCGCATAGCCCAGCGGATCTTTTCTAGTTACTATAACCAGGGAGTTGCTGCACGGTAGAGAGCAAGTACGGGTAATACCCGATAATGAAACAGCAACAGGGGAGCTACCAGGGAAGTGAGTATCCAGTAGGATGTCAATGGATTCCTTAGCAGAGGTGGTCCAGTGACCATCTGGATGTAAGAGGTAGCTAGGTGTTGAAGGGCTTTTTGAGAGGATTTTCCGCAACCTAGAGGCTTCCGAGGATTCTTCAATACTGTCGCAGAAAAGTCTCCAGAAGCGTCGTTGCTCTTTCCTCAGTGAGATTTTATATTTCCTGAGAGACAGTTTGTAGGTGTCCCAATCGGCCGTCCCGCGAGAGCTTTTAGCAATATTAAAGAGGAGTCTGCTGTCCTTCCTAAGAGTACTAAGATTTGCATTCAACCAAGGTGGATTCTTCTTACCTCGAGGAGTGCGGTTAGGGCACGCCACAGTCAAGGCACCGTTAAGTGCCGATGTAAAGGTGTTGACCAACCTGTCAAGGTCATCCGTACTAGTAGGTTCAGTAGGCAAAAGGGAGGGAATAAGCGTCAATAAGCGCTTCCTGTATAGAGACCAATTAGTTTTTTTATAATTTCTAAAAACTTTCTGATGAGGTAGATGGTCGTCAAGACTGAATTGGAGGTAGCGATGGTCTGAGAAAGAGTGCTCTTCAGAGACTCTCCAGTCCTTTTCTAGGTTATATATATGATCAGAGACAAGGGTAATGTCCAGGACTTCTTGTCGGTTACGAGTAATAAAGGTCGGTTTAGACCCTCGGTTACAAATTAGGAGATTAGTACTGAGGATAAAATCAAAAAGTTGCTCACCTCTTTCATTTATGTCGGAACTGCCCCAGATTGAGTGATGAGCGTTCGCGTCACAGCCAATGATGAGACCAGTCTTAAGGCTCTCCGCTTTCGCAATCAAGCTCCCCAAGATTTCCGGAGGGAGTGGGCCCACTTGATCGTGACCCGAATAGGCCGAAACCAGCCAGTAATTTTTTAAATGCAATTCCAGGTTGGTAGCGACTATGTCTTGATTGCTGAAATTAGAGAGTAAGAAGATGTTAAGGTGGGTCTTCGCAAGGATACAAGATCTCGGTTTACCTTCCATCCTTGTTAGATCAGCTATTTAGCCAGACGAGGACGCAATATTCCAATATATACTACCCCAGGGAGGCGGAGCGTAATGTTTTAGCAGGAGCGCCCCAAGTCGTTGATGCCAACTTTTGTATGATGTTGTTGCGGGAGTTGAGTTTCGCTGCAATGTTAATGAGGTGTTGTTTGAACGACAGAATACGATCCAGAGTAATTCCAAGATATTTGGGTAAAAAGTTGTGGGTAAGCTGAGCGTCGTTAAATTGAACCGTAAGTTTAATGTTGGCAAGTTTATTGTTAAGGTGGAAACATGAAACTTCCGATTTTGTCATACTTGGACACAGTCTCCACTTTTTGAAGTACAAGCCTAGTGTGGCAAGGTCTTTCGTTATCGCTGCTTCCGCAACACCGGACCGGTGTTGTGTGGCTATGGCATGGTCGTCCGCGTATGCAAATTTTCTTGATTCTGTACTTGTGAGATCATGAGTGTACAAGTTGAAAAGCAGAGGTGCCAGCACTGATCCTTGAGGGAGTTTGTTGTTGAGTTTTCTGCGTGAACTATGCTCCTCGTTCAGGAAAACATGGAATGGTCTGTCGTTAAGCATGTTGTTCAGGATCGTGGCTATCTTTGTGATTGGTACGACTTGAAGAAGCTTCACAATCAAACCGTCCCTCCGACTGTATCATACGCTGCAGTAAGGTCGATAAATACCACTGATGTTTTTAGGTTGGCCTGGTAACATGCCATCAATGAAAACTACTCAAATTTACAAGATGCCCAAAAATATTAAAAGTTTTAATTGATTTTGGACATAGTTTTGTACACTTTCAGGCTGAACTATAATAGAAGAATGGTTTCGTACGACCCCTTCCGAAACAGTGCGAATACTCAGGATTTGTACTGTGTGACCATAATATGATTTTATTAATATTCTTCTGCTGGTTGTTGAATAAATTGCAATCATAACGGTTTCCACCTGATGCGTTCATGTGGCATCTATCTCTTTTGCTCTTCCGAAGCTACTGTGCGCATGATGAGAAATGAGCTCTCCCTATCGAATGCAATTCTTAAAGGCTGAGAAAAAATAACGGAAAGTTGGTTGCTCTCAATCTGCTTCTTAGATTTTTTTCTTATAGCAGGGTTGCCATCACATTTTTTTTTTTTTTACAGTGTAATTTTATGGATAAAATTTTAAATTTCAGATTTAATTGAATTAAATTTAATGCTTATGAGGTTTCAATGAAAATTAGATATAAGAAGCCATTTATTATTTTATTTAGCGTATGGCAAGACACATTTTACACTGAATATTAAATACACACATAAACTATACGATACATAAATATGATAATATTGCACTCGATTACAGATATAGAGTTAGCTTATAAGTATTGCACGTTGATTTAAAATTGGATGTCAAGGTTTTCCAGCCAATGAATAGCAGCGTTAGAGGCAGTGATGAAATCGGATGGACCGCTGTGGTACTTTCGGAGCTCGCATTCGGTGGTGTGATGTGTGATGTTCTGCATTGCAGCGCCACAGTCGTGGTGTGAAAAATCGATCGCTCCCCATTTATACAGTGTAGCCGCACATCTGCCATTGTTCGTTCGCAAACGGTTAAGACTCACCTAAGTTTTTCTGTGTAAGTTGTGACCTGCTGACATGGATGTAGGAACAGGTATGCGAATTAAGTTGTTCGCAAAAGAGGAACTCCACTCGTTCTTCCATACTTCCGTTGCGCTGAAGTTACTGGTGTTAAGTTCTAGTGCCAGTCTTAGGGGAGTGCGCCGTGATTTAAGACGAGATCTTACTCTAGAGTCGATGTCGTTGTGTATTAGCAAGAGTAAGTTGGCATTGATTTTGTTGAACTCGCGCAGTAAGGCATTTTGGCGACGGAGGTGTGCTGGAAGGACGTTGCTCAACACCGGGAGAACCTCGTTGGGGTAGAACTAATAGTTGCTGTGATTATGCGCATTGAAATACTAAGCTGCTCGTCGTATTTGTTGGTGTGAGCGCTATTTAGCCAGGGTTAGGTTAGGTTAGGTTAGATTGGCTGTCTGCACCACGATGCAGACACACTTAGACCAGTAAAGGTCCATTGTGATGCCAAGGATCTACCATTAGACACCTCAGAGACTAATAAACCAACCGGAGCTTTTGATGAAGCGATGGATGTTCGGACGCCTAAGGACGCCAAATCGCTGAGGTCGTCAAGGAAGGGAGCTCCTAGATGGAGCATTCTTTTGCGTGACAGAACAGGACATGTGCATAGGAAGTGAAGAATGGTTTCCTCCTCCTCCTCGTCCCTACAGCTCCTACAGAAGTCATTGGAAAAGAGGCCAAGTCTTTTGGCATGTTAGCCGATTAGACAGTGTCCAGTGATGACACCGATAACGCAGCTGATCTGTAATCGCTTTAGTTTAACCAACTCGGCACTACGTTTCTGGTCCGGCTTAGGCCAGATCTGCCTCGAAATGTGACACGTAGAGCCACTATCCCACCTAAGGTTGGTCTTGCTAATAGCGTTCAGCTTCAGTAGATGCTTACATGTAGCGAGGGGCATACCCAGGGCTTGCCTATCTGGCAGAATCCTTAGAGTAGTACCCTGTCTAGAGAGTTCATCAGCCCTACACTTTCCTGGAATGTCTCTGTGACCTGTCACCCAGCATAGGTGAATGTTTAACTGCTCTGTCGATATCCAGGGGTAACAGGTTGAACATAATGTTCAGTGCCGCAGAGGGGGTAGTTCTTAGTGCACCACTGATGTACATGCAAGCGGATCGTTGCACTTTAGCTACCTGAGAGAGGTGAACAGCCCTGTCAAGGGCAGGCCACCAAACGATCACGCTATAGAGTAGTATGGGCCTGACAACAGACACGTAAAACCAGCGAGTGATTTCAGGTTTCATACCCCAGCTCCTACCTATAGCCTTTTTACAGGAATAGAGAGCTACATTGGCTTTCCTTACGCGTTCTAGTAGATTGGCTTTCCAGTTCAGTTTTCTGTCCAGAATAAGACCCAGATATTTTGCATTAGCAGTGAAGGTGAGACTGGTGCCATTAATCACGCAGCAATCGCAATGTCATCAGCATAGGCAATCACTCTACAGCCTGACCTGTCCTGGTCCACTAGTAGCTCATTCACTACAAGATTCCACAGGAGGGGGGACAAAACACCACCTTGGGGTGTTCCGCAGCAGGCAAGTCTTCTGGCCGATGCTCCACCCAGCTGTGTGTTGATAATCCTGCGTGCTAGCAATTGATTGATCAACACTCCGAGCGAAGCATCCACTTTCAGATTTGCAAGTGCGTCTGTGATTGCCTTTGGTTTGACATTGTTAAAAGCTCCCTCAATGTCAAGGAAAGCCACCATGGTATATTCTTTAATACTCAGAGATTTTTCAATGATGCGCACAAGCGAGTGTAAGGTTGTTTCAACGGATTTGCCTTTGCAGTACGCATGTTGGGACGGCGAGAGCAAAAACGGGCTAATGCTCTGACGGAGGTGAATATCAATCAGCCTTTCCAGCGTTTTCAGTAGAAAGGACGATAGACTGATAGGTCGGAGATCCTTTGGTTCCACGTGCGAGCTCTTACCTGCCTTAGGAATGAAGACAACTTCAACCTCGGTCCACGCCTTGGGGATGTAGACCAGATTAAGACAGCTCGATAAGATGACCTTGAGCCATGGAAGCACAATATCCTCACATTTTTGAAATTCAGCAGGAATAATGCCGTCAGGTCCTGGGGACTTGAAGGGCTTGAAGCTGCGCATAGCCCAGCGGATCTTTTCTAGTTACTATAACCAGGGAGTTGCTGCACGGTAGAGAGCAAGTACGGGTAATACCCGATAATGAAACAGCAACAGGGGAGCTACCAGGGAAGTGAGTATCCAGTAGGATGTCAATGGATTCCTTAGCAGAGGTGGTCCAGTGACCATCTGGATGTAAGAGGTAGCTAGGTGTTGAAGGGCTTTTTGAGAGGATTTTCCGCAACCTAGAGGCTTCCGAGGATTCTTCAATACTGTCGCAGAAAAGTCTCCAGAAGCGTCGTTGCTCTTTCCTCAGTGAGATTTTATATTTCCTGAGAGACAGTTTGTAGGTGTCCCAATCGGCCGTCCCGCGAGAGCTTTTAGCAATATTAAAGAGGAGTCTGCTGTCCTTCCTAAGAGTACTAAGATTTGCATTCAACCAAGGTGGATTCTTCTTACCTCGAGGAGTGCGGTTAGGGCACGCCACAGTCAAGGCACCGTTAAGTGCCGATGTAAAGGTGTTGACCAACCTGTCAAGGTCATCCGTACTAGTAGGTTCAGTAGGCAAAAGGGAGGGAATAAGCGTCAATAAGCGCTTCCTGTATAGAGACCAATTAGTTTTTTTATAATTTCTAAAAACTTTCTGATGAGGTAGATGGTCGTCAAGACTGAATTGGAGGTAGCGATGGTCTGAGAAAGAGTGCTCTTCAGAGACTCTCCAGTCCTTTTCTAGGTTATATATATGATCAGAGACAAGGGTAATGTCCAGGACTTCTTGTCGGTTACGAGTAATAAAGGTCGGTTTAGACCCTCGGTTACAAATTAGGAGATTAGTACTGAGGATAAAATCAAAAAGTTGCTCACCTCTTTCATTTATGTCGGAACTGCCCCAGATTGAGTGATGAGCGTTCGCGTCACAGCCAATGATGAGACCAGTCTTAAGGCTCTCCGCTTTCGCAATCAAGCTCCCCAAGATTTCCGGAGGGAGTGGGCCCACTTGATCGTGACCCGAATAGGCCGAAACCAGCCAGTAATTTTTTAAATGCAATTCCAGGTTGGTAGCGACTATGTCTTGATTGCTGAAATTAGAGAGTAAGAAGATGTTAAGGTGGGTCTTCGCAAGGATACAAGATCTCGGTTTACCTTCCATCCTTGTTAGATCAGCTATTTAGCCAGACGAGGACGCAATATTCCAATATATACTACCCCAGGGAGGCGGAGCGTAATGTTTTAGCAGGAGCGCCCCAAGTCGTTGATGCCAACTTTTGTATGATGTTGTTGCGGGAGTTGAGTTTCGCTGCAATGTTAATGAGGTGTTGTTTGAACGACAGAATACGATCCAGAGTAATTCCAAGATATTTGGGTAAAAAGTTGTGGGTAAGCTGAGCGTCGTTAAATTGAACCGTATGTTTAATGTTGGCAAGTTTATTGTTAAGGTGGAAACATGAAACTTCCGATTTTGTCATACTTGGACACAGTCTCCACTTTTTGAAGTACAAGCCTAGTGTGGCAAGGTCTTTCGTTATCGCTGCTTCCGCAACACCGGACCGGTGTTGTGTGGCTATGGCATGGTCGTCCGCGTATGCAAATTTTCTTGATTCTGTACTTGTGAGATCATGAGTGTACAAGTTGAAAAGCAGAGGTGCCAGCACTGATCCTTGAGGGAGTTTGTTGTTGAGTTTTCTGCGTGAACTATGCTCCTCGTTCAGGAAAACATGGAATGGTCTGTCGTTAAGCATGTTGTTCAGGATCGTGGCTATCTTTGTGATTGGTACGACTTGAAGAAGCTTCACAATCAAACCGTCCCTCCGACTGTATCATACGCTGCAGTAAGGTCGATAAATACCACTGATGTTTTTAGGTTGGCCTGGTAACATGCCATCAATGAAAACTACTCAAATTTACAAGATGCCCAAAAATATTAAAAGTTTTAATTGATTTTGGACATAGTTTTGTACACTTTCAGGCTGAACTATAATAGAAGAATGGTTTCGTACGACCCCTTCCGAAACAGTGCGAATACTCAGGATTTGTACTGTGTGACCATAATAGCTTTTTGCTTCAATTCGTTAAGTTTTTGTTCACTTTTGGAGGGAATCCATTCGCTCTTTCATACGAAAATTTGACAGTTAAACAGCTGTTCGTGGCAAATCGATGTAACAGTTTGCTTCCGAACACATACGCCTACTATGGGCAACTTGAGCAATTGACAGTACTGAAGGAAACTTAACGTAGAATTATGACATTAGCTTCCGATTGCAGTCTTAAGACTGCAAGTTATTTATTACTTATTGCAACTACAGCGAGAAAAAGTGTGTATTTTTGCTTGTTTATAACTCTTTCACTCAAAAACTACTCATCGGACTGCAATAAAGCTTTTACTAGCAGATCAAACGTTGTATCCGGATTGACATAGGGTCCATACCATAAAGTTTTATCAAAATGAGAGTCGAATAACTTTTACTGATTCCTCTATTCTAACCGTTAAAGATATATCAAATTTATGTAGGAAAGAATTATTTGCAATATTGTCCGCAACAACATACGTACGAGTATGTCTATCTACTACATGGCCTGTAATAAGCGTTTCTTTTTATTTTTGTGACCGATTTTTCAAACGATTTGTTGCGAAAATAGAGTACAGCTTTCTTACTTACTTAGGTGGCGCTTCAGTTCGCGGTGAACCTGGGCCTCAACCAACAAACCTCTCCATTTAGCTCAGTCTTTATCTAATTGCCTCCACTTGCGCACTCCAAGTTGGTCGAGGTCCCTTTGAACTTGTGCGCGCCACCTACGGAGAGGACGCTTACTACTCCGTCGTCCCTCCGGATAAGGTTCGAAGACTCTGCGGGCCGGAGCATTGGTATCCATCCACTCTATAGTAGTAGTAGTAGTAGTAGTAGTAAACAGTATATTTATTCTCAACAAAAAAATGTTTAACATATTCATTATAAACAATTCAAATTTAACATTTATATTGGTAAATATAATATTACGACAATGACCATATTAGTCGTCTGTCGGAAAGTTGGTTAATTAGATTTATTTACAGTGATACAAGTGAATTTAGTATTATATAAAGAGCACAATATAAAGAACTAGTGACATATTTACGGATAACAAATAATAATACTTTTAATTGAATTCTTGAATGAGTACTTTTCTGTAAGACAGACCTATTTTCATAAAATTTGATAGTCTATTCCAATCATTGGGGTTTTCTCCATTAAGAATTTCTATCATTTCTTCATCAGTAAGACAAGTTTTTCCGAGGTAACGCAATCTAAATTCATTTAACACAGGACATCTGCCTAGAAAATGCTGGATATTCTCTTCTTATATTCGCATATTGCATAGTGTGCATAAGGTTGACTCCCAATTTCCGAATCTACTACCGTTAAGCCATAGTATATCACATCTTGCTTTTAAAAATCCAGATGATTTAGATTAGATCATTATGGTCCGAAAGGTAAATTTGTCCTCTTGAATAATCCAAATATTTGTAAAATGTCATGTTACTCTCTACTGCTCTTTGTAGGTTTTCATGGTGTTTCTCAGCCTTGAGTTGTATAAGCAAATTGACAATTTTCCTATTCCATTCTCGTAGAGATATTTCAGCATCACCCCAGCCTATTCCAAAACGGAGTCCAAGAATATTTATTTCTCTTAACGAGAACAGATTCCTTCTTAATAATTTTTTGGTCAGCTGGTTAGGTAATCGTCTTTCATCATATACAAAAGAGTTCTCTTTATATAGCTTAGGTGTAAATCAAGGGTGTAAAAGTGGCCATCTTCTGCTCCTGTTTCTAATGACAGCGCTTTCAATAAAGTGGGTGTTTCAGTGCCGTATAGCAGGACTGGGATGATCAGGGTCTTATACAGAGTCTCCTTTGTTATTCGAGATAGGGTATTACTATTGAATTGCCTTATTAGCCCAAAAAAACAGCGATTGGCAAGAATTATTCTTCGCTGGATTTCTGCGCTGATGTCGTTCTCAGAGTTTATACTCGTAGCAGAGCCGAAGTAGACAAAGTTCCTTACTACCTCGAAGTTGTAGCTGTTGCGTATGCGTATGCAAGCAGTTGTACGGATTTTTGATAGATTGTGCCTCTGGTGTTGGCTTGTGAGTTCCGAACAATCCGTTCAAGTAGAATATTAAAGAAGTGGCGTGACAGCGAGTCACCTTGTCTAAAACAGTTTTGACAGCAAAGGTCTCGGTGAGGTCATTACCGATCTTGATGGAGCAGCGAGCGTTCTCCATCGTCATCCTGTACAGACGAACAAGTTTGGCAGGGATGTCAAAACTAGACACGCTCTATATAGCTCTTCTCTGTAGATGCTGCCATAGGCGGCTTCGAAATCAATAAAAAGATGATAAGTATCGATTTGGACTTCTTGGGTTTTCTCCAGGATCTGCCGAAGTGGAAGATTTGATCGATGGTGGACTTTCCTGGCCTAAAGACCCCACTGATAGGGGCCAATCAGGCTGTTGATGAGAGGTTTCAGCCGTTAACACAATATCGCAGAAAAGATCTTGTATGCGATGTTGAGGAGACTGATTCCTCTGTCATTTGGGATCTCCTTTCTTGTGGATCGGGCAAACGATGCTGAGATTCCATTCATCAGGCATACACTCGTCTGACCAAATATTAGAGATGAGGTGGTATATGCGCTCTACGAATTGATCACCAGTTGTCTTGGAACGTTAGGTCCAGCAGCCTTGTTGGATTTCAACTTAGATATTGCTATCCTCACTTCATTTTGGTCAGGTCGACGGAAATTTTGACTATCATCGTCTATGTTGAATGGCTCATTATGCCTCCTTACCGACTGCTCTACCAAAGACGTCCTCCTTTCCTATTTTGGCGTAAAAATCGCCCAGTATGATTTTAACGTCGTATTTAAGACATTGCTCGTATGTTTTGTCGAGGAGCTCGTAGAAACAATCTTTGGTGGCAGGGTCCTTTTCTTCCGTGTGGGCATGAATACATATTCGGCTTATGTTAGCGAATTTAGCATTGATCCTTGATATAACAAATCCGCATCCGAATAAGCGCTGCCTGTTGCCTCTGTAGCAATCACCGTAGTAAATGTCACAGTTTTTCATCCTCTTTTTGCCCGGCCTGGATGGGGGTTATATCTGCTTTATATCAGTCTAGGGCCACTGCAAATTGTTCGACTGCATGAGGTCTGTAAAGGGACAGAACATTCCACGTATGGATCCGAAGGTCGTTGTCCTTGTTTCGCTTACTGCGGTCGTCATCAGATGAGTTGTCCTTAACCGAGGCTTTTGGTTGTTTCGGAACCATAGACGCCACCGTTGACTCCGTCTAGGGAATTCGTCCGTTGTCTCCTGGAACAAGAAGAAGTGCTCTAGTGAGAAAGCACTCTTCCCCCCCCACCCCTCCCTTTTATCTGCTGCCGCCAAGAATCCTCCAAACGGGGTTGGTTACCAATTTCTTCGATTAAGGTACTAGTCATACAGCTGCCCCCGCATGGAGGTTTGGAGTAGGAGTTGGTAGGCCTCAGCTAAGTGAAAACGCTTGTGTTTTCATATAATCGCATGCACTTCCAACACACAGTTCTGCTCCAGATGCCGTAACTTTTTTACAAGCTCTCCTATGTTTGGTTGAGCTTCGTTCCTGATCGTGTCGGCTCCTTGGGTCTTATTTAAGATAGAAGACGTTCAAAAATACACGCTAGGGTAGTTTTCGCTATTATAAAAATGGCATTGAATGGTATAATCAGTTGGTCGATAGCCTTGAGTAAAGCTGTTCAAATACGCTACACTCTCCGCCGCACTAGAACATTTGAAAAGCGATACATATCGGTATACTCTCCCGCACAAACTAGACCACCAAAAGCAATAATCTAAGAATACGTTAAGATTAAACTTTGCGAACACCGTTGCATGTGCCATCTGCCAAAAACCTCTCATATAATCTGCTACGGAAGTGTCAATAGCACGAAACTTAATATTGCTTAACATTGAACCGAATCGTTCGTGAGCATAAGCTCTGTTAATACCTTAAAGCCCACTTATACGTAGTTAATGCGACATGAGAGTAAATGAGGACGTAAACAGTCCAAACCAATCTACAAGACTTGCCTCTGCTAATATAGGGTTTTATTTACATCCCCCACCCGTACAGAGCTTATCCATTGATGACTACTCACATCTGTGCATGTGTACGATTATATACTTCTCTTATCAATGACCCAAAGAGTATTGCAGTCCTAATTATATTCCATTTATTACGACGCTCTAATTGAACCTGCATATTGGTCGATGTCCAAGCATTCTATCTCATTCCGTAGATCTTCAGTTATTACGCATCTGTGTGTATCAGTAAACACCATCATTCATGGCAAACACACATCTGAGATAGCATTTGTCCCGAAGCCTAAAAGCCTCCCACAATCCAGTCGTCCTGACAAATTGGATATATGAACTGCTTAACATCGGCATGCACTTAAGTGCCCCACTTTGCTCTTAATAGAATCCGACCCACCATCCTTCCAATATCCTGTGTCGAGGAATTTCAATTTCCATGTCCTGTTTGGTATAAGTAAAGAAAGAAAAAACAACATCCTCGTCATCGGCCAAAGGACAACTGTATGCATTTCCCTGTGTATTGGCCAGGATTCGATTTTTCTACCGACATCCAGCGCCAAAATAAATTTCTTTACTCCATCCTTCGATGTCCTCCCACTTTTCCGCGTCACGCCATCCCGGAGTCGTCACTCACTCGAGAAGAGGAAAAACTTGTTTCGATGGAAAATAAATGCACATATCGCACGGAGCATACAATCGCCTCCGGGATTGAATATAATGCACATCTTTATGCCGGCACGGTCTGTGGAAGAAAGGATTTCTGATGAGGTCGACCCCAAAAAAAAAAAACCAAAAATAAACTGCACAAGATTCACTCCCTTGGATATTGGCCAAACTGTCAATTCAATTGTAAAGCGAGGCTCTTCGGTGTTCACAACCCCGCTAGGTGCCGTCAGAGATAACGATGACGACAAGGGGGTGCAGGCGAATCTCTGAAAAGTTATTGCAATCCCAACACAAGAAACAGGCTCCACTCAAGGATGCACAGCGAGTTTGTGCTCACGGGGCGAAATGGGCGAGGTCCGATTTGTCGGCTCATTTTTGTGGGCGCTTCCGCCCATTTAAGTGGCTGACATAATAAAGGCAAAACAAGAGGTTTCCAATCCCCCATCCCCAAGAGATCGCCAGCAAAAAGCCGGTGGTGCCATCGAGACGCGCTTGCATTTTGCAATTTTCTCACGTATTTCTCAAAATTTGTGTTTCTCGTCCTGAAGGTTTTTCCTGAAGTTTTCAATTTTTCTTCCAAGGAAGAGATTTCCAACCTCTTTTTGTGGACAAGATTAGAGAGAGATAGTTCTTGACAGAGCATATGGCATGAGTTGCAAAAGCATGCTTGAAAGTTTCTTCTTTTTAAGTAGTTTACGGTTTTTTTGTGAGGGGTTTGGTTTAGAAAAGACGACACAGAGTCGAGTGCCATGCCGCCTTTAAAGGGTTGGAAATGGGAAATGTGAAACCAAAAAGAGCGCATTCCAGGTTCGTTAATTGAAAATTCCACCTGCAGAACTGACCATTAATTCTTATTGCCGGGTGTTCGTACTTTCAATGGAACTCCGGATTTTATTTGGTACGGCAGGATTAAAGTATCCCAGCGCATTGAAACCGAATTGTGGGACAGTTATCCGCAGACAGAAGGACGACAATGACATGAGTTGTGAATGGAATTTTTAGATATTTTCCAAAGTTGCATCTTGTCCTCTCTTGTTGGTTGTAACTTTCGACCACAAATGGTTGGAGTTGGCATTACTCTGATACCTGGAGAAGCTAAGTAGCTAAGCACTTTGCCAGGGTATTTATTAAAATATTCTCGTAAGTGGTGGTAACAAAAGCAAGAAGCATCGTCTAGGATGGATAAAGTTTTATGGAAAATGGCAAATACAAGCAAGAAAAAATTTGAGAGGAGGACACATTGGCGGCTGCAGGTTGAAAGGGCTTGTTGACACAAAAGCATTTGAAACTTTGCTCAGAATGCACCTCCCAAAGAGTGAAAACTTTAAATTTGGGGCAATTATGTAGTACTACACATCATTGTGCAAGTTCTAAAGGCGAATTGCTGGATCATTTTTCGCAAAAGTCTACTTCCCTGTATTCATCTAGAATGTAAAACAAAGACTAGGTTAGGTTAGGTTGAAGTGGCTGCCAGCTGAGAATCGACAACACACTTAGACCAATAAAAGGTCCATTGTGATACCACGTGGATCATGGGAGAAAGTTTCTCTCTACTTTCTCGTTAAACTATTTTGAGCTTCCTATAAAGCGTAGGAGGCTCATGATGTCGATGTTTTTCAAGTCGCCTATATCGTTGTAATAGGGGGCTCCTAGGTGAAGCTTCATTCTACGAGAGAGAGCTGGTCAGAAACAAAGAAGGAGGGGAATAGTTTTTCCTCTTTTTCATCCATGCAGCTTCTACGAAAGTCGTTCGCAAAAAGGCCCAACCTTTTAGCATGCTTGCCTATTAGACAGTGCCCAGTGATGACACCTATTGCAACGCCGATATGCAATCTGTTGAGAGAAATCAAATAAGTAACAAAGACTAAACCAAGACGAATTTAAAAATCGAAGTAACTGGAACTAATTCTCAATATTCAAAAGTGGGTCCACATGGTGTAGTTATAATGCATTCAGTTGTTGAGTGGTAAGCTGTCGGCTCAAGAACCAACCACATCCATAAGTTTTGTAGTAATAAAGACATCACGAGGCAGGATAGGCACTCCTATAAACGCCTGGATCACACAAATGCGACGACATCGACATTTCATTGGCTTCAGTAACCGAGTGATCCTAAATTGGTAGGCCTTCCGATATTTTCTGAGATCAAATAGGCGAACTCCACAGGAGGATCAGTAGAAATGCGGTAAAGTGGAAGGGTTATGATCCTTTGTTTTCGGATCATAGCTTCGCTGAAAAAGGAAGAAGAAGTAATAAAAATAAATAATGTTATCATATTATACTCGTACTCAAAACAAAAATACTAGAAATGAGAAGCTAGTGCAAAAACCACAGCCAATTTTTCCCAATTAGTTCGAACACCACCTCAGTTCAGTACGCATGTACTGAAACTTAACATCACCTGAGTTTGAAACTACTGCACCAAAACTAACTCTTGCCTATCTCTTCTCTATCTCATATTCAGCTTACAGATTATGTCATATAATTGTATCGAATAAATTAAGCATTTAGAAGTAAGTCAATATTTAAAAAAAAGAAAGGGAAAACTTTTCGTGAAACAAGAAAGAGAATCGTTTATATTACTATAGGACTACCAACATCTACCTACATATTTAGCAAGCAGGTATAAAGCAATGGAACTCCAGCATCATTTGTCCGATCCTCAGAAACTGACTTTGTCTAACTAGGTTTCACTATAAGACTTGAGACTTTTCTCGAAAAACTATACTCGTAGGACAGTGATTATCCTAGTCCTGAGCTTTGGTAGCGTGCACAAGTTGAAGAGACTTCAATCAACTTGGGGCTTTGGACAGGAGGAAGCTGGATTGGAAGGGCTTTTGGGATATATACTTCTCCATTTTAATAAAATCTTCCTAGAGCATATTTTCTGGTCTCTTCAATTATCCAACCGTTTTGGAGAATAAAATGTGTACACTCTTTAAAAACTCTCGAAAGCCTAAATCCCGGTGTGGAATTTGAACAAAATCATTGGAACTTTTTTCGAGAATATCAATCTTTTCCAAAATCAGCTTTGAGCAAGATACTGATAATTTCGGGGCTACAGTGAAAATTTGGGTTTCACTTCATGGTACGGTACAACGTTTTAAACTAAATGTCTAGTTAGGTTATAGTCCGAGACACAGATGGACAGATAGACGGGCTGAATGACGAGACTCACATACCCACATACCCCTTCATGCGTAGGACTCAACCTTTTGTCTTGAACACGGCTTGTACCAAATATAAACGACATGTCGAATCTAGATCGAGTTGTAAGCAAGCTCAATTACTTGCTTTTTAATTTGCTTGTGTTTGTGGGAGTTATCATTTCTAACCAAATTACATTCTCGTGTAATACATCAGACAATCTGTTATTTTTAATCCATATACTCAAATACATACTCAAACTGAAATTCCAAAACACTTAAAATTTCTGAAAAAAATTGTGCACGCTGTAAGATTTTCTATATCTCACAAGGCAGCATATTCACGCCTCGCGTTCCCACATTTGTATTTTTTATTTTGTCTACACATTTATGTACATATGCAGTTTTTTTATTTACTTACTTAGATGGCGCTACAGTCCGGGGTGGACCTGGGCCTCAACCAACAAATCTCTCCAGCCAGCGCGGTTACGAGCCAGCTGCCTCCAGTTGCGCACGCCAAGTTGGTTGAGGTCCCCCTCCACTTGTTTGCATCACCTACCGCGAGGTCGTCCTCTACTGCATCGTCCGTCCGGGGTGGATTCGAAGACTTTCTTAGTGGGAACGTTGGGCTCCATCCGCTCGAAATGACCCAGCCATCTTAGTCGCTGTATGTGAACTCTTCTGGCTAAGTCGATGTCCTTGTACAGGCCGTACAGTTCGGCATTGTACCTTCTCCTCCACTCACCGTCTATGCAGACGGGACCAAAGATCGAAGAACTTTTCTCTCGAAATAACCAAGGGCATCCTCATCCCGTTTTGTCAAAGCCCATGCCTCTGTGCCATACAGCAGGACTGGGATGATTAGTGTCTTATAGAGATTTACCTTAGTAGTTCGAGATAGGGCTTTGCTATTCAATTGCCGTTTTGGCCCATAGAAACAACGATTGGCAAGAGTAATTCTTCGTGTGATCTCCCTACTGATGTCATTTGCGGAGTTCACCATAGAGCTTAGGTAGACAAAATCCTTTACTACCTCAAAATTATATCTGTCTATTGTGGCGTTCTGTCCAAGACGCCGATGTTGGGTATCCTTTTTTGTAGACAGCATATATTTTGTTTTGCTTTCATTGACCGTGGGCGCCGTGGCATAAGTGGTTAGTGTGTCGGAACACTACGCATGAGGTTCCAAGTTCGAATCCCAGAAAACACCAAAAAGTTTTTTCACAGTCCCACCTCTCATTGACCGCTAGACCCATCTTTGCTGCCTCGATCTCAATACTCGTAAATGCCCCATTGACGGCCCGCTGAGTTCTTCCGATTATGTCAATGTCATCGGCATAAGCGAGTAGTTGTACAGACTTGTAAAAGATTGTACCTCCGGTGTTGGCTTGTGAGTTTCGTACAATTCTCTCAAGTACTATGTTAAAGAGATCGCACGATATCGCGTCACCTTGTCTAAGACCTTTCCTGACATCGAATCGTTCGGTGATGTTCTTACCGACTTTGACGGAACAAACGAGAGTTCTCCATTGTCATTCTGCACAAACGGACGAGCTTGGCAGGGATGCCAAGACGAGACATGGCTCTATACACGCTATCATAGGCAACTTTGAAATCCATGAAGAGGTGGTGCGTATCGATTTTATATTCATCGGTTTTTTCCAAGATCTGCCGTAGTGTGAATATTTGGTCAATGGTGGACTTTCCCGACCTGAAACCGCACTGATAAGGACCTATCAGGTTGTTGACGATCGGTTTTAGGCGTTCACATAATACGGCAGACAAGATCTTACATGCGATGTTGAGGAGATTTATGCCTCTCTAATTGACGCAGTTCAGAGGGTCTCCTTTCCTCAGGATCGGGCAAACGATGCTGAGGTTCCATTCATCGGGCATACTTTCGTCCGACCAGATTTTACAGATGAGCTGGTGCATGCTCCTTTCCAACTCATCTCCTCCTGCCTTGAAAAGTTCAGCGGCAAGACCGCCGGCTCCAGCAGCTTTTGTTGGGTTTGAGTTTAGATATCGCTATCCTCACTTCATTCTGATCGGGTTGACGGGAATCTTGAATTTCATCGTCACTGTTGAATGATTCATTCTGCCTGACAGCGGAATATTGGTCATCATCGTCGTTTAATAGTCTACAGAAGTGTTCCTTCCATATCCTCAGTACCGACTGCGATTCTACTACTATATTACCATTTTCGTCCCTGCAGGCTTCTGTTCTGGCTTTGAAACCCTGACATGTTCTTTTTACCCTTTGGTAAAATTTTTGAACATCATTCCTGCAATAAAGTCTCTCAATCTCCTCGATCGACCGCTTCTCATGCTCCTTTTTCTTCTTTCTAAGAAGTCGATGTTCCTCTTTTCTCCTGCTCACGTAGAGCTCGTAAGCACCTCGGGTCCTTCTATGCAGCGCCGCTTTGTACGCCTCTTGTTTTGCTGCATATGTTTGCCGGCATTCTTCATCAAACCAGGGGTTTCGTTGTGGTGGCCGAGAGAAACCCAGTACGTCAGAGGCGGCATCTCTGATGGCTTGTTGGCAACGCTGCCACTGGTCTTCCGCATTTGCTGCTGGCGGCATAGGACTTAGATTAAGATTAAGAGAAACTCGATCGGCAAAGGCTCTGGCGGTCTCTTGCGATTGTAGCCCCCCGACGTCAAATTTCCTCAAAGTATTTCGTTGATTTCACTCCGTTGTGGATATCCGCATCCGTACCTTGGCTACAACTAGGTAGTGATCCGAGTCCACGTTGGCTCCTCGGAAAGTCCGGACACCCAGAATACTGGAAGAGTGCCTTGCGTCGATCGCAATGTGATCGATTTGGTTGACAGTTTTTCGATCAAAGGAGCGCCATGTTCCTTTGTGAATATCGAGACGTGGGAGCCGCGTACTAGCTACGACAAAGTTTCGACCCGCCGCAAAGTCGATTAGCCTGAGTCCGTTCCCGGATGTGATGTCGTGCAGGCTGTGCTTTCCGACCACGTTACTAAAGACGTCCTCTCTTCCCAGCTTTGCGTTAAAATCACCTAGGATAACTTTAACGTCGTGGCAAGGGCATTGCTCATACGTCTTGTCCAAGAGCTGATAGAAGTCATCCTATGTCGCGTCGTCGTTCTCCTCGTGAGGGGCGTGAACGCATATTAGGCTAATGTTGGCAAATTTAGCCTCGATACGGATAGACATAAGGCGCTCGTTCACATGCCGGAAACTCAAGACTTGCAGTTTCTTTGCTTCGCATAATTTCGTAGTTATTTCTAATTATACTTAGTCTCTGAACGCGCTTAAAGCAAACACGAAACATAAAGAGAAACAAAATGGGAAAATGCAAGGTATCGGTCTTACTATCTATGAAGTAGTTCTATTACAATTTAGGAGAATTTTCTTTACTATTATATATACATCTCTCAATCATTTCAGGCTTAAAAAGCTGATGGAATCTCCAACCCATTGTACTACTAGGCAGAAACCTTTCTTTGGTGCAGTGGCTGATGATTGCAGCACGGTTACGAGCCAACTGCCTTCAGTCACGCATCCCAAGTTAGTTGAGGTCCCCCTCCACTTGTTAACGCCAACTGCCGCGAGGCTGTCCTTTACTACGCCGTCCACCCGGGATGGATTCAAAGATTTTCCAAGCTGGAATTTCCCAGCCATATTATTTGTTGTATGTGAATTCTTTTGAGTAAATCGATGTCATTGTACAGGCCGTATAGTTCGGCATTGTACCCTCTCCTCCACTCGCCGTCTATGTAGACGGGACCAAAGAGCACTCGAAAAATTTGTTGTCTCAAAGTTAACAAGGGCATCCTCATCCGATTTTGACAAAGTCCATACCTCTGCGCCATACAGCAGGACTGGGATGAGTAGTGTCTTATACAGAGTTACCTAACTAATTCGAGATAAAGCTTTGTTAGAGTAATTCTTCATTTTATCTGTATTTAAATTCAGCAACCGATTCCAACATCATGCAAGAATCCTTGCAGTTCTCATGATCACAATTAGGGTCATATAAACCAGCCCCATCTATGAAATTCTGGTTTGAAAATAAAAAAGACATAACATTGGACTTACTGCTAAGCACCATTTAGTGGTACTTAAACCAGTTATTTAAAACATAAAGGTCAATGTTCATTTGATGCCTTATATATTATCTACACAGGGAACACCGTATGAAATAACCAAGTCATCGGCGAAAGCAATAATATTCCCATTTCGAGAAATTGCACTGTTAACTGTGTTTTACTTTAAAGAATTCTTTTGAATAAATAGGAAACTGAGAAGCAATTGGCGTGTTTTGGTGAGAATTATGCAAAGCTTCCCAACGAAACAATCCCTAGTCAATCTGGTTAAAAACTGTTTTTTATTAAAAGAAGATTGGTGATTGAATTGAAATTGAAACGAAAAGTATGAAATACAACTGAATCATTCAACTTGAATAAAAAAGCTCCTTTCAGCGCCCTCTGAAATTGATTGTTCCAAACTATACATCGCAATACAAATCCGTTACTAGAGGGACTCCTCAGGGAGGCATTATCTCACCGCTCTTCTAGGTTCTAGTCATCGATAGGATACTTAAAGAACTAAGCAATACAGGCATGAACGTCGCTGCTTACGCGGACGACGCACGTGGTGATTTTAGTCCAGGGCAAACTCCTTAACACATTAAGTGAAATGATGGAATCAGCTCTTAATAGTCTTGAAAATGGGCTAGAGGGTGTGGACTGCAGGTCAACCCGTATAAAACAGGATTGGTACTCTTCAGCAGGAAATACAAGATACCACCCTTCAAACTGCCTTCAAATATCGCCATCTCCATTGACAGTCAGGCTGCGCTAAAGGCTCTAAAGACTTGTGTTACTAAATCTGAGATAGTCAGGAATTGCCGGACAATGCTTAGGGCAGTATGAACGCAGAACCGTGTCAGATTATGTTGGGTACCTGGATACTGCAATATATTGTAGAAGGCAATGAAAAGGCTGACGAGCTGGCCAAAAGAGGAGCAGAGCTCCCGCATAGGGACATAATCGGTAACATTAAACCACCAAGGTGTGTGACTAGGCCTCTCGCGAGCGTCTGACAAACATCCGAGAGTATTGTTGTCACGAAAAAGCTTCTCAAATCGCCGTTCGGATTCGGCATTAAACTATAGGTCCCTTCCATTCGTGTGAAAAATATAACGCACACAACATGAGTGGTTGCGAGGAGCTAGGCCCTGGCACTTTAAAAAAAGGGCTGTTGCGCCAAATATTTGTATTTTTTTTTGTATGACTAGGGGAATTATTCGGGATAGAATTATCAACATAGCTAATCTAAGATGGTCCAACTTAGATGGTCATAAAGTGTCTAAGGCCTTGTAGCCTGTGTTAGACCGCAGGAAATCTGGGGAAATCATAAAACTCTAACGATCTGGGCTAAGAACAGCGATAGGAATACTGTCTGGCGATTGTCTTCTAAGGAAGCATGCTATGAGACTGAGTTTATCAAATACGGATGTTTGCAGGTACTGCAATGACCTACATGTTTGGGAGCATACAACACATATACTCTATGAATGCCAAAGTATTGCCAGAACAAGGCTAAAGCACTTTGGAAGATACTTCTTCGATAACCTAGAAGAGGTAAGGTCCTAGAACCACAATAAGGACATCTTCAAGTTCTATAGGGAAATCAAGTGCATGAGAGAGTTGGTTAAGTTTGGTTTTTGTCGTTAAGGTTCTCTAGGGATCACGATGGGCCCAACTTGGTGCCTAGTACTTTATGATAACCTCATAACCCTACTCAACTTAAGCTAACCTAACTATGCATCGCAAGTCACTTTTGACTGCAGAAAAAAGCTAAAGTTGTTGCCAGTCATTTTTTGTTGCTGTACTCTATGCTTAATCTTACTTCACTGAGAAGCAACGTCTCACCAAAACATGCCTAATGTCATCAACGCTTTTTATGGCTCTATACTATTACCAAATACCTTACGTCGGCATTACTTACATTTTGAATTATATTTTTCAAAATTTCCTTGAAGAAGTATGCATTTACTCTGCCATCGACCACATGCTTTCCACATCCCGCGAAAGTCAAACCACGTCCCATGTCTCCCAATTACTTATGCGGTTCAATTCATTATAGATTTTATTACAATCCTTTAGTACGCGCCATAATAATAAAATATTAATTAATTAAACTCACAATAGCTGTCCGTCGTAAAGCACCCACAAAATATTGTTCATCTCAAATATTTAATTAGCCAAATCCCGAAGAATATAAAAATAACGAGGCGCAAAGAATTAAAATAAAATTCGTTGCGAAAAAAAACGTGGAAAATGTCATCGCATTCCAAGTGGAACCGCGTTGCAAATATTTCCACTTCAAGGCACGCACAGAAATTAATAAATTGCTTACGTTGCGCGACTCATCACAAGGGTGTCATACATATGTATATACGAACATAATTATGGATATGGCCCCATCGTCCGATTCCACAATTCATCTGCTAGCAAATGAAAAGGACATTCGCTCGTCAAAATTATAACAGCGAATTCGTTCACACGTGCATTTCATTTCATTTTCCCCCAAATAAATACACAGCAACTTGGTTGATTTTATTACAACACAAAGAGTGGCAGGAATCCTTTTTATTTTATTTTTTGGTTACATCAGCGTCAACGAGTGAAATAATGTTAAAGGAATAAAACGCATACGGGAGAAATGTGCAATTGTTAAACTTTTTGAGACTGTCCTTTCGATTCAAGGAGATTTCTGATGGTTATGCTACTAAGCCCAGTTGATACCTATCCAGGCCACTGGGCTTCCTTTGGAAATGAATACCAAAGGAAATGAATACTAGTTTGCACCTAAGAGTATAACCCTTTTAATGTTGTTACACCACATATGTACATGTGGTTTTTCGAAACCTAGCCAGCTAGTCGTTCATTTAAACGATTTGCCAGCCAGCCAAAGCCAACCAATTTTATACGAACATGTCTCTAGGCACCAAGCAACCTCGCAGTGGCAGCAACAACAAATAACTAAAAAAACATTCGTTTTTGCGCCGCCTGAAATTAGGCATCACGAAATTCCCAGCCAGTAACTTTTTGCTGGGGATAAAATCAAGAGTAGTAGCCAGCCGGTTGTTGTATTTGTTTTATGTGTAAAATTTTACTTTACCTGCAACTACTGGCTGGCTAGGTTTAAAAAAATCACGGCTATAGATTGCAAATAATGAAATAGATAAAAAATAGATGCATACTTTTCTGCGCAGTAAGATTTTAGTACATGCTCCGTGGGTGGTGTCCGAACTAAATGGGAAAAATTTGTTCGATTCCTTGTATTCGGTTTTATATTCTTCTAATTATTTGCCTAGAGTAACTAAGTGGCGTTCTATCATTTGTGGATTGAATGGTTTTAGCAGAGTCTTAAATCGCAAACTTACCACTCACTATCCAAACAGATTACCATTACACCTGGCCATCCAAACTCTTCTACGCTTAATTTCATGGGGTGTTCCTCAAGGTTCAATCATCACCTCACACCGTTTACCATCGAACAACTTTCGCAACGAAATGCTCACAAAGCATAGGCCTAGGTTATACTTTAAAAAAAAAGGATAGGCCTAGTCTTCAAAACTTCTCTCCGGCTGCAAAGTACGATAAAATATTCACCTACCCTATTGAACCTATGGATGAAAAAATCCGAATGATGAGGGCGAGCAAAAAATCTCTTTTTTTTGTATCATCATCTACCCACCCAATTACTCAGCTTCAGGCCGCATATATGAAAGGTGTTGGAATATGTGTTTCAAAGGTTTGCACACCATACCGACGGAAGTAGAAAATTCCAAAATGCCTTCTATACACAGTGAACGGAACGGCGCCGCCGATTTCTAGGTATTTTGTTGACACCAAAACAGAATGGTGGTGTTCGGCATAAAATGATTTTAGTCATTCGTACATAAATACATACATACTAATGAAGGAGGTCTCCTTTTTTTTGCTCTATGGTTTCCCTGATGTATGCATACTTTGCATAACTCTGGATGCATAGCTCTGTGCGTAAAAAGGTTGGCAGGGGCCGTTATTAAAAGGAATGTGACATATGGGTGTAATGTGGATGTGATTTCGACTGCCGATACGGGAGGGTACAAGGATAATTAAATAAATTTAATGAATTTTGTTTGGGTTTTTATGTTTTTGTTTTAGTAAAACATAAAACATGTATATTATAGCCAGGTGGGTAATTACATAAAGGATATCACCTCCAAGGTTATATGGTTGTCAAATGGGTTTCAGCCCCATTTGTCAGTTGAATGTGCCATTCGTTGTTCCAATATTATCTGCTAATTATATGTTTCGAAACATGGGACCATTTTGGTAACAATTTTGGCAGACGACCTAAATTTTAAATTTATTCGCAGGTAGGACGCTGAAGGTCAAAAAGTTTTCGATGAAGCAGGATTAAAGGGCGAAAAGGCCGTTATGCAGCTGCTTCAGCATCAAAGTTGGTAAAACAGTAATGCCACATAAATAAATAAATAGAACTTTACATCGTGCTAAGCATCAGCTCATGTCCAGTGAGTAGATAGATGGAGCAAAGGATATATAGCTGCTACTTAACGATTTGATCGGGTATGGTTGGTTGATTGGTTAGGATCGGCCCTCGATGAGGATGTACTTAGACCAGAAAGTAGGTGCATTGTACTGCCGATGTGTAAGGCGGGTGGGTCACCCTCTTACTCTTGGAACCATTTGCTTCGTTGAATGAAGGCGTGCATTTAAGCCGTGCAGGCGTTGCCGAGATCATTAAGATCATTGTAGAAGTATTCACCCAGAGTGGCCTTCCTGATGTTGGCGAGCGCAGGACAGGCGCACAGGAGTTGACTGATGGTCTCTTCTTCCTCTTCATCTCTGCAGCTTCTGCAGAAGTAATTATGAGGGATACCTAATCTTTGGGCATGTCTTCCTATGACGCAGTGTCCAGTGAGGACATTTGTTATTTTTGAGAGGGTTCCTCTCTTGTGCTTCAAGAGTCCGATGGACCTGGATTTATTGAGTGTCGGCCAGAGCTGTCTAGCGGTATGACATTGGTCTAGATGTTGCCATCGATGATTGGCTACTTTCTCGGCATCAATTTGAATAAGGTACTTAACATAAGACGCTGGCGCTTCGATGTCGGTGATGCTTATACTATCTGTACCAGAGGAGCCTTGTCGTGCTAGTTCGTCGGCTGCACAATTCCCTGGTATGTCACAGTGACCTGGTACCCAGCGAAGGCTGAGGTTGTACTGACCAGCTATCTCGTTAAGAGATATGCGACAGTCTTTCACTGCCTTAGATCTCGTAGTCCTGGATGCGAGGGACTTGATGGCTGCCTGACTGTCGACATAAATAACAATATCAGGTGTTGATAGTGTGCTAGCCGCCAGCCAGTCAGCGGCTTTGCGAACTGTGGTGATTTCGGCTTGAAAAACGCGGCAGTAGTCTGGAAGGTTAAAGGAGAGGTGTATGTCCAGATCTTCTGAGAAAATTCCGGCACCGACTCCGTCCTTGGTTTTGGACCCGTCCGTAAAATTTGACAGCGATTCGTTGTAAAGGACATTGCGTTGCGTCCACTCACTTCTGTCCGGTATGGAGTACGTGTAGCCCTTGTTAAAATCATATTCAGTGGGCAGATGGTCAGTGGAATTGGGAAGATGAAGGTGCATCGAAAGTATATTGGCATATCCCGTGTGTTGCTCCTTCCACTGCTTGGAGCCTATCGGGTATGCTAAAGGACCAACAATCTGATTTGATTCACCGGACGTGACGATATTTTTTCCAGCTTCTACCTTAATACTGGCACACTGGCAGACCTATTACATGGAATCATAAGAAATTTGTGAGAAACCTTAGACTTTTCAGAAACCTCTTGGCCCAATGTGGGATGCCGAATTTGAAACACAAGTCTTTGCTAATCGAAGGCTTTACACTATTAATTGCATGTCCGAGTCGGAAAGCAAAATATAAATTCGGTACTAGTCCCAAATGAGTAAAGGTAAATGGACTATGAATGACGATGAGCGAAACTACTATAAATAGCAGTCATGCTATAGAGTAACTTTGATATTCTGTTCTCGTCAAAGTACATCTTAAAAAGAACAAACCTAAGTCCGATAGCATCTAGATGAAATTGTGAGCGAAATGAATCGCAGGACATCTCGAAGAACGGCCCTATATCAAGTTCAGCAACATTAACGTGTAAGTAAGTGCATTGGCTCTTTCAACGTTAGGCAATGGATTCAAGTACAGACGGCGACAATAGTTTCTCGAGCTGCTATGCCAGGAAAAAAAAAAGAAGGGGCAGACGAAATAGGAACTAGGAATAGGTGGTCGTTTTTTTACGCGTCAGTGCATACTTGTCTGTCGACATGTGCTAACTTTGTTGCATTATCTAAACCATTCACGGTTTATAGCTCGAAGAATCGGAGCATGACGCTGGTCTTGCTCAGGGTATAGCGTCAGCGTTTTTATTCCTAAGGTTTCTGCGAACCCAAGGTGGTTGAACCTGATGATACATTTTATAGCATTCTCTGGCAATCAATAGACGGATTATTCCTTACCCAATAAGTGGAGTTACAGGACTAGGGTTTCGAGAGCTTTAAGTCTTTTTGAAGATTGAATAAATTTGGGCAAACCTACATTTTATAGCATCTCTCTCTCTCTATCCATCCTTTCCAACGCCCGCACTGTGTGTAAACATGTTAAAGGTTCATTCATTCCCTTTGAGTGCGCGCAAATTATATAAAAAAAAATTAAAAATATTATGCAGTATGTGTGGAAACCAGTTAATGCACTTTTGGCAGAACATACCAAGGTTAGAAAAGGTCTAAACATAATCAGTAATCTCTGGTAATATCAAGGATAACATTGGACAATTCTATCAATATTCATGTAGACAGCCAAGCCGCAATCACTACCATCTCCACAGTAGTAAATTCAAAGGTAGTGATGCTAAGTCGTATCTCGATAAGAGAACTCACTGCAAGCTGGATTTCAGGAGACGAGGTGGCCGATGAAATAGAAAGAAAAGGTTCAGAACTGTACCGACTAATAGTCGATGATTTCATTCTTAGTACCTTGGCAGTCCTAGAATTCAGTATAACCATGGGCTACACCACTTTGGAAACAGTACAATAAAAGAAATGCCAAAGAAATTTAGTAGATCACACTTCATACTTCTAATAAATATCATCACAGGCCGGAACTTGTTGCCGGTCCACCTAAATAGAACGCATTAAACTATTGGAGTCCTTTGCACAGGACGTGACTATGTAAACGCGGACGAGGTACTGCCCATTTCTTATGTGAATCTCCCAGCTGAGGCAGAACCAGAAAGACGGCTTTCATAGACTGTAGTTGTAATGACTGATTTTGCTCTATCTATTGCATCAGTCCATCGCATTCGCAATCAGATACTCCTTGGCAAGCTTTCGAATTGCATTTAAAGTTGCTGAATCCTTGTAAATTGTAGTCTCTTACTAAAGAAAGGTTTCTAGCAATTATTCCCCTGCGTTGCCTCTAGCGTAAGGTCTTTCGTGCTTATACATATCAGATTCAATAGCAAGCATCCAAATTCTCATTTGTAATGGCAGTAGGCTTCACGCCACCGTTTTTGAACATTGCGTTTCTTGTCTATGTGGCTTCCATTTATGAGGTAAAAACAATCTTCTTTGGATTTTAGATTGTCAGAGGAGTAGAAGTTGTCAAAACTTCCGCTGCTCCCTCTCTTCATTACTAAGGAAACTTTACGTGCACTAAAGTAAGCTCAGCGTTTTCGTTACTTATAAAATTTTCACATTTGAGCAAGTCAGCAACCCGAAGCCATTTAAGAAATGCAATTTTACTCAAAAAAATGGACTGTTTGGTGCGGGTTTCATGCTAGCGAGCTCATTGGCACATACTTCTTCTACAATGATGCTGGCAACGCAGCCACAGTCAGTGGAGATCGCTACCGGGCCATGTTCTCTGACTATTTTTGGGATAAATTGGGAGAGGATATCTTAGAGCCTACATATGTTGTTACAATAAGATGACGCCACATGCCACACAGCTGGCTAAACAATCGAGTTTTTGAAGTCAAAGTTCTGTGACCGTGTTATCTCCAGAAATGTGTAAACTAGTCAATTGGTTGCCTCGTTCCTGTGTCAAAACGCCTCTGAACTTTCTTCTTTGGAGTAATGATTTATGCCAATAAGCCACAAACTTCAGACGACCTCAGGACTAACATGGAACACGAAATTTTGCCGGCATAACGTCCGATTTGTGCGTTATAAATGAACCAGATGCCTCGATAGTTTTCCACTTTATCTAGTTTGCCTTTTTTATAAATGGCCGACTTTTTGAAAGATGTTCGGACCGCATTCTCTTTCTATTTTCTTAATACCGGATTTAATAATCTACTCAAGGAATTGGCGCGTTGTTTGCTTTAAAAAATAGTTACTTCAATGGTCTAAGCATCGTTAATTTATGAAAATGTCAAGCAAAAGCTCTTTCGAAAGCCTAAACTTACGCTTCGTAGGAGAATTAGCATAATCCCAAAGGGGTTGACTAATTCCAGCACCCTTCATAGTCTCTCTGTTCAAAACTCCGAAAGGCAGAAAAAGCACCTCGACTGTCTGCTTAGCTCCACCACCTCATCATCGTCATAAAGCTGTTTTATAAATTCACTCAGTCATAATAATAATTTCATTCCGCAAACTCAGCGACTGTTTAATAATTAAAATCTTCACTTTGCCTCGGAAAACAAAGAATATGGAACACCCTTTCTGATTTAATTAAAATAACAAAGTCCAAAATTGTTCGCATATTTTACGGATTTAAAACCGAAACTCTGTCCACCTCCTCCTCCTTCTCATCCGGCCGGCAACAAAAGAAATTCCACTATAGAGTCTGGTGTGTACTTCACTATTTCAAAAGTTAGTACTTCCATATATTCATCATAATCTTGCTTCGGTATCCATTGGCCACACTCATACTCTTATCCCATCGTCCATCATCCACCTGGTTCATTGTTCGTTCGACTATATCGGATCCACGACCCTAGCTCTAGTTTCCTGTCAATGGAAGAGATTTTCCAAAAATTTCCCAACTTCATCATCGGTCGGCATCATCTTAATGTTTTAATTCAATTTTCCGTTTGGATGAGAGCCCAACAATAGCACCCAACTAAGCAATATTCTCTCTCGATTCTGTACAAAAAGTACTCGTATACTCCATCTCGTCCTGGTTGAACTGCAGCATGCTGCTTCCTCAATAACCTCAATTCCAGTACCCACTGTGTGAAAAAGTTTTGCCATCTCCACCCTACGCCCATGGAACTCTCTCTGAATTGGCCCGTGTTAAATTGGATGGCACTCGACCTTATACACCACCACTACCACTATCAATTGTGTATTATCCCGACAGCGCATATTGTGCCCGTAGTCCTGGTCAATTATCAGGCGGGGGGGCTTTAGTAAAATTCAATAAGCATTCATATGCGCGCCAATTTAACGTGAAAGTGTTGAATGCAAGAACTGGAACAACCAGGTCCCCAACTGGCAAATGCACCCGAAAGGACTTCTAACACTTTAATTGTTGATGCTGTTAACGACAACCGGCGCGCAGGCATTATTAAGCCCCGAAGGTGGGCGTGTAACACCCGCCACCACCGCCGCAGCACCACTTGGAATGTTAACAATTATGAAACATTACTGTTGCATTCGAGGACATCCGCTCTAAATGGTGGAATGTTGCCATGATGATGTGACGGGACCTCATCAGGGGTTTGAACTCTAACGCCAACAGAATAGAGAGCATCGAATGCAACACATTTTAATTGTTTCCCTTTGTGTGTTGACAATGAGTGGCGCGGCGCAGAGTGGCAGAGGGTAGGTATCCTTTTGTTCCTGTGAATTCATTATGCAATGCTGATTTCTCTTCTTTATTTTTTACAATTTTTGTGTCACTTAGCATCGCTATGATGAATGTTTTAGTTCGCAGGACCTTTCCCTTTATTGTCGTTTCCAAAAACAAAACGTGTTATGTATAGGTGTAGCTGTATGTACAGGGTGCCATGCTGGTTTTTTGGTAATTTGCATAAAAACATTGCGGATCCTTCAATGTTTTATGCAAAAATAGGGTTTCTCTTGATTGAGGACAAAGGAAATAAGGAAAACAAAAAGCCTGTTCAATGATATCAGAATGACTGACATTGACATCCTAGTGGTTACGTAAGGAAATAAATAGGCTGCTGAAATTTGTGTAAGGACGAATTCCAACCGAAATTTGTTTGGTTCTTTGTGACCTAAAATGTCATTTGTTATTTTTTATAATAAGTGGGACCCCAAACTCATGGCCGCCATTCACTGTGTATGAGTACAATCATTGGTAGACCCATCCTAACATATGCGTAGGAAAAATCCTGCGTAGCCCCAACAATTTGCATAGATAGTCACAATCAGCGCATTTTAATTTAAACACAAAAGACGGAGTGAATAGCCCGTTCTCTGGTTGAGGTGTTCTTTAGATATACAGTTGGGCCAGAAAATCCTTAAAATATTGCGCAGGCACCTGTTAATGAAGGTTTGCAGCTTTCTAGTGATATTAATGGTCACTCTCCATGTGCTGCATCCATGTAACAGCACGTATTCAACGTTGTAGTGGAACAGTCTTAGTTTGGTGTTCAAACTGATTGCATTGCTTCGCCATATTTTTAATAACATCCCGAACGCGGACTTTGCTTTGGCGATCCTGTTCGCTTTATCCAGTTCGGTTCCACTATCGATTGAAACAATACTTCCAAGGCACTGGAAATCCTCTACTCTCTATACCGCTTGTACGGTAATGCATATTTGAGCCTATGAGTTTGTTCACAAGCTGATAATTTTAGTTTTTGCTGTATTAATTTTTACCCCGAAGACGCGACGCGTACCTCCCTCTTAACATCTGCTGTCATTTGGTGGAGCTCCATAATTCTATGAGAGAGTAAGCGTAGTCAAGATGTTTCAGTTGGGATGTCCATCGTCCATCGAATTGCTCCGTTTCCCATCAAGAAAGCGGCACGAAGCACATCGCTAATCACCAATAGGAATAGTATTGGTGAAAGAATACAGCATTGTCTTACTAGACTTTAGATCAGTGGGCTTTGGTTGAGTGGTGGTTACTCCCTCAGTATTTTTTCTGGGATGTCGAAGATGAATATTCATGCCAAATTGCTAGTTTTGGTCGTCTTAACAGTGCACATACATACATATGTACATGACAGACTATTCAAAATGATAAAAGTGACTCGTCTATTTCCTTGATCCTAGTGGTCTATTGGGCTCCCTACTAATAATTCGAAGAGAATCGTTTCCTGATTAAAGTTTAAATAAATAAATAAATATTTGACGCAACAGCTCTTTAAGTGCCAGGGCCTAGCTTCTCGCAACCACTCATGCTGTGTGCGTTATATTTTTCACACGAATAGAAGGGCCCTACAGTTTAGTGCCGTATCCGAAGGGTAATTTGTTTTGAGAAGTTTTTTCGGGACAACAATAGTCTCGGATGTTTGTCAGACGCTCGCGAGAGGTGGGACCGTGAAAAAACTTGTTGGTGTTTTCTGGGATTCGAACTTGGAACCGCACGCGCAGTTTATTTTATTTAGCGTATGGAATTACATATTACATTATTACATTATTTTGTTATTGCACATATAAAGTTATAACTTATAGGACTTATACTAACATAAACATTCTTTAAGAAAAATTTCTAATGTATTTGTACATAGGGTAATTTCAAAAACAGCTAGGCTATATCACAAAAACTAGGTTTCGTAACCAGTCTATCACAGATATGTTGTTGTTAGTATCAGCTAAATCTTGGATGTCACCAGGGTAGGAACGCTTGTTACATTCCGCAACAATATGGTGGATGGTTTGTCGTTGGGCCCCGCAGTCTCAAGCTTCGCTTGACGCTTCACCAGCGGAACAAAGAGTCTGCATATTTTCCGTGATTTGTTCGGAATCTGTTAAGAGTCGACCAGAGGTTGCGAGGTAGGTCAAACCCAAAGAGTTGGCATGATGGGTTCGAGACGGTAATGGTGTCAGTTTGAGTAGACGGTGGTTATGTCCTTATCCTGGGTAGCAATTGCCAGATCATCCGCGTACCCAAATTTCCTCGATACGGTCGCAGGAATATCACTGATATACAGATTAAATAGCAGAGGGGTAATAACGGAACCCTGGGGAAGCCCGTTGTTTAGCTTTCTTACTCTGCTTTTCTCATCATTAATAAAAACTTAAAGAAGGCGGTTTGAGAGTAGATTGTTTACAAGGCGTGATGTCCTTAGACAGGGAACTACTTTCAGCAGCTTAAATATGAGTCCATCTTTCCAGACGGTGCCATACGCTGCGGCTAAGTCAACAAAAGCAACAGATGTTTTGAGCTTCCTTTCAAAACCTGCCTCAATGTGTGTGGTCAAGGATAACACTTGGTCCGTGCAATTTCTACCCGCACGAAAACCAGCCTATTCGATAGGTATGATTTCATTAATGGCAGGGTTTATCCGATTGTAGATAAGGCGTTCAAGGAGTTTGTAGCAAGTGCTTAGAAGCGCTATGGGACGATAGCTTTCCGGTAGGTCGTTAAGTTTGCCTGGCTTGAGAATAGCAATGATTTTCATTCGCTTGAATGCAGTCGGAATTGTGCCTGTTTCCAGTATAATGCTGTAGAATTCTGCTAACCACCGTCTTGTATTGTTCCCGCTTTGCACAAGAAACTCCGGACGCATACCATCAAATCCCGCCGCTTTCCCTGTTTTTACTGCGGTCAGAGCAGTGCTGACATCTTCTGTTGTGAAATCGCTCGAAAACTGTGATGTTTGTGGAGTATTGTTCTTGAGGTTCTTGAGTGCACTTTTGGTGATCACTGTATGTGCCTTGTCGACGGGGGCACGGGAAACGGCTACAATGCGGCTAGCCACTTTATTTGGGTCGATGCAAGGACTTGTGGTGTTTGAGATATTACTTCCTCCAAGTTTGCGTAGGAGGCACCATGCTTTCCTGCTAGAGTGCGTGAAGTTGAGGTGGTTCACAGTTGATGTCCACTTCTTTTGCGAGTCTCGTCAAGCGATTTTAGCAATTCGTGGGCAACATCCGGGTCTCCAGATGCCTCAAAATCCTCATAGAGTTGTTCGCTTTCTTCAGTCCAACCTGGAATATACTCCGTCCGAAAACCACGGGGAATATGTTTTTTGGCGGTTGCTTTTACAATTCCTACAAATCTGTCATAGTTTCGAGAAAGTGGTGGAATGAACCGTAAGCATGAGCCAAGTTCATTGGCGAAGTTATTCCAATTGGGATTTGAAAAGTTCCATCGTGGCCTTTGGACTGAATCAGTTAGTGGTATCTGTATACCGATGTCGATTATGACCAGGCGGTATTGGCTTTTCGGAAAATCTGACAGCACTGTTCTGGAAGCTGGTAGAAGGTGATGTTCTGCATCACAGGTAACAAAGCACAGGTCTGGGTTGTAGCCTTTTCGCCATCTGCGAGAGTAGAAAGTGGATGTATCTTTGGCATCGATGATTAAATGTAAATGGTTTGAGTCCGCCCATTATTAGTTATCTCCATTGTCATCGTTATTATCATATCTCCACAAGCTATGATGGCTATTGAAGTCACCAATGAAAACCGTTGGTTAACTTGGAATATCACGTACGTTAGGCGGCCATGGTGTAGCGGGAGGTTTGGGTATGTTTACAAATTGAAGGTCTCCAATTTGGATAGTAATTGTGAAGATGTTGTTTCTGGAGCTAGTGCTTATAAATTTAACACCATCTATACCGTTTTTTACATAGGTTGCTGATCCATATGACTGATGGTAGTTGGATCCTATCTGGAAGTAACCGGCGACTGTCCCTCTAACCTTTTGAGCCGCGTCGGAGGCAGTATGTGTCTCTTGGATGACGGCTACATCGATGTTGTTTGTCAATAAAAGTTTTGATCAGTAGTCACTTTTGGCTTTACTTATACCTTCGATATTAAGTTGGCATATTCGAACAAAAGGTCCGACGCGCCTTGTCAATTGGCGCTGAGAAGCACCGGTTGCATTGGGCATAATGTTTTATTGATATTCAATTCAATTCAATTTCAATTTCAATTTATTATAATTTTAAGGTTCATACATGTACGACTTTGTCTTTTATAGTACATATAAATGGGAAATCAGTAAATTCAGATTGGCGTTGATGTTTACGAAATTTACGAAATTTTTCTTTTGTTTAGTTTTAGTTCAGTTGACTTCTTCTTTGTAATATGGCCACGAGAGTAATCCTACTTGCTTGTTCTGACTTCCTCTTGTGATAGATCATTTAGCGTTATCCAGGGTGTACCACGGGGAGGCGATCTATCTTTACACCCCCTCACGCGCAGCGATCCGCCACATTAACCACTTACGCCACGGCGCCGCGATTAAAGTTTCTTTCACAATATAATTTTTTTCAGAATTATGTTTAATAGTCGGTAAGAATAGTCCACCCTAGAACACCCTCTCCAGTTCTGAGAAATTTGAGAATGAGAAATGGGTCAGCACATTCTAATTTGATATTTTGAACTTTCCAAAATATGTTCAGGAGTTTCGCTGGACTCCTCTGCAAAGATCTTTATCTACTATGCCTAATACCCCTACGAGTTCCTTGAGTTTCAATGCCCCTTTAGCAAACCTGCCTCACACTCTATGCGCTTTTCCTGATGTTGACCCTGTTTTCTTTCTCTATTTTCCTGAATTCTTCCTAAAAAGTATGATTTGCTATTCTGCAGAATGGTTTGCCTATAGGTCCTCTGAAGGCTTCCCCTTTCTCACTAAACAGTCTGCTGCTTCGTCGTCCTCTATTCCTACGTGGCCGGGTGTCCAGTAAAATCGTATCTTATTGTCGCTTCCCAGTTAATTAATTTTATCTAGTCATTCGAGTTTGGATCTAATCACCCGACCTATCTGTAGACTACTCTGTTCTGTGGCTGCGCAGTCTGCAGACTGTGCTCCATTTCTTATTCCTCACCTGTCGTCGCTAGGAATTGTTAGAATGGACATTTTTTGAGGAATGCTTCAAATTCTTTCGATCGAATGCACCGTCTTTTCCAATTCATTCTTTTTCCATCCTTAGGATCGTTTTGTTTGCACTTTTCTAAACCACGAGGTGTTAAGGATTCGATTCTAAAAGTACTTCCAGGGTTGCAGTTGGCCAATGTCATGCCAGTCTTTGCACTTTGTTGCGTGATGAATGGAATAAATATTTATCTCAAGATTCTCGGACTACGTCCCTAAAACCTCGTGAGAGCACGAGTAGGCTTTCTGGTGATCTCTTCGATAAGTTTTTCGAGTTAAGTTTGGTCTCCCGGAATAGTCCTAGATACTTAACTTCTTCGACTAGTGTGAGTGTCGTGACTGACTTTGTGATTGGTTCAGTCTTTCCCTCTGGGATGGCACTATTGTTGTTTTAGCCTAGTTTATTTTGAGTTCAGTTGCTCGTGGGTTATTTTTAGTGCGCTTTGTATGACGTCACAAAGGGTTTCTTTAAACCTTTCTCTGCCGTTTAATACAATATCATCAGCGTAGACTCGAAAGGTAATGCCAGAGATGATTAGTTTACCAAACAGTGAGTATTCCTCCTTGTGTGCATGCTCTTTATGTGTTGACCTTGCTTATTCTTAGGGACGCTTTCACTCATCTTCTGCTAAGCAGCTCTTACATCCTTTAAGATATTGTGCTATTGACTCCTTTGATATCCAGGAAGGCACAACGTACAATCTCCTTCGTTTCAAGAGAATTTCAACTGATTTTCTTCAACTGGTGTAGTGGAGTTTGAGTTTTTAATTCGTACGAGATCCGAAATCCGCTCGTCAGCTAAGACAATATCTTCGGCATTTTTGGAGAATTTTTGTTCTCGATTAGCGAGTGATCTGATCTATTAATCGATCTGCTGTGCAAACCCAATTTGTCACTCTTTCCGTTTGCTCCTAGGTTTCTATTTCCTCTTGCCTTTGGGAGAGATGCTGCCGTATATCGCTTCTCTGGCCTACAAAAATACGAGTAGTAGCATACATCTTCTTCTTGCGGAGGGTGGCTTTCGTTACTAAGACGCAGAAGTATTACTAACTGAGTCATTTTCACACTAGACACCCATCTCGATCGCCTTCTTAAAAGTAAACATAGATGCTAAACTGTATCAATTTGGAACACTCCGATGGTTTAAGCAAACCTTGCTAGGTAGCCATAGTGTAGTTTTGACTTTCTTCTTCTTTATCCTAGCCTTAGTGTCATATTATTTGGAGTGGGCTATCCCAATAAGAAGTTGCCAGATATTAAGGTCCTGGGTGCTCTTGTCGACAACTTGTGCTCATTTCGTGTCATTATTATCTAGGATCATTCCAGGAGAGGCGGGGTCTGCCAGATCTTCTGGGTGCTGTGCTTATCTGAATGACTTCTTGTGTCACTATGCTCTGTCGGTCTTCTCATTACATAAAGATACCATCTCAGACTTTATTTTGAATGTAGCACAAATGTCTTCGTTCTGTACTTTGTGACACCACCCGCCCAGCACAGCTTTTTCATCTCAGCCACAAGTAGCCGCTGCTCCTGTTTTTTAGTTATTCGCCAACACTCAGAGCCATACATCATATCTGGTCTAACAGCTGTTTTATACACCTTCTCTTTGGCTCAAATCGGTATTCTTTTGTCGCACAAGATAGCACCGATAGCACTTTCCACTTCAATCATTCGTTGTTCATACGATGGTCTACGTCTGCGTCGATGTGTTTATCTCCAGAGAGTATCGAACCTAGGTACATGAAGTTGAAGACCTCTTTTAGCGGTAATCATTCTAGGAAAATAGCGTTCCTTGACGTGTAGCCGCACGAGAATTCACAACGTATGTATTTATGCAGGAGTTAGGAGGATTTATTGATCTGCTCATATATCGCTTCATAAATCTAAGCAACCAAAACCCACAAAAATTCAAAGCTAAGACATAGAAGGTTTTCACAGTAAGACGACGACATATTGGTCCAGCTGCGACCATTCTCAAGTCAGTTTGTCAACAGAAAGGTCAGGATTTGCTGGGGCAATTCATTTAGTAAAAAAGAAAAGGTTTTACCAGATTTATTTAGAAAAAAAAGAAACCCTTGAATCGCTTTCACAATGAAGAACTTCCGAAACTATTTTGAGATTAAGAACTCCCTTTGCTTCGGTTTAATGGTTTCCCAAAATAACCTTCTAAAACGTTTTGCTTGTCTCTGTCATATTTTTATAGGCAAACCCAATTCACATTAGTCTTACACAACCTACACCCTTTCATCACATCGCATTAAGAGCACCCAAGTGCCAGCCCCTTTTGTGCTCTTAACAGCTATAACTTGTTATACCACCTCCACCCCGTGCCATCAAAGTGATGTTAACACGACAATAAATTACGATATCTGTCCAAACTCTGATAAACCATAAGTTCGGCATTATGATTCCAATATTTTATCTACCGCCATACAACATTACAAAATCCATTATATTGATCCAACAGGATTAACTCTCCGGCCAATGAATTATTCAAACTGAATAAGGACACTCAATCAGCGGCACACAACCAAAGGTCTGCCAATGACATCTGTGGCATAAAACCACATCAATACAAAGTATGTCAACAATTTGAATAAATTTCTTCCCTTTTGTTCCCTTACACACAGCAGAGAAAAAAAAAAAAAAGAAACTCGCAAAAGACATTGAAACTTTTTAATGACTCCTTTATTGGATTTTGCACCCCCCAACCCCACCAGAACCACTCACTTGATTTACTGCCTTCGCTTGGATCTCTACCTAATATGTTAAGTAAACAGGGTTTTAGCAGCGTTTTTAGTGTACCCAATCCGGCCGTTGATGCTGGTTGTCCACATGACGCTGGAGTGGGGGTGCATATCTGCCTTTCAGTACCTGGAACTCAAAAAGACATTAAAACTACATTTAAATGCCAAAAAGGAAAGTTATGTCGTTTCACACTTTTAACCTACACACAGCCACACGAACACGAACGGAACGGAACGGAGCAGAGAACCTTCATCAAAATTTTACATTGTGTGGACATTTTTGCAACATTACCTGAAAAAATGCGACTCCCCTTTTCCTCCCAACTGCCTGACGTTGAAACAAAAAGGATGTTAAACAGTTTTACAAGGAATGGATTCAAACTTGGTTCTTTCAATTCGGAGTCCTGGAACAAAACGTTTCACCTCAAGACATAACTTTTCTTCGCTCTCTGTGAGTTTAGTGTTTGAGTTTGTTGTCGTAGGTAGGGGTGATGGGGGCACCCAGTCAGGGTGCATTGTGTCCTTGGATTGTCACAGCATAAATCTAGTCAGGAGTTTTGCTTACTTCTTTAAAATTTGTTTTTACCAATTCTCTTTCTTTCATTCTTTTGCTTCATCATTGAGTCGATTTATCAAGAACTTGTCATTTGTTGAGGGAATTTAACCTACAGTTGGGTGTAAAAGATAGGTGTTGGTTGGTTAGGATCGGCCCTCGATGAAGATGCAATTACACTAGAAGTAGATCCATTGTACTGCCGATATGTAAGGTGGGTGAGTCATCCTCTTACTCTAGGAACCATTTGCTTCGTTGTATGAATACGTTAATGTTAGCCATGCAGGCGTTGCAGAGATCATCTAGATCGTTGAAAAAGTATTCACCCAGGGTGACCTTCCTAATGTTGGCGAGCGCAGGACAAGCGCATAGGAAGTGACTAATGATCTCTTCCTCCTCTTTATCCCTAACGCTTCTGCAGAAATCGTTTCAGGGATGCCTAGTATTTGGGATGTCTTCCTATGACGCAGTGTCCGGTGAGAGCGTTAACTATTTGGGAGAGGGTTCCTCTCTTGTCTTTCAAGAGCCCGATGGACCTAGACTTATTAAGTGTTGGCCAAAGTTATCTCGCAATATTGCATTGGCCTTGATGTTGCAATCGTCGGTTTGAATAAGGTACTTAAAATAAGACTTTGGCGCTTCGATGTAGATAATGCTTATGCTGTTTGCATCAGAGGAGCCTTGTCGAGCCAGTTCGGCAGATGCACAATTCTCCGGTATGTCACACTGACCTAGTACCCAGCAAAGGGTGATGTTGTACTGACTAGCTATCTCGTTAAAAGATACGCAGCAGTCTTTCACTGCCTTAGATCTCGTATTGCTGGATGCGAGGGATTTGATTGCTGCCTAACTATCTCCGTAGATAGCAATATCCGGTGTTGATAGTGTATTAGCCGCTAGCTAGTCAGCGGCTTGGCGAACAACTGCAACTTCGGCTTGAAAACGGTGCAATGGTTTGGAAGTTTAAAAGAGAGGTGTATCCCTAGGTCTTTTGAGAAGATTCCGGCACCAACTCCGTCCTTGGTTTTGGACCCGTCCGTGAAAATTGACAGCGATTCGTTGTATAGGACATCACAGAGGCAAGAAGATGTATTAAACTTCAAGGAAGGGATTACTGATTAAACTGGTTGTGTAGGGCTTCTCTCAATATGAGTATACTGCTGTTATAATTAGTAATATTAGAGTTATTATTAACCTTAAGTAGAATTTCGGTCAAAGGTTAAAACTGGTCCTAGAAAGTACGATGGTCAGCAAGGCTGAATAGGGGAGTTGATCTTAGATGGCGTGGATTGGTTTTGAAGAATATTTCGTGAAACAGTGAAGGTCAATCAATATTATTAGAGACCGACTGATGTTCAAAGAGTATATCAGCGAGGTAAAATATTTAGGAAATGTCTTAGACAAAAACTTTAACTGGAACTCCCATGTTAAAGACAAAGTTGCCAAGACGACCACTGCCATGTGAGCCTGTCGCTGTATGTATGGCAAAACCTGAGTTTGTCCTCAAAGGTCGCATTCTGTTTGTATACCACGGTGGTTACACCTAGGAATAGCTGATAAAATCCGGTCCAATATTTCCTTGACTCGTCGGGGTTTCATGCTAATGAATTGGAGTCTGTGGCAAAGAATAGTGTGACGATGGAGAGTTTACTTGCGCAGCCAGTCACCGTCTATACAAAGCCGAGGCAAGCTTACTTGTACTGTCGAAAATTGTTCATCTTTCCATCACTTTTCTTTGAAACATGATTCACCCAGGATATACCATATGTATGCATATTTAGATGCTTGCCAGTGCACAATTTCCCATCACATTGTATGAGCCGCTACTCGTAACAACCAACGAAATATAACTGGCAACACTTTTTCCAATATTACATCCCAATTGGTAGGTGAAACACCCCAATTCCAATTTGAATGCATATACTCGTAGTATTCTCAAAACATAACTTCAAACATTTCGACTCCACTGTAGCGAATACAATCGAATCGATCTGCTAAGTACTTATTCTTTACAACTGCCAGTCAGATGGAGGACATGCAAAGAACAATATTAAATCCCATCTTTCAAATGTTAAGTGGAAGTGAAAAAATAAAAACACACATCCAGTGATGTATGGATGTGGAAATTCCCGCATAGATCATCCGTTTTCACCGCCTGCCAGAAGGATGGCATATCCAACGCCACTAGCAGAGCACCACACCACCATCACCCATTTAAAGCATATTACACATCCTTCGCATTTCCCAGGATATTGATCGGCGAATGTTACATTCGAATTTATTGCTTATTTTATCTCTTGGAGCGAGTTGTCTTCTTTGGTGGCGCTCTTCCTCCTCGTGCTGCTGCTGATATTGCCAGATGGGTGGGAAGAGAAGTAGGACATGTGGCATCAAGGAGGATAGATGGCATTAAGGTCTCTCTCTCAGGTAGATATATATAAATAATTTGAGTGCGAGAACAATATAAATGAGGGTTGAACATGTGTTGTTTTTGCTGGCGGGGAGAAAAGAAAACACACACCCCCTTACCACCCACTGAACAACATCCATAAACGCATCCTTTTGACATCACCTCCTCTGGAGCGCACACACACACATCTCAGGAAATTAAATGTAGAACCTTAAGAAAACGGAAATAGTTATATTCTTATTCCTCACTCTTCTGCCTGCTTGTGTTATTCCGTTTCGGTTCAACGCACTTTTACTTATGGATTACACAACACTAGTGTATCCGTATGTGCGGTGCTTTGCACTTCTTAAGGATGTGCCCCATTATCGTTAGTCGAAGAAATTTTTATGCGAACCTTGTAAAAGGATCTCTAGTCGGACAGTAAAAGGGGAACAAAATTTATGTATGTCTGCTGTTGTGTGTTTAGTCCTTGTTGGCTTTCTTAAATTTGAAACAGCAAGGACATTGTGGTGATACCAGAGAATTGTTGGTCAAGAGCAAAAGAATTATGACCACAATTAAGGATCAAATGGTCGACGAGGTAGATAAAATGGTTGAGCGCGTCGAGTGGGTATGTGTGTGTGTGCACATGTGCTTAACTGTGGCTTACCACGTGTGTGTGTGTGTGGCTAGGTATAGTCAGGTACGAGTACATAGTAAGTGCGGTCAGAATATCTTAAGCCCAGTGGAGAGTGGTGCACGAATGTGCAGATGTGGATTCAGTTGGATTAGTTTGAGGGAAAGTGTTAGACACCGGAGGGGTTAGTAGAGCTGAGATCTCCGGATGAAATTTGGTTTTAGAGGTTTGAGGTAGGGATGTGTGGTCGGTTTTGAAGGCAGTGTAGCCTCTGAATTAATGAGCGTGCTAATTTAGTCTCGATTTGTGGAAAATTACAAGCGATTTGTGGTCGAAACGGAATTAGAGAGAGGAAATTGCTGTGTTTTCGGATGTTCTATTCTATGATACTTTGTAAGGTAGATGCGTTGCTATGGGGTACGGGGGGTGCAAACCATAAAGTACGGTCTGGTTTTGCTCTTAAATAATTGGGAAAATGTCTCTAGAGTTGGTGTGCTTTTGTTATTCACCGAATCATTAACAGGTAACCAAGGGATTAAGTTTCTTCTTGGCCATTAAAACTTCTGCAGATGACATTGTGGTCTGTATAAAGAAAAGTAGATACATATGCGTCGCTGGTGAGTATATCAGCGACGGGTCGAGTATTCGGGAGATTATGTCTAACTCAGGAAAATAATTCCAATTACAAATTCGGTGTACTTTTATGGCAAGTCTTTACTCTCTACCTCTGTACATTTGCATTGAACCGACAAATTTCGCAATGTGTCGGAAGTCAAAACCTGGTTAAACTATTGTTGATTGTTGCGTCGAATACTTTGAATTTGGGCAAAGCATCCACGTGTCTAGTGGAGCAGAATCTTTTTTATCAGAACTTGATCGAAGTTTTGGCCATCATTTCTCCTTAACATGAGCACGCAAATCCGGGTTATATGAGATAAGATCTCATAAATACTTAAACTGGCTAACTACCACAATAGGATATTCACTAAAGATCCAGTTCCCTTGTTTGTATTAATTGTTATCAGACCTCAAAGATCAATAAAAATATATTTTAATTTGTCAGTTTAAAGCTGTAAGAGGGATAACGAGATCATTTGCATAAAGGTTAGGTTAGGTTAGGTAAAGGTGGCTGTCCTGACAGGGTCAGGACACACTTAGACCGCTTGGGTGCATTGTGATACCACATGAGTAATGACCGGTCGAGTCACCGGTAACCGGGGGGAACCTTAACCTTTCTCATGAGGGTGTTGGCTGAGAATGCTGACTGAAAAGGGTAGAGAGGGTGACTGACTCTGTCAACCCTGAAGTCAAAGTGTATCGAGAAGGTATAGTGTGCAACAAGTGATGGGGGGAGATTGATTCAATCGAACCCCCTATACTGTGTGTGCAAGTTATATTGGCAGGTCCCATAAACCGTGTAGGCGTAGAGGTGCATAAGTATAGTAGAGTGACTGATTCAGTCTAACTCTAATTGCTGTTATGCATGGAATTAACTAGGTGGGGTGACTGATTCAGTCAAACCCTTCCTACCTAGGTGGACCGTGTAGGTGAAGAGGAGCATAAGCGTACATAGAGTGACTGATTCAATCGAACTCTAAGTACTGCTATGCATAAAGTGTGGACTAGGTAGGGTGATTGTTTCGATCGAACCCATACCTAGGTGGACTGTGAAAATAGTGGGGAATGCAAAGTAGAGCGAGATAACTGATGCATTCAATCTTGCACTAGTATGCAGTCGAACTTTAGGGGATGGTTTGGCTAGGTGGGGTGACTGCTTCAGTCAAACACTTACTACCTAGTTCACCGTGTAGGTGGTGTGCATGTGAGTAATAGGGGGATTGATTGACTCAATCAATCTCTGTTACTCCTATGCAGTAATGTTATTTACAGGCATTGGTCTAGTGATATGGGGGGTTAACTATCGATCTTGGGAGGTGTCTGTTACAATACCTCTTGAGGATTGATAATAACCAATAACGAGGGGAGGAGGGGGGATTTCTGCTAAACTAGTTGGATTTACCTATGTATCTATTTAGGTTTCTAATGTCTATGTTAGACATGTCACTTAGGGCCTCAAATAAGTATTCACCTAGTAGCTTCTTTCTTAGTGTGGCTAGCGCTGGGCATATGCCAACGAGGTGGAGACTATTCTCCTCGTAGCTAGATTACTCCATCTATTGTTTGCAATAGATTGCGCTTCGTTAAACATACGGATTTTCATCAATTGTATTGGTGTTGCCGGTACCTCTCTATTGACATCTAGAGTTACCTAGAATATCTCTGTCTCCTGGGAGCCAGCACAGAGTAATATTGCATCTGTCCGCAATCTCGTTAAGAGATTCGCGGCAATGTTTGACCAACTTAGATCTTATTGTTGGCGTTTCCAGAGCTTTAATCGCTGACTGACTGTCTATGTAAAGGACGATAGACTTACCATCTATCGGGTGCATAGAGAGTCTGCACGCTGCTTCACGAACAGCCGATATTTCCACCTGAAAGATGCTACAGTAGTCGGAGAGCTACGTTTATCCTAGGCGATTCGGAAAAAAGAGAACTCTAATCAGAAATTCTCTAATCCTACCGCCACCTGGAAAATGGTTCGAAACCTCATCAATGAAAAACGCAAGAAAATTGGTCCAAACATGCAACCTTGACATACACCGGTCTCTGTGCATGGCGATTTCATAAAATGAATAACGTGCAATCCGAAGGTTAACTTATTATATAGGCTCTTATGAAATGCTTTAGACGTGTTCATGGAAAATTTATTCACTAAAACAGATAACCTCGACGCTTTTGTGGGGACGGTCTGTCGTATAGGTTAGGTTAGGTTGAGATAGCTGCCAGCTAAGAATCGCCAACACACTTAGACCAAAATTGGCCCGTTCTGATACCACGTGGATCATGGAAAAGTTTCTCTCTACCTACTCGTTAAATCATTTTGAGCTTCTTATGAAGCGTAGAAGACTCTTAATATCTATGTCTATATCAGATCGCCTATATTGTTGTAACAGAAGGCTCCTAAGTGAAGCTTCCTTTCACAGGAGAGAGCTGGGCAGAAACAAGGAAGATGAGAAATAGTTTTTTCTCTTCTTCATCCATGCAGCTTCTACAAAAGTAGTTCGCCAAAAAGGCACAGCCTTGTAGCATGCTTGCATATTGGACAGTGCCAGTGATGACACCAATTGAAGTGCCGATATGCAATCTATTGAGAGACTTCAAATTCTTAGAGCGTTTTAGATCCAGCTTTGAACAATCTGTTTAGTCGCTTGACATGTTGGTCCACTTGTCCATCTAAGATTTGTACTCTCGATCGCATCCAGCTTTAATTTGAGTTTGCAAGTAGCGATTGGTATAAGGTGCCTTTGTCCGGCAGGATGGGTATAGTTGTTCCTATTCTGGCAAGTTCATCGGCCCTACAATTCCCTGGAATGACTCTATGCCCCGGCACCCAACACAGGTGAATATTGAACTACTACGCCATCTTCACGAGATAGAGTTTATAGAGGTCGATTCCAATAATTTGATTGCTGCTTGGCTATCTAAAAAGATGCGGATATCTATAGATATCACGTTTTTCTTAAGCCAAGATAAGACTTCTTTAATCGTCATTATTTCCGACTGGAACACGCTACAATGATTTGGTAGACGAAAGGAGGGCTTAAGATTAAGCCTTCTTCTTCTTCCTTTTATCAGCGAGGTTATGATCCGAAAATAAGGGATCACAACTCTCCCACTTCACCGCATTTCTACTTATCCGCCTGTGGGGTTCGCCTATTTGACCTCAGAAAATATCGGCAGGCCCGCCGATTTTGGATCACTCGGTTGCTGAGGCCAATGAAATGCCGATGTCGTCGTATTTGTCCTGATCCAGGCGTTTATAGGCCTGCCTTTCCTACACCGCGATGTCTTTGGAACGTTCATTGATATTGCCTTTTTAACAGGGTTCAAATGATCTCTTCTTTGAACATGGCAATACCAGCTGAGCCGGTCGCGCTCTATTTTTTGTACGATGGTTTCCTTGATGTGAAAGCTTCCACGGATCTTCGAACTTCTTATTCGATCAAGCCATGTCACTCCTGCTGTCATGCGAAGCATCTTCATTTCAGCTGCCGTTAATTTACAGTCATACATTTTGTACATCGTAAAACATTGTGAACCGTATGTGAGCGCTGGACGCACAACTGCGGTGTAGAGCCTTCCTTTCAACTTAGGTGGCATTTCTCTGTCACAGAGATAGCGGAATTCTCTCGCTTCCACTTCATCCACCCTACGCTTACGCGATGATTGATGTCGTCATCACAGGTTGCTTTGCTATTGATCATAGATCCCAGATATTTGAACTTTTCGCACTTGGGAAGCACTGATCTATTCAAATAAATGTCTGGAAAAGGCCTGAGTGGATCAGAGAACGGGCAGCACAAGTACTATGTCTTTTTTTAACTAATGCGATACCCATTTCCCTCCAGAGCGTCCACCCACACATCAAGTGCTCGTTGCAGGGATGTAGGATCCTCACTTATGGCTCCATCGTCAGTAAAGAATAACTGATGTACCTTGGGGTCCATCACTTTACCTTCAAGCAGATAATCAAGGACTGTAATAAAGAGCAAAGGACTTAAGACGCTTCCCTGGTGCACCCCGACTTTGATTGGGAACTCTTCGGCTACTCCAGCGGGCAATCTTACTCTTTTCTTTGCTCCTTCGTACATGTCCATGATCATCTGTATATAGGTTTCTGGAACCCCTCGATGTGTTAGCGCCACCCATATCAGATCTCGTGGTTGTCTGTCGAATGCTTTTTCAAAGTCAGCCAATACAACATGTAAATCCCTTAAGGAATCACGATGTTTTTCCATTATGATCCTTATACTTTGGATTGCATCTGTGGTTGATTTACCCGAGACAGACCCGCACTGATCATCAGATTGCCGTATTACTTTTCACAGTCGGCCACCTAATACCCGCTCAACGATCTTCATGGTGTGTGACATCAGCTTGATCGAACGGTAGCTATCACAGTTTCGCGTATCAACCTTCCCCTTGTAACTTTCCCTCCATTGATTCGGCATTGGATCACGTCTCACGAATTTGGAGATGAGAATTCTGAGCCATCTGAACCCGATGTCTCCCATCTTTTTCCAGAACTCAGAGGGCATCTCGTTTGGCCCAACCGCTTTTCGTTTTTTGGAGTATTTGACCGCCTCACTAACTTCTTCGACTGTAATGTCGGGTATTTCTTCACAGCCACCCGTGGCTCCTGGAAAGTATGGCCGGAGAAACTGTTAATTTAAAAGCGCTTCACAATACTGCCGCCACCTCTGCAGAATTTTGTCGTCATCCACAAGAAGCTGGCCATGAGCATTGTTAATGAACTTTGGCGAACGAATCTCCTGTGCATTCCTCCTTCTTTGGGCGGCTATTTTGAAGATAGTGGCGCTCTTGTTCATATTGTGTCTTTGCAGCGCCTGGATAACCTGGTTTGCATCAGCAACCGGGGAAGATATTTTCTCCAGCTCCCGATACAGGCCCTCCGTACTCTCTGCTTGAAGCTGGGCGCACTTCTTCTTCGCTTTTTTCTTGCAGCATCTGTATTCCATTTCCAGGCGAGCTTTTTCGTCACTATTATTAGAGGGGCACTTTGACCTTCTTAGCTTCATCACTTCACCACCATGTTTCTTTAGCGTGTTGATGGTGGCCTTTTGAAGCTCCTAGCAGTGATTTGGCCTTCTTTAAGCAATTTCGCTGTAGGGAATCCCACATATTTTGTGCTCTGCACTCTTCATCCTCAGCTCCGTTGATGGTGTCAGAGATGTAATTTTTCATCACGGAAACAGAAGCCTCGCCTTTTTTTTTGTCCAGATTGTACCACTTGATTCTCTCAGAGACCCTTGTTTGTTTGCTTTTCTTCGGTGTTTTCATAAAAATTTCTGTTAACAGGAGACGGTGTTACCGAGCGATTGCCTCTCCCAGGATCACTTTGCAATCTTTTACCCGAGGCTTCATGAAACTGTCTACCAAATGGTAGTCAATCTGAGTTTCATCTCCACCAGTAAGTGGTCAGCTGTCGACTTTGTTTGATGAACATGGTATTTAACACGATAAGACCGTGTGATTTGCACATGCTTAGGATGCCTTCACCAGGAACGTTCCTGGTGCCATATCCTAGTCCTCCATGGCAGTATTCATAGTCTTCGTTTGATTTCCCGACATGTCCATTCAAATCTCCTCCAACAAACAGAAACTCTTCCTTTGGGATGTTCTTAAGGAGATTGTGGAAATCTACCCAAAATGCATCTTTATCTCTCTGATTGCGCCCATTTTGGGGAGCATATGCACTGACAATATTCCACACCTCTCCTTGTATTACTAGTTTGAGAGACATCAAACGGTCGCTGGACCTCGAAATGCTCAAGACGTTTCCAAGTAGCTCTGCCGCAAGGATGATACCGATTCCGTTCTTAGTCTTTTCCGTTCCGTAGTAGAACGTCTTGTAATCTCGTGTTCTAATGTCCAAGAAACGCGCCCGATTTCCGGTGTTTTTCCATTTCGTCTCTTGGACACACAAGCTGTCCACCCGCCTTCTATTCATCATCTCTTCCAGCTCGTAACTTCGACCGGTCATGCTTCCAACGTTCCAACTTGCGACCCTCAAATTGCATCCAAGCTGTTTCATTATTTTGCTAGCCCCCGGAATCCGTATAGCTCTGACCCGAACATTTCTGCTCGGTCCAGGATCAGTACCATGCACAGCAGTGGTAGTGCCTTTCCTTTTTGCAAGTATTACCATAATGATACAGTTTTGCAATATTACCATATTGCGATGGTGTTTGTTGTTTGACACGTGCATGCTCCTGTTTCATTATTGTTTGTTTGATCTTTCTTTTATGACACCGGTAATCTCCAGTCGTGTCAACCCACGGACTCGCATGCACACTTGTGGGAGGGTTTTTAAGGTAGTATATGTGTCGCTAGGCTCACTTGGGTGTTATATTGCTTAGATCTGATTTGTCCCCTTAGTCGCCTTTTACGACAAGCGCTGGTTGTTGGGGGGCGCTGCAGTGATATTCTTAACCCGTCCCTGCACGGGTAGGCTTAAGATTAAGCCTGTCAGAGAAAATACCTCCACCAACTCCGTCCTTGGTTTTCGAACCGTCAGTATAGAAGTGAATTGACTTATCTTCTAAAAATGTATCGCCATTCCAGAGTGATCTGAAAGGGATGGTGACGAGGAAGTTCTTGTCAAAATTTAAACGTGGGATGGTGCAGTCCGTGTTTTCAGAAGAGATTTTGAATTTATTCAGAATGGAAGCGTGGCCAAATTCTTTTCTTGACCACTGGAAGGGTTTTATCGCGAGATCCTAGACGTGAGATCTAATACCAATACAGAAACAACGATAAGCACTGATGAGATCTGCAAGTAAGTCATAAGTTCGGAGGATGTAATGCCTCAATGATAAACTGAAAACTTACTGTCCGTCCACATAGCCACGTACCAAGTATCCCCGACTGGAATGATTGTACATATATAAATGCACTTACCCCTTCCAACTTAGCTTTGAATATAAAATTGTTCTCTGATATAACATAGGTATTGGCGTTCTCGTAATTGTGAGATAAATATGGAGCGTGGTCTTTTTCTGATGAACATCCGATTTTGGCTTCAACGAGTTAATTTCCAGACCTCTGGCAGAAGCAATGTGGAAAAATTGTCAGAAAAAGCGATCATGAATGGAAAAAGAACGGCATCCTAAGGACGGCTTCTGTTGATCTTCGCCCTGCTATTCATGTCTCTTAAATTTGTTTGCATCTCAACATCAATAGATTTTGGCAAATCCAGTCATAAAAACTTTCCTTGAGTTGGTCGCTGGCCAAATCACTTAAAGTATTTTTTTTTCCCTGAGTTTGCTAAACTTGTGTCATGTGGAAATTCTCTTTTTCGAATAAGTAGCCCTATCCACTGACTCCTCTGAAGTGCATACTAACAAGTCTATAATCTGGAGAGGTAAAGTGAGTACCTCGAGACTGCTTCCAGGCGCTGCGCACCGGTCTCAGGGAATACATTAATTTTCGACTGAAGGGAAATCAAGGGAAGCCTTGTTTCTTATATTGATAATCATATTGGTTAGCTAAGAAAGTTTTTACAACAACTGATGGATTATGAACTCTGGCAGAGCCAAGGATTTAATTTTCGTCCACATTTAGATCGAGGTCTTAAAGCCTTTTCTTGAGACTACAGGCTATCTCCTCTAGGAGTACCAAATAGGGACCACTTCTTAAATTCGTTTGTTGCGATTCTGTATGGCTCCATAGGCTCCATAGTACCACCGTACCTTCCTTCCAATTGCTAAAAAGTGCCATAAATATGGTTAATGACTTTCCTGGTTAAGGGTTTTTTCTTCATTCGTTCAAATAGGCACTTAATTGCTGGACTTCCAGCGGCACCTATCTCAATACTCTTCAGTGATAAGTTTATGAGATCCTTAAGACCTAAACCAGCGCCTTAAAAATACGGAACGTATTAGAATGACTGGCAAGTGTTTGAGTAAGTACACCATTCACCTGCAGGACGTCGTATCGGCTTCTTTGTTGAAATATTTATTTTGAATATTTAGTTTGATTTAAAACCATTGCAAGGCTCAACATTTTAATCACTGGTACCTGCTTTATTTAAGTTCCGCTTCAGTTCGGAGTGAAGCTGGGCCTCAACCAACAACCTCTCCATTTAGCTAATTGCCTGCAGTTGCGCACTCTAAGTTGGTTGAGGTCAACTTAGACTTGTACGCGCCACCTACCGCGAGGAAGTCCTCTACTGCGCCGGCCCTCTGGGTTAGATTCGAATATTCTAGTTAATAGCAAAACCAAGGTAGACGAAAGCGAACCCCACAGGCGGATCAGTAGAAATGCGGTGAAGTGGGAGGGTTGTGATCCCTTATTTTCGGATCATAGCCTCGGCGAAATAGGAAGAAAAAGCAGAGCTAAGGTAGACGAAGTCCCTTACTACCTCGAAGTTGAAGCTGCCCACTTTGACGTGTCCAATTCGTCGATGTTGATTGTCCCTTCTTGCTGACAGCATGTTCTTGGTTTTGCCCTAGTTCAACGCTAAACCCATTTTGAGCGCTTCTGCTTCAATGCCTGTAAACGCACCAGTGACAGCCTGCTGAGTTCTTCCAATAATGTCAATATTATCGGCGGTTGCAAGCAGTTGTACAGACTTTTGATAGATTGTGCCTCTGGTTTTGGCTTGTGAGTTCGGTACAATCCCTTTATGTACGATATTAAGGAAGTCACATGGCAGCGAAACACCTTGTCTAAAACCTTTTTTTGATATCGAAGGTCTCGGTAGGGGTATTACCGATCTTGATGGAGCGGCGAACATTCTCCATCGTCATTCTGCACAGACGGAGACGGACAAGTTTGGCAGGGATTTCAAAACTAGACATGGCTCTATATAAATAGCTCGTCTCTATAGATGGTGTCATAAGCGGCCTTGAAATCAATAAAGAGATGATGAGTATCGACTTGGACTTCTTAGGTTTTCTCCAGGATCTGCCAAAGTGTGAAAATTGTATCGATAGTGGACTTTCTTGCCTAAAACCGCACTGATAGGGGTCAATCAGACTGTCAGTGAAAGGTTTCGGGCATTCACACAATATCGCAGAAAAGATCTTGTCTGCAATGTTGAGGAGACTGATGTCTCTTTAATTGACGCAGCCTAGAGGGTCTCCTTTCTTGTGGATCGGGCAAACGATGCTGGGATTTAAAACTACTTAAGTAGTAATTTTAATCGCAAATACCTGCCTTAATTCTCCCATACCATCACTGTTTTTACTTTACAGTCACCACTTAGATACTCAGACTGCATCCAATTATAAATATTACACAACCCATTAAAGACTCTATTGTTCCACAATTCAAATTTAATTGGCAGCACGTTGATGAAGTCTTAGACGTAGATAGCCCAAAGCCGAGAGTCACATGATATCGCAAGCGTTACTTCTGCTACCACAGCCTCTGGGCTACACACTGATGTCTCATTCTACTGTTCACTACCCGCCCTCGGGCTTTTTCCTATCTTTCCTTGTTGACTTCTGAGAGATCTTCTCACACACACCCGCCCCAAATTCATCATAAATGATTGATATATGTCGCATGTAGCCCTGGAAACATTTTTCCTCATATAGTAACCAGCATTTGCCTGATGTTGTGTAAAAGGATACCTCCATCCCACACACACATACTTATTTTTGGCTGTAAATTCCTTTTGACAAACTCAAACTTCCTTACAGCAGTCTGTCTACATATTTCATTCATCATTTGTAAGAGGTTCAAACACCCAAAGGTTGTCGAAACCATTTAATGAGCCCTTAGCCTTATACCCCAGCATCTCACACGCAATTTTCGAAAATATTCCCACAACATCAACCCTCCCACAGAACTGGAGGACAACTAAATCCTTAATTGCTTCAGAAAGGAGGGGAGTTGGAGGCAGAGCAGAGTCGAGAAACCCCAAAGAATGTCGCGTGTGCGACCGTCTTTACGAAGCACAGACACTGTGTACCTAATAAATCAATCGTCCCTAAAAGCATTCACTTATGGCCACTTGTGTGTGGCAGTGGCGCTGAGCCCTGTACAGTGGATGTGCATCCCTTTTGCATTCGTGTGATAACAAGGATATGACGGCAGCTATGCTCCCACTCCGACGGGAGAGCAAAATATTAAATCAGCCTTAAACCAGGGGCGTTAATAAATCCATCATCATTATCGTTTATGGTAGAGCTTGCCAGCTATATGGCCCAGCATCCGTTTTGGAAGGAAAAATGCACACGCCAAGGAGGATAAGAACACAAGGCAAGGCACACAACCGGAAAATGTTTATTAATGAAAATCAAGGACTCTCCCGCCAGTACTTCCCCCGTTCCTGTATGAAGGAAGTTCCGGTGCAGCAGTTCATCTATTGTTTTGGACGTTCTTTTCGGTTTCTTCTGTGCAGATTTTCGTTTTTCTTTTTTCTTTCACTTTCTGTCTGGACATGGAATGGTAGCGCATAAGACACACAATCTGCTTGTCGGAGAAGACCATACGAGGTGGTTTTTTTTTTTTTTGTTTTCTATAAACATATTCATGTGCGCCAGTCACGTTATTTCTTTACATTTCCCCTTTTTATTCTGTCTTTTCCATTATTCTTTTCGGTTTCCTCTTTGTGAGTGCGCGAATAAATCTGCAGATAAAAATTTCCAGGGCGCATGTCCTTGATGTATTGTATTTTTCTTTGCTGATAATTTCGCTGGGGCTAGCAACAAATGTTGCTAAGAGAGTTGAAAATGTGATTCGCAACAAAGCAAAGGCTCTCAAACTGTGTCTAGCATTTATATAAATTTTGTTTAAAACAGATTTTTTAATGAATCTCTCTTTTCCATTGCAGGTAAGTCGATTTTGACCTCGTAGTTCCACTTATTTAGAGGTAAGTTTGTTGAAAGTTTAGCAAACGGTTTTTTATACTACATTGGCGAGCAGAAAAATAGGCCACATACGAAATATCGGTGGATCTAAAAATATGCTCATGAAGTGGGGACTTCGTCCAAAGATGGTCTTATGGATGTACACCGCATCTGTACGCTCTATCCTTTCCTATGTGTCGCTAGTTTGGTGGCCTGCGCTAAGAAAAGACTACAACATCAAACAAATGAACAAAGTACAAAGAACCGCTGTTAAAGGCACAACGAGGCCATGCGAACATGTCGAACCAAAGCCTTGAATGTAATTTTGCACCTCATGCCTCTTGAATTGCATATTCAATATATTTCAGCATGTAGTGCGGTTAGATTAAGAGAAACGGGGATCTGCTATCCCAACCCGTATGGTCATAGCAATATCCTGAACATGATACCAGAGAATATGTTAACGACTACACAATACCGATAGTAGTCATCTAGAGTGGAGGGGCGAAAGGCGAAGTGACGAATGAATACGAATTCATAATCTTCATCAATGGTATCAGTAACAAGTCCAAGCTTCAAAGAAAAACGAATGAAATTTAAGTTTTCCACCCACTCCACCAATAAAAGGTTCCTGTCTGGTGGACCGTAATCCGTAATGAGTCCGACTGCTCTGAAATGTTTACAAAGAGAAACGTAAGTTCTATTAACATCTACACACACGGAAGAAAGTAGTGGCACAAACACCATTTCTCGAATCAAATGCCTCCAGTTTAAGTTTAACAAACAACATTGGAAAATTAACATTTAGATTTGTGAATAAACAATAAAAAAAATAATAAACGTATGAGACCTACATTTTTTTTTTTAAGGAATAAATTATTGGCACAGTTAAATCCGCATTTCAATCAACTCATAACGCGGGTTCTTTGTTCTTGGAACAAGAAAGCACCGTTGTTTACTTCTCCTGAATGCTTTCTGAATTCCTATGAGCTGAATTTTACGTGTTGTCTTTAACGATTGCAGGGTGGGAGGTTAAGGGTGACCGGCAAAGGAAAGGAAACCACATTGTGTGAAAGAAAAATAATGTTAGACCTTAATTTCAAAAGCAAAAGATTAGCTAAAATTGGTGAAATACTGAAAAGAAATTCATCTACAGTTCCCAATTTAAAAACCTTAGAAAATCTCCCCAAGGGTGGCCGCCGAAAAAGAAAAAAGAATGAGCTGTCGTGAGATTAAGAAAAACCCAAAAACAACTTTTTCAGAAATAGCAGCACAGTTAGTTGAGAATTTCGATATAAGAGTTACACCTAAAACGGTTGGAAATATCGCCCACAAAGCTGGTTACTACGCCAAAATACCCAAACAAAAACGTTTCATAAACAAAGTTAACCGTCATAAGTGTATTGGCTTTGTAAAGTCATATGTTAACCATGATGTGGACTTCTGGAGTAAGGTCGTCTTATCCAGTGAAAGCCAATCTGATAGCTTCGCAACGACGCGTCGGGTGTTGTATGGCGAAGAGCATTTAATTTTATTTATTAATTCAATATAATCATCTTTTACATTAGACTAATAGTCTTCACAAGTTAAAGTTAAATCGGTTACATAAATAAGTAATAATTTAGAAAAAGGAAAAAGAAGAAAATTGTATATAAACTTTATAATAATAATTTTAACTTAAAATGTTCGGCAAAATGTCTGAACAAAATCTTTTCAAATTGTCTGGGGCCACAAAGTTTTCTTATGTCTAGAGGTAATGCGTTAAACTCTCTGATAACACACACAAAAAATTGACGCTCAGAATTGGTACATGTAAATCTAGGTTGGAGAAGTACAAAGGAGCGATTAGAAGTTGTAAATTAAATTTTTCCATGGATATAATATGGCTCTTTGCTCATAAGGACTGTGTTTAACGTTTAAGATTATATATATTTTTTATAAATCACATCCTAAGATACTTTTTTTTATAACGCGAGATATGGTCAAAGCGCTTCAGATTATATACATATCTGATAACATTATTGAAAGCAACGGTTAGTTTTCTTTTTGTTTCGGAATTATGGCAGCAAAAGATTTGGCAACCATATGTTATTATTGGTATTATAAGTGTTTTGACAAGCCTAAGTTTGATGGGTTGTAGTGTAAAGTTTTTGGTAAGGGATAAAGTTCTTAGGCAGCCATATACTTTACCAATTACCAATTGGATGTGAAAGTCGCATTCGAGGGAAGAATTGAGCCAAATACCAAGGTTATTAGCCTTCTCCAGATATTTCAGAACTATGTCCTCAAGATACAGAACAGGCACTTTGATCATTTGAACCCGGTTAAAAAGGCAATATCAATGCACGTTCCAAAGACATCGCGATGTAGGAAAGGCAGGCCTATAAACGCCTGGATCAGATAAATGCGACGACTTCGGCATTTCATTGGCCTCAGTAACCGAGTGATCCAAAATCGGCAGGTCTGCCGATACTTTCTGAGGTCAAATAGGCGAACCCCACAGGCGGATCAGGAGAAATGCGGTGAAGTGGGAGGGTTATGATCCCTTATTTTCGGATCATAACCTCGCTGAGAAAAGGAAGAAGAAGACCAGTTCATAATATTCCTTAGGTCACTGTTTAGTCTTTCTGCTGCATCTTCGATCATTCCTAATTTGCAGTCGGTATAGATTTGAACATCGTCGGCATACATATGTAGCAACGAGTTTTTAAGAACGTTGGGAAGATCATTGATGAACATACTGAACAGCAGCGACCCCAGAATTGATCTCTGAAGTACTCCTGAAAAGTACTCCAAAAATATCCTGAAAGAAAATCCCAAAAAAGTGCAGAAAGGCTTGGACTTGCTGGTAATTTCTATTTCCAGTAAGATAACGATTCCAAACATATCGCCCACATAGTTCTTGAATGGATACAATACAATACTCCACATACTTTAAAAACGCCATCACAATGTCTAGACATGAATTTAATAGAACATACATATGTGGGATGAGATGGAAAAATGGATTCGAAAATACCATGTTACCAGCAAATCCCCATTGAAAGTGATACTCGTTGATAAAGGGAGTAAAATTGAACTTAGTACCACCAAGAATTTAGCCTTGCCCATGCAAAAAAAATTGAAGGTTCATTTCATTTCATTTTGTTTTGTCTATTGTCTTACTTTCTTTTCGATAAATTCAACCACAATCTTATCCGCCAATAGCAAAACAGAAGAATTGTAAGGTAAAACTCTGGGGAATGTTTTGGTCGCGCAAATGTGGATTTCGTCCTGCATATGTATGTAGAATATGAATAAAAGTTGACAGTTCGCAAAAAGTATTTGTTTGTTCACGGAAAAATCGACGAATTGTTAAATTCTTAGCACAAACTAATTACAGTTCCACTTTTTTTTTTTACATTAATCAATAGATACATTTTTTTTTATAATTTACTCACGCTAAAGGGGTTATAACTACCCTTTTTATATATTTCGATACATAGCGTGAGCGTTAAGGAAGAGGGGCTAGGGAGAAAGGAGGCACCGATGGACATTGGTCTTAAATGTCTGTGGGTTATAATGGAGATGAAAGTAGACTCGGGTAGAGCATTCCACAAATGTGTTGTGCGGCTCATAAACGAATATCTATGTTTCACGGTACGTCCGAAGATAGGCTTAAGGGTAAACTAATGAGAATTCGAGGCATAGCGGGTATTACGGTTAAAACGAAGAAGGGGAGGAATGGTATTGGCTATTTCAATTGAGCATTTTCGGTGGAAATGTCGATGAAACAGAAATAGGCAGGAGACATTATGACAGTGTTCAAGCGAAAAAAAATTGCTCGCAATACTCGTGTCTCCTATAAGTTTTATTGCGCGATTTTGTATCATGTTTAGCAAGTGCAATATGATTTTTGATGCACCTGACCAGATGTGAGCGTTATACTCTAACTTAGGGCGAATGTACGCCTTACAAATTGAAGCCAAATTAGAAGGAGTGAAATATTTCTTACACCGCTTAAGGAAACCTAAACATTTCGTTGCATTCTTGGCGATTTCGAATACATGATCATTCCAACATAGTTTGTTGTTGACACACATATCGAGCATGGACAATTTTTCGGTTTCAACGATGCAAGTGCCATTCATGGATAATGGCTGATGAGTTGGGTTTCGCTTTAATGACAGAAGACCGAATTGAGTTTTGGAAGCATAAAATTCCACTCTATTGGTCAAGCCCCAATTAAATATGCTGCTAAGTTCGGAAATGGATAAATTAAGTTCTGTTCTTTGTGAATAGTAGAATTGCCAAGTGCGTGCTTATAAATGTGCTATAAATGGGTTTTCCGCAGTCCGGGCATTCGTAGGTCGCTGAGCTTTAAATGGACCATAATAGAAGTCATTAAGAGGAATGGTATGGTAACTCATTACTAATCTACTCTCCTAAAATATTAACTGTGCCAATACGTTTTCCTAATCAAAAAATTGTTTATTTGCAAATCCCAATATTAATATCTTCATATAGTCTGCAAAAGAATTAATAAATGAAACATTGTTGCAAGCAAATTCGAATGAATTTTTAATTCATTTCAGAACTGCAGGCATTTCGTCGCTACAATGCAGAACTAGTTTAAGGGCGGTATTCACCGACCAATCTTAAGATAAGAGCTTCATAAACCTATTCAACCAATAATAGTGCAGATTTATTAGCGATCATAAGACTTATGAGTGGTCCCACCCACTCTTAAGTTATGAGTGCTCATAACTTAGGAATTTCGAAAATTTTCGAAATCACCTGTGGACTGTCACTCAGACCAAACAAAGGAAACGCTGGATTGGCGAAATGCAAAAGAAGAAATGCCGATGAATTTAATGCCTCCAGCATTTCCGTCAAAAGAACTGCCAACCAAATAAAAAATGAAATGTGCCGTGATTAATTCTGACTAAAATCAGGAAAATACATACATATGTTTCTTTTTCATTGGCATTTCTCCCAGTTCGAAAGAGAGTTCGGAAACTCATTTTAGAACGCGTTTGGAAATCCGAAAATTAATTTTTCACATACTCGAATTACCACGGGCACAAACCTATTAGTGCTTGGTGAATATGCAGCAAAAATTTAAAACTAAGAGCTTCATAAAATTACAATGGATTTAAGAGCGCTTGATAATTACCGGCCTTAGTCACAATTTTAAGAATTTTCTTCGGGGGAGCGATTTTGAAACTTGAAAATGTATTTACTCCTAAACTATTTTATGAAACACCTCGACTTAGACTAGTTCTGAATTGTAGCGACGATTTGTTCGAGAATGGTATCCGCGCCAATATTTTTTTCCGCGTGTGTATAGCGATTCTTATTAACTTTTTCTCAAAACGAGCAATGTATATTTTTCTGTTTTAAAACAGACAATGCTCATTTCCTCTTTTAACTTGAGAGCCACTGGAATATCAGCTATCAACAATCATCGCATAAACAATTCTGTACCTCAAATCCAAGACAATTCGACCTCTCTCCCTCACTCGAACACAGTCATCCGCAATCAACAAATCGGCCATATTTGCTTCCATCAATAGCGCTCTCGCTTCCTCTCACTCAGTTGACACTTCCACACATGCTATTTGACATTCCTCCATTCCACGGTTACTCACCAACCCTGGCTGAATTCAGCGGCACATACTCAGCCACAGCTGAATTCTCAATCAATCTCCTCTCTTCTTTCATTCTTCTGTTATTCTCCTTTCCTTCGTTTTAAACAACAAAAACAACAACTACGGTATGTCCGCTTTGTGATGCGCAGAAACCTCCTCGCAAACCAAAGAAGACAACAATGAAGCGCAAGCAATAAAAAAGAAACACACATGAACGCCGAAAAAGAAGAAGCGACAAGAAACCATCTGCACAAAACGAAATTGGGAAAAAAACAGCTCAGCTCTCTCTATCGTCCAATTCGGAATGTCAGTCTACCGTTTGTCGCAGTGCCGTACTGACTAAAGTACCGCAAAATAAATTTTCTCTCCACTCTACACACAGGAAATTGGAACCATTTTCCCAGCGCTAAAGAAATTATGTACTCGTAAGGATCCATCAATGAAAATCCATTGAAAAACCCATTCTCGACAGGGGTTAGTGCTTGTAGATCCATCCCCCGTCCATATTAGAACCCAAAAAGGAATACATTTTCAACCGTTAAATAATAATCGCACGCAAGTGAAGAGAAAGAAAAGAAATTCGCATGTTTCCCTGTGTTTAAAAATAAAAAAGTAAATGTTCATGCGTCGCCCCTTGTGCTCTGTATTTGTGTGTGCTGCTGGTGCTGGTGATTCGCATAAATTTTTCTTCGATTTTTTCGTTTCTCATTTATTCCGCCGCCCGCCGACCAGAATTTTTTTTAGCATCTCTTCCTCTGCGTTGAGAATTTTTCCTCTGATTCTTGTTTGTGTACATAATTTTGTAAAATAAAAGAAGGAACAAACTTTTTTTTTTATTCATCTCCCCCGTATGTGTGTGTGTGTAATTTTTTTTTCCACCCCATGCGGTGGAATTTGGTGATTTATTTCGGGATTTCTGAAGAAAATTGAAAATATTTGTTTATTTGGTCGCGTTGTGCTGGTTATTCTGTCGGGAAAGTGCTTGAAAAACAGTGTTTTTAAGGCGATAAACAAATTGTGTGTGTTTGATAGATATTTGGCCGCACTGTGGGGGTGAAAATTCCTAACCCACTGGAAAAGAAATGAGAAAAGGATATTCTTTTTATCTTTGGTTATCTATCAGCTGTCAGGTGGAAATGCGGTTTTTTTTGGAACAAAAACTGAATATCTAGTGGAAATGTGATGAAAAACGAAAAAAATGGAACATTGTGGACAACCTGTGCCTGGGTTTATTGGATTTTTCATTCAGATTTTGTGACTGTTTTTGTGTTTTCCCAGAAAGGCCCTTCCACGCAGCATCCATTCACAAAGTGTTGCCAGATGCGGGAGGATTTTGCGGGAAATATTTTAAAATTTCGGTGCTGAGGATGATTTTTAGTTCGTCGGTAGTAGGGCTTGAGAAGTGTTCGGGTTTCTTTTTGATCGATGAAATCCGCGAAAGGCACTTCTAAATCCTTTAGTTCCAGCGAATCATATTAATTCCAGAGAACTGGGAAGTCCGTGTGCTTAAGACCTCAGATTGACTTTGTAATGTCTAATCAGACCGAAATGACCTTGAATAATAATGACAAGGCGGGAGTTTTAGAATAGTATCGTGTGTAGGTCTTATCCGACTGTTTTCGGAATAAATTTGTTTGCATCAACAATTCACTCAAAAACTCCGTTTTTGTTAAGAAAAATAGTAAAGTATGCGGCTATTGGCTGCCAGATTGTCGGTTCAAGTACTAACTATATCCGTTCCAGCAATCAAGTAGTAAAATCAAGAAAAAAAGTGTTCCTATCAAGAGATCAATCCGAATGCAAAAATCAGAGTACATTCTCCCCGACTAGTTCGGACACCATCCATGTACCGAAACTTAATATCACCTGAGTTTCAAACCATTTCACTAAAAATAACTTTTCCCTATCGCTTCTCTTGATAATCGCCATCAGATGTGTTGGAAAGTTCATGTTTTCTCTTAACCCTTTCGCTGCCAGGCTACAATATGAAATTCAGTTAATCATGCCAACGCTAATGGTTTTTCTTCGAAGCTACAGTGAAATTGCACGAGAATTCTCGGGTGGCACCAAATGCTAAACTTTGAAAATCGTGTTTGACAGTGAAAAGAAACTGAACCTAAACGGTGGTAGTGTGGTGTGGGCGCCGTGGCGTAAGTGGTTAGTGTGTCGGACCACTGCGCGTGAGGTTCCAAGTTCGAATCCCAGAAAACATGAAAAAGTTTTATCACGGTCCCACCTCTCGCGGACGTCTGACAAATATCCGAGAATCTCGAAAAAACTCAAAACAAGTTGCCTTTCGGAAACGGCACAAACTGTAGGTCCCTTCCACTCGTGTGAAATATATGACGCACACAACATGAATTGTTGCGAGAAGCTGCAAGGCCCTGGCATTTAAAAAGCTGTTGCGCCAAATATTTTTTTTTTTTTTAAATGGTGGTGGCTAGCAAAGTGGCTTTTCAAAGAAGCCACTACCTGTGCTAGAAGATGAGGCATCACAGTCACACTTATACATTCTTCATGTGTGTAAAGGCTGTAGACATTTTATGAACCCTCTGTTCTATAGGCAGTGAGAAACTAATCAAAGGTCTGACAAGTGTTGAGTGCCTCGAAGTTGGTTCCTGATGAAATCTGAGAATGACTGAAAGAGCTGATTCAGCTTGTTTTCTTACCTTCTAACTGCCTCCGATTGATAGTCACAGATTCGTTTGTAAGGAAGTTCTTGGTGCAGGACCTTAGTCCAACTGAATGCGGATTCCTCCGAAGGCTTGTAAAATTTACTGCTGATGGACTTTGTGACGAGTTTTGTTTAGCAATCAGTACATCGTATTCCAATTAGAAACCCTTGCGAAGTCGTCTTCCTATAACTATTCTTTATGTAAAGACTCAGTACAGTGCAGAAAGAAGCTATGCTAAGTACTCTTTGGTTACCTCAGATGGAGGAAATGAAACCGGGCGATTTCACAGGCCATCTTCTTGAAAACGTGCAAAACAACCCTATCTTCAAGATTCTAGATACGATGCTTAAGAGATTTCGGTTCTCCAGGAAATCCGAAGTGGTCATTAGTGATCGTCAAGAATGGAGAAACAAAGGTCTCAACACACCACCCAATGCACAAATCTGGCACACAGATGGTTTCAAATTGGAAAATGGCAGTACCGGAGCTGGGGTCTATGGTCCCCAAAACAATTACTTCATCTAACTCGGGTCTCGATGGGCCCAAAGGCATTATTGAAGTTGAAGTTGAAAAGCCTCAATTTTACTTCTGATTAACCATTGGGTCGGCACGGTAGATCTTATAGCTCGCAGTGCACTTGTTGGGCCCCAAACATCGTATCGTATCTTATCTAGAGCTTCCGAATGGACCTTGCAAATTCCACTATCGATCTCATTATCACTTCTCATCTTTTACTAGATGACAGATACTGGAGAAAATTAATTTTCAATTTTTCACCCCAGGTTCATTAATGTTTCTAGGCAAATACCATGTTCAACTTTTCTATCTACTTCACTTAAGTGATGCTGAAGAACCCGCTCATAGATTACGACATTTTGGTTTTCTACGTATGAATGGTTCCGTATACCATTGTGCTCTTCCTATCGGAAACTACAATGACTCTTATGTTTCCAATTAAAGAAGCGTGGTGAGCTTTTCAATGCCTTTTTGGGGCATTGAACATCGTCCGTTGCTCTGATATTGCTATTAACAGCTGTATCCTTGGCGATTTCAAAATATTGCGCGAAATACTGCAGTACTCTTATGTGGCTATGAATGCATTGCATTACAGTTTCTCAAAAAGAACAAGTTGTTGCTTTTGGCATGCTTATTCCACTTCGTTGAAACTTAGTCACATAGAGGTGCAAGTTAGCTAGCAATGCCGATCTTAAGATTTAATCGTTCAGATGCCAACAATTCAACATCAACATTCTGCCGTTCGGGACTCGAACATTGAAACTCACGCGCAGTGGTCCGACACACTAACCACTACGCCACGGCGCCCATTGTCTAGCCATTTGTAGACTACTAATTTCCGTGAGGTTATTGTTCATCTTTATGTAAAGATGATGTCTACAGAAAAATTTCTATCTGGAGCTCTTAACTATCAAGACAATTTGTGGAACAAGTTCAAGAATTGTTCGTTTACTCTAAAGACTTCATTGGATTACCTGTCTCTGTATTCCGAAACTATTCGTGCGTAATCTTAAGGAAATTTTATTCCATCGACTTTCATTCCAAGCTACCCAGCTATCACTTTCAACAGCGTATTTCAATCACCATATACATAAGTAGCTTTGTGTCAAACAAATAATGTAGACTGGCCTTTTCCTACAACAAACAGATCCGCTTGAGCTTGAAGTGCTGAAATGAATCTTCACGGAGTTTTCCCATCCATTCTGGGCCCTTTAAATTTAATTCAAAGTTCTTAGTATTTGTTGTCGGCTACTGCTTCCCCAGTGTATTTTCTATACTTATTACGGGCTCTTGGGAAAACATTTAATAAATCCCCATCTCCAGGCTCGCGATGATACTCCTATGTGCTTCCGTACACTATTGTTGAACCTGAGAATTGGAAATTCTTTGATTTGTATCTATGGCTCGTGAGGTTTCTAGGCTCAATCAGGAGCTGTCATTTTCTTTGGTAAAATGTTCCTTACGGTCTAGAGCCACTAATCATAGGTAGAACTTTTTAATATGCAGATACCCTGTTAATTACAATAGTTGTCTAGCTTCAGTAATCTATTAATATCTATACCGAGGATTGCTTCAATTTTATTTTGAAACAGGAAATGCTAACACAAACCCTATATCAGTTTACTTATTTTATTTCAGCTAAAACCCTCGTTTCATTTACTTCTCGAACTTAAACATGAACAACACCACGATTAGAGCACTTTCCTCCCTTGTATAATACTAGGCTACCATATTGACTTCCCTTTCGTCTATTGATGTCGCTACTACTTTTGAAGTACATACTCGTGCATATATCCCAGGTGGACATTGCCAAAAGTCACTTATACTGAATACAGATCCATTGTGCTGACATGAACTAGGCGCCCATTTTACCATTTGAATCATCATTACCATTTTTGACCACCCATATGCCAGAAGTGCAACAAAATATTTGATTTGAAAGCCTTTCCAATCTAGACCAATCAGCTTCACAGTGGCCTGAGACATTAGGATTAGAGTAGTGCTGGGAGCTAAAGAGATAAGTCTTCTGGGGGAAGCCACGTATCACTGTCGATCTAAGGCTTTCCCTTCACCTTAAATCAAATAAAACCGCACGAGGAAATGCCTCTGGACGTTAGAATTGGAACGTATTCACATAAATTTCCGAGAATCATCCATAGTTTCGACTGAGGCAACACATTTGTGGGTATCTGCCACGAAAATAATCACAATCTCACTGTAATCCACTTCAAAACTGAAATTGTTTTGGATATAGATTACTAATCTCCCAAAATCTGATTAACTTCACCACAGCTCCGTTGGACTTGTAAGCCCATTGTGATAAACCCCCTATGAATCTGAAATAAAAATAGACAACACTCAAGTACAAACTCAGCACTCAAGTGGATACACTTTTCAAACGACTTTCTTTCATTTTCTTAATTGGTTCTTCTTTATCCTCGAGTGTCATCTTTCAGTCACCGGAATCTCGACAAAGTAAAGCTCCATGAAAGGGACTAAGTGTGCAATTTCTTTTTAATAAAAATTCCTTCTCAACTAATTAAATCAAAGTCCATAACTGTCCCTTAGTTTTTGAATAAAATTCCACCGTTCAACAGAAATTGATAAAATGTAACAGTTCCTCACCTGGCAACACTTACCATATCACCCAGCTAAGGGATGAATAAAAAACCTAAAATCTCCTACATGATGGAGATTTTCCTTTTCGCCTCTACTTTCCATAAATTTTTGATCACCCTTCTCCGTCGCACACACACACGTACCCATCGGTGTGCTGTTTTTCCTTTTCAACTCTCGCAGGACAATAACACAAACAACAGCACAGATGTACAAACCGCCACCAGGCAAAGAACTTTTCTTCCTTTCTCTCTTGTTTAGCAAACAGGCATCGCGACATCATACACACACACATAGGCACAATATACACACAGCATCCTTGCCATCCTGCCCGACACGAGCAAAACCCCCATCAATTGGCAATGTTGTCAAATTTATTTTATTCACTTGTTCGTCGTTTTTATTATTTATTGAATCTCTCTCTCTATATCTCCCCCCCATCTATACAGTGTAATCTAAAAGTAATAAAGGAAAAAAATAAATCAAAGTAAAATCTTAAAAATTTGTGCCAAAATAAATAAAAAAAAAAAATCAAATTTTTGTGTTAAAAGTGTTGTGCGTGGAATAGAAAATAAAAATATAAAAAGAAAGTGAATATAAAAAGCAAAAAGAAAAAAAGAAGAAATATACCCTCCAATATTGAAGTAGTAGCTGACTACTGAAAGGGATACCAAGAAAGGAGGAACACATCCTTTTTCGTCGTCGTGCATCGCCAACGTCGTCATCGTTGTCGTCGTTCATCCGCCAGGACAACGTCTGCAAGTTAAAATACTTTTTTTCCTCTGGTTTTTCATCCCCCGAAAGGTTAATAAAAAGCCGTCAAACTGTGGGGCTCAGGGGCATTTTTCCTTCCTCCGCAAGGAATGTATTATCCGGTAAGTTGAGATGACAAAAATAATGTTTCTAAGGAATCTGCATCCTTACATTGGATTGCAGTAATATTTATGGTATTGTATGTCGTATCCTTTTGTCTTCCTTAGGAATACGAGTAGATCAGAGGTTAGGTAAATGTTTGAGTGGCGCTACACACACGTACTGTGTACACACGGTGTTATTGGTGTTTGTATAGTTCGCATGTGTTTCGGATTTGAAGGGATATTTATAGGGTGCATTAGGGTTCACTCTTACTTTATTTTGTTTTTATGGAGATTGGCAGGTGGAATGCCGTCGTTGGAATTTGTTTTGTTTGAATTTGGATTGCGGCGTTGTAACATAAGCCCAGAGGAAACGAGAAAGTACCTGTTTATTGAATTTTATGGTAACACTTTAGTAATGCAATTCCTTTGAGCAGGCAAAGTGTTTAGGACGTTTCAAAGAGGCTGACATAATGACCTCTAGTTACTCCTGCTATATACCAGGCGAAGAGTTCATCGGCCAGGAAACATGTTTGGATATGACAACTTTGGCAAATCATTCTTTATCCTGACCAAAACCGCTGTAAGACTGAGAGAAGGCCGATTGTGGTCATCGAGCCCTTACGGCCATGCTCCCATTTTGTCCCGATGAGGGACTACCAGCGGATCGACTGAAACTGATAATTTGAAAGGAGATTTGATACAAGAATTCTTGACAGTAAGTGGAAAAACCAGAGAACCATGAAGAAAAAGCAACTGGGTTTCTATACCGACGGTTTTAAGATGGACGTTGGCACGGGAGTCGGAGTTTATTGTGAAGTCTAGGAATAAACCAGTCATTTAGAATAAGCGACGATTGCAGTGGGCGCCGTGGCGTAACTGGTTAGTGTGTCGGATCACTGCGCGTGAGATTCCAAGTTCGAATTCCTGAAAACACCAGAGTTTTTTCACGGTCCCACCTCTCGCGAACGTCTGACAAACATCCGAGAGTATTGTTGTCTCAAAAAAAAGCTTCTCAAAACAAATTGCCGTTGGGATACGGCACTAAACTGTAGGTCCCTTCCATTCGTGTGAAAAATATAACGCACACAGCATGAGTGCACTTAAAGAGCTGTTGCGCCAAGTATTTATTTTATTTGACGATTGCAGCGTCCTTCAGGCCGAAGTCACAGCCATTACACAGGCTGCTGAAATTATACGCGAAAGTAATATGGTTGGTAAAACGATCACTGTCCATATAGACAGTCAGACAGCCGTTAAGGCTCTGGACTCTGCTGTAATTAGGTCGAGGATTACGAGGACCGTCGTACCGATATGTGTTGTACCCGACATCGGCCAAACTGTTGTATGCAGCATATACATTATACAATCTGCGAACGATTTACGTACAACCAGCCATTTTTTTCATTAATTTTATACATACACACGATATAATTTCCATACATACGGTCGGTTATGTGGATACATACGATACAATATACAATTATCGTATACAACACAAAAACTGTCAAACCGTTGGTACAACAGTTGTATGGTGTATTTCCCACTTTAAACGAGATATCTAGAGCCAATGAGGTGACCCTCTGCTGGGTACCAAAGCATATAAATATCGAAGAAATCGAAAGGGCCGACGAGCTTGCTAGGAAAGGGTCGGCGCTGCACATATCACGGGCCCTCCCTTTTGAAGTGACCGCAATGGTGGTGGGGTGGCAATGGTGTAGTGGTAACGTCGTCAATTGCCACGCTAATGGTTCATGGTTCAAATCCTGATGTCAGCAAGCATTTATTTATTTCCCATGAAATATATAAAGTCAGTCCGATCATTTGCTTCGAAGATCCGTGGAAGCTTTCACATCAAGGAAACCATCGTACACAAATTAGAGCGCGACCGGCTCAGCTGGTATTGCCACGTTCAAAGAAGAGATCATTTGAACCCTGTTAAAAAGGCAATATCTATGCACGTTCCAAAGACATCGCGATGTAGGAAAGGCAGGCCTATAAACGCCTGGATCAGACAAATGCGACGACATCGGCATTTCAGTAACCGAGTGATCCAAAATCGGCAGGCCTGCCGATATTTTCTGAGGTCAATTAGGCGAACCCCACAGGCGGATCAGTAGAAATGCGGTGAAGTGGGAGGGTTGTGATCCCTTGTTTTCGGATCATAGCCTCGCTGATAAAAGGAAGAAGAAGTCCGATCATTTGCAAAAGCTACTGTGAACACTTCTGCGAAGGCATAACACTGGCAGTAGCTTGGTCATGTGGCTGGAAAAATTGTTCGCTCTGTTGATGATGGTTTGCCCTTTACATCGGTTATCGGGAAAAAAGTACTGTGAATCAGAAGCAAAGATAATAATAACAAAAATCTCCCCAGTTATCTGGACGCCACCCCCGGAGAATAGCTGAAGCATAAACAACTGAGCTTCAAGAACCACTACACCAAAATCTTTCTCTCTCTCTCTCTCTCTCTCTCTCCATCCATCCTTTGCAACGCCAGTAAACATGTTAAAGGTATTCATAACCCTTTGAGTGCGCGCAAATTATAAAAAAAAAAATTAGTTCCTTACGGAAGAAAATAGAATATGAAGGTATCGGTCGAGCAACAGACCCTGGGTTTATCTGGACACATGCGCAACGGCCAGGGTGCTATGACCGCCCTTTAGCAAGAAGAAATAAGCCCCTCTGTTGAAACTTAGTCGTCATAACGCACGAGTCATTTCCGGCATAATCACTAGTCACTGTTCCATTGGCATTCAATCGGTGTACTGCACAACGACTATTGTAGAAGTTGCAGGGACGAATAAGAAATTGAATCTGTTCGTCACCTGCTGTGTGATTGTCCGGCCATATCCATCAGAAGAATGAGTACTTCTGGAAGTTACTTCTTCTCGGAACTGGAGGACTTAGGTAATGTTGAGCTGATGGACCTCCTGAAACTCATATCACTATCTGGGTGGTTCTAACAACGGACCATTTTTAAAGCGTTTCCAGGATTAACAAATCGGGTACAATCGACCGGAACTGTTGGTCTAAGTGAGCAGTGACTCTTTTGTCACAAGGCACCCATCTACCTAGCCTAACCTATCCTGACCAGTCTAACCTATTGAGCCTTGAAAGCAAAGGAAACTGTAAGTGCATTTAGGAGATCAATTTGTGATCGTAAATATTTTCTATCAAAATGGTTTTGCAGACTTCGAAACAGATGGATCGCGAAAGGGCTAAATCTGGGGAATAAAGAGGGTGAACCGTCTTTTCCCGACTAAATTCCTATAATTGTGTCAAGGCCGGTATGAGGCGAATGCGGATGAAGTCCACCTCTAAGATATTGCACTGGTCTATCTTTTGGATTATGCCATTGTTGACGAAGTTTAATCATATTGCAGACAATCCATTTTTCTGGAATGAACGTAACGTAACGTTTCAGATGTGAAGTGCATGCATCAATTCTGAAGATTATTTTCAGAAATTTTGTGTGGCACCCATTTCCCAAGCTTTAACCGACGTTCAATTCCCTAGCAAGTTCCCTTACTGTAACAATGAAATTTCTGTCGACTGTTGACTTCAGGACATGGTCATCCAGTTCATCCTTTAGACCAAATTGCCACTTCTGAACTCTATTAACCAACAGCGACACATCGATTCGCTAACAACAGATTCCCTGTACACATTTTGCATCTCTCTAGCTGCTTCAGTTGCATTATTCCTTTTTCGGAATAGAAATAACAAAATGTGCCGAATATGATCTTCACAGTAAACAGCCAAGAAGCACAAAAGTACATTCCTATGCTTACATGGACATGGTAACTTTAGGTATCACATGAAGACGATAAGTTTTCTGAAAGAAATGGAAGCAGTGTCGCATTGTATACTGTGCCAATGTCCGGCATTAGTGAGCAAAAGATGAGGATCTTGAGGTATCCCTGATTGGAAAACCAGAGATTATGTTAAACCAGAATGGTGAACACAGCACCTTAGCCATTTCGGCAATGGTAGTGTTCCGCTAGGCGATGTCTAAGTCCTATCAGTCTTCTGTGGAAAATGCAATAATAACCTTCAGCTTAAACCATCTTTAGCAAATGTTAGCTGAAGTCAGGGAATCCAAACAGTGGGTCGGTCGTATCTGTAAAATTCGTTCGCTCTGATTCAAATCTTTAGCTCGAGTTTGAGAATCCACCCAGCTGAAAGCTCAAAACAATATAAATGGCAAAATAAACGATGAGCATTTCAAAGTCTACAGTAGCGGTCATAGAAACCACAGCACCATCTTCGAACTTCTTATTCAATAAAGCCTAGTCACTCCTGTTGGCATAAGAAGCATCTTCATCTACGCTGTCAGTAATTTACTTATACTTTTTGTACATTGCCCAACATTTTGAACCGTATGTGAGTGCTAAACGCACAACTGCGGAGGACGCATTTTTCGGTTGTTTCGCTGTTGATCATAGATCTCAGATGTTTAAGCTTTTCGCACTTGGAAAGCGCTTATCCATTCATACAAATGTCTGGAATAGGACGGAGAGCTGGGCAGTGCAAGTATTGGTTTTTTTTCTTTTTGACTAATGCGGCACCAATTTCCCTCCAAAACCTTCACCTATACGTCAAGTCTTCGTTGCAGGGACGCAGGATCCTCACTTATGATGGTCCCATCGTCAGCAAAGAATAACTTGTGCACTTTGGGGTCCGTCGCTTAACCTTCAAGTGGATAGTCAAGGACTGCAATGAAGCGACTATTTTGAAGGAGGTTGTGCCCTACTACGTTGTTGCAGCTCCTGGATAGTCTGGTTTGTACCAGCAGCCGAGGAAGATATTTCCTCCAGCTCCCGATGTAGGCTCTTCGTAATCTCTGCTCAGAGTTGGACGCACTTCTTCGCTTGTCTCCTACGAGTAGTTGTACCTTATTCATTTTTGAATAAATATTTTTAACTTACTGTATCACTTTGGCTCCTACCGTGTGCTACCCCCATTGCCTTAATAAAAACTTCTATCATTGATGCCATCGATGAAACGAAGTTTCGGACATCCTCTTAAACTATATTTTGTCAACGGCTAATATCAATTCCTTTCTATTGGGTTATCAACTGCGACTCGCATCTGCATCATGAGCCACAAATTCTCGATTTCTTACTATTTTGGCAGGATGAAATGGAGCAGAATCGTTTTGGAAAACTAATTTTGATGCGTGGGACAAGTGCTTTTCAATAGAAGGTATGAGATTTGCTCGAATGACATCGTGATACTTTTTGGTGTTCATCATTCCGTTGACCATGACCAAATGACCGACAAAATAGTACGAAAAGCATCTTCACACCGTTTGTCCCTCAGGATGCTTTAGTGTTCTTATTAATCATTCGTCGCTTATTCGTTCTTCAGCTTTTCGGAAGCCATCGGAGCAGAAGGAATTTAACTTACTCTCGTCGAACCAAATGACATGTTTTCAATCCTCAGCCTACTGTAGACTATTTTTTTTTTCCGGACCCAGTAGTGAATTTTTGGTAAGTCTCCTTCCATACAATCCACTCTTTCGCAACTGACGTCTACTGGTTTCCGCACTTACCTCAATGCCATTGAACAGTGAATCTTCATACCGAATTTAGATGGCGCTTCTGAACCGATCTCCCAAACTAAATCCGGCTCCTTTCACCTTTCGACTTAATAAGCGCACAACAGTTCAACTATCCAAATTGTTTCGACATTTGCCAGTTGGCAAGTCTTTGTACATACGGTCAAACTGAACATTTTGATTTTGTTTTGTCTTCATTCAACTGTTTGTAGGAATCCACAATTTTTATAACACTTCACCTTACGAGCTGATCCTTAAACACCAAACTAATAATTGACCTGAAACCACTTAATCCTTTCGCATACTTAGTCGCATATGACGCAGAAAATGTTGCCGTAATAAAAAAAGGACATGAACTGATCTACCTGTTAGTGTTTGAGGGTATTGCAGTTTCAATGACCGCTAAATTCATAAAATTCAAGTTTGATGTTTTTTTTTTTTTTTTGAGCATATAAAAGCATGAGCCACCGCCTGATGTTCAACCGCACGTCATCGTGTGCAGCCACGTGCCAGGCATCATCATTGGTTTAGGGCAATATTTTCTTATTTATTATTTGTTAAGGATCATCAATGAAATGTGGCATCCTGTTTTTATTGCTTTGTTGTTGAGTAGTAAAACTCCTTGCCACAATGTGTCACCAACAGTGCTATGAAAACTGAAAGTTTAATCGAGACATATGTATAGGGGCATCATATGCGGCTTAATGAGCACTTAACTTACTCAATTAATGACAAACGGTTTCACAATACTCTGGTTATCGATAAGAAACGCTTCTGTCCGCTTGTTGAACAACAAAGGTTCCTGTTCAAAGAAGAAACTTCTGTTCATAGATTTGAAGACACAATAAGAGCTAGACGATGCCAATTAAGAAATTATGCTTTTCTAGGTTTACAAGATGCAATTAACATTTTTCTGCCATATCTCCTTACACATTAAAATCCTATCTTATCAGCATTCCTTGACTCACGCTGTACCGCCATCTGTCGCTTCTTCGTGGGGGTTGTTTGGTTGTTATTTCATGTTAACTCGACATCTTCGGAAGCAACATTGCAACACGTACAGATGACTTAGAATGGTAGAGATACGACAGTCAACTTCTCCGTGTCGGCGGCTTATTCAAATGTCAAGGTTCGGGATAAGACGGTAAGTCCATTGGTCCTGAGATGAAATGCCACAACTTTGCTGGCACTCGTTTAAATTTGTGATTGCTTGTTGAATCCACATAGGCGTGAAGTGTAGCTCAACCTGCCTGCTATTCTAATAGGTTATTTGCAGTTTTCTGTCAGTAGATCCGTTGAATGCAGAATGCCATGCCCGAGGATTAAAAAACAAGATCATACAAGGAATTGTAGTATTTTTTAGTCATTCCATGTTACAGGCTCTCGCCGGCAGACAATCTGTAAATCTATAGTACAATGGACCAGTTGTGCCTGAATGGTGCATTGAAGCGTTTCCTAATCTATAAATCTTTTGTCTCCATACACACTTAGTCAGTGCCGAGCTATATTCTTCCAAAATGTTGGTGCATTTAGCTGTGTTGAAAATTTTTCTCACCTTTTTCCTGAGTACTCGTATTTCTAGTTGGTCATTCAACCACGGTACGCTCCATTTACCCGTATTGTTATTTTTTGAGACAGCTACTTCAAAAGAATGAAATTAAAACGTCATTTATTTGGCAGGCTGCTACCGTAGCGTCTCATTTTGACCTTAAAAATGTGAGCAGCATGTCATGTTTAACCGCGAAACTCACATTCGAGACTTCCGAGGTAAAAGATGTAGACACAGTTGTACTACATTTCACAGTGACCTGTGGTGCTGCGTCCTTAGGACGGGTGATAGCATCAATTGCGACTCCTACGGCATTTCGTAGAGATTTTTGTTTTGCCAGCCTAACTCCGCCAGTAACACAGTAAATGTAGCTTGTAACCTTTTAGCATCTTCAGGCGATCCATCGAGCAGTCCGTGACACAAAGTACCAGATGAACAAGATTCTTCCCGATGGTTCATTGTACCACCATCCAGTTCCTGGGAAAGAGATCAGTACTCTGATCGCCCAGAAGCGTCAGAATTTTGGTAGTGGCAAAGCAAAAAAACAGTTTAGTCCTTCTACTTGGATATCTTCGGCTAGAGTTGCTTATGCATGTATTCGTAACATTTGATGGCCACTGCATTACTATCCGGGGAGATTTTAATGGATATATCCTTCCATTTCTTCGGTTCAGCAAAACTCTGCGCTTAACATTATGTTACTTCCAAAGCCTGAGGCTGAGTCTACTGAGCGGAATCAGCAGTTTTCCACAGTGTTTTCCAGCTTTGACTACATTGACTGAATGCGGCCTACAGCAAAAAGATTGATTTACTAACTATCTTCCCACTGATTCCCAGGATAGAACTGAATTCGGTCTACTCATTGTCCTGTATAGAGCCTGATTCAGAGCATGTGACCAGTCGGCCCACAAATAGGTCGCGTAGTGTTCAGATGAACTCTTCATCCTTCTCAGTCCTACGCCTCCGACAGGTCGAGAAGAGTTATCGGAACTTGATCCTACCATCTGTCTCTAAGCCCACCAAGTGCTCGCTTATCTGGTGACACGTTTTGAAACCCGGTTTGGGAACATGCACAATTCCTAACAAAACCATCAAAACAGATCGTCCCGTTCAGAGAAGTAGCTGCTAAACGCCTGAGCGCCTCGCATACTCTGGTGTTGCTCAAATTCCATGTCAAAAATTCTTAAATGTGATTAGTTTCTTGACTGGTCGTAGTCTGAAGAATAGAAGTTTTACAAATCAATCTTGACTTATGCTGTTAGGTGTTATATATACAAAAAAAAAACGATTGCTTGTAATTGCCATATCCTTTCACTTTGAAAGCAGAAAATAATGTCCTTAGAGTCCTCAATTTAAAAATTTAATGGAAATTCCATTGTTTGCAATAAGACTTGCGTTCCGCGCTCAAAAAACACGTAATGTTTTTTAATGTCGTATTTTTGAACGAGAATAGCAATAACGCAAAGGATGACGATGATGACCACATTTCTGAGCTGCAGGTAATAATAAAAAATAACCTTTTCATGACAAGCAATATTCAGGATTATAACTCATTTACTAATCACGTTGATTGCGAAATTAGTACATTTCCAAGGATGCTCGTACAGATAATTAAAATGTTGATTGTCACAGGACTAATGCTCGTTCTTTTCTTCTCCTCCACCGTATACTTGTGTGCTTATTTCTTTTCTCATGATAATCTCCCTAAAAATATATATATTTTGTCCATACCCATTCTCGCTGTAATTATCCCACAGCCAAAATGAAAGGAACCCCAGAAAGGATGTGTTCTGGCTCTCCCCCCCACTTCCCTTTTCTTTGTTCAGAGAAATTGGTTCTTGCTCCGTTTTAATTACGCGAGCACATTCTCTCGATGGATTCTGTGTGTTGTCGTCCCATGGTTCTATGCCCGCACTCTCGACTCGAAAGCCACACATGTGTGCCTCAGACTTGGCGTTGAAAAACCAGCATTTTTCTGAAACATTATCCCATTCCAGTGCATCATCAGATTGGATTCTTTAATTTTCTTCCCATATATGTACTTGGGCTTGTTGCAACTGACGTTGCCGCGTCGTTTTCTCATCTTTGGCGTTTTATGGCGGCGTGTTTTCAATTACCCATAAATCTCCTTCCCTCGTATTCTTTTGGGTAGGGGATTTTTGAAAATTTTCTGACGACATATTTCGAATCCAAAAATAAAGTAGCAACAACTAGGCGCACGAACTGTACCTCGCTTTCATTAAAATTCCCCATCCATCTTTATCAATTTCATATTTTTATTCTCTTTGTCTTGTCTATGGATACAATTTTCGAAAATTAATTTTTTTTTCTGATTTATTCTTTTGGCTTGTAGTAGCAGTTGTGCGCTTTGTGCTTCAAATTGTTTAGCTCGTTTCGTGTGGCGTTTTTCATTGTCGACTCGATGAGATTTTAGAATAGATTTCTGCGTTACTTTGACGTAAATTGTAAAGATTTTCGAAAATTTTCGCATGAAAATGACTAAATGACTTGGACATTTTTTTGGATCAAGGCCGATTATTTTTTGTATATTCGATTTGCTTTTGGGTTTTCTTCTGTGAGTGTGTATAAGGTGAATCATCAGCTGATAGAGGCCCGAAGAATATGCGCATTACAACCGATCTTAAATCAGATTAGGTGACTATGTAGATAGATACATGTAGCGATAGTTGTATGTCTCATAACCTCTATTTTGATTGTTGCATGTGAAGGTCACATTTTCCCATGAAATTTTGATTTTTATAAACATTCGGCTCCGGGTGGGTTCAGAAACGCAAATTTTACAAAGCAAACGATTCAGGAGTGGAGTATGGTTTTCAAAATTGCTCCTGTTCAATACTCATTTTCAAGTTAAGTATGTCTTCGTTCCCGGAATATCTGTTTGATGTTAAGTGGCAGTCTGCAAAGTGGAATAATTTTCACTTCATATGTGAAGGGGTACTCTTGGAGGAAGCTCAATTTTTATAACTCTGACTATAGAGTAAAGTTGCTTGCCCTGCCCCAACTGTATCTTGAGCTGAACAGAGGCTCATATGATAACTAGTAACCTTGAAATCTGGTAAAAATAAGTACTCCTTATTCTGATCACTAAAGCCTCCTGATTAAAAGACAATCACCCTGATTGTCGTCGGCGTTTGTCGCTTTTCGGCGATCGTCATTTTATTCATAGCTAATACCTGCTACCGTTAAACATTACTTAACGATTTGTTTGTCGTTTAGAATACTATTACAACAAGTTCACAGTCAAAAAGTTATAAAAATGGATTCGTGCTACATCTGAAGAATAAAACGACAATCGTCGAAAAGCGACAAACGCCGACGACAATCAGGGTGATTGCTTGACCACCTGCAACAAGAAATGATTACGGAAGCCTCACTCGATGTGCTTATGTGAACCCCCTTTCAGTCCTAGCAAGGGACTCGGATCCATTGAAATCAGTCCTCGAACCCCGAAACGGAGACGCTTTTCTTATGTTGCAAGAGCATGATATTTCACTGCGTAGTAAACGGAACGGATCAACCCTCCGTCCTCTAGCACTCAAGCTACGCATTATCTCAGTAGAAATTCCCCTCCATCAAGAAAATGCATTCATTTTTATTTTATTTCATTTATCATTTTTGGGGCACTCGAGCAGTGCTCCACGATTGGATAGCTAGAATAATATACAGCACTATGCCATGCCATGCCAATTAAAGGTATTATCCCGCAAAGCATTAGTCCCACCACTTCAAATGCTCAATTACCACCCTAAAACCAAAAAAATGTCTCGTACCGACTGCCAATGTCTTGCAGGCAGCATTAGTGCGGGTATGGTGGTCAAATTTAATGTATGTATCTTATGTATTGTTGAAGCGATGATTTTGGTGGCTTCATTTAACGTTGACTTTGTTGAAATGTCCTGGAAAGGAGTCTAGGGGAATTTAGAGGCACTTAGGAACAGGATAACTTCTTTGATAATACTGCCATTAGATCATCAAGAAATTGCATGCCTACTGCAGGGTGTCTGGCTCTAGCTACTGATAAGTATTGTATCTGCTTGTGAAATTAGCGAAACTTTTCTCTTCATATTCATCCACACCACTGTACTTAAGCAAAGGCCAACGAATTGACAACCTAAACTGGTAGGTTAGTACGTACTGTCATACTTCTGGGTTTGATGTTCAAGATTCGAAACCCAGAACATCCAACAGCACAATTGTGATGGGTAAACTGCTGAACACAGTCACAGAAGATCCATAAATAAAGTCGTCTAAGAATTTAAAAGTTTCCATCTAGAAGAGACCAGTTGTCTATCTATTGACAACGTTTTTTTAGAAAACCCACACCTTTCGATTTCAAAAGTGTAAAGAGTTTTGGTCAGGAAAACGTAAAAAAAAATCAGGGAATTTGAAAATTATTTGGGCGTATTTGAGGCTCTATATTGAGACTTTTAGTTAAAACCGTAACTTTTCTTTTATCCACACTACAGTGCATCATACATCACGACAGATAAAATAAGGTTTTATACAGCTTCGCGTCTTTGTACTCCGACTCTTCATTAGGGTTTCCTGCTTAATTGATGTTTAGCCCAGCAGAGCTGTGGCTTTGCCGACTTCAGCTTTTCGTCCAATACACTCTCACACCTATTACACTGTTCAGAGTCTTGTAACAAATTAGCGTAGTAGAGTAGGCCTTCTTTTTCTATAGACCGTAGAATCATCCGACTATATCTTACACAAGTGTTACTTCATTCTCACTTCCAGGTCATCTCTCGAACCTTAACTGAATAAATTTGGGAAAAATTCGTAATAAGTACAAATATCCAAAACACCTTCCCTGTTTCTCCCACTTTTTATAGGGTTTATCATGCAATAGTGCATGGATAGCTCGAAGACATCTAGACAAAATCGGGGCAACAAAAAACTAATAGTCAAAGCTGCACCACCGCGCCGTTCCCAGAAGAGTATCGGTCAATCGAAAAGTGGAAGTAAAATAAACTAAAAGAAATGAAAGGTAGCTCCTCACCATAGATCCGGATTCCTATGTATTCAAATAACCTCCTGGGTTCAATCCCTAATTTTGATCAGGGAATGTCATGGTTCAAAATCTTACAATCATTTTCCCAAAGATGTCTTCAAGGTCGTCAAAGGAGTGCTTGTATTGCATTACCTGGTACTAGAGATCAGCTTAGAAACTAAAGGTTCCAATCATAGAAAATTTCTTGCCTATTCCACGGTTTGTGCAGTAATTTTCTTTAAACTAGGCAGCTTCTCTTTAAGCAGTGCCGGAAGTTAACCTTAACGTTCTACAGACTCTGCTAGTTACCTTGTCTCGAGGGAGTACTTCAGGCATGATTTCGTTTGGGGTCTTTTTGCAGCTCTCAAATCTGTTTGCGTTAAACATGACTATCTAGCTGCGATGAGCGTGGTCATGGCTACATTAATGGGCAGATACGCCTTAGAACGTAGATACATGCTTTGGAGCTGTTGTGCGTCCAGCGCTCACATACGGTTCACAATGTTGGACGATGTACAAAACGTATGAGAGTAAATTAACGGCAGCTGAGATGAAGATGCTTCGCATGACAGCAGGAGTGACAAAGCTTGATCAAATAAGAAGTTCGAAGATCCGCGGAAGCTTTCACATCAAGGAAACCATCGTACAAAAAATAGAGCGCGACCGGCTCAGCTGGTATTGCCACGTTCAAAGAAGAGATCATTTGAACCCAGTTACAAAGGCAATATCAATGCACATTCCAAAGACATCGCGATGTAGGAAAGGCAGGCCTATAAAAACCTGGATCAGACAAATGCGACGACATCGGCATTTCATTGGCCTCAGTAACCGAGTGATCAAAAATTGGCGGGCCTGCCGATATTTTCTGAGGTCAAATAGGCGAACCCCACAGGCGGAACAGTAGAAATGCGGTGAAGTGGGAGGGTTATGATCCCTTATTTTCGGATCGTAACCTCGCTGATAAAAGGAAGAAGAAGAAGAAGAAGGTACATGCTTTGAAATATCCCCGGGTAGTTGAAGACGTGATTAACAATAGCCTTCATTATGTGGTTAGCTGGAGCAAGACATCCATGTCCAATATGGATCTACATCATTCATTTTCTGACCCTACTGATGGTTTCAAGTCCAAAAACTTCATGGTACACTTAAGAGTATCATTAGTCAGAAAATGTATTCACTATTCAGAAAAAAGTACTCCAAAAGGATGAGTCCTACGGGAAAAAATATATTTTGTACGGAAAACATGAAACAAGCAAATCTAGTTTTCACCTTACTTATTTCATTGGAGCACAATGGATCCGTTTGAGATCCGAGTGCAGGCTGCGCTCATTCGCTGCAGCTAACCCCTTTAACCTAACCTACTTATTTCATTTCACCCCTTGGGAGCTTAGGGCGTCAAAAACGCATGCGCGTCATCTTTTTTGGAGTTTTGCAACGCGTTTGAGCTGCCTCTAGCTCATTCCTAAAAAGCTCGATTCCCACTCAATTATTCTGCGCTACGTTTTCCTAGGGCATCCCGCTGTTCTTTCTGCTTGGGTGAACCGATTCCATTGCATAACGTATTTCGCAATAGAGTTGGCGTAGCGCCGTAGTGTGTGGACGATTCACTGCTACTTTCTCCACCGTATAGTAGTGCCTATAGGTTCTTGGACCGTCTTCTAATAGAGTTGTTCGTTAGAGATACGATTGGGCCAAAAGATCCTCAATATGATTCTTAGACATTTGTTGATGAGGATTTGCAGCTTGTTTGGGATAGTGGTATACATCTTCAAAGTACATTACTACTCCAGACTTTGGATAGCATTTCTAATGCAGCTTTTACCTTCCCGAATCTTTTGCACACATCCAGTTCGGTGCCACCGCGGTTAGCCGAGACCACAGTTTATAGATATAATGTAGAAAGTTGTCTACTTTCTCGACTTTGACTGTGTTTATCAGTTCCACTTTTTTTGTCTCAGCTTCTAGATTATGGACTATAAGGCGAAGGTCCATTATCCGATGTGAAAGTAGGCAAACATCGTCAGCGTAGGTGGGATGTCATAGTTCATTGAAAGACAGGGTTTCCTTCCGACAATGTTGCACGGAGAACATCGCTGATGACCACCAAGAAGAACAGCAGTGAAAGTATGCACCCTTGTCGTACTCCACTTCGAACTTCAAAATCTTCTGACACTTTGTCATTATGTGCAACGTGACACCTGCTGTCCCGTAGGCAAGCTATGAGTTTCTCTGAGATGCCTTCTGCGCAAGGCCAACCATATAGCATCTCGTTTCAAGCTGTCGAAAGTCTTCTCGAAGTCGATAAATAATAGATGTAGCGGAGTCATATACTCGACTTAAGGTGTTCATGTGATCGATGTAGGAGGATCCAGCACAAAACCCTGCCTGTTCGACATCGAAAGTCGAGAAGTCAATCTGCCAGCTCGACTACTCAACCCAGGTATTTGCGCACACTTTCAATTCGATTTGGACTACGTTCTCCTCGAAATTCGTAGTGAGTTGAGTCAACCCAGTTTCGTTTCGACTCGCATTAATGTAGGATTCAATCCGAATTAAAGCTGGCGTAAACCCCGTATATATATGTAAATAAAGTAAATGACAATCTCTTTAAAAATGCAACCTCTAGCCTTCTCAAAATTTACTGTATAGCTGAGCTATGAGCATTTTGATTCAATGAGTACCACTGCCAAGAGTTGATGGGTTTCTGTATGTCTGTTAGATCTACATAGATACTTATGCCCTGGTCTTCCCACTTTCTTCTGATTATATTTTGTGGAATATTTTCTTTGCACTCTGAGAATAAATACACATGCAGTAAACACTACATGGTGACTGATCTATTCCGGAAAAACGTCATAAGATGACGTCCAGGATTATATTTGTATGCTTAACATCCCTAACCTTATCATTATACAACACATAGAGCAACAAGTGAACTATTAAAACCAAAAATATCGCCATAACACTGTCACGTGTTCCACTGCGTGCTCCGCTGTCAGCGATAGAAAATATAAATCTGACTCATAGGACCGCCACATGCCTCGCTCTCGTCTACGTCACATTAATCCAAATTTACCCACCAGCCAAGGATAAAATAACATCTCTGACATATCGTTTGTAATTAACAACAAATCTTTTCAAACAATCTCCTCCTTAAACCCAAAATGCCATAAAAGAATTCCAATAGATGTCAACGGTATTGTGTGGATATGGATGCGTTTAAAATAAATTTTAATGAATGATCAAAATTCCTCAAAATCTGGGTGATAATTGACAAGTTTTATAGGCAGATAACTTTTTGTTGTACGCTTGTTGGCATTTGTCCCACTGCCAATCCATAAATCACAACTATTTCTTGTTAGACGATCTGTTGCTGGCTGTTGTTAGGTGTCTCCGAAACTAGGACATGGGCATTTGTAGGTATAAATCAAATAAAAATTCAGGAAACTACCGATTCAATCCACCCACGGGTAGAAATTTTCCGAATTTCCGTTTTCTATAATAATTTCCAGAACAAATTTTTATTTAATAAGCATGCTGAGGGGCTTACTCAGGTCGTTGGTCGTTGATCGTTGGTCGTTGTCTGTCGGTATTTTTTTGTTCTCTTAAATTTTTGCTGTATATGCTAATTTTTGCTATTTTTAACTTTTTTTTTTTACTTTTCTCTTCCGTCGTCTAATTATTTCATTCGTGGAACAAGTTGTCAATGAACGGTGCGAACAGTCATTTTTAAATAGTATGAAAGTGTGAATTGATTTTAATGCGACGTGTAAACAAAGAAATCGAAATGAGGTTTTCCTTTCGGGGGGGAAATTCTGGGAAAGGTGAGCACGTTGTGCTGCAGCACAGGGTGTGTCACAAGAGCGAAAGGTTTTCGAAAAACATTTCGTAAGAAGTTCAATTGCGCAACAAACAGGCGAGTAATAAAGACGTTGGTATGGTGGAACAGTGCTAGAATACGTAATTAGATGGTCTAGTCGAACGTGGTATAGAAGTCTAATTTGATTTCAGCTGAAAGACCATATAAACTCCACTTGCAGAGTACGGTTAGCGATCTACATGCGCGTACTAAGAGATTTGGAATACTGGAATATTACGTCTTAAAGGAATGATAGCGACAGCCTCCCAACCCTGATGATCTTAGGCAGTTCAGTTTTGTTATAGCTTCATGAATCTTGAGCAATCATAAAACAGCAGGTACAGTCAGATCCTTTAGCGAACCCAAGAGAATATCCTTTAAGAGTCTGCAAGTCTATACTTTCTTGCCATTCTCAGAAAGTCGTGTCCAGAAAGGATTCTTTTTACTGCCCCCTTAAGTTAGAATAGGTGGCTATTCTCCGTAATCGTTAGGATTTACTTAAACCAAATGAGATCCATTGTGTTACCACATGAGTCGGTTATTTTCGTTAGTCTTGGAACCATTTTGATTTTTGGATTGATTTCCAAATGCTGTTGATATCCGAATCGGCGATATCTGTAAGTTCCTCAAAGAAGTATTCTCCAAGTGTTTGTTTTCTAGATGAAGATATTGCTGGACAACCGCAGAGCAAGTGAAAGTTGGATTCCTCCTCTAATACGTAATGACCAGTAAATAATCCAAACAGGATACCTACGAGTATGTGTGGTCTGCTGATCAGTAGGAGGTGTTTTGTTTTTCTTTTATTTAATTGTGTCCATGTTCGTCTCGCATGATTACATGTATCAACATGCGTGGTCTGCTGATCAGTAGCAGGTGTTTTGTTTTTATTTTATTTAATTGTGCCCATGTTTGTCTCGCATGGTTATGTGTCAAGATTGCGCCATCTTTCATTGGCCTGATTCAGTGCCGTAATAGAGATTTTGCATCTATATGTAGATGCAGCCCGCATTCCGCAGTAGAGAGCTCCTGTTTTGTGCCATTTTTGGCTAATTCATCTGCTCTGCAGTTACATCATCTGCACTGCAGTGAAATGTCCGAATGACCAGGAACTCAGCCCAGAGTGAGATTGCAATAATTCGGTATCTTATGTGGGGATGCGCAACATTGCTTTACCAATTTAGATCTTATTATTGGTGATTCGAATGCCTTTAAAGCTGGCTAGCTGTCGGTATAAATTACGATGTCCTTGTTTGATACCGATCTCATCGACCATTCAGCCGCTTCACGAATAGCATTAACCTCCGCTTGGAATACACTGCAATAATCTGGTAGTCTAAAAGACTTGCATATCCAGAGGTGCCGAGAACATGCCTGCCCCTACGCCATCCTTTGTCTTAGATCAATCGGAGTTTATTCCCGAAGTGAAATTTGTTAGAATAACATTATCCGCCCAATTCTGTCGACTGGGAATGTTTGTGTTGTATTTAATATTAAAGTATAGGGACGATGTTAAGATGTCTGTGACTTCTACCACGTAGCTGCATAAGCTTAGGATTTTGACATGTCCTGTATCGTTACTGATTCACAGTGATGATTCTTTCAGTCGCATAAATATCTAGCGGAATGATGTGTAACATTTTTTCGAGCGCCGCCGTAGGAGTCGTGCGGAGATAGAGCGCCGGTAATGCAGACACATGCTGACCTTTGAATTGTACTTATGGCAGTAAGGTAACTGACCTTTTCCAGTGCAGTCCGCCAGACTAAGATTCCATGAGTGTTGGTCTTACTACCGCTGTATACAGCCATTGCATTATTTTCGGACGGACACTCCACTTATAGCCCAAGGCCCTTTTACAGGCGTATAGTACCGTAGCGGCCTTCTTAATGCGTTCATTTCCCAGCTTAGTTTCCTGTCCAGTATAAGGCCTAGGTATTTGGTATGTTCAGAGAAACTAAGTTGTATTTCTTTAATTTTTGGTGGTGTGATCTCCGGAATTCTGTGACTTTTTGTAAATAGCACTAGCTCAATTTTTGCGGGGTTGACATTAAGTCCGCATCTGTCAGTCCACTTGACTAATTTTGGCAGGGCTGATTCCATCAGATCTCGTAAGGTCGTGGGATATTTACTACTGATTGCTATAGCAATGTCGTCTACATAAGCTATACGTTTATATCCTTCCTTTTCTAAGGTGAGGAGCATTACGTTCACGGTAAGAAGCCATAATTGTGGAGATAACACTCCTTATGGTGTTCCGCGTTGAGTTGCTTCCTTAGTTTCCTATGTTCCTCTGGAGACCAGGCATTTTGGTGATTTTATAAAAATGTTGACCAATGTTGTTGGTTGATTCCCTCTTAACTGAATCGGTGCTGTTCGTGTTGTCCATCGCTTTTGTAGTCGTCAGGCATTGGCTTTAAAAAAAAAACATATCCACGCCTTAACATAGACCTCCCTCGGCATATTTGATATGGAACTCGGCACCCTGTTATAGTCCTATGATCAGACTGTGGGATGAACATGAAAGAGACATTAATACCTTTCTACAGCTCACTGAATTCGTGGTTGTATTTTCTAACTCACTTCAGTTCAACGCAGACTCAGGATTGAATATCCAACGAAGAAGTTTACTCGATAGAGTATCACACCTATTCCATCTGTCCTATCAACCTGTGCGTGGATATCTGAAGCACAGTTCAACTCTTTGAATCTATTCTCAGGTCCCAATTAATTCCCGCTCTCAACCTTTTTGCTTAGAACGATCCATAGTTAAATACTGAATGACCGAAAATGCTAGGAAGACGCCAATATTCTGTTGAGCATACATTTTTGTGTGGGCGCCGTGGCGTAAGTGGTTAGTGTGTCGTATCACTACGCATGAGGTTCCAAGTTCGAATCCCAGAAAATACCAAAAAGTTTTTTCACGGTCCCACCTCTCGCGAGCGTCTGACAAACATCCGAGAGTATTGTTGTCACGAAAAAGCTTCTCAAATCGCCGTTCGGACTCGGAATTAAACTGTAGGTCCCTTCCATTCGTGTGAAAAATATAACGCACACAACATGAGTGGTTGCGAGAAGCTAGGCCCTGGCACTTTAAAGAGCTGTTGCGCCAAATATTTGTATTTGTATTTTTTTATACATTTTACCTTCAGGTTAGGAGTTTCGGTCCGCCTTTTTCAGTGCCTGTTTTTTGTCGGAACTTCACGGTTTATTGCAAAGCAGATCAACTTTTTAGCTGCATACTCGTACTTCGAAGTTAAAACTATCGACAGTGACACTTTGTTTGAGACATGGTATGTCCTTATCGACGAATATGCTAGTATAGTCTGCGTTACCCAGTCATCTGATGATGCTAACATAGCAAGTTCGCCGAAGTCGTCAAAGAAGTTGACTCCAAGATGTGTTTTTCCTGGTTTGGAAAGGGCCGGACAGGTGCAGAAGAGGTGAAGAATCGTTTCCAGGCAGCTTAGACAGAATTCATGTGAGAGGATGCCATCCGATAATGATGTCCTGTAATGACACCTACTTTAGTGCTGATGATCGTCATTTTCTATGTAATTAGACAGTTGTTTAGGCCAGTGTGCCGTCTGCCCATCTTGAATTCAAGTAATAGTTTGCATGTAGCGAGAGGCATGTCGAGATTCCGCCTCCAGTAGAATCGATAGAGTTGTGCCATGCCTGGCGAGTTCATTGGCCTTAAAGGTCCCTGAAATGTATGCCACGGCATCCAAATAAGGTAAATTTTGAATTGTTTAGCCATCTCAAGACAAGCGGCAATTTAGAGCGGCTTTCAAACTAAAGATGACAGATTCAAGGGATTTAATCGCGGCTTGGCTGTCGGTAAAAATGTTGATACATATTCCGCTTAGGACCTCCTTGATCGCCATAATCTCATCCTAGAAAACGCAACAGCGGCTAGGTAAGCGAAGGAGATCTTTGAAAAAGACACCTCAACCTACTCCAGACTCTTCTTTACTGTTTTAGAGCCATCTGTGAACAGACATATAGACTCCCTTTGTAACCTAAGATCATCTCCTAGCCGAATCTGAAGAAGATGGTGGTTTCAAAGTCTTTGACGAATAGGAGTTGTGGTAGAGTGTACTCCGTGTCTTTCGGAAGGAATTCTAAGTTATTGAGAATAGTGGAGTGTCCTGTACGTAAACTGGATCACTGAAATATGGCCTTAATGCGTATGGCTGCCATTTGTTTGCCATAAATGTCTATGGGCGACATGTGAAGCTATTTGTCGAGAGCCGCTAAAGGAGTGGTTCTAAGAACGCCACTAATGGCTATATAAGGCGATCTTTGCACTCGGCCGAGATAAGGACGGATGTATCCAATACCAGATGTAATTTGTGTCTCTAGTTCCCACTTACTTCCTATAGCTTTTTTTTGCAGCAGTTGGCAGCTGGCGAGGCTTTCTTTAGAATTTTGGGTTTTCAGCTTGCTATTATTTAATTTCAAGACCGAAGCTCGTGGTCCATTAAGATTGCTTAATGAGACCGTTCTTGCAGAAGCGTAGTGAGATGTTTCCCGGAGACAGCTATAGCAACATCATCTGCGTAGGTAATTACCTTGCAGCATTCGCCTTCCACGATTAAAAGTCGATTATTTACTACCAGTTTCCAAAAAGAGAGGAGAGAAGTCCCCACCTCGTGGTGTGCCCCCGTTGAAGAACCTCCGAACTGTGCGCCGCCCAACTTTAACTCGAAGTAAGCGTAACGTTTTTACGTTACGTTTCCCTCGCAAGGTCTACGAGTGCTATATACATTAATATTCTTACGTTACATCTACTTTAGTCCAGGACTGCTATACATTACATCAACTAACGTAAAGCCAACGTAACCAGATCGTAACCATACGGTTAGAAACCTACATACTTACGAACCTATTATATGTAGAAATGTATGCTCATTGCACAAATCAACAAATCTGAGCTTAATGATACCGGTTGATGAGGTAACGCAAAACAGCGGTAACGTGAAGTAAACATAACGCAAAGTGAATAAAAAAGTAACATCAAGCTTACGAAACATACTAACAAGTATTTCATGCCTGGCAATGCCGTGTGTACATATTTTGTGTAAAAATAAACCCTCCACTTCAGATAAAACATAAAACTCTCAAATAAAAAATAAAAAAATAATTAATTCTGGAAGCCTTTCATTTGGAAAATGTTGTTGGTGCTCTCCTTTGATGGTATCACACGCTGGCCATTTCGTTTTTAATATCCGGCCCACATCGTGTGTGACACTTTTTAAATTGACGAACGGATTTCCTTGCTGGGATTGTAGATGGCTTGATTGCACCACTTATATGCTTTTATGTCATTACTACGGCCCCCTGCACACCCGTCTCCATTTTGATTACCCCCAGCTAGATAGTTTTGAGGGCTTTTATTTATTTTTATTTTTACGGAATTGCGGGGCGATTTTCTGTTATTTAACTGTGTCGGTGGTTTACTTAGAAATATATTTACTTTGCAATTTCCTTTGATAAACTGTGCAAAGTTATCATTCATCAAGGACTCTCGCTAAAATCACACGAAACGATGAGGTGGTTCCACGTAATTCGTTTACTAGCTTGTTACATCTTTCGTGCATGTCGGTCTCTATTGAAATATTCAACAAGGTCTTCGCATAGAGATAGTGTATACCTCCACGCAAAATTACGACTTAATTCAGTGTAAGGACGAGTGGGGTACTACTTACATCCACTTGTAGAAGTGAAAATTGAAGTCAAACATGCTTCTTTGAACGCACACGAAAGTAGCGCGCCGAGAAATTATACCGCACACTGGTGCAGTATTTTTCTTTCCGCAGAAAATCGATTTTTTTTTTATCTGAGGAATACACTCACCCATACAGTGGCTTTCAACCCTCTGCACCAGCAGCAGTCTATCTCTGTGTACTTGTCGCGAACGCAAAATCCTTTTGATGCTGGTGGTCCTTCAACCCTTGAGATTCTTATCCCAAGCACTGTTGCCAGTTTTCATTCACCAGCTGATGTGGATGGGTGGTGGTGGTTTCTCCGGTCTGTCTCGTGCGTACATTAAAATAAATTTCTACTTTGATGCGAAGCGATTGAGAGAGGGTTGAAAATAGATTCCACCAAAAAAGGGGCTGAAATGGCGTTGTAAATATCCAAATGGGTTCATAATTGCACGCGTGCCAATCTGCCTGGCCCACCACTCCTTGATAATTGTGTGCTTCGGAAAAATCCCGGTCCCTTTGTTAGATGGAGGTACGCATACGTAGAGTGGCAGATGAATGAAAGTCCGTCATTTGGTTGATGAGTTTATGAAATCCTGTAATTTTGAAATTAACAAAGGAAGGCGCACACAGTTTGCACGAGTTCGTCTTAATTTATACGAAATTTTTGGCAAAGGGTTTTGCGGTTACTCTGGAAGAAAGGGATTATAATCATTTGTGAATCAATTTGATTATCAGACCCGCACAGAGCGGCAAGGTGAGTCTCAAAGCTAAGCATCTGTGGTTTATCGTATTTAGTGTACGAAATTCGTGCCCACATAATTAAAGCTAATTTTTGAGAAACCAGATTGTTATCCCAGAGACAAGACATTTGGTGTGTTTGAGGCTTATACTTGTTTGGAAGTTTTCGCAGCCCAAAGGCTTCCGAACTTTGGCGGTTTATTTGTAATTAAAATTCTTTGGAAACAGCGAAATCGTATTGAATCTCTTTCCACATCACTTGATTTATATTCGTGTTTTCAAAAGGACAACTGAGGGTGTAATTATTTGTGGGATTCTATGGAATTCTATGTCTAAGGCTGCAAACTCCTCTTTCTTCGAAAAGAAAAAGTTGACTTCTAAACTGAAAATTGAGTTTATTTTAAAGCTGCGCCTTGTATTCGTTAATCACTTCAACAGATTTAATTTCTAAGAAGTGATTCGCTTTCAAAGGAAATAGTAAATCAGAGTTTGAATAATTAGATTCCAAACTTTGATTAAAAGCAAAAGTTGGAGTACCAGAAAGCTGCAGCGTGAGACTCATACTAAATTTTGTAGCTACCACGGCCGAACATAGATAGTCCAATTGATGCAAGACAGACTCTTAATCTATTTTCTCTTCACAAGATTGACATCGCTTTTCTTGAATGACAAATAGCTATGTATTGCAAGAGAACTTCAAGTTCAGTGAAGCAACGGAAAAGGAAAAATAGTAAATAGTGTATAATTTTAATTTAATTTAATTTTAAATTGAATTTAATTTTAAATTTAATTTAATTTTAAACTTAATTTAATTTTAAATTTAATTTACAAACTGTAAGCGACTTAAATCTAATTTACAATATGTACTTAAAATCTAGTAAAAATTTACCAATATCAAGACCTGAGTGAGGAAGGGGAGTAAAGGGTGTTTTTGCTGCACTGGAAGTCAAAAAGGTTCTGGCAGTCATTAGCAAAACGTAGCATTCGAAACATAGGCTCATTACACCCCTAGTTTGAACGGTGAAACTTGAGGCCGAAGAGAGGTACTGATCTCAGAAAACGCGGGTTGGTGCTGAGTGAAATGGCGTGGAGCAGCATAGGACAATCGATGTTGCCTGCTAATAGTTGATGTATTATACAAATAATATATCGGCAACTTTTCTACGCTTTTCAAGCGACTGCATGTTCAACAAGTTGAACCGATGCTCATAAGGAGGTAGGTTGAATCTGTCAGGCCACGGGAGTCCGCGTAGAGCAAAACGGATGAACCTCCGTTGGACACACTCAATTCGATGTGAATGTGTATCGTGATAGGGAGACCAGACTTGACTGGCATATTCAAGAATTGGTCTTACAAATGTGAAGTACAGCGATTGCGTGACGTAAGAATTTGAGAATTCCTTGGACCAACGTTTCACATAACCTAGCGCAGAATTAGCCCTGCTAATAATATTGTCAATATGGCTACGAAAATTAAGCTCGCTGTCGCATATGACGCCCAAAACACGGAGAAAAGTGACAGTGGGAACAGGCTCGTCGCAAATCACATACGTTCTAGGGTCTGTCGGAAGACGCTTTCGGGAATAAGTCATAGCTTGGCATTTGTTGATATTCAACTCAAGAAAGTTTTTATTACACCAAGTATAAAAGCTATTCAAGTCAGTTTGAAGAGCACGGGAGTCAGTGGGTGTGGATATGTGTGTAAACATTTTCTTGTCCGCATAAACTGATAGGTGGGAATATTTAATTATGCCATCAACATCATTAATTGACAAAATGAAAATCAGGGGACCAAGATTGCTACCTTGAGGGACTCCAGAGGGGGCCATAAATGACTCGGATACAAAGGATCTAAAAAGGACTTCATATTGACGTTCATGTAGGTAGGATTTGATCAACGCGATATACCCAGGCGGAAAGCCGATGACTTTGAGTTTCAAAAATACAATTGTATGCGAAATTTTATCGAAGGCTTTGCTGGAATCGGTAGCAACAACATAGACTTCCTTGCCATCCTCTAATGCGCACAGGGTGCTGGATACGAATTGGGTTAGGTTTGTGGTTGTAGACCTTTCCTTTAAGAAACCGTGTTGGTGAGGAGAAAATATAGGCTTACAATGGAAAAACATTGCAACGTAAACAATACTTTCGAATAGCTTATGCATGCAATAGAGTTTAGCTATAGGACGATAGTTCGAAATTTAGTTTTTCGGACCTTTTTTATGAAGAGGAATAATATAAGAGCTTTTCCAAAGCATAGGAAAGACGCTTTGAGAAAGAGACAGTTGGAACAGAGCCGCAAGGGGTAGAGCTAAGGAGTTTACACATTTTTTTAAAACTATGGCAGGTATACCGTCCGGGCCAGTGGAGTAATCGCATTTACTAAACTCACACATGCGGGGGAGTAAGATCACCAGTGTTTCTTCAAAAATGTTGCAGATGCAATGAGTAAAAATAATACAAACTCAATGGAGTAAAATCCACAGAACGGCAGAACATACACTAAAATTGTACTCACACGTGCGGGGGAGTCAGATCACCAATGTTTCATCAAAAATGTTGGTCAGCAGTTGAACAGAAAATTGAGTAATTCTCAAAAGTAAACTCTCGGCTAGTAAATACGGATTAAAGAGAACCACTCAATAAGTTCTTCTGTTATTAAAACAGAACATTTTAATGTTGCTTAAATATGTATATAATGCATAAACATAACTCGCGGCAATGATAATTAAAAGAAGTAATTCTTAATTTATCGTGCACTACACAAGTTGACATTTTTAGGCGAAGGTTTAACAAATAAAATTGATAATAACAGGGAGCAAGGCTAAGCACAACTTTTACTCAGGGCAATCACAAAGTATATGGAAGACCAGAAACCGATAGCATAAGGCTTACTTACTTAGATGGCGCTACAGTGCGGGGTGGACCTGGGCCTCAACCAACAAACCTCTCCAGCCAGCACGGTTACGAGCCAGCTGCCTCCAGTTGCGCACGCCAAGTTGGTCCCCCTCCACTTGTTTGCGCCACCTACCGCGAGGTCGTCCTCTACTGCGCCGTCCGTCCGGGGTGGATTCGAAGACTTTCTTAGCGGGAAGGTTGGGCTCCACCCGCTCTAAATGACCCAGCCATCTTAGTCGTTGTATGTGAACTCTTCTGACTAAGTCGATGTCCTTGTACAGGCCGTATAGTTCGGCATTGTACCTTCTCCTCCACTCACCGTCTATGCAGATGTGACCAAAGATCGCTCGAAGAACTTTTCTCGAAATAACCAAGGGCATCCTCATCCGGTTTTGTCAAAGCCCATGCATCTGCGCCATACAACAGGACTGGGATGATTAATGTCTTATAAAGAGTTACCTTAGTAGATCGAGATAGGGCTTTGCTACTCAATTGCCGTTTCCGCCCATAGAAACAACGATTGGCAAGAGTAATTCTCCGCGTGATCTCCCTACTGATGTCATTTGCGGAGCTGACCATAGAGCCTAGGAAAACAAAATCCTTTATTACCTCAAAATTATATCTGTCTATTGTGGCGTTCTGTCCAAGACGCCGATGTTGGGTGTCCTTTTTTGTAGACTAGACCCATCTTTGCTGCCTCGGTCTCAATACTCGTAAATGCCCCATTGACGGCCCGCTAAGTTCTTCCGATTATGTCAATGTCATCGGCATAAGCGAGTAGTTGTACAGACTTGAAGAAGATTATACCTCCGGGGTTGGCTTGTGAGTTACGTACAATTCTCTCGAGTACTATGTTAAAGAGATCGCATGATAGCGCGTCACCTTGTCTAAGACCTTTCCTGACATCGAACGGTTCGGTGATGTTCTTACCGACTTTGATGGAGCAGCGAAAGTTCTCCATCGTCATTCTGCACAAACCTACGAGCTTGGCAGGGATGCCAAGACTAGACATGGCTCTGTATAACTCGTCACCGTTGGTTCCATCGAGAGAATTCATCTGCCGCACGTCCTCCTTCTGAGGAGCTCTTGCTAGACTTCTGAGACGCATGCTTCAGCCAATCAGGTCAACAAGAGATGCCTCGTCCGGTTAGACATATGCGCGCTGAAGTTCACCCAGATGTGCTTACGCAGGTCTGAGTGTTTTAGCTGCACATATATCGTCAGACTCAGCATACGCTCATCGTTAGTTCACTATCAGATAACTATCCAGCGGGCACCGCGAGGAGGTGATGATGCGATTTTGCCCACGATTATAGCATAAGGCTACAGCTCCAAAAAGAGGTGGTATACAGACGAATGAATTGCCGGGCGGGCTCTTGGTACTGATTTTCTTCATTATCTCCCTAAGGAATCAACTACGTGTCAAAATTTAACTTCTAAAGTTCTTGGTCAGAAATGATCTAGGTTTTAGAGCAATTGATCATAAATGCAAGTCCATCAAGTTTCTTTATCCAGGTTTTCAATGAATTCATTTCATTAGAACAAAAATTATTGGAACTGTCCTCCATAGTAAATATGTAAGTGGTTGCATGAGCATTCCATATATACCCGAGCCAGAGATTTTCAACAACAATGATCGCCAAAAGAAATAGATGTGGTCCTCAACAGCAGCATTGTGGAACTTGCGCACACTCAAGGGGTGATGAGTACCCTTAACATGTTTTTACACAGTGCGGACGTTGGAAAGGATAGGTAGAGAGAGAGAGAGAAAGATTTGGTGTAGTGGTTTGAAGCTCAGTTGCTTATGCTTCGGAGAAACTGAAATTGAAGTGTGGTTGTCAAACCTCCATGGCTTAAAGTCATTGATTTGACGTGTTATGATCTGATATACATATGTATATCCGACACCATCAACAGAAGATTGATATGAAAATATTACACATCTTAGGTTTAGTTCACCCACACCCATTTTGATACGTCTCGGTTGTCCTATACAGGACGTCAGCTACTCTGCTCAAGCTGTGTCGATTTGAATGGAAACGTTCACGTGTGATATAAGTATGTTTCCCTGACCTCAGTTCTATGCTTCATATCTTGTGGCAGCTTCCTTCAATTCTGATAATTCAGTTCATGTAATTGGATCACTTACATACATACATACATACATACATTTTCAATGGCCCGCTAATCCTTCATGAGGGTCGCGGGGGTAGGATGCTCAGGTGGACTCTCCATCCTTCTTGATCTTCCGCCATTGACTCCAATTCATCAGGATGAATCCCTAGGCGGCTACAGGAGAGATGCCGGACTTTGTCCAACTATCACTTACATATTATGCCAAAATGACCAGCTTTAAATAATCAGGCCTTTCGGCTCACATCTTACCTGCGTTTGCATTGGAATGAAACGTCTGCATAGGGCCTATAGCATTAGACCGAACCACGACCAATCATATCGTCTTTCTACGCCGTACCATTTAAATGAATTTAAGATAGAACCATTCAAACATCATACCGAACCGAAAAACTAAATTTAAGCAAAATTCATCAAGCCCAGTCTTTGATAATTCCCTCCTCTTAACCGCGAATATCGCACCTCTGTTCCACTCATTTTATATGAAAATCTATAAACGATGTTTGAACCACTCGGTAATTCTTCAATTTAGACAGAACAGCTTACCCTATAACGAACAATTCACATATCCGAGGTCGAATCCGTGTAAAAAATCGCAAAAAATGTATATATCTTCTCATGTTACCGATAGCTAGACGTGTCGTTTGAACACTCGTAGAAGACCTCCAGTCATATTGGATGTCGAATATCTATCATCCGATGCTGGAAATAACTGAGGGTTTTCTGGTTTTCTGAACCCTTTCATTGATTTCAGTATAACTTGCGCCGAATATCCAACGTCGTATACTTATTCCGTACCAAATTTTCGTGAAACCGACACTGAAAACCATAAGACCACCCTAATTTGAGTTAACGCCCGAAAAGAAACAAAATAGAAAAAAAAAACAGAAAGAGATGGAGAAATTATGGCCAAAACTTGTTTTCCTGGTGAAGTGGTTTGAAACTCGGGTGGCGTTAGGTATCATTACTCTATGGTTGGTGTCTAAACTAATCGGGGAAAATGTTTGCATTGATATCATTATACTACTATTCTACAAGGTGACGCAAAATTAACCACCCTATCGGAAGATGTTATAATTTTTGCAAATGGCGTCGTACGTCAATCATATTTGACATTTGTGAACTAGACAGCTGCCGTATGCAATGGAGGTTGTAAAGATCCAAATAAAGATTTCCATCACTCAAAATCATTTTTTTTTTATTTAGTAAAAAAGTAATTCAAAAATAAAATTGGATGATTAATTTTGCGCCACCTTGTACTATTCTACCTGCATGATTATGGTTAGAACTAAGAACCTTCTGTTTTGAGGAATGTAACAAATTTGAATGAGATACTTACCCGGAAGAATACTTATATTGATTCCATTTATTTTATCACGTTGAGGTTGTTTACAACCAAACATTCGGTGATTAATCAAAAGGTTCGTTAGGAAGACTAACGAAGCACGCATGAAAATCTTACCTCTTTCAACTAATGACGTTGTCATAACTATCTGGTTGAACCTTCATATAACACCCATATATCGGTCTTTAAGTACCAAACCCACCAAAGAATCAGGTCCATTGCTAATAGGCCTTGACAGTATAATGATATTCCTATCTGTCTACTTTAACTACAAATTCCACTAGGGATTTATGAAGTAATTTCCAACTATACCAATCGTAATTGCAAACCCGAAACATACCCTCGTCGGCCCAGTTATAATACAGAAATATCCATAACCATTCGACCGAACCTACAGCTGCCTGTGCCATAAATTCTTCAGAATTAGTCATTAATTCCAAATTAAACACACAATCCCATGATTAATTATAATAATGTCGTTTGGGGTCTTGGTAATATTAAAGCAGCCCCTCACACCCATATGCATGGCGGAGTTGAAGCGCATGCCAGGCACCAAACACAATCGAATGCCCCAAAGACTCTTTATGTATCTGTTCATCTCATCTCGCTCTCCAGATGAATTCCGATACTAAAAATATATCTTTTTCTCCACAAGCGTGTGCATGGCAAAATTAGGTAGTCCGTACGTGCCCATCCAAAGCCTGACGAACGCCGCACACAGCCAATGCATCACATGCGTCATGGATTTCAATTAATTTATTTCACTTTTATGCAACTAACTTCTAGATGCGAATCTGCGTGCATAGTGCATTTCGGGATGGATTTGTAAACTTATGTAAATAATTACCCACCCATCCATCCAAGCGTAGTCTCGTTTGGGAAGCGGTGCGGCGTACGGGGTTGCCCTAATGATAGTTTTCGAAACACATAGTGGCACAAAGAAAATCGCGCATCGCCTGCAAATTAGGGGAGTTGCTCGCAAAATTTTCAAAATTAATTTCCAACACCCACAGATTGCCACCACATCAAAGGCGTGGAGGAGCGGCGCACATATCTAATTATCCAGGCATTTGGTAATGCTTTTGGATTTGGGCTTGGAAAAGTTTGCAACCGCATGGCGTGCGGTTGATGTCGAATGTCAAAATTCACCGGGAAATTGAAAACAAATAGAAAACGTCACAAGCCCAACCAAATGGCAAGTACTTGCGCTTCGGTGGGCCTCTGTAATGTGATGTAAGTTGGTTAAGTGTTGTCATTAGCATTCGTCGCCACTGTCGTCGTTGTCGTCGTCGCCGTCGTTGAGAGGTTGTCGAACCTTGATGATCCAAGTTATTAGACACACGGACGAGTTAGGTAATTAAAATATTGTGACGAAACGGGGTTTTTATTTTTTCCCTTTTGCATGCCGAGCATCGTGATGGTGATGCTACTCCGGCACGCTCACCTGGTTGTCGTAAAATTGCTCGTAAAATTGAGTAATTTTACAAATGAGCGGGAAATCGAATGGGGCGCATTGCTGAATGGGAATGATGACTATAATCGATTGGTGTTCGAAGTAGTAGGTGATTAGTGCAATGCATGGGATCTAAGGTGATTGGGGCTAACAGCCATGACTTGGTATGAATCTTAGTAACGAGTAAGATGATCATTGAGATTGCTAATTTGTAATACAAAGGAGCATTATTGACGATTGAGTAAAAAATCGCTATCGAGGGCTATTGTACAATACAAGGCGAAGTATCATCTGAGATCTTCTGAATCGTGGAGCGCCTCAGCATCGGATTCGAGTGTCATGCAGTTCGATCTATGTGCAATATCGAATATGAACATGCAGGTGGCCAGCTTGTGAAACAAGCGATAAAAATGACGAATTGATGAGATGCACTTATGTGCAAAGTTGACTTATGTCATGGGTGCCAGCGATTGCGCATCAGCAGAAAAATATTTTCCATAAATAAAGAAACCTATGAGTCTCAGTTTGAAGCTGCACCTATCGAATGTCGTTGCAGACTCAAGCAAATTGAAATGCAGACATACTTGCAGGGCTAGCAGTGATGTAGCAGATATCGATAAGACCTTACCTCGTTATGGTCTCAGTAGCTTCTAAAGATCTAAACTATTTAATCCAGAAGGTTTGTCTTTTCTATTTCGACAATTTTCGACACCACACTTTTCGAAATGTGGTTTATATGGTAAGCATGAACCTCGGCGACTTAGTACTCACTACTTCACAGCAACTCGCCTTATGGTCGTTATATTGATGGATTCAGCGTTGTGCATAACCGCTGGTAGAGCAAACATTTGTACAATTTTTTACAGAAATGGGTTGATTTAGGGTATAATTTCTACTTCAGCCTCTTGGTGCATGCATTGTACTCGAAACAAAGGAAAACATATAACTTCTTCCAGCTAAAACCTTTATTCCTACTAGGTAGGAATTACTTGTTAGTTGCTACTTTTTCCAATTACACTTCAGACCCATTGGATGTATCAGTATCAGTATGTATTAACCTGTGGATCCAATGCTACTTTCAAAAGCAAACTTGTTTTTGAACATAACTAGTCGTGAGCGCTTTTTTGACCATGGTTGGGCTACACAACCGTGCAAAGTACGTCATACTACAGCTAACTTGTTCATGGTGTTATTGTTTGGTAATTGCGAGCAAAATTGCTTCCAGGCAAACTAAAGTAATGGTGCGATGAACGGAATGCCAACTGCTACTATTGAGGTTCTACAATACTAACAGATCTCACACCGGATTCCGGTATCTAAGCAGGTCTATTGTATAAGGCTGGTACGAATACTCTTAACATGTTAATTAGCAGACGACAATATCAACAGATGCACATATGTAGATAGATATAGTTGTAATGAGGTGCAAGTGCACTGCGACTTTTAGCAGATCTATTGCGCACCAAACTAAGGTTCTAGTTGATGATATGCTCGGTCTAGAGCACTTCCCGCAGTCTAGCTGCTACTATGCTATGATACCGGAATATTTTCAGTGGTCCGAAATCCCCGAGCTAGACATGCCCAGCACGGTCTCCGACTTTACGCCTAAATCACTCTACTTTGGTAGAAGGTTTGAGATTGTGATCCCAAGCCGTGATATATGGAATAATGGCGGACCGTCGCTTGATCCAAAAGGTATAGTGTGGTACACCGATGGATCAAAAATGGATTCAGGAGTTGGTGCCGGTGTGTATGGACCCAACCATAAAATTTCGAAATCACTCGGAAAGAGTCCTAGTGTTTTACAGGCCGAGCTTTACGCCATTGAAACTTGTGCTAACATTAACCTGCACTCAGGCATCAAAGGTGCCTCTATCCATATACTCACCGATAGCCAAGCGGCGCTCAAAGCACTGATCTCCCATTTGATCAGTTCAAAATCAGTTCTAAGCTGCTTCGACAGCTTACAAAATCTGTGCCGACACAATAAAGTAAAAGTGTGGTGGGTACCGGGTCATGTAGGCGTTGACGGCAATGAAACAGCAGACCTGCTAGCTAGGTAGGGCTCCTCTGAGTCGTTCACTGGACCTGAACCCTTCTGCGGATACCCATTTCCGCCTTCAAACTTACCCTAAACATCTGGGAACGCAACATGTGCATCTCCCACTGGAATAACTCCCAAGGTCTCAGGCAGGCTAAAAGAGCTGTCCAACCCTTCCAAAGACAGGCAGTTGATATCCTAAAATACGGCAGAAATGACATAAGAAGGCTTGTGAGCTTCCTTACCAGTCACTGCCAACTTCTCTACCACCTTAACAAAATTTCGGAGGATATCACCTGCCGCCTCTGCCTAGAAGAGGACTAAACCGCAGAACACATACTATGTGAGTGTGTAGCTCTGTGTAGCACTAGGAGAAGCTTTTTCCTTAAAGAGATCATATCTCCAAAAGAACTTAGGAACTCCTCCGCAGCCGTAATTATAGCTTTCATAAGGAGAGTAGAAGTACTACTGCCCTAAAAGTGGCCAATGGCACAATAGATCTCCTTGGTCGCAGTGCCTACACGCCATTTGGGCGTGGCCACACACCTGTTTAAAAAAAAAAAAAAAAAATCTTCAGTAGATCCAGCGAAAGTAGATCTGTTTCTGATAGGAGATATGCACCTAAGTGGTTTCTTCTTTTGCGGATCAGTGTTTCGCATTCTATAAGAAGGTACGGTATGCTGGTGTTTTTGGCAAGTCCCTGCAGAATCTGCAGTCACCCTCTCCCTCTATTTCCAATTTTCTAAGGTGTTCCTTCAGTCAAGATGCAAAGTCGATTCTTGTTAATTCTTAGGTAGGTTCTGCTTCTTTTTTGGTTATAATTCCGCAGAATTTCTTTCGCCTGTCTTAATTGGGGCTGTCCTCCCAGTGCTTGACCCATTTGTTCTCTTCCTATTTCCTGAAATCCTCCATGCTTGAAATATACTGGGGAATATTCACAGTAATTTTAAGTAGCCATCGGCTACTACACACCTGCCCCAATGCCAGTAGATCTTTTCGATCCGTCTGTGTACCATTTAATTATGAGCAGATGCACTAACTCACTCTTCATCGGCTTCACTTATTAAAATGGACATGTATGTACATCCGTTGACCTTTTTTTCTTACTACGCCTGTAGGATATCATTTTCATGACTTCGGCACATATTGGCACTCAAAGAGATCTACTGACGTAACAGCTCTGGCGAGAAGTCTCATTCGACCATTATTATTCATTTGTGAAGCCTTGCCACTGCTTCACGTGCTCTTTGAACGAGAAACTTGTTTCTGTCATAATACCTAAGCATTTAATGGGGGGATTTGAAGAAATTGTTTCCTTCTTCTTTTTTACTTCTAACTAGTCATTTAACTCTAAGCTCCAAGCAATGGAGAGAACAACGCACGGGGCACGCCAAAATACTTTCGATGCATCGTAGTCTTCTCAAAGCCCACAGGGCATCTGTTCACGGATCACAACTTCAACATGGGCTACAGGCACTCAATACCGGATAAAACGATATCCTTTACAACGAATCCCTATCAATTTCCACGGACGGGTCCAAAACCAAGGACGGATTTAGTGCCGGAGTCTTCTCGGAAGACCTAGATGCCCACCTCTCTTTTAAACTTCCAAACCACTGTAGCGGATTCGCTGTTCGCCATGCCGCTGACTGGCTAGCAGTTAATATAGTATCAACATCGGATGTTGTCATATTCATCGACAGTCAATATCTACTTCTATCAAATCGCCTATATCACTGTAATAGAAGACTCTTAAGTGAAACTTCCTTCGACGGGAGAGAGCTGGACAGAAACAAGGAAAGTAAGGAATAGTTTCTTTCTCTTCTTCATTCATGCAGCTTCTATGTCGTTCACAAAAAGGCCCTGCCGTGTAGCATATTTGCCTGTTAGACAGTGCCTAGTGATGACACCTATTCTAATGCCGATATGCGATCTGTTAAGAGAAATTAAATTCTTAGAGCGTATTAGATCCAGCTTTGGTCAAATCTGTTTTGTCGCTAGACATGTTGTTCCACTTGTCCATCTAAGATTTGTGCTCTCGATAGCATCCAGTTTAAATTTGAGTTTGCAACTAGCGATTGGTATGCCTAAGGTGCCTTTATCCGGCAGGATGGGTATTGTTCCTATTCTGGCGAGTTAATCGGCCTTATAATTGCATGAAATGTTTCCAGGCCCCGGGACCCAATACAGGTGAATATTGAACTGCTCAGCCTTCTCCGCGAGAGACGATCGGCAGCCTAGAGCTCCTAAACAATTTACAGATGTTGATTCCAAGGATTTGATTGCTGCTTGGCTGCCTGAAAAGATGCTGAACATGCATTAAGTTTCTTTTTCCCCATTTCATCCGATCTTGTTGAACGAACTGCCAGCTTAAATGTGTAAGCTTAAATTTACAAAGCCAAACTTAAATTCGCTTTGAACATATTTGATTTAAGCGAGTGACTAGATTGCAAGGTTTTTACACTATGCCCCCAATACCTGAATACCACTTAAAAATTAAATTTCTTTTGGAGTCATTCCACGGTTTATGTCTGTACTGAACAGTTTTAAGGATTTTTTCAGAAGATTTTTCTTTAATTCAAAAAATTGTTATTGAAAAGCTAGGGTTTCTCCAAAGACTGTTTGACAAACCTAGTTATTATAAAATTCCCGTCCTTTTATTTCAATCGATTTTCTCGTTTTTTCGCCTTTTTCCTTTGGATGCGCTTTGTTTGCAGCAATATTCTCTTACGTCGGAACCTGAATATTTGTAGTGTATAAATTCTAGACGTTTAGCTTCCAACGCTTCCATGAAAATAACAAAAAATCCGCTTTAACTGAAAAAATCGGCAAAATATTTTCCAAAAAAAAATACAAATATTTGGCGCAACAGCTCTTTAAAGTGCCAGGGCCTAGCTTCTCGCAACTGCTCATGTTGTGTGCGTTATATTTTTCACACGAATGGAAGGGACCTACAGTTTAATGCCGAGCCCGAACGGCGATTTGAGAAGCTTTTTCGTGACAACAATACTCTCGGATGTTTGTCAGACACTCGCGAGAGGACCGTGAAAAAACTTTTTGGTGTTTTCTGGGATTCGAACTTGGAACCTCATGCGTAGTGATCCGACACACTAACCACTTACGCCACGGCGCCCACTATATTTTCCAAATCTGGATTTTTCGGATATTTCATCTGTCGACGTTTACTGACGCACTCGTTTGACGGATAAAGTATAATCAAATGGATCTTCATGCCTCATAGTTAGATTGGTCACACAATTCATTGTTCGTCGGTGATTAAAGAAATCCGCCTGCGATTGTGATTCACGTAATGATTGCCTGAATCCCGTGAGCATAGACACTTGCGCATAAATCAATCTCATCATTCTCCACCAACAATGGGGATCTTCCTATTTACACAATGGCTATTTTTAATTTATTTTATTTCAATTGCACAACATTCTCACATTATCCATACCTTAAGACAGGCGACGGCACATCCTCATTACCATTTCTATGTCTCGACGATCTTCTTATTTTTTTTATGTGAGCCCGCTAAGAAGATTATAAGAAAAATAACTAATGACTTCATGTCGCTTGCGAGCTTGTACGATCATTAGATATTCTCATGCTACATTCGTAATTGATTCAATCAAAAGCTAACCACATAACCACATAAACTCCCGCTCGCAATTAATTTCATAAATTCTCGAATCGTGCACTCAGAGGTTAGCAGCTTGTTAAATTTAAATATAAATAAAAAAATTAAATTAATAAATTGCCGACAGTTCGTCAAGTCCATTCCCCCCTCATCATGTAGTCATCGAACAATTAGCAATTTTCCAGTGGCATATGTCGGCACTCCTGCCCAAGGTGGTGTTCACCACCTTGCCGGCCTTGCCCGTTTTGATGGGACCCATCATCGGCACATAATGCTGTGCGCGCGCGCGTTCTACCTGGAGGCGATGCCCAAAGTACCTATACTGTCATTGACGATTCTTTATGTAATCATATTGTAGATACAATGGAGGAGAGATACAATAAATTGTCTTTGATTTTGGGTACACACGAGCGCCGGAATGTGCAACAATCTGCCGGTGATGATGATGAAATAAAATTGAAAGTACATTGAAGCCGATGGGGCGTGAGAAAGTTAGCTGGTGATTGATGGAATGTTTTGAGTTCCATCTCGGATTTACAGAAAAAAAATTAATGGTACTGACGGACGTTGACTCGTTGCGGCTATTTAGATGGAATGATTAATGGTGTAGGCGATGATGCTGGCGTCAACTGCGAACAACACTCATTATGTGCAGTTCCCATTTGGAAAGTGAATTTTCGAGTTCAAGGTTGTGCGGGGAAATGCTGAGACTAAGTAGAGGCAACTACAAACATAAGTAGGTTGCTAAGTGGCATGGGTAGATGGATTTTATAATCTACTTGTCTTTGGGGAGAAATAGTTATTCAGTGGCGCAATGAGTGGAGTAGGCTTATCGTGATGATGACGCTGTGGGAAACCCATGCTGAATGTGTAACAAACACGTTGGTAGTGAGCATGCAATATTTTTCCAAAACGTTAGATTCGAACTGCGATAGGTCGGTACTCCAAGAGTCAATCGATGAATCGGAGACGTCCTTGACTAAAGATAGGTCGGTTCGGGGAGTCAGCTGTATTCGAAATGAATGACCGATCGAAATTTAACATGTAGAGTAATCTTTGTTTATCCTTGATTGAGTGTTGGCAGTAATTTGTGATAGCCAGCAACATTTGTCTACTAAACAAAGGTTGCACTACTGTACAGTCAGAACGCCAATAAGTTGTCTGCAATCTCTTATACTGAGAGACAGCAACAATAAGAGGGAGCATCCGTTTAGTCCTGCCTGCATCCCGGAGAGTTATGTCATACACAATTGTGGTCGCAAGGAAGCAATCATCAATGGAATCTCTGACCAAGTTCGCAGGAAGACCTAATGAACGTGCCGATCTTAAGAAATCCTCCTCTGAACATTGTCTAGCATTATCATTTCCCATGATCTCAGTGCCGCCTGGGATCTAGACAAGCATCAAAGAGTTCAGGGGCCTTATTTTGTATTGCGTTTCTATAGCAAATGTGTACAAACTCAATTTCCAAGTAATTTAAGTGACGCTTAATAGATGTTTTGACAATCTAACTTTCGGAAATTTTTGATTTCGAGTTGGAAGCACTTACATCCAATCCGATAACCATACAAAATACCAATTCATTTTAGAATCGGATTACATTTCCGAATGGCAATCCGAATCCAAAAGCAGTACAAAATAAGGCCCCCGCCTTGTGACCGAGTTCCGAGACAGCTGCTCCAAAATAACCCATCCCAACCGAATCATCGCCACAACGTTTGCTAAAACTGACTGACAGCTGCACCATTGGAAGGCCTCCACTTGAGTCTGGTTTTAACATGCAGCTACTGAAAGTTGTCACAATGTCGCAATCTCAAACTCAGGTGAAACTTCTCCTTCTAAAATGGGAGGACTTTGATGACGTTAATGTACTTACTAGATAATGGACCGAACACTGGAAGAAGATTGCAGATTTCAATATTTGCATCTACTCGCATCTAGACTACCCATTTACTGGCAGAGCCTCTAGGTATCCGTTTAAATAAATAAATAAATATTCGGCGCAACAGCTCCTTAACTGCCAGGGCCTAGCTTCTCGCAACCACACATGTTGTGTGCGTTATATTTTTCACACGAATGGAAGGGACCTACAGTTTAGTGCCGAATCCGAACGGCGATTTGAGAAGCTTTTTCGTGACAACAATACTCTCGGATGTTTGTCAGACGTTCGCGAGAGGTGGGACCGTGAAAAAACGGTATCCGTTTGCTAACGTTTATAAATAATTTGGTGTCACGATATCGTGACACGTCTGCCACATCGCTGTCCCCACTGGCTAGGTTGTAAGGAGTAGTCTACTCGGCTGTACGTGTAAGGAGGCCTCTTGGCAACTTAGTACACACCATCCATCTTGTAAACTGCTCTCACAGCGACCATAAGCCAAGGGGCTAAACGAAACTACTTTCAGGAGATCGTTCGATGACACAACATATGCACAGAGTTCTTTCAAAAATGTAGTCTACAGTGCAGACAACGTCGTTTATACTATACGCGAGAATCGTTTTTATCACATTGTGCAGTTTTTGTAGTCATGATTCCTTGCCAATTCTCAATGCAGATGCTCAACGAAGCTATTCGGCGTTCTGGAAACGGAAACAGTTCTTGAGGCCTAATAGACAAATGGTTCGACATATAACATATTCTACTACTTCAAGTATTTAGCTATCAGGAATTGTTCTTTGATTACAGGTAATCATGTTATCCGGGTACATACAAAACAGACGACACTTTTACTCGCGCATCTCTCTTGTCATGGCATACCGCCATCAGCAACTTACAGCCGCTTTAACCATCCCTCCAACTCGAAGTCAGATTTTATCTGAACTAATCTTCATAAATTCACATATTCTCTAATGTATCCTCCCTAAGGGGTATCCGATTTAATGTCTACAAATCCATGCCAAATACCTGGATACTCGTAGATCCTCCAAGTAATAAAGTTGACTCCTTCAACCATAAGTAACCTCTACATTATAGCCTCCATAAAACCAACTCCAGATATGCTTCGTACCATTCACGCGATAACACCCGACTACTAATCCAATTCCAGCCCCCAAATGAACCAAAGAGAATCATTAAAACAAGTCTCACAAAGCGATAACACGGGCATCCCTTCCACATCTCCTCCGAAGCCAAGATAAGATAACACACTCCGTCACAAGTTCACCCAATAAGTCAATTTTAAACGCCACTTACTGATAGTAGCTTGCTGTGCCAGCACATGGCCACGTTTTCACTCAAGTTGAAAACTTTTATGGCACAAAATTTGCGTTCCAACTATAATTTGTGTTCAACCCCACCCAATCAAATGAACCAGAGGAGGTGTAGCAACTTAACCCCACACACACCATACACCACCCAACACACATGTGTGCGGGTAAAAGTTTTCGCAAACTTCTAATAGCTTCACAATCGCTATCCTAATGAAACCCCTTACGAGTATAGTCATCGAATTAATTGCTAACGCACTGCACACACAAGGTGAAGGTCGACATTGAATAGAGGTTATTTGCCCTGAGCTCGAGCGGAAGGTTCTTTTATTTTTACCATATTTACTGAGTCTTAAGAACGTTGTTGGCGAATTCAAAGGTGAGCAGGGGCGGGGGCGTAATCTTTGCAATAAACTTATATCGTATGCAGGATAGCATGCGATCCTTTCTAGAGAAACTCCTTTGATAGTTGACGTTGAGACTCACAGGAGTGTGGGAGTTAGTATCACAAAAATGAAAGAACAAAAATTACGTCTGATAATTTAAAAGCACCCCGGAGGCTGATGAATTTTAATAGGCGCAGCCAAGATGCGCAAAGGAATGCAAAATTAAAGAAAAAAAAAAAAAAAAACGACTTTCCCTTGATGTCACATTCGATAAATCTCGACCGTGGAAGACACAGGAGACGACAGACAGAAACAAAGTAAATTATATCCCACTTCAGCCCAAGGGACATTCGGCACTGAAAGTCAAAGGCAAACGATTTCGGTTACGATTCACCTAACAAACATAAAAAGGCAAATTGGAGGACAGTGGGTCCTAACTGATTTCAAAGGGGATATAGTAAAAATAAGGAAAATCGTTTACCATAAATTTGATCTGAATCTTGAAGGCAATCGAAGTATTGAATTGGATCACCATGGAGGCTGAGTGTCCCAGTTGGTATTCATGAGATTAGGAACATATCCTATCATATTTGCCTTTTCGGCCTTTGCGTTCTTTTGTCTAAATGACTCACAATTTGGAGACGCTGAAAACTACCAGCAATTTTTTATAATAAATTACTTTTTAAAAGGTACAGCTTCTCGTAGTTCATTGGGAAACCTTAGGATCTCTCTAGTACTACCCGCTAAACCAATGGAAGTGGCTTAAAAAACATTGAAAATTGTTAATGCTGTTTTGAGCAAGGTTCAAACCGCACAACCCCCAGCCGAAATACGCTCAATTGATTCAGTAGACGAAGGCAGACCCTTGCACAGACAGGGTGGGCTAAAATGAAGATCCTAATGATGAATCGATTGTTTCAGCGCCGTTCGTTGTTGTAGCTAATACCACAACGGTAATGACCTATGGCCTTTCTCGAAGTTCCCCATTCCTGCACTAATTTTGCACCAAACAGTGGACTCTTTGCGGATTCAAAGATCTCTTGTGTATCATATGTTTTCTTTTTGGTAAAATACGATCTAAGTACATAGTGCCTTCAAATAAATTTCGGGCGGTCTGATATCTCACACCTCGTAGGTTGACCGCATTCCTTAATTGTGGCATCGATACAAGTGTAAAACCCCCTAAAGCGAGGTAAACAACAAAAGTTAAGTAGCAACCAAAAAATGCTTACAAAACAAACCAATAGTATTGCGAATTTCTTAGAATCGTTGTATGGTTTTTGACCGTTGGACTTTTGATACACGGCTTTTGCTTAGAATAGGTCCAAAAGGCGAATACTAAATAAAACTGCTAAGGTTTACCCCCAAAAATCCACACATGTAAGCCTGTTCAGAAAATTTAGAGAGTCGGTTCGCTATAAATTTACTCAGCATAGTCAAGTGTATCAATGTCACTTGCAAGAGGCAGTCACCTCTCTAAGTTAAGTAGTAGCTCATTCTCTATCACTCACATTTCAAAAAAGAGGAAATATCTCATTCCTTGTGTTGATCTTTGCTGACAAACTTACGAGCACACGAACCGTCCATCATGGTGCTAATAATTCTGCTTTCGAGAATCCTACACTAAACTTTGTCTAATTCCACACAACCTTTGAAAATAACTTTTATCCAAGAAGTAATGATATCAGGTGCAGTAAAAAGAAATCCATTGTTTTCCCATCAGATGGCTCTAGTAATTTGTATCTTGCGTTGTATACGTCCTATCGGACGTACACTATGGTTAGAAAGATATAAAATTTTGTACAAAAAAACTTGTCTGATAGTTTTGTGATTGGTTGACTCAGTTTTGTTTGAGCGCGCGTCAAAGATGGACACCAGCAAAGAGTAAATACGCCATATTTTACAGTTTTTCTTCGATAAAGGCGAAAACGCAAGCCAGGCGGCTGAAAATGTGAATAGTGTTTATGGTCCTGATACTGTATCAGCCAATCACTCGCAGTTTTGGTTTCGTCGATTCCGTTCCGGTCATTTCGATGTCAAAGATGACGCTCTGGAAGGCCAATTGTCAAAAATGTCGATAAAATCATGGAAATTGTCGAGTCTGACCGTCTTGTAAGCACTGTTTCGATTGCCCAGAAGCTAAACATTGCACAAAGAACCGATTGGAACCATTTGAATACAAAAAAAAGCTCGATGTATGGGTGCCACACGAGTTAACGCAAAGAGAACCTCATTTCCGAATTTCCATCTGCAAATCGCTGCTGAATCGCAATAAAATCGACCCATTTCTGAAGCGGATGGTGACTGGTGATGAAAAGTGGATCACTTACGATAACTTAAAGCGAAAACGGTCGTGGTCGAATCGCGCTGAGCCGGCGCAAACAGTGGCCAAGCCAGGATTGACGGCCAGGAAGGTTTTACTGTGTGTTTGGTGGGATTGCCAGGGAATCATCTACAATGAGCTGCTCCCCTACGGCAGAACTCTTAACTCGGACCTGTACTGTCAACAATTGGACCGTCTGAAGGAAGCAATCGCCCAGAAGCGGCCAGCTTCTCTCCAATAGGAGAGGAAATGTGTTCCATCAGGACAACGCCAGGCCACACACATCGATAGCGACTCCCCAGGAGCTCCGGCAGCTTGGTTGGGAGGTTCTTATGCATCCGACTTATAGTCCGGACCTGGCACCAAGTGATTACCATCTGTTCCTGTCCATGGCGAACGATTTTGCTAGTGAAAAATTCATATATGGCTCAAAGTTTGGTATTAACCAAAGAAGGCTATACTCAACGACTAAGATGCTTAAGTCAACTCAGAGAGTTCCCATAGATACTTAGGAATGTGCCATCTACCTTTTGAACATATAGATACATGGCTGACCTAATCAATTATGTATCATACCCACGGTAAAAGGAACTCAGCTATGTTCACCAATTTGAGTATGTAAGTGTTCAGGCGAACAAATTCAGCTTAGAATATATTAATGCTCGACAAACAAAACCGTCTATGTAGATATTTACTACAGTTTACTCAATGCACCTAGAACACCGTCTGTAGAACGAGATTTAATAACAAGTAATATTAATAAATAATTAAATATGTAAAAGGAGACGAGCAAACAAATGTTGCTAGTTGCCATTTAACAGGGAACCTGCAAAGTTACTCGTACACCTGTAACCCAACTATGGGCAGTCATTGAACATCATGTGATATCAAGAGCCGTCATCTCTAAGATGTCAAAAATGTTTGATTGAGTCAGGCATAGAGCCCTTTTAAACAAGCTATCTTTTTATAGACTTCGACAACCATTCTGCAGTTGGATGAAGCACTTTCTTGAGGACAAATCAATTGACACTGTTGTAAATACTGGGGTGCCTCAGGGGTCTATTCTTTCACCAAGTTTATTTCTGATCAAACAATTATCCCAAAGAAAAAATATAAAAATAATTAAAAATAAATTGACCACATAATATGAGCCCTGTTGTGCACACACGTTGACTTAAAAGGATGTAGACCTACTAGCATTTAAGGCTCAAAAAGAGAGAAAGTAGAACAAGTACGAAAATGGACAATTAAGTGGTCGCGATGGCGGCAAGCGTCATCGATTTTCATACTAATGGTTCACGATTCAAATACAGACGTCAAAGGATATTTATTTCCAATGAAATAAATAAAGACAGCCCGATCGATTGCGAAATCTTGTGCCAACTTTAGGTTAGGGTAGGTTAGGTGAGGTGGCTGTCCCGACAAAGTCAGGATACACTTGTTAAGTGTTTAAGATCCCAAGATTGCCGGGTACCTATGGGAACCTTAAATATATCGTATTGGATGTATGCTGAGAGAGCTCAATGTACCTGATGTGGTTGACCCGGGTTTCTGATTCAGTAGAACCCTGTTTGTCTAGATGGGCCAAGCAGGGTGCGTAAGAGTGACAGGGCTGACTGCCAGCTTTACTTGGAACGCATAACACTGGTAGTGGGTGGAAAAGTTGATAGTATTTACTTATGTAAATGACTTCATGGACAAAAATAACGTGAATCATAGAGCAACGACAAAAAGGAAAACGATTCTCCTCAGTTGTCTAGACGCTACTCCTGAGTTTTTTTTTAAACCTAACGTCGTCCAAACCACTACACCAGTCTTTATCTCTCTGACTGTCCTCTGCAACTTACGTCATGCAATCATGTAATGGCATTCAAGGGATTGCTTCCTAGGCCTAAAAAAGAAGTTACATGCGAGTTCTGTCTGGATAATGAAAATTTGATTGAAGTTTCCACTACGCGTCATACTTTGCAGGTTTTACCTACCAGAATGTACACATAAAATCGCCTGTACTTTACCTAACTTAAATGCTACTGAAACATTAATGTTCTCCTTCAATAAATGCCCAGCGAACCATCAAGTTGAAGGAATTGCAATTGTAAGAAACCATCCAACCTTTACGAGTGCAACAGAACCAAATCTGAGTCATTGACCACACTTGATGTTTTGCAAAATTCCTCTCCTGCTAGGGTCCAACAATGACACGCAAAAAGCTGTTCTTCGCAGATTTAGTTCCTGTTCATCTGGTTGTTGATGTCCTTGAAGTCCAAAGTGTAAGATTCATAGCGACAGACCAACATTTAATTTATTTATTATCATATCTCTTGGATCTTGTTTTCTATTTTAAACCAACACCCCCCACTAGATAATTTCTTAATCTTTTTATGATTAGCAAAATTCTTTTCAAAAGAACTTCCCATCATCGCACTTAACAATCGCAGCTTGACGCTAATGTTGCCGAATTTACGATAAGCCATCTCAGAGACGATCAACAAATTAAATACTATTTCCAACATAAATGCCAGTTCAAGGTCAAACTTCAAGTTCCCATCGTAAATTGCTCTGTCATTTTTCAATTTTAATGGAAAAAAAAAAGGTTTTCACAAAAATATTTACGTGCCTATGCACAATAGAAACGGCCCCCTCATCTCGGGTGGTACTGCCATTGACCACGAAATCGACCAAAACGACAGAGAAGCGAAAGAAAAACCTTTAATGGATGAGTTAACTCACGTGTGCTGGCAGGTAACATATATTTTGACTTTGAGATTTCCTAGCCATCATCGTCAACTGTTACTTTTTTGTGGCATTGTCTGTGGCACTTTTTGGTGCGGTGCGGCGCCCCTCTTACATCACACAATCGTGTACTACAACGAATTCACCACGTTTCGCTGAACACCATACACTCGTACAAGGAAGATGGCACTGTGCTAGAGACTAATTAATCAAAAGTTTCAAAACAAAGCCAAGTATTCGGCGTTGTTAATTGTTACGCAGTAATTAGGCCTAGGCGCATCAGCAACATCATTTTCGTGGAGGAAGTAGGAAATCTACCTAGTATCCACGTTGCGTGTTTGGTGCGAATCGGGTAAAAAAAAGAAGAGGAAACACATTTGGCACTTCTTTTAATTGTTCACAGGTCATTAAGATGTATAGTTAGCGAAAGACGAGAGAAATAAACCCAAAAACCAGTTCTAAGCCGAGATTAAACGATTGCCTAGGTTCGAGGTTAGACTTTTTATATCTTATTCAATAGGGTATATTCATTTTTGGCGCATAGTTTGTAACATGGATATTTCATTCATGTAGACCTTTATATTGGCAACAATTCTTCCGCACATAATGTTGGTATGTCTTCAACGGTTTAGCTGGCATAAGTATTGAAGCTATGCCATAGCAATTTCCTTCTCCAACTTCTCTTTTATCTTCATTGATCAAGTACCTTTGATAATACGTAACAATACAAAGCCCATATTATCCCGGTGATATAGCATGATATGTCAACAAAATTTCATCGCAATCGAAGGAGAAGTTTTTGAGTAAAAGAGCTATAAACATACAAAGTTTTGAACTTTTTCTTTCTTCCTTTTTAGATCAGTGAAAACAGCCATGTACATTTGTCTAGTGAATTTTCTTACGCTTACATTTCGAGTTAGAATGATAAAAAGGTAAACTTTCCGAACCAAAGCTTGTACTAAGCGTAGAAATTACTAAAAAGCCCACTTGTCAAAAAAAAAAAAAATGTTTTCAATATTTTTTCTATGAACTAAAAAAATCGCCTTGATGTATACTGACTGGACTGGTTTTAAAAATGAGAGATAGGGTATCAAACGGTGAGTTGCAGATGATATGTAATCTTTCTGTATGATGTTTCTTGACGAGGTCTTACCTTTCTACAGATGCACACCTCAGATTATAGGAAGTCATAAGTAGATAGTTTCACTTGATCTGTCATAAATTCGATACAGCATGGTTCACTGGGCATTAAGTCCAATACCATCAACTACTACTCCTCAACAACAACACGCTTGAAAGGAGACAAACAACATCTCCTCAGCCACATGTAGTAATGTACGCACCAGACTGAGGCGCGCTTACATAACACATCATCCGCAAAGCTGGAAGACCGGCTCTCGAGTACCTACAGAGCAGCAATCTCGTGATCACTTTACAACAAGTGACAAGTAGACGACTTTCACTGACATTATTACGCTGCCGACAATGATGGTATTAAAGGCAAATAAAAAAAAAAACGAAACCTAACCCAGTTTCCCTTCGGACCAAAAGTTGTGTGTCTTTCGAAACCAGTTTGTGTTTTGGTCTCTCGTCGTTGACTCGAGCAGCAGGCGAAGGATGAGAGGTAAATTTAAATCGCAAAGAAAAAATACATGTAACCATGCACAAGAACAAGTTCAAAGGAACCACAAACAACAGGACGGGCACACAAAAAAACAAAAACTGAACGAAAACAACATTCTGTGCCGGAGGATTCTCGTAACAGGAGCCACTCTTGGGAAACATGAAAGATATGTACAGTGGGGTCGTAGTGTGCGAAAAATGTCAAGTATGCTGTTGAGCTAGAAACTTAAAAATGTAATGGGAATGAACTAGTATTTCAAGATGCTGGCGCACATTAAATGAAGAAATTAGTGGCAGCTGTCAGGTACAGAAAATAGAAAATAATATACTGCGTGGGTAGAATGCGAATAACGCAGTCTTGTAGCTCAAGGAGAAAAAACTTTCCACACAACATGACGAGATTTTAACAGAAGCTGGTAACTGGTTCTAAACGCGGAAAGCGGACGAAGGCTTCTTGAGAGATTCCTAAATTTAGAGGCAATGATTGCTAGTCATATTCGGTCTAGTAGTCGATCCAAGATCAGGGGCTGAATCGCAGTATCCGTGAACGGATGACTGGTCACGTAATTTAATTTAATTTATTTCTTCATAACAAAGTATGTACATTGAGATTTATAATCTTTTGTAGTACTATTTTGTATTCAGGGTTATCGCGAATAAATTTTTCCTCTGAATTTTTCCCCCGAACAAATACTAGGTACCTTCAAAAATAGGGAAAAAATTCATCGGGGAAAGATTAAATATCGCAATTGCGTTGAAAATTCTCCTGAATTATCATCCATGATACCTATTTCTTTTCCGCGGAATTATTTCCTCTTTTTTGAAGGCACCTAATTTTTCTAGCAACAAGATACTTACAAATTACGTGACGAGCCATCCGTTCACGTATATGGCGATTCGACCACAGGATTTATAACGTGAATGAGGACCCACCAATGTGGTTTAGGGCTTTGTGGAACTTCTCTTTTTTGCAGAAAACGAACGAATTGCAAGTCGAAACCCACAAGTTGTTTACCACATTATAACAGTTCCCATCGAAAATTCTATAAAACGATGATTGATGTCAAAATTCTGTTGCCTGGGACAAACCCAAAAAGTGCAGTGGATTTCGGTGTTAAGAACGCTCTACGAATAAATTCGAGAAGTCTGTCACTTAACTGAGTAAGCGGCTTCAACATTTGGCAAGACATTTGGAGATCAAGTCAGTTGAAGTTTGCCTCTGAATAAACATAGACACGACTCATATTCTTGTGAATGTCCCACAACTTCTGACACAGATAGGTTATGAGCATGCGCTGGAACTGGTCAGATTTTTTTCAACACTTGACATGCCGATATGGTAGCGTACGACCCACTATGTGTCATCAATGTCCTTGCAAATTTCATGCGAATGGGGTTCAAATTCGATGGGCCAACATTAAGTAACTCTCTTGTGTAAGAAGAGAAGTGTTTCCTGTTATTTTAAACGAATTCAGTTTAACTTTTTCTCCTCAGTTTTCAATTTTCAACGAGAACGACAAAATAGGAAAAAGAAAGGTAAAAACCGATTTTTTCGATTTAACCGGATTCTTTCGATTTTTTTTCCTGTCTGGTCGGGAAGGTAACAGTTCGGAAAAATTACAGAAAAAAGAAGGAACAAATTCAATAAAGATTTGATTGCAACACGTTGTATTGAGAGTAAACTACATTTCAGTGTCGATTTTGATAGTTTTAAGGAAACCCCTACGTTTTGATGTTTCTCCAATTTTTTCCAACATTTGAGCAACAATCGGTTTTTTTCCGGATTTAGGAGACTAAGCAATAGTTGCTGCATACTTACTAAACTTGAAACCCCTGATGACTGCTTACTTGGGATTTACAGTCACTTTGAGTTGAGATTTACATACATAGTTGGGATTTGCACAGTTTCGAATCTGGCGTCTGAGACATGCCTATCCAATGTACCTCGTGGAAGTTTCTCAGTTCTTTTACGTTGATTCCTGATTTACAACAATCGGATTGGTAGATAGATATTTGTCAGTTGCACCAAATTTAGAACTTGTCAATCGGAAGCTCTTAGATTTGCTGCATTTAAACATAACCACAAATAATATATCTAATCAAAGAATGACTTTTGGTGCCCCATCAACAGATTTGGCGAACTGGTAACTTTTCTGCCAACTACTGCCGTTAGTCACGATTATTTAATGCCCACCACTTCGTTCTTCAAAATGCTATCAAAACTTTGGAAATGAGCAGTAATCTCTGGATTCCCGCAGAAGACCAACTAAAGATCGTGGCAGCTGATCGAGTTAATGAAATAGACTATACAAGTTTGTTGGTAAAGATCAGTGCTGAAAATATACTGTGTAGCTGACTTCTTAAGAGCTACATAGATCCGCGCTGAATTCGTTTCATTTTTAAACGATAAACTATTCAAGATCATACCACTGAAAATTTGCGTTATTTTAAGATCGCTTTGAGGAGTTTATGAATTTTTTCGAGATTAGGTTAGGTTAGGTAGATGGGTGCCTTGTGACAAGGAGTCACTGCTCACTCAAACCAACAGTAAGGGTCCATTGTGCCCAATCATTTAACCCTGGAAACGCTGTAAAGAAAATCCGCCGTAAGAACCACCCAGAAAGGGATATGAATCTCAGGAGGTCCGCTAGCTCAACACTACCCAAGTCCTCCAGCTCCGAGAAGAAGTAACTACCAAGAGTCCTCATTCTTCTGACAGTCACACAAAAGGTGACGAACAGATTCAATTTCTTCTTTGTCCCTGCAACTTCTGCAATAGTCATTTTGCAGCACACCGAGTCGCTCCGCGTGAACGCCAATGGCACAATGTCCAGTAATTATGCCAGAAATGACCCGTGCGTTACAACGACTAAGTTTTACCAGAGAGGTTGATCTCTTCTTGCTGTAGGCCGGCCATCGCCGGCGTCTGTTTGCTCGACCGGTGGCTTCATCCTCTATTTTTTTCCGCAAGGATCTGATTGGGGTTGCTACAGAGGGGAGGGCCCGCGATAAGTGCAGCGCCGACTCTTTCCTAGCAAGCTCGTCAGCCCTTTCGTTACCTTCGATATCCATATGCCTTGGTACCCAGCAGAGGGTCACCGTATTGGGTTTAGATATCTCGTTTAAGAGTGATTTACAGCTTCTCACGAGCCTCGACCTAACTACGGCAGAGTCCAGAGCCTTAACGGCTGCCTGGCTGTCTATATAGACAGTGATCGTTTTACCAACGATATTGCTCTCGCGTATAATTTCAGCAGCCTGTATGATGGCTGCGATCTCGGCCTGGAAGACGCTGCAGTCGTCGTTTATTCTAAAGGAGCGGTTTATTCCTAGGGCCTCACAATAAACTCCGGCTCCCGTGTCAATGTCCATCTTAGAACCGTCGGTATAGAAAGCCAACTCCTTTTTCTTTATGGTTCTTCGATTTTTCCAGTATATTCTATCGGGAATTCTTGTAGTGAATCTCCTTTCGAATGCTAGCATCGGGTTCCCGTCAATCCGCTGGTGATCCCCCATCGGGACAGAATGGAGGCATGGCCGTAAAGGCTTGATGACCACAACTGGCCTTCTCTCAGTCTTACAGCGGCTTTAGCCGCCAGACTGCTGCAATATATGTCAAGCGGAATGAAACTAAGCATGGTTCCCATTGCCGCTGTTGGTGTTGTTCTGCACGCCGCCCTCTGGATTTTGGTGAGGTTTGAAAGCTTGTATTGCTTCTCAAGTGCCGTCCACCATACTAGTGAACCATATGTGAGAATGGGTCCTACAACCGCCGTGTATATCCAGTACACCACAGCCGGTTTAAAGCCCCACATATTGCTGAAAGCCTTTTTGCAGGTGTAGAAAGCTACGCTTGCTTTTTTAACGCGTTCGGCAATATTTTCATTCCAGTTAAGTTTGGAATCAAAACTACGCCCAGATACCGAGCTGAACTTGAAATACTTAGTTCAGTGCCACCAATATTTGGGGGTCTGACGGTAGGGATTGATCTCCTCTTAGTGAAGAGAACTACCTCCGTCTTTGAAGGATTCACTCCCAGCCCTTTGCTGTTCACCCAGTTATCCACTAGTTGTAGCGCGAAATTGAGCCTTTCACTTAGGACTGGAGGAAATTTTCCCGAAACCAGGATAACGACATCGTCCGCATAGACCGTCACGTTGAAGCCGTTTTCCTTCAGTATTACCAAGATCTCATCCACCACAAGGAGCCATATTAGCGGGGACAAGACTCCATCTTGGGGTGTTGCTCTGCAGACCCTTCTCCGGATGGTTACATCTCCTTGCGTTGAAGATATAATCCTTGATTGAAGCATTTGCGCAATCCAGTTACAGAGACCGGTGCTGAGATGTGCTCTGTGCAGACTGTTCAGGATCGCGTTATAGCTTACGTTGTTGAACGCTACTTCAATGTCCAGGAACGCCCCAAGAGTGAACTCCTTGAAGTGAAGGGATCTTTCTATGCTCGATACGACCCGGTGGAGGGCCGTGTCTACCGATCTGCCGCAGATGTATGCATGTTGCTATTTAGATAGGTAATCATCGCCGATCACACCTCTTATATATACATCTATCAAACGTTCCAAAGTTTTCAGCAAAAAAGGACGATAGACTGATAGGTCTCAGGTCTTTTGCGTTTGTATGGCTCAGGAGAGATTAGGAAGATCGTTGTTCATTTGAAGGAGCATTAATAATAATATATCGGTTATGCTTATGCGCTATTCCTTGCACTTGTGCTGCCCGTTCTCTGATCCACTCAGGCCTATTCCAGACATTTATTTGAATGGAACAGTGCTTCTCAAGTGCGAAAAGTTCAAATATCTGGGATCTATGATCAATAGCAAAGCAACTTGTGATGACGACATCAATCATCGTGTAAGCGTAGGGTGGATGAAGTGGCGAGAAAATTCCGCTATCTTCTGTGACAGAAAAATGTCCCCTAAGTTGAAAGGAAGGCTCTACACCGCAGTTGTACGTCCAGCGCTCACATACGGTTCACAATGTTGGACGATGTACAAAAAGTATGAGAGTAAATTAACGGCAGCTGAAATGAAGATGCTTCGCATGACAGCAGGAGTGACAAAGCTTGATCGAATAAGAAGTTCGAAGATCCGTGGAAGCTTTCACATCAAGGAAACCATCGTACAAAAAATAGAGCGCGACCGGCTCAGTTGGTATTGCCACGTTCAAAGAAGAGATCATTTGAACCCTGTTAAAAAGCAAATATCAATGCACGTTGCAAAGACATCGAGATGTAGGAAAGGTAGGCCTATAAGCGCCTGGATCAGACAAATGCGACGACATCGGCATTTCATTGGCCTCAGTAACCGAGTGATCCAAAATCGGCAGGCCTGCCGATATTTTCTGAGGTCAAATAGGCGAACCCCACAGGTGGATCAGTAGAAATGCGGTGAAGTGGGAGAGTTGTGATCCCTTGTTTTCGAATCATAGCCTCGCTGATAAAAGGAAGAAGAAGAAGAACTATTCCTTAACCTTGGACTTCCTTTGTTGCTTGTAACTGAAGTGATCAATGTCAGGAATACAGAGCAGTTTATTGATCGAAAGAAGATAATTAGTTTTGATGATCTTGAACGAGTATAATGGTTGATCACTGCTGATCTTGTCAAATCTGTAAACCAACTCCATCTCTTTTTAAACTTTGGATGAACTGTTCTGCTTTTATCTGAAGTGATCAATATCAGTTTATCGATCGAAAAAAAAAATCGGGTGACCTTGTATAATGGTAGATCACTAATGATCTTGATAAACTGTGAAGGAACTTCTCTGCTTGTATCTGAAGTGACCAATATCAGGAATACAGACCAGTTTAACGATCGGAATAAGTTTGTAAGTTCTGGTGATCTTGCATAATGGTAGATCACTAATGATATTGATAAAGCTGTAACCCAAATCAAACATTGGGCGACAGACTATTTCCGCCATCAAAAGAAGCTAATAGTAGATCACTACTGATCTTGTAAGCTAAATCAAACTTTGTAAGAACTTCTCCGCTTGTATTCCTATCTGAAGTGGTTAATATCAGAAATGCAGACTAGTTTGGTGATCTTGCATAATGATAAATCACTATCAACTCACTCTGTTCCCATTCTTTTAAGATTTGTCTTATAGTTAACTTTTGACTAAGTGTATACTTTCATTTAAATTTAAAGTAAACTTTTACGATTACCTTTACTACTTAGAAATATTCCCAATCCCACCACGAACCCATAAAATTTACTGTAAATCTAACAAATATTTCTCTTTTCTCTTTTCAGGTAAGTGCTCACAGCAATCATTCATCCGATAAACGAAATTGAACCCACCACGGTATGGTAAGAGATTAATCATCGTTGACCTCACCCTGTAACTCTCAAAAATGTGTGTTAAAGCTTCGTCGTTGTCGTTACGTTGAACCCATAAATTCTCATTAACCTCCGTGGTGTGTACTTAGAATACACAGACAGACTTACTGTGTGTGTCTGTACACAATATTTGAACCTCTTCACATGGATCAAGGACAATTTACACACTCTCTGGCAGCACTTATCTGCACTCGTGCACCCCCGGTCGTATAATTACTATCTATGTGTAAGGGTGTTTCCTTTCGTTTTTTTTTTTTTTTTTACGATATTAGAGGGCCATAATGGCGTCAATTTAGTGGCGGTGGTGGTGGTCGTAGGTAGGTTAGAGATACAAAATTTACAATCTCATAATGAGGAATTATTACCGAGCAGCTCCTGTGTACAGTTTTGAATTTTTCACGTTCTCCCTTCTGGTCAGTTCTCGTCTACGGGTCCTATTGCATAATAAATCATCCAACAGGTGTAAGATGATGGCCCATAAAAGCCAGAGCGGAAGTAGGATAAGATAAAGTCCTCTCGAAGAACAAAGGACAACGAACGGCTCAAAAGGTCCGCCACTGGTTTGTGCACATAATGAAATTTCGTCCCTCATCCTCTCGAGTGCAATAAATTATGTCTGAGTGCTGGTCGCCGCTACTGCCACCATCGCTAGCTTCTACTACTATCGCCGCTCATAATGGACATCTCACATTCACTTTGTTTCGGTGGAGGAGGTCCTTTTTTTCTTTTGGTTTTCTCTTTTCTTTTCCATCCGGAGACAGGAAAACAATTTTGTGGTCCTTTTTAATAGTTCTAGAGGGATTTTGCATACCACATAGAGCAGCGGTGGAGGAGTTGGGTTGAGGGCCGCGGTTCAATGAAATTATTTTAATGGAGTCGGCATTAAAATTGTTTTGGCGTGACTTTTATTTGCTTTTGGCCGTTTTTTTTGCGGCTCATTTTTGATAGAATTTAGTTTGGAGTGCTGTCTTATGTAGGGTTAGGACGAGGGGGGTGGTTATAACTTTTTATGAAGTGACCCTAAAGTTTTTAATATTTCTTGAGGGGCTATTAGAGTGCGAATTTGTGTTTGGATAAAAAGATACAGGCAGTGGGGACGAGGGTGAGAGAGGTCGAAAAGTTGTCTTGAGTTAGAGAAAAGTTTTGCGTACGTTTGTGAAAATTTTCACAAAGAGAAACGTCGAAAGTTTACAGTGTTAAGTTTTGTTAAGTTGTTTGTAAAACTGCGGGGGTGGGCAAGGATTTTTTGATAATTGGAGCGTTGTGGGGGGTGGATGACGATCAATCATTTAGTGAAACACCCGAGGGGATGGAAAATCAATGAATAAACTAAATTTTAAACCAGAACCCTCTTCAAAGAGATGGCGTTTGTGGCATTGCGTACATTTGGGAGTTATTTAATCTATTTGATGGCTTCTTGCTGACAAGGGGACGACGGGGTCTTCTGAAAGGCTTTCAAATCATAAAAGTCGTATTCTTCACATTATCGCAGGTGATCAACTTCTTGGATGTCTATTTGTCATCGGAATGTCTTTTGCCGGATAGTCGCACTTGGATGAATAGATAACGCTCTCAGTTAAGTTGACGGAGTTTGCGGGATATGCTTCGATCGAGAGTTTATTTGTAATCCCGTCCAAAGGTAACGAAATGAATCAGCTATGTTAAAGTCCAAGATTAGTATAAACCCGAGGAAAGCCAATCTTGTGGATTTAAAGTGTTTCGAATTCCCTGAATGGACGAAACTAACCAGAAATATGCTACGCTAAGCTATGGATAGTTACATCAATTCGAGAAGACAAGACTGACTATTAAAATTGTTAAATAAGTCAGACTTAACTCGACTTAAGACTAGCTCTGAGTTCCTGATCCTTAAAGCATATCTTTGTACATGAGACCTGCTTCTGTCCCATTTATTTGCCCACGCTTCTGCCGTCAAGTATCTTGTGGTAGGCTTCAGCTTTCATTCCTTTCTCTCAGGTTTGAGTTACCATTTACACTCTTCATTTAAGTTCTTTCAACATGACTGTTATAGTATTTTTAACAACATCCAATATATCCTTCGATGACAGCATGCGTTTCACGATGCTCTAGCGCTATTGTTTATCCTACTGTTTCTTCTAGGCTTCTACGTTCTATGATAAATTCCGGACATTGGATGAATACGTGTTCCCCATCTTCATTGTGTTCGAATCTGTAAATATAGGGTCGATAGCAGCAGTGTCATATTATTAACTGACTAAGGTAGAAGTCGACATCTCCCAGGTGTCAGTTTACTCATGTTGTCTGGTTCGGCACATATTACCTTTGTGGACTGAATCCATCTTTGTTACTATTCAGTCATACTTCGAAATCGTTCGTATTTCTTGTTGTGTTTTCAAGATGTTGTTTGAGTGCCCCGGTCTAGCATTATTAACTGGAAGTAGCTAAAAAGCCTGCAACCTTGTAACTTGATAATTGAGTGTGTTTTTCGGAAAATGTTTAGATTCTATCGTAGAATATGTTTTAAAAACGGGATTTACTCGATAACAGTGCTCGAAAAACTGCATCGGTTGTTTGGCGGTGAAGCTCCAAGGATGGTCACTGTAGGAGGGTGGTTCAATGAGTGTGGTTTGCTTAAGAACCAAACATAAGAGGGGTATCCGTCACAGTAAACATTCTAGAATCCATCGACGCCGTTCAAAACATGATGAAGGTGAAGAAAACATGAAAAGGAAGGCAACCGATGTATCGACATGAACATCGAATCATCATTGAGTTTATCTATGGCCCGCATAAAGTCAATCCTGCATGAGCATCTGGCCATCAGGAACTGAGGCACAATTTGACTGATGTCCAAAAGAAGGCGCGAGTTGGCTTGAAGAGAAGACTGCTCAAGATACTCAACCAAGGCCAGTCAAAGGCAGTGTTTGACATTTCAACCGATGCCGAAACTTGGGTTTACTGTTGAGTAATATTTTGAATTTTCTCCAGCATCCTCTAGACACAACCCTCGTATGTTTCTCCTCAAAAATTGAAACAAAAGCACCTTTTCTGTTTCATAAGCGATATGTCATCTATATTCTTGGCAAGATCACAGATCGGTCGCTAGATGTCGAAAAAGTAAAGGCATCACTGTGCTAGTCAAACGATTCGAGTTATACATGATATTTAAAAAAAAAATATTAGTGAGTAATAAATTTTTTGTCAACGACAAGATCACTGATCGCTTCGTAACTAGGCAAAAGTGAGGATCACGTTGATGATCAGTTTTCTTTTTAAAGTGATGAAGATCAAGATTTTCGACGTTCAAAACCCTTTTTTGTCTGGCAAGATCACTGATCAGCCAATCGTACAGCGAGCTCTATCCTTTCAGCATACATATGCAGCAATGAGGCCAGGTTTTGTTTATAAGTCCATATCATAAATTCTATACATTCCACTAACTTGGCGGGAGGTAAATGTGGTGTTTATCCCTAAGCTAGGTAACAAACCCAGCGAGCTACACAAATCCTACCGTCCAATCAGCTTGACATCGTTTTTCTTGAAAACCATGGAAAGACTGCTAGACTTACACATTAGAGGCATTCTTGAAAAGACTATACCTCTGCACTCTAGTCAATTTGCATACAGGAAAGGTCGATCTACGGAAGGCGCCCTTCACTATCTCGTCACAGAGATTAAAGTTGCCTACCGCTCCAAAGACATCGCCCTTTGTGCATTCCTTGACATAGAAGGTGCTTTTGATAACACTGGTTATGAATCCATCACTAGTGCTATGAGACGCAGGGGAATAGACGAACCTACTACCAGATGGGTTAGGAACATGCTCGATAGCCGCATAATAACATCTTCGTCTGGAGAGGTCTCTGTGTGTCTCTGTCTCCGCGGCTAAAGGCTACCCCCAAGGCGGCGTCCTCTCGCCTCTTATGGTCACTCGTGGTGGATGACTTATTGAACACACTTCATAGTTCAGGTTTCACAACCATGGCTATGCAGATGATCTGGTGATCTTCATTAAAGGCAAACATGAAGACAATGTGTGTCAACTCATGCATAATGCACTCCTTGTAGTCTCGGACTGGTGTACTGGGGAGGGCCTATCGATTAACCCCAGCAAGGCAGTCGTTGTACCGTTTGCAAGAAGAAGAACGCTGAATATTGGCTCAGTGACTCTAAACGGCACAACAATCAATTTTTCCGATGAGTTCAAATATCTAGGAATTGTCCTGGATAAGAAGCTTAACTGGAACTCCCATATTAAGCATAAAATTGCCAAGGCGACTACTGCCTTGTGGGCCTGTCGCCGTATGTACGGCAAGACCTGGGGCCTGCCTCCAAAGGTCATTTTCTGGTTATACACCACGGTTGTACGACCCATGCTGACATACGCGTCCGTAGTCTGGAGGTCACAACCATTAATAAACTCACAAAACTTCAAAGACTAGCTTGCCTCAGCATCACATGTACTATGCACACTTGTCCCACAACAGCCATTGAAGCCATAATCTGACTTACTCCGTTACATATATGTATAAAAAAAAGTGGCAATCCACAGTGCAGTTAGTCTTAGAAAATCAGATGCTAATAGTACACGGGATCACGTGGATCTCATGGAGCTATAGTCGGACTTCCCTGAGCTAGACATGCTCAGCACGGTCTCCGACTTTACGCCTAGATCACTCTTCTTTGGTAGAAGGTATGAGATTGTGATCCCAAGCCGTGATATATGGAATAATGGCTGACCGTCGCTTGATCCAAAAGGTATAGTGTGGTACACCGATGGATCAAAAATGGATTCAGGAGTTGGCGCCGGTGTGTATGGACCCAACCATAAAATTTCGAAATCACTCGGAAAGAGTCTTAGTGTTTTCCAGGCCGAGCTTTACGCCATTGAAACTTGTGCTAACATTCACCTGCATTCAGGCATCAAAGGTGCCTCTATCTATATACTCACCGATAGGCAAGCGGCGCTCAAAGCACTGATCTCCCATTTCATAAGTTCAAAATCAGTTCTAAGCTGCTTCGACAGCTTACAAAATCTGTGCCGACACAATACAGTAAAAGTGTGGTGGGTACCGGGTCATGTAGGCGTTGACGGCAATGAAACTGCAGACCTGCTAGCTAGGAAGGGCTCCTCTGAGTTGTTCACTGGACCTGAACCCTTCTGCGGGATACCCGATTCCGCCTTCAAACTTACCCTAAACATTTGGGAACGCAGCACGTGCATCTCCCACTGGAATAACTCCCAAGATCTCAGGCATGCTAAAAGAGCTGTCTAACCCTTCCAAAGACAGGCAGTTGATATCCTAAAATACGGCAGAAATGACATAAGAAGGCTTGTGAGATTCCTTACCAGTCACTGTCAACTTCTCTACCACCTTAACAAAATGAGAATTTCGGAGGATATCACCTGCCGCCTCTGCCTAGAAGAGGACGAAACCGCAGAACACATACTATGTGAGTGTATAGTATTAGGAGAAGCTTTTTCCTTAAAGAGATCATATCTCCAATAGATTTAAGGAACTCCTCCGCAGCCGTAATTATCGCTTTCATAAGGAGAGTAGAAGTACTGCTGTCCTAAAAGTGGCCTATGGCACAATAGATCTCCTTGGTCGCAGTGCCTACACGCCATTTGGGCGTGGCCACACACCTGTTAAAAAAAAAAAAAAAAAAAAATCATAAATTATAAAGGATAGGCAGGGATCTGTTGATAAAACCCTCGTTCTACGCTTCCGTCAATACCAGGAATTCCTTATGCACTAGGACTTAACTTTCATGTAAGATTTGGAGCCATTTCCGTTCGTCAAACCATTTTTAGGCACTCAGCTTTAGCGTTAATACCTTAAAAAAAAAAAGTTATCTGCGTTTGCTAGCCCTTTACGCAACCCTAGTCTCTCTACTATCTCCTCTGCAAACGCTCGTTACCTTACTTGATTCCAACTCCGCTCTTTAAAAGGACAGATACTTGCTGCTTCTTTTCCTATGAAGGATTTGCTCTACTCTTTTCTGTCTCGGCAGAATGTCAGGTATTGCCGTCGGCAGGCGTTACTTTTCTGTATCTTGATAAGTCCTCTTGCTGGTCTACGGGTTGGTCTCCTTTGACGAATACTACTGTTCGCTCTTAGATTGGTGTGACTGGGATCGGAATATCTTCAGGATTGCAACATTTTTTCACCCTAAGGCCAGCAAAAACTAAGCGAATCGTGTCAACAAAGCCTATTGGAGTAGCATGGATCATGATCTCTTATAAGACGATGAATATGTAGCGTTAGTTTATTAATGCTACGTCCAAACAGGGTGACCTTGCCAGGGCTAATTGTTTCAGTCGTCATATGCTTTTTAGCTAGTCTTTAGACGTACTTACAGGATGGTGTGAAAAGATGCCAACTTGTGAATGCATAACGCCTCAGTGATAAGTGCAATCTGATGCCATGACAACATTTTTACATCAAGGATCCTTCACGCATTGTAGGCTTAATACTTAAAAACTTCATTTGTGGTTGTGAGCAAAAGTGAGTAACAAGCACAACAAGACCTTGAGTGTAGCTCTCCTCTGAGGAAGTACTGGAATTATTCCTTTCGCTGTAGGTTGATTCAAAATTCCTTTTTTTGTCCTGTGCTACAGAAGATTACATGGAATTGATATTTAGAAAGCTCGTTCCTGAAGTACTTGCTTAGGAGGTATAGGTTCCATTAAAAGTATAAAAATAAGTTACTTTTGTATCTTTGTCTGAAATGGTAAATACAAATGGAAACAGTCGAAAGAGAGCAGTAAGGACGAGGGCGGCGCACATAAATATTCAATGAGAGTTATTCAATCCGATATTTTTCTTTGGGGTCCTTTGTTTGGTTTTCAATTAAAAGTAAGACCGAACAATGGTGGAGGCTTGTCGTTTTTTTTTGTTCTATGCCAAGTTGTGTTTATTCACGGCGGAATAAATAAGGTTTACGTGGGGTGAGGAGAGTTTGCTTTGAACTATCTAATCCCCTTGTAGGCATGGGGAGAAAGTTAACTAAGTTTTGTTTTGTAAATACAAGGCAATTTCTTGTGATGGGTATATTAGGTTGGGGGATGGTGTAGACACCATTGCTCGACTGTCATTTGGGAGTTTATTGGATCTTTTATTCGGATGTCAGAAGTCAGACAGATGACGTAATACGGATAAAACAGACAATAAACTGGGGTAACTAACTGGGACATGTTTTGTGTGTCTTTAGGGAGACGAGTTCCTCCAGAGATTATTGTCTCGCAGAATTTACAGAATAAGTCATGTCAACTTGTATTAACAGCGAGTTACGATACGGTACGATGTTTGAGGCCCAAGTACACTGCGAGCTGTAAAGTATATTGTGCTGGCCCAATGGTTAACCAGAAGCAAAATTGACACTTGGTAAACCTCAATAATGCATTGGGTTCCAAGTTCCAGGTGGAAAGCTGGCCCATGATGTTAGATGAAGTAACCGTTTCCTTTTGCCCCCTGGGCATTCAAAAACAATGTGCTCTGCTTATTCTCTGTGTTTCCCGTAGAGTCTGCACATGGCTGTATCTGACTGTCCTGAGTGGACAATGTCCGGTTAGGTCGCCCGCTAGAAAAATACAAATATGTGGCGCAACAGCTCTTTAAAGTGCCAGGGCCTAGCTTTTCGCAATCACTCATGTTGCGTGCGTTATATTTTTCACACGAATGGAAGGGACCTACAGTTTAATGCCGAATCCGAACGGCGATTTGAGAATGTTTGTCAGACGCTCGCGAGAGGTGGGACCGTGAAAAAACTTTTTGGTATTTTCTGGAATTCGAACTTGGAACCTCATGCATAGTGATCCGACACACTAACCACTTACGCCACGTCGCCCGCTAGAGCAAATCCTCTTTGCTGAGTTCAAGTAGCTTGCTTGCTCTATTTGTATTTTTTGGATCTATGAACTTGTTCGCTTGTCTTAGGCCTCTTTGGTTGGGCCAGTATTTGGCGAGTCCTTCAGCTTCTCATTGTGTAATTGTGGAGTGGATACAAATGGGTGGTACCTGGAAGTAAAGTTCCGGGCCGACGAGTGGGTACCCAGGGGTTCTCCTTCCCAGACAGTCTGCTCGTTCGTTTTCCTCAACCCCTTCGTGTCCAACGATCCATGTTATGGCTAGCCGGCTTGTGGACACGAAACTCTTAAGGAGGTCGAGACAGAACCACATGAGATTTTTCCCTACCGTAAAGGAATTAATGGCCCTGCCCAAATAGATATACGTAGATGCAGATTGCGGTAGTGTTTCTCCACAGGCATTGCCGAATGCAAAGTTCATCACATTTTTTTTTTTTAGGTTCCGAGGCCGCCTCTTGGGCTCTTCTTAGGGCTTCTGCTCTTCGCAGCGCATTCTGCACACATACTATGAGCAGATCTCCATCCACTCGCCCTCTGATCGTGTCATGTGACTAACAAGATTTTCTGGACACTGCATGCTCCGCGTCCTCCTCTTCGTTTGGACATATTGGACACAGGGGCGAACTATCGTGTCCAAATCTATGGAGGTATTTCCGGTAGCCACCGTGTCCGGACAGGAACTGTGTGAGGTGGTAGTTACAGTTCCCCCTCGCTCTCTCTGTCCATGATTTTATAGTGGGAATGAGCTTGTGGGTCCACCTGCCTTTGGTAGAACTGTCCCACCTGGTTTGCCACAGCGTTGCTGATGCTGCCCTTTCCTCCTCCTTAATCCTTTTTGCCTCTTGCCGGTTCGAGGGACGTCTAAGGTATACCCTCTGCATCTCTTCAGCGAGGATGTCGATTGGGACCATCCCAGCTAAAACACAGGCTGCATCGTCGGAGATAGTTCGGAAGCCGCTGATCACTCTGATTGCGCAGAGCCTGTGAGCTGATGATAGCTTCTTCCTGCACTCATTTGTCGCCAGTGCACCTGCCCATATCGGGGCAGCGTATAGAAGTACCGAGCTGACCACTCTAGACAGCAGGATCCTGCGGGCGTATCCAGGCCCGCCGATGTTCGGGAGCATTCGGGAGAGTGCTGCCTGCATCAGCAATGCTTTCTTACTGGATTACTCGACGTGGGCTTTGAAGCGCAGCCTGTTGTCGAGCATGACTCCAAGGTACCTTAAGGATTCTTTGGACCTGATTGTCTGGTTTCCGACCCGGAAGCTGGCGTATTCCACCTTTTTGCGGCTGGTTATTAGGACAGCTTCGGTCTTGTGGGCAGCTAGTTCCAGACCGGTAGACTCCAGCCATTCCTTTATTCTTATAACTGCCTCATCCGTTTCAGACTCCACCTCGTGTACGTGCTTGGCTACTGTAACCACTGTGATATCGTCAGCGAAGCCAATTACTTTGACTCCCTCGGGTAATGTTAGTCGCAGAACTCCGTCGTACATAATGTTCCATAGAAGAGGTCCCAGAACCGACCCTTGCGGGACTCCCGCGGAAACACTGTAGTGCTTAACGCCATCGTCAGTATGGTATCTTAGCTTCCTATTGCTGAAGTAGTCCGTGACTATCCTCAGGAGGTAGTATGGTGTATCCATCCTGGCCAGGGATCTCCTAATGAATGACCAGCTTGCCGAGTTGAACGCATTTTTGACGTCGAGCGTTACTACTGCGCAGTATTTCTTCGTCCCCCATTTCCACCTTTTTCCTTGTATTGCTTCAGTTGCTATATCCACTACCGCCTTTATGGCATCGACGGTAGAGCGTGATTTTCTGAAGCCGTACTGACAGTCTGACAAGGCTCCGTTTTCCTCCGCCACCGCAAGCAGTCTATTATAGATGATACGCTCTAGGATCTTTCCCAGCGTGGGACCGTGAAATAACTTTTCGTGTTTTCTGGGTTTCGAATATTGAACACATTGAACTCCTTGCATCCAAGTTATGCCGCTTAAGAGATTCTGCAACCTTCCTAAGGCTCCAACAAAATATGCCATTTCAAGGGTGTATTTTTCAATTGCAGATACGGTGAATCAGATACCTTTCTGGCATTCTTGGTTTTTGATCAGTTGCATATGCTGCTCATGATTGTTTTCTGCTTTCATGTTGGCAATTGCTGTAGTTATCTTACGAGAGTTGACGTACCCCGTGACATGATAAGTTGTCGTACTTTGATACCCTCCTTTGACAACTCAGCTCAATTGGTTTGGCATTTACGACAATTGATGAGCAGGCGAAACGAGTAGGTCTTGAAGTAAATGAGGACAAGACTAAGTACACGTTGTCAACAAACCAAAAATTAGCTGCTCAAAACCTTGGACAGAACGTCATGACTACAACTTCGAGGTAGTTCAGGAGCTTACCTTTCTCTTAGCAAACATAAACCCCACAAATGACACCTTCGTGAAGATCTGACGTAGAATAACCCTAGCAAACCGCTGCTACTTCGGTTGGCCAAAACAACTGGGTTCAAAACTCCTAGCTCGACGTACCAAATTAATGCTCATTTTACCAGTTTTGCTTTATGGCGCCGAGTGCCGGACGATATGTAGGAATCTAGAGACAATATTGGGTACCTTTGAACGAAAAATACTTCGTTGGATATTAGGTCCCATATGCGGGCGAATGGAGTAGAAGACACAACCACGAACTCTTTGAGTGGTACCAGGATGTGGATGTAGGCCAAAAAGCGAAGACACATTGACTACATTGGCTTGACCACATCGAGCAAATGGACAACAACGCTCTAGGCAAGAGAATCTTTGAATCTCAGCCCACAGGTTCGAGACGGCAAAAAAGACCGAACCTTTGGTATAAAGACTAAGCTGTTCCGGCTGCCAGAAAACTTGGCCTTTACAAATGGAAGCAGAGTGCTTCTGCCTTCCGCAGAAGATGGAAGGCAGCAGTGTCTCAGGCAGAGATTCTTCAAGGCTCGGGAGCCCTTTAAATCAGTAAGTAAGATTTGACACTTAGGTTTCAGTACGTGCTAATTCTGTGGTCGGTGTCCGAACTAGTCGGGGAGAATTTGTTGTGAGTTTTGCATTCGCTTTTGATTTCTAGTACATATTTTATTTCGAGCACGTATTGAGTTACTCTAGGTGGTGTATGGCAGCATCCCTTTTATAAACTTCAATGGATTTGGCTGGTACTTGAACCTGCAACTTACCATTCAGTAATCAAGCACTACACCATGTCATTTCTTCTAACACACCAAATTTCTACCCATAAAGCCTTCGATTTGGTCGTCTGTCCGTTGTTATTATTAGATAAATCGTCTTTATTTTGAAAACTCATTTAGTAGTACATTAAAATACAGGTCAAGCTGTATGACAAGGTCGCACGTGCCTCCGTTTAAACGCACGAAATACGCCTTCCAAAGAGAAATATGTTTATTTTTTCTCAACGTTTTTCAGAAAAAAACGTTAATCGCTGTCAATTTGTCACATGCTGCTTTATTAATTTTAATCGCTGCTACAAATTATCCCTCTGTTATCCCTGTCTCGTCCAAAACGAATAAGACACTTCTTGTTTTTCTTTTTTAATCTAGAGAAATCGTTCTTCACCACAAACGACATATTAAAAACTCAAACTCAGCAACTGAAAAATTTAATTTTACATCCCCCCGACCACGCAAAGTGAAACGAACGTGTATCCTAAATGTTGCCACACTAAATCCAAGTCGACGCATAGCTTAAGGGCGCTCCTACATCCTCTCGTAACAGAGAAAAATTTATTCAAATTTCGCCTACACTTCGCTACACCGCTAAGGGTCAAATTTTAACATAAACAGTGTGCAGTAGGGGACGGAGGAGAAAAAAAAAAAAGATTAAAAAAGCTCTGCGTTACGTGAAAATTTGACTTGAGTTTATCTAGAACTACCCGGGCCAGTCCTGCACCCCGTCCAGCATAGTATCACGTTTTATTTGCATCGTACTCAAAGAAAAAATGTCCCTGACCACCTTTGGGGTTAGTTGGGGGGGTTGGTATGGCGGCTTTATTCTATGGATATTCATTTTTCTCCCTCGGTACTTTTTTTCGGCTGCGTCCTTTTTGTGATGCTTCTGTGTTTCTCTTTCTCCCCTAATATGATGACGAGGAGGGTGGTGGTTGAATTTTACAACATGACTTTAATGAAAAAGAATCATTCTTCCACCGGTTTTACGTAAGAATTGCGAGGGTGGACGTACAGAGATATAGAGGGGGAGACTGCCAGCAGGACTATCGCATCGCATTGCCATAGGTATTTATCTTTGTCCTCTCTCTCGCTCTCTGTATCTTTTCGGCCGACCCGATGACAGTATGTCTTTTTTTTTTTTTTTTTTAAGGACCTCTGGCGTCTTTGTTGTGTGTATCTTGTTGTGTTGACTTACGAGTACGTGTTTTGACATTACGGGTGAGCGTCAGGCCAAGTGGCAGAGCTGTGTAACAAAGAAAAATGTTCCAAGTGGGGTGATGCGCTTTCGTTTGGCGCCCGACCCGACGGCCCCCTTCGCCGGCATTCGAATGCAGGAATGTAGCAATTATTTTGAGAGCTTGAATCTTTTTTGTTTTTGTTTTTTTTTTTAGTCAACAAAAGGTAGAATAATACGACGGAATATATTACGGTCCCCTCGTACGTAAGAAGACCTTTCTTAAACGAATGCCTGACAGGGGAGAGACCACATTTTTGCATAACTCTTTGAAATGGTTCTAGTGACAAGTACGTGTGGGTTTTCGGCTTTAAATAAATGTTTTCCATAAGAACCTAGCGTGTGTACGTAAATTGGAATATTTCGTCAACGAAATCGTCCGTAAGCAGGGGCGCGTGGTGGTGAAATTTAAATTTCAAATAAAAGCATTTGTTTCGGAATTACTTTGAAAGAATGGAAGAGCCATTGGGTTAAAATATTTTACACAGAAAACGTGTCATTGCTTGACAAAAATATTTTGTCCACAAGCTGTGATTCTTTTGTTGCCATAACTGAGAGAACGTCGTCAATGTAGAAGGCCCAACCTAGGCTATACGAAAAGGGCTATGTCCTATTTTCATTGTGGTTCACAGAGTCTCCACTACTCTTACGCACCATCTAATGCGGTTTCGAGTCATGCTCTGGCGGTCTGTATACCGTTTTCCTAGTTTTCTAGATTCCTGCTAAACTGTTGGATAGTTAGGTTTCTCTCCTGTCATCTTATGCAAGCCTATCGAAGAATGTGACCTATCCACTATCACACCCGTCATTCACTGGTGGTGTCTATAGTTTTTTTTTTTTCTTACGAGTATGCTCCGAAAGGCGGTGGTAATCATCAAAAGACCAAGCTGAACCCGTACTAAGCAGCAGTGTGATTCTTAACCACTAAACCTATTTCCTTTTTCTAGTCTTTTCCCTCGGCAGTGGCGCTAAATGCGTCCCAGCTTTCCTTAGGCTTCAACATTTGTCTGAAGCACACATGACCTATCATGTGGGTTATATAAAAGCATCGGGGTTATATAAAAGTTTAGCAGTCCATGTTTCCGGTCTCGATATTGGGAAGGATTTTGTGTGCCCATCTTATTTTCTTAGAGGATTTCCATCTTCGTTATCATTCGATTAACCCGATCACTCTAGCAGTGTTTTTGCTGCTATTCTGTTGGCTTTATACTTCTCCCGTGCTTTTTTTGCTTGTACGTATATGTTAATCAGCATTCTGACTGCTACAGCATATGCCACATCGTACGATGTTGTGCTGATTGCTCTTAGAACATTGGTCCTCTAAACAACTTCTGTCTTCCTCTTAAATGTCTTTATTTTCATCTCCTCGGCCCGGATTTTGAATCCATAGAGGATTATTGTTGCTGCCAATTTGGTGGCAGTTTCCATATTTCGGCCCGCCAATGTTTGGCATTATGCGTGCTAATACAGATGTTGCCTACTATCTTCTCAGCTCGTGCTAAGGTACTTCATATCCGGTTTGGAGACTACAGCATGACCACCAACTGTTTTCTCCTGGAAGAACAGTCCTACGTGTCTTACCCTCACAAACGCTTTAATGCACTGGGTCACATGCCGCGTCTCCTTATTGCAGATCATTCCTGATATCAATGGACTCTGCAGTATCTTTTCTGGCTTTCATTGAACACCGAACATTTTCCTACGTCATCCTGCACAGACGGATTAGTTTCGCAGAAATGCCAGGACTACGGCTAGGCGCAGCCCGCCTCTGTAAAAGCTATCATAAGCGGCTCTGAAATCGATTAAAGGATAGTGGGGTATCGACATTTACAGATGATTTGGTGTATGTTCTCGCAGTCAGTTCAAACAGTTTTGTTGGATTTAAATTCAGTTATAGCTATCCAGACGCTATTCTTTATCCAGAGTAAGAACTAAGAATGTTGTTAGCCAAGCTTAATCCACCTCGGATATTAATGGGCTCCCAGACGGTGCCATCTTTGGTGGATTATGGCTTCGCATTCCATAAGTAGATGTGCTGGTTTGACATAGCCTTGGCAGTTTATACCGACATCTGTCAGATCATCTACTACTAGGCTCCGTATTAGTGGTGAGAGTACTCCTCCTTAGGGACAGCTTCTACTGGTGATGGTTTCCTCTACCATTTCTGTCTCAGCAGTCCTAGTTCTTAGCTAGCTTGGGGTGTGGTTCACTCCTCTCCTTCCAATACCCCTCTTAATTGCTTCAAGGGAGGTATTGTTGAAGACTCCTTCGATGTCAAGAAAGGCGCACATTGCCGTTTCTTTGCTCTCCGGTGTACTCTGAACCCAACTTGTCAGCCGGTAGAGCGTGGTTTTTATGGTTCTTCCTTCTCAGAAAGCGTGCTGATTGTTGTGCACTAACATTTCTTGCTACAGACATGATCGCGTCAATCTCTGATCGAAAGACGTGCCATTCGAAGCTTCGCTTTTGACCGGAATACAACTCTCACAACAATTTTTTTCACGGTCCCACCTCTCGCGAGCGTCTGACAAACATCCGAGAGTATTGTTATCACGAAAACGCTTCTCAAATCGCCGTTCGGATTCGGCATTAAATTGTGTAGGTCCCTTCCATTCGTGTGAAAAATATAACGCACACGACATGAGTGGTTGCGAGAAGCTAGGCCCTGGCACTTTAAAGAGCTGTTGCGCCAAATATTTGTATTTGTTTTTTTTTAATTCCCACAACTTCCTCGATTCATCATAACATCGTAACATTTGATACATAGAAGTATTTTGAAAAATATACTACGTTCTGGAATCATATACATACAAGTATATACCTACCCTAACAGTATAAGCATAAACTAAATTGCCTCCAAAATCCCTCGCCTTTCCCACCCCACATCCGCGCAATGGCAAACCAATTTATCATGAAACAATATAGTAGACTGCCGCCTGATATCAATTTATCATAACACTTTCCCACGAAAATGATACCCTCACTTGATTTGAACAGCACACTTTTCAACATGACACTCCTGCGCCGTCTCTCAGTCCAACAAATCTCACTCAGCAACCATAAATCGTTCGCACCCGAGATAGTACGACGTCATAAAAATTAATGTCAGGATATTTCGCACCATTTACTCCGAACATCCGTGCAGCACACCGCAACAAACATCGTTCTTTCTATTCGCTCTCTGGACAACAGCAGCGGCCCGCCTGTCTATTTCGAAAAAAAAATGAAAAATAAACTCTTCGTGCCACACCCGCGCGACCCGTACCGCCCACCATGGTCTACAAAACAGCGATTCATATTTATAAAGTGAAAAAAGTTCAAGGATAATTGCAGGAATAGATAAAAGCAGATTCAGTAGCTGGACACACAGAGAGGAGGAGAGAACAGAAATGTATAGTTTTCTTATCCCACACACACACACGCATCCACCTGTAGTAAGCAGTTGCAGCGATTAAACTTAATCGATACCGGGGCCAGCAAAATTAGAGCGGAACAACGAACGCAAAAGGAAAAGAGTCCTTTATTACGTACAAAGTACATACTTACTATCCGGGTATCCGCCGACGTGTGTTGTTGGTTCGATGAAGTTGGTATCGTGCCTGGGGAACATAATTTTTCCTACCCCAGAGCGACTAATTGCTCCGGCACAACGTCTGGTTATACACGTACACCACCACCACTGTACTGTGTTAGTGCTTTCGCTTCCCAGACAGATATCCTTCTTGCGATTGTTCTCCTTTTTGAGGTTTGGACGAAGCAAAAAAAAAAACAAAAACAAGCGAATGGAGGTGGTATTGCCAACTTGCCAACGAGGTACCATGGGGATGGGGATAGGGGGGCCAGTCGCCTCGTCTGCTGTTTTATCCTGTCAAGACAAATGCACGCAATAAAACCGTAGATAAAAAGGCGATTTTAGTTCCCGCATGCGATTGTTAATAGCAGGGTTGCCATTTGTGCCCACCTTCAATGGCAGGATGGAATGGAATATGACCGTGAGTGGGGTTGATTGAGTAATTGCTTTAGCTCTAGGGTTCGCACTGGGCCTGGGAACGATTGACGATGGCGGTACGATAATAACGTCGCTCACAGGGGGGCCCCCTGAACAATATTTTGGTGATTTGCAGTTTCATGCAATAGACCTGAAGTATTAAAGTTTGAAAGCCGCAGAGCGGAAATTAAATTTAATTTTACCAAATTAAATGGATAACGGCGGTGCTGCCACTATGCAGAGAGGCCAGGACTATGGGATCGCTTGGCAAATATTCGAAATATTGGTTGGATTGCATGCCAGCTACTGGATGCAAGGACCTGGGGCAACAAATTAATGAATCCGTAATGGTAGTATCTTGTTAATTTGTGGTTGCCAGATAGCCACCGAGAAATGTATGCGTACATGAGGATGTTATTGGAGTTCTGGAGAATACAGTGTAAAGCACACCGTTACTATGGGTATATTCCCTTTGAGAGGATACTTGCGGACGGTTATACCAAGTGAATGTAAAGCTCCCTTGGATTTAGACGAGTGTATGCATGGTTAATACCGAGGCGGTACGAGTACTTTATAAAATCAAACAATGTAATGTATTTAGCAAGGAGAAACCTATAGCCAAAACTTCAAACCAAACTGAAAAATGGGGAAAGGTACTAAGGGGAGGAGGAAGAGAGTGAAGAGAAATAGAATTCGAATTATTTGCCTTGCGCCTTAATATAGGTTCGTGGTAACCATAATTCGTGCGGTGAGAAACAAACACATACCTTAGGTTGCTTGGGTTTGTGTTGAGAGAAATTACTTACAGCAAGGGGGGTCAATCAATGTTCCCAGCTCACAACTGGCGAGTATGTCGGCAATATCATGACGTAAGTTGATCGAACCTGAAGAAATGAGACCCTCTGAACTGCGCTAACTACAGATGTATAAGTCTCCTGAACATCGCATATAAGATCTTGTCTGCCGTATTATGTGAACGCCCAAAATCGTTCGTCAATAATCTGATAGGTCCTTATCAGTGCGGTTTCAGGCCGGGAAAGTCCATCATTGACCAAATATTCACGCTACGGAATATCTTGGGCAAAACCCATGAATATAAAATCGATACGCATCACCTCTTCATCGATTTGAAAGTTGCTTATGATAGCGTGTATAGAGAAGAAGAGGAGTTATACAGAGTCATGTCTAGTCTCAGCATCCCTGCCAAGCTCGTCCGTTTGTGCAGGATGACGATGGAAAACTCTCGCTGATCCATCAAAGTCGGTAAGAACACCGCCGAACCGTTGGATGTCAGAAAAGGTCTTAGACAAGGTGACGCGCTATCATGCGATTGCGATTTCTTTAACATCATACTTGAACGAATTGTACGAAACTCACAAGCCAATACCGGAGGTACAATCGTTTACAAGTTTGTACAACTACTCGCTTATGCCGGTGACATTGGCATGATGAGAAGAACTCAGTGAGGTATTTTCGAGTAATGAGACAGTGACGGCAAATATGGGGGTTGTGATCAATAAGAGCAAAACAAAATATATATGCTGTCTACAAGAAAGGACACCCAACATCGGCGCCTTCGACAGAACGCCACAATAGACAGAGCAGTAGCACAAACAAGTGATTGCGAACATCAACCAATTTGGCGTGCGCAACTGGAGGCAGCTGAAGAGGTTTATTAAGGCCCAAGTCCCGCCCGGACTGTAGCGCCACATATATAAGTAAAGTATGTAATTAAGTTGATCTGTTTCAGATGATACAGGCGAACGCCACAGGCGGATCAGTAGAAATGCGGTGAAGTGGGAGGGTTGTGATCCCTTGTTTTCGGATCATAGCCTCGCTGATAAAAGGAAGAAGAAGAAGAAGTTTCAGATGATACAGTGTAGTAGGTTAAAGTAGCCAACCCTACTTCTTAGACGAGCGTTTCACAAAACCAAGTGTCGATACGACACTGCTTATAATATTGTCGATGTGAGAGCGAAAGTTGAGTTTACTATCACAGATGACACCGAAACGACTAAGGGTACCATCTCCTCGCGAATGAAGTAGACTCCGAAGGGTGGTTGATATTCAGCTCCAGAATATTTTTTAACATCAAGTGGAGAACCTATTCAAGTTGTCCTACAATACAAGGTGGGCCAAAATGTATCATCCTATCGGAAGATGCTATAACTTTTGCAAATGGCAGCAACTGTCGGTTTTGTTTTGATATTTGTGAAGGAAACATGCAAAATACACGTCGACAAGCCATGGAACGCTATACTCCTCAAGATCGCGGAATACTCGTAACTCGTGATTTTCGGTCGAAATTCATCATGAGCGACGACGCTCATTTCCATTTGAACGGATATGTAAACAAACGAAATTTGCGCTTCTGGGGTACTGGGAATCCACATATAATTCACGAAGAGCCATTACATCCACTCAAAAATCACTGCATGGTGCACCATTTACGCCGGAGGTGTCATCGGGCCTCATTTTTTCGAGGACGCCGTGGGTAACACTGGTGAGCGATACAGAACCATGATGAACGAGTTTTTATTGCCGCAAATTGATGAATTGGGACTGGAGGGCATGTGGTTACAACAGGACGGTGCAACCGCACACACAGCTCGCGCGACAATGGTCATTTTGAATGATGCGTTTCCGGGTCATCTTTCGTTTATTGTCAGAGTAAAGATCACCCATGATGGTTGTCTTGAAGGACTCCCAAAGTTCCTATAATGGGCTTAGATACTGGAGATCTAGAAAGAATTCTGTATTGACATTCATTCAAATAGGACTTGAATCACCAAATAAACCGCAGTTGGAAATCAAGAGCTCGAAGGCTTCTCGAGTCGTGAACTAACAACGGCTTATTATCTACTCACACGGTTTGTAGAATTCTTGCAACATTTGGGTGCAGCAATGATCTAATTTAAACACAATTCAGCCAAGACATCCACAGCAGAGAAAATGCTGGTACCTCAATTCAAAACTAAGTGGACTAAACCCTTTTATACAGGCATCTGCGGCTATAGATGTTTGACAATTTGTCAATCTGGAACTGCTAGAAATTGAATATGACATGGAAATGCTCGTATTCTTCGTCTTCATAAGACTACGGCTCATATACCTATATCCGAACAGCGAGAAATGGGAAACTTGGATAGTTCCAGGCACGCAATTTACATTTAAGTAAAGAATCCAAGATATGAACATTGGCGTGGACGTCTTACCCTGGGCCTATCCAGATCAGACAGACTTTCCAATCGCAGTCTACTCGTATATCAGGCGAAGCTTGAAACTACGATGTAGGCAATATCCTTCAAGGATATCACCTTTTCCATAGACAAGCAGCAAAAAAAGGAATATTTTTCATATAGATGAATTCGAAGTGCTGTCACGAAATGCTTAAAATGCTTAAAACACAGCACTAGGTAGCAGAGCCCTACCTACCTACCCCTTAGGTCCATTGTAAACAGTTTTTATTTGGAAATGAGAAGGCTGATAAATCGGAAAGAAAAGGCTCCGCGTTGTAGCTAGGTTAACTTGACCACTCAGCAAAGATCTCAGTGAAGCTCAGTGAAGAACTAAAGCACAAATGTGCAACAAAGCCAGAACTGCAGACCAATACCTAGACTTATGATCACAGGACAATACTCTGAGGTACAATATGAAGAAGCTGACCTCTGCAGAAGTTGCAGTGTCATGGAGGTCCATTAGGTTACAACCCACTTTCTTGCCCACTGTCCAGGCCTCCTACCCCCTTGTATGTTTGCCTTGAAACACATTTATTCCTGAATGTGACGGATTATCCCGCAAACCTGTGAATGATATTTGCAGGTTCTTCAAAGCTCGAGGGAGGTTCGAAACCGAAGGACAACAAACAAACAAAATAAATATTTGGCGCAGCAGCTCTTTAAAGTGCCAGGTCCTAGCTTCCTGCAACCACTCATGTTGTGTGCGTTATATTTTTCACACGAATGGAAGGCGGACGTACAGTTAAATGTCGAATCCGAACGGCGATTTGAGAAGCTTTTTCGTGACAACAATACTCTCGGATGTTTGTCAGACGCTCGCGAGAGGTGGGACCGTGAAAATTTTTTTGGTATTTTCTGAGATTCGAAATTGGAACCTCATGCGTAGTGATCCGACACACTAACCACTTACGCCACGGTGCCCACTAACCGAAGGACAACAGGACACCAATTTTATGGGAAAGAAATGCTTTGCGAAGAAGTAATACCTTGTAAGAAGGAGCATCAAAATAGCTCTCCATCTTGCTTGATATTACGAGATCCTTTTCAAATTTTCAATTGTCGTTTCTCTTCTGTAAAGCATTGCGCCCAAGAACAAGTACCCCTGATGCGACTTTTGTCAGCCATTCACTGACAACACATAACCCAGTAGTAGTCCTTCAAACAAGTGTGAATTTACGTCCAAATTCATGTCTATCCAACTGCTGTAAGTAATTTCCTAGGCTGTGGTTATATGAACATATGAGTATAAGTAGCCGACAAGGACATCAGTAAGTTTGGTATCGCTTATGTATTAATTGTGGCACAGTACCAATGCGTTTTGCTAGGTCTTATTCAAAGACATTCCCAACTATTACCAACGCCCCACTCCCTTTACAAGTGCTTATGTAATTCGTTATGCCAAAATTCCTCACACACTCAGCTTTAAGTTAAATTGCTTCGAGACAAAGCGAACTTATACAAGAAAGTCTCAGCTATTTATGTTCTCACTTTGCACACATAAATTACACAATGAACACAAATCAAATAGGAAATAGCTAAGAGTCATCCTCCGAGTCATCCACCACCGCCGTCACGAGCAGCAGCAGCAACACCAAACTGCCTTCACCTTTCAAAAAAATGGAAGCTCATCATTTCGCCCCTCGTCTGCACAGGCACAGTAGCATAACACTCAGACATTTCTAGCTTTGAGCTAGAAAAACACATTACTCAACCTCTTGCTGTTGTTCCCTGGCTCTACACTAATTAATGTTGTCATTTGTACACACATATGCCATACTATACATACGCTTTCGTGCCTGTCAGACATTTCCCTTCGATTACAATATCTCCAAGATACAAACAATTTTTCAGTCTTACAACGGGACTCATTCCACGCCCCCACCAGGAGGCCAGCAGTAGGATGATGAAAGTCAAAGGAAAAACAAATGACCGTCAATTAGAGGTCCGTTTGAGCTGAAACATGAGCTAAATAATATTTAGGCTAAACATGTAGATAGATACAAATGTATCTATGCATATTATTTCGCAATTAATTGATGGGCTTTTCGGCCTATAAATACCATGGATACTTGTCAAGGTTACCCGAATGTCGAAAAACACCCTCGCCCCCAAACGAACAGATACAGATACACAAATCGTAGTCGGCAAATCAGAAGGATTTAGCTGATTGCCGCTTTAGTGTAGAGTTTCGTTTTCACTTATTTATTTGCACCGGGGACTAATCCGGTCTTCTTGGACCGCATTAATTTTATCGTTTGTTTATCTCGTTAAATGAGGGAGACAATTTTTTTCCTTCTCGTTGATTGATTCTCAATTAATCTCCTTAAATGGGATGATGAATGGATGTGTGGGGCGAAGGAGGAAGACGAGAAGATCATTCTCTTCGCATCAATCAAAACGACAGACGTTTTTGTTATTACATTTTTAAGAATGCCGACAGCAGGGAATCCAAGTGGAAACGATGTGACAACAGGAATCAAAGGAATATCTCCAGGGTACTCGTACGTACATCAATTCGCGATGTCGCGGAAATTTTTCATAGGGCGCGTGTCCGGAACATCCTTCAATAGATGTCTCGCAGTGACAACTTATTTGGGGAATAATTTTGTATTTTTTTTTTCTATATTTTATCGGCCATCTAGTGAGTGGGAGATACACGTTTGAAGGATTTTTTCCGGGTATAAAGATACATAATTGACAGTTTGTGTGTGTCTCCCGTAGGTAGATTGCCAATCTAAAGACATGAAATGAAACAGACTTCGTATCGGGTGATAGTTTGATTAATGGAAATTGAGAAGCAATTTAATAATTCAGATGTTTGGAGATTTGTCTCCTTCAGAGAATAATGAAGCGTAAATGCAATGCACACGTTCTGTGGTGTTTGTATAATAAATTCATGTGCACTTGCGGAAGAGATATTATTAATGTTGGGTTAAATTATTGAAACGGATTGTCATGTGGCCGGCAAGGTAGACAGTATGCCAGGGGAATTATTTTGCGGTCCACAGATATTAAATTGTCTTCCAAGAGGAGAAAGAAAAGTATCTGGAATGAAATGTTGTATCCAGGCATCTCGGACAGGTCGTATGCAGAGTTTGAGGCGCAGAAGCCATTACGTAAATTAAGAGTTACTTTCCAACATTGCTTGAACATAAAGCGAATCGAGCTGGAAAGAGCTTATGTACTCATAGTGCGTTAACTACAATTTTGAAAACGTAACAGGATGATTTGCAAACTGCAGTTCCAAGGATACATTGTTTAGGAAGTAATTTTCAAAATATTCTGTAGAAAGAAGGTCATGCTTTGGGATGCGATACAACACCAAATTAGTCCGTGGGAAACACAAGTTTCGCCGGTAAAACTGCCTCGGAAACTACGAACGAGTAGACCGCTGATGATTGACTTTAAAAATGTAAAGCTCGTCGCTGAAGGCCGTCTCAAAAAAGATAAAACACATTTGTTAAGTTTGTTTTTTTCATATTAACTTACTTAATGAATAAAAAAATTAGCCTTGAGTATGTACCAAGCGTCTGGAAAGTAGCTGACGTGATAATGATCCCTAAACCAGGTAAAGACCCTCACGAGGTATCCTCATATAGACCAATATCGCTACTTCCGTCAACATCAAAGTTGTTTGAAAGATTGATTTTTAAGCGTCTCAAGCCAATCGTAGAATCAAGAAATTTAATCCCAAATCATCAGTTTGGCTTTCGAAGCCAACACTCCACGATAGAACAAGTCCACAGAATAATATCTGAAATCAAGAGAGCACTAGAAGAAAAAAAAGTATGTTCTGCAATCTTTTTAGACGTAGCCCAGGCTTTCGATAGAGTATGGCATGAAGGTCTTCTCAATAAACTAAAAGTTTACCTGCCAAAATAGTACTTCCACCTAATGGAGTCTTATTTAACATCGCGTTACTTCCGTATAAAACAAGAAAACTACTACTCTAAGCTAATGCAGATCGAAGCCGGAGTTCCTCAAGGAAGCGTCCTCGGACCTCTGTGTTATACCTCCTTTATACTAAAGACCTACCTACAACGCCCTACACCAAAACTGCAAGCAGTGGGAGATACAACGCTAGAATCGACGCAAAAGCTGCAAGCTGCTACAGACCAAATTATCAGGTGGACTCAAAGATGGCGTATAAAACTAAATTCGAGCAAATCTGTACATATTGACTTCACAAATAAGTCTATCTCCTACTCCCCCATAGCAATATCAGGCTACCTTACGCTAATACAGCGAAGTTTCTAGGTATGGCTCTAGATGCCAAGCTTCGTTTGAAAGAGCATATTAAAATGAAAAGACAAGAACTAGATATTAAATGGCGAAAATTAGAATGGCTTATAGGCAGGAAGTCAGGACTATCAATTACTAATAAAATTCTTTTATATATCTGGGGATGTGCCAGCCAGACTAATATTGCAGTCATCCAACGATTCCAGAATAAAGTCCTTCGAAGTACTGTGAACGCTCCATGGTACATCAGAAACAGCGACCTCCATCGGGACCTAGGGATTCCTACTATTCTTGAAGAAATCAACACTAGGACCAAAGCACACGAGAAGTGTCTCCAGGAACATATAACGAGGAAGCAACAATTCTTCTAAACGTATATGGCGTGAGACGACTACAACGTATAAGACCGTCAGATCTTGCAAGGCAACCGCAAACCATACGACTAACCACATCCTCTACTAGATAGTGACAGCCACACCAACGAGCGAAAAGAGGCGCATAAAAAAAAAAAAAATAACTTACGCTTAAAAGTATGACTCTTTTAATGTAATAGTTCGACGTGTAGAGGTTTGAAACTTAGGTGACATTTGGTTTCAATACAGGCCTCATGGGTGGTGTCCAAACTAATCAGGGAGAACACTTCCGACTTTTTGCATTGGGTCTTGGTCTCTAGTATTTTTTTATTTTTTTTCGAATATGTACATGTTTGTTATACCCTATGTGGTATGTGACCGCAAAATTTGATATTAAACTACAGTCTTTCTGTCCGGCACCTTGGTATTTGATTATCAACTATCTATTGCTAACCATAAATTAAAACTATTTCAAATCCATCGGTGAAATTTTGTGTATAATAGCATCGACAGGTCGCCACTTCAAACACCACTTGTTTTCTTTACAAAAACGTATAATCTTTCTGATACTCTAACGCTCATAAATATTTTCTATTAAAAAATAGAAAAGCACTCCCAAAGCAACAGCAATCAATTGTTTCATATTTCAAAATTTTCCTCCAACTCATGAGTGCAAGGTCCATTTCTGATTACATTGGGTTACAACAATTCCACACGTCTAACCTTCGCCCTCCACTTAAGGAAACAACTTCAGAAACTGTCGACATTTGTCAATAAATACTAGTTTTCGCTGCTCTCGTTCCTCACGTGCTTTTCACATATTTTCACATCGTTGAAGTTCCATAAATCCCTCCGGATATCTGAACAATTCCAGGGATTTCTGCCAACAATTTTAATTACTGCTCGTGGCAGTTGTAGTTTTCACCATCCTTTCATAGTTTCTATTTATTTCTCGCTCTAAATGTTTGAAAACTATGAACCCAAGGATACATCACGTGTGGAATGGAACTCAATTCTTAAATATCACCACCAAGTACCACTATTGAGGTCTATGCAGCGGTAGCGGCCGGTGTTCGTTGCTCATTCCGCTCTCCTCTGCAGCTGTTAGCAACTTGTTAACTTAATTACAAAACTACGCCAGGATGTCGCTTATTACTTTACTTCAACATGGGTGCACCCACTCTGAGCCAACACCACCAGAGTCACAAAAGTGGCATGCATGTCGCCGACTAGCGTGCTACAAATGCATTTTATATGTGGCAATTCCGCTTTTTTTTTTTACCTAAGTGACGCGATTTGAAATCTCATCCATTCAGTGGTGGCATATGTTGTGTGCAACACTCTGAGACCGAGAATATGTGAAAATCTCACCTTATCCCCCCGCGCGCCGATTGGGTTCAATGTCAGATAAAATAGAAATTGTATCTCAAATCTGCAAATCTATGGATTTAGTTTATTTATTATTATTTTTTTTTTTTTTTTTTCAGGTAAGTGGTACCACTAGACGTAGACAAGACTAGAGTGCGCAAGGTGTACTGTATGGTGCGCCCGTCCGCTCGCCCTTAAATGCTATAATCAATGCGGTGTGTAAGTAAATAGAAATACACTTGGATTGCACTTAAACTTGATTAACTACTCGACAACATGAGGTAGAGAGTAGCAATCTCACCGTCGGTGTAGTGTGCAGTCTAGTGGATGGTAAATAACGTGTAACGGACGAAATGGATAGTTGGAGGGTTTCGAATTTCTTTATTTACCATGACAGTGGAGCAGCGCGCACATAGACTGATGGGGGACGACTATGTTTACACTTAAAGTGTAGAATGTATCTGTTGGGATGAGAATTGAGGACCAATTGCTGGGATTTGCTTCTGATAATCCACCAAGCGAAATCGGTTGGAAAGTGGTTCCCCCGCCACTCGGGAATTGAATGATTCATGTAATTATCGAGCACTTGGGAAATGAAGGGGTGCACATTTTAGAAAGAGAGTTGTTGTATGAGGCAGCTTCACAGAACCCCGGGGCATGGTATTTGAAACGCGTTCACATATGCAGCTGAATATTATTTCGTATTGCTGCGACTCAGGAGCGGTATAATCGATCGGTACCAGGAAGTGGGTTGTTAATTTCAACAATACTCTCACAAATAATTTCATTTTCGTTTTGATGTAGGAAATCCTCTTGGGCCACTGGATCCAAATGTGTGCTTGTCGGTCTGTTTTATTAATGTGCTGTCATCGCCATCATCAATAATTATCAGTTCCCCTATCCAATTAGGTGTCAAATAAAATTGTAATCCCAGAAAATACAGGAAGCTTAAACCCAACCCCTAAAGTAAAAGTTGTCCTTTGAGATCGAAAATTCCTGTAGCGTACAACCTGCTTCAAGTAATTGTTTATGTGGAGTTTCTTTTTTTGGTACATACATATTCGAAAAGTAAAAGGTATTGGCGTTAGCATTGCTATTCTTGTGTGCACATGCCTCCAGATTTGAAACGTTAGGAGACGAAGTCAAAAGTTTACCGAGGTCATGCTTTTGCGGTACGATTACCTTACGCTACTTCCGTTCTTTGACTCAGCATCTTACAAAGTCCCGTAATACTCGGATTTTGAAGTTGTTAGGAATGGCTTTAATCGAATTTGCCAACGGTCATGGCTCGGTTTCTGCTTGAGAGATATTGATTAGCAGAGAAATCTCTCATTCAGTGTCACATGTCGATGAAGATACAATCTACATAATACCCTGGGTGGATTTTCAAAGAAGAAAGAACGGATATCAAACACTGTCGGAATCTGAGATAGCAATTTGCATGAATATGTCAAAGAAGGACAAAAGCATCGGAGCAGGCATTTATTCGAATATAAGTTGATATATCCACGTCCACCGGATGCTCATGCTCATGCATTAGTCGTGGGATGATGACCTGTACCAGTTGACGCATACATATATCTATGTTTTCGATCTATACGTAGATACACTTCAAACCACTTCCAGCATCACTTTTTATTATACTTACTAATTCTATGTTCTTCAAAAATAAGTGCATGAGCTGTAGTTAAGGCCCGTCTTTATGCGTAGTCTGACGGCATCCTTCCAAATTAAACTGTTCCTGCCACTATTGTAACACGTCTATGTGCTTTTAATCTTGCGGTTCGACGGGTTTTTCCTTTCCTTTAACGTAAATTTCTAGCCCTTGTTCGTCATCTAAACATGTCAGTAACTTTGATGTTTGTTGCACGTCCATTTGAATGCTTGCGAGTGACTTAAATTACATTAAGTGGCTCACTTCTGACACATATGCTTTGAATGCAACAGGGATTTTATAACTCAAAACAAGTAAACTCAACACGATCTCATCTCAGGGTTTCGAAGCCATATTCAAAATTGTGCGATCGTGATTGTAAAAAATCTGTATCCATGGTTCTTTCCACTTCTGACACCTACCATATTCTACATATGTACAATGTACATACTGTAAGTATGTTACCGACTCTGCGCGAGCGTATGGAGCCTGCGCTCAGCATAATCGGAGGCTAGTGCCGTGAGCAAGCATTATACGTCAATCTATCCAAGATACGGGTGATGGTGTTCATAATAAGAAGGAAGCTATCACAAGTGAGGTAGCTTTTTTTTGGGCAATCAGCTAAGCATCATCACTGGACATAAACATGCTAGATCCTCTAAGGCCACAGAAATTCTCTGGCAATGCAAGCTTCAAAATCCTGTGTGTTTGTGCATTACAGGTGTGATGAGAGGAACTCCCACTGCTGCAATGGAAGTCGTACTATACCTTCTTCCCCTGCATCGCTTTGTTGAAAGTTGAACTCTATACCGCATAAGAGTAGTGTTTGAACGACGGATCAATATCAGCGGGGGACCCAGAGGTAAAAGGCTACAAGTTCATCGGGAGGTGCACTCGACGCTGTGCCCCGAAGCAGCTTCTTAAGTGACGTTTTCAAGTTCTTCTTCCTGATCATTCGAAATAGCCAGGTGACAATGTCCTATGTAAAGATGGACTTTATTAAAAGAAGATGAAGATATCCTTGGTCGCTTCGAGAAAAAAATTCTTCGTAAGATTTTCGGTCCCGTTTGCGTTGACGGATTTTGGAGGAGAAGATTTAATCACGAAGTATACGAGATGTACGTGATATCGACCTAGTCAAAAAACTGCGTATTGGACGTCTGAGATGGCTAGGACATGTAGAGCGAATAAACACCAACGCTCCGGCCCGCAGAGTCTTCGAATCTAACCCCGACGGACGACGCAGTAAAGGATCTCCTCGCAGTAGGTGGCGCGCACAAGTTCAAGGGGACCTCAACTAACTTGGAGTGTGCAACTGGATGCAATTAGCTAAAGACCGAGCTAAATGGAGAGTCTTGTTGGTTGAGGCCCAAGTTCACCCCGAACTGTAGCGCCACCTTAATATATTATATAAATAATAATAATACTGTCCTATATATAGACGGCTTCTGTGGGGCCGGAGTTTAGTCTAGAGATGCTCGGATCAAGCTATCCACCCTCTTGGATGTACTAACTACTGTCTTTTAGGCGGAAATCTTTGCAATCGCCATTGCAGCGCACATGCTCAAACAGCCAAGCTAATACAAAAGCTTGCTCCACTGTAATGATTACCTCTAAAATCGTGGAGAAGTCTATCATTTAACTGAACCCGCTATGGTGTTGTAACTCTGCGACGTTGGCCTAGATCCCTGCTAAAGCAGGTATTCATGGAAATGATAGAGCTGATGCTATTGGTTGGAATGGCTCAGCAGCCGTTTTAACTGGTCCACAACCTTGTAGAGACTGCTGCTCGTCGGTGCACAAACGCGAAATTACGGGATGAATTCATGTCGACATTCGAAGAGGCTTATAGATTTTTTTTTTTTTTTTTAGGAAATCCAAATCCCAGAGTACTCAGACTTCTCCGGTCCATTACTACCATACTACCAGGCAGAACTTCGATTTAATTCGTATTTGTTCGCCGCTGGGCACGACTTAGTATCTGACTTGAGAAACATAATGCGTCTTGTCACTGGTATTAGCCCCTTAAACGCGATTCCACGTAATTGCTGTCTGAAGCGGATGAAACGGCTTAATATTTTGTCTGTGAATGCTCAGTTTTCACCCAAAGGACAATGGACTATCAGGTCTATGTTTCCGTTTCCCGATTCTATGGGAATTGGATAAAAAAGCATTATCCTCTGGGAAAGTTAAAATTCTTGAGAGTGGATATTCGACAAAATAAAAATGGAGTTTTCCGTGGTACATCACTAAGACTACTAAGAAAGAAGAGCACGCCCTGCGGAATTCCACTTTCCAGTTTCGCAGTTCCCACACTCCAAGCTGTGGAATCTTTTTTTTTTTTTTTTTGTGCAAATGAACGTTGAAAGTTTGATGCTGCCTCTGAAACTCACGCGCCAATTGTCCGACACACTGACCACTGCGCCACGGCGTAGAAGGTGGCTTCTTATTCAGCGGCTGATAGCCAAATCTTACATCTGATTGACCCTTGGTAGTAAAATAAATAATATAATAAATAAAATAATAACATAAAATCATTTGCGGAGAACATCCAGTTGACGGTCAGATACGTAATTTTCATCTTCAGTTGCAATTACTATTCTTTAGTTAGTTCCTACGAGTTTCGAAGAATCCTTGGCTATGCAGATACAATATGTATGACATTCCGTTTACAAACCGAGGAAAACTATTTAAATTCTCTTAATTTGGATCGTGAATAGGCAAAAGTTGCAAACGACTAGCTCTAGGAGCTCTTCAAGTCTCAGGCATCATTTAAGTTTCGAAAACGGATTTTCAAAGCTAAACGATGTTCACTGCTGCCTATGTCGAGTAAACATTTTCTACAAAATGTTCTCGTTTCAAAAATTCCCTCCATTAGCAACTGTTTAACCTCTTTGCATACAAAGATACTATGAGACAACTTTCATCAAGTAAAACTTAATTTTCGAATCAAAAAAACCCAAAAAGTTCTCTTTATTTTCTGCTCTGAATCCTCCTGCAAAAGAGGACGAAATTTTCCTATATCTTTAGATTTTTCGTAACTAACTGCTAACAACTAACCTTACATCATAATTATCTACATCACAGCCCCCAACCCGTCCATCATTGCACAGACAATATGTCATCAGCATCGTAAATTTTTGTTGTTTTCTTCGGTGCTGGTGCTGTGCTTTCATCAACTTCATCTTTTGCATCGGAATATAAAACTTTGTTATTACAATTTTCTCGCAGTGAATTTTGCACTTTTGTTTCCGTAGCCCGCCCCCGCCCGCTTTCCGAAAAGAAAATAAAACTTTTCCTCCGCCAAAATTGTATTCCACACATACACGACTACAAGGGCGGGGGGTATGCTGAAACTTTTTGCAGTTTTCTCGCGCGCCGTGCGATTAAAATGCGCTCCTGCTCCTTCAAAATTCATAAAGGCTCACAGCTCGCAGATAAATTAGAACACATTGTTTTCTCACTTGGGCGGCGGGTGTTCTGGTGGAGGCACATACCAGTAGCATTCGAGTATTTTAAGAAGTTTTTCCTTTGTCTGTCGACTCGTCCTCCCTCGCTCTGTCATTATCTGCATCTCTAGGAGGGAATAACAAAGATCGGGGAAGCTGAAAAGTTTATTACTCATTTTACTTGTGTAAGACGAAAGGGGTGGCAGTGGAGGCTGATACAGAGTTTCCTACCTTCCACATATCAATTTTTGTTTCTTTGAAGAAGAAAACAGGCGCCCCATTGAGGAGGAAGGAAACAATGTCTATTTGTGTGTGTAGATGTAAAACAAAAGGCACCACCAACCAAGCATTCCTTCCCAAAAGGATGTGAAGAAGCGTCGATATATCTTCCGAGACGGAAAGCTGTTGGATGGATGGGTAGAACTGTGAAAAGGGAAAGAGATCAAACATTTTGATTTCAGTTATAGGGTGGGTCATAGAAAGTTTGCTTTCGTCGTAACTTTTTTTTATGGCAAATTTGACGGAAGTTTTATGCATGCCTTTGAAGGGTTATGATGGGGATAGACGAGACCCTGAACGTATTGGAATTCTGTTCTTATATTTTGCATCGAGGTGCATCGAGCATATGCATTATGCATGTTTGCCCTTAATTTGCTCTTTACAGATGTTAAAAAGGTTTTCGCCAGAGTTGTCCCAAAATCGAGTATCTACTCTGTGAAAAATGCATTTTAAAAGTAGTTATTTGGTCACAAGGTAAGTTGACCAGCTACGTAAAGCTAATTTATCGCAGATAAGCGACCGTGTATGCTTTGCTGCTTGAAATGAATATGGTGTCAACGCCAACTTTCAAAGTATCCAGAGTGTTAATAGGCGCTCCTTTATTGCTTTTCAAGCACTTAAATCGCTTAGTCAGAAGGACAAACCCAGCTTAATTTTAATTTTTTTTATTTTACCAGTAGCAGTGACGCTTAAAACAATTGCCTTTTAGCTACAGCCTTCATAGCGACCAAGACAAATATAATTAGGATCATGACGTGCTTAACTTTTATTTAACGATAAACAATTACACATTTTTTTAACTGGGAAACCACAAGGTTGCATGTCCTCACGTCTATTATTTGCGGTGGAATATTATTATGAACTTGCACCAATTGATTCACAGAATATGCTTTGTGATGTCTAAGCAAACCCCAGTGAGCTACAGAGGAGTGTATTCGGCTAAATTCTTGACAAACATGTTCAATATCTTCCTCGACCACGCAGCTATAGTCTATTGAGAGATGCTTTAGTATTACAGAAAAGGCAGTAAGTAAACCATAGATCACTGGTGTATTACACCGAATAGGCCCACCAGGGAACAGGTTTTCTTCTTATCGAAACCATGTTAGAGCCTTTAAAGGCACGCATTTATCTCCATATAGAACATGAAAAGCTACATTTGATGGATTTTGGTGCAAGTATTAGTATGGTATTAAAGCGTTGAAGCTGTCAGAATGGCAATATCTCGAGTTACGTCACTAAGTCAGGAATTGGCGAACATGGCATTATGCACGCAGAACCGTGTCAGATTGGGTACCTAGACACTGCGATATAGAAGGCAACGAAAAAGCCGACGCCGTGGCCAAAAGAGGAGCAGAGCTCTCGCATATTGACATAATTGGTAGCATTAAAGGTGTGTGGCTAGGGGAATTATTCGTGATAGAATTATTAACATGGCTAATTTAATATGGTCCAACTTTGGTGGTGTCCAAGGCCTTGTGGCCTGTGATAGACCGCAGGGAATCTGAGGAAATTCTAATACTAGAAAGAGCATGGCTAAGAATAACGATAGGAATTCTCTCTGACTTCTAAGGAAGCATGCTACATATGAGACTAGGTTTATCAGATACCTATGTTTGTAGGTACTGCAATGACCTGCATGTGTCAGAGGTTATGTCCTCTTTGAATGCCAAGGCATCGAAAGGACAAGGCTAAAGTACCTTGAAATATATTTATTCGATAGCCTACTCGTAGAAAAAGTAATGTCCTTGAACCACAACAATGATATTTTCAAATTCTGTAGGGAAATTAAGTGTATGGGAGAATTGGTTTAGATCTTTTTGTCGTGAAGGTTCCCTAGGGATCGCGATGGACCCACCTTGCTGCCTAGTGCTTTATGAAGACCTCATAGTCCTACTTAACATAACCTAACCTAACCTATGTTCTCGAATTGAACGTATATCTCCTACAAATAATCTCAATCTAGTTGCATTGTGAGTTAAGCAGAACATATCTAGGATGACTTTTAGGATAAATTCTTAGTCTCTGCATTCCTTTTTCTGTAGACACAACTTGGTCTATAGCAGTATCCTTAAATCAACAGGTAAAAATTCCACAGTTTCCAGCAGTACAAAGAAAAACAGCTTCTACTAATTTCTGCAGCAATGAATGTTACATTCCTTGTTTGTATTGATCCAGGTGTTTAGTGCCCAGCAATTCGCGAAAAGTCCATCATTGTCTGGTACCACCGGTGACGAATCGCCTGCAGTGCTACTTTTTACATAAACGTAAACATGGGTTGGTGTATTTGCTGGAAAAATTGCAAAAGGTGTTCGCCTTTACTAAAAAGTGGAGGTCTTTGCTAAAAGCGAAACCCAATGGAATACAGCTGGTTTGACAGGGGATATCATCATGACGGTACTGTGGTATAAAAGTGAAGAATTACACAAACATGCTCAAGTTTTTCTTAACTTTTCTACAATATGAACTTCAAAATTTCGAAGTAACGAAAAGAAACGTCAAAGATTTCCTACAAACTTTTGCCAGCGCTGACCATAAACTTTCGCCAAATGTTCTCCGTTCTCCAAATGTTGTATGCGGTGTATCTTTTTAATCTGCAAGGATTAAGTTTTATGATTTATTATTTATTTATTTTTTTCTAGAACAGACTCACTCTCTCAAAACAAAGAACAACCATGCAATCAGGAATATTTAAATATCTAAGGGCAATATGCATGTTTCTTTTGCTGCATCCTGCCCAACTGCAAGAAGTTTGAATATACAATTTTGCGGATAAAATTTCTTCTTTTAAAATATTCAAATTTTGACATTTTGACGTCGCGCATCGGTCCAAAAATAATAGTTGAGCTCTTTCTACTTCAAGACCCAACTTCTGCATTTTGTGTGTGTTGGCCGTTGTGCCGGCACTGCCGATGCCTCGTCACTATGAGTAATTGTGTTCGTTTATTTTTTCTCCCCCTTTTGTTGCTGGAGAATATGAAGCAAAGAACCACAAGAATGTATAAATTACGGTCTAAAATGGCAGAGATGAACAGAAAAAGAAATACCGAGACAGAGAAATGCAAAAGGAAAGAAGGAAAAACTGTCGGCAGTTCTCCAAAAACAACAGTTGATAGTCTTGTGATGTTATTTCGGGAGAGGAAAAGGCGAGCCATCCTTTTTTTTTTTTTTTGACGAGAAATGGTTTTTTTTTTTTTTTTTTGTAGGGTTTGGCTCCTTTTGCAATTCTAAAATGCGGGCTTTTATACTTGAGTGGAAGAATTATAGCACGTATTTCTGTTGCATTGCTGATAGATAGTTTTTGTTGGGGTTCTGTGTTGTTTTTTTAATTTTTTTTTTGCGGAATTCCTTTGATAGATTTGTTGCAGATACTAATTCAGCGCCATAATTAAAATAGAAGAAAATAATTGCTTTTTTGAATTGGAAATTTTTTTGGGCGGTGGAATTTGTATCTTTTAATTGTTTTCAAGTATTCTTGCATCAGTTTTGTTGCTTACGGGGGCGAATTTTCTTTTGGGGGTCCTTTAAGATGTTCTCAATCTGAGAAGAGTGTTATCTAAAGCTTTCTGTATAATTTAAAACTCTGTAACGTATGAGCATCGATGTAGGAAATCCCATTGAAGTGACCGATTTGATTGACTTCAGTACCTGGATACCTTCCGAAATATTAAAAATAATCATGCGGTTCGGTTCGTTCCCTTCTACTTTTTAATGAACGAGGGCTGTGAACAGTGAATAACGTACCTTAGATCAGCAACTTGTCTTCCATGCCTCATTTAAAATATTAATGAGAACTCCATAGACCCCGTTCAACGTTCGAAATGTTTGATATTAACTTACGATTAAGGAGCAATACATTGAATGCAATAACACGATTGCCGACGCACATAAGTTGGAAAGCACAGGCAGGGAAAGATTGGTGTAGCGGTTTGAAACCCAGCTGATATTAATTAGGTTTCAGAAAAACTCCGGAGGAGGCTTCGATGGTTTGGTCACGTAGTGCGTATGCCCCCAGACCGGCTTCCAAGACGCGCAATGGTTGCCGTGCCGTCAGGTAGGCGACTTCGCGGAAGGCCTAGAAATAGATGGTTGGACCAAGTCGAACATCTCTCCTGGAGCCGCTTAGGGATTCCTCCTGATGAATTGGAGTCAATGGCGGAGGATCGAGAAGGATGGAGAGTCCACCTGAGCATCCTACCCCCGCGACCCTCATGAAGGATTAGCGGGCCATTGAAAATGAATGAATGAATGAATGAAAAACTCCGGAGGTACTTTATGATTCACAGTATTTTTTTCCTGTCCACCTGATGTTATTCACATCAATTGATGTGATACTCATTAGACGATGATTCGATTTATATGAGTAAGAGGAAAGTCTTACGCATATGAGAGGTAAATGAGTCCGCGTACTCGTAAGTGGCGGAAACTATTTGACAAACGTCGACGAAGAGGATGTTTTTTGGTGTGGAAAACCCTAACCTTGAAGGATGTGTCCAAGATAGAGAGCGTTGTTATCATTTCATAACTCAACAAACTCACCAATAAAATACAATTGCTTATACAAATTATTGTTGCTTCAACGCGTGATAAATTGTATGCTCGTTCAACCCATACCTTGACCTTATTGATATTCGTTAGCATGTAACCAGAGTACCTCTGTGAAACATGAGCCCAATAAAACTGACTATGCATTTGTCTTATGTCTATCCCCGACCTGGAATATAAAGAAAATCCTGTATAAGTTAAAAAACAGAAGACACCTAAAACCAAGCTACGAAGCGTGCCCTATTCAAATTCAAAGCAACTCTTATAGCTATCTGCAACACCATTGGAAGAAGAGTACATCTTCCTAAATGTATCAATTAAATCAGATAGGAAATATGGAAATTTTTTCTGAGACCTTTTTAACCTTCTACGCCTTTGAACAACTAACGCTCCATTAAGCAACGTAGCATTCTATTCTTATAACTGGGGCTCCATGCAGAAACTTATGGAAACTAATTAAGGTTGTTTGTGCCTTCCTAGACATCGAAGGGGCATTTGATAACACTTCGCATGAAGCTATTAAACGAGTCCTTGACAGAAAGGGAGTTAGCAGAACAGTATCTAAGTGTTTGTATGAGTTGCTGAGAACAAGATCAGAAAAAACTCAGACATCACGTAGAATGATCAAGGTCAATACAACAAGAGGATGCCCACAAGGAGGAGTGTTATCTCCCCTAATGTGGAGTCTTGTTGTGGATGAGCTTCTTGAAAAGTTAACAAGCCTTGGAATTAAGTGTCAAGCCTACGCTGATTACATTGTACTGATTGCTAGAGGAAATTTGAGGAAACCCTATTTGATAATATACGAAGGGGCCTAAGAGTAACTCAAGAATGGTGCAGCACGGCTGGGCTCAATATGAACGCGGCTAAGACCACAATAGTACCGTTCACGAGAAAGAGAAAACTTGAAATGAAGCCAATCCGACTGCCGGGCACGATACTGACACCGGTAAAGGAAGTGAAGTATCTAGGACTACACCTAGATAGTAAACTCTTGTGGAAGGAACACACAGAGGAGATATCCAGAAAGGCTACCCGTGTTCTAATGATATGCAGGAGCCTAGCGGGTAAGTCTTGGGGGGATGACAAAAGAAGGTATTGGAAGGGAGAAATGCGTTGGTTCGAGAGAATATGAGGCACTTCTCAAAAAACTTCTCCTTCTGGCAGTCCCCAGGGACGACAGTATCAGAAAATTTATCTTTGGGAAAAACTTTAGTACAAAGTTATGTAACAAGAAAGACTCGAGCAACGAATCCACGGTATACGGACTGGGCAACCACACGATAAAGTGCTATTCAGACGGTTCGAGAACTGGAGAAGGTATAGGGTTGGGCGTGTTTGGGCCAAGGACGAATCACTCAGAACCCATGGGCAAGAGTACCAGCATCTTTCAAGCTGAAATATGTGCTATAGATATGTACATACAACCAATTCAATTTCGAAAGAAGATACAGCAACTGCGACATAGCAATACTGTCAGACAGCCAAGCAGCTATCAAAGCATTTGACTCCTACATATGTCATTAAGTCAAAACTTGTGTGGGAATGCCTATACAAACTTAATGAATTGGGCAGAAACAATAAAGTTGCGCTTTAATGGATACCCGGTCATATCGGGATAAAAGGTAACGAAGCAGCAGACGCCTTGTTTAGACAAGGGGCTGCAGAACCCTTCATTGGACCTGAACCATTCTGCGGAATGGGGGAACATACCATGTGCGAGGAATTCAGGAAAATTTAGAAAGAAGACAGGGCAAGAACCTGGAACAACACCACTGGCCTGAGGCAAGCTAAGAAACTACTGGGATGTTACAACCGGAAAGGAATCGAAGCCTGTATCTGTCTTAGCAATAATAACCTACGAATCCTAACAGGCTTCCTAACGGGGCACTGCAAACTCAGGGAGCATTTACGGAAACTAGGTATAATAAATGAAGGCCTTTGCAGATTCTGCAATAAGTCAAGTGAGAATCCGGAACACCTGGAATCTTATGGGGCACTGACCCACAAAAGATTGAAATACTTGGGCAAATACCAAATGCCAGAAGAGGATATGCCAACCATGGACCCACTTCTCATTCTCAGATTTAAAAAGAAACTGGTTTGGAGAGAGAGCTCTAAGGTGAACTATTCTCGCTAAGGCAAAGTAAGAGTGTATGACTTTCAAACACAATTTCGAAGGAACTGCAATGCGAGGGAAGAAATCTCTCCAAGGTATTAGCAGGGTGCACAATAGACCACTAGGTCGCAGTGCAAAATAACCCTACACAAATAATAATAATAATAATTGAGGTTGCTTGTGCATTAAACCGCGTGCAGATGGATTGCTTTCGAAAAGCTTCATTCCTGATAGTTAACTCAAATATTCCTGAAAAATTAAACATAGCTCAGTGGCTCATTGTAACTAGAGCAATTCCTTCTATTTCATTTTTGGAATACATTGTTGAGTTTGAAAGTTCGTGTTGATTTAAGAAAGAAAGAGTACAGTTGAATGCATCCAACCATATGGCACTTCATTATATTATACAGACTGTAAGATCTATTATAGCATGTGAAGATAATTACATGTGGGCACAGTGGTAAGTGTGTCGGGCCAATGCGCGTGGGCTTCAATGTTCGAATCTCAGAAAACACCAAAAGTTATTTTCACGGTCACACCTCTCGTGAACGTTTGGCCCAGTCGCAAATGCATTTTTTCACAGCACTCCAGTGGTCATCCATGTTCTCTTGCAATATACTGCTGATTGCTTCTGCTTCTAAGGCAAGATGGCCCCTGAACTGTTGGTGCACTTAGGGAACATTGAGCCTGTCGATAGAGTAAAGTTGGCGCTGTAAAATTTCAATATGACAACTCTCCTTACCTAGCTCAGAAACAACCCAAGAACTAATTTGTAACAAACAACGGCCAGAATTTCAAGCCATTCCGATTAAAATTGGTATCTGTATTTGCCTATATGATTCCTTGGAAGTTCACTTGCACATAAGTCGTAAGTGGAAGTGCGGAAAGAGATAGGAAATAGCCTTGTTTTGTGTAGTGATTTGAATCTCTCTTATTTGGTTTCCTTACTACTTGGGTGGTGTCCGAACAATTTGCATAGAATTGTTGTAAGTTTTCGCATTCGGTTTATGATTTCTAATTTTTAAATGGTATGTGTTTGCTGCATATTACTTTCTTGCAATACCGTGGTCACCTACATCATTTCTACTTATAAACATGTTTCAAAATTAAACATCCTTTCTGATTCGACATTTCCTATTTTTGCTTACGTATGTATCTCTGAAGCAGAAATATGTTTGTCGACATGTTACGTAACTGGGACTTGATGGTCGAATTTTTATGAATCATTCATTAACATTATGACAATGAATGTACATAAATTGATTTTATTTTTCAGTAAATTAAATGGGTTGCGGAAACAAAAATAAATTTTTTTCAGTTTTATATCTTTTTTACGATCATCTCTATTTATGAGATGTATTTTATGCTATTTTGGTTCGTCAAAAAATGTTTACCCGCCAAAATCGGTATCAAACAGTGCAGCTTCAGTGTCTGCCGTGGCGTAAGTGGTTAGTGTGTCGGATTACTACGCATGAGGTTCCAAGTTCGAATCCCAGAAAAACACCAAAAAGTTTTTTCACGGTCCCACCTCTCGGGAGCGTCTGACAAACATCTAAAAGTATTGTTGGCACGAAAAAGCTTCTCAAATCGCCGTTCGGATTCGGCATTAAACTGTAGGTCCGTTCCATTCGTGTGAAAAATATAACGCACACAACATGAGTGGTTGCGAGAAGCTAGGCCTTGACACTTTAAAGAGCTGTTGCGCCAAATATTTGTTTTTTTTGTTTTAGCTTCAGTGTCTCGGTATGGATTAATCAAAAGGCTCAAACGTATCCCTTAACGCCAATGTCCGACTTAAGCAGATAGGAAGATGCATTCTAAAGAGAAACTTAAAGTAGGTTTGAATAGGTTACTTCAATTAGTGACCATCACTATAAATAACGTAATTGTAAATCCTTTCAAAGGACAACATCGCACGTCTAGACTGCAAATGCAAATCTACCCGTCAATCCTAAAGATACATATCCCTGTGTCAATATGAATACTTAATTACAAATAAGATAAAATAAAGCACGGAACCTAAAAAAAAATTTCACACAGATTGAGCTCAAATATTTTAACAGAAAAAGTGTAAACAAATCACTCACGCGAAAATGCACTTTGCAAGCGACGGGGCACAAGTCCCCCGTATCCCACAGTCAACAGACTTTGAAAGATAGGGTGACCACCCTCCATCCCGGCACCCTGATAAAACAGTGAATCATTTTAAGGTGTACATCGTGCCACTTTTCTTTCGTTCCTTCGAACTGACACTCTTAAATGTGTCGTCTGTGTGCTGCTATTGCACACTGGCAAGTGTATCTAGAATTAGAGTGCTACATAGCAAAGTCAAACGAATATAAATGATGGGAGCTCTGCGAACACCCAACACAACTAGGAACAAGGACACATGGACGACGTGGGTGATTTAAGTTTAGCGTAGGAACCTTTCTTTCCTCCTCCTCCACCTTCGGGTCGTCGTCGTCGTCGTGGTGCGTTGCCTAGCATAGTTGATGGATGGCAGCTCAGTGACATTGTGCAAGTGAAAGGAAATTAAACAAATGAATCACACAAACAACGAGTCAAGAAGCAGGGGAACAGCGTTAGATAGATGAAGATGGTAATACAGGGAAAGAGAACGAAAATGGCTGACAGTTTGACTTTTTGATTGAGAAGACAAATGCTTTCTTTAAAGTTCAGCGTGTAAATGCTACAGTAGCGCGGGGAAAAGTTTCATTATTCTTTAAGGATTGACCTTTGGGTGCAATTCCTTATTGACAACAGAAGCTATTTATAAACACAGTGATAGATTGACCATCTATTACTAAGCTGGAGGGAGAAGAACTTGATTCTGTGATTATCCGCTTTGATTCAGCTTGAAGTTACAAGGAAACACTGAAGCAGACAAGGATTTTCTAGTATGTACTCGCAACTAGCAAAATTTCACACAGATGGCACCACCCACGTGTCCCGAAAGCTACAGGCATATTTGGCATGAAACGCTCTTGTAATGTGGTCACGCTACTGAAGTCGGGCGTGAGCACTACTCTAGTTGTTATTTAAAGACTTAAAGGGAGCATACTCGTACTTGCTTCTTCATTGCACGGAAATTTCACTTAAGATCAAATCCGTTCAACGACCTTAACAAATAGGCAAATGTAGATACAGTTCTTTCGTGCGAGTAGTTTCGGGGAATCCCAAAATTCATGTAATATCATATTGACCCTCAAATTGGCCTAAATACAGACAGACACTCAAACCTTATTAGACCCTTACCCTCCAAAGCAGAAGCGTTGGCTACTCCGTCCTCGAAGGATTTAATCGCTAGGCCTTCGTTTCTAACGAAAGTAGACATGGCTACCACCATTTGGAGTCAAAATTAATCGATTCCGATAAAATATTCAAAACAGAATTTGGCGAAAAGTCATAAAATCTTGCTTCTCATGGAGCATTGACTATCCTCGAGGGATTTTGTCGCTTGGGAGTCTTTTTCAAGAAAAGTGGGCGTGTCTACCACTATTTGAGGTCAAAGTTAATCGTTTAATTTTCAAAACTAAATTTTGCTAAAAGCAGTGAAATCTCGCTTCTTAGAGGACATTTACTCGATCCTTGAAAAATTTCGCTGCTAAGACTTGCTCTTAGAAAAATGAAATTTTCCAAATAAAATTTTACCATTCATGTGTTAAATAAATATAATGTGGGCATGGTCCAATAAAATGTATGGGGCAATTGTAGAGTATATCAACAGTTATATATTTTATACATGGAAGATTTGCGACCTTTCAAACAAACGGCAGAATACTTAGGACACAATACATGCTCTTCATTAATGCTTCCGATGAAGCCAATAACTGTCATGTTGCCCTCCAGTACTGATTAAGATTTCCTGCTAAGGATTTTAATTTCGAATTTCAATGACCAGACCAGGCTTCCTGATTACCCTATTACAATTCAAATCCCAACATTCAACACTTATTCCACTCACGTAAATTTATTTCCGGAGAATTTTAAACTTTTGCACCACCCACCTCCGGAGAAGCCACATGGCCCGTCAATACGTGTTCTCGTAAAACATCCCATTGAATTCAACACCGTATCTTTTGCTCATTGTTATTAAAACTGACATAAATTGTTTTGGATCGGGTCCAAGAAGAAACTGCTTCAGTATCCAAAAAATATCCTCATCTATTCCTTTTTTTTTTTTTTTTTTTTTGAAAATAATAACAATAAAGCGAAGCCAAAATCGGAAAGGCCCAGAGAGGGATCGGGGATGCAAGAAAGTTCTATTGTATGCAGATGTGAAGTGCAATTACAAGGAGCTCTTGCACACAATAGACTGGAATCGAAAGACAAAAAAATGTCCTTTATCATACGACGAGGAATGGATGAAAGGAAAAGGATTTAGTATCCAACTGATTGTCATCACAATTACAATTTACTTGTTGCACTTGTATTTATGCATCTGCTGAGCTTATACAAGAAAAGAGAAGGACATTCCTTCCTGTCCTCACATCGAGGCCAAAAATTAAAACTTTTTCGGAATGATTTAGTGGCCCGTAGGTGCAGCCGTTCGTGTGCACAAAATGCATCTCGGGTAAAGTTCCACGTTCCAACATTTTGCAATTAGCAGAGTGAATGCAAGCCAAAAATATCGGCGTGTGCCTGTTATGAATAACGACATCAGTGTCAGCTCGTAAAAGTGTCACTAAGAAGAAAATAGCTCTGGTTGGTGAAAAGTGGTTCGTTTAGGTTATGTTTAGGTTGGCAGAGGTGAATTTTTGTTTACATTTTACCAGATGATTTAATATGTCTCGAGAGAATAAGGAACAGATTGCCACTGGCTGAGGGAGGTAAAAGAGGGCGTTCATAAAGTACAATCAAGGTTGTCTCGTAACTTTCTGACATCGCAGAGTGGTAGTGTAGGGATTTAAAAGCGAAGTACCATCTAAAGTTAGACGATGACAAGTTTATCAAAATTAAGCTGTATCTAAGCCTTTCAACGATGGAGAAGGAAAATTTTTTTTTTTTTTTTTTTTTTTTTTTTTTTTTTTTTTTTTTTTTTTTTTTTTTTTTTTTTTTTTTTTTTTTTTTTTCTTCGTGGGTAGGTGAAAATCTTCATGAGACACTATGAGACCGTGTACTCATAGTAGTGTCAGATTTCTACTGACTAAAAACACCCTTCCCTTCGTTTTGTTTACTACGACTAAGTTTGACCTTATCAAGTAGTTTAAGCTTCAGATTTATATTCGCGTGAGGCAGGTAGATTTCCAATAAAAGCACCTGCTGAAACCGTCATGACATGCGGCTTTTTGTCTTATAGCGCTAATTCGAACGGTTTCGTTCTTTGAAGTCGGCGCGTAAGATTTGTCACATCCAAAGTTTGGAGTATGGCACAGTTGCAATGGCTATGAAGACGAATACGAAGCTTGCGAGCGAAGTTTTTTATTTCGTCCTCCACGGTAGCTATCCCCAAGTCTCTGTGGATATCATTGTTTCTGATATACCAGGGAGCGTTCACGATTATTCTTATAATTTTATTTTGCAATGATTGTATGAGATTCCTATTGCTTGGTTTGGTACAACCCCAGAGTTGTATACCGTACGTCCACACGGGTTTAAGCACTTGCTTATACAGAAGCAGTTTGTTATATACGCTTAGTTTGGAATATCTTCCAATTAGCCAATACATTTCTCTAAGTCGATTTTCGACTTCGTCACGTTTCTTTTTAACGTGAGGTTTCCATTTAAGTTTCGCGTCTAGTGTCATTCCCAGATATTTAGCTTCGTTTGCATGCGGTATTTGTACCGAGTTAATGAAAACGGGAAGGTTGATTATTTTCTTGTAAGTGAAGTTAACATGCGTCGATTTGGTCTCGTTAAGAACAATGCGCCAAGTTTTTGTCCACTCACAGATTTTATCCAAGGCTCGTTGGAGTTTTATGGTTGCTGACTCGATTGAACTTTCCGTTGCCAGAATAGCCGTATCGTCCGCGAACGTAGCTACAATAGTGCCTTCAGTTTGAGGTATGTCCCGAGTGTACAGCAAGAATAAGATAGGCCCAAGGACACTTCCTTGCGGAACTCCGGCGGCGATTTCTTTAAAATCAGAATATTCAGTTCCGTGCTTAACACGAAAAAGTCTGTTTTTAAGGTACGATTCTAAGATCTTATTAAGTTGCTCCGGAAGGATTCGTCTTAGCTTATAATTCAATCCATCGTGCCAAACCCTGTCGAAGGCTTGAGATACGTCAAGAAAAGCGCTAGAACAAATCTTTTTCTCCTCAAGGGCTTTTTCAATTTCGTCGGTTATTCTATAAACCTGGTCTATTGTGGAATGCTTGATTCTGAACCCGATATTGGTGGTCAGGTATTAGGCGTCTCTCTTCAATGACCGGAAGAATCCGTTTCAGAAGGAGTTTTTCAAATACCTTCGATATTATTGGTAGTAGCGATATCGGTCTGTACGATTTTTTGTCATTTGGAGATTTCCCCGGTTTCGGAACCATTATGACTTCTGCGACTTTCCATTGATTTGGAACGTATAATAATCTAATGGAAGCATTTATTAAATAAAGCAATTTTAATAGTGCCTTTTTTGGTAATTCCTTGAGGATTTGTCCGGTTATTAAATCATAGCCAGGAGCTTTATTATTTTTTAGGTTTTTTATTGCCTGGCAAAGTTCTATAAGTGACACACTTTTTATTCTAAGGTTGTCAGATGTCGTAGTCGTACCGGTAAAATCGTCTACCAATGTTTCTCCATCAAATGGCTTAAAAGTCTCTTCTAAGTGCTCGGCAAATAGATCCGCTTTTTCTTTGTCACCTTTTGCCCATTCGTCGTTGTTTTTTCTTATCGGTGGCGAATGTATTTGGGGTTTTTTAATTCTTTTGACAGCTTTCCAGAGCGAGTAATTAGTGGTTTTCTCGGCAGTTAAACCTTCAAGATAAGCTGAAGTCTCTCGGTTTTTTAGGTCTTGGATCGCTTTTTTAAGCTTATTGCATAGGAAATTCGAGTGGGTTTTATGCTGGGGAGCGCGAGTTTGTTGCCATATTTTGCGTGCTCTCCTCTTTTCTCGAATAAGTTCTTTTATTTCCGGCGGATAATAAGCTTCATTGCATGGGACTTCTTTCCTCCTTAAAGGTGTATTTTTCCACGCGGCATTTTGTATTGATTCAATAAATTTGCCGAGCTCATCTTCTATTTCGAAGGGTGTTTTGAGCGATACATTTAAGACAATATTTTCTTCGCAATCAGTTCTAAAGTCGCGCCAGTTAGTTTTTTGTTAGTTAATCTAGGCACAGCTTCTACTGTCATTAGTCGGTCACTTATTGTCAAGATTACCGGCGAGTGATCTGAGGAGAGATCAAAGCTTTCCTCTACTTTCGCAAAATTTGAAGATACTCCTTTCGCTACGAAGAAGTCTATTAGGTCCGGTGTTTTTGCTGTATCAGAGGGCCAATACGTCGGTTTCCCCGTCGAAAAGAAATCAACCCCGAATTGCATACCGGCTTCGTACAGAAGTCTGCCTTTCCGTGAATTGGATCTGGAACCCCAAAAGGTGTGTTTTGCGTTGAAATCGCCACCTATAATGAAATTCGGTCCAAGTGAGTCAAGGAGACGTACAAAGTCGTTACTTCGAAACGTGCATCGCGGAGGACAATAAATGGACGCGATGTTGAAATACGAGTGCCTATTCTTAACTCGAACTGAGCTTGTTTGCATTGTATCGATTTCAATCGTCGTATTTATGGAGTGCTCAATGCAGTCTTTAATGAATAAGGAGGATCCGCCTCTAGCTCTTCCGGAAGGGTGGTATGCGTGATAAGCACGATACCCTCTTATTTTGACTCCGGATTCCTTTGTCAAATGAGTTTCAGAGATCAAGCAAATGTCAATGTTGTCATTTCGTAAGAATACTTCTAATTCGGCGTTTTTTTGTAGAAGGCCGTTTGCGTTCCATGTTAAAATTTTTAGTATCTGATTCATATTCATATGGGAGTTCTTTTTTGGCGAGGTTTTAACTCGAGCTTGCTCAATTTATCAAATATGACTTTGTTTACCTTCGTTTGCTCCTCAAGTTTTGCAAGAATTATAGAGAAGACTGTGCCGACTGTGATGAACTCAATTCTAAGTTCATTTCCCAAGTGCCACAGCCCTTGTCTGATCCTCCAACCCTCACGTATGAAAATCAAGCATCTCCAGGATTTAGCTTCTCCAGGGTCGAGCCTGCTGATGTGGTTGAAAGTGTGGTATCGATCAAATCGAATGCAGTAAGTCTGGACGACGTTCACCCGGTTTTCGTAAAAGCTCTCCTTCCCAAGCTCTTACCTTTTTTAACACATATACTAAACACGGTCCTAACAACGTCAGTTTTTCCTACTCAGTGGAAGCTTGCAAAGGTTATTCCCATCCCTAAAGGAAGAAACAAGAATGAGTACAGACCTATATCAATACTCCCATTCCTCTCTAAAGTGTTCGAGAGAATTATTCAGAAACAGATTAATACTTATCTGAACGAGAAAGGTCTACTTTCCATTTTTCAATCAGGTTTTCGTCCCAATCGCAGCTGCACAACAGCAGTTCTGAACGTTGTTGATGATATTAGAAGCGCAGTAGACAGCGATCAGATAACTTTCTTGGTGCTTCTTGATTTCTCGAAGGCATTCGATTCGATAAGTCATCCCGTATTATGCAGCAAATTATCAAATCTGTATGATTTTGCACCTGAAGCAGTGAAATTAATGTTCTCATATCTGTCAGGTAGAAAGCAAGCTGTAGTAATTGGAGATAAGAAATCAGCATTATTAAGCTTAAAGCAAGGTGTCCCACAGGGCTCAATATTGGGGCCACTTCTTTTCTCTTTATACATCAATGAAATTCCTAAAATTGCTGTCCAATCTCTTATACACATGTACGCCGATGATGTTCAGTTATATAAAAGTTGTCCTCTGGGACTCATCGAACATTGTGCTCAGACCATAAACGAGGATCTACAAAATATTTATAACTGGTCGCGAGTCAATAGCTTAGTCCTTAATCCTGAAAAATCTAAAGTCATTGTAATATCTAAGAAATCGGTAAACTTATCGTACTTCCCCCGAATCTACCTAAATAATGCTCCCATAGAATTTGTTGACAATGCAAAAAACTTGGGAATTATATTTAATAGAAATTTAACCTGGAAGGACCACGTTAATTCCATTGTCGGCAAAGTATATGGTGCTCTTCGCTCGCTTTGGGTCACAAAAGATTTCACTGCTCTAAAAACACGCAAAATGCTCGCTAAGACATTAGTTATACCTGTCCTTACTTATGGATGTGAAATCTTTTGCAAAAGCGATGCTGTGAGCCAGAGAAAACTTAATGTGGCATATAACAATATCGCGCGCTATATTTACGGTTTAAGGAGGTACGATCATGTTTCGAGATTTTCTAAAAGTATCTATGGTATGTCGTTCGATAACCTCTTAAATTCTCGAACACTTTTGCTATTATTTAATATAATTCAGAGCCATCACCCGTCCTATCTTTACAATAGGCTTCAGTTTTCAGCATCAAACAGACTCTCACAGCTCATCCTTCCCCGGTTTTCGTGTTTGACATCCGAAAGGCAATTTCTCGTCAATGCCGCTCGCTTATGGAATTCTCTACCACCCACTGTACGAAGAACTAGTAATCTCACCGAATTTAGGACGCGATTGCAATTATTCCTCTCTGCATCCGATTAGTTTTCCCTCCTTTCTGAACCAACACAATTTGTATGTCCTCTGTTTATTGGTTTTTTTTTTTTTTTTTTTTTTCCTTTTTCTCTTCTTCTTTTTTTCCTTAATTTACTAGGATTAATTCATTGAATTTTTTTGATTGAAATAATGTGTTCTTTTTGCCAAGCTCCACAAATTTATAAGATATTGTATCTTAATGTGTCAGCATATAAATAAATAAAATACTAATACTAATACTTGGGAGACTGGGTCTACCGTAACACCGCTTTGCTTTGTTTCTAGCGACGCAGCTTGAGCATATGTTAGCGTCTCTGGAGATTGTGGCTTTTCCTTTGATTTTGCCGAAGGAACTTTACTTTGCTCGACTCTCGGAGAAGGAAAAATGACTTCCTGGTTCTGTTCACAAAAGATGTGAAAAGTTCGTTTGATGATTTATTTCTTCCACCCATTGCTCCTAGCAACACTGGATTTGCTCAGGTGTGCTTCCAAGTGCTTAACACTCGCCTGCAGTCGGGTCGCTACACATAAAAATAAGGAATCGACATAGCATCTTCCAGCAATCCAACAAGACTGCTGGACCTGACGGCTTATCCGCCGAACTTTTCAAGGCAGCTAGTGATGAATTGGTAGAGAGCATACACTAATTTATCTCTAAGACGAACGTATGCCTGATGCATGGAAATGCACAAAAAAGGAGACCCTCTCAATTGCATCAATTATATCCTTATACATTGCATACAAGAACGCCAGAAATCTTTTATCAACAGCCTGATTGGCCCTTTTTTTTTTTTTTTTTTTCTCTCGATTGCGCCACGGATGTGTAATCTTCATAGATACTAATAGCCTGAGTGCTACTAGCATGCACGATTCGCAAACCTGAGTAATCGATGCCAGGAATACGCCTACGTACTAAACACACACCCTACACACTTCAACCACTCTCCCCGCGGGACTGCCGTTAGGTATTACTTCGCGGGGCTATGCTTCTTGTGTCAGCTTCTTCCGCTGCTTCAGCTGCTCTTCTTAGCTTTTCTATTCTCCGCAGCTCTTTTTGTTGTTACGAAGGAACATATTGCCATTCAATTCTCTTCCGACCGTAACATATGGTCGAGGAGTAATGACGGACTTGGCAGAGTAATTGTCCATGCCGTGAAACGTGTGCAGTAAAACACTGCGTGCTCCGTATCTTCATCTTCACCTGGGCATTCCGGGCAGGATGGTGAGTTGTCGTGTCCAAATCGGTGTAGATATTTGCGGTACCCACCGTGGCCAGACAGGAACTGCGTTAGATGGTAGTTGCAGTCTCCATGCTTTCGACTTATCCAGTCTTGGATTGTCGGTATAAGTTTATATGTCCATCTGCCTTTTGTTCAATTAGCCCAACGAGCTTGCCACATAGCTGCTGACGCTGCCCTTTCTTCAATTCTTATCACCTTGATACCAGTGGCGTCGTGATGACTCAATGCTCTTGTGTTATATATCCTCAGCATTTCATCTGCGAGAATATCGATGGGGACCATTCCAGCTATGACAAATGCAGCTTCGTCAGAGATGGTTCGAAAGCCGCTGATTGTCCGTAGCGAGTCTGTATGATGACGATAGTCTCCTTTTGGTCACCTTCGTCCTCAATGCCTCCGCCCAGACTGGGGCGGCATATAACAGAACTGAGGTGATAGCTCTAGAGAGTAGAATCCTTCTAGCGTATCCAGGTCCACCGATGTTAGGCATGATACGCGAGAGAGCTCCCTGCATTTGCGATGCTTTTTTGGTAATAAAATCAACATGCGTTTTAAGCCGTAGCTTGTTGTCCAGCATTACTCCAAAGTATTTAACTGCCTCTTTCGACCTGATGGTTTGGTTACCAACATGAAAGTTGGCAAATTCGACGGTTTTCTGGTTGGTTATAAGAACAGCTTCGGTTTTATGGTCAGCTAGTTCTAGTCCGGCGGATATTAGCCAATCTTTTATCCGGGTAATTGCTTCATTTGTAGCTGATTCTACTGCTGGGATTGGCCCTTGTCAGTGTTCGTCTGTGGATGACAATGGAGAAATATCAAAAGTCCGTGCATGCTTGCATACGCCGACGATTTTGACATTATTGGAAGAACTCAGCGAGCTGTCACCGGTGAGTTTGAAAGCATTGAAGCAGAAGCGGCCAAAATAGGTTACGTGGTAAACGAGGGCAAATCCAAATATATGCTGGCAACAAGAAAGGACAATTAACACCGACGAATTGAAAAGCACGTAAGAGTTGGTAGCTATAACTTCGAGGTAGTAAGGGACATTGTCTACCTTGGCTGTGCTATTAATGGTACTAGCGCAGAAATCCAGCGAAGAATAACTCTTGCCAATCGCTGTTTTTTTGGGCTAATAAGGCAATTCGATAGTAAAGCCCTGTCTCGAAAACTAAGGAGACTCTATATAAGATTCTAATCATTTCCAAAGACCGAGCTAAATGGAGAGGTTTGCTGGTTGAGGTCCAGGTTCACCCCGAACTGTACTGCCGCTTAAGTAAGTAAGTAACATAGCATCTTCTTTAGTACATACGTATTTGCAGCCTCACAACTTATACCGCAAAATTCTTTTTCATCTGGATATGTTTAAACCCAAAGACTTATCACTTATCATTTAGCAACTTATCATACTTTTTTTTAATTATATTGCTTTGTTGAAAAGTGATGTTCTAATCACAACGCAACTCAATGAAAGCTACGTAATTCTTTATGTATCTGTTTCACTAACCAGAAAGTGACTAAGTAATCAGTTTTCAAGGGAAAAGTGATAAGTGATAAGTTGTCTACTAAAAAGTGATAAGTTGGGCTGTTTTGATAACATTCTGATCGTGTTGTTTCTTCAGATTCTACTGCTTGTCGCGATTCGACCATAGGTTGCATTAGTTTGCCTCTCCTGGCCATGAGGTTTATTTCGCAACTGGAAGAACACGAAGTCTTCCCATTGCAGTAAATGTAGCGAACCACTTTTCTAGTCACATGGCATGACTAAGACGTAGGCCTTCGTCCTTACGATAATTTTGTAAAATAATCACGAAATAATTGCTTCAGACATTCTTCCTTCCTTTTACAACCTAATCGGGTTCCACCTTTCCAATATGTCTGGCTTACCACCATGTCGTGGTATCCGTGTCCTAGATAACTTAACTTCATTAAGTGTGTAAATTATTACCTCAAATCTAAATGACCACAATCATTTCCATTTCCCTTTCCCTCGTTCTTTCTTTCCTATAATCAAACGCTAATTAATCACTCAAACACCCTTTTAACCATATTTTCTCCTAGCCACCTACTTTTATGCACCCCGCGGCGACCGGAAACGGCTGACCATTTGAATGGCTTTAGTAAATAAACACTTTCCTAAGTTATTCATGGCACAAATGTCCACCATTTAACCGTGACAGCAGCGCTCGCGAATGTAAATTAAGTTTGCGTGGATATCCCCACCACCACCAGAACCACCCCCACCTCTACTACTACCACCACAGATTGATTACTTTCGATTTGGTCATTTGATTGAGTTCTTTCAGTCAAAATTAATCATTAGGTTGCATGGACTTAGTATGAAGGGCCGAAACGACGCTAAACGCTGACGAATTCATTTTTCATTTCATCAGAACGTACTAATTAAAACTAAAAGGGCAGAACGGTTCAACTTAACCTTACTTTGTTAAATAATACTGCAAAGGCGTTTAGACCCGCTCTTTCGATAATAAGAACGAAGAATAAATCAACCGTAAGAGAGAATGAATGTAATTTATCTCTGGGATAAGGGTTACGGCTTAGGGACAGGTTGCGATACGATGGTTTCGTATTCATGTTTACCCCTTTTTTTCGGCCATTCGACCTAGAGAGACGTTCAAGACGAAAAAGATTGACGAAGGTTAATGAATTTAAAGAAAAAAAAAATGAATGCGGTTAATTGATGGATCAGAGTACTGCAGCAGTTGGTTTGGAAGTGATGAGGGTAGATTTACTGTCGATTCGATGGAGTTGAGGACGTTATTTATGATGGAAATTTTCTATTGACAGGCCGATGGACGGTTTTGTTGAGATAGAATGACTTACGTAACACGATGGGTTTTGGCAAAAGGTAGGTGAGATGTTGCTTTTTGTTAAGAGAACGACTTCCTATCTCCATGTAAGTTTAAACCAATCTGAATAAAAGGCAAGGGTAAAAGAAAAAAGTAGGAATTGGTGAAAGCTTGCATAACATGACGGCTTTCGTCATGCCAAACAGATGGGAGAGATTGATTTTGATTGATGGTCCATGAATCATTTAGATTCACAAGTCAGTGAATCAATTTAATCAATTCTCAGGGTCTCTGTCTGAGGGATTCGCTGTATTCAAGTCAACCGATATTATTCAACGCGGTTTAAGAAGCACCTTATCCATACCTCCAACTTACCACTCATATCTGACACTCTTTCGTGCTGTGGCTTGAATTTCCTTTGTGAAAATGAAGAACACATGAGCAATGACGACTTCTTTTAACTAAAAATAGTTAGTGTAAAAAACGCTCCTAAATACATGCAACAAAAACTATACAATTGTTACTTTGTTGCATGCATTTAGTAGCTCGGATTCTAACTTAATTTCAATAAGAAAAAAAAACGTAAGATATTAAGATAAATAACGGGTGGGCCATCTAGTGATTTCTTTTTAAATCATAGGTTATTTTGACACTGGCAGCTGTTTCCCGCTCGAAATCTTGACAGAAAGTCAGAATCATACCTCCGCGGAACGAAATGAGTCGCTTTACGCTTGAACAACATTGGGAAATATTGCAAACTTATTTCCAAAGTGAGTGCTGTGTAGCCCAAACAGTGCTTTTTTTAAGAAGAAGTTTTGGCCGAAATGAAGCACCCACCGCGCCTGCTGTACGCAAGTTTGTGCAAAAATTTCATGAGACTGGTATGCTAGTGGACAACACTCATGGTCCCCGTCGGCGTACGGTGCGCACAGACGAGAATGTGGCTGCTGTAGCCGAGAGTGTGAGACTCAATTCACGAACATCAACTCGTCATCGATCTCAACAGCTCAACATTTCACGCACTAGCCTGAGGAGAATTCTGCACAAAGATCTGGGATTATTCGCTTACAAGTTCCAATTGATTCAGCAATTGAAAGCGCACGACCATCCGCTTCGTTATCGCTTCGCAATTTGGGCCTTAGAGCAGCTTGAATTGGACAACGATTTTGGGCGAAAAATCATCTTTTCTGACGAGGCACATTTTCATCTCGGTAGCTACGTTAACAAACAAAATTGTCGCATCTGGGGCTCGGAAAACCCGCACGTTATTGTCGAGAAGCCAATGCATCTACAGAGAGTGACAGTTTGGTGCGGATTGTGGAGTGGTGGCATCATTGGACCATTTTTCTTCGAAAACGAGGCTGGGAACAACGTTTCGGTCAACGGTGGGCGTTACAGAGCCATGTTTACGATTTTTTTTTTTTTTACTGAAATTGAAGACATGGATTTGGACGACCACTGGTTCATGCAGGATGGCGCGCCATGCCACACAGCCCATGCCACATTCGGTCTTTTGCGCACCAAATTCCCAAATCGTGTTATCAGCTGTCTTAGCGATGTCAATTGGCCGCCTCGGAGCTGCGTTTTGACCCCTTTGGACTTTTTTTTGTGGGGAACCGTGAAGGACCGATGTTATGCCAACAATCCGGAAACGATTCAAGCACTTAAGGCCAATATCATCCAAGCAATCCGTGAGCTACAGCCCGAAACCATCAACAAGGTCATGGAAAATTGGAGTGATAGAATGCGCTACTGCGAGGCCAGCCGAGGCAGCCACTTGAACGACGTTGTGTTCCATAATTAATGGGAATGTTTGCTCTTACTAATAAAGCCATAATACATGGAAAAAATTTCATTTTGTTCATTTTAATGCATTATTTAAAAGAAACTTGTAGTTGGCCCACCCTGTATAATAAAACTCTGATTTTTCTAGTGAAACTGATAAATAGGATGTTTGCGAAATATAACGTCGTTCTCATCGGCACTAAAGTGTAGTTCTGTGCTTAAAAACTGCTACTATATTTCGACGTTGAAGCACGACGTATAGGTATAATATTTGGGCTAAGGAATCATTCCAGTGTAATCAATGTAGACCTTGCTTTTACGAAAAGCCCAAAGAAGGAAGTCCAAGGGGGTTAAATCGTTTCAAATGAAGTGAAAATGAGCTATGTCATTTGATGATTTAAACGGAATAAATTTAGTATTCTGCCACACAATTGACTGCGTTGTACGGTTCAATTCATATGTCAATTGAACTTTGTATGAGCATGTATTTTTTTGAAAACTCGCTGCAATTGTTTCATTGGACACGGCGTCAAATTAATATTCCCGGGTTTCTGTCCACACTCTAGTTCACTGAGACACATGGTGGTAATAAAAATAAAATTACCTATAAATAGACAGCTGAATGTATGCTGCGAAAACTGCACGGTCTAGCTCTTGTTGCATACATTGAGGAGTTTGACAGCTTTGATCAAGTTAACAGACTGGGTTGGGTACCTGCACAATAGCCAAAAATGTCGATAAAGACACTTCAAGAAGCGTTTGCTGTGAAACATCTTTTGAAAGTGGATCTGTCGTCTAGATAGATAAGTATTCAATTGTAGTAAGATGCAAGTGCACTGCGACCTTTAATAGATCTATTGTATTCCCCATACTAGGGCTCTAGTCGATGATATGCTCGGTCTAGAGCACTTCCTCCAGTCCAGCTGCTACTACGAACTGGAGTACCTCGAGTGGATCCAGGGAAGGTAATTCCATTTTTGATAGGAGGTAGGCACCTAAGTGATTTCTCCTTTTGTGGATCAGTGCTTTTGTATTCCATAAGAAGGTGCGCTGGTGTTTCTGTGAAGTCCCTGCAGAATTTGCAGTGTCCGTCACCCTTTATTCACAGTTTCCTAAGGTGCTCCTTGAGTTTATAATGACCCGTCAAGATGCGAAGTCGATTCTTGCTAACTTTTGGGCAGGTTCTGCTTCTTTTCTGGTTGTATTTCCCCAGAAGTTCTTTTGTTTTTAAAATTGGGGGCATCGTCCCATTGCTTGGCCCATTTGTTCTCTTCCTCTTTCATTACGTCTTACCAAGGCCTATTAGTTACGTTTTACTCATGACTTTTACTCAATATTGTGATTGGTCAAACTACCTCTACATCAGGCCGATCAGTAAGAATGGAGTGAATGGGTTATGATCGCTTCAGTTCAGATCATAACCTCGCTGAAATAGAAAGAAGAAGATTCTACCCCCTGAATATAGAAAGAAAACGGCTTTGACCTATTGCTGAATGCTGAGTATCAGACTAGAGAGCACGTATGACCAATTATAGTTACCCAGATGAGGTCCTCTCATTGAACAAGAATTTCTGACGACCAAAGCTTATGCTTAAATTGATGAGTTAATAATGCACGTGCCCAAAGTGGAGTCTTATGGTTTCAAATTGTATCAAAAAACGTAAGACTGGCATGTTTATATTGTAAACAACAAACTAACTAGAAGACCTACCTGACGTGGCCTATCTCAGTTTCTCTAGAATCTTCAAATATGATGAATAACTCTGACATCTTGTGTACCAACTCACATGCACATAACTTCCAAAGAAAAGTTTTCCCAAATGCCTTCAACATGTCAACAGTTAACCGTAAACATTTTTAATTCCACTTATTGGGGTGAGTTACTGTGAAAATTGTATGAACCTAAGTCGCATCGCGTCGTAATCAAAGTGCATTCAATGATTTTCCGAAGTCGTCAGTTTTTTCTGGTAAAAATCACAATTTCAGTCCTGTTGGAGTTTACTCAACATATGTGTACTATGTATCTATGGATATGTTCCTAAGGTGCAATTAGTATCGCCAGATTACGAAGATATGCTCGCTAGTAGCGCAAGCAAACAAAGGAATTTATGTCTATGAATACCAGCAAAGCTGACTTGATATCAACGACTTTCGACTTCGTTTTCCCTGGCATCAATTAAATGCTCGGTGAAAGCAATTTCTGAAAGCATTTTCCTGGTACAAGTTCACTGAACCAATCTCATTACCATTAAGCCAACGTTTATTCACCTCAATTCCTTCAAATAGACAATTCAACTAAATATACGCCAACCCCCTTTTCACACCTCGAGTTTCAAATGAATTTAACATTTTACACGCCCCCAGACGTTTCCTGTGACTCCTTAGCAAGTCTCGCAATTCTTGATGCATGTACGTACCTTCATTTGGGGTCCTTCAAGTGCATCCAATCATCATTATTGCATCACGCATGCAATACAACCCGTCAAAACGTAATTACTGAAATTATTTTACTAAAGAGAGAGACGGTGATGACGAGGATAGAATTCGCTCATCCACACATCCTGCACACATACAGTTCCACTACCAGCATACTGAAGTTTCATTCAGCTATTTTGGCGAAAATTTCCTGCTCCTTCTTCTCGAAGAATATTCCATTTTCGCATTGTGTTACCACATACACGTACATATGGCTGTATACACTCCGTTGGGGTTCTATCTACCATTAGAGAAAAGCCAGGATGATAGAATCCTTTAGCGAGCAATCTCAATTTGCATTACGAGCCCGCAAACACCCGTATTCCAGCTACCAGCCAACCGCCCTCACAGTCACAGTCGTCTTTGGCGTCATCATTTTTGCCGAACAACAATATCGTTGGCAACGTTGTTAAATAATAAGGATAAAGGATGTCACGTCGTCGTCGTCATCGTCATCATCGTTGTCGCGAAATTTCTCTTTTCTTTGCCTTTCACTTGCATTTATTTGTTTGCATCCTGTTTGCTGTATGACTTGTTTCTTTGGAATTGCTGTGTGTGTATGCTGGTAGATATTCCCTAAAGCGGCTGTTTTATATGTACGCCCATCAGGATGAATGTCTGTATCGTTGGGCTTTTAATTAAAATTTCACGCCTAGATTTTTGGCATACGGACTCTGATACCTTCGTTGAGATTGTTTTTTCTTTTCTTTGCTTGTGTCGTATTGCTTAATCTGTAATCTGTTTCGTTTGCTAGTCTGATGGGTGAGGAAGAAAAGAAATAAATTAAGCGATGAAAAAGATACGCAGCCTATAAGGTGGATGATTCCGAGAAAAAAATGATTAAGAGGATGCTTTTGAGGCCATGATTTATGTGATTTGCCTTAAATAACTCTGTGATTTCAGAAAGAGAGAAGGAATTTCGATGGCATCATAGTGGAGGTAGGCATGAATAACATATGGATTGTCTGCGAAATTCTCTCACAAAAACGGAGTCCCGCAGGGCTGTGCACTGTTAACCATGCTTTTAGATATTCATTTAAAGTAACGGTTTATGGAGGCATCTTTGCCATTAAATATTAACTATCTGTGCAAATCAAAATACACCTTAAGCTCAGAACTTTAATCGAAAGAATCAGAATTGTAAGCAAAGGCCATATATGCTTCTTTTTCTTGTTCATTAATTCCTATCCCTATGATGAACCAAATAGGACTTGTTCTCTCTGATATGGCTATCATTTCAAGGTTGGCCTTCCGCCTTACGGGCTTTAATAATAGCTGCGAATTGCGGCGCTAATGTTTGGGATTGATAAACAAATCTTAGTTTATTTCAGCTAGAGTTCATGTCAAAATTATACTGTTGCAGCCTCTTTGCTTTTGTCAAACGGTGTTAAGAATATTTTGAACCAGAAGCCAGGTTTTCAACGCTAAAGCGGAAACTGGTATAAAATGTCCTCGAATTTAAGATCCTATTAAAACAAATAGCCCTATTTGAACATTTATCCTTTTCACTCAGATCACATGCTGGCCCATTTTGTGAAGAAGGTTGTACTGTTCATCTGTCTTGTTAAGTTATGAGAGAGAGACCCGCGTTTAACGTTATAGTTCTTAGGCTCATAATCTCAATGGCTGGTTTCGACTTTTTAAGGAAATTTACGTTCCAAACACAAAGTAAAAGTTAAAAAAGGTTTTGAATATATAATAGTCCTTCCAAGGTATTTTTCATTCAGTATTCCTTGCATTCACATCTTCGAAACAGCAAACACTAAACTTCAGAAAACTTGCTTTACCTTTCGTCTTTCGCAAACTGTTTCAAAAGTGAGCCCTTTTCACAGCATTTAAGGAGTAAACTCTTAGAACTTGTTGGCATTTAACTGATGTTCACCACAGCCTCTCATCGGTCTCCTTGCCTTCAAAACCTTGGTATTCCTTCGAAGTAACATCGTAAATCATTCTTTATTCCTTAGATTTAATAAAGAGAAAAACATCGCAAGTCTCTGTCTTTGAAAAGCAATTTCTTTTGTATACTTACCCATGAAACGATGTTCAGTAACATTCTCTAATCCTGCTCTAAATCAAAGTTAAACTTTCCATCCCCCCACACACACAGTTCCATTGCCCTACTAGAGTAGTTGTAACACACTTTTCCCATCGTCCTTTACCAACCACTTCGGGCTGTAATGTAACAAAGTTAAAAATCAAGTACCAACCAAACGAACACTAATACTAAATAAATCACCTTGAAGTCCTTCGAGGATGAAAAGCCAGGCGGGCAAAGACTAAAAGAGCGAATAAGAATCCCATCCCAGGGAGAACTGTAAAATGCTTCTTTTCCAGGAAGTAATCACTTTTAAATGTGTGCGGACTGTTGAGAGTCACAAAGAAGTTTTATGTGTCCCGATTTTTTCGTCGTCTCCCTCGCCTTCAACCGGCTTAAGGAAAGGAATACTTGAAGTGAAAAATGCATTTCATTGTGCAACTTTACTAAACTCCCTGGGGAGCGCTTTGCTTTTCCTAGTTTCCAGCTGGGATAACAATAATGTTGTGTTGTTCTTGAAAGATGGAATCAATGGTGGTGGTGTTTCCCATAATCACATCCCCGACTACATATGAAATCTAATCTCGAAGGACGCAGGTAGAGCACCAGAAACTAGTTTCATTTCTAAATCGAGGGTTAAATCGATTTCTCTACCCACGCATTATCCATGGGCTAAAGAAACCTTCAGAGGGAACCATTTTATCGTGTCGTTGCGATCGCAACCCCCAATAACTCGCAGGGGTGGTAAATTTCGCGTAAACGAATCTAAAACTGGAAAGTTTACCCTAATGTCAGTCCCGTATCAAAAGTAATAATCATTCATATGAGGGCGGTTGGAGGTAAAATCTTGCCACTGCCTCCTTCAAGGGTGGGCTGTGCGCAGAGGGTGTGCATAGGCGTAGGCTGGTACTACACACATTCGTTGGAAACAAAATAAAATAATTTTCCAACTTGAAGTTGAAGTGCGTTCTCCCTCATTGCCACGTGGAAGATGACAAGGTGCTGTGGTAACTGTCAGACTATATCATCCCTTGGTGTAGTGCTGGGTGGTCTCCTTTGAATTTTCAGGTTTTCTTGTCTTTCCCTTTGGTATTTGTTTTTATTTTTTTTTATGCCCACAGTGAGCCTAGGGTGTGCAATTTACATATCATGTAAATTATTCACGTTTCATACTCCATCCGCCCCGGTAGGTGGTATGATGGAACGTCATAGAAGTGCCCTTACTCGTTGTGATGGAGAAATGTTTTCTGTTTTTCAATGTTTACACCTGGAATATATTTACACAAGTGTACGTTGCTACAGGGTGGTGTTGTCTTAGGATATATATAGAGGAATATTTTTGCTTAAGTGAGCATACCGCATGAAAGCCTATAATTCTTTGAATAATTCCAGAAATCAGGAAGGTAAAGGAGAAGGTATTGGAACGACGTATGAACTATTTGCATAATGACACTCAATGTAAACTTCACTTAAAATCATGAATTTCATAACAGTGGCACATTCAAATATGCATTCCATCGTTTTAATCGATACTATTAATGGTAATAAGACCCTAGAATTAAAAAAGATTAGTAAGTCATACATTTGTATCGCCGAGAACTCAGTTCAGGGGCAACACTTATTTCGAATTCTTAAAGGAAATTGTCCACTAGCTCTCTTATTAAAATATGAAAACCATTCACTCTACCCATAAGCATTATAATCGAACTTATAAATTTTGGCAATCCCTATCCATCCATTTCAATCAGTGCTGCCATCTTTCAATAGTTAACGAAACTTAATTCAAAATTCGAAATGCCCTACAAAAGGAGTTTTTGTATAAGAATAAAAAAAATGTTCTTTTACTTGAAAGCTGTCTTCAATTTAGTACCTGAAATGCACGAAGCGGACTACTCCTTTAGGCGGAAAATCTGCACTGAACCCGAAGCATAATTTTTATTGAAAAAGGAAGGTGCTCGCTCAACCCTCACGATCTGCAACCATCTTATTCTCATGTCCTGTATCCCCTTGTGGGTCCTAGGGCCTCTACTACGCCTACGCGCCATCGTGTACGGTTTCTGGCAAAGTGTCTGAGTTCTCCCCAACTTTTCCCTGACTGTTCTGCGCCATGTTCTCCTCGGACCGCCAGGTCTTCTGCCATCCTGAGTTAGAGGGTTCCATTGCATAGCATGGTTCGCTATGGAACTGTCACCCTTACGGAACGTGTGACCAATCCACTGCCACTTCCGCCGTTGGATGGTTGTGCCTATTGGTTCCTGACCCGTTCTCTCGTAAAGGTGTTCGTTAGAGATACGATTGGACCAGAAAATCCTTAAGATATTGCGCAGGCACTTATTAACAAACGTTTGCAGCTTTCTGGTGATAGTAGTGGTCACTCTCCACGTACTGCAACCATATAACAGCACGGATTCAACGTTGGAACGGAACAGTCTTATCTTGGTGCTCAAACTAATTGCATTGCTTCGCCATATTTTGGACAACATACCGAACGCGGACTTTGCGTTGGCGATCCTGTTGGCTATATTCAGTTCGGTTCCACCATCGGTCAAGACAATACTCCCAAGATACTGGAAATCCTCTACTCTCTCTACCGGTTGTCCAGCAATGCATATTTGAGTCGAGGAGTTAGTTCAAGGCTGATAATTTTAGTTTTTGTCGTATTAATTTTCAGCCCGACGACGCCTGCCTCCCTCTCCACATCTGCTGTCATTTGGTGGAGGTCCATAATTCTGTGGGAGAGTAAGCATACATCGTCAGCGTAGTCAAGATGTTTCAGTCGAAATGTAACAGTCCATCGAATTTCTCCATTTCCCGTCGACAAAGCTGCATGAGCACATCGCTAATCACCAATAGGAATAATATTGGTGAAAGGATACAGCCTTGTCTTACCCCACATTGGATCTCAAATTCCTCAGGCAACCTTCCCCTGTGCAGAACGTGACATTTGGAGCCTTCATATGTAGCTTTGATAATAGCAATTAGTTTATCGGGAATACCTCTCCTGCGTAAGGCACGCCAAATAAACTCCCTGTTGACACTCAAAATCGATGAACAGCAGGTGCAGTGGCGATCGATATTCAACACACTGTTCGATGATAATCCGCAGGGTGTTGATGTGGTCGACACAGGAGGATCCAGAGCGGAAACCTGCTTGTTCGGCATCGAGTGTGTCTTCGAGATGTTGTTTGATTCGCTCAAGGATGATTTTAGCTATTATCTTAGCTACAGCAGGCAGCACGCAGATACCCCTCCAGTTTCCGCACTCTATTAAATTTCCTTTCTTAGGAAGCTTGACGATCATCCCCTTTTTCCACTCGTTAGGAAAGCTCTCAGCTTCCCAAGCTCTCTCTATAAGTGGAAGCAGAAGCTCAGCCGATGTTGTTGGCGCTGCTCGTAAGAGCTCTGCTGGAATACCGTCAAGTCCTACCGCCTTGTTGGTTTTGAGTGCCTTGACCGCGGTAGTGATCTCATCTTTACTGGGAGTCGTGGTGCGTATTCGGGAACTTCTCACCTCGGGCATCTGAGTTTGATTTGAGAGCGTATCGCTAGCGAATACACGGTTCAAAACCGTAGCAAAATGCTCTTTCCATCTCTTGAGCTGGTCCTCATCTGAAATGAGCAAGGAGTCGTCTAGGCTTTTCACTGGGTATTGGCTGGAGCTGCGACTAACTGTCAGCTCTTTCGTGATTCTGTAGACAGTCCTGCTGTCGCACCTCCGTGCTGCTTCTTCTGCTTCTGTAGCCAGCGCGTTGATGTAGTTGCGCTTGTCACGTCGCACGCTACGCTGAACTTCTCTCATCTTCATGCGATATAGGGCCTCTAGGTCGCTTCTCCCTGCTGCTGAGGTAGCTGCAACGCGAGCTTTCAGCTCTTTTCATTCGTCAATTCGTCTCCAGGTATCCTCGGAAAGACACGCCCTATGTCTTCCCTGCGATCGACCGACAATTCTTTCAGCACCAGATGTAAAATCATTTTTCACAGCAGACTAATGGTCTTGGATGGTTGCGGGCATTGAGCTGCTGATTGCTTCCACACCTTGCGAAAAGTGCTCCCTTAATTGTTGGCGCACTGAGGGATCACTAAGTCTATCGATGTTGAACCTGGGCATGTATGTGTTGTCCTGGGATCTTCGAACTGCAGCAGTGCGTAGTTGGAGAGTAGCTATCATAAGATGGTGATCACGTACTATCCCCACATCTGCCCCTCGCCTGTTTCGGACCACCACATCTCCAACCATGCTTCTCGATGATTTCTCACTTCGAAATATTTGGATTTGCATTACGGACGCAAATAGTTACGTTTTACATATTTCTGTCAGGGAGTGGTTTTTTTTTTTTTTTTGGCAATCTACTCGTATAAGCAGGGATAATTCTCATCTTTCATAGAGCGCATGATGTTTTTCAGTCTATGAAAGATCCCGCTCCAGTGTCATTTACTATCACTATCACAACCACGGAGACCAACTGATAGAATTCGGAAAAAGATGTACCAGCCTACAAATTCGCTCCACAGTCACTTGGCAATTGGGGACGAGTAATTGGATGACTCAAAAAATCCTTTTATGTGTTATGACTCATGAGTATAGAACTGATAGTAATCCAGTCTAGTCCGTAATATAAGATTTTGTGGCTAGCAAATGGTGGTGGCTTAGTACTAAATTTGAGACAATTTAAGATTGAGTTTATAGTAGCATTGATACTAAATAGGTGGCTAGCTACATATTTCACGAGAATATTTCGTAAAAATGTTCTTCTGATTCTGCTCCAGTTTCCATTATTAGTCGATCGGGTAGTTTTAATTCGGAAGATGACCAGCAGCCAAGAGCAATAAATTTATTGGATATTTCAAAACAGTACTGGGGATAGACCACAGCCCTGTGGCACTTTAGTTTGAATCACTGATATTGGCTTCACTTACAGTTGATTATATTGCTCAATAGGTCTATGAAATTTTGTTGTAGTCTAACCTACTAGTTATTTTCTGTAAAAACAAAAACAATATATTTCTATGATTTTATGAAGTTTATCTCTAACAATTGTTCTTCTTTTCTATTTTCAGGTAAGAACTGATTAAAATAAAAATCCTTTTTGCATGTGTAAGTAATTTTAAAAAAATTGTAAAGTTTGCTCCACCCACTGTTGGCTATTCTTACACTTTCAACTTCATTTTGTCATTTTATCTGTTACACAAAAAATCGAATAATGCAGAATAAGTCACAATCCCGAACATTTCTTTAACATCTCTTATCATACCTACGTACTTCTAAAATGTGTTTTTGCTTGCTCCTGCTGCCATCAGTGAAGGCTATGCTAAAACTTATTGCGCTTATGCAAAGTCCTTCACGCAAATTCTGTGACTAGTCTAGTAATTTTTTAGAAAGGTCGGTTTGCAACCCAAAGTTCACAGTAAAGAATTCAAAGGAACATAAGTATTCTATACCATCATTCAGATAATTCAGGCTCTATAATTTGGATTGGATCTAAGATTGATAGAATTACCTGGCCAGCCAACTCCATGCCAAAAGTAATTGACTTTACAAACAAATATTTGGCGCAACAGCTTTTTAAAGTGCCAGGGCCTAGCTTCTCGCAACCACTCATGTTGTGTGCGTTATATTTTTCACACGAATGGAAGGGACCTACAGTTTAATGCCGAATCCGAACAGCGATTTGAGAAGCTTTTTCGTGACAAGAATACTCTCGGATGTTTGTCAGACGCTCGCGAGAGGTGGGACCGTGAAAAAACTGTTTTTCGTGTTTTCTGGGATTGGAACTTGGAACCTCATCCTCATGGTTGCAAGAAGCTAGGCCCTGGCACTTTAAACGCCAAAAATTTGTATTTTTTTTTTTTAAACACAGCACGACAATTTCCAACTTCATGCAAAGTACAATATCTGAAGTTGTAGAATGGTGTAACAAAGAAGGACTATCCATCTATCCTAGTTAAACCGTTCTGGTGCCTTTTACAAGGAAGACACAGGTCAACCCTGAACCTATTACAGTCAGAGGCACCACACTGGTTTATTCCAGCGAGGTCAAATGTCTTGGTGTAATTCTTGACAAATGACTTAACTGAAATTCACATACATATCAAGTCCGCCACAGAGCGTGCTACTAGAGCACGGTGGGTCAGCAAACGCCTATACGGCAGAAGATGATACATTGATTGTACATAATGATGGTTAGACCCATTATCACATATCTCTAACTCTCCAGCAGACAACGGCAAACAAGTTGCAGAAGTTGCAAAGAATTGCCTGTCTTGGCATTACAGGTGCGATGCGCACCTGCCCTACGACAGCTCTGGAAGCTATTGTCGGGCTAACACCCCTACCAATCTTCATTAGGAAGATGGCTGCAAGATATGTCATCAAGCTGCAGCTAGATTATGAGTATAAACCAGGTGACCTAGTGGGACATTTAAAGATATTCAACTCAATCCCTAAGAGAGACATGTTCTGCACTATACCAGATATTATAGTCAGGCAACATTGCTTCGGTAGGTTATTCGAGGTTGAAATATTGGACCGCGGAAATTGGTCCAATGGTGCTCTAACACTGGACCCTAGAAGTCTGGTCTGGTTCACCGACGGTTCGAAAATGGATTCTGGAGTTGGAGCTGGGGTCCTTGGACCCAAAACAAAGATTTCGGTACGACTCCCACTGTTTCAGGCTGAAATCCATGCCATTGAGATCTGATATCTTTTCAGATAGCCAAGCAGCAGTTATGGCACTATCGTCCAACCTAATGGACTCCAGAACTGTGAAATGCTGCTACGATGCATTACAAGACCTTGCCAAATAAAACAGGGTAAAACTCGGTTAAATCCCTGGACACCAAGGGATTGTGGCCAACGAATCTGCAGATGAGCTTGCTAGGGCTGGCTCAGAATCTGCGTTCATAGGTACTGAACATTATTGTGGCGTCAACTGGGCGACAGCTACAACGCTGATTAACGAACGGGAAAACAAACTTCGTCTAGACCACTGGACTAATGGGCCAGGTCTAAGACAATCCAAATGATTAATCAAGCCTTACTCCTATAAGGAATTCCTTAACTTAGATAGGGAAGCATTAAGAAGCTCGTCAGCCTTCTTACTGGCCATTGCGGCCTGAGATACCACCTTAACAAGTTGAACCTGTGCCAAGAGAAGGACTGTCGGTTATGTTTAGAGGAGGATGAAACATCCGAACACATTCTTTGTGAATGCCGGGCACTACACTGGTTAAGGAAACGTATTCTCCACAAGTAGATACTTACTTCAGTGGAACTGAAATACTCCACTACTAAAGACATACTCACTTACATAAGGGAGGTAGTACGTCTGTTAGATTAACTCCAACCTTCCGATAAAATAAATCTTTCAGGTCGCAGTGTCGTTGCCATGTGGGCATGGGTTGTACAAGAGAAAAAAAAGCAGCACCAAAAGATCTTAATTTCTATTACTTTGATTGGAAGCTCGTACAGAACTAATTCACAACACTGAAGTACTTACTGCTCATAACAAAGTGTCTCTTTCTTTGGTTCTCGTATGTGCTTGCTAGGCAAAGTTCAACAATGCGTTTCTTTTCCCTTGAGCCCTTTTGTGACATACCCACTTTCTGAAGCTATATATCACCACCTGTGAATTCTAAGAGGATCTCAACTGGTAATCAAGTAAAAAGTAGCACCAAGCCAAATATTTACTTCTCACATGGAGGGAGAACCCAGAAGGTGCTTCCCCTGATCGACCGCAATGATCTTAACAGATTTCCTCCCGATCACTGCTCCGCCAGCTATCTGTAGCTTTCCCTTACTGCACTCCTTGTGTCAAATCCATTATTTTTCAAACTTTTTCGCACAAATCCATGCATAGTTCTTACGACCTAGTCCTTGAGAACTGAATATACATATACATCAGTAATATCCCAAAACACATACGACACGCTTTAAAAATGCTGGATGTGTGCTTATTTCATCATAGCTACCTACAATGTACCCGCTTACAAAACGTGGTTTGCCTGCTAAGCGAAAGTTTACTGACTACAGTCCCAAACACGACCGTGAAAATATATCGATATACGAAATGAATCATGTGCTCGCACCCTATAATAAAACTTGTAAAAGAAAAATACCATAATTCGTAGGCAAAAGTCACTCATGGACGAAGTCAATAAAATAAAATAAAAAACTTGTTCTCTCTCTACTACGAGCATCCTCTGTTTCAAGGCCAAAAAAGCCTACTTTCCAACTTTTTTTTAATGACCAGGGGTAGGTTACATCTACAATTCTATGAGGCCCTTTCCCAAATTTAAAGTTAAAACACCCAACTTTGCTGATTAACAAAACACTTTGAAAGCGCCACTTTGATACGGAATTTTAAATTGGCTGATAATTTAATTGGAGAATATGTACTACTGGACGCTGTTGCACTCTTAACCAACTGTTCAGTTCGGACAACTAAAAACTGTGTTTTCAAGCTAAATACACTTGTATGTAGTTGGACTATTAATCGCATATAATCAGTCGACCGATCAAATAGTTGGCAAACTCAAAATTTCACAGAGGAAAAATGCCCACAAAGCTATAGAACAAAATGGTATACCTATATGGTATGCCTGAATTATTTCTCAGAAGTATGTTTCCAACATTCACACCTGAACAAGAGGTGTGAGAGCGAGAAAGCGACAAGAGCAATGTTTATGTGCCAGCGCCTGCATGGTGCAACTTGGGGACTAAAACCCAAGATAATATACTGGACGTACAGCGCCATTATCGAACCCGTGATCACTTATGCATCGTTGGCTTGGCGGCCAAAAACCTTACAAGTCGAAACTCAGGCCCATTGAGGGCAATGAGCGGGCAAGGATCGGCCCTTGATGCTTCCCTAGCAGGTGAACGTCCCGTTGAGGGTCCTTAAGGGAGGCATCTTCGCGCACTATCTGCTAAAGGCGGATAGTAGATGGCAGGGGGTGCGGAACTGTGTCATCTCCAGGCAGATGTGGCCCAAATACTCCCTGAAAAGAACACAAGATCTACTAAACAGAAACCGTACAGATATCGCAAGAACTCTGGCAGTTAGTACTGGCCACTGGCCCATCGGGGTTCATGCGGCCAGAATAGGCATTGCATTTAATGCACACTGTCGCAGCTGCAATACTGCTGATGAGATAGAAACAATCTTACACTTCCTCTGCAAGTGTCCGGCTTTAGGCAAAGCCAGACAGCGCACCTTAGGTAAACTCTTTTTCGACAACCTTATAGAGCTAGCGGAGATTAGCATTGGGGATATTATCAGCTTTCTCAATGCAAAGAGGTGGATTTGAATAATCCTTACCACCTGTTTCTTCTTCTTATCCCTAGTAGTTAACGTCCTTGTTACATCCGTTAGGTCACTTGAGTTGTGGTAATAAAACGGCGCTTCTGCGCTAATTACGTGTTGGCATGGTTTGCTGACACAACCACTCCTACCTACCTACCTTCCAAGACTCAGGAACAGTTGAATAAAATCTATCCATGCCCCATAGCAGCAATGGGAGCGACGCTTAGCCTCACACCCCTACACCTTGCAGTACAAAAAGAAGCTATGCTGAGTGCTCTTAAGCTGGCCAAGATTTCGGACCTTAAAATCGGCAACTTTACAGGCCGTCTGAAGATTCTAGTGTACATTCAAAACGACCCTATTCTCAAAATCTCAGATACCATGCTCAAGAAATACCGGTTCCCCAGAAAATTCAAGGTAGTCATATGTGACCGGCATACGTGGAGGTCCAAACTCTCAAACTTGGTACACAGATGGTTTCAAATTGGAGAATGGTAGCACTGGCGCAGGGGCTTATGGACTCAAGTTCCACCTGCAGCAGCGCTTGGGAAATCACCAACAGTATTTCAGGCGGAAGTCTATGCATGAGAATGCCTGCAAAGAAGGGTCGAGGTCACCCGTATTTACATCCTCTCGGACAGCCAGGCAGTACTTATATACGTAGCTATGAAATCCTACACGATAGGATCCAATATTGTATAGGACTGTATCAATTTGCTCGAAGATGTCGCATCAAAAAAACCCCGTCACTGTGGCCTGGATACTAGGGCACGAATGCTTCGAGCGGAATGAACGGGCAGACTGCTTAGGGAGAAGAACCCTATTTTGGAGTTATACGTAGTAGCACAAACCTCAAAATAAAACAATGGGAAGCAAGCTGATCGTCATGCAGAGTACTGGGCCTAAGATAAACAAACAAAGTTGATCAACCTCAACCGTTGTAAGGCTTAGATGCTACTTGAGCTCAGCAAAGCAGATTTAAGGACCTTGACAAGCTACTTGACTGGTCATTTCCCACTAAGGTACCATCTGCACAAAATAGGAGTAGCAGATACAAACGTGTGGGCGCCGTGGCGTAAGTGGTTAGTGTGTCGGATCACTACGCATGAGGTTCCAAGTTCGAATCCCAGAAAACACCAAAAAGTTTTTTCACGGTCCCACCTCTCGCGAGCGTCTGACAAACATCCGAGAGTATTGTTGTCACGAAAAAGCTTCTCAAATCGCCGTTCGGACTCGGCATTAAACTGTAGGTCCCTTCCATTCGTGTGAAAAATATAACGCACACAACATGAGTGGTTGCGAGAAGCTGGGCCCTGGCACTTTAAAGAGCTGTTGCGCCAAATATTTGTAGATACAAACGTATGCCGGCTATGTGAAGAGCGAAAAGGGACGGCAGAACATATTCCTTGTGAATGCCCCATGAACATGCCACTTAGACTTTTGGAACATTGAGTCTGGAGCTTTGTTGAGGTTTTTCAAGAGCGTTAACCCAGTTCTCAGCTAAACACTTGGCTGGCACAATAGATCTTATAAATCGCAGTGCGTACAAGGCCCTAGTATAGTACGTCTACAACGCTTGACTAACTATTTATCGCCTCTGAAAATACCTTCCTTGAAGCCTATTGTGTTATAGTAGCTAGGGTTTACTTAGTGGCAGGAAAAGCCTTTTAATTCATTCAACTTATAAATGTCATAAAGCCCAATTTTGCCAGGTGTCACCCTGTACTAAAACTCTCCCCGCATTTCTTCCATTTTATCGAATTGCTTGGTTAAGAGTTTTAAAGTACTCTTGGGACCTTAAAGTTTCACGGCAAAGTGTTGCATACGCACAGCGATATCCTTTTCACTTTTGTTTATTACTTGGCAAATACAAATGACTTGTTGAGGTTAATTATTTTTATTGTGGCTTGAAAAACTTTTCATTTGTTCTGTCAGAACTTGTCCAAAGTGTAGAGAAGGGTTTTCTTTAATTTCTTTCTCCTTGTTTTGTGCTAAAAAACTGCAGGAAAGGACAACATTTTGAGAAAACCACCGCCACCACCGACGGTAACCGAAACATAAAAGTCTTACAGTTTTGTATGTCAAGTTCAGAAAGTGTGCTGAATTACGCTGACAGCTTGAAACTCTCAAGGATACCCCGAAAAACAGTGTTGAAACTATAGTTTGGGAGAAGAAAAGATGCTGGAAACACATAAAAAAAAGGTCATAGTGAGAACATCAAATGTGTACATGTGTTCGAAGGAGTTCTACGAAGTTATAAAAGTTTATTTTGCGAAACATTTGGGAAAGTCATTTGGAGATCCTTACCGAAATTATGCATAAGGATATTGTGTGTCAGGAAATAGAAAGGCTACAGTTTTGTTTCGTTTTATAAATGTATTCAGTTTCTCGATTCATTGTCATGCATGACAACTTTTGAATTTGATTTTAAAAACAAGTATCTCGTATGTAGATCCAATTTAACTTTGCAAGCTATCGCAATTTGCACGAAGATTTTACTTCTTGTCATGATGACTTAAAGTACACTTAACAGGATGAGGCGTTTTTTTTTTTTTATGTTTCCATGGTTGTTTTTCTCATTAGGATCCTGAAAATAGCGATTTCCAAGGGTGATTCTTATTTTAATTCTCTGTTGACGTCGTTGACAATATTGACTGAAGTGCTTGGTAGATTTCCTGACTGCCTCCAAGCTAAAGCTGTCAATGGTGATTTATTTCTGGTTAAGGCGTTGTTAGTGGGAATCGCTGTTTGTTAGCAGAATACACACGCTATATCAAGAATGACAACACCAGCTTTGGAGCCAATGACCGCTGCCTTTGTTGTACAAAAAGGTGTCAGTGCGGTCCGCATTACCAAGTAGTTGCACTGAATGTGGAAATGATAATTTCCGTGATGTTTTTCTGATAATTTTTGTTTGTGTCTCTGCATATTTGTTCACGTGCCTTCGCCGAATGCTGGTAATGATTTGGGACGTTATCGACGCGTAGGAATTTTTGTTCGATACGATTTTTAAATATGAGAACCTAGTGCTAAATACAACCACATTTCGATTTGGATGTGTAACAGATCTCATCACCAAAAAGGTCTTCCGGGAATTGCTCGAGTATTTTTCAAAACGGGTGTTCCAGTTTCCTTTCAATTCCTTTGTCCAAATGGATGTGATAGTCTTCTGAAGAAACTAATTGAATAATTGAATAAACTAGTGGAACACTGCATGCTTCGCGTCTTTCTCTTCATCGGAGCAGTCTTGGCAGAAAGGCGAGCTGTCGTGTACAAATCTGTGAAGATATTTTCGATAGCCGCCGTGCCCCGACAGGAACTGCGTAAGGCAGTAGTTGCAGTCACCAAAGACATCGCGAGGCAGGGGAGGCAGGCCTATAAACGCTTGGATCACAGCATTGATTGGCCTCAGTAACCCAGTTAACAAAATCGAGGCGCCTGCCGATATTTTCTGAGATGGAATAGGCGAACCCCACGGGCGGATTACGAGTAGTAGAAATGCAGTGAAGTGAGAGGGTTATGATCTCTTGTTTTCGGATCAAAGCCTCGCCGAAATAAGAAGAATAAGAAGTAATTGCAGTCGCCGACACTTGAAAGACTTCTTGATATTCACATCAGAAACAAGTGTTGCAACGGGATTATATGCAAAGCTCAGCATGCATATTTGAAGGGAAGATAGAAACTAGCCTTCACCATAAGGAATTTGCACTAGCAGCCTTCCTAGATATAGAAGGTGCGTTCAATAACGTAGAAGGAAGGGCCATCAAACAGGCCCTGGAAACTATGAATGTCGAGCATAGCATTACCAATTGGCTCTGCAATATGCTCGGCACTAGAAACATTAACTCCACTATCGGAAACAGTTCAATAAGAAAATTCGTTACCAGGGGGACTCCCCAGGGAGGCGTTATCTCACCCCTTCTCTGGGTTCTAGTCATCGATGGGATACTTAAAGAACTAAGCAACACAGGCATAAGCGTCACTGCTTACGCGGACGACGTGGTGATTTTAGTTCAGGGCAAGTTCCTTGACACATTAAGTGAAATTATGGAATCAGCTCTTAATAGTCATGAAAAATGGGCTAGAGGGTGTGGACTACACGTCAACCTGGGTAAAACCGAATTGGTACTTTTCAGTAAAAAATACAAGATACCACCCTTCAAACTGCCTAAGCTAGCAGGGGTGGAGCTTTCCCTTTCGGATCGCACTAGATATCTTGGCATAATGCTGGATAGGAAACTAATTTGGAAACTTAACATACAGGAAAGAGTCCGCAAAGCTTATAATGCTCTTTTCATCTGTAAGCGGACCGCGGGGAAAAAATGGGGCCTGAAGCCCGCAATGATGCACTGGCTATACATCATGATAGTCAGACCCATCCTTACGTATGGGGCTCTTGTGTGGTGGAAGGCAACGAATACGAAAAACACACGGGATATGTTGGCTATGGTACAAAGAACAGCTTGCAGTGCCATCACAGGTTCTCTACACACAACACCTACGGCTGCACTCGAGATCTTTCTGTATCTTTTACCATTAGACCTACAAATTAAATTTCAAGCGGGCAACAGTGGGCTTTGGCTCACTAACGCTGGTCTCTTCAGGACTAATAACATAGGACACAGCTCCATTCTCAAGGAATCTTTTCCTGGAATCCCTGACGAATCGGACGATATACTTGGCACCTTAGACTTCGACACACCATACGAAGTACTGTATCCTATTAGAGAGGACTGGTAAAGGAAGACAGTCTCTGTCCATAACGAGATTGCAATATACACAGATGGTTCTACACTGCGATATTGAAGGCAACGAGCAAGCCGACGCGCTGGCTAAAAGAGGAGCGGGGCTCCCACGTAGCGATATAAATGGTAGTATTAAGCCACCAGGGTGCGTGGCTAAGGGAATTATTCGGGATAAAACCATTGACACGGCTAATCTAAGATGGTCAAACTTAGATGGTCACAGGGTGTCTAAGGCCTTGTGGCCTGTGTTAGATCGCAGAAAATCTGGGGAGATAATTAAGTTAGATAGATCGAGGCTAAGAACAGTGATAGGAATACTCTCTGGCCACTGTCTCCTAAGGAGGCATGCCATGAGGCTAGGGTTATCCGATACGGATGTTTGTAGGTACTGCGACGACCTACATGTCTCAGAGGATATAACTCATATACTCTGTGAATGTCAAGGAATTGCCAGGACAAGGCTAAAGCACCTTGGTGGATACTTCTTCGATAACCTTGAAGAGGTGAGGTCCCTGAACCATAAGAGGGATCTTTTCAGATTCTGTAGGGAGATTAATTACTTGGGAGAACGGGTTTAGGTCTTCTGCCGTGAAGGTTCCCTAGGGATCGCGATGGGCCCACTTTGGTGCCTAGTGTTTTATGATAACCTCATAACCCTACCTAACCCAACCTAATTGCAGTCGCCGCGTGCTCTCTTTGTCCAGACTTCGATGGTGGGAATCAGCTTTTTTTGCCGTGTTATTCCACCTGGCTTGTCACAGTGCTACAGATATAGCCATTTCTTCTCGTTTTACCCTCCTGATAACGCTGTCTTCTTGTCGGTTCGCGATTCGTTTAAGGTAAACCCTTTGCATCTCGTTGGCGCAATTGTCGATGGGAATCATACTGGCTATAACACAGGCTGTTTCGTCTGAAACCGCTTATAGTTCTGATTGCGCAGATCTGGTTAGCAGACGAGAGGTTCCGTCTTTTTTTCTCCATTGTGAGTGCGCCCTGCCCAGGCCGGAGCAACGTATAGAAGGATTGAGCATACCACTCTGGATAGAAGGATCCTCCTACCGTATCCAGGCCCACCGATGCTTGGCAGCATACGGGAAAGCGCTGTCCGCATCTGTGACGCCTTTTTACTTGAATACTCGACGTGCGTTCTGAAGTTCAGCCTGTTGCACATACATACATACATATTTGACGCAACAGCCTCTAAAGGTCAAAGGCCTAGCTTCTCGTAACCATTCGTCTTGTTCCCAAGCCCGAAATTTGCGTATTCTACCATTTTTCTTTTGGTTATTAGGACAGCCTCGGTTTTGTTGTCAGCTAGCTTTAGGCCGGCAGACTCTAGCCAATTTTTGATCTTGGCGACTGCTTCATTCGAGGTAGTCTCCGTCTCATGGATGTGTTTAGCCACATTTACCACATACTTAATGCCATCGTGGCTGTCTGGTACCTCAATTTTCTGTTGGTGAAGTAGCTCATGGCAGGTAGTACAATGTATTTATTCTGGTCAGGGATCTCCTAATGCATGACTAGTTCTCGGCTATCAGGGGCAATGTGAAATGGAAAACTAGTTTTCTTTTTTCAATTTCCGTAGAAATAAGCTTTTGCTTGAGTTTGAAGAAACTATCAGCTGATAGTATCTATCCTACTCAAGCTGAGGGGGGGATTGAAAATCCTGAAAGAGCAATCTATTTAGCTAGTCCAACGCTATAATTGGTTGCAATCATACAGCACATCCCAGAGCACTAAGACACGTTCCCGGTCCATTGTACTATCAGGTAAGAATCTTTCTTTGGTGCAGTTGTTGGAAAAACATTAATGCCATTCATATCCTTTGGTGCTCAGTTGGCTGTTGATTGATTTCCCCCACTGACGCAGACACACTGTCCACTGCGACATTGCCAGTCCAGAACGTTCAAATCATTACCACAGTTAAACTATCAGCCGTTAAAACTCTTAAGTTTCCGTCAACCTCTTACTGTGACACAGTGGTTTTCCAGGTGCAGGTCCAAAAGCTTGATGAAGGGAGAGGCCGAATGCTTAGCAGAGGCTTAAATGTCTGAACGTCTAAATATCTAGATTTTGAATAGACTGCATATAAATGTGATCTGTATCGATTTATTCTTGAACTTCCTAAGAACATTTTGTATGGCTAGGCTTTGTAGGGTTTCTATTCAAAGCTGCCTGTCAAAGTCCTCATTGAAGTCCATAAGGTCTTGCTTTTATTTTTCAGGCTTTATATCTGACACGAAGTGCTCGTATATAGAATTCAATAGAATTATCTAATATCCGACATTTTATGTATCATAATGTATTCAACTGTGTGAAATCATTCATTCGTTTACGTGAAACGTGCTTTAATTACAAGATAGATAGGCATTTGGGAAGAACGTTTGTGTAAAGGTTTGAAATTTGGGTGTTGTTTACTCTGTGGTTGGTATCTGAACTAATCCAGAGGTAATTAAAAATTTTTCGTCGGCAAGATACCTATCCGTACTATCTATCGCTTTTGAAATAGCTGAAAAGTCATGAATATCCATCAGAAACAATGTGGATCGTCAAAACGATTAACTGGCTTTGTTGCTCTGCTCCCACTTCTCTTGGGATTCAAAAAAACAGTGGCTCTTTTCATTAATTCTTTCGTCCCGATCTTAGTACATTACACCAAAATTTGATTCACTTTTCCCCCGAGAAGTTCCCGCTATTCCCGCATACAACCCTTCATGACCTTTCGAGCAAACAGCGGCGTCATCCATCCCATTATGTAAGGTAACGTTCCATCGCCATTTTATGATTCTTATTTCGCGTTGTTGTACTTAAATCTTTGTTTAGCAATAAAAAAAAGTATATTTCAACTACTGTACGACATTTACGAGCTTTTATATGTTTTCATTAACCGCGTTTAGAGCCTCATGGGGTGAACTCTTACAGTCATTTCCGATGACAAGTTCCCCATAAAATGTAATCTCTTGCTGTATATCCACACGTAAACAAGTTGTAATTGTAACGTTAGTAGTGCACATAAGCGGGTTCATTATGGGAATAAAATTCGTTGCATTCCACCCGACTATAGCGTTAATTTTCTTCCGACTTTCTGTTGGATAAAGTTCCTTAACCTCAAAACAAAACTAAGAAGTTGTTGAGGAGAGTTAATTTTACCGTCGGGCATATAGCACCAATTTCTAAGAAATAAAGGTGAAAGAAGACGAAATATGGGAGGAAGCAAACATTTTTTTATATCATTTATGTTTTTTTTTTTATGATTTTTGCTTACATTTAGCGGTAATATAATACGTTCAGTGGAACCTGTTCTTGTAATGAACTCATTATGCATCTCAATTAAGTACCTGTGCTTAATGTTTTTAATTGTTTTTAGTAGATAAAATATAGAAGTCGTAATCTAGCAGATGCAGCATCAAAGTATTAAGAATAAGTCGACTGGTATTAACCTTGAAAATGATGACAATAAACGAATAATTAATACGTAGCTCTCGTTATTAAAAGCTTAACCTTGTAGAGGTTTTCAATCAGAATTTTATTATTCATTAATACTATGTCTACGTCCTTCTATCTCACAGAAAAGAAGCCAACACATTCAATTCCTCTCAACTACGAGACTATTACATCAGAGTTTTACACCGATAATTCAATACCGAGCTGTATAAAATTTATAGAAGAAGAATTAAAGGAATTTCAAAAGTTTTTGAAAAGTGCTAAGTGAAAAGTTGCGAAGTTGTTTGGTAGAATCAGTCATGGTCTAATGTTTAATTTCTGTTATCTACCTCACTTTGCCTTAGAAGCTTATACACTTAAATAAGTGTGTAACGGGTGTGCCATCTAGTGATTTCTTTTTAAATCATAGGTTATTTTGACACTGACAGCTGTTTCCCGCTCGAAATCTTGACAGAAAGTCAGTATCATACCTCCGCGGAACGAAATGAGTCGCTTTACGCTTGAACAACATTGGGAAATATTGAAAACTTATTTCCAAAGTGAGTGCTGTGTAGCCCAAACAGTGCGTTTTTTTGAAAAGAAGTTTTGGCCGAAATGAAGCACCCACCGTGCCAGCTGTACGCAAGTTTGTGCAAAAAGTTCGTGAGACTGGTATGCTAGTGGACAACACTCATGGTCCCCGTCGTCGTACGGTGCGCACAGAGGAGAATGTGGCTGCTGTAGCCGAGAGTGTGAGACTCAATTCACGAACATCAACTCGTCATCGATCTCAACAGCTCAACATTTCACGCACTAGCCTGATGAGAATTCTGCACAAAGATCTGGGATTATTCGCTTACAAGGTCCAATTGATTCAGCAATTGAAAGCGCACGACCATCCGCTTCGTTATCGCTTCGCAGTTTGGGCCTTAGAGCAGCTTGAATTGGACAACGATTTTGGGCGAAAAATCATCTTTTCTGACGAGGCACATTTTCATCTCGGTAGCTACGTTAACAAACAAAATTGCCGCATCTGGGGCTCGGAAAATCCGCACGTTATTGTCGATAAGCCAATGCATCCACAGAGAGTGATAGTTTGGTGCGGATTGTGTCGAAAATGAGGCTGGGAACAACGTTTCGGTCAACGGTGGGCGTTACAGAGCCATGTTAACGACTTTTTTTTTTTACTGAAATTGAAGACATGGATTTGGACGACCTCTGGCTCATGCAGGATGGCGCGCCATGCCACAATCGGTCTTTTGCGCACCAAATTCCCAAATCGTGTTATCAGCCGTCTTGGCGATGTCAATTGGCCGCCTCGGAGCTGCGATTTGACCCTTTTGGACTTTTTTTTTGTGGGGAACCGTGAAGGACCGATGTTATGCCAACAATCCGAAAACGATTCAAGCACTTAAGGCCAATATCATCCAAGCAATCCGTGAGCTACAGCCCGAAACTATCAACAAGGTCTTGGAAAATTGGAGTGATAGAATGCGCTACTGCGAGGCCAGCCGAGGCAGTCACTTGAACGACGTTGTGTTCCATAATTAATGGGAATGTTTGCTCTTACTAATAAAGCGATAATACATGGAAAAAATATAATTTTGTTCATTTTATTGCATTTTTAAAAAGAAACTTGTAGTTGGTCCACCCTGTACATAACTTCCATTGCAACATAGTCATACAGCGCACTAGCCTCTAACTCTAAAGGAGGTTTCGGAGAGTGATAAGTAGAGTTTTTCGGAGAAATAAAGGGGAGAACAACATTATACAGCTGTCAAGACTATTACTTTGTTAACTTACACTTTATTAACTGTCCTCAACCATTTAGAACACAGCGTTAGAAAGCTAATAGATGGAGTGATAGGAAAAGGTACTGAGGCAATCTATTCCACATTTGTGTTTTGATATTAACAATGCGACCGAAACCGATTGTGTATTCCGATTGTACTGACGGATCAGGTTGATACAACTATATATTATATTTCATCCGTACACTTGTGGTGGAAGTGCCAGTATAAGTACAGGCACTAAACACCCAACATTTCGTCATTGTTCGAGATCACTGATCTACCTAAGGCTTGACTTTGAACAAGATCAAGTAAACTAAAGCACGCGGCGGAAACCTCTGCTCAAACGTGCGAATTATATTCAGGTTTCGGACGAATGCAAAAGTTGTAGATCGTAGCCAAGTCAGCAAAAAAAAAAAGCACAATTTCAGTAATCTGCTAATTCCATCGAAGGTATGGGCTAAAATACATCAGTTTCTTCAATGTCAACTCCATTCATTATTAGTTTCGCAACGTAAGTATCCATGTCAATGGACAAAAGACAGCGCTGGGTTAATCGGTTGAACTCAATTTGTTTTCTTCCACCCCAATTGTTGATAGCATCAATATCGGCATTGAGTTCTGTTGACATTCACTGTCACTTGAGAAGAATTATGAGTGTCGGAGAGAAGATCGTTGATATAAATCAAAACTTGAGTCGGTGATAGAACGGAGCCTTGTGGAACACCAGGATATCACTTAAATTCCTTTTATTATTCTGTTCATGGAAGCTAGCGAGAAGAAGAATAGAACGCTTTTAGCCGTACATCGAATTTAAAGTTTCTTATCCATGGTGACAAGTTAAATCCCAGCTACACTCACTTACTGACTTAGGCGGCGCTACAGTTCGGGGTGAACCTGGACCTCAACCAACAAGCCTCTCAATTTAGCTCGGTCTTTAGCTAATTGCCTCCAGTTGCGCACTCCAAGTTGGTTGAGGTCCCCTTAAACTTGTGCGCGCCACCTATGGCGAGGAGATCCTCTACTGCGTTGTCCCTCGGGATTAGATCCGAAGACTCTGTGGGCCGGAGCCTTGGTGTCCATTCGCTCTACATGTCCTAGCCATATCAGACGTCCAATACGTAGTTTTTTGACCAGATCGATGTCGCTGTACAACTCGTATAGTTCGTTATTGAACCTTCTTCTCCAAAACCCGTCAACGCAAACAGGACCGAAAATCTTACGAAAAATTTTTCTCTCGAAGCGACCAAGGATATCTTCATCCTCTTTTAATTAAGTACATGTTTCAGCGCCGTAAAGCAGCACTGGGATGATAAGGGTCTTATACAGAGTCTCCTTAGTTGTTCGAGATAGGGCTTTACTGTTCAATTGCCTTATAAGCCCAAAAAACTGCGATTGACAAGAGTTATTCTTCGGTTGATTTCTGCGCTGATCTTGTTTTTGGAGTTTATATCAGAGCCAAGGTAGACAAAGTCCCTTACTACCTCGAAGTTATAGCTGCCCACTGTGACGTTTTGTTCAATTCGTCGGTGTTGGCCTACCCTTCTTGTTGACAGCATATACAATACTTGGTTTTGCCCTCGTTTATCGTTAAACCCATTTTGGTCGCTTCCGCCTCAATGCTTGCAAACGCACCGGTAACAGCCCGCTGAGTTCTTCCAATAATGTCAATATCGTCGACGTATGCAAGCAGTTGTACAGACTTGTGATAGATTGTGCCTCCGGTATTGGCTTGTGAGTTCCGCACAATCCGGTCAAGTACAATATTAAAGAAGTCACATGACAGCGCGTCACCTTGTCTAAAACCTTTTTTGACATCAAAGGTCTCGGTGAGGTCATTACCGACCTTGATGGAGCAGCGAGCTTTCTCCATCGTCATCCTGTACAGACGAACAAGTTTGACAGGGATGTCAAAACTAGACATGGCTCTATAAAGCTCTTCTCTATAGATGCAGTCATAGGCGGCTTTGAAATCAATAATGAGATGGTGAGTATCGATTTGGACTTCTTGGGTTTTCTCCAGGATCTGCCGAAGTGTGAAGATTTGATCGATGGTGGACTTTCCTGGCCTGAAACCGCACTGATAGGGGACATTTAGGCTCTTGATAAAAGGTTTCAGGCGTTCACACAATATCGCAGAAAGGATCTTATATGCGATGTTGAGGAGACTGATGCCTCTATAATTGGCGCAGTTGAGGGGGTCTCCTTTCTTGTGGACCAGCTACACTCAGGTGAAATGCTTTAAAACAAAAGATCAGAGTATATCTCAAGCTTCCAAAGAACGATTCGTCGAAGGCATTTGACAGCACTCCTAGTTGTAATGCCATGAACTTACCACCTGTTGATGTATGTATAGCATCAGACAAACCCTTAAGATAAATAGCGTTTTGTATGATACGCACTGGTGTTCTCAAGGCCTTGCAGATCGGTTGGAGTATGTAGCCGACAATAAATAAATAAAGCTTTGCATGCTAATCTCGTAAAAATAAAATTTGCTGCCCTCTAAATAGTGCCATGAAAATTAAGTGAAACCATCGTGAAGCATATTCTTGAAGATTTATGTGAAGATATAATCATAATGCTAAATGAAAAATGTTTTAGGTAAAGATACGTGAGGTTTTAAGGGTTGGAATCAAGGAAACCATCGTACAAATAGAGCGCGACCGGCTCAGTTGGTATTGCCACGTTCAAAGAAGAGATCATTTGAACCCCGTTAAAAAGGCAATATTAATGCACGTTCCAAAGACATCGCGCTGCAGAAAATGCAGGCCTATAAACGCCTGGATCAGACAAATGCGACGACATCGGCATTTCATTGGCCTCAGTAACCGAGCGATCCAAAATCGGCGGGCCTGCCGATATTTTCTGAGGTGAAATAGGCGAACCCCACAGGCGGATCAGTAGAAATGCGGTGAAGTTGGAGGGTTGTGATCTCTTGTTTTCGGATCATAGCCTCGCTGATAAAAGGAAGAAGAAGAAGAAGAAGAATCTAAATGAAAAATGTTTTAGCTAAAGATACGTTTAAGCGTTGGAATCACCTCTTGTAAACGTCTAACAAAGCTTCTTATTTCCGGCCTTGGGTACGGCCTTAAACTCAAGGCCCATTATATTTATGCAAAAAATCGTACAAAAATATGTCATACGGTTTTCACAAACTATAAAATGCCTGGAATTTGCATGGAGAAATTTATCAATGACAACAACCATTTGGTTTTCAACAAAACTATTTAACAGTTAACCAACGTTCGAGGAAAATTAATATGAAAAATTCAGTGTTCTGGTCTTCTTGACCCCGAAAGTAACCAGGGCCATACTTTTCCCCGTATAGAAAGTTTGCCTCACTTATCGATAGGGGGCGCGGCTCTTACGAATCTCTAAATGAATCTCTCACGATTTATTTTTTCGTTGGAGCTGAGACACATCAATAGTATGGCGAACTACAAAAGATAGCTGAACTCTAGCATATAGCTGAAAACAAGTAAGCAGCCCTGAGAAATGAAATCAATCAAACTAGATTAGAGACGAGCGAATAGAGAATAGAGAGCTTGTTGGTTGAGGCCCAGGTTCAACCCGAACTGTAGCGCCACCTTAGTAAGTAGTAAGTAAGAATAGAGAATTTAAAAAGATGTCTTGTGCCAAACATACAACCAACGATTATACGAGTACATCTGACTTTTTTATATCATAAGCTAGCTAATCAATCCTTTTCTTTAAGAAAAAGCTGGTTCCATTCGGGACGAACGCTCATACATAGGTGTCCTTGTTCATTTTATTGTTCTCCTCAATACTCATTAATCTCATGACGTACAAATTCCACTAACATGTCACTGATTGCTTGAGAAGTGTTAAACGAGAAAATTCTTTAGTAGTTCATCTTAGAAAATCCTTATCAAGAGAGGACAAAAAAAAACTTATTTCTTTCAACTTGATTACCATGAGATACTCCACTCCATTCCAAATTAGATTTGAATAAAACAAAATGCTTAGCCATCGTGCACAGTTTGAGTATAAAAAAAAAACTCTTTCTCCTACCTAATCTCTGCCGACAAAATCACAAGAAAGGAAAAAATCATAAAAAACAACTTCACAAACACACATAAACCGTTAAGTTCTATCAAAGACCATCCGTTGGATTTCCCATGGCAACAACAGCGGAATACCTACGTCCCATTCCACCCAGAATGTCAGAATCCTTTTTGCTCTTTTCCATTATTGTTATGTATTTCATGCGCGCCAACAGCGAGCTGGCTGGTGGGTTCTTTGCGCTCTTATTCTACCTCATTTCTTTCAAAAATTGCGTCCTGTATCCGCGAAGTGCGCTAATGAAGATCCGGCACGAAACCATTGCCTCCGTCGACGACGACGCTACCACAAACCAACAAACACTCCATGTGCAACTCCGAATGTCATTTTCACGGTGAGTAAATCCCGCATCCATCCCATCAGCGTTTATGGGATTTTAACGAGCTATACACAGCTAGCGCGCCCCCACCGACCGCCCAGAGGGAACGAGGAAACATCCAGTTTTTCCTTTGATGACTTTAAGTTCCCTTCGGATGCGTGGGGTACTTGTGCTTGCTTTTACTATTCGCTTGCGTGTAGTCTCAACATTTAGATGCAAACTGCCAGTCACAATGGTTATCCTTACGAGAGGAGAGAGAGGATCACGCAAGAAGGCGCTAGAAGCCCATTGAATTAAGTGCTAGATTGCATCCTTTTGCGCAAAATTATGTGGTAGGGGGTTCTTTATAAAATTAAATTTTTATTGGGTCCTTATGACTTGCCGAAATTGATGAAGTGAAGGCGAAGTGTGTCCTTATGGGAAATTTCTCAGCCTAAATGAATTATCTTCCATGAGTAGAGCTAGGTAACCCATATGAGTTGGTGTGTACGACGAGGGTGAACACGACGGATAGAAATTAATATACCATTAGAAACAGGCGCTCTCCTCTACATCACATGAATATTAATTGACTTCAATTGTTTCTGATCAACGTTCCAACGGCAGCGTACAGGCGCAGAGGGTAAGTTTTTGGCATTGATTGCCAATTTGCAGGCAATATGGCTGTGTGCGACTATTGCCTATTGACTTCAATTAGTTGAGTAATCATAGTAGCAGAGAGTAGAAAATAAATTGAAATGAGGAAATATGGATGCTCGGGTAGTTCAGGTTGATGAGTGAATAACTGGATTAAGGGATTACTTAGACCGAAATCTAAACAATCCAGAATAGGAGGGTGTATTGCTGCGAAATTGATGAAGCTTAGATAAGACTATGGTAAACTCAATTCGCATTTTCATTTTGCAAATAAAAACAGGAATGCATTCCTATTTGTTTCCTTGGATCCTTGTAGGCCAACCTAAATTGATGTAAAAGAGATGGCATGTTTGACAAGCTTTTCGGCCTTAACTTACTGTATTCTAGGTTGTGTGATATATTGGAGCGTGTACTGTATTCAACAAGAAAATGGCGCCCAACGTGGGGATGATATGAAGTTAGGTCCATTGTGACCATTTTATTTTTACCTGGGAACCTGCAAAAATAAAATAAATGTGGGCGCCGTGGCGTAAGTGGTTAGTGTGTCGGATCACTGCGCGTGAGGTTCCAAGTTCGAATCCCAGAAAACACCAAAAACTTTTTTCACGGTCCCACCTCTCGCGAACGTCTGACAAACATCCGAGAGTATTGTTGTCTCGAAAAAGCTTCTCAAACCAAATTGCCCTTCGGATACGGCACTAAACTGTAGGTCCCTTCCATTCGAGCGGAAAATATAACGCCCACAACATGAGTGGTTGCGAGAAGCTAGGCCCTGGCACTTAAAGAGCTGTTGCGCCAAATATATATACAACCTGCAAAGAAAAACTGAATTTCGGAGCTCAGCTCGGAAAGGAAAAACGCCGGCTTAGAACCACCTAAATAGCGATATGAATCTCAGTACGTCTTTCAGCTCAATGTGACGTAGGTTCTCCAACTTAGTGACGAAGTGACTACCGAGGGTCCTCATTCTTCTGTCGGTGAGGGCAGAGCATTCGCACAGCAAGTGTCTAACAGATTCAATTTCTTCCTTGTCTCTGCAGCTACTGCAGAAGTCGTTGTAAGGTACGTCAATACCTCGTAATGATGACTCGCGTACTGTTACAACTAAGCCTAACCAACAATTTCATATCGTATCATAAGCCGGCCGCAACGTTCTGGCAGTGACACACATTCTAGATATATCCATCATCTGTTCGCTTCGCTAATGGCTTCACCTCCGACGAGTTTATTTATATACGTAGAGCTAATAGGAAGCGTCTTGGAACACTTATTTTTTATCAACAGATACTGGTTAATAATATGCTAGTTAATTACATATGCGTTGTCATAGTTTCCACCAACACACTGCAAAAACTAGGTGGGAGAGGTTGAAAAGTTGAAAAACCGAACCACATTAATTTTCAAGTTATGACTGAAGCAACCGTATTCTGCAATCAATAGCTTAATGCAAAAACAGTGCAATCTTCTTTATTGTTGTGCATTCGTAAAATAGATTTTGCAATGATTTCATTTATTCAAGTGAGTGAAGTCATTGAAGTCACTGAAGTTTTTGATATCAATTCACAATTTTCTTATCTGAATTCACAATTTTCAGTTGAATTGACAAATTTTCTTATCGGCATATGCAGTCAATGATAGAATGAAATGGAATGTGTAGTAGGTGATTTGACTTCAATGACTTCATCGACTTCAATGACTTGATTGACTTCATTGGATGACAATGATAGATCTTTAAAGTTAAACAAAAGAAGCTCGGTACCTTTTTACGTTGTCGATTAGCGTCCTGCCTTGTTCATTCTTGAAGTTGACGACGTCAGACCAACTTTTTTTTTGAAGCATCAGACACTAATATATTTCGTGGATCAGTTTTGACCTAAATACCGCACCCCTAAAGATACGTTTCTTCCCAAAAACGATACCAGCTTACAGATGTTCCATGGTCTAATCAGCGAAACATCAGCACTACATAAATGCGTTGCCTGAAGCTCATGGATCTTCTGAATCTTATGTGAATGGAGACGCAAAATTAGCCAAGCTAATGTCTGTACTTCCACTACCACTACCACTTCTTGAAATCGGTTTGTACTAAGAAATTTGGATTCACTGCTGTTAGTGAATAACTGGGTCAATGGAAGAGGTCTGGGAGTGCCGAAAGCTACGTACGAATGTCCACATACGAATGGAGTTAAACTGATACCCAAGTATACCGCAGAGTATTTGGGCATTTAACGACCGAATCAAAAATATGAATATGCATGTAAAAGTGCTTTCGGGAAAACATGGGGATTCAAACCCAAAGTTGTATACTGGCTCGAGAATGAATGATATCTTGAGATTAACACCAACAGTGGCTATAGTGGGTCTCTCCATTAGACCAGCTCGGCAACAAGCCTGCACTAAGATTAAGGAAAGTTCGTCTCTTAACAGATAGATATATGTACTACAGCTAGGTCAATGTGACCAGTGTACGATAAGAAGAGTTCTGTTAATCTATTAAAATTTAGTCTGACTGGACACTGCGTCACAGACAAACACGGAGAGATATTCCGTACATTGACTACTGTAGAAGCTGTTAGGATGAAGAAGTAATAGAATCTATTCACCACCTTTTGTGCAACTGCCATGCACTAGCCATTTAAATAAGCTTTACTCTTGGTAGTTTTTTTTTTTTTTTTTTATAATTTGCGCGCACTCAAAGGGTTATGAATAGCTTTAACATGTTTACACACAGTGCGGGCGTTGGAAAGGATGGATAGAGAGAGAGAGAGAAAGATTTTTGGTGTAGTGGTTCTTGAAGCTCAGTTGTTTATGCTTCAGCTATTCTCCGGGGGTGGCGTCCAGATAACTGGGGAGATTTTTGTTATTATTGACTTTGCTTTTGAATCACAGTACTTTTTTCCCGATAACCAATGTCAAGAGCAAATCATCATCAACAGAGCGAACAATTTTTCCAGCCACATGACCAAGCTACTGTCAGTGTTATGCTTTCGCAGTAGTGTTTGCACAAGCTTTCGCAATTGATCGGACTGACTTTATATATTTGATAAGAAATAAATAAATGCTTGCTGACATCAGGATTTGAACCATGAACCATTAGCGTGGCAATTGACGACGTTACCACTACACCATTGCCACCCCCAACTTATTTCCAGAGTTAGTAAAGGTACGAAACATGCTTGGGCATAACGGACTCTATGTGGACATAAGTGAGTCATAACATATCCACCTAAAAGGCCACCGATTTATCTAGGATAACCTAGCAACATTTTTTCCATCGTGGACACAACCGCTATCAAAAAATCGATCGAACTACTTGGAGAACCATTTACTAGTCGCCTGACGTTGTTGCATAAGACTTAGATTCTGAAGCTTTAAAAGGCTTAGTCGTACCGTTTGCGTGCGGACTAAAAAAAATAAACTAAAGGCTCCATAATCTTCTTTAGCCTAAAATTAACTGTAGGTGGGATGACAGAATAATGCAAGGTTGATCCAAATCCTTCTCCTTTTGCCAAGTGGGAACTAATTCGATTTAATGCTACACACGAGACAATCCGTCTTCTCTGTCGTTTGACGCATTAGATCATTAATCTGAAATATTTCAGCTTGAAAGGGACTCCACCTGGAAAGGCTACCATCATCAAACCAATATATTTCCCTATCTGAGTCATACAAAACACCAAACTTTTTCTCTCTCTCTCTCTCTCTGCTACAAACTTCTTCTCAATCCAATTATAAGTTTAATGAATGCATACATGAAAGTAAATATCTCTCTTTCTCTTATAATTTATGACTCGTATCTACAAAATTAAGTGCTCCAAACGATAACTACCGTCATCATCACCGCCGCCACCGCACACATAATGTCTACAGATAACCTTTGATCATGGTATGGCCATAAACCAAAGCTCCCCCTCCAGCTCGCCTAAAGTACAAATCATTGTGCAGCCAAACTTATTGCGTGACTTAAGCATTTAGCCAAATAATTTTCAACAAACCTTCATTTAAATAAATTTCCAATTCATTGTTGACACCGTCTCCCCCACTCCCACAAAATTGATCCGGAAAATATTTGTTCTCAGCCAAAGTATCTGCATACCACCACCGGCATTGGCACCCGTCTCTGTGTAGCCAAGTTAATTAAATTATAACAAAATACCAATTTATTGGAAGAAATTTGTCAGGCAATTCCCAGGACTCCTTACGAAAAAAAATTCTTGTATGGTTGTCCCTTACGTTCGTTGAAGATAAACACGCAAATCATCTGTGGTGTCGAGGACGAGTATGCTTTTTTGACGATTACTTCGTTATTATGGTATCTATCTCCAATTTCAAACAAATTTGTATCTAAATGTGAAAAATAATGGAAATCCTGATGAGAGTGTGTCCTGATTGCGATCTATTTAATTTCAGACGAAAGATTGTTTTTTTTTTTTTTCTCTTTTCCAACACAGGTGGATGTGTGTAACACGCACAATCCAGTAACCGCAGTATCTGTGTGTACACAATTTAATTTAACATAAATCACGCAATTTACGCTGATTTCGTGACATAATGGGGTTTGCGGTGCAGGGACGAATAAATACATCGAGATAGGGTGTGGTTGTCGAGAGAGAGAAATATCCTCTGCACCTCAACCCCTCGGGGGAATTTTAAGCGATTTATTAAACGACCCAGTGTTGGTGGTATCCTGTTTTACAGTTTTTTTTTCTCCTTTTCTTTGTGTTACAATTTATTGGCAATTATTTGTTGTGTTTTGAGAAGGAAATGGGAGCAGCGCATCAGTTCAAGTTGAAAGATTGGGCTTTACCAATCTACCTTTCCTCGTTGAGGTCGTTGTCGTCGACGAAGGCTGATGTGAAATGTAGCGTCTGGAAGGGGATAATTAATAAAGATATTGACCTCGTTTTGAATTCATTATTAGTTTACGGTTAACGATCGACGGATGGGAAAATGTTAAGTAATACATTTCCACTTGGGCTAATTGGGTGGGTGATGTGGTACGTACTTGGGATGGATAATTTTTTTTTGTTTAGATAGAAAGGGCCAATAGTCATTTTATTCACTCATGAGTACTCAACCATTTAATTGGAAAATTTGGGTTAAGTGCGAAGGCTGCTGCTGGAAAGGGTCATACTATATGGAGTAATCGAAAATGAAGTTGACCTCTATCCAATTCGAAGAAATAGAAATCATAATGATAGGGTCAGTACTCGTTTATTTTACGATTTCTACAAACTGTAGTCGAGGAACAACCAGACTCAGGGACAAATCAATTTCTTTTTTATTACTGACCCGTGAAATTCAAAATGAAAAGAAATTTCCAATGGTGCTGTCTGCATGGAGCCTCAGTTTATGATAACAAGGATCCCTTGGTTTTAACTACTGGGTCTTTATCATCGAATTAAATTCACTTATAATAAATTCTGTACTTTTTTGAGTCAGTCTAAGATATTTTTTTCAAGCTTTACGCTCCACCTCTAAGCATATCGGCATGAATAGTTTCCCACCTTTTAGACAGATTATGTAACTGTAGATATTTTTTTTCGGATGGTATCATTCATTTGAAATAATTTTACAATACTTGACCACCTAAGCCTTTAAAAATGCAGTGCCACAGAAGCTTTTGGTATCTCAGTAACAAGGACAATCGAATGCTGGAAAAAAGTTCTAAAGTTATGCGGTGAAAACCATTCAAAAGTCATTGAGTATTGCTACTGGGAAAAAGGCAACAAATGTGATGCGTACAGTTTTCTAGGACGGACTTCCTGTAGATACAATATCACGAAAGACTATACAGTCAATTGGAGAATGTAAGGCAAGGAAGAGCAGAAAAAGTGTTTTTTTCAGATCAAAACAATACGCAACTACTACACCCTTCGTATCTACCAAGAAATTTTTGAACTCCCCTGGTATATGTAGAACTGTAGTACCCTGCCATCCTTGTTGAAAATGTACCTCCAAATAATCTTCTTCTTCTTCCTTTTTATCAGCGAGGTTATGATCCGGAAACAAGGGATCACAACCCTCCCACTTCACCGCATTTCTACTGATCCGCCTGTGGGGTTCGCCTATTTGTCCTCAGAAAATATCGGCAGGCCTGCCGATTTTGGATCACTCGGTTACTGAGGCCAATGAAATGCCGATGTCGTCGCATTTGTGTGATCCAGGCGTTCATAGGCCTGCCTTTCCTACATCGCGATGTTTTTGGAACGTGCATTGATATTGCCTTTTTAACAGGGTTCAAATGATCTCTTCTTTGAACGTGGCAATACCAGCTGAGCCGGTCGCGCTCTATTTTTTATACGAAGCATCTTCATCTCAGCTGCCGTTAATTTACTCTCATACGTTTTGTACATTGTCCAACATTGTGAACCGTATGTGAGCGCTGGACGCACAACTGCGGTATAGAGCCCTCCCTTCAACTTAGGTGGCATTTTTCTGTCACAGAAGATAGCGGAATTTTCTCGCCACTTCCTCCACCCTACGCTTATGCGATGATTGATGTCGTCATCACAAATTGCTTTGCTATTGATCATAGATCCTAGATATTTGAACTTTTCGCACTTGGGAAGCACTGTTCCATTCAAATAAATGTCTGGAATAGGCCTGAGTGGGTCAGAGAACGAGCAGCACAAGTACTCTGTCTTTTTGAACTAATGTGATACCCATTTCCCTCCAGAGCGTCCACCCACACATCAAGTGCTCGTTGCAGGGATGTAGGATCCTCGCTTATGATAGCTCCATCGTCAGCAAAGAATAACTGATGTACCTTGGGATCCATCACTTTACATTCAAGCAGATAATCAAGGACTGTAATAAAGAGCAAAGGACCTAAAACGTTTCCCTGGTGCACCCCGACTTTGATTGGGAACTCTTCGGTTACTCCAGCGGGGCATCTTACTCTTGTCTTTGCTCCTTCGCACATGTCCATGATCATCTGTACATAGGTTTCTGGAACCCCTCGATGTCTTAGCGCCACCCATATCAGATCTCGTGGTTGTCTGTCGAATGCCTTTTCGAAGTCCACCAATATAATATGCAAATCCCTTAAGGAATCACGATGTTTTTCCATTATCATCCTTATACTTTATCTGTGGTTGATTTACCCGAGGCAAACCCGCACTGATCATCAGATAGCCGTATTATTTTTCGCTGTCGGCCACCTCTTAGCCGCTTAACGATCTTCATGGTGTGTGACATCAGCTTGATCGAACGGTAGTTATCACAGTTTCGCGTATCATCCTTCCCTTTGTATACAGGGAGATGGTAACTTTTCCTCCATTGATTCGGCATTGGCTCACCTCTCACATATTTGGAAATAAGAATTCTGAGCCATCTGAACCCGATGTCTCCCATCTTTTTCCAGAACCTCCAAATAATATAAAACACCAAATACTTCGACGCCATTTATGCTATTGGGACTGCTGGAATACTGAAAGAATTTGTGATACTATTCTTTCAAAGAGCTACTTACATATGTATGTAAGTTGATTTGGTGAGTGTAGACGCTTTAATCGATATATCTAGAGATTGTTCCTTATAATACCCGGCAAAGAATATAACCAACAAGACTGCTAGAATCATTAGTCTCAAGAGGTTGGTGTGTCCAAAGCACTCCAACATAAAGCGGTCCAATGTACTTAACCCATAGTAAGCATCTAATCAAATGTCTCCATCGATAGAAATTCTTTGCTTTCATAGGCATCTATCTTTCGGTTTTTTGATTCTGCACTTCTAGACGTAATCCAAATCAAGAACTTGCCCGTAACAATAGTATGGGATTGGCTGGGTTGATTTCTCTCCTTCTGATCCAATAATGGGCACGTGCAGTGAAACAGAATTTCGATTAGTAAAAGAAGTTGGGATGGACCCATTCTCATAACACCAAAGGCAGAAGAGTGCTGTGTTCTATCATCGCTTTCGAGCCAAGAATCGCACGTTGGATCACATGATTTGCCCAACCATAGTTCCCCGGTTCCTGCTACTTGTATTGAGAAAGAATTTCCCAGTGCTACTATCAGGCCATTTGACAAAGTACTTGCAGGTTTTTTAAGAATCCAAACTAGACCATCTCTCATCATGTTAGACGCCAAACGAGAGTCGATCCAGTATAGCATCAATTATAGTTTCCGGACTTAGAGGAGGCATTTTGAAGCCTCTTTCGCAAGCGCGTCAGAGATTTCATGGCCTACAATTCTAATATGACCTGGTATCCAAATAAAACGAATCCTATTCAATTCTAAAAGCTTGTTTAGTCTGCTCTTATATTCTAGAACAATCTTTGAGTGCAGCCTGATTGTCACTACAGATGCAAATACTTCTACCACACCATCCCTCATTAATTGTAAAGTTTTCCACTCCGAGTATGGCAAAAGCGTCCGTCTATTTTGCCCGGAACGCAAAAAACCAGTCAGCTAGTGAAGAAATAAGTAGAATCTTGAAGAAGTTTATTTGGATTTTCTCATTTGATCGTCTCGGAGAAATATACTTCTTATCCTCTGCCGAACAAAACGACATGGCTCATATTATCGACAGGCGTCATGATAGTCATGCGACACTATATGTCCTGAGTCGACACATCGTTTGCATTGCTTCCTTGTAAACGGCTAAGTCCAGCGGTAGCAAGTTAAGAGCGTTGCCAGAAGTAGTCTTTATGGTGCAAGTAAGTCCAACGCAAACTTGTCTCTGCAATCTGGTAAGCATAGAAAAGGGAAATTTAACATCAGTCCTACAGAAAATTGATGTAATGATAGATGCTTAGATAAAAACACTGTCTCACAGCACCTCCACTTCAGCTTAGTATCTAAGACTATGCCTAGATATTTGCCATTAAAGGCAAGTGACCGTAAACGTTTATTTCAAGTGGATTTTCAAATGAACGTACCTTGTATGGACTTGAAAATGTTTACGTTTTTTGCAATGATTGTGATCTGCACACAACTGCAGGCTTTGGCAGACTTCTTCACTATCAAGTTTCTCAACTTCCACTTCAAAATGAAAGTTATAACATTTTTTTCGAATACTTGCTCTATTTTGAATATGGATCACCGCATGTCTTATCTCGGCAAATAGCTTCCATCAAGTATGCATTTTTTTTTTTGCCACTCGACCTCATCTATTATCCGGTCACGTATGCTAACTAGCATAGTGATACATTCAGTGCTCAGCCTATACCAAATGATTTAGTAAAATATTTGCCCTAATCATCTTCACCTTCAATGTACTAATCATTCCTCCTGAGAAAGCGTTTGTATTTTAAACTCTTTTCTTTTTTGCTTTGACTCGCGAGGAAACTCGTTTAACAAATTAAGGGGCGAGCTTAAAAACTTATTTTTTCTCACAAATTTCCTCGCATACGAACAAAGAAAAAGTAAGAAAAATCCGGCGCAGATTTTTCATTGCGAGGAAAAAAGGAGCGGATGGGTTTGAGTAAAGGGGTTTTCTCGTCCTGGTCTCTGGTGTCATTTTACTGATTGAAATATTTTGCATTTATGGACTAGTCTATACGTGACTTTGAAACCATGGGAGGTGGTTATATCGAACCTGCATTCATGAGATTTCCCCATGCGAACTATGTGTGTATAAGCTCGGTTAGTTTGAACTTTTCGTAGTGATTTAATACATTTTGGAAGAGCTCTGGTACGACTGAAAGGTACGAAACTAATAAGTGAAATTTGTGCCGACTACTAATAAACTTAAAATTGATATTGAAACCTCATGAGTATTCATCGGGTGTCAGACCCGCATATCCAATCGAAAGCAATTCAATTTTCTAATTCCATCAATCCAAAAACGAAACCAATTTAGATAACTTTATTTGTACATTCCTTCTATTTATTTCTAAACACACACATTTCTTTCGTCTCTGTTTCAGGTAAGCATCTCTAATCCCAGCAGCAAATATCATCCCATCTTCGGATACCCACAAACCGTAAGAATAACGAAATATTGTTTAAGAAAATTGAAAATACCAAATCACTATCAGTACCACCGCCACCCCGCATCCTCTCGCACATAAACCACTGTCATTACAGTGATATCATTTCCTCCAATTGGCCAATCAGTAGTATAGCGATAAGGCCACCAGCACCATCACCGGTCTCTAGAAACACATTCCTCTCCTAGTATCCATAAATTTTTCACCACCACCATCTCACCATCACCGCCACACATCAGTAAATCCGAAAAAAGTTATTCCAATAAATCGAACTCAATTTTCATCATCACTGGCGTTCGGCCCACGCCCACCCAAATGTGTGTTATCAGTCGGCCACTATTGTTGCACCAATGACAACGACACCGACGACGACGACGACGACGATGATGACGACAAACGTGTCCCGCGCTGAGAAAGAACAAAAACAGTGCCCAAGAAATGCGATAACCCCTTGGCAGCCCCGAAAACCAGATAAAAGGGTTTCAAGCGCGCCCCACATCTCCTAAACAAGGATGAGCTATAGATTCGACCCCCTTCTCCAGCTAACGAACGAAATGATGGGAGTCTATATTCCAGGAGAAAGGCAATTTTCCGCATGAATTTTCATTCGACGATTTTTATCGTGGAAAAATATCTTAAAATACAATACAAACACTCGACCATTTTTCGTTTGGGTTTTTGTTCTTCCTTCGACATCCTTGCTCGTTGCTGTTTCTATTCGATAAAATGTCCTCTTTATGAGGATATATGATGCGGGTGGCATGTGAAGCGCTTACTATTTGCTTTATTGAAAAAAAAAGAAGAAATTCTCATTTTCGGTGGACACACACACACTTCCGGGATCTTTAAGGATATATGGTGGCAACGAAGGAGAATAAATGCTCATAAATGCTTATCTTTGATGTGAAATTGGAAGGTTTTTCTTTCTCTTTTTTTTTTTTTGTGGTAAAAAGGATATAATGCAATTTTTTTTTTTTGTCCGTTTAGCTTATGGATTGTTAAAAAGGAGACAACTGCTGGTGGTTATTAATTTTTTTTTAAATTGTTTACAAAGTGGTCGAGTTGAGGACGGGAAAGGACTTTTTGTCGGCACTTAAAAGATAATTAAAATGTGATTCCAACGAATCATTACTCTGAACAAGGAAATGGACTTTAAGAGAATTTTTTTAACTCCTTTTGGTCTTTGTACTTTTTGGGTTAAGTGTCGGGACGAGAGCATAGGGGGGCTCATATAGTTTAGCAATTTTCATGGTTGAGAGGATATAGGAGATTGGTTATTTCAGAACGGATCCATGGGACAACAAACTCTTGTGTTCATTTAATTTTAGCTGCATGTGTGCCAAATTGACATTCTGAGTCAAGTGGGATGAATCTGGAAAACCGTTCAGGATGAAGTGAGCCGCATATCAAAGTTATTTAGACCTGAGACGATCCGAATCCTTCCATAGAATGTTCTATGTCAAAGCCCAAGTACATAGGACAGTGAAACTTTGTCGAAAAGAAATCTAGAGTAGAAACAATCTACGACACACCTTATAGGCCACCTGGTACTCAATTACTAATACACAACACGAATCTTACGGTACCATAAGTAGCCAATACCTTGTCTACTAGAAGTAGCCTACTAGCGGTGAAAAATATGACCTAATGTGTGTATTGACAGGACACTGTCCCATCGGCTTGGATTGTGATAGGCTACGTATCAGCCCACCTAACTATTTCAAGGACTTCCAGTGCAAAAAGAAGTAAAAACCTTCAAGCGCCTGTTCTGTGAATCTGGCTTCTCGGCAAAAATCCTTTGTATACGTGTCAATAACGTCTTGAAGATTCAGAAACTGCAGAAAACGTTTTAGCTCGCAGTGAACTAAAACATTTTGGTATGGAATTCAACGATCCACAGACACATGAGGTCGATCTGGCGGAAAGTGAAATCGAAAATTTTTTTTTGTGGAATTCAAGGACTTCAAATGGCAGAAAGAAAAATCCTTTTTATGAATACCTGCTCTTATGCGGTGGATGTACATAGTTGTTGGGGGACTTTTATGTAAAATTGTTGGATAGCCAACATTTGGATTCGTTCTGAAACGTACAAAACGGAGGCTTTGATCACGGTTAGTGTTTCTCCAAATGTTTCTTGACCAATTTGGCTCAATTCAAACTCTGAAGTTCGATAAGATTTGAAGTTCGTTTAAACAGGCGGATACGGTATTGGATGCTCTTCCTGCAGTCTTCCTCAGTACTCCCTTTGACCACATTTTCGGTTGGTCTTGAAGGAAGTGTAATTCCCCAGACTGATATCAAATTGAGGGATTCTCTTATGACTTCGACTTATTGATCTTTGATCTCATGAAAAATGTGAGACGTTCTGGGATGAACCTTGGACAAGTCTTTAATCCAGATACGATGTGTAGTTAAGCGCTTCATTTTGGCGATGAAATTCGCCAACAAATTTAGATGAAATGTCGGAAATAGCGAAAAAACGTCTATAAATCATAGTGTACGAGGGCAAGGTGAAAAGTTATCGGCCTGACGCAGAGATAGCGTTCCAATAAGCAAACATTTATATTTCCTGCCTGGGTGCACTTCTCATTTGTTCGTATGAGTTTCAACTTGTTCTCTCAAGTAGTTTGTTTACACGAATTTTTGCAGTAGACGTCTTGCGTGTCTTTCCTTAAAATGGATAAACTTGAATATCGTGCGGTCATAAAATTCTTTGTTTTGGATGGATTAACCCCTAAGGAAATTCATCCAAAGTTGACAAAAACTTACGGGGACTCTGCTCCTTCCATGTCAACCGTTAAAAAGTGGGCAACTGAATTTAAACGTGGTCGCACGTCTCTCGAAGATGACTCACGTGAAGGACGGCCAAAAACCGCAACCACACCCGAAACCATCGAAAAAGTGCATGATATCGTGTTGGGCGATAAGCGAGTGAAGGTGAGTGAGATAGCTGGAGCTGTGTGTATATCGGAAGAGAGGGTGCGAAATATCTTGCACAAAAACTTAGGGATGCGCAAGATGGGTGCCGCATTTGCTGAATGCCGATCAAAAGCAGATGCGCAAACGATTTTCGCGGCAATCTTTGGACCGATTCAATAGGGATCCGACCGATTTTGTGCGGCGATTTGTCACCATGGATGAGACATGGGTCCACCACTACACGCCAGAAACAGCAGTCGAAGCAGTGGGTGGAAGCCGGTGGTTCAGCGCCAAAGAAAGCGAAGTCGATCGCATCTGCCGGAAAGGTCATGGCCAGTGTGTTTTGGGATGCGCAAGGGATCCTATTAATTGATTACCTTGAGAAAGACAGAACAATTACAGACGAATATTACTCCAACCTTCTTGACCAGTTGGATGCCAAAATTCGCGAGAAGAGGCCTGGCTTAAAGAAGAAAAAAATCATCTTTCACCAGGACAATGCACCTGTACACAAGAGTGCGTTGGCGATGGGAGAACTGCGGGATTTGAGTTATGATTTGCTCGGCCATCCCCCCTATTCACCTGATTTGGCGCCCTCAGACTTCCATCTGTTTCCAAACTTGAAGAAATTTGTTTCTGGGAAGCGCTTCGTATCCAATGCAGAAGTTGAGAGGGCCGTAGATGAATATTTATTATATACATACAGTTTTTAACACTATACTGTCTTTTTAGAGGTACGCCCCTGCATACGATAGACGAAGATATATGAGTATGTAGGGTTAGTATGTAGAGTATGTAGGTATTTATTCTCGTATAAGCCATACTCGCATACGTTGCCATAAAAAATAGGAAGGAAATGTTGAATCACCAAACCACACTGTTGGGTACCTTTCCGTCTACTCAAATTTTTTTCTGACGTAGTGTTTCCCTTAGTTAAGATGTGACAGTCGGCTCATAACTACAGCTTTACATTTAAGAAGCCATCACACTGCACCCTACGCCACTGCCACCTCTGACATGTTGCTATTCAGAACCTGACGCCTTAGTTACTTATTGGTGTCCACTCAAGGACATCCACATTGTATACCGACCAGATGCTCACATTTTCAAGCGTTCGAAAGCTCAAATGCAGTTTTCGACCCATAGACAGACCGGCTCAGCTGGTATTGCCACGTTCAAAGAAAAGATCATTTGAACCCTGTTAAAAAGGCAATATCTATGCGCGTTCCAAAGACATCGCGATGTAGGAAAGGCAGGCCTATAAACGCCTGGATCAGACAAATACGACGACATCGGCATTTCATTGGCCTCAGTAACGGAGTGATCCAAAATCTGCAGGCCTGCCGATATTTTCTGAGGTCAAATAGGCGAACCCCACAGGCGGATCAGTAGAAATGCGGTGAAGTGGGAGGGTTGTGATCCCTTGTTTTCGGATCATAACCTCGCTGATAAAAGGAAGAAGAAGAAGAAGAAGACAGACGAGCTTCCAATCCGTCCGTGCCTCCAACAACTGATTTAATTTCGTGACTGAATGTGAAATGAATTTGAAATATAAAACGGGATACCTCACGGTAGATTATACGGACCAATGCTCTTCATTTCAGTAAAGTGCAATCGAAAAAAAAAAATACAATTAGCCCAAAAACGGTATAAAACCTTGCTTGTTTTTGAATTGAAGGGAACTGAAATTTTATTTCCGAACGACGGAATTGAGGCGTTGCTCTCGTACTCGTATGACTATCAGAAATCCTCAAGAAGTGATACCCTGCAATGTTTTCCCGGGACTTGAATTTTGGTTTCAACTACCTAATCAATAAGCCACAAATGTGAAGTAAGTGCATTCCGTTAAAATATTTATTATTTCTTTATTTATTTATTTAAAGTTCAACGATTTGTTACTACACAGTAAGATACAATATCTTATAATTAGTGAAGAAGAAAATTAGGATTCTGAAGCTATCTTCTGTGTATTTCTGCAGTTTTTTATGTTTCAGATACATATCGTTCTTTTATGACCGAACTCCCATTCTTAATTAACATCGTTGCCTAAATACCGATACTGTCCTAGTGTATATGGATCAGATTTACTTTGAATCATATTCTCGTTTCAAGTTCCACAGAATTTACCTGACTTGCTTTTGAGAATACCAAAGGACCCTGAACATCCCCTATCCTTCCGATTCACAGCACTGTACTCACTGTGTGTGCATCAATGCATCGCGAGGCCATGAAACGTACATATCAATCACGCGAAAAAACCTGAAGTGGTTTCAGTTCATCAGAAAAGGACGAAGCGAACATTACGCAAACGAACGCACACACTCGCCCAACCAACCCATCTCATCTTGTATGCTCTAATGAAAGGATTCTGAAAAGTGCGGGCGATGTACAAATTCAGAGGAAATCTATACCACCACCCCATGTCTGCGTCCTTTAGCTTTGCCTACAACTGAATGCACATTGTGCAGCAATTGATCCGAATGAACATTGCCGTCCTCTGTGCATCCGTTTCGTCGTCCTCTCGTGTTATCACATTGAGACAGAGAAATAATTGCTGAAAATTAATCATCAGAAATGTCCTTCGTTATCGTGTCGTCGTCGATGTCGTTCAACGAATGTGAACCGGGAGATGATTTTCGAAAATTGATTGCAAATTTTGTGGATCGAAATACGTTAGGCTACCTTACACACTCCATTCACTGTGCATGCCATTGGGGGATTCTAGGTAGCACGAGTGTTATATTGCATTCCAGAGGACGATGTGAACGGGTATCAAGTCAGAAGCCGACGAAAAGCTGACGTTGATGAGAATCGCTTCTGAATGCACTTCAGGATCACCGATTGAAGGAATAGAACTAAGATTTTTATTTCTGGGTATACTGTTGGAATTGAGGGTCTCCTCTTGGTATTGGATTGCTCTGAGAGAACGTCAATGTAGGTGGACCATTCAACGGAGATATTTCCTGCGAACTTTGACTCTAATCAAAATTGCCAGCTCAGCATTCAGACAATTGATTGGGTGTGCTTTATTAGGGAGATTAAATCAAGTGGAGAGGACTTGGTCCTGTGGGAGAGTTTTGCAAACGGTTAACAGGAGAGGAATTGGAAAAGTAGGTGATTCGATTTTTTATTTTTTATTTTTATTTTTTGGATTTAAGTGAGTAGGAGAGACATCTACTTGACGTTGAGCTGGTTTATGGTTTCCGTCAACGAGTCATTGAATCTAATTCAGAACTCTTCAAGTAATTTCAGATACACCTGGCGACTATTTTTTGGTCACCCGTAATAGTTTCTTTGAAATGGAAGGGAAATTCGGCTATAAATTCAGTCAAGGATAAGTGGGATAGACCAACGTCATGTGCCTTCCTAATTCATTCTTCCATAGTTTAGCAAAAATGTGCAAACGATCATGAGCTCGGGAACTGCGAATACCTCTCGTGGAGTCGACATAATACATGGTCTGGTTGAGGGTTTCGCAGTTTGTGCATCTAATTGAATGACAATGTGATGGTTTATTTTATCTTCCCAACCTCAACCTATTATTGTTCTCAAATAGAAGGATGGAGGAGGCTCCTGCTGATCAAAGAGACTGATTCAAGTCATGTAGAGCTTAGTTTTCAGTGACGTTCTACGTTTAGTAGTCCAGCATACATTTCGGTTTCTCTCATTGACCGGCAAACGGATGGCGTCCGTACGTCCTCAACCTGATTGATCCTTTTCTCTAGGAGAAGAACGTCCTGCAGTATTATTTTTCATATTAAGAAAGAGCTTAGATTGAGTTTATAGAGAGACCTACATTTGTATATAAAGTCATCTATGTACGTCCTCAACCTGATTAATCCATATCTCTAGGACAAGAACCCCCTGCAGTATTATTTTTCATATTAAGAAAGAGCTAAGAAGAAAGTCCAGATTGAGTTTATACAGAGACCTACATATATAAAGTCATCTATGGCTACCAAACTAGCGCGTGTGGAATGGTTCTGGAAAACGCTTTCTGTTCGTCAGTCGAAAAACAGCACTGAATCCTTTCACTTAGAAATGTTCTACTAGGTGATGTCCTATCACGTGAATTACTCAGGCATGTTTCTTACTTGCATATGACGTCGACTTATTTGGAAGATCGCTACTATCCGTCATAAATGCATTTTTTAATATTGGGACAGAACTGGCGAAGATGGGTTTTGCCAGAGGATGATAGAAAAGGAAAAGAAATGCATACATGCTCTGTTGAGGAAGGGACAACTAGCGCCTAGAATTCGAGCTGACTGAGATGGTTGGTTATGTCCCTTCTCTACCTCTGTAGAATCTTCCTAAAAAGAATGGGGAGAGACATATCCAAGCCATCCACAATATTGGATCCTTCTTCGGCTCTCCTTGATATTTTTTTATGTCGTAGTGGTTAGAGAAACTTAGATTTTATAATGTTCTCTTAAAACCCCAGGGGTAGCTATTTAACTGTAACCCGAAGAATTTTTTATGTGGAGGACAGATTAATGTCCTCGGCTGTGAAACCTCGATAAGTGCCTTGATAGAAGCCACTTACATCTACATACGTCTCTCATATGCGTGGATTCCAACCTGAGCATCTGTTTCAAACTCTAATTGTTAATACGACGCTTCAGCTCATGCGGCTAAGCAAGGCATGCTATACATGTCAGTCTGCATACGAATGTAACAAGATTTCCAATATAATTTCAGCATGCATTCCGTCGCATGGTTGAACTCACTGAGCTTTGTTTTGGGCCAAGTCACAATGGGATCGATGAAAATGAGATCTCCAGCTTGCTGGACAAGGCTCAGAAAAGAACTTCTCAAAATCCACCTGCGTCTTCAGCTAGGGCCTCCACTGACGATGCGGTCTTGTATAAACACACTCGTGTGTCATGACTACAGGATGCACGCAGTCTTATCGGATACACTTGGGTGTCCTTAAGACATCAGCGGCATTTACGTACCAGCTTACTGGCGCTCTTACATAGCATTACACCTTCGTCCAGCATATCGAGGTGCCAGATTTTAGTGACAACATCAAAATGCTTGAAAAGCACAGCGTTTCTTCGGAATGAAGAAATCTCATTACAATGGAGTAAAGTGGTACAGTGGACCATTGGATGTTTGATTCTGAGTACTTAACTGAAGCACACCGAAAAGCAATAAGACGTGTCCGCCATAGATATGCTGTCTACGACTTATTTTCAGTAGTTTCCCCCTTTAACTCCCCTTAACTACGCCGTCGCTTTGCTTCTATTAAAAAGCTACAAAAAAAACTCAATAAGTCTAATGTGATGGTAGGCAAATACCCTTTACCGTCTTAGCTCGCTGGAAGCTTCATGAAGTACCTGAACTTAAATTTCTTCTTCGCAGCATAGACCTCCGAACTTTGCCCTGAAATCAATGAATATGTCTATTCCGTCTTGTTACGCGAAAGTTCAAGCGAGGACTATTTATGGTAGACATTATATCCATTGCGACAAAAAGAATTGATCCGAACAACCAGCCTTGTGAGACCTCATTTTATTTTTTCTTATCTTGGCTGTCTATATCTATGTCGACCCGAACTTTTGGATTCGATCCCTTTCATAGGATCAAAATGTTGCTCCCTGGAATCTGACGAAAGATAATGCCTTCAGCCGAAGGGGACATTTTTGTGCCTAGCTGTCTGGAAGCCCCATGAACTACCTGGATTTGTAATTCGAGCCTTTTTTTAAGCCCTCACTGAAACCTTATTTCTTCTTTTTCTCTATCACCATTCATACTTTCTTCTAAGCATCGCTTTAAGACAAGAAAGTAGTTGTCTCGAAACTTGAGCATATACTCCCGCACTCTATCTTAAAAGCATTGAATCTGTCTTTTCCGTCTTGTTGCGTGTAAGCTCAAGCGAAGACTTCTTATCGTCGACATTATTTCTACTGCGACAAAGAGAATTGGTCCGAACAACCAGCCTTGTTTGGCCTCAATTTATTTTTCCTCATCACCTCCCCATAGGCTTCACATTACGACTTGATCTCTTGCATAAGAAATCTCTAGCAAACTATAACGAAGCGATGTGTAAACACCGATAAGAGACACGCACTTTGCAATTACTGTTTAAACACACCCGTAGGCGCCGGAAAGTTCATACTCATCTGCATGCACTTCCTGTGACCCAACGCAAGTCTCAATCCCACTCATTTGCCCACTTAAAACTTTCGCAACATATTAACTGCCAGTCACCTCAAGCAGAGCATGAAATTCGAAGCGCAATTCTCTCTCACTTAAGTCCAAGTATTTTGAATGCGAAGCACCAATGCCAACAACAAGAAAAAAAATTCGAAAAATTAACTTTTTCTTTCCAAATGAAAATAAATTGCACCCGAGGTCAAATTCATTTACAATAAAGAATCGAAGTACAGTATCTGACTATCTGAATGCGAGTATCTCAGTACAAAACGGACAATGACGGCAGTGGAGGAGATTTTTTTTCTCTCTGTCTGTTTTGTCAGTCTTCCTTCATACGTACTCAGTTTTCTTTTGGATTTTTTTTTCTTTTACTCCTGTTTCGTTTTTATTATGTTTCTGGGTATCTTTTATTGGTCATTCTCTTTGTCCGGACCTCTTCGATGATGAGTACGAGTATTCCTCTGTGCAAAGAAGATGTGAGTCTTGTTCATTTTTATTCGACGTTTAAACGACCAGCACTGAGAGGAGGCCTATGTTGCTGATGATGATTCGTACACACTCCGTGTATACAGTGTACATCGCGTTGTGTGTTTATTTTTATTATCAGACCGAGTTACGTATCCGTATCTCGTTGTCATTGCTGCCCAGTGGGTCAGACATGTGTTTCAAAGCGCCTCGTATGTGTGTGTGAAGATACAAAAATTTAAAAGCGAAAGGGTGAACTATTTGTTTGAACTTTTCAGCGAAAGACGACGTGTGAGACAACAGAGGTCATCAGTCTTCTTGTTTTCTGCTTCTTAAGTTCTTTGTCTGATTCTCTTTTAATTGGCAGTTTATTTGGATTGTAATGTGCCACATGAGCTATGCCACATGTCATATAAAATGTTGCAGATGAATCAAAGATATATTTTTATTGTGTTCGCGTGATCTCATTGGCAGCAGAGTTGAGAGTCTGCTATGTACACTCACGTAATGTGTTGTGGAGTTCCTAGGAAGAATGTTAGCAAAAATTAAAGCAACCATTCTCGGGAAGGAATGTACTCGTAGCATTACATCAGCGGAGAGTCATGAGTGCCATGATGACAGATAGACAAAAAGATTGATTGACACATGGTTCGTAGTGTGAAATGTTCATTTAGGCATTACGAGGATTGGCAACGATAAGGGAATCAATGGAAAGTTTTGTTTTACTCCCGAGGAATACAATCGTTGATAAGATAAAGAGCAGAAGATGCGCCACTGTCAATTGACATTGAGGTCATGGAAAAAGTCCAACTGCTTTGATATGGGAGAATTGAAGTTATTTGATTACGCAATTTACTTAAATTGTCTTATTACTAGTGACTTCCTAACTATAAACTTTCACATCGTAGGGAGGTCAGGTTCCTTGAGATTCTGGAATCTGCGAGTCTCTTCATCTATAAGATTGGCAAAGGGAAATCTTAGAAATAATTTCTCTGATGAGAATTTCAGTTTTAATCCACTGGCATCATTTGGAGAGTTTATGGTCCGTCCCTGCTACAAAATATTGGGACATCAAGTACCAAAAGTTGATTGTCATTCACATCCACTACTAGTCTTGGCCGCTTTAACATTCGTACTCGTAAATGCCTTAGTGACCTATCACAGTTATCTGTCGATTATGTCGATGTCATCGACGCATGCACGTAATTGCACAGAATTTTAAAATATTTCACCCTTGCAATTGGCATGCGAGTCATATTGTAGCATTGTAGTACCTTCCGTCTTTGATGGAACAGCAATACACACAGGTTTGGCATTGTACATTGCTCTGTTTAATTCGTTTGCGTCGACTTGGAATTCGTATTATGGTACACGCAATGTAAAGAACACTGATACCTCTGTGTGCGGCGTAATTCTGTAATCAGTAAAGTACTCACTAGCAGAATGTATCCGTGCTTAGTTGCTTCTCGTGTATCATAATATAATAGCATCTATTGAAATCGTTCAAGAGCTCTGTTCAGCAACTCAACTACTCACATGTCCTCCACTCAAAGGTCTAAGAAGCATGTGCCTTACCCTGCCTTTGCCTTAACCTTCCAAATTAATCGTACTATTCGAATGCTGTCATGGTTACAACATGAAAAGTCTTTACTACCTCGAAGTTATTTAGGACCACTTAACTCTCCGTATGAACGTAATAACAGCTGCGAAGAATTTGTTTAATTCTGTTGGAGATATACGTATGATATTTTTAAAGAAAAGGCTTCTCCTTTTTCACAGAGCTACAACTCACATAATATGTGTTATGTGATGTCATCCCTTTCTAGACAGAGACGGCAGGTGACATCCTCCGAGATTCTCATTTTGTTGAAGAGGTTTTGTAATCGACAGTGACCGGTAAGGAAGCTCACAAGCTTTCTTAAGTCGTTTCTGCTGTATGTAAGGATATCAACTGCCTTGTTATGGAAGGGTTGGATAGCTCTTTTAGCTTGTCTAAGGCCTTGGGTGCTATTCCAGTGAGAAATTCATATGTTGCTTACCCAACTGTCTAAGGTGTATTTAAAAGCAGAATCAGATATTTCGCAAAAGCGTCCCGGAGCCTTTTCTGACAAGCAGATCTGCAGTTTCGTTGCCTTCAACACCCATGTGACCCAATCCCCACCGCAATTTTAGTTCATTGTATTGGGTCAAGTTTGGTAAACTGTCGAAGCAGCTTAAAACTGATTTTGAACTAATAAGGGAGAGATCAATCCTGGTTGACGTTCGGTGAGTATGTGCTTGGTGACAACTTTGATGCCTGAGTACAAGTTTATGCTGGCGCAAAACTCAGTAGGGACTCTTAGCAAGTGATCTCAAAATTTGCCGGTGATTGGGTCCATACACACCGGCACCTGAATCCGTTTTTGAGCCATCGGTTAACCATACGATTCCCTTTGGGTCAACAACGGTCCGCCATTATTCCATGAATCACGGCTTGGGATCTCAATCTCAAACCTTCTGGCGAAGCGGAGTAATTTAGACATAAAGTCAGAAACCGTGCTGAGCATATCCAGCTCGAGGAAGGTGGTTAATAAATCCATGAGATTCACGTGGTCACATGTAATATTTTCTTCTGACTTTCGGGGGTGACTGCACTGTGAATTGCCACTTTCTTGACGAATATATGCAGCGGGATGAGTCCGATTTTAGCCTTTATGGCTGCCGTAGGACAAATATTCATTGTATAATACCTGTGATTCCAAGACATGCTGATGGTTGTGCCTTCCTTCGTTTTTGTTCACCAGACAATGGGCTCTTGATTGTGATCACTAAATCATCTGCATTGCCTATAGCTCTGAAGCCTAAGCTGTAAAGTATACTCAATAAGTCATCCATCACTAGAGATTATAAGCGAGACAAGTGGACGTTGCCTTAGGGGTAGCATTTTTCTGCGGAGACCGTCACAGGGATCTCCCCTGAGGTAGATGTTATTAAGCGGCTATCGAGCAAGTGCATCTCATTGTACTTGTGATGGAATCATAACCGGTGTTATCAAAAGCACCTTCTATGTCAAAAAATGCACTATCTGTGTGATGAGATAGTAAAGGGCACCTTCCGTAGATCCAACTTTTCTCGTATGCACATTCATTAAAGTGCACTGTGCAGAGGCATTGTCTTTCCATGCAGCCATGGTTTTCAAGAAAAACGTTGTCAAGCTGATTGGACGGCAGGGTTTAAGTAGCTCATTGGATTTGTTGCCTAGCTTAGGGATAGAGATCATATTTACCTCCTATCAAGTATGCCAGCTTAAAGCTTGTTCTACTAAGACGGGTAGGGTGTAAGCAAGACCTTTCTGCATAGGCCTGGGAAAACACCATCTCTGCGTGGTGCCTTGATAGGTTTAAATGAACCAATTGCACGTTTAATTTTTTCTTGACTAAACAAAGCTATGGCAGACAAGCTATGGACTCTTGGAGTTACCAGAAATGGTGACTTCAGAATCAACAACTGTGTAATCATGAATGTCAAACCGGTTTCACGGTTTCCCTTCTACTAGATGTATAGGTGGCATTAGATTTGATAACCAACCCTACCCCATTGGAGTGTTGCTTTAAAAGAGCCTTTTTGACACGAGTTGCGTTTGGAAGGGATTCAATGTTTTCACAATTATTTCTCAATGCTGATCTCTTAGATTTCCTCAACACTGTATTGAATTTATTCAGTGTAGACATATATGTATATATATTCGTCCCATATTTTGGTGCGTTTAGCGGTGTTAGAAAGTTTGATCACCCTTTTCCGTTGAACCATGGTACGCTACGTTTAGCCATACTGTTACTTTTTGCATGGCGGGTACTCCTAAAGGATGATAATAGGACGTCATTTAATTGACAGGCTGCCACATCAGCATCACATTTTGACATTAGAAATGTAATCACCATGAGACAGTATAGACATTCCTAATTCTTCCATCAAAAAGCACAAATTTCCAATTAAATTGGAATTTTTCTGACTTTCGATATCAACTTTATATTTGTTTGTTGTGCTTTTTCAAAACCTTATGCAAAACCCCACATAGTTTTATGAAACATAAGAGGTTAAACTAATAAATTTTAGTAGAACTGTTCCTGTCCCAAACTTAGTCCATCGCTTTAAAAGCCCTATGGATGTGGACTGTTCAAACTTCAAGATACTTCATCTTTTCAAGTAACCAAGAACAACTAACAACTTTATGGGAATATTGCCAGCATTTTAGTGCAATATGCACTCGATTGACTGCGCTTCCAAGAAACATATTTTCCCTAATCCCTCGGGTCTAAGAAACAGCATCTAATAAAATTTGATTACACATTGCACAACGGATACAAGAGGAAAGCTTTGTTAAACGAATATTAGAGGAGCACAGCACCATTAACGAGGATTTTCAAGTGAATGCTTAATTTTAATAACAGCAGCACTTCAATTTTCCTCTCTAAACCCCCTCTTCTCCCATGTGCATCGTCCTGCTGCTCTTATGAAAAGTTTTCCCTTTACCGAGAAAATTTGCCTTACGCTTCATGGAATGAAGTAAAATGAGATTTATCGAAAATGAAAGAATAATACAGTCATTAAGTTTAATTCCCAAACTCATAGTGTACACCACTTAGCATAATGCTTTAGCTATGCAATCTAGGCGGGGTCCCCCCTTCAGATGCAACCCAGAGCAACAGGGTGGACAATTAGAATTCAAATGCATCGTATCTACCACTTAAATTCATTTCTGTTTACGTGTGAGTACGGCGTGTGTCCAAAAATAGATTCCCAGAGGATTGGGAACGCACATGTGCATTGCATATGCCTGGGACTTGCCTTTAGCAGCACCAAACCTATTGATCTCAACAACGTTTTTATCATATTCTTGCGGCGCAACGCAAAAAAAAACTTTTTCCTTGGTGTGGCTGTTTCCAGAGAACTTCTTCGCGCGTCTTCTTGGTCTTATTGGGCTGCAACAGCCCCAGACAATGCTCCTCAACAGAGGAAATATCTAAAATTAGTCCCAAAAAAAAAAAGAAGAAGAAACGAAAGTCACACATGTGTGCACATGCATATTGGCTGCGGATCGAGATGGTTTTATCGCATACGTATCTGTGTGATCTGTGATTGCACAATACGGCTTAAGCAAGGCGGGACGAGCGTGTCTGGAATACAAAATGCCGAAGTAAAGTTCATGGAAGAGACAAACAAAAACCAGAAGGCCTCTTAGCGGCCCAAAGTAGCTGGCTGGTTTTTTGTGTTTTCAAAAATATCTCAACGCAGTTGCAGTGTGTATTTTTTTATTTAATTTGTTTGGAGGATTGAAAGAGGATATAGTGTTTTTGTTTGACGGAGAAAGAACCTTTATCCGGTGTGTTGTTTTGCTTTGATTACTCGTTTTGTGTTCGTGTTGGGGATTAAAAAGGAAATCCAAGAAGTAAAAGGCAAAAAAGAGTGGATATTAATAGAACTCGGATTTAGACAGTTCGATAGATAGATGCAAAAATCAGACGCTAAAACTGGAAAAGAATGAACTGAATTCCATGGGGAAAAATTCAATAGAAATCTCCATTTTGTACTTTTGAGATTCATGCGATGTAAAGAATTTCAGCGCAACCGAATCAAAATAATGCTGGCGAAGACTTTTTGACGAAATTCGGAAAGACGCGAGACTTTTCTTCTTCTTCCTTTTATCAGCGAGGTTATGATCCGAAAATAAGGGATCATAACCCTCCCACTTCACTGCATTTCTACTGATCCGCCTGTGGGGTTCGGCTTTCGCGAGACTTTTCTACGATGTTCAATTGAGACTATGGAGTTCACAATGTCTCTATCACTTGTACGTTTTAACGCGGGATTCTGTACCCTATCTAGAATGTGCAGAACGGCTTTGGGTGCACCAGACCAGATGTGGGCGTTATATTCCCGCTTTGGACGGATAAATACCTTATAGATCGAGGCCAGATCAGAAGGAGTAAAGTATTTCTTGCACCGTTTAAGGAATCCCAGGGCATTTTGCAGTATTTTTGGCGATCATTCCTTCGAAGATGGTTATTACTTCATATACCGAGAATGGCAATCCTTTCAAATTCAGCGATGCAAGTACCATTCAAGGATAATGGTTTAGGGTCTTGGTTTCGCTTGAGAGTCAGAAACAGCATTGTGTTTTGGATGTATTCAATTTAATTCTATTGGTTGAACCCATTTGGTTATGCTATCGGAAGTTGGAATTTAATGTGTTTAACATACGTCAACGTTCCTCTTCTACGCCCGAAGAGCAGGGACGTGAGTTAGGGAACGAATATGAAAAACTGAGTGAACGGCCATCAGCGGAGGAGTCGATTGGATTGAAAGTTCCGGATAAGAGGTCATTTATAAAAATTATAAAGAGAGTCGGAGACAAAACGGAGTCCTGGGGAACACCAGCGTTTATATGGTGAGTTGCAGACTTGAAGTCTTCCAAGACAACTTACATTGAACGGACCGAAAGGTAGTTTCTAGTCCATTGAAGAAGAGGCTCATCGATGCCATATGCACGTATGTTCGTCAAAACAGCCTGATGCTAAATTCTCTCAAAGAGCGGAAGAACACGGATTTGTGTATGTGGAGTGGAGACCTTTAAGTATTGTACTTCTGAAATTGTACGAGTGCGAAAATGGACTTGTCCCATGGAAAATTCGACGCTCTTAAGTACAGGTGGAGACAAGGCACTATCTGGCAGCGGGGAGTTCGCTGCAAAGTCAGCAGCAAGCAGATTGGCTTTGTCTAAGAAGCTGACATCCGGAACGTCATTGTAAATAAACGCTTGGATAGCAGACGACGCAGAATTTTTATTATTTTTGACGAATGACCAAAAATGTTTACTACCTTTGGAACATCGTAGAATTGTTTGCCTCAATTTTTGGTTATACGGTATAAGACTTTAACATGTCGAATGTGGGCCTTGCAGTCTTTTCTGGCTTGTTTAAACATACTTCAGTTATCCTCAGATTTGTTGGCTATATAAGAACGAAAACCTACTTCTTTTAACCTGATAGCCTCTTTGCAACTCTGGTCACACTACGAGTTTGTTTTACATTTGATGCTTTTTATTCTGTTAGGAATATAGTTTTTCATACCTAAGAGGATGGTGTCAGTAATCACATCTGCGGCGGCATCCACGTCGCAATCGAGGAAGCATAGCGACCAGATAAAAGCCGTAAAGAAACTATTGGGACATCCGAGTTGGATTTCTCGTAACGCCATACTTTTCTTTCAGGAGTTTTTTTTTATTGTATTAATCGCATAAAATGTGCAAAAGCTTCTAAAATGTCACTTAAACCTACATTTTTCTTTTTTTTTTTTACGGATTTATTCCAATAAAGCGGAAATATCGGTTTTTTCAGACATATTCCATTTTATTCGTCTCAAATAACGAAGCGTACTTATCCTCCCTAGCTCAGATTTTTACTAGCATGCTTACCTCATAATATTGTATCTTGTGGAAATTTTAATTAATGTCTAAAATCACAAGAAGAACGGCATCCCAAACTTCATTTAATCTAACACTATCAGGTATTAATATAATTGAAATGCATTTGACACCGTAGCAGTGCTGCCGGATTAGGAGGTTTTTTCCCCACTTACGTTTGGGAAAATTTTGGAGAGAGGTTTTTTTTTTGTAACACAAAAGAACAAATTTGGAAAACACATCCAACCTCTGAATTATTTTTTGTAATCAAAAATCAAATCACAAAAAGACTAGGATTGTCCCGAAAGACTAGGATTGGCTCTTTTGCATACTCCTGGTAGTCTGATATATTGTAGATTTGTATACTTTCGATTTAAGTTTTGGTATCTAACCGCTTTACATGGCCTCTCCATGTGTTTCTGTTCCAAGTCTTTACGGAACTTTCATGTGATCGCAGTCCTTGTGGATGACGAAAGAGAGCCCTTTTTTGGCACGCCAGCCTAGTTTATAGGCAGTTTATAGAGCGCCAACAATACTATTGCGATTTGTAAGGCCGATCATAGGCTGCTGTCACATGGTAAAGGATAAACCAGATAACTTGCACATCAATACATTTAAATCGATATGGCTTGATGGCTTGAAATCCAAACTACGACAAGTTCTCCCTGTATGCTTATACTATGTTCTAGAATCATATCTCGGGAATAGACTCTTTCGTGTTAGGCATGGAGTCAAATACTCCGAACTTAAAGAAATTTCGGCCGGCGTGCCGCAAGGAAGCGTTTTTGGGTCGCTTCTCTATTTGCTATATACTCGTGATATACCGAACGAAGATGGCACCATCCTTGCTACGTTTGCCGGTGACACCGCTATCCTAGCCGTAGGTAAAACAATCGAAGAAACGACTGAAAAACGCACTGAATAATGTAAATGAATGGACGAGGGACTGGCGGACCGCCCTCAACGAATCTAAATCTGTTCACGTGAATTTCACTTACAAGAAAACTAATGACTTGCCAATGTTCCTAAACGGCGAGAATACCTTTTGCAAACGAGGCCAAATACCTGGGAATGACACTCGACGCAAGACTGAAATGGAATTCACACGTGCAAATGAAACGAAAAGAACTCGAAATCAAATATAGAGAAATGTACTGGTTACTCGGAAAACATTCCCAGCGCAGTACTGAGAACAAACTGCTTTTATACAAGCAAGTGCTAAAGCCGGTGTGGACCTACGGTATACAACTTTGGGATTGTACCAAGAAAACAAATGCAAATATTTGACAAGCTGTTCAAAATAAAGTGCTAAGAGAAATTGTCCAAGCACCGTGGTATAGTAGAAACGACGATATCCACAGGGATCTCAGAATTCCGACAATCGAAGCTGAAACTAGAAGCTTTGCGAGAAAGCATAGAAACCGACTTATCGGACATGCCAACAATACCGTCCTACAAATTTTGGATGAAAGCAATTTATTGAGCCGACTACAGAGGACAAAACCTTTCGACTTGGCGAGATAATGATTAACCGCGTCTAGATTGCGGAATATGCAGGATCCTTCAGTGGAAAGTAACCTGCCAAACGTTTTTATTTCATGAGAGAAAAATTGCTTGATAAGTTAATACTTAGTTGCAATATCTAACAAATTTATATCGAAGGGTGGTGTTTTTTTAGTCAGTAAGAATCTGACACTACTATGAGCACGGGCTTGCTATTCTCATAGTGTCTATGGAAGATTTTTCACCTACCCTCGGAAAAAAAAAAATTTAAATCGAGAAATCGAAGTCAGGAAGGTCTGTGGGTCCAACCTCGTAATCTCGTAATGTTTTAGTATATCTCTATTTCATGCCACTGAGACTTGTATTATTGTCAACCTGTCCGTATCCGTCCTTAATAAGCAACGGCTGCAGCGTCTTTCAGACCGAAGTCACAGACATTATACAGACCGATGAAATTATACGCGAGAGTAATTTACATAGTAGGTAAAACGATCACTGTCTATATAGATAACCAGGCACCGTTAAGGCTCTGGACTTTGCTATTATTAGGTCGAGGCTTGTGAGCACCTGCAAATCACTCTTAAACGATATATTTAGAGTCAGTGCGGCGACCCTCTGCTGGGTACCAGGGCATATGGATATCGAAGCAAACGAAAGGTCTGACGAGCTTGCGTTTAGCAAGAAGACATCAGCTTCTGTGGTGAAACGTATTCGTTATAACGCACAGGTCATTTTCGGCATAACATTATAACTGGCCATTGTGCCATCGGTATTCATGCGGAACGACACGGTTTACTGCATAACGACTAGTGTAAAATTGCAGGGACGAAGAAGAAATTGAATCTGCTCGTCACCTGCTGTGATATTGTCCTGCCCTATTCGTCAAAAGAATGAGGACTGTTGGTAGTTATTTCTTCTCGGAGCTGGAGGACTTAGGAAATGTTGTGCTGGACCTCCTGAGATTCGTATCACTATCTAGGTGGTTCTAATAGCGGACCATCTCTACAGTGTTTCCATGGTTAAATAATTGGGCACAATGGACCCGAACTGTTGGTCTAAGTGAGCAGTGGTTTTTATTTGTCGCAAGGCATCTACCTAACCAAAAGAATGCAATGGTTTTGAATGTTTAGCATATGGTATTTGTATTGACGTCACTTTGATAACAAATCAAAATGTTTATTTCTGAAATAAAAATATAAAATAAGGAAATCCCCATACGTAAAAAGTGGAATCCAACAGATATGACTGTACAAGATTGGTAATACAGGTGAATTGACTTCAATGAACTCAAGCGAATGCAATTAAAAATGATCGCATTATTCTCACCTCAGTCTTTTGGTTGCTGTAAATCATTGCTCCAATCAACGCTTTAAAATAAATTCTGATTTGATTTAACTTAATTTGTTGAAGCAATTGAATTGAAACGTAAATATGGTGTAAGAACTAATTCCTGGACGAGATTTTGTAGTTATCATATGTAGCCACTCAAAGAAGGAGGAATGCTCTGGGGATTCGTTCGCGAAGTTCATTAACAATGCTCAGAGCCAGCTTCTTGTGGATGATCGTAAAATGCTGCATAGGTGGCGACAATAATATGAAGAACTTTTGAATGAACAATTTCTCCATATACACTTTCCAAGAGCTACCCCTAACTGTGAGGAAATGGCCGACATTAGGGTCGAAAAAATTAGTAACGCAGTTAACTACACCGAAATCGAAAAGCGGTTGGTTCAGATGAGATACCCTGTGACTTCTGGAAAAAGATGGGAGACATCGGGTTCAGATGGCTCAGGACTCTGATCTCCAAACTTATGAGCGGTGATCCAATACCAAACCAATGGAGTGAAAGTTACCTTCTCCCTGTTCACAAAGGGAAAGGGTAATAACTAGCATTCGATTAAGCTGGTGTTACACCATGAAGATCGTTAAGCGGGTATTAGGTGGCCGACTGCTGGAGTAACCGAAGAGTTCTCAATCAAACTCGGGGTGCACCACAGAAGCGTCTTACGAGTAAGTTCTTTGCTATTTATTGCAATTCTGACATGCTTGAAGGTAAAGTGTTTGACCCCAAAGTGCACCTGTTATTTTTAACTGACGTCCCTGCAACGAGCACTTGACGTATGGACGGATGTTTTTCGGCGAGAAATGGCACCTCATCAGTCCAAAAAAGAAGTAGTCTTGTGCTGCTCGTTCTCTCACTTTTATTTGATTGGAACAGTGCTTCCCAAGTATGAACAGTTTAAATGTCTGCGATCTATGATCAGTAGGAAAGCAAGCTATGATGACGACAACAATCATCGCGTAAGCGTAGAGTGGATGAAGTGGCGGCGAAACTCCTCTATCGTCTGTGACAGAAAAATGTCCCCTAAGCTGAAAGGATGGCTCTACACCGCAATTATGCATCCAACATTCACATACGGTTGACAATATTGGACAATGTACAAAGCAACAATGTAACAGCAACTGAGATGAAAATGCTGCGTATGGCAGCAAGAGTAACAAAGCTTGATCGAATAAGAAGTTCAAAGATCCGTGGAAACCTTCACGTGAAAGAAACCATCTCACGAAAAATAGAGCGCGACTTACTCAAAGAAGACATCATTTGAACTCCGTCAAAGAGGTAATATCAATGAACGTTCCACTGATTTCGCGAAAGAGAGGCAGGTTTAAAAACTCCTGAATCACACTAATGCAACAATAACAGCATTTTGTTTGCCTCAGTGTCGAAGTGATCCTAAATCGGGAGCACTTGAGTTCCGATCATAAACTCAGTGAAATAAGAGGAAGAAGATGAAGAATGACCAAGGATGACTTTCTAATGACTTCAAAGACTTCAAATACTTCAACTACTTCAAATAACTTTCAAGACTTCACAATCTTAAAGGGCTTCAAAGTGACTTCAACCGAGCTCGTATGACTGCATTAAAATTGATTGCACTGCTTTGACTTCAGTCGCTTGAATTACGGAAATCATTGCTTCATTCAATGACTTCAAAGTGAATGGTGGTTTTATTATTTAAAATCACATTTCAAATCTGAAAACACAAATCATATTGCCGGAAGATCAAATGCATTCTCCTACAACTCGCCATCGGTTTCAAAAGGTTTGTGATCTGATCCCGCAGACTTACACCGACTCGCAGCTCTTGGCGCTTAGTATTATAAGTAATATACTCAGAAACTCCTAGCTATGATATCAAACAAACCGAGTCTAATTGAAAACATGACTTCCATGCCAATATTTTCCCATTAAATGCCTGACTAATTCCATAAAAATCCATTGAAAACACTGGCTTCTGTTTAATGTCCGCTTTGATACGATTTGCACGGCCATTCATTAGAAATGTGAACACATTACAGCCCAAGGACTCATTTAATGCCTCCGCTGATTGCCTGCTAATTATCCACGGTGTTTTATACCACTGTAACTTACAACATTCGAAACTTCAACCTCATTTTCGCTTGCATCCCACCATTACAAGACATATTTGGAACATTACGTGCGTCCATCCACACCATCCCCAGATGCAAGTAAACAGTCCTCGCTACGATCACTTCTGTGATTGCTTACAACCCAATATCATGTCTCTGCTCGGGTGACTTCTGTGTAAACTCCACCTAGTGTAAACACAAAATAAATTCTTCACCTCGGTGCCTGCTGTATCTGTCTGTTTGTCTATTTGTATTGCGTGTCGATCTCGAGATTGCCGATTGGAGGCCTTCGATCTTCATACGATGCACAGCTTTGTGAGGTTCCTCGGATTTTAATTATTCGTTTCAATGGGGATGTGTTCCTATGTGATGAGAGTGCGTCACCTTCATCGAAATATTGTTGTATGTAAATTAAAATTAAAATTAATCAAAAAAAAAAAAAAAATGTTTTACTAAACACAAAAGAGTCGATGAAGAGACTTATCAATCCGTGCGATGAATTTAAAAAGGCTGTTCGTAGCGTTTTCGTCGGCTGTTTGCGTCTCGAGGTGTAAACATTTATTTTACTTTTTTTTAAAGGAAATTACTCGGTTTATGGTTGAGTGGTCGCCGAGACCCTTGAGTTGACTGAAATTTACGAACCATATGATTGATTGATTTTGACAGTCGGACAGTGTTATTGATGGCGCAACAACGCAACTTTAGTTATGATCGGGTTTTGAGCAATTTTTTTTGGGACTTCAGTTATTTAAATAAAATGTTGCTCGGCGACTTCTATTGACTGATTGTGTATTCATGTACATAGTGTGTGGTTTGTAGAGTGAGGGAGTGACGGTATTTTGGTCGTTAAACATGATCGGGCAAAAATTTGGATCATTACTGACCAAATTTTGATTTCACGAATTCCAAAATGTGTGGGCGATTACAATGAGACGAATAGCTTGCGACACTTCAAACGTCATAGCAATTTTTACACGTGTTGCCTATATTTTGTTTCACAATATGTAAACGGTCTACCAACAGCTGCATCCGAACTTTGTTTTTTTTTTTTTTTTAATAAAAAATCAGCCGTGTTAGATATACTAAAGAAATTATTGTATTTATTTGAAGCTTAAGGTATGCCATTTACGTTCGAAATAAAAAGTCCTTCAAATGTCCACCTCTTCCTCGTTCACTTACTTACTTATATATGTGGCGCGACAGTTCAGGGTGAACCTGCCTCAACCAATAAGCCACTTCATTTAGCTCGGTCTCTAGCTAATTGTCTCCAGTTGCGTACTCGCAAGTTGGTCGAGGTCCCCTTGAACTTGTGCGCGCCACCTACGGCGAGGAGGTGATCTACTGCGTTGTCCTTCCGGGTTAGATTCGAAGACTCTGCGGGCCGCAGCGTTGGTGTCCATCCGCTATACATGTCCTAGCCATCTCAGACGTCCAATACGCAGTTTTTTTTTCACCAGGCGGATGTCGCTGTACAGCTCGTATAGTTTGTCATTGAATCTTCTCCTCCAAAACCTGTCAACGCAAACGGGACCGAATATCTCACGATGAATTTTTCTCTCGAAGCGACCAAGGATATCTTCATCCTCTTTTAATTAAGTACATGTTTCAGCGCCGTAAAGCAGGACAGGGTCTTATACAGAGTCTCCTTAATTGTTCGAAATAGGGCTTTACTGTTGAATTGCCTTACACATACACATACATACATTTTCAATGGCCCGCTAATCCTTCATGAAGGTCGCGGGTGTAGGATGCTCAGGTGCACTCCATTCTTCTCGATCCTCCGCCATTGACTCCAACTCATCAGGAGGAATCCCTAGACGGCTCCAGGAAAGATGCCGGACTTGGTCCAACCAGCTATTTCTAGGCCTACTGCGGGGTCGCCTACCTGATGCCACGGCCACCATGGCACGTTTTGGAAGCCGGTCTGGTAGCATACGCACTACGTAACCAAACCATCGAAGCATAGATCGTTCCGTTCGGAGAAGTAGCTGCTCAACATTGAGCGCCTCGCGTACTCTGGTGTTGCGCACTCGATCCCTACGAATTATTCCAGCGACACCGCGAGAAACCTAATTTCGGCAGCTTGTACCCGCGATCTTATTCTTTCGGTCACTACCCAAATTTCATGACCATAGGTGAGAGTTGGAACATACACCGATTTAAGAACCGATAGCTTAGCTTCAACACTAAGTTCAGCCTTCCTTACAACAGATTGACCAAGCTCTCTCAAAATTGGTCCAGCCTGACCAATTCTACAGGATAACTCGGCATTGCTCTTCCCATCACTCGTGAATAGGACCCCGAGGTACGTAAACTTATCCACCTGCTTCAGTGGAACTCCACTAACATGCAGAGTGCACTGAATGAGTTTTTTGGAAACGACCATTACTTCTGACTTGTTCACGTTGATCTTCATTCCAGCATCATCACAAATGGCTACAATGAATTGCCTTATAAGCCCAAAAGAAACTGCGATTGACAAACGTTATTCTTCGCTTGATTTCTGCACTGATCTTGTTTTTCGAGTTTATAGCAGAGCCAAGGTAGACAAAGTCCCTTACTACCTCGAAGTTACAGCCGCCCACTGTGACGTTCTGTCCAATTCGTCGGTGTTGATTGTCCCTTCTTGTTGGCAGTATATACTCGTTTATCGCTAAACCCATTTGGGCTGTTTCTGCTTCACTGCTTGTGAACTCACCAGTGACAGCCCGCTGAGTTCCTCCAATTATATCAATATCGTCGGCGTATGCAAGCAGTTATACGGACTTTTGATAGATTGTGCGCCTGGTGTTGGCTTGTGAGTTCCGCACAATCCATTCAAGTACAATATTAAAGAAGTCACATGACAGCACGTCACCTTGTCTAAACCAGGGTTTATAGAATAACCGACGAAATTGAAAAAGCCCTTGAGGAGAAAAAGATTTGTTCTAGCGCTTTTCTTGACGTATCTCAAGCCTTCGACAGGGTTTGGCACGATGGATTGAATTATAAGCTAAGACGAATCCTTCCGGAGCAACTTCATAAGATCTTAGAATCGTACCTTAAAAACAGACTTTTTCGTGTAAGGCACGGAACTGAATATTCTGATTTTAAAGAAATCGCCGCCGGAGTTCCGCAAGGAAGTGTCCTTGGGCCTATCTTATTCTTGCTGTACACTCGGGACATACCTCAAACTGAAGGCACTATTGTAGCTACGTTCGCGGACGATACGGCTATTCTGGCAACGGAAAGTTCAATCGAGTCAGCAACCATAAAACTCCAACGAGCTTTGGATAAAATCTGTGAGTGGACAAAAACTTGGCGCATTGTTCTTAACGAGACCAAATCGACGCATGTTAACTTCACTTACAAGAAAATAATCAACCTTCCCGTTTTCATTAACTCGGTACAAATACCGCATGCAAACGAAGCTAAATATCTGGGAATGACACTAGACGCGAAACTTAAATGGAAACCTCACGTTAAAAAGAAACGTGACGAAGTCGAAAATCGACTTAGAGAAATGTATTGGCTAATTGGAAGATATTCCAAACTAAGCGTATATAACAAACTGCTTCTGTATAAGCAAGTGCTTAAACCCGTGTGGACGTACGGTATACAACTCTGGGGTTGTACCAAACCAAGCAATAGGAATCTCATACAATCATTGCAAAACAAAATTATAAGAATAATCGTGAACGCTCCTTGGTATATCAGAAACAATGATATCCACAGAGACTTAGGGATAGCTACCGTGGAGGACGAAATAAAAAACTTCGCTAGCAAGCTTCGTATTCGTCTTCATGGCCATTGCAACTATGCCATACTCCAAACTTTGGATGTGACAAATCTTACACGCCGACTTCAAAGAACGAAACCGTTCGAATTAGCGCAATAAGACAAAAAGCCGCATGTCATGACGGTTTCAGCAGGTGCTTTTATTGGAAATCTACCTGCCTCACGCGAATATAAATCTGAAGCTTAAACTACTTGATAAGGTCAAACTTAGTCGTAGTAAACAAAACGAAGGGAAGGGTGTTTTTAGTCAGTAGAAATCTGACACTACTATGAGTACACGGTCTCATAGTGTCTCATGAAGATTTTCACCTACCCACGAAAAAAAAAAAAAAAAAAAAAAAACCTTGTCTAAAACCTTTTTTGACATTAAAAGTCTTGTTGAGATCATTACTGACGTTGATGGAGCAGCGAGCGTTCTCCATCGTCATCCTACATAGACGGACAAGTTTGGCAGGGATGTCAAAACTAGACATGGCTCTATATAGCTCATCTCTGTAGATGCTGCCGTAGGCGGCCTCGAAATCGATAAAAAGATGATGAGTATCGATTTGGACTTCTTAAGTTTTCTTCAGGATCTGTCGAAGTGTGATCGATGGTGGACTTTCCTGGCCTGAAACCGCTCTGATAGGGTCCAATCAGGCTGTTGATAAAAGGTTTCAGGCGTTCACACAATATCGCAGAAAAGATCTTGTATGCGATGTCAACGAAACTGATGCCTCTATAATTGGCGCAGTTAAGGGGTTCTCCTTTCTTGTGGATCGGGCAAACGGCGCTAAGATTCCATTCATCAGGCATACAAATATTAGAGATGAGTTGGTGTATGGTCAAATTCAGCAGCCTTGTTAGATTTCAGCTTGGATATATCTATCCTCATTTTCCTTAGGTCAGGTGGATGGAAATGTTGGCTATCATCGTCTAAGTTGAATGGTTCATTCTGCCTGAAAGCGGGATGTTGGTCTTCATCGCCGTTATACAGTCTGCAGAAATAGTTTTTCCATATTCTAAGCATCGACTGTGATTCTACTACGAAGTTTCTATGTTCATCTCTACATGTTTCTTTACGTTTGCAGACACGCATTCAATGAACCCAATTTTCAAGGACTTTTTCCGATAAAGCCGGCTGAATATCATGAATTTCGCGCTCGATGTTTGTTTTCAAGTCGTCAATCATGCCACATAATTGCTGAATTGCTTAAAAAAAAAAAAAAATTGTTATCACTGAAATAGAATCAAAAACAAATATTCGATCCTGACATGCAACACAACCTTCAAACGGAATTTTCTTTTAATAAATATATCATATCAACTTACGTCTTAGATTTGAACTATATTATTGCGATTGCACGACATATGTAAGTTGGAAATAAAGAGAGGAGATGGTAAGAAAGAGTTATTTTTAGTTTAGTGGTTTGAACCCGATGTGGCACTAGGTTTCAGTTTGGACTTACTTCTTGGTTGGTGTCCGAACTAGTCAACGAGAACTTGTCGCGATTTTTGTATTGAGGTTTGGTTTCTAGTATTTGTTTCGACTTTGTCTTGGGTTGGGTTACTCTAGTTAAGTGGAGTGCGTCTGCATTGTTTAACTGTGCATATTACTAGAAAAATGTAAGACATGTAACTTGAACCGACAACCTGTCACGCAATAACCGCATACCAGATTTCCGATCGAGATGCTCAGATATGACCCTTAGCAGCTAAGGAGGTTTATATCTCGAGAACAATAAGGGATAAAGGACAATTTGCAACCTTACAACTCAATCGATTTTCCCAGGGTTCTAATAAATGAAGTCGAATCTACGCTCCCTTCTAGGTGTCCCAATCTGCCTATTTGCGAATCGTGACCACTTATTTGTAAGTCGCATAACTAATGCCTTGTGTAATAAGCCATTATTTGAATCCATCATTCTAATGTAGGTTACATTGAAGTTTGACTGTCAATTTATTGGCAAGTTGTATCTGAACTCGCACATTTCACATGAGCTCTGCACACCTCCCCTTCGGAGAAAAAAATACAAAGTGCCTACCAATAACAGAGAAAGAGATAATAATCGCGTGTCAAGCCTAAATCAATGCTGTTAGCAGAACAATAAAAAGAAAGGAAAAACATTTTTATGTATGCAAAATTAGGGCTATAGCGATATACCCAAGCAAAAGGCACACAAAACAAAAAAGACAACAACGCTCAGACTGACTGACATTTATCCAACACATTCTAAATGTTCACCAAATCTCCCCCAACCAATCATTTCAGAGTCACGCGATGATCCATACCATACATGGGGCCATATCCTGCTGTAATAATGTTTTTACTTTCAACTTCCAACTCGATTTCGTGGTTTTTTTTTCAAATTTTCAGAATAATTGAAGGCATCAACAAGGAAATAAAAGAAAATATGTGACACATTGATGTGTTATCCTTGTTAGTCCTTCCTCCTCCCTTCGACGGATAATCAATACAAATTTGTCACTCAAAAAAAAAAAAAAAAATAAAAAAATAAAAATTGATATAGAGCGACGTCATCACTATCGAATTGCGGCATGTCCTTCGATAAGGACACTCAGTGTTGGCAAAATAAATAATTCAGCGTAAATCGTCGCCAGGATTTGTGACAATCAAGCACGGATTTGCATACGAAAACTAAGATGATCGTGAAAAATTTGTTTTCTCCACTGGAAATTCATTGAATTTTAAGCCGTGCCTAGTGATGGCAGGGGGGGGGTTTAGCCTCATTCTATTCATAGACCTCCTCTCGATTCAAATTCATGGCGATGAGTTCAACAACTCCCCAACTGAAACGTACACCATCGTCGACATCCTTTTCGAATAAAGTAGTAAAGTCTACCCAAAAAGAAAAAGAGACCCAATCCCACCACTACCTGTTTCTGAATTCTGCACACAATCGGTGGTGCCTCTTGTCTATTCATAGTTTGTGGAGAGTTCCTATAGCCTGACTGCTGCTGTTGCTGCCGTACATGGGCAGATAATGATTGACTGTAGCTCTAATTGAAATTCGGATCACGCATATCCTGGAACAAACAATATTTACAGCACTTTTCCATTGTCTCGGTCGCATACACACACACGACTACCCCTCGGTCGAAAGGCAAAGAACCTCGAAACTAAGTGGATAGAGGTGTTACGTGCATCGTTTTGTATATACTCTTGGTCTTTGGATTTACACGTACACCCTCTCTCGTCATGTAGAGAAGGCCTCGTCTCCTTATTTGGTGTCCAATTTCCGTTTGGGAATTTTCGTACTCCAAGTTGGGAGCTAATTTGAATTTGCGTACCTTTCGCTGGGCATACGTACATACAAGCAATGAGAGATATGCCCTCGGGGGTGTAGTAAACAGGAACCGGGTGGTGGATTCACCCTAATTAATATTTTGAAGAAGGCAAGTTGTTTTGTGAGCGACAGGAGCGGGGATTCACTGATCAAAATGAAAATTTACTTGTCGGCAGTCTAATTTGTTTTCTTGAAAATAAAAAGCATTCACGAAGCTCTTGTCCTGAAGGATGAGCCTTTTATTGAATTTGACCGAAATTGAAATTAGAAAATTTCACCTTGATGGATGTAATTAAAAGAGATTTGCTTTGTTTTGCAGTTGGAGGTGACTTTTTTTGCTTAGACGAGGATGATGGGTGGACAGGCAGGCACTAACTAGGGGGGGACTCGTAAATTCTTAAATTTAAAGGCGTTCTGCGTGTCAAATTAGCATCCGCTAAAATGAGGTATTGAATTTTTAATTGCCCATCTATTTTGGTATGGTGACGCAAATGTTAACAGACGCCATTAATGGCGTGTAGAAGTTACGGGTTTCTTCGTCGTTAAGGCTGCTACGCTGAACAGCGCCTCATGGGGCATTACAAACGTCACCCATAATTTGTACCACTAAAGCACGTTAAGTTGATTAATTTATCGCTGTCAGTAGTAGTAGGCTTATTATTTCGTTAATTGTGACGGATGGACATCACAATTTTACAACACAGTCGACATTAACGCCACAAGCAGGAGATTCACAAAGTGATGATTGAAAGAGTGTTTCCTGAAATTAAAAGTGAATTTCACATTTCAGAGTTTAATTACTGACCAACAGAACCGGTGTAGGTCCCACTAGCTCATCTTTAAGATACTTTTTTCTACGAATATAGTGTTGTCACAACGATGTAGCTTTCCTCTTACAATCTCCATTTCATAGAGCCTAGAGGTATTAAAAAAAAATAAAATATATATATGTTTGGCGCAACAGCTCTTGAAGTGCCAGGGCCTAGCTTCTCGCAACCACTCATGTTGTGTGCGTTATATTTTTTTCCCACGAATGGAAGGGACCTACAGTTCAGTGCCGTATCCGAAAGGCAATTTGTTTTGAGAAGCCTTTTCGAGACAACAATACTCTCGGATGTTTGTCAGACGTTCGCGAGAGGTGGGACCGTGAAATAAACTTGTTGCCTAGAGTTACTAGTACTTCTTTATCCAGCCCACGGTTTACTTAAGTTAGGTTAGTTTAGGTTGGAGGGAAGTGCATCTAAGTCCGTATCACGTGGTCCATACGGTCCATTATGTTTCCCTTTTGTTGTGTGAAACCAGTATTTAGAGCATTTGTCTTGCGGTCGGTTCTGTTGCAAACCAGCCCACGCTCTTTATGAAGCCTATCATGTTCCTAAGTGGAACTTGTACGATATCCCCTAGTTTGTCAAGAGGCATGTTTCTTATATGACAGAGGCGGCGATTTTGAAGATTTGGGCAATGACATAAAAAGTGCTCTATGGTTTCTATCTCCTCTATGTCTTGACAGCTCCTGCAGTGGTCGGATGAATTGATGCCTAGTCTAGCAGCCACTTCCCCTATCGTGCAGTGTCCTGTTACGAGTAGTGCGCCTATCAAAATGCAAATTTCTTTTTTGTTCATCGTCAATAGACTTTGTTCTGTTTTCATCCAGTGTCGGCCAAAAGCTGCGAGATATGACACAGTCGCTTCTGGCGGACCATGCCGAGTTAATCAGTTCTCTTGATTTTATTTCTATTTTTCTTTTAGTAGAACAAATGGATCTCCTACTGATATCCGAGTATGTTGAAAATCCAATGCTGATCCCTTTTTGGCTAGTTCATCAGCTGTCTCGTTTCCATTTCTGCCCATGAACCCGAGTTACAACATGGGCGTCTGGAAACTGCTTATGATCTGACTTCCTCGCTGTCTAGTGGTTTGACTGCCACTTGACTATCCACGAAAATTGTAATCTTGGAAGGATTTAGTTTCTTCCTATGTAAAGTCTGTGCAGCACTATCTTTGACGAAGACCTCAGTTGAAAAGATGCTACAGTCATCCGGGAGGGTGTCACTTAAAACTTACTTACTTAGGTGGCGCTACAGTTCGGGGTGAACCTAGGCCTCAAGCAACAAGCCTCTCCATTTTGCTCGGTCTTTACCTAACTGCCTCCAGTTGCGTACTCCAAGTTGGCCGAAGTCCCCTTGAATTTGTGCGCGCCACCTACGGCGAGGAGTTCCTCTACTGCGTCGTCCCTTCGGGTTAGATTCGAAGACTTGTCACTTAAAAGGATTTCAGATATTTTGAGCCTCAGATTCTGCAGTAAGACTTGTAGACATTGGTGCTCTCGTACCGTATGTATTATATAATACTTATGTATTAAGCGTGACAATAACTCAGCACCGGGGTAGATTTATTTGATAATGGGAATTGAAGAGCTTTTGCCTTAGAATAAAGGCAGCAGTTTTCAATTTGTTGTCGACTGCCGGTAGTTAAATGAATGAACAAGCGACCCTCGATTTCTTCAAGAGTTGTAACCCACTGGCGGGTACCACCTCGACCTCAATAAGGACTGTTCATGTTTTTAAAATTAAAGTATCATACAAGACAAAAGTTCAACCCCATCCATTATATACTAAAAAACAGAAATGTGAAGTGAAGCTACTTAGTTTGTTCAGGAAAGAGAAAGCATTTTTTAAGGAAATACAGCCGAAAAAATAAAGATGTTGTAGGTCCACTATCGAAAACATGTAATTTCAATAAATAGCTGCACATAACCAAGTAACCAACTCGTCTACAATCGAAAGAATTGTTTCGGTGTACTCAACTTGAAATTTCCTTCCTTCCTTAAATCCTTGCACCCCACGAGTGACATAAGGCGTCAACAACGCCTGCGCGTCATCTTGTTCGGAGTTGTAGAACGCGTTTGAACTGCCTCCAACTCATTCCCAAAGAGCTTGATTCCTCCTCGACTGTCCTGCGCCACGTTTATCTAGGGCGTCCCTCTGTTCTGCCTGCCTGGGTGAGCGTATTCTACTGCATGACGTATTTCGCAATGAAGATGTCGTCGCGCCATAGGGTGTGTCCAATCCACTGCCACCTTCTCCTTCGCACAGTTGAGTTGAGCGCGGGTGTTAGAAGTGCTCATGGCTTTTGTTTTGGCTGTGTTTATCTTAAGTCCCACTCTGTTTGCCTTAGCTTCTAGATTTTGGAACTCATGCGATGAAAGTATTGCAGTATCATCAACATATACTGCAAATTCGCATCCTGGTAAATTGGAAAATCTGATGTATATAAGTTGTGTAAGATTGGTCGGAGAACTGAGCCTTGTTTAACACCAACTTGACCTTGTTTGACTTAATAAGCTAGACGGGCTGTTATTGACATACACTTTACAACAACGATTTGACAAAAACGTTGGACAATTTTGCAGAGAAAAGCCTCTAAGAATTGCGTACGAGTATAACGGGTGGGTCATCTAGTGGTTTCTTTTTAAATCATAGGTTATTTTGACACTGACAGCTGTTTCCCGCTCGAAATCTTGACAGAAAGTCAGTATCATACCTCCGCGGAACGAAATGAGTCGCTTTACCCTTGAACAACATTGGGAAATATTGAAAACTTATTTCCAAAGTGAGTGCTGTGTAGCCCAAACAGTGCGTTTTTTGAAAAGAAGTTTTGGCCGAAATGAAGCATGCACCGCGCCTGCTGTACGCAAGTTTGTACAAAAAGTTCGTGAGACTGGTATGCTAGTGGACGGATAGCACTCATGGTCCCCGTCGTCGTACGGTGCGCACAGAGGAGAATGTGGCTGCTGTAGCCGAGAGTGTGAGACTCAATTCACGAACATCAACTCGTCATCGATCTCAACAGCTCAACATTTCACGCACTAGCCTGAGGAGAATTCTGCACAAAGATCTGGGATAATTCGCTTACAAGGTCCAATTGATTCAGCAATTGAAAGCGCACGACAATCCGCTTCGTTATCGCTTCGCAGTTTGGGCCTTAGAGCAGCTTGAATTGAACAACGATTTTGGGCGAAAAATCGTCTTTTCTGACGAGGCGCATTTTCATCTCGGCGGCTACGTTAACAAACAAAATTGCCGCATCTGGGGCTCGGAAAACCCGCACGTTATTGTCGAGAAGCCAATGCATCCGCAGAGAATGACAGTTTGGTGCGGATTGTGGAGTGGTGGCATCATTGGACCATTTTTCTTCGAAAATGAGGCTGGGAACAACGTTTCGGTCAACGGTGGGCGTTACAGAGCCATGTTAACGACTTTTTTTTTTACTGAAATTGAAGACATGGATTTGGACGACCTCTGGTTCATGCAGGATGGCGCGCCATGCCACACAGCCCATGCCACAATCGGTCTTTTGCTCACCAAATTCCCAAATCGTGTTATCAGCCGTCTTGGCGATGTCAATTGGCCGCCTCGGAGCTGCGTTTTGACCCCTTTGGACTTTTTTTTTGTGGGGAACCGTGAAGGACCGATGTTATGCCAACAATCCGGAAACGATTCAAGCACTTAAGGCCAATATCATCCAAGCAATCCGTGAGCTACAGCCCGAAACCATCAACAAGGTCTTGGAAAATTGGAGTGATAGAATGCGCTGGTTCTGGTTCTCCAGAAAATTCAAGGTGGTCATAGGTGACCGGCGCACATGAAGGAATGAAAGGCTCTAGTCTTACCAAACTCTCAAATTTGGTACACAGATGATTCCAAATTAGAAAATGGTAGCACTGGCGCAGGGGTTAATGGGCCCAGGTTCCAAAGTGCAGCAGCGGGCGCCCACCTCGGGCGGGGTTTACTGAGCCCCTCAGACTTTTCAAACATTGAGCCTGGAGCTTTGTTGAAATTTATCAAGAACCTTAACTCTGTTCTCGGCTAAACACCGAACTGGCACAAAAAATCTTTGAGGTTGCAGTGTGTAGAAAGCATAGTATAGGATAGTATAAATAGTACGAATCTATAAACAAGCTCTTACTTGCTTGAAACAGTCTACTTGTTTTCCTCCTTACCCGCTTTTGGAACTTTCGTCCTTTGGTGCTCTCATTGCCCTTGCTTTCTGAATATGGACCCACTGGTCTATTTTAATTGTTCGGCTTTGAAATTTATGTTCAGCTACAAATAAGGTATCAGTAAAGATCCTTCCTGCTACCATATAGCAACCTATCTTTTGCTCTCAGCTTGTAAAAGTATCCTATCCCTTAACTTCTTTATAGTGGGCTTGTCCCAAAGATCAGGCTAATAATATTTATTAAACTCCAATAAAAGATCATACAAATCACATTAGATCCGCTAAATCCCTGTTATCCTTGCGCAGAATTGAAAGATTTGTATAGGCATTTCAATAAAACAAACAACCCAAACTAACCCCACCCATCTCCCATCATGGTAATTATGCAAAAAGGATCCTTAACGCTGACACAAAGCTCACCAATCACCACTGGCAAGAGCAACGAAAACAAATCTTTATTACATGGTGATAAAAGTGTCCGTCGGAACTTTTATTGCATTTGCCTACAAATAAGATTATATTTACGACCTCCACTCGTTTACCCCACCCTCCGGGCAGTAAACACAAATAAAAAGGACATAATTAAGATATCCAATTTCCTCGCTCTGCACTCCTGCTACTACTTTCTACAAATTGGGGGCCAGAATATAATTAAAAAAAAAAAAAAAACCGCTATATATTAATTAAAAAAGCTGGGGATTATTTTAATAAAATATTTACACGATGTGAAGCATTAAGTAAATATTTATATCAGTGGGTGGTGGTTGTGTTCAACGTGTTCACGTACACGGTCCCCGATTACTGTCCTTAAATAGAGAAAACAAGACGGTTCCGTCATTTATTTTTAATTCTTTTTTTATGTTCAATGAGAATGCTTTTATAATAACAGTCTATAAGGGTGGAAAAAACCAAAAGGATATGTGAAACGGTCATTGAACTTTAATTACCTAGTACTCATCAATAAATGATTTTAATAATTGAAGAGTTCGTGCGTGCGAGTGGGTGTTATTTCTTGACTCACGGAAATAAATAGGTAGTCAATGGAATGAGGAATAGATTTAAGTTTAATCCTTGTTAATTTGTCTGTCCTAGATGACTAATGACTGACCACTAGGAAATTGATTAGATTAATAAAATGTGACGCTATTACTTGGAATTTGTGCGCTGAAGTGCAGTGTGCTGTGCATGCAGGCATAAAAAATGGTCTTAAAGGAGGGGAGTAGTTTCAAAGTGGAGAGGATGGTCTGTTTGGGAAGTGATGACACGAATAGGGCACATGTCGTGACCGATGAAAAATACATTTTAGTCATCACAATAAACATTTTGATGAAGGGTCAATTTCCTTCCGGAAGTCATGCCGTATGATAGAGGTGTTGTGCCTTACAATTTGATAAGTTTTTGTGTTAACACCCCTGATTGATGGTGTTTTTTTTTTTTTTTTTTTTTTTGTTTTACTACTGGTGACTGCGCCCACGCCATAGATTGCACGCACTCATTTTAGTCTTTCTGAGTGCATATTGTGTTACAGTTGGGTGCTCAGAAAACTGAAGATGATGTTGCCGTAGAAAGCACGAGACAATTCTCAGAAAGACGTGTGTGCCCAGTGAACTCCTACAGCAATTTTGACTACCATAGTGTCTAAAGGACATTTAAGAACACATATGAACCACTGCAGTTCTCTTACTTCAATTGACCGAGAGTCATTAATCTCCTCTCGGGCAGGGTAGAACATTGTCTCAGTAGATGCCTCTGTAGCCAGCCTAGAGTCAGCGTATTGATTGACCTTACCTCATTTGAGTGCTATCGAATACTGATGATTTCAGATTCTTGACGACTGGATGGGTCTCAATATTAATTGATTCGTTCGTTGGTTGAGGTGGCGATTCAGAAAGATCTCAATTAGCGCTATTGCGGTATTTTGATACCACAAAACTCTTGTACACCTGGTGGTATGATGGAGTATTCGGTTGAAGAAGATCCCAGTTTGTCGAGTTTAGGTAAAGAATGAGGGCTCCAATCCTTTTCTCAGATATCACCCCAAGGTCGTCGAAGAAGAGTTTACCTGAGTATTCGGTTGAAGAAGATCCCAATCTGTCGAGTTTAGGTAAAGAATGAGGGCTCCAATCCTTTTCTCAGATATCTCTCCAAGGCCGTCGAAGAAAAGTTTACCTAGGGTACGCTATCTGGTTCTCGCTAGAGCCGGGCATCCGCAAAGAAAGTGAAAAGGAGATTTTCTCATTAACATCTCTGCAGTTATGGCAGAAGGTATTATGGGGGATGCCAATCTTGGCTCCATGGGCTTCTATCGGCCTGTACTGATGGCTACTATTCTGGTAATATCTGGTCTAGATCTGCTAAGTAGCTCATTTGATTTAGGTTTGTTACAGCAGACCCAGATGAGGGTGATTTTTGAATGTGCGCCTACTCGTAGTTCGTTTAGCTCTTTTGGCATTGCTCTACCAGTTTTGATGATGTGATAGCAGAATCAATGGCTTTTTTAGCAGCTTGGCTATCGGTGAAGATATTAAATTGCGGTTGAAAGTTGGTGGGGCATTCAGTAAACGGCAAGCTTCGCGAATCGCGAGAAGCTCTGCTTGAAAGACACTGGCGAAATTCGGTAAGCGGAAAGACTTCGAGACATCCAGCTTATCAGAGAAAATGCCTGCGTCCACTCCGCAGTCCATTTTCGAACCGTCGGTGTAGGTGGTTATGTCGAAATCTTTCATCACCTTACCGCTTTTCTACTCAGCTCTGGTTGGGAAGCTTACTGAGAAGTTTAAAGTGGAAGCTTTGTAATCGGTCAAAGACGTCATCAGGCTTATTGGTATGATCTCCAGGATACTACTATGACCGCAGGGCAAAGCAGTCCAGCAACCAGACTCAATGAGCCGGACTGAGATGTGATGAATTATCCTTTTCACTCAGGCCACATGCTGGCCCATTTTGCGAAGAAGGTATGAGCCGGACTGCGCTGCATAATGCTGTATCCTTGATGTGTTGATCAAGAGGGTTCAGGTGGAGAATCAGAGTCAGAGTATCCGTTGGACAGGATCTTAGAGCACCCGTGACATATACGCATGCCGCTCTTTGGACTCTTTTTAGTTTAATGAGGTTGTATGTTCTACTAAGGGCAGGCCACCAGTGATAGTGCCGTAGGTGAAAATCGCGCATTGTGCAGAATCTAAATTGTTATTTAAGGCTAAAGACCCCAATGTCTCAATGCACGCAATAACGTTTCTGACAATCTTCTTCTCTTCTTCCTATTTCGGTGAGGTTATAATCTGAAAACAAGCTTTCATAACCCTCCCACTTCACTACATTTCTACTGATCAGCCTGTGGGGCTCGCCTGTTTGACCTCAAAAAATATCGGCAGTCCTCCTGATTTTGGATCACTTCGTTACTTAGGCAAATCAAATGCTGGTGTCGTTGCATATTTGTGATTCAGACGTTTATGGGCCTTCTTCCTTTGGCGATGTCTTTGGAACGTTCGAAAACGTTGACAACGAATAAGCTGAGTTTTAGAGTTGCGCATAATCTTCAGCTCCTGTTACGACATCCATATTGTTAGTACTCTTACGCCCACTTACCGGTAATTAGAGTAAATTTTGTCGAGTATACCAAAAGCGAACGTAGTCAATGGCCGTCATCCCTGTGTTTCTAGTGTTTATAATGAAAGCTCGCGTAACTGCATCCAGCTGAGCGTACTTCAACTGAATCTTGTAAAATTTCTTGAAGAAAGATCTAAATTGTTTCTACGTCCATCAGCAATAAGTTGTAGCTGTAGTCGCGCTTGGCACATTGAATGTACACTACAAGCACTGCACCAATCATCCCCTGAGTGCCATAGTAATTTTTTATTTATTTTGAAATTAACTTGCATACATCTATGGGCTAAAGGTGACAGAAAATAGATTTTCGGTTTCAGACTCATGTGGTATTAGGTTTCAGTCCAAACTTACTCCATGGGTGTTGTCCGAACTAATCGGAGAGATATTGCAGTGATTTTTGCATTCGGTTTTCATTTCTTGTTTTTTTGTTAATGTCCAACTTGATAGACTCCCAAGTAATTTAGGTGTGGTACTATAAAATGCATGAAGTATAGAAAAATTACGATATATGTACTTACATATGTATAGGAAGGAAATACCTTAAACTCTTTAAATTACATATCCATAGGTCCACTTAAACCTTGATGCCTCGATAGCTTCATCAGATCAACTCCAATATTCCGCGGTACTCTAGACATCGCCTGTTAAGAAGAAGCATTTGGCATGGTTTGAGATTTCTGTCAGAAGTTATATTGCGAGTGCCTTTACCCATTCATCATTTGAGACAAAGCAAATACTGGCTGTAACTTAATAAGCATTTGTTAGAGATAGGTCAAATGAAGAGTTACAGGAATTCCACCTCAAGAATGATAAAGTTAATAACAACCTTCAGCACAATAAGAAATTGACTTTTTTTTGTTAAGAAGAAAGGCATCTCAAACCTGCCATGCTGCGCATTTGAATCTTCTTTGCCCTTTCACTATCTTCTCCGAGTACGTATATCTTTAAAACCACCAAATCTAGAACTCCATTATGCCCCTTAATACTTTCGGGTGTGCCTATGGGTACTTACAACTCGATCAAGTCGAACAAAACAGAATTCTACAACTCATCTTGGAAGACCATTAACAACAGAGTCCTTTCCCACTGTACCCTGAACATTTGAAATATATTACAATACATATGTATTTCCTCTACACACCCCGCCACAGGACTCTAATGAAGTTTTCGTTTTCTTCTCCTCCGTATAAGGATACGGAAGTCTACATGCCATGGGGGTGTTGCTTTGGTATTTGGCATTCACCCTCCCGGCGGACCTTTAAAGAAAACAGGACGAGAAAAATTGTAATGGCAGCGAAAAATCCACATTTGGAAATTCGATCATAAATCATAAATACTATGATACAACACACGTTGGTGTTATATTATCCAAATCCACCCTCGGGCGATTGTATACATGCGAAATGATGTTGGTAAACGAAATTTTGTGGCTAAAGAACATCCTTTTCATCTTTTTTATGACTCGGGAATGGGGGTTTCTTCAGGGAGAACTACAATAAACAAAAAGCGGAAATACACAACAAAAAAAAAAAAACCCCAAGGATTGGCAAAAATACATTTTCTTTTGTCTGTGCAATATACTCGTGTGCAGCAATGCTTTCATAATATTAACTACCCACTACCCCCATCATCATCATCATCATCATCACTACTACAACAACAATACAAAGAAAATTGTATAACTAATGGTCTCCTACAGAATCCCGATGGAAACTGTATAGCTTTTGGTTACTACGGCGCGGCGGTGTGGGCGTATGTATGTGTACAATGCTGTTAGACCAGGAGCAGGAAAAATTTTCAGTATCCTGTGCAATATGAAATTAAATTTATGTCCTGTCAGGTATAAAAAAATCTGTATAATTGGTTCAGAGAGAAAAATAGGAAAAGAATAGCTGTGGCCATTCTTACCTTTGGAAATGTCGCTTGCAGGTGAACTTTTCCGTAAAGAAAATGAAAAAGCGTAGAATGGGAAAAATAACGGAAACAATGTCGCCGGTCGCTAAGTTGAGAAAGGGCGAATTGGTGAATGAATGAATTGAATTTGGATATCTCAAGAAGGAGCGCAATGAGTTTCATATTTGCTGCAAGGAAGCCCCTTCGAGAAGGAAACTTTTGCATGGAAAACAGGGGCTTTGAAAACTTTTGTTAGATGAAGTATTCACCACCGGAATGACCCTTTACTGTCAAACTAAATTGACAGAATTTTTTTATTATCAAAGAACGAATGGCAAGCAGACAATGCCCAATGAAGCTTTCTATGTAGAGAACAATGAAATAAGACTTGTAGGAAAAACCTCCAAAGATCGAATGTAGCAGAAACTCTTATGCGCGATAAAGCACGCCACGGAGTCAAATCTTTGTTCTTGTTATGTCTTTACCGCGAGAATACAAGGATCCTTAAGTTATTTGCGATGGATGTGGTGGCCCCGTTCTATCACTTAACAGAACGGATAATCAGATGATGAGCAGATGATGAAATCCCTACTATTCAGACCGAATGTAGAAGCTTGATGAATGACAAGGTTTCTTTCTGTCTGAAAGGCTAATGAAGTTGAGATACCTACTAATGACGGACTTAGTCCGTACGCAACACATGCTAGCACGTCTCATCCTAGCGCTATTCGTGTCCCAAGCCAAATAAATCGCGCCTTCTATTCTTTATGAAACTCTATTCCAAGTGAATGCTGTACTCCAGAACGCGTTGCAGACAATCAAATAGCCTAGACCATCGTAAAACTGTTACAGACAAGATCGAACGCTGTGGACTGTGTAAATCCATCACTTTCCAATTTTCACTTACATTTCGTGTCTGATATTTCTGCACAAGGAAAACTAAGAAAGTCAAACTTGAGTGGATGTAACCTGGGGCCTTTAAATCGAAGCTTGTGAAGTGTTGTCGAGAAAAGCTCAGGGTTCTTGGAACACAGCACAAGGTATCGCTCTGTAGGGTCCCTGGACACGAGGGTATCCCAGGCAATGAGAAAGCCGACGAGCTGGCGAGAATCGGCTCAACAGCCCCACTAGAACAAGTTGACCCCCCCTGTGTGTATCCCGCCTTGCACACTCAAGCTCGCTGCAGGGAAAAAAGCCACTTAGGAGGCGAACACAAGATGGAACTCCATGGAAACTTGCGCCATCACTAGGAAGCTATGGCCATCTTTCGACAAAGCAAAGACGGAAATCCCTTTCCACCCTCGTGGGCATCATCACGGGGCACAACACTCTGCGGTACCACTTGAGGAAACTACGCCTGATGGAGGAGGAACTCTGTAGAGGCTGTGGTGACGAGGAAGTTTTTGAAGGCGCAACCCACTTCCTGTGCCACTGTCCGAGTCTTCAACACTCAGGAAAAAGTTCCTTGGTAAATATTTCTTCCAGAACCTCGAGGAACTCTCCGGCGTTTCAACAGAAAAGATGTTGAACTTCATCAAATCATCAGGGTGGCTTGTATGCAGAAATGAAGTAAGTGACTGAGTTAGTAGTTTTTAGTTTCATTGGGTAAGGGATTACTTTTTCCCCCATGGGTACCACAATGGGTCAACGCTGACCTGAGTGTGGCAGAGAGCGTCCCTCCCTGCCAGCCCACATACCTAACCTAACCTGGGGCCCTATTTTGTACTGCTTTCGGATTCGGAAATGTAATCCGATTCTAAAATGAATTGGTATTTTGTATGGTTCTCGGCGTGGATGTAAGTGCTTCCAACTCAAAATCAAACATTTCCGAAAGTTAGATTGTCAAAACATCTATCAAACGTCGGTTAAATTAGTTGGAAATTGAGTTTGTATACATTTGCTATAGAAACGCAGTACAAAATAAGGACCCTGACCCGGTAAGGGTGGAAATGGTGCAGTAGGTAGTGTCTTTGCTCGTTAATCGATGTGTGCAGGTTCAAGCCCCAGCGGGGAACCGCAATCACCAGCCACCCGAGTACAAAGGAAAACGAATTGCGTCGAAGTTTTTCCGACCCCTGCACCAAAGAAAGGTTCCTGCCTGGTAGTACAATGGACCGGAGAGTCTGAGTACTCTGGGTTTTGGGTTTCCTTAAAACAAAAAAAAAAAAACTGCCCCGGTGTAAGCAAATTAAAAAAAAACTAAAATCTGTGCCACACAAGCACAAGATAATAAGTTGCTACGTGAATATACCCGTTGCGTGCTCTTAGTTTCTCATTGCTCGTGGATTTATCCAGCATACCTTGGGCTAAATTTTGTGCGTATACTGATCGTTGGACAACATATAAAATGTGTTTACCACCAAATATCCCTAGTTTACCTATGTCCTATATCCCGTTGTGGGTCCTAGGGTCTCTGCTGCGCCTACGCTCCATCGTGTACGGTTTCTAGCAATGTGTCTCAGCTCTCCCCAACTTTTCCCTAACTGCCGTGCCTCCTTCTCTACTGATCTGCGCCAAGTTCTCCTTGGGCCGCCGGGTCTTCTGCCATCTTCAGTTAAAGAGTTCCATTGCATAGCATAGTTCGCTATGGAACTGTCACCTTTAAAGATCCCTACGTGCCTTAACATTCTAGAAAAACACCATTTTATCACCACAAATTAGATCACTTGTTTCTACATTTAACACCAAAGTGTATGCAATAAAATCTACACGCACAGCATTCTGTCGTATACTTGTAGGTGCAAGATGTTGTCAGCATTAAAGTTTGCAATGCTGCATTATGCGGGCAAGGACTGTAAAATAAAAATCAAATTACAATAAAATTCGGTGACAGATCATAGAAAATGACGGGCGCTAGATGCTACTATAAAATAGAATTGAAAGAAATAAAACGCAGATACCAAATAATACCACCTTGATCAAAAAGTTCCCGGAATAAAAAGCGTGTGGCGCTCCCATCGTTCCGATTTGAGTTCTGTTTTCTTTGTTAAGTTGGTACATCTGTTGTTGATATTCTCTCTAAATCTTAGCGTCATACCTTGACATTTGCAAAAGTTACGTAGGCAAGAGTACATCTATCTCTGTGTGTGTTAGCGATTTTTTACAATTTTAGAAATGGATTTAAATTTGCAACAACGAACTTGTATTAAGTTTTGCGTAAAAAACGGATTTAATGGTGCGCGAACGTTGGAAATGTTGGAAAAGTGTTTCGGCAACGATTCTCGAAAGAAAACGGTCGTTTACCAGTGGCACGAGCGGTTCAAAAGTGGCCGTGAGTCAATCGAAGATGATGAACTCAGTGGCAGATCATCGACATCGAAAACCGACGAAAACATTGATAAAGTAAAAGAAATGTTGTTCAATAACCGCAAATTAACCATCAGAGAGATAGCGGAAGACTTGAACATTGCCTATGGATCCGTCCAAGACATTTTGGTTAATGATTTGGGTTTCCATCGTGTAGCAGCAAAGTTGGTGCCAAAAGACCTCAATTTCATGCAAAAAAGAGGCCGTGTTGACGTCGCAAAAGACATGATTTTTTGACAAGAAATGCAACAAATACCATCCAACAGCCACCGAATTCACCTGATTTGGCTCCCTGTGACTTCTTTCTGTTCAATCGAGTTAAAAAGCCATTACGGGGAACGCGTTTCAGCAGCCGAGAGGAAGTAATGGAAAAATCGCAGGAAGCACTGATGGACATACCGAAAACCGAATATACAAAATGTTTCGAAGATTGGATCAAGCGCTGGCATAAGTGTGTTGCAGTCGATGGGGATTACTTTGAAGGGGACAATATAGATTTAGATGAATAAACTTGTATTTTGAATTTTCTGAATAAATTCCGGGAACTTTTTGATCAAGGTAGTATATGTACAATAAGATTGAAGTCCTTTAAAGTCATGAACACTTTGATGGAGTATAAAACAAAAACATAGGTAAAGGAAAAAACTAGGTATTGGATAGATGCAGATCCGCACCTACAGAAACGTTAGGATGATAGTATACATCTGCGGCATAAATACAAGTTTTACGACTCTGGCACTTTTCTGAGTGACCTCGATGCCTCAGAACCTCGGGCCTGGTAAATACTGAATGTTCTGTTGTATTCCTTTACCATCCTTCAGTTCGGTTTCGAGTTTGCTTGTTCAATTAAAGGCGTCATGAACGAATGAGAAGACTACGAACCCGAGTCGTGACCGATAATAGCTCTTTCACGAGCTGCGTGTGAAATTGTTTCAATTGATTTGCTGGAGCAAGAAAAGGCCGTCTCTAAACCGCGTTAATGCCCCGCCCAAGCGGCAGGCTTAAAACTGTGGACTAAATATGATATTGTATCTCTCTATGCAAGACTCCTGTAGTGAACTCATTCTCGTGTGGGACATACAAGAAGAGTCAATAACGCATTCAGTTTTCTTTGGCTGTGGACTTAAATTCATAACCACTTTCGGCAAATGATTACGCCACTGGTTACCCCCTTTAGTCCATGCAACTAATTATCTTCCAAATTAATATCCACCGCCTTCCTTTCTTCGAAAATTTTACGCCGGTGTTACACAAGTTTGAAAACAGGTCATCTGTCATCGTTGCGTTCGTCCACATTCACCAGACCCCTCCATACGTTTTCACATCATACAAACTTGTTTTATATAACCTTTTCATAATTAACTGTTTTACTAACCAATTTCTTTTCTCTTTTCAGGTAAGTTGAACAATTTATCCAACTCGTCGCAAAAATGAAACTGGTAAGCTCTTACTTCCCCAAATTCCTCAAATCGCACACACAAGTAGCGGCAAACAAGTCCTAACTACATGTAAGCGCTGGCTTCAGTTAATTGATCGCGCGTAATTTCCGCAAGCAAAGCAAACAATAAACGGCATCTCTATCCTTTGTCGGTGCTAAACCCACAAAGTCAATCATCACAGCACAAGCTGTCACAGCTCACGGGGAAAAATTAAAGAAAATTGCAAGCAACTCTCCCAATGGCGACGATGACTTTCACTTGACACGGTGCAGTGCAATCGCGTACCTACCCACCCCTTATCCTGGTTCCGGATATCGGTCGACCAACGACGACATTTTGTCGCTGTTGATGGAATTCCATGTAATCTTGTGCACGCCACTTTGGTTTGATGCCTCTTAACACTGTTTAGCTGGCGTATCCGCCGTCCTCCGCCGACCGCTTACAACAAACAATTGAACTCCAACACGAAATACTTAACATTTTTTTGCTGCCGCTTTACGTGCGTCGTACCGCAGCAAACTATCCGCTGTACTGCATCGATGTGTAATTCAATCGGCCAGTCTCTCTGATTCATACGTGCAGCTAGTGGTAGTCCAGTTCATTGAGGTGGTCAGTGAAGTACCCATAGTTGCAGCACTGAGGTGTGTGCACTTGTGCGATGGCTTGCACTTTCAACATTGTAACTCGCGGGGTTAGAGAATACACCGGCAGTGGCGGTGGTATTTTAATCGATTTACAGGTGTAAATGAAACGAGGCGGTGGAAGATTAAGAGAGTGCTTCGGCTGAACAGTAGATTGGGTAGACGTGCGTACACACGATCTTGAATTAGTTTACAGATACTTAGCGGTGACATTTTCAATTACTCAGACGGATGGGGTGTTTGTTTTTAATTTGACAAGGTGGTGGGTTTCAAGTTTCACAAGTGATTCAAGCAACGTTTTTGCAATCAGTTTTCAATTTACCTTCAGCAGTTGTGTTTGATAAGCTCAGATTGTTTGCAAAAATTGTGCTACTTGTCCCGACTACACGACAAGATCTCTAATTATGTGTGGCACCTTAGATTTTATGGAGATTTTCTGAATTTATTGCATCCTTATTGAGATGAAGCTACACGCAGCACAATAATACTAGCAATTCAGTGCGGCTTTACTAAGGGCACTTCCACAGTTGAAGCGTTAAGAATTGTTTCTGAGAAATGTTAAAATAGAGATTAAGTTTGCGTACATACTTTATAGATTTGGAGGAATCTATAAAAGAAGGAACACTTTGGAGCACAAAGCATATTTGAGGAATTCGAAAGTCTTACCACGAACATGCATAAAAACTGCATAAGCTCCTTCTTTAGCATTACGTTTGGTGTACAGCAAGGGTCACTTAGCCCAATGACTTTTAATTTCAGTGAGCATACAAAGAGACTTACCCAGGAACATACTGCATGCAGATGATGTGGTGCTATTAGGGGATGAAAGGTTAGAATTAGAAAACAGGCTAAGTAGATAGAGTTGCGAGAAGCTAGGTCTAGGCACGTAATGAGCTGTTGCACCAAATATACCATATATACATATATATATGTAAGTAGATAGAACTCCGCACTCAACAACAGTCCATACATAAGTGGTAGCAGTCCGAAACACCCCATACTGTCCTCAATGGATTTGTCAACAAGCAGAGCGCCTGACAAGAGATGCCTTCACATCCCCAAATGAGTTATGATTGACCTGCACTTCTTCTCCATGGTGGAGGGCACTTTCTTCTTCTTCTTCCTTTTATCAGCGAGGTTATGATCCGAAAACATGGGATCACAACCCTCCCACTTCACCGCATTTCTACTGATCCTCCTGTGGGGTTCGCCTTGGAGGGCACTTTGTAAATCGAAAAGAAAGAGCGGGTCCTAGAAAACCTGAAGTTGGAGCAAGGTGGTGGGCGCTGCAACCAACATGGCCCGTGAAGTAATCGATTTAAATTTTTTTTTAGAAAATTGCTCTAAGGACTCTCTCGCTCTCTCTCTCGGCGCCGTACACTAGGTTGAAACAGTAGTGTGAAGGTTTTACTCGCTAAATCTGAACCTCTTCTAGCTCAGACTCTCTCCCCGCGGAGCCACCATCAGGTATTACTTCACGGGGCGGGCTCACCATTGTATTCGACCGTTCTGACTTATGCATAGCACTCTCTGCTTTTTTGCCTTTCTGAGCTCGTCTTATGTGTCGTGCATGTTCGCATTCTGTTCCACCACGTTCTTGCCGCGGTTGTTCTTTCATAACCGTCTTCTGTTGACAACATATGTCGGAGAATATTATATGACTACTCCCCTTGTTATTTCGTGTCGGGGGCACTGGAAAATGACGTGTTTTACATCTTCAATTGTATTCCTTGAACTTGCACAGGTATGCCCGAATACATCCGTGGTCCATTAGCATTTGAGTTTAATAGAAATCTATTTCTCCATCTTCTTGGAGGAGTACAAGGGCACAGGCGTTGTTCCAAAAGCTTCAGTGGCAGCCCCCATGCTGTGGAACGTTATATACGACGAGGTGCTTAGGCTACCAATACCAAAGGAGGTGAAGATTATACGCTTCACTGACGTAATTGCTACAGTGGTGGGGCCAAGCTCTTAGATGAGATAGAACAAATAAGCAACGACACTATACAATATAAAGCATGCATTGTTGCTGGTCTGGTACTAGTCCATATCCTTGTGGCGAAGGTGCACAGAAGATACCAATAAGACTCAAATAGAGTCCAAGCCACGCAAGAAGATGATGAGGCTTTGCAAACTTTCCTAAAGATTAGCGAATGGCACGAGCGATAGACCCACTCAACGAAAGGCAGGTGAACATATAAATTGATCCCCAACCTCAACTATTGGATAAAACGGAAAAATGGAGAAATAGGCGACCCCCACAGGCGGTGAAGTGTGAGGATTATGATCCCTTGTTTTCGGATCATAACCTCACCGAAATAGGAAGAAGAAAAAGACTTCGATGCCCGACATGATGTGATTCCAGTTCGCCGTGTTGAAAGCATTTTTAACATCTAGCGTTATGACGGCAAAATACTGTTAAGTTTCACTTTTCCATCTTCTTCCCTCAATGGTCTTCTCTGCTATATTAACTACCTTTGCGATTGCGTTTATTGTTGACCGCTTCTTTCGGAAACCATATTGGTGTCTCGCGAGTCCCAATGCGCTTTTGATGGCATCCTCAAGTCTGTCGCATATCAAGCGTTCTAAGACTGCCCACAGTGTTCATTGTTGACCGCTTCTTCCGGAAACCACATTGGTGTCTCGCGAGTTCTAATGCACTTTTGATGGCATCCTCAAGTCTGTCGCATATCAAGCGTTCTAAGACTGCCCACACTGTCCAGTATGCATAGGGGACGATACGCTCGATGAGTTATCCATTTCTACTCACAGCAAAGGCTACTTACAGGTGCCGTCGTTTATAGTTTTATCTCCTGCTCACCACGAGGCTCCAGATTAAGGCTCATTCTGGTTACTTGGCCCACCATTGTTTCGACATAAGACTCATAAACGATGACATGTGATAGATTCACTTGAACGTCTGTATTTACGCTATCTTCAGCTCTATTTTGGTTATTACAAATTAAATCAAGGATACACCTCTCTTTTTTTATTCACCTGCCTTGCCATTTTCGACATCAAACGTGGGCTTTCAAACAAACGGTTGAGTGAAGCCTAGTACATAACTTTAGGCTCTTTAATATCCATCTGGCCGAATAGCTCACGTTTTTCGCAAATTGCTTATGATACTCTTGGTCTTGATCATCCCCAATATTGACCGCACATTCAATTCCAATTGAGTTAAACACCACAAGACCCTACAGAACCACTTTCCGTAAAATGCAAACGTCATCTTTTTCTGTCCTGTGCCAAATGGGCTGTAATTTACCGCGATAACACCACGCTTATATGGCGCATCATCCCGTATATGCACAACAGCCGCTGAAAAACACGTTCCACAACGACGTCAATAAAACTGCCATCGTCTTATTTTCCGTTAATAGAGGACACACGAACTTCATTTATCCAGTCCCCAGTGCCTGTGCTCGTTATCACGAAATGGATGTGTGTATGCCCCAAGTGTACCACCACCATTCAAAAGCAATCGAGCTCAACAGCATCCTTGTATTGTATCCCATTCAACTTTCTCCCCGCGGACGACAACAACGACTATTACACGACCAATCGCAATAAAATTTCGCGCACTTCCCAAAAATAAATGTTCAAAAATTCTTACACTGGTGTACACATCCCGAAAATAAAGTGTCCTTAACGATGTTATGAGGAAATTGCATATGAGATCGAGTAGACATGCCATAAATAGCCGACTAATGTGAATCCTTTTCCTCCACATCTCCGCTTCTTTTGCACACATATGAGTTCTTTTGCAACTTGCTTCTTCTCTCCCAGGATACAACATTCTTGCTTTCAATTTTCAGTGAATTGCACAAAAAACGTCCAAAAAAGGATACAAAAATGTGATACAATCGCGTGAGCACTCTCTCCTGCCCTGTTTGCGGAGAATACAACAAATTTGCCTTGAAAGTTGGTCACCCATACTATCTCGACAAAAAGGCAAGGATAATGTATTCTTCATTGAATATTTATAGTAGTTGACTGAAAAGTTTCCGCCATCCTTTTGTGTGTGCCCCTCTGTCGAAATATTTCTTCTTTTTTTTTTTTAATAGTCCTGGTATGTTTAAATATTTTCATTGTCAATATGTTGCGACGTATTAGTAAACAAGGATAGCGAGGACTACGTATCTTGATTTTCTTGGAACACTAAACACCCACCACCCTGCTAAGAAGAATTTCTCTCATTTCTCTTGTGCGAGTGTGAAGAGAAACAAATTGGGCTGTCACCGGGGGTGGCAGTAGTTAAGTGGCAAGGATATATGTACTATCATGCGGGGGTAAATGTGAATAGTGTTGTGTAACTACTTTATAAAGCGATTTTTGTTGGCGTTGTACGCCACTAAAGTGCGAGAGCGTATTGTTTGCGGGACTAGTAAAAACAACTAGTGGATGTAGAGGGTAAACAAGTCCTTGTTGTGTTTATTCTCTTTTTGTTGCTGCTGCATGCATATCTAATTTCGGGGATCGTAAAAGTGTCGTACGGGAATCCTATGTGCACTGTGTGTGTATCAAGGAGGCAATGTGAACAGCAAATCACTTGAGTTGGGAGATTTCTTTTTCCGGAGGAAAGTTAACGCGTCGAAGAGCGACGTTACTTGTGCATGTCAATTGAGCCCTACCGGATTTGGTGGTGGTGAAGGTGATTTATTTTAGTTTTTATGTTGACGATTGAGGGGGAAGTAAGTGCTTTTAGAGGACTGAGATAAGTCCCCTACTTAACTTTGGGCGTAATGTAAATAAACCATTTGTTACAAAAGGTGGATTTATCGTCGACAGCAATAGTAATGAATAGAACTGCACTTGGAGTTTTTATAAGCTACCTGGAGAAGGGACTTCCTTAAGTAAGACCAATGATAACATTTACAAGCGAAATGATATATTGCTGGTCTGTCATTTGAACCTAAGTTATCGCATCGGAGTATATCTACTTTGACAGGAAAGGCTTTCACAAATCCACTGAAATTCCAATCACCCAAGCAGTCAAGGTAAAAGTCTGAATGAAATTATCTAACACAGTAGATAGGAACCCCTACTGCTCACAGAAGTGCAAACGCATGCAGTCAACTAATGGCTGCGCTCCAAAAGATCACCAAACATTGCGTCATGATGCAGAGCTCCAATATGTTTTGATGGTGCAATTCGAGATACTTTGTATCTCGCATTGCTTAGAAATTACTTCAGTGCGCCAACAATTTTCCGATGGTGACAATAAAAAGTTGCTTGAGGTTTCGTAATGGATTCCGGCAATTTATACAATGTATCTTAGTAACCTATATACGGTTTTGAGATGCAGAGTTGTGGTGTTATTTGTCCAAAGATTGTTCCTTTAATGGTTTTTTTTTTTTGCCTATTAAAGGGTCACTCAATAAGGGCACTTGATCTTTAAGACCGAATAAAAAGAGCTGTGTGTCAGCTATGGCCGAAATCTTCATTGTGGATTTAAGTGTATTCAATGCCATTAAGTTTTAAAACAACATCATTCAAATAGCATTCATGGTTTCATTTGTAGGGGAGATCAAATTTCAGGTGACTTTTACACATTAATTGGACTGGATTTCGTCAATGGCTTGAATGACGTTGCTCTTTAAATCGTGAATTGTCGCTGGTTCTCGGCTGCATGGGTGCTTTTCCGAGTACGCCTGGCTCTGCTTAGACGCCTCGCTGAACTTACCTCCTCTTAATACTTATATCATGGGCTGCACTTATCAAAGCCATCCTTCGTCTTAGGCGGGGTGGTTTTTGGTATTGGAATTTTGATAAACTCGTGTGACACTTATCTTACGATTCTTCTCTTGTCTTATGGATATGTCGTCTGATGCAATGACACCAGAACTTCAGCTGATACACAAATTCAGAGACGACTTTCCTTGTGTTCAGGACTGGCTTCGGCCAGAGCCTGAGCGCGGAATAAAACGCAGCCGTATTTTCACGGGCGGCTCCAAAACAGGACAAGGAAAAGGACAACATTAAACTTATTTTCTCGTTAGGCAAATATGTGTCTGTGATAACTACCGTTCGATCAAGCTGATGTCACACACCATGAAGATCGTTGAGCGGGTATTAGGTGGCCGACTGCGAAAAATAACACGGCTATCTGATGATCAGTGCGGGTTTGTCTCGGGTAAATCAACCACAGATGCAATCCAAAGTATAAGGATCATAATGGAAAAACATCGTGATTTCTTAAGGGATTTGCATATTGTATTGGTTGACTTTGAAAAGGCATTCGACAGACAACCACGAGATCTGATATGGGTGGCGTTAAGACATCGAGGGGTTCCAAAAACCTATGTACAGATGATCATGGACATGTACGAAGGAGCAAGGACAAGAGTAAGATGCCCCGCTGGAGTAACCGAAGAGTTCCCAATCAAAGTCGGGGTGCACCAGGGAGGCGTTTTAAGTCCTTTGCTCTTTATAACAGTCCTCGATTATCTGCTTGAAGGTAAAGTGATGGACCCCAAGGTACATCAGTTATTCCTAGCTGACGATGGAGCCATCATAAGTGAGGATCCTACATCCCTGCAACGAGCACTTGTTGTGTGGGTGGACGTTTTGGAGGGAAATGGGTATCGCATTAGTTCAAAAAAGACAGAGTACTTGTGCTGCCCGTTCTCTGATCCACTCAGGCCTATTCCAGACATTTATTTGAATGGAACAGTGCTTCCCAAGTGCGAAAAGTTCAAATATCTGGGATCTATGATCAATAGCGAAGCAACTTGTGATGACGACATCAATCATCGTGTAAGCGTAGGGTGGATGAAGTGGCGAGAAAATTCCGCTATCTTCTGTGACAGAAAAATGCCCCCTAAGTTGAAAGGAAGGCTCTACACCGCAGTTGTACGTCCAGCGCTCACATACGGTTCACAATGTTGGACGATGTACAAAATGTATGAGAGTAAATTAACGGCACCTGAGATGAAGATGCTTCGCATGACAGCAGGAGTGACAAAGCTTGATCGAATAAGAAGTTCGACGATCCGTGGAAGCTTTCACATCAATGAAACCATCGTACAAAAGATAGAGCGAGACCGGCTTAGCTGGTATTGCCACGTTCAAAGAAGAGATCATTTGAACCCCGTTAAAAAGGCAATATCAATACACGTTCCAAAGACATCGCGATGTAGGAAAGACAGGCCTATAAACGCCTGGATCAGACAAATGCGGCGACATCGGCATTTCATTGGCCTCAGTAACCGAGTGATCCAAAATAGGCAGGCCTGCCGATATTTTCTGAGGTCAAATAGGCGAACCCCACAGGCGGATCAGTAGAAATGCGGTGAAGTGGGAGGATTGTGATCCCTTGTTTTCGGATCATAGCCTCGCTGATAAAAGGAAGAAGAAGAAGGCAAATATGTGACTGTTTTCCAAGCGGAACTTATGTAATCCTAATGGCCATGAACTATGTTGTGAAGAACAAGTGGAAGGGCCGTAGTATATGTGTCTGTAGTGACAGGCAGGCTGCGCTTAAGGCCTTGCTTAACCCTTTAACCACTTCCAAAATATTTCGTGATACAAAAAAAACTCTTTGAACTCGGTCGCAAGACTGAATTCTCTGTCTCTTATCTGGGTCCCAGGTCACACTGGGATCCTGTGAAGCGAAATATCCGATAAGATTGCTAGACAAAACTCAGAGGTGGCTTTCTCAGGTCCCGAACCCGCGTTGAGTCTCCCTGCATCCTCAGTTAGGGCTTCCATTGACGATTGAGTCTCTCACGAACATAATTGTGTGTGGCATGACTCTCCAGGATATAGGTTGACTAAACGTATGCTCCCGGACGTCTGTAAGAAATCAGCGGCATTCTTGCAGAAAAGACTGCAGACAACTTATTGGCGTCTTGACAAGCCACTTCGCTTTCACCAAGCACCTTGACGTGCTGGACTTAAATGACACTACAGTTTGCGACAGCATTGCGGAACATTACCTCTGTGAGTATCCGGCCTTTGTTCGTATCAAGTGGCAGATGGTACTGTAAGCTCCCCATCACTGACGTACTTGCTTGGTTTTCTTAGACATACAAGGAAATTCCAATAGAATGGGTAATCCAGGGTTCGAGTGACTGAGTGCTCCAGTCGAGCGCTTCCTATCTCGACAAAACAAAAAAAGTTACTGGTTCATTGGTATAGGCCAGAGATTCAATGGAGTTCCAAAGAAAAAAATCTAAGGGCATGAATTTACAGCGCACAGCACCGACTTGCTAGAATCGCATGGTGTCTGTGTCTATGTCATCCAATTCGGACGAACTAAATCGGTTATTATGTTTCGATACCTTTCGCCGTTGACAATTACGTCTCCATAACGCCTTCTGACCAAAATCTACACAAAGCAATACGTTTTTCTGGGTGCTGAGGAAGCACTCGCAACTGTTGTGGATTGGCATCGTCCTAGATCTGACATTTGTGATTATTTATGAAGCCATTCAGACAAAAATGCACTTCGTTATTGAATGTAATATTTTCACCAAAATTGGGATGCTCAAGTTCCCAGTCAGGGAAATTCCGAAGTACGCTCTGGTCTTCTAGCTTTAGTTCTTGAGTCAATTGAATATTTTGATGAAGACCCTAGCTTTCCACAAAATTCGTCAAGTTGGGGTGTTGTAAACGACGAAAAACTGAGAGGTTTCAGCAATATTCTCGTTCGTTCGAGCATTACTGTGATGCCCAGGCACTGCCCTATTAGCAACGTAACCATTTCTTATTTTTAATTCGCGGGAATTTCTTCCAATTTAGGTCTCGGCTGGACGGTCACGCCGACTATAAATTCCATGTAGCTCGCTCATCATTTGGCGAAAAGAATACGAATTTTTGTAATAAATTTTCACAATTTCGACGCGTTGTTGAAGCTTGTAGTAAGCAGCTACGGCAGAACACAATCGTCACAAAATGACAGCGCTGTCATTTCAAACAGCCACAATCGATTCTTAAAGTTCGGGCATGACTTTGACAGACTTTGTTAAATTAAAAAGCAAGACTACCTCAGGAGTCCATTGTAGGACATCTACCTCTTAATAGATTATTAAATTCCTATTTGACTATTCCACTTGAGTCTGGTAACAAAGTTAAGAGACAAATTTACAGTCGCTATGTGTTCATCAACTTGAACTTCCGCATGCTAGCTATTTCCCAATAAATTTAGGTCAGGTATCCAATTGTTTGTCGTCTAAACTGTGCTCTCTGACCTGGCAACCAACATTGTCCTTCCTAGCTTTACGTTAGAATCGCTGGATAGTTTTAATCTAAAATCACTGCTCCTACATATCGTCCAGCAGCTCGATGAAACTACCTCTGCTGATAGGCGCGCATTAGGCTTATATTCATCTTTAAATCGAATTATGACGCTCGCTCATACGTATGTCATAAACTTAAGACTATCAAATATCATATATCAGATGCTGCTTCTGTTGCCTGTATTAATCGCCAAAGTAGGTGCCACAGTTCGTTTGCCATTTCCTTGTGTTGAAAGGTATTTGTGTTTGCAAGTCAAGCATTCAAAGAAAGATTTTCGAAGCCATTTGATGCAGAAGCAAATCTACAGCTTGCAACCGTATTCCTATTGCCATTTATCTGCGTGCCAGCCACCCTTTAAATCACAGAAACCACTTACAATTGGAAATAAAAGCCCTACGTGTACACTTCCTTATCTCTTTCCTCTGATTTTAGAGAATTTGAAAAATTGTTCTACTAATAGCCAATCAGGAATCGAAGCGTGAAGCTTTAAATTGATTACAGATTCGACCTTGCTTTGAATGATTTGACGAAAACTACATCTGATTGACACGAGATTTTCTGTCCCAGTTTGCACATTTCCCACCATCCCCACTAGGCGTATACGCAACTTTTTATTTGTTTGGCTTTCAAATATTCCCTCATCATGCTCATGATATAAATCCACGTCCATTCTATAATTCACTTAGCCATATGGCAAATGACTAAGCATACCCAACCTCCAGGCAGTCGGTCTCCCATCAGAGATTCAAAACCCCCGACCAATCAAAGTGAAACATTTCTCTTGATTGACACATGAATCAGTCTCCACTAGGAGTAGCTTACTTCTTATCTTCTTCCCCCATGCCATTGTTAAGTACTACGTCAATGTCAAAAGTGATCTCTATTAGCTCGGGCCGCAGATATACTGCTACCTTCTCCACTGGGATGGGTAAAGAAAGACTTTTGATCGTTATATCTCGAAAGCACTACTATATTTCAATTTGTAGAAGAAACGATATTTCATTTCGGTCTAATGCTCTCAACTGAAAATTTTAAGTGGAATTTGCAAGCTCACCTCTATAGCTGACGAGGTAATAAATAAAAATGAAAATGTTTCAGATACTTTTTTCCTCCCTCATTCTGCAATCAAATTGAAATTTTAATTGAAATCGGAAGGAAACATGAAATTGAATTCAATTCGATGGTGTGTCCCATTCAGTCATCCGTCACCCTATTCTGTGCATCTAAAGATCATAAAGGAATTTTGATTCCATTACACATACACGGTAGGTAGCAGCACTTTTTGTGTATCGGGGGGACTTTTACTTTGATTAATTTGACGAATGACATTTCAGTGTGCAATGGTTCGTCGAATGTGAGAGAGCAATTCATGAGATATATTCCAACAGCAAAGAGCACATTGTGTAATGTGTAGAAGCAATGAAGACAACGATGACGACGTGGTGGCAGCAATCCCAAGAACCTGTTCAATGAGTGGATGTAGGTACTGGTGCATGTTGTGCAGAAGAAGATACGACTGACGTTGCAACACGATTGAAAACGTGATCTTTGAAGGTGGTTAATGGAAGTAGTAATGTTACTCTGTAGTACAGACACAATGTGCGATGGTTGCTGGGAATAAGTCGTGAAATCGTGCAGATGCATGTTACTGCTTTCCAATTGAATCGAAGGAGTGATGATACACTGGTGACCTGTTGACCTATGAACCTTGGCTATTTCAATTTATTGATGACATTTTCATTGCAGTCAGTAGCGTTCGAAGGTGACAATAAGTGAATTTTGCAACCAACAAGAGAATGGGGACAATTGAGTTTCACATTTTATAGCTGCAGGTGCCTCTAGAGTTTGGTTTCAGTAGAGTTTCATTTTTTTTTTTATGGTGGATTATCTCTTGTGTTCGGTTGCGGTCGATGGACGATTAAGGGTAAGCTTTCTTTTTTCTTTCATTTATAAGTTCACTTGGCAACATATACATTCGTACAGCCTGGTATCTTGAAGTGTAACCACTGGTGGGACCTTACTGTTGCAGCATTATTCAGTATTTTTTACCCGAAAAACTGCTTGCGTCTCCATCTAATTACTTTTTAAATTAATTGCAATTAATGTGCATTCTGCGTAAAAACAAAAAGCAAATACCCGGAATTGTTTAATAAAACACGAAAAAATGTACTTTGACCTTCAAAGTAGGTCCCATCGAGTCCAATACAAGTAAGCCAGCGCATGACCCAATCATTCATACATTTTTCGCAGGCTTATTTAGGTATGGCCTTCAGCTCCTTCAGCGAATTTTCTTTTATGTCGTCAGTTGACTTAAAACGTCTTCCGTGAAGTGGTAATTTTGCTTCAAAAACAGGAAAAAGTACACAGGGCCATATCGGGTAAGTACGGTGCTTGGTCGATGACATTGAGTTTTTGACCAAAAATTCTTGCACAACGATAGCTTTGTACGATGGTTACATTACATTATAGTGGTGCAAAATCCATGTAAAATACTTACACAAATCTTGCCGACTTCGGCGGATATTATCACGCAAACGCCTAAATAGTATTCTTTATTCACTAATCGTCCCTCTAGAAGGAATTCGGAGTATACCAGACCAGACCAGGTGTTCTCTCTCCGCTACTTTGGATATTAGTAGTGAATGAGCTACTCACTTCACTAGAAAATCAAGGCTACAAGGTCGTAGCATATGCTGACGATATTGCCATAGCCATCTCAGGTAAATTCCTCCAAACCCTAAGAGATCTAATGAACTCGGCGCTAAATTTAGTAGCGAAATGGACGGACAGCGTTGGGCTCAACGTAAACGCGTCCAAAACTGAACTATAACTTTTTACTAGGAAATACAAAATCCCGTTCGTAGCCCCACCTAAGCTTAGAAACACGGAACTCAGATTTTCAAACAAAGCAAAATACTTAGGGTTGACCCTCAATAGTAAACTTAACTGGAAACAGAACATTCTAGACCGAACCAAGAAAGCGGAAATCGCCATCTACACTTGTAAAAAGGCTATAGGTCCTAAATGGGATCTTCAACCTAATATAGTCCACTGGATGTAACTGGCGGTGGTCAGACCAATCCTGCTTTATGGCGTTCTCGTCTGGTGGCCTGCACTCGAAACAAGGTGCAACACAAACTCTATCGAAAGAGTACAACGATTAGCATGCAAATGCATCACAGAGGCTCTCCACTCCCACTGCCGCCTTAGAAACTCTACTTAATATATATCCCATTGGCATCTTTGGGAAAATGGTAGCATCTAAAGCAGCCCTAAGACTTAGAGGATCTCTCCAGTGGTCAAGCTCACAAATTGGCCACATGAAAATCTTACAAAACTCCAATCCCAGAGTAACAGATTACATATCCCCATCTATTGATTTCAATATCAAATATGGTATAACACCACCATCCCTGACAGATCCGCATGGGATGAAAGTATCATTCTAAATGACGCCGCAATCGAAATCTATACAGATGGTTCCAAAACATCGGAGGGCACAGGATTAGGTATATTTTCCGAATCACCTAGAATAAACGTAGCTCTCCGACTTCCAGACCACTGTAGCATCTTTCAGGCGGAAATATCGGCTGTTCGTGAAGCAGCACGCAGACTCTCTATGTACCCGATAGATGGTAAGTCTATCGTCCTTTATATAGACAGTCAGTCGGCGATTAAAGCTCTGAAAACGCCAACAATAAGATCTATGTTGGTCAAACATTGCCGCGAATCTCTTAACGAGATTGCGGACAGATGCAATATTAGTCTGTGCTGGGTCCCAGGACACAGAGATATTCCAGGCAACTGTAAAGCGGATGAACTAGCTAAACAAGGCACCGTACTTCCTCTCGATGTCAATAGAGAGGCACCGGCACCACCAATACAATTGATGAAAATCCGTATGTTTAACGAAGCGCAATCTATTACAAACAACAGATGGAGTAATCTAGCTACGTGCGCATCGACCAGGAAGATCTGGCCCTTACTTGACGCAAAGAAAACCAAAAATCTCCTTTCATTAAATAGAAGGAACATAAGCCTCACAGTAGGAATAGTCACAGGACACTGCTTGTTAGGTAGACACGCCACTAGAATGGGTGTCCCAGCAAACGATTTCTGCAGAAGCTGCAGAGATGAAGAGGAGGAGGGGAATAGTCTCCACCTCCTCGGCATATGCCCAGCGCTAGCCACACTAAGAAAGAAGCTACTAGGCGAATACTTCTTTGAGGACCTTAGTGACCTGTCTAACATAGACATTAGAAACTTAAATAGATACATAGGGAAATCCAACTGGTTTAGCTGAAATACCCACCCTCCACATCACCACCACCCCTCCTCCCTCGTTGTTGGTTACTATCAATCCCCAAGAGGTACTGCAACAGCCACCTCCCAAGATCGATAGCTAACCCTCCCATATCACTAGACCAGCGCCTGTAAATAACATTACTGCATAGAGGTAGCAGAGATTGATTGAGTCAATCAATCCGCCTATTACTCACATGCACAACACCTAAACGGTGAACTAGGTACTAAGGATTTGACTGCAGCAGTCACCCTACCTAGCCAAACCATCCCCTAAAGTTCGACTGCATACTAGTGCAAGATTGACTGCATCAGTCATCTCGCTCTACTTTGCATTCCCCACTATTTCCACGGTCCACCTAGGTATGGGTTCGATTGAAACAATAACCCTACCTAGTCCACACTTTATGCATAGCAGTACTTAGAGTTCGATTGAATCAGTCACTCTATGTACGCTTATGCTCCTCTACACCTACACGGTCCACCTAGGTATGAAGGGTTTGACTGAATCAGTCACCCCACCTAGTCAATACCATGTATAACAGTACTTAGAATTAGACTGAATCAGTCACTCTACTATACTTATGCACCTCTACGCCTACACGGCTTACAGGACCTGCCAATATAATTTGCACACACAGTATAGGGGGTTCGATTGAATCAATCACCCCCCATCACTTGTTGCACACTATACCTTCTCGGTACACCTTGACTTCAGGGTTGACTGAGTCAGTCACCCTCTCTACCCTTTTCAGTCAGCATTCTCAGCCAACACCCTCATGAGAAACTTTAAGGTTCCCCTGGTTACCGGTGACTCGACCGGTCATTACTCATGTGGTATCACAATGGACCCAAGTGGTCTAAGCGTGTCCTGACCCCGTCAGGACAGCCACCTTTACCTAACCTAATCTAACCTATACCAGACCCACCACGGTAATCAAAGAAAACAGCCAACATGGCCTTGATTTTCGAATCGTTTTCGAGGCGTCATTCCGAAGACTGTTGGTTTGTTTGCATATCGTACTCGTAAACCCATATCTCGTCACCAGTTATAATGCGTTTTCATGAAGGTGGGGTCGGTAGAAGCTCGGAAAATCATGTCTTCAACGATCTGCTTTCCATCCTCTTTTTGGAAAAAAATCGCAGAGCATTCAAAAGTACATATAACTAAGAAAAACAACTACTGTCAACACACTAAGTGATAGATCGAGCTTAAACTTTACGTGATAACTCGGTACAGTAATATCAACTTATGGAATAAAAATTTGATGATATCTTTTATGTGCCTGTTAAACTTCAACTTCAATACAACTGAACTAATTTTTATAATTATGGAACACAACCATTTTCAGTTGAGCTAAATGCAGCCAACTTGAAATACGAAAATTGCAAATTAACACCGACATTTCGACGTAAACAGAACAATATTCAAAAGTATCCGGCAATCTTTTTAATAGTAAACGAAATACAAAAATGGAAACCAGTTTTGAGCTATTTTTTTGATGATGTCCATGAATAGAAAGGCGGTGCTAATGTTGCGCGCATCCGAAAAATTATTTGCGATCATTCCAACCCTTTGAACTTCTAAATACCAAGCAAGTAAATATAATAATTTCCAAAGGCTCAATCCAAATATCCTATCCTTTATTAACAGATTCATTAGTTATTTCAGACTAAACGAATAATGTTTGTACATTTTGAATGAAGTAAAGGATTTATTCAGAACTAGTGTGCGCTCTTCGTCAATACCACCGATCCTGGAACTGGCTGCTGTTCGTCTTTTTTTTCTGAAGGGATCTATCAAAATTCAAGTGTTTGTTCATAATTTTCATAATTCAATTCAACAGTATTTTTACATACTGTTAAATTAATATCATTTTCATTTATTTGTACTTCTCCATTTTTTTTTTTTTTTAACAAAGCCTATCCTCTTTTTCCCAAACAACCAACTAAAACTTTAAAATCGAGGTTGTGTGGTTTTGACAGTTCACACAGCTGAAGATACCCTATCCAGACTCAGCCCAAATTACAGTAATATTTTTATTGGTGGAGACTTCAATGTTAACTATCTGAAGAAGAATGGTTCTACTGATATGTTCCAGTACTTCTGTATTAAATTGAACTTGAGCGTAGTCAATAAAAGGTGGCCCACCTGTTTCCAATCTACTAAAAACCTGTCACTCATCGACATGTTTCTGACAAGTTCAACCAACCGAGTGATTGGAAATGATCAGGTCAGGCTTACATCCGATTTTATTCATGACCTTCTTTTTTGCTCCCTTAAGTTTAATATGAGTGGCACTAGCAGTGCAAAAACATTGAAGTACAGACCATTTCGTCATTTTGATTTTCCACATCTGCAAGAAAATATTGGTAGCTTTGGTCTTAGTGATATCTACAATGCTGTAGACATTGATTCGAAAGTTTCTTTGCTAACTACGCTAACAAATGAGCTGTATGAAACCTATGTCCCGGAAATAACAAAAGTGTTAAGGTCTCAAAGTTGTTCATGGTTTACAAACCAACTTAAATTATTAATTCAGGAGAGAGAAGACTTTTTCAGAAGGTTCAAAAGAATGCCGTCGGAGTACAATAGGTGTCAATACATCTTTGCTCGAAATAGAGTTACTGCAATGATACGTTCCTCCAAGCGTTCATATTTCCTGAAACGTCTCAACCCAAAGTTAAAATCAGAAGTTCTATGGAATAACTTGAAACAAGTAGGTGTGGTGGATAATGACAGTCCTAGATGTACCTTCAGTCCGACGGAAATGGGCGCTGTACTCGTTCCTTCATCATCGGATGCGGCTGAGTTTGATTCAAATGGTCCATTCGCTACTGAGTGCTTCGCATTTAGGTGTGTCAACGTCCCAGATGTTGAATTAGCTATTCGTGCAGTTAAATCGAATGCGATCGGGCCAGACGATATTTCCCCGAAATTCGTTAAGTTAATCCTTCCTGTACTTCTTCCTTACTTAATGCACATATTCAACTACTGTATATACAGCCGTCAATTTCCGGAGATGTGGAAGAGGGCCAACATTATTCTGCTGAGTTTAGACCCATAAGCTTATTACCCTTCCTATCGAAAGTCTTTGAAAAGATTTTGGTCCAACAGATTCAAGAAGACTTGGATAGACGTAATAAGATTTCTAAGTGGCAATCTGGCTTTCGGAAAGGCATAGTTGTGAATCAGCAGTAATCAAGGTAACCTCTGATTTAAGGGCAGCATTGGATTTAAATGAAATCGGTGTGATGGTTCTTTTAGATTTTTCAAAGGCTTTTGACTCTATTAATCATTCATTGCTACTGCACAAACTTAGAAATAATTTCCAGTTTTCTAGCTCTGCCCTTGAACTGATTTTCCATTATCTAAGTAATCGTTTACAGACGGTCTGCACGGAACAGGGAAGCTCTAATCCGTATCTGGTGAATACAGGTGTTCCACAAGGATCGGTCCTGGCACCACTCCTGTTTTCTGTATTTGTAAATGATCTCCCTGATATTCTTGTGAACTTTAATGTACACCTTTACGCAGATGATGTTGTTATTTATCTTTCTAGAAGACTGGGATTAATAGATGATTGTGTGGCTAGAATAAATGAAGATTTGTCACTCATTCAGATATGGGCTGATTTAAATAAACTTTTTCTCAATCCACTTAAATCTGTGGGAATGGTATGTGCCAGAAGTGAAGTATACTTACTCAATGTCCCTCCCCTTGTTGTAAATGGTGTTACTATACCTTATGTAGAACACGTGAAATATTTGGGTTTTAGGATAAACAGGAAAATGAGTTGCTGCGATGCTACATCTGATACAATCAGTAAAATCTACTGTGGATTGCGCAGTTTGAGAGCCTCTTCGAGTTTACTGCATCCGAAGATGAAATTACATCTTGTAAAAAGTTTAATACTGCCATTTTTCTCCTATAATTGTATAGTATATCCCTGGGTTGACTATGAATGTAAACACAAAATCAATGTCGCATTCAATGATTGCTTACGGTACATATTTAACATCCCAAGGTATGTAAGCGTTTCACAGCACAAGAGGTCCTTACTTGGAATGAGTTTAGATGAGTACTATGACTTCAGATCCATTCTTAAACTCCATAACATAATCCACAAAAAATGTCCTGAGTATTTACTAGAGTATCTTAGATTTGTACAGTCACCTAGAGGCCTATGACTAATTTTGCCACGATTCACACACACAGTGGGAGAGCGGTCTTATTTTGTTAGAGCGATTCGATTGTGGAATAATCTTTCACATCAATTACAAAGGATTGATTCGTGAGCTGTATTTCGGGGGAGGCTATTCTTATACATGTCGCAATAAATTTAAAATTATTTAACAATAATATCTCAATTTAATTATATATAATAGCCGTATTTTATTATCACTCATGATCCATATGGATCATTTTTTTCTAAGCAATACAACAACAATACGAGATCTTGCTTTCTATCAGGGTCAATTTCGTGATCTAGAATTTTTTTTTTTATTCCTTGGTAGGTTACAAAGCACACTACAAGACACCAGGAAAATAATTCCTTGATCCAGATCCGGATCGTTTTATTTTCGTCGTGTGATCTATATGGATCTTGGGTGATAATAAAATACGGCTAATATTCACATACTCGTCAGTGTATTTACTTTTTATGTTTATAAATACTTTTATTTTTATTTTTTTTATTGTTATTCACTACAGTTGTATGTAATTCAGTTTTAGATGCTTAATTATGAGAAAGAATTTCTTGAAGTGTCATGTTAATGTAAGTTTAAATAAATGAAAATGAAATGTCTTGTAGTCTACAATATACTGATCGGGGTTCCTGAAAATGCGTGAAGTGAAGCTTGGTTATCTTCACGATGGAAAGTCTTTTAGAACATTTCTGCACTAAGCTTGTATACTTTTATCAACCATACAAGCTCTCCTAATCACCCATTGGATTCAATTGTGTTTCCAAGAATATGACTTTTATTATGATTGTACCACTGAAGAGCCTGCATCATTGGCTATTACCTTTTGCTTGCATAACTTGAAGCGGAGGGTAAGGTCACCCTAATCCAAACTATTTTTCAAGGGTCTCTAGTCTACCAATGTTTGTGCATATTCGAGCGGCTGTACTCCAAAAAGACTCCAAGGTAAACGTAATTATTGTGGATCAGTACTTGTATTGTACTTTGGATCAGTGGATCAATAACGCAAGTATGCAAGATATTACATCAATAACTGCCTCGACAGCTTTTAAAAAATAGTCATTTCTAAAAGATGGCGCTGTCGTAGAATTGACTTAAATGATGGCAATGGTGGCCTATTAATTTTTAGTGTACAGAAATGAAGTTTAATTGTATTGTACATGTACTTATTTTAAGGCGCGAACATCTGCCATCTTAGGTCGTTTTGTGAATATGATCCTCTTCTGTAGTATATGCCTTAAATCTTCTTTAGAATTTTTGAAGACCAATCAATTATTTTACTCGTTTTACTTTCTTTTCAACATTTTGTCAGCTCCCTATCTAAGATATTTACCCAAAACTTTTCTTCCTACTTCCATACAGACGGCGCTAAATTATGCTAATTACACTAACTTCCAACACATTCATCGCTATTAAATGAATAAATTGATTACGTTCACGTGGAATCTCCTGACTAATCATGCAAATAGTTTTAATATTTCATTGCTTCCACGTCAGTCAGTTGAATTCAAATCACTATCTCATATGTAAAGCAATTCGAATCGTTCAGAGATAGCTAACGTCCGTCAGACCTCCCCTCCTATTTGTATAACAAATTAAGTGTCGGAAATAATTTATAAACAAAAATACAACCGGCATACTACACGCACATTTTTCAATCGAAAGAAAAAAAAAACCCTAGGAAATCTCTGCGCGCTGATTTCGATTTAACAAAGCAAACAATTTATCCCAACTGCACACATACACTCACCAGGCAGCCATCCTTTGAACATTTACATCAATCAATTCCTTTGACAAATATTTAACTGCGCGCCGTTGTATATAAATACTTACATGTCTGTACACAATTATTTAAAATCCTCCTCATTTCGAGGCAAACTCTGTGGAATGCCACTGGCATTACGTGTCAGGCTATAACCGCCACAGTGTTGCAGAAAATAATTTTTAAAATTAACAAAATCTCTATAATATTCAATATTTATCTGTTTTGTATATTAAAAATAAAATTGCATGCTATATGTCGCAGCAGCGTAGGCGACAAGTTTCTACACGAATGGATGGCTGCCTTGCAACAAGGGGTGGAATGAACTCATTAGATACCTCGGCACTTAGTTAATATTCTATTTTTGCTACATCATCATTTGAATATTCATTTTTGTCATTTTTTATCTCTGAGATTTCTTATTTACATTTAATTGTCATATTGGAGATGGAATCAATGTTCGTCATCGGGAGCGTTAGCGGCTGTGAATAAATTATGAAAAAGTTAGCATTTCGAAGCAAAATTTATCTTTCGCGGATCGTAAATATGGCAATAAACGTTTGTTTATGCTAATGATGACAAACGTCGTGCCGTGCCGATGGGTGATGCAGATGGCGGGAATTTGGAAATGAAGGACAAGCGGCGGCCTTAATTTGAAGTAGTTGGGTATTTCCAAGTACGTGTACTAGATACTTTAGTACATGGGCACTGGTTTGTAAGAAAAGCAAGGACTAGTACTTTAATTTGATCCAACTAAACACGAAATACAACCTACTTAAGTATTTTCAAGTACTATTAAGTATCTCAAGTATTTGTATGTAATTTTGAAGTACTTAAAGTATATTCGACTGATTTGATGTTTGCAAAATATTATATTTGCTTGTAAGTACGTAGAAGTGTTTGAAAGTACTGACAAATACTTGAATACATGAAAACATTTTCGAAGTACCCAAGGAAATTGCACTTGTTACTTGCGTAAAAATACTTGAAAAGTATTGATACTTGGGTTTTTCAATTACTAGTATCCGCGTACAAGATCTCTGGTTTGAAACGCACAGTTTTCCTTCTCCATCTTCCATCACTCATGACTCTTATCCTGACAAATTACCACACAAATAGGAGCACGCATTGATATGTACATCCAAAGAAGAATGCACACTCGTCCCTCCCGATCAATAATAAAAAGTGTCGTCCAAGTGGAATTTCTTTTTGACAAATTGGCAGCGTTTTTATTCTGTAGACAATTTGTGTTGGCCAAGACGATGACATGGCCGACATAAATCGACCGCGTTCACTTTTAGTTTCATTTTTTTGCGAAAGAATTCTTCTTTCGGTATGCGGTTGTGTGAAGCCTCCAGCGCATTCCACTGTGTGCACATTGAATTGCAATTGACAATGAAAACTTCAGTAGCGACACGTTGATTGTCACTTCTATGAGAATTTCTTTGAATCAATTTAAAATGAAATGAAGGAGAGCTAGCCGAGCGCATGTTTGGAAAGCTATTGCATAGTTGCTTCTGACAGTTGGATAGTAGGATATGTGCAATATTAGTTTTTTATGAGGGGAAAAAATGCCCCACATTGCTACTAAGTGTATGTGTTAGAGTGCATAAATATAGGAAATGTTTTTAGAGGATCTTTTCCTATTAGGAAAACTTTCTTGCGAAGTACGAGTACGTTTTGCACTCGATGTCCACTATTATTGTCATCTTTCGTGCTTTTTTCAGTGGAACCTTTTCGTTTTATGTTATTCTTCGCAAGTAGTTTTATTGCGTTTGCGAATCTGTCAGATGCTGGTCTTGGGCGACCTCCCTTTCGCATGTAATCCTAGCTTCTAGTCTGAAGCTTCATGACATATTTCTGCCAGGTTCTTGCGTAGAAGGTAATACATATTTCTTATCGAGAAAATTCTGATTACTAAAAATCATCAATAGTTCAGAAGCTATAAGTTTTTCATTTGTTTAAAAAGTGGTGGTGATAGTATAGAGACCTGAGGTGCACCATATCGAGCTCTTGCGTAGAAGTTAGTATCCATTCTTCTCAAAAACAAAGTCTGGTGACTAAAAATCTTAAATGTTTAAGTTATTCATTTGTCTTAAAAGTAGTGGTGATAGTATAGAGCCCTGAGGTACACCATATACCCCTTCTCAATCGCTTTCATTTCGCTCTATCAGGGAGGGCATGAATTGTAAATATGTACTTACGGCTTTCGGTAAGGGTGATATATTTGGTAAAATATCGGAAAGTCTTGGAGTTTCGAAAATGCCCTCAAATCAGATAAAACCAGTTCACTTGGCATGTTTTAGACATTTCAGTTTTGTTAGCGCTAAGTTCATTTTCTTGTTCAAAGCTATTCCACAACATATTGCAATTTTATTTAACTTTTAACGAATTATTGGAACAGAAGTCTGTAAAGATTTTGTTGAACGCTATACAAGTGCATATACGTAGTGCCTAGCCGATGTATTCTTATATTTCATGCTCTGTCTACTTACAAACTTTTTAAAAGTGCAAATCATAATTACAAAATAAATTGTTTTTAATTAAAAATAAATTGATTCCTCTGACCAATAAATTCCGATTATATCCCCCAACTTAAATCGGACCAAAAAGTCACGTTTGAAGGCATTCGTTTAAATTTTGATACACTATAGCAAGGTTAATAATATTTGTCATGGCTTGGAGCTATAAAAACCCGCTCCAGGTCTCCACGGTATGTATAATAGAATCGTTTTCTCGAAATTCAAAGTGATGCTATCTATAAAGCTTGTTGTCGTGTCATTCCTGTTCATGGCTTCCGCCGAGGACTGCAAGGAAGCATTAATTTATAACGGCCAGCCAGTCAACATAAGCGAATTTCCATTCCAAGTCTGTGTAACGTCTTCTCTGGGTATGTGCGGCGGTTCCTTAATTTCTAACACGTTTATCATCTCTGCTGCTCATTGTATGGATTCGTAAGGCAATTTCAAACTAATTTCTATGCAAGGATATCTAATTCAAATCGTACAGTCTCCCTGCTGAAAACATCACCTCTTACCTGGGAAGCCAATACCAATATGAAGGCATCCAAAGGGTTGGCATCTTAAAGATTATTCACGCCGGCTTCGATTTAACAAGCTTAGAGAACGATATAGGTCTGTTGAAAATCGAATTTATCAACTATGATGAAAAAATTAATAACATTGCTCTACCAAGTATATCGGACTCTTATTCCAACTATGAAGCAGATAAAGCCATCATCGCCGGATGGGGAACAACCAGTAAAAGTGAGTTGTAAAGCATGAATCGTAATTTGAAATTCACATCTCGTTTGACAGCATCGGAATCTTCCGAAACACTACAACATGCTGAAGTGTTCGTTATAAGCAATAAGGCCTGTGGAAGGCAGTATGATGATGGTACCATAATGAATAGCATGATATGTGCCGTCGGTCCCGGTGGTGCATCTACCTGCCACGGGGACTCTGGTGGTCCACTGGTCCACAAGAGTAGTAACACTTTGATCGGTATCACCTCATTTGGTCCAAAAAATAACTGCAATTCCACATCTGCTTTCACCCGTATAACTGAGTTTAGGCAATGGATTCAGATACACACAGGAATCTAAGTTTGTCGTGGTCGGTTCTAAAATGTTACCACTGCATAGTTGTAAAAGTTTTTGCCTCTTATGCCGTGTTTTAGAAAGATTTTAACATTTTCTTAATTCTAGTGCATTCAAAGGTCTGCTCGCAGCCGCAGCTGGTAATGAAGCTTTGCGTAGAGATTCTGTTAATTGAAGATTAAACTAAGATCAAACCTATTTCGCTTGTGATATATCAAAAATATATTCCATACCGAAAGTAAAAAAATATTAATTTAAAATGCGCCCTAAGTAGAATAGGCTATCTCCCCATACTAATTAAACAATTTAAGGATTCCCAAGTTACATCAAGATTTAATATTTTTTTCCTTACGTAAGTAGTGAATGCATCAATTAAATAAGTTTATAATATTTAATTTGTATCAATAGTTTGGTTACTGTAAGCATCTAGAAACAATAGAGATTACAAATTTGTATGTGATAATAATAATTGGTGTGTTTTTTGACGGATCTATACTAAGCTCACTTTTATTTACACACAAAGCAACAAAAAAACAGAAATTAGTATAATTTAATGAGTAAACAAAGTGACTATAGCAAGTGAGTACGGCGGATTGATTTTAATCTCAATCTCAGTCGTAGATGGCTTTGTTCATCAAAATTGATTGCCTTCAGTTAAATTACCTATGGCAACAACCTTCACGAAACAAAATAGTTTCTTTGACTGTACCTTTTCTGCGATTTGTTTCTCAAAGGTTGTTGCCAGGACTTTTTAAAAACAGGTATTTCTAGTGAGGCCATCTATTGGCAATTACATGCGTCGGAAAGGTAGATCCTTTACTGATGTACTGTCAAAATTTCATAACATTTGGATGAATAGAAGCGGAGCGTTTGTTTGTGTCATCGGTACAAAAATTAGCATCGAACAAAGAGCTAATGTTTTAAACTTGGTAAAGCTTTTACCGAAACTTTTCAATTGATAAAGCAACTTTATGGTGATGATTATTTATCCCGCGGCAGAGTTCATAGGTGGTTTATATGGTTTAAAAACAGTCGTGAGGACATAAATAATGAGCAATATGTTGGCCAATTGAAATCCGTGATCACCATAGATTCCATCAAAACTGTGCGTTAATTCATCAAAGATCAGCCGAAATCTTCTCTTAAATTCATGGCATTGGAATTGAGCATCTCAAAAACATCAATTTATCGCATTTTCACCGAACATTTGGGCTACCGTAAAGTGTATGCACGGTTTGTTCCCGCATTAAGTCGACTGACGACCAAACATTTCTCAGAATTCAACACTTGTGACCGATTTTTGACTCGAAATCGCATTTTAACTGTCAACCACTCGCCTGATTTGGCACCGTGTGACTTTTACCTTTTCGGAAAAATGCATTTGCCGATGAAAGGACAGCGTATTGTGGACGTAAAAGCTATCCAAAAGGCTTGTACCAACGTCCTGAAGGACATCCCGGGCGACGAGTTAAACCACTCATTCGACATACTTTTACACCGTGCAAACCGCTGTATTGAGTCGGAGGGGAACTATTTTGAATTAAATAAATCGGTTTTGCCAAAAAAAGAGTTTTTGTTGTTCTTATTTTTAAAAGTTCCTTTTTACTTAGGAAGGCGCATTGTGTATACTTCCTACGACGAACGTAGGAACGAAGTGTTCCAAATGTTTCACCGGCCAACGGCACAACACCAATGTGGCAACCCCTGGACTGTGTGTTTGTTACATCTGTCCATGATTCACGCAACATCTCTCTCTCCGTCCTTCCCCTCGATCACGCAGTTTACAAATAAATTCAATCCGTTTTATAATTCGCGGTGATCTTTGCAAAGAATTACACAAGAAGGAGGTTGAGAGGTATGGTCGTGATAGTCTGCTTAGTGTTGAGTACCGAACACGTGTACTCTGGCAGGATCTCCAACGGTTCACTCCCCGACAACTTTTTAAACGCCTTCACCGATCTGATTAAACGATTTTTTTCGGATCTATAACTGACTGTAGCTAGCCCGAAGTCCTGCCTACATATCTTCCTTTCTCAGAAAACAGGTGTAATCTTGGGTATTTCCTGTTTTCCGAGCCTGCCTTTAGCAGGACTTCTGACCCAGGCTACCCATTAAGCGGTCCTGTTATCCTTGTCTGCCTGTAAAGCGGTCGTGTGACCCTGGACTGCCCATAAAGCATTCCTGGGATCCTATTTTGCCCATAAAGCATACCTGTGACCCAACTCTCACTCCAAGATTTGGACAGACTTTCGCGAGTTTATAAAAAAGCATCAAACCTAAGACAAACTCGTGGTTTGAGCCGAGCTGCAAAGAGGCTATCAGGTTGAAAGAGGTAAGTTTTCCGTAAGCCAACAAATCTAAAGAAAACTGAAAGAAGTTTAAACAAGCCAGAAAAGACTGCAATGCCCACATTCGGTGTGTAAAATTCTGATCAAAAATTGAAGCAAAAAATACTACAATATCCCAAAGGTAGTAAAAATGTTTGGTCATTCGTCAAAAATATTAAATATTCTGCTTCGTCTGCTATCCCAACGCTAGTTTACAATGCCATTCGAGATTTCAGCTCCTTAGACAAAGCAGATGAACTAGCCAGAAGGGGATCAGCATTGGAGATAGAACACATTCAGACATCAGTAAAAGTTCCTATTGGTATACTAAAAAGAAAAATCGACCTCAAAACAAGGAAACTGATTTCCTCCGCATGGTTTACCAGAGGCGGCTGTATTATATCTCGCAGTTTATGGCCCATACTGAATGAAGGAAGAACCAAAATTCTGCTGGCAATGAATACGTACGTACGTATCTTGATAGGTGCACTTACAGGACACTGCGCGATAGGGAAAATGGCCATACGACTATGCATCAACTCACCGGACCACTGCAAGAGCTGTCAAGACGCGGAAGAGATAGAAAGTATCAAACACTTGCTGTGTGACTGCCCAAATCTATAAAACCGCCGCCTATATCACTTGGGCAACAGGTTCTTTTAAGATCTAACAGATCTTGGGCAAGCTCCACTAAAGAACATGATACGATTTATAAAGAGCTCAGATAGATAGAGCCAAAGAAAGAGTAAGTTTTTACAGGTTCCACAACATAAAGGAAAACACAATGGACCGTTTGGCCCCCGTGAGAAGCACCTTGGTGCACTTCCCTCTTACCTAACCTAACCTAGACAAAGCCAATCTGCTTGTTCCTCATTTTGCAGCAAATTGCACCCTGCCAGATAGTACATTGTTTAGATTAGATTAGATTTAGATTTTATTAATTCACTAATTATTTACAATTCTTTACAAAGATCGAAAAATCAAAAAAGCATGGCAATATGCCGTCTACCGATTGACAATTTTTTTATAAACCATTGCTACTGTATGGATTGCAATTTAATAAACGAAAAGCGTTATTCTTCAAAATTAGAAACGTTCTATTATAATTGTTCGCCGATAGGCTAGGGCTATTTTACAGTACGCTACCAGGAGAGACGTTTGCGGTTCGTTGAGCTTACTTATGATTTCTTCATGGGAAATTTCATCTACTCCAAACAAGTGCCGTCTAGTTTTCCGAACGTAGGACATCTTCTCTCAGTTTTAGCATAAGTGATATTTCTTCGCAGCTATTACCATCGTGAAAGTAGTTTCGGTCTCCCAAATTATGATCCAACTGCCTATAAATAGATCGATGCAGTGACTCTAATGCTTCTCTTTCAAATTGTTGTCTGAAGTTAACATCTACTGCTGCTAACAACTGGTATAGCTTTGGTTTCCATGACTCCGTGCTTGCTTCATCCAAATCCAAACTTATTCCACACTCGTGCGCTAGTTCGTTCCAATTTCTGTACCAACCATTATTATATATCGTAGTGCTTCCAGTGCAACTTTGCTTGGTAATCTTTCCAAAGGCATATTGAATACCTTTAAAATATAGTCCACCTGCAGTTTCAGCGTCTTTATAGCCAGTGGAGAAAGTCCAGTCTCTAGCATTATGGCATAGTTTGGGGTGTTAGGTGGTAAACGGAATATCCTTTTAATATAAAACCTCAATAGCTTTTCCACTTCCTCAAACCTCCTTCCGCCCCATACCTGGGCCGCGTACGAAACTTACTGCTGTGTACTATGCATTTGTTGGCAAAACATTTTCTCCAAGTTGTATTTATCATGGTATTGACCTTTTGTAGCTTGCATTTCAGGTGTTCTTCCATGCTTAAGTTTTGCGTGAAAAGCATGCCCAGGTAGCTATACTTTTTGACGGTCTCAATCTGTTCGCCGTTCAAAAACCATTTCTCGTTGCTACACATCCTTCCCCCACCTTTTTTAAAGATCATCACCTTTGATTTTTCCAGGTTTATAATTAGGCTCCACATTTTACAGTACTCATACAAACGGTTAATCATGCGCTGCAATGTCTCCGGGGAATTCGCCATCAACACTATGTCGTCTGCAAAAAGGATCGCCTTTATCAGTATCCCTGCAAACTCAACACCTCCAGGTAGCGATTCGATGATATCATCTATGAACAGTGCGAATAGCAATGGGCTTAAAGTGCATCCTTATCTAACACCTGTGCTCGCTTTAAACCAATTTGAAGCATTTTCTCCATTCCATACAGCTGACAGCGTCTCTTCATAAATGTTTTGTATTACCCTCCCAAACTTTTTAGACATTCCTTTGGTAAAGAGTTTATACATTAAGGAACCTCTGTTTATCGAGTCAAACGCTGCTCTAAAGTCAACAAAGAATACATATAACTTTTTACGTTGCGCTACATAGGCTTCCGCAATGCTTTTGAGTACGAAAATGTGGTCGACGGTGGAATATCCTGCCCTGAAGCCAGCTTGGAATTCTTTAAGCAGACCACTAGTATTTATCCATGAGGCTAATCTTTTTTGGAGTACGGTTGTAAATATCTTATAAGATGCATTCAAAAATGATCTTCTTCTTCCCTTTTATCAGCGAGGCTATGATTCGAAAACAAGGGATCACAACCCTCCCACTTCACCGCATTTCTACTGATCGGCCTGTGGGGTTCGCCATGCATTCAAAAATGATACGCCTCTATAATTGTAAGGCTGGGACCTACAACCTTTCTTAAAAATCGGGAAAATCAACGCTTCTTTGAACTGTTGCGGCACCGCACCATGCTCCAGTGTCTTAGCCAGCTCAGGTGTTCCATATTTATAGAACTCCGTAGGAATTCCATTCGATCCCGGTGCTTTGCCATCTTTCAGACTCTTATATGCAACATCTATTTGCGCCACAGTAATTGGTGCATCCAATTCGTCGCTGTCGAAGGCCGGTTGAGCAAATTGGAATCTGCATGGATCAGTTATCTTACTTTAGTTGCCTAAAGTGCTGAAATAGAGTATCGGTCCCTAAAGTTTCACTGATGATGAACTTTTTCCCATTAAGCTTCGCAGCGCATCTCCAAAAATCAGCTGAATTTTTACACTCGGAGAGCTTTCTGGTTTCCGCCTCATAGTGAATTTTCCATGGGACAAGTCCACTTTCGCATTCGTACAGTTGCAGGTCCAGATGATACGTATCTTCACCATAGTTCTGAAGAGCTGTTCTTCCACCCTGGCAAAACCTCTGCGTAAGCTTTTCTGTCCGTTCTACTTTTCTTTCCGAGAAGATGGAAAACAGCATTTGTCCAGCCCGTCCCTACAAAAGGCGAATCTTCCTCCCGTCCAATTACCGACCCATTGTACTTAACATACGTCCCTTCTCTCTAAGGCCATCGAAACGCTGGTAAATAGTCAACTTATAAAATATCTTTTTTCACGGAAGCTCCTCGGCCCGAACTATGCCAGAAATGCATGAACAATTTTTATACGCTCATTCCGTGTTACCAGAGGAGTCCTGCTGGGCTTTTTTGGATATTGTGTTTCATACATACTAAATGCAATGAAATAAAAATAAAAAGGGTTTTGGCAAATTTTTGTCAAAGTCGTCTGTCTTGGGTTGTCGCTTCATTTATTTTCGAAATTTCATGTCTCTGAGTTTCTTCACCATGTGTCCCTCGTCTTTCCACAAAACATGTCCATATCATCTTTTCAATTCATTTTCAAAAATGTCTGTAACTTTGAAAGTCTGTAACTAGTCGTTTCTATTTCTATGCTTCATTTCCATTTCCACGCCATATTGTTTTTGTTTTTCGTCTTTGATTACATAAGATCGATATGTCGTCCTGGATGTACTAAATGGGCGTTCTGGAAACGGCCATCACTTCCGATTTGTTCAATTTCACCTTCATTCCAGCATCATCACTGCCGGCTACAAATCGTTCGAGTTTGTGCAGAAGTAAGGACCCAAGGATGATCTTTCACAAAAGCAAATAATTAATCATAAAGTGTTCTAATTTGCAACATTTCCCGCCACGGTTGCAGTGTATGTATAATGAAGGAAAGAGAACAAATAATGACTGAAGAACTCCAACTCCCACTTTCGTTACTTGTATCGAATTTAATCATCGCCCTCTTACAGGGTTTAACATCACATTGTATAGTTATTAATTACTGAACTTACTCGGGTATGGTGGTGCGTCAGTCCTGACTATCTGTATACACGAACGGCAGCTTTCAGTTGCAGCGACGTTACAACCTGTAGTACTGATCAGATACTAACGATTGTACTTCGATCGTACATATTACGGTATCGAATACGATCATTTGTTAAACTTCGAATATCAATACCGAAGAATCGTTTTTCCCTAAATGTTTGCTTAGCAAATTTCTGTAATTTCTAAAAGTGATCATTTCCCATTTTTCCCTTGGCAATGTTTATGCTACCTATTCATCATATGACTTTCTGAGAGGTTGATCCTTAATTAGTGGCCATATACCTCTTACTTTTGGCATAGTAGTTCAAAGTAGAAATAGACTCGGCAAAACAATGGAGCCCTGGGGCGTACCAGTAATTACAGAAATAAAATCGTTAGACACACTACCGACCACAAGTTTAATCGATCTATCTTGAAGTTTTTTTTTTTTTAATTAGAAATTGATTATTGATATTGATTGCTACTTCTTCTATTTGACTATGGTCAATAAAAACGTTGAATTAAATTCTATAAATATTTGATATCCCAAAATGTGGTAGTTTCAGAATTTCAAACTGATTGCTGTTTTATAGTTTTCCCCTAAAATCAATTAGAGACCCAATGAAGCAAATCATCTTTACGCATTTAGAGTGACGAAATATTCTAAATTAAATTTGAGTCGATTTTAAGAACTAATTGCCAATAGGCACTTCATACGGTACAATATGGCAAGTGGCAGTAGAGTTTAAAATCTAACAAAAAAAACGACAAAACAAAGCAATCAATTTAAATTGTTCGCCATTTATTATGCCATATTAAGATCACTTAATGAAATACTGTTGTCGACTGTACGAGTATTTGTGCGTTTGTGTCTGTGGCTGGATATGTAATACCGTTCGAGACCTCCTTCCGATCCCCCGGTTTAACCCAAACCAAACCAACAAACAGAGGAACTCAACCAACCTCACTAGTAGTGCATTTAAATATAAATATGAGCACTCCTCGCACGACGCCATGTTGTTGATGATGATGATGATTTAATGGAACGCAGAGAAGTAGCCCATTTTCTCGGCGAGATGTGACATCCCCTTCCCATTGCTCAATCGTATCATCATCATCGTTGCCATCCCCGAGTAGAGTACAGAACAATCTGGTGCTGTGTCGCACACGGGACCCACATGGACCAAATTAGACCGGAAATATTCAATTGGCGTGAATAAAGCTTTCATCTGTTCTGACTCTCTGAACGAGATACACACAGTTGTGTATATCTCTCTGGAGGGTACAACACAACTACACTAGAGTGGATAACTGATTGAGAGTGAGTTCCCTCGGTAAGACATGACACAAGTTGTACTGGATGGTGGAGTACGAGTAGTTCTGCATTTGTTGGAGAATTATAAGCTTCCATCATCGCTCTGCAATGTTCTGTGAAGTTGATTTTCATCTTCTAATCGTTTAATTAGTTCCCATGTGATGACATCTTAAGTTGATAGAGAAAGGGTGGTAAATTTTCATAGCAACAGCGAGGTGCATTAGTTTGATATGAAAATAAAGTGCATCGCCGATGTTCGTTAATCGGTGACAAATTAAAATTGAAGTACTTGCTTGAAAAGCATCGAGGTTACGAGAAACTTTGAAGGATAATTGCTCATCGCAAATTAAATGGGATGTGGCTGACTCCTTTCTATTCTATTAATCGTTCACAGAGAACGCATTGGATATTATGACATAAGCGTATTTCTTATTGGCAGTGTAGGGGTTGCATCAGCAGCAGCCGCTTGGGGAGGGTATGGCTATGGTTGGTAGATATAACTATATACACTAGCAAGATGCGTCAAATTGGCGTACAACAATAATATTAAATGACAGAAAAACGTATTATTGACAGCTAAAAATACGACCAGTTTCCTAATTATCCTACCAAGCAGAGTAATCTACCATCACAGATTGATTGGTCATTGGTTCGAATGGCATAGCAATCTATATCTATCTAATCTTATGTTTTACCGAAAGCCATACGGAATAATTCAATGCAAAGGATCACTTTCATCATGAAAAACCATGAAACTATAGGAAACAACTTCCGGATAGTTTGATGCATGTTATGTCGTAGACCTGGTCACTAGCTTAATGCAAAGTACCTTGAATAAACTCTGAGACTGGTGTTACTACGGAGGCCTTCGCCCTTTCACCGAATTTCCAACCTTCTTCCTATTTCGGCGAGGTTATGATCTGAAAACAAGCGATCATCACCTTTCCACTTCACTGCATTTCTACTGATCCGCCTGTGGGCATCGGCGAACCGAATTTACAACCATCTCTTCAAAATAAAACTTTTTTCGACCACCCTCCTAGGACTATTTACAATGAAGTGAATTCAGAGACATAGAAATGGTTTTTGTGCCATTGCTGTTCCAACGATCACATATACAAATATTTGGCGCAACAGCTCTTTACAGTGCCAGGGCCTAGCTTCTCGCAACCACTCATGTTGTGTGCGTTATATTTTTCACACGAATGGAAGGGGCCTACAGTTTAATGCCGAATCCGAACGGCGATTTGAGAAGCTTTTTTCGTGACAACAATACTCTCGGATGTTTGTCAGACGCTCGCGAGAAACGATCACATATACCTCAACAATTTTGTGGGATATAGTTGCGCAGTCCTCTGTCCAAAACTAAAAGGAAAAATATTACAAAGACACACAACCCGGTCATGTCCAACAGCAGCCCTCGAAGCCCTTTTACATAATTCTCCACTGCCTGCAATCTCAGGAAAAGTCTTGCAGAGTAGAGCCTCTTACTATGAAAATCAACATAATGTACAGATGGTTCTAGAATGGAAGAAGGAATATGCGTAAAATTAGCGACCAAAATTTCCGACGGCCCATATTCATTTTCCAAACTATGCGCCAAAAAGTATCCTAGGGACATGCAGCCTCTTTAGACATTTTTTAATAGATAGTCAGGTATCGTTAAAAGCCCTAAGCTCCGCCAAATTTGAATTTAACCTTATCTAGAATGATCTTCAGTTCATTCAGTGTCCAGAGCAGATAATACTACGTGCCACTAATGCCATATCTTTTTCGTATTATGACGAGCGAAACACCTACTTAAGAGTGGCTTGTCGATGGAATTTATTGGTGCTGTGGTGTCGTGGCAATATGCTCGGTTACTTACTTGTAGGTTGTCAGCTCATATACCTATCCCAATCAAGGTTTCTAGTAATGAAACTAAATAGACATTCATCACCTAGAGTAACTCAACACTTGCTCGAAACAGATATTAGAAGTCAGAATCGAGTGCAAAAATCACCGCAAATTTCCCCCGACTAGTTCGGATACCAACCACAAACTTCGAATGCACTGAAACCTGGCTATCAAAACACGTCATGCATTGCATTAACAGAGTTTAACTTAATATTTAGAAAAGATCAATTCTCAGAAAATAACAAATTTTTCTTTTCAAAAGTTTCAATGGTTCAGTTTCAAAATCGGACACACTTCTGACTTCTGCTTCTGTTCCGATCTGTAGTTAGTGTTTTTACACGCCTACGCCTCAAAAGGCACTCCTCGAGGAGGGGTCCCAACTGCTGTGGGCAATTGTTCTGAATGAAGTTCTTCTAAAACTCAGAAATAGCGGCGTCAAAACCATAGCTTATCCGGATGACGTTTCGTTGCGGGCAACAGGAAAATTTCTTCCAACCCTAAGCGAGCAAATTGAAGGGGCCCTAAAAACCATTGACTCCTGGAAACTGAACATTAACGATATAGTCAAAAAAGCCACGATGCTGCGATGAAGGCAATACCACGTCTGCTACAGCAATAAAATCGAAGATTGTGAAGTGTTGTAGAAAATAGCCCAAGGTTCTTGGAACACAGCACATAGTAAAGCTCTGTTGGGTCCTGGACGTGAAGACATACCAGGGAAAGAGAAAGCCGACGAACTGGCTAGAGGAAGCAGAATCTTCAGAATTAAAGAAGTGATGATTAAGCCAAGCCCATGACTATAATCAGAATATGACGACGCGTTTGTATGGCTGGTTCCTATAAAAAGTCTAAAGGAACCAAGTATGTGTAAAGTACTTCAATCAATGGTACTCGTATTCCATTATTTAGGATTCAAATAAATTTAGGACTAATTGCCACGACTGATTATCGAAAGTCCAGTCAAAGTACTGATCGATTTTAATTAATTTTTGCATCCATTTCCTCGAATCGCCCTTTGCGATAAAAATCTCTATTTCCCAAGTCGCCAACGAACACCATTGCCTTTCTAAAATAAAAAATTGCGAAAATACAAATTTAATCAAATCGAGTCAAATAACAAAGCAAATTAAAGTGTTTACGATTGGCACGTGACCTACTGCCTGATTGCCTCAAAATTGAATCTATGTTCAGGAAAAAAAAACAGAAAAACACGAAAGCATTTATAATCCAAACACACAGTTGGGTGAAGTAACACCACTGCCGCAACCTCAACTGGATGACAAAATTTTTTAATTTTTCTGAAGAAAACCGCACAAAAAAGTGAAACTAATTGCATCACCTTTGGGTCTAAAAACTGTTACAACCGACGACAGGAACCCAGCAACGTAAAACAATCCATAATCAATTTGGCATTCCTTTTGACGACTTTGGAAGGCACCTCCACCATTTTTTATTAATTCCCCGCACGTATGCGTGTTCCAAAAGTCAAAGTCGATTGTCATTCGTATTCCACAGCCATCAAGTCCAACATTCTTCCCAAAACGTCATTTGACCAGACACATACTCGTATGTAGATACAGGCAAGCAGATACAACAAATTCAAAACTTTGAGTTTTAAAATCGTTAAACTTAACTGAAAGTTATACAAATATCGTTTTTTGATGCAAATCCTCCCTCTTCCTCTGCACATGTCCTTTTATAATTCAATAAACTTATTTTGTTTTGGCAGGGCCTGACATGGTATATAGGAAGTTGGGAGCTATGTAGACTCAAATTGAATTCACCATCTTTAATATGAAAAAAAAAGAAAACTTTTAATGCACTATACGGGGGCACATGGCAGAGAATTTTCGAAAATTTTCCGAAATAAATTCACCAGCTAACAGTTTTGATATAAATTTGTGGGAAAGAGAGATGATCACGTCTGTACAGTATCCACATCCGACCGTTTCGAGTTCGGATCGATTTAATTGATTAATTAAAAGTTTGACTATTTCAAATAATGGATGTCGAACTAAGTTCAGCAGAACTATTTATTTGTTGGCGGATGCATCACATATTGATTGTGTGTACATGGAGAATTCAATTTTAATTGGAATGCATGTAGCTTTTGATATAAAAATGTTTAGTGCAAACTTTTAGCGAATCTATAACATTTTAATGAGGTGTTTAAAGTTGTTAAAATTTTGTACGACTATTCATAAAGATAACACTTTGCAGTGGTAATCAAATTGTGTATTTAGACTCGTCAGTCGCCGTGAATCCGGGCAGCTGCACATAAAGAAATTAAACGATATGAGCAGCAGTGAATGGGGCACCTCTTTTAATAAATATGCTATTAAAACTATAAGTCCTCTCCCTTATACATAAATTCTGCATCCTTAGACTAAGCGGAGTTTCAGAAGAAATAAATGTACTCATATACAGGAATACTGTGCCATTGAAGCCAAATTGTATCCAAGGATATTTTGCGAAAACAATTAGTAATGGGAATAAAAGGTAGAAAATTCACAAGAAGAGAAAGAAACAGTGATCGATGTTCAGAACTTTGCGAAGGGACTCACAATGGACCTTAAAGTTTCTGATTGAAAACGATTATTTGAACCATTACACACCCTTCCAAGGCTAACCCTAAATAATTGTCTGAGACGATCAAAGTTTAGAGCAAAATAATCTTAACATGGCAGTAGCTTAAGCACATGTAGAGATGTGCTAAAGATTCACGTTCAGCAAGCAGTGATCAGTGTGAGCAGTTAAGACAGAAAAACAAAACAGTGATTTAGTCACTCTTAAGGTCACAGTTTGCATTTATTGATTTGTTCTCTTTAGTGCGTCATACAGGACGTAATTTGCAATAAAACCAACGCATCGTAAGTGACAAGAGCATTTATACCATATAGAGCAATCACAATCACATCACATTTTTTTTTTTTTTTTGTTTCGAGGGTAGGAGAAAATCTTCCACAAGACACTATGAGGATCGATTCTTACGCACTAAAAAACCTCCCTTCAAAACAAACTTGTTTTTATTTTTACAACAGCTAAATATTCGACTTATCAAGTAGTTTTCATTTCACGAAATATGAACGTTTTGCAGGTACGTTCCCATTAGAAGCTCCTGCTAGCTCCGCAGTTTAGACGCGGTTACTTATCGCGCTAAGTCTAACGGTTCAATTCTTTGTAGACGGCGTAGTGAATTTCTTTCATCTGTAGGACTGTAATATTTACGTGACTTTTAAGTCGACTTTTATGCTTTCTCGCGTAGTTTTTGATTTCGTCTTCGATTGTTTTAATGCCAAGATCTCTGTTGATATCGCTATTTGTGATATACCATGGCGCATTAACAATACTTCTTAGCACTTTGTTTTCAAAAGTTTGTAAAATTTTAGTGTTACTTATTTTGGTACAACAATGAAAATAACTGTTTTCATTTAGTTTAAATAAAAAAAATGGGTTCCGGAAAGACTTTGACAGCGACAGAAAGAGGAAAAATAGATGCTTTCAAGGAGTTACGACTTTCAGGCCGAGAAATCGCAAGGAGGCTTAATAGAAGTAAGACTGTTGTAAACAGTTATCCTGCGGATCCTCAACACTATGGGAAGCAACAACATTGGGAGAAAAGCGGTTAATTCTACGGCTTGCCTCGAATTCTACTCTACCAGCGACTAAAATAAGGGCCAACAGCGTAGTATCAGCCAGCATAACAACGGTCCGAAGGATAATACGAAAAAGTGGTACTATACAGAGAAGAAAACTTAAAAAGAAACCTGTTTTGAGGCAAGTACACAAGGAGCATCCAATGAATTTTGCACGAGAACATGTCGCTTGGAGCAGTGAATGGAAACGGATGAAAAAAAGTTTAACCTTGACGGCCCCGAGGATTACAACTTTTATTTCCATGATCTAAAAAAGGAGGAGCTTATTTTAGCTAGACATCACATCCGTACATCAGGTGTTATGGTGTGGGGAGCTATTACCTACTATGGCACAGTCGAGTTGGAGTTGTTGTCCACAGCAATGATCGGAAACAACTACAAATGTTTGCTGGAACGGTCATTTCCAAAAGTGAAAAACATTTTCGGACCCCTGCCTTGGATTTTCCAACAAGACATTGCCTCCATCCACACTTCCAGGGTTGTTAGAAGTTGGATTCAATCACAAGACGTGGAACTTTTGCCATGGCCGCCCTATTCACCGGATATAAACATAATCGAAAATGTTTGGGCATGGTTATCTCGTAAAGCGTATGAAGGCGGCAGACAATTTGAAGGCAAAGACACTTTAATCGAAGCTATTCGTAATGCCTGGGCCCAAATTTCTCTTGATTATTAAAAAAAACTGTATGATTCTATTCCAAACCGTCTTATAGAGGTCATATCGAAAAATGGCGGGCTCACTCATTATTAATGTAGAAAAACGTAATAAATAAATGTTTTGAAACCATAAAATGTAAACATTTTATTCATTTTTTCATTTCTTTCGAAGATTTGGCATGTGGCCTCATCCAAGTGGCGCATCTTTTTATACGCTTTTCATGTAGTTCATTGTTTGATCTTGGGAAATTCCAACGGTCGTTTTTTATTTACCGTTTAATTTTATGACGTCCTGTTGGGAAAATATGTACCTGTTCACAGGTAGTAAAAGTTTCCGGGTACAAAATTTCCAACAGGTATAAAGAGTGAAAATCGATTGCAAAATGTATGGCCTCATCCTAGTGATCGCCAGTGTATGTGTTATTCTATGCACTTGTTCAACTGTAGAATGCTTACTTCTGAATCCGAATTGATGATCCGGAATGAGATTCCTTTCTTCTATAACCGGCTGTATTCGCCTAATCAATATTCTCTCAAACACTTTGGATATAATTGAAAGAAGCGAAATCGGTCTATAAGGCGTTTTTTCATTCGGCGGCTTTCCGGGCTTAAGGACCATTATGACTTCGTCGAATTTCCATTGACTGGGAACATATTCTAGCCTAAGCGCGGCGTTTATAATGGATAGAAGATTAATTACAGCTTTTCTTGGCAGTGCTTTAAGAACCTCCTCCGTGAATAAGTTTGTAATTCAGGAGCCTTCTTAAGTTTAAGTTTCTTTATTTCTTCCTTAAGTTCGGTTAGTGTTGCATTTCTTATTGCACTATATACGACGTATGTATTTATATTTTGAATAAGAGCTTGTCCATCAAAAGGGCTTAAAAGTTTCTTCCAGGTGGGTGGCAAAAACTTGCGCTTTCTCTTAATCATACCTGGCCCATTCGTCTTGATTTTTTCTAGTTAGTGCTGCTTGAATTTGAGGTTTTTTAATACCTCACTTCACAACTATGTTCTGTGATTTGTTATGCACCTACCACCAAATATACCTTAATCAGTTAAGTAAACACAGTGTACGATACACATGTTTAATTACATTGAGAGTATGCATGTGGATGGATGATATTGGCAAGAATGAAAGATGTTACTGGAGTCGTTCGTAGTGAGCAACTGAGCAGTTACACTACATAGGTTAGGTTAGGTTAGGTAGGGTTATGAGGTTATCATAAAACACGAGGCACCAAAGTGGGCCCATCGCGATCCCTAGAGAACCTTCACGGCAGAAGACCTAAACCCATTCCCCCAAGCAATTAATCTCCCTACAAAATTTGAAGAGATCCTTGTTATGGTTCAAGGACCTCACCTCCTCCAGGTTATCGAAGAAGTATTTACCAAGGTGCTTTAGCCTTGTCCTGGCAATTCCTTGGCACTCACAGAGTATATGAGTTATGTCTTCCCTTAGGAGACAGTGGCCAGAGAGTATTCCTATCGTTGTTCTTAGCCTTGATCTATCTAATTTAATCATCTCCCCAGATTTTCTGCGGTCTAAAATAGGCCACAAGGCCTTAGACACCCTGTGACCATCTAAGTTTGACCATTTTAGATTGGCCGTGTCAATGATTCTGTCACGAATAATTCCCTTAGCCACGCACCCTGGTGGTTTAATGCCACCAATTATGTCGCTACGTGGGAGCCCCGCTCCACTTTTAGCCAGAACGTCGGCTTGCTCGTTGCCTTCAATATAGCAGTGTCCAGGTACCCAACATAATCTGACTCGGTTCTGCGTACATAATGCCCTAAGCATTGTGCGGCAATTCCTGATTATCTCAGATTTGGTGACGTAAGACTCTAGCGCCTTCAGCGCAGCCTGACTGTCAATATAGATGGCGATATTCTTATCGGATATTGATCCCATCTCAAGTAATTCCGCAGCTTTAAGTACAGCTAGAACTTCTGCTTGGAACACACTGCATGTGTCCGGAAATTTCAGGGCCACCTGTAGGTTCGTGTCTCTCGAATAAATACCTGACCCCGTACCCTCACTGGTCTTAGAACCATCTGTGTTTATTGCAATCTCATTATGGACAGAGACTGTCTTCCTTCGCCAGTCATCTCTAATAGGATACAATACTTCGTATGGTGTGTCGAAGTCGAATGTACCAAGGATTTCGTCCGAATTCGTCAGGGATACCAGGAAATGATTCCTTGAGAATGGACCTATGTCCTATGATATTAGTCTTGAAAAGACCAACGTTAGTGAGCCGAAGCGCACTGTTGCCCGCTTGAAATTTAATTTGTAGGTCTAATGGTAAAAGATACAGACAGATCTCGAGTGCAGCCGTAGGTGTTGTGCGTAGAGCACCTGTGATGACAATGCAAGCTGTTCTTTGTACCATAGCCAACATAACCCGTATGTTTTTTTTTCGTATTCGTTGCCTTCCACCACACAGAGCCCCATACGTAAGGATGGGTCTGACTATCATGATGTATAGCCAGTGCATCATTGCGGGCTTCAGGCCCCATTTTTTCCCCGCTGTCCGCTTACAGATGAAGAGAGCATTATAAGCTTTGCGGACTCTTTCCTGTATGTTAAGTTTCCAATTTAGTTTTCTATCCAGCATTATACCAAGATATCTAGCGCGATCCGAAAGGGAAAGCTCCACCCCTGCTAGCTTAGGCAGTTTGAAGGGTGGTATCTTGTATTTTCTATTGAAGAGTACCAATTCGGTTTTATCCGGGTTGACGTGTAGTCCACACCCTCTAGCCCATTTTTCGAGACTATTAAGAGCTGATTCCATCATTTCACTCAATGTGTCAAGGAACTTGCCCTGAACTAAAATCACGACGTCGTCTGCGTAAGCAGTGACGCTTATGCCTGTATTGCTTAGTTCTTTAAGTATCCCATCGATGAATAGAACCCAGAGGCGAACTCCACAGGCCGATCACTAGAAATGTTGTGATCCCTTATTTTCGGATCATAACCTCGGTGATAAAAGGAAGAAGAAGAAGAAGACTTGCATAGAATGACGTTGCAACACTTACTTCTGACTTCTTTCAAGTGTCTTGAGGAGGAATGACGAGAGACTTATGGGTCGGTAGTCTTTCGCTGAAGTGTAGCTTGGCTTACCTGCCTTAGGTATGAATATAACCCGCAGTTCCCTCCATGCCACTGGTACGTAGCATGACATACTACATAACAATCACAACTTTGTGAGAAAGAAGAGTGATTGATGACTAACAGTCATTGCAATCGCAGTCTCACCTCTAGCTACATGACTTCCAAATGCCCTTGCGAAAGATCATTTTGGGATTCATGTTGCCAGACTAACTACCACATAAATAGTTGCTACTAACCACAGTATGAGAATGGTTAGTGATCTAGCAAAATCTCCATTCGGATAAGATTGAATGGGCTGCGGGGTCTTGTATTTTCTAAAGCCCCTGTCGGAGACAATATTCGTTTGGCGATTTTATAAAAAAAATTATATGACTTGATATTGCATACCTTTTAGCCTTATATAAAGCTGCCTAGCACTGGAGACGTAGAGAAAAGTTTAAGTCGTATTCATCCCTAAAGCACGCAACAAACTCGCAAAGACAGCTAGAATTTTCAGCCCATCTAGACCGCACTACACAGACAAACCAAATCCAGCTCTTTAGAATCACTTTTAAACAAAGATGTAGGTCCCTTCCCAATTGTTTGGCATACGCTGTACTAGTATCTTTATCCAAGGACGCCAGCGTGATGGCCAAATAGATAACGCCATAAAACATAGCATTCACGTAATTTCGCATTGGTTAGTCAGGGAAAGACGTGGGCGACCTGGCGCAAGTGGTTAGTGTGTCGGACCACTGCGCGTGAGGTTCCAGATTCGAATCCCAGAAAGCACCAAAAAATGTTCACGGTCCCACCTCTCGCGAACGTCTGACAAACTTCCGAGAGTATTGTTGTCACGAGAAAGCTTCTCAAAAACGCCATTCGTATACGACACTAAACTGTAGGTTCCTACCATTATTGGGAAAAATATAACGCACACAACAGGAGTGGGTGCGAGAACCTAGACCTTGGCACTTAAAGAGCTGTTGCGCCAAATATATATATATTTTTTTTTGTAGTCAGGGTCAGACTTAACAGACTTGTGCAATGAGTTCAAGAAATCTATTTCCAGCTATTGCGAATATTAGTTCAGAACTCTGGAGACTTACCACTTATCCTGAAGATTTACCACTTATACTGAAGACTTACCACTTATACTAAAGACTTACCACTTATCAATTTGATCAACCTATCGTAATCTTCGGCCTTTGATGTCAGTTTTGATTGGAATATAATTTATAAAATCTCAGTATTCCATTTAATGTTGAGCCGTTCCGAAAAAAATGACGTCCCTTATTTATTCGTACTTATCACTTTTCAATAATAAAATTGATAAGCCTTGTCCTTGTGGAGTACACTTATCACATAGATTTTCAAAGCTAAATCTGTTATTGATTCCTTGTTTAGCTGACTACTTGACTTTTTTCCCATTACTAGGAAATATGCTTTGTGGTGGTCTCAGTGGATTAATTACTTTTATCAGCCATAGGCTTCATAACCTTATTTAGAGAAATATATAAAAGTTGCGAAGTGTGTGCACAACGGAAAATGTACCTATCAATCTACAAAACAAATAAATTTGATGGGCATTTTTTGGGGGAGCACTTATCATTATCATTTTCTTTGAAAAACTCTTAGCATCTCAAATATATATCGTATAAAAAATTTATTTAGCTAAAAGTAATTCCAGATGCAGGTCACACCAAAGAGTCGGGTTAATGTCTCTTTTGACTTACTTTTACAACGTTTTATCTTAATCATGTTCACACTCACTTACTCGTCGAATAATGACTCTCCCTGTGGTAATTTTGTGAAACAAAGAATGTCAGAAAATATAATTATTATTTGCCGTGCTAGTGGTAATTAAAATTAGGCAATTGTCGGCATGCAAGACTGAACAGTCTGATGCATAAATCTTTCGAAAAATCTTCGCATGCCTCCACTAGTCCACTCTTTCAACTTGCACCGAAATAGATGACCGTCGAAATACCATTCAACTGAATTCAATGTCACCCGTGTTCAATGATCTCTTGTACACATCCATCAATCTGTCAACGGTTGTCCTTTATTTCTTTTTTTTTTGTTTTTTTTTTTTTTTGTGCTGCTTACATTGATGGCATCAATAACACAACCAATTTATATCTTGTTTCTTTCTTTTTGGGTTGTCCCTCACTCTCGTCATACTAATGTAATTCCTGAATTCCTTTCTCCTAGAAAAATGATATTCACATTCGGCGAAGGCTGTGCTCAAGGCGAATCGTTTTTCTTCTCCTCTCTGCAGTCGAACTTTAAGTCGACGACGAAGTTTAAGTCTTATTCTTTGTTGCTACGGATATGTGAGGAACGTTTTCTTATTTTTTCCAATATTTTTTTTGGAAAGCGTGTATAGCCTTCCATTCGATTTACCATTAAACCCCATACCGATGCTCAATATCCACCTCGGTGTGGTTGGGTTACCATCAATTTGTGGTTTATTACGTATCGCATGGCACAGCACAGAGGAACGCAGAGAGAATTATGTAAATGCTAAGTTCATCATTCTGTGAAATCTTAAGAAATGCGATTAAATTTCGTGATACGAGCTTGAAACGAAGAGCACGTAAAGATGAAAGTATCTGCGGGGGAAAAGAACTATTTTTTTTTGCAATAAAATGAAATGCGATTGCATAACCAGGTTTTGGGTGTTAGGTAAAGCAAATTTGCATTTCAATTGAGAGGTAGGGGTAGGTATATCAGCTAAGAAGGTCGACGTCAGAATTGTTAGGCGTAATGAGATTTGTCAAATGAAGATTGATCTTCTCTTGGAGAAAATAGGTTTATCCTAATTTGGTGGAAATTTGAAATCACTGCGAAGGTGATAACAATTGGATGTCTCATTTTTTTAGGGATTGCCTGACTGACTTAATTTGGTTTAGCTTTCGTCATAAAAGAAGAGCATCACCTGAAAATATATTTAAAAAAGCAAATAATAAGCAATTATAGCAATATATTATAATAAACGATGTAGGATAGACAAATAAATTTGATATAGTGGCTTGTCATTCAGATAATATTAGGTCTTAGTACAGACTTACTCCATGATTGATGCCCAAACTAGTCGGGGAGAATTTGCTGTGACTTTTACATTCGGCTTTGAATTCAAGTATATTACTTCGAGTACATGTTGAGCTACTTCATGTGGTATGTTCATGCATTATTTAGTTTTACTACGAGAAAACTTGAAAAATGGATATGGTTGCTTCCTGAAGCGACAAACTACCACTGCATAACCAAGCACATTACGACTACACCATGCCACCCACATATAAGTATGACACATTGTTTGTAATACGGAAAATAATGGAGGTACGCCGCACAATATAAATTATCAGTAACAACATATCCATCCGTATGTCTCCAGTTCTTTGGCCTTTAATTTTGAGCTAACAGGACGAAATGAGATTCCGAAGTCTTGCAAGTGCAATCGTATTTCATATCCGCCTACGGATGTTTACTTTTTGAAAAAATGTTCTTATTCAATGTTCTTACTACAAATCATAAAAGGTTGAGTAAGAAAATGTATATGAACTGACCTTTTGGGGGCGTTTTCTTGAAAACTGAATTTCATCTAATATTTCGAAAATTGACGAAATCATGCCTAAGAAGTAAGTTTTTGTAAGACGACGCAACGTACACATACCTAGGCCTGGGTAGCGCCGTCGACCCGCTAAACACCTAATGCGGTGGCCGCCATCTGTTAGCAGGTAGCGAAACCGCGAATATCCTCAGTCAAACAAGAGGAAACGGAGGAAAGGGAGAATAGTACAATATGAGAAAAAGTAAATGCAAAGGTCGCAGACGAGAATGTGGAGGAAATTTTGCATTGGATCAGGATTCACGTTCTCGTCTTGCAGGATTTTTCCATAGAGGAAGGTGGATGAAAGTCAGTCGGGAGAGTCTGCTCAAGCGTGGTAGTACCAATCCAGAGTACTTTTGACAGCCTCTCCAGGAATTGGTCTTACGACTTTCCACCGATTTTTCTGCCTTCACCTCGGTGATTGGGCAATAACCCACGGGTCTGCTACTAGCTATAGCCGGCCCGTCCGATAGGTTTTTCCCCTTCTGAGAGAAATAAACCGAGTTAACCACAGCGGATTTGCCGCCCTTTGTTAAGCTACTTCCTAAGCCTGCCCTAAGTGCGGACGGCTACTTTCCAAGCCTGCCCTAAGTGCGGACTGGATCCCTCCTAAGCCTGCCCTAAGTGCGGACGGCTACTTTCCAAGCCTGCCCTAAGTGCGGACTGCGACCTTCGAAGCCTGCCCTAAGTGCGGACTGAAACTCCTTCGAGACGACGCACCGAACCGAGCCAGACAACAGGACGCACATCCCCGGGCCGTACCAGAACCAGCAGCAGGGCGACGATAGTTGTAAGCGTATTAGTGCTATTAATAAGTATGACAATTGTTAAGAAATTGATAAAAACCGTACTAGCATTGTTCCAAATAACTATTGTGAAACAAATCCGAGAAATAAAGTACCTCTTTCCCAAAGTCTAGGGTGTTCCTTTGGGTTAACCCCGGGGCCGGCGAGCCCACCACAGACTTTGAAGAAAGATACCCTCACAGTGTTCACGTATAAATATGTAAGAAGATAAAGTAAAAATAATAACAAATCGTATGACAATTCGTTCCAGACGAATTGTAACTCTTCAGTGGCCTTTCGTTGGCCTTTATTACATTAAGGTATGCTAACAAGGAAATTCGAACATTGTGTTGAGCAAATGCTTTTCCATGTTGCGCGCTTCAGACTCTCTGGAGTGAAAGTAAACACAAGTGCTCAGTTGGATTTAGTTCTAGTGATTGATATGGCAGGTCCAAGACCCGAAAATTCTGATTAGCTGAACACTCCATTGCTTTGCAGATTTATACCATGAAGCATTAACCTGTCAAAAAATAATTGGTCGATGGAACCTTCTATCAAATATCTTCGGAAGTTGCATCCCGATGCCATGGCATATCATGATGTTACCAAACTGTACATATCACGCAATCTGGGTGACACACGTCTCCTTTGCTTCTTCCAACGTAGACAGCGCCAGGAATTCCAAATGCTTATTTAAAAAAAAAAATAATAATATTCATTTTGGCTTAATTTTTGACTATGACTTTTGAATTTTTCAAAAAGAGGATTTTAACTGACATACCCCAAAGTTTGAACTCTTGCTTATATAATTTGGCCAACTCAATACGTATTTTTTTTTTTTAGTTTAGAAAGTCCAATTTTTCTTTAGCCATGTAACCTTTAAAATTATTATTCTTCGTCTATATCATTTATGGCATATAACGCAACACCTTGGCGTTATTCAAGTATAGCAGCCGACTCAGAAGAAATCTTGTGGTGATTCCCTTGAGATTCTCGAAAAGAATTTAATCTTCTCGAGCTGAAGCTTTCCACTTTGTGTCTAAAAGTATAAAAGTCCACATTAAAGAAACATTCAGAAAAAACAATTGGAACCATTTTTTATTCTGAAATTTTGCCCACGCATGTTTTTTGAACAGATCTCGTAACTGAGAAATAATTGTGAAGGTTTTGGAAGGTTTTTTTTTATGAAGCGAGACTTAGAACTTTATTTTTAAGTCTGAAAAGCCCTAAAGTATATAGAACGACTGAAGGCAAATACTTTGTTGTCTTCGAAAATGTTTGCTCTGACATGCATTGGGTTAGGTTAGGTGGGCCCTTAACAATACCGATATATTGTTGAAAGAGAGAGAAATTTATAAATTAGTACGAGATACTTAGACTTAAGTGTTCGATGTGGCTGTGCCCGTCTCAAATAGGAACCTTGTCTAACCGGATTTTTTACAGGAATTCAGTTCCTCTAATTCTCCATAGAAAGATCTATCTAGTAGTTTTCAACGGAGTCTGCTAATTCTTGCACAATAACATAGAAAGTGTGCAATGTTCTCCGGGTTGTCAGAACCTCTACGAACGTGTGACATACATTGAGAATGCAAAAATGCAATATGGGCTCACTCAGCTTCACTCGGTTCCGGTATTTTTGGCCTTCTTCTCGGAAGTAGTATCATAAAACTGGACTCGAAATGATATCAATTTGATTATAATTTTTCATAAAACCGGGTGCTTTTCATTTAAGGCCAAGGCTATATCTATATGCCACCTCCATCATCATTTCATTCGCACAGCCAACCCTGGACGTCGACCATCTGCGCTGTATTTCAGAAATAATCTAAACAAACCATATATCACTGGGAGGTCATTAAAAATAAAATAGAAGTTTTTTTTTCTGTTATAAAACGCCATAATAACTAAACTAGCACTGCGACTAGGTCCGCACACTTATATGCGGCATGACAAGCTTCCAATTTCGAGTAGACAACTACCCAGAAAGACACTTGAATGACTACAACTTGTTTTGGCCAATTCCATTGGAAATGTGTGTCGCTGCGGCGTACCGCCACTGCTGAATGTGGCAAAGGAAAACTCAAAACGGCATTTTTTTTTTCTCGTGTGTCACCCATAAGTTTATGGTTATTGGGTTTTCTATTGCTGTTGCTGCTGCCTGCCATCATCATCATCATCATCGTTGTCGTTGTTGTGGTTGTCGTTTGTCTTTGACCTCAAAACTCTTGATATTTGACAAAATATTTAAATGTTTTATGGATGTTTGTTTGTTTTGTGCGCGCGTTTTGTATTTCAGCGATGAAAGATACAACGTTAAATAAAAGACGAGGAAATTTCATGAATTATTGGAAGATCGCTGCGAAAGAGATAAATGTTGACAAGTGGATAGAGCTGTGGCAATAATGAGAGGCTCAATTTGTGAATGATTTAGTGGTATTAATATGGTTGGGTGGGAAATTCGTGTGAACATGGAGGAGAAACTTGTGTATCAGAAGCTAACAGTTATATTGGAAAATGTTCTGAACAATAGTCGGAGTATAGTAAAATATTCACTGAAGCGTGTAGAGTTAATGGTCACATTGTGAAGTTTAAAGTAGATAACGGTTACTACTTTGGTGGCCTTGAAGAGAATTCTATGCCCTTTTTATCGGTAGTAAACCGATAGAGATATGTGGCGCACAAAGCAGTTATTAAGGATAGTAAAACAGAAAGATATCAACAAACAGCTATAAAAAGATAGAAATGGAGTTTCACCTTCTGCCCGCAAATTTAAAAATTGCTAAAATTTTCGACAGAAGTTTTATTGTCACTGGCCGAGCAGGAAATATATACATATGCCTGTGGAAACAGTCGGAGAAGAAAGTGAAGAAATAAGCCTCACGACTCCAAGCGAAGTGAGAAATGAGATTAAAAATAACATTAACCCGAAAAAATGTCCTGGTTATGACCTTATAACTGGTGAAATATTGAGGCAGTTACCAAGGAAAGCTATAAATAAACTAACGAATTTAATCAATGCTGCTTTTAGAATGAAATATGTTCCTAGCCTATGGAAAGTAGCTGAAGTAATAATTATCTCTAAACCCGGAAAGCCACCGAACGAAGCGTCATCATACAGGCCAATTTCAATACTGTCATACTGCTGACAAAATTTGGCATGCAGGACTAAATCATAAACTAAGATGCCTCCTACCAAACCAATATGCTGCAATCTTAGAATCATATCTAAGCGGAAGATTTTTCAGAATTAAACAGGAAGATTCGTACTCAGAACTAACGGAAATTAAAGCAGGAGTTCCGCAAGGTAGCGTACTGGGCCCCATTCTGTACCTCCTATACACTGGTGACCTCCCAGAGCTTGAAAACACCACATTTGGTGATTACACTGCAATCCTAGCGGTAGGAAAGAATAATATAGAACAACGCAGAAACTGCAAAAAGCTGTGAACAAAATTTGTAATTGGACAGTAAAATGGCGAATGAAGCTTAATGAAAGCAAATCAGTGCACATCAATTTCACTAACAGAAGAATAACTCATATCCCGGTAACTATCAACCAACAAGTAGTGCCGTACGCAAATACAGCAAAATATCTTGGAATGACCCTGGACGCTAAGCTAAGATGGAAAGAACGCATAAAAAAGAAAAAAACCGAATTGGAGATAAAATACAGAAACATGTATTGCTGATAGGAAAGGATTCGTCACTATCAGTCTATAATAAGCTTTTATTATATAAGCAATCATTGAAGCAAATATGGACATATGGTATTCAACTATGGGGCTGTACCAAAAAGAGCAACGCAGACATCATCCAAAGGTTTCAAAACAAAGTGCTAAGGAATATGGTTAATGCACCCCTGGTACGTAAGGAATAATGACCTCCACAGCGATTTAGGAGTGGAATGTGTCACAGATGAAACTAGGAAAAATGCACGAAGGCATGCATCAAGGCTTCAACAAAACACTAACCCTGAGGTAGTACAACTTTTAGACAACACAAAGATAGTGCGAAGGCTAAATAGGACAAAGCCATTTGAATTGACCTAGGTATATCAGAACACACACATGAAGAAATGTATGTATCTGGATATCTACCTAACATTCGAAAATATGTATATACGAGTGTAATGGAACGACAATAACGAGCGTCGGGGCGCTCGGGGTGAATCTATCCCCCAACGGTTTGAGTGGATTAACCCTTTCATGCCAGAATTAATTTGGGAGTGGCTAATACTTTTTCAAGGATATGGAGTTGTTAGCCTAGACGTAAATATGAAGTTATATCAATTTCAAAGTCCTATGTACCCTGGTTTAGAAGTTATGAAATGTTGCCTAAAAAGTTTAAAAAAATTTCTGACCATAAACTAAAAGTTTTTTTCGATTTTTTTTTTGTTTTTCCTAATTTTCTTACATGTATTTAATTATTTTACGTACTTGGTTTTGTACACTTAAATTTCTTTATATATTTTTTTAAATAATTTGCAAACTCATATTTCGCATAAAAAAAATTGTACATGTGCACTCACCGAAGATCAGCTACAAAGTGATCACTAGCAATACTTTCAATAAAATATTCGAAAAAAAAATTGTACAACAAACTTGCACAACATATCAACCTATTCTAAAAAAAAAAGTCGTTAGAGAATAAATTAAAATTACGCGACTTAGAAGCTAAAACATACAATGTTGCCTATAGGCAACATTTGGCATGAAAGGGTTAAATCCCACTTATGTTCTTATATACATAAGAAGACACTATCATCTGTCGAGAGACGCCAATGGGCGAAACTCTCGATTCGAAAACAAAGACCATAGAGATCAGAAAAAATTGCTAATTAGTCCGGGTGACTAGATCCCAATATTATCGAAGAGCATAGAACGTGGACGTGGAATTATTGTGTCTATGAAGTCAGAAATGGAATTAGACCTTAGAGCTATACTAAGCCATCTATGCACGATCAATTTTGGAAGTTGCATTTTTTTTTTTTTTTTTTTATAAAAATTGAAGTCTGAGAATTTCACTCTTCTAATGCAATTTCACGACGCAATCGGTCAAATAATTTAATTTTATTACGATGGAACTTGAATGGATATGGTTGTTACTTGATCCAACAATCGAATATATTACCATTACACCTTGCCACGCATTTCTGCCAGTGCAGCTGTTAATGCTCTGATTTTAAAATGTTCAAAATAGTTTTCTTACGATTTTTTTAACATACATAAACCGTTCTCTATTCCAAGGGAGGGTAAACATTTTGCGCACAAAATTTGAAGTACCGAGCAGGAGGTTCAAGGTTCCAATAGCAAACATAAGTTCCACCTTTTGCGAGTATCTGCCTAATATCCTTCAGGTTCTGCATAAAGTTGTAGATCCTTTAGATTCATGTGAAAAAAGATATACGGGACAAATGGCTGCCAGAAGTAAATTAGGTGAAAAACCCTTTATGGGGTGTGGAATATTTATTTTTTATTTTTTACAATTTGTATCTGGACCTTGTTTCGGGTACCTTGACAGTGACGAAGTAAAACCATTGCTTGGTACGAATTCGAACTGCAGAGTACTCGTAAATGATTGTGAATAAAAGTGATTCATATTACCGCGACATTCGAATTGAAGGTGGTTCGTATTATCGAGGCATTGCTGCATTTCTAATAACTTTTCTCGCAACTGTTCATATGACTTTAAACGCACTCGTTCTTCTGACCAATATCAATCAATACTCCAAACTCCTGTGAAAGAAAACTAGAAATTTCTCTTTTTTTCCCCTAAATATAGTTTCCTATAGTACTAGACATTTCCAAAAATAGTTTTATGCCGCAGTCACCACTCTTTTGTTTCATAATAGAGCAGACTTCTAGAACACGAATTTCCTTTCATCTCATTTTTGAAAAGCAAAATAGAAATATCCTCACAGTTTCACTATTGTTATTGCATAAGCATACTGTATCCAAACATTCAATATTCATGTCGATAAAAATATTCAAATTGTTTTTCAAAATCGTGCATATTATCTGTTTGCTTGACATGAACATGTTCCATTAAAATATTATTCACTCAATGAAAATTGTCCATAAAAAGTGCTACATACATGTTTTGACATATGGAGTGGTTTACTCGTTCTTTTTTATGCTCTACTCTATAGGGTGCATAACAAAGCTTATAACATAAATAAATAACGAAAGTACATACAACAAAATATGTTTAAATGGTCAGTATCAATACCCGAGTCATTCGACCTACGTCCGTCTACCCGTCCTGCCTGACTGTATGTCACATATATTTTGGTAGTGTATTTTTGAGCTAGAAGGGTGAAATTTTATATACCTCCATGTGATATCTTTAGAACCCGAAGCAGTAAATATTTTATTAATCCGCTCACAAACCATTTCAACAAATGCTGTTTTCCCATTTTTTTTTTTTATTCAGTTTTTGGCGGATCAAAAAGTTTGCAAATCTTACATCTGATGTATAATACGGTGTCCCCTCTTTAAAAGGACATTCTCCCATATTTCCGGTGATTTAAAAGGTTTCTTGGGTGGTTCTTGATTAAAAATTGATTCGCACTGCCTATATATAGCGTCCTGATTGACGACACATTGGCCAGCGAGGGAGTTGTGTAGCACTCTTAACAGGCGAAAATCATACGGAACATCATCTGATGAGCACGATAGATGCTGCATGACATTGCTTTTTTATTGTCTTAAATCTCCCGCGATCTCTTGTGTGGGTTAGGTTCTCAGTGATTTCTGCTAAAATGAAATATGTATTCCAGATTGAAATCTAGCAAACCATTTCTGCACACAACGTTGTGTAATCGTATCCAACCCCGATAAATCGCACAAGGCTGTGCAATTCCCTCTCAGTGGAAACGGCAACGACTAGTCTTCGTACCGAAGGGCGACAAACCACCTGAGCAATTATCTTCGTACAGGCAGTTGTGCATGCCAGATACGCCGGGGAATGTGCTCGAGCACATTATACGGACAAGACTAGAGCAATGCACGGAAGGGGACTCCGAACTTTATAACCGACAGTTTGGATTAAGAAAGAAACGAAGCACCATTCACGCAATACAAGCTGTGTGCGATATAGTACGTGAAGCAATTGCGGGAGAAAAATGGCTCGGAAAGACAAACCAGCACTGTGCTGTCGTGACACTTGACGTCAAGAACGCGTTCTGCACTGAGTAACCTGCAGGTACCAAACTACCTACTGCGGATAATTGTGAACTACTACGAAAACAGAACCCTCTACTAGAGCATGGAAGAGAGATCAAAGACGTACAAGATCACGGGAGGAGTTCCACAAGGGTCGGTCCTGGGACCAATTCTATGGAAGACAATGACGATTGCATTCTAAGAACACAAAGGCCGAATAAAGGAGACATCAGTTATGCCGACCATATTGCAGTTGTAGTAGTGGCCAAAATATTAGAGGAAGTTATGCCAAACTTGTGGGCACCGTGGCGCAAGTGATTAGTGCGTCGGACCACAGCGCGTGAGATTCCAAGTTCGAATCCCAGAAAACACCAAAAATTTTTTCATGGCCCCACCTCTCGCGAACGTCTGACAAACATCCGAGAGTATTGTTGTCACGAAAAAGCTTCTCAAAAACGCCCTTAGGATACGGCACTTAACTGTAGGTCCCTTTCATTAGTGGGAAAAATATAACACACACAATATGAGTGGTTGCGAGAAGCTAGGCCCTGGCATTTAAAGAGCTGTGGCGCCAAATATTTATTTATTTATTTATGCCAAACTGCAATAAAACAATAACAAACGTGAAACTATGTCTGTAGCCAGACATAGCATAGGACAAATTCCTAGCTTTAGAACTAGGACCAAAACCCCTATCCTTATCGGTGAGCAAGTCATCGAAGTCGTACATCAAGTACCTGGAAGTGTTGCTGGACCACAGACTCAGCTTCAGGGATCACCTAACATACGCAGGTGGAAAGGCCTCTCGGGCATTTGTACATAATAGTAACCTGTTCGGTTTCTGAGAAATACATTTTTCGGATCAAGTGCTAACCATATCCGTTCAAGTTTTTTATTTTTTTTTTATAAAGTTCAATGATGCGAGCATACATCACGTAGAGCAACTAAACACCGAACGCAAAAATCACGGCAAATTGTCCCCGAATAGTTCGGACACCGCCCATGGAGTAAGCATGTATTGAAACCTGACACCACCTGAGTTTCAAACCATTATACTAAAAATAACTCTTATCTCTATTCCTAACTTACGACGTGCAATTGTACTTAAAGGCGTAAGTTAATATTTAAAAAAAAAATTGTATTTAAACAAACTCTCCTTCCTCACCTCCTGATCCAAATTGAGTTAGCTTTCGAATCCTGTTTCCTATACCTAAACAACTGTTAGTAACTTGTTTGTCCATTGCTCCTGTGTGGAAGCTGAAATGAAATTCAAGTAAATTTATCATCACTGTCTAATAAAACGCTGTAGCCATGAATTTTGCATCCACCAACTAAAAGAGTATTCCCTGAAACAGTGCCCTTTTAGAACACTTTTAGAAAAATTGTGAATGAACTTAGGCAGATAGGTAGATGGGTGCCTTGTGATATAGTCACTATTGGATTATACCACCAGTATGGTTCAGTATGCCCTGCAAAGAAAGAACCGCTGATTTAGAACCACCCAGATAAGGATATGTTTTTCAACTCAATTTTACAAGTCCTCCAGCTCCGTGAAGAAGCAACTCGCAATAGTCATTATTATTCTGTTAGCGAAGGCAGGGCAATCAAACGTCATAGATTTAACTTCTTCTTCGTCCCGGCAACTTCTGCAGTAGTCGCTGTGTTAATACCAATGGCACAGTTCGCAGTAATTACGCCAGAGACATTATTGCGACTACGCCGAATCAGAGAAATTGATCTCTTTTTATCATACGAGTAGATTGGTCATAGGGGCCTAGGGCATGAGTTGAAGTGACTGGAGCGATTCTTAGCTTTAGTAATGACAGCATCTTTCACAAAGGAGAAAGCTTACGAAGCATGCAACGCCGACATATTCCTTGGAAATTCGTTTGCTCTCTCATTACCTGTGATATCCATTTACCTTGGTAGCCAACAAAGGGTCACTGTATTGGCTCTAGATATCTTATTTAGACGACGCTTGCAGATTCTTATAAGACTTGATCTAATTCCGCAGAACGCAGCCTTAGCAGTTAATAGTTCACAAAATCAGTTTCCAGAATTTTTTTTTCGAATCTTCATATCGAAATAGTTAGGATTCTTATACGTTTTCTACCTTCATTAGAAATAATTTCCATTTTTTTTTTTTTTCATTCAGATACATTCGATCCCTTCTTGGTGCTATTTTTAATTCGAAAGTTCTCCAATTATATTCAAATGCCAGCACACAGAGAACGAATAGCCCTTCATATTTTATGTCGAAAAAACCCTTAAAGGATTACAAAATAAGGTACGACGCAAATCTCCTCTATCGAAATGGTACATACCTGTTTGCCATCCGACCATATAAATGTATCTTCCAATAATTCGATTTCAAAAAGGATCTCAATTCAAAGTTACAGCCAACCGACTCCAATGGTATTATACGCTACAAATAATTTGCCGAAACATTAAAACATTCACATTAGCATTTTATTGTAGTCATGACAACATTAGGATAATGGGATATTTGAATACCTGGATACGAGCAACAACAAACATCCCTTACGTCATTACATTAAAAATAAATATCCTCTCATACACACGCACACACAGTCGAGTGCGCGACTATTCCACTTGATGAGGTACCTCTTTCCTTTGACATCAACGATGGTGTATCGAAGTCAATCCTTGCCTCCTCCTCCTCCTTCGTGTAGCAGTACCAAATTTTGTAGTCTTTTTACGACACACAAATTCACTCACCTGTGTCCTGTGTACTTTTCTTTGCTCTGCAAAAACAACAGAAATAAAATAAATAACCCATCTACCATCGTTGTGGAATCCTTTTATGTTTCTTTCTTTCTCGCTCACTCTGTCGCTGTATATGTATGTGCTTTGAATAAAATCGATGAGTATCGGGAAAAGAATAAAAAAAAGCATGGTCCGCTTATTTTTAGTATTCGCCGTGGTAAAGGAAAAAGGATACGCAACAATGATATGGTTAACCAATTTAAAATTTAAATCGAATTTCACCAGAGACTCTCTGTCGTGATTACATTTGATACTTCTCGATTCAAACTCTGTGCAGATGGTCGTGTTTCATTTGACAAAACTACAAGTTCTTTTTTTGTCCTGGCAATGCATTTGCGTGGGTGTTTTGTCACACTGAAAATCCATCACCAAAACACCGGGTGGCTTTGTGTGTTTTCGCTGCTAATTTGCTGTGCAGGCGTAAAAGCGTTTAGACGCCAATAGCTCTCTGTGCAGGGCTATAAATACACCGCAGAATAAATTGCCTGCATTGCTGATTACGTGCATCCAATAAAAATGTCAAAAGTCGTTCTAATTAAATTGTGCGCCAAACTCATTTTTCCTCATTAAATAATAAGTGGCTGATAGAAAATGTTGCGTATACGACACCGACTGCCGTTCGTTGTCAACGATGGGCAAGTTGGACAAGGAAACAATCATGTATATAGTACACCTACAACATGTGTATGTCCTTTTTTAAGGACCTTCTCCGTGTGGTACTCATCACGATTGCATCACACGTGTGCTGCTGCTGAATCTTGGCATTAATTAATTTATGTCGAGTCGAGCAGCAGAAATAAGAAAGGATTTCCTCTCGCATTCTGTAAGTACATGGCTCTGTGTGTGTACATATATTCCCGTGACATGGCATCAATTAAATTAAGAACACAACGTATTGCGAACATGAAAATGGAAATGTCAGTCAATGCAGATGAAATATTTACACCGCTCGCCGCGCACCCAATGTTGCATTATGTATCTCTCTCGTTTGGGGTTTTTTTTTTTTTTTTATATTTTCATGGGACTTTGTATATCTTTTTCTGTTTTTAATTGTTGCGACTCGATGTTATTGCCAAATGATGTGGTTGAATGTGTATCACCAATCTTTACAAAAATGCATTTGACTGTCTATTTTCGGACTGTGTAACCATCACTCAATGATTTATTTATAAAGCGTTGTTTTGTTAGTTTGAGATAGATTCAGATTTAGTTGGGTTTATGGGTATGTCGGTTGCCGGAAATGGAATTTGAAGCTAAAAATATAAAACAAGATCTACTTTGAAAATTTAAAATATTAGCCGTGAAGAGCGGCAGCAGCCAATGGTGTATCGCTTGGTTTAAGTGGTTTGTAATGCATTGCATAATCTGTCATCGAATTTTTGGTACGAAGATTTGTATATTCTGATTGAATATTTGAATGACTATCTAAAAGCTTTTTTTAGATACTTTATGTTGGATTATAAACAAATTGCTTTCCATATTGCTATTCAATTTCAATGCCTTCCATGCATTACTTTTCCAATAAACATGCTATACTGAATAGAATGCGACTAGTACTATATTTTTCGCGAAATGGTTCGAAACTTGGGAGTTGCTGGTCTTGTATCTGTTGGCTCCATGCTGACAAGAGAGTAGTGTTACTATTTAGAGGCTTTCTTTACCAGAATCTAGTTGTGTACACTGTAGTCAGGATTTTATAACTCTCATGATTGCTTAGGTGATAAGACTCCTGTCCAAAACTTACGCGAGCTGGTTTCATTTTATTTTAATATGTAAAGCTTAAGTCATTCGAATATTTATTTAACTGAATTAAATCTGAAATAAATTACTTACTATTTTGCTAAATAAGTTATTTTTTCTTCTCCTTACAGGTAAGTTCTATAAATTCGTATCTGGATGCTAAATAGGTATTTAAGGACCAAAATATGGTAACATACTTAATACGCTCCCAAGGTAAGTCTTATGCAACTTAACGTCTCACGGCACAAATTAAATGATATCACCAGCAAAGGATTGGCTGAACTACCTTTTTCAATAACATCTGGTAAACATCGGACTCTTAAAGAACTTTTCTCCTTGAGTAAGAAATAAAAACTATTAAGTGATGCTGGGACAGAGAGAAGTGTCCTTGGAGATATCAATGAATAAGCTGAAAATGGAGACTTTACTAAGGTAGTCAGTCAACTCCACCTTTGATAGCGACGCTTAGTAACTCACACGGTGTGAAGATAGAAAACTTCATACCGAAAACCTGCAGTCGTTTGACCAGAAGGTACTTTGAAGGTACTATCTGACGGAACTAACTCGATTACATAAAAGCACCCAGATAACTCAGCAACATACGCTTAATCCATAGAAAAAGCATCAGTTGCGACAACTACCGCGTATATGTCTCTTGAATATTATCTTGCAGGTGAGTTGTAGGCGACTAAAGTCTGTGTCGATGGGCTGATCGGTTCTTGCCAAAGGAATAGGCTTAACCTTAAATCCAAATTCAAGAGAATACCAAGAAATATCGAATTGATAACCACAGTCTTTTTTTTAAAGGTCCTCGAATTACAAACACTTTCCCGTGGTTAAAAAAGTGATCGATCTCCAGAAGTTTATAGTGTTTATTTGATGTACTAACATACTTACTTAGTTACTTACTTCCTTACTTATGTCCTGTATCCCCTTGTGGGTCCTAGGGCCTCTACTACGCCTACGCGCCATCGTGTACGGTTTCTGGCAATGTGTCTGATCTCTCCCCAACTTTTCCCTAACTGCCGTATCTCCTTCTCGACTGTTTTGCGCCATGTTTTCCTCGGACCGCCAGGTATTCTGCCGTCCTGGGTTAAAGGGTTGCATTGCACAGCATGGTTCACTATGGAACTGTCACCCTTTCGGAACACGTGACCAATTCGTCGTTGGGTGGTTGTGCCTATTGGTTTCTGACCCGTTCTCTCGTAAAGGTGTTCGTTCGAGATACGATTGGGCCAGAAAATCCTTAAGATATTGCGCAGGCGCCTATTAACAAACGTTTGCAGCTTTCTGGTGATAGTAGTGGTCACTCTTCACGTGCTGCAACCATATAACAGCACGGATTCAACGTTGGAGCGGAACAGTCTTATCTTGGTGTTCAAACTGATTGTATTGCTTCTCTGTACTTCTCTCATCTTCATGCGATATAGGGACTCTAGCTCGCTTCTCCCTGCTGCTAAAGTAGCTGATATGCGAGCTTTCAGTTGTTTTCGTTCGTCAATCCGTCTCCAGGTATCCTCGGAAAACCACGCCCTATGTCTTCCCTGCGATCGACCGACAATTCTTTCAGCACCAGATGTAAAAACATTTTTCACAGCACACCAATGGTATTGGATGGTTGTGGGCATTGAGCTGCTGATTGCTTCCACACCTTGCGAAAAGTGTTCCCTTAATTGTTGGCGCACTGAGGGATCATTAAGTCTATCAATGTTGAACCTGGGCATTCTTGTGTTGTCGTAGGATCTTCGAACTGCAGCAGTGCGTAGTTGGAGAGTAGCTATCATAAGTTGGTGATCACGTACTCTCCCCACATCTGCCCCTCGCCTGTTTCGGACGTCCAGGAGACTACTTCTAAAGCGGCGGCTGATGGCAAAATGGTCAATTTGATTGGAGGTTGCTTGCCTGTAGTTGGATACCCAGCTGACTTTGTGGGAGATCTTGTGCTCAAACATGGTGCCACCTATCACAAGGCGGTTGGCATTGCAGAAATGCACAAACCTTTCGCCGTTGTCATTGTGGTTGCCTAGACTACTTGTTTGAGCCCTTGGTTGTCGTTGCCTACCTTGGCATTCAAATCTCGCATCACTATGACAATATCTCCATTTGGTGTTGTGTTGTGTTGAAGACGGCTCTTAAAAGATTGTAGAAGCTCTCCTTCTCGTCCTTAGACGAGCCATTTGTTGGGGCATAACACTGTATAATGGTGACGCGTCGTACACTAGTCCGGAATCTGACCCCATAATTCTATCACCATGAGGCTGCCTTAAAATTAGGCTAATGCGTGCTGTTGTTGTTAGCAGCAGTCCGACTCCATATTCTAGTGGACTTCCGGATGGTCCTCCGGAACAATTTAAAATGGAGTAGTACAGTGTCACGCGTTGGGGACTGGTACTCGTCCGCTTCCAACCATCTCATTTTACTTACCCCCAAAATATCCAATTTATATCGCATGAATTAATTTTCCAATTAAAGGAATCGGACATTGTAAGGTCCTTCGCTTCCTGCGTCGAGGAGCGTCTTTACATTCCAGAAACCTATCTTTGTCCGGGTACAATAGCCAAAAATCGTCAACATGTGATCGTTCCTTATCCGGTGCATAGTGTCGGTTTCTATAGCGGGAAAATGTTCAGCAACGCAGGTTGCTGGCCCACGTTACCTAGTCTAGAATCAAGGCCCTAGACAACCCGCACTTAGAATTTTAGCCTACACGTATAAGGGTTTATAGGTATAGTTTCCCGGGGACCACCACTAGGAGGTAAAGCAAGCACTTCATCGTGAACTTGATTGTTGCGCTACTGGCCCAAGCCAAGTTTTGAGCAGTCAGTATTTTCCCGATCAATCGCAATCTAGATTCCCAAAATTTGATGTACTACGTGGTGACACATTCATACGTCCAATGGTGGACCGAAAAATATATTTTATCACCAGTTCAACGCAAAACTTATTTCCTTAAAATGTTCTGTTCTCTTGCCAAGTAACTCAAAACATACAAGGATACGAACAAACAAACACTGCTTTGAATTGATAAGTGTACCATATTTACTGTGAAGTCCGAAACACTTATGAAATGGGAGAATACAAATTCCTATTCCACTGGAACACCGATTGTAAAATAAAGGATAAACCAAGGCAGTGCTTGTAGCTCCTTTATACGCATATCGCTCCATTATCAACTTTCATTTTTAATGTGTAACGAGCTGCTAGGAGCACAGCGCAAATAACTTATGACTTATTTATTGTTTTCTATTCTTTGACTTGGGCAAACCATAGGAAGCTTACGCCATTTGAATGAACTAACGTACTTATAGTCCTCATAGTTCCTTATCAATGCAAAATGAGTCGGTCTTGTACAGCGGGTTGTGTTGCGCTATTATGGCACGTGGCATTCGAACGTGAATTAATAATGTTAGAGTACGCACGTGATGATGTAAAGTATGCTCGTAATTGTGGTTTATGCTAACCTTTTGCGACTGTTAAATGGCGAAGAATCCGATCAGAGTATTATTATTGATATGAAAGTCTTGGCATTTAAAATGCAAGTGTTTTCCTAAACTTACTTACTTAGGTGACGCTACAGTTCGGGGTGAACCTGGCCCTCTATCAACAAGCCTCTCCATATAGATCGGTCTTTAACTAATTGCATCCAGTTACGCACTCCAAGTTGGTTGAGATCCCCTAAAACTTGTGCGCGCCACCTGCGACGAGAAGGCCCTCTACTGCGTCATCCCTCTGGATTAGATCTGAAGGCGGGCTGCACGTTGGTGTATATTCGCTCCTAGCCATCTCAAAACGTCTAATACGCGGTTTTTTGACTAGGTCAATGTCGCTTTAGAGCTCGCATAATTCGTCATTAAATCTTCTCCTCCAAAAACCATCAAGGTAAACGGGACCGAATGTCTTGCGAAGAATTTTTCTCTCGAAGCGATCAAGGATGACTTCATCCGTCTTCAATAAAGGTCGTGTTTCAGCGCCGTAAAACAGGACTGAGATGATCAGGGCCTTATATAGAGTCTCCTTAATATATATATCTTGAGCTAAAGAGGATGGGGAGGTAAACCTTTTTTTTAAAGTGTTTGATTCTCGTCCGAGCAATGGCGGGACATTCGTACGAAATATGTTCAGCAGTTTTGATGTTCGGGATGTGTCTGATTGACTTATTCCAATTTGCTTGCCTAGTTAGGGAGATTTTAGCGTTGTATTTATTTATTGCTAGGATTTTTCCTTGTTTTCTTGAAGAAATTTGTAAATGTACTTGAGTGTCTTTTGTAAGTAAATTCGCATCGATTTAGCTTTGTCTTTAACAGGTAGTTTGAAGAAGAGTTCAAAGAGTTGCTGGTTGTTCACAAATTTTTACTTAGCTAGCTTAAAAGTTTGTACGGAATTACGTGGCCAACACGATCGGATACAACTAGTTAAACGGATCGGCATTCACTTCTGCTTTCGAGCAAAGATTCAAAACGTTACTACTTTTGCTGCTTCAAAACCTAAAACTATAAGGATCTATTTCTATTATGTTAAAAGAATTGAATTCATAGTAGAAGAAACGCTGCCTCTCGGGCTTCCAAACTGTGCTGGATTTTAGGACTACAAGATGCTATACATCTTGCAAGTGTCATTATTTGAGTAACTTGTACTCCCTTTTCCCGTAGATACACTATTTGCAGACTGCGTACTTTAAATAAATACGATGTACTCGTATAAGTATTTAAAAAGAAAGAGCACATGACATTAACATATATTTTAACTTACGAGTATGTAATAGTATTTACTCAAAGTTCCGCCATCGCAACTACACACAATCAACCCTAAGCTTCAACGCCGATGTTAATGTAAAATCAGTGCATACTTTCTGTGTTGAATCTCCACGCTTCCTTCGATTGAGGTCAATGTTGCATGCAACTGGCCAAGGAACAAGTGTTTTACGGCTTGACATTGAAAGATAGTAATGTTGCCGACATTGTATCAAAAACCAGATATATTAGTGTGTGGCTTCAACTCCATGAGTGACTCCACGATTTATTATTGCGGCTATCACATAATTTATCAGTAGTTGTGTATCAATTACCCGTGATCGAAAATAATGATGTATGATGTAATGACGCGGATGTCCTTGAAGCATGATTTCTTAATGATTGAGTTGGATATTTTATTATCTATTTTTGTGATCAGTTTTGAGCTGAGAAACTAATCAATGGCCCTAGGCGTCTGCTAATCGAACGCTTTAGGTTTATAAGTTCAGAAGCTTTGTCCTCGAATGTCAACAAGATGAGCAACTTAATCGTCCATAGCAAGAGTTGTAAAGGGTTAAATCATTTCACAATGTTTGTTGAATTTGTCTGAATTATTATTTGTCGTGACTACCGCTTAGAAACCAATCCAACATCCATTTTAAAGTCACTGCTGGAATAATAATTTTCGACAATCAAAAGCTTGAGGTCAATGGAACGCGATCTGTTTTCATTGCTTTGCATTCATGAAGTACATGAAGTTATTGAAGTCAGTTCACAAAATTGACTAAATTACATAACCAAGATACTTAAAAAAAAAAGTCCTTGAAGTAAATTCCAAATGAAATTTATTTCGAATCGCAATCTAAATATATTCATGTTAATATGTATGTATAATATGTGCTGTAATAATACAGCAGTCTTGGAAATGAAACCCAGATTGACTTCCATTTGGTAGCCAGTTTCATGAAGCCTCGGGTAAAAGATTGTAAACTGATCCTGGGAGAGGCTATAGCTAAGCAACACTGTCCTCTGCTAACAGAAATTTTTATGGAGACACCGAACAAAAACAAACGAACAGGGGTTTCTGGGAAAATCAAGTGATATAATATAGACCAAGAAAAAAGCGATACTTTTGTTTTCATGATGAAAAATTACCTCTCTCACAACATCAACGGAGCTGAGGATGAAGAGTGCAGAGCATAGAATATGTGGGATTCCCTACATCGAACTTGCTTAAAGAAGGCCAAATTACTGCTAGGAGCTTCAAAGGCCATCACCAACACGCCAAAAAAACGTGGTGGTGGAGTGATGAAGCTAAAGAAGCGATAAATTAAAAGAAAGCGGCTTTCAAAGCTTGGTCAAAGTGCCCCTCTAATAATAGAGACGAAAAAGATCGCCTCGAAGTGGAATACAGATGTTGCAAGAAGATGCAAGGAAGAAGTGTGCCCAGCTTCAAATTGAAGAGTACGGACGGCCTTTATCGGGAGCTGAAGAAAGATCTTCCCGGTTGCTGATGCAAATCTGGGTACCCAGGAGCTGCGACGACACAATCAGGGTTATCGTGCATAAATTTTCCCTCGGAATTTTTCCCCCGAACAAAAATTAGGTATCGACATAAAAGAGGAAATAATTCCGTGGAAAAGAAAAAGGTATCATGAATGACAATTCAATCGTGTAGTGGTAACGTCGTCAATTGCCACGTTAATGGTTCATGGTTCAAATTCTGATGCCAGCAAACATTTATTTATTTCTCATGAAATATATAAAGTCAGTCCGAGCATTTGCAAAAGCTTATGTGAACACTACTGCTCAAGAGAAAGATCATTAACAATGGTCATGACCAGCTTTTTATGGATGACGAAAAAAATTCTGCAGAGGTGGCGGCAGTATTGTGAAAGACTTGAATGAACAGTTTCCTCGGCTATACTTTCCAAGAGCCACCCCTAACTGTGAAGAAATACCCGACATTACAGTCGAAGAAGTTACTGAAGCGGTCAAATACTCCAAAAAACGAAAAGCGCCAGACGAGATGCCCTCTGAGTTCTGAAAAAAGATGGGAGGCATCGGGTTCTTAATTTACTTATGTCCCGTATCCCCTTGTGGGTCTAGGGGCTCGACTACGCCTACGCGCCATCGTATACGGTTTCTGGCAATGTGTCTGAGTTCTCCCCAACTTTTCCCTAACTGCCGTGCCTCCTTTTCGACTGCTCTGCGCCATGTTCTCCTCGGACCGCCAGGTCTTCTGCCATCCTGAGTTAGAGGGTTCCATTGCATAGCATGTTTCGCCATGGAGCTGTCACCCTTACGGAACGTGTGACCAATCCACTGCCACTTCCGCCGTTGGATGGTTGTTCCTGACCCGTTCTCTCGTAAAGGTGTTCGTTCGAGATACGATTGGGCCAGAAAATCCTTAAGATATTGCGCAGGCGCCTATTAACAAACGTTTGCAGCTTTCTGGTGATAGTAGTGGTCACTCTTCACGTGCTGCAACCATATAACAGCACGGATTCAACGTTGGAGCGGAACAGTCTTATCTTGGTGCTCAAACTGATTGCATTGCTTCGCCATACTTTGGACAACTTCCCGAATGCGGACTTTGCTTTGGCGATCCTGTTGGCTGTATCCAGTTCGGTTCCACCATCGGTCGAGACAATACTCCCAAGATACTGGAAATCCTCTACTCTCTCTACCGGTTGTCCAGCAATGCATATTTGTGCCGATGAGTTAGTTCCAAGGCTGATAATTTTAGTTTTTGCCGTATTAATTTTCAGCCCGACGACGCCTGCCTCCCTCTCCACATCTGCTGTCATTTGGTGGAGGTCCATAATTCTGTGGGAGAGTAAGCATACATCGTCAGCGTAGTCAAGATGTTTCAGTTGAGATGTAAGAGTCCATCGAATTCCCCCGTTTCCCGTCGACAAAGCTGCATGAAGCACATCGCTAATCACCAATAGGAATAATATTGGTGAAAGGATACAGCCTTGTCTTACCCCACTTTGGATCTCAAATTCCTCAGACAACCTCCCCTGTGCAGAGCGTGACATTTGGAGCTCCTGCGTAAGGCACGCTGAATAAACTCCCTGTTGACACTATCGAACGCCTTCTCAAAATCGATGAACAGCAGGTGCAGTGGCGATCGATATTCAACACAATGGAGACCAGGAGACCACTTCTAAAGCGGCGGCTGATGGCAAAAAGGTCAATTTGGTTGGAGGTTGCTTGTCTGTCGTTGGAAACCCAGCTGGCTTTGTGGCAGGTCTTGTGCTCAAACATGGTGTCACCTATCACAAGGCGGTTGGAATTGCAGAAATGTACAAACCTTTCGCCGTTGTCATTGTGGTTGCCTAGTCCATGCTTCCCGACTACGTGTTTGAGCACTTGGGACTCGTTGCCTACCTTGGTATTCAAATCCCACATCACTATGACAATGTCTCCATTTGGTGTTGTGTTGTGTTGTGTTGAAGACGGCACTTAAGAGGTTGTAGAAGCTCTCCTTTTTGTCCTCAGACGAACTATTCGTTGGGGCGTAACACTGTATGATGGTGACGCGTCGTACTCTAGTCCGGAATCTTGCTGTCAAAATCCTATCACCATGAGGCTGCCAGGAAATTAGGCCCTTACGTGCTGTTGTTGTTAGCAGCAGTCCGACTCCATATTCTGGTGGACTTCCGGATGGTCCTCCGGAACAATTTAAAATAGAGTAGTACAGTGTTACGCGTTGGGGACTGGTACTCGCCCGCTTCTAACCATCTTACTTCACTTACCCCCAAAATGTCCAGTTTATATCGCATGAATTCATTTTCCAGTTGGAGGAATCTGGCATTGTAAGGACCTTCTCTTCCCAAATCGAGGAGCGTCTTTACATTCCTGAAACCTATATTTGTCCTGGTACAATAGCCAAAAGTCGTCAACGTGTGATCCTTCCTTATCCGAGGCATAGTGTCGGTTTCTATAGCGGGAAAATGTTCAACAACGCATGTTGCTGGCCCACGTTACGTAGCCTAGAATCAAGGCCCTAGACAACCCGCACTTACAATTTCAGCCTACACGTATAAGGGCTTATACGTATAGTTGCCCGGGGACCACCACTAGGAGGTAAAGTAAGCACTTCATCACGAACTTGATTGTTGCGCTACTGGCCCAAGCCAAGTTTTGAGCAGTCAGTAGTTTCCCGATCAATCGCAATGCAGGTCCGGCATCGGGTTCAGATGGCTCAGAATTCTTATCTTCAAATTTACGAGAGGTGATCGAATACCGAATCAATGGAGAGAAAGCTGCCTTCTCCATGTGTACAAAGGAAAAGTTGATACGGGAAACTGCTATCTGATGTATTGGTTGACTTTGAAAAGGCATTCGACAGAATAACCACGAGATCTGATATGGGTGGCGCTAAGACATCAAGGGGTTGCAGAAACCTATGTTCAGATGATCATGGACATGTACGAAGGAGCAAAGACAAGAGTAATATGTCCCGCTGGAGTCATCGAAGAGTTTCCAATCAAAGTCGGGGTGCACGCCTGGATCACACAAATGCAATGACACCAGCATTTGATTTGCCTCAGTAACGAAGTGATGCAGTTTCAGGAGTCCTGCCGATACTTTCTGAGGTCATACAGGCGAATCTCAGAGGCGGATCAGTAGAAATGCAGTGAAGTGGGAGGGTTATGATCACTTGTTTTCAGATCATAACCTCGCCGAAATAGAAAGAAGAAGTGGGTTCGATGAATCCCAAGTTTTTACAAAGTGTATTGAAGCCTTTTGATTGCATAAAATGTTTGCTCCAGTTTTGACTTCAAAATGAATGACGGCTTAAATCATTTAATCTAAATTCTACCTTCTTCGTTCAAGTTTATATTCAATTTCTGTCCGTAATTTAATCCATATCCATCAGAAAATATCTCGGATATTTGTATGAGTATATTTTAATTCCAATAAAATCCAAATGCTCAAATGTATCTCCTCAATGTATCTCACAGATCCCGCAAATGATGAAATCTCTCTAAAGTAACTTCCTTAAAATGTTGCTAATAGAGATGCACATGTTGTTTAAAGGAGCACATATCACTATTAAATGTGGTAATTCAGGAATATCCTTGTCTTCATTCCCAACGGTCTTCACCCAACTCTCCAATATTAGAATTCAATTACACTAGAGCAACATTCCGAACCATAATGATATCGAAGAAGAGAATTTAATTTTTATTCTCGAAAACAAAAATCCAATTAACTATGGTCTTTCCTTCCCTCTCTGCATCGACGCTTAGAATTGCATTTGTGCACTTAACCAACCATACAGCTATGCAGCAGCATCACAACAACCAAAACCCTTGGCAAACTATTTTTAATTAAACCAAAAGCAAGTGCACATATAGAGCCATCAATACGAATGCATTCTAGATACTCGTACTAAACGAACGACGAGGCGACCTTTGAGAAGACGAGAAGAGAGCGTGCGGCGGAATGCGCCAGGCTATCGTATCGCAGAGAAGTCCTCACGTTTGTGCCTCGTTGTGCTCTGTGTGTGAAGGTGATAAATGATCACGTAATTAATTCAATTCACAAATTAAGACGTTGCTAGATGCCAATGCCAATTGCACAACATCATCTCTGGCTGGTGGTGTGTGCATCTGCAGTTCGGTTGTTTGATAGAACTTCAAAACAACAAGAGATGGATTTGAAGTTGGTTACGGGGTATCTTGTACAAACCAACCCACAACCAATGTTAATTTCTTCTGTTTCTCTGTGTGAAGTGTAGCTCTATCAGTCTGCTTCTTATTTCAAAGTGAATAAATGAAGCAATGTCAGTAGTCGAGAGGGTTAGGAGAAAAATCTTTTAACTCAACTTTAGTCTTTTTACGAATAAATCTTAATTTAGGAGTTTTTTCTTTGGGGGAGGTGGTAGCGATTCGTCGGAAACAAATGGAAATACTTTCCATCAAAATGTAATTAATTACCCACCCAACCAAGAACAACAACGTCGAAAAAAGATACAAACAAATCGCAAGCTTTCAAAAGGATATTCCGCACGATACTCCCCCTTCATCATCGGCTCGGGGGGATGAATGACGAAAGTTAATTAAGCCCAAAATGAATGACGTGTAGGACTTGCTGGTTTTTATCTTAAACCTTCAGCCACAACTAGGATTGCAGTGCTGTGCTGCTGTTTCATTGTGTCGGGCGGAGGGCAGTTCTGTTCGCCTGACACAACAGACAGTCGAGTTGCTTCTGAAGTGTATATGTATACCTGGCTGTCAGTTAAATGTCATAAGCATAGTGAGAGATGAAAAACCGAAACTACAGCCAGACTAACTGTGGTCTACTAGGGGAATTTAAATCAAAAAAGCTGTATGGAGTGCTCTCATCCAGACCAAATTTGAATATTCCAAATGTATTCATGAGCTTTAGTCTCGTTTGTCGTGTCAGTCGGAATCGCACTGCGTAGCGATTGCACAACGTTTCTGAAATAACATTATTTTAAATCAACCTAATTGCGATGCGCATAGATAATTGAAAATTTGTGTACCAAATTTTTTTTACTTATTTTTCGTTGTTTATATACGCTGGAGGAGTATCAAGAGCACAGTGGCGGTCGGAAGTTAGTAACAAAAGTGATTGAAATAGAACGTTACTCTTCCACAATTCAAATGACATTATTTAGCTTCTTAAAGCATTTTTACGAAAGTCTCAAGCATAGTAAACTTACCTCATTCTGACAAAGTCTGGTAGACAGCAGGGTGTCTTTCTATATTTCGAAAAGTTGCTACCGACCAAAATGTTGGTTCCTATACACCCGAGGACGAGTAAGAAAGACTTAATTCTTTTTCACAATACTGGTGACTTCATACCGAGACAGCATAACCCTTAGGCAATTGATCAGTCGTGTGATTTGGTCATCTTCGAAAGAATGGAAATTTTCGAAAATAATGGAACATCATGTAAGTCTTTTGAATTCATTGTGGAATATTTTTGGCTCACTAAAAATCGAATTAACAATCGTTTTCGACAACCTAAAGGTTGAAGTCAAAAGAATAAAATAGTTTCAATTGTTCTGCATTCATTGAGTCCCTTTACAGTCACTCGCATAAGTTTATTAAAGTGGTAAGAGAGTGGCCTTGTTTGTGTAGTTTTGTGCAAGAAAATACAATTTCGGGCGTTAAGATACTGTACTAAAGTGCACCCTAAGATTCGTGTTTTTATAAGTCGAAATATGGTCAAATCTGCGTAAGATATATCGAGTCATGTTATTGAAAGCAACGAGGAGTTTGTGCTCGGAACTGGGATCAAATCGGGCGTACACAAGTTCGAAATATGGTATTATAGATATAAGTAGGAATCTAACATACTGAGGGAAATTTCCTTTTGGCGAACACTATACCCTGGGTTTAAGCCAGCCAGCCCTGAAAAGCTTTAAGACCTTCATTTACTTGCAAGTAAGGTTTTCAAATAAGGCCAATTGACCTTTATAAATAAATTTAGTTATCATCTGTATATAAATGAAACGATATGTCATTAAAAACCTTGGGCAAGTCGTTAACGAGCATATACAAGATAATAGGGCCTAGTATGGACCCTTAAGGCACCCCAGCTAAAATACTTCTCGCTTTTGAAATGGTTCCGCTTACAGCGTAAATAACTCTCTATTATACGAGCACCCGAAATTTATTTATTTATTTATTTATTTATGTTTAATACAAGCACGAACTTAAGGGTAGCTTAAAACTAACAAAGGGACACTTAACCTAACTTAATTTTTATTTTTTTTTGTGCTACGCCCCGAAGGGCCCACAAATTTCAATCTAGAAACCTTACACTAGAACTTAAACACTAACAGCTTATGGGTCAGGAGGAGGAATTAATGGAACGAAGGGCATTTATTAGGGAAGCTTTGCTATTATGGAAGTCGAAAGCGGTTTGAATGAGATTGGCTCTGCGGAGCATTCTGGACATTGGTTCGTTATATCCATAATTGGTGCGGTGATGAATAGAACGAAAGAGGGGTGAGGACCCGAGGTTACGTGGGTTGGTGTTAGAAGAGATCATATGCAGGATTGTGGGGGAATCAATGTTGCCAGCTAATAGCTGATGAATAAACAAGATGTGAGCAACTTCGCGGCGTTTGTAGAGAGACTGTAAATTTATTAGTTTCAAACGGTCCGTGTATGGGGGTAAATTGTAGCTATCAGCCCAAGAAAGACCACATAAGGCAAAGCGGATGAACCTTCGCTGAACAGCTTCGATTCGCAAAATATGGATTTCATAGTAGGGTGACCATACCTGGCAAGCATACTCAAGGAGGGGTCTGACGAAAGTGATGTATAAGGATTTTGTAACGTAAGGGTTTGAGAATTCCTTAGACCATCGCTTGACGAAACCGAGCGCAGAGTTAGCTTTATTGATAATATTATCGATATGAGAACGGAAGTTGGGTTCCCTATCACAGATAACTCCCAAATCGCGCAGTGAAGAGACGAAGGGAATAGGCTCACCACAAATGGAGTACACTCTAGCGGATGGTCGGATACGCTTACGAGAGAATGTGATAGCTTCACACTTGCTGACGTTGAGCTCTAAATCCAACACAAGAGAGTAGCAGATTCATTCGTTGATGAGTAAAGGAAGTTCCTTAGTTCCCTAAAGGAAGTTGATACATGCCCTTGTCTTGTCTTTTCGTGTCAAACTGGTTGCTAATTGGTGCCCAGATCCATAATACTTGGATCGTTGTAGTACTCTAACGCCACACTCATCTCATCTGCCTCACTGTCAGGCAGTTACGTTGTTTCTTCTCGACAGCAACATTATCGCCCCATCTTGAATGTTTTGGAGCTGCACATACACCATACCGCAGCCTGGATTTTATAAAAGCGAGGAACACTTGTTTTTTGTACAAAGGCCGTTAATTTGTACTGTCGGCAGGCTAGCGCAAACAGAGACCCTTTCAGTTTGTTTCGCCGATCATTGATATGACCTTCCCAGAGCAAATGGCTGTCAATTGTGATGCCTAGTACTTATCTACAATGTCAATGTTTTCGTAATCGTAATCCGACATATTTTCGCATTTAAAAGTCTTCAGAACGATTTGTGAACCACACAGGCGGATCAGTAGAAATGCAGTGAAGTGTGAGGGTTATGATCCCTTATTTTCGGATCATAGCCTCGCTGATAAAAAGGAAAAAGAAGAAGACAGAACGATTTGTGACGCTGGATATTGCGAGCCCAGAATGTGCATTAGTTTTGTTTTCGACTCATTGATGACTAGTCAATTGTCAAGGGCATTTCCATGCTTCGAACTCTGTTTGCAGCATCCTCGTGGCTTCTCCTACAGGTAGATGACACGCAACAATGGCTATGTCATCTGCATAGGCGAATGGAAAACATTTTCCTAACAATTGAGCATTTCATTGATAATAAGGATGAAAAGTAGCGGACCAAGTTTGGAACCTTGGGGAACTCCATACCGCACTGCATATTCACTGCTACAACAATTCTTGATTCCCACGCGAAAAGTTCGCTGTTAGCCAGTTGTAACCCAAATTCAAACTCATTGGACATCATCGATTGGCCTCTTGTGGTCGAGGATATCGAAGGTTTTTGTCTAAGAACAAGGCTAAGGTGCGATGTCGCTTGTTTAGACTGGTATTAATCAGATTTGTAAATTCAATAAGAAGTTGATTCGTACTTTTACCATGAATAATCAAAAAGAAACTGTCAATATTTATGAAATGAAATGTTCTGCATGTGAATTGACTTCAATGCCGTCGCTGACTTCAATGACTTCAATTATCGTAAGGTAGCGGCTTCAGTGAATGGAAATCAATCAATAGAGATTGTATTCTTTAGACCTAAAGCTCTTGAGTGCCGAAAAAAAACTGCAGTCAGAGCCCTTTTGGCCTTCCTAATTCGATGTCAGCGAAGGCGCTTCATTAACTGCTGCCTTCGTTCTATCGATGATGTTAATTTAATCAGCGTATTCAACTGACCGGCTTGTGAAAAGTTCCCGACAATATTTCTTAGTATTGAGGATCTCGGTTTTAACATTGAAAGGGTAGCTATCGTCATCTTGCGTAAGAGGCTTAAAAGTATGGGACCATATGGCGTTCGATGGGTGTTGATTTAATATTCTTGGTAATTTTTTTAGGATTTAACAGTGGAGCTTCTGGCCGTATAATTCCCGCTGTGGCTCCTCTGTATCTCTACGGTCCCGCGTCGCTCCATGCTCCCTCTTCTTCTTTCTAAGCCCAAGGCTTTCGTTGCCGCTTTTCTGGCGATAGAAGTTATGATCAACAAGCCAAAAAGGCGCTAAAAATGTCAAAGGCTCTACCAAACGAAAAGTTTCAAGCATGTACCGAGGAATACTCAAATTGTTAGTGGTGTCGGTCAAAGGACATGGTAATTTCAGATACCATTTGTAGAAGATGCGAGTTCTGGAAGATGGCACCTGCAAACTGTGCCTGGAAGACAGCGGCACATATATTATGCCATATTCCGATACTAGCGAGCTGAATAAGAGGGATATTCTTGTGCTGCTGGCGTTCGCACGGAGAATCGAGGCCAGGGAGGAAATCTGCAGAAATCTTCATTCAGCATCTTCACAATAAGGGTTTAAAGGCGATTCCTTCTAATGCTTTTCCTTTCATGAAGTGCTTTCATTTTCAATTTAAAAAATTAAGAGTCCTCTCAGACTTCACTACTCACGATTTAATCCATCGCATACGATTACTCACTGGGAACTATTGCTCCCTTTATGCTCTTTGGCATCAATTGCAAACCTTCAAGGATTTCAGTTAACTAAATTTCCAAACTCATCGCATCCTTAACACAGGCAATTCTCCTGACACTGGTATATTAAAATGCGAATAAGAAATGTACTCCCACCTGTTTTTTTGTTTCAACGCCAGTGTACATCGCGTATTGTATCATCCTACAACAGTTGAATAAATCACCTCATTAGCGTTGGATATTTCTTCGTAAAATTTTATTATCCTCTCGGAATGATACATATCCTTAATGGCGGCGGCAGGCGGCAGTCACACAACACAGGAGATACGTACAATTTAGTAATAAATTCCATTTTATGTTTATAAATGTTGAGAAAATATTTAATTTCGTTTCATATTCCATTCCAGTGTGTTTTTCCTGTGCCATGGCGCAGCCATCAGGCAAGAATAATTAACATTAAAATTAACGAGTGCCGACGGAGCACCTTTTATTTGCTGCCCGACTCTGGATACTGTATGCCCAAAGACAAGAATGACTTCCACACAAAAATGATGAATGAAATTCGTTAGTATTCTTTTCTATGAAATCTTGTCTAGTCCTCGTGGTACTTTCGTTTGTTAGAATTAACGGAAACCCGCCCGTTCGTCGCAAATTAATTATTTCCTAATTAAGAAAATTGATATTAAGCAAATTAAGGTATTATATCAGGAATGCTTTTGAATACTCATCATAGTCATAGATGCAGACGGAATATACGTAGATGGATAGATAATAGATACTCGTGGGGTGGAGTTGTTAAACTATTGGGTTGATTAATTTTAATTAGCTGTTGGTTACGCTTGAACTTTGTTGCAGTAATGATGCGGTGCATCAGGGAAGGGGATATCATATTAATTTTAAATTGATTGATGGGCGTTAATTATCTGATAGGTGGTAGTTAGCAGTTTTCATTATTGATTTCTGAGAATATGTTACATTTTGGCAGTATTAATTAGTTCGACAAAGTTGCAAAGTATCTGTTTTTGAAGCCGGAGTAAGGCTGTCGAGTTCAAAGCAATTTTCAATCTCAAGAGCGATGTTTTTTGACGTAATATGGTGGTTATGATTAAATCCTTACTTTGGGTAGAGTATATACGAGTAGCTACCCCTCCAAAAGACATCTCTTTAGTACAATGAAATCTCAGTCCATTTTCTATAGACCTATCTTCGCCTTTGGGTGAATGAAAATATTGCATCTATTGCTTACATATTTCGTCTTTCGATTTAATAGTTAAACCATCACTTTGATGATGTGCAATTGTATCAATAAATCTTACCGTGACGTTTGACCATAAATACGCCGAAATCATTGCGAATACGAATAGGAAGATCATTGTGTTCATCAACGGCTGTTACAGTAGTTAATCTCCTTAAATAAACATAAATTCATTTTCTGGGTTTAGAGAAACCACTATTTTGTGAAGCTTCCGAACATCACTTAATGCTCATAATTATTTTATTTTTCAATGAAAGACAATTTTATTATTACGTCATTAAAATTACTTAATATCATAGAAGGTCACTGAGTGTCTGACAATAGACTAGACTAGCTGAGCAAAGAACATTGATTATACAGTATGTGCGCAAAGTTTTTACGCAAAAAGTGCAGATGAGAGCTTCGATAAAGCGATGCAATCTTAATATTTTGATGTTAGTCAACGCATAGTTTATTCTCTTAGAAGGTACACTATCAGTCGCAAATAACTTTCAGGAGGTAAGTCAAATATTGGCACCATTACAAGACCGTCCGACTTTTCAATCTCAGATGTATAAATAATGTTCCTTTTGGAAACACAGATCAAGGGAACTTTATAAGAAGAAAAGAAAGATCAAAACCCCTGAGATCTTTGTCCATCTAATTGATACATGATTTTAAAGCTCATTCTAGTGTATTTCTATTTTGGCAGTCTTGGAGGTGTAGACCAAAAAGTTGGACTTTACCAACCCTAGATAGACCGCTTAGAAAAAATCAATAGCAACGTACCTAAATAAGCCATCGTACACCAACTTCGAACATTAATTTCTAAAGGTGCAGAGTCAGCCACCATCGAACGATTCTCTGCAGCACCAGGAACCGCTGAACCAACCTCGACTGGACCGACGTCTGAAGAGGCAGCAACCGCTGAATCCAACGCGGCTGTACCGACGCCTGCAGAGCCAGCTACCGCTAAATCAACCTTTGTCGAGTCAGCAACCTCTGGGATGGCCACGACTTTTTTTTTCTATTTTTTTTTTTTTTAATTCAATAACTTCTTTTTATTATAAATACAAAATGGAAAGATAAAGAACAATAAGGAGTCAATTCTGTAGCATTAAGTGCTAGAGGCGAACGACCTCGCATACAAAATAATAATTCTTTTTTCGTGTGGGGTAATAACGAGAAGATTTACAGCAAGCTGAATGATTATCTATAATACAAACTTTATTAAACAATATTAAGGAACATATTTTTGAGCTCAGAGCAATCCACGGTAAAAAGCCACTTTTTTGTTTCTTTCAAAAATTTATGGGTTTCTTTTAAAATACGTATCCTACATGGCAGGGTAGGTAGGTAGAAGGGGCGGTTCTGTAAAAACAGAGACCCAATTAGCACAGTTGTGCCGTTTTGATACCACGGCTCATGCGACCTTAGATGTTGATGTGTGTTGGTGAGGACAATCTAGAGCTAGCCTGTGGAGTTTAAGAAGAGGGTTAGCTCATTTATGTTCCTACCCGAGATCTCCTCAAGTGAATTGTAAAAGGGTTTGCCTAATGCTTGATGTCTAGCCCTAGCTAGTGCTGGACAATTGCACATGTAGTGAATAATTGTTTCCTTTTCGGTGGCTATGTTGCAACTACGGCAGTGCGTATTATATGGGATACCTAGTTTGGCTGCGTTCTCTCCTACCGGCCAGTGTCTTTGCGCGTTCTGTTCAATAGGGCGGTTGTTTTGGTCTTGTTGTAGTTAGGCCACATCTTTCTGGATATGACGCAGTTCTTTAACCTGGACCATTTAAGGTTAGCTTTTCTAAGAAAGATTGAGGAGATGTTTGCCTTAATTGGTCCGAGCGGGGTGTGAACAAGTTTAGCAAGTGAGCATTGAAGGGCTGAACCTCACCTGGCCAGTTCGTCAGCATGTTCGTTGCCATCAACGTTGCTGTGGCCTGGAACCCAGACTAGGGTCACCATGCATTGGTCATCTAGCGAGGCCAGCTCCTGTCGGCATTCTAGTACTAATTTCGAGGAAATGGTTTCCGAGGCAATGGCTTTGATAGCAGCTTGGCTATCGATTAAAATAGCGATTCTTTGCCTTGGTAGTTTATTTGTGTGTGACTTGATTTGGCGACAGGCTTCGCGAATGGCGAGTACTTCCGCTTGAAAGACGCTGGCAGCGTCCGGGAGTCGATACGATCTTGCGATGTTCAGGGACTCTGAGAAAACACCCGCACCAACCCCACAGTCCATTTTTGACCCAACGGTGTAGACTGTTCGATCGAAGCCACTGGTCGCCTGTCCATCTTGCCAATCTTTTCTTGTAGGGAATTGTACATCGAAACGCTTTGTGAAGTTCAATGTGGGGATGATGTAGTCTGTTGGAGTCGATATGAGTTCTCCTGGTAGAGAATCTAGGATATTGCTGTGTCCATAGGGTTTCGCAGTCCAACACTTGGACTCTCTGAGTCTGATTGCGCTGTGCGCTGAGATGTTTGTGATATGTAGATCTAGGGGTAAAAGGTGTAGCAGGACTGTTAGAGTGTCTGACGGAGTTGACCGTAGGGCGCCTGTGGTGCCTATGCATGCTGCTCTTTGTACCTTATTTAGTTTGGTTGTGTTATAGGCTTTTTTAAGGGCCGGCCACCATACTATCGACCCGTAGGTAAGGATTGGGCGTACTATGGCTGTGTACATCCACAGGGTCAATTTTGGTTGCAGGCCCCATCTTTTGCCGAAGCTTCTGTTGCAGGCATAGATGGCTATACATGCTTTCTTTACTCGTTCGTCTATGTTTGGTTTCCAGTTAAGTTTAGGATCTAGAATAACTCCTAGGTACTTAGCACTGGAAGATAAGGAGAGTATCTGACCGTTTAATCGAGGAAGATTGAAGTCGGGTTTTTTGGTTTTAATCCTACATGGCAACTGATTGAAGAGCTTAGATGCTGAAACAGTATAAAAATTCGAAAAAATAGTTTTCTTTGAAGCCGGAACATTTACTAATGCCTGAGTATTAACTCTCAAATTAAAGATGCTCGAGTTTCTAAGAGTTATGCTATAGCCACTTCGCAAGAAGAACACGTTAAGCACTTTATAGACATATAGATGCTTCAGAGGCAAAATACGAAGTCTACAAAACAAAGGCCAGCTGCTCGCTGTCCTATTTTTCCTGCAGATAATTCTAACTATATGTTTTTTACCTACCACCAATAGTTCAAGAGTATTGAAATAGGCTCCTCCCCAACTTGAGATAACATATTGTAGCTTTGCATTCACGAGTCCATAGTAGATCATTACCAATACCTTTTCTGAGCAGTACGGTTTTAACATAAACATATTGCGAGTAACAGCCATCATGTACTTTTTTAACTCTGCTGTGTGAGCCTTCCAATTTAGGTTCTTATCCATTAAAAAGTTATCAACAGTTTCTATTTAAAAACAATTTTCAATGCAAGAAGCATTTTCGTCGAAGTTAACTTTGCCACAGAAATAATTAGAAAAACTATATTTAGCACACGCAGTTGAGTGAAAGAGAACATCGCAATCAATCAAATCATTAGCTTTTAAATTGCAGATCATAACCATCGTTTTTTCGCTAATTAAAAGTTCATGTTTTGCGAACCATTGTCTTAAGATTTGCAAGTCATGGTGGAGATTTATTACTGATTTGAATAAAGACTTATTAACAAATGTCAATGCCATATCATCTGCAAAAGCTGTAATGCTGCTGATATATGGTTGCTTAAATATGGAATTCACATAGATGAGGAACAAGAGTGGGCCTAAAACAGAGCCCTGCGGTACCCCGATGGTTATTTCCATCTCTTCACTAAGAATACCATCAAGCCTAACATTTTGCGATCTCCCTCTTAAGTATGACGCAAGCCGATCGTGTACCGAACCCCTAAAACCAGCTTTGTACAGTTTATCCAACAAAATGTTATGATTGACCATATCAAAAGCTTTGGTCATATCTATGAATAAGGTTATTGCGCTATTGCCATTATTAAAAGCATCATATGTTTCGCTACACAATTTTAATATGGCATCCTAGCTAAAATACTAATTTCGGTAGACGCAAAGAATTATAAACGGCTCGTTGTTTATATTGCAATTTATTTGCACAATATCAGCACTACTTAGATTTTGGGATTTAACTTCACATTGGTACGAAAGGGACTTTTTAATAAAAATTGCTACACCACCTGCGCTATAGGAATCATTACAGTTGCCATATGGTTCATTATAACATGGAATGCTGTAACTGGATAACTCATTGCTGTACAACCAAATTTCATCGTTTGCCCGATCCTGAAGAAAGGAGACCGTCTGAACTGCTCCAACTACAAAACATCGCATATAAGATCCCGTCTTATGTGAACGCGTAAAACCGATCGTCAACAACCTAATAGATCCTTATCAGTGCGGTTTCAGGCCCGGAAGTCCACCAATTCACACTGCGGCAGATCTTGGAAAAAAACCCACGAATATAAAATCGATACGCATCATATTTTCATCGATTTCAAAGTGGCATATGATAGCGTATATAGAGACGAGTTATACATTTGCGAATATTGAGATCGTGGCAGCGAAGATGGGTTTAGCGGTCAATGAAAAAAAATATATATATATACTGTCTATGTACGAAAAAGGACACCCAACATCGGCGTCTTGGACAGAACGCCACAATAGACAGATATAATTTTGAGGTAGTAAAGGACTTAGCCTACCTAGGCTCTATGGCGAGCTCCGCAAATGATACCAGTTGGGAGATCAAACGAAGAATTAGTCTTACCAATCGCTGTTTTTATGGGCTAAGAAGGCAATTGAATAACAAAACCCTATCTCGAACTACTAAGGTAACTCGTTATATGGCACTCATCATCCCAGTTCTACTATATGGCGCATAGGCATGGACTTTGACGAAATTTTATGAGGATGCCCTTATTTATTTTGAGAGAAAAGTTTTTCGAGTGATCTTTGATGCCGTAGACAGCGAATGGAGGAGAAGGTATAATGCCGAACTATACAGCCTATACAAGGACATCGTCTTAGCCAGAAGAGTTCACATACAGCGACTAAGATGTCTGGGTGATGTAGAGCGAGATTTGTTGGTTGAGGCCCAGGTCCACCCTGTAGCGCCACCTAAGTAAGTACTATAATTGAACCGATCATACTTTTCGAGCTTAGGTTTCGTTCAAAATCTGCCAATAATTCGCATAAATAGACTTAAATAAAGTTAGTACCAGGATAGCTCTTAATATGATATTTCCACGAAGAGTAATATCGCAGACGTCTGATTAGGTTAAGTTCGGTAGATATGTGCCTTGTGTGTGCCACTGCTCGCTTAGACCGACACGGGTCCATTATCCATTCTCAGAGGGTCTATCACCTGCGAAAGGTAAACCGCTGGTTTATAACCACCTAGATAGGAATATGCGATATGTACACCGATAAGCTCTGCATGAACTCCGATAACACAGTGTCCTGTGATTATACCAGGGATGACCCCCGTGCTGTTACGCCTTAGTCTAACCAGAATAGGTGACCTCATATCATCAGGCACAGAATTCTGGAAGTGACGCACGTTTCCAGATGCATCTATCGTCTGTGGGCTACGTTAGTAGCTTCATCTTACTTACTTGCTTAGGTGGCGCTACAGTTCGGGGTGAACCTGTGCCTCAACCAACAAGCCACTCCATTTAGCTCGGTCTTTAGCTAATTGCCTCCAGTTGCGCACTCCAAGTTGGTCGAGGTCCCCTTGAACTTGTGCGCGCCACCTACGGCGATGATTCCCTCTGCTGCGTCGTCCCTCGGGGTTAGGTTCGAAGACTCTGCGGACCGGAGCGTTGGTGTCCATTCGCTCCGCATGTCCTAGCCATCTCAGACATCCAATAGGCAGTTTTTTGACTAGGTCGATGTCGCTGAACAGCTCGTATAGTTCGTGATTGAATCTTCTCCAAAAACTGGCAACGCAAACGGGACCGAAAATCTTACGAAGAATTTTCCTCTCGAAGCGACCAAGGATATCTTCGTCCTCTTTTAATAAATTCCATGTTTCAGCACCATAAAGCAGGACTGGGATGATCAAGGTCTTATATAGAGTCTCCTTAGTTGTTCGAGATAGGGCTTTACTGTTGAATTGCCTTATAAGCCCAAAAAAACAGCGATTGGCAAGAGTTATTCTTCGATTGATTTCTGCGCTTCATTTCCAACGAGTTTATTTACACAGCTCCGCGAACTGAAGGGTCTGAGAGATGTATAACGCCGACCCCAATCTACCGAGCGCATCTGCTCTTTCATTACCCAGTCTGTCGATGGCACTGTGTTGCTTATCACTATGAAAGATCAGGTGGTTTGACTTCATAGATCCCTACAGACCAATTGACTTGAATTTCCCCAATCTGAGTTGTTAAGTCTCGTCAAGACAAATCTTCAAAACAACAATCTGATTTCATGAATAAGGATCTCCTGTCAAAGTTAATTTTGAATGGACCAAAGTTACTTGAGAATTAGGTTAAGGACGCAAAATGCTCGACACCTTTGATAGAATTCCATTGAAAGTCCAGCGAAATACGAACATTTGGAGTAATTTGCTTCATTTTTCATACGTGACTCCCGACGTAAAGGACTTAACTGCACCGCCATTAAGGACTCTGTATATAAGTGTCTTCCTCGAAAGTGCCTCCTTTCTCTTATTCTCAATCTTCTGTCACACAATTACCTCCTCGAGTATAAGTACTCTGTTCACATGGCACATCCACTAAAAAAAAAAAAAAACCATCTGCTAAGGACTTCTTAAAATACATTTCGGACCATACTTATCTTTCAAGTACCTTTTTCTCTCTCTGTTTTTGTATAGTCCTTATTACAGTGGAATAGATATTTAAAAGGATCACTATTGCCCAGGGGCCAATTTACGTCAATTAGGAAACTGCTTAAAGCAGGACATTCGACGTCGACATTAGCATTATCGAATCGCAAAATTTCTTTCTATTTCTTCCATTCCTCCCTAATGGTCAAGTAATAGACTGCGTATTATACTTTTTTTTTCTTTTTGTAAAACGAAAAGCAAAGAACGGTTATTGACTTCATTACCAATTCCAAAACCGAAAACAATCCCCAATTCCCCCCCTTCGCCATCAACGAAATATGAAAGCCTCTTAGGGATTCCATACACACGCCCTCATAGGATTTTTTTTTCTGTGCCAACGTGAAACAGGAAATAGAAAACAAAAAAAGAAACGACTCCCTGGGGTTTTTGCCCAGAATGTCAACCACACTCACACACACAAGCTCGTGTAAATATAGTCCCGGTCATACATTAATTGGAAGTCCTTTCGTATGAATATCCCTCCCTGCCGTGATACGAGTATGATACACATCATCCTTGAATCTGTATGACCCCCACCACACATATACAAATTTATATTAAATTTTCATATCCTGTCAGCCCATGAGCTCAATATGGTGGCCAGAGCTCAATAGCATTACTTATACTTTCCAACTCCGTTTTAGTGGACCATCATCATCGTCCTTTCTAATATACTAACTTTTTTTTTCCATTTCTTTACAGCACATGGTGCAGGCTGGTGTGGGCCCATTTCCAGGTGCCCCAACAGGATATCCACCGGCACCGACTAATGTCGGAGCTGCTGATAGCCTCTCGATGGCAGTGGCTGCTGTCAAAGCCGAACAAGTATCACAAATGAAGCCAGATGGTGCACCGCCGCCTGTGACTTCAGCTGCAGCAGCAGCACAGATTTATTTGCAGCAGAAAAAAGTGAGTAGTTTTTCCAAACTTTTTTTTTTTTTTTTTGTATACAGAGAGATACTTTTATTTTTCCTCTGAAGTTTGGGAATTTATTTTTTTTGTTCGTCCTGGAGAACAAAACTTTGTGTGTTGGTATTGGAAACTGGGGATAGTTTTATGTTTGTTTCCATACTCCTTTGCTCCTTCCTCGTTTAGTCAATTATTAATGAGCGAAGTAAACTGGGAAACAAAAAATATAAAAGGGAAGCTAAGATGCGTTCAGCGTCCATAGGATGTCTTTTTTATGTTTTATTTGGTTTTTACTTTTCTGTTTGTATTACCAATGAAAAAATAAAAAAAATAAAAATGCACAAAAACACTGCGCGCTAGAAAATGCATGCGAAGGGAGTTAGTTTTTATCATTATCCTTCCGTTGTTTGGTTTAATTTGAATATATAAATATTTGTTCTTTTGTCACTTGTATCTAAATGTATATGTAATGCAAAAAGCAAATAATATAATAAAATATAATCAGAGCAAAATATTTGTTTGGGTAAATTGAAGAGAATGTCCTTTTCTCTCACTTGGCTGTTGGTGTAAATATACAAAAATAATAATAAATTGTAAGAAAATGTAATAAGTTTATAAAAGCAAAAATTTTAAAAAATTGTTTATACTTTATTTTAACTTAAATTGAAGCTTTGAGATGGTTTTCTTTTATCTGTATGAATTCACTGCATGGAATTGAAAGAATTTAAAATTAATAAAAAATCAACAAAATTAGTTATGCTGTTTGAAGTGATATTGTTAGTATAGCGCTTTAATTAATTGGCAAGTATGAAATTAAAGATTTATTACGAGCCATTTTGTGTGAAGAAGAGGTTTGAGAAATAGGAAGGATAACGTTGGTGAGGGGTCCATTACGATGTTGGTTACTGAGGTAGCACCTAGCTTTCAACAGATATCTTACTCTTTGATCGCGTAAAGTGCGATAAATATCACAAGGCACGTAGTTCATTCATTATTCCCTTTGTGGCTCTTGACTTTTAAGAATTTCACCGACAACGTTTCCGAGGATTGATGGCTCGCAGAGCTTCAATTTCACCGAGATATGAGATACTTAAAGATGTGCAGCTGTCAAACTAGCAACTGCTCCTATGTTCTTTCCACAGCCTATGAGCACCGAGGCAAACTGCCGTACAGTACTTATTGTTCCTTTCATTTCTTTTGCAACTGTCTGGCTCTAGGTAGCGCCAGGCAGCGCACAATTAGCCAACCCTCTGGGTGGATTTAAAGACGTTTACTCCAATTCGCTTATCTCCAAGTTTTACATCAGGTAAGGTCACGTGAGTTGTGCTAGTCAAATGGCGCTGAAGCGTTAATTATGTTCTACATACCTACCTTATTGTAAACTTACAAATCTGTTTCATCTGTTTCAACAGTTAGCCATCGACAATAACATCAGCGAAAAATGGGGTTTCTAGAATGTCTGGTATTTAAAGCAACAGGACGCCATTGTATACAATATTAGACAGTAATGAACCTAGATCAGAGCCCTGTGGTACGCTGACGCTTACGATGTCATATATAGGCAGATAGTCATGAATTTGATGAGATACGTTGGTACTCACATGTCTCGGAGTTCTTATTAACAGTATTAAACATGTTCTTATTGTCAAAGGTCATTACTAAGCAGTAGTTTCTTCTCCTGGAACCCCCCTTCCGTGCTCTACATTCTACATATATGTAGCTGATCCTGCAGTTTCAACCTCCACTGTTGAGACAACCTTTTTTTTTAATATTAAATTGCGCCTAGAACTATGACTCTTTATGCAGTTACGTAACTGCACAACGTAAGTAAGAAGTATAGTTGTAGGCGTAGTGGTTTTGAAACTTCTATGATAATAATTTTCATTGCATAGTCAATGAGTGAACTAGTATCGGAGAGGTAATTTTTGGATTCCGTTTTTGATTCACAGTATTTTCTTTTAACACGTGTTTGAGAGCGTTAAACTCTGCCGTTTAAGAGACAACTGACTTCTTCAACCACGAGTTATATATATCGGCGAACATGTATGGGAGCCAATCCCAGTGCCTTTTTGAACCCCGATTCTCACAATTTCGAAAATGAGCAAAATGCATACCCTGCTTGTCTGAAATTCGTTGTGAGTCAACCGGTTCGGTTTATCCACCAGATTTTTCGCATTAAACCCGTGCGTAATTCGAAATCCACAATGAATTTCAAATCTATTCTCTAAACAGCTAAGTGGCTCTCAGAAGTGCTGAAGAAAATTGTTGTCATTTTCTAGTGAATACCAAGACAAGAAAGTCATACATAATCAGATTACAAACACCTTTACTGGCACCGATCTCATTTATCGATTTTCTTACACGACATGATCGACCCAAAGGGTATAACGTTAATAGCGTTAAAAACAGGACAACAAGACTTACGTGCCAGGGCATAGCTTCTCGCAACCACTCATGTTGTGTGCGTTATATTTTTCACACGAATGGAAGGGGCCTACAGTTTAGTGCCGTATCCGAACGGCGATTTGAGAAGCTTTTTCGTGACAGACGCTGACAGACGATGTTTGTCAGACGCTCACGAGAGGTGGGACCGGGAAAAACGTTTTTGGTGTTTTCTGGGATTCGAACTTGGAACCTCATGCGTAGTGATCCGTCACACTAACCACTTACGCCACGGCGCCCACGTTAATAGCGTTACGCTATCTCATAATGAAAGAACTGTCCGAAGGACTGTGACCTTTTCAGAAAAAAGGAAGTTTGTTGAGGTTTCTCAGCTCACGTCTCCTCAGTTTCAGCTCATTTCATTGTGCAATTGTGGATTGGATGCCACTGGCTGGTACTCCGAAGTAGGGTTTAGAGCCGACGAGTTGGCGTCTCTCCTCGTCGGACAGTTTACTCGTTCATTTCTATCAAAGCCTTCGTGTCCAGGGATCCATGTTATAAATAAATAACAACAAAATATTTGGCGCAACAGCTCGTTAAGTGCCTGCGCCTAGCTTCTCACAACCACTTGTGTTATGTGCGTTATATTTTTCACACGAATGAAAGGGACCTACAGTTTAGTGCCGTTACAACAATACTCTCCGATATTTATCAGACGTTCGCGAGAGGTAGGGCCGTGAAAAAACTTTTTTGGTGTTTTCTGGGATTCAAAATTGGAACCTCACGCGCAGTGGTCTGACACACTAAGCATTTGCGCCACGGCGCCCGCAAGGAGGTCGAGACAGTCTCTCACGAGTTTTGACCCTACCCTATAGGAATTAAAGGCCTTTAATATTGCCTAACGCTCCGAATAGATATAGATAAGGGTTCCGTAAGTGTTTCTCCGCAGGGCTTCCCGAATGCATATTTCTATTGCATGGACCTCTGCTTGGAAGACGGTTGACGATTTACCAAGCGCTGCGCTGAACGTTGTGACTGTAGACTCCATCTCCGATACTACAATTTTCTAATTTGGAATCATCTGTGTACCAGATTTGTGCGTTAGGTGGTGTGTCGACACATTTGTTTCTCCATCCTTGGCGGTCACCAATAACCACTGAAAAATCGAAACATCTTGAGCCTTTTATCTGGAATCTTGAAGTTTTGGTTATTTTGGATGTTTTCAAGAATGCTCAGATGGCCTGAAAAATCTAAGGGTTTTTCTGAGCACTCGGCGTAAGATTTTTCTCCACTATGAGGTGCAGCGGTATGAGATTAACCATTGTACCTTATACTGCGGTCGGACACGTTTTCATTGACCTGGTGATCACCACACAGGTTATTCGGTGCAGTCTATTCAACTGTTCCTTAGCTTTGATCTGTTGTGTTTCAGGCCACCTTACTAGAGAGGCGTAGGTGATCATTGGTTTGACAATTGTGCTGTACATTCAGTAGATCACCTTGGGTTTCAAGCCCCACTTTTGCCGTAAAGGCATTGGCATATGAACATTTCTTTAATTGCCTTGTTAATGTTGTTTCGGTGAGAGTTACAGTTAAGCTTTTTGTCCAGGATAATTCCAAGATATTTTGCTTGTCCTGCAGGGTTGATGGGGGTGTTTCCCAGTGAGATTTGCTTCAGATTGAGCGTACTGTTCTTAGTTTTTCTAGCGTTGAAGGTTCTGCATTATTTTGCAATCAGTTAGCTTTACCTGAAAAGGATGACAACTTTCAAAGAAGTACCCAAACTGAACGTGTGTCGCGTCGTTCGAAATAATGGACCCCTTTTGCCGCACAGATTATAAAATTCTTATCGGTCTTACGATTACGAAAGTCCTATCTTATCATTGAGAACTTACAATGTATCTTGACTACTGCAACGTAATCCATTTTGGTGACATTCCTCAAGAGTTTAATTCTATTATTTTAAGTCGTCACTCATATACTCGTATTTATTCGAAAATCAAAAACATCATCGAGCATGTGTGTGTTGAGTTGCACCACTGTTATCAGTGCCACTATAGCGTTGGGATCAATTGACAGTTCAGATTGCTTCTCTTTGCTTCAGTTTGTTATCGCTTGAAATTCGAAAAAATAAAATCGAAAACAAGTGAATCGTTTTGATTGTTACTTTCCTCCATAAATTTGTTTACTTTTTAAATTCTAATAAATTAGAAAGAGACATGAAATATTAATATAGTGCATGTAAACACCTAAAAATAGATCGAAGATTGTATAGCTAGCTACATCCAGATACTTGGTGTTGGGTCTCAAAGAAAAATCACATATTTTTTGTTCGAAAAAAAAAAACTTAAAAAGAAAACTCAATTGCAACTTCAGTGTTTGCCTTCCTTGGTATTCTGTTTAACAGGCTAGTCTCCAACAACAACAACAACAACAGCAGCAGCAGCAACAACAACATCACCACCAACAGCAGCAACAGCAACAACAGCAGCAACAATCAGTATCACAGTATAACAGTTCCACATCAGTTTTAGGAATCCCTCCACAGCAGCAATTGAATAATATTGCTGCCACCTCAACAGTGCCATCATCGGCCCAGCCCACCACATTAACTCTTCCGCTTTCGGTTGCCAATAGTATTACTAATGGAATTGATTCCCAGCAACAACAACAGTCGTCCAATGTGCAGCAGCAACTGCAACAGCAGCAGCAACAACAGCAGCAGCAACAACCGACTGTCAGCATAGTGAGTCCTTCCAAAACACAAGAATGATTTTAAAAAAAATAACTTAGCAAGCAACCAGAAACCGTTTGTCTTGTGTGGCCTGTACATTTTGTTCCTTGCAACGCATCTTTGTTGTTGTTTTCTCTTATTTTTATCCATTTTTGAAATAAAGTACTTCCTTCTTGAAGGACACTGCACATGTTGTTTGGTCGCGGGATTGTAATGTGCTTTAGAGTTGGACTTGTTTTTTTTTCTTTTTCTTTCTTTTTTTGTTCCTTTTCTGTTTTTCCTTCCTTATGTTTTTTTTCTTGCTTTCTTGTTTACAAAACTTGTCGCTGCAGTTTGTTTATCCTTGAGCGCATCATCATCCTTTTTTTGTATAAAAACTAGCAAAGACTTGCAAGATAATTTTTGACAAATGAATGTAGTTGTGTACGATAAATCGAAAAAGTTTGTGTTTTGAGATGAAGTCCATCACAAAAAAGGACATAGGATTTTGTTTTATGTTGTTTTTTTCTTTTATTTTTTTTTGTTGTATTTAAAAGTAATTTAAGGAATAAACAAACAAAAAATAAAAAGAAGCATGATGTATAAATTCAGAGATAACTTTAGAAAATTGTTTGCTCCTAAGAACGAGTTTTTTTTATTGGAAACAATAGCATGACACAAAAAACGAAAACTTTTGATCTTTCGATTTTGTTTTATTGGTTGAGGGATTTGTTTTGTTTCCTATGGTAATATTGTTTAATAAAGTTTTTGTAAAAAATATAAAATAAAATTGTTATACTTAGAGCAAAATATTATAAGCAATTGAAGCGCATGAAACAAAAAAAAAATGCTAAGGGCACTGCCAATATTATTATACAATTTTATGTTGTTTTTTACGCACAAAATTAAGTGGAAGAAATATGCAAATGGAAGTTATTGTGGGTATCTATAGATATTAATGTAAAGGTGTGTTCTATGTGTTGCAAAAGGGTATTAATAATAACAAAATTTCATCTACAAACACCAGGAAGTAAGTTAAAAGAGTCGGTATTTTGGTTTTTAGTATACAAAATGTTTTCCAAAGTTGTAATGTAATTTTAAAATATATTTTCATTTTACCTTACAAAATAGATATAGCAAAACAGTTCGAATTGCAGTCATGGTAAATAGTTTGCGCTCGATGGTACGGGTTTTGTGTAAACAAAAGAGAGGTTTTCAAGTTTGTCATATAAATGCTCAAAGCCTGTTTCCAAAAATTGACGAATTTCGTAATCTGTTTGAGGGATCTAACAGCGACGTCGTATGTGTCTCCGAATCGTGGTTAGCTAATCACGTCAACGATGAAGTGTGTTCTCCAACAGCATACAGGGTTTTTCGTTCTAATAGGAAAGGTTGGGTTGTGGAGTTGTGACAATTTTTGTGAGAGATTGTATAAGGTGTAGGCTGAAGTGTCAGTCGCAGGCTTCTTCTGAAGTGTTTTCAAATCGGTTAAACCCCAACCTAGGCGGCCGACAGCTATGGAATAAACTCCGCAGCATCGGTATCATGAAGTCCAAGTACAATCAATCCAATCGCAAATTTGTATCTGCAACCTCACAACCACAGAATTCTATGAGGGCTTCCTCTACTCTTTCAACCAGTGAAACTTTATCGTCTCCAACAGAGGCTCTTCGTTTGGGCTTCAGAACAGTCAGGCTGTGCTGAAGTGGTTGAAAGTCTCCTCTCAAACAAGTCCTCAGCTGTAGGACAGGACGAGATTAATCCCCTATAGTATAGCATTTACATATTCAATTACATTTTGACAACTGGGGAATATCATACATACATACATACATTTTCAATGGCCCGCTAATCCTTCATGAAGGTCGTGGGGGTAGAATGCTCAGGTGGACCCTCCATCCTTCTCGATCCTCCGCCATCGACTGCAACTCATCAGGAGGAATCCCTAGACGGCTCCAGGAGAGATGCCGGACTTGGTCCAACCATCTATTTCTAGGCCTACCGCGGGGTCGCCTACCTGATGCCACGGCCACCATGGCACGTCTTGGAAGCCGGTCTGGGGGCATACGCACTACGTGACCAAACCATCGAAGCATAGATCGTTCTGTTCGGAGAAGTAGCTGCTCAACGTTGAGCGCCTCGCGTACTCTGGTGTTGCGCACTCGATCCCTACGAGTTATTCCAACAACACCGCGAAGGAACCTCATTTCGGCAGCTTGTACCCGCAATCTTATTCTTTCGGTCACTACCCAAATTTCATGACCATAGGTGAGAGTTGGAACATACATATAACTGGTCGGTTGTGCTTCTACAGGGACGAAAACCGCACTGCTCATCCCCCAAACTGTCCTCAACCACACCTCTGGAACGCGTTTCTAGCACCTTAGCGAAGACTTTTCCAGGGAGACTTAAAAGAGATATACCTCTATAGTTTGCGCAATCTCTTTTGTCCCCTTTTTTAAAAAGAGGAACTATCACCCCCATTTGCCAATCACCAGGTGTTTCACGACATTCCCAGGCTACTTAAATGACACGCGAGAGCCATTGAACTCCCTCTTTACCTAAAGCCTTTAGCATTTCTGGCCGAATTTCATCCACACCAGCAGATACGCCAACCTTTAGCGCTTTGATCACCAAAGTTACTTCCTTTACCGTAGGACTACTTTCCGCCCAACTCTCTTCGGTGCCCTGTTCGGGATTGAGCAATTCTGAAAAGTGCTCGCTCCATCTGCGTAAGATGTCCTTCTCATTGGAAAGAAGTGTACCGTCTTTGGATTTAACTGCTTCAACGATATTCAACTTTTTTCCTCTGAGTCGGCGGACGGTCTGCCAGAACATCTTATTTGCAGATCTGTGGTCACGTTCCAATTGTTCGCCAAACTCCTTCCAAGACTGTTCTTTCGCTGTTTTTACAGCTAATTTGCAAGTTCTTCGCGCCTCAGTGTACCGATTTCGAGAATTGAAGTTCCCCAAGTGAATCCACACCGTAAAGGCTCTCTTCTTCTCTCTGATGGCTTCTTGAACTCCGGGCGTTTTAAACCAAGCAGTTCTTTTCTCACCACCAGCCGCCACACCAAGCCGCTTCACTCCACAAACATCATCCGCAGAGGCAATAACCGCTGTTGCAAACAGTTGCCATTCTTCCTCTACATTTGATGGAACAGTTGGAATTCGTTCAAACCTTTCAGATATTTGCCGTGCAAATGTCTCCCGTATATCATCGACCTGTAACCTCTCCCATCGTATGCGTGTACCCATCCTTGGTTTACGCTTTGGTAGGGGAGGCACTCTCTCGCCGGGGAATATCATGTACAATGGAAATCGGCAAAAAACCTTCCTATTCCCAAAGATTCTAAAGGTGACGAGTTTAGACCTACGTCAATTCTGCCATTTTTACTAAAAGTTTTTGAATGAATAGTACAAAATCAAATGAATTTACACCTTAACAACGGTAACGCAATCCGGTTTTCGGAAAAACCCCAGCTTAACCATGGCTTTAATAATTGTTACTGAACATTCACGTGAAGCTATCGAAGAAGAGAAGGTGACCTTTTTATTTCTGCTGGACTTTTCTAAGGCGTTTGATACTGTTTTCCACTCTCATTTGTGTGATAAGTTGTTTTTACTTTTTAAATGTTCCACTAGTGCCATCAAATTGATTCATTCCTTCTTATCGGGTAGGATGCAAGCTATTCAATTAGACAGTATTGAGTCGGATTTCCTAGCAGCTCTAAATGGTGTGCGCCAGGGATCTATTTTAGGTGGGCTTCTCTTTTTTTCTGTACGTAAATTACCTTTCATCCATTGTTAAACACTGCGCATTACATATGTATACTGATGACGTGCAAATGTACATGAGCTGTCTACTTGGGCTTATCGAGCATAGCGCTGCCTGCGGCAATGAGGACCTCGAGAATATTGTGCGTTGGTCACAGGCAAATGGTCTTTCGTTAAACCCTGAAAAAACCAAGTGCTTACTTGTCTCGAGGTATCCATTGGATCTTTCCTATTTTCCTTCCATAGTCTTAGACAATGCTCCTATATGTTGAAAGGGCTAAGACCTTGGAATGATTTTTGACCGCAGCCTGACTTGGGATAACTATATCAACGTCGTGATCGAAAAGACTCATGGTGTACTTAGAACTCTGTGGGCAACTCAGTCCTTTACTCTCGTTAAGACCCATATTATGCTGGCAAAAACCTTGGTCATACCAACACTATTCTATGGGTGCGAAATTGTTGGTAAGTGTAGCTTTACCTGTAAAGGAAGAATCTGTGTCACCTTTAACAATGCTATTAGGTACGCTTTCGGACTACGAAGGTATGACCATGTGTCAAGCTTTTCCAGACGCATTTTCGACATGACATTTGATAGTCTTCTGTGGGTGCCGTGGCGTAAGAGGTTAGTGTGTCGGATCACTGCGCGTGAGGTTCCATGTTCGAATCCCGGAAAATACCAAAAAGTTTTTTCACGGTCCTGGCACTTAAAGAGCTGTTGTGCCAAATATTTTTATTTAATTTTTTTTTTTGATGGTCTTCTACAGTGTCTCACCGTAACTTTTCTCTCACACTTCCTGCGAACACGACAACCCACAATTTCAAGGAAAATTAAATTTCGTTCAAAACATTTTTCAACAGAAAAAAGAGGCGGCTCAATTAATCAGCGTTTACACGCTGACTCAAGATAGGCGATTCTTTTATAAAACGCGTAGGCGCTTTTTGAGGCAAGCAATTTGACATTTACATTGACATTGACATTTTGTCGTTTCACTTTGTTCGAATTCGTACTTTGGTAAAGCGTTTATAACCTCCAACCAAATACAACGTCGTTGTATGGTGATGCCTATAAGTTTCTAACCCGCTCTCCGGTATAGGAGATACGGTTCGGCCAGAAAATCCTTAAAATATTTCGTAGGCACCGGCATACAAACGTCTGTATCTGCTTCCTGTTAGTGGCGCTCACGTTCCAAGTGCTGCGGCAATGCAACAACACGGAGTCCACATTGAAGCGGAACAGTCTTAATTTGGTGTCAAGACTGATTGCATTGTTTCGCCATATTTTAGACAATATCTCGAACGCGTATTTTGTTTTGACGAGCCTGTTGGCTATATCCAGTTCGGTACCTTCAGCGGTGGAGAAAATACTCTCAAGATACTGGAAATCCTCTAATCTCTCTGCCGGTTGCCCCGCAATGCTTATTTGAGCTGATGAGTTTGGTCGAAGGATAATAATTCTAGTTTTTGCTACATTACTCTTCAACTCGACGACGCTTGCCTTCCTCTCTACATCTGCTGTCATTTAGTGGAGGTTCATAATTCTGTGAGAGAGTAGGCGTACATGGTCAGCCAGTTTGCTCAAGGTATTTGAGTTGGGCTGTAAGAGTCCATCGTTTCCAGTTGACAAAGTAGCAGAAGTGTATCGATAATCACCAATAAAAATAGTATTGGCGAGAGAATTCAGACTTGTCGTACCCCTTGTCGCTTTAATAATAGCTATTAGTTTATTTTGAAAACCTCTCCAGCTCAAAACGACCCAAACAAATGCCCTATAGACACTGTCGGACACATTTTTGATATCGATGAACAGCAGAAGGTATTCAACACACTGTTCAATTGTGATGCACAGGGTGTTGATGTGGTCGACACAGGAGAATCTCGAGCGGAAACTGCCTGTTCGGCATTGAATGTGTCTTCCAGATGGTCGTTAATTGACTCCAGGATTATCTTAGCTGCAGTAGGTAGCATGCAGATACCCCTCCAGTTTTCGCATTGCATAAGATTCCCTTTTATAGGAACCTTGACTATCGGGTCCTTTCTTTACTCATCAAGACAGCTCTCAGCTCTTTCAACCAATGGAAATAACAGCCCTGTCGATGTTGTCGCGGGTGCATGCAAGAGCTTTGCGGATATGTTGTAGTACCGCCTAGTTCTTCTTTAGTGTTTTATCGTTTACTTTGTCAATGAAACCTTATTTTAAAAATTTCATCAATTTGTCGTTTAGACAAACGGTCGTTTAGACAAACGGTCGTTTAGACAAACGGTCGTTTAGACAAACGGTCGTTTAGACAAACGGTCGTTTAGACAAACGGTCGTTTAGACAAACGGTCGTTTAGACAAACGGTCGTTTAGACAAACGGTCGTTTAGACAAACGGTCGTTTAGACAAACGGTCGTTTAGACAAACGGTCGTTTAGACAAACGGTCGTTTAGACAGACGGTCGTTTAGACAAACGGTCGTTTAGACAAACGGTCGTTTGACAAGTTTTCGTTTAGACTAATTGTCGTTTAGACAAAGTGTCATTTAGACAAATTGTCGTTTAGACAAAGTGTCATTTAGACAAATTGTCATTTAGACAAATTGTCGTTCAGACAAATTGTCGTTTAGACAAATTGTCATTTAGGCAAATTGTCGTTTAGACAAATTGTCATTTAGACAAATTGTCGTTTAGACAAATTGTCATTTAGACAAATTGTCGTTTAGACAAATTGTCATTTAGACAAATTGTCGTTTAGACAAATTGTCATTTAGACAATTGTCGTTTAGACAAATTGTCATTTAGACAAATTGTCGTTTAGAGAAATTGTCGTTTAGACAAATTGTCGTTTAGAGAAATTGTCGTTTAGAGAAATTGTCGTTTAGACTAATTGTCGTTTAGACAAATTGTCGTTTAGACTAATTGTCGTTTAGACTAATTGTCGTTTAGACAGATTGTCGTTTAGACAAATAGTCATTTAGACAAATTGTCATTTAGACAAATTCTCATTTAGACAAATTGTCATTTAAACAAATTGTCGTTTAGACAAATTGGCGTTTAGACAAATTGTCGTTTAGACAAATTGTCGTTTAGACAAAGTGTCATTTAGACAAATTGTCGTTTAGACAAATTGTCGTTACGACAAATTGTCGTTTAGACTAATTGTCGTTAAGACAAATTGTCGTTTAGACTAATTGTCGTTTAGACAAATTGTCGTTTAGACAAATTGTCGTTTTGACAAATTGTCGTTTAGACTAATTGTCGTTTAGACAAATTGTCGTTTAGACAAATTGTCGTTTAGACAAATTGTCGTTTAGACAAATTGTCGTTTAGACAAATTGTCGTTTAGACAAATTGTCGTTTAGACAAATTGTCATTTAGACAAATTGTCATTTAAACAAATTGGCGTTTAGACAGATTGGGAAACTGAAGCTATTTAAACTTGAAAGGATAAAATACGTACGTGCACGATTATACTCTATTGCTATTCATCATGGATTGTAACGGTATATTATGGATTGTAATGATACTTAGCCTAAAGCCTTCCGGAAATCATCGTGTATGCATTAATAAAACCGCATTATAATTGACTCAGTAGTTTGAGAATTATTTGCTCACAGACAGAGCAAACAAAATTTATTTTTCATTTATAAGTGCAGTAGGCGTAGACTGACGTGTTTACTCAATGTCCAATATCCTTTACCCACTTACGTTATAATCCCGTTGTTTCGAACAATTGCACCAATAATGCATCCTCTTAAATAATTTAATCCTTTCCCGCGGACTCACACAAAATGTCGAAACAATTTCCCCATTGCCCTTCGTTTGCTCAAACAAACTGTTTGTTCATCAAAGAAACCCCATTCACCATTCAACGTTGAATTATTTAACCTTACTCACCGCCCCCAATCAAATCGAACACCATCGCTTCGCTACTGTTTTCATGTTACAGAGGAATAGGAAGAAAAACAAGACATCATCGTTCGTCGTCCTTTCCATTTAAACTTAAATCCCGCCAGCCAACCACACCCTTAAAAAAAATATGCGTATGTATACCGAGCCTTGCTCTAATCAACCACTCACTGGGTGGGCACTCAAAATCTCATATCTCATCGGCTTCGACTGGGGTGCGTAGGAATAGTAGTAGAACAACGGTATATCGCAAATCAATTCGCTTGAATTTGTCGTGTTTACGAATTTGTTGGGGAGGATTTTCGTCCTTCGTTGTTATTGCATACAGTGTATCGTATGAGATAAAATCGCAAGGACAACACATGGGCATGGAATGACGAATATATTCATTTTGTTTTCGTTGTGGATAAGCGGAACCGGATGTGATGGAAGGGAAGTCATATCATTGCTTGCTATTTTGTTGGTCTGCTCGTCCATTCATTTAATATTTATCCTGATTTTAAATTTTCAACAACATGGCATCCTTGAAACGCACTTCTACACCGTATGATGCCATGCTATCCGGTGATAGTGGAATGGAACTCCGCACAAAAGGTAAACACGATTCAAAAGAGAGACATAAACTCCGATTACCACTTATCCCGTGGGAGGGAGATTAAAGGTATGATGATGGTGTCTAAAAACCACAATGGCCGCAGTTGCAATTGAAAAATTCAACGCGTTTTCGATAATGCAATTCGCTTAAGGAGCTTACGTCCTTCTACTTACGTATTTCATTCCCCTGAATCGTGTTTTGTATTTATTTTTTCGCCTGTCTCTCGTTTTATTGAATATTAAACGATTTAATGTAGAATATGATTTGCGTAATAAATAATAAAAAATCCGAGACAAAAAAATATGAAATGTGGAAAATTTTATCGAGAGGAAACTGCCGGGACGGGATTTTATCCATTTTCATACCCCATACTATAGGGTATATTAAGTTTGACACGTCGTTTGTAGCAAAATGAAATAATATTAAACAGACCATCAACTATGCCTGCCCGTCCGTATATCAACAGTTTTTAGGCCTTAAATTTTGAGCTACCATGATAAAATGCATGTATTCTTTTTAGGATTCGAAGCAGTAAAAGTGAAAAAGCAGGATGAAGGTGTCTGCCCAGAGACACGCTCACGTTAAAAAAAAAAGTAGGCTTGTCCATATTTCAAAAATGTTTGCAACTAGGGGTCATAGAATGTTATCTCGAGAGAGAATACCTACTCATCTATAGGGATTGACTTTTTCTATCTAAAATTCGTCTATACAATGTGTATGGCCACGCCCACTTTTTTGGAGCTCTTTGTTTAAACAAAAATAAATTTCATATAATTTGTGAATTCTTGACGAAATTACTTCAAAGTACCGATGTTTCATTACCTAATGGTACACTACGCCAACTTATATAGGACTGGGTTAAGCGATGAGGTATAGGGTATCATCGGAATCATTTCAGGCTACAGCTTTTCTGTATGAAGTTTTTTCTCTTCTACTGTAGCCTTTTTCGCAAATGGATGAATAAAAAAAGAGAAGAAGAAATTTATGAATTATAACTTCAGCATCAGCTGCTGTGTATTTCCGAAAGCAACCTCATAAATTTTGCAAGCAGAGATTTTGCTGCCATCATACAATATTGCAAGTTCATTAAATATTTGTTTGGTTTCAAAAATGATTTTTTTGTTTCAGTAGAAACACCCGGCTGCGGGTGACGTATACATAATATTTTTAGAGCTGACTTTGCTCATTATGATGATGATGGTGAGTTTGAGGTGCAATTTGTTTATGGAACTAAAATAGCAGAGGCCAGGATAAACAATAACCTGGTGGTAATAATGGCCATGGTAGAGACAAATTCCGGATAATATTGGAGGGTATTCGATTCAATTAAATGCTCTTTATGGACATAATGCGTCAGGCAGTGTAATTAATGCTAAATTAGGGATTGAATAATATTCAATCTGAGTGTTTCATTTTTATTGACGGTAGTTGCGTGAAAGAGTTTTCATAGGTGATTTTTTAAGGTGGGAATTTTGGAATTACGCAACTTTTAAAACAAGCTGTATACACATAGGTTGAATTGTCTTAGGCACCATAAGAGAACACCGCAGCTGTTTAAAAATATTTAAGTGCCAGTCGTACTTAGTTACTGCACTGCTATCATTAACTCGTCTATTGGATCAGGAATACTTGTTCTTTTCCGAATTCCTTAGAATTGAATTCAGAGAAGATGAAGAAGATTAAAGGCGGACGTATTTATTTGACATCCTTCCACAACCTGGTGTACAAGTTGCAGTGTTCCAGAACGAATAATACCGAAATTAGAAGAAACCAATTTTGCTTCGACTTATGATTCAATAGGATATTACTATGAAAATTAAACTATTCATTCAGCTCTTATGTCCAAGTTCACTCTGTGTTTCCAAGAAATTTTAATTACGATAGATGTGATTTCCATTTGGCCTTTTAGTGCTTGAAAATTGATTTATTATTTCCTGAACGCGGAGCTCTTCCTTTCGTTTCAATATTTAATATCAAGTGTCAAGCCAACTCACATATTTCAAGAAAGAAACTTTTCTCGATTTCTTCTGCTGCTGTCAAGCCCCGTCTAAAAAAAAATTTCTCACTTCATCTGGGAACACTTGTCTTGTTGACATCGGTGACCTGGTGAACATTCACGTTAGGTTAGGTTAGGTTAGGTTTAAGGGGCTAGTTGCAACGAATGGGTGCAGCCTGCACTCGGATCTCAAAGGATCCATTGTGCTCCCATTCCTGACTGGAACACTGAAAAGACAGAAAAAGAAACAAAGTTACCAGAGTTCTGTGGTGTTGGAGCGGCCTCCTCGAAACCATCCTGACGAAGTTATGAATTTCAGAATGGCCGCCCAGATGATTGAAAAAGTACTCTCCTGTGAAAAGCGCCAAGTTTTGTCTGTTTTGAGTGAGGATGAGCTTCGTTTTCACCCTGTCGTGTTTTGTCTAGATGCTTCTGGAGACGCGGCACGATGGAAGCGCTCTCCATCTTTCGTCTGCTTGTCGTTTGAAATCAAGTGCTATGTTTGATTTAACAAATTTAAGGGGAGGAAGGACTGAGTTTGGACCATTGGCAGGTCTTGTTCTGATCCCTTTCTTGCCATTTCGTTCCCTGGAATTCCTTTGTGTCCTGGAACCCACCAGAGTGCAACATGGTAAACGTGTTAAGCTCCTCCTCCGAGTTTGCTACCGCAGATGAAATGGCTTTTATAGCAGCTTGACTATCTATGTAAATGGCAATCTCTTTTCTGGTATCAAGTTCGTAGAAAGTTTTCGTGGCGCCTCTGCTATTGCCAGACTTCCGCTTGGAACACACTGCCGTGGCTCGGAAGTCTTAGTGTTATTGCAATATCGGGTTCTGTTGAAATAGATGCCCGAACCCACTCCTTCGTTTGTTTTGGATCTGTCAGTGAAGACTGAGATACTATGCGCGTTGTTGGCCCCACCTTCTGTCTAGTATTCCCTTGAAATGATGACCGTTCTGGCGTTCAGGCTGACGGTAGTATGTGGTGGCGTCTAGCTGAGCCCACTTTGCAATAGTACTTCCGGACGCATGCAGAGGTTCTAGCTGTGCTTAAAGCTGCAAAAGTACTTGTGATGGGATCAATATTCCATCAATGGGATTAATGCCGCACAATGCTCAGGGCATTATGTGCGCAGAACCGTGTCAGATCATGGTAAGTACCTGGACACTGCGATATAGAGGGCAACGAAAATGTCGACGCGCTGATTAAAAAAGGAGCAGAGCTCCCACAAAGTAACAGTTACTAGTACTTACTACTTAGATCCTTTAACCCCTCGGGGGGCATAGGGCGTTAACCACGCCCGCGCTTCATCTTGTTCGGAGTTCTGCAACGCGTTTGAGCTGCCTCCAACTCATTCCTAAAGAGCTCGATTCCTCCTCAACTGTTCTGCACTCTGCCTAGGGCGTCCCGCTATTCTGTCTGCCTGGGTGGCCGGATTCCACTGCATGGCGTGTCTTCGCGCCGTAGGGTGTGTCCAATCCACTGCCACTTTCTCCTTCGTATAGTAATGCTTATAGGTTCTTGGCCCGTTTTCGTATAAAATTGTTCGTTGGGGATGCGGTTCGGCTAAAAAAATTCTCAAAATGATCCTTAAACATTTGTTTACAAAGACTTGCAGCTTGCGTGTGTTAATGTTGTCCACCTTCCAAGTACTGCACCCATAAAGCAGCACCGATTCTACGTTGGAGCGGAGCAGTCACAGCATAGTTCTTAAGCTGATTACATTGCTTCTCCAGATTTTGGATCGCATTCCGAACGCAGCTTTAGCCTTCCCGATTCTGCTGCACAAATCCAGTTCGGTGCCACCACGATTAGCCGAGACCACACTTCCTAAATAAAGAAAGTTATAAACTTTCTCGACTTCCTGTCCGGCAATGTTAAGTTGAACGCGGGTATTAGAAGTGCAGATGTGAAGATGTCATAGTCCAACGAATTCCATAATAAGCTTCCGTCAATGCTGCACGGAGTACATCGCTGATAACCACCAAGAACAATAGTGGCGACAGTATGCACCCTTGACGTACTCCACTTTGAACTTCAAAATCCTCCGACACCTTACCATTGTGTAAGATGTGACACTTAGCACCCTCGTATGTAGCTTTGATAATAGCTATAAGTTTTTCTGGGATGTCTCTCCTGTGCAAGGCCAACCAGGTAGCATCTCGATTCAAGCTGTCGAAAGCCTTCTTGAAGTCGATAAACAGCAAATGTAGCGGAGACCTATACTCAACGCATTGTTCGATTATGATCCGTAAGGTGTTTATGTGGTCGATGCAGGAGGATCCAGCACGAAAGCTTGCCTGTTCGACGACGAGAGTTGAATCTAAATGCTCATTGATTCGTTGCACAATTATTCTAGCTATTCTATTATTCTAGAACCCAAATACCTCTCCAGTTTCCGCATTCCGTCAAGTTTCCCTTTTTCGTAAGTTTAATGATCATCTGCATCTCCTTTTTCCACTCCTGTGAAAATTGTTCACTATCACAAGCTCTCCGTATTAGAGGGTGCAGCAGATCTGCCGATGTATTTGGCGCCGTTTGAAATAGTTCGGCAGGGATGCCATCAATACAATCAATTGGTTGCTGATGTTATTTCGGTGTTACTGGGAGGTACGGTGCGAATTCGGGAATTTGTTGCTTCGAACTGCATCGAAGTGGTTTAGCACTGTACAAAGTAACAGTTGGAGGCATAAAACCGCCAATATGCTTGGCTATGAGAACTATTCTCGATAGACATACTAACATGGCCGACATATGATGGTTGAACATAGAATGGCATAAGGTGTCTAAGGCCTTGTGATCAGTGCTATATCGCAAAAAATCTGGGGAGATAGCAAATCTTAGTAAATCAGGGTTAAGAAAAGCGATAGGGATACTCTCATTGTCTTCTGAGGCAGAATGATTAGGATTATTGAATACGGATGTACTGCAATGACCTGCGCGTCTCAGAGGATATGACATATTTACTCTGTAAATGCGAAAGCATTACCCAGAGTAAACTAAAGTACTTCTTTGACAACTTGGAAGAGATTTTTGATCTGGTATCAATAGCCAACGTGCACTATCTTAGACTGTCTAAAGCAGGGGCCCGCATTTTTTGATACTCCGCTGGCTTCTCTAAGTATAGCTAATATTTTTGATAAGAAGACTATCACCTCAGTGGATGGAAATAAATGTCCTTCTAGCTTTAAGTTGTGCTGTGGCCCATTTACCAAAGAATACTCACTTTTCACACCATCACTACTGTTTTGAAAAACAATCTGTGAATCAAATTGATCCTGAAATGATTGCCATCATTTTAAATCGTTGAATCATTGAAGACTGTGTTCGGTGTGATCTCTGAGATTTTAGGACAAAACAGAAATCCCAGGAAAATTGTAGTGTCCTGCTATACAGAACTAACATGATTTGCCTGATAAGTTTCGCAATGGAAGCCACTGCCACGTGATATTATAGTCTCATCTGAAATAGAATGGTGTCTCCCCATATTTGATTCGTTCAGTCCGATTAGTCAATCCCATCCCATTCAAAGACTCTTGCACCCCACTATAGCCCACTGTAGCTACAGTACTATCTCGACGACCTGACATCCCTCCGCGTACCCAGAAAGCTCTCACGTATATAAACCTAATTACGATTTTCATCAGAGAAATGCCCTCCAGCAGTGGCGGTAGTAGCAGCAGGAGATCCTTTTTGCCTAAATTCACTGCATATGCAGGATGAATTTCAAATAAGCATCTCTCATCTTTCCCGCCCGAGTTTGTCGCCGCGTCATCAATTCAGTCCGCCCTCCTGCATACTGCCCCCTAAGCTCTGGGAAAATTTTTGTTATTCTGCTGAGGGTATAATCATCAGATTAGCGTGAAAATGTCTCCGCAAAACACAAACTTGTGTTCTCCTATCCGAAAATCCTATTTTGGGAGCTTAAGCTGTGGTCTGTCCTCCTCCTTCTCTCATATTACTATACAAATTCACCGCTCGTTGTTTTGTGCTTGTATTATATTTGCCTACTATAAGCTCTGTGATGATAGGAGAGGAGTGCATGCCCTGCGAAACATGGAAATTCCTTATGACCAGAGGCGCACCGCGTCATACACACAGCCTTCTCTGTCGACGTATGCCTGGTCGCTCATAAATATATTTCGCTTGTCTGCCTCCTTGTTAGCATATTTTCGCCATTTTCCCTGTTCCACCAAATTAAACAGAAAATGCAGGGATAGGGCCAATTCAGCATCTAGCCGCCAAGTGTGATTGTAATCACCTTCCCCAGCCTCCTGTACATATTTATAAACACATCTTCCCATCGCGCCATGGTGTATCTTCCTGCTGCCTGCCCGCATATCCTTTTTCGGGGCGCAAATGGATTTTCTGTGCAGGATTTGCACACAAGATTCGGTTTAATTGAGTGTGTGCACATAATTCTTAGATATAATTTCGTGTCGTCGTCAGTGGGGTGCGTCTGGGGGGTGGGTGTGGTGGCGCTCTGTTTGCTATTTAGGAGACCAAGGTATTCCCGCAGGGCAGTACCGCCTCTGAACTTTTGTGGTGATTTGTAGGTGTAAAGGTTCATCGGTACAGGTGCTGAGGACTAAGTGATGGGCGGAGGTGGGCGGTGCGGCGAACCCCCAGAGTAATGGAGTTTTTCACTTTCGTTGTAAATTCTTTTGACAGCGCGCGTGTAATTAACTGGGATTACTTAATGTTTTGGAAAATTGTTGAATTTATTTTTTGCTTCAAAATGGAGGATTGAGTGCGGGTAAAACATGTGCGGGTAATTAAAAAGTCGTTGATGGCTTGCTGGAAGCTGAGTTGAAACTTTTCAATTGAAATATGTTTCCTCGTACAATGGAAACGCAATCAACGGCAGACGCGCGCTCGCTTTTTGTGTGAAATATGGCAGGCAGCGCACACAACGAAAATTTTCAGGTGCCGATATACTTAAGTAATATAATTTTAATTACCTATGTATACTCGTACATATGCGGAAGAGTTATACAGAATGGCTTTTGTTTAAAGGCAATAAGCAGAAAACAATTGCTTAAATGGTTAATGTTTAATTGGATTTTATTGTTCTACACAGGATCTGGCATGGAGTAGCTAATGGGATTTGTACTTGACGGGCTGTAGATATAGGACATTCATGTCGTATCCTACTTGCACTTGAATCCGTCCGACACGTCTCTATTGATTTGTACACTTAACCACAAGTTGATGGACCTTTACGATATGGCAAGCTCTCCAATAGATAACAAAGCATAATCTACAACAATCTGATCTACAACATCTGATCCATGGATGAGGACTTTATGGACGGAAGCAGGCAGATTATACCACGGGTACTCCTCGACCAGCAAATATGCGGTTTTCACAGCAAATTCTCTAAATTCGTTCTTATTGATATTATATCCCGATGAAAAACACTGTAGTATTGTGTAACAACAATCTATAAGCTCTTTTCTTAAACCTATAATTTGAGCTGATACAGCTGAGTTGTTAAAGAAGTTTCTGGCCTTGTTTTCGTCGTTCGACGTCCCACTTCCGCCACCTCGAGGCTTATCCACAACCAAACCTAATTTTTCTCTAAACTGAGCCTGAACATATTTTTTTCTTATTTGATAACATCTCATTTTCTTCGTTTGGTCTAACTTGCCATTTTTTAATATCTAGCCTATAAGAGAGATGAATAAAATATTCAGAAAAACGGATACATGAATGCATCGATAGATAATCCAAACTCAAAAGTATTTTCTGCAACCTTTTTATTTAAGGAAATGTCTATTTTATTCATCTCCTTGGGCGTAGCTCCACATATATAACACTTTCAAGAGGATGTTTCACTTAAGGCACTACACACTTTACCAGCTACCATAGTTAATTGCAGACAATGCTTGATTTTGTATTCGCGGTTATTTAAGTTACAAACTATAGGTTTCAAGTTACAAATTTTCTCCTTGAAATAAGCCTCTTCTTTTAAAAATTGAAAACGAATAGGCCTGCAATACCTGGTTGACGAAGGGCAAGGATTTTTCCATAAGATTGTGCCTTCTTTAGAAATATTGTTTTTCATAACAATTTGTAGCGGTACGTAAGATGTAAGAAATAGTCTGCTATCTTCTAATGAGGAATCCGAAAAACTTTGTTTATATTCACTATGGCCCGTACTACCATCGAATCCCCATTTCCCAATCAAAGTTACGTTATCTAATGAATCACCCGTAACACTATCTAAGACACTTATTTGAGGCTCGAGTATTCGAAAAGCTGTGTGATCCAATAGACTTTGCAACTCAATTTCTGCCGAAGTTTCCGTAATGATTTCGTATAATGGGTAACACTTTTTCTTGACCTTCACAATACTGTGGTATGATGATAAAATATTAAAAGATACTTTGGTATCGATGAATTTCTTGCTTAATAAATATTGATGTTTAGTCAAGTGGGCTTCTATGAAAATGGACAAAATTTCGTCCGTGTCTATTTTGCAAAAGGTGCATTTGAACTATTAGAAATGATGAGCATTGCAGTCATAGTTGACTCATCTGATTTTGACAACTCAGTCATTCTTCGACGTATTGAACGCTTGCTACACAGCGCGTAATCTTTTCTTTGGCGGCCGCACTACGTGACAAAACCAGATAGATAGATATATACCTTTCTTTATTCTGGTAAAGATTTAAGGGTATCAGTATCTTGTGTGCAACTTCTCGAGAAATTGTAGATTCAATCAGCTCTTCCCTAATTGCCAACATTTGTGATCTGCTGACCTACAGCAAATTCTTCAAGTGAGTGCATTTTATTTCACACCCTACAGGCTACCAGCTATCGCTTCTTGGTAATTACATTTATATGTTTCTAACTCATTCTGTCTCAAAGCTGTTATCTCGAGATACGGATTTGGCAGAGCACCTCTCGGAGGTTTCTGAAAATTAAAATATCTAGCATCTGGTGACAATTTTCTGGTGCTGAAACTTTGTAATAGGATTTCAAATTTCGAACCACCACCAGCAATACATCCAAGGTACTGAAAATTGTGTTGTCTTGGAAAGTTTATTTCTGGTCCTAGAAATCGTAGTTTTCTTCCTCGGACACTGGTTGTGTCCGCTCATAATACAACGTTCCATTCTCTTCTTAAACATAAAATTGAGGCATTTGAATGCGTCTAGAGTTGACCGCGTCTAGAGTTGAATGTTATTGAGACTCACCTGCCTCGAACCACATCATTTCATCTCAATCGACGGCTTGGGAAAGTGTCCTCCACTATGTAGATTATGTCGCCCGCTATGTGTGCAGTGACACCATGTTGTTGAAAGCACATGCTTGGGGCCCAATTCATCCCATTCGGGTATCAAAAGTCAAGTAACGTGGTTCTGTAGGCCTCGTTAGTGACAGTAATCACGCTATCAGCAGTGTTATGTAAAAATTAGGACCCGATTATTTTTGAAGGAAGTCGTTCTCTTCATGGTTGAGGCTTACAATGTGATGACTGTATTCCAGACGGCCTTGGCGGTTTTCGGACAGCAGCTGATCAACATCTTCAAGTCTTTCACTTGAATACGCTGCAGATACCGCTTGGAAATGCCCAATTGTGACCTAAAGTCTCGTTGATGTTTCTAGGCTCTCATCCGCATCTACTCCCTATCTCATAGTGAGCCTGTCTCTTCGAGCCGTGCGGTTGAGGGTCGAATTGTACGGCTAGTCAGTGCCAGGCAATGGGAATATTTTCCACTAAAATCACGTTATGTCCTCATCACTGATCAATTATGCCTCAAAATAGTCGACACAATTATTCCATGTTTTTGAGGACCATAGCGCTTTATTGTTCATCGTCTTGGTCTTCGTTTACTGCACCACATAGCACGGTGACAGGAAGCACAATATAGGGTCATAGAGAATTCATATAGGGTCATGACTTTTGCGCCACCTTGTACTAAACATTTTAATCTGAGAAATTTGATGTTTTGTAGGCTTAGTGCTCGCATTTCAAAAATCAATCTTTGTCCATTTATAACCAAAGAATACAGTTGCCACAGTGACCAACAAAAACTTAAGCCTGCATTGACTTCCAAACTTGGTCAGTTTGCTACTGCACAGTGCGACCCTCTTTGGACAGAATGAAGCCGGCACCAACACACTTAGACCAATAACAGGTCCATTGTGATACCACATGGATTATGGCAAAATTTCTCCAGTCCTACCCGAAGAACGAATTGGAGCTTCTGCTGAAGAGTAGGAGACTTCTAATATCTTTTTTTTTTATCAGATCACCTAGATCGTTATAGTAGAATAGAAACTTCCTAAGTGAAGTTTTTTTTTTTTTTTTATGGGAGAAAGCAGGGCAGGCAGGAAGGTGGGGAACAGTTTCCTCGTCCTCTTCGTTAATACAACGTCTACAGAAATCTTTTGAGTGCATACCACGCCTTGTTGCATGCTTGGCTATTAGACAGTGAAGTCCTAATATAAAATCTGTAGAGAGAAATCAAATGGTTAGAGCGTTTCAGATCCAGTTTTGATCAAATCTGTTTTGTCGCTAAATACGTTGTATCAACTGTCTACCTAAGATTTGTTCTCTCAACTTTACCCAAGGCAGATTTTCCTTTCCTTTCATTGTTCCATGTCTGGCGAGTACATCAATCTTACATTTCCCTGAATGGAATATCTATATGCCCCAGCACCCAACAAAGATGAATATTAAACAGTTCCTCCATCTATCAGAGACAATCGGCAATCTAAAGCTACTTTTGAATTTAGAGAAAAGGATTCCAACGACTTAATTGCTGCTTTGCTGTCCGAAAAGGTGCGGATATCTTTAGTGGATATTAAGTTTTTCGCAAAGGTAAGACTTCTTTAATCGCTATTACTTCCGCCCGAAACACGCAACATTGATTTGAAAGACGGAACGAGAGACTGAGATTAAGCCTACCTCCGAGTTTTTGATCAGTCGGTTGAATTTGAGAGTGGAGTAGTCTTTGTTTTCAGAAAAGATTTTGAAATTATTCAGAGTGGTGACGTGGGTAAATTCTTCACTGGACCACTGTGAGATTACGAGTAGCTTAAAGCGAACGGCTGCACTAGCTACAATTTGCCTACCAAAACTGTCACTTAAGGTTTTGAGATTGAACTCTTAACATGATCACTTCAGATTTTAAACATACTTATCCTGCTCTATAGTCATCTGAATTTAGAAGTAACGTGCTCTAGAACACTTGTGTGTGTGTGAGAATTAAATATATCGACAGGTGAACATCAACTTTTTGATGCTGAAAAGCACGTAATCCGTCACTGAAAAGATGACAAGTATTCGGCATTAAAGATAGTTCTTTAAACTCCTAACGATAACTGGAAGAATCCTGAACTTTCTAATACTCTAACCACATTGCAAGGTTCCATTCCATTTCGAACAACAAAGTTTCTAGATGGTCTTTATTGAGTCTCCTTCAAAACAGCTTTTGTACATTTTCAGTTCTTAAAGCAAATACCCCAACATCTCATGTTCACGTGTAGAACTCATCTATAACACGCCAGCCATTCCATTTTACCCTCAATGTAAAATTAGTTTGCCCCCTCTAAGGATCCAAACCAGGAAACATCATTTTCCTGTTCTCAAAAATAAAAGAAAGAAATCCGCATGCAAAAAAGCAAAACCGCACCTAGTACCAAAAGAACCTTCAAAGTCTCTTGACATGAGAGAATCAATATTGAACACAAAGTTTCCCTCATTCAATTTCAATTTTGTGTGTGTTGTGTGTCCTGCCCTGTGCCAAAAAAGTGGGCTAAGAAAAAATAAAACAGAATTCCTTGCATTTAATTTCATTCGTAATGCAGAGTAGAACGACGACTACGAGCTCTAGAATTTCAATTTAAAGTTGAGCAACTACATTCCAAAGTGCCACTGACTAGCTGTGGCGGAATACCCAAGGAATGCATGTGTCTGCCTGGTATCCTTGTTCTGGGAACCTATCCTCGTCCTCCGTAACCACACCGGACCAGGTCTTGTGCTTGAATTAATAATTATTTCCGAGAATTACTTTAAGTTTAAGGAAATATTTTCGGGGCCACAAAAGTTGCCCCCATTTCTCTGAGGAAATTACGGTTGACTAAACAGTTTCTAAATTACAAAACTCAAAATATCCTGAGGCTGCAGCAATTTGGTATAATTGCTTTACTTAAACAGGATCAAGAGGAAAAAAACAAAAACATCTCAGTAGCAATCCAACCTGTGAATTTAAATTTCCCACTGACCTTTCACCTTCTCCGTCTCTGTTTGGATTAAGTCTTAGAATTTGTCCTAAGCAAAGTAATAATCCTGTTGCTTAGGACTCAGCAGTTACCCCTCTGTTGCCTTCAGAAGGACACACGACACACTCAGTGTAAACCTTTGGCACCAATTGGAATATGTAATTGGAACTCTCTGTATGAGACTACAAAAGAGACGACTTGTATTCTAATATTTGTTTGCTCCCTCATCTATTGTATCCATTGGTTTGCTAGGATACAGAACGCATTTCTTACGGGAATAATAGATTATACGGCTTTGTCCAAAAATACCCATATAAATCCAATTGAATGAGGGATGTGTTGGTCCTATGACTCAATTTCAAGATTTCCTTACGACTTGTGTGACATGATTGCAATTTAAAAGCTTGTTATCTAGGATGTGGGGGCGGCATATCGTCCTGACACACACACACAAAGGAAAGGGGTTCGACAAAATCAAATATTACGTATTATTCTCTTTGATCGGCAAACATATTGACCTTTCGAGAATAAACGAGCCATCACAATGGATACAGGGGATGATGTATGCTCAAGAAGGAGGCTAGGTGCTGTGCAAAATCAAAACTTTGAAGTAGGTACATAGTAGCAATCCCAAGACACCTTGGCAATTGAGAGAAAAAAAAACGCTTTTCCTCACATTGCAGACAGAGATGGGGGGGGGAAGAAAAATGTTTACTTTTAATTTGAAGGAAAAAATTATTTCGTATTCTCGAGTGATTTTTCCGGAAAGGAAGAAGAAAATTATGTTTCAATGGGTCTTCTGGGGTAAGTGAGGCAACGAGATAGGTCCTCTTTCATTTATATTTACTTACAGGATGAATTATTTCTATCTCTAAGGATGATGGTGCGCAATTAAATTAAATGGATTGAGTGAGCCATGAAGCGAAATAGTTAGAAGGCAAATAAACCACCCCGGCTATGGTACTTAAAAAATTATAACCTCTAAAAGATACATGCAGCTATCAGGGCTTTGACAGACGTCAAGTGGCTGTTTGAAAGTCATATAAAATTGTTACCCTTGGGCAACACATTTTGAGTGATAAGGGACTTAAAGTGTGTCACAAGTTATTTTAAAGATTTTATTAGATATTCGTGTCGTAAATTTAAAAGTAACTGTGGTTTTCAGTGCGTGAGTGTTACTTAGAATTTGTTGACATAGGACGATATGGTAACTGTTTTGAATGATCGCAATCCTTCTAAAATTGGCATCCCATGTCAAGTTAATGGTTTTGTATGAGGGTAACTCTTCAAATTGGCATGTTATTCAAAATTCAATTTCATTGCTCCTAATTTGCCGAAGATTCACTGTGAAGTCAACCAGCGAATTAAATTTACAATATTCGTATTAATACTTTTTGCGAAGGTATGGGATCGTCGAACAGAATAGAATGTCGTTTATTTCGACTGCGCTTAATTGCCCTGTAGACGATTTTTCAACGACATCTTTGATTTCCCCGCTTCTTTCTCTGCTCAACCTACTAAAGCTGAACACTATGAGGAAGTACAACCATAGATGGGAAATTGGCTCAACGTGTCACATTTCGAGGCAGATCTGGCCTAAGCTGGATCAGAAACGTAGTGCCGAGTTGGTTAAGCTAAAGCGATTACAGATCAGCTGCGATGTCGGTGTCATCGCTGGGCACTGTCTAATAGGCCAACATTCCAAAAAACTTGGCGTCTTTTCCAACGACTTCTGCAGGAGCTGTAGGGGCGAGGGGGAGGTGGAAACCCTCATTCACCTCCTATGCACATGTCCTGCTCTATCACGTAAAAGAATGCTCCATCTAGGGGCTCCCTTCCTTGATGATCTCAGCGATTTGGGGTCCTTAGGCGTTATGAACATCCATCGCTTCATCAAAAGCTCTGGTTGGTTTTATTGGTCACTGAGTGGCCGAATGATAGATCCTTGGCATCACAATGGACCTTTGCTGGTCTAAGTGTGTTTGCATCGTCGTGCAGTCAGCAATCTTCTATAAGTGGGTTAATACTTGGAAATAGTACCAAATTAGTAGCGCAGATAGCTCAAACCTACTTCCACAAAACATTTCGGTACCATCTCCCTTTGACATAATACTTGAAAAAAAAAAATATACATATCACCCAGATGATTGAAAAAGTACTCTCCGGGGGCCGTTTTACTGGTAATAGAGAGACTAGTGCGCTTGCATAAGAAGTGGTCCTTATCCTCTTCTGCGTCTGTGTTACCGCAGCGCAGATAGCTCAAACCTACTTCCACAAAACATCTCGGTACAATCTCTCGAATCTTGACATAATACCGACGACTCAAAAAAAAAAAATATCGAATATTTTTCAGAGATGCACATCACTGATACTTGTACCATTGCGTCATGCAAAATTAGCGCAGTAGTGTAAGCGAAAATTTCAACCTGAATTGCTTTCCGATCATGTATGCTTACCTACATATGTACATACATCGATGAACCCTCTTAAAGTAAACATCGATGGCCGAAGTAACGCAAAACTCATTGCGCTAACACAGTACACTGACGAGGTAGATTGCACTGGAGTAAGTGTGTCAGAGCACACATTTTTTGTGCACTACCCATGTCTAGTGAGAATCATTGCTGACTCTGCCTCTATATTGTAATAGTAGGCACAAGCTACATCCTTCAGAATCTCCAAGGCATGAAAAAAGCGTTAGGTACCTTACTCACATTGATCATAAGCACCTGACGATCATCAGTTTGGAGGTTTACCGCAAGCTAGAGCAAATGGTTCTTATTACTTTGAAACTAGTCTCCGATGGGATGTTCACACGGACGACGCGCATAACCGAGCCAATCGACAAGTCACTGGAAAATAAAAGATGGCCTTTAGCTGAGGTTTCCAAGATAAGCGTCAACACTAAAACTGTTTCTACGTGATTATGCCAGTAAATCTTTCTTTGTACTTGGGTTATGTGAATGTATCGGTTACCAAAGTCTGCAGTCTATGAAGGAAATCAGTGCAGACCTGAATTGGAACAACAAGTTACACTTCCAAACTCTGTTCAAACCCCTCCTCCAAAAGGAAATGTATTTTAAAAGCCAAGTCGTTGATAAAAGGCTTCGTAAAAAAAAAACTTAAAATCTTATCTCGATTTACTCGGCAGGACACGAAAACTTGTAATTTCCTCTTCTCCTCGTATTTTGAAACACAAATGGACCCTTAACAGCACAACTTTATCTACTCTTCCACTACTCTTGTAGATTTTACCGAACGACAAAACATTCGAATGCTAAACACGTAGAAGAGTTCATACACAACACCTAAATATTCAAATCTAATTCAATCCCAGTACCTTCTACAAACAAAAGTTTCACTGAAATTTCAATTCCGACATCTCCGCAGTGATAGAGCACCTCCAGAGTAAAACCAAATATGCACTCCTTTCCATCTAATTAACTTCTTACACACATTACGTCTGCAACAACCTCGCTCTGCAAACATAATTACCAACCGAGCAAACACTAATGCGGCTTGTTACACTTATGCGCTTTGCTGCTTCCCATGAAGAAGTTAATTTCATGTTATTCCGTTTCCTGTTGTATCCTCGAAGGTATCCTCCCTCTCTTTGTGGCAATAAAATCCCTGAATAATTGACAGAATCCATTCTAATATTCACCTGTTTTGTCGTTTCTTTTATTCTTTTCGTATTCACATGTCTGTACCGTGTATCATTGTATAGATTGAACTAAGGATAAACTCAATGAAAATAATAGAGTCCTCCTTTGTCCACACATACAAAAACACCAGAGTTAATGACACCAGAACAGTGGCTAGCTGGGTCTTTATGGTATTTTCATTGCCCACCCAATCAATAATAGCAATTTGTTGGAAGGATATCTCGCTCCTTCGAACGTGGTGGGTTAGTCCACTTTCACTGTGTGAATTCGTTGTAAGGATATTTCATTAAAAAAAACATCAATATTAGCACAGGAGTAGCACTCAGCTGATGCTACACTAAGAATATGGTAGAAAGGACAATGGAAATGAAAACAAAAGGACATTGGTTTAATTTTTTATTTTTATTTTTTTGTTCTATGTGTTTTTGTGTTCTGCAAACATTTCACCCAACTAAATCCAAGAGGAAATTCGATAAAGGACTTCATTTATTTTACCTTCCAAAAAAGAACAGGGAATAATGCAGAGCAAGGGAGGCAGCAAAAAGGACCAATAACTTGATTAATTCTTATTCCAAACACGTTTCAAGGCATTTTGCTTCAATGCGGTTTTTCGTTGTTCATCCTTTGTTGAACTTCAAATATCACATGGAATTTCCTTCTTCTCTCGTTTTTTTTTATTTTTTTTCCTGGCACAGGTTGTCCGAAGTTGGTTTGTCCTTTTTTTGCGGAGCCTTCATCGGCATGTTCGAACAACTGTTAAATAATTCTATATCCGATAATTTTTCTTGCATTGTAAGCAAAAGGTGTGTCAATGGGATTTGTCGTCTGGACAAAGAAAATAAACGTCAAATTAGGCAAGACGTAATAAAGTTGGTTGGTGATGGAGGAAAATTACTGGAAAACATTTCGAAAACAGCCTTTTCGAGTTTGGGGTTTGTGAAATTCTTTATATCGAAAAAATAATTGATTGAGGGCTCCTTTATATCACACAGGGTCTGGTCAACCTCTTTGAATATTTTTCTGCTTCAGATTGGGTTGATGAGAGTCCTGTGAATTTTTTTCGAAATACTGATGACATGGAAAAAAATTAATAAATTGAAGTAAACTGGGTGAAATTGGTATTATATTATTGAGTGATCCTTTATCACTGAACTTCGGAGTTCATCTAAACCTGAACTTAATCAATAGTCTTTCTTTACATTTTGTCATTTGGGTTAACTCAATTAGAGTTTTTCAAAGTTTTCGAAACCATTCATCAGATTCAAATTCCCATCGCTCCTTCGATATCAAAGCACATTCCTCCTAAAATCTCCCAATTAGCTCCTCTTCGGTGGAGATTTGACGACATTTTAAGGTACATTTGAACGTAGGAGCAGAAATTGAAGCCATAATGGGTTAGACATGGGATGTGGAGGGTATTTTGAAGACCCATCAATTGAGGAAGACAACGTTCCGTATAACATTTGGCAGTAACCATCCATTAATGATCAAGCAAAACTTCCGTCACTAAACGTAACGATGCGGAACATTCCATAACCATACTTTATTCTGGGACTTTGTTGGAACGCCGTAATATTAAAACAACAGTTGAAATAGAGTCCGTAAATTTCCCGCACGCTCCGCGTGCTCTACAGTCCTTTTATTCGACCGTCAGGGCATGAGAGTATAAGCATCCTTACTTTGAAATGATCCGACATAACTCGATGTAAACTAGATACAGGCTCAAGACATTCTTCTGCCGATGGTAAGGTTAGGTTAGGTTAGTGCAGCTGCCTGTACACTTAGGCCAGTAAAGGTCCATTATGATACCATGGATCTCTCCATTTGGCTTTCAATAAAGTGAAAGATGTTCAAGACGCCTGAGGATGTTAGTTCACCGAGGTCATCAAAGAAAGGAACTCCTAAAAGGAGTATTCAGTACCGGACATGTGCTTGGAGGTAGAGGATTATTTCCTCCTCCAGGAGAAGTCGTTGGAAAAGAAGCCCAACGTTTTAGCATGTTGGCTTATCAGACAGTGTCCAGTGAGAACACCGATAACGTAACTGATCTGTGATCGTTTTAGTAAAACCAGCCCGGCACTGCGTTTTTTATCAAGCCTTGACCAGATCTGTCTTGAAATATGACACCTTGAACATTTTCCCACCTGTGGTTGGTTTTGCTAACAGCGTCCAGCTTTAGTAGATTTTTACATGCAGTTGACGACCTCGCCAGACAGGGTACCACTCTAAGGATTTTGCCTGAAAGGCAAGCCCTGGGTATGCCCCTCGCTACATGTAAGTATCTACTAAAGCTATTAGCACGACCAACCTCAGATTGGTAAACGGCTCAACGTGTCACATTTCGAGACAGATCTGGCCTAAGTTGGATCGAAAACGGAGTGCCGATCTGATCAAGTTAAAGCGTACATAAATCAGCTGCGTTGTCGGTGTTCTCACTGGACACTGTCTTATAGGCCAACACGCCAAAAGACTTGGTCTCTTCTCCGACGACTTCTGCAGAAGCTGTAGGGACGAGGAGGAGGAGGAAACCATCCTTCACCTCCTATGCACATGTCCAGCCCTGTCGCATAAAAGAATGCTCCATCTAGGGTCCCCTTTCCTTGAAGACCTCTGCTATCTGGCGTCCTTGGACGTCATGAGCATCTATCGCTTTGTCAAGAGCTCCGGTTGGTTTTGTTAGTCCCTGAGTGGCCTAATGGTTTGATCCATGGTATCACAAAGGACCTTCACTGGTCTAAGTGTGTCTGCACTCTCGTGGGGACAGCCAACCTAACCTACATGTAGCGAGGGGCATACCCCGAGTCCGCCATTTCGGCAGTATTCTTAGAGTCGTATCCTTTCTGGCGAGCTCGTCAGTCTTGCATATACCCGGAATATCTTTGTAGTCTGGCACCCAGCAGTTTAATGCGTGCTTCGAAGTGGAAGAGCATGATTCGAGGAACTTGTTTGTCGCTTGACTGTCAATGAAAATGTTAATATCTCTAACAGATATTCCATTACATTTAAACCTTTTACCGATTGGTCATTCTTGTTTCTGTGACCATTTTGACCTATTTTCTAGCCACCGTTTCAAGGGTTGTTTGGACGACTGGAATGAGGTTGGTCCTTCAGGTCAAACCGCTCCTTCAGCTCTAGATCATGGAAAAACTCTTGAGCGCTCTTGAGGTTAAACAAACAAAAAAAGCAACTAGCTATCGGATCACCAAAGGCATTCCGAAACTCTTCTCCTAATTAACACCAGTATCCTCTATAAGGCCAAATGATTAGTTTTAAAATGTCTTGAGATACTTTTCTGCTACAAATCTGAAAGGCTAGATGGCGCTACAGTCCCGGTACATTCCTAGTGGATCAGTACCTGAACTAGCAAGCTCCTCCAGCCGGTTTAGTCATTATCCAACTGCCTCTATTGCGCAAACCAAGTTGATTTAAATCTCCTTCCAGTTATTCCTGCCACCTAAAGTGAGACCTTCCTGTACCGCGTCGTTCCTCTGGGGTCGATTCGAAGTCTTTCCGGGTCGGAGCGTTGATGCCCAAGTCATCTCAGTCGCAAGTATATTGTAGAAGGGCTCACTCTAAGCATTTTGATATATCTGTGACCACAAGGCATAACAGCATAAGTGCTTTTTCACATTCATTCATATTCACAAACGTATTTAAAGTTGTGTTTATTGTCTCATTTCCCTATCCTTAGCTCAGTAACCGCTGTAGATAATGAATTCCAGACATACCGAGTCACTGTTTCAGCGTTACCTGAGAGAAGATTATATGAAAAATATTATAAACAAAAAAAATATATGATACTTATGTTGTTATACCTTGCGGCCACAGATATATGCGTAAAGGTTCGACTCGTCCATTTTTGGACATGTAACCCCCAAAGTTTTTATACCAGAAGCACTTTAAACCCGCCTAGAATTATGCAATCATTTTGGTTTTACAGTTTTAACAATTCTATTATATTTTGCCCGCTTCAGCCATTTCAAGTTGAGGTGGATGGACTCGGTTCACTCACAGTCAGGAACTAAAATGTGAACCGAATGTTCTTTTTAAACGCAGGAACGCTCCTTCCAAAATCCATCGGAATTAAACTACTTATGTAAATCGAAAAACAAAAATTTGTGCATACTTTTCTAGTAAAACCTCCCCTCAAGTTTGCAAGCACTTATCATGGAACTACCAACTTTTTCAAGTAATAAAATTAAGTGATGCGATCACCACCTAGAATTAGCACATACTCTTACCTGTTTCATTAAAAGAGGTATACTCTTAGGCATAAAATAATATTGCAAACATTTAAATGACAGTATTCCGGAGGACGAAATTACACTTTGGTTTTCTTTTTAACGTTCTAATGCGTCTCGTAAAATCGCTTAAAGTTTTTTTTTTTTTTAAATCCTCTTAGATTATTGGTCATTCCATTCGAAATTTTCCACTTCACCAAGCATAAGAACTTTTTGAAGGATTTTCTCCCCTCATTAATGGACTCATATACTTTAACGAAGAGAGGCAATGAAGCGAAGCGGACACCAAATTGCAAAGTGTCAGCAATCTTAACTGTTTTCGAAATTCTATTCTGAATAAATAAGGTTATGGTTCATCCATTATCCAGCATTGAATTTCCATCATCAACTTTCGAAAAAGCCATCGCAATCAATTCTTTGTCATAAAATTCAATTCAACAGGACGACGACGAGAGAAGGAATCTTTCTTTTTATAGTTTTCTTCTCTACTGCGACATTCCACACAGGAAATTTGTCTCATCGCTGCTGAGTGGATTAGTTTAATAAAGTGCATAATTTTCTCTACCGACGTCATTTTGCTAAGGACTTGCGTTTCATCGTTGCGCGCACTACTTCCACTAGAATAACTATCGTCTAAAGGTGAAGTTTCGCAACTAGATGGGAGTGGGAGAAATAATCAAAAGAGACAGTTGAGCTGATGTTCTTTTCCTCTTAAGTTCTTCTATAATATACTTTTTTTTTCAATTCATTTAATGGATATCTCTTAAACATAACCACAGGGATACGCTGCTCGCGTAGATAGAGTACGACTATCGCAAGCAATTGTGTCAAGGTGTATATAGCTCGTTCTCTTGGCTCCTACGTGATGTCCTTTGCAAATTTTCACTCACAATAAAACCATAAATTTTACGCGAAAAATTGAGACCGGATAGGTTGGCAGTCAGGACGAATAAGAATGCATTTAATTCAGTGGACATGATGAAGGAAGAGGAAAAAAAATGTTAATGGCACAGCAAATGTGGATCAAGTGTCAGTTTTGTGTAGCATAACATAACACATGAAATGGGCCACTTTAGGTCTAACCCCAGAGTCAAGCTGTAAAGTGCGTCACGTTTTTTGGTTGCATAATTCTACACTTTGCGCCCACAAGCACTATATCCTGTGAGAGAGAGAGAGCAAGGATTTTTATTTTTAATTTCCAAAGTAGATTCCATCCATCCGCCTGCCTCCTTGAACCAAACAAGCTTACGCCCCAGGGCACAAACAAAGTTACTCAACTGAGTGGGATTTGTCACTGCATTTTCATGCTCCACTTGCCATCCAAATGATGTGGATGGAAGGAAGAAGGAGCACCCGACACGACACGACACGGGGCTGGTAAATGTGATGTGGCCTCACGCTTCTGTGGATGGAATAAGTTTAAATTTATTCTAAGCAAGTGTGAGTGAGTGAGACAGAGAGGGTTCTTCTTTCTATTTTTAACCATTGTAAAGGTACAGCACAGGAAAAAGGTCCTTGAAAGGGACTCTTCTGTATTTTTTTTTTTTTTTTTGCACCTTTAGGGTGTGAAATGGTCAATAGCAAAGGAATTTGAATCCCTTTAACGGCTTTTCTTTAAGGATACAAGCCATTTGAAAGGATTTCTATCCTTTTGAGACTTTCATGAATGTGACTTTGCATTAATGAGTATTGTGTTATCCTTTTTTGAGTTCTCAAATTGGGAATGGACAGGGTAAAAATAATTTTCCAGATCGTCAGGCTGTTTATACAAGATTGTTCTACTTGCACTCACAGTGTGTATGAATAAATGGAAAGACATCATGTAGAATCAGGCAAACCAATAACTTACGGCGGAATTAAGGATTTCTGTACCTTTGGGATTATATCTTTTCATTTCCATGAAAAGTGGGACAGGGACTTCAAAAGACATCGGGAAATAGTGTACGAGCTTTGAATCAAATACTGACACGAGGAACGCGAAATATAGGGCTTCTGTGAAATATCTAGGGTATGTCCAGTTTCTGATAAATGAATACAAGTTTTCTTTTTTAGAAGGCGTTGGTGTAGCATAGTAAGACATCTACATTTACAGTAGGGCCAAAAAGTCTTCATAAAATATAATAAAGCAGTTGCCGTGGTGTGATTTTTTTTTTTTAACTTTTAACTTTTTGCACCACCTACTGCCGAAATGACCCGAATAAAGATTGGAAAACAAAGTTAGAAATGGTCTTGTTCTTAAAGAGAAATTTTAACAGGAGCATAACCTAGATAAAATACTTTAACGTTGATTCTTAGCAACAATTGGTACGATTCGACCCTTACAATCGGATGTACAGTGACCTCAGGCAGTTTAAAAAGAGATTCTTGAATATACTGCGACCCATAAAGATCTATTGTAAGATTATTTTCAAATCAGGACACGTCTCTCAATCTAGTTTATTTTATAGATTTGCATTATCCCGACTCTCCCTTGCCTAATTTATAGACCATCAGAGTCATAAAATGCTTCCAAAGAAGGTGCAGCCATTCCAGGAGAGATTGTTGAGATCCAGTAGAATCCCTTTGTAGAATTTTTCTCGCAAAAGGCTGGTAAGCCATCATTCAAAATCGTTTTAGCTATTTTCCAAAAATTATATTTTGTACAAAGTCGTGTATACAAAGTCGACCTAGCGACATTAAGGGTCTTGTGTAATCAGTACAGAGTTATCCTTGATATAGTTTGACATTTGGAAATATTTTGGAAAATGTGCTGACTGAACATAAGAGTTTCGCATGTCAGAATCGAACTCTGTTTGCATTCATTGATCATTACATGAGATAGAATAAACTTGTGGAAAGCCCGATTAACATTTAGAAACTGATTTTATCCTTTATCAGTCTTGTATGCACACTTTAAAGATTCGATGTTATCCTTAGCACAAGGCGAATCAAAAAATACCAATTTTCGTGCATCATCTTGCGCTATAAATGTCATCTTGGGTCTGTAGGGGTTCACGCAACGAAACTTGTCCATTATTTCCTCTATTAACAATACCACGATATTGCATCATCTTGCAGCACAATTTTCGCAAATCGAGAGAAACTAACTTCGAGAGTTGCTTGGCACCTCGCTATCCTCGTACAAGACCGGGGCGAACTATTCGATTTCCCATCTACCCATCCCATTGCTAACTTACGATGCCCCTTTATTAATCTAATGCTATGCTTCAACGAGATAGTATGCTATTGTTTCTCTAAAAGATGGTTCCACAGACCCGAGCTCTAGTGCTGCCACTGTCCGATTTGTAACCATATTTGTACCAAATTTGAGTATTTCGAAACGTTTCAAGACCTTTTAGATTCACAATCTCTTGCGCATGATATCTGGGATCTAGAGAGTTGGGTCGGTTTGAATATTTCCTAGATGCATTATGGTCCAAAATCTTACGCAGTCTGAGTGATTTCAGCATCTATGGCTTTCTCTTGCTCCGCAAGTTGTAGTAGTGTGATCATTGCTCGTACGACTCTATGACACGAACGTATCCCAATTTATAGGTTCGACCTATTTCCAATTTGTGGGCACAGTAGTTAATGTGTTGGGCCACTGCGCGTGAAGTTTAATGTTTGAATCACAGAAAACGATTGAATCAGTCACCATCCCCACCCCACAAGAGGCTTGTAATGTAGCAGTCACCTCCCAATGGCGACAGATGACCCTCTTAAACCGTACTAGATTAGCACTGGTAAAACACAACACCACAACTGCATAACAGTAAAAGGGATTAATTGAGTCAATCAACTTTACTAGTCTTATGCATCCTGCTATCTACACAGTGCACCTAGGTACTAAGGGTTCGATTGATTCCGTCACCCTACCTAGCCAGACCGATTACCACATTACCCGTACATACATACATATTTGGCGCAACAGCTCTTTAATTGCCAGGGCCTAGCTTCTCGCAACCACTCAAGTAGTGTACGTTATATTTTTCACACGAATGGAAGGGACCTACAGGTTAGTGCCGTATCCGAACTGCGATTTGAGAAGCTTTTTCGTGACAACAATACTCTCGGATGTTTGGTCAGACGCTCGCGAGAGGTGGGACCGTGAAAAAACTTTTTACCCATAGTTCGACTGCATAATAGTACAAAGGCTTGATTTAATCAGTCACCTCATTTACTCTTATGCACCCCCACTACCTCAACGGTCCAACTAGGTATGAAGGGTTCGATTGAATCAATCACCCTACCTAGCCAACACCAAATGCATAGCAATACCAAGAGTTCAATTGAATCAGTCACGCTAATACTCTAATGCATCCCTATACCTTCACGGTCACCCTGGCCCCACTACCAGCAAATACAAATTGCACAACAGTACAGAGGGTTCGATTGAATCAATCACCCCAATACTCGTTTGTACACTCTACCTTCCCGGTCCACCTTGACTTAGGGTTGATTGAGTCAGTCACCCTACTTAGCCACTACATGCACATTAATACTAAGCCATAACCCTCCTGAGAAAGGTAAAGGTTTCCGAGTACCCGGTGATTCCTCCGGTACAATCAACATGTGGTATCACAATGGACCTAAACGGTCTAAGTGTGCCCTGACTCTGTCAGGTCAGCCACCTTACCTAACCTAACCTAACCTATCACAGAAAACACTAAACAGTTTTTTCTTCACGATCACACCTCTCACGAACGTCTGACAAACATCCGAGAGTATTGCTGTATTGTAATGTATTGTATTGTATTGTATTTATTATTATTCAAATGTATTATTCTAGGTACAAAAATAACAAAGCATATTATAATAGAACAAATCAAAATAAGTCTTTAATACATAGCTACTCGTAAATACCAAGGTTTAGAAGTGTTCTTCATAAATTGAATAACCAAGAATAAATAAATTTGGGAGACGCTCTGTAGATAAGTCTAAAGCTAGATCTAGTATCGAACGCTCCATCTTAAAAAAAAAAGTAAATATAAAAAGTTTACTTACATTATGCGTTGTTATGAGGAAGTTTCTCAAAAAAGCCCGACAACGTAAGTTGGAAAGAACAAACAGAGATAGAAAGATTGGTGTCGTGGTTTCAAACTCATGTGATAGGGTGGCGTCGCTGATAACTGGGAAAATCGTTTTGTTATTTCGTCACTGCGTTATGATTCACAGTATATTTTTCGGTCCACCATTCAATCAATCATCAGTAAGCATTGTACAATACATTTATCCCGCTATATGACCACTCTGCTGACAGTTTTGTGCCTTCGTAGTAAAGTTGACATAGGCTTACGCAATTGATCAGCTGACTGAATGAAAGTTTTTTGACATCATGTCATGGTTCAAAAGTTTACTTGTACCTTGAAGTTCTAAATTTGCCAGCTTCTAGCAAAAAGAACAACTGATTTCGGGGACGCATTCGTGAAGTTTTTCGTTCGAGATACACCTTTCAGATCCTGTTAATCTTTTTTTTATTTCGGTGTACAGGGATGTTTCTCTGAATACAGTGATATATTTCTGAAACCTGAAGTTCATTATAAATAATAGAAAGTAGTAGAGTAATATCCATTTCAATCCACCGCCAATTTGTTTGTTATAATTTTTGCCAGCAATGCACCCCTCGTAAAAACTTTCCACATAAATCTTTATTATCCCCATGATATGTTTTTAAAACAAACACGAGAAAAAAAAGTAGATGACTTCAAAAAAGCGAAAAGCTTGAAGCAGACATTAAGAAACTAACCCAGCGTTATCCACTGGGAGTGTACTTATCGCATGTTAGAATATCCATTAACACCAAGAAGCAGAACAAGACCTTTCCCACATCGGGAATAGGGACTTTAAAATAAGTAAAAACTTTGAAATGAGACAGCGAAACAAAAGAAAAAGTTTTTTTTTTTGTTATCTCCTATGGGAGGGTAGTAGCGCGCTCAAAGATACACATTCAATTCTTTTACACTTCCCTTCGACTGAATCCTCAGATACAATGCATGTGCTATGACAAGGATCCGATCCCAACCATCCGCCACATGAACCCATAATGATATGCTAACATTCGAGCATTTTAATTAAACTGAAACAATGTTGCTTCAGTGGTGTTCCCATTGTATCGTTCCTCGAAACGAACGCTGACAAGGACTGTATTGTAATACGCAGAGATGACGTTATGACGGTGATGATGATGGCTTATGCGACCTCTATCAAGCGAGCATCCCTCTTCCCTTTTATTTTTGTATTTCTAATATCATCGGTGAATGTGTATTTTGTGAATATTTGCTTTATTCAAGTTTTTTTTAGGGGAACGAGAGGAGTTGGTTACAGGGTAGATTTCAGGGATATGATCTGACAATATCTAGAAACCGGTGATGGGTAAGAGGTGAGAGCTCTCGAACAAAAGTACAACCCCCTTGGCTGAGTTTATACGGGGTTAAGTTGGGGATTAGTTTTTTTTTTTTTTTTTGGTTTTGTATTATCTATTTTGAATGATAGGGAACAATATGGATGAAAGATAGCAAATATATCTGTCAGAATGACAGAATGGGTTGAGTGTCATACTGTTGGATGGATATGAGACTTCTATGATGATACTTGTATGTGATGAGGTGATTGTACCTATGAAGTGAATTCAAACGAGTGTAGCTACCCATATGCATGAAACAGACTCTTAACATTGGGAAGCTTGAGGAACTTTAGAAGACCGATGCGAGATGAAATTTTATGAAAAAGGAAGACTGGGAATGGGCAGTTCATCAGAATCCAGGTGTTCCATTTAATAATGAAAGAATTGAGTCCGACTCATATTTCAGTTTGAATCCGGTTGTAAAACTATGTTCTCTTTAGAGCTCATTGCGAGTCCTAGAGAACAGTCATGAATGAATTTTTTTACTCACCAAAACCCACGAAGGTTAGAGGTTAAAATATGTTCATAATGAGAGTGCGTTCGGTTAGCCAAAATGAAGGAAAAACGAGCTTGTGTTGGGTTAGTCTTACCCTAAGGCCCGTCTCACACATGTCCAGCATCAGATACACAGCTTTTTGTAGTTTTCATGCATATTCGAAGCCATATACACGGCGCCGTGTATCCGATTTCAAGTGTACAGAACAGCGTTCACACTTAACCGGCAACGGATACACGGCATCTAAAACTCTTTTGAATATTATTTCGCAACATAATCGGCAAGTCGTTTCCGATGCCAGATGAATAGTGTAAGTTCGCATTTAGTTCTACACACTTCGGATAGAGCTTAAATTTGTTCGGCATTTATGTCGCGTATCCGGCATTTATATCGTGAATCCGGTGTCGGATATGTGTGAAACGGGCCTAACTCTGGGTATTTGAATTGAAAATCGGGGCATTTTTGCACTTGTTTACATCAGTCCTTACGAACGTAACATTTATCAATCTCGAAAGCCACCAAATAAACGCATTCTCTATGCGCATATGAGCTTTTGGGTGATGGAAATACTGATCTAAGTAAGTAGCATACCGGACTGGGTTGTATCCAGCATTACTATTTGGCTGGTTAAATGCTTGGACTAAAGTTCATATAAGTGTACAAATAACAGTCATAATGAGAGTACGTTCAGTCAGCAAAAATTACAGAGAACGAACTTGTGTTGGGTAAATCTTACCCTAACCCTCGGTATTTGAAATATAAAACCAACCATTCTTGCGTCTGGATACAGTTGTATACTTATCAGTCCCAATGAACGCGCCAATCATTAATCTCGAAAGCCTGAGTATACCTGACTGGGTTGTGTCCGACGTTAAAATTTGGTAGGGTCAATGGCTTTAAGCCCATATAATTATAATAATAACAGTCTAGGTATTGAATACCATTGAAATCATTTTCTAAGCAATAAACGATTGAAAAAATGTAACTTAGAATTTCAAGTATCCTAGGTACTGCTTAAAAAGACACGGTAACAGCGCTGTATTAAGTTTCGTGTATACACTCTCCTCATCGCCTAGAGATCTAGAGGCATACTGCTCAATTGTAGTGCAGCATTAGGTTTTGAATTAAAAACTAAATTATTTGTAAACTTTTTTTTTTCTAAAACATACGTCATTTCTGCAAAATCTTATTGACTAATAAGTGGAGGTCTAAAAGTCGACTTTTGTGGTATTCCAAATATAAGATTTAGAAACGATTCTTTAACTTTAGATTTGATATAAAAATGTCTCAAATTATAATTTAAATAAAAGTAAAAGTCAACCTAATAAATAGAACACACCTGACAACGAGTCCTTGTTTATCATGGTAAATGTAAATCACTTTTATTGGATCCTTAGCTTCAGTAAATGTTTGTAAATTTCAATTTTCATTTTTTGTTTGCTGTGTGTAGAGCTAACATTCCGTGAATTGTAAACTTTGTTTTATGAATACCTGGTGGCTGGCAAAAAAACGAATGAAAATCTATTCGATTGTTAAATAATAAGAATTGTATCCTTATTCGACATCGCATGCATTTTCTAGAATTACTCATAGGAGACTGTTTGAAACTTGTTCTTTGATTTTTTTTTGTTTGTTTGTTGTTCACATTCTCACCTATGGTGTGTCTTTCAGCAGTGGAATGTTGCGCTTTTTTACCCACACACCCACTACCCATAACCCAAGAATTTTTTGACTGAATTTTAATTCATTTGTTTTTTTTTATCTCCTCAGTCATCAGTATTGATCAAAACCGAACCAGAGCCAAATGCTGGACAAAACAGCACCGCAGGCTCTGCCGGCGGTGGTGGTGGCGGAGGTGGTTCCACACCTTCATGCAGCATATCAGCAGCGGCAACAACATCAGTGGGCAGTACAAGTCTTGTCACCGGCATCACTCTGGGAGTGAATGCTGCTATATCCAGTGCAAGCAATACATCACCGGTGGCCGCCGCTACAGCAATCACACCAACAACAAATGGCATAGTCACCAGTGCTGGTGGAGGTCTTCTCGACATGAACAGTGCAAATCAGTCAGCTATCACCACACAGATGATCCTCAACAACACGAATGCTGCCGCTGCGGCTATGGTTGCCGCCGCAGCATCACAGAACAGTAATATGGCAACTGCTACAACCAGCTCTCAACAGCTAACGCCAGTCGTTGTTAGTGGGATAGGTACTGCAGCTGGTACCTCTGCAACAACATCATCAGGACTCGATACTGCCACAATTGTGTCATCCATTGTCAGTGGTCTTCCATCCAGTTTGCAGGCCAACCTAGGCGGTCCGACTGCCGTGTCCTCCAGCACCGTAGCATCACAGACAACATCACAGGTTATAGCGTGCTTAAATGCGGCCGCCAGTGGAATTATGACCTCAGCTGTACAGACAACACCCGCTGTCTCACTGGCCTCAGCTCTAGTCCCCATCGATCATAAGAGTCAACCGAAGAGGCTGCATGTCTCGAATATTCCATTCAGATTTCGTGATCCCGATTTACGGGCAATGTTTGGGGTAAGTTATCACTCTTCACCAACCGCTGTACAAAGCGCTATCCCTTCCCCCCAACAAATTATATACAGTTTTACTAGAGAGTACATAGAGTTACAAATGTTTTCTTTGGGACTTTTGAATGTTTTCTTGCATTCGGAGTTGAATTTAAACATTTCGTTTCTATTTGTTTTTTAGTTAATTACTACTAGTTTTTTTTTTTTCTAATTACTCGCTCTTGATTGTATACCATTTGTTTTAATATGGAAACTATTTTCTTTTTTTCTTTTTTCATTTTTTGATCGTTCCTCCCTCAACTGAAATAAATATAAAAAAAATCGAAAAAAACAAAACCAACCCCTTGATTTGTGGTCGTTTTGCATCCGTTTACACATCCAAAAAAAAATATTGAATTTCCCTCAAAACAAAACTGAAATGTGCCCAAAAACCAAATAATTAGCAATTTGGAACAATACTTGATGTAGAAATTATATTCAATGAGCGTGGCAGCAAGGTATGTATTGTTTTTATGTTGTTTACTTTAAACGAAAAAATCCTAATCAATTTGTTTTTATTTTATTGTTATGATGAATTTTAGTGATGAGTTAGGTGTGTTTAAAGTTGTCCGTCTGTTGCTGAGTAATTTTTCGGTGGGTGGCGTTAAAAATAGAGCGAATGCAGTCTTCAAAAACTTTACACTTCTCTTTGATAAATTGAAAAATTAATAGTAGAAAGTACAAGCCTAAAAGTGCAATCTTGGGGGACACCAACTTTTCTTACGTTTTATCTTTGGTTTGAGAGAAAGTTCGAGTCCTTAGAAATCGATTCAAAGTACTTTAAATAGAAATTTATGAAAGCGGGGAAATTTTCTGTCCAAATGAATAGCACTTAGCTCTACAAAATACCTCTCCAAAATGTTAGATTCGACGACGTTGCAAAAAAGCCACTTGGAAACCAATGACCTTAAAGAGCCTTAAGTACAGAACACTTGTTGTTAAACTTCCAGTAAGGCACATTTCTTATGATCAAGGAAAGAAATAACTTTCAAACAGTGTCATAATGTGATGTATGAAGCAGATCCACTTTGAAGCTAGAGCCATGTGGCCAAAGATGTCGCACAAGCCTAATTATCGAGTAAGTGTAAGACTGTAGACAAAAGAGCAAGAAAACGTGCAGCTGCAGGCAAAAAGTATGAAGAGTATGGGACTGAGATTGAATCCTTGAGGCATATCACTTAATTTTTAAATTTGCTGATTAAGAGAAATATAAGAAATAAAACCCTCACTCCTTCGTCAAAGTCAGAAAAGAAAAGATATTACCAAGTCCTTTAATACCATCAGAGGTTAAGGCAACTCAGCAGCCTTCTTTTTGTAAATATTCCAAAAAGCCAATCTATTGGGCTCTATACATATGACGTAATAACTATTTGGTAATGCGGTCGACCTTATATCAGTAGGTCATCATGCAAAATAATAAGATTAGAAGAAACATATCAGCGGCAGGCTAAGGTCTAAGCCGGACTGTGGCGCAACTTAAAGGAATGGACCGATAAATATCGTCATCTCTGAATTAATTTGGGGAATATCAGTCAAAAATTGAAAGCTGGTAAACTCGATTCATTCGACTTGCTTCGATGTCAGACTGACCAAAATTAAGAGAAGACATTAGACTATCTGAGACGAGGCCTGACAAAACTATTTTAAAGGTAACCCTATAATGAATCTTCTTCTTCTGCCTTTTATCAGCGAGGTTATGATCCGAAAACAAGGGATCATAACCCTCCCACTTCACCGCATTTCTACTGATCTTTCTGTGGGGTTCGCCTATTTGACCTCAGAAAATATCGGCAAGCCTGCCGATTTTGGATCACTCAGTTACTGAGGCCAATGAAATGCCGATGTCGTCGCATTTGTCTGATCCAGGCGTTTATAGGCCTGCCTTTCCTACATCTCGATGTCTTTGGAACGTGCATTGATATTGCCTTTTTAACAAGGTTCAAATGATCTCTCTTCTTTGAACGTGGCAATACCAGCTGAGCCGGTCGCGCTCTATTTTTTGTACGATGGTTTCCTTGATTTGAAAGGTTCCACGGATCTTCGAACTTCTTATGAATGAACGACAAAAAAAATTGAATAAACCGGCCTAGTATTGTATCCCTGTGGTACTCCAACTATTAAATCTTCTCTCATAACTTCTAAAATGAAAAGAAATTCATAAAGGCTTACATATGTTTTTTTCTCCTTGAAGACTGCATCTCTCTTTGAAACAAAGCCCCCCAGAAACGCACCTTCTATTCATATAACATTGCTTAGGATATATTTAAAAATTTAAGCAACATATATACATTCATGATTTTATATATATAAAAAGAAACTCATTAATTTTCCATTAAAACCGTAAAATCGGAGCGGAGCAGCAAGCCTCAAACTAATAATGCTTTCCTTATTAAAAAAATCAATTTCTCTTGCTTCAAATTTATTATAGACACTAAATAAAAATATATGAATGTATATATTAAATTATAGTTATTCTTCTAATTTATATATTAAAAAAAATAAAAGTTCTCGCTTAAAAACAATTTGCAATAAAAGGAAATATATAACAAAAACATTAAGAAAAACGTATATCATCATTTTTTTTAATTTAACAAATTAGGTAAAATTATTTCATTTTTTATTTATTTTTTTTAAGAAAACACAATTTAGTCAATTTATTTCATACTTATTTTTGCCTTTCAATTCCTTCTATCCTCCTTAACAAATCAATTTTCTTTTTTTCTTTGGAAATTCATTTTTTTTTTCATAAGTTAAATGTATATCGCTTTTGTGTTTGCAGTAAAAAGAAAATACTTTTTTTTTTTTGAGAAGAATATTTGTATATTTGTTAATGTTTAGTGAAAGTCTTTTTGTTCGGAAAAGGAATGTTTATTTATTTATTATTATTTGTTATCTATTAGTTGTTTGGTTTGTTTAATATTTGCTATAAAAGATTTTTTTTTTTTCTACAAGTTGCAAGATGAACACAATTTTTAATGTAGGAGACTATTAGAGAACAGTTATATAAAGTTAAATATTGTAAAACATTAAAAGAGTGTGTAATAAAAATTAATTGCATTTTGTAACAGAGGATGCACATGAACAAACAAATTGTTTGGTGGTAATGGTGGCTTACTTTTTTTTTATAAAATAATTTTGTACTAGAAAATATTCCAAATGAATAAATTTTGCGATAAGTTTGAATGAGAGTGCTTGTAACTACTTTATTGCTAGTGCGAGAACATGATGATTCGGAGGTAATAAAGAGAAGGGTTCGTTCTAATAAGCAAAATTTGATTGTATTTTTTTTTTTTTTAATTAATACTTGTAAAGCACAGTAAATATTTTGCCCTTGCACTGCATGTTTTCAACAGCGCCTCAAAACTATACTGGTACTCGTATATCCGAATGACCGAAGACAAAAGGGAAAAATGAAACGCTTACGCTCGTATTATTAACATTTCGCAAAACTCGAAATAAAACTAGTTTTCCTTAGGTTAGGCTAGGTAGATGGATGCCTTGTGACAAAAAGAGTCGCTGCTCACTTAGACCAACAGTTCGGGTCTATTGTGGCCGATTGCATAACTCGTAGTAAACATTTTTGGTCATTCGTCAAAAATATTAAAAATTCTGCCTCGCCCGCCATCCCAACGCTCATTTATAATGACATTCCAGCTGTCAGCTCCTTAGACAAAGCCAATCTGCTTGCTGCTCACTTCGCAGCGAACTCCACCCTGCCAGATAGTACTTTGTCTCCACCTGTACTTGAGAGCGGCGAATTTTCCATGGGACAAGTCCACTTTCGCACTCGTACAGTTGCAGGAGTACTCAAAGGTCTAAACATACTCAAATCCGCTGGTCCAGATGGTATCTCCCCCATAGTTTTGAAGAGGTGTTCTTCCACGCTGACAAAACCTCTGCGTAAGCTTTTCTGTCTGTCCTACTCTTCTGGGCTCTTTCCGAGAAGATGGAAAACAGCATTTGTCCAGCCCATCACTAAAAAAGGCGAATCTTCTTCCCCTTCCAATTACCGACCCATTGCACTAACGTCCCTTTTTTTCGAAGGTCATGGAAACGCTGATAAATCGTCAGCTTATGAAATATCTTGGTCCACGAAAACTCCTCAATGACCGGCAGTATGGTTTTCCTAGCAACAGGTCCACTGGTGATTTGATGGCATATCTCACCGAGAAGTGGAACCAATCCCTACATCACTTAGGCGAAACAAAGATGGTTGCGCTCGATATTTCTAAGGCATTTGAAAGAGTTTGGCATCAGGCTCTTTTGTCCAAAATGCGTGCATATGGCATCGATGAGTCTATTCTTCAATGGATTAGAAATTACCTTTCGGACCGTTCAATACAAATTGTCTTGGACGGCTTCAAGTCTGCAATTCACCATATAAATGCTGGTGTTCTCCAGGGCTCCGTTTTGTCTCCGACTCTCTTTCTTATTTTTATAAATGACCTCTTGTCTGCTACTTCTAATCCAATCCATTCCTTCGCTGATGACAGTACCCTTAATTTTTCATATTCGTTCCCTAGCTCACGTTCCTGCTCTTCGGCCGTAGAAGAGGATTGACAACGTATGTTAAACACATTAAATTCCGACCTGCACAGCATAACCAAATGGGGTTCAATCCATAGAGTGGAATTTAATGTATCCAAAACTCAATGCTGTCTTCTGTCTCTCAAGTGAAACCAAGACCATCAACCATTATCCATGAATGGTACTTGTATCGCTGAATCCGTAAGACTTGCCATTCTCGGTATGTGCATCAATAACCGTCTTCGATGGAACGATCACATATTCGAAGTCGCCAAAAATGCTGCAAAATGTCTAGGATTCCTTAAGCGGTGCAACAAATATTTTACCCCGTCTGATCTGGCCTCCATCTACAAGGCATTCATCCGCCCAAAGCTGGAATATAACGCCCACATCTGGTCTGGTGCACCCAAGACCGGTCTGCACATTCTAGATAGGGTACAGAACCGCGCGTTAAAACTAATAGGTGATAGAGACATTGTGAACTCAATAGTCTCACTTGAACATCGTAGAAATGTCTCATATCTTTCCCTTTTTTATCGCTTCTTTTACAAAAAAATGCTCCAGCTCCAAATGCCAGCTGCATTCCTCCCCTTCAAAACTTCACCCACAATACGCGTCATGCTTCGAATGCACATCAGTTCACCCTCAAGCCCAACTTCGGACGTACTGTCAACTATAGGGATTCGTTTATAAGCCGAACAACACGTTTGTGGAACGATCTACCAGCCTCTGTATTTCCTCATCATTACAGCCTACAAACATTTAAAGCCAACGCAAACCGGCATCTCCTCTGTCTCTTTCCCCCTTTTCCCAACCGCCCGTGCCCTGAAAACCAGTATAAGGGTATTAATAATCCCTTTGGCACGCGCAAATTATAAAAAAAAAAAAAAAACCATGGACCCTGGATGGTCCGCTGTTAGAACCACCCATATAGTGATATGAATCTCAGAAGGTCCGTCAGCTCTACATTACGTGAGTCCTCCAGCTCCGAGAAGAAGTATCTACCAAGCGTCCTCATTCTTCGGACCGATAGAGCAGGACAATCACACAGCAGGTGACGAACAGATTCAATTTCATCTTCGTCCCTGCAACTTCTACAATAGTCGATATGCAGTACACCAAGCCGTTCCGCGTGAATGCCAATCTCACAATGACCCATGAATTATAACAACTAAGTTTCACCAGAAAAATTGATCTCTTCTTGCTGAAGGCCGGCTATTAGCACCCTTGCCGTTGCGCATGTTTCCAGAAGAACCCAGCGTCTGTTTGCTTGACCGGTGGATTCATTTTCTATTTTCTTCCGTAAGGGGATAGCCCGCGATAAGTACACCGCCGACCCTTTCCTACCAAGCTCGTCAGCCCTTTCGTTTTCTTCGATATCCATATTCCCTGGTACCCAGCAGAAGGTCACTGCATTGACTCTATATATCTCGTTTAAGAGTGATTTGCAGGTCCTCACAAGCATCGACCTAATAACAGCAAAGTCCAGAGCCTTAACGGTTGTCTGGCTATCTCTATAGACAGTGATCGTTTTACCAACGATATTACTCTCGCGTATAACTTCAGCAGCCTGTATGTGGCTTCGGTCTGAAAAAACGAGGTTTTCGTTAGATTTTCTGGTATAAACTCATCGAATAGTGTCAAAACATGTGATTTGATTGATAAACCTTTGTTGATTTTTTTTTTTTGCGCTAACAGGTGCGAATTCATTTAATTCTGAGACAAGCATACAAAATTGCTATGAGTCCGACGTGCAAAGTATAGGCTCTAGATGCTTTGCTGAACTTACCTCCTCTTGATACTTATGTATATCATGAGCTGCACTATCAAAGCCATCCATCGCCTTAGACGGGGTAGTTTTTGGTATACTCCACACTGGAATTTTGATGAACTTGCGCGACACTTATCATACAACTCCGGTCTCATGGATGTGCCGTCTGATGCAATGACACCAAAACTTTAGCTGATACACATATTCAGAGTCGACTATCCTTGTGTTCAGGATTGGCTTCGGCCAGAATCTGAGCCAGGAATGGATTGCAATCGTATTTTCACGGACGGCTCTAAAACCATTCAAGGGTCTGGTGCTAGTGTCATCGTGGAAGACAACGACATTAGAATTATTTTCTCAGGTCGTACTGGGATCCTTGGGAAAAAAATCAGGTGGCAGATCCTTGGTGCTGATGTGGTGAGTGCTGGTACTGTAAACTCCTCATCACTGAAGTTGAAATTCAAAAAAAATGAGTAAACCAGGGTTTGCTCTCTGATAGTACAATGAACTAGTTACGTCTGAGTTCTCTAGCCGAGCGTTTCCTATCCCGACAAAAAAAAATGGAAGAAAATATAGGTACGTGAATGTGCTTTCTCCGCTTCAATGCACTTCATTTCATGCTGATTTCCTGCCGTGCGGGGTACATTCTTCGTCTTCATTGCTCTCTTCACATGCATGGCTCTCTTCCTCTGCATCGACTGGAAGCTCCAACTCTGTATCCAGATCGACCTCTCGAATCTCTGCATATATTATGCAAAATAGCAGCGGTTACGGTCAATCTCTTAATGGTGGGCAGCGCCGCGTTCGAATCGTATTCTTGTCACAATCAATAGATGTGAGCATAAAATTGCATAAGCTTTCCTAATGCAAATGCTTTGGCTTGGAATCAGCTTCTAAGGCTAAAGCCGAACCCCACAGAATTTTAGCCATAAACAGCATTCGAACATTTACGAAAGTACATGTAACTGTAGATCAAGTACTTACATGGAACTTACTGCTGAAGGAAACGCTAGTTTAAACCCCAGAAATGAATACCCATTAGTCTCATGCTCGACTAAAATTCCAAAACCCTCCAGGATTTCCGTCAAATGCACACAAAAGTCCACCTCCTAGACACCTTTAATTGGGGCGCCTTAGAATCCTAAAGATCCAGATCATTCAGTCGTTCCTTCCTCAGCATGGGAGAATATAGTCCCGTCCTTTACAGTGAGAAATCCCCATCAACGTTTTATACTCGTTAAGCTAACTTGCATAAAGATGGTGTACTCATACTTATCTCATAGTTGTAAAAACCGGACAGAAGTCTTTCTCAAAGACTAACGTAATTCATTTGGTTTGGGTCAATTCACCACAAAAAATCAGCAAATTAACTGACAGGATGATTCTCAGATACATGCATGACCCGTATCTTACCAAAGGTCAATTCCAGCATTCGGTCTAACGGTTCAAGACGAAACAAAAGAGATCTTTTGAGTCGCAGTTTAATTTGTTTCTACGTACAACCGCTAATAACATTCATTCGGAATATCGAATGTATAATGTGAGCCTTATCAAGGTCTATAGCATCTCTTTCTGCGACAGACTTGTGGGGTATTACTCGTACATCGCCACGTTTTATTTTATGGACTTCAACAATTTATTCAGTTTGCAGTCTAAGTCCATTCAAAGAAAGTACACTCATACTGGCACCAAGCTCTTGCCATCCATGTCCTTTCATTTCCTTCGTTATAGCCTCATTGTCCTAGTCTGCGAAAATCGTTGGGAAAATTCCATAGCCATTCTATGGCTTACAAATTAAATCCCTTGGTCCATGATCTAAATGGACTTACGTCTGGGATTACAGAAGTTCCAAAACATTTTCGATTTTCTCCAACTCCTTCACCACCCTCGGCGATCTAACTTGAAACTCAGTTCTCTATTAAATTAATTTACACTCTGCAACAGTAAAAGGATGCAACTTCATATCCTCTTTGGAGATTCGCCCAAATGCATCATAGTACAACTGCTGCTGTTGCTGTTTCCTTCCTTTTGCATTGAACAGACTACATATATTTGTAACTTTTGTGTTGTCTCAAGGAAGCGGTAATTATAACATCCCTGCCTACATCCTTAATTTTATTAACTCCCAAGCATACATACACGCTCAACCCATACACGAAAATCATCTGAAATGTTAATAGTTTAATAAAATTTTACGACCCCAGTTGTCGTCGTTCTACTCCCATCCTACCGTCATCATCATCATATTCCTCGTCCTTGCTGTAATAAAAAAAAAGGAAAAATCATCCTGAATGGATATTTTCTTCTGATATTATGCAAACGTCTTTATCTTCAATTAAATATTCTCTCGCTGAGCAAATGGAATTAGTGTGCTGCCAGTCCTTTTCTCTTCCCTCATCCTCCTTTTTTTGCAAAAATTTAATTGCGAAATTAAAAGCACTCTCTGTCTTGGGCGCTCTCTCTCTCTTTGAAAACTTTAAGCCTTAACTTATTAAACACGCAACAGTGGAGGTGGTGTCACGAAAGGAATGGTACATTTTAAGGAACTTCTTCACAGTATAGGTAGAAGTGACTTGGTTACGCCGCGACAGATCCTTAGGGTTGAAGATGCCAGCCACCATTTTGCCAAGTAATGAAATGGAATGGGGAAAGAGAGCTTATCAGAAAAGTAAACCAGAACAGATGTGTATGAGTGGTTTTATTTGATTTGAGGTTTCCGAAGGAAAATATTAACTTTCGAGTGAAAAGTTTTTCCATTGCCACAGAGAATAATTATAAACATATGAGACGGGGGTGGCTGAGGAGGGAAGCGATGGCTTGTGTCGGTCCTCGTGACACAAAGTCAACTATCAAACTATTTTATATTAAAATTCATTTTAGAGATAGTCGTGGCTGGTAGCTGGTGTCATGGGATATGATACGGGGTATATCTGTAATTTTTGGGTATTGCTCTGGGGGATGGCGGGATTTTTTGAGAAACCAAATGGTATTACTGTGTGTGGGAGTGGTTTTATTGAAGCAATCTTTGAACTTTAAAACCAAAATGTCATCCTATTGAGAAACTTCGTAATTGTATATTTTCACTGTAGGTGGGGCTTATGATCTTTGGGTTGAAGGTTGTGGTAAGCGTGGTGGCTTATCAGAGACAGAAGCGTTTTGGCTTTAAATTTGTTTTTTCTTCTCTCAAATTTGTCATTATTTAAGGGTAGAATTGGAAATAGAAAGTAGAGTACTGTGTTCTGGCAACATTTAAAATATCATAGATTCGTCTATATCCGTTCAAAATGCGAAAGGCAAGGAAGACTTTAAAGACTAGCAACATAAACATGTGATAAAAAATGAAAATAGACGATACGAGTTACATGCAATTGCACAGCCATCATTGTAGATGTAGACGAAGATATATGGTTTGTGAGGTGCATGTGTACTGCAACCTTCTGTAGCTCTGTTGGACCCCCCAAAGTAAAGCTCCAGTGGATGATATGCTCGATTGAGAGCACTTGCTCTAGTTCAGCTGCTTTGATGAATCGGAGTATCTGAGTGGATCCAGCGAAGGTAAATCCGTCTCTGATAGGAGATGGGTACCTAGGTGATGTCTTCTTTTGTGGATTAGTGTTTCGTATTCTATGAGAAGGTGTGCTGGTATTTCTGCGAGAATCCGTTGCAGTGTCCGCTCCCTTTTATTTCCAGTTTCCTAAGGTGCTTCTTAAGTCTACAGTGAGTCGTAAGCATGCATGTCAAGATGCAAAGTCGATTCTTGCTGTGTAGCATGTGGTGCGCCATAGATAGAAAAAATAATCCAAACCCTTGAAGCATACTTAAAAAACAATGAATATTGGGCAAAGACTAACTTTCTAAGGCCCAAAACTGAGAAGATTACTGAAGAAAGAACAAATATTTCAGAACCAGCGAACGAAATACTCGTATACTCCCTGTAAATAAATGGTATTCAATTGATTTCATGTCCGATGAAACAACTCTGTTGAGCAGTCAATTTATTCATCCTGATTTGTATGTTATCTTAATTCTCCTAAACGGACAACTCCGTATAATGGAAAATTGTCTCAGTCCCATTGGTGTCCGTTCAAAACAGATCTCATTGCTTACATATGTACTCTATATCGGACATCAGATATCTAACTAGGATTATATTAGAGCTCAAGAGATCCTACACGTATTGCCCACCTCGGATACACTAGAGCAATGTCTAATTATTTACTTTTTGTCTACACAAAAATCATCGCCATTGGATACATGCAAGTGTGCCAAATGGAAACTCTCACATGGGTCGCTTACTTACCAGATTTAAATACAAAAAAGCTGGTAGTTTTGCATATGTCCGATATCGGGTATACGTTTTGCTTCAACTTTTACTGAATTCTATGCACCTCGAGCAGGATATTTGATGCCTGATATCGAATATATACGTAACCGATATATTCCGAAAACGGTCGGAAATCGTATATCCGATACCGTTCATCTGATGGCAAATATATGTGAAAACGGTCTAAAAATACGGACTTCCAAGGAGGATTCAACTATGATATCGGTTGTGTTAATATTCAGTGATCCTATGTAATTCTATCTCAACTTCGCTTCAGATACGATTAGGCAATTGAAACTTTAATAAACTAACGAACTGCAGAGCGAATCCAAATCCATAGGTGACTTAGTCATCTGCTATTACTATATTAAAATGTCAGGTCCCAGCGCAGACAACTTGTTGGAATTCTGACAACTCTTTCCTAAATAGCATTTGGTCACCGTCAAGGTAATCCTGACATCTTTTATATTTTCCTTTCAGCTTTGCAAAAGATTCAGTTCATCCAGATATTTCGAGACAAGGGTTGAAATTATCACTAGAAATGCAACCCAGTTTTTAAAACAGCAGTAACCAAGCCATTAAGAACCTTACACCACGGCTTCTAAAAGGAATAATATGTATGCTTCTCCTTTTTGATCAAAAAAGTAATGAAAAGCTTCTCTTAGACCTCACAGGGTTTTAAACTCCAATGGGTACACTTTGAAATCATACTTTGCAAGTCATGATTAGACTATAACCTGGGTGACATAAATAAACCATCATCTAGTTCCAGAGTCCGAATGCATTCATCTATTGCCACAAGTCAGGAAGTAGGATTGTCCTTATAATCTGTTGTATTTCTGATGGTTCCAATTTTTTTTATCTCTTTAGGCCTACGACTCCCAATCCTTATCATTATTCCTGGTCTAACTGCACCGTTTCCCAAGGTATTCGTTTACAAAACAAGTATCAATTGATTTCATAAACTCCATTGCTTGTTTAATGCCACTTAAAATATTTAACAGTTTACTCGTAATCCTCTCAAAAATACTATCGAATCCTTTAAGTTTATCGATTCTATATCGCATTAAATCTCCTTAACGTGGACAACTGTTTAAATCCCCATTCCAGATGGCAGATCTCCGTAAAAACATCGACAAACAAACATAAAAATAAAAATCAAAAAAGAAAAAATCCCCAAAAACCCCATGTCTCCAAAACTTCGAAACTAATCCAGACATTCGAGAAACAATTGAAAAATAAAGAAAAATGTTTTTCTCCCTCCTGTTTTCCTGCGGTATCCTTCGATATACGCGTATATATGTGGCAGAATATATCCCTTTTTCGTAGCAAAGGACCATTCTACAAAATTAATCTTTTTTTAGAAAAAACTTTTCCCCTTTATCTCGCCGTCGTCGTCACATTCCTCGACAAAACTTCGATATCTGAATATTTTGTACTTTTGCCTGCCTGCCATTTGTTCGAGGATATGTCTAAAGTTTTTGGTTTTTGCGGCTGGATGGCTCCTTGTTCTTTCCTGGTTCTGTAGATTTGTTAGCAATTTTCGTGTCCTTTCTTAATACCCATCCCTCACCGTGATTTGTGCTGTATCTCTCTAAATTTGGTTGGATTTTTTTTTTAGTATCCTTGCAGTAGTATTTTGCATCCTGAAAAGAGCGCTTTTCCTCATCGTTTTGTTGTTTATGAGAGATTATATAGCGTGTGGATAAAACATGGTACACATGCAGCAGGATGCAGGAGACATAAACCGCTTCGGTTTTTTTTTTTTTTTTTTGCCCTTTGCAGGCTCTGCTATATAGAGTGCACGTAAACACAAGAAGTTGATATATGTCTCTTCGAGATAAGGACTCCTCTTTTTATGGATTAAAACAGACGAGCACTGTAAATTGACTCCTGATAGGTAATCATGTGGAAAACAGAATAGCTAATGAGAAACTTTTTCACTGTCATTACGGGAAGACTATTTTTGGTCCGTTTAAGAAAATTTAATTTTCTTTAATGTCCTTCAGAGGTAAATTGAAAGCAGGACAGCGTACTGCTTTTGATTTAGAAGGACAATCGACCTGCCCTCCCTGCAAATGTAAGACTCTTGACTGGATGTGTCTGTGAAACAGGCAGCAGTATCATAAGGGTTGAAGATGGCTGCCAGACACGACCTCAATGTAGGAGAGAGCACGCAGTCAAAATTATCAACAGCAAATGGAGTGGTGTTCTGTATGAAGCATGATGCCTGGCAGAGAGCGGGAGTAGATAGATGTACCACCTCCATCTACTCTGTGAACTTTGTGAATGCACTGTTAAGCAATTGAATATTCATGGAGCTCCTTTGTGTGTTGTCTATGTGTTCGTTGCTGCTTCCTGACATTGATGGTTAGAACGAAATGTGTAATTTGAAATGCATGAGCATGCACATGACAGAAAGTGGAAATTATAAGGATTTTATGTGATAGCCTATACAAATGTGTTTAAAGGCGCAGACACTGGTGTGAGGTTCAGACGAAAGGTAAACAAATTATGAAGGGAGAAATAGAAGGCTGCTACAGAGTTCTTGAGGGTGTCTTCTAAATAATGAAGGGGCTTCAAGGTGCTGGCAAAGTCATGGAATGCAAGAAGAACTCATGGGTGGGAAGAGTGGTATTAATTGGTTTTCAAAAACAACGCTGACTAATGAAGTTTCTTATTTCTTTTGGTCATATGTACTGTTCTGGAAATAACTTACACCTTAGTTCTTCGACAGTCATAACTTTTTGAATTTTGTTGCGAGACATGCTGAATGTTCTACTACACTTTTCCAATCTGATATCGTTATACTCAAGCATATGGGACAACATATCCAAGTTACGCAGTGATGATCAAGATGTATGACTTCAAGGGACGCTTTCCTCGATTTGGTGCATCCATCTGCATTGGGCTTAAAGTTAATCAACAGAGGCACTCCTAGCAGCATTATAGCTAACTTCTTTTTTTTTTTAAACTACACAGATGGGCGAGTTGGAACATGGATTGCGAGATTTTTGCGTATTGGGTCGGTACAAATTGTTTTGGGTAGATGTATAGAGTCTTTCATTAAGAGCGCCCATTTTTTTTTTAAACATCTTGTGTAACTCGGTTTCTACGAGTATATCCTCCAAGCTAGTACAAGAATGCCGAAATGAGCTAGCCTCGCTAGATGGGCTAGCCATCCCATCCCTTTGGGTTCCAGGCCACAGCAACGTTTATGGAAACGAACTGACTAGGCAAGGCTCAGCTCTACTGTTCAAGTACAAAATTAATCCACATTCCGCTGAGAGCAGCCAAGGCAAAAATCTCCTCAATCTTTCTTATTAAAGCCAACCTCAGATGGACTATTCTGACAACTTGTGTCATATCTAGAAAGATGTGACTACTCGTAAACTACAACAAGACAAAAACAGACAACTTTCTAAAAAGAACGCATAAAGACATCGTCAGAATAAGAGCGACCACCACGGGGCACTGGCTGATAGGATACCATGCGCCCGAACTAGGTTCCAAACAACGCACACTGCCGTAGTTGAAATCAAAAAAGATACTTATGCACTATACAAGTATATGCACCTATACGGCACTGGCTAAAGCCTGACAACGAGCCTTAGGCAAACCCTTATTCAACTCACTTGAGAAGGTCTCAGGTTGGATTTAGAGACATCTCACCAACCCACCTCAACAGACAGGTTGCTCATGCAAAACGGTATTTAGTGCTAATTGGATTTCTTTTCTTTTTTTAAAACCTGCCACTTCCTACCTACCCATCACACGCAAAGGCTTAATTTTTTTTTAAATCCTCCACTCTTATGTATGAGACTCTCGATGTTGTTGTTGTAACAGCTACAGTTCCGCTGGTGACAGCTCAGTTTCTAGGCTCAGGAATCGAACCACGTCCATATGTCGTTCCGAAAGTGAATCAGGGCGCAAGCCGGTTGGTTTTGTTGAAAAGATGTTTGGTGTTGTGCGGGCCGTTCTCGCAGTCAGGGGATTTCTTCTATGGAGGCGTCGAGACGGTTCGTGAAGCTGTTTAGTAAGGGGCACCAACCTGAGCGTAGCTGAGCTAGGGTGGTCCTTGTTCTCCGTGGCAGACTACGTTCTTCGTCTGCGATGGGTGGTGGGCAGCCTCCGAGGACCACGTTACAGCAGAGATTCTCCATAGAGTGGGACACAGTCGTGTGATGAATGCTTTTCAATGCATCCTTGTAGGTCTGTCTGTCGATTCTTGTACCTTGCATGTAGGCATTGAGGTCATTTTTGTAAATTTTTGAAGCCCTTTGCGGATGGAACGGGGTGGTTGTGGTACCGTCGTCAACGGATGATTGGGGTGGTCTTGAAGGTGGTCTCTTACAGGAAGCAACTTCGTTTCGGCATGGAGGTGATATACATATGACATCCGGTGATGGTTCTCATGACCGTATTTTGGCAGGCTTGAAGATGCTGCCAGTTTCTATCACTCAGCTGCAGTGCCCAAATGGGGGGCGCATAGTTCAGCACGGAACAACCGATTGCCTTGTAGACTCTCTTTATCCATCCCCCAGGAAGATTCCACTAACGACTTGATTACATTATTTCGGGGTCTAAGTCGGCTTCTGATGTTTGATGCATGCGCAGCGAATGTCATCATGCTATCGAAAGTGACGCCAAGAAATGTTGGTTGGGTGGAACTTAGAATTCGACGTCCTGCTATGTTTATGTCTACGACTAACCTTATCTGCCTTGTCTAGGACGTGAAGAGTGAGGCTGAGGACTTCTCGGCCGACAGTTGTAAGTTGCGATCTCTGAGAAATCCATTCAGGGCAGAGAGATAGGGGTCCAGCGCTATGCATAGTGTTGGTACGTTGGGCCCAGTTGTAAAGACCATACAGTCGTCGGTATATGAAACAATATTGATGCCGTCGAGGGGAAGAGCAGTTTAGAAACAGGGGCAGTAATGAGACTGTCGTTCTCATTGGATGTACAGGGTGACCAGATAAGAACGATAGGAAAATAAAAAATTGAAATAAAACAACAACGGTGTGAGATATAAAATTGATTCTGTCTTTATTTTGAAGCTACATTCATGGCATTATGTGTGGAATAGCACATCATTTAAATGGCCGCCTCGGCTTGGCCGGCAGTGCTTCAAGCGGTCGGTCCAATTTTGATGACTCGGTGCAATACGTACGCCGAATGTTGGCCTCGAGCTCGTCCAAAATGGTTGGCTTGTTAGCGTAGACTAAAAACTTGACGTAGCCCCAGAGAAAATAATCAAGTGGTATCAAGTCGCATGATCGCGGCGGCCAATTGATGAATCCTCGCTGTGAGATGTCCCAGTCGCCAAATTTCTCCTTCACAACTTTGAGCGTTTCGTCGGGTTTTGTCAGCCCCCAATTAGCGAACTCACGGCGTTGTCTATGGTCGTTCGGCTTCAATTCTTGCGTCAGCCCAATCTTATATGGATGTAGGCCCAAATCCAACCGCAAAATAAGCCGGGTTCACTCTCTGGCGATGCCCAATTCATCGACCCTTCTGGGTCTTCTTGGATACTGACCGCTACGGCGCCTATGTTTTCTTCATTTCGCACCAATCTCTGTCTGGTTAGCTTAAGGTCCAAAAGAGTGTACTCACACTCAAACTTTTCCACGGCGCGACGAATTGCCTGCACACTGAAGCCATGATGACGACCGACCTCACGACGAAATTCACGTTGCGTATTTACAACTGAGCCCGAATTTCGATAATATTTTTTAATAATTTCCGCACATTCGGCAAGCGTGAAACGATGCATGATGTCAAACCTTACTAAATATTTTGACTGTGGATGTCATTGGTAACTTTGACAGCTGCCGAAACATAACAATTGGAAAAATTGATATCTGGTCACCCTTTATTGTGCTGCAAACAAATTCTTAAACTTTGGTAGAATTTACGAGTACTATGGACCATCTATAAACCAACATACAAACACACATTTAAATGATTCCCTAAATTAATTTTGTGTTGAATATTAAAATATTTTTTTAATAAAAATGAGTAAGCCAACCACCACTACAATGCTATTAAAAATTAAAATTATTACATAACAACTATATTTTTGTTGCACGTTGTTTTTGAGCGGAGCCTGATATATATATTTGTTTATTTTATATTTAGTTTGTTAAAAAAAGTATATATAAAAAAAGTAAAAGCAAATATTCATATATTATTTTATTAATCATTATATTGAATCAATAAAAATGAAAGTATATATATATATTTAATTAATTTGAAAGAAACCAGTATAATGATAAAATAAAATTAAAAAAAATAAAAACAAAACCAACAATCAAAATTGCATGTATCTTTGTTCTGTCCTTTGCATGTAGGGATTCGGTTTTGTAACATTCGCTAATAGTAGCGATGCGGAGAGAGCACGCGAACGTCTTCACGGCACTGTGGTTGAGGGACGCAAGATTGAGGTGTGCATGAACATTTTTTACTTATATATTTACATATATATACAAATAGTATTTACATTATATATATTAATTTTTTTTTTTTAATCTATATTAATTTTTTCGTTTTTTTTTAGTAATTTGGTTGACAAACATTGCAAAAAATCAAAAAAAAAAAAAAAAACAAACAAAACAAATTTGTTTGATATTTAAAAGAATATATATTTTTATACATATATACTTTGAAAAGAAATTTTGACGGGGTTGTTTTTTACCGTCTATGTGCTTAAATATTATTTTAATTGTAAAAGTCTTATATAATATTACTCGAGGAGGCGTTCATACTATTTTATCAACAATAGGCCTTGCAGGGAGTTATAAAGTTTTTCTTTCAGCTGTTGTTCACGGATGTCGAATAGGATTTTAATTAATTCCAGGCCTCATATTCACCTTTTTCTCTTGATGACTTCCTTTAACCAAAACAATGCCATTCCTTCAACATATGCAGAGTTGGTTGGAATGCAAAAATTTTCAAAAGGACCAACTTTACTTCCCAGTTTTACTTTTCATTCAGTAAGCGGTATATCGTGTTTTTTAATTGCAGTCTCGCCCGGAGATTCGCCCTCTTTTATACTTTAATTGGAATTTCATTCAATTGTATTTATTCTCCGAATTACAATTAACCACTCATAGATGGCGGGATTGGTTAAGAGCATTAATTTCCATTGAAAAGAGAATTTTTTTTTTAATTTTAATTTGTTTGCGTTGTTCGATTGTTTTTAATTATATTTCTTCGCCCCACACACATTCATCCACTTTGGGGGATAATTGCCACCGTGGACTACAACTCGTGGGATGAATGTATATTCATCAGTTTTGTGCACAATGACGGATTGCTTCCGGTGTGACGGAGAGTTGCACCCTCAAAAATGCATACAAAAAGATTTAAAAAAAAAGAAAGAAATATGCGAGTATAGAGTTTTGAATGTATTAATTATAACGGTTGCATTGAATTCGCTATGCGTTGCATGGAAAATCCCCCGTATGCACATTGGATGCAAGAATTTTTTTTTTTTTTGTTTCGGTCCACGGATTTATTATTTTAATTGTTTGTGGCAAGTTGCGTGATGAATTCTGGGTGTGAGGTGTTGCAGCTATCATTTTTCGAATGTGAAATTTTTAATTAAATTAGAAATTGTCTGCATGGTTTTTGTCTATATTTTCATGGGAAATTTTGCAAAATATTTTGGTGAAAATTTGCGCATAGTAGATTAAAAATGCGAATTGATTTGGAATTAATATACAATTTTCATGGAGTTATAAAACAAAAAAAGTAAATGTTCGGGGATGAGATTAAATTGTCATTCCTTAATTGGGATAGCAAAAATATATATGTATATAGATTACACTTTTTTTAAATTCCTTCATATGATGCCTTGTCAATTGAAGTATAACGAACTAAAATTAGAACCGAGTCCTTATGATTTGTTAGATATAGCCAGAGTTTCAATAAACTTTTCCTCGTAAGTTAATTTGTTCGCTCACTTTACCAGGGGGAGGCGTTATCTCACCCCTCCTCTGGGTTCTAGTCGTCGATGGGATACTTAAAGAACTAAGCAACACAGGCATAAGCGTCACTGCTTACGCGGACGACGTGGTGATTTTAGTCTAGGGCAAATTCTTAGACACATAAAGTGTGTGATGGAATCAGCTCTTAATAATCTCAGAAAATGGGCTAGAGGGTGTGGACTACACATCAACCCGGATAAAACAGAATTCATACTCTTCAGCTGAAAATACAATATATCACCCTTCAAACTGCCTAAGCTAGCAGGGGTGGAGTTTTCCCTTTCGGATCGCGCTAGATATATTGGCATAATGCTAAACAGGAAACTAAATTGGAAACTTAACATACAGGAACGAGTCCGCAAGGCATATAATGCTTTCTTCACCTGCAAAAGGACTGCGGTGAAAAAATTGGTCCCGAACCCTGCAATGATGCACTAGCTATACACCATAATAGTCCGACCTATTCTCACGTATTACTCTTGTATGGTGGAAGACTACGAATAAGAAAAATAGAACAGCTTGCATTGTCTACGCACAACGCCTACGGCTGCACTCGAGATCTTTCTGTATCTTTTACCATTAGACCTACAAATCAAATTTCAAGCGGGCAACAATGCGCTTCTGCTCACTAACATTGGTCTCTTCAAGACTAGTAATGTGGGACATATGTAGCTCCATTCTTAAGGAATCATTTCCTGATATTCCTGACGAATCGGACGACATCCTTGGTACCTTAGACTTCGTCGCACCATACGAAGTAATGTATCCTGTTGAGAGGATTGGCAAAGAAATACAGTCTTTATCCACAACGAGATTGTAATATACACAGATGGTTCTAAGACCAGCAAGGGAACAGGGTTGTGTATATACTAGAGAGATATTAACCTACCGGTGGCCCTGAGACTTCCAGACACATACAGTGTGTTCTAAGCAGAGGTCCTAGCTGTACTTAAAGCTGCGGAATTACTTAGAAGAATATCGCCACCTACATTGACAGTCGGGCTGCGCTAAAGGTACTCTAGTCTTACGTCACCAAATACGAGATCGTCAGGAATTGCCGCACAATGCTTAAGGCAATATGTACGCAGAAACGTGTCAGATTATGTTGGGCACCTGGACACTGCGATATAGAAGGCCGACGCGATAGCCAAAAGAGGAGCAGAGCTCCCACATAGGGACATAATTGGTAGCATCAAACAACCAAGGTGTTATTCGTGAAAGAACCTTTAACATTTAAGATGGTCCAACTTAGATAGCCGTAAGGTGTCCAAGGCTTTGTTGCCTGTGTTAGACCGATGGAACTCTCGGTAGATCATAAAATTAGAAAGATCAGTGCTAAGAACAGCAATAAGAATGCTTTCTGACAATTGTCTTCTAAGGAAGCATGCCATGACTCTAGGTTTATCAAATATACTACTGTGTGAATGCCAAGGCATCACCAGGACAAGGCTAAAATACATTGGAAGATACTTCTTCGATAACTAAGAAGAGGTAAGCTCCTTGAACCACTACAATGATATTTTCAAATTCTGTAGGGAAATTAACTGTATGGGAGAGTTGGTTTAGGTCTTTTTGCCGTGAAGGTTCCCTATGGATCGCGATGGACCCACCTTGGTGCCTATTATTTTATGAAAACCTCATAACCCTACTTAACCTAACTTGTTCGCTTGTAAAAACGTAAATTTTAAAAGTACAATATCGAGTAAAGATTTCATTTTCGTTCACCTCGCAAACAAACTCGTTTTTCATACAAAAATGGTATAGTACGGGCTTTTATAAAACTAAAAAAGATGTTTTAGTACAAGAGGATTACAATAATATTTGGTTTATGTTACTCATGATCTGAGGCTAACGTTTTAGAACGGTTTAACAACTTTAGGTGTAGACTTTAGCTTAGTAGATAGAGTAGTAGTAAAAGTCTTAAATTCAATTTTTCTCGTAAGTAGATTTAACTCCCGGGCAAGAGTGCATTCTAAAAGCACACCATCGAGCAAGAACTTTCTACTCACTTGTTTTGCATCTTGAAGAGACTCGTTTGATAAAACAAAGTTGCTAAAAAAAAATATGTTTTCCTAAGTGAAATCATTTCTTAGAGCAAGGCGCACGTGAAGACCGCATAATTTTTCATGAGGTTTCTCGTTGATGAAAATTGGAATGGAGTACTGAAAGAAAGAAGAACGTTTTCTTGTACAAACTTTTGTGTTAGCAGTGACACCTGTGACTTGTTTTTCGCGAAGTTGTTGTTTGCTATTTTGGATTCTACTTTTTTTTTCTTCATAAGGTATTTCTTTCTTAAATTTCTGGCTACCTCGCACCTATTTTTATTCTTTTTATAAAAAGTCCTTTTGTGTCTTTTTCATTACCTCGCGAGATATTAAGGGTGAGTTTCTTGATTTCGAGTATAAAGATAAACTCCCCTGGAATTATAACGGAATCTTTGAATCCTTAATGCAGCAAGTATGCGAGTGTATCGCAAAACTTGTGCCCACTGCTGAGTTTTTTTTTTTTTTAATTATGAATAAAGCTTCTGGCAACTCTTTTGGTACCCTATTCTTCTCTCTACTAGAGAAAGCACACCTGATGTAAAACGTGCTGTGGACCTAATGGTACTACTCTACTACCTGGGTCGACAGCACTCCTTTAAAATGAATAATATGAAAGAATCGTTCTCCATCCTTTTAGGATAGCCTATTTCCTTGTCTAAAAGCAGAAAAAAACAAATATCCAGCGACCTATTCCTCCCAATAGGTGACAGCAGGACTTTTGTACTTGAAGAATGAATTTAAAGCATACATACAGGTGTTAAATGCACAACTATTCAGTACAAAAGCTATTTTTACGATAACTATGACGTCACCACACTCAACCTACAATAACATTCGATAAACTATTCCCTGTTTAACTTTTCACAAGCATCCCTAAAATTAAGCAACAATGACAACCTAACCCAACTGGGATGAATATTAATCCTGTGACAGCTCACAGCCCCAGTGACACTACATTTAACGTTTCACCAATCTTTATTGTTAAACTCTGCACACTAAATTCGGTCGTTCAAGGCCTGTTTCGTTTAGCTCCACAGAAGCACAATAAAAGATCCCTAATGTTCGGAATGCCAAAATGACAGAAAAAAAATGCCAGCACTCTGCCATGGACTGCATTTACATTTCAAATATGCCCCGGAACGGGCATGTACTACACTGTTATTTCATATATCAGCAACTTTTATGGATAATACAAAATCATCTCCAATAACCGCTGCCTCCACGCCGCGCACTCCACACAAAAGAACTTGTGTGCAACACAGCGGCAATAAGTTGAGCTAAGTGCATTTTATGTATGCAGCACAATAATGGCTAACCGCTGCCAGAATTTAAGGATAAAATAGCTTATCCCTCCGAGTTTTCCTCTCATTTTTTTGCCGCCGCCTGCTCGAAGTGTATATTTTTCCCAGCTCAGAATACAATAGACTTTATGTTCCCGTGGAGTGTGGGTGACGCTGGCGAGAGATGAAGGCGTTGCATTTGCATTTTGTAATTTTACGCAGACGAGAGAAGTTTAATTGAATCTGCCTTCAATGGTATTTAATGTTGGGAAAGCTTTGTATCCATCATTTTTTTTTTTAAATCTGTTAATAGCAACGAACTTAGATTCAGATTCAAATTCACCTCACATAAGATACTTAATTTTATATCCCACCGAATTTTATGGTGCAGCGGCAGCAAAAAAAAGTTACGTATACGTCCCGTGGTAGTAAATTTTTTTTCTTTTCGGAATTCTTATTCAAGATCGAAATTCGAAATTTCGTATTCGAAACGCATAACGTGTCGCCGGCACACTGTATCCGCGTGTGTTGACTTTATTGAATCCGCGAGTTGGGAAAAGAAGAATAAGGTTGGGGGCTGGATTGGATATACCATCAAATATGCATTCTTAACAAAGTCTCTGAAATGGAATACACGTTCGCTGGTTTCTTATCAGGATCTCATATTGATTTGGGTAGTAAAGGTACGCCTCCACCCTCGAGGGCACCCTCGTAGCACCCTACGATGTAATGCGGTTTGAATTATTCCATTTTTGGTGACATTGTCGCAGCAGCGTAGCGCAAGATGAGAGGAAATGAAATGTTGAAAAAGAAAAAGTTTTCACATCAAGTTCAGATAAGTGAAGTATGATTGAATCGAAGTCAACGTCCTTTTGTAATGGAAAGGCTATGATGGATCTTGACAATGCCGATGGTGTGGGAAGACTGCGATGTTATATTGAATCAATCACGTGGAAGAAAGATTCAGGAAATTGATGTTTCTTCAAAGTTCCCAAAGGCAGATTCAGTCCTAGGTTTATGAATGCGATGGGAAACTTTCTCTTTATGTTTTTTTGATAGATTCTGATGCAAGTTTGATGTTGGGGTGTGCGAAAACAAGATACAACCTTTCAGAATTCAATTTGCGTAGTGAGGGTATGGTGGATTATATCACAGACATTTATTGAGAATGAAATGGTAGAGAAATTTAAGCGTGAAGCGGTGTATTGGATTGTGGGAAATTTCAGGTAGAGTGAAACAATTTTCAATTTTTGTCTGAACATTCGTAGGCATGATGGTGCCGACTCGATGAGTAATCTTGCCTAATCTAAGCGCAGAGATACAAATGTTAAATTCTAGAAATGAATGGACTTGGTGAAGTGGATAACATGATCGCATGCCGATCCAAAGGAGTGCCAAATGTCAACCGTAGACAAAAATTTCTTCTTTAGAAAAAGCTGCGATCACTATGAAACTAGCCAAATCTACGTTTATCTGTACAATGCTCTACTTACCTCATACACATGAAGGATTGACACTGAAAGGACGGTTTAAGCTCTGGCATTTGTAAAGAAGATTTAGTTTTAACTAGTGTCACGTGTGGTCGAAATTCGGCCGAGAGGAAATTAACAAACAGCGAGAAAAACAAAGCTATGTATTTGTTGTAATATTTTCCAGTGTAAAGAAGACAAAGGAATAGACCCATGAACGTGATCAAAATGCTTTCATTTAATTGGTAAAAGCGTTTTTTTTTTTTTTTTTATGAGGAAATCATGTGTGTATGTTCACTTTGTTTTACCTGTCTTAACGGTAACATACGCACATGGTTTTTGCTTTCTGCACATCTATGGCACAGAACCTTTCGAGTGATATAAGTTTCATCCCCCTCCTATTATAATAAATACAGAAAAAAACGTACAATAAATTTCGTGTTCATGTATTAATATATAAGATTCTGCATATAAGGCTTAGAGAGTAACTTGTGTTCCCTTGTTTTCGGATCATAGCCTCGCTGATAAAAGGAAGAAGAAGAAGGCTTAGAGAGTAACTAGTTGTCCTAGCTACATTAAGGGTCAGTTGTACGAGCGTAGTACAAGTCGACTACGAGCCTTGTACGAGGAGTACTCAGGCAATCACCCTGATTGTCGTGGGCGTTTGTCGCTTTTCGACGATTGTCGTTTTATTCATAGCTACGACCTGCTGACCGTTAAACATTACTAAGCAATTTGTCGTGTAGAATACTATTACAACTCTTTCACAGTGAAAAAGTTATGAAAAGGAATTCGTGCTACATCTGAAGAATAAAACGACAATCGCCGAAAAGCGACGAGCGCTGTTAGTTTTAGTTTATGGTTTACATTTTCTAAACCAGCTATGGTAGTTTAAACTATGTTCCAGTGACCAATCTAAGAACATCTTGTTTTCATGAAGACGTCTCGTTGTTTTGCATTCTGTTATAAGGATTGGCGAAAAGGTGAATGCTCTAAAATACGATGAGGATTTTATAGATTTCATTAGAGAAAGTGTATCTTTTAGAATATTAGGATCTGTCGGAAATGTAAGGAACTATCAATTCCCAAAGTGCTTGCTTCAATTGAGCTGACACCGACAGAAGACAAAATCGAGGCAAACTCATAAGCATCATGGACAACTTCAGAGAGCAAAAGATTGCTTCTGGCCAGATAGGTTGCAGCTATAATCCTTTATGCTGCACTAATTGGGCTAGGGTCATGAAGATTAACTAAAAGAGATTAGTAATCTAGTCCATGTAAGAAATATTGAAGCCATGATGTGCATTCCGGACTACGTTTTTTTTACGCCAGAAATCGTTGACAAAATCCATGGAATGATGTTAGATGAGCGAAGATTGAAAGTGCGTGAGTTGGCTGAGGCTGTAGGCATCTCAACTGAGCGAGTGCATCACATTATGCATGAATTTTTGGACATGAAAAAGCTGTCGGCACGATGGGTGCCGCGATTGCTCACGATCAACCATAAACACCACCGTGTGACAAGTTCAAAGGAGTGTTTGGAGATGTACAGCCGCAATGCCAATGAGTTTTTGCGCCGTTTCGTTACCGTAGATGAGACGTGGATCCATCTCGCCACACCAGAGACCAAGCAACAATCCAAACAGTGGGTTTCTATGGGTCAACGTGCACCGAAGAAGGCTAAGATGGGTCTATCGGCTAATAAAGTCATGGCCCCAGTTTTCTGGTATTAACGCGGTGTAATTCATATCGATTACCTTGAAAAGGGTAAAACAATCAACGGCAAATATTATTCAGAGCTGCTGGACAGATTTGATACTGTTTTGAAGCAGAAACGACCGCATTTAGCGAAGAAAAAAGTGTTGTTCCATCAGGACAATGCACGGGTGCATACGTGTGTAGTCATCATGGCAAAATTTCATCAATTGGGCTACGAACTTCTCCGGATTTAGCCCCCTCCGACTATTTCCTGTTTCCAAACCTGAAGAAATGGCTGGGCGGTAAAAGATTTAGGTCGAATGAAGAGGTCATCGTGGAAACAAACGCTTATTTTGAGGACCTTGAGAAATCTTATTATTTAGAAGGAATAAAAAAAATTAGAAACACGATGGACTAAATGTGTCGAGCTAAAAGGAGATTATGTAGAAAAAAAAAGATGTTTTCCTTCAAAAGTCACGGACTTATCAAACCACCCTCGTGTCTCAAACGATGCAGCCTGAAATGGAGCCAGAATGCCTACAACGACATTCTGGCAGATAAACAACAACATGAATACTGCACGGCACTGCATGGCTCTAATTAAGAGAAAATCAAATCTAAAGGTAGAATTCAATCTGAAGATAAGATCAGGGTGCGCGGTAATATCTCTGAAAAGGTCAGGTAGACTCAGTGACTTATACCGCAAATTCATCCTTACTGAATTATAATCAAACTATGCTTCTTCAGGAAGAAGGAGGCCTGGTATAGTCGATTCAAAACCATGCAGTGATAGTCTAGCTTAGTGCCCATGGTGGACTATTTTTCTGAATTGGGTTTGGTGATACACTTCATGCATTTTCTTGTTCACTTGTATAACTGATATCTATTCATCTCCACTTCATTCCATTCTAACTCGCTTTACGAGCACCCGCCGCAGAGTTACCTCTCAGAAACACCTTAGCTTTTCATTCTATTCGATCGCTTGGCAGCTTGCTTTCAGTATGTCAAAATCAGCTTTCTCGCGCGAAGGCGAGGAAGACCCTTTTGTGTTGTTGTCCATGTGTTTGATGCAGTCGTCAAACCTTCACCTTTTCAGCTACATTCACATCATGATGCAGTTTGTCAAACTCGTTGTTACCGCACTCTTCGTTGTCGCAAATATGACAGAAACTCCGACGAAGGCTTATCCTATCGAATGAGTTAAATATCTGCTCTGCTTTCCTTAACATCTCGCGCTCAGCCGATTCGAAGGACATCTACGACAGATTTCAAAATTGACCTTTGAGTTAAGTAAGCTAAGTCGTTATTAATAATGACAAAATCAAAATCTTAGTACGAGACTGATTCCGAAAACTGAGTGAAATGTCAGAAAAGTACCCAGTTTTTGAAATTAATAAGAAATCAGTCTTGAGTAGCTCCTCAGATTAACACTAATACGACCTCAAGTAACTCGTCCTTAATCTTGAAATATCTACCTCCTCGATGGATGTAATTTAAATTGTGACATCTATAAACTCCCACCTATAATCATCTGACTTTTTTTTTTCCTTCATGTGAGTGAGGTGAGTAAAAATTCGCTTGATGCTTCGTAGTACCCCATTGTGCATCACATCTTGGTCTACATAAATTGTGCTATATACTAGTATATATTTACTGTACAATTTACGGCATCATTGCATTACCTGCAGTTTTATGAAAAGAATAAATATTCCTTATTCGCGTTCACGTAGCCTCGTCCTTTTTCAAAAGCCAAGGATTTTCTATTCCTCGTTCAGTTTTCTTTTTCCTTTTTTTATCTCACTTATTGCATGTGCCATCGTAAATCTACATTGTGGACTGAGTGGAGAGAGAATGAGAGTCGTCCTGCTGCATTCATGGCTTCTCAGTGGTTGTATGATCTACCTCGACAAAACAAAGCAAGACAAGGGAATAAAAAAACTTTAAGAGAACATTTTTTTAATTATATTGAAATTATCTGGTGCTGCTGCAGTTACCGCATATAAAGTGCATGTACCTATAGATACAACACAGAATAACTTTCTGACGGAGAAGGAGGACTAGCCGCAGCAGTTACTGAAGCAGCAAAACCTCCTTATTACCACAGATTGATATTTACTGCCAGCTTAACGTTGGGTGGTGATATTCCTAGAACAGGATAACAACCTACTCGGGATTATCAGCTTCCACTTGGTTTTTTTCTTTTTATTTTTACTTTTTCATTTGTTTTGGTATACTTCAGACTAGAATCGTATTTGCCTAAATGATAGCTTGTACTTGGTTCATAATTTAATTCACTTAAATACGTCGTGTGCTTTGTTTTGGGTTTTTGTGGCACAAGGGGGTTAACGTCCTTGCTGAGTTGAGTTGAGTTGGGATTTTTCATTTCGTTTTGAATTGTTTTTATGGTTATTCTCCGAGATTTTCTCTTGTTGAGGTTGTCGAATAGAAAAACCAACAGCGAAGGAGGAAGCAGCTTGAGGTGAAAATACTTTGAAGTGGTTTCTCTACTAAGGGAATACTTCTGTTTGATGTTTTCTCTTTAAGGACATTTTTCTTCTTTGGTTCACCAGATTCGTTTTGAGTTCCTGCTCATTTGGATAGGGAGTATATTTTCACAGTAAATGTGGGCATTTTAAGTGGTTTTTAGTTTTTAAAGTGTTATATTGTAGAATTCAACAACGCAGTCTTTTGATTCGAGGTTAAGGTTGCATAGACGTTAAAGAAGTATATTTAAAAAAAAAAATGCATCTGAATTATTTATGGAACATAATACATATTATACGTAAAAGCTTTGATGCAGGATGCAAAGCAGGAAGAATTATTTAACAGGAAGGAAGAGCACTTGCTAGAATCAGTTCTAATTTAAATAACGTATTGTGCATCACATAGGATACAAGTACCTTCAAACTTGGTACATCCATTTGGACAGGATATAATCACCCTGATTGTCGTTGGCATTTGTCGTTTTTCGACGATTGTCGTTTTTCGACGATTGTCGTTTTATTCTTCAGATGTAGCATGAATCCATTTTCATAAGTTTTTCACTGCGAAAGAGTTGTAATAGTATTCTACACGACAAACGAATTACTTAGTAATGTTTAACGGTCAGCAGGTCGTAGATATGAATAAAACGATAATCGTCGAAAAGCGACAAATGCCAACGACAATCAGGGTGAGTGTAAACAATCATATAAATGTTTTATTAAGAAGTGTTGGCCGATATAGAACACATGAAGAACCTCCACAAAGCACATATATTGATGCCCAAATCCATTTTGGGATTGTAAAACTAATCTATGGAAATAGTATTAGAATTTGCTCTCGTCTCTACTTGGAAATGTGTTATAAAGTTAGCGTGACAATAAGTAATCGGAGCTGAAATTAGTGCATCGAAAATGAAAAAAAAAAAAAAACATTGAATATATGTATGTTACTCACGTCATAAGGAAGGATGCCTCGTGTTCAGTTAGGAGGTGACCTGATAAAGGTGTTGCGCATTTGAAATTTTGCCAAATTATTTTCTAAACTTCCCCTGCCCATATTTGAAAAACTGGTTAAATACTTATTTTGCAAAAAATCGATTGAAAGAGCCGAGAAATGGCAGATTTTCAAAATCCAATCATTGCGTAAAATAGAGTTGTACGATTTCCTAGCGCATATTATAGTGGTAATGGGTTCGGTGTTAGAGTCCTAGGTTTTTGTTTCAAGTACCGACCATACCCATTCAGTTTTTTCAGTAGAGTAATACATTCTTAAGCGCTTAGGATACGTTCCTAGACGACAGAGCGTTAAACAAGGTAATTTTAACATAAAGAAATAGGGAAAGGGCAACCTGCGCACATAAACATATGCAATGGACACAGAAGTACAGTGCTCTTCATCTTTGTGATGAAGGTCCTGACTCTTCTGAAATTATTTTTCTCTCGCTAAGCAAATGCCAGTGGCAGGAGACCGCATCCAAAATGCCTCGTCTTGCTTTTGCACTCGTTTCAAAATCTAGATCATTCGCTAAATCGCAAGTGCTTTGGGTTCTTCGTTTTCAGAATCGCTATTTTCAAGTTCTATATACATTTTTTGTTCTGCCAGTTCTTGAAAGTCGTTGTTGGTAAGGCTCTTACCAAAAACCTGCTCATCTACATCTCCTAATTCTGCTGTTTCAATTAGGCTGACAATTTGGCCAACGATAGGTCTTCTTATTGGGAATCGTTCGATACCTCCGCCCATTTTACGCAGCCCTTCAAATTGTATAGATAGAGTGGATACTGTTTCACTGCTAATGAACACGGTGCACGAGAACAATCGCATCAAACAAAAGTGGATTTAGGAAAAGTACCGCATTTTTTTAGGTTTCGAGCAGACCGCGTTATATTGAATCAGCGTTAATCGAGGAAGCTCTCTCTTACTGTATTCAAATTAAAATCTTTTAGCCGTTTTCCAGAAGTGACAAATTTTCAAAACCTTGCCATTTAATAACTTCTCAAAACTTGTTATGCAAATTCATTGAAGAAATCAAATGTTTTTTAAATATTCGTTTTGAGCCGAATCGGCTTGTAGACTATATTTTGAAAACCAACGAATATGTTAAGTACCATTAAACGATGGTAAGAGTATTGTTTGGAAAAACACTTTTTTTTTTATAAATAACTAAAGTGCAAGAGTTCCCCCTTTTGATACATTTACACGGCGTAAGTTGAAAATGAAGAGGAGAGATAGGAAGGAACTGTTTTTGTTGTAGTTATTTGAAGCTGAGATGAGATTAGGTTTCAGTATATGCTTACTCTATGGATGGTGTGTGAACTAGAATTTGCTGTGATTCTTGCATTCGGTTCTGATTTTTAGTATTTGTCACGAGCAGTTGCTGAGTCATCTCTATGTGATGAATGGAATGAAGAAAATTTACACTACACCATGCCACCCATGTGGGCGCCGTGGCGTAAGTGGTTAGTGTGTCGGATCACTACGCATGAGGTTCCAAGTTAGAATCCCAGAAAACACCAAAAAGTTTTTTCACAGTCCCACCTCACGCGAGCATCTGACAAACTTCCGAGAGTATTGTTGTCACGAAAAAGCTTCTCAAATCGCCGTTCGGAGTCGGCATTAAACTGTAGGTCCCTTCCATTCGTGTGAAAAATATAACGCACACAACGTGAGTGGTTGCGAGAAGCTAGGCCCTGGCACTAAAAAGAGCTGTTGCGCCATATATTTGAATTTTTTTTTTTGCCCCATGCCACCCACAGTTTCAGAAGAAGCCGAGTTGCATATTAGAACTTTCTTTCACTGACTGTATGTTTACCTTTTTCGTAAGCTTTTGTTTTATATCTGACTGAGAGTTTTTTTTTTTTATCAAATCCAAGTTGAAAGGATAGCTAAGGTCGTGTTCCGGCGCCCTTTTTTACCTTTATTACTTTAGATACTCGGTCCTTATCTCCAATTAGAATTATCAGGATAGTCCTCAAGAGGATTAAGATATTAAAATAAATAAACACAGAGATCAGGCATTATAAAACTATATAGGTAGGTATATTAGAAAAGTTCGAGAAGTTTACTAAAAATGTCCTTGCTTGCCTACTTATAAGACTTTGACGAAGGCGATAACGATGCCGTTCCTTCTGCAGCTAAAATACATACATATATAGTTAATACAATATTACTCGTATTGTGGCCCACGCAGACAAATTTGCGGAGATCTGCTAGTGATATATAAAATGAAGGTGCCTCCGCCTTCCGATTCATCTCAAAATCAATTCTTACACCGTATAGCTTCTGCATAGTGACGCAGTTTTCGGATCCTTCCTTCGCATTTTCAACCGAAATTTATATTCTTATAGAATAGAAGTGCAAATTTGAGCCAAAATGACTTACGAGGGCAAGGTGAAAAGTTCTCATCCTGACAATGAAATACTGCGAATTTCTGTTAAAAAATTATTTTATTTTTCTACATAATCTCCCTTGACTTCAACATACTTAGTCCAGCGTTTCTCCAACATCAGTATTCCTTCTCGGAAGTGAGAATCTGGAAGGCTGTGAAAATATTCAGCTACGGCCCTATCAACTTCTGCATTCGATGCGAAGCGCTTCCCAGAAACAAATTTCTTCAAGTTTGGGAACAGATGGAAGTCTGAGGGGGGATGGCCGAGCAAATCGTACCCCAAATACCGCAGTTTTCCCATCGCCAACGCACACTTGTGTACAGGTGCATTGTTCTGGTGAAAGATGATTTTTTTCTTCTTCAAGCCAGGCCTCTTTTTGCGAATTTTGGCAACCAGCCGGTCAAGAAGGTTGGAGTAATATTCGCCTGTAATTATTCTGCCTTTCTCAAGGTAATCAATTAACAGGATCCCTTTCGCATCCCAAAACACACTGGCCATACCCTTTCCGGCAGATGCGATCGACTTCGCTTTCTTTGGCGCTGAACCACCGGCTTGGCTTCCACCTACTGCTTCGACTGCTGTTTCGTTTCTGGCGTGTAGTGGTGGACCCATGTCTCATCCATGGTGACAAATCGCCACACAAAATCGGTCGGATCCCTATTGAATCGCAAATGCGGCACCCATCTTGCGCAGAGCTTTCGCATCCCTAAGTTTTTGTGCAAGATGTTCCGCACCCTCTCTTCCGATATACACACAGCCTCAGCTATCTCACTCACCTTCACTCGCCTATCGTCCAACAAGATATCATGCACTTTTTCGATGGTTTCGGGTGTGGTTGCGGTTTTTGGCCGTCCTTCACGTAGGTCATATTCGAGGGACGTGCGACCACATTTAAATTCAGCTGCCCGCTTTTTAACGGTTGACAGGAAGGAGCAGAGTCACCGTAAACTTTTGCCAACTTTGTATGAATTTCCTTAGGGGTTAACCCATCCAAAACGAAGAATTTTATGACCGCACGATATTCAAGTTTATCCATTTTAACGAAAAACACGCAAGACGTCTACTGCAAAAATTCGTGTAAACAAACTACTTGAGAGAATAAGTTGAAACTTGTCACACGAACTAATGGGAGTGCACTCAGGCAGGAAACATACATTTTTGCTGATGGGAACGCTATCTCTGCGTCAGGCCGAGAACTTTTCACCTTGTCCTCGTATATCACCAAATACCGCCAAATCCCGTATTTTTCAGTAATCTATCGCTTGGAAAAGTCTTGTATGTCCATAAAACGATTCAAAACACCAGTTTTTGTAATTTCATCAACTGTAATTCTTAATACTAAATTATTCATTCAAATCTCATTATCTCCAATTAGCTCTAAACGCACTTAGTGAATTTTACTTGTCAACCGACGAAATACACTTTGAAATGCTCAATAAATTTTCTCAGATACACAATTTCAGGTCATTATTTCAGGAAGAATTTAGTTATACTTAATCGCTTAAATGAATAAATTAATGAAAGTTAAAAAATAAAAGGAATACAAATTTTGTTTTGTTTGTAAACACAATGAAAGTCCATAGTCTTGTTTTGTGTTATTTGTAGAGTATACTTGAAGCCAAAAAGTAATCAATCCTCCATCTGTTGTTCCATTAGACACTACTTCGCAAAAAAATAAATAAAAATTGTTTGTTATCGAATGCATCGCATCGCAAAAATATTTCTGTTTTAATTGTTAATCCTTGACTCGAAGCATGTATATAGTTAAGTTTGTTTATAGAAAGAAAAAGAACATATTTAATGATTTTTGTACTTGGGTTATGGGCAAATATTTTAATTCCAATTCATTTAAAAATACATTTACGCATCGCTGTATAAAAACAATCAAAAAAAACTTAATAACCAACAACCTTTGCTTTAGTAAAATAAAAAAAAAAACACAATAATCTTTAAATAGCAATAACATTGCGTGCATTTGTTGTTCCTTCATGGTGTTCTTTTTTCTAGTGAATCGAAATAAATCAAAAAATATATCTTAAAAAAAAAAAAACTTTTTAAAAAGTTTCCTCTTCTGGTGGATGTTCTTGAATGTGTATATCTCTAAATAGAATGCGCAAAATTATATTACAAAACAGCAACAAAAAAAAAACAAGTATTACGAAATTTGGTTTCTAACAATGTTTTTATTGCAATTTTATTACATAAAACTATATGTAGCTACGAGTATGCATACTGTCAGTCAGATATATACTTTTAAAAAAATACGACACTACTTTCTTAATCTTTTCTCTAGAGCTTTGTCGAATGTGCTTGCAAAAATCTAATTATGATAAAAAATGTTTTCATTCTCTCATGTTGCAAAGGTTATTTGTTTTTTGTTTTTAATTTATATATAAACATGAACATTTTTTTAGAAAGCAGTGTTTCTTTGGAAAACATATTTTCCGGTACATGGTACATCTCATGCAACCAATAGATCTTAACATGTTCATGTTTCTTATTTCTTTCTTTTAAATTATATTTAACTACTAACACGGATAGTTCCTATTTTTTAGGTTAAGGTTAGAAAATCTTTTGATAAGTTAAGCAGAGAACAAAAATATGTTTAACTCTGAAGAGTTTACTGAACGCACCAAAAATATATTATTATTTTTTCTTTCTTTTTCTAATTTTATTTTATTTAGTATTGAGGAGAAAATGTATATGTAATTCATTTATGGTTAAAAGCCTTAAATTTCGTGCGACTTGTTTTTGCATTATAAGAAAAATGCAATTAGAACAAATGTAAAAGCGCATATAGGAAAGTAATCCATTAAATTGAGTGTGAGACTCTGCGAAAGTTAAAGGTAAGACAATCCTTCATATGCACGTAAAGTTATAAATTGTAGGAATAAATGAAGTAAATGAAATGTAGCACCTTTATCGTCTTACTCGTAAATAGGTTAATAGTAAATGTGTTGTGATTCACTATAGTCAGCCGTGTGTGATACCAGGCACTATTATCATATTTTAGTTCAAAAAGGTTTCGAATCGAATAGCGTAGTGCAAATGTCATTTGTCACCCTTTTTTAAAGTAGTTATAGTGTCTTTTTGTGTTGGAATCAGAACTTCGAAATCTCCGAGTCTTAAATTGTAGATTATAGATTGTTATTTGAGGTGGAATTAGGTCGTCTTATCACTGCGGCCACATTGGGCTTATTGTGATTTCCTCTGATTTTAAAGCTTATTTAATATGCCCGAGGTGGTGATGAACTCTACTGTACTTTTGAGTGACCTTGCAAATAAGTCTTCTGCTTCAATGTAGAATTTACCTCAATAACGATGACGTGTTCTGATTAGACAGCTATAGTGACATAAGATGTGCTCTGCTGATTCTTCGTCGTCGTTGCACATTCTGCAGATATTGTCTTGTACTATTCCCATAACCATGAGATGTTTTTTTCACTCAACAGTGACCTGTAAGGAAACCTGTGGCTATTCGAATCTGACTCCTCGTTGGTTTTAGGAGCTGTTTCGTTCTTTTGAGGGAAGTATTTGACAGAAAAACGTTGGCTTGTCTGTTACCTTCAGCTTCTATCCAATAATGATTCGCTTTTGCTTTTATCCAATTTTTAATACAGCTTTTTGCAATACTCACTGGTAATCCACAGAATGGTCTTGGCATCATGAAGTTCGATGCAGCTCCTGTTCTGGCTAGCAAGTCCATCTCATATAATCGGCGTATCTCCTGGAGTATGGGTCATACTGCTAAGATGTGGTAAATATCTTCATTTTCATTTATATTGCAAAGAGTGCAAATTGTTCGAAGATTTTGCCTATGCGGGCATGTAATTGAGAGCTAAGACCTCCGTTCTTATTTTAAACACTGAGCTTATCTGAGTGCCTGTTAGTTGCCTGCAAAAACAGTTGCTTGTACCTAAAGAATGGCAAAGTTCCTTGTAAATAAGCCTACTTGTTGACTCCCGGGCGGGCTCTACACAGACATTGTTGGTATAAATACTCGTCGACCTTTGCTATGCTGCGGTAAAACATATTTTGCCAATCGTTAAGGTTTAACTCATCCAGGTCGAAGCCTACACTGTGTTCGTTTGCTATATCATACCATTCTTTAAAGGGTGTTGAGCGGCATTGAAGCGCAAATTGCATAAGCCTTTTTTGGAGATAGTTATCCTTCCTGCGCATAACCTTGATGATATAATCAGCATTTGCCTAGATATTTTTTAAGTAGATTTGCAGGAGCCCAGATTCATCATGTATTGCGTAAGTGGATGTCACTATATATTGTATTCGCCACTGCTCCACGGCGCCCGCTATTAACATCCATTTTTAATTAGTCTACCAAGAAATCCATAATTACAGATTTTACCTAACCAACACACTAGAAGTACAATTATTTTTGTATTATTTTGTTGTGTGCCAACACATACAATTTTTTAGTTAACCGATTATTTGATTGGTCAGTTCACTCTCACTATGATTAGATGCGCATGGCTAATTTTCTAATCAACCAATCTATCAAAAAATTTCAAATTTAGATATTTAACATTATGCCCATAAGTACCTAAAGAATCGAGTTTTATCCTCAGTTTACAGGGCTAGAAGTTTAGCCTGAGTCGACCGACAAATGTATGTTGCCCGCTCCTTTCAACTTGATCTCAAATTGTCAAATCGATGAAACTTAGTTTCTGATCGACTCATCAACGCGTATATAGTTAACTCTGCTGATCTTAGGACAATTATGGGATTGGTGTACATTAGTGATCAAAGAAATTAATAAGTTGGGCCAACTAAATAGTTGGATGTGAAAGGGCTTTACTTGTTTAATCACCACTGCCACAATCAAATGCATGGATGTAGATGCGTGTATTGAGGACCAAGTGCGCTGCGACCTAAATAGATGTATTATGCCCCAAGCTATGGCTCTATTCGATAAACTCGAGTTAGAGTGCCTCTTCTAGTCCGACTGCTTTGGTGAACCGGAGTATCCTAAGTGGGTCTAGCAGAGGTAAATCCGTCTTTCTTAAATGATAGGCCCCCAGCTGATGTCATCTTTTATGAATTAGTGCTTTACATTCCACGACGAGGTGTGTTAGTGTTTCTTCGAAGTTCCAACAGTTTTCTTCTATATGAAGTTCCCTGAGATTCTGCTTGCGTCCTTATATTGTAGTTTCCCAGAAATGCTTTTGTGTGTCTCAGTTGGCGAATATCATCTCAATGCTTGACCCATTCGCTCTTTTCTCTTTTCAGTTCTTCGCGTGTATTATACGGTTCTAAACCGCAGAATGTCTCTGATAAAAAAATGGGATTTCCGAGACGTTTCTTGCTAGTGCATCAGCTGCTTCATTTTCCTTTACTCCTACATGTCCTGGTACCCAGTAGATGGTTACTTTATTGACCTGGGTCAATCTTACCAAGGCACTTCCTTACCAGTTTGGATTTCATCTCATGTAATTTGTGCCTTAATTGCGACCTGGCTATCTCACAGTATTGTTATGTCTTGCCTGTGATAGTGCCCGTCGTTGTTGAATTGAACGCATCTTTCTATTGTGTGAATATCTGCTGAAAAATACAGGGGTTCCCAGAGATTTGAAGGATCTACCCCAGTTCCTGTCGACGTATCAGTTTGTGTGGCATTTAATCATTCGCTGTTTGAATTGGTTCTTGTCGAATTTACTGCTCCAGTCCCTTGTGTTGCTCAGCTTGTTGTCAAATTTCCTTTTGAAGTAATATTTCTTGACCATGTCGTCTCTAAGCAAGGCCAGAAGCGACATGTTTACGAAAGGGATTCGCACTGTTTGATTGTTATGCATTTTATTTCCTGATGCCCTCTTTGATTAATCTTGCTTTGTTTCCTTAGCGATCGTTTCTAGCACTATGTACAAAGAGGGAGTCCTACGATCGCCTCCAATATTGCTGTGAGACAGGGTCTTATGGCTCTTGTTATACAGTTATCTTTGCGCTTTGCTCAGGGATATTCCAGCTGTGATTAGGCTTGCTCTGTTGGCCCAGGCCACTGTTCTGTATGTACTCGTTACATGGGTCTAAGTATCACTGTGTAAGGCTGGTTTACTTTCCCAGGTTTTACCCGATATGTTCGTGTACACCATTAATGCTGGAATGTCCTTTGTTACCACAGCTTCTATGCGTTCCTTTCAAAGAAGCTCACTATGTAGAGTTATACCTAAATACTTGACCTGTTTTTACGGGTCGATTCTAATTCCTTGCAGTAGCATTTGCAACCAACGCGTGTTGCAATTTTCTTTTTTTTTGTGAAGGGTACCTCAGTGGTTTTGGTCTATCGGCAAAGGTAACCAAGTACCTAATGTCAGAGAAAAAATTGTTCAGTACTGATCTGAATACAAGGGTGATGCTCATTACTAAGCGTAGTTTGGAACTGTTCAAAGGTGTAATAAAATTATTATGTACTCAAATAATTTATAAGCATTTTCCAGCAATGTGGCCACCTACGCGTAACACATCTATTCGATCGATTCTTCGAAATGTCTAGAGAAGGCCAAATATCCTTACTTTAATTTAACTCTATTTATATTCCACATCAAACCCTACCAGTATCCATTTGTTAAAGTCCAAAGAAGAACTTCTCTTTTTCCCTTTGAATATTTTTTGAATCTCATTTGTTTATCTTCTCTCGCTTAGGAGTGGGAATCCAAAAATTAGTCGTCCAAATCCTCAGCAATAAATTTAATTATATCTTCGTGATATCTAAAGTGGCCCAATCTGTCCACTGTAAATGCCTCGCTTACACACGCCGCCGCTTGTTACGTTATGTGCATTCCCATTTGTTAAGCCTTCAGATAGTCCCTTGTCTTCTGTTTTAGTCCCTTTTTTATCCCTTTCTTTTCTTTAAAAAAGTATCTACTCTATCTAAGGATACCCATTACCTCACAACAATTGGGTTAATCTGTCACGGAGTCTCTAGCATTAGGAGAGGTTTTTTTTCTCCACCCCACTGAGTACACTATTCTCAATTCTAACTTGCTAATGGAGTCCTTCGCATACTGTACGTACACAATGGTAGAATTTCCAACAATAAGGATCACCTCAAGAACTCACAAGTCAATTAACTGTTAAACTATAGTTACCCTTAATGGATTTTTTTTTTGTTTTTCTTTTTTCCATTCTTGTCTTGAATACACATATCCTTTTTTCACTGTTGCACGCTTTGTTTAAGACGCTAAGACTAAAAATGAGGAAAGGGTGGAATGTTGATTGAGTTGAGAACAGAAATCAATTAAACGCAATAAAGAGATATGTTTTGTGCAGTTGTTTTATATACCTTACCACTGTTATATGTAAGTATGTACATTGCATTCGATTTTGAAATGGAGGTCATTTTAATTCCGCATAAATGGCTCCAGTGAGGTTGGGGAGAACTGAATTGTGGTTCAGATTTATTAGAAAGAATCGATAGAAGGAAATATTTTAGAAATTAATTTCAATTCATAACACATTTCCAATTTAAATTGTGAATTGATGGTGAAGGAAGATATTTTTAATTAAATCTGAGGTTGGCCGCATGGTGATGTTGATTGGATTTATTGATTTAGTGACGACATGTGATTTTATGTGTTCATAAATACAAAGAAAGGCTTTGAAATAGTGAGAATTTATGGGCAGAAATAGGCAGGTCAGTTGAAATTAATTTATCTTCTAACAAAAGCGTACTTGGGTTGTTTCTAAAAAAACATTGGAAGCGAGTACGTAGCATTTTGTCATACTGTTTATTCTTAATGTCTACTGTTCCCTTTCATGGTATTGAAATCCAATTTTGTATAAGTAGAGTGCAGTTTCTGAAAATATGACGCTAAAAAGTATGAGTCTAAATTTTGTTGCATACTTCTTGGTGGCGATAATCTGCCAAATCAGAGTAACGATAAATCGATGTAACTTCTTTAATTCTGACGATGCCTGACTTTCTATTACCATATACAATAGTTAAAGCCAATTTCTCCTCACAAAGAGATCTACGACCTAGCAGAATTCGAAAGTTAACAAAAACACTCAAGGATACCTTCGATATAATTCCTTATTCAATTTTTTAGGAATTTGATTTAAACGGAAGTCTGTTCTATTCTGCTTCACAGCTTCGATCTACTTAGTCCTTTTCTATCTTATACATATGTAGTATGTACTGCATATTGAACTATTTATCGCAAGCTTTACCTGCTACAAGAATTCAAACACTACAATAAAAATTAACAATGCTTTTGAAAAGTATTCCAATTTTAATTATCGCACAAAAGCGATTGCTTAAAGAAATCCAACTTTATGGCCCCCAGCATTACTTCCACCAGAGTATATCATCAGGACAGTGCACATAAAAAAAATCTGCAACACGGAAAAATAGATAAGCCCAAAGTTTTAAATTACTCAAATTACACCGTACTGCCATCGCGGTAGGGCTACCTATATATAGATATGTAACTGAAGAGCCTAATTTATGACCTTGATATTAATGTCCTTTATCACATTTACCTACCTATTTGAAACCAACAAATTTAATAAAAGCCAATTAAATTTATTTGATATTTATTTAATTTAATTCTGTTAATTGCACTGGGTTACTCTCTATAATGAAATAAATTGATTTAAAATTAAAATAAATTAAGTGCTTTCAATTCGAAATATTTATTCAAAATTTATTAAAAGAAGAATGCTACAACTACAACAAGCGAACTGACAATGCCATACGAAATAAAATTAAAAAGGAAATCACAATCGCCAAAGTTCCTTTGTGTCCTTTCTGTGAATAATAAAAAAAAAAAGTAATTATAAACCTCCAAAGCCATCATTCAAATCCAGTCAAAAAAATGTTTCGAAACATTTGAACAAATTTGTTCTCCAACAACCATTGTTCAGGTAGTATTTCGCTTCGTCCTATTTCTCTTAATTGATCCTTTGAAGTGGGCAAAATGAAAAAAATGGGGAGGCGTCGGTTTTATTCGTCGATTTAAAACGATTATACTTTGGTCTCCAATTAAGGAAGATTTTCAAAGGTAAATTTGTTCCCAATTTTTTATACTCACTCATTCTATCTCGTGGATCAGCAAAAAAGGATTAAACACATTCCCGCCAATCACCATTCCTTAACGGCGAATTTTATGCTAGATTCTAGAGAGTAAAGGTGCTATCCTTTCGCAAATCCCATTTTTTTTTTGTATCTTATACGTTCTTCTATTTAATTTGAAAAGTTCCTCTTATTCTGTATTTAAGAATGTCCTCGACGTGGTGTAGAAACGACAAATGCCAATTCTCCTTGTGGCGTAACAAGATTTTCTCTTCTCGCACTAAAGAGAACTATTTATCCAATAGATACACCACCTTCGATGACACGATAATATCCGTTTCTCATTTAAACTAGATAACAGTCTTGTAAAACAATGTTGATGTTTTCCAGCATTTGTCGGGCGCTGGCAACGATGGAACTCTGCCCAGCTGGTTGCCTTACAAAGCACAGCATGGAATGAGAATTGTTTCCCTGACACTAATCCTAAAGTAAAAGTTCTACTCAAAGACACGAATGTTTCTCATCCTCCTGCAGCCCCAGAGTTTCACTCTCTAACAACTTGAAATGAATGTTTTATTTTTAATTAGTTTTCGCTTCCTACATTCTAAGCCGCCCCATTTAAAGGATACACACAACAAACGATAGATGGATATGGTGGGGGTGGTTGTGGGATGATGTACGATTGCAAAGGATGGAGGGAATAATAATGAAATGAGAAATGGAATACATTTACGAAGAAGATGCACGAGGCACAAAATAAGGGCGAACAAAAAAAAAAAAGTAAAATGGAGAAGATAATGTTTCCGAATCCAGACAGAAAGGCAAAAATTGTACGCTCTGCGAGTTTTCTCGTTTTAGTGTTTCCGGGAATGTTTTCCAAAGTGCTTGTGCATGTGTGTGTGAGATTGCTTTTAACACATGTTAGGAGAACTTGTTTCGAGTTTGACAGAGTTTTTCGTTTTTGTGTGCGAAGGTCAGAAAGGCAGATCTCTGAAAATTGGTATTCTCTCTAGATGATGGAATTTAGACGAGACTTACAATGCAATGAGTTTGTGCATATTGGCGCGCAGGGAATATGTAATTTGATGAAAAATATAAGGACAACGAAGTTTACTTTGGGATTTTTAAAAAAGCATTCATATTAATTAAATTAAAATGAAAAAGTTTATGTCTAGCATGAAAAGGTTTTAAAACTTTCCAAGTCCTATTTTTACTTACATTCTGCATGAAAGGCAGTATTGGCATCGTTTTGAGATTCTGCTTATGACCCTCTTCTTAGTTTCAGTTCAATGTGATGCATCACTAAATATAAATGAGAAATAGAAACCTACGTAAGAATGTCCCATCTTTATAGATTGGTAATGGTGTAGTGTAGTGTGTTGGGTGTTTGAACAAAAGCTTGTGAGTTCAGATACAACCAAATAACATGTATCTAAACTACTACAATATGCTAACAGAGAAGAAACAAAAACAGTTGGGGTTTGTTACTCCTCATTGCTCGTCAGTATTCCTTTTTAACAGTTCCTATCAGATAATCTACTGTATCTCATGCCTCCATAATGTCATCTGGTCTTTGTGACTTTCATAGCTTTACTCAAATCGTTTTGGGGAAAAATGCCTTCTGATTTTCAAATCGAGAGCTATCATCCGAAGGCGCATGAATGAATGATGGAATGGAATCCCATGTCTTAGTTGAAAATGCTTTTGGTAGTACGTCTCATCTCTACCGCCACTCAATCATACTTTTAGCTTTTTCTCTATTCCATCGTTCATTATAATGCTTAGAGCTGCATTCTTACTTAAATATTTACTCGAAGAATGCGTGAACGTATCTTGGTTCTACAGCATTGTACGTTATCGTCGATGAAGCAGTATTTATATGTGCTGATTTGCTACATGAGCTCGGCAGATACTTTATAGAATACCCAATCATTATTCTAAAAAAACGAGAAACAGTCTCCCTCTGTTTCAAGTAAAGTGAGATCTTCAGCATTACTTCAGAGTGATGTCGTTTTTTTTCGCCTCTGAGGACCGGCTTTTTCACATTTTTCTCCTGATGCGGGTTGATAATATCTTGCCGGTAAGGCTTTCATCAATTTGGTAAGCTTACTGAGGGTATTTTTACTTCCTCCCCTCTCTTTTTTCGATCTGAGTACTGTCACAATAAATAAAGAAATTGTATTCCAAATGTCGATACTCTTGTTTACGACATTTTCTGGAAAAAAATTGCCTATCTCCGACTTCAGTGGGCGCCGTGGCGTAAGTGGTTAGTGTGTCGGATCACTACGCATGAGGTTCCATGTTCGAATCCCAGAAAACACCAAAAAGTTTTTTCACGGTCCCACCTCTCGCGAGCGTCTGACAAACATCCGAGAGTATTGTTGTCTCGAAAAAGCTTCTCAAATCGCCGTCCGGATTCGGCACTAAACTGTAGGTCCCTTCCATTAGTGTGAAAAATATAACGCACACAACATGAGTGGTTGCGAGAAGCTAGGCCCTGGCACTTAAAGAGCTGTTGCGCCAAATATTATTGTTATTATTATTTTTATCTCCGACTTCAGGCTATTTTTTTCTACTACCCACATGTTACATGTGAAAAAGGTGTGTTGCGCATCGTCTTCCAAAGAGTCTCCATATTAGGAGGCTGCGCTCCCTACTTTTCTCATCTTGTGCAGGTACCAATTGAAGTAACCATGTCCGGTAAGGAACTGGGTGATATAATAATTCTCTTCACCGTGCTCCCGCCCCGTTCATGAAGCAACGTCTCTGATCAACCGGTAGGTCCACCTTCCCCTCATTGCGGCGTCCCATCTGTTTTGCCACTTCAGCTTCGTAAGTTGCTTCACTTCTGTAGCTACTGTTTCCGCGCCTACTTCCGTCTTTTTGTCGTGGACATACTTCCTTGCTGCTGCTAGCTGATCAACTGCGACTACTAGGACTGCTGGCTCCGATACCGTTCGGTATGAACTCGATAGACGAAGAGCTGCACCGCGGTCATTTTCTTTCTGTATATCTCCTTTTTGAGAGCGTCAGCCTAGAACTCGGAGCCATACAACAGTATGAAGTGCATAACCGACATCAGAAGTCTCCTTTTACACGCCGTGGGACCTCCTATATTCGCTATCGGTCCGCTTAACAGTAAGCATGTTTTCGGATGCGGACTTAATTTGTTGCCAGAACGTGAGCTTCGTATCTAGCCTAACTCCTGGATATTTTACTGTCCACTAGAACAAATTTCAAAACCATATTCAAGCATAGATTCTACTATAGTTGTAAGTGATATTAGCCACACCCACCTTTTTTTTCTAATAAAGAGCCATTCTATCACTTTTTCAGGTAAAATCTTTTTAAAATCTTAAATGAAATAATGCGGGGGGTTTCCATCAACCCTCTGCGATTTTAAAAACTCCACCGGGTGATCATTGGTGTTTATACAATTATACTCTATTTTGCAATCCCCCATGAATTTCCGCGTACAACTTCATTTTCTAACAATCCCTCTTGCTGCACACACTTCCGATCTATTTAACCACAAATAAACATGCAAAATGTCATGTTGTCATTTGTTTCAATTACCATATCGTCAAATCTCTCTTGCATGTGGCGAGAGTTAATTCCACACGACGGCCGGTCGGAAAGCCCCTCAGTTAATTTGTAGGACCATCAATTTCCCCACACCACACACAGAGGAGAGGGAAACGCACGCGAATTACACACGATAAAATCTCGTCTCGAAATCCCCCAAAAACCCCGAGCCAGCTAAAAATACCAAAACATAAATCGTGCCTGAGGGCTTAATAAATTGCACAAAAACATGAGGGGATTTAAAATATCCCTTCAATGTTTGCCACACAATACCCAATTGAACATTTGCAAATCTCTTCTCCATATGTGTACATTGTGTGCATACCTATCAGATCCACACTTGGCCGCTCTAGAATGACAAATATCTAGATTTATATAAATTTCCTAAAATGTATTCCCCGATACACGATATCGGCACACATAAGGGCTTGAAAATTGGACAATTTCAATTTTGTTTTGAAAATTACATACGTTTAGTTAAAATAACTAAATATCCATTATTTATCAGGAGGGGTGTGTGTGTGACCCCAAACTATGTGGCAGTCGATTAGGTCGATGCAATATACTAGTTAACTAGGTTTGTGGTTGTAGGTATTTTGTGGACCACCATAGCGAGTGATTATCCTTGGAAAAAAATGACGACGATGAGGGAGGATAAGTGCAACCATTGTACAAATTTCTTTATTATCCGGTTGTGGGCGGTGGTGGGTGTTCGAAATTTCAATTACGTGAGGGTTATATTGAATTTTCAATTTGTACCAGCCTATTCTACATCCAATGGTGATTATTTTAATAACAAACGTAGTATGCGGTTTTTGGGGGGTGAAATGATACTCATTCTCTCTATGTTTCTGTGTCTTTTCTGGTGCATCAGGATGAAGTTTTGTTGGACCTATTCCAATAAATTTTACCAAACGATGCATGGTTCTTGAACTCGGCCATTAGTTTATCAAATATTTAGCTATTCAATGGAAAATGTCTCAAGTTATTTAATTATCCGCAGGGCATGTAGCTACGAGTATCTCGAGTAAGGCTTTTGAAATTGTAATGAAATTCCATATCGTTTTTTAGATTGTGTGGATGTATAGAGGAACTGGACCCAAACAAATTCATTGGAATTTGTATGAACTTTGATAAATGAATATTGAGATTGGTGAAATTTTTAATGTTATTACGCAGAATGGCTTTGACAAAAGGTTCTGGGCTTAAGGGTTCTTACACTCTTAAACCGTTTTGTAGGTACAAAAGGCTTGGGTCAAGAAAGGTAAAAGCAATGCCCCTTAGAAGTTCATTAAACACTGTAGGGGGACGCGATCCTCGTTTAACCTTTTATCAAATTTCAGAAGCTATGAAAAATTTGGTTTGGCATGTGTGACCTTAATTGATAAGTGGGCCTTTGTTTTTAGTTCCATACCCAAATTTTTGACGGATTTTACCTTATTTATCTTTAATTTGTTCCGGAACCAATAATTCGAGTTAGTTTTACAAAAATCCTGTACTAGATCGACACTCATATGGCGTCTATACATAATGAGTGTTTTGTGAAACGACCTGATAGCACTGCAAATTCCTTCTCAATCTGAGTGGGAAGATGGAGAAGGAGAAGGAACTATGGATGTACTAGTCACAGGACACAATGCATGCGGTCATCACATGACTAACATGAAAATCATTTCAGACCCTACATGTGCGAGGCTTGTCCCAAAAATGGGGATACAACGGAGCATTTTTTTTACCAGTATCCCACTTTTGCAAGAACGAGACTGTGCATTTTGGGTGCATCTGTGTTATGGGAATGGGTTCAGTCCAATCCCTTTTCCTGGTCGAAAGTCTACGTTTTACCAAGAGTATGCAGACATTTGACTAAGGACTCTGACTTTTGCATTGCGTATGAGTGCTTGGTATAAAATTTCCTTTATCCCTCGATCCAATTCATTCATTCATATATAAAGTCCTTGATAACTGTAAAACGGACTTACCTTATTCCGTGGCAAGGTTTTGTTTAAAGTAAATCGGTGCACTGAGACATTCCGATTCACTAACGACCATTCAGCTCTAAACCCAATACTTCGCCACGAACAGAATGGTATTTGAATATCAGAGAGTGAAATTATGACAGGTGGATGCACACCAGACCAGAGTGGTCCGGCACACTAACCACTTGCGCCACGGCGCCCACACACCAGACGTATAATAGACCAAAAACTGCTACGTAATTCTGGGCGGGGTAGGTTGGAGAGAGGGTTAACCGGCATTGTATGGGATCCTGTATCCGATACAGATCTCGTGAGTTGCTATGTTCAATTCGTACTGCGATCGTTAAGCGAGGTTCACATTATACGATTTGCTTGACGACCGACCAAATCGTACAATTTAAACATTCACCAAGCAAGTTATGCAATTTGTAGTACGGTTTTTCAAATTTTTTAACTTTTTGTTTTGCTTGACAGACATGTCGTTCAATGTGAACGCTTGTCGTACAACTTCAGAGCATTTTTCCTTTTTGTTTCTGATTTGGATGAGAAAACATCGAAGCTTAATAAAAAGATGGTGTCGAGAGCAGACAAATAGTTTTGGTTCAAGTTTTTTGAACTAGATTAGGCTAGGTTGGCACTCTCGTGCAGATATAATTTGACCAGTAATGGTTTTTTGTGGTGCCATGGATCTACCATTAGACCACTCAGGAACCAATCAAACCAACCAGAGCCTTTGATAAAGCGATGGATGCTCATGACGCCTAAGGATGGATGTGCATGACGCCAAATCGCCGAGGTCATCAAGGAAGGGAGCGCCTAGATGGAGTATTCTTTTGCGCGATAGAGCTGGACATGCGCATAGGAGGTGAACGAGATGATCAAGTTAAGCTTTTCTGAGAAAAAACCACACCCCGGTCTTAGAGCCATCTGTGAAAAAGTGAACCGAACTGCCATCATCTGGGTGAGAGGTTCCCATCCTGTTCAGGGATACTCGTACGGAAGTTATGGTCAAATCTCAGTTTCTATGGGGTGTAGTCCGTATTTTCATGGGTGAAGTTGAGAAGACCAAGGCCAGTGTGATAACTAGACCACTGCGAGGAGGCTTTTAAATAGATGACCGCACTGGCAGTAATCTGTTTGCCAAAAATATCTAAGGGCAGCAGATGGAACAAAATGTCCAGTGCCGTAGAGGGAGTCTTTCTTAGTGCACCACTGATGCAAATGCATCTTACCTAGTTGATTGAGATGGACAGCCCTATCAAGAGCAGGCCGCCATACGATCACACCATAGAGCAGTATAGGCCTGGTAACGGACACGTACAGCCAACGAGTGCTTTGAGGTTTCATACGCCAACACCTACATATCTATTTTTTTACTGCACTGCCAATTTGAATTGTGAATAACCAAATATTGAGAAAATATACTTAATGACTTTTTGCACTAAGCCGACGATATAGCCTTTTTACAGGAATAGAGAGCAGAAGAAAGCATTGGCTTTCCTTACGCGTTCTATTAAATTAGCCTTTCAGTTTAATTTTCTGTCCAAAATAAGACCCAGGTATTGTTTTCAGTGAAGGTGAGACTGGTGCCGTTTATCGTAGGAGGGTCTATGAGGGGAACTTTATATTTCCTAGTGAAGGGAACGAGTTCGGTTTTATGAGAGTTATCCCCAATCCACATCTGGTAAGCCGATAGAGAGCATATTGCAGGATAAACTTGAGAGTTTCTGGGTGTTTACCAGATGCAGTAGCAATGTCATTTTTCACTATATTTAATTTTGTGTTTTTATATGAATTGTTATTTTTGTTAATAGTTCCGAATACATCGACACGTCCATCCTTAAGTAATTCCAAAAATCGGATGAAAATGTATTCCTTTTTTCATTCACGGTGTAACCCACATTCGTTTTTTTCTTCTTTTTTTTTCCTTATTTTCCTAAATTCCCAATATCTCGTCGATAACAAGAGCCACAACTAAACCATCCGCCGCCATGTTCACAGTTCGGAATCTATATCACAAATGAAGTCTATCAAGCATGTAGTACAATTAGAACGCTAAGCAATATTTGGTCGTTAAGCAAATCGATCAAGCAAATCGTATAATGTGAACCCCGCTTTTGACTAACTATTACCGTCTAATTTCACATAAAAACATGTTCTAGGTTGCATCCCAATTACATCTTTTTCCCAAGTACTCGAGCATTTGTTGTGCTGTTGTTAGAATAGCTCGTTAATATTTATCAGCAAATATAATAATCAGTCTGCTCGAGATGTGTTGTTTATTTCCATTGTCTCAAGACTTGAAGTCTTGATGTGCTTATCAGGTATTTGATGCGCGTCAATTCCCTTGCTGGACATTATAAAAGTAACAACTGTAGTCTAAGTATCATTCATTCTTTGGATTAGTATGTGTGCTCGCACCTACGATCAGAAAAGAAAAAAAACTGTACACGTACTTCAAAAATTTAGCAAATCAAAGCATCCTTCCTAAGATCATCTTCACACAGTCACGAGCTCTTAGGCGCATTGTATGCCGCCTTGTGCTAAACTTTTGAACAATTCAGATACCCTGTTTATTTCTCTGGTTTCGCAGAAAAGCAACTTAAAAACACTATCGTTTGTAACCTAAACCCCGATTCTACGGTCACCATTCTTTTTTTGTTTCATATTTGTCGCCTTATTGAGAAGTCGTCCATGCTCTACACCTGTGACAGTGGAATTAAGAACCACCATCATCATTTTATTCCTTCTCTCACACCTGGATTCGGTGTAAGCAGAAATTTAAGGTCATCATTTGTTCGCTAATTTTTATACATACATCCTTCATGAGTGTCGCGGGGGTAGGATGCCCAGGTGGACCCTCTATCCTTCTCGATCCTCCGCCATTGAGTCCAACTCATAAGGAGGAATCCCTAGACGGCTCCAGGAGAGATGTCGGACTTGATCCAATCATCTATTTCTATTCCTACCTGGGAGTCGCCTACCTAATGGCATAGCAATCATGGCACGTCTTGGAAGCCGGTCTGGGGGCATACGCACTACGTGACCAGACCATCAAAGCATAGATCGTTCCGTTCGGAGAACTAGCTGCTCAACATTGCGCGCCTCGCGTACTCTGATGTTGCACACTCGATCCCTACGAGTTATTCCAGCCACACTGCGAAGCAACCTCATTTCGGCAGCTTGTATCCGCAATCTTATTCTTTCGGTCACTACCCAAATTTCATGACATGATAGGTGAGAGTTGGAACATGCACCGAGTTAAAAACCGATTATTTAGCTTAAACACTAAGTTCGGCCTTCGTTATAACAGATTGACCAAGTTCTCTCAAAAAAATTGTTTGAATGAAAACTTGCGCTATTTAAAATATCTTTATGTTCCAGAACTAAAGAAAATAAATAAATTCAGTAATCAAAACTCTTTCCCTAGGTGAATCTTTTTATTTAAAAAAAAAAAAAACTTTTACAAAAGTACTCACGAAATCTTTGAATTTAGCAAAAAGTATATATGTATAAATCCGTCCGTTCTGTCCGCTAAATTTTTTTTTTTTTATTCAATTAAATTTTTTTATTTAGTAATTATTATTTTTTTAAAATAAAAATAAAATGTATGTTTTTACAAATTTACTAATCTATTTTATTTTTTTCTCCTTCACAAAAAATAATACATAATCATAACCAAATAAATAATTACAAAAATAAAAAAATAGGTGAACAATGCAACAGCTCGTGTACAAACTAAAAAAGTGCCAACAGTTCCAAATGGTAAGTTGTATAAAATTTATTCGAAATTTAGCGTTTTTTTTTTTTTTTTTTAGAAAATTTTATTAGCTTAAGATATTTTATGCATATTTTTTCGTACAAAGTCCTTAGCAAATACTCTCTCTTTTTTTGTTTTAAGAGGATTTGCTTTAATGCTTGATTTTGTCTTTTTCCCCGAAAATAATTTAGTTTTATTTGTTATTTTATGATTAGTACATATATTTCCTTATGTGATTTTTTGTATTCATATTTTTTTTCCTCAAGTTTTTGGCTTTCGAGATATATGTACACATATCCCTATTCAGAGTTAAGATATTGTGCAATGCATTTGGTGTACCCTATTATGTTAAGCAAATAAGTATTAGAATTTTATTAACTTTAACTTGCTGCACAATTTTTTTTTATATAAGAACGATTAGATCAGATACTTTTAGTGTTTTTTTTTTCTGTAAAAAGAAATATATCGTAAATTAAATTAAATAATGTAAAATGAAGCCATAAATTTCCAATATTAACAACTCACTCGTACGTCAAAGTTAATTTCAATTCAGGGGTGGCAATGATGTAGTGGTATCGTCGTAATTGCCACGTTAATGGTTCATGGTTCAAATCCTGACATCAGCAAGCATTTATTTATTTCTCATGAAATATATAAAGTCAGTCCAGTCAATTTCGAAAGCTTGTGTGAAAACTACTCCGAAGGCATAACACTGGCAGTCTCTTGGGCATATGGCTGGAAAAATTGTTCGCTCTGTTGGATGATTGATTTGCCTATGAAGTCGGTAATCGCGAAAAAAAATACTGTGAGTCAGAACCAAAGGCAAAAAAAAATTACGAAAATCTCACCAGTTATCTGGACGCCACCCCCGGAGTTTTTCTGAATCATAAACAACTGAGCTTCAAACCACTACACAAAATCGTTCTCTCTCTCTCTCTATCTATCCTCTCCCACGCCCGCACTGTGTGTAAACATATTAAGGGTATTTACTCGTATAACGCCTTGAGTGCGCGCAAATTATTAAAAAAGGTCTTCCAAGAGGTCGAAGCCAGAAAATAGCAAAAACTCAAGAGTTTGAAGCCACGAAAGGGTTGCAAAAATTTGCATTTTCCCCATTTCTTTTAGCTTTCCACTCAGAAGTACTTTATTTTACTATTTTTTTGAATGCTACTTATTTTTTAAAACGAGTTTCCTCGTGAGACCGTAGCAAAATTGAAAAAAAATTAAAAATTCTCGCTGGATCAAAATCAAATTTAAATTTGATTTAAGCCGACGAAGAAACTTCAAAATCCTCTCAAATCTCCCGCTGAATTCCAAGTGTACTGCTGATAGTGTGCTATCTTTCAATCTTGTCGTTCGACGCCAATTAATTCACAATGGAAATACTGTCGAAAACTGATGTTGTTTATGAGCCTTGGTATTGAACGCATTTATTTACTTATCAAGAGCTTTGCATACATAATTCCTGCCGTAGAACCTAACTATCGACAGTTGTGACTCTCTCCCTTCTGATCAACTGGGATGAGATTCCAAATAATGCTCTATTAATTATTTAACTTGAAATAATAGGCCAATATGAATGCGATAACAAAAACTAAGTTGTTCGACTAAAGTCCTTTTTGAGGCCAAATTTTTATGAATTCAAATAACGTGTTCCCATTCCTGAAATCATCCCCAGTGTCTTTCGAATTGTAAATACCTCTACCGTTTTCTTCAATTTGTAATGAAGTCACCTCAAAGGGTTTCCACCACAAACCCCAACACGCTTCAGTAAGCACTCAACTCATAATCACTACAATTCCGTTTCTAAAGTACTTTCTCACTCGGTTCGGTTACTGCCCGAGCATTTTGTCGAAATATCTTAATAACACCATTTTTCCCCAAAACGACTTTCAATTAATTTTCCCAAGATGTACTCATCCAAATTGTTACGAACCTAACCAAACTACAGATGGACAGAGGAGCACCTCTTCTTCGGAATAATAGTCAATTTCCCTAAGGGTGGAGCTCAATGTCCGAAATGAATGACAAAAGCAAACACCGCCCACCCGAATACCAATAAGCCACGTTTAACTATGACACCCCCTCGGCCGGAACGCAAGGAGACCTCCTCAAAAGTTAACTTAAAGGATTTATGCATCAATGCGCCCATTTACAGTGTCTGTGCGAGAGTATGGGACAGCAATCGTACCCAAGACAAAAGCAATTCACACAGAACAAAAATCAGAAAGGCGTTGGGGACATCCAACACAGTCCGACTCAGTCCACCAAACTTTATGTCTGGCCGCCTAATAGGATACTATCTGCGTCTAAAGGAAATGAAATCATTTCCATTTCACATTTTTCATTTGAAAGAGGAAAGGAGAGATTTTGAAATCAGATTTTTCCTTTTTTGTTGGCGGCGTTTCCTTTCGTGATTAAATTATTTGTAAACAGAATTTCGTAATTTGAATTTTAAACAGCAAAATCCTGGGTACAACAAAAGCGTAATGTTTTATAAATTATTACTGTTTTCTTTTTTATTTTTTTTGAAAAACGCGTTGGAACATCAACGATTTTGTAAAGATTTTCAAATTCCCCTGAAGCCATGCGGAATTACATTGAAATTAATTTGCGTTTATATCACGAGCCTAATTAAAGCATTTTGTCGATGAAACTCGCGTCGCTGTTGTTGTCATTTGCATAATGAGAGGCTGTTGTCAAATTAATACCACCCACAAAAATTTGAAATTAAATTTTTCGAAAATATTTACATTAATCGGAAACGCGAAAATGGTCTTTGTGGGATTTTTTGACGTGCGGTTAGTAATTTGCATAAACCGCACTATAAAGCTTTTAGGGTTTAGGGTTTATTTTTTCTTGTGCAAAGCTTTCGGCTAAATTTGTGCAGCAAGTTAATAGAATTGATTACCTACCGAATATTATTTGATTATTTTATTTATTAATTATAGAATGTAGGTAAGCCCATGTTTTTGTCGGTTGATTGGTTTAAATGGTTTTGCAGACTGGTCAGACTCAGTGGTTTTTCTCTTTGTCATTTAAGTATTTTTTTGTATGTGTTATGTGCATTGAATAACATTTGTTCAAATCAATTAATGAGGGGTTTTATGCGTTCTATTGAAATTCTTTTTTTTTTAGATTTTTTTGCATAAGTTTAATATTACAGTAAGAAGGTATAGAAAATGTTTAAAATTACATCAAATTGTCACTGGTCAAAAAATAATTTTTTTTTTTTATACCTTGGCATGAAATTGTTTAAAATATGTCTGTAAAAAATTAATGAAACATCCAAATCTTTTTATTTAAAAAAGTGATACATGAAAATTTTGTAGATGTTAATTTTTTTTTATTATTCTGAAGACTTTTTGATGCGTTTTGCTTGTCTTTTATACAAGTATGATGGATGATCTCGTTTCCAGGTCCAACAAAAATCTGCGAGCATTCTCGACGACCATTATCCTTAATATCGCTTTTCCATCGCCATTATGTCTTGGTGAAATCTCTGCCCATGCTCGTCGCTTACGGCACCTAAGTTTTCAGGGAAAAACTCCGAATGGGAATCAAGGAAATTAATCTTTAAGGACATTTTGCATCCCAAGCTTTTGTAGTTTTGTAATAGCTTAGAAATTATTTCCTTATCGTTTGCTGACTTTGCTGACTTTGCTGACCTTGAAAATGTTGTGTCACTTCAACAAAAGAAAACCATGCATTTTTTTTCCTGTATATTAAATTTGTCAATAAAATTGGAGTCCTTCATGCCCTTTCTTACATCTGGCCCTGTAAAACTGCCTTTTAGTTTATTTTCACTCAATCTGGGGAACAAAGTTTCAAAATAGAGGAAACCTTCTCCAGTTTTATCCATGGCTTTAACAAAGTCTTTCATAAGTCCCAATTTAATGTGTAAGGGCGGCAAAATAATGTTGTTTGGCTCTACTAAGGGGCTTTGAGCAATATTTTTGGGCAAAATGGTATGCAGATGGTTGACAGTAGAGTTCAAATTTGTCCATTCTAAACGATGCAATTGGACTATCAATTTTCAAAGAGGAGATATGTCGACGATGGCTTGTTTTCAACGTTAACTAGTATCTTAAACATCCTGGACCGAGCTCGTTTGTAATTTCTTTGCCTTGGGAAGTATTTCATAAATGTAAACATGTACGTTTCATACTCATGTACGTGAAATAAAAATTTCGTTTTGCAAAAATCTTCCTTTTCTCTGAAACTTCCATAATTCGAAAAGCTCGGCAATTCAAAGTTTCTCTCTGGTCCGTTGAAATTCGAATTATCGAGAGTTCACTGTACTATGTTAAATGCACATATATAGTTATAGGTACATCGTCTATTTAAACATAGTTATCGTTAGTTCTTTAGTGAAGGTAGTAATGATACTCCTACGCGATAAACTGTCAGTAACCGATGTAAAGTATACATTTTGTCGTATATTTAGATAATTCGATGTAGTAAACTATTCCTCATATTTTTCTGTTAATATTGTACTTATGCATGTACGATTCAAAAAATGTATAATTTAATTAACGGCAAAAAATCGTGTTGACCAGTGTAATTGTTGCATTCGCTTACGTTTTATGAGAACAAAAGGTTTCAGATTCACAACTAATTTCCACAAAACATGTCAACTTACAAAATCTATTGCAACAAATTTGCAATAGAACTCTAGAGGACGAACATACCCACGATTCCAAAGGATCGCTGAACAGTGCAATAAATAAAATGATAATAATTGAAAAACGACGAAACGTAATAGGAATGAATGTTACTACTAGAGTTATTTGAAAAGTTTCCGGCCTTATAGACAAACAGTCATAATTGACTTTAATTCTTGCCACCGTCCGATAGATGGCGTTGGTACATATGCATATCCCATAAAAATTTCAAGTCGTTCCAATCAGTACTGTGTTCATAGCACGCTCATGGTGACGTTTTCTGTCAACATTGGAGAAAATCAAGTATCTCGCCGTGTTTAGGTTCCTTTATTTGAAAGGAAATTGTCAATTTAGTGCATGAAACTCTAATGGAAGGTCGTCGACTGACCGTTCAGGAGATTGCTGAGGCTTGTGGAATATCAGGTAAACGGATGCACAAGATTTTGCACGAAGATTTGCATATGAGAAAATTATCCGCGCGCTGGGTGCCGCGTTTTTCAGGTGTACACAAAGAATTGTCTTCTGGCGGCTTGAAAGGTTGGGAGAAACGTTTGAGCAAATGATCTACAATTAGACTACTCGAGGAATAATTAAAACTAATAGGAGCTTTTCATAAAGCGGTGGATACTCATGACGCCTAAGGGCACCAAATCGCCGAGGTCATCAAGGAAGGCGGCCCCTATATTATATGGAGGATTCTTTTACGCGATATGATGTTTTTTTAACAATTATCCCTTAATTCCGTGGTTTCAATCCTTAGAACGCTTTATACAATTTTGCTGTCGTGTAAAATGCTATTGCAGCTCTAACACGTTGAAGAGAATTATAAAAAATAAGTAATTGCAGTCTTAAACATTTTTATCTCAGTCGAAAGTCTAAAACAGACCATTACGTTCTAGATACCTTACGTAACTCTATCATAGACTATGTAAATAGGTAGTCCTGCCACAAGTACTGTCACAAATTCTAATAAAAAAAAGACTATCAACACCAATTGAAATAAGATAACCTTGATGGATATCGATATCGTAAACAGTGTTGTATTCAACGATTTAATAATTTTTCAAGATGACCGCTTTTTACTTTGACCAAAATCCTCAAACAATCCGGGTCGCACGGTTTCTTGAGGAGTAAAAGTGGATGCAGCATATTGGAGTGACTTCTTCAGGGACTCCAAATTTGTATACACCTGCCTTTTCGAAGGCAGCCCATAACTTATAGTCCAATGGGCTTAGCTCTGGACTCCCGGAGGGCTAACCAGAGTCTTCTAGCGAAGTATGTAATATCTTTGCCTTGTCAGCCTGTGCTACATCTTGTTGGGAAATCTAGTGGCATCCCTTAAATACAGCATTAGTCAAAAGTTGGCCTACAACTTCTAGAACGGTCTCTTCTTAAACTTTTGCCACCATTTTCACACTTTTTTCGCAAAAATGTAGTTTTCTCTTGCCGTAATATGTCACTCATCACCAAACTATTGTAAAAGATGAGCGCTGACCTTGTTGTATTGTTTTTTTTTACCACACGATGGGCTTTACAGAAGACGTAGCCATATGTTATGTCATTTTGCTTGTTATAGAACTAAATTGTCCGGACGGGATTTCAACGTATTCTTTCCCTCCCATATGACCAACTCTATAAAGAAGAGTTCTATTTTTCGAATACATTGTCTTATTCTTTTTGACCGTTGTAGCAGTATGAACAAATGCTCTCAGATGACAGACTACGTTTTTGACTAAGAATTCGTGTAACGGTACTTTACTTATTACCCGGTTTTTAAAATTTGACTTTTTTGCGTGCACTTCATATAAGAGGTAATCTGATTTAGTTAACGAAATATATGATGTTACGGCACCTACACTAAGCTATATTCACTTACAAAAAAATATACGGATTTACTATAGCCAAATAAGCTAATAAATAACTAATCGTAAAATAGCCTTATCGCAATGGTTAAACCTTTTTTCGCACAAAACGTTTAAATATAAAAATATAGTTTTCAGTTAAAAAGAGAAAAATTACTGAGTTATCATTATTAGCTTACAGTGGAAAATTGAAATATTTCCATACTTTGTTTTTTGTTTTACCCTGGGCTTACAAAAAGACAGTAGCTTACCTTAAGTTTATTTAATATTTAAAATAATTTAATTGCTTATTAACATGTTAACCTATTTTTGCGTTAAGAAAAAGAAAATTCAACGTTTATAGCCAAATTGTATATTTCATTTTATTAAGAAAAATTTAAATTTATTTTTGTTTAATTTTATTTTTTTTTTTCTCCTAATTTTTCCATTTACCTTCGTTGATCACCTTACATCAGTTTGTCTAACAAAAGAAGGTGCCGTAGCGGCTCCAGCTCTAGGTGAGCAAAGCAAACAGCAATATTATTGTAATTCAATTTTGTTACTTTTAAAATGGATAAAAAATACTAAAAAAAAATAATAAATTAATATTACTAAAATTATTAACATAATTATGTATAGTTTAGCTTATCACTTAAAAGTTATTAGGTTCTACCTGTATATTGACTGTGAATGCATAATTGTAAAAACTTGTAGTAGGCATGTGAATCCTTAATGAAGCACGAAAAATTCTATACATTTCGAGAATGAGTAATGTCCTTTGAATTGAAAAGTAAAAGTTTTAAATAAATAAAAGCATGCTATATTGGTAAAGTATTTTTGGTTTATAGTGGTGATGGTATAGTATATATAGACTTTTAAATGCTATTAATTAACGTTTCAATTCTGTTGGCACTTTAAAAATTGAAGACTACTTTTTTCTAAGTCTTCAGCTAAATGAAGAATTTGTAACAGTCTTCGCATCATCTTCGAAGGAGGAGTTCGAAATCAATCTCCTTGCTTTTATGACATACTTCATCTGCAAACGACGCAGATGTGAATCCGCTCGTATTTTTTAAGGAGATTTGGCTTTCTCGTAAGAGAAGTGATATTATCCGAAAATATGATTTTCTTCTCACAGGAAATATGACACTTTGCAAAGTATCCTTAAATGAGAAAAAGGAAACGTAAACCAAAATACACATATCATTTCTTCGTTTAATCCTATCATATGCTGCTGTTGCTGCTGCTACTGCTGCAGCTATTCATTCTTCTTGTGTGATATTCATATTTTTAACTCCCTCTCTTCTCGCTTTCACACCGAAATAGCTTTTAATCCACGTGTGCAATGCAGCACTGCATACAAGCAAGCCTGCATCCATATGTTCCTTCATCCTATGTGCATCAGTAAATTGCAAACTAAAGGTGCTGCAAAACTTCACACCGTTCCTTCGTGCAAAAGGACAACGAGATGTGGAGAAGAATTTCTGCTACCAGGAAAGGACTCATACGACGTTAGTCAACTTAAGCGAAATCCACGGAAATTGTCCTTTGGGTTAATGCGATTTCCATAATCCTTTTGGATCATATTTTAACTTTATTCAGGGAATGTGAAAAGGATAGGTGCGCTCAGCTTAGCTTGATAATCAAGTTGATTCAGGAATCCCCTGACATTCAATGGAAATGCACAAACTACATGTGAGGAGATTAAAGTTTCCTGTTTTTTTTTAATATTTTATTTTGCTCAAAGGGTTTAGAATGTCGTTATAATGAAGGGATACGTCTCCATCAATCCAACTATTACCAATATAAATGCACATGTTACGCTCAGAGTTGAGTTTTAATGAATGCCAAGCATGCAGATACTCAAATTTTGTTATACATGAGAATTTTGATTGAATATACATATGCATGCAAAGTGCACTAGAATGGGTTATGCTTATCGTAGAAATAAGATTATTCGGAACAGTATGTATGTCTATTTATAAGGTAGTGGATAATATTACTGTTAGTTGTAACGTACTGTAAGAAATATTATTGTAAAATTAACTTGCTTGACATTGAGCATGGAAGGGAACTACTTGAAAACATAATGTCCACTACAAGTCAGCGTTTTTTAAGGATACGAGTAAGATGTTCTCCTTTATTCTTTACCAATAACCATTGTTTTACAGATCAAATACTCGTAGTATTGTCCAAACGTGAACATTTACGAAGCTTGCCTCTTAAATCCTTCCAACGTCCTATGATAAACAAGATTAATACAGAAGCCAACCAGGACGTTAGCTTATAGTTCTGTATGGTACTATATTTTCCTTGTGAAAAACAGTGTACCTTTTAAATTCTTTTCTTCTTCTCCTTGACTCGCGAGAAAACTGGTTTCGGGAAATAATGGTCGTGCTAATAAAAAACAATTTTCTCGAAAAGGTTTCCGTATACGAATACTGCACAAGTACAAGCGCTATTACGTCGTTGTCTTAAAGACTTCATAGAACAACTACAGTTTAGTCAACAACTTTGTTTATAATATTTGCAGTGCTTGTCAAACCATGGCACCGTGGCGTAAGTGGTTAATGTGTCGGACCACTGCTCGTGTGGTTCCAAGTTCGAATCCCAGAAAACACCAGAAAGTTTTTACACAGTCCCCCCTCTCGCGAACGTCTGACAAAAATCCGAGAGTATTGTTGTCTCGAGAAAGCTTCTCAAAACAAATTGCCCTTCGGATGCGGCACTAAACTGTAGGTCCCTTCCATTCGTGTGAAAAATATAACGCACGTAACATGAGTGGTTGCGAGAAGCTAGGCCCTGGCACTGAAAGCTGTTGCGCCAAATATTTTTTTCTTTTTTTTTTTTGTCAAACCATTCAACTCAACCCATTTGCCTTGCTCTAATCCATTCGCGATGGCAGAAGTGAAAAATATTTCTATATTACGAACTAGCGTATGAGCACGGGCCTCATCTACATGTCATATCAACGCTATTAAATTTTTTACAGATTTTGTAATGAGTGCTACAAAATTTTCTTCAACTTTCGAGGCGAAAAGAGGTGTGTCTTTTGCCTTCCCTGTTAAAAGCAAGGGAGCTTTTTTCAGATTACTAGAACAAGAGATTTAAATCACGCTCCTCTGTGTGACAGCTGTGTTCCTGTTGATTCTGCAGTTGAATTTCTTTTCTTTCTTGTGCTTATTCTAGTAGCACTGTATTAAATTTTCTTTGACACATTATGGTAAACTTCTTTGAAACCTCAAAAGACCATTCTATGTGCACTCCCTGCGAATTTCCCCTAAATATTGGCTTCTTCAGTTACAGATACACTTTCCACGAAACTTTAGTCATTTGCGTTCAGTGGCATGACGCTGAAGATTTCGCAGTTGACGCACTAAATGATTCTCAACCCTGTTGATACTATTACTTTCTTTTAAAAGCGGCGTATTGTAAAAAATGGAACTTTCATACCTTTCAATATGTACATATGAATGTAATCAGCACAATTAAGAGTAGCATTTCATGCGTCAGCTCTTAAAGCAATGCCAATCTCCCTCGTCAGTCCATCATAATCAGTTCTAATCATCCATCGAAATTCATTTTCTAATTTATACCCTGCATACGACACTACCAAAAGCATTTTCATTTATCCTTCACGTCTATACATCTACCGCATAAATGAAAAATATTATTTGCCCAGGCGAATGTTTCACAACCACGAAATTAGATCAATGGCAACGTACATTATGTTGATCTCATTTAATTCCGATTTCATCAGCATAATGAAGCAGGATGAAACTAAGTGGAATCTAATGCAACCACCAAAATGCTATCCTTCAACAGAAAACCTAAACAGCCAGGTATGTAAATGGGCATACCCGCTGCGGGGAATATTTTTCATCCCCAAACTAAAATTCACACACACTTCTGTATGTTCAATAATACTGAATAATATTTCAGCATCCATCCTAGTCGAAACTATTTTTTTTTTTTTAAGATTGGTCTGTATCTAACTCGTAATACTCCGAAAGAAAACAAATCTACCATGCATCATACTTACTTTCGAACACACGCAAAATCATTCATGATCATAGACATGTACAAAGGAGCAGAGACAAGAGTAAGATGCCCCGCTGGAGTAACCGCAAATGCCCCAATCAAAGTCGGGATGCACCAGGGAAGTCCCTTGCTCTTTACTATAGTTCCTAACTATCTGCTTGAATGTACTCGTAAAATGAAAGATCACAAAGTACATCAGTTACTCTTTGCTGACGATGGAGCCATCATACGAGTAAGTCAGAATCCTACGTCCCTGCAACAAGCACTTGACGTATAGGTCTTGGAGATAAATGAGTGCCGCATTAGTTCAAAAAAGACCGAGTACTCGTGCTTCCCGTTCTCTGATCTATTCAGCCCTATTTGAGGCATTTATTGGAATGAAATAGCGCTTCGCAAATGCGAAAAGTTTAAGTATCTGGGATTTATGATCAATAAATTACGAAAATTGAGCGCGACCGGCTCAGTTGGTATTGATTTGTTCAAAGAAGAGACCATTTGAACCCTGATATAAAGGCAATATTAATGAACGTTCCAAAGATATCGCGAAAGAAATTCAGGCCTATAAGCTCCTGGATCACACAAATGGAGCGACATTAGCATTTGGTTTACCTCAGTAACGAAGTGATCCAAAATCTGGAGGCCTGCTGATATTTTCTGAAGTCAAACAGGCAAACCCCACAGTCAATTTTGCATGTATTATGTCGATTTCCTCAAAATTTGAATGGCGTTTACGTTTCCCCTGGTTGAAGAAATAAAAAGTGAATGGTCCTTTCGTTGTCCACCAGATTGTCACCCTACCTTATAGCCTTTTCTGGGTGAAGACCGGGTTTGGGGATTATTTTAGTTCTTCGTCTGCATCCCTTCCACTGCCCAAGTCTCTTACGGTTGTCATCTAGAATCCACTTGTCATTACATGTAATTATCAGGTGCAAAAACCATTCAGTTTGGTATCTTAAGGTATGCGATGCACATATTTGCAGGCGCCATCGTTTTTGGGACTCATTCAGTTCATGGCGTACCTACTTGTCGAGATTCTTTACCTTTACAATAAGATAAATGTGTCGACTTATTGTCATGGGGGATATTCCAATATTGGCTGCGATGTCCCCCATCGATTTCGTTTAGCCCGCATCTACCGCTGCTCGATTACGGTTTCTAACGTGTTTCGTTTTGGACGCTAAAATCTCACCAACGAAACTTTCCAAAACAACGTCGAGTGGTGCGTTCGCTTACCACTGCTTCCTCAAATGCGACATTAATATTTTTCGCTAACAGAGAAGCATATGTTACAGTTTAAATTCATAAAGAAATAGAGTCCGAATTTGAACTGCCGACGACATGTTAAACAATTCCTAGAGAAATACTGGTAACGTAAAACTTGTACTTGTAACGAATTCTAAAAGTCTCAGATTTCAAACACATGTACCACTTTATCTTACATACCATATAAATATAAAAATCTGCACCTTCTAGCGTAGATATTCAATTGAGAGCTTGTTATTTGGAACTAAGTAAAAAATATATAAATAAATAAATATATGGCGCATCAGCTCTTTTAAGTGCCAGGGCCTAGCTTCTCGCAACCACTCATGTTGCGTGCATTATATTTTTCACACGAGTGAAAGGAACCTACAGTTTAGTGCCGTATCCGAGGGGCAATTTGTTTTGAGAAGCTTTCTCGAGCCAACAATACTCTCGGATGTTCGTCAAACGTTCTCGAGAGGTGGGATCGTGAAAAATCTTGTTGGTGTTTTCCGGGATCGAACTTGGAACCTCACGCGCAGTGGTCCGAAACACTAACCACTTACGCCACAGCGTCCACATTTCTAACTAAGTAAGAATCAGATATTTCATGTTATACAACCTAATATCTTCGAACTTTCTGGATAAATTAGAGCTTTTAGCTTTGTACGAATGTACCTATACAATAGTCATAGTCTATACAGACAGCCACAACACGTATGGCTTCTTCTTCTTATTTCTATTTCGGTAAGGTTATGATCCGAAAACAAGGGATCATAACCCTCCCACTTCACCGCATTTCTACTGATCCGCCTGTTTGAGCTCGGAAAATATCGGCAGGCCTCCCGATTCGTCGCATTTGTGTGATCTAGGCGCTTATAGGTCTCCCTCTCCTGCCTCGCAATGTCTTTGGAACGTTCATTAATATTGCCTTTTGAACAGGGTTCGAATGATCTCTTCTTTGAACGTGGCAATACCAGCTGAACCGGTCGCACTCTATCTTTCGTCAGATGGTTTCCTTGACGAGAAGGCTTCCACGGATCTGCGAACTTCGTATTCGACAGTAACACGTATGGCTGTAATATTTAAGAATTTTAAAACCCAGTAATAAATTGGAAGGAGTGGAATAAAATTAAAATTGAAGAGGAAAAGTTTATTACATCTCTCCGTGCCTTTTGGTTACAGCGCCTGACTTGTGACGTCAAATACATGTGTAATCAAGTACCCTCAACTAAATTACTTAATGAATCTATATTATTGCAAGTGAACGTTAAGATTAATATTAATTTTACTCTATAATATACATTGAATGCTCTTAATATAAAAAATAACCAAAATCATAAGTTTTTAGAAATTTAAACTTACTCTCCTATATTGTTATCAAAAACTAATTTTCAAAAAAAAAAATCTTTCTCTTTCTTTTATTTTCACTTGCCGCTTACAGTTTGCGTACAATGGCCAGAAGGTAAGACTTGTTAACAAAAACCTTATATATCCCATTTCACTTTTATTTAGTCTTATTTTTACTTAAGGGTTTCTTGTAAAATTATATGAATAAAAAAATAATACAGGGCAATGCTAACACTTTCCAGACGTAGGCTTAAATTAACACTCCAAATTGAAATAAAATAAAAATTGTAGATATGTTTTTCTTTGTTTTTTTTTTTTATTTTCAAAAAGCGATCTTTATGTTTTATTTAAACTTTTTTGCACCGTGACAGAAGCCAATATGAAAGTTGTGTTTTAAAAGTCTTCGTTTTTTGTTATTTTACATATTTTTTTTAAATTCATACAATTTTTTTTTAGAAAAAGCATACTTTCTTTATATAAAAATCAAAAAGCATCGATTTGTTGAGCAGCATAATATATATATATATACATATATATAAATATAATTTTTTTTTCTTTTTTTAAGTATATATTAAAAATTATTTTTTGTGTTGTTCTCTTTGTTAACATTTTTTTTGTATTAATTTATGAAGACATTTTTTTATCTTTATGTTTAGTAAGTTTCTTTTTTCTTTAAATTTTTCTGGTGGATTTTTAACAGAACTTTTTTTTTTGATTTTTTGTCAATTGAAGTTAAATGGTTTGAAAGTTATGTTGAGATATTTCAAAAGAGAAAAAAAAAGTAAAGAAAAAATAAATTTATATAAATATGAAATTGCTTTTAATATTAATTGTTATATGAGTTGTAAAAGTTCCTTTGTAGGTCGCATAATAATAATAGTAATCGTATGTTTAAATTTTGTTTACTTTTATTTATTTGTTTAAATTGTTTAACATTAAAATTAATATTACTTTTTTTTTAAAGCGAGTTATGTTTCTCTTCTCATGCATTCTTTTATTGAAGTATATAACTATTTTTGGGGTATATATATCTTTTTTGTTTTATCTTTTTGGGTTATTTTCTGGTTTTATAGAAAAGTATACATTTCTGTGTTTATTTGTTGAGGAAGAAAATTAAAGTGAAGGAATTAACTTTTATCGGATGAATGGGATTGCTTTCAAAAGCGGCAAAAATATGTTTCCTTTTAAAGTTGTGACAGGAATGAATCTATCGAAAGCTTTGTATTCAAGTTAATAACGCTCTTATATCCATTTGAAAATAGATTTGTTCTAGCCAAACTCGATTTGACCAGAAACGAGGACTCGCGATAAGTTTAAGAGTGAAGGAACGAACTAGCCAAATGTTATAAACAAATGCCTGAGTAGTTGCTAATTCTTTTATAAAACCATCTGTTACAATTTTGGTCCAAATAAGACGTGTAAATACATTCAGAAGAGGGGCAGTATTTTCGCGCACTGTCTTGATGACTCACAAATCACTCAAAAGATGTTCTGCAGATATTCTATTTTTGGTTTTTATTTTGACAAAGAATTGAAGCGATCGTTCCTCAACTCGATGTCACGTGAGTGTTCTTATTCACTAAGTTGAATGCATAAAGACCTTGAACTTTTTTTTAGCCCAATCAAAATTCCCAAAGCAGGTGGCGATCATATTGCATTTTATCCTGGCTTTCGCTTTCAAGTATTAATGGTCCTGTACACAGTGACTATACCAGAGACAGTACGCTCATCACTCTACCTAAGACCGAGAGGAAAAGATATGTACTATCGTTTCGTGACTAGATACTTGCCTGTCTTATTTTTATTTTTTTGGGATTCTGTCAATTGAAGAATCTTTCTTTTAATAATCTGGTACCCATCATATGATAGTACAATGGACCAGTTGTGTCTGAGTGCTCCAGTCGAGTGTTTCCTATCCCGACAAAAAAAAAAAACCATCATATGATGCATTGGCTGTACATTTCTCGTAGGTAGCAACGTTGACAATGCTGCTACTTACACCAAAGCCTGGCTATCAATTTTCGAATATATACTTCCTTTGATGCCTGTTATTTTTTGGGTTGTTGTTTTATATTCCAAACCTAAACACTTTTTTTTATAAATGAAATGATGCGGTAGAACTCCGCCTTTACCACAAATACGGGCATGTTCAACAGAAAAATCTAGAAATTATAAAACCGAATACAAAAAGCAGCAACGAACTCTTTGCGATTAGTTTGGGCACCACCCATGGCATATTGAAACTGTAATATCAGAGTTTCAAACCACTAAGATGAATGATGACATTGCCATGCACTGACGTTGATATTAATAATATTTTGGGGAATCTCCTTATGACAGAGATGGCCGTTTGCGTCTTTAATGTTCTATTTACCCCTAGTCTCCACTGGCAATAATTCATTGCAAGAAATTTGTCAAGCAATTGAAATTTCCAATTGAGACCGTAAATTTCTTGAATAATTCATTTCATATTTGCGGTCTCCATTGGAAATTTCGATTGCTTGACATATTTCTTGCAATGAACTATTGCCAGTGAAGACTACGGGTTAGGGACATACAATCTTTCATCTTCTGTAATGTACGCATTGATCCGATAAAAGCTAACAATAAGATTAGATTAACAAACATAAATTTCCTTGGGTACACATGACGTATACGTAATTTTTTTTTCAGCAAATCATTTCTTTTATTTATTTATTTATTTATTCGTTTTTTTTTTTTAAATTTCTAAAACAAATCTTGTGCAAATAATTAAATTTAAAAAAAAATATACATATATTATTAAAACAAAAGGTTACCGACTACCGATGACTTGGCCATTCTTAGGCGCTACTGTCGGTGCTACACCCATGAATCCAACAGCTGCTCCAGCTGCAGCGCCCTTAGCTCCGACAACGCCACTAGTATTAGCACCACGTGCCGCCACACAAAGACGGAGGTATATAAAATAAAAAAATAAAAATATAGCGCCCATAAAAAAGCGCTAAAGAGAGAGACAAGAAGAAAAGCAAAATTCAGTATTTTTTTTTAACCAAACAAAGGAAAATGTGTATTAACTTCTTAATTATTTTTTTTTTATTTTTTTTTTATTTTTAAGTTACGTTTATTTATTTATTTAAAATTTTATTTTCTCGCATAAAATTCAGAAAAAAAAAGATTGTTATGATTGCATTTCTAACCCCCCTGTCGTATGTTGAATGCTAAATGAAAACATTTTTGAAATCGATTTTTGTTTTATTTATTTTTATCGTTATCATCCAGGTGAATATGAAGCTTTTTTGTAATGAATATTATACAAAAAAAAAACGTGTGGTCTATATATATATTTTTTATATTTTTTTGTCTGTAATCAATGAAGGAATAATGTTATAGCCCATTTTGCACGCTCTCCATTAACATTTACATAATAGAGCATCGCCAGCAAGATAAAACAAAAAAAAAAAACATTAAATATATTGATATAGTGTTCTGTGTAATTCCCAATTTTAAATGATGGATTTAACCAAAAAAAAAAAGAAATGAGAGAAAAATGCACGAATTGCATGGTAATTGAATAAAATATTCATATATATAAATATAAATAAGTGTTCGATACGATTTTGATTGAAGCGATTGACCTATAGAATGTAAAATGCAAATTTAATATTATTACACATACCTTTGTAAGCATAAAACTTATACTTTATTTTCATATAAAAAATAATAGATACAACAAATTGAGATTGATCGGCTATGTGGTGGAGGGATGTTTAATTTACATAGTAATTTTTATTTTGATTCTATGATGGCATTGTATTGGAATAGCAGAATATTTGATTGCAGCAGTGTGTATTTTTGCATTACATTTTGTTAAAAATGTGTGAAATTATCGGCCAACTAGTTCTTATTAATTATTTTTATTTTTGATTCTTTTTATAATATACTTCATTAAATCGTAATTATTGAGTAAGCAAAAACTAAATGAATGACGTCAATGATACTCAAAAAATCAATGGTAACCATTATTTTTTAATACGTAAGTGGATAGGTAATTCATTTTTTTTATTTTCTAATAAGCTTTGATGTTTACTGTTTTATAAATATAGGAGTAGGGAAAAATATTTTTTACGAGTTTTGATAGCGTCTCTGTGATTTTAGAATATTAAGGAGTGTACAGGATAAATTATGTAGGCTTAAAAATAAGATTATTTATAGAGAGTTTGAAGTCTGTGTTAATGTGTTCTTTGTATTTTTCTCAATAAACAACAAAGGGTGTATTTTACTAGTACAACGTCACGTAATCCAATTTTTTTCCAGTTGATCGCATTTTCCAAAGTCTTTGAAATAAATATCACATCGAATATAGACTTTTGTTTTTTTATTAGCACCATCTACACTGTAAACCAGGCTATGTTTAATCAAAATACAAGGTACGTTCCAAAGTTAACAGGACTTTTTGAAAATAGATATTTCTAGTGGGACCATCTATTGGCGTCCTTCATTGATGTACTGTCAAAATATCACGACGACCGTTCGATTCGCTAACCATAATAGGGGTGTTAATGAAACGTTTCAATTGATAAACCAAGTTTAAGGTGATGATTGTTTATCCCGTGGCAGAGTTCATGAATGGTATAGATCAGCCAAAATCTTCATTAAAATTTATAGAATTGGAATTAAGCATCTCAAAAACATCAATTTATCGCATTTTGACGGAACATTTGGGCTACCGAAGAATGTGTGCACGGTTTTTTCCGCACAAGTTGACTGACGACCAAAGATTGCTCAGAATTCAACATCCGAAGGAAAAAACTTCATTTAAAACATTGTGACTGATGATGAAGCGTGGTGTTTTCAAAATGAGCCAGAAACCAAGCGCCAAACTGCTAGTCGAAGGCGCCAGACGAGTCAAAACTCCAAACCCGTTTGGAGAAGTCAAAAGGGAAGACAATTTTCATTTGCTTTTACAATCCCAATGGCATTGCCCACAAAGAGTTCGTTCCACCACTGGGCCAAACCGTTAATGCACAATTCTGTCTTGGTATTTTGAAGCGTTTGGTGCATCGTATTAGTGGTATTCGGCCAGAATATTGCGCAGAAGGAAGTTGGCGTTTGTTGCACGATAATGCGCCTTCTTATCGATTGACACTTGTGACCAATTTTTTGACTAAAAATCGCGTTTTAACTATCAACCACTCCCCGTATTCGCCTTATTTGACACCTTGCATCTTTTGCCGATGAAAGGAAAGCGTTTTGTGGACGTAGAAGCCATCCAAAAGGCTTGTACTGAAATCCTGAAGGTCATCCCGGCCGACGATCTAAAACACTTATTCGACATACTTCTACGACGTGCAAATCGCTGTATTGAGTCAGAAGGGGACTGACTATTTTGAATAAAATAAATCGGTTTTGCCAAAAAACTTTTTTGTTATTTTTAAAAAATGTCCTGTTTACTTTGGAACGCACATTGTATATATATACTTCCTACGATGGGACTGTAACGAAGTGTTCAATTGTTCACCGGCCAACGGCACTACACCACTGTGACAACCCCTTGACTGTGTGTTTGTTATATCTGTCCATGATTCACGCCACATGGCCACATCTCTCTCTCTCTCTGTCCTTCTCCTCGACCACGCTGTTTACAAATAAATTGAATCCGTTTTATAATTCGCGGTGATCTTTGCAAAGAATTACACAAGAAGGAGGTTGAAAGGTATGGTCGTGATAGTCTGCTTAGTGTTGAGTACCAAACGAGTGTACTCTGCCAGGCTCTCCAACGGTTCACTTCCCGGCAACTTTTTGAGCGCCTTCACCGCGGTGATTAGACGATTTTTTTCGGGTCTGTTACTGACTGTAGCCAGTCCGAAGTCCTGCCTACAGTTCTTCCTTTCTGTGAAAACAACTGTAAACTTAGGTATTTCCTATTTTCCGAGCCTGCCTTTAGCAGGACTTTTAACCCAGGACCTTGTATGTTCTATAATAAAACTAGAGATACTCGTATACACACCCATCCAACTTTAGTGAGATGTCATGTGGTTCTCATACGAGCCGAAGGTGGGTCTGGGGTTATGTCTGATAGAGACACCAGCAAACACAAAAGATACGCTTAAGCTCCGTATGTTACTAAAAAGTTATCACTCACTGTTCAATGTGAGTTAAGTTTGATTTAAAAAGCCTCCCGATTTAAAAGAACTTAATTGAAAACATTATTGGCACTATTCAGAAAAGTGTAGTAGGCACAGATTTCATTACACTCAGCCCAAGAAAGTTAGTGCAGGAAAGAGAAACAATTTTAATGTACGAAAAGGTTCGTCCTTGTCGACCAACTCATCTCCGCAGATTACTAACTATGAGATATGTTGATTTCGTCGGCCCATAATTTCCTTGGGTTTCATGGGCCAAAAACATTCTGGCTGCTGAGAAAAGTGATAAATTTTCTTTCTGTAAATATTTTTGGACATCATAAGCAGCCTAAAATTGTCTGCTTAATGTCTGTTCAAAACGTTTGCTTTGCTTTTCACCTAACAGTATTGTAAAGCGCACATCTTGTCCGAAAGATTTGCTTTGAGTCCAGTCGTTACTTTACCCGAACTCTCCTCGCGTCCTCGAATTTCTTCACTAAAGCAAACAGCAAGCAAATAGAATCATCAACGTGAATTCATTCAAATGGAGGCGCACTTCTCTCTCACTCGATCTTTTCCCACATCCAGGCGTCTTGTCACGAAAGTTCACTAAAGCGAAAAGTCTAAACAGCCACTTAGTCTCAAACTATATTATTAGTTTGTCGGTCGATATTTTAAAACTGACTATAGCAATCTGGTTACATGCCGATTCATATGAATCCTTTCTGCTCCGATCGTCAGCTCCACGATTGTGCTCTGCAGTTTCATAATATGCAACAATGATGCTCATCTTAACAAAATTCCAAGATGTGAGTGACCACCGTGTAATGATATTGTGTTCCGTTGTAGAGTGCCAGGGTAAGGGATTAAATCCCAACTGTAACCAATCTTCTTCTTCCTTTTATCAGCGAGGTTATGATCCGAAAATAAGGGATCATAACCCTCCCACTTCACTGCATTTCTACTGATCCGCCTGTGGGGTTCGCCTATTTGACCTCAGAAAATATCGGCAGGCCTGCCGATTTTAGATCACTCGGTTACTGAGGCCAATGAAATGTCGATGTCGTCGCATTTGTCTGATCCAGGCGTTTATAGGCCTGCCTTTGCTACATCGCGATGTCTTTGGAACGTGCATTGATATTGCCTTCTTAACGGTGTTCAAATGATCTCTTCTTTGAACGTGGCAAATACCAGCTGAGCCGGTCGCGCTCTATTTTTTGTCCCAACTGTAACCAATATATTTTTCAAATGGATCGAACCAAAGGAGACCACCCATTTACCGGGTGTCACTGTAAACTATGTAGTAGATTCTTCTTCTTCTATACAAAGAGGAAGAAGCTACTCCAGAGCTACTCCTTCTTTTATACAAAGTACAAGTAAGACAGTGGGTTGAGTTCAGCCCTAAAACACTGTCTAAATCTAATTTCAGAGGCGGGCAGTTTTCTAAATAGAAGATCATGCACTAATATCCAACCTTCAATCGCTAGCTCACCGAAAGCAGGTGGCGGACTTATGCCTGTTCTACAGATACTACCATAGTAGATGTTCGGAAGATCTCAACAGAATGATCCCTAGAAACTGGACTTATTAACGTCCTAGCAGGCAGGCCAGCACACTATTTCATATCCACCTGGCAACCGCCAGAACATTATTCTATCAAAATTATCTTTGTTACAGGACAAGCAATCCTTAGAACTCACTCGCAGGCGAAATAATTCCAGAAAGCTTTAATTTGCAACAATTTAAATGCAAAATTAACAACCATTTGTAGGCATCTCGGGGCCCTGGCTCAATATTTTAGGTTAGCCTTTCCCAAAAGGTTTATAAAAAATAAAAAATTAATTTAAAAGAAGCAACAATTCTAACTGATTAGTTCGGACACCACCCCTGGTGCATTGAAATCTCACACTTCCTAAGTTTCAAACCACTACATTAAAAAAAATGCACTTTCCTGTCTGTTATTGTCGTTTTTAACTTTTCTCATGTAGCAATTGAAGGCGTATTTAATATTTTATTTTTGAAAGATTTTGTTTAGATTTCTTTTAATTGTAAGAAAAAATAACCGTATTTTATTATCTCCCAAGATCCATATAGATCACACGACGAAAATAAAACGATCCGAATCTGGATCAACGAAATTATTTTCCTTGGATCACGAAATTGATCCTGATAGAAAGCAAGATCTCGTATTGTTGTTGTATTGCATAGAAACCAATGATCCATATGGATCATGAGTGATAATAAAATACGGCTAATATCAACATTTTTCAAAAACTTAAAAGTGGAGAAGATCTAGAAAAACTGAACAATTACCATTCACCGAGTACCTCAACAACTTTATAGTGAAAATGAGATGGGTTTGTGTATTGAGTTAGCATTACAAAAGTGTATGCATTTGCGAACAATGCTGGGAACTAAACGCATCCATTTGCAATATGTTCAGATTGCATAAAAATTATTTTATAGATTTTAAAAGACAAAAAAAAATGTATCCACAGTGCTGTCCCAGATATTAATCTATGAATTACTTAATCGCTTATGAATGAATATCTCTTGATTTTGTTTTCAATTACTTGGTGATTTAATAATTGTTGATATACCTATTAAGAACATACATTATATTCTCTGTTGTAAAATACAATATATTACATACATATGAAACACCGCTTAGCATTGCCAATTAAATTAAAGCTTTTTTTATATTCAAATAGTATATATCTTAATTGTCCACACTATTTAAATACTTATACTAACTGCATGTAACTAATTGGTTTCCTTCTTTTTTTTTTGTTTCTTTTATTTATTTCTTTTTTATGTTGTGTCCACCTTTTTTAACACGTGCACGATTGTTCTTCATAACCAAACTCTGCAATACAAAAAAACGAACACTGAACACTCAACATGAAATCAATTAGCTGCTGCAATACGTGGAGTACCCATACAAAGAGCTGGAGGCGCAAGAGCTCTATACCCATCACCGAGTGTTCCCTCAGCTGCTACTGCGGCTGCAGCAGCATACGCCGCTGCTACCGGAAGATTACCAACGCCAATGACTGCTGCAGCAGCAGCAGCGGCAGCAAATGCTTTGCATGGATTCACACCGTAAGTAGATACACCTCTCCTCGTAGAACAAGAGATACATATTAGTTAAATGAATACACACAATTTGCTTAAAACAATATAAAAGTGTTATTAATGCCCACAAGGCAGCATGAAATAAAATACAAACAATTGCACACTGACAGTCTATGCATGATTTATTTAGATGTACATTTAGTTATTTTTTATTTATAATAATTGTTATCATAGAATAATATAGTTGTATTTGCAAATATTTATTTTTCTTACATATAGTTGGGAATTTGTTTAGAGTGTTTGCATACAATGTTTGTGTTTATTTATTTTTATTTTTTTTAACAAAATGGTTCTTTGTTTTTTATTTGTTTTGCAAATGACTTAATTTACACTAAATACACAGGTCTTACACTTTTGTTTACATTTACATTAAATTATGAAATAATTTAGAGGGGAATTAAAGTGTATTTAGTTTACGGTTGAAGGATCTTCATTATTTTAGTTTTTAATGCCAAAGGGTTCACCTAACTTCACATAGTTTTTTTTTCGGGTAAACAGCATTTAGTTTGAGCAACCAGGAATAATGTGGGAGTGTGCACAAATAAAGTGTTGAAACTTTTTTTACTTGTGGAATTAAAATAGCAAATGGTCTGTTTCTCAAAGACTGACTTTAGTATTGAATAGCTTGTACTTTGACTTTTGAGTCATAAAAAAGGCATTCAATAGCTTTCAAAAAGCCCATGGATACTGGCTCTATTATGTACTTTTATTGCAAAGTGAAAGTGCACACGAAAAATATCACAAGAATAAAAGAGCAGGAGCTGCCAACTGCGGACTTTCTGCTACTATTTCCTTTGAATTATCAGTAAAAGAAAATCATTGTCATCCACTTATACAACAGTCATTAAAAGTTTTCTGCAGTTGTTCCCCGTAAAAGTTTTCGTTTCATATTGTATTCTCATTTAATTGACTAAATTTTGAAAATGATTCACGGATATCTCTTCATGTCGCATTTTCTTAATCACTTTGTTAAGCATTTTCTTTTTTTTGTGACAAGGGTGTTTTAGTATTTATTTCGATTCATCTTAATGGTTCTTTGTTCCGCTCATGCATGCATAACCGCTCGACCCTTCTCATATACCCTACATATTGATTACCTTCGGATCCATAGAATTGACTTTTTGTTCTCATAAAAATGATGCATCTTTGCCAGACAGCTGCTGTCTATTCTTAGTATTCTTTAACCCAATCAAGAAAGATTGCATTGCCTTATTTGTCAACATGGGATCTTTCCGAAACAATGTGCAAATATTCCAGATTCTTGGAGCCTGCGACGTACTAATACCAACTTCATCTCCGACGTATTCGGGGGTGGCGATGGTGTAGTGGTAACGTCATCGATTGTCATTTTTTTTTTTTATAATTTGCGCGCACTCAAAGGGCTATGAATACCTTTAACATGTTTACACACAGTGCGGGCGTTAGAAAGGATGGATAGAGAGAGAGAGAGAAAAATCATGCTAATGGTCCGTGGTTCAAATACTAATGTCGCAAGCATTTATCTATTTATTTCTCATGAAACGTCTTGAAAGTCAGACCGCTGTATTGCGAAATCATAACACTGGTTGATCATATAGCTGGAATAGTTAGCTCTGTTATATGATTGAAATGCCTGCTATCAGGGGGTAGGGAAAAAAATACTGTGAATCAGAAGTAAAGACAAAATAACCAAACAAATCTCTCCAGTTATTTGGACACCACCCCTAGAGTTTTTCTAAATCTTTAAGGCATCCTAGTTTCAAACCAATACACCAATCTTTCCTTCTGTATCGATCCTTTGCAACTATATCGGCTCTGATTTGTAGGTTATTTTGTCTGTTTGCCTGGAATCGGATCAATAATCGTAGATCTTGTTTTAAAGATGCTTTTTAGTGGCTAGAAGCTTTAAAAAGGAACTTCGATCCACCTAACATAACCTGACTTATTACACGATATCGAGTGTCAATGTGTGGATAGAGGTACGTTTTTCAACTTTAGAAAGTCTACAACACAAGCAATGTTAGAAGAGCTCACTGTTGTATAAAGATTCTCTTACTATGAAGAGATTCGATGTTCTCTAATTATCGGTTGACTGAACCAGACACAGTAATTCAGTGGTTGTATGCAGAAGTTGAGAATTTCAGGACTTTTTAATCAATGATTACTTCGACTTAAGAATTGGGATTAATGAAACTCTGCTGATTAGAGCTTAATACAGTAATCCCTCGATTTACGTCGAGAGGTGTTCCAAGAAATGCGGACGCAAATCGAGACGACGTAAACCGAGAAGTACAAAAATTACATACAATGTAAAAGTTTAATTTGTGTGAATCCCCAAATACTTGAAAAATATCACTCTTCAACTGTCAAGAAAAAAACAAACCATGGGAATCCCCGATTAAGTTTCATTTAAACTGCCAATATTCAAATTTAAACTGCTTAAATAAAGCAATTTCAAATCTAAACGGCTAAAAAAATCCCCGAATATGACAACGCAAATCGAGAGATAGGACGACGTTAAACGAGCCAAGGTTCATAATTTTACACAACGTAAATCGAGGCGATGTGAACAGAGGTAACGTAAATCGAGGGATTACAGTACACTAAAACAAACCCCAATGATTTCGATCTGAATTATAAAAAATTTATTTGTGTTCCGCCCTTTTGAATAATCTGGTAATATATACCTTTATCCCCTTGCATACATACAATACTGAAAATGTGTAAGCTCAATTTCCCACCAGAGCACACATAAGCACGGACACAAACCGTCAAGAAGGTATAACAGAAAAGCAAACCCATGAATAAGAAAACACGAAGAGTGCCGTGCCCCTTCCGCCAGCCAGTCGTCTTAAAGATTGCGAAGAAACAGCGAAAGGAGAATAAAGAAAAAATAATAATTACATCCACTGAGTCCAGATTCAAGATCATGATCAAGAAAAAATTAATTATTATAAATTCTGAATTTTGAAAAAAGATATTTTTGGTTAGATCTCAGCTTCTAAATGGCGGCTCACGATAAAACATACACCAAAAGTTAGACTCTAAACAAGTCAAATGCGTAAACCCCGTTCAATTTCATGCAGCAGTTTTACACCTACAGTTTTAAGGAACCCTTTCATTACCCGGGGTGAAAAGTATACCTAATGTTCACCCATGATACAGGCTTATCACTATGGCAAGTTTCATCAAAGTCCGTGCAGTAGTCTCCGTGTGATGCGTGTACAGACAGACAAAAACATTCTATATTTTGTATCTTTAATTGTTTTATATGTACGAGTATAGAATAGATTAGCATAAATACCTTAAATAGATGGGTAGCACAGAATGAGTTTGGTTATTGTTAGATTCACCGCTACATCATAATGGTATTGTATTACAAATGCATTCCACATATGCAGTGCTCTTTGTACCATTACGCTGATTGGAAGGGAAATTTAGAGCAACACATAAATAGTTGTCTACGCAGCCGAAGAAATGTGATTGATTGATTCTATGTAAGATCCGTACTCTGATAGCGTTTTCAGAATTAGCGGCGTAGCTAAGGTATAATCAACATCATTAACAAAAGAAATCATGGCAACTGTAGATTGTTATTAGTATCTGTGGTGATTTCTAAGAAATTGATTTGAGTGAAAAGTAATACTTATGCCTTCGGGATTTATTAGTTAAAGAAAAAGTCTACAATTGGGTTTCTGGAAGTTCTCATCCACCTTTTTGCAGTTATTATGCCACAATCAAACAAATACACAGAATCATAATCTTGAAAAATGGAGGCAACCTAGATCTTCAAAAAATAAATCGAAATTTCCCTAATGAGTAGACACAGATGTCTTCAATTTTACTAATGCACATAAATCATTCGTTATTTCCAATACTGAGGGACTTGTCAATCTCATTTGCAGAAAATAATCCAACATTGTGCGTCTTACCATGTTTTTCTTATCACTTTCATTCGAAGAAATAAACTTATAAAACTCCCCCACCCCCTAACTTACAAACGACCCTATTGTAAGGATTTTCTTTTCTTTATTTGCTCTTCGGTTCAACATTCAAGTAAAAGTACCTAAATTATTTATGAAAAGATTGAACTTCTTATTTTCCCTTATCGTCTGCATTGTACGTACCAAGCAGCGAAAGTTGATACCCCATTCCTGAGATTACATGTACCGTAGCAACATCTCTTGAAAGCTATGATTTGCAAGGATGGTAGGTAAAGTTCTATGACCTTTGTCTGAGGGAGTATAACAAAGTGAAAGACATTTACTTACATTATTGATTTATCTTTTAGTATTTTTAGTGCTTTCGCTGCTACTTCTACTGCTCAAGGCTATAAAATGAGCCAACGTTGGCTTGGCTTCCGGTTATCAGTTTCGTTTTTTTTTTCCTTTTTATTATACAATCTACCCACTCCTTTTGCGCGAAAAGAAAAGTATACACTTTGTTGACGGGTTGTATTGAAATGTGTACTCCTTCAATTTCAAACTGTAATAGCCTCGAGCTGAAAGTGGATTTATCTTTTCTATCAGAAAACCTAACTACAATGTCGTAATAGAAGGAATAAGGAGGAGAACTAATGCTGAAGCGTAGTATTAACTCCTTGGTAACTATTCCATCATTTGAATGCAATTATGTGGAAGTTGTGTTCAATGCTGTTATCCCTTTTGCGAGAAACTGTCCACGGGTATTCTTTAGAAGTGCATATCAATTGATTGGATTGGAATTTCAATCTTAAATTGCAATTGTACTTCATTTTGTTATACCAAGAATACAGATGTAACAATGTTGGTTATCCACTTAAATCGGTTAATGATTTGAGTTATCAGGAATTGGTCTTTTCTTTTGAATACGAGTTGAGAAAGGTGAGATTACATAGTTGTACTTTGAAGATGATTGAAACTGAAAGTCAAAGTTGAATATTGTATCATTATTCTTAGCAAAGTATCCAATAATGTTGAGTAAATCTTGCCGTATGATTGATTAATATTGTATAAATGCCAGAAAACTCGGCAGATCTTTTTAAGGAGTGAAAGACAAGACGTAAACGATGTTTCTTAAATATTACGAGTCAATAGAATATTTAAAATGTTGAAGATTTTAGAAGATTTTAGAAAAAGTTTATTGAAGGGATGAGCCGCACGTGTTTTCTAGGATGTACAATATCTTGTAAGATTTCGTAAGTGACCTAATTTGTTTGGTCGCAAGATCAACCCGCCTTATTATTAGGTTCTAACCTATGTCTGTCCAATCATATACTAGTAGTTCAGTTTGTAAAATTTCAATATGTTTGTCTTTAATGGGTTTCTGGCCATTACGATATTAAGGAAAACTCTGCTGCTGATGAATTAGCTAGACAAGGTTCAATTCAATGTCATTTGTTAGGACCCTGACTGATACCGAAGCAGGGAATAAAGCTAATCCTGGGTGAATACATCTGAACTTCTGCGATACTGGGAGATTTCTTTGGCTAGCTCTAGATGCCAGTGGAACTAAAGCGTAAAAAAACTCATTAATGTTATCACCGATCACTGTGTCCTCGGCAGACATGCTGAGAGATTGGGCATAGTTAGGAATGTATGCAAAAACTGCAGAGCCGAGGAAGAGGAAGAAACCAATGTTCACTTTTTTTTCAGCTGTCCTTCGCTGAACGATCTGAACACAATATGCACTGCTAAAATGAATGTCTTTATCAAAAGAAATACGTTGATGCAGGAATAGATAGGGATAGAAAACCCTGCTTCATATTGATATTACAATAGACCTTTGGTGGCCTAACTGCATCAAGAACCACTTTCCATCTATCTAAGTATATCTGAGAGTGAACTGTAAAATATTCAGATAATTCAAATGGGAAATACGAATACTGCAATCGATTTTTTTTAAAGAAGATTTAGCTAGACACGTTCGACTTACAAGGAACGAACGACCTCTGGATCAGAATTGATATTCCAAGGAGAAATTGCAGATTTTTTGGTATTTCCGGAACCAAGTTTTTTTGGATTCGAGTCCTCATCTTCCTTTAAAAATCCAGAAAAGAAATATTTTGATGGTCAAAAATGGTCAAAAGTCGTAACTTGTGATTCACTCGAAAGCAATTTCCAATTCCTTATGTGTAACCAGAAACGCTAAAGAGTATAATCCTCCTTCTCATTCTGTTGTGAGCCAATAACCTTAAGCTATTCGCAAAAACACTTCATAAATTTCAACAGCAGGCACAGCTTTTGTAAACTCTTGACTGATAGACTACTTTAGGTTGTCATGCAAAGACGGTGCAGTCTGCGTAAGGCTTTGGCACAGGCAGATGCATTGTCGTCCACCTTGAGGTACAATAAATAAAGGTGTCATTTATAATCTGAATATTCTCACGTCAAGGCTGAGTAGGTGCAGTTAAGCACTTCCGCGATCTGGCGTGGTGAAAAGTAGACTGTCAAACAAGCTACATAAAGTGTGATTAGTTTCCGAAAACGCACTATGGGTTTACTTGTTTTTGTCTATCTGTCTGTCTGTATCTCGGACTGCAGCTTAAACGGCTGAGCAGATACTTCATACCTGATGTATGTGAACTCATGCAATAATAAATAAATAAATATTTGGCGCAACAGCTCTTTAAGTTCCAGGGCCTAGCTTCTCGCAACCACTCATGTTGTCTGTATTTTTCACACGAATGGAGGGAACCTACAGTTTTGTGCCGTATCCGGAGGCTAATTTGTTTTGAGAAGCTTTCCCGAGACAACAATACTCTGCGATGTTTGTCAGACGTTCGCGAGAGTTGGGACCGTGAAAAAACTTGTTGGTGTTTTCTGGGATTCGAACTTGGAACCTCACGCGCAGTGGTCCGGCACACTAACCACTTACGCCACGGCGCTCACTGTGAACTCATACATTGAGAGGAAATCAGAATTTTTATTGCAGCCCCAAAATGAACAGTTAGGTACCAACATGTATATATTTACTTTAATTACTAACCCATCTTTCAAAATTGGCTATTTATTGGCCTATTCGATTTAAAATCAATGTTTTAGTAACAGACCTGTAAAATCCCAAGTACAAGTACCAGTACCTGTACCGGGACTTTTACTTGTACTTCAGTACTCTGATACTGGTACTTGTAAAAGCCAAGTACCAGTATTTGTCAAGTACTTCGTCGCAAGTACCATGTATCGCGTACATTTTTTTTTTTTTTTTTTACTAAAATGCTATAAAATACGTGCTTGGAAGTACTGGTGAAGTACTTGTGATCTGACTACATTATCTTCTCTAGTCTGTTGCTTCTTCTTCTTTTTCTTCTTTCTCCCTTTGCTGTTAGGCGTCGAAGGGAACCTCGGAGTATCCACTCTTTCCACTGGTTCCGGTCACGGCAATCTCTCCTTTCCGTGAGGGTTTTACCCCTCTTTCTTCCTACCACTTCAATCCGGTCATCCCAAGTGTTGCGTGGTTTACCTCTTGGTGCAGTTCTTTCAATCTTCACATCAGCTATTTATTTAGATTTCCCCCCCTCGCCCATGTGCTGCTCGTGTCCAAACCATTTTAATTTTCTTTCCTCTATTATCCCTATGATGGGTTTTTTTGCCCAACTTCTGCTCTTATTCATTGATTTCTTATTCTATTTCTTTTAGTTTTCCCTGCGACTCTTCTTTAGTATTTCATTTCTGCAACTTACTTAGGTACGTGCTTATCCAATAGAGGAGAGCTTTCGGTCCCATATAGAGCTATTGGTGCGATTACTGCATTGTACATTTTAATTTGTGTGCTTATCTCGCGCTTGTTTGCTATGGTAATGCTAATTTGATAGTAGGCCGATATTGCCTTCTTGGGTCGTTTCATCACCTCCTGATCAATTCTTCCATCGTAAGTTACTATGGTCCCCAGGTATTCAAAGGCTTCCACTCTTTCGAGAGCTTTTCCTTCACTCGTTATCGTGAAATTCTCCTCCGATCTATCCTCTTTAGAGAACGACATAACTTTCGTCTTATCAACATTCACCATCATACGTTTTCTTTTAAGTTCAGCAAACCATACCTCCACCGCCTGCTGAAGCCTGGCTTGGTTGTTTGCAAAGAGAATAATGTCATCTGCATATAATAAAAATTGCACATAGATAGGTTATTATCTCCACATTCCGATTTTGATTTTATCATGTAGAACACGAGAAATATATTGAACAACAGTGGATTAAGACTGTCCCTTGCTTCAATCCCTTTTCCATCTTGAATACTCCTGAATTTTCCCCCTCTATTCTTGCTTTTTAATGCCATTTAAAAGACTCTCAGGTACATAAGTTGCTGTTAATGCCTCCCTCACATGCTATCTTGGGACACTATTATACGCAGCTTTCAGATCCACGAACGCCATAAAGAGGTCCTTGCTCATTGCGATCCACTTCCCAATAGTGGCTCTTAACCCTCTCGGTATTTTGTTGCCATATGGCAACACTGATACGAGTACTTAAAGCGCGCATTTTCTCTGTGAGCTTTTTTTTCGTTTTTGTCCTTTTCTCAACTCCTTGCGGTCAATCATTTGAGGCAAAAAATTGGTTGCTGTTTGCCGCCAGTATGCTTTTAGGTCTGGTGCAATAAAGGTCTGCTATTGTGTGAACATTTTTTTGTAAGTAGGCTATTTTTATTATTTCTTTAAATTTAGACGATCAGCAAATACATTTGAGTTTTTGAATACAATTTGAGGGCAATAAAAAAATGTTTCGTATATGTTGAGTTATATCGAATTTTTCATTTATTTCGTTACCATTTCAGATAGTTGATGGCATATGGCAACGATCCCATAAACCACTTTAGAACCGATACTAAGCGAAGATTATTTTTTAATATTGTTACTAGCAGCCTCAGTAGCAACAAAAATAAGAAAATATATTTTTTACCCTTACAACAAAAAAGAAGTACCGAAAGGGTTAATGCAAAGATATGGTCCTGTATTTGCCGCCCGGGCCTCAACTCTGCCTGTTCTTTCTCCAGGTTTTCTTCCACGACTTTTTTGAGCCGCTTTTCCAGCACTTTTGTGTACAACTTATATACTATTAAGGAGAGATTAATCGGTCTGTAGTTGTTGCAGTCATAACTATTATCTTTTTTATTGAATGGTATAACCCTTCCATTCATTCGGGATCCTGTTCTCTAGGCTATTACTAAATATCAAAATAATTCTTGCAGTTTCATCAACTTCAAAAGCAACATCAAATCGCTGGTACTACTATTCATATTCGCTCTAAATCCCTTTTGCTTACCTGTATTATCAAATAAAACAACGTGTTTCTGCTATAACAGCAAATTCCTCAAGTATCTTTTAATGTGAATTAAATTTCACACCCTCTTAGGAAACAAAAATTACAACATAATGCTACCATTATACGTGCCATTTGAATACCAAAGTGAAATGTAAACAAATTTAATTTTAATTTAATGCCAAGAATAACCTTTACACAATCAACACTTATAATTCGTTCAACATTTTTCTTTTCAATGAATTTTTTTTTTATTACCGACAGACATCCACAAATAACACACATTTTCAAAAAAAAAAGAAGAAATAATAATAAAGGACATACAATTCTGCTACATTGCTTTTTGGAGTTTGTGAGATATTTATCACATTCTCCCCCTTATACATTTTCGTAAAAAAAAAAAAACAGAAAAATTATGTTTCCTCCTGTCTTTAACGGGGATTTTTATACGAGTATATATATTTTTCATTGTACGTCCATAGAATAGGATATCTGCCATCATTTCCGTTTTAATGACTGTTTTGCTTTCGATATCAAATCGATTGGTGTATACGTAAATCCATACATTAAAAATTGGAAAGAAAATTTGTTTTAATATATCTGCCCCTCCAATAAGGGTTACATTACACCCGTTGAATGGGATAATGGAAAATAAAAATGTTATTACAAATGTAAAAATATAAAAGTCTCCATTGGAAAATGAGTCCGATAAAGCAAACATACGTTTGTTGAGTTTTATTGTTATCTAGAGCACTGCAATGGAATTAATCATAAACGAAACTTACTAAAGTGTGAGGAGCTATAAAAAGGGAAAAAAAAAATCGAGAAAAATTGTCCTTTTTTCGTTACAGTAAAAAAAAAAAACAACATTCAATCGCTATAAATGGACAGAGCAATCCATCAATTTGATACACTTGCGCTGAGTTATGGGGTCCTTAAGAGGATTTTTATGTTCTAAAAAGAAGAGAATCGAAAGAAGTTGAAAATGACGGGCAGTTTGTTTTTCTGTTTAATAAAAGAAACAGAATATTGATTGTTTAGTTAAATATTTCATTAATCGAAGCGATGAGTAAATTGAATTGAACTTAATTATTTTGGGTTACTCTCGATCAGATACATAATTGATTTGCAATATTGTCTTGGATTAAATGATTTAATTATTGATTTTGATGAAGGAAATGTCATGATGTACAGTAATCATGTTGACCAATTGGTCCATTGCATTTCGACTATGGGTCACTAATTCATTGGAATGTGACAATTTATCGATTACATCGGAACGTGGCGATTTTATTTCCTTCTAACGTTGGTGTCTGCTTTGCAAAATGTTCTTCCTTATTGTCAAAGTTGGGCTTTAAAATGTTCGTTTCTATTGTCATTTTCAAGACTTGTTTCACATTAAACTCGAGTTTCTTATTGCTAATGCGACCAGCACAAGCGAGCTTCTCTAAATTTAGTTGTTTTAATCAGTTAAGGTTTCAAAAGAAGTACAATTTTGAAAAGTAATGTCGTTAAACATACACATCAATCTCGAAGATAGGGTCACATTGCTGCGTTATAAAATCGGTGGTTAATTTGTTTCTTCTTCTTTGTGACTGTGGTTTTTAGAACCATTATACTCATATTATTTTTACCCAACTGGCATGTAACAAAATTTATGAGATCGATGCCAACAACAGAAGCTTAATAATATATTTTCTTAAAAAATTAAAAGAAACAGTGCTTATCATGAAATTAAAACGTAATGAGAGGCCATATCCGCGCAAAGTTATGTCGCATTATTTAGAAGATTGAAGTCTACAAATACAGCCGAAAACCTATTATGCGATCCAATGCAAGGTTGGCACTTTCGGCCTTAAATAGGCCGTAGTACTTCACTAAACTCAAGAGCAAGTCGGCTAATAAGTTCCGAGGGATTGAACTCTATTAATTTGTTTACCTATAAATCTCCCTATGGCTGTACGAATCTGTCTTACCTCGCATCCTTTTTTAAGTTTATGAAAGTTTAAAAGTTCCGAAGATCATCAGTCTAGAAATGGAAGATCAGCACAGCTTTGCAATCGCAAAATGGATAACTGCTTGGCGTTCTTGCAATACTCACTCGATAAAATTCATTTATTTATTTCTTGGTCTAACTTTTGTTGTTATGTTTAACACTCTTTTCGATCGGACTACCTCTGTATTCTACAGAAAACAAAGCTCGACCTCTCGCCTTCTTTTTTTCACAAGAAAGATGTGTGCAGTATTTGGATCTGATCAACTGCTTTGCAAATAAATGAAAAGCTGTACCCATGTGATCTGAAAGTCCCAAAATCAATGTGAAGTTCAGGGAATGAACCTGGCCAGTCAAGCAGCCATTAAAGCACTAGACGCCCATGTCGTCAATTCTAAACTTGTGTAGAAATGCCTACACAAGCTCAAGGAATTGGGAAGAAGAAATAAAGTGACTCTCTATTGGTTACCGGACCATGTCGGAATAGAAAGTAACGAAGACGCGGATTCGCTTGCAAGACAAGGTGCAGCAGAACCCTTTACAGGTCTTTAACAATTCTGCAGAATAGCGGACCATACCCTAAAACAAGAATTTAGGAAAGAAGAAAGAACAAACTAAGGAAACTTAAGCAGAAAAAGGATTTAGGATTTATTGGTTACCGGACCATGTCGGAATAGAAAGTAACGAAGCCGCGGATTCGCTTGCAAGACAAGGGGCAGCAGAACCCTTTATAGGTCTTTAACTATTCTGCAGAATAGCGGACCAAACCCTAAAACAAGAATTCAGGAAAGTAGAAAGAGCAAACTAAGGAAACTTGAGCAGAAGAAGGATTTAGCAACGAGCCCACCGAGACTCCGAAGCGCATTCTGGAGTCTTATGGGGCTATAACACTAAAAGAATGAATTTCTGGGCGGAAATCAAATTTGTTGGCCCGTGCAAGTTGTGGAAGCAATAGCATGGGACTTAATCTTGAAACCCACATGTGTTCCATGCGGCTCGTTGAAAACTCAAAATCTCTAAACTGTGTAGTATCTAAAGCTATTTGGAGTTGTACTAAAAGCTTCCCACTTTTACCGAAGTATAGCTTGTTAACTTGTCTTATACGTCCCAGTGCTGCCAGATTGATCCCCTTAGTTGTCTTACATTTCGTTGTTCGTATTTTTTTTTTTTAAACCTGCACATTAGTGAATTTTTAAGCAGTAATAGTTTCATGTATAGATTGAATAAAAAGAATCGCAAGAGAACGTATACCTTCGTGTTTTAGACCACGAAGCTTTCAAACTTAACTTTTATATACATACGAATACATCCCTTACCTTTATGCCCCATAGGTTTTCATTCAGGTTAATACCAGTGCTGCGTGTGCTGGCCACTCAAGCAAGGGAATATTTTAAATGCTGGATAACAAAGTTCGCTTCACTGTCATCTAAGAATGGAATTAGTACACTCTTTAACAATGCTGTGTATTTATTAGGATCTATTTTGATAGTAATAAGGCATAGATGTAGCTTTCCGAAGTACCAAAAAGCGCTCTGTATCAATTTACTACCGCCTAGGAAATTTCTGCTGAATTCCGGATGGATATCCTTTTGCAGATCATGCCAGTATTGACTAAATGCATCGTCGTGGTGCATTTTTTTTTTTATGCAGTTTAGTCCATGTTGTTTCTGGTTTACAAATGTTTTTTTTTTTAATTAAATATTAATTGGCCGTTAGAATTTGAATTCTTCTATGGTATTTGAAGCCTGGTGTTGCCAAGTTCGAGAGGTTCGAGTGCCGTAATTTTCGCCAAGCCAAGTGTAGTTTCGCATCACCATTTCACTCATACAATACAAATATAAAATAAGTACTCACTTACTTACATAAGTGGCGCTACACTTTGGAGTGAATGTGGGCCTCAACCAACAAACTTCTCCGTTTAGCTCGGTCTTTAGCTAATTGCCTCCAGTTGCGCATTCCAAGTTAGTTGAGGTCCCCTTGAACTTATGCGCGTCACGAGACCCTCTACTGCGTCGTCCCTCTGAGTTAGATTCGAAGATTCTGCAGTCCGTGAGGAGTTAACATATGAATAAATGTAGCTACTTTGGTACAGTTTTCAGTGTTAACTAAGGAGAGCTGGAGCTGTTATGTAAATGTAAACATGTAAGTTTACTCAAAAACTATGCTACCATAGATGACGATTTATAGAATCGTTGACAACAAATACAAACTGATCCATTTCCACTAAATTGTCACAAAACATAAGGTGATTGTTTCTTAACATTGTGTAACGTGAAAAAATAAACAAAGTAAGTTTACCAAATTATCTATTGTACTCGTGCTTTGCATTATAACGCTGATTAGTACGTACAGATACGAATAGGCACGCGATTCTATAGCACCACACAAATCTTAAGGAACATTTTAAGGATTAGATACTCAAACAGGTTTTAGAAGTCTTATTCGATAGTCTTGTGTTATGTTTTTTTTTATTATTTGGAGGTGAATAGCAAACAAACTTATCTCCAAAAGGACAATGTAATAAGGCATCTCAAAATCACAACCCAACTCACATTTACAGAATATTTATTTCATCTCAATATTACAAAGAAAAAACCACTAATAATAACTCCAGCACCATTGGGGATGATTTCCTGAATCCTACCCAGAATTGTTCCACGAAAATTCTCAAAGCCCTTAGCCATAAATACCAAAAAGGAAATTGGTTTGGTTAGGGAGGAGGTAGAAATGCAATCATTTAGTGTTCCCTTTTTTTTTCTTATATCTTTGTATAAATTTATGGAATTCAAAGAACTAAAGAAAAGGAGAAGAAATAAATAAAAAAAAAAAGAGAAACGAGAAAATTGAATTTTGCTTTAACTGAAATACGCTCTCTCTTCTTCAATTTATGTTTATCAACTTTTTTATTAAATTAAAATGTTATCCTTCCATTTTTCTTTCGATACAGCATGTACTATGATCCATTCTTAGCCGCAGCCGCTGCAACAGCTGATCCAAATCTTCGCTTCCAGGTAATTATAAATAAATTATGTAGACATATTTTTTTTTTTTTACTTAGCGTATCTTTGTTTTGTTTCACTCGTAGATATATATATTTTCCTAGTTTTAGGTCCTCTCGTCCTTTTTATTTGTTATTAAAAAAAAAAAAAAAACTTGTCCATGAAAAAAATAAATATTTCTTTCAGGCAGCCAAACCGGTCACGGAGGTACCCGCACAACCAGCAATGTTAAATGTAATTTTAAATATTTTTTCTACAAATATTTACAATGGAATATTGATTTTTATATATATATATACATATACTCGTATATACTTTCACTTAATTTTGCATTCGAATTTGTAGTTCTTATATATCGGATATAATGAACTTTTTTTGGTTTCTAATTAATATATACATACAATTTGTTGGTATTAATATATATATATTTTTTTTTTTAATCTCTAAAAAGACATATAAAAATAATTATTAATATTGTGGCCTTAGTGTTATTTTCTCTGTTATTTATGGTGAATACGGGTTAGCGTATCTCTTCTTTTTCTTAAGTGTCTCATCATTTTTTTTTTTTAATTGTGTTTCTCTAACTAAACTGTATATGAATATACGCATATTCATCAATCATCATTCATTATTCATTTAAAAAGACAAACGAATATACATAAATATGAATATTTTTTTTTTTTTTAATTAATATTCTTGTTTTGGTTGTGGTTATAAGAAAAATAGTGCAATGGTAAAAAGGATTAAATACATGGATAAAAAGGGGTTTTAAATACTTAATTAAATAAATATATAGTTAAATACGTATATTTCTTAGAGAATGTGCAAAAACATTTTCATAAAAAGTAGATAAATTTGTACCTCCTTTATTTTTCTACTTAGCCTTTTTGTGTTATTATATTATACACAGATTCGTGGATATTTGTATTACATCAAGATTTGATTTGGTTTTGTGCGATGGAATAGTGGGGGATAGGAAGTCTCCGTGTAGATTGTAATGGAACGGATAAATTGAAAATGAGTGATAGGCGGTGACTCGCCTTTGCCGCATTTGTAATACTTTTTTTTTACTGCATCGTCAGCAGAACGGAAAATATCATAATTTCCGTAAAATTATGCAACTGTAACTGAGTCTGCGGAAAGTGCATTTTTTTTTTTATTTGAATTTGCCAGAGTGCATCTCTGGCAGATGATGAAATTTAAATACATACTCGTGGATTTAAACATGTAAGAGCGTTTTTGTAATGTAAATTATCCCCAGAGATTACTTTAGTGTCATTGATGGAAGTTTTCACTTTGTTTAAATTAAACGCAAATATTTTAGAATTCACATATGAGGATGGAATTTTTTGTCATTTTAGCAGGCAACAGGAAAAGCTAAATGAATGCAAATTTAAATATGTACTGTGTGCACTCACACGGTTTTGAATACTTTATGGAATTAAAAGTGTTTAAACTGTTTGTTGTATTCGAATTTTATGTAAATATAAATGGAATTCACTTTTAGCATTACATAGATGCATATGCAAATAGAACCAACGAGGACGATAGGCTAATCCAGTGTTAATACAGTTCAGATTTTGCAACTGCATTTCATTCACAGATCTGACTCCTTCTAGACTGGACTTGTTCTCGTTTCAAATAAAACTATGTGTTCGTTCAGATTGCAGTTTGAAACGAAAGCACTGGACCGATTTAAATCTGTTATCTTTATTATATAGTTATAAGAAAACTATTCATTGTGTCTAATGGCAAATTACATACACACATACATATTCAATAGCCCGTTAATCCGTCATGAGGGTCGCGGAAGTAGGATGCTCAGGTGTACTCTCTATCCTTTTCGGTCCTCCGCTATTGACTCGAATTCATCAGGAAGAATCCCTACACGGCAGATGTCGGACTTAATCCAATAATCTATTTCTAGGCCGTGGGTCGCCTACCTGATGGCACGTCTTGGAAGCCGGTCTGGGGGCACATGCACTACGTGACCAAACCATCGAAGCATAGATCGTACCGTTCTGAGAAGTAGCTGCTCAACATTGAGCGCCTCGCCTACTCTGGTGTTGCGCACTTGATCCCTACGAATTATTCCAGCAACACTGCGAAGGAACCTCATTTCGGCAACTTGTATCCGCGATCTTATTCTTTCGGTTACTACCCAAATTTCATGACCATAGGTGAGAGTTGGAACATACACCGAGTTAGAAACCGATAGTTTAGCGTCAACACTAAGTTCGGCAATCCTTATAATAGCTCTTAAAGTGCCAGGGCCTAGCTTCTCGCAACCACTCATGTTGTATGCGTTATATTTTTTCACACGATTGGTAGGGACCTACAGTTTAGTGCCGTATCCGAAGGGCGATTTGAGAAGCTTTTTCGTGACAATTATACTCTCGGATGTTTGTCAGACGCTCGCGAGAGGTGGGATCGTGAAAAAACTTTTTGGTGTTTTCTGGGATTCGAACTTGGAACCTTAAGTCTCCCACTTTTAAAAATTCTCCGCCACGGCTGCGCTGTAACATCCAGTCCATATATACAAACAAGAGGTAGGTAGGGAAGTAACAGAACGCACCCTTGACGGAAACCAACGCCCACAGTGAAAGATATTGATTTAACGACATTTATCCAAACACAGCTTCTACAGTTTGTATATACAGACTGAATCGCCATTAACAGGGAACCATCAATCCCATACAACATTCCAGAGTTTTCCTCGAGGAATTCTATCATATACTTTCTCCAAATCCACTAAATAGGTGTAGGGTTTAGCATATATCAAAGCCTTCTGAGAGTGAATAACTGGTCGCTTATGCTTCTATCCCCATTGCTCATCCCCCAAACTGTCCTTAACCACAGCTCTGGGACGCGTTGCTAACACCTTAGCAAAAACTTTACCAGGAAGACTTAAAAGAGATATACCACTATAGTTGGTGCAATCTCGTTTGTCCTCTTTGTTTAAAAAGAGTAACAATCACCCCCATTTGCCAATCACCAGGTGATTGATTCACTACATTACCAGGCCATCTCAATGACACCCGAAACCAATTGCACTCCCTGTTTACCTAAAGCCTTCATTTCTGACATGATTTCATCCACACCGGCAGATTTGGGAACATTTAGCGATTTGATTGCCAAAGTTACTTCCTCTACCGTAGGAGTACTCTCCACCCTACTCTCGACCATAGGTCTGTCATCTCCGGTGCCCTGTTCGGGAATGAGCAATTCGGAAAAGTGTTCGGAAATTTATAAATATAAATTCATTAATTATACAATTGCTTTAATAACGCTGAAAGAAAGTTTTTGATATACTAACTCGGTTTATTAACATCAGTTCCTTATCTTGTGTGAGGATATTGCCCAAAGTAACTTACCTGATTCGGATGAGAGCTCGTATCAATTCTGTTTTTTTTTTATCCGAATTTCTTTGCTGCCTTGTTGTCCAAATTGTTGGTTACATTTTTCTCAATTCCTGGGGTAATACAAGCGGTTAAGACCATTTTTTCTATGCAGTCACACCGCAAAGATCCGTAAATGATTTGTCGAACTTGTTATTTTACAGTATGTATTTACCTGCTGTGAATTCTTTGCATGGATATGGTGGACCCGGGTATTCATCAAAAGGCCTCTTAACTAATCCAGCATTAAGCGATTAAATTTAGCAGGGATACGAGATCTAGCCACGGCACGGTGTACTCATAGATTATCCGTTTTCCGCCGTCGAATTCCACCTCGACAAAAATGTAAATAATTGATGGGTATTCTTGCGTCTCCTCCCAGATAATGTATTGTATGTGGCATCAAGCTTTCTTCCAATAAACTACGTGGAGTCTACGTTTAGGTACTTTACGCACTCTGTAAGTGGAAGGTGTGATTTTATACCAAACTCTGCTTGTGGCCTCATTTCGCCGTCTTCATACCGGAAAGTAGTACGTTTTAAATTAAATTTATAATAGATTTCAGTTACTCACACGAACTTCCTCCCATTTGTTAGGATTGAAAAGAAAGAGAATAGAGAAGAACCAAAGATGAGAAGAAAAAGAGTGAGGTGCTGACGAATTTTTGCAAATTATAGTATTCCGGAAGTTCTGAGGACGGCACGTTGTTCCACATTCATGTTGTGCGGCTAAAAAACGGTCTTCTGAACTTGACTGTGCGCCCGCAAGCAGAATATAATGTGAGGAACTCTATATTTCATCCGAACACTTATGGTGGAAGTATGGATAAAGGAGCGCTTAGCATTCAACATCACGATGGTGTTCAAGTGCAGGAACTTAACTGCTAATAGATTGATTTCCAATCAACCTATCTTCTTGGCGCCGAACACGTTCAAGTAAACTCAAGCTTGTGGTCGGGCCTCAAGCCCAGATAAGCGAGTTGTATTCAAGTCTAAGACGAATACAACGACGGCTATAGAAGTGAAAAAAAAAGCATTCGCATCTTTTGAGGAATGCGATTCATCTAACACCGCCTTCCGCAGCTTCAGTAATCTGCTATCGAATATCTGGGATAACATGCATTGCATGCATTGACAAGCCATCGGATTCCTTCATGTCTACTCCATTTATTATTTGTTTGGGCACGTTAGTATCCTGCTTAATGAACAGGAGACAATACTGGGCTTTGTTGGATAGTATCAATTCCGAATTAAATTCTGTTGACATTCGCTCTCGCTGGGACTCCACCAATTAATCAAAAAATAGTGTAATAAGTGTAAGCGATTAGCAGAGATATAAATTTAAGAAATAGGGACGGAGAAAAGACATCGAATTGGGTAGAAGTACAACCATCTAATACAACTCGTATTAAGTCGATACATATGAAATTGCCGAATTTTATGTGGAAAGTTAAACAACGCTATTTCAAACATTGACAAAGTTTATTCCAAAAAAAGAATCTTCAATTTTTCCAACGTTCCACTAAAGCAAATATGCTTGCTTTGAAAAAGTCTATCCTTTTGGGCCAAGAGTCCTCAAAGTCCTGTTTTATCGCATCTGCGCTTATGAACTGTCTATTTTGGAGGTGATTGCCTAAACTTCGGAAAAGGTAGTAATCGGTCGGGGATAAGTCTGGTGAGCAAGGCGGATGAGGCGAAACTTTATATCCAAACTCCGCCAGCTTCAGGAACGTTGACTGTGCTGTATGTGATCTTGCATTATCATGCAGCAGTATGGGACTATGCCTATTTACCAGTGATGGCTGTTTTTGGCGCAATTTGTTGTGCATTATATACATTTCTCTACAGTACGGGCGTGATTGTTTCTCTGCGTTTAAGAAACGAATAATAGACAACTCCCTCACTCGTCCACTATACTGTCACCAAAGCTTTTTTGGAGTATAAGTCCGTCTTGGCAAGTCCTCTGGGAAGCTCACTCGCGTCTACCCATTCTACCTAACTCTCCGATTATCGTATAGGATCCACTTCTCGTGACTTCTCGTAGGTGACTACGCGATGAAAGAAAGGATCTGCACGGCGTCTGTTAGTTAAAGATATTGGAACCTCCAAACGTCGTAGCATATTTGATGGTATTAAGGCGTGAGGTATCCATCTCTCTATTTTTTTTACCTTTTCGGTGGCTGAAATGTGATAATTCATAGTTGCAGCTGAGACTTTGATCCTTGCAGCAAGTCTGAGAACAGTCGTAGCTGGATTTTCTTCAACAACTTCTGCAAGTTCTTCATTACCAACAACATCCTCTCGTCTACTCCTTAGCATATTTTCGAGCGAAAAGTCTCCTTCGCCGAACTTGGTAAACCAGTTTCGAATTGTTCTCTCGCTACACGTACCCAAACCAAAAGCACCGTAAATTTCCCGAGTTGCTACAACTGGGTTTTTTTTTTTTATTGAAAAAAACAAAATTGCTCTTAAATGTATTGCTGAAAGCATTCTCTATGTAAGGAAAAAGGTTAACTTAATGAACTAATTGTATTTTTATTTATTTAATGAACTAATAGTGTAAATTTATTTTTATCGTTAGAAAGGTTAAACTGCACTCTTTTCTCTCCGAGATACGTTTTTTTTTTTAATACAAATTACATCACCATTTTAAAGCCATCGAATGTAAAAACCAAAATCGAATCTTCCACTAGTACTTCCAATCAAATTCTGCACACTTAGTTACTCCCCTTCCGAACATACGCTAAAGATATAATTTCACATTTCCCGTTTTTTGTTTTTCGAAACCAAAATATTGAAAAGCAATGATTTTTCAAAATTTTGAACAACGAAAACTCACAAACACTCAAATTATTGCTCTAAAATGATAAAAATTTTGATAATTGAAACGGTAAAAACAAATTTGTTCGAAATTCAAATTACAGCGCCGCACAGTGACAACGTTAAACAGTAATCCACATTCGATCAACCGCATCCAGGTTCCTCAAAATGTTTTGGTAACAACATTGAAACATTACCTACGAGTTTTACGTTTTTTTTGTTTGTTCTTGAATATCGTAACTGAGCAATTAACAGCAACAATTTAACCATTTATTATTATTATTATTTTAAGTTGGTTCTAGTTCGTTTTCACTTGGTACTTGTATTACATATGTGTGTCTCTGCGTGCGTGTTTGTGAACCAAAATTTAATCAAAGATATACATTAATTTTGTCTTGTAGATATGTAAATGCATGAGTTTGTTTGTTAATATCCATACATCCTTATAGTCCTGGAGTGTTTTTCTCTCTTGTGAATCTATAGAAATGAATTTCCGCCAAAACTTCAATTGTATCTCAGAGCAACACAGCAGGGGAAAGCACTCTTTTTCTATGTATTTTTTTCTGTTGTGCAAAGCTCAAGTTGTTAATTTCCTGTTATTCCCATTTTTTTTTTTTAGGTAAAATATGTGTTTCTAGCAAATATTTTCCATGGCATGCACGCAAAATAAAATGTAAAAAGAAAAATCCTAGAGAATAATGCTTTCGTTACTGAGCCACATAACGTATAGCGGTTTTGATTCCTTTGACTGCTCTAGCAAATGTATTGTTCACGCTATGTCCTTTGTGTTGTTGCATAGAGTGGAACATGTTTCATGTTTTTTAGTTTTTTTTTTTTGTTGTATTCCGTTCCTTGGTGAAAAAAATCGTTTGACTATCACACTTCTTTCCTATGTCTATCTCACTCACTCTTACTGGTAGCTTCATTTTCCATTTTAGTACATTTTATTTTTTATTTTTTTTTTTTTTGATACGCAAAAATAAAACGAAACAAATCGAAAAATTTAGAGAATTGAAAATAAAATTTGGAAAACAATTTTCTCTTTGTGTAAATAGGCCACAGCACCACTGTTAAAGACACCTTTGTCACAGGCCCAGCAGGCATATACCGCAGCCACCACGTATACAGCGGTAGCAGCACGCGCATACGGTGCGGCTGCTGCAGCAGCTGCACAGCCCGCCTTGGCTGGCTATGCCACAGTTGCGGGGTAAGTTAAAAAATATAAATTGGAAGGAGGAATGCGGAATTGTAATGGTTCTTGATTGTGTGGGAATTTTGGGTGAGGGATAGTAATGAATCAAAAGACTGTCTTGAGGATGGAATTACGTGAAAAGCTGGCCGTCAAATTGGCTCCGTAAAGTGCAATGTGAACGAAATGTAATATGTTTTACTTGTATTGGTAAAAGAAATAGTTGGCGTAACTACTGAAATAATCATTTGGAATTTGCTTCTTGATGCTATTACTACTATTGTTATAAAGAAGAATAGTTGATTCGTTTGTTTGTTTGTAGCTCTTTCTCTCAAAAACTACCTGTACGATTGTGATGAGACTTTCACTGATATGTCAGGCATTGTATCTGAAATAACATAGGCTAGGCATTATTAAGTTTTATAATGCATTTTATATTTCAAGGCGAAGGTGGAGACAACAACTAGTAAGTATTATAATATAGGGTGTTTTATTTTAAGCTTGAAAGAAATTTAAATTGACAAAAAAAACGCCAAATTAACTATTAATCCGTATGTCGTATACCGTATGTCACGAATAACGAAAAACATTGCTGGCTTCCAATGCGTAAATTGTTGCTGGCTTATCAGCATAAACTAATGACTTCACATAACCCCACAGAAAATAATCGAGAGGTGTAAAATCGCATGATCTGGAAACTAATTAGCAGGTCCATTTCTCGAAAACAAATTATCAGCAAATTGTGATTTCAGTAAGTTGTTGGTTTCAGTCGCCGTGTGAGTCGTAGCGCCATTCTGTTGAAACAACATCTTGTCTGGATCAATATTATCCATATTTTCAAAAAATATTCATTGACCATGCTCCGGTAACGATCTCCATTGACCGGAACGTGAGCTCCGGCCTAATTTTTTAACAAATACCATCCGATAATGCCACCTGGGTAGGTGGATTTTTTTCTTCTAAGTGAAGTTATCATGTGTCGATTTGGTCTCGTTAATGCGCCAAGTTTTTGTCCACTCGCAGATTTTATCCAAAGCTTGTTGGAGCTAATTTGATTGAACTTTTCGTTACCTGGATAGTCGTATCGTGCGCGTAGAACAGTGGTGCCTTCAATTTGAGGTATGTCCCGAGTGTACAGCAAGAATAAGATGGGACCAAGGACAATTCCTTGCGGAACTTCGGCGGCGATTTCCTTAAACTCAGAATATTCGGTTCCAAGTTTAACACGAAAAAGTCTGTTTTCAGGTTAAGATTCTTATGTGGCTGCTCCGGAAGGACATGCCTTAGCTTATACTTCAAGCCATCGTGCTAAACCCTGTCAAGGGCTTGAAAGACGTCAAGAAAAGCGCTAGGGCAAATCATTTTCTCCCCAAGGGCTTTTTCAATTTCATTATTATTATTCTATAACGAACTAAGGCGAACCCCACAGGCGGATCAGTAGAAATGCAGTGAAGTGGGAGGGTTATGATCCCTTATTCTCGGCTCATAACCTCGCTGATAAAAGGAAGAAGAAGAAGAAGAATTTTTATTATTCTATAAACATAATCAACTGTGGAATGCTTGATTCTGAACCCGAATTGGTGGTCAAGTATTAAGCGTCTTTCTCCAATGACCGGTTGAATGCGTTTCAATAGGAGTTTTTCAAACACCTTTGATATTATTGGTATCCCTACTACCAATCGGTCTGTGCAATATTTTTGTTATTTGGAGATTTACCCGTCTTTGGAACCATTATAACCTCTACGACTTTCCATTGATTTGGAACGTATAATAATGTAAGCGAAGCATTTATTAAATAAAGGAGTTTCATTAGCGCTTTTTTCGCAATTTCTTGAGGATTTGTCTGGTTATTAAATCAAAGGCAGGGCTTTATTATTTTTCGGATTTTTATTTGTCTGGCAGTTCTGTAATCGACACACTGTTTATTCTACATTTGTTAGATGTCGTCTTAAGCCATAAGATCGGCTATCAATGCTTATCGATCAAATGGCTTAAAAGTCTCTTCTAAGTGCTCGGCAAATAGATCCGCTTTTTCCTTGTCACATTTTGCCCATTCGCCATTGTTTTTTCTGATCGGTGGCGATTACATTTGAGGTTTTTTAATACTTTTAATGGCTTTCCAGTGCGAGTAATTTGTGCTTTTTTCGGTGGTTAAACCTTTAAAAATAGCGAATAAATGGCGCAAATGATGGTAGCCATGACTTTAGTTCCCGTACCAGATGGATCTTATACTGGTTCAAGCCAAGATCTTTGCCGAAAAAGGCGACTAATCGATAATTTTCGATCTTCTTGCACACTTCCGCATACAGCGGCGATATTCTCTTCAATACGCACAGTCCTTTGACGTGTTGGTATTATTGCATCAGAGTATGTGGAACGAAATCTATCCACAGTTCCACGTATGGTCAGATGGCAGATCATATGCACTATAAAATTCATCACATAGTCTTATATAAGTTTCTCGAATTGACGACCGATTTTTGAAGTAAATTTGGATCATTTGGTAGCGTTGTTCAAGCGTGAGTTTATTCATGGTGATTTGCCAGACTATAAAAAAAAAAATAAAAATAAAAAAATATTTGGCGCAACAGCTCTTTAAAGTGCCAGGCCTAGCTTCTCGCAACCACTCATGTTGTGTGCGTTATATTTTTCACACGAATGGAAGGGACCTACAGTTTAATGCCGACTCCGAACGGCGATTTGAGAAACTTATTCGTGACAACAATACTCTCGGATGTTTGTCAGACGCTCGCGAGAGGTGGGACCGTGAAAAAACTTTTTGGTATTTTCTGGGATTCGAACTTGGAACCTCATGCGTAGTGATCCGACACACTAACCACTTACGCCACGGCGCCCACCAGACTATACTGAAGCCAAAAAAAAAAAAAAATACTATCATATATCTTAACGCCTCTATCCATTCTGAATCGACTGACATCATCACTCGGTTGATGCGGATCATCGGAACTCGAATAAAAACTAAACAGTAGTTACTCGAGTTTCTCCATTTTCGAATTGATTCCCGTTTATCTCGTACAGTTCAAATAGGCGGACACCACAGGTGGATCAGTACAAATGCAGTGAAGTGGGAGGGTTATGATCTCTTGTTTTCGGATCATAACCTCGCCCAAATAGGGAGATGAAGAAAAAGAACTTCAAACGAGGCTCGATACAAATATCGCGTTTCTCATAGGATAGGACGACGTGACGGTGCTGACGCTGGACGCGCCTGAAATAACCATGAATCGGGCATCTAAAATCGTCCGGCTCTGAAGTACTCGGTTATGCGGATATATGCGCGTATCCGATGACCGAATCCCAGATTCGGATATCCGATTCTTACATTCTTTTTTATTTACTTATTTCTTATATTTCTCAATTTATTCATGCTCTTATTTCAACTTTTCTCTTGAAGAACTTTTCAACTTTTCATCTCTAATTGATTTTATATTTTCTACTTTTGATTTTATTCTCCTTAGCTTTTTCTCGATTTATCTTACCCTTTTCATTTCCTTATTCAATCTATTCTATTATTTCTTCACAGCAACCAAAGAAAAATAAGTTATCAAAACAAACCTCTCCATCCAATGAGTAAATGTCAAGATTTTTTATTAAGAACCTCAAGACCCACTCTCAAGATTCAAAACAGTCAAGCATCAAGCATCCATTCGTCTTTTTTGTTCTGTTTCTCTCAAGAAAACCATATAATTTAATAATCATTCTATTTATTCATGAAATTATTGTAGCTATGCCAGAGAATACGCAGATCCATACTTGGGACATGGAATTGGACCAGTACCTGGATATGGGGTAAGCTATAAAGAAAACAGTTTAAACGTTTTCTTTTCTAAATTTGTTGTTATCCGTTTTACTTTCTAGGCACAAATGTATCGCGGAGGATACAATCGTTTCACGCCATATTAAGCATACACAAATTACATCTAAAAATTAACACTAATACTCATCTAACTAAATACTCAGCATAGAACTCTAAGGACAACACACACATTTTTTTGAGAAAAAAAAAAGAATCAAAATACTTTCCTCTCTCACCACAAAAAATGACCTTTTTTGCCATGACACACAAACGAGAAAGATGATATTGAGTGTAGTATAAAAAAAACCAAAAATGAGATTTAAGAAGACCATTAAAATCCTCAACAAAAAAAATAACAAAAATACATCCATGACTAGATATATAGAATCTCTAAAGAAAAAAACAAAAAGTTTTACCTCCCTTCATGACTGCGTAAAGATTATAATGTAAAAAAGTTAAGAAAGAAAGTGAAAACAAATTTTACTAGCGAAGCCAAAAGTAAAAAGCAGTGTCAGTTTTTTTTTTCTCTTAATTTTAATTTAGTTTTTAGTTGTTAGTTTAAATCAAAAAAAAAATCACATATGAAACAGTAATCACAAATATTTCTTGTATACCCACAAGGAATAATAGTCATTTTTTTATTTTTCTTTTTCATCGTAATTTTAAGTTTTGAGCAAATATAGATTTTACATTGTTCTGAGATTAAACAAAAAAAACTTGTAAGTGAAAACGTGTTATGATTAGTAGTAGAATTTAAAAAAAGTGTGTATTATTATCATGTCTTTGCAAAAAATTAATTGAAATAATTTTTTTAACTCGAAAAACTATTTTGAACCTTAACGCACAATGATGTTAATTTTTTTTTTTTTTATATTTAAGTTTAAGATTTTTTGTTAAACTTTGTTATTTCATTTCCTTACTTTAATGGCAGCTAAATTTAAAATCAATTTTGGATTTTTTTTATAACCATGACAAAGAAAAAATCTCATGTATGTACTCTTCCTTTTATTTTTTATCGAAATTTTCCTTAGTTTTACTTGTTTTTCTTATTTATATAAATAAATATTAATATACTCAAAAGCTGAATTTATGCTCAAATATTGTAACGACATGCAGAAGAAAAAAAATACATACACGCACCATTTATTTATTCATTCTTTTTCTTTTGATTCACTTTTTTTTTCCTTTATATAGAATAGAAATATATAAAGAATATATTTACGATAAAGAAAGATATTTTCTATTCTATCCTTCCAATGGAGAAAAACCAAAAAAAAAAAAACAAATCAGTGAAAGTATTGAAATTTATGCACAAAAGTCATAGAAAGACAGAGGCGTATAAAAAAAATAAGCTTAATCTATTTTTGCTTGTAACCCAAAAGCAAAACAAAAAAAAAAATATCTTAAATCTATAAAAAAAATATTTGAAATCGCTGACTATTTTTGTCAAATTGAATTGAGTAAATATTAGGATTTTAGTGCATACACATAATCTAAAACTTAGTTCATTAAAAAAAATTATATATTACAAAACATATAAAAAACCTATTTCTACATCTATTTGTTTGATGTAGTGTTTGCTCAAAAAAAATATTTTTAAAAAATAAATTACCTTAGCATAGACAGTAAAAAAAATATAATTAAATTATATTTTCCATCGGATAACTAAATCTGTCCTAAAAAACAAAAAGAGAAAACATTAATTTTCCAAAAAAATCGCACATTTTTCACGAATTTTCGCGCACATGACAAAACAAAACAAAAATATAAGATACAAAGTGTATATCAATTTTTTTTCACTCTTACAATTTGAGTGACTTTATTAAAAATAAAAGTAAATATATATATATTTTGAGTAGTTGTTAGGAATTAAATAAAAAAAAAATACTCTCTTTAAATATGTGAAGCCAAAGGATTACTTTTAATTATTTTTTTTTATGTTCTGTGTAGTTGATAATGTTTTTTTTTCTAAATAGTTGTGTTTTTATGCTTTTAAGTGTTTAGAGTTTAATAAGAAAGAAAAGAGATTTTTCTTTTTAGTCGCGCAAAATATAATAAAAATTTTTGAACAAAAAAACATCCATAAATTGCCAAATGTATAGCTTTTGAAGTAAAAAGATAAAAAAAAAATTAAAATAACAAGCGTATACCAATAAAAAAAAATTAACGCACTAAGCAATAGATGGTAGTATATATCATTTTTTTCTAAAAAAAACTTGTGTAATTTACTTGTGTAAAGTTGTTAAATTTTAGGAAATCAAAAAAAAATACAAAAAACAATCTATTTCGCCCCCAAAAAAATATATTTTTGTCTTCTTGTAAAAAAAAAATGAGTAAAGTGTGCATTGACTGATTCTCATTGCAGCTAAATTTTAAATTATTTTTTTCTTTAAATTCAAATTTATCCCTTAAAAACATAAGAACAAAACAAAAATCCAAATGTAGTAATGCTAATAAAAGAAATTCTTAATTACAACAGAATAAAAAAAAAATATCGTATCTACTTTTAAGCTTAGTGGTAAATAAAAAAAAAAATCATAAATATTTTGTAGAGTGAATAAATATTATGAATACCAGTTTTAAATAAAGAAAAAAAAAAACACAAAAAAATCCAAAACAAAGAGGAGACACAAAAGCAAAACAAACAAGAAAAAATCATATAACACATAAACACACGTTTTTAAAATAAAATAATAAATTTAATATAAAATGTGCCAAATTGTACGATGTATCCATTAAACTATTATTAAAATAAAGAGCATATAAGTATGTATGATTTTTTTTAAGTAAGAAAAAATCTCTTCCTTACAAAGAAAAAAATTCAATACAACAATGGAATCACAGGAAACACAAAACAATTTTTCTTTTTTTTTTTTTTTGTTGATAAAAATGAATTTGATTTCAAATTGTTTAGACTTATCTTTTACCAACAACAATGTAAATAGCTGATATAATAAGAAACAAAAAAAAACTCAAACCCACATGCCATTTAAACAGAAAATCAATTCTCTCTTTAATTTTATTTTTTAATCAACTTTTACTTGTGTTTAAAATAAAGCAAGAAAATCATCGCTAAAAGAACAAGTCAAAACAACACCGCATATAGAAATTATATAGGAAATCATATACATATATATATATTTACCAATATACATGAAAAAAAACTATATTTAAAAAAAAGTGGAAACTAATATTTTAATAAAACCGTCACAATTCAAAAGTATTACGAATAAAAGAGAACCGATAAACACACACATTAAAAAAAAGAAACACATTTACAACACGCAAAAGAAATCACAATTTTTTTTTTTAGTTTATGTTTTAAAAAATAAATAAAAATAATAAACAAAAAAATAACAGGAACAAAAACTGAAACGTAAATAAGGGGAATTTCTTTTGTTTTTTGTTTCATTTAAAGAATAAAACAAAAAATATATATATATTATATATTCTTAAAATTTAGTATTGGTTATATCAATTTTCAATTTGTAAGGTTGTGAACTGTGAGAAATACAAAAACAAGAAAACAAATGAATAAAGATAACAAGAAAAAGTCTCTTAAAAATTCCAGAAAAAAAGGTAATTGTGTTTTATTGAACCCTTTCGCTGATTAGGTTTAAAATGTCGCCATACAAAAATTCCACTCGTGGTTGGCATTGAAACAGAAAAATCAGTGCTAGGCCGAGAATAGTCGGGCTGCAATTATATGGATAATTTTGAAGAACGTGTGATCACTCACTTCTTTGGTGAAAAGTAAAAGACATATACAGCGGAGAGTACCTCAAAAATATCACTGTCTCAACCAACTACCTCTGCAGCACTATTCAGAATCCATTCCAGGAACAGGGAAAAGAGGCAAACCAAGAAGAATGTGTCGGGTATGTTCAGAGGAAAAAAGACGTAAGGAAACTGGATGTTGCTGTCCAATTTGCCCAGAAAATCTTTCATTGTGTATTGAGCCATGTTTTCTTATAATACCACAACCCATAATTGCTTAAATTTGTTTAATGTTTCATATGAAACCATCTTTCTTGGAGCCGCTTAGGGATTCCTCCTGATGAATTGGAGTCAATGGCGGAGGATCGAGAAGGATGGAGAGTCCACCTGAGCATCCTACCCCGCGACCCTCATGAAGAATTAGCGGGCCATTGAAAATGAATGAATGACTGAATGAATGAAACCATCTTTATAACACATGTTAAAAGCTTATAGTTTTTGTGGATTTAAAATCGTTTCCGTTGTTTTATTTCAAATGCCAGTCTACAATATGGAATTCAATTATTAATGCCAACGCAAAAGCTACAGTGAAATTGCACGAGAATTCTCGGGTCTGGTATTATACTAAAGGCTAAACATCAAACCCGAGATTACTCGGGTTTTGCAATGAAAGGGTTCTTTTCGTAGACTCAGATGACTGTTACTCAGTTAATATACTTTCCACACTAGAAGGAACATGCCCCCATAGCAGTATCATAGATCATAGCCTCGCTGATAAAAGGAAGAAGAAGTAGAAGATGCACCTAATACCAGACAAAACCGAGTGGACTGAACGTGATGTCCTATACAACGAATCACTGTCAATATTCACGGACGGGTCCAAAACCAAGGACGGAGTCGGTGCCGGAATCTTTTCAGAGAAGTGTATGTCCCGACACCTCTCTTTTAACCTTACAAACCATTTCAACGTTTTTCAAGCCGAAGTTACTGCGGTTCGTCAAGCGGCTTACTGGCTAGCGGCTAATGCACTATCAACATCGGATATTGTTATTGACGCCGACAGTCAAGCAGCCATCAAATCCCTTGCATCCAGCACTACGATATCTAAGCCAGTGAAAGACTGCCGCGTAGTTTTTACCGAATAGCTAAACAGTACAACCTCACACTTTGCTGGCTACCAGGTCACTGTCACATACCAGGGGATTGTGCAGCTGACGAACTGGCTCGACAAGGCTCCTCTGGTACAAACAGCATAAGCGTTACCGACATCGAAGCACGTCTTATGTTAAGTACCTTATTCAAATCGACGCGGAGAAAGTGGCCAATCACCAAGGTCGGATCCCAGAAAACGCCAAAAAGTTTTTTCAACCTTTCACGAACGTCTGACATCCGAGAGTATTGTTGTTTCGAGAAAGCTTCTCAAAACAAATTGCTCTTTGGGTACGACTCCTGAATTTGCTACCGCAGGATCTGGTAGATAGTCTGACCGACTACATACATAACTCCCACAGTGAACTTTAGAAATTACGTCACGGTCAGATTCCCTACCAGGGCGGAATGGGAAACTGGCGTACTGATAAATGAGTTCGAATCAACAATTTTCACCGACGGTTCAAAAATGGACTGCGGGGTAGGGGCGGAGATATTCTCTGAATCCTTCAACATTTCCAGGTCGTGCCGGCTTCCTGATTCGTGCAGTGTCTTCCAGGCGAAAGTAAAATACCATTGCCATCCTCATTGACAGCCAGGCGGCTATCAAGGCTATGGTATCTGCCACTACATCCTCAAGGCTAGTAGAACAGTGCAAAAAGAAACTCGCCTCGCTTAGTCACCGGCTAAGGATCTGTCTCTTTTGGGTTCCGGGTCACAGCAACATTAAGTGGAATGAGCGGGCTGATGAACTCGCGCGGCAAGGATCTTCCCTTGATGCTTCCCTAGCAAAGGAGGTGAACGTCCCGTTGGGGGTCCTTAAGGGAGGCATCTTCGCGCACTATCTGCTAAAGGCGGATATTAGATGGCAGGGGATGCGGAACTGTGTCATCTCCAGGCAGATGTGGCCCAAATACTCCCTGAAAAGAACGCAAGAACTCTGGCAGTTAGTACTGGCCACTGGCCCTTCGGGGTTCATGCGGCCAGAATAGGCATTGCATTTAATGCACACTGTCGCAGCTGCAATACTGCTGATGAAATAGAAACAATCTTACACTTCCTCTGAAAGTGTCCGGCTTTAGGCAAGGCCAGACAGCGCACCTTAGGTAAATTCTTTTTCGACAACCTTATAGAGCTAGCGGAGATTAGCATTGGGGATATTATCAGCTTCCTCAATGTAACGGGGTGGATTTGAATAATCCTTCCCCCTTTTTCTTCTTCTTTCCCCTAGTAGTTAACATCCGTCAGGTCACTTGAGTTGTGGTAATAAAACAGCGCTTCCGCGCTAATTAGGTGTCGGCATGGGTTGCTGACACAACCACTCCTACCTTCCTACCTACCTACCTACCTTAGGTACGACACTTAACTGTAGGTCCCTTCCATTCGTGTGAAAAATATAACGCACACAACATGAGTGGTTGCGGGAAGCTAGGCCCTGGCACTTAGAGCTGTTGCGCCAAGTATTTTTTTTTTTACCGATGACAACATCTAGGTCAATGTAACACCGCCAGACAACTTTGGCGAACACTTAAGAAATCTAGGTCCATCGGACTCCTGAAACAGAAGAAAGAACCCTCTTCAAAATAACAAATGTTCTAACCGGACACTGCGTCATATGAAGAAATGTCCAAAGACTAGACATCCCCTATGGCGGCTTTTGCAGAAGCTGAAGGGATGGTGAAGAAGAAGAGACCATTTTTCACCTCCTATGCGCTTGTTCTGCGTTTGGCAACATTAGGAAGGCCACCCAGAGTGAATACTGGCTGAATTCCTAAATGCAGTACTGCAAAGTCAACGTTCCTAAACGTCAATAGTTTGCGGTGATGCAATGTATACAGTTCCAAAACGTATCGTGAATGTATCTACTGCGCAAACAAAAGCAAACAGCGCATCTTGAACTAATGTGATGCAAATGTCAATTGACATTTTATTTTTTTCGCCAAAATGGAAGCGTCCTCTCCAGATTCGTAAGAAATTCAGGGCTATCGTGAATAAAATTCCCCCCGAGATGTTACCCTTTTTCGAAAAATAGATATCGGCAATGAATTTCGAACGAGGGAAAAAGTTTCCCCCGGAAAAAATTGGTATCGTGAACAAAATTTCCCTCGGAATTTCAACGCCAATTTCCCGGAATTTTTCCTCATCAATTTACTGGAGGAATCCAAAACAAAAGCAGCAATTTATGGATAGCGTTACCTTTTTATGCCAATTTTGTTTTTTTTAAGCGGAAAATGAAAATACAGACGTCACGGATTTGATGTGCATCAACCGCAAAGGACGGGCCATTTTAAAAGTATTATAAAAAGTTTGATTGTTTTTATTTAAAAATACTAAAATAAACATTTACTTCTTTGAATTAAGTTTAACTTAACTATTCCTAAAACGAAAATAGAAAACACTAAAATGTTACTGGGGGAGGCTATTTCAGGGAATACAGAATTTCCTATTTGGAAGAAAGCATAATTGGTACATATGTTGCATTAGTGAATCAGTGAAATGCTTACCAAATAAAATAGGTCTCGATGGATGATCCGATAATTGAGGGGGCACTTAACGTCTTCTGGTAGTGTAATGAAGCGATATTGAACCTTCCAAAGATCAATCCCAACTGAAAGTACACATAATAAGGAGTGTATTTCAACCATTCTAAAAGTATAATCTCGCCCAGGGGTGGAGCTACAGACATTGCAATAACGCCACAGCTCCTTGGTTGTACTTGCAGCGCCTGTGATAGTTTCAAAGCATTGGACTTGTCTATTTAACTCCTGGTTATGAATCTTTGTTCATTTTTATCTCATCAGTCTTATTCCCAGCTAGCAATGTAAATTCTAGGCTATGCATTTTAAACACGTATTTTGTTTTAATCTGGAATAAATCGAACACTTTCTATACCAAACTAACGATAAATAAAATCCGCGTACTTACGTACTTACCAAAATAACACAATTTTCTAACTGAAAACAAATATTTGCACAAATATTTCAAATGTGTGATTTAAAAAAAAAAATAAAAACAGCCGTGGTTGACAATTGTCAAAACATTCGAACGAAACTTCGAAAATATTTTGCTGATTCCGGGGGAAATAAATTCCGATGGAAATTCACGATAGGAGGAATATTTTCCAGGGAACAAAAGTGTTCGGACAAAATTTTGTTTCCCCGGGAATTGCCGATAGCCCTAATTTTTAGGTTATTTATTACATACCTACTAAATTTTGTAAAATTTACTAAAAACTACCAGAACATTTTTTTTTTGATAATAGTAGTTGTTTTAGTTCATATCGTTCCAAAAGGTCAAAGATTACAACGCATCGTCAAAGCATCGTATAACGAAAGCATCATAACAACGCATCACAACGGCATTGATGCATTCACGATGCGCATTATTTTGTTTAGGAATTCAGCCACTCTTTCAATTATCTAAATGATTTTGGCAACGTCTGCACGGCTAGAATCAACTCCTTCATACAACGAAGCAAATGGTTCATACAGTAAGACTAACCCACCTTACACATCGGCAGTACAATGGACCTATTTCTGGTCTAAGTCCATCCTCATCGAGGGCCGATCCTATCCAACCAACCATCCATCTTCTTCTTCTTCTTCTCGACGGGGGGTACTATCTTCTCAGGCGACCTAAATAATCAGCCTTATTACGACTGGCGTTAAACGCCTCGTCAAAAACGATGGTGCAAATTCGGCATTATACTCGTATCTGGCGTTACGCCATTCATTTTACGTTATTTCCAAAAATTGTCGTTTTATGTTTTGTGGAACGTTAATCTTATTCGATAGTTAACGAAGCTATTGTGTCTATTGTTATTCTGGGTATCGCTTGTGTATCAAGACGCCTAGTCAAACGCCTGTTTATATCCTTAAGGAATTAGTAAAAACGAGGCATTACAAAACGGTTTAAAATGTAAGTTTTGGTAAATTACTCCACATATTTAGTTTAGTTTAATTTCGAATCCATTGAAAACACTAACGAGGCTGCCAGACTATGCAAGCTTTGTTCAAAGTCCCATCAGTCGCAAGATATCTTAAATGTAGTAATAAGTCCTGGATGGATTCAAGCCAAGAATAATCAGAACTTTTAACGGAAACACACTTCCCAGGGTGCAGCGACCTCGTGCTAAACGCTACTACCATTCAGTTCGTTCCAAACTGAGTAGAAAATGATGAGGTCGCAGAGCTCCGGGGGTCGTTCTCTGCCCTTCCTCCCCCTCTACCTAAAAAAAAAACAATTAATGATGGCAATGATATCATTACAGAGCAAAGGATAGCATGGGCGGTGTAATCGTTTAAGCCTTATTAATCTGCAGGACCAGACAACATCATTCCAGCCATGCTGAACACGCTCTATTAAGAATCACACCCTGGCTCAAAGTAATTTACCGCAACTGTATAAAGCCAGGTTACGTACCGAACTACTGGAGAAAGGTAGATGTAGTCTTCTTCTTGGAAGACCAACCCATACTTCCGCAAAAGATTTTAGACCAATTAGTCTCACCTCGTTTCTCTTTAAAACATTGGAAAGAATAATTGATCTATATGGAAGAAGTCTTCTCATCAAATTCACTCAATACGCCTACCTAAAAGGTGAGTCAGTAGAAACTGTACTACATGATTCTGTTTCGAATCTAATCCCAAGGGACGACACAGTAGAGGGAATCATCGCCGTAGGTGGCGTGCACAAGTTCAAGAGGACCTCGACCAACTTGGAGTGCGCAACTGGAGACAATTAGCTAAAGACCGAGCTAAATGGAGAGGCTTGTTGGTTGAGGCCCAGGTTCACCCCGAACTGTAGCGCCACCTAAGTAAGTAAGTACATGATTGTGTTTCAGTTATGAGACAGAAACGGTAAACAACAGAATAATCAACTCAGAACTAGGTGAGAGTATCAATAAGAAAATAGTTACAAGAGGAACTCTGCAAGCAGGAGTAATCTCCCCTCTGCTCTGGCTCATTGTCGTTAACAAAATTCCGAAGATTCTCGAAACAAAAGGAATTAAAACAGTTGCTTATGCAGACGAAATAGTAATCATGATTAGTGGGAGACATCTACCTTGTTTTGTAAGCATTTTTTGGTTGCGACTTAACTTTTGTTGTACCTCGCTTTAGGGGGCTTACACTTGTATCGATCCCACAATTAAGGAATGCGGTCAACCTATGAGGTATGAGATATCAGACCGCCCACAGACATCTACCTACCATAAGCAATCTTATGGAATCTGTACTAAAAGAATTGTCCTCCTGGGCAGAACAGTCTAAGCATAAATCCGATTAAAACCGAACTGGTTCTGTTTACCAAAAGAAGGAAAATACAATAGATGAATTTGATCCTCCTAAACTGAATGGAATTCCTCTGAAACTGTCCCCAACAGCTTAATATATCAGAATCATCCTTGATTCGAAGCTTCCTTGAAAGAAGAACGCAGAAGGAAGAATAAAGAAAGCACTTTCCACATTCAACGCGTGCGAGAAAACCTTTAGTAAACAGTGGGATCTGCGTCCGTCCATTATTCACTGGATGTACACAGCGATCGTTGGACCTATTCTTACCTACGGAATTATTATATGGTAAAAATGTAACAGACAAAACCAGCTATCTAGAAATACTCACAAAGGTTTAAAAATTAGTAAGCTTAAGCATCATCGCCTCAGGAAATGAACCAACGAAGGTTGACATCACTGATAAACTAATTATGATTACACTGTACGTGAAAACAGCATTGTAGGACGGACAATCGTTGTACACGCTGACCCCGATGACCTGGGAAAAGCAGGTGACGAATTGAGCAAGTCGACTCGTAATACCGGTGCTTTTGAATTTGCAGGATTTAAAGTTGAACTGGACGAGTGGATTAATAACGTTTTCCTAACACTGATTTCAGAATGAATAATTTTCAAATAAAATGTTCTCTGTCGAAATAAACATTCGCACTTATGGGGTATATAGATACTAAGGTAAGCATAACAGGAGCACAAAGAACAGCACCACAAGCGGGTCTATAGATGATACTAAATCTTCCTCCTCTAGATGAGTTCATACGATGCACAGCTGGCAAAGTGCGATTCATCTCAAACAATCGGGCGCATGGAAGCAAAACTCCTATAAACATGGATCTGTACTCGACAGGCATAGGTAGGTAGGTGGGACTCCAACACATTAATAATTAATGTACAGGACATTCAACTCTACACTGACGGGTCTAAAATGGATATCGGAACTGGCCCTGAAGTTTTCTGCGAGCACTAAAAATCAACGACTCATGCAAACTCCCGTGTGACTGTAGTATCTTTCAAGCTGAGGTCTTCACCAATGATAGAGCTGCACAGACTACACATAGTAAGAGACTAAATCCTTCTAATATTGCAATTTTCGTGGATAGTCAAGCGGCAATCAAAGCACTAGATAGCGAGGAAGTCAGATCAAAAACAATTTCCAGATGCCGCAATACGTTGATCAGAATATGCAATACCCATGACGTATGTAACTCTCTGCTGGGTTCCTGGACATAGAAATGTAGAAGGAAACGAGATAGCAGATGAACTAGCTAAAAAGGGTTCAGCATTGGATTTCAACATACTCCAATATCTAAAGAAGAAGCAGCAGTTGGTGTACTAAGAAGTAAAATAGACCTAAAAGCAAGTGAACTGATTAACTCCATATGGTTTGCCAGAGGCGACTGTGTTACATCTCACAGTTTATGGCCGACACTGGATGAAAACAGAATCAAAAGCCTATTGGCGTAGAACAAAAAATTCGCATCTTGATAGGCGCACTAACACGCTGCGCGATAGGGGAAATGGCTGTAGACAGGCTCACTCCAAGAGCTGTCAGGATACAGAGGAGATTGAAACCATCAAGCAAAAGTATTCGAATGAATCAAACGAAGTGATAGTATAACTTCTTGCCTGAAAGAAGTAGTCGCCACTGTGGGAAAACTGTTTGGTGGCATACAAACTACAGAGAGTGCACAAAGTCCACCTACAATTTAGCTACAATTAGCTAAAGACCGAACTAAATGGAGAGGCTTGTTGGTTGAGGCCCAGCTTCACCTCGAAATGTAGCGCCATCTTAGTTGGTAAGTAAGTATCTTTCCAGTAGACATTTACAAGTAAATGGTAATAACCATTGACACACCATATATGGACTGTTAGTTAAATGTCAGTTCCACACTATCTCTGCCCCTAAAATGACGCCAACATAACTAGCCCTCTTGGTTCGAAGCGGAAAAATCTGGAAACAAAATTACAACCATTTTGAATTTCTCCATAGAATGGTAGCGACACGTCTTGGGTTTGTGTGGATTTGCTAAGTAAAACGGTTGAAATTTAAATTATTGAATTTTTGCACGCCCTACTGCATTCAACGACATTTCAAACAAGTGTGAGTTTCCATTTTTTCTCCGCTCCGAACCAAGAGAGCTAGCGCTAATGTTGGAACCAACGCGAAGTTGGTTACTAGCAGTCCATATATAGTATGTCAATGGTAATAACATTCGTTGGCAACCTTTTGTCAGATATTTAGGAGTATATTTGGACAGAAAGTTGACTTTTGGTATTCATATTGCAGATACCCTCAAGAAAATTGCAATTGCAATCAAGGTGTTGTATCATTTATAAATCCAAAGTCACTGCTCTCAAATGAATATAGAATAATAGGGCTAAGATAACCTCCATTATTACTGTTCACTGAACTCTACTGAGCATTCTCCAGTCGTCCACCCGACAAGATCTGCTTTCAGCAGAGCATATATCCATTGCTTTATTTTGGACACTGTCGCCTTGAGCCAGTATGGTGTGCCAGACGAGCCTTCTCCAGGCTGTAGCCTTTCCTCAACAACTCTTTCAGCTTGACCTTAGGTTAGGTTAGGTTAGGTTGAAGTGGCTGGCAGCTAAGAATCGCCAACACACTTAGACCAATAGGTCCATTGTGATACCACAGGGCTCATGGGAGAAAATCTCTCTACCTACTCGCTAGGAGGCTCTTTATATAAATATCTTTCAGGTTGCTTAAATCGTTGTAATAGGGAGCTCCTAAGTGAAGCTTTCTTCTACGAGAGAGAGCTGGGCACAAACAAAGAAGGTGAGGAATAGTTTCTTCTTCTTCTTCATCCATGCAGCTTCTAGACAGTGTCCAGTGATGACACCTATTATAGCGCCTATATGCAATCTATTGAGAGAAATCAATTTGGCTTCGGCCAAATCTGGTTTGTCGCTAGACATATTGATCCGCTTGTCCACCTAAAATTTGTACTCTCGATATCATCCAGCTTAAATTTAAGTTTGCGAGTAGCGATTGGTATACCTAAAGTGCCTTTATCCGGCAGGATGGGTAAAGTTGTTCCTATTCTGGCGAGTTCATCGGCCTTACAATGCCCTGGAATGTCCCTATGCTCCGGCATCTAACATAGGTGAATATTGAACTGCTGCTCAGCCATCTCCGCAAGAGACGATCGGCAGTCTAGAGCTACTAAGGAATTTATAGAGGTCGATTCCAGGGATTTGATTGCTGCTTGATTGTATGAAAAGATGCGGATATCTCTACCAGATATCACTTTTTTCTTGACCCAAGATAAGACTTCTTTAATCGTCATTACTTCCGCCTGGAACACACTACAATGATTTGAGAGAGCTTATGATTACGCCTGCCAGAGAAAATACCTGCACCAACATCGTTTTTCGTTTTTGACCCATCAGGGTAGAAGTGAATTGACTCATCTTCTAAAAATGTATCACCCTCCCAGAGTGATCTAGAAGGGATGGTGGCGAGGAAGTTCTTATCAAAATTTAGACGTGGGATGGTGTAGTCCGTGTTTTCGGGAGAGATTTTGAATTTATTCAGAATGGAAACGTGACCAAATTTTTTTCTTGACCACAGTTGGGTAGCTTCAAGGCGATCGACTGCATATGCTGGCTAAATATATCGAGGAGTATCAGATGAAACATAATGTCTAGTGCCGCAGAGGGAGTTGTACGTAGTGCTCCGCTTATGCACAGACAAGCTGTACGCTGGACCTTACTTAGAGAGTCGCGATTTATAGCTTTTTCTAAGGCTGTCCACCAGACAATCACCCCGTATGTAAGTATCGGTTTAATGACCGAGATGTATAGCCAGTGAGTGATTCGAGGTTATAAACCCCATTTATTCCCAATAGCTTTTTTGCAAGAGAAAAGTGCTACGGTAACTTTCTTTACTCTTTCTAGTTTGACCTTATCTGAGAAATGATTTTTGACGCCACGGATATGAGCGCCAATCACAGTTTCAGAAGAGCCAGGTGATCCAAGACGGTCTCCTCATCCTCCGTAATTATCGTGTCAGTGGTGTCGGAATTGCCTGAATTCGCGTTGTCTACCGTGACATCAATTTGTTCAAACTCCACCGCCCCACCAAGTGCCCTCTATACAGAGTATGAGTGGCCCAGAGCGGTCTCGATTTGCGGTGCGGGACCATAAGTCCACGAGTCAAAAGTCCAGAATCGACTTTTTGACTCACTTGGGTGGGTTATCTATCCGTAACTCGCCTTATGTTGGTTAATTAGGTTGATAGGCTGAGTTTCAGATCAAACATCAAAATCGGTATTACTTGGCACTTCTTTATAGATTAAGTGGTGCTCGGTGCAAACGGACGATGTTATGCTTTCCTCCACTACACTCTGCATTTCTGATTTCTTACGACCAGGATATATTTAATAATGCTGTCTTTAGTTTTGCAGCATTCTCTTCAGCTTGCAGTCCTCTTTACTTCAAAGTCTAAAGCTTTATGCATATAATATTCTAAGAAATTAGATTTGGGTGCTTTTAACTTTTTCCAACGGCAGGCTACTCCATTTAAAAATTGATTTTAAAATTCAAATCAAATTTCAATAAAAAACCGCCTCCATTATTCTTATTGTACATGCGCCAAGTGGTGCGAATCACGACTGCAAGAAGTTTTTATGGTCATTCCATACAGCTGGAAGTGGTACTAGTCACAGCTGCAAGACATTGGACGGTTCTTGTATCAACTACAATACAGCTTGGTCTAGTATGAAAAACTAGATGCCACCACTGTTAGGAGAAGGAACGCTCCTCCCTACCGACTACTTCTCGTAGTAGTTGAACTCACTCTTTTAAATGACTGCATCCAACCACGCATTTTTGTCACGTAATTGCAAAGTAATTTATGTTTTTTATCACTTGTAATGTCACTTTAAAAAAAAGCAAGGCGGATGCAGATATTTTAAGCTAGCTTGAGAGGAGGCTCCTGAGTTGTCAAAAGAGTTAAAAGGTTTCTGCAAATTTGAAATTCGTAGTTCATTCGAGTGAATATTTAGCTAATAAAAAGGTACTCGTTAGAAGTGGTTAGAACTTTAATTTACTTGTGATCAAACATATTAATTTATTTAACGAAATCTTTAATACTGTAGTATCAAGCACATCGTCAGGTTGTGGCGTTTCACAGAACTCAGCAGTCCACGAAATTCAATGTAGAGCGCAAAATTAATTTTTCAAATTAGTCGTCGCAAGAAACTCATCGAAGCAAGTCGTGATCCAAAAATTATAATTTTTTTACAGCGATGGCGAGCAGAGCGCCGTTGACCCGCTACAAGGTACTGCGGGCAACGACATCTATTGCCAAAACCTGCTAGCAGTAAATATTCCCACCTGATGTGCTTAAGTTCCACAATGGTTCCACAAAATATCCCAATTATTGCAGGATCATAAAATCATCCCAAGCGACATCTAGTATATTCTAGAAGGACTTGTATTTTATGTAAATACCCTTACCACAACCATCGTCGATACAGTTGTTTGTAAGTGAATACAGCGATTACAGGAAGACTCTACCGAGTAGTTAAAATAATCGATATCGTGAATGTGAATCTGTAGCGACAGTTTAATTTGAAATAAATAAAGAATGAAGTGATTTGAATATTGTGTTGAAGTAAACTTGGTGTATGATAATAAATAAACGATTAAGATACACAAAGGACAGTTTTATTTAAACGAACCCCAGCAAGAATATTACAATACGATGGCTAGTAAGAAACTAAAAGGGAAACGGCTTGTGTATTGAATATGTTTTCTTGTCAGAGATTTCATCAGACAACATTTCTATAGTGGTCGATGCGTTTTACAATTGTGATGAAGAAAACTGTGGTCAGGGTATTTTTGACCATCCAAGAAGATGTTCAAGATCTGGAAGTTTTTCATGCCGATGATAAGAATGAAGGGCAATTGGATCTGGTATCAAATCTATTTCAACATCCGGATATATATATGTACATATATATATTCGGTGCAACAGCTCATTAAGTGCCTAGACATATCTTCTCGCAACCACTCGTGGTCTGTGCGTTATATTTTGCACACGAATGGAATGGACGTACAGTTTTGTGCCATATCCAAAGGGCATTCATCGTTTTTGAGAATCTTTTTCGTGACAACAGTGTTCTCGGGTGCTTGTAAAAAAAGTGTTGGTGTTTTCTCTGGAATTCGAACATGGAACCTCACGTTCGGGTATACAACCAAAAAGAAAGTTGAGACAACCGTCCTTATAAGATAAAGTAAGCCATATAATAACAAAAAACTACGATCCTTATCATCCCATCAACCAATAAGGAACTCATTACGAGTTGCACATTGCAGCAAGATGGGACAGTGGATGTATTCTGCTTGCAGTATTCCACTTTGTACCACTTGTATAGTTCTCGTACCACGTTCATGTTAAAATCCTGGAATGATAATTTATTGATTTTCTTATTTTTTCAATTAAATGAAGAACATACATGCATAAATTCATTTTCAATGCCGCTAATCCTTAATGGGGGAAGTGGGGGTAGGATACTCAGTTCGACTCTCCATCCTTCTCGATCCTGCGCCATTGACCCCGACTCATCAGGGGGAATTCCTAGACGGATTCAAGAGAGATGTCGGACTTGATCCAACCATTTATTTCCGGGCCTACCGATGGGTCGCCTACCTGATGACACGGCAATTGTGGCACGTCTTGGAAGCTGGTCTGGGGGCATACGCACTACGTGACCAAACCATCGAAACATAAATCGTTTCTTTCGGAGAAGTAGGTGCTCCACTTTCAAGCTCCTCGCTTGCTCTGGTGTTGTGCAGTCGCTCCCTACAAATCATTACAGCAACACAGCGAAGGAACCTCATTTTGGCAGCTTGTATCCGCGAATTATTCTTTCGGTCGAAATGTTGGTACATTTCATGACCATAGTAAAGAAAATAATTTATGAAAATTTTTGTACAATTTCCTGCGTTTTTAAGTAGTGCTCTTGAAGAGTTACCATAAATGCATAATCCATTTGGTCTCTGTCAGCTAGATGAAATCATCCCATTAAACTCTCCGCTTCTCTCGTTACCCCTCCCAGCAGAACTGTCACTTCCGAAACTACCTACCCGACGCTGTCAAGTAGTCAAGAGAAAATCTCTCCCATCCTCTCTTAAATACACCCACCCTCTCGTTTGACGCACGAAAAAATCCCATCGCTTCTTCTCAATTTTTCAGTCAATTTTCACCTTTGCTGTGAATCGATTGTGCATTTATTTTTCGTCGTCGCTGCTCGCTGCCGCTGTCGTGTTATTTGCTAGATTCTGACTAAAAATAAACAACAAATCACCCACGAGCACACAAAAAGAACCACAAAACACTTTATCTTCTCTGTTTTATCAGTTCTTTTTCCACATTCGCTTTGGGTTATTTTATTCCATATCTCCACTTCTTCAGTTCGTCGTCGTTATCGTTACATACGCGCAAATTCTCTACAACAGTGCGCTCTGCTCTCCTCCCTAGCTCCCTGGTGCTCCTGTTTTCATCGTTCGCTGGCGCAAAACAAATCATTTTTTCCAATAAACCAGAAGTGCTCGCTTTTTCCTTGAAAACATCTGGCAAGTGTGAAGCGAAAAAAAACGCGCCCCACTGGAATAATAAATCGCTGCGAAGAAATCTCATCGCGGTTTTGATTTTCCTTTTCGTTGTTCGTCTCCTGTGTGCGCCGCGCCACCTCCATGATCTTTATCTGTTTACAATAAAATTTGCGTTGCCCCTGTCTGTCTGCGTTGTCCTCCCTTGCGCGTTGCAAAAAAAAATTAATTTTCTTTTTGTTTACATTTGCACCTCCTCCGTATCAATATATTGTGGCATTGCAGCAGTGAATCGCAAAACAACAGAAAAGTATATTTAAATTTTTTTGTGATTTATCCCCACAAATTGTGTTCAAAAAACAGCCAAAGAAAAACCCTCATCCACTGCCCGGGAGACATACGATAAACCACAGAAAATTACGTTCTCGCTCCGTCTCTTACGCTCTTTCGTCTACTTTTGGATTTGTTTATCACTCGATAAAGAGAAGAAAATTATTCGTAAATAAAAAAAGGAAAGAAAAATATATAATCGCATCGTGGGGGTCCTTCAACAAAAAAGTTTCGAAAAATATTTTTTTTTTGATCGTAAGTGTGTTTGGTGTTATTGAACTCGTGTCGCTGATATCGTAGGTTACTGCTTTTCCCCAAGGACATCGAAGTGTTTGTAAGGACTTTTCACTCGCGCGCGCACTCACACATAGAGACACACATTTGCAATGGGAAAACTATTGAGCCTACTCGCACGGGACGATTCCAATTGTTGCACGGCAAAGTCCTATGACGTGTTTCTAGATTTTGAAAATGCTGCCCCAACCGACACGGAACGTGAGATATACGATGAAGTGGAACGGGTGCTAAAGGAATCGGAAGCTGTGCTCGATGAGATTCAAGTGTATAAGGTAAGTTGACAAGGTGTATTCATGTCAATGTATTTGCTTTTTTATAAAAGTAAAATACTCTCGAAACATCACTGGCCAGAAATCAAACGTATATGGTATATGTACCTAAGGAAACCTTTTACAAATCTAAAATTGTTTATTTACCACCACTTCGGCAGTTGGTATTTGTGTCAAAAAATCTCTAAAAATTCACAACACACCGGACCACACGGCGTTTTTTCTGCCGGACAAATTTCAGTTCTGTGCGGTACCGGATGCCGCATACATCGAAGTGTACAGAACTAAATGTGAAACTTTCAAACTATTCATCCGGCATCGGATGCGACTAGCCTATTTTGTTACAAAATAATATTCAAACAAGTTTTGGATGCCATGTATCCGGCGCCGTTCATTTAGTTCTGTACACTTTGAACAGGATACACGGCGACGTAAATACGACATCGGATATGTCTGAAAACTACAAAATTCCGTGTATCCGATTCCGGATATGTGTGAAACGGGCCTTAAAATGTTTTTACATAGTGTGGTCGTTGGAAAGGATAGACAGAGAGAGAAAGCTTGATGTTGTGGTTTGAAACTCAGATGGAAGGTTTCAGACAAACTCCTCCAGGGGTGGTGTCCAAATAACTGGAGAGATTTGTTTTGTTATTTTGTCTTTGCTCCTGATTCACAGTATATTTTTTCGCAACTACCTGATGTCATATGCATATCAATTAACTAAAAGAGCGAACAATATTTCCAGCCATATGACTAACCTACTGCGTGTTATGCCTTGACATAAGCTTTCACAATTGATCGAGCTGACTGTTTATATGTATATTCATGAGAAATAAATAAATAAATGCTTTCAGACATCAACAAGAATAGAATTCTGACCACGTAAATGCATAGGGATGGGAGAAAATGTAGTATACCACTCCTGCTGTAAAAGTGATATCTAGACGCGTTATTAGTCACGGCACATACATATGTACATAAAATCCTGCTTTTGGCATACCCCCAATTTGAATAATAAGTAACTTCTTCTTAACGCTTTTATGTTATTGAACTCTTCCTAAAAAACAAAACCAGAAATACTGCTGAACCGTAAAAGAAAAAATGTATTTGGCGCAACAGCTGTTTAAGTGCCAGGTCCTAGCTTCTCGCAACCACTCATGTGTGCGTTGCGAATGGAAGGGACCTATAGTTTAGTGCCGTATCTGAAGGGCAATTTGGTTTGAGAAGCTTTTGCGAGACAACAATACTCTCGGACGTTTGTCAAACGTTCGCGAGAGGTGGGACCGTGAAAAACTTGTTGATGTTTTCTGGTATTCGCACTTGGAACCTCACGCTTATTGGTCCAACACACTAACCACTGACGCCACGGCGCCCACCTGCTGAACCGTAAAGGGAGTTAAAACTTTGGTTTTTTTTTTAATCAAATTATCCGCCTCCCCGACGCTACCATCTTTTTGTCCATTTAAATATGGTAGAAAGTATATGATCTCTTGTTAGGACTCTTAAAGTTTCTTTAGCACTTCGTACAACTGGAACAATCATTTGTAAGACTTCGTATTGGACACATGCAAATTTCAGTAATCTATCTCCTTCTTCTTTTTCTTCTTCTTCTTCCTTTTATCAGCGAGGTTATGATCCGAAAATAAGGGATCATAACCCTCCCACTTCACCGCATTTCTACTGATCCGCCTGTGTAGAATCGGTGATCAATAATCTATCTCCTAAACAACTAATAAATAAATCTTGCCTCTGATTGTGTAAAAATAAGCATGTTTGACCTCTTGTTAAGCTGCGATTGCACTGTATGACAAACGTCAATCGTTTGACATTTTTCCTTAATAAATTGTGTCAAAAATTGTAATCGCAAAATTTTCTGTGTTCAACGTTCTTTGGCCGTTTGACACCATTTGACTTCGTTTGACTCCAAACAAAAATGTTATCTGTTGTCAAACAGTGTAATGGTGTATTAAGTAATCTGGTCAAACAATCTGTTTTTTGAGATTTACCCGGGTCGACCCGGGCTTTTTTTTTACAACTCCCAGATGTGTCAAAAACCTGTGTTTTCCAAGCTCAGAATACCCAATAGGCTGTCATTCGGACATTTTGAGTAGGTATATGAATTTATTTTTCGCTCAGAACTTATTTTCATATTTACATCGTTAGTTAATTGGATATCAAATAGATTGTTATAAATTTAAACACGCATCAAAGCAAAAAACTAGTCTATTATTTGAGCCATATGCAAAATAGCTAATAACCAAAAGTGCCACATATGGTTTTAACAGCTCCATGTGGTGCCAGCATGGAGCTATCGCACTCCAAAGTTACAAATTTGTGGCCGCAAGGAATACGTACATATAACCGCCTATAAGTCGATTTGATTTGTGACCACAGAAGTATGGAAAGAGGTGGCGGCGAAATTAGACTTCCATAAGAACCGGCAGGACTGCAGGGCGAAATGTCAAAACTCCTGTCCGCCATCGTAACTAAAGCTTTTTTTGAAACCGCACGAAATTCCTATAGCACGCCAGCTCTTCGACGCGCAATTATCGCAACAATTTTGCATAACATCCTTTTCTTTTGGCTTCGTTCACCCGAATACTACGCGGCTACAGGTATAGCAGAGTGTCATCTTGTGTTCCTTTTCATCTATATTAACTTGAGACACTAATCTTTATTCATTCTAGATAAATTAAAATTTGTTTGCGAAATTTATGCAAATTACTGCGGACAAGAATTATGAAATCTATTTCGAAAAAATAGCTCTCACAGTCTTTTGAGATAATGGCAAATTCTTATTTTGCAAATGCATACTCGTAGCATGTCTGTTCATTTACTTCCTGGAATCGAAAAATGTTTGCTGTTTCACATTCTTATCTGTCAAATTGGCCTTGCTTTCGGGCGACCGAAATTAAAGAAACTTGTGGTTTTCAAACCAGAGTAAAATATGAAAACCTAGTGTAATATAACCGGAGGCCATTTGGCAAATCGTTTGACATCCACAAACAAAACTTTGACACTTTCATACAATGTATCAGACAGTGTAATATAATATAGCATTTAGACACCAATTTAAATTTTTGATATGTTTTGTCTTGTCAAACTATTGAATCGTAACTTTGGAAACATCAGAATATCAGAACATCATCATTTTTGCGGTAAATGTTGAAACTTAAGTTGGAAAGTAGTATCTAAATAATCATTATGAACCCTTACTTTGGGGGATTAAGGATCAGCTGATTCTCATTCTCGACAGCCTCCACTGTAGGTGTAATCATTGTTTCTATTCCAAATTTCCTTAAATAGCTCAGCCAAAAATTTAGATAAGCTAAATTTGGTTGTGTATCAGGTATTTTTTTCTAAAATTCGTTTTTTAATATCAACGTGTTCTTTACTATACCTAGATTAATAGCAGTAGTTTAAAAATTAAGAAATTTGCAATGTCGACGTGTACTTTTAATATATTTAAACTTATTTAATATTAATAACAATTTACCAAGTAATAAGACATTTTTTGAATTAACCTGTTCGTTTATTTTACTATTTAGTAAACTGTTCGTTATAATTTGAAATGATTTATACCTCGTTCTGAAAAAGAAAATATCATTTCTAATAAATAATTTGACCGACCGTTCATTCTCGTTCCTAAATTAGAGTTGACATTTACAGAATTTTATAGTTTATGAATCTTCTTCTTCTTCTTCCTTTTATCAGCGAGGTTTTGATCCGAAAACAAGGGATCACAACCCTCCCACTTCACCGCATTTCTACTGATCCGCCTCTGGGGTCGCCTTATAGTTTATGGATATTCAGAACTAAAGTCAACTTTAAGTCAAAAGTCACTTCAACTTAGATTATTTCATTTCTAAGGATCCTCATCTAAAAGCCTTGATGCTAAGAATTTTATTGAAAAGGATCAATATATTTATATTTATTCTATTTATCTATCTATCCTTGTTCTTATCCCTTTCAATGAATCTCTAGCTAATCTTCTTCTGGCAAATTACACCAAAGCGGAGTTTGAACCCAAATCAGCAAAATCATCCCACCCTAAGACCATTCGTCATTGAACTCCATTTCACTATATCAAGCGATTGTTATGCATAAGTAATGAGTCAATTTAAATTCGATCTTTGAACCTTCAATTGAGTGTCTGTGGGAACAGGGCAGGAGCAATGTCTCAATTCGAATCAAACTGAAACACTATACACCGCAGTTGTGGTAATTGCAATGAGTGTTTGTGGGTATGCTTTCAGTAAAGAACCATATTTCCTGGAAATGGTAGATTTTGTTGCCTCGTCAATCAAAGCCGCAGAATGTGACGTCATATTCTAAGCCGCTCTTAGAACACTCCATCTTGCTAAAGAGGTTTAAGATAAAATTCCTGAAAGATCATAAAACCCACGGCCGCCACTACTGTGTTCTATGAAACAGAGGGCGACTTAGTCACCCTCAACTGTGAGTCATGCTATAAGCCTCAAGCCGGTGTTTTTACCTTTTTTCGCAGCTACTTCTCTCCGATTTGGATTTATTTTTTATTAAAAAAAAAAATGTGTGAGACGAATAGAATTTTAAGACCGAACAGGGCCTCAAAGTCTGACGTCAAAAAAAGGAAAATTAATAATTCAGCTTTTTTTTTTATTCGAACACTTTGCCAATACATGAATGAGGTTTTCTTTCTTTTGCAAAGCGCAAGTATCTATTGAATTTTAATCAGAATAACGAATGCAGGAAGGCATGTGGAAACTGTTTGTGATTCATTATACAGCTTTAAATGTCAGAGTTGTTTTATTTTGTTTATTTTCAACGAGCATGTGTTATTAGGGAAATTTTTTATTCAGATGATATATTTTTTTTTAATGTTCTGTCTGTCATTTCCGTTTGGGAAATGTGCTGTGCTGATTCTGATTACGTAGTGTATAAATTTAGAAAGTTACTACAGACGATTAGGGAAATAGAAATGTCAGGCGACATAATAATTAATTGTAAATTTTTTCTGTACCTATTAATGATGTTCTGTCGTCTGTATAGGTATATAATTTTGATTAGAGCTATTAACAACTATTCAATTCCATCATCACGTAAATCGCTTTTGATTAGTTTCATCCCTTATGTATGTATGTAGATGCGCACGCCATCTCTTGGGTTTAAGTAACCTGCCTGGTGTAATCTCCATCAAAACGGATCCACTATCGTTTAACTATTGGTTACGCAAGAGAAACAATCTTTACATACTTATGCTCCCTTATTGTTTTTAAAATTTGCACAAACTTTCTTGGTTTTCTGAAACACAATACAGACCATTAGTTAAAGTTTGCAACAAACACTAGCTTTGTTTTACCTTTCAATTGTCGCGTTACTTTTCCATTGACATTTCATTAATATTTTACATTCGATGCATCTCTCACCAAAATTAACATATCGTAACTTATGCCTTTGGAATAAAAGATAGTTTTACATTCATCATTCATCATACATCATTAACCTTCAAAGCATATTTCGGTGCTAACATTTCATTTATGCTTAATTATGAAAATTTAAATGAAATGGAACCGGATGTTGATGTTGAAGTGTTCAAGTGGAAATAGAGCATAAAATTGAAAGTATGTTTGGCTACATGAGGGAAAGTCGATCAAAAATGTGCAATTAAGTCAATTTGAATGCAGTTATAATGGGTATTTAAATTGTGTGTTATTAATTGTTATTGTACTCAAAGCAGAAAAGCAAGGTTTTGTTTTGTTCAAGAACGGAAGCTGAATCGCCTAATTAACTCTTGAACAAAAAGCAGTATAGAGTATTTTTTTTTTTTTTTTTTTTTTTTTTTTTTTTTTTTTTTTTTTTTTTTTTTTTTTTTTTTTTTTTTTTTTTTTAGGTTGCGCCAGGGATGTGTAATCTTCATAGATACTAATAGCCCGAGTGCTACTAGCATGCACGATTCGCAAACCTGAGTAATCGATTTCAGGAATACGCCTACGTACTAAACACACACCCTTCACACTTCTACCACTCTCCCCGCGGGACTGCCGTTAGGTATTACTTCGCGGGGCTGGTTAGCAATTTATGCTGTACTTTCTGCTTCTCGACGTATTCGTTCTTGAATTCGAAGCTGCATTTGCACATGCGTAATAAACGCGCAAATTTCCATCCATTTTTCCTCAGATTGTACCATATGATCTATGAGGAATGGGGGACTGGGAAGTTCGTTTCTCCAGTTTTCAAATCGCCTACAGTAGAAGACTGCATGCTCCGTATCTTCCTCCTGGTCTGGACATTCTGGACACAACGGAGAGCTATCGTGTCCAAACCGGTAAAGATATTTGCGATAACCTCCATGGCCAGACAGGAACTGCGTGAGGTGGTAGGTGCAGTTCCCATGTGCTCGGTTTATCCAAATGTCGATGGTGGGGATTAATTTATAGGTCCATCTGCCTTTAACCGCATTATCCCATCGATCTTGCCACACAGCTCTTGAAGCTGCTTTTTCTTCTTCTATAACCCTTCTTCTTTCGCTAGCCTCTTGGTGGCTCGAGCGTCTCCGATTGTAGATTCTCTGCATCTCGTTCGCGAGGATGTCGATAGGAACCATTCCTGCTATGACAAAGGCTGCTTCGTCAGAGATAGTTCTAAAACCACTGATGGTCCTTATAGCGCAGAGTCTGTAGGCTGATGTAAGTTTCCTCCTTGTTTCTTTGGTCGCGAGAGCCCCCGCCCAAACCGGAGCCGCATAAAGAAGGACTGAGCTGACAACTCTGGATAGTAGGATCCTCCTAGCGTATCCAGGTCCTCCAGTGTTGGGCATTATCCTTGAGAGTGCTGCCTGAAGTCGTGACGCTTTTTTGCTCGAATAATCAACATGCTGTTTAAACCGCAGTCTATTGTCGAGCATTACTCCTAAGTATTTGATTGCTTCTTTGGATCTGATGATTTGGGTCCCAACCTGTACATTCATATATTCCACAGATTTCCGACTGGTTATTAGAACAGCTTCAGTTTTGTGGTCAGCTAATTCTAAACCGGCGGATCCTAGCCAGCTTTTGATTTGACTGATTGCCACATTTGTAGCTGATTCTACTTCACTGATTTGTTTTGCTACTGTAACAACAGCGATGTCATCAGCAAATCCAATTATATTCACTTTAGGTGGCAGTGGTAGTCGTAAAACTCCGTCGTACATTATGTTCCATAGTAATGGGCCCAGCACCGATCCTTGCGGGACCCCAGCTGTAACATCGTAGTACTTCACTCCTTCGTCGGTATCATACCTCAGTTTCCTGTTGGTAAAGTAGCTCGCCATTATCTGCAGCAAGTAAGATGGTGTATCCATCCTAGCAAGAGATCTTCTTATAGTGGGCCAGTCTGCCGAATTAAATGCGTTTTTGACATCTAGCGTCACTACTGCACAGTATTCCTTGGTGCCGTATCGCCATCTTTCACCTTCAATTGCTTCCGCTGCTATATTAACTACAGCTTTAATGGCGTCAATTGTTGAGCGAGACTTTCGGAATCCGAATTGCTGGTTGGACAAAGCCCCTTTCTCCTCCGCTATTGTGAGCAATCTGTTGTAAATGATTCGCTCCAGGATCTTTCCCATTGTGTCCAGTAGGCATATCGGGCGATACGACGATGGGTCTCCTGGGGGTTTGTTTCCTTTTGGCAATAAAACGAGGTGTTGCAGTTTCCATTGCTTAGGGAAAATTCCTTCTTCTAGGCACTTTTGCATTGTTGCAATAAAGATGTCTGGCCTTTTTTGAACAGCGGCTTTCACTGCTTTGTTAGGGATGCCGTCAGGTCCAGGCGTCTTGTTGTCACCTATCTTTCTGGATGCGATTGTCAATTCCTCTATTGTAATCACTGGAATTACCTCTGTAAAGTTTTCTCTGGTGATTGCGCACATAGTAGATGCTCTCCTTGGAAAAAGATGTTCTACTATTGACTTCAGCATTAACGGGCATGTTATCTGCGGGGAGTTGCCGCCCTTAAGCTTTCTCATCACCATCCTATACGCCGTGCCCCAAGGGTCTACGTTAGCTTCATCGCAGAGCTGTCTGAAACATCTTGCTTTGCTCTCCTTGATAACTCTGCTTAACTGTTTTCGCGCCAGCTTAAAGGACGATAGGTACTCCTGAAAGTTGGGTGTGTTTCGCGATCTTTGTACTTTGCGCCTTGCCCGTAGACACTCTGCTCTAAGTACCCTGATCTCATCGTTCCACCAGTAGCAAGGCAGGCGTCTTCTACTTGAGGCCCTCCTGGGCATTGATGCATCGCACGCCATGTTGATGGACTGGGTGAGGTGGCGAGCTGAATTTTCTGCCGATCCTCGGACTAGCGTGAAGGTGTCAACCACTTCCGCGAATGTATCTTTGTCGAAGAGCTTATCCTGCCATTTCGGACCAGTCGATCGCGGGCGGTGAGTGCTTCTGGCGTTACCGATGTCAATTATAACAGCTTGGTGGTCACTGTGGGTATAATCTTCACTGACTCTCCATTTAATTCCCCGCAGGATGGAGTTACTCGCTAACGTGATATCAATTATTGAGCCCATGCCTGCTCTGCGGAAGGTGTTAGCCCTACCTACGTTTGCGATGCCTACGTTGAGAGCTGCAAATGTTTCCAGGAGGGCATGACCCCTTGCGTTGGTAAATCTACTGCCCCATTCCGTCGCCCATGCATTGAAATCTCCGCCAATAATCACTGGAGTTCTTTCCCGAGCATCAGCCACGAGGTTATCTAGCATCTCCTGGTATTCAATTATAGTCCAGCTGGGCCGAGCATAGCAACTATAGAAGTGTATACCGTTGATTTTGGCCCGAACGAAACCCTCTGACTCTTCATTTGCATCCTGGAACGCATGTCTTCCACATGACCATATTGCGGCCCGCTTCGATCGATCACTGAGCCAGATGCTGCTGTTGTCAGGAATTTTATATGGCTCGCTGATCAAGATTACATCTGCTTTTTCGTCCTTGATGGTTTGTGCCAGGATATCCTGAGCTGTCTCACAATGATTGAGGTTAATTTGGATAACCTTCATGGTTTCTTGCTGCAGATCGCTTTCTTGAGGACAGGGCATTTATTGCCGCCGGCTATGTGCTTTGCATTTTCCGGGTTGACTTTCCTGCAGAACATGCAGGATGGTTCCTCGCTGCAATCTCTCGCGATATGTCCCTCTTTACCGCACCTCCTACAGAGTTTGGAGCGGTCTTCTTCGCTCTTACAATGCTTGGCCAAATGTCCGAATTCGAGGCACTTGAAACATTTCTGTAGCAGCGTCCGCTCACGAATGCGGCAGACTACCCAGCCAATTTTGATGCGTCCTGCTTCCAATAGTTTCTTCGCACTTTCTGCAGGGAGATTAATTATTGCCGTTTGAGTCTCACCGTACGCCTTCCGCAAAGAAATGATGTCAGTAGTCATGACCCTGCCCAAATCGAATTGGGCTCTGATCACCGCGCATACGTCCTCCTTAGTAGTGATCTCGTCGATGTCTCTGATCTCGATCGTGGTACGATGAGTGAGCGTTCTGACTTCAGCCTGTTCTCCTAGAGCTTCGCCAATGACGTTTTTGTAATCCGTCGTTTTGTCTCCTGCTTCCTTCAGTTGTATCAGAAGATCCCCTTTTTTCGTTCTCCTGATTCTGGATACCGCCTTGCCCACAGCTTCCAACTTAGGGTCTGCTTTTACGCTTCGGAGTATCTGGGCGTAGGAAGCCTCCCCTTTCGCTTCGATGACGATGGCATCAGGTTTTGGTTTTCTGCCCTGCTTCTTTTTGGTGGCCTTCTTGCTTTTAACAGCTGACCAACCATTGTCTTCTTCTCGCATCGTATTTTTCTTATTACCAGAGGTACTGGCTTGTTTAGCCTTTGCCAAAGCCGTTTCTGTGACTTTTTTTGGCTCTTTCTTCTTATTTTCCTCATCTGAGGGGCGCTTCTGCTTGCGTTCACGTTTCGCAGTATAGAGTATAGTATCAGATGATTGCAAAAGTTCGTGCCCGATTTGAAAATGAAACACAGCGGTTACGTTTTAAGGACAACAATTTTATTAATCGATTATTTAGTCCCCCTCATTTTCTACAACTGTCTCCCAACGTTTCACAACGTTCTGGATTCCGTGTTCATAGAAACCGTGTGGTTTTCCTTAACAAAACGTAGTAAGGTAGTTTTCAAAACCTTTCACGGAACCAAATTTCTTACCATTCAAATCATTCTGAAGAAACCGAAACGGATTAAAATCTGAAGGAGCAAGGTCTGGAATACGGTGTGTGCTGAAGAATTTCCCATTTTAACTCCTTCAGTTTTTGCAGCGTTTGTTGTGCGACATGCGGCCTGGCATTAAATCGCCCAAACCAGGCGATTTTCTTGAACTTTCCCCATGACCTTAGAGAGTTCCTCACAGTACTTGTTCGCAGTGATTGTTTCGCCAGGTGAAAGGAGCTCGAAATTATGATTCCCCTAGAATCCCATCAAACAGACAGCAATACCTTCAGTAGATGCAAGTCAGCTTTTGTCACGGATTCTGCAACTTCACCTGCTTGTTTCCAGCTCCTTTTACATTGCACATTTTTGAACAGGATCCACTTTTCGTCACTTGTTATGACTCGATCCAAAAAAGTTTGTTTTTCGTCTCGTGCTTGGAAGTATGGCGAAATGCTGACAAATGGTCAATATTCAGCTTCTCAGCAATCTCCTCAGTTGAAATCCTTGGATTATTTTCCACTAAGGCATGCACAATGTCGTCATCAACGCCGGAAGACCGTCCGAAATGGTGTTGATCGTCCAAGTTAATATCACCGACCCGAAATCTACCAAACCACTTTTTAACTGTCCTCAGAGCAGGAGCACGATCCAAATAAACCCTCTGAATGTTTTTTGTTGCAGTTCCAATAATCACTCCTTTTTTAAACTTGTGCATTACATGGCGATTGTGTTACTTTACATTCTCCATTTTCGATTTTGTTTTTCACACACAAATTAACTTAACGCAACGGGGTCTAGCGATAAAATGACTTATGATGCCACAACATACTCGTATCTCCTGGTATACAACAAGTCCATAAAACAAACACTAGCCGTGCCATACAACAAACTTTCCGTCACGTATGAATACCGGGCACGAACTTTTGCAATCATCTGATTTATACCCGGTTTAAAAAGCCAAATTGGGTGGAAATCGAATCGAAACTCGATCCTGTTTTCTGAATTGAAATTAGATTGAAATGGGGTTGAGTTTGACACTTCCTACTGCGAACATGGTACATAGGTGTGTCAAACATGTTACCCTCACCCGCCATTTTATCTAATGACGCTACTGGATGGAATTTGTAAATATATTGATTCTGTTCATATTTGTAATAAAAAGAAGCGGCAATATTACTGTTGCACGGTGGCGCAAGTGTTTAGTGTGTCGGAAAAACAACAACGGAAAACAACAAAAAGTTTTTTCACTGTCCCACCTCTCGCGAACGTCTGACAAGCATCTGAGGGTATTGTTGTCACGAAAAAGCTTCTCGAAATTGCCCTTCGGATACGGCACTAAACTGTAAGTCCCTTCCATTCGTGTGAGAAATATAAAGCACACAACTTGAGTGGTTGCGTGAAGCTAGGCCCAGGCACCTCACGAGCTGTTGTGCCAAATATTTTTCTTTTTTCTTTTTAATACTGTCCAAACTGTTTGATGTAACCTATCTTCAGAAATACATTTTTTTTTACTGTCTGACATCTCTACGAGATGGTTCTCGTTTTCTTCCTCTTTTTGTCAAACTCGATCTTTCAATCCGCGTTTACATGGAGAATTTCAATTCCAATCTTAGGAATTTTTGTAAATGGGTCGAGTTATAACTTTTTCAATTCGATCCGCGCTTACATGGAATTCGATTCGTATTTAATCCTTTACGTAATCCGCGTAATAGAGTATAGTTTACTAATAGAAACCATAACTGACACTTTGCTGTTAGAAAGTTGATGGAAAATGCAAAAATTTGCTGCGTCCTTCATGGCAATCGGTGCTGAATATTTTTTTGAAAATGCAGACACACTCGTAAATCCAATTTGTAAAAGTAATATACGAGTACCGATTCAGTATGATACTATATTTCCATAAACCGTAATAAAATTTGGCATTTTTCAAACCGCAGATGAGAGGATTTAATTTGTTTCTTGTCAAGAAATTCGATTCTTTCAGATCCACCATTCCTTAGCACTAGAGTGCGGTTTATTGGCCCTCTTTTTCGTTTTGAATTGCACTCGGGATTTAAGACAACAACCAAGGATTTCAATCCAAAAACGATTTCAAAAAGTGTCAAAAATCTCGAAAAACCTCATTCTTTTCCTAAGAGTCACATCTCGTCGGAAGTCCTCCTAGTTACGAAAGGATTTACGTTTTAAATCACGAAAGACTTAGTCTACGTTCACGTATACCGTCATTTTATCGAATAGAGCAGTGGCAGTGAGTATTGGATTTAGTTGTTCACACAGAGCCCATGCGGTAAAATCCCGTATTCGTGAAATTTATTTTCCCATATATCGTGCAGACCGAGCTTGGCACTACGATTCGAGAATCTCGAGTTTACGAGTAATTTATTGAATCTCGAATTTACGTTGAATACGCAGTGGCGCTTATTTTTATATTGCGTCATTCACACGAATAAAGTTTTCCCTCGAATTCGTTTAGTGGTCAGTACTTTGGTAGTTATGCGCCAGGTTTGTGGAGAAGAAATCGAATGGAAAAGGCGTCGTGTAAAATGCTGTCTCATATTCGGTAAAACCATATACGTGAAGAAACCGAATCGAATAGACGTCGCGCGAACGAGGCCCTTGGGGTATCCAGTAGAGACATAGCATAACGAACGAGATATAATGTCCAGATACATTTGTTATAACGGAAAAATCCTTATAACGAATGTATTTTTTTCTTCTAAACTATTAAGTAATAGTATTTAGTACGAAAGTCGTTAATTATTTTGTATTTTTCTGCTTGGTTTTTTTCTAAATCTTCAGTTTCGTTGTTGGTGTTCGTCGAAAGAAACCCACCGGATCAGCTATATGTTAGCAGCTTTTGATAATTTACTGGCAATGTTCATACTTTTTTTTTTGGTTTCAAGGCATGATGTATGTAGGTCAAAAACCTTGCAAGTTGAATCACGAAAACGTGCCCGACGACAACCATAGGAGCAATGCTTAGGGTCACATCGCTACATCTTGCAATGTAAAAAGAAGCTATGCTACCTCAGGTATTAAATCTTATAGGCTATCCTGGGATCCTTCATTACATTCTCAAATTTGATATGCAGATGGTTCGTAATTGCAAAATGGCAGCACTGGAGCCGTGGTCTTCGATTGCTGCAGATTCCAGCAGATTCTCAGATTCCAGCATGTAGCAACGCTTAAAAAGTCAGACTAGTGTTGCCTGACCATTAATTCCTGTACTATAGGGTCAAAGCTTGTCTGGGACTATATCAATCTCCTTGCAGACCTGGATTTGAGAACAGGCTGGTTATCTGACGAGAAGAGGGGCACGTCGGTGAACCCTGTTTTGGGTTACTACCTAGCAGTGCACACTCCAAAATAACACAATGGGAAGTGAATGGCATTGCTGAACTTTGGGCCAATTGGTAAGCGAAAAAGTTTATCAACCAAAGTAAAGCCAAAGAACTACTTGAACTTAGCAAGAAAGACTTAAGAACCTTTCCGAGCTACCCAACTGGGCACTATCCACTCTGGTACCATATGCATAAAATGAAATTATCAGATGCAGATATGTACGAGTATATGCCAGCTTTGCGGAGAGGGAAAAGAGTCGGCAGAACGAATTCATTGTGAGTGTCCTGGACTGCAATGAAAAGATAACTCCATCTTATACGGGACTCATTGAGCCCTGCGGAAACTTGAATTATAGAACGTATAACTCTATTGAGGTTTATCAAGAGCATCAGTCTATCTTGTGATTAGCCATAGGGTCAGCACAATAGATCTTACAGATTGCGGTGCTTGCATAGTGCCTTAACATCGTATCGTAGGGCGATGATTCTCGATGGAAAAATAATCTGCCAGCCATGTTCATAATAACGAGTGCTGTTGAATATCTGTTTGTCCTTAGATTTGCCTGGCTAGAATGAAAAATGATTTGCTTAACCTTGAACGAAATCTGTGGCCACAAAGTAAAACCGCCTACGTCGAGTTAGGGCAAAATTAAGTTAAGGATGCCAAAAGATGCTCTACTATTCGAAGTTTATGCTACCAAATTTGTATTTTATTACCTATTAACCTTACCGAGTTATAGGCAAAGGAACAAGACTAAAATTCAGCAGTAAACCCCTATCTCGAACAACTAAGGAGACTCTGTATAAGACCGTGATCATCCCAGTCCTGCTTTACGGCGCTGAAACATGGACTTTATTCAAAGAAGATGAAGATATCCTTGGTCGCTTTGAGAGAAAAATTCTTCGTAAGATTTTTGGTCTCGTTTGCGTTGACGGGTTTTGAAGAAGAAGATTCAATCACGAACTATACGAGCTGTACAGCGACATCGACATCGACCTAGTCAAAAAACTGTGTATTGGACGTTTAAAAAGGCTAGGACATGTAGAGCAAATGGACACCAACGCTTCGGCCCGCAGAGTCTTCGAATCTAACCCCGAGGGACGACGCAGTAGTGGACCTCCTCGCCGGAGGTAGCACGCACAAGTTCAAGGGCAGCTCGACCAACTTGGAGTGCGCAACTGGAGGCAATTAACTAAAGACCGAGCTAAATGGAGAGGCTTGTTGGTTGAGGCCCAAGTTCACCCCGAACTGTAGCGCCACCTAAGTAAGTAAGTAACAGGACTAAAATTTCCCATGCGTTTTCGGGAAAAACGAAAACTATAAACTTGTTTTCTGGGAATCTGTAAAAATCGACTTAGGCGGTTTTACCTTGTAGCCACAGAATTATAACCAGCATTGTTACCAGTTTGTTGATTAGAAACCCACTAATCCTTTTCTATTTATCAATTTGTATTTTCCTATTCCTATTCGGCTGTACATGCCCTATCAAGGGTATGTTGTAAGTCATCGGTTCGGAGATCGTCGTACTTTTTTCGCTTATTGGAGTCGTCAGCAGTAGTATTTCGCTTATCTAAGGCTATATGAGCTTAAGTAAAAATTGAAAATGACTGTATTTCAGCCAACTGGCTTTTAAAATTGATCATGTCAACCATACATATACCATATGCTCGTATATGTACGTATATGTATTATTCTTCTTTTTTTTTAATATTAACTTATGTTTCAGACCTTTAACTCTTTTAATACAATTGCACGAAGTAAGTTGGATATGAAGAGAAGAAATAGGAAAGAGTTATTTTTATTATAGTGGTTTGAAGTACAGTGGCTGGTACATCAATGTGTGGTGTCCGAACTAGTTGGGGAGAATTTGCTGTATTTTTTCCATTACGATCTGATTTCTACTATTTGTTTCGAGCAAGTGTTGATTTACTCTAGGTGGTGAATGCATGTTTTTAGTACTTACTGCAAATTCTCCTTGACTATTACATCCGTAATTGATGCCATATATCGTCAGTATATTGGAAGAATGGACCAAGTCGAATGTTTGGTAAAATTGAAATAACAAAAATTCTCAATATTAAAATATCTATTCAAGAACAAATAATCCGTGTCTTTAAAAGCATCACCATAACTTCAAAGTACGAGTAAAGTCCACCTATTGTGCAGAGTAAAGTTTATAATTAAAAAAATATTTTGCGAGGAACTACCGATTCGAATGACGTAAACTCAATTGACTAAGCTTAGTTTGTTCTGATTGCTGACGTTCAACCAGCGGTATATATAGCCATCTTGAGTACAGACTCGTCGGTAATACCGTATAACTATCCGTAACCGTGAAAAGGTGCATTTAGACAAAAATAATAAACCATGACTACATAGAAAATGCTGTAATGAAAAACTATAAACAAAACTTCCTTAGGCAAGCAAAACTTTAGCATCCACTTTGTCTTCTCTCCCAGCGGAAGCTCTCACTAGCAAAAAGAGGAAAACAAGAAAACTTTTTTTTTCAAATATTAATTTCAGTTGAAAGGTAATAAACACCATTTAACCCTCGATAAAATCCGAAACCAAAAAAAAAAAACTTGCCGAATATGCCAACACACAGGAAGGGAAGTGAGCCAATTAACAACCATCTGCAGGAAGTTCTCACGTTTACAATTCACTTCTGGCAACCTTCTCTATAAAAATGTTTTCAAAGCTACCCAAACAAATTTGAAGGAAAACGCTGAAAACAATTTTCAGGATTTAACTATTAAAAGGAAGAAAAAAAATCGGTTTATAGGTCACAGGAAAATGCTCGTAACCACCTCTAAGTAGTCCGTAACACGAGGGGCTAAACACTGGAATAGTAACCCTTTTTTTCTGTTCGTGGTTTGTCTGTGTCTAATCAAATTGTATTGATTTATGTGAGTTTGCTGTTTCCATCGTATAAGGTTTTTTTTTTCATCTGAATGAAATGTGACTCCATGGAATCGTGCACCCGTTTTGCTGGTTATCTACTCGTATCTGCATGGTGAACTCATCCAGATAGTCGTGCCTGAGTCGTTCGCTTTATCTCGGGGTCAACCCTCGTTTTCTGTTCACAAAATGCATCGAATAAATGATGACTGACATTAATTTGGGGCGTGACGAATAAAAAAAAACGAAAAATCTCTCCTCTATCCCTCTGCGAAGCAGTAAAGCACGAAATTTATCAAATGTCAAGCCGGTATGTTAGCTGGCGACTGAAGCAGTTTGTTTTTGTTTTTAATTATCTTTGTTGTTGTTTTGGAGGAAAGATTTTTTAGGTCACTTGCCTATTGCATAAGAGACACAATAGCTATACGGAGGATGAGAGGTAATTAACGTCGTTCTTCCGGTTCGGGCCTGATGATGATGAGCTGACGAAAAAAGGGTAGCAATTAGTGGTTGTGTTGTTATCTCATTGGTAGGAGTAGAAGTGGGCCGATGCTGTAATGAAATGAGACCTTCTTGAACTAAGATTTGGTAGCTGTATACCGCTATCTATACATAGAAACACTATTCTATCAGGAACGATGAAGAAATGGCTTGAATAAGCCTAGAAACTTTATAAGTCTTCACTTCATTCTTAGGGGTGACCTCAAGTAATAATTACCAAAGTACTTTGCAGGAAAAGATGACAATGATAAACTATAATGTCCGTAACTTCACCATAAAACACATACTTGTCCACTTTAAGGGAAGTACCTATAAGAGCTCTTAAAGTGTTCAGAAGTATCCCCACCGGGACTCATTGAGCCCTGCGGAAACTTGAATTATAGAACGTATAACTCTATTGAGGTTTATCAAGAGCATCAGTCTATCTTGTGATTAGCCATAGGGTCAGCACAATAGATCTTACAGATTGCGGTGCTTGCATAGTGCCTTAACATCGTATCGTAGGGCGATGATTCTCGATGGAAAAATAATCTGCCAGCCATGTTCATAATAACGAGTGCTGTTGAATATCTGTTTGTCCTTAGATTTGCCTGGCTAGAATGAAAAATGATTTGCTTAACCTTGAACGAAATCTGTGGCCACAAAGTAAAACCGCCTACGTCGAGTTAGGGCAAAATTAAGTTAAGGATGCCAAAAGATGCTCTACTATTCGAAGTTTATGCTACCAAATTTGTATTTTATTACCTATTAACCTTACCGAGTTATAGGCAAAGGAACAAGACTAAAATTCAGCAGTAAACCCCTATCTCGAACAACTAAGGAGACTCTGTATAAGACCGTGATCATCCCAGTCCTGCTTTACGGCGCTGAAACATGGACTTTATTCAAAGAAGATGAAGATATCCTTGGTCGCTTTGAGAGAAAAATTCTTCGTAAGATTTTTGGTCTCGTTTGCGTTGACGGGTTTTGAAGAAGAAGATTCAATCACGAACTATACGAGCTGTACAGCGACATCGACATCGACCTAGTCAAAAAACTGTGTATTGGACGTTTAAAAAGGCTAGGACATGTAGAGCAAATGGACACCAACGCTTCGGCCCGCAGAGTCTTCGAATCTAACCCCGAGGGACGACGCAGTAGTGGACCTCCTCGCCGGAGGTAGCACGCACAAGTTCAAGGGCAGCTCGACCAACTTGGAGTGCGCAACTGGAGGCAATTAACTAAAGACCGAGCTAAATGGAGAGGCTTGTTGGTTGAGGCCCAAGTTCACCCCGAACTGTAGCGCCACCTAAGTAAGTAAGTAACAGGACTAAAATTTCCCATGCGTTTTCGGGAAAAACGAAAACTATAAACTTGTTTTCTGGGAATCTGTAAAAATCGACTTAGGCGGTTTTACCTTGTAGCCACAGAATTATAACCAGCATTGTTACCAGTTTGTTGATTAGAAACCCACTAATCCTTTTCTATTTATCAATTTGTATTTTCCTATTCCTATTCGGCTGTACATGCCCTATCAAGGGTATGTTGTAAGTCATCGGTTCGGAGATCGTCGTACTTTTTTCGCTTATTGGAGTCGTCAGCAGTAGTATTTCGCTTATCTAAGGCTATATGAGCTTAAGTAAAAATTGAAAATGACTGTATTTCAGCCAACTGGCTTTTAAAATTGATCATGTCAACCATACATATACCATATGCTCGTATATGTACGTATATGTATTATTCTTCTTTTTTTTTAATATTAACTTATGTTTCAGACCTTTAACTCTTTTAATACAATTGCACGAAGTAAGTTGGATATGAAGAGAAGAAATAGGAAAGAGTTATTTTTATTATAGTGGTTTGAAGTACAGTGGCTGGTACATCAATGTGTGGTGTCCGAACTAGTTGGGGAGAATTTGCTGTATTTTTTCCATTACGATCTGATTTCTACTATTTGTTTCGAGCAAGTGTTGATTTACTCTAGGTGGTGAATGCATGTTTTTAGTACTTACTGCAAATTCTCCTTGACTATTACATCCGTAATTGATGCCATATATCGTCAGTATATTGGAAGAATGGACCAAGTCGAATGTTTGGTAAAATTGAAATAACAAAAATTCTCAATATTAAAATATCTATTCAAGAACAAATAATCCGTGTCTTTAAAAGCATCACCATAACTTCAAAGTACGAGTAAAGTCCACCTATTGTGCAGAGTAAAGTTTATAATTAAAAAAATATTTTGCGAGGAACTACCGATTCGAATGACGTAAACTCAATTGACTAAGCTTAGTTTGTTCTGATTGCTGACGTTCAACCAGCGGTATATATAGCCATCTTGAGTACAGACTCGTCGGTAATACCGTATAACTATCCGTAACCGTGAAAAGGTGCATTTAGACAAAAATAATAAACCATGACTACATAGAAAATGCTGTAATGAAAAACTATAAACAAAACTTCCTTAGGCAAGCAAAACTTTAGCATCCACTTTGTCTTCTCTCCCAGCGGAAGCTCTCACTAGCAAAAAGAGGAAAACAAGAAAACTTTTTTTTTCAAATATTAATTTCAGTTGAAAGGTAATAAACACCATTTAACCCTCGATAAAATCCGAAACCAAAAAAAAAAAACTTGCCGAATATGCCAACACACAGGAAGGGAAGTGAGCCAATTAACAACCATCTGCAGGAAGTTCTCACGTTTACAATTCACTTCTGGCAACCTTCTCTATAAAAATGTTTTCAAAGCTACCCAAACAAATTTGAAGGAAAACGCTGAAAACAATTTTCAGGATTTAACTATTAAAAGGAAGAAAAAAAATCGGTTTATAGGTCACAGGAAAATGCTCGTAACCACCTCTAAGTAGTCCGTAACACGAGGGGCTAAACACTGGAATAGTAACCCTTTTTTTCTGTTCGTGGTTTGTCTGTGTCTAATCAAATTGTATTGATTTATGTGAGTTTGCTGTTTCCATCGTATAAGGTTTTTTTTTTCATCTGAATGAAATGTGACTCCATGGAATCGTGCACCCGTTTTGCTGGTTATCTACTCGTATCTGCATGGTGAACTCATCCAGATAGTCGTGCCTGAGTCGTTCGCTTTATCTCGGGGTCAACCCTCGTTTTCTGTTCACAAAATGCATCGAATAAATGATGACTGACATTAATTTGGGGCGTGACGAATAAAAAAAAACGAAAAATCTCTCCTCTATCCCTCTGCGAAGCAGTAAAGCACGAAATTTATCAAATGTCAAGCCGGTATGTTAGCTGGCGACTGAAGCAGTTTGTTTTTGTTTTTAATTATCTTTGTTGTTGTTTTGGAGGAAAGATTTTTTAGGTCACTTGCCTATTGCATAAGAGACACAATAGCTATACGGAGGATGAGAGGTAATTAACGTCGTTCTTCCGGTTCGGGCCTGATGATGATGAGCTGACGAAAAAAGGGTAGCAATTAGTGGTTGTGTTGTTATCTCATTGGTAGGAGTAGAAGTGGGCCGATGCTGTAATGAAATGAGACCTTCTTGAACTAAGATTTGGTAGCTGTATACCGCTATCTATACATAGAAACACTATTCTATCAGGAACGATGAAGAAATGGCTTGAATAAGCCTAGAAACTTTATAAGTCTTCACTTCATTCTTAGGGGTGACCTCAAGTAATAATTACCAAAGTACTTTGCAGGAAAAGATGACAATGATAAACTATAATGTCCGTAACTTCACCATAAAACACATACTTGTCCACTTTAAGGGAAGTACCTATAAGAGCTCTTAAAGTGTTCAGAAGTATCCCCACCGGGCGGCGTAGCGGTGGAAAGTAACCTAATTATTATCGCAATTTTCCTTACAGTGAATGTTGAAATGATGGAACTGCCAACAGACCGTGCATTATTTTATTGATTTTCCATCCGGAAGCGATGTCAGAAGCTCTTAATATAATTTGGAGTATCGTTACATAGACTCTCTTTTTATCCTTCTTTATGTGCGAGGATGCCCCTACACACTTTCCTTCCATTTTTTTTTCATTTCCACAGATATGGTGGTAATCTTTTCTCCAGAGTGCATATTACGTATATGTGTAGTTTTGCCAATGCTATTGAACTTCTTGTGGAATCTGATATTACACAGACGGTAGAAGTCTGTGACGTTAGTGCATTGGTTCGCACACATATTTGATGACGATGATGATGAGATGATGATGAGGTAAATGGAATTTTTATTGGAGCATTTCAACTCCTACCAGGATTCCTGGGCGAAGATTAGGGAACTAAAATTCGACATATGCTTCAGCTGGGAAACCAGTTAAGATAAAATAATTTTGAACAAAGAGCCATTGATGTGGATGAGATTCAGGAGCGTTGATGTTTTACTCATGAGTGAGGTTTAAGGACATTTCTAGCTGAGATAAAGCACGACTGAACTCTGTAAATGCACGTTCCAAAGACATTGCGATGTGGGAAAGGCAGGCCTATAAACGCCTGGATCAGACAAATGCGACGACATCGGCATTTCATTGGCCTCTGTAACCGAGTGATCCAAAATCGGCAGGCCTGCCGATATTTTCTGAGGTCAAATAAGCGATCCCCACAGGCGGATCATTAGAAATGCGGTGAAGTGGGAGGGTTGTGATCCCTTATTTTCGGATCATAACCTCGCTGATAAAAGGAAGAAGAAGAAGAAGAACTCTGTAAAGTTCCTGTGCCTAAGTTATAATAACGTTTTTAAACGTGGGGTACATAAATCTTCAAATTCGACCAATTTAATCGTTAGTTCAAAATCGACTTCTTGCGGCTGAAAGGCCGAATACCATTCACTAACAATAGTCTAATTTGGAAAACGAGCTAGAAATGCTGACGAATTTGGAGTGACTCAAACTGCACACTTAACCGAAACTGCAAGTGCGAGCATTTAGGAAATTTCTGCAATGTCAGTCGTGCTCTAACTTCTGGTATGTGATCGCCATCTTATGATAGTTTACATGCCGCTTTATACTGCATTCGCAGAAATAATTGCACCAATATGCTGTGCATATCCCAGGTACAATACCGATAGATTTTGAGTTCAGCTTTGGCGGTATAAAGCAGAAACACCATAGCACTATGGTTTTCCATGAATAGAGAAATATATGTAGTTTAGTATAGTTCTTCGACCACGTGAACCCCCTGTAAATCATTATAGAGCTTTGAGTCAAACACACGTCTCTGCTATAAATAGCTTAAACTATGGGGTGCGACAAGGCTGCACTGTAACCATTCTTATTTTTTATTCGCGCAGCCCTATCAGCGGACGATGATACCTTACCTTAATTATCAAACTGCACGTTTGTCTGCTTTCGAACAGTAGAAGGATCAAAACATCCACTACGCGAAAACAAGAGGAACTCGAAGTTAATACGGTCAAGAAAAAAGCACTTAATCTTACAAATTCCAACGTTCAATGGTTAATGGGTAGGAAATATTGTCTCAGTAAATAATGGCACTTAGCTAGATGTGGCAACAGGTTCAAAAAATTACAACTTTGAGACTGCGCTAAGAATAAAAACAAGTCATCCATCAATTCAGGCGTTAATTTGCTAAATAATATCCTCTCGGTTGACCCATGAAAACGACAAAACTTTCTGATTAACCTTTTAGAATTTTATGTTAAGCTATGCCATTAGAACAAATTCCTTAAATATCTAAAAATGTTGTTTGTTTTATTTTACGTTATACTAGTAGATCCCCGCGATTTTGCGTGATCCACAATAATATTAACTATGGTGTATACCATATGTACGTATTTTAGCTACAGAAGAAAAACATGAAACGCTATCGTAATCGCTTGCATCAAAATACCATATAGCAATAAATTTTCACCCCATAAGTAGGCAAAGGGCAAAGAAATTGTTAGTAAACTTCCCAAACTTGTCTAATATATAGTTTTATAATGCCTGGTTTTGTCTATTTTTTTGTTAATCTCTGTGTTTTTAATGTCTTAATCCCCTTAAGGAATATTGTGATAATTTTAAATGGAGATAAAGACCAATCCTCTAAGGTATAGAATGGCAACGTTTTATTAAAATCTGTCGAGTAGCTTTTGCTTGATGCGCTTCGGAAGTTATCATTTTATTATATGTATAGTTAAGTTTTTAATGTCTTACTCTTTTATTTATCAGACTCTTTTCTTTCTTATCGTTACAGGTAAGCATCATAAGCTACATGCACTAGGCTCCGTTATGAATATGCGATGACATAGTTTTGGGAATAGCATGTTTCTTAAAGAGGCCTTAAAACTTCTCAAGGAGAACAGCAGGATGTGCCCATTTGATCTATGAACGGGCTGAGTAATTTGATGCTCACTTGCTACCGAGGGTACATGTTTGAAACAAGACAAAATCACACCTTGGATAAGTGATCACTGGACTTTAGGTTTTCTTCTTCGTATGCCCTATTCCATAAAGTTTTTTTTTTTTTAAGGGCCATCCAAATCCAGCTAAATTTGTTCTTTTAACATCGTTCCGCCTTTTACATCTTTCTTATTATAGCGATGGATATTTTGTGTGGTCTTTAGCATGAGGTGTTAGAAACTATCTGCGTCCAAACCGAAGACGCTTTATAGTTTAGTTTTAGAGTGTCCAAGTTTATTGTGATTTGATTGAAAGAAATACAAAACTTTTGAGATATTTAGAGGTCTATGAAAAAAGGCTGACTTTTTTTTATTATATCCTTGGGTTTCTAGCTCCTGTAGCGAAGCGTGTCTTGCGGCTTGGGCACTAGTCACCAGAATATCCTAATCTGCAAAAATGTAAGCACAGATAAATATTGAAATCAGAACCCTAATGCTCGATTTCACAGTGGGAGCTTAAGTCGCAGCTTAGTTAAGTAGAATGCAGAGCTTAAGTTTTGGTTTAAGTTTTTGGGGTGAACTGTGAATCATTTAAAAAGTGTGGTTTAGCTAAGCCAAGCATAAGAAGTGATTGTGAACAGTTTGTGGGTAATTAACTACTGTGAATGGATTGGAGATGTCAAACAGAAAAAATGTCTTATTAGTGATGTAAATAATTTGTTTTTCTTTTCAATAAATGAAGAGTGGAACATGTGTGACGACAAAAAAAAGATGTGCGAATTTCAGCTCAGCTGAAACAAAAATGAAAAAAATGCCTTCCGAATACTCGTAATGAATAAAAAAAGAAAATATCGCTGCACTTAGCTGCCCTCAAGGAATAGGTATTGCCAGAGAACATTTTTACGTGTCTATATTCAATACATATGTTACGTATAACCATAAAACACAAGGGGTGCAGGTTTTAAACGAGATTAATAAGTAAATTCCACACAGGTATGCCTTGCTAATTTGCCTCCATTGTAAGAGAGTAGATATTTATTGAGTAAAGCAATATTCCCACAAATAGAACAAAAAAAAAGATTTTCCAGGGTTAAGTTCATGTCCATAAATAAATTAGTTACACTAAACAAAGATAATGTGCTAATGCTGGTAACATCGAATGATGAATATTGCTCTGACAGTTGTTAAGCCAATACTTAACCCACCAAAATCGGCGGCTTAAGTTATTCAACACTTAAGTGGAGTTTAGCTCTTAAGCCGGTACTGTGAAACACAAAGATGAGTTAAATCGTAGCTTAAGCTCCATTTGAGGCTTAAGCTCTCACTGCGAAACCGGGCATAAGAGTATCATGTGCATACCATACATATACAAAATGATCAGTACCAACAACCAAGTCGAACTAGCCAATATACCTCAATTATACTCTACAATTTTGGCATACAAAGCTCTTATATGCGTCCACTCTTGTTGTGGATATTGTTCTTAAAAAGGTCAGTTTTTACTTTTCAAATTTATTTAAGGTTAAGGTTAAGCCCTTTTTTAAGTTTTCATCATGATTTGTGAACTTTAGTGTCAAATTATGGTTGCCACGCCCTCTTTTCTGCACAAAAGTCGTAATAATCGCAGTTTTTTTTACTAAAATCTTTTTAAAATCGAAGGAATGTTAAATTTTGTGAAGACCATTAGCGAAAGAATACGGTAATTTTGATTAATTGACTGATTTTTGTTTGTTTTGCTTTACAAATAAAATCTTAGTTCTCCTGTATGGCGGCGTTGGTTACACCAGTAACGTCATCACCAAAAACATGCCAGACATTCTGAGATTGGTACAACGAACGTCATCGCCTAAAATGTATGCTCAGTCACGAGCATAATGGGAAATATTCTTCACTCAAAGATAAGAGTTCCTAGTAATGTCAGCTCGCCCGAAGCACAAGTTGCAAGGGTAGACGAATGGAATCCAAGCAAGCAGTGCCTAAAAAAATGATCCAAAAACGATAACACCAGCTTTAATCAGAACAACCTAAAAAAAAAAAGTATCGCACACTCGTGGTGATATCATTACAATTAAATTTATTTTTCAAAACCATTTATTTGTAGACAGCCTAAGCTCCAAGGTCGGTGTGAACTCTCATGTACACACAAGTATTCGAAACAATTTTTTGAGTTCTACTCACATTCGCTACGATTTTCCCCTCCATCTGTGGATATCCGGCGCATGAGTCGTCTCTCACCAAGCAAAAAACGGAAGTGCTTACATTAATAATTTACAAATGTTTTCACCATGCTTTAACGTTCACATTAACATCCATAACCATCGCCCAGAGAGAGCAAGGAGACAGCAGACCCTCACCGAATAATTTAAAATGACAAAACATATGCGCGCTGGTTTAGGTTTGGGAACGAAATCGCCCCCACGAGACTACCCTAAGTCATTTCGCATTCCGACTCTCGCAAACTATAAAGGGCATGTTGTAGGCCTGTCAGTAGGGCGCGCTCGATATCTAGTCACTTTGGGAGAATGGCACATGTCATTGTTTGTTTTAGGCTCCACCGCGTCGCTGGACACCCCTTTCCACTGAAAGTTGTCGTTTTAGTGTGACCGGAAGTAGCACATTACAAGCTTTTTTCTAGTAATGAAAAATTTGTTGTTAGGGGGCCCATATGGGCATAAATTTGTGCTGCGCCTAGATATTTAGAAACATTTCGAAGGAAAAACTAAACGGGTTGCACTGGATGGCATTCAGTTGTGATTGGCCATTCTGCACGATTGGGGCTCCATTTTAATGATGTATGTGGTCGGTTGTAGAATTTATTTGGAAATTCATTGGCATGTTAAGGGGGCTGCGGGCTCAAACTTTGTTCCACGAAATCACAACAAATTGTCACCATGTACGGGGGTTGAGTTCAGTGGGTGACTCTTAATGTTTGCCCATGGGTGGAAGCAGTGGTTATTTGTGTAAATTTAGTGCCACTAAATGAACCGTTTGGCGGTGTCGGGTTGTGTGCTTTGATGCCGTGCACTTTCTATGTGGGCAGGGGGTTATAAAGTTTTAAGTGGGCGGTTGGTATATAGAGACACATTCTGATGGGAACGGAAGGAAATAGGTTGTGCTTTGAGGGGGAAAAGTCGTAAATATTTATAGTTGCATCCAGTGATTTGTTTCGTGTCGTATAACTAATGTCGCATTTAAAGTAGAATTTTTTCCTTTGACTGTGGGCGGTTATAGCGACATATTGGACAGCTTATGATGGTGATATGTTCGAATGTGATAAAAAGGACCAACGACTTGCAATTGGTAGCAGTAACATGATGATCTTTTTCGACAAGAGAAAAGAAATATTACCTTAACCAGGATATAGAATGGAATGGCAAATACACCGAAATAGCATTCGCCCAAACATCCCGGCGTTGAAGTACTTGCTTTTGATTTTTAAGAACATGAAACACACTAACTTTAGTTTCCTGCTACATCCAGTTTGATCGATTGCGACAAGAGATCCAAGGTAAAAAAAAACATGTTACTAACTTTGTCGACCTCCTCTAAATGTCACGATGGTTGACGGTGGAAGCTTAAAGCTGAGTGTGTCCATAGAAGAGGAATTTCTAAGCTCCACAGCACTGATCATTTCTCTGTGATGTGCCTTAATCGAAATGAAATGAAATGAAAGCGCCGGACATTAACAAAGAATCTGCTCGAAAGTTATCGCTATTCCAAGCAGAGGTTGCACTCTAGACAGCTTTATTTTGCTTAAATGGTATCTCAATCAAGAGTATGGCAATGAATTCCACTACCTTCCTTCTGCGCTTCATAGTTTTAGGAGTGGTTTCCTCGTAGGTATAGGATTCTGTTAATCTTTAGGATAGCCTAAGCCCCGGAATATGTTTCCAGTAGAATGGATGATACTCAAAGCTGAGATAGCTGCATAAGAGAAAAAGCAAGATGGCTTCTGGCCTAAGAATGCATTTGCTATCTAGTTCATCCGCTATCTCATCTATGTCAGCGTCATAGTTACTATGAACCCAGCCACATTTTGGATTTATTGTGCCTGGCAAGAAGTTGCAAGCATGCACTGAGTAGGAGAGCCGTACTTTAGGCGCTGGGTGACTATGTGGAAAGATATAAATTCTATAGGCCCTTCTAATGTCAACGCAGATTCCGGCGGTATGACATTTAGTCTAGATTACTCTTCAGTGCATTCCCAAAGTATCGACACGTTTGAGTTGGGTTCAAAAACACAACTCCGGATTCCATTTTCAATCCGTCAGTCGACCAAACTATATTTCTGCCTTAAATAACATTCAATCTTACGATTTCAGCTAACTACTCTGCACAAACCACTGATTAATTTAACGCCTACTCTCAGCTATATCGCGTGCAAGGATTTTGTAGTTTCACAAAACAAGCTGCTTACAGTCTACTAATTACGACTGTAATACGTCGGAAATCGCATCATTCAATTCAAATCAAGACTTCTTCCAACAAAACAAAAGCCCAAATCCACTTAACGAGACGCACCTAGGTGTTTCACAACTGACCCATATATGGTGACCCATCGAATAGGTCTGTGGACAGAACGCAATAAACGTGTGCATATCCTTTGCCCATTAATTGTAATTATCATAAACACACCGAGTGATTCACTTTAATTCCGCTTCAGATTTAATAAGCAACCAACAAAGCGCACTGGTTCGGTCATTGTGTTGACGACGACAACCGACAGTAAAACCAGATTAATGCACGCAATTCGAATGCCACTGCCAACTACTGCTAGCCCGTGTTGTTCTATTCAAATGCAGTAATTTTGCATTCTTCTTGCAGCATAGTGGCCACGCGAGTTGGTTTCTTCACCTGGTTACCTTCTGGTGAAGCAAATCAATGCGATTTAATTCACTTCTAGCCAGTAGGTGAATGAACGCTAACTTCGAGCAGCGCTAATCCGCATTCCGGGTAATGCACCAGTTAATTTATTTCTTTGTTCGACTAGGCTTTAAATTTATTTGTGCACAAGCTTGCCTTCTCGTATATCCGAGAGTGATTTATGTTGTCCAGTGTACGAGTATGTGGAATCGATTATAACGGTGCAACTGTTGCAGTGCAGAAGTTATAAAGAGTGCTGTTAGAACAAATTGGTGGTATGGATTCGAAGCAATGCCTTGAGACAGAGAGCTGGAAACTAGGCGGCGATTATCCAGATGTAAGCCAAGCAACCCTCACCGAGATGTTTTGGTCTACACGTCTAGCATTTGGGTCTTATATGTTTGCGAATTTGTGCTTAACTAGTGCCCGTCTAAGTTTATCATTTTGTTAACGGGCTGAATATGTAGACAGGTCATAAATGTTAGGTAAACTAAAACATATATATAAGTAAAAATAAAACATATTGCCCTCGTTCTTCGAACCAGCCTGAAGCTTTGATAAACACGCAAATTTCGTTCACAGATTTACCGGGTAGTTTCTCAATATCCTGATAAAAATATCGTCCAAGAAATCTGTGTCTTAGGTGGTAAAGCTCTGGAAAGGGGCAAAGAATGTGGGACGAATCTTCATGCTTTTCCTTGGCAATTGGCAGTCATATTCAATCAGCATGAACATTTCACGTGGAACCACTGGTCATTTTGCCCTGTACTCAGTCCTAAGTAAGACTTAGCAATTACAAACTTTGTATCTTTCTGCTGTAGTCTGTTGGTTCTAGCTATTTTTTTTAGAGTGGACAATATTTCCTTATACAAGTGCTCAACGAACATCTCATGCTGTTTGCTTTGGTGATCCCTTTCTTATTAGCTCGCCTGCCCTTATACCAAACGGATCGGCAAGGCTTTGCGTTGCTCGTACGCTCTTAATGACAACTCCTCACAGACTTCAGTCCTACCTACACAGCAGGCAGAAAATGCTTTCGATGTTATAGATCGGCCCAACATGTTGAAAATGGAACCTGCGCCTTCTTCAATGACTATCGTAAACCAAATTATAAAGATTGCTCTTAGATCTCTGATCCTCAGGGCACCTGCTGTAGCCGCAGATACTTGAATAACAAAATGTAGTTGAATGTCGTCGGTACGCACTTGTAGTTCTAGTGCATGCCAACTTTTGTACTTTCATCATGCCCTTAAGGTTTTACTGGAGGTGTGTTACTACGCCAGGCGGACTTATGTAAATATGAGCGACACGATTGTGGTATTTATTACTGATAAGTTTGGGACATGATATGGGTTTTAGCCAATTTTCTAGAAACCTATCGTGCCCTGAACAATTCTTTTATCATGCACAAGTCCAAGGTATTTAGCAGAGTGGTCAGGGATCCTGACGGATATTTCCTTGACATACAATTTCTGAAATTGGCACATCCTTTGTTTGTGAACAGTACAGTTTGTGGACGATTCAGTTTTCTGAAGGGGCGAGTTCTGCAACGCGTTTGAGCTTTCCCCAAGTCATTTCCAAAGAGCTTGCATTCCCGATTGTGCTGCACACATCCAGTTCGCTACCACGGTGATTAACCGAGACCACTCTTCCTAAGTATAGAAATTTGTCTACTTTCTCAACTTCTTTCTCGATTGACCACCAGCAATGGTCCAGGTGTTTAAAATCTTCAAAGCCCCTTCTCCTTATTAGCTAAGATTTGAAAAGAATTAGTATCGCTTATTCCTAGTTCTGTGTTAATAGGGATTTTCTTAAACATTTCTTAGACATTTAGGTTAAAGGGAAAAAAGTACTGCGAATCAGAAGCAAAGACAATAATAACAAAAATCTCCCCAGTTATCTGGACGCCACCCCCGGAGAATAGCTGAAGCATAAACAACTGAGCTTCAAGAACCACTACACTGAAATCTTTCTCTCTCTCTCTCTATCCATCCTTTCCAACGCCCGTAGTGTGTAAACACGTTAAAGGTATTCATAACCCTTTGAGTGCGCGCAAATTATAAAAAAAAAAGGTTTACCAAAGATTTTCGTTTGCAAAGTTATGTATCACTTGCGTTGCTAGAATTTTTGTAGGAAATATGCATATGTATAGTATGATTCAATTCACTACTCTGCAATTATGTACTCGATTCTGCTGTACACCCCGGATAGTAGATAATTTTGTTCCAGAAGAGAAAGATTCATTGCAATTTCTATTAGAGTCTTTGAGATGCCTAAGAAGTATTGGAAATCTAGCGAGCAATTCCCGCAGTCTCTCGAATTCTATAGTTCTTAGTATTAGTTGTACATAGCTTTGCCACTAATGGCGTAAAGCTCTCTGTATCTTGTTTTAGAATTTATCCTAACTGCCTTCTTGGACTGCATATGAATTCATTCTTTTAGCTTATTTTCTGAACAAATCCGTTTATTAAACATTTTTATGAAGTGAAAGCTAGTAGGAAACCCCAACTCAGTTTTCTTCAAGACTTAAGCTGTTCCTATACAAATCATGGCCAGATCAATACATATTCCTTTCCGCGAGTCAAGCAACGATTTACTGAAATTTCATCTTACATTTTCTATTGGTATGGGAAAATCCACTTATTCCCACCCCCACAGAAGAAGAAAGGAGTATCAGTTACCCGGTTCCTTCCACCTGTAAGTATTGAACAGCCAAGCTAAAAATAATCTCAGGCAAGGTGTGTCGCTGTTTGAATTCTATCCTCTTTGCAAGCATAGTGTACACCGTCGGCCAGTGCGGTCAACGGTCGAAACCGATTAAATTTTCTGCTCGAATAATTTCCGCAGCATTACTTACGCGATTTTATTGTGAAATTGTTTTTTCCTTCTTCTGACCAATTAACCAGTCGAAGGCATTAAACTGACAAGTCATTTGTAGTTTCATTTCCTAGTCTCTATGAAGGTTATCCACCTGATTGCGTTTACCACTTAAAGTCATCTTCAATTTTTTTTTTTTTGTTATTATAGGTAACAAAAATATTTTTTTTTGCTGTGACGCAAGTCGGTGTATGGAATTTTGAAATTTATTGGGCTTTTGTGTGGAGACTTGGTTTGAAGAAGTCGTATTCAATTGATATTTACAAATTGTAAGCTTCTTCCTCGGTGCAAATGCTTGAAATTTGTTAAGAGAGCTGTTAATTGGATTTTAATGTTACATGAAAAAATGTTTGAATGTTGCAGTGAAAATTTAGCTAAAATTACGTAACCAATATGGTTCGTTCAGCTTTTGAAATAAAGAGAAGATCATGAGGGCTTTATTGCAGCCAGCGTAGCTAATCAATTTTGTCCACAACTTTGCTTAGAAGCGGTAGGGTTGGGTACAGTCTTTGTTGAAATCAGGAATTCAATTTCATGGAATTGAAATTGAAAGTCCGTAAGCCAATAATTCTGATACGCTGTCTGACTGTTACACGAAACAATCATTGGTTGCAAAAGTTGTTTAAGCAGACTATTCTGTCGGGAAGGTACATCGATACATTGACAGGTATTCAAAGGCTCTGAAGTCAGTGAAATATGTTTCCTGGAAACCTCGGAACATATCTACCGCAACTAAATGTATATATATAGCTGCAACAACAAGAACAAGTCAGTGAGATAAAACAATACAAATGGTGGAGCAAGTGAATATTTATGGAACCAAAAGAATGCATGAAGTTATAAAGGGTGGATCGAATGTATATTCTTATTCAGGATTCCAAGCAGTACTATGTCCAAACGAGAATTTCAACTATTAAGTCATAAGTAGAGCTAATTTGCTACTCGCGTCAAGGCACTAGGTACATATATTGGCTCAAGAGCAGAAGCAGGAGCTGCAGAAAAGAGGAAGAAATTGAATCTGTCCGTCACCTGCTATGCGAATGGCGTGCTTTTCATGACACAAGAATAAGGACTCTCGGTAGTTACTTCTTTACTGAGTTGGAGGCTCTACGTCACATTGAGCTGAACGACCTTCTAAGATTCATATCCCTATATAGGTGATCTAATCCAGCAGTGTCCCTTCTGGCAACGACTAACCCTCTAAGATCCATACCCTTATCTAGATGGGTATAAATTCAACGGCTTTTCTTTACTGATTCGCGGATAAAATCAAAATGGGCACAATGGGCCCTTGCTGGTCTGAGTGAGCAGTGACTTGTGTCACAAAGCACCCATATACCTAACCTAGCCTATTTTCACCCTGATTGTCGTTGGCGTTTGTCGCTTTTCGACGATTGTCGTTTTATTCATAGCTACGACCTGCTGACCGTTAAACATTACTAAGCAATTTGTTTGTCGTGTAGAATACTATTACAACTCTTTCACAATTAAAAAGTTATGAAAATGTATTCGTGCTGCATCTGAAGAATAAAACGATAATCGTCGAAAAGCGACAAACGCGCAACGACAATCAGAGTGATTGGCTCAGAAACCAATTCCCAATTTCCCTCCTGATCAAACCTCACCACAACTGTCGATAAATTCTACGAAGTTGTGGCCTTCGAAAACAATTATTTACTTAATTTTAATTATTTATAAATACAAACACTTATCGTTCATTTGTTATCTGGGAATTCGACTACTGCGTCCATGTTCTTGACCATATCGGAGAAAGTTTTGAGCGATATATTCCTTGGCATGAGTATCTTTCTCATTATTTTCCCTCTCAAGAGCTTATTCTTGGTTGGTGTGACCCCACTTAAGGCTCAATCACACATTTCACGGTCCTCCACATGAGGTATCGATTGTCACACAAAACAACAATAATATTAACTTATCTTTTGTTATGTGTGCCCGACGCGGATGCCTTCTCTTACTCAAGGTAGAGTTCACTAACGCTTCGATTTAAGAACCCCTTCTACTAATTCTGTCGGTGCCTATCACATTTTCAAGCACATCTTCTCCACTGAAGTGAGTCATTAGTCGAACTATTATTCGATATCTCTCATCAACCCTATCCTTTGGTTGGAGTGTTACAAATCTCTCGAGGCACTAGTCAAACCGCCTCTCTTCGGCCCTATATTCTTAGACAACCACTAGAATCGTTAAAACAATATTTTCGTTGTCGAAGCCTTATTTCCCAAAACGATTGTCATGAACTGCTTGGTAATTACTTACTTACATAAGTGGCGCTACAGTTCGGGGTGAACCTGAGCATTAACCAACAAACCTCCATATAGCTCGTCCTTTAGCTAATTGCCTCCAGTTGCGCACTCCAAGTTGATACCCTTGAAATTTTGCGCAACACCTACAGCAAGGGGGAAAGGAGCTCTCTACTGCGTCGTCCCTCTGGATTAGATTGAAAGACTCTGTGGGCCGGTGCGTTGGTGTCTATTCGCTCTACATGTCCAAGCTCAAACGTCCAACACGCAGTTTTTTTAACTAGGTCAGTGTCACTATATAGCTCGTATAGTTCGTCATTGAATCTTCTCCTCCAAAACCCGTCAACGCAATGGTGACCGAATAGCTTACGAAGAATTTTTCTCTCGAATCGACCAAGGATATCTTCATCCATCTTCAATAAAGTCCATATTTCAGCGCTGTGAAGTACGACTGGGATGATCAGGGTCTTACATAGAGTTCTTCCATGATAATTGTACAGTACTAAACAATGTTCATCACCTATCCATTATTTCCAAAATTCATCACCACTATTCAATTATTTATAATAATCGACATTTTGACAGTCACGTGTCACTCTCCAGTCAATAATCACAATAAAATTACTAATCAACATTACTGTAGACCAATTGACTCCAATGTTTTTGTCAAATATTTTATAAGCCCCGTCTTCATTCATTTAGAGTCGTACGTCATCATCATCACAGTGATGGCAACATTTAACCACCGTTCAAGCACATAAATCATATCAAACCCGCTGTCATTATTATCTGCGCACTCTCTTGTATCATAGTAATGAAATGACACCTTACTCCCATACAAGGTGAAATCCATAAACGATCGGTTGCGCTTGCTTCTTCCGTTGTCATCGCCCATTGGAACCGAGATCCACGGCACTTAATTGACACACAATACGGACAAAAAATCAGAAAGATCTCTGAATAGACAGACGTGTGTGCTGCAAGTGATTTGAGTGTACTTGCACCGCTATGCGCTGGACTTAAGTACTAAATTGAGTTGAGATCAGGGCGGATTTAAGTGCGCGAGTGGGTTGTATGCAGTTACTCATATGTGCTCTTTGTTAGTTTAGATTTCGTATTAGAAACTTGATTTTGTAACTGAGTTGCATGATGTGGCGTTCGAAATGGTAAAAGAAACACGCTTATGCAGATGATATTGTTCTGCTAGCAGAATCTCCCCATAGTTTGCAATTAATGATAAATGCACTAAATAACTACTGCAAGACATGGAACTTGACAGTAAATCTAGAAAAATCAAAAATCATGATTATATGCAAAAGACAATCGAAGTTAAGTAAAAATGAAAAATGATTCTTTGATGGTGTAAAAGTTGAAGTAGTTACGGAATACAAATATCTTGGAATACTAATGAAACCCAACATGAATTGGACCCATCACCTCGAGAATAAATTAGATGCGGCAAAATGTTTGATTAATGCCTCATGGCAAAGTATTATTCAAAAAAAGGAGATACCAAATTCTGCAAAATTCAAAGTATTTCAAGCCGTGATGCGTTCCGTAATGTGTTATAGTTGTCAAACATGGCGATATAGGTCATACGAAGAAGTAGAGAAGCTCCAACGCTTCTTCATTAAAAAACTATTTCATCTACCTGCAACAACTCCTAATTACGTTCTGCTGCTCGAAACAGGCTTACCCACTCTCTTCATCTACACCTTCAAACTACAAATCGACTATGTGTTGAAAGTTCTTAGTTTCACGCCAAATAGATTACCCTTGATTTTCACAAAATACATTTTTGATAATAAGGTGGAATGGATAAGCGACTGGAGATCTTGGGCGCATCGGTGCGGTGTCGAACTGAACATCCAATACAGGGATCCCTTTCTGTTAAAACAACAGCTCTATAAATTATTAGAAGCAATAGATATTCATCAACGCAATGGAAATATTCAGCAAGCGATTTCTTCTATTAACAGGGTAATTTATCCTGAATTATCCTACGACATGGCAAATAACTATTTTAATGATAATTACAACACGCGAGCGATATCCCTGATTTATAGAGCAAAGTGTGATATGTTAAATTTAGAAGGCTCTCCATACAAAAAATCTACCACTACTCAATGCACTCTATGCAATTTGCAAGCGAAAGAAAACAGCTTTCATTTTCTAGCTATTTGCCCAATTTATAAAGAGCTTCGATTTACCCACTTCGGCAAACTTTCCTTAACCATGGAAGAAACAAAAATAGTCCTTAATGGTGAAAACTGGTCAGCTCTTTGTAATTATTTGGAAGCGCTTCCGCGTATCGGCACTGTATCATATCTGAATACAAATAAAATTCCATATATGGTATTAATAAAATTTCGATAGTCATGCTTCTCTTATGATAGATTTGCAGAAGCGTTAAATTGATAACATTGTTTAATGGCTTCAATCAGGCAGACGGCAACGCCACAGCCTTACTATTTATTTTCTTTTTTTCTTCTTCACACAAACTATGTCAAAATTCTACGTTAAGTTTTCTTCAGTACTGTCAATTCAATTGCTCAAGTTGCCCATAATAAGCGTATGTGAACGGAAGCAATTGTCAGAGTCAACACAGCTCTTACAGTCAAATGTAAAATTTTCGTACGAAAGAGCGAATGGGTTCGCTCTTTTCGTAAGTAAACAAAAGTGAAAGAAAACTTGACGAATTTAAGCAAGAAGCTATTACGATCGTACAATACAAGTTCCTTGTGTTCCCACAGTTACATAAGTCGACGTACGCACCCGTTCTACTATTATAGTTCGGCCTTTAGCCATTTTCAAGAAAATTAAAAATTGCAAAAATTAAAAGAAAATTGTGGCGGGAATTGTGGCCCATTTTTGACACTAAGCAACTGACAGATCGAACTGACAAACCGACTTTCTAAGCTCCTCTATACTAGTAGGTAATACCCATTAATTAAATTCTCGAACTGTATGCAACCACTACCTGACCTTTATAGAAGCAAATAATAACATTCTTAACTACACATTCCCCAAGGAAAGTGATGGGCTTTGTACAAAAAGAAGAAAAAACAACAGTGGTTTGCTTCAATGACACATGCCATACTGATCGGTGGACAGCGGAACACGCGACGAGTCGTCATCATTCACATCAGTCTCATAAATATTAATGACAAAGGCATTCGCCGTTGTTGTCGTTGTTCACCATTTGAATGCCGGTTTTGAGTTTTTAGAAAATTTATACAACACAAGTGGTCCAAAGAATAGGAGAGAACAAAAAAAATGGAGAACAAGTGGAGACAAATAGGTGTAATGTAGTGGTTAGGTTAGACGTTTTCTCTTTAATTAAATTCAGGTTTTTTTTTTGTTTTTGCGATTGATGTTAGTTTAAGAGAAAATTTAGAATTTTTGGTTTGCATAAAATATAAAAAACTGGCTTAAGTAAGGTAGACGTGATAATGACAGTTAATCAGATGTAATTTGATTAACAATTATCTCTTGAGCAATGGTTCAAGAGTTTTTGAAAAGGTAGACATTTTTTTAATATTGTATTATGTAGTAGATGTGTGATCTACTGTTATAGACTTAAAACTATTTTGTCAGAAACTAGATTACCAATTATAGATGTCAATATTTATTGTTGACAGTTGAAATTAGTGTCAAAGGGAATGACAGATGTAAGCTTTTTAAAATGCGACATTAGAAAATGACTCACGACTTATGTACACGAACTTAAAGATGAGTAACTATGAAAAACTTTAAGGCAGCTGGGAAAGAAGAAAATTGAGGGGATTTCGGCTTGTAGTTGAAATTTATGTATTTTTCGAGAAATATGACACTTAAAATAAATTTTGTATATTTCGCTCGGTATTTGTGAATGAGTGGTTGCAAATGTCATTAAGTTCACAGTGACGTAAGAATAAAATTGAGAGAATGAACTAGTCGTAGTAGTATTGAGAAAATGCAAAATAGAAACTGGAAAAGGAAAATAGAACGAGCCAGATTTGTGCTCGATGTACTTCTTGATGTATACCGTGGTTTGAGGAATAGGGTTACATTCGAAATACGCGAAGCAAAGGGACACTTTCATTCCCCTATGCAAGATTCTTCTTTGACTGGACTTAAGATTTGGAAAAATCTGAGAGATATCGTAATGGCTAAACATGTTAACAGAAATCTTCTTAATATTGACCGCAATAAGTTGAATCGGAATTGTACTTCTCTCTCCTCCTTAGATATTGATAATAACTTGGCCCCATCGTGTATCCAGCATTACACTACTAATGGGCATTTCCCTTCTGGTTTTAGTTTTACGGCTGTTGACGAAGCAGACATTCTGGGAAATTGTATGTTTATCTATTAAGCCAAATTCTGCCGCAAGTAGCTCGTTTTATGAGCCACTCGAAACATTCACCGCCTTCACACACATTCACATTCATTCCAAGAAATGATAAGCTACCCTCACACTATTGTCTCCATAATACGTATCCTGAAAATTCTACACTTATTCAATACGAGCTACTTGAAACCATTCGAAGGCTCGTAAACCATTATACATTTGTGAATACTATGAGTGAATACTTCGACTGCGAGTTCCTGAGTTCCGATTCGCTCGTGTTTTAGCGAATGATTCACAACTGCAAATGCGTGGATTCATGCAGTTCATGCTCTGGTACATAACTCATCTTTTAAATGCGGTGTTTATGTCTCGCACTTTTCCAACTGTTTGGAAACGTACTAAAATCATTCGTATTCCCAAGAATAGTAATGACTATAGACCTGTCTTACCTTTTTTTTCTGATTTTGTTTTTTTTTTTTTGATTTACTCCTATTTTCGCAGACCCTCCTCATAATCCATTGGCTTATCATAGAACATAAGATACTCATCTCGTCTAGGTTGGCTAGGCATAGTTTATCATAAAAATTCATGGAAAACTCTTCCTACGGTGACATTTAATTCTTATCGATTTGGATTTTTATATCCCCAAGTTCTTGGTGAATGAGAAAATGCTATCAATGGTTTCTCGCCTGACCTTACACCACATTGATAAGAAATTATCAGGTTGTTGACAACAGGTTTTAGTCATTAATAAATTCCATCAGATAGGAACAGTACTGATAATATTTTAAAATCTAAAGAGTTTCACTGATATCTTAGGAAATCTGCGAGTACTTTCTAACGATTTTATCTGTGCAGTCCTACACAGGATTCTAAATGTGTCATTTTTGTCAGTCTCTGGATTGAAAAAAATTATTTCAATACCTGCTTTGGTGGAATAGTAAAAACATCAACGTCGAGGATAAGCCTTTTCGATTCAATTCAATTTATTGACACAAAAGTACTGAGAGTACAATATCAAACAAGTTTAAAATTAAAATTTAAAATTTAAGCCTTTCACCGGATGTTGTCTTGAACTGTGATATCTTTTTCCATTATCCAAAAAACATAATTTTCTATCCGTACTCATGCTTATCTAAACACATTGCTTAGGGCGATTCTTTAACTACAGTGCTGTGCAAATTAATTGGGACAAACACTTTCCTTAACATAATTGTAACAGGGGTATGATTTTTACGTTATTTTTTTTTGAAAATGTTGAGAATTGCTTTACGAATTAATTGTGACGAATTACATGAGCACACTGGAAATAGCATAATGGAGATTTCAGTTGATGTTGAAGTTAGAAAGTCAAATAGCTCCAGGATTATTGCATTGCACAAGGCTCCAGGTTCGATTGCAACGAGACCTAAGGACCATTGCGGCCAACAACACAAAACCACGGCTTATGATGACAAAATGTTGGTCCAAAACAGCGTGAGAAATCTTGGGAAGACAGTAACGATATCTTCGAAAGGACTTGGAGTCGGCTGGTGTAAAAGTCGATTCACCTATTGTTCGACAGCGTCTCCTTGAAGTGAGCTGCAAGGCAAGAAAATCACTCAGGAAGCATATTCTGACTGACCCTATGAGGAAAAAAGACTACAATGGGCGAAAAAACATCGATATTGGACTGCAGAGGAAAGCCACTTCGATGTCTACGTCCAGGGCTACTGGATAAGTGTCATGAGAAAAAGTGACAATGAAAGACTTCGGCCCCTAAGCACCCACCCAAAGTTATGTTTTGGTGCTGTTTCACCTTTTGTTTTTTAATAATTCTCACGCGCCAAAGGGATTATTAATATCCTTATACTGATGCTCAGGGCACGGGCGGATGGGAAAAGGGTGGAGAGGAACGGATGAGTTGCCGGTTTGCGTTGGCTTTAAATGTTTGTAGGTTGCAATGAGGGTCCTGTAAGTTTGAAGGCATGATGAATAGCATAATAGAAAAAAGATTGCACGACAAAAAACAAGCTAATTTCAGCAATTTTTGGGTTATGCTTCCATGACGAAGAAGCTAAAAATATATGCGGAACCTTAATATATTTATTGTCCAACAGGGTAAAAGAACTGTGGAGTTTGCTTTTGTGAGTCCAACTATATCAAAACGTGGATCGCGCATCCAATTAGATAAACCAACTAATTAAATAAAAACTTTAAATTTAAATAATTTTATTTTTTTTTATTAAAAAATGGGAACATTATGTTCCTTAAAGCGTTCAACGTTAGAAATCCAGAAAAATAGCGTAATTTTATATTACCTACGTCAGCGATGCTTTGTGGTTATAACGCAACAAACTATCCGAAAATTAAGATCCCAAAATGCTCTTTTGAATTTTGTTGGTCAGTTGTATTCCTAGAACTTCTAAAATTTGAAAACTCTAGACAGCTTTCAAAAAAGACCCACCATACCACTCGATATGGCATTTGCTTCATTCAGGAATAAAGGTCTAAACCCTAATAGTTTGCCTTAACTCTGTTATAGCCATTTATGGAGTAATTCACAATTTCGCAGGTAGTCAGGTTTGTTATGTCAAAGGCATTGAAACTTCAAACGCCTGTTAAAATAAATCATGCCACTCAACGCAAAGTATCAGCGTGCTTTTTAATTCCTTAAACAGTAAGTGCAACTGGGAGATACATATATTTTATTCAACAATTATCTTCCCATTGCATTTTTTAACAATAATACTCAATGAAATAAAAGTAATTGAGCTGTAAAACACATCTGTCAACTGACCCTTCAATTAAACTATTAACTTCTTGTCATTTTTCTAGTTTAAACAACGTAACAGCGCTCATATTACTCCGTGTCAGTGTCAAATGGAAATCCCCATCATAAGCGCTTATCCATCTCATCAGACCCGCTCGCAAAGGCCACTTAGTAAAATTATATAAAACGTCTCATTAACTGAAATGACGCATTTGTTGTACCCCAATAACCACGACAGCCTTTTGCTATCTGATGTTTATTCTTCTTTTTTATTTGTAAATTCATTCTGCGAATCTTATCTTATCGCGTTTGCTGGCGTTAGTGTGTGCAAAATATCTAAACAAAACTAAATATGGTCACAAAGTGTCAACGGAATGCCAAAATGTATTTATCACATGGGGAACGATTAAATACAATTTTCGCTATAAGTTTGAAGGCGTGCGCTTGCTTTTAGTAAACATGTATGTTCGTACATGATGCCTTAAATTCTATCAGTCTTCCAGCCCTCTAGGGGGAAGATTTCTTATTGCTTCGACGAAAATGCTTTCTTGTATGTGTGTGTACTTGAGTGAGTTTTTTGACTCCCGCAGACTATGCCTGACACACGTGACTATACCTGAACTTTAGAAGACAAGGTATATACATAGGTATTGTACGTAAGAATTAATAGCATTGATTAGGGTAATTGTGCTATCGGGGTAGTATTAATGGAATTAATGTGGTTATTGTGGGGAATTTTTTCGACTTAGTATAGCGTGCAGTTGTGACAGTTGGTTAACAAGTAGATTAGACGTATTAAGAAGTAGAATTCAACGACAAATTGGAGAAGAACTATTTTGATAAGATACGTACGTTGAAGTGTCCTGAATCACGATGGTGGCCTTCAAACTCGATGTCCAACTTGGAGTTCCCGAAGTTTAAAGTTTTAAAGCATTCTCCATCCAGTGCGCAACTTAACATTGCAAATGTTTGAATAATTAAAACAAAACAAAAAACTTTTTAATTAAAATTGTTTCCTTTCTTTTACCTAATGGTAACCACGACTAAAAATATACAAACAACAAATCTCTTCACAAACAAATCCCTCAATGTCCTTTTTTTTTCTATTCAACATTTTGACATTGAATAGACCAGAGCTGAATATACCACCATCAGTACAATGGAGACCATCTGACTAGCCGAGAACCAAGAACCACAATCATTATCCTCATCGTCAACACACAGTAAACACCCTCTGCGGTGTGGGGAGAAAACATTTCTAAATTGGCAGTCTTTATGCACAGTCACAGCGACTGTGGGCCTACTGCCATCGTGTCGTGGTCGTCGACGTCGTCGTTGTCGAGTACCATTGTCTCAAGGTGTCGGGGGATTAGATTCATGTGCACAATGATAGTGGCGCATATAAAAATATATAAAAGCGAATCCGGCTGACAGAGGAACCCTGCACATTGTGTGCTTGTGAATTCCTGTAATTATTATTTCAAATATGTTTACTCTGCTACTACTACTACTGATGTTTCTTTCTACCGTCTTTTATTTATTTTTGTTTTCGTTCTTATATTTGCTTTTTCTTTTTGTGTTTATATAGGGCACGTAATACATGGGTCTAAGGAAATATTAGGATGGTGATGAGTCGACTGTGGTGTAGATGTCATTTATGCTAAGTCTAATCTGGTTGTTGACAGTTTTCTTCTTGCTTTGATCAGCGTATTGAACTTGTAAAACAGGTAGACGATTTGTTTCTGATAAACAAAGCGAGGCATTGATCATATTATTCGAACATCTTATATCCGATAAGCCTGGAAAAAGAATGGTCCATATCCTAGAGGACAATTTTCTCAATACCTCTTGTCCAAGGCATACAATACCCACATATTAAGTTTTAAGTCCATAATGTGGGTTTTTTGCTGGCTTTTGAATAGGGGTGCACTTTACACTGCACACTATTTTTGTATTAGCACTACTACAACTTCTTCAATAAGATAGAATAACTTATTGTTCTACCTGCAGTACTGACATTTTAGAGTCTGCCTTCAGGAACGAATAAGACACTCCTGGAAATCCAGCAAGTAATCTTAATTTTTCATATTCATTCTCTAACTCATGTCCCTGCTCTTCGACCGTAAAGAGGCACAACAGCGTATGTTAAACCCATTAAATTGCGACTTGGACAGCATAATCAAATAGGGTTCATCCAATAGAGTTGACTGTCTTCTATCTCTTTAGCGAAACCAAGGGCATCAACAAATATCCATGCATAGTTCTTATATCGCTGAATCCGAAATACTTGCCATTCTCGGTATGTGCATCAATAACCATCTTCAATGGAGCGATCATTGGGCGCGATGGCGTAAGTGGTTAGTGTGTCGGATCACTACGCATGAGGTTCCAAGTTCGAATCCCAGAAAACATCAAAAAGTTTTTTCACGGTCCCACCTCCGCGAGCGTCTGACAAACATCCGAGAGTATTGTTGTCTCGAAAAAGCTTCTCAAAAAGCTTCGGCAATAAACTGTAGGTCGCTTCCATTCGTGTGGAAAATATAACGCACACAACATGAGTGGTTGCGAGAAGCTAGGCCCTGGCACTTAAAAAGAGCTGTTGTGCCAAATATATGTATATATTATAGATGGAACGATCACATATTTGAGGTCGCCCAAAATGCTGCAAAATGTCTAGGAGTCCTTAAGCAGTGCAAAAAATATTTTACCCCGTCTGATCTGGCCTCCATCCATCCGCCTAAAGCTGGAATATAACGCCCAAATCTGGTCTGGTGCACCCAAGACCGTTCTGTACATTTTAGATAGAGTACATAACCGCATGTTAAAACGTATAGGTGATAGAAACATTGTGAACTCCATAGTCTCACTTGAATATCGTAGAAAAGTCTCGTGTCTTTCCCTATTTTATCGTTTTCTTTTTCTTATAAAAACTATTCGGCGAAATAGCCAGTTGCATTCCTCCGCTTCAAAATTTCACCCGCCATGCTTCGAACACACATCAGTTCACCCTTAAGCCCAACTTCGGCCTGCCCAACTGTGCAGTGGTCTGACACACTAACCAATGCGCCACAGCTGTCACAGTCAAATATAGGGATCTATTTACTTTAATATATTAATCCTCTTGACGAATATCGGCATAATTCTAATTGGAGAAATGGAACAAGCCTCTAAGGTATACGTAAGAACGGCAAAGTTTCATTAAGATCTATCAAGTAGTTATCATTTTATTATGAGTATTGATAAGAGATATCGCACTGTCTAGACCAACCTGCAAGAGAAGTTTATGCACGACGTGTACTAAATTTCTATCAGCTTTTTAGCTCCTTCTTACCGTAGCTCGGTTTAGGGAAAAGCTCATCAACCCTGTGATGAATTTCGTTCGAATATAAATTCGTACCGTTTTCGATTTTTCGGTGTGATAGATTCCACATTTTTATATTTCAAGTGAATTCGGGGATGTGCTGACAAACGATCAGAAATGTAAAACTTAAAAAAATACGTTTTCAATTCGGTTGTGATTTTGTTGGAGGAAGTGTAATCGTAAGCTGCAAACTTTTATGTTTTACGAGGAAGAATAAACGCAAATTGTTATATAACAACATCACATTTTCTGTTCTGGTAGATTTCAGAACTTTGCTCAATGTTGTTCTATGCATTACTGTTTCCAAAATCATTTCGAACTTATCATTTTGATAGCCACCTTCCAGTCTTCGAATATAACCCGGATGGACGACGCAGTAGAGGGCCTCTTCGCCGTAGGTTCAAAGGGACCTCAGCCAACTTGGAGTGCGCAACTGGAGACAATTAGCTAAAGACAGAACGAAATGGAGAGGCTTATTGGTTGAGGCCCAGGTTCACCCCGATTTGTAGCGCCATCTAAGTAAGTTCTACAAAAAAAGAAACAAAGACAGCAGCTGGCTTTGAAATATGTAAAATTAAACTAGCACTCATTGTTGAATATAAAAGTTGCTCAATTTCACCCACAACATATTTGAATGCCTGTAAACCTCAATAAACCTGAAAGTAAATGTTTGTTTCGTCTATTAAAATTTTTTTGCAAATCCAAATGATTTAGACCAATTATAGGGGGTAAACCCCTTTAAGTAGAGACAGCACCTTACACTCGCTTGTGCGCATCATTGAAAATCGTTGAGCATTAAGGAATACACAATGGTGTATTGTCAAATCAAAGGCAATTACCGACGCACTTGCAAGTATGAAAGCAGATACTTCGTTCGGAGTGTTGATCAATCATTTGCTCACATACAGGATTATTAACACACAGCTAGGCGGAGCATCGGCCAGAAGACTTGCCTGCTGTGGAACACCCCAAGGTGAAGTCTTGTCACCTCTGCTTTGGAATCTGGTAGTAAATTAGCTACTAGTGGACCTAAACAGGTCAGGTTGTAGAGTAATGGCCTATGCTAATGACATTGCTATTGTTGCCTCTGGCAAGCAGCCAGACACTCTCAGGGAAATGATCTCTTTTGGCTCATCAGATGGGCCTCCAAATGTGGATTGGGGCTTAACCCCCATAAAACAGAACTCGTTCTCTTCACGACGAAATATAAAGTTTCCCTCATAGACCCCCTTTTTTTCATAGACCCTCCTACTATAAATGGCACCAGTCTCACCTTCGATGAAAATGCAAAATACTTGGGTCTTATTTTGGATAGAAAACTGAAGAGGCAAGCCAACATACTAGAACGCGTAAGCAAAGCTAATGTAGCTCTCTATTCCAGTAAAAAGGCTATAGGTAAGAGCTGAGGTATGAAACCTCAAATCACTCGCTGGCTGTACATGTCCGTTATCAGGCCTATACTACTCTATGGCGTGATCGTATGGTGGCGTGCTCTTGATAGGGCTGTCCACCTCACTCAACTAGCTAAGGCGCAAAGATCTCCGCATCAGTGGTGCACTGAGAACTACTCCCTCTATGGCACTGGACATTTTGTAACATTTGTTGCCCTTAGATATTTTCGATAAACAGATTGCTGCCAGTGCGGCCATCCGTCTAGAAGCTTCCTCGCAGAGGTCCATATATTACATTGGCCACTCCTCGATTCTTGATCCTCTCAACTTCATCCATGAAAATACGTACTACACCCCGCCGAAACTGAGATTTGACCGAAACTTCCGTACAAGTATCCCTGAACGGGATGAATGTGACAACCCCCTCTGTTGTTGGCAGTTCGGTTTATTTCTTTACAGATGAATCTAAGACCGAAGGTGGAGTGGGTTATGGTGTTTTCTCCGAAAAGCTCAATCTGAGCATCTCTATCCGCCTTCCAGATCATTGTAGCGTTTTTCAGGCGGAAATCATGGCGATTAAGGAAGCTCTGTTCTGGCTAAAATGTATTGTGCTGTCTGTCACGGATATTACAATAGCATTTTCATTGACAGTCAAGTGGCAATCAAGTCCCTGGAATCGTGCTCCTTCACTTCAAAGGCCTCCTTAAATTGCCGTTTGTCCCTCACGGAGATGATAGAGCAGTTCAACATTCATCTATGCTGGGCACCAGGGCATATGGACATTCCGGGAAACTGCAGGGCAGACGAGCTCGCCAAGCAGGGTACAATTCTAAGGATTCTACCTGATAGGCAAAGCCTAGACATGCCCCTCACTACATGTAAGCATCTATTAAAGGTGAACGTTATTAGCAAGACTAACCATAGATGGGAAAACGGCTCAACGTGTCATATTTCAAGCCAGGTCTGGCCTAAGCTGGACCAGAAACGTATCCCCGAGTTGGTTCAGCTAAAGCTATCACAGATCGGCTGCGTTATCGGTGTCCTCACTGAACACTGTCTTATAGGCCATCATGCTAAAAGACTTGGCCTCTTCTCTAACGACGTCTGCAGGAGCTGTTTTCATTCCTTCACCTCCTATGCACATGTGCAGCTCTATCGCGTAAAAGAATGCTCCATCTAGGCGCTCCCTTCTTTGATGACCTCGGCGATTTGGTGTCCTTACACGTCATGAGCATCCATCGCTTTATCAAAAATTCCAGTTGGTGTAATTAATCCCTGAGTGGTCTAATGGTAGATCCCTGGCATCACAATCGACCTTTACTGGTCTAAGTGTGTCTAAACTCTTGTACAGTGTAACCTAAACTAGCGGATAAACCCATTACGAAATACTTGTTCGTAGTATTTTGGAAAATTAAATTCTCCGTTGGACAACTCTTAACCGACAACAGCTGTTTTCGAAATCACATTTTTAGGGTTTTTGTTGTCCGTTCGAATTCAGCAATTGGATCCTTTTCAATTCCGTTCGTTTTTGAATTCAGTCTACGATTTTAATTTCGTACGAAATTTATCATAAGGGTGTTGGAGAAGATCTGCGGTGGTCACGGTGGTAGCAAATCGAAATTCTCTAAAAGTCATCCTTTTCCTATTAAATTAAGAAAAGATTTTCATTGTCTTCTTCGTTCCCTAAATTTTCCAACACACTTTTGTGGGCCTCGCCTCAGAAATTTTTAAAACTAAAATAAATTAGGTTACACTTCCCCAAGGGACAATAAATTTTAACTATTCCTTATCCCAGATACCAACGAGAAGTCTCGTCCTAGTTAACCATTTCAGGAGTGTCCCTTCTGCAGAAAAAAAAAAAAACTTTTTTAAACGTACATACACAGTAAACCGCAAAAGTTTACTCTGAAGCAAAGTCCGGACGTAACCCACTTACATTGCCATTGCCATCCCTTTCACCATCCACATTCGTGCTGTCTCGGCCCCGACAACGATGACGACAACGACTACTGCCAACTGGCGTCAGATCGTCTCCATACGATATAAACCCTACTCATTCCCTATTCGTACTTAACTTTCCTGTGTCTCGCAATTTCACTGAAAACGAACCATAAACATGCAGAAGGAAGAAGGAGAAATTCCGCAGTTCCTTTCAGCTGCTTTTTCTGCAGCAGAGTTTTGTTCGAATACCGATTCACACAATTGGGGTCACTGAATCGCGAATATAATTCTCCATAAAAAAAAAATTCCACTTCGCTGCTTGGAGTGTATATTTAGCAAAACGGGAATAATTTTAACCCCTATGACTGGGGCCCGACCTACCCTAGACTACGTGAAGAGGATAAATTGTAGTCATCAAGGAAGTAAAGACTGTGGATTGCTAGTGTGTCCGTGATTGTAGTGTACACGCGGTTGTTGTTAATAATGCTTCTTCGCATGCAAACTCTCCTACAGGTTATGGATATTTTTATTCTATCTTGAATGCGGGGGTGGAATGTATGTTAAAAGAAAACCAGCCCCAGCTGCTGTATATGAAACATTGGAATTGAAATTCTAAGCACAACACTCTGACTGATTGACGTTTGTCCGTTCGCCTAACAAAATTCCGTAATTGCTTAGTTCACGTCTATCTAGTACATACTGTTGTAACCCAGCTGAGCATGACTCGAATCGTTGAATTTTAAAAGGACCACCGGACGGATGGACTACGATGGGTAGCACTACTCCTCGTATCATTTCAATCACTCTTTGTGTATATCTTTCGCATTATATGTACATGCATATGTGCTTGTGGTTGTGGTATTCATTATTTGCTGCTCATTGCGCTCTGGTGTGGTAATCAGCTTGATGATAATTGCATCTGCCTTAATCGCCGGCACGAAGAGGTGACGGGAAAGATACTTATTAGTCGATAATGTATGTATTGTACATCATAGTACAGTGATGATGAAGAGGTCTCATCACTTTGTATTACGAGCCGCATAAGTTATTGCAATTAATTTTCATGTGGCTGCAGCTTCCGTGTGCAGCGAATTGAAGATTTGTTCATGGTTACCTACCCTCGTATACTCAATGTGAAGGAGATTAATTTTTTTTTTAGAGAAATGCTTTCAAATACGTAAAGTTCACGCAATCCGACTTCAAATTACTCGGTAGTGTTCTACAACAAAAAAAAAAAAAAAAACCAACACTAAACGTTGTAGACTTTTAGACTTTTTCAGAATTTTCTCTCACGTGGTGCATCTACAATTGAGTATTCAAGGAGATAATTTTCTGGGACCAAAAGATCAAGTTAATATTTTGTAGGCAAGTAACCACTATCTAAAAAGGATGCCAGCTACATACATATGTTAGTGCAATGTTATACTAGCTCAAAATATCTGGGTTTGCTGCACGATTGACTGAGTGATTTTGTAGATAATCTTCGAAAGATACTAGTAGCCCGGTCTGCTAGCATGGACGAATCACGAACCTGAATAATCGATGTCAGGAATCCGCCTACGTACTAATCCACATTCTGCACACTTGCACCATGACTGTGATCACTGCTAGTTATCACTCTGTTTTTATCACTGAGCAGGGAACAGTTGTAATTGCTCTGTTGTGTAACTGCTCGGCTGCTGACTGTGATTTACTGCTTCGCACACTGCGGTCGACTCCACATACTACACACACTGTTCGCTCATTGCTTTTCAATAACATCTACCAGGCATATACTACGAGTATGTATGTACCAAATCGTTGTTTATATGCATTAAATTGAAGGTTATAGATTCCAGTGATTTGATCGCAGCTTAACTGTCAGTAAAAATGGTGATATCCCAATTAAATATCTTATCTTAATCTCCACCTGAAGAACGCTGCAGTAATTAGGAAGGCGGAACGAGATACTGATGTTTAGATCGTTGGAAAGGATACCCCCACCTACTGCCGATTGTGTTTTGGATCCATTTGTGTAGAAGCATGTGGATCCCTCTTGCAATGCCAGATCGGGGGTGGCAATTGTGTAGTGATAACGTCGTCAATTGCCACGCTAATGGTTCATGGTTCAAATCCTGACGTCAGCAAGCATTTATTTCTCATGAAATATATGAAGTCAGTCCGATTAATTGCGAAAGCTTGTGCAAACAGTACTGCGAAGGCATAACACTGGCAGTAGCTTGGTCATATGACTGGAAAAATTATTCGCTCTGTTGGGTGATTGATTTGCCTATGACGTCGGTAAACGCGAAAAAAAAATACTCTGAATCAGACACAAAGGCAAACAATAACGAAAATCTCCCCAGTTATCTGGACGCCATCCCCGGAGTTTCTCTGAAGCATAGACAACAGCTTCAAACCAATACACCCAATCTTTCTCTCTCTCTATCTATCCTTTCCAACGCCCGCACTGTGTAAAAACATGTTAAGGGTATTCATAACCCCTTGAGTGCGCGCAAAATATATAAAAAAAAATTATCCTCCCAATCTGCAGGAGATTCGGGTTTCAAAGTTCTTGTGGAACACAAGTTGTGGAAGTATGTAGTGGGTGTCCTGGGAAAGGTATGCGAAATCGTTAAAAATAGAGAAGTGTCCGGTACTTAGACTAGACCACTGAGATAATGCCTTCATGTGAGCGGCTGCAGAAGCTGCCACTTATTTGCTATAAATATTCAATGATGGTGAGTGAAACAGAATATCTAGAGCCATTGTTGGGGTGGTTCTTAGTGCTCCGCTGATGCATAGGCAAGCCGGCCTTTGCACACGGCCAGGATAGTTTAGTTGAACAGCTTTCTCCAAGGCTGTCTACCAGACGATCACGCTATGCGTTAATATGGGCCTGATGATGGACACATCGAGTCAGTATGTAATTCGTGGCTCTATTTCCCATTTATTTCCTATTGCTTTCTTAAGCAGTATATAGCTGTGGTGGCTTTTTTAACACGATCTAGGATATTGAGTTTCTTGTCAAGAATGAGACCCAATTATTTAGCTTTGTCTATGAATGTCAGACTAGTGCCACATATTTGCTTGTAAATATGACCAATTCTGTTGTTTGTGGTTGACACAAGATCACATTCTATAATCCATTTACAGAGCTTAGATATAGTTTACATGCAACGCAATCATATCCTTCGATCTTGCCCTACCGTTAGTCTTAAATGCGATCGCTGCCTTTCTCAAGAAGCAACATTTTTACATATGTTTAGGTGTGAAATTAAAAAAAAATGAAGTGGAACATGGTTGGATGTAAGAATAGATTGATAGTTCAAGGGACCAGTATTGGAGTCCGACTGCTCCAGTGGAGTTTTTCCTGCTCCGACAAAAAAATCTTATATACAAGACCAAGAGTTTGAGAATCTTGAAAATTCGTCAAATGCGATTTGAAACATTGACTGATGGAACTTGCTTCTGAAACTCGAGTATGCGTAAACTTGAATATGTCTGCACAAGGATTTTCTTCTGGAATACATGAATCCATTCTGGATAGGATGTCTTGCATCCACAATCTTTTCACCAACTCGCTGCTTATTTTTATGTCGTAAGATGAAATGTTCACATGCCTGTAGCGTTAGATGAAGAAGGAGCCCGACAAATGTCACTCGTTGATTCGTAGGAACATGTTTTGTGAAGTTTTGGGTTGATGATAGACTCAGTATTTCTCTTCTGATCACTAAGATGAGAAGGTTTGACCTTTTACAGAAGCGTGACATAATTTATTTTGTCTTTGCCAGACACCCATGTAGCTTGTAACCTACTTCTGCTTCCTATACCGGCGAGGTTATAATCTGAACTCAAGGGATCATAACCCACCCACTTTATTTCATTTTTACTGATCCGCCTATGGTATTCGCCTTTTTGACTCTTTCGTTAACTTATTACCTATCCCCCTTAATTACCATCATACACCTACATAATGTTCCAATCAAATTCAAGTCATTATTACCGAAAGCTGAAGTTATTTCAAAAACAGGAATACCAAGCTATCCGACCGAATACGTCTAGGATCGTTTTCTTGGAATACCTCGTGCATCACATGGTTTTTTTACGTCTGCAAAATAAAAGCAAATTTGAAAGACTTGTATGTATCTCCATCATAAACTGGGAAGGTGAGATGCTTAACCGTTAAACATCAACTAAGGCATCCACCCCAGGTACATGAGTGAAATAACCACTAAAGAAGCACCTCAGGCAAGAGTACATTTTTCCCTTACTTTAGATGCCTGTCTTCGTCGATGAAATCTTGAAGAGTTGTGCGAAAAAGAAATAAAAAAATCAAATTTCAGGAAAAATCATGCCAACTAGCAGCAACCTAGTGACTTGCACTCAGTGTCGGTTGGTGAAAGCCAAGGGTCTTGAGAGTAAATTCCTATGGAAACTCGACAGAACGCAATCTTTTTTTCGATTCACGCGAAATATCTTAAACAAATTCAAATTCTCTTGAAAATCAATTGAAAGGATTCATAACCGCAAGTTCTTCTGGTATACGAGTAGTCGTATCCAGTTTGATAAAAAGTCTTACTCTCAGAGAAGAAAGTAACCAAATGTGTTACTGAACGAATACCACAAAACGATTTTTGTCTTTTGTATGTCAAGTAAAATTAACAAGTGACGCCAATTCGATCACATCCACTTTATTGGTTTTCTGATTTTGGTTTTATTTTTTATTTTTTTCACATGTGCGAATGTTTCAAATTATCCAACAGTTCACAGAGAGCAACCTACCATATGCAGCACAACCCTCCCTGAAACCAATCCCAAGTTAGATGCTATGTGCATGCCATGTGAAGACAATAAAATCCACGAGGGTTTCATGGCATTTCTAAGGCATGAATGCATAAATTTCCAACTCGAACAATGTCGGCATAAATACCCATGTACTACAGAGCAGACTGTTACACAAAAGACGGGGAAAATATTTGAAAATAAAAGAAAAGATACAACGACATCATCATGTCGTCTCCGGCTTCGATACATCTGACATACGAAATGGGGTTGCAATTGCAATTCATGTATAGGGATTTGTTTTCTTCTACCCTTCTCAAACGAAATAATACTCTTAGGGTTGAACAAGCAGACACATTGCATAAAAAACCTGCACATCCTGTTCTCGCTTTGCAACCAGACACAATCTAAATGCATTCATAATTGCATCGCAATTACGAATCTGAAAAATAAATTTCAAATTTTCATACGAGTACAGCTGTTTATCGGACTGTCTGTCTTTCACCAGCCATGATTAGGTAGCGCACTCGGTTCGAGTTTATTTTCGCTTTAAGAGTAGTCGAAAAGTGCAATTAACGAAGCAAGAAGTGCCGCTTTCTTTGGGTGGCGACTGGCGAAGTACCTGCTTATCCAACATCGCCACGACACGATAAGTAGAGTTCTTGGCGCTAAAAATAAAGCATACATATGTCTGTGCTTATTCTTCGAGTGACATGACGTGCTATGCATTCTCATGATGCAAGGTAGTACGTTGGTGGCCCAGAACTGCCAGTTCTTTTGGGCTAAATTTAGTACTGATGTTTATTTGGTGATTCGTCGATGGTGTTTGCATAGCAAATGAGCATCAGGTGATGCTGTTAGACATGCTAATGCATGCGCCTAATTTCGCTATGTAAACATGGTTATAAAGCTTAAAGAACTCTTTCGGACTGTTGTTCGACTTGCCAAGTCATAACTATAATCGAACACCTTAAGCTAATTTTACGACACACAAAAGTGGAAACAGAGAGCAATAAACTTTATTCATTTATTGGCAAAATTTCTACAGCACAACAAAGAAATGGTTCATAAACCGTAAAATAGGAAAAAATAATATTTGCATTCCAACCATAAAATTTATTCTAATACGGAACAGTCATAGGAATGTTCGTCTTCTTAAAACTGGTCTGGCGAAAAATCACCATTTCCAATTAACATATTTTGCGGTTATAGTGAAGCCACATCAAACACAGTACACTTCCTTCATCTGTCGTGTCTATTTCTGGAGAGTTTCCAGAATCATTGTGAAAATAAATTAAAATACCAATTAGCCAGACACCGTTGTGCGGTCATTAAACATTTATTTTGTCATAAGCACCACCCTGCGCATTGGTATTCGGCATTTTGACCTCTCATGTGTGAATCAGATTGTTTATTCGTATTTTTATGTTTTCGTTTAAATGAAAAACCTAATCTTGATTTCATCTAGTCGAAAGTCTTTGCCCGTTGAAATGTTAAGCCTACACGTCTCGTACAAGAAGCAAATTAAAAATGTTGAATAGTTCTTGCTCGCATTTAAAATGCATCTCTTAGCTACTCATCTATGCAAAGCATTTGCCTTCACGGAACCTTGAATTTTAAGATGAAAGGGGGTTGGTAGATAAAAAAGAATTTCTCCAACCAAGTAGTACCCTTGAGGGAGAACAACTTCTCATGAATAACAATTCAAAATAAAGTAAGATAAATAGAAAAGATACGGAAACAGTCTTAATCTCTCTTCAGCGGATTAAGATGGTACCCTATTTGATTCTTATGTGAATATTTATAAAGACATTCTTTCATTCGCTTTTTTAGGAATAGTCTGTGTAGATGAATATGTAAAATAGGCACAATTCTGTGTTCTATTTTGACAGTGCCCCAGTATAAAAAGAGACGATGGTTCATCCCTCGCATCATACACATGTCAACTGAGATAAAGAGTTATGACAAAGTATCTCAAACATAAGCGATCAAGTGAAAAACAAACTCGCTTAGCATGTGACTAATTGCGTTTTATAATCTCAATCATGACAAGCGAGCTGCTTGTTTTACATTTTTTTACTCTGCCGGATAGTGTCTTGTGAATTCGGGAAATTTAGTTTTACACGACTCTACAAACAGAATGTTTTTCGGTTGTGTAGTAACACTTGCTATATTTCGCGCTATTTGTATTCGTATGGGTTCTACTTCTACTTCACTAGCATTCATTGTTTATCACTTAATAAAAGCAAAACGTGCTATAGGTGGTGTTGGAGAAGATTTAAATGGACATGAAGACTGTGAAGTAGTCTATGAAGACTGCCATGGAAGACTGGGATACAGCACCAGGAACATTCCTGTTGAAGATATCCTAAGCATGTGCAGGTCACACGGTCTTATCGTGGTAAATACCATGTTCATCAAACAAAGTCGGCACCAACCAACCAACTACCCAGATTGGCTTCCATTTGGTAGCCAGTTTCATGAAGCCTCGGATAAAAGTGATCCTGGGAGAGGCGATCACTCCGCACCACCGTGGGGGGCATAATAGATCTACAATAGGTCGCAATGCATTTCCACCTCTACAACGTCTACAACGCCGTCTCCTGCTCAGAAAATTCATTCGCCAAAGTTCATTAACAATGCTCAGAGCCAGCTTCTTGTGGATGACGACAAAATTCTGTATAGATGGCAACAGTATTGTGAAGGGCTTTTGAATATGTAAATAATTTCCCCGGGTATACTTTCCAAAAGCCACCCCTAACTGTGGAGAAATACCCGATACTACACTCGAAAAGTAATGTGTCAAATACTCCAAAAAACGAAAAGCGGACCAGCCGAGATACCCTCAGAGTTCTGAAAAAAGATGGGAGGCATCGGGTTCAGGTGGCTCAGGATTCTCATCCCCAAACTTATAAGATGTGATCCAATACCGAATTAATGGAGGAAAAGTTACCTTCTCCCTGTGTACAAAGGGAAATATGAACGCCAAACTGTTCGATCAAGCGATGACACGCATCATGAAGATCGTTGAGCGGGTATTAGGTGGCCAAATGCAAAAAAGAATACGGCTATCTGATGATCAGTGCGGTTTGTCGCAGGTAGATCAATCATAGATGCAATTCAAAGTATAAGGATCATAATGGAGAAACACCGTGATTCCTTAAAGGCTTTCTATGTTGTATTGGTTGACTTTATAAAAGCAGTGATGTGAGTGGCGCTAAGATATCGAAGGGTTCCAGAAACCTATATACAGATGATCATAGAAATGTACAAGAAAACAAAGACAAGAGTAGTATATCCCGCTGGAGTAACCTAAGAGTTCCCAATCAAAGTCGGGTGCACCAGGGAAACGTCTTAAGTCCTTTGCTCTTTATTGTAGTCATTCATTATGTGCTTGAAGGTAAAGTAATGGACCCCAAAGTACACTAGTTATTCTTTGCTGACGATGAAGCAATCAGGAGTGAAGATACTACGTCCCTGCAACGAGCACTTGACATATGGGTGGACGTTTTGGAGGGAAATTGGTACCGCATTAGTCCAAAAAAGACCGAATACTTGTGCTGCCCGTTATCCGATCCACTAAGAACTATTCCAGACATTTATTTGAATGGGGCAGTGCTTCCCAAGTGCGAAAAGTTTAAATACCTGGGATCTATAATCAATAGCGAAGCAACATGTGATGACGACATCAATCATCGCGTAAGCGTAGGGTGGATGAAGTGGCGGGAAAGTTCCGATATCTTCTGTAACCGAAAAATGTCCCATAAGCTGATAGGAAGGCTCTACACCGCAGTTGTGCGTCCACTCACATACGGTGCACAATGCTGACAATGAACAAAATGTATAAGAGCAAATTAACGGCAGCTGAGAGAAGATGCTTCGCATGACAGTAGGAGTCACAAAGCTTGCAAGCTTGCTTGTAATTTCAGGACGGCCATGAAGATTCAACTCCCTTTTTAATGGCCAGGCGATCGCGGTTGCCAGGATCGTCCGGGATCGACAAGGATGGAACAAAGCCTCCTCAGTGCAGAACCCCAATAAGAAAGTAAAGTAGTAAGTGATGACGTTCCAACGTCTTCTTCTTTGTCCTCGACATTTGAGGTCGCCTTTTCTCGTGCCAGCTATCCTTGTTCTGGGTTGTTTGGATTTTGGTTTTTCACATTTCTTTGATGTATGTAACTATATCCTTTGTTCCAAGTTTTTGGTATTCCGCTTTGATCAGCTGTCCTTTGCAGTGTCTTTTTTAAGTCGTTTTATTATGCGGCCGTACCAGAGGAGCGATTCTCTTGGGGTTTGCCTATTACATATTAATAAAACTTTGGAACTTCCTCCAACATATTTGTTATATATTTTGTCGAGCTTAGTTACTCCGCCCATCTGAACATGCGTAATTCTGCTACATGTACAGCAGAGGTTTGCTTTGCTTTTTAGAAGTTGCTCAGCATTCAGTTTCTGTTTAGATAAAAATCAGAAGCACTTGCTGGCTTTCCTTAACCATTCAAGCAATTGCTAACTTTGATTTACACAATTTGATTAATTTTTCGTTACAATGCGTCAGATTCTTAAGTAAATATTAGCAAAAGGTAGGAAAAGTTAACATATTTTTGTAGAGAAGGCAACTTCTCTAACTTTATTTATGAGGTTTAGAGCAATTGCTTGATTTTCTTGGATTTTTTGATTTTACTGAGCAATTGTTACCAATTCAAACAATTTTTTATACAAATTGGAAATTTTAAGGACAAGCAATTGCCATACTTTATTCATCAGGCCCATTAATTAGAAAAAAATTGTTCTCCCTAGACAAAAAGAAACGTAAAACCGATTGCAAAGCCTGTACCATTATGGCCCCCCTATCGCACGCGATTCATGAGATCGTCCCTTAAATTTTCCAAGCACCTTCCTGATAACAGTATGTGTAATTTATTACATTTCAACAGTTTTTCTTAACTCAGCAATTGCCTTTTTGACAGAAATTCAAAATAAAAATTCCCCAACACATGTAGACATCTCAGAGATGTTATATTTCTATTCTTTCGAGTTGTTGCTTGTCTGTATTATGTACCAGAACTTTTCCAACATTACATTTACCTAACAACTTCTTTTATTACATTTAGTTGGAATGAAGTATGTAGTCTACAAAAAAATTGTTCAAGAAACGTTTACATGGCATGGCGTCATCTGTTCTTTGATTAATGTTTCCTTCGTGTCCTTTTATATTCGTCCGACAACGACGACATACTCAGCTAAAACTTTAAACATAGCAATTTGTCTTTTTCTCGTCTTCTTTGTCTAAAGGAAACAACACAGCAGCTGTTTGTATTAAATGTGTCAATGTATTTGAGTTAATTCAGCACCTGCCTGAGAATTAAAGAAAAGGGACACGACAATGCACCAAAAATCAAGCCACACGCAAATAAATGAAAGAAAATTCAACCGTTAAGGACTCATAACTTCTGAGAATTATTCCTCAATATATGTGTGTATGTTCTTATGAATGGTGCCTATATCCCTAACAAGGACAATGGGAGTACTGATTTTGAAGTGATTCATTGTTTATTGTGTTTGCTCAGATCAGAGGAATGCCATCAAATCCGAAACTTCATTCGATAGTGACAAGTGATGGGCCTTAGTTGCGATCAATGGGTAAACTGCTGACTACGTAATTCCATTCTTTGTCCCGAAGACTTAACTCTGTGTAGGAGTTTCTATTGAAACATGTCTTAATGAAATTTGAAACATTCAAAGGATAATAGATCCCTCCTCTATTCATAGTTCTAACGCAACTCTCAAAGAATAATTATAAAAAGGACATGTATATCCTAATTCATGTAACCACCAAGAAGTACTAGCATTCTGGCAAAGCAAATCCCTTATAGCACTCCGCCCAGACACTTGACAATATCCAGCCGTTGCAAAAGGACTTTTAAAGAGTTACATTGTCGTCTCTAGTACAAAAGGACATTCACATTACACCAAAGTCTTGGTTTGCCGTGCGCCCTTGCGTGTTTCTTTCTTTATCACATCACTGCAGTGTACCCTCTTTCCTTTCACTTATGTTCCATCTTACACAAGTCCGAATTTCTAAAGGGAAATTCCGAGAAGGAAATCCTACATCCCACAAACAAAAAAAAAACAAAGAGCAGCAGCAGTATTTCGCGCAGCATGACAAAATGCCAACAACATGAGTGGCTGCACTAGATGACTGAGACTTAAGGCTTGTGCGGTGCAGCGTTGATGAAGACAATCCTTTATCCCGTACAGAGATGAGGAGACAGTGTTTTCATTGGCATGTACCAGCAGCATTGTGCAAATCTCCGGGTAAAAGTACTCATAATGGTTCTACGGAGTACAGAGATAGCTAAACTGGAAAAAAAAGGAATGTGACAACTCAAAGCCCACGTGGGATGCAGTTGCATACGTTTTTTATGGCTTCCTTGTTGTTTTTGAAAAAGTAAAACAGTCCCACGTAGCCCTGAACTGAAGGAGCATGAATAGTTTCCATTTCTCGTTTTTCTTCTTTTTTCAAGTACAAGGACAAAAAATGTAGGAAAAGCTAGTTCTGTGTTTGTATAACTTGGTGAAGTAAATTAAATAGATTTTTATTTGAATTAAAACTGTCTCTGTTGTTACGGTAAAGAGAAACAATTAAAAGAAGGAGCTTATAAAAAAAAAAACACAGAAGGACACTATAAGGAATTAGAAACGAAATGAAAATAAACTCGCCGCAGGATGACATAGAGTTTCCTTGCCGTTGGCAGAATTTTAATTGCAAGAATATGTGTATGACAACAGCTATGTACATAAAACTGTTATAGTCCTTGGGTAAGATAAGTTTTATTAGTGTATCGTGACGTTACCTATTAGTGACTTATATGACTAAAACTAGTATTTCCTTATTGGAACCTTAAGACCAACTAAATATTCTGTGGTGATTCCTCATAGGCCAGCTTACGTGAGTGAGACTTTCTTAAAGCATACAGTGTGTGGGAGAATTGATCATTCATCGCTCCATTGGCATTTTAAATTGTTTCACCATATCATATTTGCATTTCCGTTTCGTCATCGACCAAACCTGGTTTGGGGGGGGGGGGCACAATAGACCTACCATAGGTCACAGTGCACTTCCACCTCACCAACCATACATCTACATCTATATGGCGTCACAATTCGAGTTGAAACTGGTCTTTAACCAAAAAGCCTCTTCATTTAGCTCGATGATTAGCTAATTGCCTCCAGTTGCGTACTAGACAAAAGAAGGCTATTTGCTCTAACGTCCCTCCAGGTTAGATTGGGAGAGCCTGCCGACCAGACATGTTCTAGCCATCTTAGACGTCCAATACGCAGTTTGCCTCTATCGCTGTGAAGCTCGTATAACTCGTCATTCTTCTTCTCCAAAACTCGTCAACGCAAATAGGATCGAATAACTTAAGAAGATTTTTTCTCTCTCCAAACGACCAAGGATATCTTCATCCGCCTTCAATTAATTTCACCACAGTAGAGTAGGACTAGGATGATTAGGGTCTTATATAGTCTTCTTAGTTATGTGGGACAGGACTTAACTAAGAAATTGCCTTCTCAACCCCTGCGCTGATGTCATTTTCGGAAGTAATAGTAGGCAAAGTCCCCTACTTTCTCGAGGTTGTAATTTCACACTGCGACGTTCTGTCCGCTTCGTGGATGTTGGGTTGCACTCGTTCACCGTTAAACCCAGTTTGATCGCTTCTGCTTCAGTTCTTGCAAATGCATCGTAGACCACCCGTTGAATACTTCCAATTACGGGAATAGTCCTAAGTGTAAGATGTTCGCTTGTGAGTTTGGTGAGATTCGTTCAAATTTAATGTTAAAGAAGTCGCATGTCAGCGCGTATCCTTTTTTGACATCAAACGTCGCGGTGAGGTCGTTACCAACTTCTGCTACATCCTGCACAGAGGGACGAGTTTGACAGGGATGCTAAAACTAGACATGACATTGGCATAGAGCAAATTTTTACAAATGGACGAGGAAGACAGGATGTTTTAAAGCTCCTGCCGCGAACAAGGCGAAATAGTTCATGCCTTAGCCAACTTTAACAATTCAAATTATGTTTGATTTTGATATAACGTAGAAAATTATCTGAAATTTTTTCACGAATTCATCATTTTAACTATTTGGGTGAGTTTTCGACATGAAAAGGGTCAATCTCCCAAACCAGAATGAGCAATAGCTCAAACTTTTTTACGTGTGATAATTTTTTATATTGCGATTTTTATTATATGTATTGTAGCATCCACAGAAAGTATTTTTAGCACTACATTACCAACAGAACATGGTGTGGCAACACTAATGCCATCAGTTTGTTCCGCATCAATTTGTTACACATTTCAAATTCCACAATTCACCCCTAGTGACATCTAGCATGTTCGAAAATGTTCTAGAGGTTCTTGTATTTGATATAAATACGCTAACGTGCTGGTGGTTGACACAATCGATAAAGTCTTTGGTTGAGAAGACACAGTCGATAAAGGTGAAAATAGCGATAAACAAGTGCGATTACTGTAAGAGTTAATTATTTGAAAATTGGTGTTGACAGTTTGAGTTGAGATTAATAAAGAATAAAGTGATTTGATTATTTTGCAATATAACAAAAGTGAAGTTGATAGTTATTTATCAAGTGAATAGCGAAACATCATTGAGGTCAGAAATTGCATCATTTTCCTTTTAGTTTGTGACTAATGCATATATGTATGGAAATAGGTACTGTGTAGGCACATTATGTATTTCGTCAGATTTAATTGCAGCTGTATTTCAATTTTTTTGCTTACAATACTTATCATTCATTCGTCATTATCAGCATGCTTTAATTGCAGTCATCACACCTAAATAATATCGGGCTAGAGTCCATAGAGGAATGATGTGATTTGCTTAGTTTCGAATACAAAGTCTATAGCTGACTACAGCTGGCTCTGGTTAGGCCCATTTAGACATCGAACCAGGACGGAAGCTAGTCAACTGACAAACTCGAGTTTACGCATCATCTCTGTTGCTAAGCCCGTCAGATCTTGCCTGAAAGAGCTCAGAGGTCTAGCATCTGCATCCGATCTATCGGTCAAGATAGTTGAACTCTATACCCATTGCCCATTCACCATTGTATTCTTAACATACTCCTTATGGCTTCGTTAGACAGCAGCTGAGTTAATAGTCCTTACGTTGAATCATTTGCATAATTTATGTTCTCTTCCTTTACGAACTACTAGGTTGATCTTCTTGATCTCTTGACCACATCAGTATACCGTCCAACTTCCACAGCTAAGGCAGTTTTTTTTTAATATTATCCCACATTTTGTTTCATGAGGTAGGTGCATCAGATTCCTTTAAACTAGCTGCAAATGCTTCAATTTGAATAAAAAAAAAACCTCAAATTATTGCTTGAGTTTATAGTAATCAAACAGAAGGTTTTTTTTTTTTTAATTCAAGCAAATGCTTGAAATCTTATAAATAATGTTAGCAATTGCTATTTCTACATTAGCAATTACTTAAAAATATTTTTGCTTGCTCTTTCCCATAAGTAGTAAGGGTGCTGAAGTCATAACCAGCGATTGCTTGAATATGTTAAGACAGCCAGCAATTGCTTAGTACATTTTTAAGGAATAGCTATTTCGAAAAGCAAGTTATTTTAAGTAATTGGATTTGGCTTAACAGGATTACATGCGTTGTTTGCTTGAATAAAGAAAATAGTTGCATCACCTTATCTAGAAAATTCATGAAGAAATGCAGAGACATGTTTACAATATCAGCTTGGAATGTCTTTGCAGAAGCCAAAGGAAATCCTTTTTGAGTCTAGGGTGCAATGTGTCTAACGTACTCCAATCACTTGCAAGTTCATGTAACCATAATAGACTGACGTGTTTCTTAAAACATTTTACCCTTACCTAATACGTTAGCGATTCATTCATCATATTTCGCATTGTCCACCTTTTGTGCGCATTTCACGTGCATATTTCCATTCGCACCACCTTCCTTTCAAAATAAGTCTCTTAACACCAACGCATGTCCTTTTATTGAAGCAGCTGCTGTCACACCCAACACTTCCGCCTCCGTCATTCCTCATTCCTTTCTTTCGTTTCTTCTATTCTAGCTCATACAGTCACCCTCCCAATCAACGGGGCATTCTCTTAATTAATTAAAATTCTTCTCACCTGAGCTAAATGAATTGCAGTGAGTGAAATAAATGATAGCAGAAGTCACGACAACGACGACACACATTTCACGCATTTCCTAACAATTTCCTTATTTGGCTAGACACCATCTATCTACTGGTTTCGTTCCATTCATGCATTCGTTCACCCTCCACAACATCATCGTCACAGACGATTACAAACTAACGATCATTTTATATTTGTCCAGGGGAGTTTCTGGAGTTTGACAATTATAATTTCTATGTGTCGTCATGATATTTTAAGCTAATTGCACTTTTTTTTCAATTCTAGGGTGCTGGCAAGGAAATCCGAGAGGCTATAGCTGACCCATCGCCACAGTGCCAAGAGAAAGCATGGAACGCTGTCCTGCCGCTGGTAATTAAACTGAAACGCTGCTATGAACATTCACTGGAGCTGGAAAAGATTGTACCGAAACTTTTGGGTCAATTGGTTGGCGGTAAACTGAATCCTACTCAGCATCTAGAGACGCAACAGGCACTGGTCAAACAGTTGGCAGAGATTTTGGAATTCGTACTGAAATTCGATGAGTACAAGGTAAGTGGGGGCTGGTGATGAACTTGAATGCATTCATGCATCGTTACACGCAATATGAAGGTACTCCCGATACGAGTAGGTGTTCTGTGATTGCACTTGAGCGGAGCAACAGTGTTATAATTCTCTATAGAAATTATGCGGAGCAATCAGTGTGTTAAAAAAGTTGGAACGGGTATAGGGAACACGAATAGTAAGTACCCGTGCAGAGGCGTATTGAGCGTATGCGGAACGCATCATCATGATCTTATACCCGCTTGTGGGTAATAACCATTCATCAAATCGTGCGTAAAGATTGCTGTTCCGTAAACAGGTTTTCTATCACCGGAATGGTATAGTGGTGGTGGTTTAACGCTTTGCCAAGGAAATATCGGCTTTGGCGTGGACGGTTGAAATTGAATATGACTTCCTACTCAAGTCGGGAGATATGTTGGGTAATCCTCCACACTGTGTGGGATATATTTACGAGATTAGGGCTTGGGATTTTTATGGGGAGTAAAAGGTAATTTATGAAAGTTTAGCTTGAGTTGTGTCTTCATCGTTTTTCATCAGACTTTGAGTTGGATCGAATCTTTATCTTTGTATGAAAGTTGGTGCTTGACCATAGATCAAGAACAGGTTGAGTTCAAGAAATGGTTATGTGGACCGGTCGAGAATGAGATGTGTGTGCTGTGCTTTTCGTGCGAGAGTTTAAATCAATCCCGTAGATTTAGGTTCAGAGAACTTCGCCTTTGGACCTTGTCTAACAAGTTTTATCAGAAGAGTGAGTATGGAGAATTTCCCGCTATATCTTGGAACCAAAACAAAGTAGCAGAATTATTTTCCAATCGAATTAGAGCTCGTCCAACGTTCTAGGATTACCTTAGATCTAATATAAAGATTGAGCAAGACATGAAGCTCTGCTTGGGTGTCACCAAGTACGCAAACACTCAGTCCATTCAATTTGTTTTACACTATCACATAAGCCTCTGCTTGGAAGACACACTCAGGATACCAAAGTGAGCCGAACTAAAAGTTTTGGGGTCATCTGTATCAATTTTCGGCTACCTGTGTCACAGTCTGACAAAAACTACACAGTATCTTATCACTGAAACCACTGCGCTCGAGTGCGTGTTGTACCAACAATCACTTCTTTTTAAAAGGAATACAGGCCTTGAGATATCAAAGTATAGTTTCAGCGTTACATCTAGAGCAGGTATGTTGGAGATGGGCCGTAGCTATCCGAGAGCGCCTGTTTTTTAACAGTCATGTTTTACGTGAAAATTATTTCACCACGAGGCATATGCTTAAGATGGTCTTACAATCGGCCACATAACTCTTACTATCCCAATTTTTTTTTTAAAGAAGAGATGCTTCAGCTTTGTTTTAGGTCAAAGAAGTTTCATACACAAGGTATATAATTTATGAATAAATTATACTATTATTTCTTTAGATAATTATTGCAACCTAAAGGGTGGACCTGAGCTGGAAAACAAAAATTTTAAAAAGATTTAGAACTAACAATATTCGTGGACATCAAGCGCCAAAAGACCCACTTGCACCACGTGCTTGATGTGAAGGACCAGAGTTCTTCTTGAAGTCGACATTATTTAAAATTGCTCGCAAAAGGAATTCCTGACATCAATAACTGGCACTACAAGATGGTCCTTCAGCAGCTTGCCACAGATCCTTGAGGACTTCTTTTTTTAACACCATCGTGTTTCTTCATTGTTCTAGTTTTACACAGGAATCAAATTGTGGTGGGAGCCTCAGTGGTTAGTGCATCGTCTTACGAATCACAGAAAAGCCACACCCATCGCAAACGTTCAATAAAGTAGGTAGGTAGTTAGGTAATAGTGACGGATCTGTTAAAAAAGCGCAATAAGCAGTAGGTGTCGTTTTGATACCACATCTCATGTAACCCTGTTGAAGTGTGTTGGTAAAAAGTTGCTAAGAAAGTAATTCTGTAATATTTTTTTCCTGAGGCCTCTTCAAGTGAGTTGAATAAGGGTTTGCCTAATGGTCGTTATCTGGCCCTAGCTAGTGCCACACAAGGGCATATTTAGTAAATAGGGATCTCTACTTCGGTTGCGACCTTGCAACTACGGCAGTGTGTGTTATGTGGGATACCTAGTATGGCTGCATGGTCTCCTATTGGCCAGTGTCCCATGGTGATCGCTGTTATTCTGGCGATGTCTACGATATTTTGATTTCTGTCCTTGATAGCTGCATACAGTTAATCCTACTGGCGTTAGTCATTTGTCTTTTGAAAGTCTTTATTGCCACCCATACTCGTTTTATTACCATCAATACTGTTTCGAAAACAAACGCAATGCTCCACTTAATAGATTCAATCACAGTTCCCAATGTCTCTCAGCAGTGAAACTTCCAAGCAGTGGTCCACACAGTCGATCAAATTTATTATAATTGTTTTCTAAAAAATCACGTACAATTAATTTGACTTCCCCAAAATGGACAACCTTTTCACTATCACTTAAGACCAAAAGCCGCAGTCCGTAGCGTACCTGACCAGAGTCCAAATGATCTTATTCTAAAACCTAAATGACCTACAAAGAAACACTTACAAAATCAGAATAGAAAAAGCAAGTAAATCCATCTAGATCTAGATTGAGTGGTAGAGGTCATGGTAATGACCGAAGTATAATGTCCAATATTAATTGCTTGCATATTATTCATCGTTTGTGGTTTAAAATTTACGACTGTTATAAAAAGCGAAGTCAAACAGCAAACAACAGAAAGACGTAGTGCAATTTGGGAGGTGTGTAGATACTTTTTGGACGGTTTATGGTATAAAAGCGAAAGACTGTTTAAAGTATAAATCAGTTTCTAATTAGAACTGAGTTTGGTAATTTCTCAAACCATGTTGCGGCTTGTAAGTAATCGATTTCGTAAGAAATGGAAAGAAAGACTATATTGTATTATTTTAGTGGATTATCTTGTTGTGGATAACGTCCGCATGCAGTCATTCACCATATTTTCAATCACCAATTGTCGTTGAAGACATTCCAGAGAACCCGTCGCAGCAGCCGTTCAACCTTTTTCAAGGACAATCATTACCGCAAACACAACAAGAAATTCAAGGATACGACAGACTATTCCGAAACCGAGACTATTCTGGACCCAGATATTTTTCAAATGGAAATATTTTCGAAGTGCCACAGATTAGACCACGTAGTCGCCTTAACACAGTGCCAGTTTCCAGTCAGTTTTATTCCCAGCTCCCAATAGGCAGAAATCGGGTTGTACCCTTAGATTCCGCGGCGGTGGACTATGATTATGATGAGTATAGATATGATCCAACGCAACCTGTAGTATACCAACATTAGTGTTTGAAATAAAATTTGAATTACAGTAAAGTTGTTCGCAGATTGCGTTCAAAATTTGTATGTGAAGTTATTCTTTTGAATCCGATGTTGGGGTTTCTCGATCTGATTAAAAGGTTTTACCAGATTAATAATTGTTAAACTAGATGTTAAGAATGCGTTCAAATATTAGGGGGGTTCCAAAATACAGGCAAGAAAAGAAAAGGTTTTTAATCAAAAATTGTAAATGTTTTATTGATTCATAACTGTATGGCATGGGGTACCGTCTTGTTGAAACCACATGTCGTCCACATCTATATCTTACAATTTAGGCACAAAAACCTGGATTATCATGTCGCAATAGTGAGCACCATTAACTTTTATTGTCTGACCAGCCGCATTTTCAGAGAAGAATGATCCGATGATGTCTTACCCGAAAGTTTGCATCAAAAAGTGACGCGTTGTGGATGCATTTATCTATCAACAATCACTCGTGGATTTTCTGAACGCCAAATTCGACAACTTCGACGATTAAAAAAGCCATCAAGATGAAAATGAGCCTCATCGCTGAAGATAATTTTGTTTGAAAAATCTCTTGTTGTTGTTCCATAATCCATTAAACGAATTCTCTTCGCTGTGCGTGGTGGGCGCCGCGGCGTAAGTGGTTAATGTGTCGGATCACTGCGCGTGAGGTTCCAAGTTCGAATCTCAGAAAACACCAAAAAGTTTTTCCACGGTCCCAATACTCCGAGAGTATTGTTGTCACGAAAAAGCATCTCAAATCGCCGTGCGCATACGGCACTAAACTGTACGTCCCTTCCATTCGTGTGAAAAATATATCGCACATGTATGTATGTATGCATGAGGATGTAATTTTTTCGTGAGAAAACGCTGTAGAAAGCTTCTCGAAATGTCCAATTCTCGACCACGGTGCCAAATTGATGTTCCTGGACTCTCAAGAACACTCACGAACTGCTTCGATGTTTTATGTTAAACGACTTGTCGAAGGACGACCAGAGTGTCTAAGATCATTATTTTTAAAATATTGCTCCACAATGAAAACGCGTTGTTCTTTCGTGTATCAAACTGTCTACTGTCACGCTGTCTTTTTTTTTTGTTCGCAACACTTTGCCGCACAAATCTTGCTTGAATTTTGGGCACCCTTTACAAACACTATTGTACTGCTTTAAAGGGTTTTTTACAGCACCGATAACAGATCGCAGGCTGGAATGTTTCGCCAGCGAATGTGCTGGATACGCTCTTGTATAACAAAATGCACAATGTCTTGAAGCTACGCTGACGTCCCAGCCATTAGAGATATTGCTACATGACCTGTCCAAATCTTGTCAGACTCTACCTGACTGGTCAAAGATACGAACCTCTCATACAAAGAACACTTGCTAGCCGCTCGGTTGAACGCCTAAGAAGGAGCGGAAATCTACTGCTAATAAGGCAGTCTAGTCATTAGTTTTGTACACTGCATCAGTAAAGTAAAAGTTTATGCCAGAAAGAGCATTTCAACCAACTATGTATGCCGAGATTGGGTGTGGTATACCTTGGTACAATATTCGTCTGAATGCCATCTGTGTATATCTTGGCGGACAAGACGTCATGGCAGGAGAATATTTCTACAATGAAGCCAAGCTAGCACTCGATAATTATAGAGAAATTAAAATAATTGTAAATGCGTGAAGTTAGAAATATGATAGAGTGTGTAAGAAATACATAACCTCTTACGAGAAGGACCCATAGGTTAGGTTAGGTTGAGTAGGGCTATGAGGTTATCATATAACACTGGACACCGTAGTAGGCCCATCGCGATCCCTAGGGGAAAACCTAAACCAATTCTCGCTTGCACTTAATTTCCCTACAGAGTCATTTTTTTGATTCAGAGACACAACATCTTCCAAGTTATTAAAAAAGTATCTTCCAAGGTATTGTAGTCTGTTCCGGGCAATGCCTTGGCATTCACAGAGTAAATGTGTTATATCCTCCGCGACGTACCTGCATACATCCGTATTCGATAATCCTAATCTCAAAGCGTGCCTCCTCAGAAGGCAATGACCGGAGGATATCCCTATCGCCGTTCTTAACCGTGATCTGCCAGGTTTAAAAGGAGCCATAGGCTGATGAAAACGTAAATACGCGGAGAAATCCTCGAGTATTTCCTTGAGAACGTACCCCAGTTGCAGCGAAGTGCTGACCACCGCTGACTTTGCACACATACAAACACATGTACATATGCAATCAACACAGGATCCGATAAAAAACATAAAGAAACTTAATCGAATAGAAAGCACGAGGGCAGCAATGAGTACTGAATTCCACCCCACGATGAAATATCTATTGGTGCTGTTACAGGAGAAGGGAGTGACATAAAGATCCCAGTAACGATAGAGTATCTTTCAAACAGTTTCACCTTCCAATTCCAGAAAAAGAACTATGCTTCCAAGCAAAAGTATCTCCATCGACGAATAAAACATTTGCATACTGCCACGTCGATTGCTATCCAAGTATCTTGTATTATTAGAGCGCCCTTATTGAGGTGATGTAGAACAACTGAGGTTATCGTCATAATTTTGATAGTGAGAATTTATTTTTCTTTCACGAAAATTTTACCTATTCATTAGCTCCCGGTATAGATGAGGATTCTCTTCTAAAAAAAACGTCACTTACGTAGCAGTTACCCTGCACAACATGGCGCAATGAACTGTGGGACGACAACATCATGGCAGCTCACAGACTTCTTCCCAAAGTGTGGGTTTAGTAATATTGAACCAAGAGATTAGGCTCTGAATTGAAGTTATTCACAGTAGTGTCATTAAGGCGACTGTGTTATCTCTTCTCCTTTTTTGAACAGAACCAGAGACAACACTTCACTTCTTAAAAAAAAAAAAGCGATCCCACGTCTCAAAAATTACCAAGGCATATCCCTGTTGTCGCATGCAAGATTCTATTCAACTTACTGTGCGAACGTCTTAAACCCTTCCGCAAAATAATAATCGGCAAGTACCAGTGTGCTTCCGGCCCTGGAGATCGACGATAGACCAAATTTTCACACTAAGGCAAATCCTGGAAAAGACCAACGAATTTCAAGTCGAAACTTACCACCTGTTTATCGGCTTTAAGGCCACATATGATAGTTTTCATCGTCTTGAGCTCTACAATGCGATGGCCGAATTCGGGATCCCGTCAAAATTGATCCAGCTGTGTCCCGTAACGCTGGACAGTGCACTGCACAATTTGGAAATAACTCTTTAGAACTTGCACCAAATTTCGGCAAGGAGACGCGCTGTCATGTGATTTCTTCAATCTCGTGCTGGAATCTGCTCCAGTGTGGAGAGCGGGCGTTAACACGGAAGGCACTATATTCCATAAGTACCTCCAGTTGCTAAGATTCTCATATGATATTGACATCATTGGGAGGTCTCAGCGTGCTGTTACAGAGGCATTTACGGCAATTGAAGATCAGGCGAGATGAGTTGGTCTTGAAGTAAATGAAGAAGAAACGAAGTATACGAGTACGTATGTTATCAACAAACAAAAATCTATCTGTCCGAAACGTAGGACAGAATATCGCTGTTGATGACCTTAACTTTGAGGTGGTAAAGGAGTTCACCTACCTTGGACTAAATATTAATCCCACAAACGGCACCTTCCTGGAATTCGACGAAGAATAGCCTTATGAAACCGCTGCTCCTTCGATTTAGCAAAAAGCGCTTAAAACTCCTAACTCGACAGACTAGATTAATGCTCTACAGAACGCTAATCATGCTAATATTGAACTCTTTCGGGAGAAAAATACTTCGTCGGATATAAGGTCCCGTGTGCGAGGAGGGCGAATGGAGGAGGACCGCGAACTCTATGAGCCGTACCAAGGTGTGGATGTAGTCAAAAAAGCTAAGATACTTCGACTACTTTGGCTCGGCCACATCGAGCGAATGGACAACAATACTCCAGCCAAAAGAATCTTCGAATCACCGCCCCCTGGTAAATGATAAATTGTGTATTGAAATGTACGGGAATTAACTGAAGAGGTGACCTGTTCTACGAACTGCTCTATGCTATAAATTTTGCGTTCAATAAAACAATAATTATTGAGGTAGTCTCGACAGATGCTGACAATAACGCGCCTCTAGTTTCATGTAACGAATTGCGCAACATTTTCTGGAAGAAACTGCACGAAAAGACGTCTATTTGTAGCCTTCCATACTTTGAAGCTTGCTTACAAAGCGCTGTCACAGTTGCACTATTACGGAAAATCTTTTTAAATATTCTATTGTATTCTTCATGTACAAAAATCGTAAATCATGTCATTTACAGGAAATCTACCTATGGAAAAATAAATCATACGAGTACATGTTACGCCAGCAAAATACTTCTGATATCATAACAAGTTCTCAAAGCCCCACAACGCCCATTGCCAATAATAAACGACATATTTTTTGTCATAGATCTCAATGATTTTCCTATTTTCATTATTAAATGAAAAATATCCTGCCGCAGGTAAGGTTCACCCCAACTACCCACATCCAAGGTGTGTTTATCGATTTTTCCCCTCCACTCAATTTGTCGTACTTTTCTCTAAAGTCTACACATTCGAGATTTATTTTTTGACAAATTTGCAAAATTCACGAAACTCGCCCCCCATATATACTACGTCGTCCTTAACATCAAAACATGTGTCATATCCCCCCAAACTATATATGTATGCAAATTCTGACCTTTATACGGAAAAAGAAACAAAACCACGTCCGATAACAAGAGCGCCCTCACCCAGTTATTAGTTCTCGATAAACTAAATGAAAACCACATGAACAACAAAAAATAAAATATGTTTTCAAGTTTTTTTTTGTTTGTGCTGCCTGATATGTTACTACACAGCAACAATAGGGGCTGTTTATCAGCCACCATGATAATGACAGAGCCACTATAGTGAATAGCCGCCCACTTTTTTGTAGCCCTTTTATCTTTATCAAAAACGTCGGGCGTGATCACGAAGTCGATATGAGGAATAGCATACGCGTTACTGTATCATCCTTTTGGCGATAGACTTTGTATCCTTGTACTGATTAGTGTGTTAGGTAGGGTTGCGGCAAACTTATAGTTGCGAATGGGAAATTTTTTTATCTGATTATGTTGAAGTTGGGCGAGCAAGGGGATAGAAATTGGTTGTTTGAATTAATGGAGTTATGAGGAAATCATTTCTAAAAATATGAAAACTCAAAGGGATTATTGAACACGGTGATGTAATTTTTTAATTAGGAAAATGAGTCTCTAATGAAAAGTGAAACGCATGGCTGGGAGAGGTCTAATAACATATTCAATCCATTGAATAATAATCAGATCCGTCCATCTTTGGGTGGAAACCACTTTTCAGATCATGGTTTAAGACGCCTTTAACGGGTAGACATGGACTACGCATTCAGAAGCACATTCTAGTTAATACGTACGAGACAGGACCAGGCTTAGAGCATAGTGCCTTAGATGCCCCGCTGGAGTAACCGAAGAGTTCCCAATCAATGTCAGGGTGCACCAGAGAAGCATCTTAAGTCCTTTGCTCTGTATTGTAGTCCTTGACTGTCTGCTTGATGATAAAGTGATGGACCATGGATGGACGATGGAGCCATCACAAGTGAGGATAGTACGTCCCTGCAACAAGTACTTGACGTATGAGTGGACGTATTGGAGGGAAATGGGTACCGCATTAATCCAAAAACGACCGAATGCTTGTGCTGCCCGTTTTCTGATCCACTCAGACCTATTCCAGGCATTTATTTCAATGGAGCAGTGCTTTCCAAGTGGGAAAAGTTCATATATCTGGGATCTACGATAAAAAGCGAAGCAATCTGTGATGACGACATCAATCATCGAATAAGCGTAGGGTCGATTAAGTACGCATGAGGGTTAATTAACGGCAGCTGTGAGTGACAAATCTTGATCGAAAGAAAGGCAGACCTAAAAACTCGTAGATCACACAAATGCAATGACACCAGTATTTGGTTTGTCACCAACCAGCAATAATACATGGATTTGAACTAATTTTTTTTTTGTTTACTCGGATACCTGTTGGTTGCTGTTCCCCGCTGGGGCTGGAACCTGCACACATCGGTTAACCCACTACTGGCTGTACCATGGCCACCCTTCCGCCATCTTAATATATACGCTTAAGACTTAAGCCGTGGGCGCCGTGGCGTAAGTGGTTAGTGTGTCGGATCACTACGCATGAGGTTCCAAGCTCGAATCCCAGAAAACACCAAAACGTTTTTTCACGGTTTCACCTCTCGCGAGCGTCTGACAAACATCCGAGAGTATTGTTGTCACGAAAAAGCTTCGGATACGGAACTAAACTGTAGGTCCCTTCCATTCGTGTAAAAAATATAACGCACACAACATGAGTGGTTGCGAGAAGCTAGGCCCTGGCACTTAAAGAGCTGTTGCGCCAAATATTTTTTTTTTTTTTTAAGACTTAAGCAAACATGTCTCCCAATAGACCAGAGAAGAAGTAATAATTGCTTCGATTTTAGTGAGGAAGTAGTGGATACTTAAGGGCGGTCTTCATTGATCCGGCGTGTACACGTGTCGAAATTCGCTGATGTCTGTCTAATCTACTAGTTAATTGGGCTTATAGGTTGGTAGTGCGAGTATGTTTGGAATTATTGCTTAAAGTATAGTGGGATTGTGGATGCAACAGTTCCTGCTTTCATGTGAGTGGTTTTACAACACTTACTATCTTATCTCTAGACTATACTGGACAGATAGGTGGAACTATAAAATCTGAGTTAAAGACAACAGAACAGTTTGATTTTATAACAGAGAAGAATATTAACTTAAGTGGAGTGGCGCTGCAGTTCGGGGTGAACCTGGGCCTCAACCAACAAGCTTATTGCCTCCAGTTGTGCATTCCAAGTTGGTCGAGGTCCACTTTAAACTTGTGTGCACCACCTACAGCGAGGAGCCCTTCTACTGCCTCGTCGCTGTGGATTAATTTCGAAGACTCTGCAGACCGGAGCGTTAGTGTTTATTCGTTCTATATGTTCTAGTCATTTCAAACATCCAATAGGACATTTTTTGGCCATGTCGATGTCGCTGTACAGCACGTATAGTTCGTCATTAAATCCTCCTTGAAAACCCCTGCGAAGAATTTTTCTGTCGAACTGACCAGGATATCTTCATCCGCCTTCAATAAAGTCCATGTTTCAGCGCAGTGCAGGGATGATCAGGGTCTTATATAGAGTCTCCTTAGTTGTTCGAAATAGAGCTTTACTGCTGAATTACCAGAAACGAATAGCTCGCTGCCTATTTTGAGATAGTATTGAAATCGGATTAGATAGTTTAGTGATTAAATGAGGCTATTGTAGGCCAGATTCTCTACCATGATCCAGGTTCTGAGATGATCAAAGAAGGCTACATTTCTGAGAAGCTATTAACAGTCATATTGTTAGTTGAGGACGTTAAGTATTTCAAATCTGCAACATTTACATCAAGGTTATGTGTACGTGTTTGAGCTATTCGTCAGTCTAGTAACCCTCTATTGGGTGCCGGGACTATGAGATTATATATATATATGTACCTTCTACCAAGTAACAACATTGTTGTCGTATATAACATTCTATTACTACTATTAATCATTCTTGTACACATGTTCGACATTAATTATTTATGGTCATTGATCTTTCTTCGTAGAACTACGACTATTTTATTGATTACCATCCAAATGCAATTTGTTTCATTAGAAATGCGAATTAATTATCCCATTGGCATATTAAAAGACTTCCCTCCAACTCTATTGCACACCACGACGCTTGCATTCCACACGCAATGATCATCATCATCATCGTGCTAATTCACTGAAATTCCTCTAAGTGCCAGTGCCCAGCATGTACGTTCCCTGAGGCAATTACTTGTCGTGTTGATCTATTTTTGGCCCACACGTAAAGACGACGCCAAATGCAGAGAACCCATTGATCGATACTAATTCGTCTTAATGTAACGCCCATCGATCTGGCCTCCACTGGGGAGTATTTTTGTTACTGTTGGGGTATGATGCGATAGATAGATAATTAGCTGCAATAAATAATCATTTAACGTGCTCATTGGTGCGCATAATATACAAAACCCTCTAAGATCGATTAGGTCGTTAAGTTTTAAATCTAGCAATGTCAGTAATAATATGTATTAATTGGGTTCTTTCTTTTGTTTTTAGATGAAAACTCCAGCGATACAGAATGACTTCAGTTACTACAGGCGCATTGTGAGCCGGCAGCGTATCGACAGCACTAACAACCTTCTGGTCAGCACAGAGTTGGCAAACCGTATGTCATTGTTCTATGCGCACGCGACACCAATGCTGAAGGTGCTTAGCGAAGCGACTTCAAAATTCGTGCACGATAATGCCGATGATGTTGAGAATACCACAGAGACACTGGGCACAATGGCGAAAGTATGCCTCAGGATGTTGGAAAATCCGTAAGTATTCAAAAAAAAAAAAGAAGTGTTCTAGAATAGAGCCTCTCATTTCTTCAACAGAAAACTCCTATCACAAATCGAACGCGAGGAAACACATCTTCTAGTCCTTAGAGTAATGGTTGGCCTTGTCATCCTCTACGATCATGTGCATCCGGTTGGAGCATTTGCGCGTGGAGCCCACGTCGATGTTAAAGGATGTGTCCGATTACTACAAGCGCAGCCGGCCATCAAAGCTGAGCCTCTCCTAAACGCTCTGCGCTATACAACCAAGCATCTGAACGAAGAGAATACGCCGAAGAACATTCGGAACCTTTTGGCGGCATAATAGTCACTCTCTATTTCTCTCTATCTCTTCAAGCAACCACTAGTATCCCCTTCTTTTATTGAGTGCTGATTGCATTTTAGAATTACACACACAAAGAACACGCATAGACAAAAAAAAAACGTAGAAGTATGTCTGAAATTATGCAACGTTTTTTTTTTTAAATGTTTTGTTTGTAGATTTTAAATTCATTTTAATATTAATTATAATTAACAATAAGTATGTAAACATTATTTTAATATATCAAACCAATTTTTTTAATCATAAGTAGAAATATGCATTACGTATGTAGAAACCTTAATACAAAACAAAATGTGAGTCTTAATCCCTTTTTATGAATGAAATAAATAACCAACACTTTGTGCTTTAATTTTATAATTTATTAAATTGAATGTAGCGTAATTCTTTCAATTGTTATCGTTTTTTTTAAAGCTTCTTTTGTGAGTTTTACAACAGCAAAAAAAAACAAATCTGCAAAAACAATTTACTGCGCATAATTTAAAAATACACACAACAGCAAATCAAAGCATTGTATTGTAGTGAAGTAAATAACACAAAAAAATCGTTTTTAGATAAAAAAGAAAAGAAAAACTAGCAAACAAGAAACAAACACAAAATGAATATACAAAGATATCTAGCGTAATTAATGCGAATATTAACTAAAAGTAAATTGATTATATATTTAAACTAAACACATATATATTTAGAATATATATATATATAAACATCTCTAAAAACAAATACCACAAAATATGAAAATGCATTTATTATTAAATTATATACAAAAAGAAAGGAGATTTTGTTTTGCGTTTTTTGTACCAAAAAAAAAAATAAAAATAATTAATTGAAAAAAATATATGAATGCAAACATTTTATTGTAATCTATTTTTTTTTTTTTAATAAGAAATGAAAAATAATACTTTAATGTTTAGTTTTCTTCTTTTTTTAAAAGAAGAAAAATGATCTGCAAGAAAAATAAAATTTATATAACTCTGCCAGGAAAGAGTCTGTTTTTCTTTAAATTGGTTGATTTAATCAAGTTGTATCACATATAACACCGCTAGATATTTTCGGGAAGGATGTAGCAATAAAATCGGTTTTCTTTGCGACTGAACGAATCATCATAGTGGATCAGTAATGATACAGGGCATGCCAAAATCCTAAGCTTAAGCAGCAACGTGATAGAAGTCACAGACTAGAGATGAGCAACTCAGATCTGAACCGACTTTATGATCCGGCTCTTTAAAAGATTCGCAATAAAATCGGCTTTCTTTGCGACTGCACGAATCATCATGGTGGATCAGTAATGATTCAGGGCATGCCAAAATCCTAAGCTTAAGCAGCAACGTGATAGAAGTCGCAGACTAGAGATGAGCAACTCAGATCTGAACCGGCTTATTGATCCGGTTCTTTAAAAATATTCGATGAAGCAGATCCTCTTCACGGTTCTTTACGGATCATAGAACAGTGATACGTTGATACGATTCTATACCTGCAGCCACAACATCGTATGTGTTCTGCAACATGCGACCTCAATATCCGCAAATGTTATTCACATTATTCGGCTGGATTTATTAAACCGAATCCTCCTATATTATGTAAATACACTTGGCAACAGAACGTTTCCCTCGTCTTTATCATATAACTCAGTTAAAAGATCCAGACGGATCTTATGTTCTGATGTTCTGTACGCTCTCAACAGTTCAGAGATCCATACCGATACAGTGATACATACAGTGCAACTGCCACAACAGAACACACCCACATCGCTAAGGCAATAATACACAACACACTGTACATCCCTTATTCAGTAGTACATTCTTTTGTAGTAATCAGCAAGCATCAAAGTGTGCGCTGCCTCAATTGTGCGTGGATGTTTGCTAAGCTTTTTGTTGCTCTTGTGTAACGTTGGTACTATGTACCAATGTATCGATATGGATCTCTCATAGGTTGAGAGAGTACAGAACAAACTAGATCTTTTGGGCCGATTTAAAGATCCGGATCTTTGAATAGAGAGAGATCCGGTGAGCCGCCTCATTCAAAAGATGCATATTTCCCATCTTTATCACAGACTACTTAACACCGTCCCTAGACTTCAATATTAAATACAACACCAACATTGCCAGTCGACAGAATTGGGCGTAGAATATTACCCTAAAAGATTCCGCTTTAGAAATACAGTAGACGCTCGATATAGTGAAGCAAATTTCATCAAAATGTGTATGTTTTTACATGCAATACATCGAACATAGAATAATTGATAATTTGACCCTCTATAAATAGAAGTACTGCCTAAGTCCAATGAGAAAACCTCTATTAATCAAAGAAAACCTATGCAATTTGTCCTCTTCGTTAATTCGAACTTATTCTTGTGCAACATAACCTAAAATCTTCTCTAATTCAAACTTGTTGGCTTTTTTTTACCTCTATAATTCGAAGTTAAGTCTATTTGTTTCTACTCAACTGTTCGTTGAAGTGCGTATGCAATGAAAACTTGTGCCCTGTGTAGGTATTCATTGAACGAAAAAGTGTTCCGATAGTTTACAGTAGAGTTTACAATTTGTGCGTTTAAAACAAACTTATAGAGAGGACAGATGTCAACGGTGACATTTTTTCAGCTTTAATTACAATCGAAAAGACCCTAGACCGAGGTCGTTTGCAGTCGCTTACTCAGAAGAAAATTACAGATTTTGTAATTTGTATACAAAAAATTACAATTTCTTTACAAAATAAGTTAAGTTTTCTAAAAACCTTTTTTTTTTTGTAATTTAAAGTTTTTCCCTGGTCCAATGAAATTCGAATTATCGAGAGTTTACTGTAATTAGAATTTTTTTTGCAATTACTAATAAACCAGCCAATATTTATTGAACGGAATATTTTATTTTTAACAAAAACAAGCAACAGGCAGTTTACATTTGTACTTCAAATAACCCCAAATTGCGTAGCATATAATGGGGCAAGATACTCGCACAACACGATGAGTAGAACAAACTGTAAATTTGGACGATTGTAACTGGCGACTGCATGGCACTAATGAGTTTTAACTGTTTTTTGCATGCTGTAGCGAGATTTTTTTTTGTTCACTACTTAGAATAGCCTGTATAGAATATTGTGTGTTCACTATATTGGATTGTTCACTGTATCGATGTTCACTATATCGAGCGTCCACTGTATACACTTATGGATCAAAAACAGAGGATGTTGTAGGGGTAGCCATGTTCTCGGCACCCCTGGATATGCAAAAGTCTTTTAGACTACTAGAGTGGGCACCGTGACGGAAGTGGTCCCACCTCTCGTAAACGTCTGACAAACATCTGAAAGCATTACTGTCACGAAAAAGCTTCTCAAATCGCCCTTCGAATACGGCACAAAACTGTAGATCCCTTCCATTCGTGTGAAAAAATATAACGCACAAAACACGAGTGGTTGCGAGAAGCTAGGCCCAAGCACCAAATATTAATTTTTTTTATTTAGACTTCTAGATTATTGCAGTGTATCCCAGCGGAGGTTAAGGCTGTTCATAAAGCGACTCAATGGTTGTCGATGAGATCGGTATCGAACACGGACATCGTAATTTACACCGACAGCCAGCCAGCTTTAAAGGCACTCGAATCACAAATAATAGGATCTAAATTCGTAAAGCAATGTCGCGCATCCCTAAATATGATATATATAAGTTTCTGGTCATTCGGACATTTCAGGAAACTGCAGAGCAGACGAATTATCCAAACATAGCACGAAACAGGAGCTTTCTACTGCGGAATTGGGCTGCATCTATACCTATAGAAACGGCAAGGTACAAAATCTATTTTTTTCGGCACTGACTCAGGCCAATGAGAGATGGAACAATCTTGATACATGAACCATGTAAGACAAACATGACCACAATTAAATAAAAGAAAAACAAAACGCCTGCTACTGATCAGCAGACCACGCATAAGTATCCTAGTTGGATTGTTTACTGGTCGTTGCGTACTAGGCAGATACGCCGCAGGGCTTGGACTTTTGTCGCAGCTGTATGGACGAAGAAGAGGAGGAATCCCCCTTTCAATTGCTGTGCGGCTGTACACAACTATCCTCAGCTAGAAAGCAAACTCTTGGGGAATACTTCTTTGAGGAACTTACGGATATCACCGATTCGGATATCAAGAGCATCTGGTAAATAATCCAAAATGCAAAATGGTTCCAAGACTAACGGAAATAACCGGCTCACGTGGTAACACAATGGACTTCATTTGGTCTAAGTGAATCCTAAATATTACGGAGGATAGCCATCTAACCTAACCTAACCTGAGATGCATCGCAACAGCAACTCTGCTTTCACGAAGGGTTGCTATTTCCAACGGGAGAAAATTTAATCTTCAACAGAATCGGAGAGGAACAAAAAGTCCATTAAGCAACCTGTTAAATATCCAGCCACCTATTTATGAATTATTTGTTTTTTAATTGAAGGCATAAGATGTAAGTGGACTTAGAAGTCTCAAACCGATAACTACCCCAAAACTCAATTTCGTTTTTACAAAACGAGGAGGATGAGCAATGCGGTTTTCTTTCCGGTAGAAGCACAACCAACCGGTTATTCACTCTCAAAATGGTTCTAAAGAAGGCCTGGGAGTATGCTAAACCTGTCTACGCCTGTTTTGCGGATTTCGAGAAATCATATGATAGCGTACCACGAGGCCAACTCTGGACTGTTTTGCAGGAGTATGGGATTGATGATTCCCTGTTAAGAGCGATTCAGTCTTTATATACAAATTGTAGAAACTGTGTTCGGGTAAACGGCACGCGTTAAATAAATACCTTACACTGTGGGCGTTGGACTCCGTCAAGGGTGCGTTTTGCCGCCTTTCCTCTTCATTGTACATATGGACTGGATGTTACAGGGCAACCGTGGCGGGGAATTTTTCAAAGTGGGGGACTTAACGATTAGTCATCTTCTGTTTTCGGATGATTTGGTTATCCTTGGGTCCTCTCAAACCGAACTTTAGTGCGCACTCGAAAGTTTTGTAGTCATTTGTGATAATGCTGGAATAAAGGTAAACGTGAACAAATCGGAAGTAATGGCCGTTTCCAGAACGCCCATTCAATGCGCTAAGCATGTAAGTGGAGTCCCACTAAAGCAGGAGGATAATTTTACGTACCTCGGGGTCTTATTTACGAGCAATGCCGAGTTATCCTGTTGAATTGACCAGGATGGATCAATTTTGAGAGAGCTTGGTCAAACTCTTATAAGTAAGGGCGAACTAAGTGTTCAAGCTAAGCTATCGGTTTTTAACTCGGTGTATGTTCCAACTCTCACATATGGCCATGAAATTTGGTTAGTGACCGAAAGAATAAGATCACGGATACAAGCTGCCGAAATGAGGTTCCTTCGCAGTGTTGCTGGAATAACTTGTAGGGTTCGAGTGCGCAATACTCTCCGAACGGAATGATCTATGCTTCTATGGTTTGGTCACGTAGTGCGTATGCCCCCAGACCGGCTTCCAAGACGTGCCACAATTGCCGTGCCATCAGGTAGGCGACCCCTCAGTAACCCTAGAAATAGATGGTTGGATCAAGTCCGATATCTGTCCTAAATCCATCTAGGGATTCCTCCTGATGAGTTGGAGTCAATGGCGGAGGATCGAAAAGGATGGAGAGTCCACCTGAGCATCCTACCCCCGCGACCCATTAAGAATGTATGTACATATACATATATGTACGTAAAAAAACATCGATTCAGGGTGAATCTGCACATGCTTGTGGTTATTTTTTTTTTTTTTTAATTCAATTTTATACAATATAGAAATGTGGACGCCGTGGCGTAAGTGGTTAAGCTACGCTCATCTGTGATCGCCTAGCGAATACTATTCGTAGGTCGTCTCAAGACGCTGAAGAAAAGAAAAACCTTACAATTCACTTAAATTTGTTTATTCTACTAATTTTCATTTTAACAAACCTAACAACAAACATTCGGGAAGAGTCTTGGGAAAAAGGATTTGTTTTGCTTAATATCAGACGTTTGAACAGGAGTAACATCAAAATATATTTATTTACAAAATCGACCGAAATAAGCTGTGCGCAGATTCACTCCCGCCACTCAGACCACATTAAACGATCGGTCATCGTCATCTGCTCGTCCACAATCCTTTCATCGTCCTACGTCATGTTCATATCCTAAAGACTAGTTCGCCGCCTTGGCTTCTTCTCTGTATCTCAGTTGTTGTTAGGTCTTGGCTTCAGAATCAGTTTGCCGGTATCGTCGCAGCTCATGTTAAAGTCCCCCAGCACGAGTCTCATGCGGGATGTAATGATCTGCGGTGCTATCACAAGTTTATGGATTCCAAACAGGAACAGGATGACTGCAAGTAGTTTATATGTTAAGAGGAGCTTCTTAGGAAAGCAAAGCAAAAACCTACTAAGCGTCAACGTTGCGCAAGAGAATACTGGATGTATAAGCAGGGATTCTGTGAGCGGAACCACCGAAGTCTTTGGATCCCGCAACCAATACCATGCGCCAATGGCTGTGCATATTGATATCACTGTAAGAACAACTAAAAACAAGATTTAGAGTGAATTCCCTCGGAATTTAATTCATCATTTGCGCACTCACTTCTCCATCGGAGCGTGGAGGGGCGATATGAAGAGACCACCTCGGTCAGACGTCGCTCGAAGGCCTTCAGATCTGAAAGGGAACGCACATACACATAATAGGAGGAAGACGAGGAATACATGATTAGGAGAAAACAAAGTTCACCGCTCTTTTCCGTTTCGTACTTTGATTACCTTCACATGCCGATGGTTCCATTGTCGGGTCGGGTTGCGATTGCGAAAATTTTTTTCTTAAATCTACTCGGGGGGATTTAGTGCGGAGGATAAATGGATTTGTGCTGCAAATTTTATTTATAATAAAATAAAATCTTGAATGAACTATTTACACTAATCGAATTTTCATTATTTGTTGATATGAGTTGAGGATTTTCTGATATTTGGCGATACACAGGGAAAAATATCACACAAAATAGATGAAACTCAAGGGTTTGCAATGATCGCTGACAGTTGCCAAATGAATTCGCCGGGGCTTTAATTTTAATAGTCGTACAGTAATGGTCGGAAATTGCGAGAGGAGTTTCCATGAGAGTCTTCCATTTTTGCAAGAAAATTTGTTTCCCACTTTTGTGCACTATTTTCCCCCTTTTTTTAAATGAAACATGTGACAGGGATACATAAGAGCATTAAGTGAGAAATACACGATACAACTATTGTATCAACGGTTTGACAGCTTTGGTGTTGTATACGATAATTGTATCGTGTGTATCCATACAATAGGCCGTTGTACCGATATCGTATGAACGCATGGTCTTGACACAGATTGTATGGAAATTATATGTCGTGTATGTGTAAAATTACTGAATAAAATGTCTGGTTGTACGTAAATCGTACGCAGATTGTTCAATGTGTGTGCTGCATACAACAGTTGGGCTGATGTCGGCACAGCACAAGTCGGTACGACGGTTGAAACGTGTATTTCCCACTTTATACATGTGTTCGCTTGTATTAAATTTAAAACTTTAGGAAAATCAACAAACGGAGATTTTTTTTAATATATAAGCTTATCCGACAAAATAAGGATGAAGAAGAACAGTTTTATTCAGAAGAGAGCGAACTAAAGACTAAAAACGAAAACAAAGTAAAAGCGTCAGATATGTTTTGTTTTGTTAGTTTTGTTTATCTGTAGCTCAAAATATAACCAAAACGATGGATAGATTCACTTCAAACTTCAAATGTTTGGATTCCATGAGCTTACATTCCGAATCATATTGTTACAAAAGATATGACATAATCGAAAATGTATATAGAGATTTGGTTTGCCTTTGAATGTTTAATTAATAAATTCAAATTACATTTTTATGTATCTATTGGCAACGCCGCCAACATCAAGAACGCCATCTAGGAGTTGACAGTTGAATTTCGCAATCGATTGCCAACTTAACGAACGCAGCCGGGAAATTTAATGACCGAAACCCTGGAGCGAGGGAGAAACAAGACTCGAGGATCAGAAAGGAAAGAACCACGACGACGGCAACAACACAAAATTTAAAGCTCTGTCTTTCTGTACTTAAAATAAATATTCCATACGTTTCTGATAAAATTAAGGTTCAATAAAGTGAAAACGTTATATTTCAAACAGTGCTGTTAATTTTATTAATCTCAGTCCGTCAATAGCTGCAGTTCGCAACAATTCTTTAAATTTTTTGTGACTCCGTAAGTTCCGCATAAGACCATTTCTTGAAAAACGAAATGGCGGACCAGCAAGGAAAAGATGAGACGCCAAAGTTACCGCGCATGCGATATACCGGGCGGAAGAATCAGCACTGCAAGATTTGTGAATATAAAGACACAAAGGAAATGGTACAGTGTGATAAATGTGGGCATTGGTACCATTTTCAATGTGTTCACGTCACAGCAGAGATAGAAAACGACGACTGGATGTGTCAAGACTGCATACCTCAAGAAGGCGACAACAAATCGAAACATTCGAAAATGACCACCAAGAGTGCATCATCGACACGTTCCAGACGTCGTAAGCTACAACTGCAACGCTTGAGTGAGGAAAAGGTCCTAGCGGAAGCACGCGACAAGGAGGCGGAACTCCGACAGCAACAGCGAGACCAGGAATTCTTGGAAAAGCGGTTTCAGTTACTGATGAACGAGAGTACTGAATCAGATGAACCAAAGGAACCCGATGTGGGTACAGTGAAGGAACGTGTGTATGAGTGGTTGGAAGAGAAGTCACAAAAGGCAACGGGCACGCACATTGACAACTCGGCGATTTACTTGCCAACTACCAGTCAAACCGCAGCTCAGCCTAAGATCGAATCAACCCACCATCTGCCACAACTTCCACAAGTACTGCACTCACAACAGAAATTTCATCCTCTACCACCAATCAACTCTCAACCTACTGGCTGGATGCATCCGACTGCACAAATATCGGACCCAGCAGTCACAATTGGACTGTACACCGATGGATTACCTCACAGCTCAACTAATGCAAAGTACGAGTTTAAACAAACAGCTGCAGCTCAACAAACTGTAATTACAAGTCATCAGTTAGCTGCTCGACATTCTCTACCAAAGGAGCTGCCAATCTTTAGTGGCCGCCCTGATGATTGGCCTATATTCATCAGTACCTACGAAGGAACTACATCGGCTTGCGGTTTTACTGATGCCGAAAATCTGATACGTCTGCAGAAATATCTGAAGGGTAAAGCCCTCGAAGCCGTACGCAGCAGATTGCTACTTCCAGTGAACGTGCCCCAAATAATTGAAACACTAAGGATGCTATATGGTCGACCCGAACATATAGTCCAATCGCTGTTACAGAATGTGCGTGCTGAACCCAATCCCAGAGCGGACAAGTTATATTCAATTGTTTCATTCGCTTTGGCAGTCGACAACATGTGCTCAACAATGGAAGCATGTAACATGTTTGCCCACCTCTACAACCCGATCTTGCTACAGGAGCTTACTGAGAAGCTCCCACCTTCAATTAAATTGGATTGGGCGACGTACAAGTACAACATTCCGGATGTCAACTTGGCGACGTTCGGCAAGTGGCTAATGCAGCTAGCAAACACCATTAACAGCGTTACATTCACCTCCTCATACTTCGGCACGAAAGGAGAAAAACATGCCACTCAAGAAAGTTAATCTACACGATGAAGGTTTTAGCCCAAAGAAGAAACCGTGCTGCATCTGTAAACAGAACTGCAATAAAGTTGAAGATTGCAATAAGTTCTGTAACCTGAGTCTCGCCGATAAATGGAACGCCGTTAAGCAGCACAACCTATGCCGAACGTGTCTTTGTTCGCATCCCAAGTCTCGATGCAGAAGTAACTCTCAATGCGGAGTTAATGGATGTTTCTTCAGACATCACCGCTTGTTGCATAATGCCAATAAAGATGCATCTGCAGCAGCGCAATGCAACACTCACTCCGCCAACTCTACATCGGTGCTCTTTCGAATATTACCAATATTCATTCATGGCAAAAGTGGACAAATCAGGACATACGCCTTTCTTGACGAAGGTTCATCGCTGACACTTATGGATGAGTCGCTGGCCGAGGAATTGGGACTTGATGGACAACGGGACCCTCTGTATCTGAAGTGGACAGGAGAAACACATCGCGTGGAGAAGGATTCCAAAATCGTATCAATTCGAATATCAGGAGTGAGTAACGCTAAAATAAAGTACGACGTCAATAATGTACGAACTGTGAAGTCGCTAAATCTACCAGTTCAATCCGTTTGTATGGACCAAGTTACTACGCATTGTCCATACCTCAAAGGAATTCCGATTGAATCATAAGAAAATGCAACTCCACGATTACTGATTGGCCTCGACAACTGGAAATTGGGCCTACCGCTGAAGTTTAGAGAAGGAGCCACCAAAGAGCTCATTGCTACAAAGACCCGTCTCGGCTGGACTATCTACGGGCCGTATCAACATCAACGTTCATCTGTAAATGTTCACGTGTTCCATAGCCTCCACCATTGCGAATGCCAGCAAGCCAAAGATACTCAATTGCATAACATGGTATTTCTCCCTCGATAGTCTGGGTGTGTCAGCGAAGTCAACAGTTTCAACTATGTCGAAGGAAGACCAACGAGCTTGCCACCTACTCGGTACCGAAACCACCCGCATAGGTGACCGATTTGAAACAGCCTTGTTGTGGAAGTATGACAAGGTAAAGCTTCCAAATAGTTTCCCTATGGCAGTTCGACGTCATCAATGTCTTCAAAATAAGCTGAAACGAGATCCCGAATTAAAACGAAACCTTCAAGGTCAAATAGCAGATTACATGCTAAAGGGATACATCCGTAAGTTGACGCAAGCCGAGCTACGGCAGAGTCATCCTCTCACATGGTACTTGCCGATCTTTCCGGTTACAAACCCCAACAAACCGGGCAAGATAAGGATCGTTTGGGACGCCGCTGCACAAGTGAATGGAGTATCCTTAAACTCTGTTCTACTCAAGGGACCGGATCAGCTATCTACAATGCTAGGCGTCCTCTTCCGGTTTAGAGAAAGGCGAGTTGGGATTTGTGGCGATATCCGTGAGATGTACCACCAAGTTCGAATAAAAGAGGAAGATCAACATGCGCAACATTTCCTCTGGTGCCAGGACGACTTCAATGGTGAGCCAGATACCTATGTCATGCAGGTAATGACCTTCGGTGCCACGTGTTCACCAAGCTGTGCCCAATTCGTCAAGAACAAAAATGCGATGGAGTTCACTGACAGGTTTCCCAGGGCTGTTACGTGTATCACCAGGAATCACTACGTGGACGATTTACTGGACAGTGTCGACACTGTTGCTGAAGCGATCCAATTGTCCGAAGAACTCAAGTTTATCAAGCAGCAAGGTGGGTTTGAAATGGGCAAATGGATTTCAAACTCTTCCAACGTTTTAAAGGAACTCGGCGCCGACCCAGAAAACAGAGGACGCAGTCTTAACATGAGTCCTGAAATCGGAGCAGATAAAGTACTTAGAATGTGGTGGTGTACTTCATCCGACAGTTTTTCATACATTGTTAAACGCAACGAATCCAATTGCGGCATTTTGCTGCCGAAACGCAAGCCGACAAAGAGAGAGGTGCTCCGTATATTGATGACCATCTTCGATCCATTGGGTCTCATAGCAAACTTCCTCATCTACATCAAGATCCTGCTCCAAGACATCTGGAGGACCCCACCAGGAGATAGCCCAATAGGATGGGATGATCCTGTGACCGACGAGCAGTTCGAGAGATTGCGTCAATGGGTTCAATTGCTGGACCAAATCGAGAAGCTACAAATTCCGCGATGCTACCTCCACGAGATGAAATTTGGTGAGGATGTTTCCACTGAGCTGCATATATTCGTTGATGCCAGCGAAAAAGCCTTCGCAGCAGTGGCTTATACAAGAACATCTGAACGAGATAAAGTGGAATGCAGATTAGTAGCAGCGAAGACACGTGTAGCTCCATTAAAATTAACATCCATTCCTCGATTGGAGTTGGAAGCTGCAAGATTGGGAACCCGTTTGGCATCTTCAATCATCGAGAATCATTCCGTTCGATTCGGCCGCAGACGAAAGGCGATACGTACCCACAAAAATTAACGTTGCTGATGAAGGTACCAAATGGCAAAAATGTCCAAAGTTTGAGTCATCCAGTCGCTGGTACACCGGACCATCATTTCTGCTACTTCCTGAAAACGAGTGGCCGCAAGATATTCCGAAAGGTTCTACCACAAACGGGGAGATGAGAAGTCACTTATTTATACAAACAGTTGAATTTGAAAGTGTCATCGATGTCAACCGATTTTCAAATTGGTAGCGCCTACTTCGAACTCAGGTATTCGTTTTGCGATTTATACATAACATTAATTCCAGAAAGAAAGGAGCGGCTAAGCGTCTAGGATATGTTACGAAGGAAGAATATAATGACGCAGAATGTTACCTGTACCGCGAAGCACAGTTTGCTGTCTATGCCGATGAAATCCAGGCACTCAAAAACAACCAGCTGTTGCCCATCAGTGGAAGAAAATTGCTGAAAATGAGTAGCCATATCTACAAAATTTCACCATATTTGGACGACAATGACGTATTACGCGCTCGGGGTCGTATAGATGCAGCTTTGGGAGTAGCATCTGATGTCAAGCGGCCAATCTTGCTGCCGAGAGAACATCACATTACGCGTCTTATTATACGACACTTCCATATGCTGTATCATCACCAGAACCATGAAACAGTGGTAAATGAGCTTCGCCGAAGGTACTGGATTCCGAAGATTCGAGTTGCTGTGAAAGTTGAAATTAGAGGCTGTCAACTGTGCAAAAACAAAAATGCACTTCCGCGACCTCTAAGGATGGGTGACCTACCAACTGCAAGACTTTCTACATTCTGCCGACCATTCTCCTACGCGGGCATTGACTACTTTGGACCGATGACCGTTGCTGTAGGAAGACGAGTTGAAAAGCGCTGGGGAGTGCTTATTACGTGCCTGACCACAAGAGGGATCCACATCGAGTTGGCCAACAGTCTGTCATCTGATTCCTGCATTCTGGCAGTCAAGCGCTTTATTGCTAGACGTGGAATTCCGATTGTGTTTCACAGCGATAACGGAACAAACTTCCATGGCGCCGACCGTGAACTTCAAGATGCATTCCAGCGTCAGAGCGACCTCGCCGAAGAGTTTTCTAGCCCAGCAACGAAGTGGATCTTCAACCCGCCATCATCGCCTCACATGGGAGGCAGTTGGGAGAGGATGATCCAAACAGTTAAAAAGGTGCTCAGGCAAATAACGCCTACTCGAAACCCAACCTGCTGCATAGTATGATGCTGGAGGTGGAAAAGACCATCAATTGTCGTCCACTGACTTATGTGCCACTGGAATATGAGACCGACGAAGCACTAACTACGAATCACTTTTTGCTCGGATCATCAGATGGAAGAAAACCCGACTGCATCCGCTCTGATGATAGAGCCCTCTTAAGAAGCAACTGGATGAAAGCCCAGCAGTATGCCAACATCTTTTGGAAGCGATGGCTGAAGGAATATCTGCCTACACTCACCCGGATAGCTAAATGGTGCGAACCGGTTAAACCAATCCAAGTCGGAGATATTGTGGTCATCGTCGACGATACTAACCCTCGAAATATGTGGCCTAAGGGACGCATATTGGACACCGCTGTCAGCAAGGATGGACAAGTGCGAAAGGTGACAGTCCAAACGAGCTCCTGAATCTTCGTGCGACCGGCAGTGAAAATAGCAGTTCTTGATGTCCTTAAGCCAAGTAAGCCCATCACGGGGATCGACGTACTAAGGGGGAGTGTTGGCAACGCCGCCAACATCAAGAACGCCATCTAGGAGTTGACAGTTGAATTTCGCAATCGATTGCCAACTTAACGAACGCGGCCGAGAAATTTAATGACCGAAACCCTGGAGCGAGGGAGAAACAAGACTCGAGGATCAGAAAGGAAAGAACCACGACGACGGCAACAACACAAAATTTAAAGCTCTGTCTTTCTGTATTTAAAATAAATATTCCATACGTTTCTGATAAAATTAAGGTTCAATAAAGTGAAAACGTTATATTTTAAACAGTGCTGTTTAATTTATTAATCTCAGTCCGTCAATAGTTGCAGTTCGCAACAGTAACGCTTTTATGAAGCCGGAATGAAAAGCACGAAAACAAAGTGTATCGTTTTCAAACAGAGACGAATGGAAAATAATTCGCTTTTAGTCCCTGAGTATATCATTATGTAATCTTTTGTCAGATATTATGGCAATCGAAAGAGAGAAACAAAATAGGCGTATTTCACTGCACTGTGGACTGAATGTATGAAGGCAAATAAACGAATAAACTGTACTCATTACGAGAGTACTATGCTGCGTTTTAAAGAACTATCCGCTTTCAATTATTTAATTCAGTATATGAAATAAAGAGCAAAGTAATGCATGTAGTTGTGCACGTATGTAGTTTCTATATTTGTCCCCAGATAAATTTTCAGTAGAAGGCCTTAACAAATCTTTGCTCCTGGAACACGATACTTACATCGTGCTCATTATTGTTGGTGTAGGTTAACTTGTTCCTTTCCGAATATTCGCGTCCTTTGTAGATAATGTATTTTTTCATTGATCAGGTTAAAAAAATAACTTTAGGATTTGATGAGGTTCACTTTGGGACAATCCTACTCATAATATATTTTTCATAATAAAATATAACACATATCTCAATACTATAAGCTCTCTGCTGCTTTAGTTTGTCTTAGGCTCCAGTTAATACTTCTAATTAGATTTGTTTTTCTATTTGAGGTCATGCATGGATTGAAAGAAAATCGAACTGGACAGATTTATGTTACGGAATTTCTGCTGTGTCACTCTCCAATCGTGTATTTTTGGTGCTTTGAATTTTTCCGATTTTTGGAACTTCGGAAAAAAGGAGAACAATCAAATAGTTTTTTCTTTAATTCCCAATACCAATAACACCATCGGGCATTCACCCCGATTACCTTTGGCGTTTTACGCTTTTCGACGTATGTTGTTTTATTCATATCTACGACCCGGTGACCGCTAAACGTTACTAAACAATATTTATGTCCTGTAGAATACTACTACAACTCTTTCACATTGAAACGGTTATGAAAACGGATTCATGGTACATCTGAGGAATAAAACGCTAATCGTCGAAAAGCTTAAAACACCAAAGGTGATTGGGGTGATTGTAAGCGTAGATATATATTTATCTACCTATTCTTCTTAAATATTCCACCCTTGAGTTTCGACCTTAAGTCGCTCAATTCGCCGGAACTTCGCTTGTTCTTGTCACTCGTCTCGTTCTGTCAAAAATATTTGCACCCCCTATTTTATCCTGACAACTATCGGAAAAATTTTTTCTACAATCAGCGTTTAAACACGCGAAATTTTCCTTACCGTTTTACTAACTCAATTAGTCACGTAATTAGTCCAAAACCCACTTAGGAACTTACTATGTGCCATAATTAAGCATTTACCACTAAGCATTCAATCAGAGAGTCTACGAGATTCAAACAAAATGACTACAGTGCCTGTGGCGAGAGTGATTTTAGCTGCGTTTCTATTTGTATATGGTAAGCCAGGCTGCGAGGGTGGTTTTTAGTTATTTCTCACTCCCTTCTCCCCTTTGTAGCAATTCCCGCATTTAGTCATGCGACCCGTGTCCTAGAGCTCAGCGATCGGTTCGTCGACGTCCGACACGAGGGCCAGTGGCTGGTGATGTTCTACGCGCCCTGGTGCGCCTATTGCAAGCGCACTGAGCCCGTCTTCGGGCTGGTGGCACAGTCACTACATAGTACAAACGTGAGAGTGGGTCGCTTGGACTGCACCCGCTTTCCGGCGGCAGCCAAAGAGTTCCGCATTCGAGGGTATCCCACCATCATGTTCATCAAGGGAAACATGGAGTTCGTGTACAGTGGAGATCGCACGAAAGAGGATCTAGTGGACTATGCTCTCCGCATGAGTGGTCCGCCAGTGCAGTTGGTCACTAGGACCGAGAGTGTGGATATGCTGAAGGACGCGCACACATTATTCTTTATGTTCGTCGGTCAGCAGGAGGGTGTCGTCTGGGACACTTACTATGGCGCAGCAGAAAGCTATCAGGAACACGGTTTCTTCTACGCCACGACTGAAGATATTGCTCAGCAACACTTTGACATAGAACACTTGCCAGCGGTGCTGGTATACAAAGAGGAATCTCAACATATGTACGCACACGCGCACGTTGCTCACGAAATGGACCCAGCGAAGGTTAACGAAACCATTCACCATTGGGTGAACGTGGAGAGGTTCATTACATTCCCGAAGATCACGCGGTTCAACATTCATCAGTTGATGAAGACTAAGAAGTACCTGGTCGTGGCGGTTGTTGAGGAAGACAAGCTGAACCAGGTGGCCACGCATGAGCTGGAGTTTCGCGATATGGTCGAGGGTGTGATCAGGAAGTATCGCGAGAGGTATCATGACCAGTTTCAGTTTGGATGGGTGAGTTATCAATTTTTAGAAGCTTTTCGACTTAATCTATCCAATCAAAGCTAGAGAAGTTTTTTTTTTTTTAATTTCTGTGTTCCGGGGGGAAATAAAAAACATTACAGAAAAGGTGTATAGTTCACAAGAGGGGATGTGGAGTATTAAACCAAATATCAATCCTTCCGAAGAATATACAATACAAAGCTGTATTCTTCTGTCTTTCTATGAAAGACAGACGAAAGTAACCTGTTATCGAGAATTCCCATATAGTGAACCAATTTCATACCAAAAACCTGGTACACCACGAGATATGCTAACGGAAGCTAATCAAAATAAGAAATTAAAACAAAATCCAAATTGCCCTGAATAGTAACCTTACAGACCTCTGATATGAAATTTGCTATAAAACCGTCCAACTGTTGGTTGTACAGCCACCCAAACCGACAGATGGATTGATAAAAACTTCGAAGCCGAAAATTTTAACAAAACCAATATGCATTAGGTTAGGTGAGTGTGGCAAGCTGCATTAGATGCAATCTCACTTAGACCAACAAAAGTCCACTGTGGTTCCACATTGATATACATACAATCCCAGAAAAAAAAACTATTAGAACCAATAGGAGCTTGTTATGAAGCGCTGGAGTCTGCAGATGTTGGCGTTAGCCAATTCGCATAAACTGTCGTAAAAGTGGGCTCCTAAATGCAATCGTCTACGACTGAAGAGAACTTGGCACGTACAAAGGAGGTGTATAGTGCCCCCCTCTCCACCTCAAGAAGAACATCGATGCAGCTTCTGCAAAAGTCGTTTGCGAGAAGGCCTAGCCTGATGGCATTCGTTCCCACAGGCGGATCAGTAAAAATGCGGTGAAGTGGGAGGGTTGTGATCCCTTGTTTTCGGATCATAACCTCGCTGATAAAAGAAAGAAGAAGTAGGATGCATGGATTCCCAGAGAAATTAAGCGACTGAGACAAGATTAACTGAGTGCCCGGCTGCACTAGAATAGAAAGAAATAAGAATTTGGAGGGCAATCCAACTCACTCACTATTTGAAATATAGTAATCGTAATGCTGGTGCAGAAAATAGTATATCATTAATTGGTTGGATGGAGCTGGGAGTGAATCACTTTTGGTACAAATGTATCACCGCTGTAAGCATAAGTTGTCGAGAGAAACTTCTCATCACTTCCATATGCGGTAATCGTTATTGGTGCTAAAAATGGAACATTGTTGCAAAATTGCGCTTTAACCCAGAAAATGAACAGTAAGTGTATAAGCCACCAACGCTCTATCAGCTAAGCCACCCCTGGATGCAAGTGTTACTTGTAATAATGACGAAAAACAATATTTCGCATGCAAGGATCGTTTTTCTTTCATGATTCTTAAAACTTTTGAAGCAAAAATGGTCAATTATGAGATAAATCTTAAGATCTTTGGAAAGGCTTCTTTTTCATCGGTGATTCCTGATCGCGATTTGCTGAATATCATGGATAAACAAGATTACCAGTAGTCGGGATCAATTTCTTTAAATAAATTTGCCTATCTAGGCTTATTGCGTATTCTAGTACCACAACGAAAACCTTTGTTCTGAGTTCTATCATTTGCGAAACTAAACCACAATGGTGCCGATCATCAAAGAGTATTTTCAGAGTTTTCAGTTTCAGGGTACAGATAATACATATCTAAAAATCTAATCTATAATGATATTTTAGGTTTCAGGCTATAAATTAAGGAACACAAAACAAAATAGTCTCAAATTTGATAAAAAATCATTTATCTGCTTTACAGATCGGTGACCCTAGTATCGCCCACTCTATCGTTATGGACGCACTGCCAACACCTCACATTATCGTCATCAACTCGACAACACAGCACCATCACATCCCCGACGACGATCCCTTGCAGATGACACCGCAATCGCTGCACATGTTTCTCGAATCGATTAGCAATCAAAGCGCTCCCGTATACGGAGGTGATACTTTTCCTGTGCGCCTATACCGTGCCTACTTCGAGGCCAAGAAGTCGCTGAAAGAAATGTGGCTTGGCAACCCGGTTCTCACCTCAGTGCTATTCGGTCTGCCTCTCGGCTTCCTCGGCTTAATCATGTACTCAATCTTCTGTGGAGACTGCCTGGACGCACCCGAGGACGACGAGGAAGACCACGAAAAGAAAGAATAAAGAGATGGATGTCCCACTTTCAATTGATTTGCTCATCTCTCCTTAGTTCTTAGTGTAAATGTTGTACTCTTCTGTTGTGATCTCAATTCAATCACTTGTTTCTCGTATTTATTCAGTGAAATGTTTTTTTTTTTTCTTTTTTCGTTTGTATTTATGTCTCTCAGTACAGTTAAGTTAAAGAATTAAATTATTTTTAAAAATAGCGAAATGGTGTGTAAAGGAAAAACAAATGAAACTATACAAAGCGAAGTTGTTTTTGTTCTTAATGTCCTCCAATGACTTGCCACTTTCAGCAGCAATCAGCAGCCGTAGTCATCGTCGTCATCAGAATCGATGGCAGCTCTCCGGCGATCGTACTTCACTGTGGACGTACTCTGCGGCATCTGGGCGTTCACTTTCTTTAGAATCGAGACGAACTGTTCGTCGTCCAGCTTTCCCATGATTTGTCCCATCTGGGCCATGCGAATGACCATGTTCTCGAATACCTGTGCCTTCTCTGGTTTACTCAACTTGAGGGTGTTCACTATTGATGGGAGGAGATTGAAATATTAGACGAACTTGCATGTGAAGTTAGGACCTACATCTGGCTCTGGCTTGTTGGTCTAGGATCTGGGAGAGGATTGAGTTCTTCATGTCTTCCTGTTGGCGCATTTGTTCCTGCTGCTGTTTCTGCTTCTCGGGGTCGCCACCGCCGCCGCCGCCCTATGAGAGGGGAACCAAGTTAGAGAATCAATAAGGGTGAGTCATTAAGGAGTTTTTGTTGCATTTTCTAGAAATTCTTAGGAAATTAGTCGTACTGGGACTAGTCTATGCTTTTGGGTTATACCCACGGCGCGACTTATTTTGAGTTTTCAAACAGTTGGCGGAGGGATTGCGTCTATTTTAGGAGAAATTCTTTCAGCTGCTTGCGGCCGCATGTTGCCACGGAGTTTCTGTGTTCAACTTACGTATTGCGACTGCATCTGGGCCATTCTTTGCTGGCGAAGAGCATCTAGTTCAGCATCACCCATTTTACAATTACAATTCTATTGAGTATTCTCTGGTTTAACGAATTAAAGGATTTTTTTCCGAAAAAGTGAGACTACGACAAATAGTTTTTCTTGCTTTTACAGATTTTGACAGTTGACAGCAACAGGAGAACTGTTCGTTCTACAAATCGATTTGATGAAAGTAATCGATATTAAAAGCTAGAGATGTGTGGACTGTGGCTATGGAAAGTGGTATCCGAAACTATCCGTATGTCCTGCGATATCTGGTGGTAATAAAAATAAGAAATATAATACTACAGGAATTTTACAGCTACCAAACCTATGTATATGGATTTCAGTGAGAAACAAGTAAAATTAGGGCAAGGTATATTAATTAGTTTATGAATGAATACGTTATTAAATGTTGAAAATGCAGTTGGATAGACAAATTAAAGTGGGCACATTAAGGTTTCCAAATATTTAGATTTTGCGCGTTCGTGATTGAACAATCGCCTCAGAAATTTAGATAACATTTACTGGCCGAACACAATGGTGAAGCTGAAGCTATACGCCTGTTGCTCTGCCAAAAAATCGCGCTCTGATGAAGCTGAGTACGAACACAATGGTGGAGCGCTGCACGTGTCTTTGTTGTTGGTAATCCAAAAGCTTCGGAATTTTTTTCTTACACCTTGGCTTTTTTTTCTTGTACTTTTCTAATGGGGATTATTCAAACCCCATAGAATATTGTTCCTCTTTACTTGATCGATTTAATTTTTCATTTTTTTTGACGTTTAATGTGACGTTTTTTTTTTTTTTTTGTATGGAAATGTCAAAAAAGCGCACTGCAGGGAAGCTGAAGCTAACCACTTCTATTTCAGCGATGAGCTTCAGCTTCACATTGTGTTCGCAGTATTGGATGTGTGTGTATTTAACTTTGACAGCGCGACGTACTTCAGCCTAAGCTTCATCATTGAGTTCGGGCAGTTAATCATTACATTGCCCACATAGAATAGCAAACTTACACAATATTCGAAGTTGGGTTTGACAATCACATCATACAATTTTATTGCACTGTTTATTAATTAAGTTCGTTGTATTGTTGTTAGAACACCTGCTTTTTGATACTTTTTACATATGCAGTCCATATGACATTTAAGCGTTAATTCCCTATCCAAGATAATACCTAGGTACTTTATTGACAGCACAATGACACATAGAAGTTTATAGGAGAATTTGTTTACTAGAACCATTAACTACCATACACTTTATTTTATCTATATGCATTCAGTACTAGTCTGTTCAAGTTAAGCCCAATATTTATTGCACGTTTGCATATGCGAGATTATCAGCTAGTGGTTGGCTTAAAACTTCTTGCTCTCAGAATTTTAAATGTTGTAATAAGGGTTGTAAACAATAGACGGAGTAATTTAGGTACGTGCGTATTAACCAGAAAGATCTGGCCTCTACTATACATAAAGAAAACAAAAAAAATCTTTCATTAAGTAGAAGGAACATAAGCCTCACAGTAGGAATAATCACAGGACACTGTTTGTTACGTAGACACGCCACTAGAATGGGGGTCCCAGCAAATGATTTCTGTAGAAGCTGCAGAGATGAAGAGGAGGAAGAAAAAATGGACCTAAGTGTGTCCTGGCCTTGTCAGAACAGCCACCTTACCTCACCTACCAAAAAGGTAAGTCTGTGGAAACGGCTTTACACTCCATCATCCACCCTATCGAAAAATCACTCTCAACCAAAGAGTTCACCCTAGTGTCATTTCTAGACATAGAGGGAGCCTTCAACAACGTTGAAACAAATTCGATTACCAGTGCCTTACGTAGGCTCAAGATCTGCGAACCCATCTGTTGTTTTGTAGAACACATTCTAAAGAACAGGGTGATAACAGCATCCTTCGGAAGTAGTACTGTCAAGCGACATGTACATCGAGGCACCCCTCAAGGGGGTGTACTGTCTCCACTATTGTGGAATTTGGTGCTCAACGAGGCCCTTCTAAAGATCGAAAAAACTGGATGCAATGTTATTGCCTATGCAGATGATGTCGCCATTCTAACAACAGGCAAATACCCGCAGACGCTGGCCGATGTCATGCAGTCTGTTCTCAATGAACTGCTCAGATGGTCCGATAAATGCGTCCTCTCCGTTAACTCGACGAAGACCGAGCTAGTTCTATTCACAAGAAAACACAAGCTACCTGACTTCACTCCGCCCAAGATAAGGGGATCCACCCTCAAGCTTTCAAATAGTGCTAGCTATTTAGGCCTAAAGCTTGACCGCAAGCTAATTTGGAAGGAGAATGTCGTCGAACGGGCCAGGAAATCGCTGGCCGCTCTATACATCTGCAAGAAAGCAGTAGGCTCCACCTGGGGCCTTAAACCAAGCATCATGCACTGGCTATACACGTCGGTCATTAAACCGATTCTCATGTATGGAGTATTGGTATGGTGGCCCGCCTTGGAGAAGAAATTCAACCTATCCATAATGGAAAAAACTCAGCGAGTTGCATGTCTCAGTATTACCGGTGCACTGAGAACTTCTCCCACAGCGGCGCTCCAAACCATGCTCCATCTGCTTCCGATTGACATCGTCAGTAAGCAATTGGCTGTCAGCTCGGCAATAAGACTGAGAGGCTCCAGGCAGTGGAAGGAGCAACACACGGGACATGCCAATATACTTTCGATGCACCGTCATCTTCCCAATTCCACTGACCATCTCCCCACTGAATATGATTTTGACTCGATACCGGACAGAAGTGAGTGGACGCAACGCAATGTCCTTTACAACGAATCGCCGTCAATCTTCACGGACGGGTCCAAAACCAAGGACGGAGTCGGTGCCGAAATTTTCTCCGAAGATCTGGACATACACCTCTCCTTTAACCTTCCAGACTACTGCAGCGTTTTTCAAGCCGAAATCACCGCAGTTCGCAAAGCTGCTGACTGGCTGGCGGCTAGCACACTATCAACACCTGATATTGTTATTTATGTCGACAGTCAGGCAGCCATCAAATCCCTTGCATCCAGCACTACGAGATCTAAGGCAGTGAAAGACTGTCGCATATCTCTTAACGAGATAGCTGGTCAGTACAACCTCACCCTTTGCTGAGTACCAGGTCACTGTGACATACCGGGGAATTGTGCAGCCGACGAACTAGCACGACAAGGCTCCTCTGGTACAGATAGCATAAGCATCACCGACATCGAAGCGCCAGCGTCTTATGTTAAGTACCTTATTCAAATTGATGCCGAGAAAGTAGCCAATCATCGATGGCAACATCTAGACCAATGTCATACCGCCAGACAGCTCTGGCCGATACTCAATAAATCCAGGTCCATCGGACTCTTGAAGCACAAGAGAGGAACCCTCTCAAAAATAACAAATGTCCTCACCGGACACTGCGTCATAGGAAGACATGCCCAGAGATTAGGTATCCCTCACAGCGACTTCTGCGGAAGCTGCAGAGATGAATAGGAAGAAGAGACCACCAGTCATCTCCTGTGCGCTTGTCCTGCGCTCGCCAATATCAGGAAGGCCACTCTGGGTGAATACTTCTACAATGATCTTCATGATCTCGGCAACGCCTGCACGGCTAAAATTCTCGACTTCATTCAACGAAGCAAATGGTTCCAAGAGTAAGAGGGTGATCCACCCGCCTTACACATCGGCAGTACAATGGACCTACTTTCTGGTCTAAGTACATCCTCATCGAGGGCCGATCCTAACCTAACCTAATAGAGGTTGTGCATATCCAAAAAAAATCAAATCAAAAGAATCAAGAAAACAGAGATTTTATATATCCCCTATTTTTCTATTTCTCATCTATTTAATGGAGAGTATTGAGGGCCAAAATATCATTTGCCAGAGCGGATTGAAATTATTGTGTGCAGTGCTTTGCGAATTGGTTCAGCTTGAATTGAAAGTTTGGTTGGTTTATGCAGTGGATACGTTCAAATCCTTATTAATAAAAAAAAAATGCAGATGTTTGTTAACTTGTGGTTAACTAACTCGCCGATTTCACCAGTTAAGGAGTTGATAACTTTGCGCGTGTGTAAAATTGTTGCAAAGAAGATACAAAAAATGGTTTATCATCAAAAATTCAGAGACAGGTAGGAGAATGAGGGCAGTACTAAGTATATAGAAAACGTTAGTTGTGTGCGAATCCCACTTAAGAATAAAGGCTATTGTTGCTTACTGGTATGGAAGTATCCATGATTCCGAATTTTCAGAGAGAGCAGGATAAAAGATCGTTTAAAAAGGGGGCAATTCAGGAGTCGTCTTTTAGGAGATGGTGGTTATGCATGCACCAACCATTTTCTTACGCCCGTTTTAAATCCCAGAAATCCTGCAGAGCAATTCTGCAATATTGCTCTTATTGCTACTCCAAATACGGTTGGACGAACCTTTGGTGTTTGGAAGGCCAGATTTCTTTGGAGAATGTAAAATCTATCAATGTAACGTTCTACATAGCCCGGCCAATTATTATGACGCTTCAATAGAATGTAGTAGATTTTGCTTTCATTTTGGTACAATTAAGGACAGTTGTTGCCATTTGCAAACTCTAGATATAATTAAAGCGGCTGTCTGATGGAGATATTGCATGGAGAAAACATTTTAATTAATAAGAAAATTTAACTAAGGGATAACCTCGCTAACTACGAGTTAGTTAACTCATTGGTTATCGGTGTGTTAGCGATTTTTTATTAATACGGCTGTTAGTGTTTGGTGCTCTATACTATGTGCCCACCTTACGAAATTGCGAAAAAAAAATCGAATATGCGAAAAATTAATTTTCGGATTTCCAAACCCGTTGTGAAATGAGTTTCCGAACTCTCTTTCCAACTGAGAGGAATTCCAATGAAAAAAAAAACATTGTATTTTCCTGATTTTAGTCAGAATTAATCACGCCACATTTTATATTTTATTTGGCTGGCAGTTCTTTTGACGGAAATGCTGGAGGTATTATTTTCTTTGGCATTTTTTCTTTTGCATTTCGCCAATGCAGCTTGTCCTTTGTTTGGTCTGAGTGACAGTTCACAGCTGATTTCGAAAATTTTCGAAATTCCTAAGTTATGAACCCTCTTAATTTAAAAGTGGGTGGGACCACTCATAAGTCTTATGAGCGCTAATAAATCTGCACTATTATTGGTTGGTGAATAGGTTTATGAAGCTCTTAGTTTAAGATTGGTCGGTGAATACCGGCCCAAGTCTCCGATTTTCCCATACATTTTCGAGGTTTCGAAATCTCGTGATTTCAGATTTCAAATAATTATTTTGCCAGCCACTTCAAAATTGACAGCTATTGACATTTAAAATCATTTCAACAAGGTGCGAACTAAGGTTTCGGTAAAATTTCATCGAAACCTTCTAGGTTTCGAGTAAAGTGGGAACATGGTATTAGTTAAGTTCAACACGCCTAGAGCATTGCGCTTCGTAGGCATTTCAAGCAAACAGTTTTGGACGGTAGCATTTCCGAACACAGTTTCGACGGCTTAAAAAAATTGACACCTGTCAAAATTGAAACCGGTGAAGTTACCACGTGCGGTGTGTCCCCTTGTTTATATTCTTGCTCGTGAATTTTTTCCTAAATTTTACCAATTTCCCACCGAAAGAACGATGATAATGAAGGAAGAAGATAAAGAGGCGGAGGGTCGTACAAGGATTCACAATGTACGCTTCTACAACTTGACTCCGCGCTCAATAGTTTGCCTGGCCTTGAACAAAATCAGCAAGACCCTGGCGCTCTCAAGGTTCGTATTGTTATAAACTCTATTCCACGAGATTGCTTAAATTCTTTCTTTCAGAAATGATGGTACGATTGAGATCTGGGACATGCGACATGCACCCTTCCACGCGAAAACCATTGTCACTGGGGAGGAAGCTTCCATCGAGGGTTTGGCATGGTCTGGACATCGTTTATTCACGGTGGGCCTCAAAGGTCACCTGGTTGAATGGGATTTGGTCGCCTTGAATAAGCGTCAATCGCAGCATGCGACTGGCAACTCAATCTGGTGCCTGGACGTCAACACGGAGGGCTCTCAAATAGCCCTGGGCACCGAAGAGGGATACATCAACATTTTCGACATTACCGAGGATCAAATGATCTACAGCAAGCTCTTTGACAAGCAGGAGGGCCGCATTCTGTGCTGTAAGTTTGATACCAACGGAGACCACTTGGTAACGGGAGGTATTGATGCTATTCGCATCTGGGACGTGAAGACGGGGCACGCCATTCATAAGATGACTGTCAGTCGGTTGGAAGCGAAAAAGGAGGTGATTGTGTGGTCCCTTCAGGTTCTGCACGATCTGACAATCATATCGGGTGACTCACGAGGGTTAGTCACCGTGTGGGACGGAAAGACCGCCACACACGTCGAGGAGCACTATGTTCTGCAGGCCGACGTTCTAGCGGTAGCCGTGAACGAAGAGGAGAACTTGCTGATTTGCTCTGGTATTGACCCGATCATTCGCATATACGCCTTGACCCAGATCAAGAGGGAAGATATCACCCTGCACAAGTGGGTGAAGTACAGGCAAAGGAGTGTCCACGATCACGACGTGAAGGCATTAGTCTGTATGGGCGACAAGATTCTGTCCGGCGGTATGGATGGTTATCTAGGCATTTCTTCGATTACTCGTACCAACGCGTATATAGTAAAGCATGGACCATTCCTTTGGGGTCCTTGTGCCACCGTTGCAGCTAAGAAGAGGCTTCTCTTGCTGCGGTATCCAAATACCGTGGAGATATGGCGATTGGGTGCAACTGCTGGCAACAAGGAACTAGTTGCAGAGGATGTAGACGAAAACGGACAGAAGCTAGATGACAGTAGAAAGCTCATGGTTCTTGAATGCGGCCCGCAAAAACTCTTTGAAATGAAGAGCAAATATGGTCTAACGATAACCTGCAGCACGTTGTCTCCTGACGGGAACTGGCTAGTTTACTCCACACTGACCGACATTCGTCTGTTTTCCTTTACCGCTGGAAGAGGTGAAGACATTTCGCAGGTAGCTAGAATCAAAGTTTTGCCAGACCAATTCTCTGCGTGTAGGCACATCCTTTTCACAAATGACTCCAGCACGCTGTTTCTGGTGAAGGTAGACAACACAGTCGATGTGTTCAGCATCCTTTCCAACGGCGACATTGACCACTCGCACACCATCGAAGCGGGGAAGTACATCAAAGACACCATTAACTTGGTAGACGTGTCCAAGTGTGGAAACTACTTTGTAACAGCTGGAATCTGTCGAACGATAGCTGTTTGGATCCGTAAGGCCAAACACTATGTGCATCATTTGAATCTGCCGCGCTACTCGGCAGTAACTACAGCGATTGCAATTCATCAGGACTCACCCCGCTTAGTGGCTGCATTTTCTGATTCGAAGATCTTCGAGTACGACTTAGAAGAGATGTGCTTCACGTGCACGGATAAGGATTACTTTGTAAAAGATTCCGAGACACATTGCGTGAATAATATCATTTTGGATCGACGGAATCCAAATGTCTTTATTCTGCACAACGACACTACCATGTTCGTATTGGAGAAATGCTCACCTGAGGCGTCTGGCGAAGTGGCTAAGAAGTTGAAGAGAGTGGTGGATAAAAAAGTCGCTGGCGTGAGGCTAAAGTTTGAGAAGAACTATCAGGTGAGTTTTTGCGATTTCTTTTATGTGAATTTGTTTACTGATTTCATAACCTCTGCAGCATTTTATTCACTTGGCGTGGTTAAGCGCTGATGAACTAGTAGCCGTGGGAGTGAATCCACTTTCGTTGATCGAACAACTACCTAAAGCGTTCAGACAAAAGAAATTCGGAGCATCGTAATTTAGTTTTAATATTTTTAATTTTAAAATAAAAGTAAATATTTTTTTATTTATGTTTGAGTATTGTACGAATTACGGAGGATATCACCTGCCGCCTCTGCCTAGAAGAGGACGAAACCGCAAAACACACTGTGAGTGCGTAGTTCTGTGTAGAATTAGGAGAATCTTTTTCTTTAAGGAGATCATATCTCCAATAGACTTAAAGAACTCCTCCACAGTCGTAATTTAGCTCTCATAAGGAGAGTGGAAATACTGCTGTCCTAAAAAGTGTCCTCTGGCACATTATATCTCTTTGGCCGCAGTGCCTTCACGCCATTTGGGCGTGGCCACACTCCTGTTAAAAAAAATATATAATTGTATGTCCTACACTGGCTAAAGACAGAGTCTCCACTTATATGGTCAAGGATATTCATTGCCATACATTTATTCACTCGCAAGTATAAGGTTTATTGCCAGCAGGTTTTTCGTATGTTTTCTTCTCTGCCCTTGTTTTGCAGTGAATAGTGAATAGTGAAACGTAAGATACTGGACGGGAAAAGATTCCATTTGAATCTTCCTTTGATCTTCTGCAGAGGCTTTAAAAATGTTGTTTACTCCATCAACAGAGCTCTGCTAACTTTGGTCTCCGCCGTGCTTAGGTTAGGATAAGTTAAAAGGTCTGCCAGCTTACGCCAGCACACTTAGAGGAGGAATAAGTCCTTTGTAATACCAAATGGATCATGTAATCTCTGTCTACTCGTTAAAACCATTTTGAACTTCTGATGAAGCGTAAGAGGCTTTTAATAACCGTGTATATCAGATCGCTTAAATCGTTGAATAGTAAGCTCCTAAGTGAAGCTTCCTTCTGTGGGAGAGAGCTGCGCATGTACAAAGAAGGTGAGGAATAGTTTCTTCCTCTATCTCGTCCATACAGATACAGCGTGGACCAAATCTGTTATTTCACTTATCCACCTAAGATTTGTTCTTTTGATAGCATCCAATTTAAATTTGAGTTCACAAGTAGCGATCGGTATACCTAGAGTAACCTTATTTGGAAAGATAGGTATAGTTGTTGTTTTTCCTATTCTGGCGAATTCATCAGCCTTAGAATTCCCAGGAACGTCTCTATGCCCTAGCACCAAACACAGATAAATATTAAACTACTCCATCAACTATCGGCAATCTAGAGCTACAAATGAATTTAAAGAGATCGATTCCAAACATTTGATTGCTGCTTGGCTGACTGAAAAGATGTGGATATCTTTAGCGGATATGTATTATGTTTTTCTTAAGCCAAGATACGACTTCCTTAATAGCCATTATTTTCGCCTGGAACCTGTCAAGGAGAACATCACCACCAACTCCGTCCTTGGTCGTTGAGCCGTCAGTGTAAAAATGAATGGATCCTTCTTCTCGGAATACTTCTTCCTCTCAGAATTGCATAAGCAACTGCGACTGGTATGACCCGGAAAAGACTATTAGCTTAACGATCCTTGCTACACTTTCGAATTTCCCGTGGGTATCAAAGAAGAAAATGTGTCATCGACATAACTTCACTTGGTTGATATCACAGCTACTATTCTTATGAGGACAGGTTATTCTCTAGAACGGGCCCAGGCACATGTCGATCCCAGAGTGCCTCTGAGCGTTGGTTTTGCTGCGCAGTAGAACAGATGACTGGTGTCGTGTGGGCCATTTCCGGAGTCTGGGCATTTGTCTTCTAGGAAAGAGTCCGGAAAGGCGGTGCAAGTAGCTGTTTAGGAAGCAACACCATCATAAACGCAGTTAAGCTAGGGTGGTCCTTATCTTACGTGGGAGGTTACATTCCTTGTCAGCGACGGAAGGCAGGCGAACGCCGAAGACTATTTTGTGAACCTCAAACCACGATCACGAACAATGATCATCAACCTCAACTACGATAACCCGCCCTTAGCAATAAGAGATCTATCTTTCTGGTGAAACTTAGTCATCATAACACACCGGTCATCTCCAGCATAACTAATGGGCGCTGTGCCATTGGTATTCATTCAGAATGTCTCGGTGTACAGCGCAACGACTATTGCAGAAGCTGCAAGGACGAGGAAGAAATTGAATCTGTTTGACACCTGCCCTATCAGTCAGCAGAATGAGGACTCTTGGTAGTTACTTCTTCTCGAAGCTGGAGGACTTAAGTAATGTTGAGCTAATGAACCTCCTGATTCCTATCACGATCTGGATAGTTCTAATACAGCGAATATGGGCGCCGTGGCGTAAGTGGCTAGTGTGTCGGATCACTGCGCGTGAGGTTTCCAAATTTGAATCCCAGAAAACACCAAAAAGTTTTCTCGCGAGCGTCTGACAAACATCCGAGAGTATTGCTGTCTCGAAAAAGCTTCTCAAAACAAATAGCCATTTGGATACGGCACTAAACTGTATATCCCTTCCATTCGTGTGAAAAATAGAACGCACACAACATGAGTGGTTGCGAGAAGCTAGGCCCTGGCACTTAAAGAGCTGTTGCGCAGTGAGCAGTGACTCTATTGTCACAAGGCACCCATATACTTAACATAACCTCCTAGCCCATCCGGGTTTAAAAAGTACATTCGATCACCTTTACGACCGATGATTCAAAGCGTTGCAACTCTGATTGTCCTCCTGATGCACTCCTTGCTTACCGTCCACTTCCCTTGTGCCCTCTCTGCGACTTCAATGAACGTTAAAACAATCTCTCTCTCTCGTTAAAAACTATTTATTTATTAGGCACATAAAAAATATTAACAATGTCATTGCAAAATCGAGGGTTAAAAGAAAATACAAAAACATTATACAAATAAATCATAAAAGCATTGAATACGAGCTACCACTACCATCCTAAGCAACTTAAATAGTTTCCAAATGTTGTACATCCGTTTAAAAAAAAAAAGAAAAGAAAAGTAAATTACATAGTAAAATACTAGTGAGTAGTTTAAATAAGAATTGGAAGATTCTTCGTGGTCAGCTTCTTACTGCTGGAGGAGATGAGCGTCGAACTAGACGTGTGATGGCTGGGCGCTGGTGATTTACGTATCGAGTGCTGTTCCATGAGGGCCAACTTGGATGGCATCCGTGCTAGTCGTGGATTGGGAAGGCGCACGTTCTCCCTAGTTGCCTTTCGCTTGCTGCTGCTTCCCGTGGCCCCAGATGTGGGTACTACAGATGATCGTGAGGCTGGTTCAATGCATTGGCGGAAGTGCTCGTAGTTGTCTGTGTCTGACAAGTCGGAGCTCTCTGTGATGACGATTTTGGGTGCAGCCTTTGCCGCGCGGGTTGAAGAGAGTCGCTTCTTGTTGTTTCCACTGTGTCTTGCTGATCTTCTGCGAATAGTTGTTGCTATGACGCGGTTTTTCTTAAATGGTGACTTAAACGGCGTCTTGGTGTTGTTAGTCGAGGACTGCGCGAATATGCTGGGACTGTTGAGGACAGTCATGAGGCTGCGTTTGGCCGATGGTGTTTGTCTGTCGGTCGCGGGAAGTTTGCGCTTATTCGAGTGAAGTGCAGAGGATACGTTCGTTGTGGATGGAGTGCGCTTGATCGTTGACGCCGACATCTGGCAGTTTCTGATCGACATGGGTGTACGATTCACCAGTGGTGTCTGTGGGTTCTTTCGAGCGCTGCTGAGTTTCTCCTTTTCCACGCGTTTCTTCTCCCAATCGCGTGAGATCACTTCAAGGATGTCCTCGCCATAGATTAGAAATTTTTTGTGTTCCTTCTCTTCATATGCGTTTACCAGCTCCGTGATCTGTGTCTCAATCTTGGGCAACTTACTCGCAATGGTTTTCCTTTCCTTCTCCTCCTTGAGCAGCTGTCCGCCGCGGTTGTTATAGCGTCCCGGTTCCGAGGCCTTTTGCTCTAGCGCAGTCATCCGGTCCCACAGAATCCGCCTGTCCTCGAAGAGCTGGAATATCTTTTCATTGTTCTGGTAGAACGTCTTAAGATCCTCCAGTTCCATTTCGTGGAGGATTAGCAGGTCATCGGTGTAGCAGTCGCTGTAGAAGTTCGAGAAGCGAGTGCGCTGGACCTCGGACTTCATGCACTTGTCCCACCATTCGAGGATCTCGGCGCGGATCTGTTCGACGAACATCTTGATGTTCTGCTTCTTCATGGTCTCGCAGCGGTTGACTTCCTTATGCAGAATGTCGTAGGTCGACTGTGAGCAGTCAGTGTAGCGACTGAATTTGTGCCTAGTAGCCGGACTTGTGTTGAGACGGTCCCAGAGCGTACTCAGCTTCCTCTTCATGCCCTGGATAGTGTCCTCGAGTTCCATGACCTGCTCCCTAAAACGATTATACATCTCCGTCAGCCCGTCGAAGGTCTCCTTGTTCAGCTTGATTTGACGGTGGTTCAACAATCTATCGTCGTTGTTGGAGAACAGCTGTATCTCGAGGATTTGCAGGAAATTCTTAATCTCTCGGCGCATCGTCGATACTCTGTGCAGGCGGCTGACTTTTTCTGCTTTCAAATGCTCCAAGTGCTGGCGGAATTCCTGAAGCTCCTCCTCTGTAGGCAGGGGATCAGCTACCAGTGATCGTGGCTCTTCATCCAGTTCGCTGCACAGAGTGTCTTGCTCGAGTAGAAGTTCGAATATCTGCTCCCTTCGCAGTCGCAGGGTCTCACGCAGCCCCAAAAGGCTCTCATCCAACTCAGACTGGTATACCAACAGCGGAACATCCACCGACGGCTTAAGGTTGATCTCGACCTTCAGCAGCCTCTGCAGATTCTCGGCCTCGGATCGCAGATCAGAAATCTCTTTCTCGATTTGCTCCTGCTTCTCCATGGACTCCGCCACCAGATCCTCGAAGAAGTTCTTCGTGTGCTCCGTCAGTTTAACGAGATTCTCCTTGAAGGCGTCTTTGTCGAATATCTTCTTCCAGATGTGCAACAACTCCCGCACGGAGGTCTGTGTCAGGTCCTGCATGTCCCTTTCCGCTTCAATAAATAAGTCTGACATCTTATAAATAGTCCACAAATGTTTACACTGAATTTCCCACTAGTTTTATGTTATTTTTTGTTGATCAACTGCGATTATGAATGGGAGGAGCGGCTGGGAATTCTTATTAACCGGTTCGGTGCTGGATGGAAGCCGCTAACTAGAAATTCGTTATTGTCCATCCAATTTTGAATTGTGTACAGTTTCTCTTCTAAGCGAGAAATTGCATGCGGCTGAGCGAGAAAGATGTATGTGACAGATGCGAAAATATTTAAAAAGTGAACGCAATCAGTGGTGGAACCTGTGATCGAATTCAAATTGGGTCGTGTTCGTTGATTGCAGAGTGGATTATAAATATAACAAATAAACCAATTTGTTGCTTTTCTAAACAGTTTTATTGCTGGCAAATAAACAGTTGATGCTATTTTTCCAGGTCAACTATTTAGAAACTAGATTAAAGATTATGTAAATCAACAAATTGAAAACAGTTATGGTTGTCAATGGGCCGATTGTTCTAAGAAACGCCTTTTGCTTTAATCCTCAAGTCGGCAAATTCTTTATAGCAGAATCATGTTAGCAGAGCAACAGCGAGTAGTAACTCCGCAAACGACAGCTACTGAGATGTGAAACAAACATATTGACACAGCAATAGAACATAGCGAAGTTTAACACTGCGGGAAGATTGTTTACAAAATAAAAGTAAAACTTCGAAGAAAATGATTGTGCTGTATGATTTCATGCAGAAATTTTGTTTAGTCGATGTTGTATGTGTGTTGTACTTTCGAGTAGTATATATTATATTATTCTATATTCCATTGCAAGAAACAGTTGAAATAATAAGCAAAAAATGTGCTAGTTGACAATTGAGGTGACACGCATTTGAACAGCACAACGAATTTAACATATTGGGGATGTTCAACACAGCGCAGCGGATGCTCAACCTGAAATAGATGACCGTGTATTTCTGCTTTCGACATACTGGGCTGTGTGCTGCGTTCAATTAACTTTGGTCGGTATGTAAAAAGAATGCGTGGTTGAGTGAAAAAAGTTATTTGAGAAGCATTTTTCCGCTGCCGATTTTGTGCACATTGAGTAAGTGAAACAGCAGCAGTAATGAAATCGCTGTACTGTACAGCAGCATTGGTTTCTCCTCAGTTTACAATACTATTCAGTTTCATTGAAGTTGAAGGAATGAGGGAAAATTTGGAAGCCAACCGTGCCCAGTAATTATATTGTAGGTACTGTTAAAGTTATGTTATAATTTATAAAGTAGTTATTTGTTAAAACATTTTACAAAGAGTGAATTTGGGGCTGGCAATTACTATAGAAGTTACCATAACTATAACAATAGATAAAACAACCAGCGGAGTTCTCATTCAAATAGAGCAATTGTCAAGCTGGAGATTCTCTGAAATAAAAATATCTAGTGATCGCTTAATTGGTACAGAGCTAGCGGATATTAACAAAATGCTAAAATGATGGTAATAATGTGCAGTTTTCAGTACATTTTTTTTTTAAAGCAACCACACCTAAACTAAGATTTTGATGGAAAACGTGAAAATTTGGAAGATGACTCACATCTGTATCCGGTGACTGATATATTAAATCTTCTAGTATTATTTCATCACAGAATAAAAAACTAGATACATATTCTTTTCCATTGGAGCTAACGTTTGCGTTACCCATATTTAGAAATAAAAAAAATAAGAAGGGACTTTGAATGAGATATACAACAATTTCCCCTATATAAGAAGTACTGTATATCATAGGAAGTCCATGAGAGTCCGTAACAGAATTATGAAATGTCAATGTATGCCAATACAAACCACTGACCCATTCTTAAAGATCATTATAAACCTAGACCACATTATATGAACACATGTTTGATAGTTCCAGACCAGAAAAATTAAGAAATAAATCTAAAGAATACAAAAAGCTTGAAGTCTCTACTCAGAAACTTATTATTCATTTAAAAGACACGCCACAAGCTATACCAAATCCTGTTTTATTCTAGCATTTTACTCGATAAGGAATTCATCAGGATCGGAAGCATCACCACCAATACCATTGATGCCAGGAAAGGTCTACGACAAAAAAATGCATTTTCAGATCAATTATACCATATTCTTATGGCATACTCAGAGATACCCAGTCCCAAAAAAATATACGAGCACTAGTCCCAACAGTCGAGTTTTTATTATTCATTGCTGGTACTTGTGACTAGCTCATTAAGATCATAATTCACCCCGCACGCTGCAAGCCATGAATACACTAATGCATGATTTGATTCTGAATCATCCAATGAAACCTAAAACTATCTCAATATCATGAACGCCAATTATCTCAAAATATTTTAAAACATTTACTTGTGTTTTCAGAGTTAACTAGCTGACCAGTGCTCGCCTTGCTTCACCCGCATTTTAGATGACGGTTATTTACTTGTTCTAATATAATTGCCAACTGAAAACAATACCGAAAATGTGTAAACTCAATTATAACTTACCCCGTGCGAATCCTACCAGACGCAAACCCGCTTCCAAAACATAATTTATTTTAAATTCATTAAAACATTCTAAAATGTTGACAAATCCAACGATCAACATCTCATCTAACAAAATGGAAAAATATTGCAATAGTTCTATGTCTACACATGCATATGCATGTACATATGTACCTACGCGTATATTCCCAAGTCTCTTAATTCCATGAAGTTTTGACAGCACATGGATATCTTTATTAATAAAATTTACAATATCTTAGATTTGGCACTGATAATGTTTTTCTTTTTTCAATTTTAACTCTGGAAGAGATCGCAAACTGAAGATCAAAACATAATCATGGGATACCGCGCCAATATACTCACACACACAAATGTATGTGTGCAACGATAGCCACTGCTGCATGACTGCTGGCCGTGGTCTCCACTGAAGGAAAATTGTGGGCGATGATCTGATTAATTGTTTTTAGCATTGCTCAGCTTCAGGACAACGCAGAAGGATCTTTTATACCTTAAATGAATCAGCGGCAAATTTACTAAATTCATTTACTTTTTATTTTTTTAATCCGGAGAGCCAGTACTGAGCTACGGCCGTGGAATCAATATTTACAGATGGAATATTCGATCTCAACCCCCTTTATGCCACTGAGACCTTGAATTTCGGAAAATCCCTTCTTATCTCGCATTTAGGCAACACAAGGAATAACTGTGCAAAATTTCAAGTACCTACCTCTAGCAGTTTTCGAGAAACGGAGTTCACATGGAAAATCGACTTTGCTTTTATAAATCAAAAATCAGTAATTTACTTGTGGGTGAGTTTATTACAGTTTTTTTTTCGAAAAGAAAAAGGTTATTCAAAAATAATAATCAATGAGGTATCCCAGGATATGGCAGTCAGTGATTGACGCAGTTGCATATATATGCATGCATCATTGCATCGTTATAAGTCACAACCGACACATATTTATTCATAAAACATACTTGTCACATCGAAGCAGATAGCCACAATAGGGGTGTGCTGCGTCCGTGCCAAGACAATCTACTTACGGGAGCAAAAAATAGCGCGCCATCCCTGTAATGAAGGGAAATTCACGCACCCAATCCTCGACCCATCACATTTATTTCTACGCCTAGGCGTATGCTTACGGCATTGCAGGTGCAATTCACATGCGCCCAAATGCATAATATAAAATATTCCTTATTTGTGTTCTAATATAAGGAGTGTTCTTGTGAGAAATGTATAGTCACTTTTGTCAATTTTTCCACACAAAGCAACAACAAAACAAAAAGTATAGATAATAGGTGCGTTCTGGTGAGAAGTGTATAGCCACTTTAGTCAATTTTTCCACACAAAAAAGTGGAGATAATTTAGTCAGTAATCAAAAGTGAAAATACATGTTTACGAAATATGAATTTAAGATGTTGCTGATCCGGGTTGTTGACAGCTATTCGTTTCGTCAAAGTTGGCAACCGTCAATTGTTGGCACTGCTAGTAGGACATGTTTGCTGATATTTCCCATTTTCAATAATAGCCTTTGAATTACCTGATTGGTTGAAAAACATTTTTTTGATTTTATTTAGTTGTTTATTATGTTTTGTTACTAGCCTCACTTTAGTTGACGCTCATTCACTTATAATAATTGTTAAAATATAATTGTCAACTGAATACAATACTGAAAATGTGTATTCCCCAGTGGGGATCCTGATTAGAGCACACACAAGACCGTACGCAACACAAAACTCGTCAAGCAGTTATAACTGACGACCTCACATTGAAGTGCAAAACATATGATCACGTTAGAGCACGCCATATACTCTCACAAACACACTATTGCAGCGATACCCACTGCTGCATGACTGCTAGCAGTGGTCTTCACTAAAGGAAAATTGTAGGCGATGATTTAAATAATTGTTTTGAACATTGCTCAGCTTCAGAAGAGCGCAGGATGATGTTTTGCATCTTAAATGAATCAGGGAGAAATTTACTAAATTTACCCAGTTTTTTGTTTTTCAATCCGATAAGCCATTAATTAGTGTCTGGCCACACATTCATGAGAATGAAAGTCATGTCAGCGAGACAGGTAAATTTTAAGTGAGCAGATAAAAGAAAGGTTCCTTTCATCAAAAGTCCGCCGAAAATCCACCTGCAAAGGTAAATCTCCGCGTAATCATGAATGTTTCATAAAATCTTCATTCTAAATTTGCGTTGAATGAGAGAAGACAAAAATATAGCTACCTGGACACGAAAATGTGAATCGTTCTTTTCCAAATCATTCAGGTTGTAGAATTTTTATCGAAAACGCATGCACAACCGTTAAACATGTAGTATAAAGTTCATATTTGCAAATAAGATACTTAGGCAGGTATTTTTTTAGATGCTTCCAATCATTTACTCTCATTGGGCCAGCGCCTACTGGATGAATTCCCCCGGGATTAAACCGAGTTTATGGGAGAGAGAGGTGAAGTAAGAAATGAAATGGAATGGAATGAAACGGGGCAAAATCTTCAACCAGCTATGTGAGGGTATAACATCGGGGGAAATCAATACATAAGTTCATAAGTTCTCAATTTCGAGATGCAAAAAAATGAGTATGTCATACCACTACAATTAAAATCGGTTCATGTATACACAATTTTCCCCCGCCATTATTCATCCAGTGTGCCATTGAAGCAAAAGATACCCCAGTGTCACCCCGGTGTTACAAATACAAATATTTGGCTCTTTAAAGTGCCACAGCCTAGCTTCTCATAACCACTCATGTTGTGTGCGTTATATTTTTCCCACGAATGGAAGCGACCTACAGTTTAATGCCGAATCCGAACGATTTAAGAAACTTTTTCGTGACAACAATACTCTCGGATGTTTGTCAGACGATCGCGAGAGGTGGAACCGTGAAAAAAATGTTTGGCATTTTCTGGGATTCGAACTTGGAACCTCATGCGTAGTGATCCGACACACTAACCACTTTCGCCACGGCGCCCGGTGTTACCCCAGGGTAACATTCATCCAGTGTGCGATGGCCCATTCGCCGGTTAAGAAATAGAGTCGCCACTTCCCAAGACATCATCAATATTGCTCTCATTCCAATGAAGCCTTTTTGGTGTGTAGTCACGACGTTTATTTAAATGAATTTCATACCCCTTCCAGGCTCTTATGAGTTATGAGTTATGACTTAGTAGTTATCTTTTAGTGACGTAAAATTCAACTCATTTTCATTTTTCTTTTCCCATATCTCCTGAATGATTAGCCCGATGTTTTCCTGAAAAATCTATACGGATTGGGTAAGTAGTCTTAACGTGATGCGCGTTCAAATAAACAGATAAAACGTATAACAACTATACGCGTATTAGGATGCCTAATGCGGTAAAAGGGAAAATGTTTGTCTTTAAAATTTAAAATTCCTGTATCTTAAAAAAAAAATTGTTTTCCAGTATTTAAAAAAACTTTATACATATACACCCACTTTCATAAAATCATCCTGTTAGCCCTCTGTATTATAAATGCACAAATAACATTTGTATTTCTTCTCATTCACTTCTCATTTCCAGAGAAGTTCCAAGAAAAGAAAGAAAAAAAATGAAGCATTAAAATATACGAGAACTTTTGCGACGTAGCCATGAAGTTTTCAAAGCCTCAAACGAGTTAAATTCTTTTTTTCTTCTAATAAAGAGGTGAACAGAATGGTGCATCTGCGTCTGAGTCTGAAGTTGTCAAAATATTAAATGTATGGAAAGCCGTAAGCAGCAACACAATGTTCGTCTGCGTCTGAGTCGTGCATCGTGAAGTTGAATTCTGTTCAACTTCAAGCAGCGATGCAAATTTGACGTTTATGTTGTTGTACACAAAAGCTATTGTTTGCGCAAAATGGAAGTCGAAAATTTTGTGGAGATTGTACGCGAAAATGAAATTCTTTGAAATTTATAGCACTAATTTATTGTATTACTATATTATAATTCTTATATTGCCTAGATCTGATTTGTCCCTTAGTCGCCTTTTACGACAAGCGCTAGTTGTTGGGGGATTCTTACATCGAGGTGACGACAAGTCTGCATTCGGCTTTGATTAGCTTTCGTATTGAAGCTTTTTTTAATTTTTCGTTTACCAAACTTAGGCGTAAATTGTACTGCTGCTTTCTCATCCTGGTTGCTTTCAAAAAAGTTCCTCGTCGTGCTCTTTGAGGTGTTTAAAAATTGTTTAAAAAAATCCTCTTTTTTTCTTTCCTTAAAAAAGGGACGAACCCACCATCTGCGTTCCCTTTTCTTTACTATTTTTAGTGCTAAGTAACACATGTGCAGAACACACATGATAAAAGCAATTTCTTCTTATTCGTCCATAACAAATAACAATTTCTTTCTTAATGTAAGTATTTTGAAAAAGTAAAAACACAAGATTCAAATTTGACAGTCGCTTCATTGTGTTTGCTCTAGCCGCAAACTGCGCTGCAGATTTTGACTCAGATGCAAAACTCAGACGCAGATGCACCATTGTGTTCACCTCTTAACTGCAAAAAGATTTGTAATTAAAAACTTTATTGCTGCAAGAAGTTTGAAAATAATTTAAATTTCTGCCTCTTGTTTCGTTATCCATTTGAGTTTGTATTTTTTTTTTTTCGGAGAACTTGTATAGTTATTTTTTTTTATCTGTGTCGCCGACAGCTGACATCGAATATCATTGAATAACTCGATTTTGAATTTCAAAGTTGGTAGTAAAGTTATTATAAAAGTGAGTATGGCCGTTTTGTTGAGAAGTGGCTACACACTTCTCACTTAAACACACCTCGATTACGTATTTGGGCTTGAATGATTAATTTTGTATGTTTTTGTCTTGATACATTATCGCTGAGTGGCGTGAAATGTTTTGTATATATTTCAGTACATATAATAAACCTATACGTTTTCTGTTTATTTGAACGCGCATCACGTTAGAAATTCCATATCCACGTAGTTTGTGCAGCAATATGTTTCTGTCAATGGTCTCAAAGGCTCTTTTAAAATCAAGAAATACTGCAACTACGCAGTTTTTTGCGATTTCTTCCTTCCAAACATTTAGTCTATTTATTTGAACGCGCATCATGTTAGAAATTCCATATCCACGTAGTTTCTGCAGCAATATGTTTCTGTCAATGGTCTCAAGGGCTCTTTTAAAATCAAGAAATACTGAACCTATTAAGTTTTTTTTTTCCGATTTCTTTCTTCCAGATGATTACTTCATGGTTTAGACCTGGTCACATGAATAAACCTAAACCCTGGCTGGTCTCGATCTCGAAGAAAAGGTTTTTGGATTAAAAATATTGCTCAATGTGCAATTGGTCTATTTCCTCCAGCATTTTTTCGTAAAAGGGAAACGCGTTGATTGGTCGAAAGTTTTCACATTTATCGCATTTAATTTTCTCAATTGGGGTTATTAAAGATTAATTACACGTTTCAGGAAATACACCGCATCTCATCGACATCGCGTATTGGTCCGATTATATTTATAGTATCAAGGAGCAGGATAAATTTAAAATCTCTTTTCAGGTTCATTACTTTTAGCATAATTTTAGCACGCACTTTATATCGAGTATGCCTAAACTTGACTACACTTTTGTGACGAAATTTTCTTTCGCTTTTCTCCTCAATAACTTCCAGTGTTCAGTTTCACTACTTCGTAAAAGTACTCCTTCAGCAGCACTTTTTGAGTGTGGTTGCGTTCTCAGGGGGAGCTGCGGGTTGTTCCAATATGTCAATGTTATCAAATCTACCAACCATTTTTTAAATCTACCACATTTTTTGTCCAATCTACCACTTTTTTCAAAATCCAAGTGACAACACTGGTTCTCATAGAGAAAGAATATACGTTGCAACCAGACATCTCTGTCTCCCACAATCATCTGTGCTTGTGTTATTATCGCACTTTTTCACTCTCTAATAGCAAAGTGCATTGGATTCTCTCGTCCACCCTTCGCAAATACACTGTTTGTTCTTTCCTTTCCATATACTACACAAAGAACAAATATATATACCGACACAACACACGCGTACAATCCACAAACAATCCAGGGAGAGGAGATAAATAAGGCAAGTTATATAACTGCCAGTTCCGCATCACACTGAACAAAGCGAGACGACCACACCAGACCGCAGCCCCAGCGCTAAAGTGTGCGTAGTCTGGTCCTATCGAAATTCCACCATTCATTCTGAATTGGATCATTGTGGCAATAACACATACAAGGTGCAAGCTCTCGTTTCTCTTTCTGCAAAATTTGTGTGCAAAGCAATACAGCGAAAATAAAGAAGAAAACAAATATCAATTCATTTTGATTTTCTCAGAAAAATTTACAATTTGTTTTGATTTCGTATTTTGTGTTCGATTTTGAATTTTGTTTTGATTTCACTTTGAACCGTGCAAGGTGCAGCCGGATAGAAAAAATAATTTGCAAATCCTCTGTGTTTCGTCGTTCGTTCCCGTGGGCGGTGTGTAGTGAGAAAAAAGTTATTTTTTCGCCTGGAATTCGGGAGTTTTCCAGTTTTGTTTCTCGCCGTTGATTGGAAAAAGGCCTAGTTTGGATTTTGCTGAATTTCAAGGAAAAAACTTGACAAAAGGAATATCCCAAAGGAAAAGAAGAGAACAATAACGTATTTCCTGTGGAAAGACACTTTGAACGTAGAGAATAAGTTTTTCATTTTCCTTTTGTGTTTTTTTTTTTTTCTCTAAATCAAATATGGCGGATGTGGAATCATCTAGCTCGGCTGTACAACAGCCACCGACATCCACCAGCCACATGAATTCGATTCCATTAATTGCTGCTGAACTGATGGTGGACAATAGCAATGCCCCGGTGAACATTCAGCAGCAGCAACCGCAATTGCTGCCCCAATCGTCATCGGGTGGCGGGGGTGGTTCGTCCACTGCATCGGCGTCGTCGTCATCGGCTGCGAATTCGTCGTCGTCAGCTTCGAGTGGTACTGCTGGAACGACAAGGACGTCGTCGGTTGTCGTTGGTGGAGATTCCAATGAGCCAGAGGCAAAGAAACCCAAATTGGACTTGGTTACAGCTGGTGCTGGCACCTCAGCTACTACCACACAGCATGAGAAGCTCGAGTATCGCTTGGGTGGGATACTATGTTGTGCTGTCTGCTTGGATCTGCCAAAGACGGCCATGTATCAGGTGAGTGAGAGGGATGTGTACGTGTGTGTGTGTGATGTGGTGTATGTATGTAGCATGTTGTATGTGTTTGATTTGACTCTATCTCACATTGCATAAACAAGAACGTCCTTGAGTTGGGTGGACTTGGACTAGGTTCTGTTGTTGCCTTGTGTGGGGGAGCCAGATTGGAAGGCGTGTGTGTGTTGATATTTGCAAAAAAGTCGGTAGGTAATTTCATTTGATTTCAAATACAATTTGTACAGGAAACAAAAGGGATGGTGGATGGTAGGTTGCATTTCACAATAATCACCACTAATTCGTTGCAAAGTGCATTTATGAAAGAAAGAGACAGATAGACGGGAGCACATAAGGCAATGTTGTTTTTTTATTTACTGCGCTGCTGCTAGTTCTTAATTTTCTATTCCCCGTTCCTTTTCGTTCTGTGGTCGCGCGAGGGAAAAAAGAAACAAGAAACAGTGCAACAACGCAACAGTGGTGTGGCGCAGTACAAGGTAACATGTGCGAATGTAATCTGTAAATAGATGCCTGGGAAGGGGGAAGGGGAGGTGAATAGATAGGCCGTGGACATGTAAAAACTTTAATCTTACGGCGTAGAAAATGTATGCATTTCTTATTGATTTGTAAATTACGTTTCACTTGCTTATTGTGACACAGTCGTGTTCAAAAGTTTAGCTGCATTGAATCCTCGCCTTAAATATTCGCATCCACGGACTGCAGTATACGAGTGACGTACGTATGTAGGGCTAACTGACTATATAAAGCCTCTGAAGCCACCGGTGCCATTCTTAGACGTATTCTGAGTTCTTCAGGATTAAGGACCTATGGTAGCTACGATTCGAAGTTAGCGGTCTTATCTTTTAATTTTCTTACTTTCCGAGGTGGACGTAGTGTATATTTCTTTAGTTGATGGTCAGAAAAACCCTAAGTAAACTTTGTTTCACTTGACAAAAAATTCAATGAATCACTAAAAAGAGGAAAAAGGTCAAAAACCTTAGTTTTGAAGTCGAGAAATATTAAACTTAGGTTTGTTGTAACAATTTTATTAAAAAAAAGTCAAAAAACTCGAACTCGAAATTAAAAACTTGTAAAGCAAAGAGAGAATTAAGAAATTTGTGGTTAAAATGTAAAATTTAACTGGCGGTATTTTAGGAAAAAAACCTTTCATAAATGCCGCTAATAGAAAACGACGAAAAATCAACTGATAACTACGATTTTCGATGATTTATATTTGTTCAGCATTGTTAAATCTCTGATTGTATACATAAATATTAAAGGACGACCGCTTAAAGAGAAATTAATGAACGCTAAAAAGTAAGAAAAATATGATTAGATGACTCGAAACCCCGGGTAGGAAAAAGACAAAATATAATTTTTATACATAAAGATGCTTTCTTCGAAAAATGTGAAGAACATTGGAGAATCGCAGTATTTTTACTTCGCGAAACTATTGCCTAAAATACAATAGCGATTTGACTTAGCTTCGTTGACGTTTACAAGTTAAACCATGCATTCTTTTAATATGTCGCTTTCATTTCGACTTCACGCTTGGCATTCAATGAGAACAGCGTAATGCTACGCAACGTGACTCCAATTTGAAGCAGTGGGCCTACTATGCACTACGCTGCAAATCACATTCTCCGAGCAATTTAGCACTTTGGTACTATTCAATTCGAGGGCGAACACTATTAAACTGCGATTTATAACATTCGCGCAACTATGTAATGCGAACGTCATTCGATCCCCTTCAAATACGATACTTTTTTTTATGGCGCAAGGAAATTAAAAATGTAAATAAATAAAAATCAGCGCGAAAAAGAGTGATTTCTTATACTTTTATTGTAGAAAAACATAAAACAACGCAAAGTCTTGTTTGTTACGTTCTGCAATAATGTGATGTATGTGATGTCGTTGGACTCCGCAATCACAGCCGGGCGAACTAATATCACGGAGATATGGAAATTCGACATTCCAAGCAATCGTATTGCATAGTTGCCATTATCGCGGCGGAGTGAACTGAATGAATCACAAATTATGCGATCCGCGGCGAAGTGCATAGTAGCCCCCCGGAAGTTGAGATGATTTAAACTTTTACTCGCGTTTGATAGTTAACAGCTGTGAAACAAAGGAAAATAAATGTAAACGCTCAACGCGCTCTCAAAGTAGATGGAAAGTAACGGAAGCAAAGCCGAAGCCAAAGCGCTATTATGTCTTAAGCATAACATCCTCATCCGAGAGATGATAAAACGAGCAAAGAAAACAAAGCAAAAAATGAACAATGTGGTCGGAGGCGAACGAAAGGAGATAAATTCTAGGAAACAGCTCACAAAATACTGTCAATAAGCCCAGCAAACGAAGAAATTGTAGACAAAACAAAGAGAAACAGCTTTCTTAAGTCATCGTTAATAACGTTAGATAATATGAATGCAAAGACTCAAAAAAGTTAAATAAATAAAAATACCTATTTCAAAACAAACCTTCAATTTACTCGAAACGCGGGAACACGCGAATAAAAACGTTTTTGTTTTTTTTTTATTTTAACGCACTCCTTACTTTTTAAAACGAGTAACCTCGCGATGAGAAAATAAAAAGGCCATTTCTATTTGTGCTTTCCTAAAATACGCACTTTTTGCAAAGCAATGCACTCGTAAGGAAAAGTTATTAAATTTAGGCCGGTAATTACCAAGCGCTCTTAAATCAAGTTTAATTTTATGAAGCTCTTAGTTTTAAATTTTTGCTGCGTATTCACCAAGCACTAATACAATTGTGTCCATGCTAATTCGAATATGCGAAAAATTAATTTTTGGATTTCCAAAATGAGCTTCCGAACTCTCTTTCGAACTGGGAGAAATGCCAATGAAAAAGAAAACATTGTATTTTCCTGATTTTATTTAGAATTAATCACGGCACATTTTATTTTTTATTTGGTTGGCAGTTCTATTGACGGAAATGCTGGAGGCATTAAATTCGTCGGCATTTCTTCTTTTGCATTTCGCCAATGCAGCTTGTCCTTTGTTTGGTCTGAGTGACAGTTCACAGCTGATTTCGAAAGCTTTCGAAATTCCTAAGTTATGAGCACTAATAACTTAAGAGTGGGTCTTATGAGCGCTAATAAATCTGCACTATTATTGGTTGGTGAATAGGTTTATGAAGCTCTTAGTTTAAGATTGGTCGGTGAATACCGGCCTAAGTCTCAAGTTTGGATCAGGTTTGATCCTTCCTGAATCGAAATCAAGATTTTGCACAAATAGGTTCTAACCGTCTGAATTATGTGTCATACGAAACTAAAGACCGAACCCCACATGCGGATCAGTAGAAATGCGGTGAAGTGGGAGGGTTGTGATCCCTTGTTTTCGGATCATGGCCTCGCTGATAAAAGGAAGAACGAAACTAAAGACCGAGTTGTCTTGTAGCGGTTTTTGTTTGTGCATGTCACTGTACATATGTATATGGAAGCTGGAAACACATTTATGGCATGGGTGATAGTTTTACTTATACTAACAATATGTGAATAATCCCCTCAATGAGTTTAAGCTCGATGCCTTTGCTATGCTAGTAAATTAAATTTTTTGAAATTTGTACAAGTATCATTTAAAAAGAAAGGAGATAAAATGTAAAAGCTTATCTTGTTATGCCATAAGATAAGGAGATGCATGTATATTAAGACATAATTGTATGACTTATAATATGCGTTATAATGATTTAAATCGTCTAAAAAATATAGATATGTAGTAGGTAATCCATCTCTTTGTCTGATTTCCACATTTCACCACATGCACTAATATTTATTTAATTGAGGTTCAAAGTAGATACCTTTGTTCCTCGCGTCTAAAAGTGCAAAATCACGTACATAATTCGTCACGTCATCAGTACCTACATACAAATGGAATTTCTGCTCTCTATTTTTGTTTTAAATCTCCGTAGGTACATGCTTTGTCTGGCTTGAGTCGAAGCCTAGATTATAGTTCTTTTGTTTGGGGAACTAATCGTACCTATATATGCATGTACTTATGTATATATCGTTGGCCGTCTACCTGCCAATTACTACCGAAAATTTGAGTATCTACAGAAATCATAATTTGCAGATAGTTTACTTTGCGAACAGACTACCTACTCGTACTAATTCTGCGCAGTTAAAGTTAAAGGCTGCCTATCGCAGCCATTTGCATAAAAAAAATTAGACGCAACGACTTTATGCTTCGTCTCCAAATTTGAATAGATTCCAGCAACAAAATACCAAAACAAATAAATTAGACGTATAAAACGTAATAGTGTAGAACCAGAAATCATAGCTTCATGCAGTAAAGTGACTCTTGTTAGACACCCCAACTGTCCAGTCATCTCTTTCTGTTTTCTTTTCTCTTATCATACGTTACAAAACATTAAATAGCAAAACAACAAGAACGTCTACCATACGACATCAATTTCTATTATTTTGGTTTTAACCCCTATATATCCATGTATATAAGTATATACGCCAGATACATCACTCACTCTGTCATTCGCGTATACGACATACCACAGTCTCTAATAAAAGCACGATAGAGGGAAAGGGTCAGCTGTTTTTGACAGCCAACACGGGCATATAACAACAAAAAGAATAAAACATAACCGTTGCTGTTGTGTTTTTGTTGTTTTCATCAGCTGAGTGAGAGATATGTTGACTTTTTGCTCGTGCTGCTGCTGTAGCATCACTTGATTGTGGATTTGTTGTTATTGCTTTCTCGTCTTCCATTTTTGCCTCTCTTTCTCTTTCGTTTCATATTAAATTTCTTTGTTTAGAGACGTTTTTTTTCTCTTATCTATATTTATATACAGAGAGCAGAGTGTGTGTAGGTGTTTATATTTAATTTTGCTTTAATTTTTGTATTCTGTTTACCAAAAATCGATAGAGGGAAGTAAATAGAAGCACATTTTAACGTGGGATTCTAGGTAATTTAACACAGTGCTGTACAGGGTGTTCCATTTAAAATTACATTGTGCATGGCAAAATCCCACAACTGACAAATTTGTTTAAAAAAAACACTCTTTGATATCTATCTATGTATACATATGTATGTACAATAAAATGATAACTATGTTCGTCCCGGCACGCATCACGCAAAAACTACTAAATTTTAATAACACTGGCGTTCTATACCTTAGAAGCTTGGTCCTTATCTCCAATTCGAATTATCACGATATTCATTAAGAGGTGGAAAACAAATAAACAGACATTAAAAACATAAAGCAAAACCAGGCATTACGAGTATATAACTACACATTAGATAAGTTTTGGGGAGTTTAGGTAAAACTTAAAGTAAAACTAAAAATTATTATGCGATAGAAAGTTCTTTCCTTGCATACTGTTAGGTGTACAGAACGTAGTTTTAAGTCAAAAGAAAATCGTTTTTATTTAAAAACATGATTGCTAATTTCGAGACGAATCTGTAATTGCAGCAGGTTGCATTTTGTATAGTTGAAGTCTTATATCTTCGAAACTAGACAACTCCGACCTTAAATGTATATATCACATTAAAGTTTCATCAAAATCAGGGGTGGATGCCATTTTCTAAACAATTTGCTCTTATTTTTACTTTACATTTTTCCGATACTAATTCATTCAAAATGGTGTACATTCACTCAATATTAACTATAAATCATTAGCAAGTTATTGGAGGTAAGTACTATTTGCGTTCATTTGCTTTTATTTGCATAATTCCAGTGCAAAAACAAACATAGAAATCAGAGTAATGTTTGTGATGTAAAAAGTATTTCATATTCTAATCTGGCAACATTAGTTTTGACAATTATGAACAAAGTGTAACCTAGCGAGGAATAGTGCGAACTAATTTCTAGAATGAATTCAAACCAATGCTCTACTTATATGGATCATTGGTGATAATAAAACGCGGCTAATATCATTATTGTAGTTTCGGTCCAAAGCCATAATTTGTAATTATTTAGAAAATAAAAGGAGGCTCCACTGATGTTGATGAAATTTAACCCTGTTTCTTTGAAAAATTTTTTTTTTACGTGACTTCTGTAAGTTTAAGTACAGGATGCCCATGCACCCTGGGTAGTAGAGTTCGGGAAAAATATGGGTAGGGTTCTAAGGTTAAGTATGTTTTAGAAGCCTTTGTCGTAGCATTTGTTTTTTGTCTTGAGTATTTTGACCGAAATAATGTATTTATATACTCAGAAAAATGTTGTCTACAACCACAAACCTTATTTCTAAATAATTACTCTGTTAGGGAATACTCTGAATTTATGTTTTTAATTGGAATGAGCTGCGTCTTAAGAGATCGATATGGATAGACATTTGAAAACCAAAGAACGGTCAGAAGGAAACAGCAATTCATATCTGACCAGGGGTACCACAATCAAAAACAAAAGACAATGAAACTCATTTAAAACTAGGGCGCAACGCATTATCTGTATTAAAAGAGCAGTTCAGCTTGCATAAATTGAATTTCCCATTTACTCATTTTGGTTGTTGGAATGTTGGTGTGTTATGTAGCATAATGTATTCGTACAAAGAGATCAGTTGTGCAGCACTTGAACTGATCCGATTGATCAGGTCCTTAACTACCAAAGACCAAGCTACGGACAACTCAAAAGTGGCATGAATATCCTAATTATAACACACGCCTCGAAAAACTTGTAGAACGCGATTCCAAAATTGCCTGACGAATGAGAGGAATAAAAAAATAGTCACAACGGGAGAGACATATGTACATAAGGGCCTACAACAATGTTTATAATTCAGTATGTATATACATATGTATGTATGTATGCAGTAAAAGAAAACAACAACAAAAACTACATTGAGTCTTATCAGGGCACCCTGTGTAGAAAGAGGTTAAAGTGCAGCAACATGGAATAAACGTTTATTTCAAACAAAATACGTAAATTGTTTGCATCAGGCTTTTTGTTTTCATATTGTCACAAGAATCGATCAAACATTTTATAATTTGGTTGTTGGAAGGGTTAGTTTGTATAACCTGGACAACTGCTTGCATTCCCGACATATGTAGATATTTAAACACTTGCTGTCATACCCAGCTTTGCCCTGGAAATATAAAAAGCACCTATTGTAAGCTACAGCTTTACACACAGCCTTAACTGTTTAGCTAGAACAAGCAATAAAATCCACCCTAACGGCATCTTTTGTACGATTTACTTTACTTTTATTGCCAATTTTCAGTCCCCTTTTAATAAAATGTGGTAAAATATTCTGGATACAACGCCTGACATGTCAGTAAAAAGGTCATAGCAATGGGATATGCAGTTTTTGAGTAAAAGAATTACAATAAACACAAACTTTGCCTCTTAACAACAGTAAAAGATGCTTCATTCTTAAAATTTGATGCAGCAAAACTTCCCTAATTTGTCTTGTACCTCAAAGTGTTCAAAACCTTAATTTTGATGTCTGGCTTTAGTCACTCTATCGATGTACATATTACATATTCTGGATCACTTGCTTTTGGAAGATATCTTATTATTTGAAACAATCTTCCTGGAGTTCTTTTCCAAATGAGTATAATCTATGTGCACAACCGAATTCTGCTATAGGAGATTAAGGCCGGCGTCCTTTCATGGGAGATTTCACTGCATATGAAAGGTACACACCTATCTGTGTGTAGTTAGTTGAAACCCAATTTAAGGCAATTATTAGCACTCAGTTTTTGGCAATTAAACAAGACTTAGTATTTGTCAAACTTTTTACTAATAACGGAAGCATTTTTGTAAGTGTATCAAATTTTGCTAATCTAATTGAATACATAAGTTAGTATTGGCTAAGAGAATGATTCGCAGTATCTCAAGTCCATGGTACACTTATTCGCATAAAACATCTAGACTTTGATCTCATGACGAGCAATTATAAGGCAGGTTACGTGCAACTTTCCTTTTTTATAAAACGCAATTTTATTTGTTTACCTCTGTCAGATGCAGTAAAACTCTGTTTGTATTCGCTTAAACAGTCCGTCGAGATGAAGACACCTCTACGGAAACAATCTAAAAAATGTTCATACATTTTTATTTTTGGGCAACAGTTTCCGCTCGAAAACTGATCTTAATTCTTCTTGTTGCAGAGCATTTTCTATTTTCGGAATTCTAAAATTATATCTCACACCCCATCACTCTCGTATCAAATGCGAACAGAACACGACATTCTAACAAAAATAAAATAAAATCGAATCTATTTAGAAGTTCTCCCGGACAGACTTGAAGGCCACTGTGCGTGTTTTCGAGGGAAGGTGACGAGCAAATAATACTCAGACTTTTCAAAGTCTACCTCAACACAATTAGTGGTTCCAATTTGAATACAATGCCAAATGGCTAAATAATAATAAAATAATATTTCCCTCGTATTTGTTTGTCTGGCGGACGATTGGTCGCGCCTGCATATCTCTCAATGAATGGACGAATGTTATCTTGGATTCACTTAGGGTGCATCACTTTCAAAGCAATTTAAATGTCGTTTATTATTGAGACACAACATCTAAGCGAAGATTATGTATGGGATCAAATTGAGAAAGGAACGATCGAGAACTACAGCTGATAATGCTTTGTATTGACCTAGAGGTTTCGATGTGTTGGCGATGACCTCTTTACAGATGATGGTTCTGTGTATGGATAGACTTTTATTGTATTTCTACAACTCCCGGCCGTTTACCTCTTTGGAATCATAAAATTCTTAAGGAAACCAGTTAAAATATGTAGCTATAGCGTTGTTGTTTATATGCGTTATATAAAAATAAAACTTGTTTTTGAAAGAGACAGAGGAGATAGATAGACGGAGTTTTCATGTAAAAGTAATTTAAATTGAATTTGCCAGCACTTAAGCCCGTACATTATCATACACACCGGCCGGCAATTTATGACTACTAAAACTGAGCTACATAGATTCTATGAAATGCTTGTCGGCATTAATTTAATTACTTGTGAATATGAAGGATTTGAATTTAATAAGGACAGGAGAAGAATCTGATTGTGAGGCAAATTCCTGCATAATATGATTGCGGATGGGTTGTATGTAGCCTAGCTGGTGGGTGGAATTAAAATGCTAGAGACACTACTTATACACGCAGGGTGGTCGAAATTCATCCGATTCCAATGTGCATTGCAACCCTTGCCCTGTGATGGGTTGTCACCTTTAAGGTGCCATTTCTCTCTTACGTATAGGGTAACTATTTAGCAGCACTTTGCAAATTTCAGACAATCTGAAGATAACCAACCCATTTTTCCTCGTAAGTCGATCGTCATAATGTAGTTGATGTGTTTGAGTTAACATTATACAGTCTTGTCGGATATCCCTTACTATACATTCGAAATTCTACTCCAATGTGTCATTTCGCGTCTTCGTAGCATGTCTTGATGATTGTGAATTCTTTCTACTTTGGCGATTGAACGCCTTCTCGTGCGTTAATAAAAAGCAGATGAAACGAAAACCGCTGTTATTTTGTTTGAAACATCTTTTAGTTTCTTCCTCCAGTTCTTAAAGAAAATATTGCTTTCTCTATACTTTTGCTATAGACATACCTTGTTGATGTTGTTGGCGAATTGTTGCAAATCTCCATAGGAATTCTTTTAAGTTTTGAGTGCGGCAAATCTGATCATTTGCTATTTAGCCCTATGGTGAATAAATTCTCTCCCCGGACAAAAATTAGGTATCTTCGAAAGAGAGGGAAAAGCAGATATTGTGAATTCGCAAAAAAATCTCTTGAATTATCATTCACGATACTCACTTTTTCCCCTGTGAGCTTTTACCTCTTTTCTGAAGATTGATACTAGGTCTGTTCGCGTACTTTTTGCATCAACATTTTTAGTTTCTAAAATTTCAAAGTGTGGAAAAAAAATTATTTTAGGAAAAGGGAAAATGACGAAAAAGTAAACAAACTCGTTGAACATCAAAAGGTCTGTTCCAATACTTTCTGCACTAAAAATCACAGCTTGTCACATTTCGAAAAGTGCTGGTGAAAATCTCTCAAAGAGAGACAAATTTCCCAGAAAGAACGGGAACAGTTTGAGCAAAAAAATGTCCTCTTTTTAAACGTCAGAAACATGTGTGGGAAAATAAATAAATAGTGAATATGGGCTCATTCAGGTTGATTGGGCAATCGCTTCAGAAATCTAGATGACTTTGAAACAGCTGACTCAGGCAAACTCAGAGGAAAAAAATATATAGGGATCAGAGAACTGCAGCAAGTAACTCGTTTTATAAGCCACTCGAAACATTCACTGCCTTGACTTACATTCACATTCATTCCGATGCAGCAAGTAGCTTGTTTTGAGCCACTCGAAACATTTACTGGCTTCTCACTATTCACACACATTCACATTCATTCCAAGAAATGATAAGCTTCCTCACACTTTACGCACATTAATGGGCGACCGTAATATGTAACTTCAAAATTCTACACTTATTCAATACGAGCTACTTGAAACCATTCGAAAGCTTTTGAATCACTTGTACATTTGTGAATACTTTCAGTGCGAGCCTACTACGCATTCAAATATTCATGAGTGTCAATTCAAACTTGCTTGATTTCTTTATGCGTGAGACCGTGGACGGCTCTTGTTTTAGTGAATGATTTACAATTGCAAATGAGTGGATTCATGCATTTCTCTGACATGGATCTTCAGGTGAATACAAACCAATACAAAGACATCTGATTAAAAAATCCCGGTTGCTGAGATTCTTTTAAGTTTAGATAAAATCTTGATGAATTTATCTATTCCGATTTATTTGGAATTATTTTTTTACATGAAAGTGCTTTTTTTGTTACCTATTGTAACAAAAATCGCCAGTTTAGGCAGAAACAAAACCCAATTACTCTGGTTTCCGAGAGGGTGAACTTTTTCTTTATTTAAATGAGTGATTGCACAAGAGAAAAAATCTAGTACAATTATTTATTTTTGCTCGTCTCTGGTGATCGCTGTCACTGCTGCCAACAAAGAACTCCCCGCTCCAACCTTCTGCCAACCTCCTTTTATATTTGACTCTGGCTTTCCAGGCAAAACATAAAAGTACACTATTTTGGAAGGATACGCGAACAGACCTACTTTTGTACTCAGGGTTATCGTGAATAAATGTTCCCTCGGAATTTTTACCCCGAACAAAAATTTGGTATCTTCAAAAATAGGGAAACAGTTCATCAGGAAAAAATTAAATATTGCGATTGCGTTAAAAATTCTTCTGAATTGTCATCCATGACACCTATTTCTTTTCCGCGGAATTTTTACTTCTCTTTTGAAAATACCTAATTTTTGTTCGGGGAAAAATTCCGAGGGAAAATTTATTCACGATAACCCTGACTGAATATGAATAAGGTATGTGTCAATTTCTCTAACTCGAATTCCGGTTAGAGTTCGCCTAGATCCAACAAATTTGAATGGTAGATCGGGACTCGAATTAGAAGAATTTGAGTTTAACACCCCTATTATGGTTAGCGAATTGAACGTTCGACTCAAATCGAACCTCCCGGCGAATTACTTCTGTCGCTTTATACACTTCACAGATGACATTTAATTGTTTTTTCCTTTGTCAGCACTTATTCTTTATTCGAATGAAAATGTTTGATTACAGCAATACCACGACAGAAGCAATTCACTGACAGTTCGACTTGAGTCGAACGTTAGATTCGCTAACCGTAATAGGGGTGTAACTACTAACAGTACTAACTAAGTGTTATAAAACAGTCACTTGAAGAAATAAGGCATGCTATGATAGAACCATCAGTTGGCACCATTTCGATTAATCAAACGATGATAAGGTATGGGTAAATGGGCACTAAAACATGGTACGGTCTGATTAAATGTCGCCCGAATGTAGGCAACTTCAACCAAGTCGAGAAACCAGTTTGACGGTTGAGGTCTGGAACGAGTAAAATCAAATTTTTTAGAACATTATTCGAGTGCGAATTTTTGGCGAGGTTAAAGCAGACATTTTCAAGGTCCGGGAGAAAAACAAGGTAATTGTGGGGCATTGTTCAGCACTTGAAATCTCGACTCACTGCTGTTGACCAACATGTTCTGAGTGTGTGTTTTAATACCCCTGTTTTTTGGCACATCGAAGTGAAGTAAAGTAGGATTTTTCATGTAAATCTACTACAATATCCCACTGCCAATGACTACCAATAAGTTCCGCAGTCGGATTCAAGTGTAAAAAATTTTTTGAGACTCGATTGCGAGTTCAATTATTTCGTTCATCCAAGTATTGTTTTATTTACGTACGTCTATTTTTTAATTAAAATACCAAAATATCGGTAGGTCTAGTGTTTTTTTTTTTATTAGGAAATAGGAAATTTTAAAATATAGGAAATCTGCCAGCTGCTGATCGTTTTTTGAACATGTAGTTTACTTCACTTCACTTCACTTCACTATGTACAAACGCCAAAAAACAGGGGTAGTGTCTATAGGCCTCTTAAGGGTGAAGAAAAATGAGTGTCGAATGACATTGAGTAGAATGATGTTGAAAACTAAAACTTTTATACAGTCTTACGTAAATAAACTTTTGTGTTGATTTATGACAAACGGTCAAAATCGATCACCAAATATAAGCACACATTCTCCAGAAACACCTTAAATAGCTGTCGTTGGGTATAACATCATTTTGTGTTGCAAAATACATTCTTTTTTCTTTTCTTTTGTTGTCCCAAAATACAAATAGAAAGTAAGTCAAATATTATCCAACACCACCATTGATTTCGACCAAAACAAAGTGAAATTCAAACCGAAAATTGTGTTAATAGAAGTCAATGGTCTATAGTCTGTGTGTGTGTGTGTCCATATTAATTGCGCACATGGCTTAAATTTCCTATTTGTTTATTTACTTAATTTTTTTTGTTTTGTTTTCCCCTCCACATGTGTACATAAATAGCACACTTATCTAAAAATGATTCTCTTTTTTTTTTTAAACTGGAATTTAAAAAGCACCTGTGTCCGTTCGAATAGCTGGCAATTCGAATTAAAAACTTTTTTCATAATCAAATATATATTAATTGTAAAGCTTTAAATGCACCGTTAATCAAATATTTCCATATGCATACGATTAATTTGCATAAAACTAGCCTCAAAATAGTGTCAACCTCATTAAAGTTGATTGGCATTTAGCGTAAATGCATGAAAATGATATTTTCACTTGTTTTTGCATTCATGACATCATGGATGATTGTGGAAAAGGTTTTGCTATAATGAAAAGTAATTAGCTTCCGTTAGGCACATGTATGTGCATAATGTACTTATAAGTACAATAAATTGTTATAGTTTTCGTTGCTTATTTACTGTAAGGTGGATAGTATTACGATGTCGAGACCTTGGTCGCACTAATATTGACTCACGGTTGCTCAGCTTCCCCTGTACCTATCTTTGTGTTTTTTCATTTTTATTTTTTTTGAACTAAGGAATACAAATTTGCCATGTTGCTAGTGGAAATTGTTTATTGCGTAAGAATTTGTAGTATGATTCACGTAAATAGGAATTTTTTAATTAATGGAAATAAAAATAAAAAAAATTGCACTATGCGGTATAATTTTTATATTTGTTTCTTGTAATTTCGGATTAATTTTACAATCGAGGAGAATATTGAATAGTAACTTTAATTCAATTTTAATTTGTTGTAATGATGCAATTATGAGGATAGAGATGAATATGTACAGAGTGTCTCAAGAATATAAACGAACATCACAGATAGGTTATCTTTAAAGCTGGCCTTAGATGGTCAGTAATAGTGTCTTTACATTAAGATACATATGTAGTTTTATTAATAAAGATTTGTAAGGTTGATAATAATAGGTCTATTCGCGTAGGCAATCTAAAATACTTTAAGGTGCATTAATGCGTGCTGAAGTGCTTGAATTGTATTGGAATATTGAGCGAATATGACATAAAGAGATTAATTAAAAAAAAGTAACGACTAGCAAGTATTTCTCCTCTATGCGCTTAAATGTGCTCGAAGAATTTCTGTCGGCACGAACATGCAAACTGACAAGTGGAAGTGGAGATTCTCACAATTTATGATTCCATTTCAAATTCAAATGCCTTGATATGTAAATACTCTCCCAAAACATTTCTTTTTAACTTGGCTTTCACACAAGTTTATTTGTTCATGATCGTTTTTTTAATGACAGTTGCTAAGATATTAGGTCCGTTCGTGTACTTTCCGAGCCAAAAACTAATCAGTTGTTACATATGACATGATGAGAGAAAAAACTCAAAGAGCAGGAAATCTAAGCAAAAGTACGCCAATGAAAAGGGGGCCATTTCGAGCCATGTAATTAAGAAAAATTATAATGAACAAATTAAACTCGTGTGAAAACCAACAGATTCATTTTAAGTTAAAAAGGAATATTTTGGGAGAACATTCACACATCAAAACATTTTCTTCAATATACTTTGCAGAATCAAAAACTCTTCGACTCGTTTGACAATCAGCTGATTCCACTTGGCAGTTCGTACGTTCATTCAAGCACAGAGAGGAAATACTCGCTACTTGTTACTTCTCAATTTTTCTCTTTATCTGTCATGTTCGCTCAGTATCAAATACACTTCGAGCACTTTAGAGCACCTTAAAGTGCTTTAGATTGTGTATGCGAATAGATCTATTACTTTTGCTTGGATTTTCGGATCTCTGAGATTTTTTACTCTAAGCATGTCTTATTTGACAACTCGTTAGTTTTTGGCTCGGCAAACACGCGAATGGACCTAGTGTTAATTTGAAAGTAATAACAAGTGATAACGGATTAAGGACACCAGTGGTAAAAACATTGCTTCTGACTCGTGTAAGTTTATTGTGAAGTTGTTAGTCAAGATGCTGGAATTCGAAAAACAATAACACATTTTTAAAATGCCTGTTAAATCAAGCGCATTTTCAATGAGTAGGAAAGAGAAGGGTTGGTTGTTTTAATTTTTTTTTTTGTTTTTAATTGCTTCAACTGTTCGTTATGTTTTAAATTTCAGCGTTCCCTATCTGTCAAAATTGCTTTCATTCCAATGATGCCTTATTTTGAGTCTGAACACGGTGTTCATGGGCATGGCTTTCATTTCTGCGCTGATGAGAACAGGCACTTAGAACATGAATTTCTTTTGTTAAACCGCTATTCTTATGCTTTCATAAGGTTCAAACAATGTTCTGTAAAAGAAAAAATAATTAAAATTGGTAAAGATACAGCGCTCGCAAACATGAAATTTTGTGGAATGTGTGCAGAAAAACAACCGTAAAAGATGGGGATCGGTTCCTCAAAGAATACTATTTATCCTGAAAAGAAAAAAAACTTGTACCTACATACATCATTTAGTACCTTGTAAAGTTTCGAATCACAAGGATCTATTACCATTCGCGAGTCGAATTAAATAGGTAAGTATTAGTTATAACTGCTTGCAGATGGATTAATTTGCATTCAAACAAATCACTTTCAATATATTTTGAAATTTGCTAGTTTACCAATCATGATCGTAGTGCCAGTTTATTTGTGAATTACAGCGATTCACGTAAAATATTCGACTCGCGAACGATTTGTAATAGAAAATTATCTTCACACCTGTAATGTTAATGTTATAACCAGACCTTGGTCATTTTCGAATACGTCAAATCATATGTGCAACCTGCGTTTTCAAACACGTTACAAATCCAATTTGATGCAAATGACGTTTTCGAAAATGGCCGTTGTTTATTATTTAAACAAATTTTAGCTTGATATTCCACAAACTCGCGTGATGTTATTTGGGGCGTTCAAAGTTTAAGGTGAACAAAGTCGATGAGTATCATTGGTAGTGGTGTGTCTGGTAGTTAAAGATTTGATTCCCTCTTGCAAAATAAACGAATTTTTGTTCACCATGGACTTGGAATGATCGGTTATTGAATCCCTATTCCTGTACGTGAAAATGTGTGGGAATTCTAAGTCACTCAAGGTGGCACTTGAGAGTGCGAACAGAAATGTGTACTTGTCACTTTATAAGATTAACTAACCAGTTAGTATTACTGTTCATTGCTACTCCTTTCGATAGTCTATCCTGAAATTGAATTACTGGAAGATGATTACTCTCCTATTCTTATTTATTGTTTATTTATTTTTTTTTTAATTGAAGATTGTGCATTCGAGTAAGGACGACTAATATGTAAAAAGGGAAAGTATCACTGTTAACCCAATTAATGTTGAGGGGTGATCTTGTCCTTTAGGATGCATTCTGTCTTCATAAATAGATAGATAGATAGGTGTCTAAAGAGATTTGCATCAAATAGAGGACTTTGAGGAATAAGAGAGAAATTTGAGGTACAAGAGAGGGATTAGCCTTCATGATATGTTTGATTATTGGGCACAGTACAAAGGGTAGAAACAAATTTGAAAAATAAACGATGAGATTAGGTAGTTTGCACGTGATTCAGATATTCTGTTAATCCTTAGTTTCGAACGTAATTTTTTGTTTGTTAAGAAACTAGGAGTATATTTGCCAGGAATAAGTTAGCAGCACACTTGTCTGTAAAGGCAGAGAAGAACTTGTTTTAGTTTGGTTAGGAACTTCAACGAAGGCGTCTAAGGCTCATTTTAGCTAGCTGGTATGAAAGTGTGTTTATCACTAACATAGGCCTATTAATGCAGTGGGCAGTTTTCGACGGATATATTAAAAAATTTACTTTAAAAATTAAAATTTTGTTGACCAATTTATTTTAATTTATCTAAAACTTTTTTTTGTTTTAAAATAAAAAATCTAAGTCGACTAGCATTTTTAAAATCACGAGCTTGTAGTTTAATAAAAATGCAATTACAAAAAAAAAAAACAAAAAAAACCAAAGTAGCACAAAAATATATTTATTTTTGAAAAGTAAAATTAAGTATATTTGTTACTGTGTGAGAACGATATTGCCAATAAAATAATTAGTTTTTAGAATCATTACCCTAGCTTATGAACAAAAGATGAATTAAAACCAATTTATGTTTTCTTTTTTTATGTAATCGTCTTTGTATTAAATCCGAAAAAAACTATGTGAATACTAAAAGAAAAATAAAATAAAAATATAAAAACCTAAGAATAAAAACAAAAAAAAAAAAAAAAGAAAGTAAGAATGATAAACAAAAAAAATGTAATTATATCAATTCTATGTAAGTTCTCTGTTTTGTATTTCAACTCATAAAAAAAAACGCAACAATAAAGGATGAAAAGAAAAAAAAAATGAAACTGGATTATGCCTAAAATATTTTTGTTTTATTCGCAATCTTCCTCTCTCTATGTCGCCCATCATTTTCAGAGATTCATAAAAAAAAAACAAAAATTCATTCGAAAAACGGGGTTCACCATTTCATTTGTTTTCTTTTTTCTAGGAAATAGATCTTTTATTAAAAAAAGTAACATAATTGGTAAACGATTTTCAGTAAAGCATAAGTTAAAAAAAAGACAAAAACTATATTCATATTTCGAAATATATAAAAACAATTAATCAATTTGTTCTTTTTTGTATTTTTTTTAACAGATATTGTAGTGAGTTGCAAAGTCATATATGTTTCTGATAAATTTAAAAACTGTTTATTCAAACATTTTGTACAATTTTATTTATTGTTCTTTTCTGTTTTTTGTTTTATCAATTTGCAGTGTCAAATGGGGCATTTAATGTGTGCAGCTTGCTTCACCCATCTGTTGGCTGACGGACGGTATGTTGGATGGGGTGGATTTATATACAAAGAGTTTAAATGATTAATACCTATAAGCATAATGTAATGTTTTATTAATTTCGTAGTAGTATATAGTATACTAAATATATTGTATAACTTTGTTTTGCAAATTTGTAAATACATGTATATATGTATCTTCTTCTATCTTCTTTGATGCAGCTTGAGAGATCAAATAGCTACATGCCCTAATTGTCGGGTTGAAATCTCCAAGAGTACTGCGTCCAGAAATCTAGCTGTAGAGAAGGCAGCTTCAGAGCTTCCAAGTGAATGTCAGGTTTGTATTTGAAAGTACACCTAAATTTGTTTCCTATTTCTATTGTACTCTTTGGAATTTTAGTTCTGCAACAAAGAGTTCCCATATAAATCTTTGGAACGACACGAGCAGCATGAATGCCAAGAACGTCCGACAAATTGTAAGTACTCTAGAATCGGTTGTCAATGGCGTGGACCCAATCATGAGAGTAAGAAATGTTTATACTCTGGTATGTAAGTACATTTGTAAGGAATTTTGCACCCACAGCTACGGAACACGAAAGCGTTTGTTTGCACCCACATAAATCCGGTTATGAAGTGATGTCTGCCCTGGAAGCCTATGACGCTAAAATGAAAGACGAGAAGAAAATGTTTAATACATTAATTGATTTATTGAGCTATGAGAAAATTATATTTAATGGTGAGTTGCACTGGCATTAATGTGCCCCATATTTCATAGCAACCTTTTGTGATTAGACCTACAAATGAAACCATACCGAACGGATGAGTATGTTCACAAGTTATTCTATGAGACCGCACGGTTTTCTGCATTCAATCAACAATGGGTTGTTAAATCAAGAATCAATAACAGTCAGCGTGATCCACACCAATCAAATGAAAGGACAATTACTTACCAAGTAAGTGGAATTAATTAGAATAGCGTTTGGTCAAATTATGCTATTAGCTGTAATGTGTGCTTAAATATCACAATAGATATTAAGTACTGTTTACTGTGGTGTAATATTAATTTGACTAGTTTCTTTTAATGCTTGTGTATTAGTGGCATATTTTTTATTTTTATTTTCTTTGCAGCTAATTCTGAAAACCAAAACAAGTTCACCGCTGAGCATTCATTTCTTTGCTCTGAAAGGACCGTTTTCTGACATGAAAGTTTCAACACAGATTTACAAACATGACTTCACAGACCAAGTAAGTATATTTTATACATTTCCATGCATACATTCTCCATTCTTCTCGATCGTCCGTAATCGAATCCCAACTCCTGAGTTATCGAAATTTATCCAACCATCTATTTTGGGTCTGCCAAGCGGTGGCTTAACTGAAGTCTTCTTGTATAGTTAATCGTTTGTCCGTTGTCTCTTTATATGTATTGTTAAGTTGATTTTAAATTGCAGGATTTGGCAAATGCAGAGATTAGGTTAGGTTAGGTTGAGTAGGGTTATGAGGCTATCATAAAACACTAGGCACCAAGTTGGGCCCATCGCGATCCCTAGGGAACCTCAACGGCAAAAAGACCTAAACAAACTCTCCCATACACTTGATTTCCCTACAAAATTTGAAGATGTCCTTATTGTGGTTCCGGGACCTTACCTCTTCAAGGTTATCGAAGATGTATCTTCCAAGGTGCTTTAGCCTTGTTCTGGCAATGCTTTGGCATTCACGGAGTATATGTGTTATATCCTCCGAAACATGTAGGTCATTGCAGTACCTGCAAACATCCGTATTTGATAAACCCAGTCTCATAGCATGCTTCTTTAGAAGGCAATAAAATAAATAAATAAATAAATATTTGGCGCAACGGCTCTTTAAATGCCAGGGCCTAGCTTCTCGCAACCACTCATATTGTGTGCGTTATATTTTTTACACGAATGGAAAGGACCTACAGTTTAGTGCCGTATCCGAAGGGCGTTTTGAGAAGCTTTTACGTGACAACAATACTCTCGGATGTTTGTCAGACGCTCGCGAGAGGTGGGACCGTGAAAAAACTTTTTGGTGTTTTATGGGATTCGAACTTGGAACCTCATGCGTAGTGATCCGACACACTAACCACTTACGCCACGGCGTCCACCCTTAGAAGGCACTGGCCAGAGAATATTCCTATCGCTGTTCTTACCCTTATCTTTCTAGTTTTATGATCTCCCCAGATTAATTCCTCTAGCCACACACCTTGGTGGTTTAGTGTTACCGATTATGTCCCTATGCGGGAGCTCTGCTTCTCTTTTGGCCAGCTCCTCAGCCTTTTCATTGCCTTCTATATCGTAGTGTCCGGGTACCCATCTGAGACGGTTCTGCGTACATAATGCCTTAAGCATTGTGCGGCATTGTGACACAAGACTAGCCCAGCCTGTCAATGAAGATGGCGATATTCTTGTTGGATATTGATCCCATCTCAAGTAATTCCGCAGCTTTAAGTACAGCTAGAACCTCTGCTTGGAACACACTGCATGTGTCCGGAAGTCTCAGGGCCACCTGTGGGTTAATGTTTCTCGAATATATACTTAACCCTCGGCCCTCTCTGGTCTTAGAACCATCTGTGTATAAAAAAAAAATACAGAGATTACTTAATCCTGTATGCCCTTATGGGTCAACTATCACCTTTTCGAAACTTGTGACCAATCCACTGACACTTCCGTCGTTGGAGTTGGATGGTTGTTGTTGTAACAGCTGTGTAGCTGAGGTTGACGATCCTTGGACTAGGTATTGTCATCGAGTCGCTCCGGGACGTACGTACGTACGCAGAACCGATCGTCGTGAGAGCTCGTTGGTGCAGTGGTTGGAAAAACTTCGATGGTATATTTTTTTCATTTTATACTCGGGTGGCTGGTGATTGCTGTTCCCCGCTGGGGCTTGAACTTGCATTCATCGGCTAGCAAGCAAACACTCATTTTTTTCATTTTTAATGCATTTTATTACTTCAATTCATTATATCTTATGTGCTAACAAAAACGCTTAAAACTAGCTTAAACTAGCTAGCAAACACTCTATCCAGCCCGTTCTCTGGTAGAGGTGTTCGTTCGACATGTGGTTGGGCCAGAAATTTTTTAAGATGTTGCACAGTCACCTATTAACGAACGTTTGCAGCTTTCTAATGATAGAAATGGTTACTCTCCACGTGTTGCATTCATATAACAGCACGGATTCAACGTTAGAGCGGAACAGTCTTAGCTTGGTGTTCAAACTGATTGCATTGCTTCGTCATATTTTGGACAACGTCCCTAACGGGGACTTTGCTTTGGCGATCCTGTTTCCTATATCCAGTTCGGTTCCACCATCGGCCGAGACAATACTCCTACATATTGTTGTATGATACTACCCAAGCTTCATTCTGAATTTCAGCTAGCCGACCACCAACACGGCTTCCGCAAATTGCGAAGTACTACAACAGCCCGTTCCGAGATCACGACTCACATCACACAAGGTCTTAACCAACAACGACCATGCGATCGCACTGTTCTAGTTGCACTTGACTTATCAAAGGCATTTGATTTTGTCGACCTAGGAATCCTACTTCAAGACATCCTAGACTCACAACTCTCAAACTCCACTAAACGATGGCTTGCCAATTACCTAAATGGCCGACAGTCCTTCGTTGAATTCCGCAACTGTAAATCGAAATTGAGGAAGGTCAAGTAAGGGGTTCCTCAAGGAGGAGTCCTTTCCCCGATCCTTTTTAACTACTACCTGGCGAAACTCCCTACACCACCATCCGGAGTCAAACTGGTATCGTATGCCGACGACTGCACCATTCTCGCCTCAGGAAAGGACATCCGCTCAATCTGCCGTAACATCAATGCCTACCTTAATGAATTGGAAGACTTCTTCGCCAGTCGCAATCTCAAGCTGTCCCCAGAAAAATCCTCATCCACCCTATTCACCACCTGGACCAAAGAGGTAAACCTACCACTCGACATTGAGATACACGGCAGGGCGATCCCGACAACAAACCACCCAAAGATTCTAGGAGTCATATTTGACAGCCTACTGACTTTCTCTAATCATTCTAGAAATGTCAGTGAACGAGTCATGTCCAGGAATAAGGTCCTAAAATCTCTGGCCGGTAGCACATGGGGGAAAGACAAAGAAACTCTCCTCACCACATATCAAGCAATCGGAAGATCGGTTCTCAACTATGCGGCACCAATCTGGACCCCACGCCTCAGTGATACTCAATGGCATAAGCTTCAAACAAGCCAGAATGCTGCTCTACGCATTATCACAGGCTGTCACCGCATGTCCCATGAAGATCACCTACATCAGGAAACAAAGTTGCTCAAAGTCAAAGAGCATAACGAACTTCTATCGAAACAGTTCTTACTGGCTTGCAATCGTCCCGATCACCCGAACCGAGATATACTCAGCCTCCCTACACCTCCGAGGCATATTCGATCTGACATCCGTTCATACCGTGAAGAGGTTAATAGGTTTATAACTCATACACCACTTGTCCCAGCGTCTCACAAGCTGGCTTTGAACTCTATTCACCAACACGCTGTCCAAACCGCGCTTGATAACCGCCAGACTAACATTGTGCTAGGCGGCCGTCCTCCACCGATACATCATAGTGAAGATCATCTTCCTAGACGCACCAGATCCACACTTGCCCAACTGCGATCCGGCTGGAGCTGCATGCTGAGCAATTATATGCACCGCTTACGCGACAGTATCACTGATCAATGCCCAGACTGTGGCTCGTCACCACATAACACCGCCCATTTGTACAGCTGTCCGTCGCATCCCACAACACTTACACCAAGATCCTTATGGACTCACCCAGTCGAAGCTGCCGCTTTCCTGGGCCTCGACCTCACTGATGACAACCCACCTGCACCACCTTAACGTTTGAACCATACGAATCAACATAGTGGCTACAACAACAACAACAACAATACTCCTAAGATACTGGAAATCTTCTACTCTATCTACTGGTTGTCCACCAACGAATATTTGACCCGATGAGTTTGTTCCAAGGCTGATAATTTTAGTTTTTGCCGTATTAATTTTTGGTCCGACAACATGCCTCTCAACATCTGCTGTCATTTGGTGGAGATCCATAACTCTGCGAGAGAATAAGCAAACATCGTCAGCGTAGTCAAGATGTTTCAGTTGAGATGTAAGAGTCCATCGAATTCCTCCGTTTCTTCTCAACAAAGCTGCACGAAGCACATCACCAATAGGAATAATATTAGTGAAAGAATACGGCCTTGCCTTACCCCACTTTGGATCTCAAATTCCTCATGCAGAACCTTGCAGAACGTGACATTTGGAGCCTTCATATGTAGCTTTAATAATAGCAATTAGTTTATCGGGAATACCTCTCCTGCGTAAGGCACACCAATTAAACTCCCTGTTGACACTATCGAACGCCTTATCAAAATTGATGAACAGCAGCTGGAGTGGCGATCGATATTCAACGCACTGTTCGATGATAATCTGCAGGGTGTTGATGTGGTCTACACAGGAAAATCCAGAGCGGAAACCTGCTTGTTCGGCATCGATTATGTCTTCGAGATGTTGTTTGATTCACTGCAGGATGATTTTAGCTATTATCTTCACAATAGGCAGCGCGCAGATACCCCTCCAGTTTTCGCACTCCATTAAAGTTCCTTTCTTAGGAAGATTGACGTTCATTGCCTTTTTCCTCTCGTCAGGAAAGCTCTCAGCTTCCCAAGCTCTCTCTATACGCAGTAGCTCAGCCGATGTTATTTGCGCTGCTCGTAAAAATGTAGAGATTAGTATAGGCTAGTTAGTTTTCATATAAGACAGTGCGTCATAATAAGTCTGTGGCAATCCATGTGAAGCACAAATATTGTTTTCAGAAAGAAGCACGTTCAACGGTAAACGCAGTTGTTGCTCTTGATATATCTCAAGTTTTCGATAGAGTGTGGCATAGAGCCACCTCGACAGAAGCCCCCAAGTTGTGGAGTCCCATCGGCAGCAAATGTCAACCGAACTCAACTCAGATATTGATGCTATCATCAATTGGGGAGCAGAAAATCAAATTAAATTCAACGCGTGAAAAGCCCAGTGCTATCTTCTGTCCCTAAAGCCTGATACTAACGTGGCAAAACTATTTAGAGTTGGCATTGAAGAAATCCGATAGCTTGTCAATGCTTGTTAGTCCAGACCTATGGAGTCAGCAGGCTACTAATGCAGCAAAAGGTGGTGCTAGATGCCTTGAATTCCTCAAAAGGTGCAAACGTGTTTTCACTTCCACGCATTTGGCTAAAATCTATAAAGCTTATGTTCGTCCGAGACTGGATTATAACTCGCATGTTTTAGTTTACTTAATCGTGCTCAGCGTCAAGTGCTAAGGGTAATTGATGATCAGTCTATTTGCAGCCAAATTGCTGTATCGATACTTCCACCATAAGTGTTCGGATGAAATATGTATATAGTTGTCTATCCAGTTCGTCCGTCTTCAACCGTAACATCGTCAGCACATGTCTACACCTTAGAGCCTGCTTTCGGGCGCTGCCAAGTATTCAAATCTAACACACATTGTTACCTCACTCATTTTCTTTTTCCGTCTAATCTTTAATCCTTTCTTATGTCCTTCCATTCCCTCAATCACCGGTTTTTTTTTAAAGGCTTTAAAGAACCGTTAGTTCTAAGTGGAGAATATTAAAAAATGAATAATGAAATAAATAAATGTGATACGGTTCGGCCAGAATATATTTAATGTATTTGAGGGCTTGCACCTTTCTTATAGTATTGCTTATTTCCTTTTAATTACTTCACCCATAAAGCAATACTAGTTAAAAATATGAACGTGATGGCCGTAGCTGGCTGTTTAATTTGATGGTATTGTTTCTCCAGATCTTAGACAGTAATTGAGACCTTTGCTTTCCTGTCCTGTTCGATACTACCGTCGACGGAAAGAACACAATACAAAAAAAAGCTTTTGAAGGTCTTATAAATACTCGACTTTTTGTCCAACAATACTTCCTTGTGATTAGAAGTTATAGTTGATAATCATTGCTTTGATGGAGTTGATGTTTAACCCCACCAGTGTTAACTCCTTCATCTTCACATGAAGTGCTGTTGGTGAGAATTTATTATACGAAGTAGGCTATTCTGTAAGCCACATACATACATTCTCTGCCAAAGCAGACCTGGCTTAATTGCGTATTAATTAGCGGATATTTCCAGCACTGAAAACAAGCACAACTTGCTTCATATCTGAGCTACCGAAGTTACTTCGTCGTTTGTATGTTAGACTAGCAGATACCCGCGACTTCGTGTGTGTGGTCCACAATAATATAGACTATTAAGCCGATACCGCACTTTGTCTGCGTGGTCCACAATAATATTAACTATATATGCATGTATTTGGCTAATGGAAGAAATAGATCAAACAAAATATGCACATAGATATAAATTTGAGCCTTATAGATAGGTAAGGAAATAAATTCATCTGTTTATTTATTTTATACTGCGCCTAAAAGTATTCCAAAAAAATCACTACTCAAACTTTCGAAGTTTGGTTTTGCCAGTGTTTAATCTCTGCGTTTATTTATTTTAATATCTTGATCCCTTGAGGATATAGTGTTAATTCTAATTGGAGACGGGGACCAATCCTCTAAGGTATAGAATGGCAAAGTTTTACTAAAATCTGTCAATTAATTTTTGCGTGATACCTGCTCAAAGACGACCCTAGTTATCATTTTATTATAAGTAAAGATAGAAAACCTCATATGCTTCTAACCTACGAGTACCTCAAGTCTATTTTACAGACTTAGACTAGCATTGAGAAACTGGTTTCTTGATTAGTGCCCTTTTTTCTAGTTCTTTATTAAACTAACTTTTTATCATTTTCAGAACACCGAAAGTGATTACTATACGCTGCCCTTGCCAGACAGCTCAGAATGTAATCGCTTGCTCTCAAATAAAGCAATCAACTTCAGGTTTGTATTGATTTCTGTTAGATAAATGAAAATAAATTCCGTTTCTCATCTCTTTTTTATTTCTGAGCAGACTTTTGATGTTCTTGCTAAATAAATAAATAAATTTAAACCTAAGGATACCAAACTAACGTCATAAATTTGTCCAATCCCTTTGTATCTACTACATTCAGAGATAGTAACGAAAATACTTTTTTTTATTTTTATTTTTATTATGTTCTTGAAAGTAAACTACTTTCCATCGGTTGGAAAAATGCTAAATTGTTTTTTCTAATAAAATATATTTCTGTAAACTGAAAGAAAAAAAAAACAAAAAAACAAAATCATTTCTTATTTTTCATGAATATTTTATTAGAGACATACGTACATATATTTGAATATTTTATCACCACAAAACAAATTTTAAAATTTTTAACTTTCTTTGAATTATTATTATTATTATTTTTAAGAAAAGACAATTCAGTTCAAACACTCTACTATTTTAAGTTCTGAATTTAAACATATGAAGCACGTAATAAAAATTTATGAATTCATACGTCTTCATTTGCCATTCGGTTTTCCTGAAAGAAAATCAATCCATGCAAAAGTATATGCAAATACATATATTTGTCGTTTCATTAACTAAACAATAAGGAAAATAAGAGAACAAAAATTAAATAAAAAAAAAATAGAAAAATAATACATGTCTAACGAATATTATAAACAAAAGTAAAACAGAAAATAGTTGTATCACACTAAAGAATACAATTAAATTAAAATCTATCGAAAAATAAATAAACCTTAGATTTTAATTGATCTCACTCATAATATTATTTAAATAAATACAAAATGTTACCCATCTAAGTTTCAAATAGACACTTTAATGTTATACTTTATTTTCTTTTGTTTTTCTTTTTTTTAATTGCAATAGTTAAGTAGTTATCTACTTACATATGTATAAAAATAAAACACCTGCACACTGTTGCTACTACAAATATTGATTTTCTCCTCTTATTTGTTTTCGTTTTCTTGTTTTCATTTAATATAATTAGGGATATATGATTAAAGTAAAGTTTTTAATATCTTAAGCATAAGTTAAGGAGAATTTATATAGGAAAATTTATTATTATAACAACCACTATATGTATATGTAATTCTCTAATATTCACTGTGAAAATGAAAAATGGATAATTTAAAACAACAAATAAAACATTATTAAGAATTAATAAAAATTAAAATATATAAAAAATAATGCTGAAGTGTTTTTTTATTTTTAGTTTATAGGTGCTCAGTTTGGTCGCTGTATTTCATTGTATGAATACAAAAGAGCCGACGAGACGAGAAATATTGGAACTCCGATGAAACAATATTTTGGTATAGATTTATTTGTAAATTCTATAGAATCAGCAGATAAATTCATCAGACATTGCAACTCGTTTAGTTTGTTTTGGTTCCGTTTCTTTAACGGATTTTAAAGTAGTTAAAATCAAAAAGTTTTTTTTTTCTGAATGAAAACAGTCACATCGTTACAGGACTTAAAATTGTTAATTAAACTAGTTCGTTCATTAACGTCCTCTACTACCATTGCAGGCTGGCAATGGTGCAGTGGATAGAGTGTTTGCTTGTTAACCGACGTGTGCAAGTTCAAGCCCTAGCGGGGAACAGCAATCATCCACCCGAGTATAAAAAGGAAAAAAATATCATCGATATTTTTCCAACCACTGCACCAATGAGCTCTCACGACGATCGGTTTTACGTACCGGAGCAACTCGAGGACAATACCTCGACCAAGAATCGTCAACTTCAGTTACGCAGCTGCTACAACAACAACTAGTACTGGTAGTTAGTGTTGTCCGGTATGGATTAACGACTTTTTGGCAGATTTTATAGCGCTCAAGATATAGGCTTCATTTGCGAATATATTAATCATTCGTGTGGGGGGTCCGAATTGTAGAGAGCGAAAATTTCGCTGAGCTTGGACAAAATACTGGGTTTGAGAGTAGAACCCAATACATACGCACGATGTAAACTGGGGCCTCACTCTGCATTGCCATTCTAAAGTAAAATATATGCGAAAGTGGTTTGCGGTTCTAGTTTTAACCGACAATTACTCGAAAAGACAATTTGCGGGTGGCGATGCTGTAGTGGTAATGTCATCAATTGCCACGCTAATAGTTCACGGTTCAAATGCTGATTCCAGGAAATAAATTATTTATTTCATGACAAATAATGAATTATTATTATTTTTCATGAAATAAAAGGTCCGTTCGCGTACTTTCCGAGCCAAAAACTAATCAATTGCCAAATATAACATGATGAGAGTAAAGCGGAAAATCTAAGCAAAGTACGCGAATGAAAAGCGAGCCATTTCGAGCCATGTCGAGCCAACTGTCATTAAAAAAAATTATAATAAATCAATTAAACTTGTGTGAAAACCAACAGATTCATATTAAGTTAAAACCAAATGTTTTGGGAGAACATTCACACATCACAGCATTTTCTTCATTGCATCTATTTTTTATGTCTAGACTTTTTGAAGTGGAATTTAATACTCTTTGACTCATTTGACAATCACTTGATTCCACTTGGCAATTTTTTACATTCGTGCTGCCAGAAATTCTTCGAGCACAGAGGGGAAATACTCGCTACTCGTTACTCATCAATTTTTCTCTTTATCTGTCATGTCCGTTGTTTACGCGAATACACTTCGAGTACTTTAGAGCACCTTAAAGCGCTTTAGATTGTGTACGCGAATGGACCTAAAGAATCAGTCCGATTAATTGCGAACACTATTCCAAAGGCAAAACACTGTCAATAGGTTGGCCATATGGCTGGAAAATTTGTTCGCTCTGTTGCATGTTAAATATGCCTATGACAGTAGACGGTCAAGAAAAAAATACTGTGAAGCAAAGACAAAAAATAAAAAAAAGGTCCCTAGCTATGTGGACCCTACCCCCCGAACTTTTAAAAGTAAAAGAAACCTCATTCAATAGATACTAGCTTGTCAAACTTCAAGAAGAAGTCTACTTCGAACAGTGATTTTCAACGATGACAATGCAGAAACAGATGATCGAGTCTATCAATCCAAAAAGATAGTTAAATTAAACTATTCTTTTAAACTCATTTTAAATGTAGATGCATCTTGTTATATTCTTTTTGTCTCCTTCCGTGAATTCTTTTACATTTACATCTAAGTTTCTATTCTCTTTTTCTTTATTTTTTTCTCTGCTAATAACTTTTTGTCTTGCAATCTTGTATAAGATTTTGAATCTTTTTATTGTAAGTGAATTGAATAAATAAAATATGAAATATAATATATATCTATGCTATACGTACATCTGGAATTTCTTAGAAATGGTCAGAGGAAAATTCCAGAAAGGAAAACAGCCTACCGATCCTAATTACAACAAAATAAAAATGATCGAACAACAGAGGAAAAACCCATCCAAATTCTATTGAAGACAGCTCATTAGTGTACTTATCTTCGGGTTTTTTTTATGATCTTTAGTTTAATTATTTTTGTTGATGTTGCGATGGTTGTCGAGCAATTATAATAGTTTGGCTTTTGTGTGCCCTTTTTTCAGGTATAATTCTTTGACCTTAGGTAAAAAGGGGCTAAGTCAGAAATTGCAGTTGCCAGAAAATGAGATTTTAAGTGTGCTTTTTATATGAGCAATTTACTGATTTATTGCCTGTAAATCAGTTAGTTACTGTTGGAAGCAGTTGCGCTAGACTTAAGTTGGTAATACCAGTCGTAAAAGAAAATAAACTGACTTAAACCCATTTGCCATTTTTTGACTTAACCCCTTAATACCTGACACCAGAGAATTTTAAATGAAAACAAACAATTTTTTAAAAACAAATACTTAAGTTAAGGGATCTAGGTTGGCAACATTGCGTACCGGAACAGACCTTTATATTTGGATTAGATGTTACAGCGTTGCCGTAGTGGAGAATGTTTCAAATTGAGAAGCGTAAGGATTGGTCATTTACTCTTAGCAGATGATATTTGATCATCCTTAGGTTCTCTCAAGTCGAACTTCAGTGTGTTATAGCCGTTGAATAACTGCTGGTATATAACATTATGATAGCCTGTTGCATTCTTCATAACATGTTGCGAAAAGAGAATATTACTGTTCTAACTGACACAATAATACCAGAATACAAAAAATACTAATATTTGGCGCAACAGCTCTTTAAAGTGCCAGGGCCTAGCTTCTCGCAACCACTCATGTTGTGTGCGTTATATTTTTCACACGAATGGAAGGGACCTCCAGTTTAACGCCGAATCCGAACGGCGATTTGAGAAGCATTTTCGTGACCACAATACTCTCGGATGTTTGTCAAACGCTCGCGGGATTCGATCTTGGAACCTCATGCGTAGTGATCCCGACACGCTAACCACTTACACCACGGCGCCCACAATACCAGAATAGGCAAACTCGTATTTAACGCCATTAAATTCTTCGACACGAAGACGCCATAATGTTGGCATAGTTAATCGGGAAAAATGTATCACTTACTTCAGTTTAGCGTAAGAAATCCTTCCCTGGGTGAAAAATTGTTCACAATAATAACATAAATTATATTACTTTGTATGAATAAATACACTTACTATTTTTGTTGAAGATGCTACTCAACTTTTTCCAGTGCATATTCTTTATAACTGCGTTCTTGTATTCTTTACTTTGTGCATCCCACAGGAATGTGTGTTCTTGCGGCATCATGACAGTTTCAATGCTGTTTTTACGGGGGAACAAAAAAAAAAAAACAACCAGGTTTTTTGACACATCCGAGAGTTGTTAAAAAAACCTGGATCGATCCTGGGGCGAATCTAAAAAAAATAGACCTAATATTGCACAAGAAGTGATAAAAACAATTGTCAAAACGACTAATGTCATGCAAATTACTGGCTGAACACAATGCATGCCGCTGCAGCGCAGCGGTAGCGTAGTACGACCTGTCACAAAGTTAAAATATATGGGAACTCAGTAGAGCGCCCGCAATGAGGTAGCTACGGCGTAGCAGTAGCAGTGGTGTAGTACGAAGTTGGTTTACTTTTAACTTGTGCAGCGCCACAAGTGACAGATAGACAAATTGGCGACTGTTGAAGACTGTTTTGGTTTTCTATACGATGTTTTCGTGGTAGATTCTTGAGCTGAGTTCAGCAGTAGCGCAATAAATTTGAAATATTCTTTACAGTCAAAATGGAAGAGCACACCGTGGAAAAATTTATTTTGCTAATGAAAGGAAAATAAATTTATCCATTTCTTATTATTCTTATTGTATTATTATAGCACAATAATCTCACAAAAATAATCAAATCTCAATAACACTCAAAAAGAAAAACACAATTTTAATCAGCTGGCATTATTTGACATTATTACGCGCTACACCATTGTGGGCGAATTTTGCGAGTGTAGCGCCACGCCATTTGACAGTTCTACGTACTGCGCTACCACTACGCCGCAGCGCCATGCATTGTGTTCAGCCAAGTGAGCGCTAGACGAATTAGGATAAAATTGAGTTTAGGATGTCAAAAGATGCTCCACTATTCGTTTATGCTAGCAATGTTTTACTTTATCTGTTTTCGTTACCGAGCTATGGGCAAAGAAACAGGACTAAAATTCCAAAACCCCATACGTTTTCGAGAAAGACGAAAACTTCTTACTTGTTTTTTGAGAATCTGTGAAAATCGACTTAGGCGGTTATGTCTTGTGGCCATAGATTCAATGGTCGATTCATTTATTTTTTAAGCGGCTTATTTAATTTGGAAATAAGCTAAATACGCCACAAAACTGCGTAATGTTGCGAAAACACAAGATGCTTTGTGTTGTTGCTGGTGCCCTCCGCAATTCATTTTAATATTTATGAAAAAGAAAACAGAAAATAAAACATTAAAGTTGTTATAAACTCCCTTTTATTTACTTTTCACATAAAGTGCAGGATAAAATAAATAATTAAAGCTAACGAAACTGTAACTAGCAAAAGCTTATCCAAAACAAAAGAAAGCAACAGCGAAACGCTTCCCCCCCCCCCCCCCCACACCGCTACCTTTTAAACCATCAGATTAAGAAAACTTTATCTTCTTCTTCTTCCTTTTACCAGCGAGGTTATGATCCGAAAACTAGGGATCACAACCCTCCCACTTCACCGCATTTCTACTGATCCGCCTGTGGGGTTCGCCTATTTGACCTCAGAAAATATCGGCAGGCCTGCCGATTTTGGATCACTCGGTTACTGAGGCCAATGAAATGCCGATGTCGTCGCATTTGTCTGATCCAGGCGTTTATAGGCCTGCCTTTCCTACATCGCGATGTCTTTGGAACGTGCATAGATATTGCCTTTTTTACAGGGTTCAAATGATCTCTTCTTTGAACGTGGCAATACCAGCTGAGCCGGTCGCGCTCTAATTTTCGTACGATGGTTTCCTTGATGTGAAAGCTTCCACGGATCTTCGAACTTCTTATTCGATCAAGCTTGGTCACTCCTGCTGTCATGCGAAGCATCTTCATCTCAGCTGCCGTTAATTTACTCTCATACTTTTTGTACATCGTCCAACATTGTGAACCGTATGTGAGCGCTGGACGTACAACTGCGGTGTAGAGCCTTCCTTTCAACTTAGGGGGCATTTTTCTGTCACAGAAGATAGCGGAATTTTCTCGCCACTTCATCCACCCTACGCTTACACGATGATTGATGTCGTCATCACAAGTTGCTTTGCTATTGATCATAGATCCCAGATATTTGAACTTTTCGCACTTGGGAAGCACTGTTCCATTCAAATAAATGTCTGGAATAGGCCTGAGTGGATCAGAGAACGGGCAGCACAAGTACTCTGTCTTTTTTGAACTAATGCGATACCCATTTCCCCCCAAAACGTCCACCCACACATCAAGTGCTCGTTGCAGGGATGTAGGATCCTCACTTATGATGGCTCCATCGTCAGCAAAGAATAACTGATGTACCTTGGGGTCCATCACTTTACCTTCAAGCAGATAATCAAGGACTGTAATAAAGAGCAAAGGACTTAAAACGCTTCCCTGGTGCACCCCGAGTTTGATTCGGAACTCTTCGGTTACTCCAGCGGGGCATCTTACTTTTGTCTTTGCTCCTTCGTACATGTCCATAATCATCTGTACATAGGTTTCTGGAACCCCTCGATGTCTTAGCGCCACCCATATCAGATCTCGTGGTTGTCTGTCGAATGCCTTTTCAAAGTCAACCAATACAATATGCAAATCCCTTAAGGAATCACGATGTTTTTCCATTATGATCCTTATACTTTGGATTGCATCTGTGGTTGATTTACCCGAGACAAACCCGCACTGATCATCAGATAGCCGTATTATTTTTCGCAGTCGGCCACCTAATACCCCTAATAAGATAACTTTATATTAGTTTTAAGTAATTAATGTACCTATCATTTTAACTTGAAGTACTAAGTACTAAAAAAGATTGCAAATCTTAATGTACAAACCACATCATGAAATTAATAAATGAAATGAAATGAAACAACTGTTGCGCAGGTTGCTCTGTTTTGACGTTTGGTTGCGTTAATGCTGCAAAAAAAAAAACATTGATATGAGCAGTACTGACAAAATGTTGTCGCACCACTGTATTTTTGAATTGGGACAAGCTTAAATATCAGTGACTTGAAAAAAATAAGCGGCCTATTTTCGTCTGGCAAAACCCCGCTTTACAAGTTAAAGAAAAATTTCGGTCGTTTTAAAGTGATGAAGGAAAATGTGTAGTATTTAGAAATTAAAAAAACCAATTTATATGCAGCTATGGTAACACTGGCGCACACGCGGTATACTAACACATACAACAAATTAAACAACAATTGTTGGAAGCCCACTCACAGATTACTTTCCCACATCACTGGAACAGTAATCACCTCCTAATTACTTGCTTGAGCGTCAACTGTTTACTATGGAAAATACATAAATAGTTTTGGAAAAACAAATTTCAGTATATTCATTAAATCGCAGTTGAGTTAACAGAAACCAGAAGTGAAAAGTCAAATTTATCGTAATTCACGATATACAGCCAAGAAAAACCCACCTGTCGTCGCCACATAACATAAAAAAAAATCGATTCGCACTATCTGCGATAGTGTACACAACTGTTTTCACATCGTCCACCTTTCAAAAATTGTTTTTCATCACAGTGAGTATAAACAGAGTCTATCTCCTATCTGTGTATAATAACATTTCCTTTTCGAGCAGCACAATGGCAGAGCGCCCGTTTCTACGCCTCGAGCCGAGCATATCGAAAGTCTACACATGTGAGGATCATGCAAGAAGAGTATCATCGAAACTACTTAGTTTCTATGAGGACGGAGAGTTCTGCGATATCACCCTGATCGCAGGCATTGATGACTTCAAGCTGCCAGCACACCGGATGGTTTTGTCCGCATCGAGCGCTTACTTTAAGACGATGTTTCGCAGTAACCTGAGCGACGCCAATGCCAAGGAAGTCAGGCTGGAGCAGTGGGACGGGAAAACGCTGAAAATCATCGTCGACTTCATGTACACGCCTTTGATTGAGCTGCGCAATGAGAATGTGGAGAATGTGCTGAGAGCAGCAGACTTCTTCCAGATGAACCTCTTGGTGGAGGCATGCTGCAAGTTTATGGCTGAACAGCTGGATCCGTGCAATTGCCTGCGTGTGGTGTTCTTTGCGGAGCAATACAACTATACCGAACTGTCGGAGAAATCGTTTGAGTTCGCCTGCAACAACTTCGAGCGGGTTTGCACTGAGCAGGAGTTTCTCGAGCTAAACGCGGAGCAGCTGATTCGATTCCTGTCCATTGACGACATTTGTGTGTCTTCGGAGAAGTCGGTGCTCCGCAGCGTACTGGCATGGATTAAGTATGACGAGGAGGACCGTGGGCCCATGGTTCTCGGTCTGTTGCAGCATATTCGGTACCCGCTGCTGCAGGCGAGGTACATCCTCGAGAACAGACGATATCTGTGCAGGAACTTGGAGTGTCAAGAGATTGTTATGGACTGGCTTCTATACCTCTTGTCACCCGAGAGCCGAGCACAGTTTCCACAGGCGGTTACTAGGCCAAGAAAGGCGTGCAATAAACTCTTCTATATATGCTGTTGGGAGTCGTGGAATGCTAACTTCAAGGTGCAGACCTACGATCCAGAGGGAAACGAATGGACCTGCAACGACTGGCCCCTTCCAATGAAGCGCAGGAGATTCTTTGGCGCAGTGGTAGTGGACAAGCAACTGATCATTGCGGGCGGCGACGTTAGTGGTCGCACAGCAAACTGCGTTGAGTGCCTGGACCTGCAAACAATGAAATGGAGCACTATGCCTTCCATGGGATTGCCACGCCGCTGGTTTGCCATGGCCGAGTTGGATGGCTTCGTGTATGCTGTTGGTGGCATCGACTCGGTGTGGTCGACGACAGTCATAAAGTTCGATTTCAAAAAACGATCATGGCAGCAAGTGCCCCCTATGCTTGGCGCCATGATGTACGTCCAGGCAGTCGTACTCAATGGACTGCTTTATGCGATTTGCAGTGAGAATCGGTACTTCGAATGTTATGATCCATTGACCAATCAATGGACAAAGCTGCCAAAGAAGAAGGATAATGCAGCACAGTTTGGGCTGGGTGCAGTGGCTGGATGTTTGTATGCGGTTGGTGGACACTATAGCCAGGGGAGGAGCAAGACTGTAGAGCGTTACGATCCAAGAACTCAGGAGTGGACAAATGTAAGTCCAATTTCTGTAGGACGTTCACGCATAGCGGTTACCGCTGTAGGTAATCGGCTTATAGCCGCCGGTGGGCACGGTGGACAAGGCTTTTTGAAGATAGTAGAAGAGTATGACCCCGAGACTGATGAATGGAGACTGCTTGCCCCATTGGCAGCTGATGGCGATAGTTGTTCTCATTTGATGACCATTTGAACTGATTTATATGAATTGACTTGTTTTAAGATTTATCGTTGACACCGAATATATTCCAAGGTGTTGTAGAACGCTAATTTGTTGTTTAATTTTTCTAGGTCCACATGGATGGTGTGTGGATGTGGTGTTCTCTCTGACTTTGATGGAGTAGCGAGAGCTCTCTATCGTCATCCTCCACAGAATGACGAGCTTGGCAGGGATGCCGAGACTAGACATGGCTCTGCATAACTCGTCTCTAAAGAAATCGTTGATGAGGTGGTGCGTATCGATTTTATATTAATTGGTGTTTTCCAAGATCTGCCGTAATGTGAATATTTAGTCAAGCGTGACTTTCCCGGCATGAAATCGCACTGATAAGGACCTATCACGTTGTTGACGATCAGTTTTAGGCGTTCACATAACATGGTAGACAGGATTTTATTTGCGATGTTGAGGAGTCTACACAGAGGTATTAGTTGGCAGAGTTCAGCAAACGATGCTGAGGTTGCATACATCGGGCATACTTTCGTCCGACCAAATTTTACAAATGAACTCATGCATACTCCTTACTAACTCATCTCCTGTCTTGATAAGTTGGGCGGCAAAGCTGTCGGCTCCAGCAGCTTTGTCGGATTTAAGTTCAGATATCCTCATTTCATTCTGATCGGGTTTACGAGAATCTTGACTATCATCGTCGCTGTTAAATAGCTCGTTCTGCGTGACAGCGCGATATTGGTCATCGTTTAGCCGCTTAGCAGTCTATAAAAGTGTTCCTTCCATATCCGCAGCACCGACTGCGATATTACCATTTTCGTCACTGCAGGCTTCTGTTTTGGCTTTGAAGCCCTGCATGTTCTTTTTACCTTTTGGTAAAATTTCCGAGCAACATTCCTGCAATAAGTCTCACAACGCTGCCATTGGTCTGCTTTTGCTGCGGGTGGCGTAGGGCTTAGATTGAGATTAAAAGAGACTCGATCGGCAAAGGCTCTGGCGGTCTCTTGCGATTGTAGCCAACCGTCGTAAAACTTCCTCACAGTAATTCGTTAATTTCGCTCCTCTTTGGATATCCGCATCCGTACCTTGGCTACAACTAGGTAGTGATCCGAGTTCACGTTGGCTCCTTGGAAAGTCCGGATACCCAGACTACTGGAAGAGTGTCTTGCGTCGATCGCAATGTGATCGATTTGGTTGACGGTTTTGCGATCAAAAGAGCGCCATGTCCTCTTGTGAATATCAAGACGTGAGAACCGCTGCTAGCTACGACAACGTTTTGTCCCGGCGCAAAGTTGACTAGCCTGAGTCCGTTGTCGGATGCGGTGTCGTGCAGGCTGTACGTTCTGACCAAACAATTAAAGACCTCCCCTTTTCCTAGCTTTGCGTTAAAATCGCCCAGAACAATTTTAACGTCGTGGCTAGGACATTGCTCACACGTCTTGTCCAAGAGCGGGTAGAAGCCATCCTTAATTGTGTCATTCATCTTCTCATTTGGGGCGTGAACGCATATTAGGCTAATGTTGCGAATTTAGCTCTGATACGGATTGTCATGAGGCGCTCGTTCACACGGCGGAAACTCAAGATTTCTTGCCTAAGCCTGCCTCTAATAACAAATTCGCACCCGAATAGACGCTGTCCTTGTTGTCTATTTGTCTATAGCAAGTACTAGATATCGCAGTTTTACATCCACCCTTTGCCCGGCCAATCCCATCGCACTTCTTGGATTGCGGTAATGTCTGCTTTGCAGCAGTCTAGGACCACCGCAAGTTGTTCGGCATGGCACAGTCATTACCCCCATAATACACAGGACATCCCTTCATACATATGTCTGATGATAAGGGACAACATTTGTTGGTACCTTGGAAATACTCTCAGTTGACACTAGTATACCGAACTAGATTGTAGATGTCGAATCACCAAAGCCAAATCTACCGTCTTAAAGCCGATTCTTCTTTGCGGAAAGAGTACCAAGATCCATCTTACTACTGAAAGCCAATCTCAGATGGAGCAGGGTAACCAACTGCATCATATCAAAGCAGATGTGTCCTGAAAGGACAAAAACAAACGATCTCCTAAACAGAATCCGGGCGGATATCGCAATCAGATTAGCCGTCGCAATTGCAAGAGTGAAACTGAAAAATAAACTCTTATCCACTTCCTCTGCAGGTGTCCGGCACCAGTTGAAGCCAGCCAAGGTGCATTAGGCACTCTATTATTCGACTCCTTAAATCAGATTTAAGAAAAAGCATCTTAGAACTGATAGTTTTTTTTAAATTCCACAGGTTTCCACAGAACTGTTAACCCTAGTACAACATATTTCGATAGCCAGGTTCAGATGTGGTTCTCGAAACGGCGCTTCAATGTTGTTTTTTTGAATCATCACTTCTACCTACCTACCCCTACGCCAGGAAACACTTTATGCTTTTAGATTATGAGGAAATTATAAATGGAACAGGCTCCCACATTGATGATGAAATTCCGTAAGACCCTATGTGTCAATAAGCGTGGAATCAGGAGTGGGATCCTCTAAGGTGATAGTTGATTGTTGACGATCACAATCATTCCTTTTGCTCTCTCTAAGGTGACCATCAGCGTGATCATCACACTCTCGCGATCGTTTTTGTGTGACTTTGCGATCGTTTTACGGAGAGCTTACAAAGTGTGATCATCAACTTTGACTATCAAAAGTGTGACTATCAACTATCACCTTAGAGGATTCCACTCCAGAAATAAAGGTTTTCTGCCTACAGTGGCAATCATTAAGAGAACCACCCAAGTGAGAAATTAAATCTATAAATTATACCTTTATCGTCAACGCTGGTAAAGGGACATGAGAAGAAGTGCCCATTGAAGAGTGTTGCATGTTGTCCGTTCTAAACTGACTCAGATTTAAAACTTAACTTAGAATTTACTTTACCGGAAGTACCCAGAATTGCATTATTTTTCTTCGTTCGATAGAATACCTTGTACTGACCTCAAAAGTTCAAGCAAAATGTTGAAGCTCGCTTTTCAGGAAAGGGTAACCCGCCCTCAAACTTAAACAAAAAAAGTTTATCGGAGTGGTACTAATATCTTGGGTACGTTGCTTACAAGTTTTATAATTGCAAATTCGTCGCATAGACAGACGAGTGCGTTAAAAAAAAAATTATCAGAATCGGTCTACAACAAACGAAGTTATTAAAAAAATAAATGCATCAACTGGCCGAGCCACCAAAAAATGGCTACACCATATAAGCAAATCTCATAGGAAAATGAAGACAAGAAAATGGAATATAAAAAAAAATTGTTTAAAGCTTTTATTTAAAAAAACAAGAAGGTAATCCGCCGTATTGGGTTATAAAGCTTAGTGTATTCTACTCACTATGCCCTTTCATTTGATACTCATATCAAGGGCGTTATGAAGAAAAGGGTAATCCGCATTCTTGAGGCGTCCGCCATTTTAGATTTAGAACGACATTAGGCCAGCGCACACTGGATCAATTTTCCCCAGGGTAGATCGGGCATCTTTTGTATTATTTCAACTCGAAATATTTTTAAACTGATTTGTTTTACTCCGCACTATGTCAGACTTTTACGTTCTAAACAAATATCCACAAAGTTGACTTCACCAATTCGCGATATTATAACTAAAATACCCACTTGTGAGTGACTATTATTAAGCAACTGAAGAATTTATACTGATTAACAACCACATACCACTTGAATATTCTTAAGATATAAACACAAAATACTAAAAATAAAAATCACTGGCTGGCACTTACAGACTCTACAATGTACTTGAAACAGTTTGTGTGGGGGAATCCCAGCCCAAATAAGTGGCACCGGCCTGCGCACCTGTTGATAAGGGTAATGTGCTTTCAAATCCCTTTTTTATTATTGGATGTGTTCAAAAACAAAATGTCGAATACATTAAATTCGAAATTTATGGTTGGAACGATATCACTGCTTATTGTACAACTTTCGATTTAACACTAGCGTTATTCCATTCGAGAAAAAATAAGGAATGGTCATGTCAATACCAGGGGACAAAAGTGCTGACATTGCACGAGTAAAGAAAAATATTTGAATGGATGAGGGGATGCTTATGTTTATGGTAGACCATATACAGTTGACCCAATTCTTCAACTCGTATACGACAGTCGAATCCGACCATGGTCGCATTTAGTTATTACTTAAGTCGTATTTTACGGACAAAAAATACGACTTCGTCGTACCTAAATGCGACCATGGTCGAATACGACTGTCGTATACGAGTTGAAGAATTGGGGTGAGTATGTGCAACATATTGAATAACGAACGTATGAGTTGACAAATCGTTTCTATGTTCATATCCAGCTCTAGATTTGTTTCTTTCGCGAGAAATTTGAAAGAAAGTGTATATTTAGCTTAGATTTTTTTTTTACTTGCGCCTGCATGTACAGTTTTATTCCATTACTTTTTGAAGATGATACCGGGCAAGTGGGCGCCGCCATTGTTGATGACCATTTCAACTCTTTTTACCGCATTTTCAATCGTTTTGGCGAGAACTTCTCGTACTCTTGTCAGATATCCTCTTTGAGATTTTGGTCGATGCAATGCAACACATTAACCAAGGAGGGTAGAGACCTGGCCACCCAAGTAGTACATGGTGCTGAAGAATTGAGGAAGATTCACGGCAATTCGGAAAGAGTTGTAGTGAGCTAAGATTGTCACAAACTCTACACGATGGTGCGTAGGAGCAATCGAGGCGATAAGACCCACAATGAACCATTTAACATAGACGATGATAGGCAATATTTCCGTCCACCTGACCAAAACGAAGTGAATATAGTAATACCCAAGCTGAAGTCCAACAAGGCTGCTGGACCTGACGGCTTACCGGCTGAACTTTTCAAGGCAGCTGGTGATGAATTGGTAGAGAGCATACAGCAACTCATCTCTAAGATGTGGTCAGACGAGTGTATGCCTGATGAGCGGAATCTCAGCATCGTTAGCCCGATTAACAAGAAAGCAGACCATCTCAAAGATCCTAATTATAGAGGCATCCGTATCCTGAACTTTGCATAGAAAATCATTTCTGCGATGTTGTGTGAACACCTGAGACTTTTCATCAAGGGGTTGATTGGGCCCTATTAGTGCGGTTTCAGGCCAGGAAAGTCCAACCATCGATCAAATTTTCATACTTCGGCAGATCCTGGAGTAAACCAAAGAAATACAAATCGATACTCATCACCTCTTTATCGATTTCAAGGCTGCCTATGATAGCATTTATAGAGAAGAGCTGTATAAAGCCATGTCTAGTTTTGATATCCCTGCCAAACTTGTTCGTCTGGAGAACGCTTGCTGTTCCATCAAGGTCGGTAATTACCTCGTAGAGACCTTTGATGTCAGAAAGGTTTTAGACAAGGTGATGGGCTGTCATGCGACTTTTTTATATTGTACTTCAATGGATTATGCGGAGCTCAAAAGCCAACACCGAGGTGTCTAGCTATCTATCCTCCTCTCAAGAGGCAGCATTGCCAGGTTTTCTCTAGTAACAAACACTAGTTTTTAGTTCAGGACCACAATATATTTTCCAGGAAACCAAATATAATCATTGTTCAGCGTTGTGCCCACGCAAGCTCTACTGACGCTAGAAGTCCAATCTGCAAAGAAAATGTGAAAAAGAAGAATGTGCGAGTATTCCAAGGGATTCCAACCCCTCGAACCCCAAATGAGATCCGGTAGCACCTAAAAAGTAAAACAAAACGACAAAAAAAACCTAATAAGGGCAAAGGAAGCACTCCAAATGACTTAACGTCTCAAGCCCCAAGTGAGATCCTATTGAAAAATAAAAAAATCGATACAACACGAATCTGTAAAGAAAAACGGAAAATATACCATTTATTAAAACAAATTAAAGCAGAGACTACCACGCCTCCAAATCCAAAAGAAACCCGTTCACTCCTTGAGAAAAAAAAAATAAAAATTTTTGTTTCTAAGGCCCCAAGTTTTATTTTTGTGAAAAGCAAATGGGATCGTCGTTGATTGATACCTCTGATACTGGAACTTCAGTCTGAAAGAAAAACGAGAGAGAGACTCTATTAGAACAAAGTAAAACGAGATCAAGAGGACTCCACGTCTCAAAGCCCAAATGAGACCTATAACCACCGCGAGTCGAACTAACCAAATTTTCGGCGACCATTTGCTACTATGGTTGCGAAACTTGAAAAAGGAAAAGCAAGAAACAAAAACAAAACGTTAGTGTGACCTGGTTCGCCAATCATAATAATGCCAAACAGCGAGAAATTCCACAAACACATGAACTCGCGTACTGCGTCCGACTCGCGAATGATTATAGCTGCACCTTAAAAGAGAAATAAAACAAATATTTTTGATTTTTATGTGACGCTCCAGGGCATCGTTTATTTTTGAAGAAAGCAAATGCAATCTATTTTCTTGTATCTTACGGTTAAGCAGTAGAATGTCCCCTCGACTAAGGTGAGTTAGAAATATCCATGTTGTCGGACTTCTCTACACTGACAGACTTTCTGACCTTGTCTGTGCTGGAGCGCTGTCCAATTTTCTCCTCGGCATCGTAGTCTCTCTGGACGACAGTGTCCTCGACTATCTTCTTCAGTTTGCGGGTATCAGGGGTGCGTGAACGCCTCTTCGACGAGGTCGACTTTGCGACTGATACGTCCTTGGTGCGGCTGGTGTGAGTGCGCGATGGTGAACGGCGCTTGCTGCGCGACCTGGTGTTCCTTCTCTTCTCATCACGGGTGCGATGAGAGCGCTTGCGATCACGGGAGCGAGAACGTTTTACATTCCGCGACCTCGATCGTCGTGACCGGGATGTTCGGGAAGCGCTGCGGCGACGGGATCGTGACCGCTTGCGACGATCACGCGATCTCGAGCGTTTCGAACGCGAGCGAGAGCGACTCTTGCGGCGAGACCGCGATCGCTTGCGTGAACGCGACCGCTTTCTAGAGTGCGATCGCCTCGAGCGTGAGCGTGATCGTTTCGATTTGCTGCGCGATCGTTTCGATCTCGTTCTAGAGTGCGACCGGCGCCTTGACCTAGATCGGTGTGAACGCGACCGTGAAGCACGCCGATCTCGAGAACGAGACCGCGATCTCGAACGCCGGCGCTTGTCCTTGGCCAACATCCCGATGACTGGATCGATGGCCGCCGAGATCATGTTCTGCGCCTCCTTGACAATCGTCATTGCCTCCTCTATTTCAGCCTGCGCAGCCTCGTTACTCTTCGCTTCCGGTTTGGAAATGGAGTCGGTGGCGTGATACACACTCAGGTAGCCGCCCTTGAACTCCAGCCCCTGCATGCGGAGCGCGTGAATGATGCTCTGCTGCTCGCAAAACTCGATCATGCAGAACGTCTTCGAGTCCTTCTCGGCCCAGCGGGCATACTTTACCTCTCCTGCACGCGAGAAACACTCCATCAGGTCGTCCAGGCGCCACTCGTTCTTCACGTCACACACGATGATCGTGCGCCGTATCTCCTCGATCTTGCGCGAGTCGTAGAACGACGGCAGGGCCGGGTACTCCGGCAGGTTGTTCTCCGACAACTTGGGGTCGTACGTCCGTATAACCTGAAATGTAGATGTAGTTACTGTGTTGCCTCTGCGGCTCCGCCTTCTGCTTACCTGCTGCGGCGACTGCCCTTCGATGCGGTTCACCACCTCTGGGGGCAGCTTGGAATCGGGCTTCTGTAATCCTGGCACAATGGTGCCGTTCTTGGACATCTCCAAGGCCCGGTACTCCTCCGGTATGGACAGCACGGGAATGACTATAAGCGCACGGTCGATGAACACCGTGTTGGTTAGGTGCTGGGCGACGGGGACGCACGAGTTGTCCACATACTTCACGTAACAGATGCGCGACTGCACTGGACAGGAGACGTCACGGACGGTGGGGTAGAGGCGGATCTCTTCGATTTTGCCAATGTTCCCGAACAGGGTCTGCATCTGGTCCTTGGTGGCTTGCGGCGCGATGTTGGTGACTTGAATCACCTTTGCGCCCGAGGCTGCTCCTCCACCCGCCATCGTGGAGTAGGGTTTGGTAAATACACTTTCTATGGTCAACACGATCGTTTTGGGGGTGCTTTTATAGCGGAAAATACGGCGACTTTAACAAATCCGGCGAAACAAACTCAAACGATTGCTGCTGCCTGTGTCGCGAAAAACGCCATTTATGAAAATTCTTTCGTTAAGTAATTAGCAATTAGTAATTAGTTAGTGAACCAGTGCTGCCAGATTGTGGTAAATTTACCTTTCCGTGTAAAATTTCAATTTCAATTTTAAACATATGGTAAAAAGGTAATATTTTCTGACAAATTCGTCTTCTCACTCATTCTGACTGCAATAGTCAGTAATGAATTCAGCCTAAGGGGGTAGTTTCACCGATCCCACGAATTTGGTGATTGTATGCGTAGCGATCTACTATTGGTGTGTGGCAATTATTAATACATGTAAGGGAATACGGAATTATAAGTTTCATGTACACACGGTACACAACAGCATATCATTTTATTTTGAGAGTCATTCTTCTAGCAATACAAGGATTCTTTCAATAAAAATAATAAAAGGAATAGTTTGAATGGTGGTTTGCTTAACAGTATTTGTAAAATAAGATTTCCTTTATTATACATTTAAGAATTTCATTTTTATAAAAAAAAATATTTATCAAAAATTCAGATTCAGGTAAATAAATAAATATTTAAGTACAGATAGGTTTAAAAAAAAATTTTAATTTTAGTTTGCAGTTATTTTGCAGAAGACCGTTTGGTGCCTTATCGCTCATTTTTGCAGTTGTATTATTTTGCAATGGCAAGCTCGTTTAAAAAAAAAAAATTTCGTTAAGTTTGTGGTTTTACTTTAATTCCATTTCGTGCTTTTGTGTTGCTCTTATGACCTTGAAAGTCATTTTGTACTTGTGGGAAATTTTTGGTGGAAATAGTAAATTTTCATCCATCATGTGGTATTTTTTTTGGAGAAGGTCTGGCAGCACTGTAAGTGAACTGCGAAAACTCAACGAAGAGAAAGTTGACAACTGATAAGATGGAGGCATGACTAGGGTATGGAATTCCACATGAGCTTAAGCAGCTGTGAGAAATGAATTAAAAACGTTTCGAACGTTTAAAAACGTTTATTTTTGGGATTAAGATACGTATGTTGAACGTATTAAGAAATATGAGTCATCGATGAGTCACAAAGGTTTCGGATTTCGCTTTATGAAACGCGTGCTAGAGTGTTTATTTTAAATGGTCTCCAACATGTAACTGGATCAGTCATTAATTCCCTTTTTTTGTGGTGGAAATAGATCATTTAAATTTGAATTGCATTTCTCGAGAAAAAACCGTCATTTCTTCTGAAAACTTTTTTTTTTTTTTGAAAATAAATCGTATTCTCTTTTCAAACGAAGATATGAAAAGTTAGACTTAATGTAAAATTTGGAGTCGCGTTTTGTCCACGAGCAAGAAATTCTGTACTAACCTGCATCTTTTAGCAATTGCAAAGAAACACGGACGAAAAGAATACAGATATAACTATGTACATGCCTGTATATTGCTAATAAATTCTTCTTCTTTACTTTTTCCTTGAGAGATGATCATAGAAAATATGGTTTCGATTGGGCATCTCAGGTTTTGGTTTTTGGTACTAAAACAAATAAGTAATTATACGGAGCTACGGGATAAAACAATTTGTTCTGGAATTATTTCAGGAGCTTTTTCATTAATTTTTATCCACCAACCCAGCAATTCTTATTGGAAGTTGTTAATACATTTGACATACTGGGGGTTCCACAATGCTTAAGTGCAATATTGATGGATGGCACATCGATTCACGATTTAAATGGTGCTACTCAATTTGGTTCTGCATACTATCGTTATAGGTTCACCTATATGAACGTAGTAAGTCCTGGCAACACAAATGACTCTTCAATATTTGAATGCTGAAATTTGAAAGAAAGAATAATACACGAACAACTCTATTTTCAAACAAAATAAAACGCATATAGGAGTAGATGCCCCAGTTATTTTATTGGAAGTGGGAAGGAATTCAACTATAGGCTTCCCGAATCTTGTCGCCTCGCAGCTCGCCAAAGGAGTGTCACCAAACTTCGAATCCGCATCTTTTACTTTCCGTCTTCCGCCGCAAGATCTGTGTCAAAACTGAAATGTTTCACTGAAGAAAAAATAAACTTACTGCTTTGAGCTCCGATAAAAATATAAATTTCAATTCCAAATTTTATTTATATTTTTCACAATTTGGGCGCACTTAAGGCGTTATGAATACAATTTAAATGTTTTTACATAGTCCGGATGTAGGAAGGGATAGATAGAGAGAGAAAGATTTGTGTACTGCTTTGAAACTCAGATGTTTATTTCAGCAAAACGCCGAGGGTGTCGTCCAGGTAACTGGGAAGATTTTTTTTATTTTTGTCTTCTTTTGCTACTGATTCACAGTATTTTCTTCCCGACCACCTAATGTCATAGGCGTATCAATCATCTAACAAAAAATCAAACATAGCAGAGCAGTCTACGGAAAAATGTATTTTTGAAAAAAATCAATAATAGTTTATGGAATTAGACATACCTCAAATATAAAATAAACGATAAAAAGTCAAGTTATTAATAGGAAATCAGTTGGGCTTACGGAATCACCACTCCTGTGAAACGTCCCTAAACTGGCTGATAATGACTCTAAAGAAAGAAAGACATGGCGGTAATAAGATCATAGCATTATTTCTGGACTTTCAAATAGCATTCGAAGCAATTGACCGTAACATATTTATCAGTAAACTTCTAAATGTGGTGTGAAAGGCATGGAACTTAACTGGTTCATATCTTACTTAACTAATAGAACTCAAAAGACACATGTTTTGGTGCCCCACAAGGATCCATACCATAATGATATGTGTAAAGTATTAAAAATGTGTTTTAAGTGAACCCGAAATGTTTTTGCTTATGCCTACAACAAAGCAAACTAAAAAATAATGTTAACAAAACTAAGCCCATGGTGATAAATAGTAGTGACATTATTAATTTACTAATTGAAGTAAAAGCCCTCAAATGTGAATGTAATTAATTTTCTAAGCGTAATATTGGATAATTGTTTGAAATTTAACAGTCATATGATTTATGTAGCGAAAAAAGTGTCAAGGAAAATAGGGTAATGTATATCTTCTTCTTATTCTTCCTTTAACAGAGAGATTATGATCCGAAAACAAGGGATCACAACCCTCCCACTTCACCATATTTCTGCTGATCCGCATGTGGGGTTCGCCTATTTGACCCCAGAAAATAACGACAGTCTTGCCAATTTTGGATCACTCGGTTACTGAGGCCAATTAAATGCCGATGTCGTCACATTTGTGTGATCCAGGCGTTTATAGGCCTGCCTATCCTGCCTCGCGATGTCTTTGGAACGTTCATTGATATTGCCTTTTTAACAGGGTTCAAATGATCTCTTCTTTGAACGTGGCAATACCAGCTGAGTCGGTCGCGCTCTATCATTTGTACGATGTTTTCCTTGACGTGAAAGCTTCCACGGATTTTGGAACTTCTTATTCGATCAAGCTTTGTCACTCCTGCTGTCATGTGAGCATCTTCATCTCAGCTGCCGTTAATTTACTCTCATACTTTTTGTCCATTGTCCATCATCCACCCTATGCTTACGCGATGATTGATGTCGTCATCACAGGTTGCTTTGCTAGCGCCACAAGTACTCTGTCCTTTTTTACTTAATGCTATACCCATTACCGTTCAAAACGTCCACCCACACATCAAGTGCACTTATGATGGCTCCATCGTCAGCAAAGAATAACTGATGTACCTTGGAGTCCGTCACTTTGCCTTAAAGCAGATAGTCAAGGACTGTAATAAAGAGCAAAGGACCTAGAACGCTCCCTGGTCCACCCCGACTTTGATTGGGAACTCTTCGGTTACTCCAGCGAGGCATCTTACTCTTGTCTTTGCTCTTCCGTACATGTCCATGATCATATATACATAAGTTTCTGGAACCCCTCGATGTCTTAGCGCCACCCATATCAGATCTCGTCGTTGTCTGTAGAATGCATTTTCAAAGTCAACCAATACAATATGCAAATCCTTTAAGGAATCACGATGTTTTTCCATTATGATCCTTATACTTTGGATTGCATCTATGGTTGATTTACCCGAGACAAACCCACACTGATCATCAGATAGCCGTATTATTTTTCGCAGTCGGTCACTTAATAACCGCTCAACGACCTTCATGGTGTGTGACATCAGCTTGATGGAACGGTAGCTATCACCGTTTCGCGTATCACCCCTCCCTTTGTATAGAGGGAGAAGGTAACTTTCCCTCTATTTATTCGACATTGGATCACCTCTCATAAATTTGGAGATGAGAATTCTGAACCATCTGAACTGAAGTAAAGGTATATAATGCAATTATTAAACCACATTTTGAATTTTGCTTTACGATCTTATTTATGTGGGTTTGTTGCTGTCCAATAACTTATATTTTGCTTATTGACAAAGCCATTAAGTCAAAAATAAGCTTGATCGCTGAAGATGATATTTCGATGAAATTCAGGCTCTTAAAGTTGCGACCACCGACTCAGAAATTTGGTAGTAATTTTTAATAATTGTCAAACGCTGCTCGTCCGTGAACTTCACCATGATAAAAATGTAAGCCTTGAATGACGTTTTAACATTGACGGATCATAAAAAAAGCTTAAGGGTGCGTTTGTAGTAAAATATAAAATTGTTATGTTTATATTGAAAAACCCTTTACAAACAATTTTTCCATTGTGCTCAGGCAGTAATTATCGATGTTTACATTCCTTCAGTCGTCAACAAATTAGAAATATATTGAAAAAAAAAAAATCAAATGTCCGCCTCAATGCCACCCCTGCACCATGCACTAAATAGTTAAGCACTGCCAAAACCACGAATTCAAAACGAAAATTCACTCCCAAATGAACCACCAACCAGTCACTGCGCTGTCATCCTCGAAATGTCATCCGATCAACAACACTACACTACACCTTTTCGTCTCCGTCTAACCAATCTATCGCTTACCTTCCCTCTCAGAAATGCATTTACTTCTCCTTTTTCTAATCGAAATCGAAACATAAAAAAGCCCATCTGCCTCTAAGTTCATTCGTTATTTTGCTTTGCACTTATCCGGTTGTTGATCGACCACCTCCAGTCGTCATAGTACCAATTAAAGAAGAAAAAATCTCACGCGAAATTTTTCAATTAAAACTCGTCTCATTTTGTTTGAGTTTTTCTTTTCTTTTGTTTTTCCCCAACCAATTTTCGAAGCAAAGTAGGAAAACAGATTCCTTGTGAAATCATCGCTATTCTCTTCTCATTGTCACCCTCGCCCCAAGCCAGTGAAAAAGTATAAAACGCACGAAACAGGCGACGGACAGGAGGAATTTTATTGATTTTGTGCCGAATAGTGATTTGTAGTGCAATTTTTCCAATCTGATTGATTACCGACGCTTGGAGACATCCATACGGTAAGTTGTTGTTCGAAAAAAAAGAATTCCTAGGTGAGAAATCCAGAACTATTGAGGTCATTTATGATACTGTCCACTACAATGGACCATAAAAGACGAGATAGGACACCTTCTTGGGGACCACCCCTTAGTAGTTTTAACGGAAATTGAGATTTATCCAAGCTTGGCAGTGATAAGTCTGCTTCTGAGCATGGAGCATATCCATTTGGCATCAGCAGCAGACTTAATTGATTGAAACGATGTGTTATCGAAGGCGCCAGAGATGTCCAGGAAGGAGCATAACACGGTGTCTCCACGAGCCACGAGACATGCTTGGGCATATGTCCGACATCTGTCAGACGACGCTCAGACAGCTGCCACATTTTAACGGGTGGGCAATTCATGTCTGAACATTTCACTGAAGCTGGAGCTCATTTTTGCACTCAAAGCTTTAGAGCAACTGCAAAACAAAGAAGAAAAAGAGCAAAAACAAAGAAAACATCGATTCTGGGCAAATCCTTACGTTTTCCATTCGGTTTTGACTGAATTTTGTTCCAAGTGACTGCTCATGCCCAACTCCATGGCAGGCATGGATGGCAAGCGATAAATCTAAACATACATGTCAGGGCATGCAAACATGAAGACATAATGCCGTCTCCATGAGACATTTTAAAGACAAGACATATGCGCAAGCATGACTCATGGCTCGTGGAGACACCATGTAAGGCTATTTCCTTCTTTGACAAAGTTTCTTCAATAGTGCTGACTAGATGGTGAAGGGCTGTGACCGTAGATTTACCAGACTGATATGCAAATTGAAGATTGTTTAGGGGGTAATCTATAAGGGCGGAATTTCTTATGTGAAGATCAAAGATTTTTTCCATTACCTTAAGAAACACAGAGGTGAGACTGATTGGCCTAAAGGCCTTTGGGTCTGATTATGATCTGGCGCCGGCTTTAAAAATGAACACTACATTAACTTTTCTCCATATTGATGGGATGTAGCTGAGTTCATAGCTGGATCTGAAGATGGGCACTAAGGATTCAATGAGAGTGCCTATTCCATGATGTAAGAGGGCGAGGAAAATTCCATCTCCACCGGGAGCTTTATAAGGTTTTTGCGTGGAAATGGCCCATCTTATGGAATCGAGGGTGAAGATTTTCTTGGCCAGAGTCCTAGTGCGTCGATTAGGAGGGAGTGGCATGGCTTCATGCAGAAGAGATGTGTGAGGGTCAGTAATTAGTGAGTCAGGGAAGTGGGTCTGCAGAAGAAGACTTAATGTGTCGGCATATCCCTGTGTAAAACTGCAGTCAGGTTTTTGTAGGAGACTAATACCGTTGCTGTGGTTCTTGGATTGTGTTTACTGGGCCCTAACAGCTGAAGGGAGATCATTTATGCTTTCACAGAAAGATCTAATAGCAGAGTTGTAAGTTGTGAGGGCTATCTTGTATTCGCTACATTAGTTGGTGGCTTTGGCTTAATTAAATAGCCTTCTAAGCTTTTTTTTGAGGGTGTCGAGCTCATTGTTCCACCATGGTACATCGCGGAAGTTAGTTCTGCTTTTGGGATAGCAGCTTCATATGCGGAGGTGATTTGAGAGCTAATTTTTAAGGCTTTTTCTTCCAGAGAATGAGAAGAGTCTATATTTGAACAGGAAGTAATAAATTCGCCCCTAAAGATTTCTGCATAGATACATATTCCAATTGGAGCGGTTGGGAGACCTGCTAGGGGTGATTGGGTCACGAGTACTTTCGATGTCAAAACTAATGTGCATATGGTCAGACAACGAGAGCTCCTTAGAGACATGCCAATTGGTAATTAGATCGGACAGAGAGGAACTGGGTAGGGTAAGATCCAGAACCTCTTGTCTGATGGAGTTGACAAAAGTAGGTTCATTTCCTCTATTTGAAATATCAATATTTAAACCAATAACGAAGTTGAGAAGGCACTCACCTCTTTTGTTGATATTGGAACTGCCCCAGATCATGTGATGGGCGTTCGCGTCGCAGCCTAACACGATCTGCTGTCCAGTCTTCTTACCGTATTTAAACAGTTCGTCAGGTGGAGCTAGAGCTTGGTCATCAGCAAAGTATCCTGAGGCGATGATGATGGATTGCCATCCTCTGTTGGTAGTTATATCCATTGAAATGGCTACAAGGTCTTTGCTTACAAACTGTGGGATAGGAAGAAAGTTGATTCAGTTACTTATTAGAATGGCAGCCTGGGAAGGGATTGCCTGTCGTCATATATAAGCTTATATGAATTACTGGGGAGGCCACATATTCGGACCCATAGTTCCTGAATTAGGATAAGGTCCAGGTTGTTTTTTGTAACCCTGCGGCAGGCGGCCGCAGAGGCCGCTTTTGCATGGTGCAGGTTTATTTGCAAGAGTTTTATGCCCAAAACACAATATCACCTCGACCTCGGTTTTGCTTTCGTTACGTCCCATCCACCTTGAAGGCGCGTTGAATGTTTGTTTACATATTTTTCCTTTGTTCCACAGCTGTTAGCTGTCAAAGCACGCAAAAGTTCAGCCCATCTCAACTTTTGCCTCGGGTTAGAGTGTCGTTACGTGGCATTACGTTTTTCTTTACGAATTGAAAATGTGAGGTCGAGGTGGAAGCGACATTGTGATAGGATACATTGATTTCCTATGGTTTAACTCATAGACGTCAGGCGAAGCCGAGGTCGAGGTGCTATTGTGTTTCAGGCATTAAGGTGCTGGTCATTGGGACTTCGGGGAAGAGGTGAAGCCTGGGGGAGCTCTTATGAGTTTTTGCCGGGCTTTGCCTTTGACTCCCCGGTCCTTATGTTGTGTAGCTCTAGGTGCTGCTACAGAGCCGCTGGAGGAGCTAGTGGAGATAGGTCCAATAGTTGGTCGGGCCTTATTGGGTAGTCGGGTAGCTTCAGACGTTGAACGTGGAGTCCCAGAGTGAGGAGACTGGACAGGCCTTGGAATGTTGCTTTTGAGGGAAATGAGGGTTGTTTCTGTTGCGGCGGAGGGAAGGTTGAGGGAGGAAGCGATTGCCTTGGAGTCGATTAAAGTCAACTCTGTATCACATTCTTTGGGAGAAGGGATAGGGAGGGGAGGGGCAGAGTCTTTGCTGGTGAACTGCTTTGTTCGAAGAGTAACTTCTCCGAAACGAAAGTCTATTTTGAAATATAGCCTTTTCAAGCAAGCCATGGATTTGTGGTCTATGGAGAGGGTCAGTATGACAAAGTTGCCCTTGTCCTCACGTTTAAAGACAAGAGTTAATGGTAGCATCAAATACTCTGAATTTGGAAGTTATATCTACGCGCTGATTACAAAAAAACATCCTCCAATAAGGAGATTGTGGGTGATAAGGAATCCTAGATATTTAAATTGTTTGACTACTTCAATAGGCTCATTCCCCAGATACTACTTTTTCCGTGACACCCTCCTACGCGAAGATGATTCAAAGACCATGATTTTAGATTTGCTAGTGTTGATTTTCAAATCCCAGGTACCGCAGTAGCACTTTAACTTGTTTATTTGTAGCTGCAAAGTAGATGGACTTTCGGCTAGAACTACGAGATCGTCCGCGTAAAGCAAAATTTTAGCATTTACACCTCCGAAATTGACTCCACCAGGCAAATAATCAGACACATCATCAATGAAAAGTGCGAACAATATTGCACTGAGAACGCATCCTTGAGGAACACCTGTGTCAGTTTTAAAAAAGGGAGAACACAAAATCTCCATTTCGGAATTGACATCTGTCAAATAGTGGAAAAGTCAAAGCTCTTCTTCCGCTCGAACTATTCTTAGCTTCATTAATGAACTTGATTTCAGCTAGTTGACAAATTCAAAACAATTAACCATGGGATAGCACAAAAGATCTTTTTAGGTCGCAGTGCTCCAGGGGTCATTCTCTGCCTTCCTCCCCTTTTATCTCAAAAAAAAAAAAAACAAAAACCAAAAATTGTCTTTGCTACGGCAACCAGGCCTTCGGATGCCAACATTTTGAAGAGTTTGAATACATTCAACGCACTTTTTTCAAGCGCATCTTTAAGCTTCCCGTGACATCGCCCACTTACGCAACACACGTTGAATCTGGGCTCCCGCAAATCTACTTTAAAAATCTCAAGGCAAATGCAGATCATCAAGGTAATGCGCAGGAGGGATAACAATCTCAATTTGCGCTTCAATGCCGCTCAGCACCCTTTAAAGAGTGGTATGATATAGCAAATTAACACGGCGTTAGCTTTGACCTGGATGAGTTAAACCTTAACGATTGGCAAGATATGTTTCATAGCAGCATAACAAAGGTCGACGAGTATTTATACTGTTACGATAACGTACCGTGCTTTCCCGTATTCGGGAGAAGAGTACGAATCGGAGTATAGTTAGAATAAAACAAGTTGGTATTTTATAATAAAACAAGTTATTTATTTTACCCTAGGGCCCGCTGTCTCAATGCTTGACTGCGACCGTTTGAGTTAAAATTAAGAACCTATTCTTGTAAATTCTAAATCTCTACTCAGTTTATTCTACCTATCCTCCACCTTATATAGTATCGATTCCATCCATATCATCCACATAAGACATTATGTATTTTCGGTACCACCTTCGATCTTTACGTACTGCGTACCTGATCATAAAACGTATCCCAGCTTACCCATGCTGTTGTATTGTCATAAACCATTTCCTGTGATCATGTACCGTCGGCGATCTGTTCTTATGTTTATTGCTTTAAGCAAACCCCGGATTAGTCACATTTAATGTGTATAAAGCAGTTTAAGCGATTATGCTTAAGAGTTGCTATGCGATAGTTAGGGATGAAATCGGTATAAGTATATGGTTATTATGATATCTTATTTGGGACTCATGTAGTGAGTCACTACATCCCGCTCCCCTTGAAAGAAGAAAATTACAAGGTTCATTTTCTGAGTGCGAAGGCAGAATATGCAGGATAAAGTTAATTTAACATGATCTTGTTACATTGATTTTCTTATCGGCTAATGTTTTCAAATTGATGTTCTATATATATACATATATATATTTTTTTATAATGTGTTTTATAGAAGTTGATAAAGTAATTTCTAAACTAATGTTTTTGTAATTGTTCGGGTGCTGAAGGATGTTCACATTTGTCAAAACAAACAGACCTGGCATCAACGCTCACATAAATGTCAAATTATACCTTATGTATTTGCATATAAAGGGCAATGTATATATAAAAAAGCGTAATAAAATCGAAGGAGAATATCTGTTATAACGTGAAAGAAAGTGGTTTCTTTTATTAAACGTTAATTTTTCAGCGTTTTTTTCCAACATTGGTTTGCCGTTTTAGAATTGGGCGGTTTTTCTTGGTTCTGCTACGAACAGTAATGTAATGTAATTTTTGGTTATTGCTTAGTCTTACCTATTGCTGAGTCTTTTTGATTTTTAAGTACTTATTTTATTTTTTATAATATTTGCTCAGTCTTCCTACTGATGAGTCTTTTTTTTTCTTTTTTTTTGGTTTAAGAGTATTTATTTTATTTTTTATTTGCTCAGTCTTACCTACTGCTCAGTGTTTTTTTTTTTATTTATATTATCGTTCCTTAGTGTATTTTTATTTTCTTTATTATTTCGAAACCGGTTGACAAATTTATTTCGTTTGTTTTCAGCATCTCTTTCACGTCTTTGTAAATCTCATTTTTATATGTTACAGCAGACTCCTTCTCAATGTTGTCTGGATATGGAAGCATTTCTTCCCCAGAGCTATACATTGATTTACCTTGACTATTCTGTTCGAAAACAGTAGTCTCTTTTTCTAATTCTTTCACTAAACCGATGGTTGTGTATACTAGAGGGTCAAATTGCATAGTTGCTAGGCCTGTTTCCCCCGAATTAGGAGTTTTGATATGCTCAGTATCGGATTTGGGAATGGGATCCTTTTGCGCAACTGCTAAGCTAGACTTTCCAGCGTTATTCTCAGGATTTGGAAACTTCGCACTCCGCTGATATTGTTGATGTTGTGGTTGTTCCTGTTGACTTGCCAGGCAGGCTTCGCGCCCTATAGATGGTCATTACGGCCTGGTCTTTTAACACTGCTCAAGTTCTGCGTCCGACGTCCTTTAAGGAATTCGCCAGGTCTTATGGTTTTGAGACTTTACTCTTCACTTTTTTTTAACCGTTCTTAAACTTTGTTTTTTATGTTTATTATTATTTGTTTTTTATTCACTTTTCACTTTTTTCGGATTTTTCACTTCATTTGTTTATTTATTTATTCACAAAAAATTATTATTTTATATGTACAGGGTGGCGCACGAATCGTGCTACAAAAACATAACGTAATACTTTTTTTCTGTGTGAGTAATCGGCTTATTTTTTTTCTTTTATTTGGCAGGCTACTATTTAGATTTATTAAAATGCATGCTTGGGATACCGAAAAAAGGATTTGGATAATGCAGCGGTACCATGCTTTGCAGTCCTTCATTTCCGTCCAAAGGGAATTTAGGCGGGAGTTTGGCGGCACTCCCCCGAGTAGATGGACCAATGGCCGAAGAAGACAACAGCTTGATAAATTGCTTGTTTATGTCTGATGAGTCCCATTTTGATCTGAAAGGCAATGTAAACAAGCAAAATTGTCGTACATGGAGTGGATCTAATCCAGAAATACTCCATGAGACGGAACTGCACCCAGAACGAGTCACTGTGTGATGCGCAGTTTCATCAAGGTGCATTGTGGGGCCAAACTTCTTTGAAGAATACCGTGTGACAGTAACTGTCAATGGGGACCGTTATTTAAAGATGTTTTTTACCCAGAACTGCGCCGAAGACGTATCCGTTTCAACAGCATTTGGTTCCAGCAAGATGAAGCAACTGCACACATAGCCACACCAGTTATGGCGGAGCTCCAACGAAAATTCCCAAACAGATTAATATCCAGAAACTCCACTTTTCGCTGGCCCCCAAGGTCACCTGACCTGATTGCACCAGACTTTTTTTATGGGGTTATGTCAAGCAAGAGGTGTACAAAACGAAACCAAGGAATTTGACTGAATTGCAGCAGTCCATTAAAACAATAATTGAGGCGATCCCGACTTCAACCCTTCAGGCCGCAGTGAATAATTTTCTGATCAGGTGTCGCATATGCGTGGATGAGCATGGAGGTCCTTTACGGTCTATCATCTTCAAAAACAATTAGTTACATAAAATAAAATTTTCTATACAATGATTAAAAAAAAGTTATTTGAATTTCTTATTGTAGCACGATTGGTGTGCCAGCCTGTAGTTTCAATCCTCTAGTTGAATTCCGAACCAGTTTCCTCCCAACTGAGTGCAATTACAACCACAATCGCAGCCGTTGCTGTGTACAGATCAGGTGATGTCTTGTGGTATTTCACTATCATAGCTGCTACGTCCACATGTTCTTTCACTGGAATTTTATGGCACGATCGGATGGATCTCATTTCACACATAATCAGGGTTATCGTAAATAAATTGTCCCTCGGAATTTTTCCCCCGAACAAAAACGAAGTTTCTTCAAAAAAGAGGAAATAATTTCCTGGAAAAGAAACAGGTATCATGAATGAAAATTCAAGAGAATATTCAACACAATCGCGATATCTATTTATTCCCTGCTGATTTTTTTTTCTTTTTTTTGAAGATATCTAATTTTTGTTCGGGGGAAAAATTCCGAGGGAAATTTTATTCACGATAACCCGGATTATTGTGGCGGTATAGTTTTTTAGTTGCTCATGAATCAGTTATGTATTTATTGTGCTCCTAAAACGAAGAGTGCAACTCCAAACTGATGTGGTCCATGGTAATGTGGTAAATACAGTCTACGCCACACGATCAAATCGGAATTGATTCGCATACATAATGAGGCAATGATTTATTTGCGACTTTCATTGCCGAACGCACTTATTTATTTCGCGTATAAAAATATCTCTTACATCATCCGCCGCTGCTGGTCTGGTGGCGGCTAAAGTGTAAACGTGTCACCACGTTTCTGGTGTACACTTTGTTTTTGCATCACAACTACTATCGTGGCAATAATGACCGATTGAGTATCCATATATGAAGCGAATGCAAGTCTCATTCAATTCCACTGCGAAAGGTGAACTTGGCAACTTTTTTTTTTTTTTGGTTGCGCCTGGAGGTGCAGGAATCTTCAAAAGATACCAATGGCCCATACCATTGGTTATGCCCGATTCATATATCTGACAATGCCATCAGTGCTAGTCAGTATATGCCTACGGGCTAAACCTCACCCCCTCAGAGAGGCACTATGAGAACCGGCTGCGCGTACTCATAGTAGTAGGAAATTCGTTCCTCTCATTTTTTCATTTTTGTGATGACTACGACTAAGTTGCCTTAACGAGTAGTTTACGCTTCTGTGGTGTTAATCGCGTTAGGTAGGTAGCCTTCCAGTGAAGGCACCTACTAATACCGTCATTACATGCGGTTTTTCCTTACGGCGCTAGGTCGAAAGGTCTTGTTCTTTGTAGTCGGCGCTCAAGGTTTGTCACGTCCATAGTACGGATTATTTCATTATTGCAATGAAAATGAAGACGGGTACGAAGTTTGCGAGCAAAGTTTGTTACTTCGTCCCTCACGGTAGCAATTCCTAGATCTCTGTGAATATCACTATTTCTTATATACCAAGGAGCATTCACGATTGCTCTTAGTATTTTGTTTTGAAATGCTTGCAGTAGAGCCATATTGCTTGGTTTGGTACAACCCCAAAGTTGTATACCATATGTCCAAGGCGGTTTTAGCACTTGCTTATACAGACTTCGAGTATCTTCCGAGTAGCCAATACATTTCTCTAAATCTGATTTCGAGCTCTTCGCGCTTCTTTTTAACGTGTGGTTTCCACTTAAGTTTTGCGTCTAGGGTCATTCCTAGATATTTTGCCTCGTTTGCGTACGGTATTTGCACCGAGTTAATGGCTATAGGTAAGTTGTTTATCTTTCTTAACGTAAAATTGACATGCGTTGATTTTGTCTCATTGAGGACTATTCGCCAGGTTTTTGTCCATTCGCATACTTTGTTCAAAGCTCGTTGGAGTTTTCCCGTTGATGATTCGACTGACTCATCCGTTACGAGGATAGCCGTGTCGTCTGCGAACGTTGCTACAACGGTCCCTTCATCTTGTGGTATATCTCTTGTGTAGAGCAGGAACAGGATTGGACCGAGAACACTTCCTTGTGGAACACCGGCGTAGATATCTTTGAAATCCGAATATTCACTCCCGTGTCTAACACTGAAAAGTCTGTTTTCAAGATAAGATTCTAATATTCTGTACAACTTTTCTGGTAAGATTACCCTTAGCTTATACCTTAGTCCTTCGTGCCATACCTTGTCGAAGGCTTGCGATACGTCGAGAAAAGCGCTAGAGCATATTTTTTTCCCTTCTAGAGCTTTTTCAATTTCGTTCGTTATTCGATACACCTGATCGATTGTGGAATGTTTGATCCGAAAGCCGAATTGATGATCCGGGATCAAGTGTCTTTCTTCAATTACTGGTTGTAATTGTTTCAGCAGAAGTTTCTCGAAGACCTTAGATATTATTGGCAGAAGTGAAATGGGTCTATATGATTTCTTATCATTTGCACATTTCCCCGGTTTCGGAACCATAATAACTTCGGCGACTTTCCATTGCATTGGAACATATAACAGTCTTAAAGAAGCATTTATAATGTAGAGCAACTTAACCAGCACTTTTTTCGGTAGCTCTTTCAAAATTTCGCCAGTCATTAAATCATATCCCGGAGCCTTGTTATTTTTCAATTTCAAGTTCGGACAGGGATACGGTTTTTACTTTAAAGTTGTCGGGTGCCGTATTATCATTCGGATCTTCGATCAACGGATGTCCATCGAACGGCTTGAACGTTTCCTCTAAGTGATCGGCAAATAATTCTGCTTTCTCTTTGCCTTCTTTAGCCCATTCGCCGTTAGCTTTCCTAATTGGCGGCGAGTGCATTACAGGTTTCTTTATGGACTTCAAGGCTCTCCATAGAGAGTAGTTTGAATACTTATCAGCGGTCAGACCCTCGAGGTAAGTAGAAGTCTCGTGATTTTTTAGGTCCTGCAGCACATTTTTTAGCTTGTTACAAAGGTGGTTCAGATAAGTTTTATCCGGTGGCGCGCGGGATTGTTGCCATCTCTTGCGCGCTCTCCTCTTTTCTCGTATGAGCTCTTCGATTTCAGGCTGGTATTTGACTTTATTGTTCCGTGCTTCTGTCTTCCGCAAAGGAGTGTTTTTCCACGCGGAGCTCTGAATGGCTTCGACGAGTTTGTCGATTTCTTCTTCTATTTCGAACGGTGTCTTTAGCGGTACATTTAAAACAACATTTTCCTTGCAGTCTCTTCTAGTTACTAGTTAACCTAGGTCCTTCTTTATTTACTAGACTTCCACCTATTTTCAGAGTGACTGCTGAGTGATCTGAGCATAGATCATAGCATTCTTCGACTTCCGTCAAATTTTTAGTTAACCCTTTTGCGATAAAGAAGTCGACGAGGTCAGGGATTTTATTTTTGTCAGTTGGCCAATAAGTTGGCTTTCCTGTCGAAAAAAAGTTCACCCCACGTTTCATGCTGACTTTGTACAATAATCTGCCTTTTGTCGAATTGCATCTTGATCCCCAGAAGGTGTGTTTCGCGTTAAAGTCACCACCCAAGACAAAACTAGGTCCGAGCGAGTCAAAGAGACGAATGAGGTCGTTTTCTACTAGCTTGTATCCTGGAGGGAAGTAACTAGATCCGATGTTGAAGTTTAAGTGGTTTATTTTTACGGAGACTGAGCTTATTTGCATAGAATCAAATTCTATTTCTATGTTTTCAGAGTGCTTAATACAGTCTTTGATGTAAAGAGAGGACCCGCCTCTCGTATTTTCCGAAGGATGATTCGCATGGTAATCGGTGTAACCGATTTGGGTCTAAGTCCCTTTTTTAAGTGCGTTTCCGATACCAAACATATATCAATGTTATTTTTCCGTAGAAACACTTCTAATTCGTCGATTTTTTTCAGAAGGCCGTTTGCGTTCCACGTTAGTATCTTAAGTAGCTGTTTCATATTCATGTTTTTTTGATTGTCTTGTGAGGTTTGAACTCAAGCTTGCTCAATTTGTCAAGTATAATTTTATTAACCTTAGTTTGCTCCTCAAATTTTTCCAATATAATGGTAAATATTTGGCTGACCGGATCTGTTGAAGCTGATCTTGATTTGTTTTCGTTTGACGCGACTTGCGCGTACGATTTCGCGTCAACCTGTGGCGGTTTTTCCGTTGCACTTGGACCAGCGACGTTCTCTTGCGCAATTTTTTTATTTTTCTTTATCGGTCTCGTCGTTTTAACTGGCTTAGCGGTCTTAGGCTTATCGGTTTTACGATCTCTTAAGCTTGGGTTCGGGTGTATCGGTTTCTTGAGAGTATCGCGCCTTTTTTGAAGCTCCTTTGCTACTTCACAACCTCGATAGTTTGCTGGGTGCTTGCCTTTGCAGTTTATGCAGGTCGCCGGAGCCTGCTTATTTAAGTCACACTTTTCTGATAAGTGGTTCCCGGCACAATTTACACAATTCGGTTCTTTTTGGCAATACGACTGGGTGTGATTGAAACCTTGACAGCGTTTACATTGAGGTATCGATCGTGTATTCGTACGCATAGGCTCGATTTTAACTACGATATTCAAAATACTTTTTACGTTATAAATAACGTCTATATTTTCGCTTCTATCGAAGGTTAGCATAAAGAGCGGAAGTTCATGCTTGACCAAGATTTCCTTGCCTTGTTCCGTTTTCTGCTTTATCTTCTTTAAGATATTAACTGCGTCGATAATTTTCAAGCCTTTTCCTTTAAGGTCATTTATAATGTCATCTTTAGTGCACGAGGGGTGGAGACCCCTTGCTATAACACGGAGTGGTCTTTCTGATTTATTTTCGTAGGTGAACCACTGGAACTTTTCCGCGTTTAGTTTTTTCGATATTGCTCGGTAGCCGTCAGAGTCAACTACATTTATTTTCCAATCATTGTTTCGGAATGACGTTACTTTAAATTCCGATGTCACAGTTCGCTTGAGAAGGCAATGCAATTTATTGTAGTCCGTAATGCCGACGACGTTTATTGCAGGCGGGGGACGTAATTTGTCGTGAGTTTGTTTCTGTTTCAAGTCTTTTTCTTTGTCTTGTTTTCGTGGCTCGATTTCAGGTGAAGAACCGGCTCTTCGTTTTTTGCTGGGTCTTTTCTTTGAGACACCATTTGTTTCGCGTGCTAGCTCGTCTTCATCCGTGTGATATTTGGGACTAGCTACACGGGGTGGGGTAACTTCGCGTTCTCTTTACAAAAGAGAATTCTTTAAGGCCTTGTTTTCCTCTTTAAGTGATTCTACCTCTCTCTTAAGCCCTTGGTAGAGTAGATCCATTTTATTTAGCTTAATACGGAGTTCATTGTTTTCTTCCTCAAAGCTATTACATTTCACTGAGTCCCGTTTCTCTTGCGCTTGCGCTTCCGGCGGACTTCTTTTTCCGGAGACATTCGATCTTGATGGTGGAGACCGATTTACCCTTGAATTTCTCAAAAAGGGGTTTATTAGATGCAACAATTGGCTCTCCCCAGAATCCGTAGAGCCTACCTCCGAAGAGGGTGGATTTTCCAGAGAACCTGGACTGCCACCTGGGGTACTATATCTATTTGTTTTACTCATTGCATATTATGTATACATTTTATCCCCGGTATACGAAGGGTGGATTTTAGTCGCCTCTTACGACAGGCATGCCTACCTCGGGTATATTCTGGCCCCTACCCGAAGGGGTAAAGCAACTTGGCAACTTGATTTTCCAGATGGAGGCTGGAGACAAATTCGCGGGACAATAAATTCGCAAGACAACGTTTGGCATAGTGATTGTCGTTTTAAACTTGAACTTGAATCGCAACAATGTATTGAGGAATACACAGCCAAGACACAAAAATGGCTGGCAAAGCGCTATTTAGGTCGTTTGTATTCAATTGGGATTAATTTGTTTTTTATTATCAAAATGTTTGAATGGAAACTACGCAGAAAAAAATAAACAGAAAGTTCGAAATCGTTATACTAATTCATATGTTCCCAATGGCCTGGGGGAGAGATTAAGGGGTAAAAGGAAATTTTAAAATAAATCTGCTAATTAGTGGAGTTTGATTGAGACAAAGATTAATATCTTAAATAATGTGAATGTGGGTAATAAACTTGTGTGAATAGTGTTATTAAGTAGAATTTATACCTGTCGCGGGCTATCATTATTCTTTAGAATTGTGCTGGTTAGATCCGCCTATCCAAAGTGTCTTCCAATCGTTGTTCACTGCTGACAAGACCTTTTAGTGTCGATCTTTGTTTTTATGGCTGATAATCGCCTCTATAGCTGATTAGTGACAAGCACACCGCTTTGTAACGTGATTGACATTTTGGGTTCTTTGGTTAAAACCAACTTATAATTAATCACTGCCTTTCTTCCTATTTCGCCGACGTTTTGATCTGAACTCAAGAGATCATAACCTTCCCACTTCATTGCATTTCTACTGATCCGCCTGTGGGGTTCGTCTACTGGCTTTATGGCTGATATACATATGAAAATATGCCGCGCAGGTGCCCCCAATTTAACTTTCGATTGGTGCAGGACCAAGGGACCACAACTCCACAATCGCGGAAAAACTGTATTTGTACCCTTTTCCAGGAAAAGGAATCACATTCTTAAACAAATTACTCTGGAAAACGTTCCAATCGACATATCCAGGGAAGCTAAACCTAGGGGTTTTCCTTGACAAAACGTTCATCTGCAACTCAGAGCTGATCAAGGACACCAAGAAAACGACAAGGGCAATGTTTATGTGCCAGCACCTACCCAGTAAAACTTGTCTAAAACTCAAGATAATATACTGGACGTACAGTGCCATTATCAAACCCATGGTCACTTATGCATCGTGGCTTCGTGGCCAAAAACCTTACAGGTCTAGACTCAGAAACAGTTGAATAACATTTATCGCCTAGACTGTCTGGGTATCACAGGGGCAATGAAAGCTCAGCAAAGCAGACTCAACGACCTTAACAGGCTATTTGACTGGTCATCGCGCAGGTACCATCTGCATAAAATAGGAGTAGCAGATACAGACGTATGCCGGATATGTGGAGAGCAAAAAGAGACGGCAGCACATATTCTTTGTGAATGCCCCATGGCCACAAGAAAAAGGCGTCTCTCCCTCAGGAGGGCTTTACTAAGCCTCTCAGACATTTGGAAGATTGAGCCTGGAGCTTTGCTGAGGTTTATCGACACCCTTAATCTAGTTTTCGGCTTAACATCGGGCTGGCACAATACATCTTTGAGGTCGAAGTACAAGGCCCTAGTAAAGTACAGTATCGTATTCCGCGCATGTCCCAACCTATCCATAAACACAACATTTTTCTAATAATAAAATTAAGTGATCGATGCACCAACTAGACTACATGTATTCATTATAAAAATACTGGAAAGCGAAACAGAATGCAAAAATATCCTCTCCGACTAATTCGGACACCACCCATGGAATATGTATGTACTGAAACCTAATACCACCTCAGTTTTAAACCACTGCACCAAAAAAATATACTCACCTATCTCTTTTTTTCATCATCAAAAATTCTTGTTCTGACCAATTATACACATTTCGTTACACTTGAAATTTGGAAAACTCCAACACTGTTCTCTGGCGCCCTACCTAACAAAATTACACTATGACCCAATTTTCAACGCAATAATTCTTTAATTGAAAACGACCGATACGTACCTAATTCCTTTAATTTGCCCGTCACATGGCTACATAAGGATTGCTGAAAAAAAAGGCTATGGTGTGTGATGAAATATGGAAGTACTCCTATGTATTTGAGATGATTAAAAATCAGATTTTAATGACAGTAAGTGAAACCCAGTTTCTGACACTGATTTCAGCTTCACCACTTTGGATCAAAAACTCTACACTGAAATCTTCTCGGTCAAAAGCATTTGTATGAGTATAGTTTTCTAGTTTAAACAAAAGTTATGGAGTTGCACTCCACATACAGTAAATCACAAAAACTGAATGGAAACAGTCGCAACAATTCTCCCCGATTAGTTCCGATAGCACCCGCGGAGTCTAACATGTCTGAAATTCAAACCACTTTACGAAAAATGTTATTTTCTGTCTCTTATTTGTATAAAGTGGTCGCCGTGGCGCAGTGGTTAGTGTTTCGGATCAAGGCGCGTGGGGTTCCTTGTTCAAGTCCAGAAAAACACCAACAAGTTTTTTCACGGTCCCACCTCTCGCAAACGTCTGACAAACATCCAAGGGTATTGTTGTCACGAGAAAGCTTATGAAAAAAACAATTGCTCTTCGGATACGGCACAAAACTGTAGGTCCCTTTCATTCGTGGGAAAGCACACAACACGAGTGGTTGCTAGAAGCTAGGCCTAGGCACTTAATGAGCTGTTGGCGAGTACTCTTGTGCTTTTAGGCACTCTGGTTTTCTTAGGCGTAAGTAAAAAAATATATACATATGTATCTGACACCCTTCTGATCGTTTTCTGCTTTAATCGCCACAGAGAAACGATTTAAACCAATTTGGTTTCCACCTATGGTTTATTTTCAGGAGAGTGAGTCATCACTATCAACAATCGTAGTGGATCAAGTCGTAAACGATCTTATCTAGGCTTATGTCCCGTAAAGTGAAATACGAAGTAAGAAAGTACAGACTGTTATGATGTATGACACACAGATGATCTCATCTTTCTCTTTGGTCCCATTGTCTTGAGATTTCACCGTCAACTACTCTATTACTGGGTCGAGCTGATGATCTGACTTACTCATACAATTCGTAAAAGTATTATCAGTGGGGAGGCAGTGGGGCCAATTCTTAAGTTATTACTTAAGTCGTATTTTACGAACAAAAACTACGACTTTGTCATACTTAAATGCGACCATGGTCGAATACGACTGTCGTATACGAGTTGAAGAATTGGGGTGAGTATTTCAATGATAATTTGTTCATAGCCGTGCCAGCCCCTCACTTCGCTGAGTTTTCATCTAAAATAATGTCAACTATGTACTCGGCTAAGAATTTGTGAAGAAAACAAATTTTCAAGGTTTTAAGACCAAAGGTCACATGTTATGATTGTATTAATACCTCTCGAGTTGTTATTTTCTTCAATTTTAACATCCGACGTTGAAATCCAATGAACTCGAACCATAGGTAGAGGCAAAAATTATTAACCTCCAAAGATCAGAGCGTGGCTACAATTTAAGATACTCATCACGTATAAAACAAGATTATGTGACCAAAATCTGCCTTCGTTTGGTCATTTTATTTATTTATTTTTTTCGAACTACGTACACACATCATCTTGCGAATTTTTTATGCTCCACTCAATCCGATGAAGAATTAAAAAAAAAAAACCTCAACAATTTCAACATCGAACGATGTACGCACACTTAAGAGCTCAGATCATAAAAAATCCCCAAAGTTAATTTACCTACTCTGGAAAGGTATTTCGCTTGAAGCGAATCACGAACACGAATCCGTCAATCCAATTCGAAAAGATACACGATGCCGTTTATGAATTAAAACTGCTTTTCGCGCGCACTTTTCCACGCACAATCGAATAAATTGTTAAGACACTATACTATCTGTGACGTAGCCGGTGCCTGACCGCATTCCATTCATTCCACAATCTAAAACAACAGGTGACGTGGAGATTCACTTACGCACTCTCTACTCGCATTTGTTTAGCGATAACGAGTCGAGAATTGTCGTTAAACTCACCTTATCTCATCGCACTGTGGTGGTGGTGGTAAAAAAAAAAATGCAAATCAAATTTCGGCAGAAAGCAAGACCAAGTGTTTCCAGTTTTTTTTGTAATTTAAACCTCAACTTTCCATGGAAACGAAACATCCGACGGATCCAAAGGTCGGTTTTTAGCAAAAAGTATAGCTCCACGTCATTGGAATCCCATTCTATCCATGAGAATCCATAGGAATTTTTTTTGGGTGTTCACTTACCGCTGAGTCACTGCATGAATTTGCGGACCGTTGAAGAAGCTATTCTCCACTGCGAACGCTTCTCCAAAAAGAGGAGAAAATCTTCAGATTGTGTTCTACCTAATGAAAGTGGGCCCACAGGAAATAATACATTTAGCAATTGCTATGCAATTTCGTTCCCAGCCGCTTTTGATGGGGCGATGTTTATGGAAGAGCTATCAATTGATCGGCGGTACAGAAGTCTATTTTTGGAATACATGCGCGATGGGTTTCTTTTTATTCATACGCGTTCAATTGGACTCACATTAAAGTTATTTAAAGTTGATTTTCGCAAAGAGTCGCAATACATTTTTTTTTGTCAGCATATTGCAATTAAATGTGAAGAAATAGATATTTGAAATCGGGGATTACCCCGAAACACCACACGAGTTGTCTGAAATTTTTATGAAATATAGCGCAAAGTTATCAGGTGGTGATTACATAGAAACATAAATCCTCATTCAGAGTTGCTTAATGTATTTCTCTGTTTAAGTTGACGGGAAATACACTGTCTTTATGTTGAATTTTTCAAACTTTATGGTGAATTTTTTTTAGAACTATTTTACTAGTTATGTACCTACCAGTTTTTGCTCGCGTATCTGTTATTCTTATATCACTGTTTCATGCAGCTTGAATTATAGCTTCAAGGAATTTAACAATTTTAGGATTCCCACGATCGATGCGGGTTCTCACAAAAGTATGTTGACTAACTAGGCTGGACAGAACAGGGTGGACGTTTGCATGATGCCTGACTGCTTGGCAATATCCCTTCTAGGGTAGGCTTGAAGCCTTACAGAAATATAAACTTTAAGTCTAATGACTTACGTATTTTAATTCAGTAACTACGCTCTTAGAGGGCTCCTTGGAAGTTTTCTCGATAAGGTATATGTACAGGATGCGGCAAAATGATCAGATACGTATCTAGCTATAAAAGCCAAATAAAGTAAAGAACAAAAAAAAAAAGGTTTTTAGTTTCGAAATGTACATGCATACGAGTGCATATGTACGAGTATGTATAATGCCATTTTGTTTCACTTGGTATTAAAAATGAAATCAGTCATTTGGGTGCTGTTACTGTCCACACACTGTTGAAGGTGTTTACCTGCCGAATTCATGTTGGCAATTGAAAACGGTGCCACTTTTCCTCTCAAACGCAAACCTCTCCACCACCAATCATCGACCATTGACCCCTGTAAATGTGTGACATCATTTTGCCGCACTCTGTATATAAGTCCTGCATGTAGATGAGTGAAAGGCCTAAATACGAGTAAATCGTACGAAGGTTCCCAGTGGACGACCCATGGAATACATTATGAATTGAAGGGGAAAGTGGAAGAAGGGCCTATGCAACATTTTTAATTTTTTTATTTAAATACATAGACTATGCTAAGGATCGTTGGGTACTCTAAAATATTGACTGACTCCTAGAGCTATCTAGCGGATAGTTCTTAAGGCAACCTTCCTCAGTGGAGAACGTGATATTTGGAACCTCCGGTTGTAGCTTTGATAATACCAATTACCAATTTATCGGGAATACCTCTCCTGCGTAAGGCACGCCAAATAAACCCGTTGACACTATCGAAAGCCTTCTTAAAATCAACGAAAAACAGGTGAAGTGGCGATCGATATTCAACGCATTCCTCGATGATAATCCGCAGGGTGTTGATGTGGTCGACACAGGAAGATCCAGAGCATCGAGTATGTCTCCGAGATGTTGTTTGACAACAAGTTCTAGTTATATGAAATTTGAATCCATTGGAGTGTGCCATCTAATGCTCACATTCAGGAATCCCACACATTCCATGTGCCAAAACTTTGGACTTAATTAAAGAAATAAATCAACAATGAACACTGTAAGTGTGTGGCAATCTCTAAAGTATCTCTAGCACTTTGACGCATCTAAGTTTTTCTGAAAAGATTAGCCACTTGGACTTGGAAGTTTAAAGATGAAAAAAAGAAAAACTGTGACATTTCTGTTTCTTCCGCTTGGTGTTCATTAAAAATGCGTTCCTCACACACGTATTTTCTTCGAGTGTTTACCCGATTTATGATCTAAAAATACCTGCTTGTCGCCCTAGTAGCTTCTGTTGTCGTGTTACTGGGTAATGTGTAAATTTTCCATTCTCACTTTTTTTTTTTTTTATCTTTTCCTATTTCCAACCAGTTGGCGTGAATAATAATTTGGGTATATTTGAATGAGGAATCTTTCGAGGAGCTGTCACTGATTTTTTCTATTTCAATAACTCGAATTACTCGTTTGCATTGAACTATATATTAAGAAGTGTTGTATTATATATTCATTCAGCTACCGCTATCAGCGGTTATAAATAGATACTTTCGAAATTAGAAATTCTGATTACACACGAATGGAGTCGTGTTTTACTAACACACATTCGCATAAGTTCAGCTGTACCATAGTGACATTGAAATTGGGTAATTTGAATTGATTGATTATAATTTTTATAAAGTTATTGTTGATCCGGATGAATTGATTTAATAAAAAAATATGAGATTGTGACAAGCTATGCGGAGTGTGAGAGGAAGTGCGACATTTTGAACAGTTAACTTGGCAATTGCTTTGGCAAATGTACGCCCATGCTTGTAGAAAGCATTTTATAATCATTGAAAAATATGCCAAAGAGCATCAATATTCTTACTTTTTCTCGTGAGGCTAATTTATAGTATTCATACTTCATATAGTCATATAGTTCGACATTGTAACTTCTCCTCCACTCACCGTCTATGTAGACGGGACCACAGATCACTCGAACAACTTTTCTCTCAAAGTAACCAAGGGCATCCTCATCCGATTGTGACAAAGTCCATACCTCTGCGCTATACAACAGGACTGGGATGGTTAGTGTCTTACACAGAGTTACTACCTCAAAAGTTCTTTACTTACTTACTTTCTTACTTAGGTGGCGCTACAGTCCGGGTTGGACATGGGCCTCAACCAACAAACCTCCCCAGCCAGCTCGGCTACGAGCCAGCTGCCTCCCGTTGCGTACGCCAAGTTGGTTGAGGTACCCCTCCACTTGTTTGCGCCACCTACCGCGAGGTCGTCCTTTACTGCGCCGTCCATCCGGGGTTGATTCGAAGACTTTCTTGGCGGGAACGTTGGGCTACATCCGCTCTAAATGACCCAGTGATCTTAGTCGCTGTATGCAAACTCTTTTGGCTAGTCGATGTCCTTATATAGGCCGTATAGTTCAGCATTGTACCTTCTCCTCCACTCACCGTCTATGCAGATGGGACTAAAGATAGCTCGAAGAACTTTTTCTCAAAATAACCAACGGCATCCTCATCCGGTTTTGACAAAGCCCATGCCTCTGCGCCATACAGCATGACTGGGATGATTAATGTCTTATAAAGAGTTACCTTAGTAGTTCGAGAAAGGACTTTGCTAATCAGTTGCCGTCTTAGCCCATAGAAACAATGTTTGGCAAGAGTAATTCTTCGTGTGATCTTCCTACTGATGTCATTTGCGGAGCTCACCATAGATCCTAGGTAGACAAAATCCTTTACTACCTCAAAATTATATCTGTCTATTTCGGTAATGTTCTTACCGACTTTGATGGAGCAGCGAGAGTTCTCCAACGTCATCCTGCACAAACGAACAAGCTTGCTAGGGATGCCGAGACTAGAGATGGCTCTGTATAACTCGTCTCTATACACGCTATCATAGGCAACTTTGAAATCGATGAAGAGGTAATGGGTTTTTTCCAAGATCTCCCGTAGTGTGAATATTTGGTCAATGGTGAACTTTCCCGGCATGAAACTGCACTGATAAGGACCTATCAGGTTGTTGACGATCGGTTTTAGGTACGGCAGACAGGATCTTATACGCGATGATGAGAAGACTTATACCTCTGTAGTTGGCGTAGTTCAGAGGGTCTCTTTTCTTCATTCGACGGTTAGCTTAAATTCGCTTGATATGATTCCTCACTTCATTCATATAAATTACAAAATGAAATGGTATAGTTAATTGTAGCAAAATGTTTTAATTTGCGTGAAATTGCATTTGCCTTGCAAAACCTATTGAATATTTACTTTAAAGGGCAACGCGGTATATTTACACAAATGACACAATTTTTGTGGGAAACTATTCGTCATCATTTCTAAAACAAATACGTTTTCGATTATTTGTTTGCCGGTAAAAATCTCCAGCATAAGTGTGCTGATCATGATAATAAATGCAATTTTTATCATACTTGTAGCTCTAGTCATTATGTATTGATAAGATAGCATGTCATTCTCCACACCATGTGACATTTTCCATTGCGTAAAAGAATACTAAAAATCCATTTACATTACAACAAATACAACTGATAAACAATCTTATTATATTGTTTTATTATTATGAATAATTTTCCATTGCATTGTAAATTGTTTCGTTCTGACAAAAAGCGGTGGCCGAAAACAATCTTGATACACTTTTGATCCTATGAAGAGCAATTTTGAATCTGAATCTGAAAAAAAAAACAAAAGTAGAACGAGTTGGTAATGATATAACTTTTTTAACTGCGACAGGAGCGATAAAGAAAGTCAAAAGCGGTAGCATGGTACTTCACGTAATGCCAAACACTCAATGCCACGATCAAATAATCGATTTCAAAAACGTAATCGTAATTAAGTGATTTTAATGTTTTAAGTGTTACACGCAAATTGTAGAGCTTTTAAGACGTCTAGATCGGGTAAGATGAGGTTATTTATTGTCTTTTATTGAGCATTAAGGTGTTTCATTCATTAGTTGATTTGAAATTATAATCATGGTCACGTATTGTTTTTCTTAACTTAACTTGATTGAAATAAAACAAAATGACATTACTTAGTTTGATTAAGCGTGATAACTGATGATCCAACCTTTATCCTTTTTGGGCGCCAACTTTGTAATTATGTGGTGTAGTACTCGTAAAATTTAGAAAAAGAGCTGAATTCAACTGTCCATAGAAACCCTAACCGGATATTCAGGCATATCCAATGCAGGGTTAGGTCCTGAGAAATCGTTTTAACCTGCCACCTAAAAATTATGAAATTTCCGGCTTTTGGTTGGTTTTTTCTATTTATTTTTGCCCAAAAATTTCGGATTGCACGTTGAAAGCACTGTGGTTTGCCTGAAATAGATGAGTCAGACATCGAACGATAAATTTGAACTAGAAAACTTCCTGATAACTTTTCTATCGCTAGTGAGTCACAATAATGGGTGGTTGTAGTCCAGTCTCATACAATTTGAATAAAGAATAAGACCGCTGTCCATGTGTTTCTAGATCATTCAAAAACCAAGTGAAAGTGAGTCACAACAGTGCAACATTGTTTTGAAAGGTGTCGCACTATTCCCTAGAATCTAAAGAAGTACATGCTGAAATAAAATTTATAAGGCATCATCTATTTTTTGAACTGAGTACTTTCTTTCTTCTTCTTCCTTTTATCAGCGAGGTTATGATCCGAAAACAAGGGATCACAACCCTCCCACTTCACCGCATTTCTACTGATCCGCCTGTGGGGTTCGCCTATTTGACCTCAGAAAATATCGGCAGGCCTGCCGATTTTGGATCACTCGGTTACTGAGGCCAATGAAATGCCGATGTCGTCGCATTTGTCTGATCAAGGCGTTTATAGGCCTGCCTTTCCTACATCGCGATGTTTTTGGAACGCGCATAGATATTGCCTTTTTAACAGGGTTCAAATGATCTCTTCTTTGAACGTGGCAATACCAGCTGAGCCGGTCGCGCTCTATTTTTTGTATGATGGTTTCCTTGAACTGAGTACTTTCTTTTTATGAATATTTGGCTTTACTTGAAAACATGATATTTTAAAAGATTATCTACTTTCGACCTTAAACGTACGTAATTCCCGGATTTCTAAGTGGTTTCAGTTGTGACGCAAACGTCACGTTTATTTGGAGATAATCTTTTAACTCTTAATATCAATGCAATGCTATTACAATTTAGAATGATATAGTGAAACAGTCTATGTATGCAAAGCGTATTACGTAGTTTCTTATAATCGGATTATAATGCCATTGTTAGTAGGTTTTGCAGTTTGTGTAAGAATAATGGAAAAGAAGAAATTACAAAAAGCTTTCTAAAATGTGTTTTTCTATCTTTTGTTTGCTTTTCTATTGTGATTTATGTGGTCATTCGGTTACGACTTGGAAATGAATCTATTGAATACACGTAAGAGTACACACACATATTTGGAGCAACAGCCAATGAAGGGATTAGGCCTAGCTTCTCGCAACCAATCGTATTGTTTGCGTTATATTTTTCGCACGAATGGAAGGGAACTACAGTTTTGTGCCGTGACCGACGGACATTTTTGTTTTTGAGGAACTTTCTCGTGACAACAACTCTCGGGACTCGAACATTGACCCTCACGCGCAGTTGCCCGACATATTAACCCCTGTGTTACAGCGACCACTATTGAATACGATGCACATTTGTTTTAGACAATACCGTATATGTAGTATGAAGAGGCTTCTTCTTCTTTTACATATAGTCAAATCTTTTGTGTTGTATTAATGTACCTCTTAATGCAAACTCAATTTGTATTGGTATGGTTTGTCCTCTCCATCTAACCGGAATAAAAGTTTTACGGAAGAGCCCTATTGGCTCTTCGCTTATTTGTTATTCATTCATTGACCAAATATTTATTCGATTCAGTGTGCTCAATGACACAGTGAAAGTACGCATTGTGCATATTGGATGTGGGAATCATCAGAGGGTTTATAGTTCCACCCAGATATTCCAGTTTGGAAACCTAAATTCTACTCGAATACGCAGATACCACAGAGATTATGTGAGGCTAAGCGTTACTAACCAGTGGATATAGTGTCTTAAATTCACGAAGAAGCTAAGTTCACGACACAAGGTAGTAAATGAAGAGTCAGAAGAAAAAGAAAATAGTATGTAAGAACTACAGCATGCTGGCTCCCAGCTTAGAAATATGCACTCAAGGAGGTTTTGTGCCAAGCCAAGCGACTGCAGCTGAATTTTTGAAATAATGGGGAAACCTACATATACTGTCGTCCATAAGTTTTCGGACAAACATTTTTTTTGAAAGTTACCCGATAATCAGTCAAAAAAGAAACATCAAATGGAAATAAGGGAAAAAGTTGAGCTGAACGTTTTGTCATTATAACATTGCATAAAAAAGGGCATACTGTACGTGCTATTGTAGAGAAGGTCAAAATATGGAAGCCGGCAATGCACGATACCATACGTCGCTTTATAGAATCATCGACCGCTTGGACTCGAAGAGGAATGAAATAGGAGGATCAGACTATAAAATTAGTAAATAAGAGCGATCGACCGCCTACAGCTCCAGAAATTTGTGCAAGGTTCAACCAATTTCACTCAACGCAGATTACAGTAACAACGTCAAAAGGCCTTTAGCTACAGCAGGCCTTCATGGTCGAGTTGCAGTATGAAAACCTTTGCTACAAAGTCAAAACATATTTAAGTGGCTAGATTGGCGAAGAGAGCACCGGGATTGGACATTAACCGACTGGTCGAAAGTCTTATGGACGGACGAGTCCAAATTTGAAGTTTTTGCGCAAAAAAGGAGAGTATACGTTCAGCGGTCTGCTGAAGAGAAGTTGCTCCCTAGCTGTGTGGTCCAAACAATCAAGCATAGCGGTGGTTCAATAATAGTCTAGGGATTTTTTTCTTCCGCCAGTGTTGGAGACCTCATCCATATTGATGATGAATAAGGAGAAATGCAGATAAATACTAGAAAAATACACCTTACTATCAGGTTTGCGATGAATAGGCATTATGCAAGATATAGTGATCCAACGCTTGGCCGATGATACGTAGACCAAGAAGAACAAAAAGGGATACTGAACAATATGAAATGGCCTGCCCAATCACCCGACCTCAACCCAATAGAGCTGGTTTGGGATGAACGTGACAAAGAGATTCGAAGATAATATCCAACATCGAAAGACAAGCTTTCGGAGATCATTCAATTAGCCTGGAGATCAATTACATTGGAATTACTATTAAGAAGTTGATCGATAGAATGCATAGATTGACAGCCAATGTGGTGCAAGTACAAGGTGGATTTTTTGACGAAAAGAGGTCTAACTTTATTTTATTATCTAAATCTCTTTATTTATTACTTTCAATACTTTTTTTCATTTGTCTACATATGTATATAATATTGATTAAGCTATTTACAATCAATTTTGATTATTAAAATGAAAAAAACGAAGAGTTTCATATCAATTTGTCCGACAGAATGGTGGAAAATTATGGACGGCAGTGTATATACAGGGATCAAGCTACATAGTCCTCTGTCATCTGTAAACTAAGCAGCGTAATTGCAATGCAAATGTCGAATATGTTTTACTTTTTCTTTGCGGATACTACAGTAGTCACTGTGTGATATACTGATCGTCTCCATATGAAAACAAGAAACTGGCCAGAGTATTCTAGCTATAATGCATGTTCAGAACTATTACTAATGTCTAATCAGCCATCCAGTTGAATTTGCACATCTTATTTTAAAATTAGACACATCACCCCACTTTATACAAGTATTTGAAACATTTTATCATAAAATCTTACAAAGCTAATCTATTTGTCCTTTCTCTTTCGATTGCAGGTCAATACTATTTAATTGAAGATCAAACGATCCGTTGTCGACGTCGCTCGACAACTCGCTAACCCACTGAACCGCCAATACAATAGATGCGCACCAGAGAGGCAATAAAATAAAAAATTAAAAACAAGAAAAACTACCCCCACCCCAAAAAAGACACCCCACCACTACCACCACCACCGTCACCAACATTAGCAGCTACGAGGGCAAGGTGAAAAGTTCTCGGTCTGACGCAGAGATAGCGTTCCAATCAGCAAAAAATTTTCTCTCAAGTAGTTTGTTTACACGAATTTTTGCAGTAGACGTCTTGCCCGTTTTTCGTTAAAATGGATAAACTTGAATATCGTGCGGTCATAAAATTCTTCGTTTTGGATGGGTTAACCCCTAAGGAAATTCATCCAAAGTTGACAAAAGTTTACGGTGACTCTGCTCCTTCCATGTCAACCGTTAAAAAGTGGGCAGCTGAATTTAAACGTGGTCGCACGTCCCTCGAAGATGACCCACGTGAAGGACGACCGAAAACCGCAACCACACCCGAAACCATCGAAAAAGTGCATGATATCGTGTTGAACGATAGGCTAGTGAAGGTGAGTGAGATAGCTGAGGCTGTGTGTATATCGGAAGAGAGGGTGCGAAACATCTTGCACGAAAACTTAGGGATGCGAAAGCTCTGCGCAAGGTGGGTGCCGCATTTGCTGAATGCCTATCAAAAGCAAATGCGCAAACGATTTTCGCAGCAATCTTTGGACCGATTCAATAGGGATCCGACCGATTTTGTGCGACGATTTGTCACCATGGATGAGACATGGGTCCAACACTACACGCCAGAAACGAAACAGTGTGTGGAAGAGGGTGGTTCAGCGCCAAAGAAAGCAAAGTCGATCGCATCTGCCGGAAAGGTCATAGCCAGTGTGTTTTGGGATGCGAAAGGGATCCTATTAATTGATTACCTTGAGAAAGGCAAAACAATTACAGGTGAATATTACTCCAACCTTCTTGACCAACTGGATGCCAAAATTCGCGAGAAGAGGCCTGGCTTGAAGAAGGAAAAAATCATCTTTCACCAAGACAATGCACCTGTACGCAAGTGTGCGTTGGCAATGGGAAAACTGCGGGATTTGGGGTACGATTTGCTCGGCCACCCCCCCTATTCACCTGATTTGGCACCCTCAGACTTCCATCTGTTCCCAAAGTTGAAGAAATTTTTTTCTGGGAAGCGCTTCGCATCCAATGCAGAAGTTGAGAGGGCCGTAGATGAATATTTTCACAGCCTTCCAGACTCTCACTTCCGAGAAGGAATACTGATGTTGGAGAAACGCTGGACTAAGTGTGTTGAAGTCAAGGGCGATTATATAGGAGAATAAAATAATTTTTTAACTGAAAATCGCAATCTTTCATTGCCAGGCCGAGAACTTTTCACCTTGCCCTCGTATACTTGCAAATCACTGAATAAAATACAAAACTCTAAACTCAGAGATCCATTCTAACCGCAATTCATCATCCGATGAAGGAAATCGTATATCTTGTTTTGCAAGTTCTGCAATTGCTTTGGAAACTCGAAGAACAATGCTTGCTACAGTCGGCAGAGATACTCCGAATAGGTCCCCTGTCACTAGTTGAAAGCAAGCAGTTGCATAGAATCGAAGAGCTATGAGAATTTGATCCCAGAAACTGGATTATTCTTGAAATCCAAATAACGCAGTTTGAAACCGATTCTGTCCAACATTCGGTGACCGTATATTTTGGTAGACGAAACCTTTTTTCGAATTTGTCAGGAAAATACAATGTTTTTTTTTTGACATTTCTCCGAGTTCGAAAGAGAACGATTTGGAAATCAGAAAATTAATTTTTCGCATATGCGAATTAACATGGACAAAATCCTATTAGTGCTTGGTGAATGCGTAGCAAACATTTAAAACTCAACTTAAAATCGATTTAAGAGCGCTTGATAATTACCGGTCTTAATGTAAAATTTGTAATCTCGTTTTTTCCACGAGCAAGAAATTCTGTACTAAGTAATAATATATAATTATATTGTCGATAAACGAAAGATGCTTTCTTTATTTTTTGTATTAAAATCTTCTTTATTTTATTTATGTACAATGGTATGCTCTTTAAACGAACACTGACTTAAGACTCACTCCTTACTAGGAGAGAAGCCTGCTTCAAGCTCCATCTTCATCTTCTTGAAAAACGAAAATGAAAATGTATATTGCCAATAAATTCTTCTTTACTTTTCCCTTGAGAGATGATAACAGAAAATATGGTTTCGATTGGGCATCTCAGATTTTAATTTCAGATATAAGTTTTTGGTACTTAACGAACAAGTAGTAATCGGAAGCTTCCGGAAAAAACAAATTGTTCTAGAATTATTTTCAGGAGTTTTTCTTAAATGTTTATCCACCAGAAATACTTATTGGAAGTTGGTAATATATTTGACATATTGGGGGTTCCACAATGCTTAAGTGCAATATTGATGGATGTTACATCGTTTTACGATTTAAAGGGTTCTACTCAATTTGATTCTGTAGACTATTATTATAGGTTCACCTACATGAACGTAGTAAGTCCCGGCAACACAAATGGCTCTTCAAAACTCTATTTACAAACAAAATAAAACGCAGAGAAGATGTCCCATTTATTTTATTCAACTATAGACTTCCCAAATCTTGTCGCCCCGCAGCTCGCCAAAAGAGTTTCACCAAAGTTCGAATCCGTATCTTTTATTTTCCGTCTTCGGTCGCAAGATCTGTGGGAAAACTGAAATGTTTCATTGAATCAAAAATCAAAATAATAAAAAAAATAAAAAACAGGTGCTTTGAGCTCCGATAAAATCTTTTGTTGATGATGCCAGTATGTTCATAAGTAGTAACATTTTAAGTGAACCTATAATACCTTTGCTTATGGCTACAACAAAACAAACTAAAAACTAATGTTAAAAAAAAAACTAAGCCCATGGTGATAAAAAGTAGTGACATTATTAATTTACTAATTGAAGGAAAAGCCATCAAACAAGTGGATGAAATTAATTTTCTAAGCGTAATATTGGATAATTGTTTGAAATTTAATAGTCATATGATTTATGTAGCGAAAAAAGTGTCAAGGAAAATAGGGTAATGTATATCCTCTTCTTATTCTTCCTTTAACAGCGAGATTATGATCCGAAAACAAGGGATCACAACCCTCCCACTTCACCGCCTTTCTGCTGATCCACATGTGGGGTTCGCCTATTTGACCTCAGAAAATATCGACAGGCCTGCCGATTTTGGATCACTCGGTTACTGAGGCCAATGAAATGCCGATGTCGTCGCATTTGTGTGATCCAGACGCTTATAGGCCTGCCTATCCTGCCTCGCGATGTCTTTGGAACGTTCATTGATATTGCCTTTTTAACAGGGCTCAAATGATCTCTTCTTTGAACGTGGCAATACCAGCTGAGCCGGTCGCGCTCTATCATTTGTACGATGTTTTCCTTGACGTGAAAGCTTCCACGGATTTTCGAACTTCTTAATTGATCAAGCTTTGTCACTCCTGCTGTCATACATGCATCGTCAGCAAAGAATAACTGATGTACCTTGGGTTCCGTCACTTCAAGCAGATAGTCAAGGATTGTAATAAAGAGCAAAGGACCTAGAACGCTCCCTGGTACACCCGACTTTGATTGGGAACTCTTCGGTTATTCCAGTGGGGCATCTTACTCTTGTCTTTGCTCTTTCGTACATGTCCATGATCATCTGTCCATAAGTTTCTGGAACCCCTCGATGTCTTAGCGCCACCCATATCAGATCTCGTGGTTGTCTGTAGAATGCCTTTTTTAAAGTCAACCAATACAATATGCAAATCCTTTAAGGAATCACGATGTTTTTCCATTATGATCCTTATACTTCGGATTGCATCTGTGGTTGATTTACCCGAGACAAACCCGCACTGATCATCAGATAGCCGTATTATTTTTCGCAGTCGGCCACCTAATACCCGCTCAACGACCTTGATGGTGTGTGACATCAGCTTAATCGAACGGTAGTTATCACCATTTCGCGTATCACCCTTCCCTTTGTATAGAGGGAGAAGGTAACTTTCCCTCTATTTATTCGGCATTGGATCACCTCTTACAAATTTGGAGATGAGAATTCTGAACCATCTGAACTGAAGTAAATGTATATAATACAATTATTAAACCACATTTTGAATTTTGCTTTACGATCTTATTTATGTGGGTTTGTTGCTGTCCAATAACTTATATTTTGCTTATTGACAAAGCCATTGAGCCAAAAATAAGCTTGATCGCTGAAGATGATTTTTCGATGAAATTCAGGCTCTTAAAGTTGCGACCACCGACTCAGAAATTTGGTAGTAATTTTTAATAATTGTCAAACGCTGCTCGTCCGTGAACTTCACCATGATAAAAATGTAAGCCTTGAATGACGTTTTAACATTGACGGATCATAAAAAAAGCTTAAGGGTGCGTTTGTAGTAAAATATAAAATTGTTATGTACATATTGATAACCCCTTTACAAATAATTTTTCCATTGTGTTCAGGCAGTAATTGTAGATGTTTGCATTCCCTCAGTCGTCAACAAATTAGAAATATATTGAAAAAAAAAATCTAATCTCCGCCTCAATGCCACCCCTGCACCAAGCACTAAATAGTTAAGCACTGCCAACACCACGAATTCAAACCGAAAATTCACCCGCAAATGAACCACCAACCAGTCACTGCGCTGTCATCCTCGAAATGTCATCCGATCGAACAACACTACACCTTTCCGTCTCCGTCTAACCAATCTATCGCTTACCTTCCCTCTCAGAAATGCATCTACTTCTCCTTTTTCTAATCGAAATCGAAACATAAAAAAGCCCATCTGCCTCTAAGTTCATTCGTTATTTTGCTTTGCTCTTATTCGGTTGTTCATCGACCAGCTGCAGTCGTCATAGTACCAATTAAAGAAGAAAAAAATCTCACGCGAAATTTTTCAATTAAAACTCGTCTCATTTTATTTGAGTTTTTCTTTTCTTTTGTTTTTCCCCAACCAATTTTCGAAGCAAAGTACGAAAACAGTGATTCCTTGTGAAATCATCGCTATTCTCTTCTCATTGTCACCCTCGCCCCAAGCCAGTGAAAAAGAATAAAACGCACGAAATACAGACGACGGACAGGAGGAATTTATTGATTTTGTGCAGAATAGTGATTTGTGGTGGAATTTTTCCAATCTGATTGATTACCGACGCTTGGAGACATCCATACGGTAAGTTGTTGTTCGAAAAAAAAAATAAAAAAAATTCTCTAATTCCTCCGACTTGCGTAATTGCATTCGTAATTTCCATAGCAAAACGCTAATTATAATATAATAGGCCTGGTTTCTGTCTTTGGATCGATTTTGAATAATTGAACTCAGAACTGTTATCGATTTGGCCGGTGAACTTTGGCCAAAACCCTTGTGTCGTCATGGCTGAGAGGTTTTCATTCGTGTCCCTCCTACTCCATGTGGCGAATCGTGACAACGACCGGTGTGTTTTTCCTGGAAGAAAACTTTCTCTTAATATCGGAAGGGATCCACGAATAACTAGACACATGCTTGTGAGTCATGTGCATGCACGACGACGACGGCGACAGCGACGCGGAGTCAGGCAAGCCAGACACAAACGTTATCACCTAAATTAATCAGTAGCAGCCGCAGTGGGGGAGTTTTGTTTATATAACAGCCACGTCATGAGGTGATGTAAACTGTTTTCGGTTTCTAGGAGCATGCCCGAGAAGGATGGGTTTGAGGGGAAGCCTTAGCGAAGCGGAAAAGTGGAAATAATGAGTGTTTCCGTGGGACACCGGGTGGGAGAGAGTTTTCACAAGAGGGTGTGAAATGTCAGGGTTGGGAACAGCTTCTACGCATTGTTTTGGTTTCAAGATGTAAATCAAAGCAAACACTTGTCTTATTTGTTTAGAGTCTGTTGGGAATAGGGTTACATATGCATGTGCGTATCTTTGGTTACTGAATGCTCAGACCTGGGGGAAAAACTGGGTCAAGGTCAATTCATTTGTTAGCAAGAACACCCATCCAAAGTAATAGAAGAGTAGAATAAGAAATCACCCTTACTAATTTTGGATCTGAACTTCTTACTACTTTCCATCCGAACAGTTTGATTATGAGCCAGCCGCCTTCAGTCTTTTTATGCCCGGCCTGGCATATCTAATCACATTCTTGGAGTACAGACCCAAAAGTCGGCCTTATTTGATGTTTCTGGTTGCTTCGCTAATGATGCTTTTCTCAATGGAAGCGTTGTTAGCTCAAAACAAAAACGCCACTACTTGGAAGACAAGTTTCTTAAAAGCTATTCCAGATAACTACTTCGTAGATGCGAGTGCTGCTGTTGAGCTACGTTCAGGTTGGTACCGCTTACTAAACAGCTACAAGAACCGTCTCGAAGCCCCCCAAAGAAGACAAATGCCCTGACTGCGGAAATGGCCCTCACAACACCAAACATCTTTTCAACTGCCCAGCAAAACCAACCGACTTGCGCCCTGATTACTTTGGGAACAACCTGAACCTAGAAACTGACTTGTCCCCTGTGAAACCGTAGCTGTTACAACAACAACAACCGACCTAAGCATCAGATATGTATGTCGAAACACCCCGTATAAGATTTTCAGTAAATATTTTGATCTGAACTACATTTTAACAGAGAAATTCTCCCATGATCACTGCCTGTATTCAAAAGATATGTTTCAGTGGAAATCCGCTACCGCTCTATTCCCCGCTACCACTAAAAGGTGATATAAGAGGATAAACCGAGGCTTGCTTGGAAAAACCTTTGGGCAATGGTGTTTTCTTGAACGTACATACTTACAAGTATGCCTGAACGTCCTTTCGTAGGCTTCTTGCTTTATATGGTGCTTACAGTCCGGGCGTACCTGGGTCTTAACTAACATGGCTCTCCAACCAGATCGATCCTTAGCGTACTACATACCTCTAGGTACGCACGCCAATCTGGTTGATATCCATTTCCAACTGCACACGCCAGTTTAGGTAAGATTTTCCTCTACCGCTAAGTCCTTCTTTAGTAGGTTTAAGGTTCCTAAGGGCCGGATCGCTGGTGTTCATTTGAACACCAATGAACTCGAAACTTGACTGGGTCTACATGGCTGTACAACCCGTTGAGTTCTTCACTAAATGTGGCGATGGTGTAGTGGTAACGTCATCGAATGCCACGCTAATGGTTCATAGTTAAAACCCTGATTGTCAGCAAGCATTGCAAAGGCATAACACTGGCAGTAGGTTGGTCATGTGGCTGGAAAAATCGTTCGCTGTATTGGTTGATTGATATGCCTATGTCATCGCTGTGAATCAGAAGCAAAGACAAAAATAACAAAAATCTCGACAGTTATCTGGACGCCTTCCCTGAATATTCCTCCACACGTAAAACTTTTCGCTCATAACAACCAACAGTGTTTTCATCCGCTTTTGATAAGGTCCATGCTTCTGCGTATATATCAGGACTGAGATGATGAGGGTCTTATACAACGTATTCTTAGTTGCTCGTGAGTTGGCTTTGCTACTCAATTGCTTTCTTAGCCCATAGACACAACGATTGGTAAAAGTAATTCTTTGTTTGATCTCCGCCATGTTGTTTCGCTTTCATTGATCGCTAAACCCTTCTTTGTAGCTTCTGCCTTAATTCTCACAAATGCCCCACTAACGGCCCGCTCAGATCTTCTAATTATGTCAATAGAGGGCTTCTAGGGCCAAGAAAAAAGTAAAAGGGGCACCATTTGGCCCAATGTTGTTCCCTTTTATTTGTGGTACCAGATCTAACTATGTTGTTCTCGGTTGGTTTCGTTTCGAACCAACCTGCGTTCTTACTGAAATATATCATGTGTCAAAGTGGAACTAGCACCAGGTTCTCTAGTTCATCAGACAGACTATTCTATTTATCATGTAGCGACAGTCAAAGACATTTCTTCCATATTGTGACAGCTCCTGCAGCAGTCAGATGAATTGATGCCTATTCGGCTGTGGCTTGTTAGTACGACTGTTAGGATGCTAATGTCTGTTTTGTTCATTGCCAGTAGGCTTTGCTTCTAAATTCATTAAATTCCGGTCATAAGCTGCGGGATATAACACAGTCACCTCTGGCAGGCCAGGCTTACTCTCAGGCATATTTCCCACTTTTGTTTTCTTTAAATAAGAATAGAGTAATTCTAATCAAAATCGATGTAGGGTAAGATGCAATCTGTTGTTCTGTAGGAAGTCAATTGTTCTGGTCCTCTTGAGTCCGGCTTCTCTTCAGTCTCAAGCACTTTATTCCTAAAGGGTCTTATTCTTAACATTGTTTGACCCAGTTCGACTTGATCTATTATCTGTAATTTCGGTGGTAATGACGGCGCAGTAGAGAGCGACTTCGCGGCAGGCGTTGCAAATTAGTGGAGGGGGACCTCAACCAACTTGGGGTGCTCAACTGGAGGCAGCTGGCTTGTAACCAGGCTAGTTAGAGAGGCTTGTTGGTTGAGGCCCAGGTCCACACCGGACTTTAGCGCCACCTAAGTAAGTAAGTAATGACGGTCACAGAATCTTGTGGCTAAAAAAAGAATCGCGTCACAGTTGGCATAATTCATTTTGTAATCGATCTCCCTCTAAGCCTTAAAGAATTCTCCTCAAATAAAAGTTTGCCTTTCACTGCTTTGGAAAAATTGTTTTCTATAAGCAGGAAGTCATGTGGGATCGTAGAGTTGATGGAAAACATAATTCGTTCAGCCCGTCCCTCCAGCTATCGACACATTGGAATCGCATTATGGAAACGCTAATTAACCTCAGCTTATGGTATATCTTGAATCGCAAAACTGCTATGACCGCCTGTACGGTTTTCGAAGTAACCAGTGGTGATTTGATGGCATATCTCATAGAAAAGGGGAACTAATCGCTACATCACTTTGGGAAAACTGAGATCGTTACACTTGATATTCCTAAGGCATTTGACAGAGTTTGTCATCAAAATCTTTTGTTGAAAATGCGTGTATATGGAATCCACTTAACTCTTCTACTATGGATTAGAAATTACCTTTCAAATCGTTCAATTCAGATTGTATTGGAGGGTTTCAAGTCTACACTTCACACAATTAAATGTTGGTGCTCCCCAGGACTCGCTCATTTGTCGTCGACTGTCTCTCTTATTTTTGTGAATGATCTAGGATAAATGCCGAGGTTTTCTTAAATGTTACAAGAAATATTTTACCCCCTATGATCTGGTTATAATATATAACGAGCATATCTAGTCTGGTGCACCCAAAACCTACTTGCACTTGTTAAAATGCAATACCATGCGATAAAACTAAGGAAGATATGGTGAATTTGATAGATTCACTGGAACATCGTATACGTGTATCACGTGTGCCACAAGGGTACACAAAAGCCCTTGAGTGCGTTTTACTGTGTAAAAAAAATGCATATTTATAGTCAGAAATGCGTCTTGCACCCAAGACTAGATCATTTACTAATGGGATCAGCTCTAAACCTAATTTAGTTTCTAATTTTTGAGTCATAAGTGCTAACACTATGACGAGTCAGAAATTATCAACACTGCGGACGGCAATTCTTTCAACCTACCTCTAATGAATAAGGATTTGAGAGCAATTAACATTAAATCACGAATCGCAACCAGTTAGCATAAAACAATAACACGCATCTGACAATTTATAATTTGTTGGGTCTTAACAATTGAATTTACCCTCGAAAGAGTCAAAAAGCAAGTTCAAGGGTAAAACACTCAGCGATGCCTTTCACACCCCACTGTACCAGCTGCAGCTTTACTGAACGAGCACTTAAATTCGAAAGGTATCACTACGTCTGCCTTAATAGACTCGTTCTATAGCGAAGTCTCGACTCGATTCAAGCAACACGTAGTTTCAATCCTCTAGTTGAATTCCGAACCAGTTTCCTCTCAACTGAGTGCAATTACAACCACAGTCGCAGCCGTTGCTGTGTCCATCTCGTGTACAGATCAGGTGATGTCTTGTGGTATTTCACCATCATAGCTGCTACGTCCACATGTTCTTTCACTGGAATTTTATGGCACGATCGGATGGATCTCATTTCACACATTACTGTGGCGGTATAGGTTTTTAGTTGCTCATGAATCAGTTATGTATTTATTGTGCTCCTAAAACAAAGAGTGCAAATCCAAACTGATGTGGTCCATGGTAATGCGATAAATACAAACTACGTCACACAATCAAATCGGAATTGATTCGCATACATAATGAGGCAATGATTTATTTGCGGCTTTCATTGCTGAAAGCACTTATTTATTTCGCATATAAAAATATCTCTTACATCATCCGCCGCGGCTGGTCTGGTGGCGGCTAAAGTGTTAACGTGTCACCACGTTTCTGGTACATACTTTGTTTTTACGTCACAACTACTATCGTGGCAATAATGACCGATTGAGCATCCATATGTGAAGCGAATGCAAGTCTCATTCAATTCCACTGCGAAAGGTGAACTTGGCAACTTGATTTTCCAGATGGAGGCTGGAGACAAATTCGCGGGACAATAAATTCGCAAGACAACGTTTTGCATAGTAATTGTCGTTTTAAACTTGAACTTGAATCGCAACAATGTATTGAGGAATACATAGCCAAGACACAAAAATGGCTGGCAAAGCGCTATTGAGGTCGTTTGTATTCAATTGGGATTAATTTGTTTTTTATTATCAAAATGTTTGAATGGAAACTACGCAGAAAAAAATAAACAGAAAGTTCGAAATCGTAATACTAATTCATATGTTCCCGATGGCCTGCGGGAGAGATTAAGGGGTAAAAGGGAATTTTAAAATAAATCTGCTAATTAGTGAAGTTTGATTGAGACAAAGATTAATATCTTAAATAATGTAAATGGGGGTAATAAACTTGTGTGAATAGTGTTATTAAGTAGAATTTAAACCTGTCGGGGGCTATCATTATTCTTTAGAATTTTTCTGGTTAGATCCGCCTATCCAAAGTGTCTTTCAATCGTTGTTCACTGCTGACAAGACCTTTCAGTGTCGATCTTTGTTTTTATGGCTGATAATCGCCTCTATAGCTGATTAGCGACAAGCACAGCACTTTGCAACGTGATTGACATTCTGGGTTCTTTGGTTAAAACCAACTTTTATAATTAATCACTGCCTTTCTTCCTATTTGGCCGACGTTTTGATCTGAACTCAAGAGATCATAACCTTCCCACTTCATTGCATTTCTACTGATCCGCATGTGGGGTTCGTCTATTGGCTTTATGGCTGATACACATATGAAATTATGCCACGCAGGTGCCCCCAATTTAACTTTCGATCCCGGAAAAACTGTATTTGTACCCTTTTCCAGGAAAAGGAATCACATTCTTAAACAAATTACTCTGGAAAACGTTCCAATCGACATATCCAGGGAAGCTAAACCTAGGGGTTTTCCTTGACAAAACGTTCACCTGCAAGTCAGAGCTGAACAAGGATACCGAGAAAACGACAAGAGCAATGTTTATGTGCCAGCACCTACACAGTAAAACTTGGCTAAGACTTAAGATAATATACTGGACGTACAGCGCCATTATCAAACTGTCATGGTCACTTATGCATCGTGGCTTCGTGGACTTACAGGTCTAGACCCAGAAACAGTTGAATAACATTTATCGGCTAGCCTGTCTGGGTATCACAGGGGCAATGAAAACATGCCCCACGACAGCAATGCAGTACAAAAAGAAGCTATGCTGATTGCTCGTAGGCTGCTCAAGGTTTCGGACTTAAAAATCGCCAACTTTAGAGGCCATCTAAAGATTATAGAGTACATTCAAAACGACCTTAAAATCTAAAGGTACCATACTCAAGAAATACCGATTCTTCAGAAAATTCAAGGTGGTCATAGGTGACTGCCATAAATAGAAGAATGAAGGGCTTGTAGTCTTACCAAGCTCTCAAACTTGGTAGGCAGATGGTTCCGAATTGTAGCACTGGCAGAGGGGTTTATGGACCCAGGTACCACTGTGCAGCACCGCTTGGGAAATCAGCAACAGTATTTCAGGCGGAAGTTCATGCAATCAAACTCGAGGGCACGCGTATTTACATCCTCTCGGATAGCCAGGCAGCACTTATGGCTCTGAAATCCTACACGGTAGGATCCAAACTTGTATGGGACTGTCTCAATCTACTCCAAGATCTCGCATCAAAAAACATCGCCAGGCAGCACTTATGGCTCTGAAATCCTACACGGTAGGATTCAAACTTGTATGGGACTGTCTCAATCTACTCCAAGATCTCGCATCAAAAAACACCGTCTGGCTTGGATACCAGGACACGAAGGCTTCGAGGGCAATGAACGGGCGGATCGCTTAGCAAGAAAAGACATCAGCTGCCCTTTAGTCGGTCCTGAACCCTATTTTGCAGTTACACGGAGTAGCACAAACCTCAAACTAACACAATGGGAAGCTGACTGTCATGCAGAGTACTGGGCCAAATGCTCGGGCCTAAAACAAGCAGAACAATTTATTAACCTCAACTGTTGTAATTCTAAGAAGCTACTTGAGCTCAGCAAAGCAGACTTAACGACCTTGACAGGCTATTTCACTGGTCATTGCGCAGGTACCATCTGCATAAAATAGGAGTAGCAGATACAGACGTATGCCGGCTATGTGGAGAGCAAAAAGAGACGGCAGAACATATTCTTTGTGAATGCCCCATGGCCACAAGAAAAAGGCGTCTCCCCCTCAGGAGGGCTTTACTAAGCCTCTCAGAAATTTGGAAGATTGAGCCTGGAGCTCTACTGAGGTTTATCAAAACCTTTAATCCAGTTTTCGGCTTAACACCGGGCTGGCACAATAGATCTTTGGGGTCGCAGTGCGTACAAGGCCTTAGTATAGTACAGTATCGTATGTCGCGCAGGTCCCAATCTATCATAAACAGAACATTTTTCTAGTAATAAAATTAAGTGATCGATGCACCAACTAGACTACATGTATTCATCATAAAAATACTGGAAATCAAAACCGAACGCAAAAATATCCTCTCCGACTAATTCGGACACCACCCATGGAATATGTACAGTGTGGGCCAAAACTAAAGCACGAAATGAGCTCACTTTGAAAAAAATTAAATAAAATAAAAAAAAGCTATCATAATTCCATAATTTCTATTTTTTTCTAATTAAAATATATTAGTCTTCAATTCTCAATTATTAATTTTATTATAACTCTTTACTTATTTACAAAACAACAAAATAATTCCGAACTTATTAAAAGGTAAGTGGACAAAACTAAAGCACATTTTTGAATTCTACCATTAAAAACAAAAAAAAAGTAGTTTACTTCTAATATTTAGTGGCTTTGCCATTTGCTTTTAGTACTGCAGCACAGCGACGAGGCATGGATGTAATAAGGTTGTCAATTATATGTATGGGGATGTTATTCCAGGCAATTTGAATCTGTTGAAACATGGAGTTTAAATTACTGCATTTCGTGCGATCAATTCTCTGATCTACAATTGCCCATAGATTTTCTATGGGATTGAAATCAGGGGATTGTGCTGGCCACTTCATATCAGCAATATGGTTTTCGTTAAGCCAATCCTTCACAAGTTTAGCGATATGTTTAGGATCGTTGTCATGTTGGAAGATCCACCGCAACGGCATATTTTCTTCAGCGTGAGGAAGCATGACATTTTGAAGAATGTCCCGGTACATGAATCGATCCATTATACCATTAATCTTGTGGATTGACCCGACTCCTCGACTGAAAAAACATCCCCAGACAATAATATTGCCTCCACCGTGTTTTACTGTGCACTTTGTGAAACGAGGAATTATCCGTTCGCCCTTTGGCCTCCGAACCGTACGAAATCCATCAGATCCCTTCAAATTAATTTTAGGTTCATCAGAGAAGAGAACCGTTTTCCATTTTGCCACAGTCCAGTTCAAGTGCGCGTTGGCAAACTCCAATCTTGCATGTCGATTTTTTTGAGGAATAAATGGCTTTTTTAGTGCTCGATAAGATAGCAAGCCACTGCCAACCGCCCTTCTGCGGATTGTCCTGCTTGAGATCTCTAAGCCTAATTCACTTTTCACACGTGTCGACGATATGAAGGGGTCCTTTTTGATAAGTCTGATGATTCTTTTATCTTCGCGACTGGTGGTTTTTCGGGGTCTACCGCCACTATGGACCATTTGGACATTTCCCCGAGAATGAAATCGAGATACTACTCGCGAAATCACTGTATGGTTTATACCAAATTTGTTGGCAATACCTGTTATTGATTCACCGTTAGTGAAATCAGACACTATTTTTTCTTTTAGTTCGGTGGAATATTTATTGCGAGCCATTTGATCACTTTTTTTATATAAATTATAACGTTCGATCTGAAACGCCGATAACACACAACTAATTATTTTTCTTATTTTTTAGATCATGCTAAAGAAAAAGATCAGTAAAATTTGTAGCATATTGGAAGTAAACGGTAAAATTGACTAAATATGGGTGAAATGTTCCTATAATAGGGAACATGTGCTTTAGTTTTGGCCACTTACTTTGTAATAAGTTCGGAATTATTTTGTTGTTTTGTAAATAAGTAAAGAGTTATAATAAAATTAATAATTGTGAGTTGAAGACTAATATATTTTAATTAGAAAAAAAATAAAAGTTATGGAATTATGATAGCGTTTTTTTTATTTTATTTATTTTTTTTCAAAGTGAGCTCATTTCGTGCTTTAGTTTTGGCCAACACTGTATGTACTGAAACCTAATACCACCTCAGTTTTAAACCACTTCACCAAAAAAATATACTTACCTATCTCTTTTTTTCATCATCAAAAATTCTTGCTCTATGACCAATTATACACATTTCGTTACGCTTGAAATTTGGAAAACTCCAACACTGTTCTCTGCCACCCTACCTAAAAAAATCACACTATGACTCAATTTTCAACGCAACTGTTCGTTTTCGACTTCTACCTGCGAAAAAATATGAAGGCTTCAGTTGAAAACGACCGATACGTACCTAATTCCTTTAATTTGCCCGTCATATGGCTACATAAGGATTGCTGAAAAAAGGTTGTTCCTCCTTCTTATCTTCTTTTTCCTTTCATTCTTCACGTTTTCAATGACTTCAATTGTTCTAATTCCTTGCTAATTATGGTGCTATGGTGTGTGATGAAATATGGAAGTACTCCTATGTATTTGAGATGATTAAAAATCAGATTTTAATGACAGTAAGTGAAACCCAGTTTCGTTGTGACACTGATTTCAGCTTCACCACTTTGGATCAAAAACTCTACACTGAAATCTTCGCAGATTTTCAAAGCCTAGCAAAACTTATAAGCAAAGCGACACGCATTCAAGGCCAAAACAATTTACACATCTTTTTGGTCTCTCTAGAGCAAAAACATTCAGATACTACTGCAGCATTCAATCATAGAATATAATAAGCAAAATGTGTGTACTTACATCTGCATCCACATACACATGGTTGCTTTTCAATTAGTCAATAGATATTTCACAACACACGTACTTTTAATCCAAAGCTGCAGAGAACTTTCCTCTCTTTTCTTTCTACTCTATCACTAGGTTTTACGTGCTTAAACATGTATATTGTTCTAAAACGGTGAAAAGTAGCTAAAAATGGGAATCTAAAGCAAATGTCGCCCTTTTCTCTAGGATACGCATATTATATTTGATTCACAGTTTATAATATATGTACATACATATGTACATATGTATAGAAGCAAGGTAGAGTATGTAAATGCGAATAGCGTACAAATGTTTTCTGGAACTGGAAATTTGAATCTCATTTTTTTACCTTAAGTTCGAGATAGGATAATTAACATTCGCAAATATGTATAAGATTTTAAGATTCCAAATTACTTGGTCAAAACCATTTGTATGAGTATAGTTTTCTAGTTATAAACAAAAGTTATGGAGTTGCACTCCACATACAGTAAATCACAAAAACTGAATGGAAACAGTCGCAACAATTCTCCCCGATTAGTTCCGATAGCACCCGCGGAGTCTCTAACATGTCTGAAATTCAAACCACTTTACGAAAAATGTTATTTTCTGTCTCTTATTTGTATAAAGTGGTCGCCGTGGCGCAGTGGTTAGTGTTTCGGACCAAGGCGCGTGACGTTCCATGTTCAAGTCCAGAAAACACCAAAAAGTTTTTTCACGGTCCCACCTCTCGCAAACGTCTGACAAACATCCAAGAGTATTGTTGTCACGAGAAAGCTTATCAAAAAAACAATTGCTCTTCGGATACGGCACAAAACTGTAGGGCCCTTTCATTCGTGGGAAAGCGCACAACACGAGTGGTTGCTAGAAGCTAGGCCTAGGCACTTAATGAGCTGTTGGCGAGTACTCTTGTGCTTTTAGGCACTCTGGTTCTCTTAGGCGTAAGTAAAAAAATATATATGTATCTGACATCCTTCTGATAATTATCTGCTTTATCGTCACAGAGAAACGATTTAAACCAATTTGGTTTCCACCTATGGTCTATTTTCAGGAGAGTGAGTCATCACTATCAACAATCGTAGTGGATCAAGTCGTAAACGATCTTATCTAGGCTTATGTCCCGTGAAGTGAAATACGAAATAAGAAAGTACAGACTGTTATGATGAATGACACACAGATGATTTCATCTTTCTCTTTGGTTCCATTGTCTTGAGATTTCACCGTCAACTACTCTATTACTGGGTCAAGCTGATGATCTGACTTACTCATACAATTCGTAAAAGTGTTATCAGTGGGGAGTCAGTATTTCAATGATGATTTGTTCATAGCCGTGCCATCCTGCCACTCACTTCGCTGAGTTTTCATCTAAAATGATGTCATCTATGTACTCAGCTAAGAATTTGTGAAGAAAACAAATTTTCAAGGTTTTAAAACCAAAGGTTACGTGTTATGATTGTATTAATACGTCTCGAATTGTTATTTTCTTCAATTTTATCATCCGACGTTGAAATCCAATGAACTCGAGCCATAGGTAGAGGCAAAAATTATTAACCTCCAAAAATCAGAGCGTGGCTACAATTTAACACGTTATCGGACAGAGCGGCATATGCCGCTTAATTTTATGGGGTTTGTTATGACACAACAACAACAACTGTTAAGATACTCATCACGTAGAAAACACGATTATGTGACCAAAATCTGCCTTCGTTTGGTCATTTTCATTTTTTTTTTAACTACGTACACACACCATCTTGCGAATTTTTTATGATCCACTCAATCCGATGAAGAATTAAAAAAAACCTCAACAATTTCAACATCGAACGATGTACGCACGCTTAAGAGCTCAGATCATAAAAAATCCCCAAAGTTCATTTACCTACTCTGGCTATAGGTATTTTGCTTGAAGCGAAACACGAATCCGTCAATCCAATTCGAAAAGATACACGATGCCGCTTATGAATTAAAACCGCTTTTCGCGCGCACTTTTCCACGCACAATCGAGTAAATTGTTAACACACTATACTATCTGTGACGTATCCGGTGCCTGACCGCATTCCATTCATTCCACAATCTAAAACAACAGGTGACGTGGAGATTCACTTACGCACTCTCTACTCGCATTTGTTTAGCGATAACGAATCGAGAATTGTCGTTAAACTCACCTTATCTCATCGCAGCGTGGTGGTGGTGGTAAAAAAAAAAAAAAAAAAATACAAACCAAATTTCGGCAGAAAGCAAGGCCAAGTGTTTCCAGTTTTTTTTTTGTAATTAAAACCTCAACTTTCCATGGAAGCGAAACATCCGACGGATCCAAAGGTCGGTTTTTAGCAAAAAGTATACCTCCACGTCATTGCCCTCCAATTCTATCCATGTGATTCCATGCGAAGTTTTTTTCGGTGTCCACTTACCGCTGAGTCACTGCATGAATTTGCGGACCGTTGAAGAAGCTATTCTCCACTGCGAACGCTTCTCCAAGAAGAGGAGAAAAAAACTTCAGATTGTGTTCCACCTAATGAAAGTGGGCCCACAGGAAATAATACATTTAGCAATTGCTATGCAATTTCGTTCCCCGCCGCTTTTGATGGGGCGATGTTTATGGAAGAGCTATCAATTGATTGGCGGTCTATTGAAGTCTATTTTTGGAATACATGCGCGATGGGTTTCTTTTTATTCATACGCGTTCAATTGGACTCACATTAAAGTTATTTAAAGTTGATTTTCGCAGAGTCGCAATACATTTTTGTTTGTCAGCATATTGCAATTATATGTGAAGAAATAGATATTTGAAATCGGGGATTACCCCGAAACAGAAGATGGAAGACCACACGAGTTATCTGAAATTTTTATGAAATATAGCGCAAAGTTATCAGTTGGTGATTACATAGAAACATAAATCCCCATTGAAAGTTGCTTAATGTTTGTTTAAGTTGACGGGAAATATACTGTCTTTATGGTGAATTTTTCCAACCGGGCCGCTCTTAGAACTATTTTACTAGTTATGTACCTACCAGTGTTTGCTCGCGTATCTTATATCACTGTTTCATGCAGCTTAAATTATAGCTTCAAGGAATTTAACAATTTTAGGATTCCCACGATCGATGCGGGTTCTCACAAAAGTATGTTGACTAACTAGGCTGGACAGAACAGGGTGGACGTTTGCATGATGCCTGACTGCTTGGCAATATCCCTTCTAGGGTAGGCTTGAAGCCTTACAGAAATATAAACTTTAAGTCTAATGACTTACGTATTTTAATTCAGTAACTACGCTCTTAGAGGGCTCCTTGGAAGTTTTCTCGATAAGGTATATGTACAGGATGCGGCAAAATGATCAGATACGTATCTAGCTATAAAAGCCAAATAAAGTAAAGAACAAAAAAAAAAGGTTTTTAGTTTCGAAATGTACATGCATACGAGTGCATATGTACGAGTATGTATAATGCCATTTTGTTTCACTTGGTATTAAAAATGAAATCAGTCATTTGGGTGCTGTTACTGTCCACACACTGTTGAATGTGTTTACCTGCTGAATTCATGTTGGCAATTGAAAACGGTGCCACTTTTCCTCTCAAACACAAACCTCCCCACCACCAGACACCGACCATTGACCTCTGGTAATGTGTTAGATCATTTTACCGCACTCTGTATATAAATCCTGCATGTAGATGAGTGAAAGGCCTAAATACGAGTAAATCGTACGAAAGTTCCCAGTGGACGACCCATGGAATACATTATGAATTGAAGGGGCAAGTGCAACATTTTTAATTTTTTTATTTGAATACGTATCTATCGGATAGTTCTTAATGCAACCTTCCTCAGAGGAGAACGTGATATTTGGACCCTTCCGTTGTAGCTTTGATAATACCAATTAATTTATCGGGAATACCTCTCCTGCGTAAGGCACGTCAAATAAACCTGTTGACACTATCGAACGCCTTCTCAAAATCAACGAACAACAGGTGAAGTGGCGATCGATATTCAACGATGATAATCCGCAGGGTGTTGATGTGGTCGACACAGGAAGATCCAGAGCATGGAGTGTGTCTTCGAGATGTTGTTTGACAAAAGTTCTAGTTATATGAAATTTGAATCCATTGGAGTGTGCCATCTTATGCTCACATTCAGGAATTCCACACAAAAAAGGAATTCCACGCCAAAACTTTGGACAATCTCTAAAGTATCTCTAGCACTTTGACGCATCTAAGTTTTTCTGAAAAGATTAGCCACTTGGACTTGGAAGTTTGAAGATGAAAAAAAAAAAAAAACCGTGACATTTTTGTTTCTTCCGCTTGGTGTTCATTAAAAATGCATTCCTCACACACGTATTTTCTTCGAGTGTTTACCCGATTTATGATCTAAAAATACCTGCTCGTCGCCTTAGTAGCTTCTGTTGTCGTGTTACTGGGTAATGTGTAAATTTTCCATTCTCACTTTTTTTTTTTTTTATCTTTTCCTATTTCCAACCAGTTGGCGTGAATAATAATTTGGGTATATTTGAATGAGGAATCTTTCGAGGAGCTGTCACTGATTTTTTCTATTTCAATAACTCGAATTACTCGTTTGCATTGAACTATATATTAAGAAGTGTTGTATTATATATTCATTCAGCTACCGCTATCAGCGGTTATAAATAGATACTTTCGAAATTAGAAATTCTGATTACACACGAATGGAGTCGTGTTTTACTAACACACATTCGCATAAGTTCAGCTGTACCATAGTGACATTGAAATTGGGTAATTTGAATTGATTGATTATAATTTTTATAAAGTTATTGTTGATCCGGATGAATTGATTTAATAAAAAAATATGAGATTGTGACGTGCTATGCGAAGTGTGTGAAGTGCGAAGTGCGATATTTTGAACAGTTAACTTGGCAATTGATTTGGCAAATGTACGCCCATGCTTGTAGAAATCATTTTATAATCATTGAAAAATATGCCAAAGAGCATCAATATTCTTACTTTTTCTCGTGAGGCTAATTTATAGTATTCATACTTCATATAGTCATATAGTTCGACATTATACCTTCACCTCCACTCACCGTCTATGTAGACGGGACCAAAGATCACTCGAAGAACTTTTCTCTCAAAGTAACCAAGGTCATCCTCATCCATGCCTCTGCGCCATACAGCATGACTGGGATGATTAATATCTTATAAAGAGTTACCTTAGTAGTTCGAAAAAGGGCTTTGCTAATCAATTGCCGTCTTAGCCCATAGAAACAACGTTTGGCAAGAGTAATTCTTCGTGTGATCTTCCTACTGATGTCATTTGCGGAGCTCGCCATAGATCCTAGGTAGACAAAATCCTCATCCGATTGTGACAAAGTCCATACCTCTGCGCTATACAACAGGACTGGGATGATTAGTGTCTTACACAGAGTTACTACCTCAAAAGTCCTTTACTTACTTACTTCCTTACTTAGGTGGCGCTACAGTTCGGGGTGGACATGGGCCTCAACCAACAAACCTCTCCAGCCAGCTCGGCTACGAGCCAGGTGCCTCCAGTTGCGTACGCTAAGTTGGTTGATGTCCCCCTCCACTTGTTTGCGCCACCTACCGCGAGGTCGTTCTTTACTGCGCCGTCTATCCGGGGTGGATTCGAAGACTTTCTTGGCGGGAACGTTGGGCTCCATCCGTTCTTAATGCCCCAGTGATCGTAGTCGCTGTATGCGAACTCTTTTGGCTAGTCGATGTCCTTATGTAGGCCGTATAGTTCGGCATTGTACCTTCTCCTCCACTCACCGTCTATGCAGATGGGACCAAAGATAGCTCGAAGAACTTTTCTCTCAAAATAACCAAGGGCATCCTCATCCGGTTTTGTCAAAGCCCATGCCTCTGCGCCATACAGCATGACTGGGATGATTAATATCTTATAAAGAGTTACCTTAGTAGTTCGAGAAAGGGCTTTGCTAATCAATTGCCGTCTTAGCCCATAGAAACAACGTTTGGCAAGAGTAATTCTTCGTATGATCTTCCTACTGATGTCATTTGCGAAGCTCGCCATAGATTCTAGGTAGACAAAATCCTTTACTACCTTAAAATTATATCTGTCTTGTGGCTTTCTGTTCAAGAAGCCGATGTTGGGTGTCCTTTTTTGTAGACAGCATATTTTGTGCTTTTATTGACTGCTAAACCCATCTTTGCTGCTCCGATCTCAATATTCGCAAATGCCCCATTGACGGCCCGCTGAGTTCTTCCGATTATGTCAATGTCATCGGCATAAGCGAGGAGTTGCACAGACTTGTAAAAGATTGTACCTCCTGTGTTGGATTGTGAGTTTCGTACAATTCTCTCAAGTACTATGTTAAAGAAATCGCATGATAGCGCGTCACCTTCTCTAAGACCTTTCCTGACATCGAACGGTTCGGTGATGTTCTTACCGACTTTGATGGAGCAGCGAGAGTTCTCCATCGTCATCCTGCGCAAACGAACAAGCTTGCTAGGGATGCCGAGACTAGACATGGCTCTGAATAACTCGTCTCTATACACGCTATCATAGGCAACTTTGAAATCGATGAAGAGGTGATGCGTATCGATTTCATATTCATGGGTTTTTTTTCCAAGATCTGCCGTAGTGTGAATATTTGGTCAATGGTGGATTTTCCCGGCCTGAAACTGCACTGATAAGGACCTATCAGGTTGTTGACGATCGGTTTTAGGCATTCTTATAATACGGCAGACAGGATCTTATATGCGATGTTGAGAAGACTTATACCTCTGTAGTTGGCGTAGTTCAGATGGTCTCTTTTCTTCATTCGACGGTTAGCTTAAATTCGCTTGATATGATTCCTCACTTCATTCATATAAATTACAAAATGAAATGGTATAGTTAATTGTAGCAAAATGTTTTAATTTGCGTGAAATTGCATTTGCCTTGCAAAACCTATTAAATATTTACTTCCGTCGTAAGACGTGATAAGAAATCACATTTACAATCTAGAGACTTGGTTGTGCTATTTTTAAGCGTTTAAAGTAATTCACTGGTAACACGGTATATATTTTTTTTTTTTATAATTTGCGCACACTCAAGGGGTTATGAATACCCTTAACATGTTTACACACAGTGCGGGCGTTGGAAAGGATAGATAGACACAATTTTTGTGGGAAACTATTCGTCATCATTTCTAAAGCAAATACGTTTTCGATTATTTGTTTGCCGGTAAAAATCTCCAGCATAAGTGTGCTGATCATGATAATAAATGCAATTTTTATCATACTTGTAGCTCTAGTCATTATGTATTGATAAGATAGCATGTCATTCTCCACACCATGTGACATTTTCCATTGCGTAAAAGAATACTAAAAATCCATTTACATTACAACAAATACAACTGATAAACAATCTTATTATATTGTTTTATTATTATGAATAATTTTCCATTGCATTGTAAATTGATTCGTTCTGACACAAAGCGGTGGCCGAAAACAATCTTGATACACTTTTGATCCTATGAAGAGCAATTTTGAATCTGAATCTGAATAAAAACAAAAGTAGTACAAGTAGGTAATGTTATAGCTTTTTTAACTGCGATAGGAGCGATAAAGAAAGTGAAAAGCGGTAGCATGGCACTTGCACGTAATGCCAAACACTCAATGCCACGATCAAATAATCGATTTCAAAAACGTAATCGTAATTAAGTGATTTTAATGTTTTAAGAGTTGCACGCAAATCGTAGAGCTTTTAAGACGTCTAGATCGGGTAAGATGAGGTTATTTAGTGTCTTTTATTGAGCATTAAGGTGTTTCATTCATTAGTTGATTTGAAATTATAATCACGTCACGTATTGTTTTTCTGAACTTAAGTTGATTGAAATAAAAGAAAATGACATTACTTAGTTTGATTAAGCGTGATAACTGATGATCCAACCTGCATCCTTTTTGGGCGCCGACTTTGAAATGATGTGGTGTAGTACTCGTAAAATTTAGAAAAAGAGCTAAATTCAACTGTCAATGGAAGCCCTAACCGGATATTCAGGCATATCCAATGCAGGTTTAGGCTCTAAGAAATCGTTTTAACCTGCCACCTTATCAAGACACAGTGGACGGAAAAGAGCTTTGATGCAAATTTGTAGAGCCTCCGTGTGGTAGTCGACGCATACCGTTGTTTGGGATTTAGTGAAAGCACTAGCAAACAATCAGGGCATAGGCTAGGTTAGAGTGGCTGTCTGTAACAACACACTTAGACCAGAAGAGGTACGAGTATATTGTGATACCACTGGATTTAGCACATAATCAGCTTCACATGGTCTTACTAAGAGCACCAAACAAAGTGTTTTATAAAGCGGAGGATACGTATTGTGAAACACTTTAAACAATAAGGTTTAGTCAGTCCGATCAACTTGTTCTTCTCGTAAAGATAAAAACATCAGCTTTGAGGGGGATAGCCTGAAAGCCTGTTCCTGGTACACCATTTGTACACACGTCCACGCAGAAGGCAGAAGGCTGTAGCAGACATCCGCTCGTCATGGTTTGACAGAAAGTAAAGTGTCCGCATTTATGAGAACATTGGGACTGTCGTAAGTGTTAAGCCAAGAGTCCAGCACGGCTAAAGCAATGAAGAAAGTATAACATCTTGTGGACAGTCCCTGATATTTCCGCCATTTTATAACAAGCGTTCATAGTTCTGTTCATCAGAAGATCTAGGTTTCGTGCCATCAAACATCTTTCCAAAGACCTTTTTGCACAGTTCGGGATTCATCCACATCTTTGTTTAAAAAGAGAAAGTAAAAAATTAAATTGTAAAACTGCTCCGTGGAATAGGACCCTGGTGGAACTCATGATAGTTAATACTAGTCACTCTATTGCGTCATTGCTATAGATGTGTGACAATTGGGTGTACCCCAAAGACACACATCATCCCAACATTTGCAACAACCGGTGGCAGAGCACCAATAGAGCTTTCATACTATTATTGGTAATGACCCTCAGGATGGTAATATGATTTAATTTGTGGACCTATCAGCGTTCAGTGGGCGCCGTGGCGTAAGTGGTTAGTATGTCGGATCACTACGCATGAGGTTCCAAGTTAGAATCCCAGAAAACACCAAAAAGTTTTTTCACGGTCCTACCTCTCGCGAGTGTCTGACAAACATACGAGAGTATTGTTGTCACGAAAAAGCTTCGAAAATCGCCGATCGGATTCGGCATTAAACTGTAGGTCCCTTCCATTCGTGTGAAAAATATAACGCACAGAACATGAGTGGTTGCGAGAAGCTAGGCCCTGGCACTTTAAAGAGCTGTTGTGCCAAATATTTATTTATTATTTTTTTATCAGCGCTCACTGGAGCTCAATCATTTTAAGGGTCATTCATCCAACTACCCCACCCAATGGTCGACCTTCAACGCTTCTCAGGTGGAGTACCCATTATCAAGGAGAACCTAATGGAAGCCTCCACTTCAGCTCTTGCTCCTGAGACCTACTACCACCGATTCATTCCATCGATTCAGGACCTCTAACTGATCAAGACAATCTCTACTCTCCAACAGTGTCCTCTGCGACCACGACCACGACAATGAATCAAGAAGCCACCTTGGGTAAACAAATCACTGCCCCCATAAACGCAATAAAAAAACCAACAGTCAAACGCAAGCGAGAACCACCAGAAGACACCTTCATTTTCAGACGGCTGAGGCGTGGTCTGTGGTGGGGATAGAGACTGCACGCTAGGTCCACTTTCTTCCCACATCGTGCCTTTGCGATAGAACAGTTTATTAAAAATGGGGAATCTATGGTCTGAGTTTGACGCGATTTCCGCCGTCATTCCAATGTCGGGACTCGTGGCCGAGTTCCTTCACGAAGCACAAAACCTTTAAAGCAACGTCCTTGGCAATGAAAAAAAACCTATCGGACGAAGACGCAGTACCTGAAATCGTCAGGAATTGTCGCACAATACTTAAGGCATTATGTACGCAGAACCGTGTCAGATTATGTTGGGTACCTGAACACTGTGATATAAAGGGAAAACGAAAATACCGACACATTGGCCAAAAGAGGAGCAGAGCTCCCACATAGTAACTTAATTGGTAGCATTAAACCGCCAAGGTGCGTGAAATAGAGAATTATTCCTGATAGAGTCATCAACATGGTTAACCTAAGATGGTCCAACTTAGAAGGGCACAGGGGGTCCAGGGCCTTGTTGTCTGTGTTAGATCGCAGGAAATCTGGGCAGATTATAAAACTAAAAAGATCACGGTTAAGAACAGCGATAGGAATACTGTCTGGTCTTGTCTTCTAAGAAAGCATGCTATGCGATTAGGTTTATCAAATACGGATGTATGCAGGTACTACAATGACCTAATTGTCTCAGAGGACATAAAATGAATACTCTGTGAATGCCAAGGCATTGCCAGGACTGGGCTAAAATACCTTGGAATATACTTCTTCAATAACTTAGAAAAGGCAGAGTCCTTGAACCATGACAGTGGTATATTTCAAATTTGTAGGGAAATTAAGTGTATGGAAGAATTGGTTTGAGTTTTATGTCGTGAAGGTTCCCTAGGGATCGCGAGGGGCGGAATATGGTGCCTAGTGTTTTATGATAACATCATAACCTTACTCAACCTAACTTAACCTAAGACGTACTGCCAGAACGTCAGAAACATTAAATGGGTGCGCGAAGCCATCTCATACTCAAATGGTTTGAAGTTCCAGCTATATAGAGTGGTGTTGCTGCAAGAGTTACACCCTCAAAATTACGAAAATGGACGAAATTTCGTTGAAACAATGCTGGAAATGTTTGAAGATGGCATGAATCTGATAATGTCCGATGTCTCTCAGATTATTAGAAGGAGGCCATTTGATTAATCATCATCGCGAATCCAAGGGAAATGTTACAAAATGCGATGAGCAATTTTTCCCAGAGGTAAACCGATTTCGTACATCGCAAAAGACAACATTTACCTGATGTGCTTTTTCACATAGATATCTACATATATCTATACATAATGATACCAACTCTTGCAAGATGAAATCCAGTATATTTAGTATAAATGTTTTTTTTTTAATCCAGTATAAATCCAGCATATTCAGTTTAACTATTTTTTTTATTACTGCATACAAAAAGAGTACAACATTTTTTTATTAATCTGAGTGTGCTCAGTTCAGCGAACTGCACTGACATCAGACTAAAATCAGCTGACTGCGGCTCTGTCTGCGATTGTTTGAAAGCATACTTGTAAGCATACTTGTCTTGAGACGAAATTTTTTGAACCAAATCTGGTTGCGTTTTCAAAAAATTTAAGAAGTCAAGGCAAAGCCACTCCATGTTGCATTTGACTTGCAATATGTATCTGCGAAAAAACACACCAAAATGTACATTTGACAGCTTTATTTGACATCTTGTTGTGGTGAAAGAGTGCGTTCGACATGCGCACGAGTGTTGCTTTTAGAAAGAGCTTGTTCAATGTTCGTTTTACGCACAAACTGATAAAATTTATGAAATTTCAGTATAAAATCAGGAAATCCAGTATAGTTGGTATCATTATCTATACATATGTATAATAAAACTGTAGAGAGTCGAATGTTCTTGTCTTTCTGTGCACGCATCACACCGAAACTAATGCACGGATTTTTATGAAACTTGGTATAGTGATAGCTTATATCCTGGATCAACGTTTAGGACTTCCTATCTCTGGAAATGGAAGGGTTCCTACAAAATAGTCGAAATCTTTCTATGTATATAATAAAACTGGAAATAGACCTGTTTCCACACGCACCACGCAACAAAATTAAACTAGGTCGCAGTTCCATTGCTTAACGTTTATCTTTTAAAATGGTGTCGGCTTCATCGTGATCCGCCGTCCAGAAGCTGAGATCTAATCAAACATATCTTTTTCAAAATTCAGAATTTGATTAATTTTTTCTTGATCATGATCTCGAATCTGCACTCAGTAGAGGTAATCATTTTTTTTTATTCTCCTTTCACTGTCTCTTCGCAATCTTTAAGAGAAGTGCTGACTGGCTGACGGGAGGGGGGTGGTACTCTTAGTGTTTTCCTATTCTTCGGTTTCCTTTTTTGTTACATCTGCTGGGTTGTGTGTTATATTCGGTCTCGTGTGCGCTCTGCTGGGGGAATCTATTCATCTCAACAACTAAGTAAATGAGCGTCAACTAAAATGCGGGCAATGCAAGTCAGTTAGTTTTTAATAAAAATGGTATAACCTAGGTTGTTGAAACATATTTTTTTTTTTCAATACCTTCATTTCTTGCTGATTTATTCAATGTTGAAAATGGCGGTTTCTTCTGAATCACCCTGTACCAGGTGCAGCTGTGATGAAGAAATAAAATCAGATTGTCGCCTGCCTTACGAATGTAAAGATTTAGAGTTCTTAGGAGTCACTTCTTTGATGAGCCAGCGGAATACATGTGCATGTACATAGCTCCTATTTCCTGAGAGATGTGCTTTTATGGAGGTATATGTAGTTCAAGCTTTTCCATCAGATGACGGTTTGTCGTTGTCTTGCTGCTATTTCATTTCAATTCCCCCAATCCACTCCTGTCGACTCGTTCCTTAGTTAAATGGGCTACTTTTAGGGGGGAGGTCATACTTATCGTTTAATTCCTTCATTTTGCTTATCTGCGATTTGTTACCTTTTTATGTGATAAAGAATCGCTCATCTGCTTCGGTAAACCAATACAACAAAAACGACAAAACTTCGAATTAAAAACTGTTAAGCACAAATGTTTCCCTTTACGTACGTAGAAACACTGTTCGACAGAGACTAAAAAATACTTTTGAAAACCTACAAAACACTTCAGGTATAACAATGGCCATAAATTAGTTCCACCGCTATCAACACTTGAGAATCCACTGACGCAGAATGCCCTCAATTCGCTACACCATCATATTTATTGCTTAACCCAGATACCGCCACGATACCCTTTCTCCGTGCAATTATTATAATTACATGTCATTGTTATATATTCTTTTCCACTGGGATGATTGTTTTAATAACAAGTTCTAATAGCGGCTGTATAAATATAGTTCTCGGGTAAGCAGGTGATTCTGTATTTTGCTTGATATCGTAGCATTTACTAGTTGGGTGAGTATTATGCCAACCAAAAGCACACGCCTACCCTGTTCGGTCTCAATTACCACGTTTGTGTGTTTGGGGGCTGTGTATAAAGGGCAATGTCAGAAGTCTCGTCACTAAATTAACTTATTGAAATAAATCAAACTCAACGAGCGTGCCCGAGAATATCAGATAAAACCGCCATCTATTAGCTTTGATCGGAACATGTTAGGTCATCAGAGAGAGGAGTCCCCCTGTGCACAACACTTGTTAAGATCGTATGATTTCTAGAAAACGAGAGAGAGAGCACCCTTAGGTAAAAATAAATCGTCGAGAGGTTAAAAATAGTGAATTACAATTGAACGACACTTGGCACAGTGTGGTGTAAACAATTGATCGTAAATGGAATGGGACGGGACTGGGCGTCAGATGACAAGAGAGAGAGGAGGTGTAACAACATTGTAAAAAGTTCACCGTGAAATTGTTTGTTATTTGCTTAACAATGCATGTGGGGTGATAGTTTATACCAATTTATCACTTGAAATTGTTTGTAATTTTACTCGGTCTTTTTATATCTTTTGTTGTTACCCCTTTGTGCAATCTTTAATGGGATTGCCTCTTGTTAAGCGGAGAGATATTCGGGGAATATTAATTGATTTGATGTCGTCGCTGCAATTAAATAATTTATTTTTATATGAAAGAAATTGCGTTATATAAATGTTATAGCACACCTGTGTAAGTATAGATTATCGAACGGACATGTGGCGCACGTTCAGTTAATCAACTTGGAATTATTCTAGTGATGTCATCCGTATTGCTATTCTAGTTCGTTGATTACCTGAATTTGATCAAAGCTAGGTTAGGTAGATGTGTACCTTGTGACGTAAGTTACTACTCACTTGAGTCCGTTGTGCCCATTTTATTTTTATTCTGGGAACCTGCAACGAAAAACAGCTGAATGTAGACCCATCAAGATTGGGATATGAATTTGAGTCGGTCCGTCAGCTCGAAAAGGGAAACCACCGGCTTAGAACAACCTAGATAGGGATATTAATCTCTGGGAGATTTTCAGCTCAATGTGCCGTAGGTCCTCCAACCCAGTTAAAAAGTAACCGAGAGACCTCACTCTTCTGCCGGCGAACGCGGGGCATTTGCCGGCAGGTGTCGGACAGTTTCAATTTCTTTCTCGTAGTATTATTATTACGTATTTAAATTTATTATATACTAGCGGGGGTATCCGGTGAGCGTTGCTGCGCGTAACAAAAAAAAACAACAACTGTTAGGCAGGCGCCTAGGGCTAAGTATATTAGAGAACAGCTTAAGTAGTCCAACAACAGTGGGTAAGTAGTCCAACGCTACATTAATATTTTTTAGTCCTAAAGTACTATAATACTATATTAGTGGCAGACTGCTGGACTGGTGGTACACGGCGTACTTTGCTGCGACTAATAAAATGTACTTTTTATTAGTACTAAAATGCTTTAATACTAAAGTAGTGAACTGGGGGTGGCAGTGGAGCAGTGGGTAGTTTGTTTGCTCGTTAACAGATGTGTGTAGGTTGAAGCCCCAGCGGGGAACTGTAATCATCAGCCACCCGAATATAAAGGAAAACGAATTACATCGAAGTTTTTCCAACCACTGCACGGTTTCGGAGTCCATATCGTACAAGCATTTTCCATTTCCAATTTATCTTTCCGTAAAAACCATATTCGGAACATGTAAAAAAAATTTAGTCAAGCCGGATCAGCCGTTCTCAAGTGATGCGGTTACCAGCAAACAGCATTTCATTTTTATTTATATATTATAGATTTAAATTTTGTTTAAATATTTAAAAATGATGGCTGTGTGACACGTCCTGCAGAGACAGTTGTCGCCTAAGTTGTTCCATGGCATACAAGTTAGCGTGTGCTGCATTGATCTGAAAGATCAGATCCAAGCAAATTTAGATTTCTAAGACCCACAACATTCGAGAAAGAGTCAAGAAAGCTACAGTCGCACTTTTCTCTTGCAAAAAAGCTGTTGGAAATAGATGGGGTCTACAACTTCGAATAACTCACTGGCTCTACCTCTCGGGTATTAAACCGATACTCACATACAGGGAGATTGTCTGGTTGACAGCCTTAGAAAAAGCTAAAAATCACGATTATCTAAGCAAGGTCCAGCGTACAGCTTGCTTGTCTGTGCATAAGCGGAGCACTACGTACAACTCCATCTGCGGCACTGGACATTATGCTTCATCTGATACCCCTCGATATATTTAGCAAGCAAATGGCAGTGAATGCAGCCGTTGAAGCTACGCAACAGTTGTCAAGAAAAGTATTTGACAACGCTGCCATTCTGAATAAATTCAAAATCTCTTCCGAAAACAGGAACTACACCATCCCACGTCTAAATTTTGACAAGAACTTCCTCATCACCATCCCTTCTACAACTGAGCTTTAAGAACCACTACACCGAAATCTTTCTCTCTATCTATCCTTTCCAACGCGCAAATTATAAAAGAAAAAGAAAAAAAAAGAACTCGGGAATGACGATGCATTTTTAGAAGATGGGTCGATCCACTTCTACACTGACGGCTAAAAAACCAAGGACGGAGTTGGTGGAGGTGTTTTCTCTGACAGACTTAATCTTAAGCTCTCCTTCCGTCTTCCATCTTCCATCTGCTAGAGATATCTTTTCAGACAGCCAAGCAGCAATCAAATCCCTGGAATCGACCTCTATAGATTCCTTAGTAGCACTAGACTGCCGATCGTATCTCGCGGAGATGGCTGAGCAGATCAATATTCACCTGTGTTGGGTGCCGGGGCATAGGTACATTGCAGGGAATTGTAGGGCCGATACCCATCCTGCCCGACAAAGGATCCTTAGGTATAACAATCGCTACTTGCAAACTTAAATTTAAGCTAGATGCTATCGAGAGAAAAAATCTTAGATGGACAAGTGGTCCTACATGTCTAGCGATAAAACGGATTTGGTCAAAGCTGGACCTAAAACGCTCTAAGAATTTGATTTCTCTCAACAGATTGCATATCTGCGATACAATAGGTGTCATCACTGGGCACTGTCTAATAGGCAAACATGCTACAAGGCTGGGCCTCTTTGCGAACGACTTCTGTAGATGCTGCTTGGATGAAGAAGAGGAAGAAACTATTCTTCACTTTCTTTGTTTCTGCCCAGCTCTCTCTCGTAGAAGAAAGCTTCACTTAGGAGACCCTTATTACAACGATATAGGCGACCTGATGAACATCGATATTAAGATTCTCCTACGCTTCATCAAAAGCTTAAAATGGTTTAACGAGTAGGTAGAGAGAAACTTTCTCCCATGATCCACGTGGTATCACAATAGACCTATTATTGATCTAACGTAAGTGTGTTGGCGATTCTCAGCTGGCAGCCACTTCAACCTAACCTAACCTTTAACTAGACGTAACCAGATGAAACTATTCTGAATTCCATCACTATGTCTTGAAAAAAACCTCGTGATCGGCACAGACGTCTTTAATTTTTTAATCAATGACAACCAATCGAAACAATTAATATCAATTGGCTTTAATTTGTTGAATCAAAATCATTCGAGATACAAAGTTCTATAAACACATATACATTCATCCGAGTATCAAAGTTGTCTTCGTCTTGCATCCGATAATAATAGTCATCAATTAAACACGTCACCAGATTGCATTGGTATGCAGACACTATTCTCAGAAACTGATCTCACCAACTGCACAGTTGACAGTCGATAATGTGGGCAGCAGTCCAATAAAAATCAGCGGTTCACGTGTGGACACTACTGCTACGCATACTATCAGCTGTTGTGTTCTATTTCAGCGCAAAACAGAATTGCGTCATGTGAGAATTTTTATCTTTTCTAATTTATTTTGTTGCTCTTTTTTTTCGTTTTTAATTAAAAAAAAAAAAATATATGTTATACTCTTACGCAAAACGAAGAGTAAATATATGAACAGGCAACCAAAATGAAAAGGAAACTGATTTAGGTGGTGGTGTGTTTAGTAGTATCAAGGTCAAGATAGCGATATCAGAAGAAACGCAAGAAATTATGAAATTTCCGGCTTTTGGTTGGTTTTTTCTATTTATTTTTGTTCAAAAATTTCGGACTGCAGGTTGAAAGCAATGTGGTTTGCCTGAAATAGATGAGTCAAACATCGAACGATAAATTTGGGCTAGACTACTTCCTGATAATTTTTCTATCGCTAGTGACTCACAATAATGGGTGGTTGTAGTCCAGTCGCATACAATGGACCGTTGTCCATGTGTTTCTAGATCATCCAAAAAACCAAGTGAAAGTGAGTCACAACAGTGCAACATTGTTTTCAAAGGTCGCACTATTCCCTAGAATCTAAAGAAGTACATGCTGAATTCAAATTCATAAAGCATCATCTATTTTTTGAACTGAGTACTTTCGTTTTATGAATATTCGAGAAATGTTTGCTTGAAAACGTGATATTTTAAAAGATTATCTACTTCCGACCTTAAACGTACGTAATTCCCGGATTTCTAAGTGGTTTCAGTTGTGACGCAAACGTCACGTTTATTTGGAGATAATCTTTTAACTTTTAATATGAATGTTACTCGTATTAGAATTTAGAATTATATAGTGAAACTGTCTATGTATGCAAAGCATATTACGTAGTTTCTTATAGTCGGATTATAATGCCATTGTTAGTAGGTTTTGCGTTTTGTGTAAGAATAATGGAGGAGAAGAAATTACAAAATACTTTCTAAAATGTATGTTTTTTTTCTATCTTTTGTTTGTTTTTCTATCGCGATTTATGCGGTTATTCAGTTACGACTTGGAAATGAATCTATTGAATATATATACGGGTACACACACATACGAGTATTTGGTGCAACAGCCCATGAAGGGATTATCTGAAGGGAGTATCCGAAGGGCGTTTTTGTTTTTGAGAAGCTTTCTCGTGACAACAATATTCTCAGATATTTGTCATCATACTCTCGTGAACTTACGAGAGGTGGGACAGTGAAAAAACTGTTTGATGTTTTCTGAGATTCGAACATTGACCCTCACGCGCAGTGGCCCGACACATCAACCACTGCGCCATGTGCGATGCACATTTGACTTAGACAACGTATATATGTATGTATATAGGTAGTATGAAGAGTCTTCTTCTTCTTCTTTTACATATAATTAAATCTTTTGTGATGTATTAATGTACCTGTTAATGCAAATTCAATTTGTGTTGGTATGGTTTGTCTTCTACAGCTAACCGGAATAAAAGTTTTACGGCTCTTCGCTTATTTGTTATACCATTCATTGACCAAATATTCATTCGATCCAGTGTGCTCAATGACACAGTGAAGGTACGCTTTCTGCATATTGGATGTGGGAATCATAAGAGGGTTTATAATTCCACCCAGATATTCCAGTTTGGAAACCTAAATTCTACTAAAATATGCAGATACCATAGAGATTATGTGAGCCGAAGCGTTAATAACCAGTGGATATAGTGTCTTAAATTCACGAAGAAGCCGAGTTCACGACACAAGCTAGTAAATGAAGAGTCAGAAGAAAAAGAAAATAGTACGTAGGAACTAGAGCATGCTGACTCTCAGCTTAGAAATATGGATTTAAGGAGATTTTGTGTAAAGCCAAGCGCATGCAGTTGAACTCTTGAAATAGTGGCGAAACATACATACACTGCCGTCCATAAGTTTCCTGACAAACTATGTTTTTTCCAGGATTATACGTTTATCTATCTATCCAGGTCTCTAATGAACAAAATTCCTTCAAATCCTGTTAGGGTCGATAGTAGACATTATTACACCTCAAAGCAGGTAAAGGGGGTTCTAAGAAAACCAAAAAAGCATAAAATTCCGCAAAAAACTGCAATTGGGAAGAGAGCACCAGGATTGGACATTAACCGAATGGTCGAAAGGTTTATGGACGGACGAGTCCAAATTTGAAGTTTTTGGGCAAAAAAGGAGAGTCTGCGTTCGGCGGTCTGCTGAAGAGAAGTTGCTGCCTAGCTGTGTGGTCCCAACATTCAAGCATAGCGGTGGTTTAATAATGGTCTAGGGATGCTTTTCTTCCACCGGTGTTGGAGACTTCATCCGTATTGATAGAATTATGAATGAGGAGAAGTGAAGACAAATACTAGAACAATACACCTTACCATCGGGTTTGAGAGGAATAGGCCCTGGATTCGCATTAATGCAAGATAATGATCCAAAAGCTTGGCTGATGATACATAGACCAGAACAAAAAGGAATACCGAACAATATAAAATGGCCTGCCCAATCACCCGACCTTTTTTTTTTTTTATAATTTGCGCGCACTCAAAGGGTTATAAATACCTTTAACATGTTTGCACACATTGCGGGCGTTGGAAAGGATGGATAGAGAGAGAGAGAGAACGATTTTGGTGTAGTGGTTCTTGAAGCTCAGTTGTTTATGCTTCAGCTTTGGGATGAACTTGACAGAGAGATTCGAAGACAATGCCCAACATCGAAAGACAAGTTTTCGGAGATCATTCAATTAGCCCGGAGATCAATTACATTGGTAACTTTTAAGAAGTTGATCGATAGAATGCCTAGATTGGTGCAAGTGCGAGGTGGATTTTTCGACGAAAAAGAGGTTTAGCTCTATTTTATTATCTAAATATTTTTATTTATTACTTTCAATACATTTTTTAATTTATCTATTATACATATGTATATAAAATTGATGAAGCTATTTACAATAAATTTTGATTATTAAAATGATAAAGACAAAGAGTTTCATCATATCAATTTGTCTGACAGAATGGTTTGTCCGGAAACTTATGGACGGTAGTGTAAATACAGGGGTCAAACTACATATTCCTCTGTTCTCTGTGGACTAAGCAAGTCAATTATAATGCAGACGTCAAATATGTTTTACGAGTATTTCTTCTTCGTCTTTGCGGATATTACAGTAGTCATTGTGTGATACGTGTGATGCACTGATCTGCTCCATATGAAAACCAGAAACGTTTCATATAACCAGAAACTGGCCAGAGTATTCTAGCTATAACGCATGTTCAGAACTATTACTAATGTCTAATCAGCCATCTAGTTGCATTTGCACATGTTTTCCAACAAGTAAGGGGCGGACAGTTCTTTAATGTTACAAAAGTACGAGGACGTGACATTGCTGTTATCGGTCACTATACCGAGATACGATCGTGCTTACCATAGGGTCTTTGTTTGTTGGTTTCTTTCCCTCAAGGTCGCATTCTCTTGGTCGCGGTGAAACTTACAACCACGTTTCACTTAATTACGAGAAGCGTCTTGTGGAAGTGCGTAATTTTGAAACTCGATTCGGATTGAAAGCTACTCGAATTCATACAATCAGCATTTCATTTAATTATATAGCATTTCAGATAATTATCCGTCCACAATTCTGAGTCATAATGATTTGACGATATTTAAACATGCATTTATACCGTCAGATTGTGTGTGGTAAATAGTCTGCAAACTACTCCATTTGGACGAATCGAATTTCAGAATAAGGCCCAAGGTCTCCACGCATTTAATAGATCAGTTTATACTGCACGCATTCAATCCACTCTTGGTTTAAAATTCGACACATCACCCCACTCTATACAAGTATTTGAAAACTTTTATCATAAAATCTTACAAAGCTAATCTATTTGTCCTTTCTCTTTCGATTGCAGGTCAATACTATTCAATTGAAGATCATACGATCCATTGTCGACGTCGCTCGACAACTCGTTAGCCCACTGAACCGTCAATAATTGAATTTATCTCATCGTATATCGTACGTTTATAATTATACCAAAGAGAATACACCCGCCAATACAATAGATGCACACCAGAGAGACAATAAAATAAACAAATTAAAAACAAGACAAGAAAAAACTACCCCCACCCCAAAAAAGACACCCCACCACCACCACCGTCACCAACATTAGCAGCTATACTTGCAAATCACTGAATAAAACACAAAACTCTACTATCGCTGTGGTGTGAGGTTTTTGGTTTTTTTAAGTTTATTGTTTCTTTTCGTTTGGCAGAGAAGTATTTGGCTAACGAGACCCACTCATCTTTGCTATGGCATCATCGTCGGTTCTTGCTAATAATCCAATTACAACTCACTCAACACTCGGGACGTCCGCATCGTCTTCGTCTTCGCCGTCTTCTGCAACAACATCTCCTTCTTCGTCGTCATCGTCGTCGGCTTCGTCTCGTAAAAGGACCTACGACAGTGCACTTTCGTCGATGCCAACCTCAGCCAGTACAATGAAGGCACCACCTCTAAATAGAGCCACATCTTTGGATGATGCAGCCGGACTTCGTTCAAAATCTTCCACAACAATCGATATTGCTATGCACAACAGCAGCGACGAAGCTGATAATGGATTGGAGTTGCCCATTAATGTTGATGCGGCCAAAGGAGCCGGCCCATTCATCAATGGGACGAGTAGCAGTGTAAGCAGTAGCAAGAAGAAGTATGTTCCGCCGCAGAGTACAATTAACAGTAGTGCTGTTGAGTTCACGGTGAGTACTATTAAGTGTGTGAGTGGATGGTCGCGTGTGAAAAAGGTGCGAATTCCAGGGAAATAGCGATTTATCGCGTTGTCACGATTGATTACGTGTGATCCGCGATTTGATTTATGCTGTGTGTGTGTGTGTTCATGAAATGATTTCTCACGACCTACGTGATGGACTGAATGGAGAGGCGTTTTCAACATGAAATCATGATCATAGTCACGATGATGACTAATGTCGGCTTTGGGTGCCGTACGCCGGCGATTGATTAGTAATCGAAATGACATTCAAAAGCAAGTAGTGGGGGTTTAATGGGACAAGTAGCGAACAAGTATCTTTAAACTTGACAATCGGCTCTATGTATTCCCGTTACGGATTGCAGTGAAAGCTGCAGAACACCAAAAGTGTGATAGGAGGGGGGAAATACGGGAGGGGAAATCAATCATATCTGGAATTGGGTTGAACATGGAAGGTGGATTAGAATGGTTATATTAGAAATGAAAATATCGGTGACTGTACTTTTCCACAATGAGCTGTAGACCGCGAAGCAGACATCGTGTTACCAGGCATCTCTACCAACATCTAATTTCACGTAACATGATTTCTATTCATTAAAGCTACACGCTAAATTTTTTAAGATTGCTTCAGTGATTGATGAGTTTGATCAGTTAAAAATGATTCGTACAGATAGTTTGCAAATAGTCGACTTGTACCTGCATTCATACGGACATTAAATGCATAAGTTGCAGGTGTATAAAGCTTAGTTCATTAGAGACTTGGAAACTGATCTCTATATCCTCTGTTGCATGTTCTCTGATATCTAATCTTTATTTTCATTCTTTGGTTTGGTCTCGCGAGTAGCTAAAGAAGTAGCAGTCTTCCATGTCCCACATGGGTCACGTAAGGTCACCCTTATTCCCCGGTGCCCTATTACGATAGTATACAGCCGGTATACTCCATGGCTTCTCATAACATTTTGGATTAAGAAATGCCAATTCTCAGCGGTTGCAATTTAATTCTCGGCGCCGAATAAATCGCTAAATATACTAAGGAACGCAGTACGTTCAATCCGCGAATGACAATATGGTCCATAATTTATTCCTCTCTGGTGACAGGCTAGGTTAGTTAGGTTGGCTGTCTGCACGAGAGCGCAGAAACACTTAGACCAGTAAAGGTCCATTGTGATGTCATGGATCTACCATTAAAGGACCACTCAGGGACTAATTAAAACCAACCGGAGCTTTCGATAAAGCGATAGATGCTTATGACGCCTGAGGACACAATCGCCAAAGGCGTCAAGGAAGGGGCCCCCTAGATGGAGCATTCTTTAACGCGGTAAGGATGGATATGTGCATAGGAGGTGAAGGATGGTTTCCTTCTCCTCCTCGTCCCTACAGCTCCTGCAAAAGTCGTTGGAGAAGAGGCCAAGTCTTTTGGCATGTTGGCGTATAAGACAGTGTCCAGTGAGGTCACCAATAATGCAGCTGATCTGTGATTGTTTTAGCTGGACCAACACGGCGCTACGTTTTTGGTCTAGCCAGATCTGTCTCAAGATATTACACGTTCACCTGTTCTCCCAACTGTGGTTAGTCTTGCTAATAGTGTCCAGCTTTAGTAGATGCTTACATGCAGCAAGGGACATACCCAGAGCTTGCCTATTAGCCAGAATCCTTAGATTTGTACCTTGTCTGGCAATCTCGTCCTTTGCCAGGATGCCCCTGCTTTACTTCCGATCCTCGATTGATCTTACAAAAACAATTCATGCATATCTTAGTATTAATAATGATCTAACTACTGAGCAATATGGCCTTAGAAATTAATTCATTACGGCTCCAGGCATTGGTTCTGGGCTGCAGATGTAGTTCTTTCTAGAACTAGAAAAAGAGATCGAATTTAGGAATATTTAAAAGAATGTTGGTAATGGTCTCAACCGCTTTATTAAAAGTTTTTAAAAAACATAATTAAGTTCTATAAGGATCATAATGGAAAAACATCGTGATTCCTTAAGGAATTTGCATATTGTATTCGTTGACTTTGAAAAGGCATTCGACAGACAACCACGAGATCTGATATGGGTGGCGCTAAGACATCGAGTGGTTCCAGAAACCTATATACAGATGATCATGGACATGTACGAAGGAGCAAGGACAAGAGTAAGATGCCCCGCTGGAGTAACCGAAGAGTTCCCAATCAAAGTCGGGGTGCACCAGGGAAGCGTTTTAAGTCCTTTGCTCTTTATTACAGTCCTTGATTATCTGCAGGAAGGTAAAGTGATGGACCCCAAGGTACATCAGTTATTCTTTGCTGACGATGGAGCCATCATAAGTGAGGATCCTACATCCCTGCAACGAGCACTTGATGTGTGGGTGGACGTTTTGGAGGGAAATTGGTATCGCATTAGTTCAAAAAAGACAGAGTACTTGTGCTGCCCGTTCTCTGATCCACTCAGGCCTATTCCAGACATTTATTTGAATGGAACAGTGCTTCCCAAGTGCGAAAAGTTCAAATATCTGGGATCTATGATCAATAGCAAAGCAACTTGTGATGACGACATCAATCATCGTGTAAGCGTAGGGTGGATAAGGTGGCGAGAAAATTCCGCTATCTTCTCACATACGGTTCACAATGTTGGACGATGTATAAAAAGTATGAGAGTAAATTAACGGCAGCTGAGATGAAGATGCTTCGCATGACAGCAGGAGTGACCAAGCTTGATCGAATAAGAAGTTCGAAGATCCGTGGAAGCTTTCACATCAAGGAAACCATCGTACAAAAATTAGAGCGTGACCGGCTCAGCTGGTATTGCCACGTTCAAAGAAGAGATCATTTGAACCCTGTAAAAAAGGCAATATCTATGCACGTTCCAAAGACATCGCGATGTAGGAAAGACAGGCCTATAAACGCCTGGATCAGACAAATGCGACGACATCGGCATTTCATTGGCCTCAGTAACCGAGTGATCCAAAATCGGCAGGTCTGCCGATATTTTCTGAGGTCAATAGGCGAACCCCACAGGCGGATCAGTATAAATGCGGTGAAGTGGGAGGGCTGTGATCCCTTGTTTTCGGATCATAGCCTCGCTGATAAAAGGAAGAAGAAGAAGAATTAAGTTCTAGACGTCTTGTGGGGTGTGCGTTGGGCGCCATTTAATTTCACTTTGAATTTTCATGAAAAGATGCGCCGAAAGGATTGGTTTTTCACTGATATCTCGTTTAATAGCAACTTTAGAGTAAGCCTTAAAAGACGATATTGTTGAGAATAAAATTCTCTTTAAAATAAGATTTTGATAGTACTTCTCAAGATAGAACCGCTAGAAGTTTAAGATTTTTTTCATGAATGTTGTCTGAGAAGCTGGTGTAGTGGTAACATTGTCAATTGCCACGTTAATGGTTCATGGTTCAAATCCTGATGTCAGCAAGTATTTATTTATTTCTCATGAAATATATAAAGTCAGTCCGATCATTTGCGAAAGCTTGTGAGAACACTACTGCGAAGGCATAACACTGGCAGTAGGTTGGTCATATGGCTGGAAAAATTGTTCGCTCTGTCGATGATGATTTGTCTATGACATCGGTTATCGGGAAAAATATGCTATGAATCAGAAGCAAAGACAATAAATAACAAAAATCTCCCCAGTTATCTAGACGCCACCCCTGGAGTTTCTCTGAAGCATAAACAATTGAGCTTCAAACAACTACACCAACATCTTTTTTTTTTCTCTCTATCTATCTTTTCCAACGCCCGCATTGTGTGTAAACATGTTAAGTGTATTCATAACCCCCTGAGTGCGCGCAAATTAAATACAAAAAAAGGCACAAAATAAAGAGACACCATTTTATACAGGGTGAGCCAAGGAGGTGTAAGGTTTTTCAGCTTGTAGCTTGTACAGTTATTAAAAAAAAAGTTTATATTCTTTAGACGTGCTAAGTATCTATATAATGCCATTTCAGTATGCAGGGAAAAATTTAAAAATCCAAGTCATGAACGATGACGGTATTGTCCAGGGACTCACGAAGACGAGTTGAAAAATTCTCTCTGCACCTCTCTAACATGCACATGAATTTCTCTTGTGATAGCCGCTAACAAGTGTATGGGATCACAAGTTTGATAGCCGTAAACACATCAAGTGAACGGGATTTTTCTGTAAAAGCCTTGGCTTTCAAGAAATAATCATGCGTAGACAAATCCGGGATTCAGGGGGCCACTCAACGTCTCCTCGCAGTGAAATGAGGCGACGTTGAACCCTCCAAAGCACATTATAAGGAGTGTAAACCTTCTTTTTCCTATTTCGGCGATGTTATGATCTGAACTCAAATGATCATAACCCTTCCACTTTACTGCATTTCTACAGATCCGCCTGTGGGGTTTGCCTGTTTGACCTCAGAAAATATCGGTAGGCCGCTCGATCACTTTGTTACTGAGGCAAACCAAATGCTGGTGTCATTGCATTTGTGTGATCCGGGAGTCTTTTCTTTCGCGATATCTTTGAAATGTTCACTGATATTGCCTTTTGAACGAAGTTCAAATGATCTCTTCTTTGAACCATACCGAATACCAGCTGATCCGGTCGCGCTCTATTTTTCGTGAAATGGTGTCTTTGACGTGAAAGCTTCCATTGATCTTTGAATTTCTTATTCGGTCAAACTTTGTTACTCCTGCTGTCATGCGATGCATCTTCATCTTAGCCGCCATTAAATTACCCTTATACCGTATGTGAGTGCTGCCCGCACAACTGCGTTGAAGAGCCTTCCTTTCAACTTAGGGTACATTTTTCGATCACAGACGATAGCCGAGTTTTCCCAACACTTCATCCACCCTACGCTTACACGATGATTGATGTCGTCATCATAGGTTGCTTCGCTATTTATCATAGATCTCAGATATTTGAACTTTTCGCACTTGGGAAACACTGTTCCATTCAAATAAATGGAATAAGCCTGAGTGGATCAGGATCAATAAGAAGTGTAGGTCTTTTAGAAAAAAGGAGAGGAAGATAAATCTCCAAAGAAATTTGAAGTTCGACCTTCAGTTGTACAAGGTAGCATGTTTGGAAAGTCAATTAAATTTTTTTTCCAAGGGCGTCTAAAAAAGCCTCGTGTTTCAGGCGACCCTGGGCTTGTGGCAGTGTTATCCGCACATTTGAAAAGAACAAAATAATGGCCACATTCAGTAAATTGCACGTGATGCTTCACCAACACAGAAATATACAAGCTAATTAACTTCATCCTCTTTTCTCGGATTTCGCCACAAAAACAAAAATAAGAAATTCCTGGGATGCATCATACACCGGTATTCCATGCCAGCTAATTATCACTGTCGCTCTAATTATCTTTAAATTACTGTTATGGCCGGCTATAATCACTCTGTAAACATTGTATAACTGCGGATATCATATATCTATTGTAGAACTGTTACCCATGAAAATTTCAAGTAGATCGGTCATTGTAAACCGTTTATTTTAATCGATGAGTTTTCCTGTTTTGGCTCGAATCTTATCAGCTTATGGAAACATATGTATTCGTATTTATAGCCTTTAAACGATCAACTAGTAGAAGTTGATTACTACATGAGTAACACATGATGATCGGCATCAGATGATTCCAGTGAAGTGTGCGAGAGAGAATTTGCTTTTTAAGCGCAATTAGCACAAATTTTGGGGTTGGGAAGCCAAAGTCGTGCTTTGTTATGAGTGCTTTGCTGAATAATATACTGACATTGGACCATGGTGTTGAAATTTAAATAATTTTGTTATGAAATTTTATTGTGTTACAAATGACATGTATGTACTTGAACGTAGATACTCTAAGGTGCTAGATAGATGCAAGGACATAGTAGATGAGGAAGTCAAAATCGATCGCTTGCTGCGATATTTTTAACAATTTTGTTGTTTTCCGCTAGAAAATTATGATTATTATATTTTATTTTAGTAATTTTTTTAATCTGACATCCGATTTCTTAAAGGCTTTTTGTCAAGCATTTCTGGAAGTGGCTTCAAATTATATATACTTAGCAACACTTGGTTAAACTGACAGTGGCACAGAAAAGATATTATGATAATAGAGTAATCAGATAATAGAGATTTATAACCACAAATAGTCATAAAGCTATGATTAAGACTTTGTTCCATTAAAATTGATCTAACGTCGTCCCAAACGAGTCAAAAACACGATTGTCTATTTGCTTGTAAACCGATATGGGGACGGTAAAGGGATTTAAGCACATACAGCTATGAACGTGATCAAAACTATGCTTGTAGTTCACGAACGAATTCGTTCAAAAGAGAGCTCTGACAAGTGAGCTGAGTGAACTAGTTCATGTATTTTTTTTATTTTAGTTCATTTATTTCATTTAGTTCAGTAGCTCGAAGCTCAGGTATACACTGCAATAGAGATCTTCAGCGGAATGTCAAATGACAGCTGGAAGAATGGCTTGTATGAAAACAAATTAATTTTCTTTGTGTTAGTAGCGCACATCGAGCATCGTTGCGTTGCAGATGAACTATGAATTAATAAATATTAATTTTTCTGTATTATGTGAGTAGTTTTACTTCATTTTGTTTCTTCCCTGAGTTTAAAAGTAATAACGCTGCTATTTATAACACAACACACAAGACCCAATTTCCTGAGCCTTGGACTATATTGAACTAAATGAACTAGAAGAACGAACTAGTTCAATACGTAGATTTGAACTAAACTGAGCGCTCTCTCAACTGAACTAAAATGCACAAGCCTAATGAAAATGCTTTCATACATTTAGTTAAAGCGTTTTGTATGTAGCTTTTCTTTCTTCTTCTTCCTTTTATCAGCGAGGCCATGATCCGAAAACAAGGGATCACAACCCTCCCACTTCACCGCATTTATACTGATCCGCCTGTGGGGTTCGCCTATTTGACCTCAGAAAATATCGGCAGGCCCGCCGATTTCGGATCACTCGGTTACTGAGGCCAATGAAATGCCGATGTCGTCGCATTTGTTTGATCCAGGCGTTTATAGGCCTGCCTTTCCTACATCGCGATGTCTTTGGAACGTGCATAGATATTGCCTTTTTAACAGGGTTCAAATGATCTCTTCTTTGAACGTGGCAATACCAGCTGAGCCGGTTGCGCTCTATTTTTTATACGATGGTTTCCTTGATGTGAAAGCTTCCACGGATCTTCGAAATTCTTATTCGATCAAGCTTTGTCACTCCTGCTGTCATGCGAAGCATCTTTATCTCAGCTGCCGTTAATTTACTCTCATATTTTTTGTACATCGTCCAACATTGTGAACCGTATGTGAGCGCTGGCGGTACAACTGCGGTGTAGAGCCTTCCTTTCAACTTAGGGGGCATTTTTCTGTCACAGAAGATAGCGGAATTTTCTCGCCACTTCATCCACCCTACGCTTACGCGATGATTGATGTCGTCATCACAAGTTGCTTTGCTATTGATCATAGATCCCAGATATTTGAACTTTTCGCACTTGGGAAGCACTGTTCCATTCAAATAAATGTCTGGAATAGACCTGGCTGGATCAGAGAACGGGCAGCATAAGTACTCTGTGTTTTTTTTGTGAACTAATGCGATACCCATTTCCCTCCAAACGTTTGTATGTAGCTTTTGTTCACTTTATTTTACCAAACTTAACGGTAACATACGCACATGTTTTTTTTTTTTCTGCACATCTATGGCACCGTACCTTTCAAATGATATAAGTTTCATCCCCTTCATTTTATAATAAATACTAAAAAACGTACGATAAATTTTGCGTTCACGTATTAATCCTAGATTCATAAACATGGGTCTCACAAACCCTCTCATTTGAATATCAGTCGCAGCATGCTGTGTGAAAGATATACAAACACGGGCACCTCAGTACGTTCCTAAGGAGTTTAATTGTTTATTCTCTTATATATTAAAAATAAATGTTCCTGGAAGTAAACTGTGTTTTTTTTTCAAAAATATTTATAAATAGTAAATAAGATAACTGTGAAGGTAAGGGGTCTCAGATACCTATATTTATGAACGATGTAACAATGAATATAGTTTATCAATCTAGGGTTAATATATAAAATTATAACACGCGGTGTTCTCAAGCGGTTCTCTATCTAAGTACTAACCACGTTTTTTGCTGCTTGATTTCGGTCATTGGACGAGCGTGGTTAATCATTTCATGTTTGGTTCTTGTGTAGAGGCCATTCCGAATACTAGTCTCGCTAAAGAAGTTTCACTTCAAAAACCAAAATGCCCACAGTTATCTGGACGCCACTGCCGGAGTATTTCAGAAACATAACACCTGGGCTTCAAACCACTTCACCAATCTCTATCTCTTATGGCCCGAAACCTACACAATGATTTCGCTTCAAATTTCGTGTAGCACTACCAGTTGTTTGTTTTTTTTTATAACGAAATTCTCCCTTATAACCTGCTATTCTCAACGTCTGTTGTATTATGTTTCATTTCTAAGAATCGCATGATTTGTTCGCAAAATAAACGGTTTAAGTTTCGCATAGTCAAATTTGAATAGCTTCCCAATGACGTCAGTCATCATGCTATCAAATTTTTGTGGTTCGACAATCTCAAAACTTGCAAATTGAAACTGGAAAACACATGTTTACGTCTGACTCACTTCGCATGTGCACTTTGTCATCGATACTCATATCAGCAAACGCCACGTACACTGATCCCGATTTAAATTTCATATCAACAACTAAAGTCAATATTTGCACTTGAATGCCCCGAAAAGTGCATTTCGAAACCTGATTCTACGAAAATAATTAACGTGCAATTGTCAGTTAATTTTTTTTTTAATTGTTTAATCCATATGCTTTCAGCCAATTTGCTGTTTATGTTGTTGTCCGTAGGGGCATCTTGTTGTTCTGTGGTATCGCAATTATAGCAAGTATAAACAACAACAAACGTTGTGTTGTTTATTTGTCCTGATTTCTAAAAACTGCAAACTGCGCGAATTATTTCGCTCGTATCTATTTAAAATTAGCTAAAATGAAAATTTCCACTCTCCCTACCTCTATAATGATATAGGTGCGAATGAAAGAATCCGTTTTCATTGTATGTAGTGTTTTTCGCTATAAAATTAAAGAAAACACAACACGAGAGTGATCGATATCATTCTACGTTTTATGTTGGATAATTTAAGTTTAAAAATTATATTTACTATGAAAATATTTCTGTAAACATCATAAACTGAAATTTATAGTAAATTTGCAATGGCTTGCATTTATTCGCCAATTTATAAGTCATTTACGTTGTTGTGTGGTAGTTTATCATTTCTCTCTACTGCTACACTATGCATCGTCAGCTGAATCGAATACGTATGATTTTGTTTACCTCGGGAGGTTTGAAAAGATTTTTGGGAAATCAGTCGGTAGTTTGTATTCGCCGGTAACACTAGTGTGCATTGAAGCTAAATACCTGAATTTGAGCGTAGTTTTGAATTGGGGTTATTTTTTGTGCGGGATATTTTCTTTTGCCCTCTTGGAGGTTTTATTTTGTGTCTGAAAGTGATTTTAGTGTGGAATGGGTCGTATGTTGACTATACCTCTACGAGAGGATAGGGTATGTTGGTGCTTAATTACCTAATTTAGTAATTTATCCACGTTTTGTGATGTACCGCCTTTGAAAGTGACGTTCTGTGAGGTTTATGATGAAAGCGCTCACTCTACGTCTGCAGAGTTATTCTCACTTGAGAGTTTTCTGTTAGTCAATGTTGTTTTTTGGAGAAGCATTGTGTATAAAAAGAAAAGTTTGTGTTATTTTGGAATGTCATTGCAGTTACGGTATAGTTCTTAAATGCCTTAATTGAGGCAATCAGCGCAAAAGTGGTGTAACCCACAATTTTTGTTGGTTGCTGTTCTGGTGTTACATACATACATTCCTTACATTATCAACTATCAATACAAAAGTGGTGTAAGTCATCTTTTGGTATTCAAAAGCAGATGGAACTGAAAAATCGTTTTTGCACAGAGCATAATATAACAAAGTAATAGAGCAATCAAATTTAAAATTCCCATTCTCTCCTAATTAAATAGTTTGGGGTTACACCACTTTTGCGCTGATAGCCTCAATTGTTGTTCAGTGAAAGTATGCAATATCAGTAATTTTCAATTGAAATAATAAGAGTCAACATTTAGTGCAGTACCTATTCGTTCGTATTTCTCCACTTCGACATTCTCTTTGCAATTTCACAAAAGACTCACATTTGTTCGGTTACTGAATGTTAGATTCAGGTACCAAACATCCATTCATTAAATGATTCGAGCACACAAACCACCTAGAGTAATTCAACACGTATTTGAAACAAAATCCCAGCCGAAAGCAAAAATCGCAACAAATTCTCCACGATCAGTTGGGACCACCACTCATGGAGCAATATGGTGGTTTTTATATGGACCAACATTTTATTCAATATTTGTCTGCGGCAACCCTTAAATATATTCTACACCGCAATAAATTACTGCAGGAATTCTTTTATATTTAAAAAAAACGTTTTAGAGGTTTCTACCGCTCATAAAACTCTGCTTTGTCATCAACTGCTTTGTTTCTTTTCATCATCGTTCCAAATTGCTTTACCTTTCTTGAAAAACCCAGAGGAAATGCTAAAATATCTTAATTAGTTGTTCGATACAAAATCTTGCAGGTTTTTTTTTAGTTAGTATCAGAACTGTAAATCATTTTTAGGTGCTTGGAAACAATATTTTGCATAAATCCTGACTAAAAATTCAGATGTCTTTAATTTTTTATTTTTTTCCTAAGGCATCATGAATAAATAAATTTTGAGTAAATGGATGACTTTTGACCATTTAGCTCGAAAAGAAAAGCGACGGGCAGCGACCTCTAAACGCTAATGGAATTTGAAGAAAAATTACATGTGTACGAGTACGTGTATCTTCCAGATAGGAAAATTAAATAACAATGTACCTAGATATAATTTCAAAACTTCGATTTCATGAACCAACCTAATGGAGCAAGCATGTACTGAAACCTAACATTACCTGAGTTTCAAACCACTACACGAAAAGTATCTCGCTCCTAGCGCTTATTTTCCTTTCCAATTTACGTCGCGTCCATATGGGGACTGCAACCAAAATTGACCTTACGGATGTACACAGACATGGTACGACGAATTCTCACCTATGGGTCAATAGTATGGTAGCCGGCTCTAAAAAAAAGTGTGTACTATATCCAAACTTAATAAGGTACAAAAAATGGCATGTGTAGTATAGGCACCATAGGCGGACTTATGGTCAACCCCAACCGATGATCTAGCAGTCATTCTGTATCTTCTACCTTTAGACCTATTCTATCTTCTATATACAATAAATAAAAATGAAATGCTGTTCGTTGGTCATCGCATCACTTGAGAACGTCTGGAGCGATTTGGCTCATTTTTTTAAATGTTCGTAATAGTCCGAATAAGGTTTTTACGAAAAGAAAAATTGGAAAAGTTGCCCGGAAAATTGGAAAATTGGAAAATTCGGAAAAAACTGAAAATGCTTTTTTCCATGGGAAAAAATGTGTGTACCTATGTTTGTGTGCTATGGACTGCGAAACCACGTAACCGATTGAGCACAAATTTCCACCCAATCTTCGGTATTGGCCCGAGAGTGTTCCTGTGACGGTTGGTCAAAATCGGTTCACTACTTTAGTATTATCGTAATTTAGAACTAAAAAAATTCTCTTTTGTTAATCGCAGCAAAGCACGCCGGGTACCATCGATCCGGCAGGTTGCTCACTACTTTAGTATTATAGTACTTTAAAATATTTTGATATATGTATGTATGTATTTAAGGTATCTATCTATCTCTAATAGACTTACCCCAGGCGCCTGCCTGATAGTTGTTGCTCCAGCGCGTTGTTTTGTTATGCGCAGCAACGATCGCCGGGTACCCGCTAGTACATAATAAACATCACAGCACACAGTGCGGTCAGACTCAGGGCGTCTGGTTGCTGGATTATGAAACCCTATGGGCATAGTAACATTTTAAACTCTCTGTCGAGAGAGCTCGTTTTACCCACAGCAGATAACATTATACCCAAATTGAATTTCACAAAGCTCTTCGACGTTCGATTCCCTACAAGATTAGAATGGCAAGATGGACAGTGATTAAGGATTTCGACGTAACAATCTACACAGACGGTTCAAAGATGGACTGTGGAGTAGGTGCGGATGTTTATTCCGAATCCTTAAACATCTCTAAATCATATAGGCTTTCGGTTTTGACAGGGTGTTTCAGGCAGAATTACTCACTGTCCCGGAAGCCTGTCGCCAGGTCAAAATACATGGTAATATAACGCGAAGGCAAAAGATCGCTATTTTTATTGCCTCGGTTACTACATCCTCCGAGCTGATGCTTGAATGCCAAAATGAGCTAGCCTCGCTAGATGACCAATTCAACATACCATAACCCTGATTTGGGTTCCAGGACACAGTAAAGTTTATGGAAACGAACTTGCTGATGAACTAGCTAGGCAAGGCTCAGCCCTCCACAGCTCTTTTGCGGAATCAGTTCAGATTCCGCTTGGAGCAGTCAAAGCAAAAACTCCTTTCTAAAGCCAACCTTAAATGGACTAGCTGTGTCATATTAGAAAGATGTGGCCAAACTACAACAAAGCAAAAACAACCATTTCCTTAACAAAACGCGTAGGGACATCGCCAGGATAACAGCGACCACCACGAGTCACTGGCCTATAGAAGACCATGCAGTCAAACTAGGCATCGCACACAACACACACTGTCGTAGTGCAATGTCGCAACTGAGAAAGAAACCCATATCCACTTTTTAGGCGCCTACCCGGCACTAGCTAGGACCAGACAACGAGCTTTAGGAAAACCATTTTTGAATTCCCTTGAGGAAGTCTCAGAGAGAAACCTTAAAGATTTAATAATCTTAAATTCCACAGGTTGGATCTAGAGACTCCCACCAACACAGTTTTCACATTCAGGTACGCGAGTTTTGTTGTATTAAAACGACACCTAGTGCTAATTGGGTTCTTCTTTTCTAAGAAGAACCACCACACCTACCTACCTATCCCACGTCTTAGACGTAAAGTGATATCAAATTTTTTGTTATATATTTAAGGCAGACATACATATGTATGTTACAAACCATGAATCAAAATTGATGTACACTGGGTGTAATAGGGCATATGCACTGCAAAGATGGAAACGTTTTTCCATTTCAGTAGACTTGCTTACACTCTATAAAGCTTATACTTCTACATTCGTACAAAACTTGAATAGTACTCGAATATTTAGGTGGAAGCTCCCGCCACGTGCTTGTGCTTACTTAACTGTATTTTTTTTTTCAAAACTTTTAAACTAATCGGTGATCAGTCTATTTAGGGGGGTTCACATTCTCAAATATGCTTGACAAGCATGGTTTGTTTGACTCGAATTTGAAAATGTGAACGCTCCATCAAACAGTTTGACAAGCATGTTGGATGGATATCAAAATATTTTGATATTTTGCTTGTTTGACACACATGTTTGAGAATATGAACGCATTCTTGTCAAACCAGGAGGAAATTTTATTCTAAAAAAAGTTGTCAACCTGTGCGCATCAAAGAAAAGAAAAGAAAAAAAAGAAAAATGGCTAAAGAGAACTGATGTTTGACAGCCTGTTTGACAAATGTGAACGGAAAATGGCTTCAATCCATCAAACATCATCAAGCCATGCTTGTCAAGCATATTTGAGAATGTGAATCCCCCTTTTGTAGCCGAATGTTATTGTCTAGAAGTAGGGCTCCACCTACTTTTGAGGTTAACATCTTTTTTTAAGAATCTCAAAATGTTAATGAATTTTATTTTACCTTCTTTGATTTGGGAAAAACTATATCAACCATTACTCGGCTTTTTTCAAGCGAATAGTTTCTTGATATGAAAAACTAAAATATGTGTTCGTGGGTTGAAAACATTTCACACTACATTCTTCGAGTCATACACCGGATAGCTTTCGGCCTCACATCCACACCGTTACGTAGCATACCATATACAAGTAACTAAAAAAAAAATCGAATTCGTTTGAAAAAAGCTAAAGTAATGGCGAAATTGTTTTCCCCCGAGTCAAAGAAGGTAAAATAAAATTCACTAAAATATTTACTAAATGTTTAATCTCAAAAATACATAGGTGAAGCCCAACTTCTAGGCAATTACCTAGCCAAATTTGTTCGCACAATATTCGGAAGATGTACATATAATGTAGTTGTGATCCGTCGGTCTGTCTACTGAATTACAATATGTGTTATCTGCGCACGCGTACACTTAAGAGCTTGCTTTTGGGCGCACCGTTAAGTTCAGAAAATCGTGCTTAGCGACAATGTGGTGTGGTTTGCTTTCTCTGACTCGATTGAAACTAGCGTCTCACTTTATTTGCTTCCAAACTTTAGTCCTCCTCTATACTCATTTCTTTCATTCCAGCACATGGACTTAAAAGTTTAAGGAACAGAGTTCTAAGCGCTGTATACAAACTGTACCAACTCATTCCTATACCTTATAACTTTTTATAAGTCACGTAGGGGGGCCGCGAAAGCAATACTCATGCGGTCTCGGCAATTCACATTTCACAGCTGGTTTGATCAGTAGATTTTAGTATGAAGCTCCATCCCTTCATCTGATATATAGACTTTGCACTTTGAGCACATCATACAATTTTTAATTTCACGACCAATTAAATGTGACCAATGTCACAGATCAATAACTTTATAATAGCTAGCCTCTCTCTCTAATGCAACCGACTCTGATTAATGATGTAATCATCTGAAAGTCATTTTATCGCAATAATGTAGAGTTCGCGTTGGAAGAAACTATTAGAAATTACGTAACTGCATGTAGGCAAATATAAATAGCCAACGTGGTGCACTACGTGGTTTGCTCTAAAAATGTTTCTCTTTCTCTCTCTCTCTCTCTCTCTCTCTCTCTCTCTCTGTTTTTTTTTCTTTTTTTATGAAGTAATGTTTCAATTGCTTCAATTGAGGGAGGAAGCATTCACTTTAAGTGAAGAGAATGATAAAAATAAAATCTCTTCTCTGCAATTGAGATTCCTTTAGCCAAGCGGATGAAGGCTACATATTCATTTTCACGACCAACCATACCCTGGGGTAAGAAGCGCTCACAACACGAAAAAGTATTTAACCATACAAAAGCAAATGTGTTTTATATACATATTTTTTTTTTAAACAACCAAATGATATTAAAATGTTTCTCTCTAAACGAGGGTGGGTGGGGGACATGAATCAGGTGATGCCAAGCCACCCCAGCGCAGCGCTTGTGTGTTTTCCTCTTCATGGGGGTGACCTAGAAAAATTTTGCACTGTGGACGTGGAGCTGTGGCGTTCCAGTGAAATGAGAGCATTGGAAATAAATAAACTTGTTTGATGCGACAAATGTGATGATAATGTTTTTTATTTTTTTTTTGCCTATTTTTTGCAAGTTTAGTACTCATTGACTCATTTGTTGTCAGTATTGAATTTATTTTTTAAAGAAACGCAAATAATGCTGAAGAAATTTGTAAATTTGGATTTGGATAGTGAAGGTCGATCAATGTATGTTTTTGGTTTGTTTCTTGTTTCAGACAATTTGCAAGCCAGCACCTTTCTCGTCAGATGAAGAGGCAACTGTGGAACGTGAACGATGCGATTATGAGCAGAAGATTACCTACCAAATGGCACGTTCTGGACAGACACCAAGACGTGTTCGTGTATATGCTGATGGAATTTATGATTTATTTCATCAAGGTCACGCCAGGCAGCTAATGCAGGTAAGAAGATCAATTATTCGTTTGTTGTTATGTAGTTGAACGGGAAAAAAAATGCAAAGTATGGGGTAAAGACCTTTGGGAATGTTCTGTGATACGTTGCTTAAATGAATGATAGTTGTGATGATTTCAGCTTCGATCTGCACGCAGTATTATACTTTGTATTCTATCTTGGAACAATTGAGTGTTTCAATACCACGATTCTCTTGTCGCTTGACATGGATTGTATCATGTGTTTTGCTAATACTTGCAGTAGATAAATAGAAAACTAAAAAGTAGCATTTTGCCGCTTATTAACGGTGACAAATGTCTAGTGTCTCACAGTGGGGCAGATGGGCTTCAGAATTGGTAATAAACCAGAGGCGCAACGAAATCATTTCTGTAGTAAAAAAAATATCTTAATCAGGTAGACTTCGTCTCCCTATTTCGGCGAGGTTATGATCTGAAAACGAAGGGTCATAACCCTCCCACTCCACAGCAATTTTGTTGATCCGACTGTGGGGTAAGCCTGTTTTATCTCCGAAAATATCAGCAGGCCTCCCGATTTTGGATCACTTCCTTCGTTACTGAGGCAAACCAATACTGAGTCGTTGCATTGGTGCGATCCAAGAGTCCTTTCTTTCGCGATATCTTTGGAACGTTCCTTGATATTGCCTTTTTAACAGAGTTCAATTGATCTCTTCTTTGAACATGGGAATACCAGTTGATCCGGTCGCGCTCTATTTTTTCTGAAATGGTGTCTTTGACGGGAAAGCTTTCATTGATCTTCGAATTTCTTATTCAATCAAGCCTTCTTCCTCTTGCTGTCATGCGCAGCATCTTCATCTTAGCCGTGGTAATATACCTTGATACGTTTTGTACATTGTCCAACAATGTGAACCGTATGTTAGTGCTTGACGCACAACTGTGGTGTAGAGCCTTCCTTTCAACTTAGGGGGCATTTTTCGGTCACAGCAGATAGACGAGTTTTCCCGCCACTTCATTCACCCTACACTTACACGATGATTGACGTCGTCATCACAGCTTGCTCGCTATTGATCATAGATTCCAGATATTTGCACTTTTCGCACTTGGGAAGCACTGTTCCATTCAAATAAATGCCTAGAATAGGCTTGAGTAGATCAGAGAACGGGCAGCACAATTACTCTGTCTTTGTTGGACTAATGCGATACTCATTTTTCTACAAAACATCCACCCATACGTCAAGTGCTCGTTGCAGGGACGTAGGATCCTCACTTATTATGGCTTCATCGTCAGCAAAGAATAATTGATAAACATGAGTGTAGGTTTATACTAGCGCAAATGTTAATAGCGTAAAGCTCGGCCTGGAAAACGCTGGCACTCTTTCCTAATGGTTTCAAGACTTTATAATTGCGTCCATACACACCGGCACTAGCTCCTGAATCCATTTTTTATCTATTGGTATACCATGTGATTCAAGTAGCGGCCGGCCATTATTCCATGTATCACGCCTTGGGATCTCCATCTCAAACCTACCGAAGCCGAGTGATTTAGGCATAAAGTCAGAAACCTTGCTGAGCATATGTAGCTCGGGGAAGTTGGTTAATAAATGAGATCCACATGCTAACATGTAATATATTCATCCGATTTTCGGAGACTGACTGCACTACGAATTGCCACTTTATTGACGAATATATGCAGCAGAATCCGATTATAGCCTCTCTATGGCTGCCGTAAGACAGGTATGCATTGTATCTGAGATTTCGAGAGGTTTTGTCCACCAGACAATGGAAGCGTACGTAAGGATAGGTCTAACTACAGTGGAAATCAGTATGCGACCTTTGAGAACAGACTTCAAATGTTCCCGTACATACGGCGACAGGTCCACGTCACAGTGGTTACTTTGGCAATTTTGTACATGATATGGAAGTTTCAGTTAAGTTTTGTGTCTAAGACAATTCCTAGATATTTTACTTTGTCAGAAAAACCAATGGTTGTACAATTTAGAGCCACTGAACCAACATTTTTTTGTGAACGGTACAACGACTGCCTGCCTGCTGGGGTTGATCGATAATCCCTCGTCAGCACATCAGAGACTACAAGGAGTGCATCTTGCATGAGTTGACACACATTGTCTTCATGTTTGCCCTTGGTTATGATTACTAGATCATCTGCATAGCCTATAGCTCTGAAGCCTAAGCTGTTAAGTATACTCAGTAAGTCATCCACCACGGGAGACCATAAGAGAGGAGAAAGGACGCCGCCTTGGGTGCACCATTTTGCTGCGGAGACCGTCACAGAGACCTCTCCTGACGCTATTATGCGGCTATCAAGCATAGTTCTAATCCATCTGGCTATAGGTTGATTACAATATGTGCTTGCTTTATAGTTATACGCGTAGGTGCAAGTAAAACCGGGAACACATGTGGGTAATGAGGGTTCTTATAATAGTACCGAATCCATAACTAGCCACACTATTTCAAATACCAAGTCGTACTTTCTTCGACTGTATTTTTGTCTCTTAAATCACACACCTTAACTTTGCCCTAGTTTCTCAGATATGCTATCAATTAACGTCTTTTTGTTCTGGAATAGTTCCCAAACTTTTTGGGAACTCCACTGTCATAGACGGCAGCTGTTTGTTTACTCCAATAATTCATCAAAGTTACCCTTGAGTTCAGTCAGAACTATTCCGAAGTGTTGGTACCTGAGTAGCACCTATTTACTTTCTTTTCCTGACGACTATTACGAAAAAAAAAACTCTTATTATAGAATACTCCAACTAATAATATGTATTTCCCTTATTTTAGGCCAAAAATATCTTTCCCAACGTGTATTTGATCGTTGGAGTTTGCAGCGATGAATTGACCCACAGTAAAAAGGGTCGCACAGTTATGAACGACTCAGAACGCTATGAAGGCGTTCGTCATTGTCGTTATGTCGATGAGGTGAGTTGTGCTTTTATTTTATTTTTCATTAAACAACTTGCTATCATTATAATTCCATTTGTAGATAATTCGTGAAGCTCCATGGACATTGACCGATGAGTTCATAGAAGAAAACAAAATTGATTTTGTTGCACACGATGACATTCCATACACCGGTGAAGGTGTCGATGATATCTATGGCCCACTGAAAGCACGAGGAATGTTTGTAGCAACTGAACGCACAGAAGGTAAGATAATGTCACGTGATAAGATAAGAAATAGGGAAATTATTAAGTGGGTTTCAATGTCAAACACATGTGTCTTATCTAGTTTCTGGGAACTTCTCCTATGGAATAGCAATCAGTTTGTACTTTTATTATGCCAGCTGTAAAACTAAAATCCGCGAAACACGTGGCGCAAATCATACGATCGTGGCCATGAAATTGCACAACGATAAAGTAAATAGGGGACAATGCATAGCATTGAACTCAGCTCTAAGTCCGCTGGGGTCTTACTATTATATGGGTATCAGACAAATTTTATCTCGATCACAAAGATCATTAACTATTACTGTTGTCGTGAAAAGAAGAGTACTTCTCCTCTTGGTAGTTTGGAATCAGTCCACTATTTCGTTTTTGTCAATTAAGCGACTTTACACTTTTGTGTTTCGCGAGGCATTAGCTTTTCGGTTGGTATCCTGTTTGAACACCGTATGCAGCATCCATGTTCTGCGGCTTATTCATGTTCCACTCGAGTAGGTGCAGCTCTGTATTTTTCGTGAATCTTGGTTCCGTGGCTTTAAATGCTACAAGCAAGGGTTATTTCGACGTAGTAAAATATCTAGGAATTGTCCTGGATAACAAATTTTACTGGAACTCCCATATTAAACACAAAACTGCCAAGGCGACCACTGTCATGTGGGCCTGTCGCCGAATGTATGGCAAAACGTGGGTCAAATTCTGGTTATATACCACGGTGGTTAGATCCATCCTAACGTACGCGTTTATTGTCTGGTGGACAAAACTTAAGAAAGTCAAAACAATCAACAAGCTCAATAGACTTCAAAGATTAGCATGTCTCGAAATCACAGGCACAATGAATACCTGTCATACGACATTCATAGAGGCTATAATCGGACTCACCCCGCTGCATATATTCGTCAAGAAAGTGGCAATTCGCAGTGCCGTTAGTCTTCTGAAAGTCAGATGAAAATATTACATGTGATTACGTGGATCTCGTGGACTTATTAACCGACTTCCCCGAGCTAGATATGCTCAGCAAGGCTTCTGACTTTATGCTAAAATCACTAGTGTCTCAGTGTTTTCCAGGCCCAGCTTTATGCTATTGAGATTTGGGCCAGCATAAACCTGCACTGAGGCATTAAAGGTCTATATACTCACCGACACTTGGTTAGTTCAAAATCAGTTTAAAGCTGCTTCGACAGTTTACAAAACTTGGCTCAATACAATAAAGTAAAATTGTGTTGGATACCTGGTCACGTAGGCGTTAACGGTAACGAAACATAGATCTGAACCCTTTTGCGGAATATCTGATTCTGCTTTTAAATATACTCTAAACAGTTGGGAAAGCAACATTTGTATTTCCCGCTGGAATAACACCCAAGGTCTTAGGCAGTCTAAAAGAGCTGTCTGACCCTTCCAATAAAAGACAGTTGATATCCTTAAATACAGCAGAAACGATATAAAAAGGCTTGTGAGCTTCCTTACCCTGTTACTGCCCATTCAAATATTTACCACTTCAAAAAAAGGAGAATCTCCTGCCGCCACTGTCTATAGAAGAGGACGAAGTCGCAGAACACATACAGAAGAAGAAGAGAAGCTAGAGATCATATCTCCAGCAGACTTAATAAACTCCTCAGCATCTGTAATTATTGCTTTTATAAGGAGAGTTGAATTACTGCTGCACTAAAAGATAGCCCCTGGCACAATATATCTTTTTTGTTTGATCGCAGTGCCTGTACGCCAAATGGGAACTGAACATTCCTTTTTTTTCCAATGCTGTTTCAAAGAATATTTTAAGAAATCCCTTTATTTCAGAGTAAATCCATAAGCCTACGAGTATATACTTGGCTTGGTGAACTCTAGTGTGATTGCACTCAAGGCTTTTGATGACCTTGCGACTTTAATTGCTTTAGCGAGATTCGCGTACTCTTCTAGTTGTCTATCACATAAACTCTTAGCTTTTAGTCTAGCAGCATGACTTGAAATATTTTTATTCATGCTGTAACAATAAAATTAGTAGTCTAGGCCAAGGCTTGCTGCAAAAGTATCATCCATTGTTTTCATAGCCATTCATTCGATTTCGAAACCATAGAATTTTTTGCAGGTTTATAATTGCCAATTTGCTAATACTACGTCTTTCATATCACTGTAGTGAGTTTTCAAACGGGGCAAATGACGGTCAAGGTTGTCCAGTCATTGTTTTCTTGGTTGGTTGGTTGGTTAGGATCCAGAAATAAATCCATTGTACTCCCGATGTGTAAGGTGGGTGGGTCACCCTCTTATTCTAGAAACTATTTGCTTCGTTGTATGAAGGAGTTGATTTTTTTTATTTCAGCCATTGCCGAGATCATTTAGATAATTGAAAGAGTATTCACACAGGGTGGCCTTCTTAATGTTGAGGAAGGAAGGACAAGCGCGTAGGAGTTGACTAATAGTCTCTTCTTTCTCTTCATCACTACAGCTTCTGCAGAAGTCGTTATAGGGATGCATGTCTTCCTATGACGCAGTGTCCGGTGAGAACGTTTGTTATTTTGGAGAGGGTTCCTCTCTTGTGATGTTGCCATCGGTGATTGACCACTTTCTCCGCGTCGATTTGAATAAGGTACTTAAAATAAGACGTTGGCGCTTCGATGTCGATAATGCTTATGCTGTTTGTACCAGAAGAGCCTTGTCAGCTGCACAATTCCCCGGTATGTCACAGTGGACTGGTACCCAGCAAAGGGTGAGGTTGTTGAGTCCTAGTTCTTAGCATTGTACATTTAAATTGTTTCTCAATCTGAATACAGCACATGTCGCGTTAATATCAGTTTTATTTCGTACGATGTGATAGAATGGGAAACCTTTTCATTGGCTTCTCAGACATGGAACTTACTTGGGTCATTCCCAAACAGAGAAACACCAACTCTTCGTCCTATCGGTATCTACCAGCCAGCTCTATTAGAAAATACTTCATGCGATACCCCTTCGTTTTGATCAAATCACGATTTAGCAAAGCTATTGTCAGGACCTTAAACACTACATTAGTAGCTCCGACTGCTTTGCGGGTAGAACCGATGAATCACATGAGTCTTGTACTGGATTAGATCTGCTTCGGCTCTTAAAGTGTCCATACTCCTTGTGTAGGCAGGCATTTAAATCGAATCAAACAATCAAACATCATTATTATTTGTGTAGGATTGTCTTGCACTGCGACCTAATGGTTCATTATGCCCCCTGTTAGTACCTTGGAGAGGTTTAATCCCTCGTTAAAGGTCCCCTCGCATTATAATTCCTCCGGAATTTAGTTTCGAGGGTCATACACTCTTCCTTTGCCTTGGCGAGACGAGTTCACCTTAGAGCTCTCTCTCGAAAACAATTTCTTTTAGGAATCTGAGAATGAAAAGTGGGTTCATGGTTGGCATATTCTCATCTGATATGTGGTGCCTGCCCAAGTATTTCAATCTTTTGTGGATCAGTGGCCCACACGATTCCAGAAGATGCTCCGGAGTCTCGCTTGACTCATTGCAGAATCTGCAAAGGCCTTCGTCTGTTATACCTAGTTTCTGTAAACGCTCCCTGAGTTTGCAGTGCCCCGTTAGAAAGCCTGTTAGGATTCATAGGTTATTCTTGTTAAAGCAGATCCAGGCCTCGAATCTTTTCCGCTTGTAACATCCCAGTAGTTTCTTAGCTTACCTCAGACCATAGTGTTATTCCAGGTTCTTGCCTTGTCTTCTTTCTTCATTTTCCAGAATTCTTTGAGTATGGTATGTTCCCCTATTCCCATAGAATGGTTCATGTCCAATGAAGGGTTCTGCAGCTCGATGTCTTGCCAAGGAGTCTGTTGCTTCATTATCTTTTATCCCGACATGACCGGGTATCCAGTACAGTGTTACTTTGTTGTATTTACCCAATATATTAAGTTTATGCAGGCATTCCCACAGAAGTTTTGACTTAATGACATAGGAGTCAAGTGGTTTGATAGCTGCTTGACTGTCTGAAAGTATTCCTATGCCGCAGTTGTTGTATCTTCTTTCGAGGTTGAGTTGAATGCTTCTATCTATAGCACATATTTCAGCTTGAAAGGTGTTGGTACTCTTGCCCATGGGTTCTGAGTGCTTCGTTGTCCCTGTTCCTTCCTCAGATCTCGAACCATCTGTATACCACTTTATCGTGTGATTGCCCAGTCCGTATATTATGGATTCGTGCTCCACTCTTTCTTGTTACTTAACTTTGTACAGAAGTTCTTCCCAAAGTTAAATTTTCTGATACTGTCATCCCTGGGGACTGCCAGAAGAGGAAGTTTCTTATGAAGTGTATCGTATTCTCTCGAACTAACGCATTTATCCCTTCCAATACCTTCCTTTGCCATCCTTAGGATCGACCGCTTTGGATTTTGCTTCACTACGAATCTTATCATAGTTACTACTGAGTTTTTACTCGCTTGCTTAATACCTGTTTACACCAATGAGGCCACGAATATATGTTCAAATCTTCATAACCAACTATTGGAGAATGTAATGCTTCTTAGAGTTGAATCTCAATAACATAGTAAATGTCCTTATGAGTATGAATTACCTAACAAATCGAAAATACTTTCTTCTTCCAGGTGTTTCTACCTCAGACATTGTGGCCCGCATTGTCAAGGACTACGATTTATATGTCCGTCGTAACCTGGCACGCGGCTATTCAGCCAAAGATCTTAATGTATCATTCCTGTCGGAGAAGAAATTCCGTTTACAAAACAAAATGGACGAGCTCAAGGATCGTGGTCGTCGTGTAATGACCGAAGTGAAGGGTGACATTATCACGAAATGGGAGGAGAAATCCCGTGAATTCATTGACGCGTTTCTTCTGTTGTTCGGACGTGAACGTCTCAATCACTTGTGGAATGAATCTAAGGGAAAACTTATTCAAGCCCTTAGTCCTCCGGGAAGCCCCACTGGTTCAGTAAATGGTGATTATGACGAGTACGATGATGATGATGATATTCCAGAAGTAAGTGTTGATCATTCACCATCAGCGAGGCGTTCTTATCGTACAGTCGCCGGCCAAGCAACGGCGGTCAGCAATGGCGAAAGGACGACGGCGGCGGAGCGACGCAGCAGCAGGCGAACGGCACACAATTCGGATCCCGAAGAGGATGAAGATGATGATTACGAGGAAAGAAGGAGCAATTAGACTTGTTAAGTCCATCACCCACACACACCCACACACACATACATTTAGATATACTATTGACATCCTTTACCTCATTAAATTTTCCTTGCTTACATTTACGTCTCTATATTCTATTTCTCTCTCTCTTTAGCATGTAGGCCTTAGTCTCATAATAAGAACGTATATATTTTTATTTCAAATTAATGTTAGTTTGTGTGAAAAAAAACTGCAAAATCAAAAAAACAAAAAAACAAAAAAAACTTCAAGAGAGTGCGCATACAGCTTTATAAACAAAAATATGTTGTATTCTCTTTGCCTGTTTGGTGCATGGAATGGAAGACTAGAAGAATAAAAGAATCGTTGCAAAAAGACATGAAGAAGAAAATCAAATAAAATTTTCTTTAGACTGAAAGAGGATTTTGAAAAAAAATAGAAAAATCCTCTCAAGAGAGAAAATGCGACAACAGACAGAGTGAAAATGTGTTGTGGCTGTGCTACTCCTGTTCCTACTATACCTTAAACAATTTATTTTTGTTAGTTTTTTTTTTTTTTAATTAAGATTTCAATTCAACTTTATTGCAGCGAATTATTTTCTTTTATAAGATATTCTGTTAAAATTAAAAATATATATATGTATTGTAAGCTTCTTATAAGAAGGACCTAGTATAGAAGGAAAAAAAGAAAACAATTAGTATTCCCTGAAATATTTGGTTTTTTTTGTTTTTTTATAAAAAAGAGTAATTTAAGATATTTTCTTTTAAAAAATAAAAAAATATATATACAGTAGTTCCAAGCCAAACTCGTACAACACACAAATCAATGGGTAAAAAGAGCTAAATCAAAGTGGTTTGAGAAAAGGCTTCAAATACGTTTGAATAGGACAATATCTTATTAACTACAAAAAAGAGCCTGTTTAGATGATTACTCATAGAGCGTGGCCAAATTTGCCTACCCATGAACGTCATTCCCATGAACGTAGTGGCTACAAGCACAAAAAGGCTTCATTCGAACGAAAGCAATTTTGACAGATGAGGTACGCTGAAATCTAGAACAACATATCGTTGAAGTAGTAGGTTCACACAAATAAAATTTTGTGTAGGTCCGGGAACTGCTCAAATGCTTAAAGTCTACTCTCGCCTCCATGTAACCATTCTAATGTACACATTTAACCAACATTTAATCACCAAATGAAATTTAGAAAATGAAATGGTGGATATTCGACATTCAGAAATGAAAATAACGCAACGGACGTTTTTTTTTTAAAGACTTCGAATTCGATATACCATATACCCTTTTTTATGACTATGTATCTATTTTTCCCATCTGCAATTAGGTTTTGTACCGCCCAACAACAGCAACACAACCAGCATGTGCAACACGCCTGAAAATTTAATTCGGTTTTTCCTTCCTTCGATAGTATGTGGGTGAGAAGAGTGAAGGGTAAAGAGAGGGGGACAGTCACAAAGACCCTGTTTAAAAGTTAATTGACGAGTGCGCTATGTCGATAGTTTTTGGGTGAGAAGAATTATGAAGGAAATATAAAAATCGAGAGGAAAGTCACGTTCCACATCCGAAATGTTCCATTCTCTTCTAATTTTCTTTTTAAATCGATCGTAGAGTAGTTACCCCGTTTATATGCAGAGTCGGAACTGGTTCCAAACCGGTTCCAAATACATATAAACGCTTTTCGAGTCCAAATGGGTTCGAGTCGACTCGACTCAGCTAACAGAGCTGGGTTCAGGGTGGGAAATCGCTTTGTTTTGATTGAGTTCATGGTTAGCTGCGGGTAAGGTTGTCTGTTCAGTTATTTCATATTTATTAAATCCAAAAAATAGAACTAAACAGAACACTAACACAATCACAACCAGTGTGTCTGCTATACTCATCTGTCAGATCGACCACATTTGGACTTTTGGACCATTCGACTCGGTGTGTAGAAATACTCAGATCGAAATCTGGACTCGAACCTGGCTCGATTACTCGACTCTGCATATAAATGGGCTAAGTGAGGATCGAGGGATGATATGAATGAACGCTGTCCGATATACCATACAACTGTTTCAATTCACTTATTCCACCACGAAATAGTGCAGCACTGAGCATAGCATATGTAGACACGACATGACTGCCCAATGCGCACTCATCAGTTAACATCTGAACAGGGTCAAAGAAAATATAAAAATCGAGGGGAGTGTCACGTTCCACACCCGAAGTGTTCCTTTCTATTGCCTTTTATCATTTGGTTCGATCGTGGAGAAGTGAGGAGCGAGGGATGATATGAATATTTGGATGAGAGAACGCTGTCCGATATACTATACATCTGTGTACATTCACTTATTCCACCCCGAAACTTTCGCAAGTAGTGCAGGAGCGAGTACTACAGTGTGTACACACGACATGAATGCCTACTACGTAGTCGAAAGTAACCATCTAAACAGGGTCATAGAAAATGTAAAATAAATAAATTCAGTGCCAAAGCCAATGTCGCACATCTATAAAAAACTTCAATTATTTATTATTTATCAGTTAATACTTTGTACCTATGTAGTCCCTTTATCTTAATTACCTTTCTAGGTCTAATAGGCATGCTTTCTACCAATTTTTTACAGAAGCTGGGTTCAATATTTTGTCATTCCTCCTGAAGAATTTGCTTCAAGTTCGCTTTGGAAGAGACATACAATGCTGGCGAACTTTTGCTTCCAGATTGTACAGAACCCATGATCTTACATTTGCTTATGCTTAGGGTCATTATTTTGGTAGAAATTAGTGGTGTGCAATTTGATTACTTTGAGTAACGAATGATTACTGATTACTTAAAATTCAGTATTTGGTACCTAGTACTTGGTATCCCAGTCATGATTAATTTTTTGCAACCTAGAGTATTTCGTATGTTGTGCACAATTCCGAGGGAAAATTTATTCACGATAACCCTGAATAAGTCGCTGTCGTGGTTGTAGTCGTAGTCGTATAAAGTTGGGCAATTTTTAATATTTCTCGCACGACAAGGCTGAAAAGTGTGCGTAAAGTCAAGTGACAGCGACTACGACTACGACAGCCACATCATTGTGGTCTGCCAGTAAGTAAATGCGTGGTTGAGTTCTGGGGCCTTATTTTGTATTGCATTTCTATAGCAAATGAAATGTATACAAACTCAATTTCCAAGTGATTTAAGTGACGTTTGATAGATGTTTTGACAATCTAACTTTCTGAAATGTTTGATTTTGAGTTGGTAGCACTTACACCCAATCCGAGAACCATAGAAAATACTAATTCATTTTAGAATCGGATTACATTTCCGAATGGCAATCCGAATCCGAAAGCAGTACAAAATAAGGCCCCTGAGTTTGTGTACGGATTCGATTCGAATGCGGCAGTTAGGTTAGTGTTTGGCTGAGTGTAAATGAGTATCGGTACCGAATACTTATTTTCAATAGTTTTCGGTACCGATACTCATTTCAAGTAACGAATATTAAGAAAGATACTTACTTTTTGCACATGCCTAGTAGAAATATGAACTCAGACCTAATTTTTCCTTAGCTTGAGGCAAGCAGTCTTTTAAAATATTAAGGTACATCCTATAGTCCATTATTCTCTCGATAAAGTGAAGCATTGCAGGTCCACCAGCTGAGAAAGAGTCCCAAATTATCAAGGAACCACGACCATGTTTGACATTTGGTTTCATGTTTTTTGCAAGTAGTTCTTCATTTGATTTTCTCCACACGTAGGGCCTGCCATCTGATCGAAATATCTTAAATTTGCTTTCTTTTGTAAACCAGACATTTTTCTAGAACGAAAACTCCTTATTGCGATGCGTCTTAGCAAACCCGAAACGCGCTTTTTGATTAAATTTGTTTAACAGTAGCCTCTGTCTTGCTCTTCTACCATTCAAATCGGCCCTATGAAGTACATTTCGTACAGTTTGAGGACAGACCTTTGTCCCCAGCTGAGTTTCAGCAACAGCTGCTAGTTTTGGTGCATTTTAAAATGGGTGTGCTTTACTTTTTCGCTCATCAGCCTCTGTAACAATTTTTGTGTGTGCTGTTTTAGGCTTATTTTCCACCATTTCACACTTAAAACTTTTTAAAATATACTGAATTGTAGAACGACTTCTGTCTTTTGCTTATTTCACGCGGTTTTCCTTTCTCAGAATGTTCAATAGCTAACTTCCTAACCTCTGTCTTCCCATGATCAATATTGCAACAATTTCTGTAGCTTATATCCAACTGACTCGTTCTGTTATTATATGAAATAACAAAACTCGGAGATTCCTCAAATTTATGGGAATAGATAAAGTCAGCAAGGAAATGTTGCCGAATAAATGTACGAGTAACTGTACGAGTTCGGCTTTAGCATTAAATTAATACAGTCGAAGTCGCTTATAACGACGGTGAAGGGACCGATCAAATGTGGTCGTTATAACCAGCGGTCGTTATATCCGAATGCACTCCACAAGTACATAATATAAAGAAACCAACCAACGTTATAAGCAACTTCCACTGTATATTGCTTTGTTATTTCTTTCACATTTCTTAAATTAACGAACTTTTGTTGGTTCTGTTTTTCGTAATTAATAAAAGATTTAATTAAACTATTGGAACCTATTTAAGGTTTTTGTCAAACCACTTTGAATAATCAGTTTTTTAAGAATCCTTGTGCTGTACGAATTTGGCTTGGAGCTACTGTAAGATATAATGGGCTCAATTCTTCAACTCGTATACGACAGTCGAATCCGACTATGGACGCATTTCGTTATTACTTAAGTCGTATTTTACGAACAAAAAATACGACTTTTTCATACTTAAATGCGACCATGGTCGAATACGACTGTCGTATACGAGTTGAAGAATTGGAGTGAATATTTTGTTTAGCTTTACTCGTAGTTTATACAAATGTTTATGTTTATTTTTCTTTTTAATTTAATTTATTAATGAAAATGAACTTATTGCTGGTATATTGTTTCAAAATGGAGATATTGTCTTATTATTTTTTTTGTGTCCAAACCAAATGAAACACTTTTTATATAGAGAAATACTAAAAAAAAAGAAAATCGTAGCATTACAAGTGAGTCTAGTGAAACCAAATGTTAATGTTTAAACTCAACATTTGTAATGAATATAAACGCGTTTGCTAGTGTCAAATAGAAACGCGTATGCTTAATATTTATGCATAGAGAAACAAGAAAACAAAACAACTTGTGATGGCACAACACCATAATATAACCGACATTTTGGGAAATAGGAAAAACGACAAACAAATCTCTTTCAAAGAACATTTGAATTTAAATTATTGAAACAGATACAGTTTCAAATTATATACAAGGCATAAAAAGTGTCGGTGGTTATTTTTTTATTAAAATTAAAGTTTTGAGAGAAAGAAAAAAGTCGAAAACTATAATAATAATAAAAAGTATCGATTGTCATGAATAGTATATACGTAATGATAAGAAATACGTTTTAATGCGAACATTTTGAATAAAATTATTTACTAAATTTAACGAACTTCTTTGTGGTTTATTTGTCTTTTTTGTTTATTTGTTATCAGTTTTCTGAAGTTGAGCTGAGTAAACGTGGCCCATTCGATTCTTAACCACCTGTCTAAAGTTTTGCACACTAAATTGGTTGAGTTCCTTTTGTGCGCGATTGGAAAAATTGCGGATTGGACTCCACCACTTGGAGCAGAAATGAAACCTAACACCACCAGAGTTTCAATATCAAAAAATATGACGAGATAGTCTCCTCTTAATTTTCAAATTTTATTTTGTCGGGATAGGAAACGCTCGACTGAAGCACTCAGACTTAACTGGTCCATTGTACTACCAGGGAAGAAACCCAGGAGTGGAATCCTCTAAGGTGATAGTTGATTGTTGACGATCACAATCATCCCTTCTGCTCTCTCTAAGGTGACCATCAGCGTGATCATCACATTTTTGCGATCATTTTTGTGTGACTGCGATCGTTTTACGGAGAGCTAACAAAGTGTGATCATCAATTTTGACTGTCAAAAGTGTGACTATCAACTTAGAGGATTCCACTCCTGATGAAATAATTCATATGTACGACTGCTTTGATCTAATCTAAGAAATAACTCAAATATTTTGGAACTTCCAAATGCAATGAAAAAAAATTCATATTTTTTGTGTCGCCAAATTAATTTTATTCATTTAATTTAGATAAAAGGGATGATTGTGATCGTCAACAATCAACTATCACCTTAGAGGATTCCACTCCTGGTTTACCCATTTTATTTGAATTTTCTTGTCTTTCTAAGAAACCCAAGCAAGCACTTCAGTTATGAGGAACTTACTGTACCAGCGCTCACCACCTCAGCACCTAATACAAGCAAAGGCAGGTCACTCGCAGAGATAATGTTCCGCAGAGTCGTCGCTCTTTCTACAAGCATCGCAGATTGTAGTGTCACTTAAGCCCAGCACGTTAAGGTGCTTAGCGAAAGCGAAGTAGCCTGTCAAGACGCCAACAAGTTGTCTGCAGTCTTTTCTGCTGAGAGCAAGATTGCCGCTGATTTCTTACAGACGTCCGGGAGCATTCGTTTAGTCAACCTATATCCTGGAGAGTCATGCCACACATAATTGTGTACGTGAGAAACCCAATCGTTAATGGAAGCCCTAAACGAGGACTCATGTAGACTCAACGCGCGTTCGGGACCTGAGAAAGCCTCCTTTGAGCCTTCTCTAGCAATCTCATCGGCGATCTTATTCCCCAGGATCCCGGTATGACCTGGGACACAGATAAGAAACAGAGAATTCAGCTTTGCCACCGAGTTCAAACAGTTTTTGGTTTTACGAACTATTTTGGAAGTGGTTAAAGGGTTAAGCAAGGCCTTAAGCGCAGCCTGACTGTCATTATAGACACAAATACTACGGCCCTTCCACCTACTCTTCACAACATAGTTCATGGCCCTTAGGATTGAATAAGTTTCCACTTGGAAAACAGACGCATATTTGCCTAACGAGAAGTGAAGTCTAATGTTGTCGTCTTCCCCGAAGACACCAACGCCAGGTCCTTGACTGGTTTTGGACCCGTCCGTGAAAATATGACTGCATTCCATTCCTGGCTCAGACTTAGGACGAAGCTAGTCCAGAACACAAGGAAAGTCGACTTTGTATTTGTGTATCAGCTGAAGTTCTGGTGTCATTGCATCAGGGGACATATCCATCAGACCAGAGTCGTATGATAAGTGTCGCGCAAGTTTATCATCCCTATTATGGTTAGCGAATCGAACTTTCGACTCAAGTCGAACCTCCCGGCGAATTACTTCTGTCGCTTTATACACTTCACAGATTACATTTAATTGTTTTGTCCTTTGTCAGCACTTATTCTTTATTCGAATGAAAATGTTTGCCAACAGCAATACCACGACAAAAGCAATTCGCTGACAGTTCGACTTGAGTCGAACGTTCGATTCGTTAACCATAATAGGGGTGTATACAAATTTCAGTGTGGAGTATACCAAAGACCATCCCGCCTAAGACGATGGGTGGCTTTGATAGTGCAGCCCATCATATATGTAAGTGTCAAGAGGACTTAAGTCCAGCAAGGCATCTAGATTAGAGACTGGTATTCGGAAAAGCTCCCATGCAGTCGAGACAATCCCTTCTTTGGAGTTTGGCGCAAAAGACAGCCACATATTTACGTGAGAGCCCTTTCCACCAAACAACCGACGCATATGCGAGGAATGGTATTTTTATAGCCGTATAGATCCAGAGAACCTTACTCGGCGATAGGCCCCATGTCTTGCAAAAGCACCCAGAAAACTGAGAGCGCCTGGGATGTTTTCGACTCGATGTGTTTAGTTTTTTATGCAAATCACTCCTAGATATTTGGCTTCATTGGAAATGCGGATACTGACGCCTTTTAGCACTGGCTGAGTCAGATCGGTCAGAATCCCCCTTCTCGTAAAGAGAACAACCTCAGTTTTGAAAGGATTTACCGAAAGCCCATTCCTAGTGCACTATTCATCGATCATGTCTAACGCGCGCCGCCTGCGCATTAGCACAAATAGTCGCCAGATATGGCCCGACAGAAAGTAAGGCAACATTATCCGCATATGGTATGCCTGAGCGTAAACGTTAGAACTATTTAGAGTATTCAACAGAGAGTCGATCACCATGCATTATAGAATTGGAGACAGAACCCCACCTTGCGGACAGCCCCTGTTTAACCCTGTCATAACATTTCGGCGACAATTCGCACCCACTACGAAAGTTCTATTCGTTAGGATTGCTTTAATCCACAACACTAATGTGTCATCTATCCCGTGTTGTCTGGCAGAGTCGCACATGCAGTCGAAAGTAGCATTGTCAAAAGCTCCCTTAATGTCGATGAAAATACCCATCGCGTATTCTTTCCTATCAAGAGCGATTCAATTCTGGCCACTCAATTTTAAAGTGCACTCTCACAGGATTTCCCACGCTAATAAGCATGCTGCATCTCTGATAGTAGATGCAGCTTCAAAACAACTTTGCGCACGTGAAATTTCACCAGTCACTCCATACTTTTCTGTCAGAAGGAGGTCGGAGTTATTTGTCTTGAGGAGCGAATAGTCCTCTGTACCAATTTTCGGTATGAAAGCTATTCTGACTGTCCGCCAAGGTGTAGGATTATATGCCAATGCCATGTCAGCGGTGAAAATTCTTTTCAGAGTTGGAAGCAGCTGATCAATACCCTGTTGCAGCATAGCTGGATATATTTCATCGGTGCCAGGCGATTTGAAACCATCCATAAGATGCCACAGCATATTTGATGGCTTCAACTGTTACCACGGCTGATGCAAGATATCAGCTGCGCCAAGTTTTCTGCCTTAGATCAAGCTCAGTCTGGGTAATCGGCCCAAGCTGCGACCTAATGGTTATCTGATTGTCTGGAAAGTTTCCGCTTTCGTCTCAGTGCTTTTTCTTTTTCAACATACTTCATGCCATCGTTTTACTAAACATGAACGGCTAGTGAACTTTAATTTACATACAACCTGTGCGAACATGATTACTGAAGCCCACATGGGTTCCAGTTATTCCAACTGACTTCAAAAATATATTAGATCTTCTTTTTTCCACAGAGCCAAATAATTATGTCATAAAAATAAGTGCACCCTTAGGAAACTCGGGCCATGCTTTAATATCGGCACGGCTCTTGCTACCTAATCGAATAATAAGTCAACAAGACCGCCATCGAATGAGCTGAAATTACAAGATGTCTAACTGGGATGAGCTATGAGACTTTATACATCTTTTCTATAGACCGACATATGTTTTAATAGTACAGGTGTCAACGAATATACAGAAGTTGTCGCAGCACTAATTGAATGGAGCTAAATATTCCCCAATAAAAACATCAAACATACATACATATTTAGTGCAACAGCTCATGAAGGGAAGGCCTAGCTTTTCGCAACCACTCGTGCGGTGTGCGTTTTCGCACGAATGGCAGGGACCTATAGTTTTATGCCGTAACCGAAGGGCATTTTTGTTTTTGAGAAGCTTTCTCGTTACAACAATACTTTCGGATGTTTGTCAGTCGTTCGTGAGAGATGGGACTGTAAAAAAACGTTTGGTGTTTTCTGGGATTCGAACATGGAACCCAGGCGCAGTGGTCCGATACAGTAACCACTCTGGCGTCCACAAGGATCAGTCCCTATCAAACCGTGGCTTAACAGATATTATCAGGAAGCTGTCGTCTAAAAGAAAACCAGAGACCATAGGCAGTGACGATCCAGCCCGACAGAACAGAAGAGAGATAACTTCGTTAGGTGCTCGCGAAACAGAAATATTATAATGATCCAGACAGCGAAGAGAAAACAATAAGGCAGTTGTTAAAAAACTCCTCCAATGTTCCAGTGGATCACATCCATTCTGCTCAATGGCAAAAGTGATTACCAACTTCTGTTTTTCTTTCTTCCCTTCTTTAATATTATAAAAGAGGACGGATTACTAGTCATAGCACCCAAAGAAAAAGCGGATCTTGCAAACATGTTTCAGGCCATTCGACTACTTACCTACTTAGGTGGTCCCCCTCCACTTGTTTGCGCCACCTACCGCGAGGTCATCCTCTACTGCGCCGTCCATCCGGGGTGGATTCGAAGACTTTCTTGGCTGGAACGTTGGGCTTCATCCACACTACATGACCCAGCTATCTTAGTCGCTGTATGTGAACTCTTCTAGCTAAGTTGATGGTTTTATTAGGCCGTATAGTTCAGTCTCGCGAGCGTCTGACAAACATCCGAGAGTATTGTTGTCTCGAAAAAAAGCTTCTCAAAACGAATTGCCCTTCGGATACGGCACTAAACTGCAGGTCCCTTCCACTCGTGTGAAAAATAAGACGCACACAAAATGAGTGGTTGCGAGAAGCTAGGCCCTGGCACTTAAAGAGATGTTGCGTCAAATATTTATTTTGTATAGTTCAGCATTGTACCTTCTCCTCCACTCACCGTCTATGCAGACGGGACCAAAGATCACTCGAAGAACTTTTCTCTCAAAATAACTAAGGGCATCCTCATTCGATTGTGACAAAGTTCATGCCTCTGCACCATACAGCAGGACTGGGACAGACGGAATACTATCCTAGTCCTAAAAAACTGTACACCGTATCTAGCACCGATTGTTTACAAACTTTTTTCTTTATCTTACTTTCCGAATGTGCTGGAAAACTGCCCGCATCTAACCGAACCCAAAAAAGGAATGAAGTGCCTGCCACAAAACTACAGAGCCATAGTCCTACTATGAAAACGGCCATACATGCCGATATAATCAAATATGTAGATGAGCATGGACTAATACGTAAGTGACCGGCCGGCAGTATGGTTTTCAGGCAACTTGTTGAGTTACGTAACCCATCTATGGACCTCAGCTATTGAACAACATGGCGAATCAAGAGCGGTAGCACTAGACATCTCAAAGGCGTTTGATCGAGCCTGGCATAGTGCTATACACAGCAACTCTGCGAATGGATGCAACATTTTCTTCAGAACAGATCAATTCAAGTTGTTGTTGACGGTATGTCTTCCGATACATTAGCTTTGAATGCTGGTGTACCTCAGGAATCCATTCTTTCCCCAACATTATTTTGACTTCATATTAATGATTTACTGGGATCAACTAATAATAAGATTTTTATATTCGCCGATGACAGCACTCCAGCAGCATTTTGCTAAAATAACATGCCCGTGAGTGTCAATACACACATACGAGTAGTTAGAGATGCAGTTACAATTACAATTAACGAAGATGTACAGAAAATCTTGCATATGTATTCTCTAGACTCGACATACGCGATTTTGACATAATAGGTTTTTTTTTGAAACGCATCCGTCGCATATGTGAAGGGTTAAATGTATTTGATTTTGGAATGATTTCGAAGTTGTGGGTGTTTCGTCTAAATTGAAACGAATGGTCACCGAACTCATGCGATGCCAATAATATTATAATAAATCCTGATTAATTGGAGTCAACGGCTGAGCATCGAGAAGGATGGAGGGTCCACCTGAGCATCCTATCCCCGCGACCCTCATGAAGGATTAGCGGGCCATTGAAAATGTATGAATGTATGTATTTTAAGCTTTTAATGAGAAAGGATATTACGAGTATTTAGCTTTTCCTTCTTAGCCCTATCGACTGAAATCTGCTGCATCAGCAAAAAGAAGTGCGAAACAAATCTACGACCAACCAACAAATTGGGTTAAGGCCAAAGGATGCCCTCTGACACCATAGCACCCGAGAGCTCCTATATCCAGCTCTATATTTAGCTATACGTTCACTTAATTGCGTGTATAGCATTTCGTGTTAGTGTATTCTCCTCTTTTGTTTGCGGTGTAACATTATCTTCATGTTCTACTGCAGTTAATTTGCTACCATCGCGAACCGACCGTTGCGAAAGGTAGACCACGCTTTTTCTTTCGTGGAATTCTTTTCGATTAATTTCTTCACCTCCATTCCTTGGAAGAAGGTGAATTGAAATGCAGAAAGTGATTATGTTGTTGGTTGGAAAAAGGAAACGTCTTGCGGTAGATGGGGTTGTTACTTTCATGATGCGGGTGTAAAGGCTAGTAATAGGGTTTGTATTGCATCCTATAATTTTGAGATACATACTAACAATCGAAGAGGAATGTAGAGGTATAGTACTAAGAAATGAGGTAGGTATAGTTGATTTCGCAACAGAAGAAAGTGTAATTAAGTTTTCTAGTTCCTGAAAGAACTTATTTAAGAAAAGTTAATTATACTTTCAACTGGCTTAAGAAGTTCGTTTGACGGAATTAACAATCTGACGCCTAAGGGTAAATAGTACTCGCTTCTACCTAGGGCGGAATTCTCATTAAAGAAAGAAGAGTGCGAATTTTGAATAGACGCGGTTGAGGTAGTATTTTCACTCCTTTTATGTTCGCCTGAACTTGTGATGAAGTAATACATATATGGCGCACCTTAGTCTTTTTATCATTCCCAATACTATCCAGTGCACTATCGCTTTTCGGATTTTATTGACAACTGCACTCTTAACATAATTCACTACAGTTATTTTTAATAGCGGAGCAAAACCGTACAATAACCTCTTCGGGGTGCCTACTTACTTACTTAGGTGGCGCTACAGTTCGGGGTGAACCTGGGCCTCAACCAACAAGCCTCTCCATTTAGCTCGGTCTTTAGCTAATTGCCTCCAGTTGCGCACTCCAAGTTGGTCGAGGTCTCCTTGAACTTGTGCGCGCCACCTACGGCGATGATTCCCTCTACTGCGTCGTCCCTCGGGGTTAGATTCGAAGACGGGGTGCCCGCTGGATAGTTTTCTGATAGTGACCTAACTATGTAAAAGCGTGTGCTGGGTTTGAGGAACTAAACACTGTTACCTAAGGAAGCACACCTGGATAAACATGTATCAAACCGGAAAGGCACATATTGTCCACGTGGATTGACGCATACCTTATTTGAGCTACTTTGACATATTTGGAGCTGAGGTTTATAAAGACTTTCAATACTGAGTCAGGGCAATTAAAAAGAGATGCTTGCGGATGGGACCTTTTTGGGCCAATGACAGCGCTTATACTCCTGAAGTGGGTTTTATCGACTCCTTGCAGTTGTTTAGGAATACTTTGGATTCCAAAGATTTGTCGATCAAATAATTCTAATACAGCCCACGATCATTTGAAATCATTCATAAAGTTGAAATCGTTCTTATAGCTCAATTCCTTCAAGAGATCCTGACTCAGCCTCGTTTTCTTTCGTTGGGGTAGGAAACGCAAACGTCCATTGTACAAACATTGTAGCAAACACCTGCTTTTATCTCACTTCAAAGAACTGTTGAATCCCAGAATAATCGAAGTTTCATTACAATATGGTACTCCTGGTTTTGAAAATGATATTTTGGACACACGCATTATCTACCAGGAAGTCATAACGGCACTGGGTAGACTAAAGGATGGCAAAGAACCAGAAGCAGATAGGATACCGGCGGAATTTTGCAAGTATGGGACTAGGGAGCTCAACCGGGACCTTACGTATTTGTTCACATATGTATTGGAGTATGGAATAATTTCAAACCTTCTTCTTCTTCTTCTTCCTTCTTTTATCAGCGAGGTTATGATCCGAAAATAAGGGATCACAACCCTCCCACTTCACCGCATTTCTACTGATCCGTCTGTGGGGTTCGCCTATTTGACCTAAGAAAATATCGGCAGGCCTGCCGATTTTGGATCACTCGGTTACTGAGGCCAATGAAATGCCGATGTCGTCGCATTTGTCTGATCCAGGCGTTTATAGGCCTGCCTTTTCTACATCGCGATGTCTTTGGAACGTGATTGATATTGCCTTTTTAACAGGGTACAAATGATCTCTTCTTTGAACGTGGCAATACCAGCTGAGCCGGTTGCGCTCTATTTTTTGTACGATGGTTTCCTTGATGTGAAAGCTTCCACGGATCTTCGAACTTCTTATTCGATCAAGCTTCGTCACCCCTGCTGTCATGCGAAGCATCTTCATCTCAGCTGCCGTTAATTTACTCTCATACGTTTTGTACATCGTCCAACATTGTGAACCATATGTGAGCGCTGGACGCACAGCTGCGGTGTAGATCCTTCCTTTCAACTTAGGTGGCATTTTTCTGTCACAGAAGATAGCGGAATTTTCCCTCCACTTTATCCACCCTACGCTTACGCGATGATTGATGTCGTCATCACAAGTTGCTTTGCTATTAATCATAGATCCCAGATATTTTAACTTTTCGCACTTGGGAATCACTGTTCCATTCAAATAAATGTCTGGAATAGGCCTGAGCGGATCAGAGAACAGGCAGCACACGTACTCTGTCTTTTTTTAACTAATGCGATACCCATTTCCCTCCAAAACGTCCACCCACACATCAAGTGCTCGTTGTAGGGATGTAGGATCCTCACTTATGATGGCTCCATCGTCAGCAAAGAATAATTGATGTACCTTGGGGTCCGTCACTTCCCCTTCTGCTTGAAGTCATATCAATGATCACAAATGGAACTATAGATTGGGCAAAGCAACTAGCAAAATGCAAAGCGGACGATCCTAAGGATGGCAAAAGAAGGTATTGGAAGGGAAAATGCGTTAGTTCTAGAGAATATGATACACTTCTTAAGAAACTACCCCTTCTGGCAGTCTCCAGGGATAACAGTATCAGAAAATTAAACATAAGGAAAAACTTCTGTAAAAAGTTAAGCTACAAGAAAGAGTAGAGCAACGAATCCACAATATACGGACTGGGAAACTACACGATAAAGTGGTATACAGATGGTTCCAGAACCGAAGAAGGGACAGGCATATTTGGGCCAAGGACGAAGCACTCAGAACCCATGTGCAAGAGTACCCACATCTTTCAAGCTAAAATATTTGCTATAGATAGATGCATCCAACTCAATCTCTAACGAAGATATATCAATTGCGACATAGCAATACTGTTACGAGCAGACAGTCAAGCATCGATAAGCCACTTGACTCCTATGTCATTGATTTGAAACTTGTGTAAAAATGCCTACACAAACTTAACGAATCGGGTAGAAACAATAAAGTAACGCTCTGCTGGATACCCGGTCATGTCGGGATAAAAGGTAATGAACCAGCAGACTCCTTGGCAAGACAAGGAGCTGCAGAACCCTTCATTCGCCATGAACCATTCTGCGGAATAGGGGAACATACCATAATCGAAGAATTCTGGAAAATGGAGAAAAAAGACAGGGTAAGAACCTGGAATAACACTACAAGTCTGAGACAATCTACGAAACTACCGAGATGTTACAACCGGAAAGGATTCGGGGCCTGTATCTGCCTTAACAAGAATAACCTACAAAACCTAACAGGCTTTCTTACGGTGCACTGCAAACTCAGGGAGCATTTACGGAAACTATGTATAACAGATGAAGGCCTTTGCAGATTCTGCAATGAGTCGAGCGAAACTCCGGAGCATCTTCTGGAATGACATTGACCCACAACAGACTGAAATATCACAAATATCAGATGAGGATAAAAAGAACTGCTGTGGAGAGAGAGCCTTAAGTTGAACTATTCTCGCTAAGGCAAATTAAGAGTGTATGACCTTCAAAAACAATTCCATAGGAATTAAAATGTGGAAGGAACTCTATCGAGGGAATAAACCTCTTTAAGGTACTAGCAGGGGTTGCAATGCAAGATAACCCTACACAAATATTAATAGTAATAGGCTCATCAACTATTTTGGAAATAGTTAAAGAGTTGAACAAGGTCTTAAGTGTATTACGTGTGATAACTTGCAGATGCTACTTTATCTCCCTTTCTTCCCCAAAATTTAAGAGAAAGATGGTTTCACCCCAAATTTTGACGCCAAATTTCCAGCTCACTGAATCACTGAGAACAATTCTTTAAGCAAGTAATAATATTTAATGTAAGGAATCAGGACGAATGCATCATAAGCTTCTCAGACATCATTTGTACCTCTGTTTAATTAATTTTAAATGAATTTTATATTTTAACCAGAAATTGGACAGGCACACCTACAAGGACGTCATCTGCTAAATGTGTCCTTGCTCCTGATGGCTTTGTTCTATTATAGAAGAACGACAAGGAATATCAATTACTGAGTTAATTATAAAAGCTCTTCGAATTTGTGTGTCTCAGAAAAATCTCAGAATTCTTCTCATGTTAATAAATGCTTTCGAACCATTTCCATGGAATCAAAATGAAGATATAAAAAACACTGACAACGTCTTAAGCTCACGTGGAAGTTTTTCATTTATGTATTATAGTTTTCCGCATGAATTCGCCATCAAAGAAGATTTTCTAACATTTAAATTTATTTATATGCGTTCGCGTCCCGTCTTTTTTTTGTGAGGTAGGTTGGGTTGAGATAGACAGCATTTTCGATAGCTATCCATTTAGGGCGGATATAAACTTTTATATATTCGTGTGTAAGAGCGTTTTAGGTTTTACTAGACTGTTGTAGATACTTAAATGACACTCTAAAGGAACCTAACGCAGAAATAAGTATCTACAACTTTTTTGTTTTATGATTCTGTTTTCTTGGATTTGAGGAAAGGATAGGTAGGTACTTTGGATTCAGCACATACACCATGTTAAGCGTATTCTCTTATGCATGACTTTAATAAAGTATACAGTCAATGTTTGGGAAGGTAGTTCTATGAAGGCAGTCTCTCAAAGATGCAAGTGGAGCGCGGAAAAAAAAAATCCTTATGTGGAATCAACGACGGTGGATCCACATAGAATTAACAAGTGTGTCTATAATTTTGCGCGCCGCATCACAAAATACTATATTTTATGGGAGAGGAGAAATATTGGTATATTTCATCAGCTGTGGTAACAGATGAGGCCATCAAATATGCTGTGGCATCTTTTGATGATTTTAAGTCGTCTGGGAATATATCCAGCTATGCTTTAACAGGGTATACACCAGCTGCTGCCTACTTAGAAAAGAATTTTCATTGCTGGCCTGACACTGGCATCTGACATCTTGGCGGACAGTGAGAGTGGCTTTCATATCAAAAATAGGTAAGGAGGACTACTCCATAAGTCCCATAAGTCTTACCTCCTTCTTACAGAAAATTATGGAGAGATAGGTGGAATTTCACGTGCGCAAAGTTGTCTTGAGGCTGCATCCACTATCGGAGATGCAGCATGCTTATTAGAGTGGGAAATTCTGCGAGATCGGCAGAATGTGGACAGAATTAAGTGTGCACTTGACAGGAAAGAATGCGCGATGGGTGCTTTTGGTAATGACTGATTTGACTGCATGCATGACTCCGCTAGACAACACAACATTTGTGATGTGGATCTAAGCAATGATAATGAACAGAGCTTTGGTTGTGGATGCGTATTGTCGCCGATATGTTATGGCAGTGGTAAACAGGGGCTGTCTGAAAGGCGGCTTTCTGTCTTCACTGCTATGGTGCATGGTAGTTGACCTTCTGTTGAACACTCTAAACAGTTCTAACGCATACGCTCAGGCCCATGTGGATGATGTTGCCATACTTTCTGTCGGGCCATGCCTAGCGACTGCTTGTGCTAGCGGGCTTTCGGTGAATCCTTTCGGTTATTCTCTTTACGAGAAGGAGGATATTGACCGGTCTGACTAAGGCTGTGCTAAAGGTCGTCACTATTCATATTTCCAATGAAGCCAAATATCTACGAGTGATTCTGGATAAGAAACTTCTTTGGTCTAAGCATGTCGATTCGAAAATGAGTATAGGGTGGTTTTGGCAAGACGTGGGGCCTATCACCGAATAATGCCCCTGGATCTATACGGCTATGATGCATTGGTTGTTTAGTGAAAGCACCTACCGCATAAATATGTGCCTGCCTTTTGCACCAAACACCAAAAAACGGCTTGTCTCTGCTGCACGGGAGTTTTGAGCACCTGGTTTGCTCTAGATGCTTTGTTGAACGTACCTCCTCTTGACACTTATGTCATGAGCTGCACTAACAAAGCTGTCTATCGTTTTAGGCCGGGCGGTTTTTGGTATAATCCACACTGGAGTCTCATGGATATGTCGCCTGACGGCATGCCACCAAAACTTCGGCTGTTGCGCAGATTCAAAATTGACTTTCCTTGTGTACAGGACTGGCTTCGGTCAGAGTCTGAGCCAGGAATGGAATGTGGTCGTATTTTCACGGATGGCTCCAAAACCAGTCAAGGGTCTGGCGTTGGTGTAGTTATGGAAGACGACAACGTCAGGCTTCATTTCTCGTTAGGAAAATATGAATCTATTTTCCAAGCGGAAACTTATTCAATCCTAATGTCCATGAACTAAGAGTATGTTGTGAAGAATAGGTGGAATGGCCGTAGTATTTGTGTCTATAGTGACAGTCAAGCTGCGGTTAAGGACTTGATTAACCCTTTAACCTGGTGTACCACAAGGCTCTAAACTGGGACCACGTTTCTGCATGATATATGCAAACGGCTTACTGAAAGCACTGAAGAACAGCGCAAAATTCGCATACGAAGACGATACGGCGATTGTGGTGTCACATAGGAGCATCGAAAGGGCAACTGCAATAACTCCTAACTCGCGAACTATTATTGACTATGTAATTACAAATAATGATAATGTGAAGGCAAATGTTGTGGACTGTCTGAAAATCAGTGATCACGAAAGTATCGAAATAAGCATACAAATGAACATAAATTTAAAAAGTTCGAAACATCTAGTGGAAACATTAAAATATGACAGTCGAAAGTTTCGCGAGTGTCTGCAATATAACTTAGAGTTGGTTGATGATAATTGCGAGAGTGATGTTAACATATTTGCGAAAAATGCTACAAAGTGTTTAAAAAAGGCAGTAGTGTCTTTAAAGTGTAAAAGATTTGTTGATGTTTCTGGCGTAAATCAGTGGTTCAATAACGTGCTCCAAATAATGCGGAATGAAAAAATTTATAAATATAGATTGGCTGTATGGTCAAATTTACCAAGTGACTGGCAAAACTATAGGGTAGCTAGAAATAATTTTAAATCAGCGCTTGACAAGGCGAAGAGCGATTTTGTTACCCAAAAAATACAAGCATCTAAAGACCAAAAAGCAATGTGGAGAACCATAAAAACGCTGGTACTAAAAAAACAGAAAAGTGAAATAAAATGTGTTGTTTTTGATAATGTTCAAGTGAATGATTGCAAAACTATAGCAAGTAAATTTAATGTCTTCTTTGTTGAAAGTGTGTGTGAATTAAATAGAGCCATTCCCTTTGTGCCATATGTAAACTTTATTCAACCTATTAACAAAACTTTTAAATTTAAATATATAACGCTTAACGAACTTAAAAACACTTTAAAAAACATGAAAAATAAAAGAGATGCAAATATGTTAAGTGTGAGCTTGATTAGTGACGCATTGTACAGTATTGGTCCCAAATTGTGTAAAATTATAAATAAATCCTTGACGAATGGGGTATTTCCGGGTATATGGAAAGAATCTATTGTAGTGCCAGTTGAAAAATCAAAAAATCCCACAAAACCATCTGATTTTCGCCCGATTAATATGCTACCCAATGAAGCCAAAGTCTTAGAAAAAGTTGTCCAACAGCAGCTTCAGAAGTATATGGAGGACAATCAGTTATTTGCTGAGTGTCAATCAGGCTTCAGGGGCGGCCATAGCTGTGAGTCGCTGCTTAATCTAATTATAGCAGATTGGAAGGCAGAGGTTCATTCAAAAAAGAAAATTGTTGCTGTTTTCATCGACCTGAGGCGAGCGTTTGAAACAATCGACAGGGGAATCCTACTAGATAAGCTGGATAAGTACGGCGTTAAAGAAACCGAGTTGAGATGGTTCGAGTCCTACCTGCAAGGGCGTACGCAAAGAACAAAAGTGGATGATGCAATATCAGATTCAATAAATGTAATCCTAGGTGTACCGCAAGGATCAGTTTTATGCGCATTATTATTCTTAATTTATGTTAACGAAATGCCTAATGTTGTTCAATATTCTCGTTTGCAACTTTTTGCAGATGATGGTCTTTTATATGTTTCGTGTAATGATATAAATGAATGTATTGAGAAAATTAACCACGATTTAAAAAAATTGGATAAATGGTTTCAAATGAACAAATTAAGCTTAAACGTGAGTAAAACGAAATGTATGTTTATAAACGGACAATCTAATATTGATATATTAATTAATAATGAAAAAGTCGAAAATGTTAACGAAATCAAATATCTAGGAATTATAATTGATACAAATTTAAACTTTAATAGCCACATTGAGTATATATCAAAAAAAATAAGTAAAAAAATTAGCTTCTTTGGAAGAATACGGAAAAGAATGTCGATAATAAGTGCAATAAATGTATTTAATACGATAATTAAGCCACATTTCGAATATTGCTCGACAATTATATATTTAGCAAATAACACAATGTTAGATAGACTACAAAAACTCCAAAATAAAGCTATGCGAAGTATATTAAAATGCCATTGGCTAACTCCGATTGTTAATATGTTAAGTGTATTGAAATGGTTAAGTGTAAAACAAAGAACAATTATGAATGTACTAATTTTTGTATTTAAAATGAAAAATGAATTGTTACCCAGTTATTTATGTAATAAAATATTATATGTTAGTAATGTACACAATTATAATGTGCGCAATAGAAATAATTTCCGTCTTCCATTTTTTAGAACCCAAAAAGCACAAAATACAGTTTTTTATAAAGGTTTTAAAATGTTTAATGAACTACCTGATGAATTGAAGCTAGAGAGTCAGATAATAAGGTTTAAGAAAAATATTATCACATATGTAAAAATGAAGTTTGATTAGAGTATATTTTTATTTTATTTTATTTATTTTATTTATTTATTTATTTATTTATTTATGTAATTATCTTGTATTAGAATAGCTAAATATTGCTAAATAAACAAATTGAATTGAATTGAATTGAATTGAATTGAATAATGCAGAACGAACTGGACGTTGTTACAAGATGGTGTCATGACAACGGACTAAAAATCAATGCGGAAAAAACAAAAATCATCCACACCAAACCACAACACATCCTATATCATGACATACGCATACAATTCGGATCACAGGTCAGTAAGGAATGTGCAATGTTGGTCAGGACATTGGAATAGAGATGGCAGCGCTCATACTCTCGTAGTGGACTACTGGCACCGGTGTACCCGGCCCCTAGTCCTAGGGGAATAATTACGGAACTGGCCCTCCAGAATGGGGGTTGTGCCGTCGGGGTAACTTCCCTACCATGCAAAAGACCTATGGTTCCGAAACAACCAAAAGCCTCGGATAAGGATGACTCAACTAATGACGACCCCAGCAAACGAAATAAGGACAACGACCTTTGGATCTGTTCGTGGAATGTTCTGTCCCTTTACAGAACACGTGCAGCCGAACAACTAGCAGAGACCCTAGACTGCTATAAAGCAGATATTACCGCCATCCAGGAAGTGCGATGGGATGGGCCGGGCAAAAAGAGGATGAAAAACTGTGACATCTACTACGGTGATTGCTACAGAGGCAACAGGCAACGCTTATTCGGATGCGGATTTGTCATACGCGGCAGACTTAGGCAAGAAGTCTTAAGCTTCCCTCACGTTAGCGAGCGTATTATGACTATCCCGATCAAGGCTAAATTCGCTAACATAAGCCTAATATGTGTTCATGCCCCCACGGAAGAAAAGGACCCTGCCACCAAAGATTGTTTCTACGAGCTCCTCGACAAAACATACGAGCAATGTCCTAAATACGACGTTAAAATCGTATTGGGCGATTTTAACGCCAAAATAGAAAAGAAGGACGTCTTTGGTAGGGCAGTCGGGAAGCATAGCCTACACGACACTACGTCTGATAACGGACTAAGGCCAATTGATTTCGCTGTGGAACGAAATTGGACATGGCAGCCCAATGATCATGTAACGATCAACCAAGTTGGTCATATTGCGATCGACACAAGGCATGCCTCCAGTATTCTGGATGTCCGGACCTTCCGAGCGGCCAACATAGACTCGGATCATTACCTTGTTGTAGCCAAGGTACGAATGCGGATATCCCAATCTGAGCAACAAAGAAGAATCACTGTGAAAAAATTTAACGTCGAAAACGTTACAATCGCAAGAGACCGCCAGACTCTTCGCTGAACGCGTATCCCGAAATTTCTCAATCACCCCTATGCCGCCAGCATCATGTGCCGAAGACCAGTGGAAACGCTGCTAACATGCCATCAGAAACGCCGCGACTGATGTGCTGGGTCTCGCTAGCCCACCACCCCACCACCGCGAAACCCCTGGTTTGACGAAGAATGCCGGCGAGTGCATGCAGCAAAATAAAAGGCATATAAAGCGGCGCTGCAACAAAAGACGAGAGCTGCGCGTGAGGTGTACGAGCAAAAGAGACAGGAAGAACATCGGGTTCTCCAAAAGAAGAAGAAAGAGCACGAGAAGCGCGCGATCGAGGATATTGAGAGCTCGGAAGTTTTACCAAAAGGTAAGAAGAACGTGTCAGAGCAGCACTACCGGTACAGAAACCTGTAGAGATGAAAATGGAAACATCGTAGTAGAATCACAGTCGGTGCTGAGAATATGGAAAAACTACTTCTGCAGACTGTATAACGGCGACGAAGGCCAACATCCCGCTGTCAGGCAGAATGAACCATTCAACATAGACGATGATAGTCAATATTTCTGTCCACCCGACCAAAACGAAATGAGGATAGCAATATCCAAGCTGGAATCCAACAAGGCTGCTGGAACTGACGGCTTACCGGCCGAACTTTTTAAGGCAGCTGATGATGAATTGGTAGAGTGCATACACCAATTCATCTCTAAGATTTGTACCAAGAAAACAAACGCCAATATTTTACAAACTTTTCAAAATAAAGTGCTAAGAGAAATTGTCCAAGTGCCGTGGTATACTAGAAATAACAATATCTACAGGGATCTCGGAATTCCAACAATGGAAGCTGAAACTAGAAGCTTCGCGAGAAAGCATAGAAACCGACTAATCGGACATGTCAACAATACAGTCCTACAAATTTTGGATGAGAGGAATTTATTGCACCGACTACAAAGGCGAACCCCACAGGCGGATCAGTAGAAATGCGGTGAAGTGGGGGGGTTGTGATCCCTTGTTTTCGGATCATAGCCTCGCTGATAAAAGGAAGAAGAAGAAGACTACAAAAGACGAAACCTTTCGACTTTTTGAAATTAGGATTAACCGCGTCTAGATTGCGGAACATGCAGGATCTTTCAGTAGAGAGTAACCTGCCAAACGTTTTTATTTCGTGATAGAAAAATTGCTTGATAAGTTATTACTTCGTTGCAATATCTAACAAATTTATATCGAAGGGTGGTGTTTTTTTAGTCAGTAAGAATCTGAAACTACTATGAGCACGCGCTTGCTATTCTCATAGTGTCTATGGATTTTCACCTACCCTCAAAAAAAAAAAAAAAAATTCTAGCCTAAGCTAGAGTTCTTGTATTTTCGAATTATTCATCAGTGGTTCATGCAGGCAAATCTTCTGCAAGCCTGAAGCAATTCTTCATTTGTGACTGAAGGACTGGTTTGCAATACTGGCATCTTCAGCTTGTTTATTGCTCTCTCTTATGTCATCATCATTCAGCAAGGTTTACTGGCTCGATGGGACTCCTGCGTTTGCTATTTAGATCGCCATTCTCAGTTCTTTTCACGCTACTCTCGGTTGTTTGTCAAACGTTTGCGAGAGATGGGATTGGGAAAGAACTATTTGGTGTTTTTTTTTTTTTGGATTGGCACATGCAACCTCACGCCACCGCACCCACAACGTGAGTAAGCAAGCTTATACCCTAATGTCCAAAAAATATCTACGAACAAAATTTGGAAAACCGATCCTTTTCTTCTTCATCACAACGGTCTATGTGTGTTGGCGTAAGCTGGCAGCTACTTCAACCTATCCTTTTCTTGCACTTCACACAACAGTAGTCAGCTCATATGAGCTCTGGTACCAAAATGATATACCCTTAGTTCTCATTGAACCATCACTTCTATCTTTTCGAAGCCATTTAACAATTTGGCTGCTTTTATTTATGGAACAACCAAACTAATTGCCAATGGTTAGATCTGCTTAAATACAGAAACAATAAGGATATTTCCCACTTCACTGGATCTAATTTTACTCCTAGATACAGATTAAATAAAAAAGAAAGTCTTCCAAGCGAAACGAAATCCCCAAAGTTTATAAGTGTAAAGTAAATAGAAAAAATTCTCAGAAACTCAAAAACGCATCATTTCCAATGCTAATTTCATGGCTTTTGGGCAGGATTCCGTTTTTTTTTCTCCCAAGGAAATGATGTAAAAGGGACTCATCTGGATCTGTTCTTCCACAAAAAAGAGGATGAAACGAAGAATTATACATTAGATGCACGTATTCGTAGAATAGCAACATGGCATATGATTTACGAGCATTAAAGAGGATTGGGAGAAATATACGCCAAGATGGGACAATTATGGTTATTTAATTTTCTTTGGTTTATGGAGTTAACAGAACGGGGTAGCGAACTCGAAAAGGAGATTTCGAATCAATCAGCTTTTTAATGGAATTAATAAACGTGGTCTGCGAGTCAATGAAATTGGTCACATTTTCTTTTAGAATTTTCTATTCCGATGGTTGTAGTACATTTCATCTCCAAGATTGTGAATTTAGTTGTATGATTCGAAATCTTTACCACTTTTCCGTCTGCAGCTTTTCGAACTTTTAAACGAATTCCTCTACATTAAATCAAATCAAAGTCAGTCCTGGCCGCGGTTTAGTTAAACTTATGCGGGTTCTTCACTTTCTGGTTTGTAAAGGAGTTGAAGAAGTTTCACTTTTCACTAACAATGGCCAGGAGTCAAGTACTTAATGGAATTGTCCTTTACAGTTTTCCACCATCAGTCAAATACAGACAGTTTGACTAACAAGATAAATAAATTACGTCCCTGGAAGATGGCTTTTTGATTCTTCGTGGGTTAAACGTAATTAAATAATAGAATTGAGAAACTTGAGTTATTTACTTTCAGCGTAGGTTGTCGGAACGGAGAAGGAAGGTATTAAATAGAGATACTTAAGGGCAGGTACTGCACTTTCATCATAAGGTGTTTTACATACTTTGCGAGTCTTGTAGACGATGCTCTTGGTATGATATGGTATGGTATGAGGGAAGTTTACCTGAGGTAAGATAGATGGGTGTCTTGTGACAAAATAGTCACTGCTCACTTAGACCAATAGTAGAACACATTCTTTGTGAATGTCCAGGAGCCGCAAATAAATGTTTACTCCATCTAACACGGATCTCTATGGGCCAAGCGGACACCTGGAACATGGAACACAAGATATTATTGAGGTTTATCATAGCTTCAGTTATTAATTCTGGTTAACCATTGGGCCAGCACAAAAGATCTTATAGGTCACAGTGCACTTGGGCCCCAATCATCGTATCGTATCGTAGACCAATAGTTCGGGTCCGTTGTGTCCAATTATTTAACCCTGGAAACGTTGTAGAGATGGTCCGCTGTTAGAACCACCCAGATAGTCCAATACGCAGTTTTCTGACTAGGTCGATATCGCTGTACAGCTCGTATAGTTCGTGATTGAATCTTCTCCTCCAAAACCCGTCAACGTAAACGGGACCAAATATCTTACAAGAATTTTCCTCTCGAAGCGACCAAAGATATCTTCATCCTCTTTTAATAAAGTCCATGTTTCACCGCCGTAAAGCAGGACTGGGATGATCAGAGTCTTATACAGAGTCTCTTTAGTTGTTCGAGATAGGGCTTTACTGTTGAATTGCCTTATAAGCCCAAAAAAAACAGCGATTGGCAAGAGTTATTCTTCGATTGATTTCTGCGTTGATCTTGTTTGTAGAATTTATAGCAGAGCCAAGGTAGACAAAGTCCTTTACTACCTCGAAGTTATAGCTGCCCACTGTGACGTTTTGTTCAATTCGTCGGTGTTGCCTTTCCCTTCTTGTTGACAGCATATACTTGCTTTTGCCCTTGCTTATCGCTTAACCCATTTTGGCCGCTTCCGCCTCAATGCTTGCAAACGCACTGGTGACAGCCCGCTGAGTTCTTCCGGTAATGTCTATATCGTCGGCGTATGCAAGCAGTTGTACAGACTTGTAATAGATTGTGCCTCCGATGTTGGCTTGTGATTTCCGCACAATCCGTTCAAGTAGAATATTAAAGAAGTCACATGACAGTGCGTCACCTTGTCTAAAGCCTTTTTTGACATTAAAGGTCTCGGTGAGGTCATTACCGACCTTGATGGAGCAGCGAGCGTTCTCCATCGTCATCCTGCACAGACGAACAAGTTTGGCAGGGATGTCAAAACTAGACAGAGCTCTATAAAGCTCTTCTATATAGATGCTGTCATAGGCGGCCTTGAATTCGATAAAGAGATGATGAGTACTGATTTGGATTTCTTGGGTTTACTGAAGGATCTGCCAAAGTGTGAAGATTTGATCGATGGTGGGGCTTTCCTGGCCTGAAGCCGCAATCAGGCTGTTGATAAAAGGTTTCAGGCGTTCACACAATATCGCAGAAAAGATCTTGTATGCGATGTTAAGGAGACTGATGCCTCTATAATTGGCGCAGTTGAGGGAGTCTCCTTTCTTGTGGATCGGGCAAACGATGCTGAGATTCCATTCATCAGGCTAACACTCATCTGACCAAATCTTAGAGATGAGTTGGTGTAAGCACTCTACCAATTCATCACCAGCTGCCCTGAAAGTTCGGCCGATAAGCCATCAGGTCCAGTAGCCTTGTTGGAGTTTAGCTTGGATATTGCTATCCTCACTTCGTTTTGGTCAGGTAGGTAGGCAGGTAAAGTGGCGGTCCAAAAGAACCCAATTAGCACTTAAGGTGCGCCGTTTTGTTACCACGGACTCGTGTATACCTATTGTAGTGGTTAGTTAAAAAGGGATGTTAAGTTTAAACCCAGCCCGTGGAGTTCAGGAAGAGGATTAGTTCTCCAATCCTCTTGTCCGCTATCTCTCTCAGATCCTCGAAGAAGGGTTTGCCAAGAGTTTGTTGTCTGATCCTCGCCAGGGCCGGACATCTGCAAAGGAAATGACATAGAGATTCTTTCTCATTAATATCCTTGCAGCTCCTGGTGTTGTGGGGGATACCAAGCTTGGCCGCATGGTCTCCAATTGGTCAGTGACCTGTGATAATAGCTAAGATTTTGGCAATAACTGGTCTTGGTTTGCCTAGTAACTCTTTTGACCTGAGTTTGTTGAAACTGGGCCACGTCTTTCTAGATATGACACAGCTTGTGAGGCTGTTGCACCCGCGATTGGCTAGCTGGAGGAAGTGAAGGTGAATATAGCCCTTAACGGCACCAAGCGGAATGTCGACTCTTTATTCTAGAGAGCCGTTAAGGGCCGACCCTCGCCTGGCCAGCTCATCAGCACGCTCATTAGCCTCATGGTTGATCTGCACTGGGACCCAGATGAGAGTGATTCTCGAGTGAGTGCTTTGTTGATTCAATTCAAACCGGCATTGCTCTACCAGTTTTGAAGAGATGCAGACCGCATCAATGGCTTTGATGGCAGCCTGGCTATCCGAAAAAATAGCGATATTGTGATTAGATGTTGGAATATTGTTCAGAAGGCGGCAGGCTTCTCGAATCGCAAGAAGCTCCGCTCGGAAAACGCTAGCAGAGTCTGGGAGACGGAAGGACCTTGATATATTCAGCTGGTCAGAGAAAATGCCTGCGCCGACTCCGCAGTGCCGGGGGTGAATGCCGGTGCCTTGGTTTTAGTGGTAAACAGCATCATTTCGGTCTTCTCCGGATTTACTCCGAGGCCACAGCTCGTAGCCAATGAATGTACGTTATCCAGAACCCTCTCCATGAGTTGACTTATCGTGGAGAGGAACTTTCCTGATACTAGTATAACCATATCATCCGCGTACGCAACCTCCTTAAAACCCTCCTTATCAAGTCGCACCAAGATTTTATTAATCGCCATTAACCAGAGCAGGGCGGAGATGACTCCGCCTTGTGGAGTTCCTCTGTTTACCGTCTTAGTTGTACTACTGTTGCCTAGTGTTGCATGGATTATACGCGTACTCAGCATAGAAACTATCCATTGGCTAATAAAGCCTTCAACACCTAACTCAGTGAGAGATTCCTGAATAGATTCAGTGAAAATGTTGTTGAAGGCTCCTTCTATATCAAGAAATATGGCGAGAGTATATTCTTTGTAGTGAAGAGTTTTTTCCACTGTACGCACGACCTCATGAAAAGCAGTTTCTGTGGACCGCCCTTTGAGATACGCATGCTGGGTTTTCGACAGTGGAGAACTCAGGTCATCGCGGATATGGAAGTCGTTTTGGTCAAGTGGACGGAAATATTGACTATCATCGTCTATGTTGAATGGTTCATTCTGCCTGACAGCGGGATGTTGGTCTTCGTCGCCGTTATACAGTCTGCAGAAGTAGTTTTTCCATATTCTGTGCACCGACTGTTATTCTACTACGAGGTTTCCATTTTCATCTCTACAGGTTTCTGTACGGGTATTGCTCCTCTGAAACGTTCTTTTTACATTTTGGTAAAACTTTCGTACATTGTTCCTGGAGTATAAACTCTCGATATTCTCAAACGCGCATTTCTCATGTTCTTTCTTCTTCTTTTGGAGAAGCCGATGTTCTTCCCGTCTCTTTTGCTCGTAGAGCTCACGAGCAGCTCTCGTCTTCCTTTGCAGCGCCGCTTTATACCATATGCCTCTTGTTTTGCTGCATGCACTCGTCGGCATTCTTCGTCAAACCAGGGGCTTCGCGATGGTGGGTGAGCGAAACCCAGCACATCAGTCGCGGCGCCGCGTTTCTGATGGTATGTTGGCAGCGTTGCCACTGGTCTTCGGCACATAATGCTGGCGGCATAGGGGTGATTGAGAAATTTCGGGATACGCGTTCAGCGAAGAGTCTGGCGGTCTCTTGCGATTGTAGCTTTTCGACGTAAAATTTTCAATTTCAGATTGCTCAGATTGAGATATCCGCATTCGAACCTTGGCTACAACAAGGTAATGATCCGAGTCTATGTTGGCCGCTCGGAAGGTCCGGACATCCAGAATACTGGAGCATGCCTTGTGTCTATCGCAATATGACCAACTTGGTTGATCGTTACATTTTTTTTTTTTTTTTTTTTTTTTTTTTTCGTGGGTAGGTGAAAATCTTCATGAGACACTATGAGACCGTGTACTCATAGTAGTGTCAGATTTCTACTGACTAAAAACACCCTTCCCTTCGTTTTGTTTACTACGACTAAGTTTGACCTTATCAAGTAGTTTAAGCTTCAGATTTATATTCGCGTGAGGCAGGTAGATTTCCAATAAAAGCACCTGCTGAAACCGTCATGACATGCGGCTTTTTGTCTTATAGCGCTAATTCGAACGGTTTCGTTCTTTGAAGTCGGCGCGTAAGATTTGTCACATCCAAAGTTTGGAGTATGGCACAGTTGCAATGGCCATGAAGACGAATACGAAGCTTGCGAGCGAAGTTTTTTATTTCGTCCTCCACGGTAGCTATCCCTAAGTCTCTGTGGATATCATTGTTTCTGATATACCAGGGAGCGTTCACGATTATTCTTATAATTTTATTTTGCAATGATTGTATGAGATTCCTATTGCTTGGTTTGGTACAACCCCAGAGTTGTATACCGTACGTCCACACGGGTTTAAGCACTTGCTTATACAGAAGCAGTTTGTTATATACGCTTAGTTTGGAATATCTTCCAATTAGCCAATACATTTCTCTAAGTCGATTTTCGACTTCGTCACGTTTCTTTTTAACGTGAGGTTTCCATTTAAGTTTCGCGTCTAGTGTCATTCCCAGATATTTAGCTTCGTTTGCATGCGGTATTTGTACCGAGTTAATGAAAACGGGAAGGTTGATTATTTTCTTGTAAGTGAAGTTAACATGCGTCGATTTGGTCTCGTTAAGAACAATGCGCCAAGTTTTTGTCCACTCATAGATTTTATCCAAGGCTCGTTGGAGTTTTATGGTTGCTGACTCGATTGAACTTTCCGTTGCCAGAATAGCCGTATCGTCCGCGAACGTAGCTACAATAGTGCCTTCAGTTTGAGGTATGTCCCGAGTGTACAGCAAGAATAATATAGGCCCAAGGACACTTCCTTGCGGAACTCCGGCGGCGATTTCTTTAAAATCAGAATATTCAGTTCTGTGCTTAACACGAAAAAGTCTGTTTTTAAGGTACGATTCTAAGATCTTATGAAGTTGCTCCGGATGGATTCGTCTTAGCTTATAATTCAATCCATCGTGCCAAACCCTGTCGAAGGCTTGAGATACGTCAAGAAAAGCGCTAGAACAAATCTTTTTCTCCTCAAGGGCTTTTTCAATTTCGTCGGTTATTCTATAAACCTGGTCAATTGTGGAATGCTTGATTCTGAACCCGAATTGGTGGTCAGGTATTAGGCGTCTCTCTTCAATGACCGGAAGAATCCGTTTCAGAAGGAGTTTTTCAAATACCTTCGATATTATTGGTAGTAGCGATATCGGTCTGTACGATTTTTTGTCATTTGGAGATTTTCCCGGTTTCGGAACCATTATGACTTCTGCGACTTTCCATTGATTTGGAACGTATAATAATCTAATGGAAGCATTTATTAAATAAAGCAATTTTAATAGTGCCTTTTTTGGTAATTCCTTGAGGATTTGTCCGGTTATTAAATCATAGCCAGGAGCTTTATTGTTCTTCAGGTTTTTTATTGCCTGGCAAAGTTCTATAAGTGACACACTTTTTATTCTAAGGTTGTCAGATGTCGTAGTCGTACCGGTAAAATCGTCTACCAATCTTTCTCCATCAAATGGCTTAAAAGTTTCTTCTAAGTGCTCGGCAAATAGATCCGCTTTTTCTTTGTCACCTTTTGCCCATTCGTCGTTGTTTTTTCTTATCGGTGGCGAATGTATTTGCGGTTTTTTAATTCTTTTGACAGCTTTCCAGAGCGAGTAATTAGTAGTTTTTTCGGCGGTTAAACCTTCAAGATAAGCTGAAGTCTCTCGGTTTTTTAGGTCTTGGATCGCTTTTTTAAGCTTATTGCATAAGAAATTCGAGTGGGTTTTATGCTGGGGAGCGCGAGTTTGTTGCCATATTTTGCGTGCTCTCCTCTTTTCTCGAATAAGTTCTTTTATTTCCGGCGGATAATAAGCTTCATTGCATGGGACTTCTTTCCTCCTTAAAGGTGTATTTTTCCACGCGGCATTTTGTATTGATTCAATAAATTTGCCGAGCTCATCTTCTATTTCGAAGGGCGTTTTGAGCGATACATTTAAGACAATATTTTCTTCGCAATCAGTTCTAAAGTCGCGCCAGTTAGTTTTTTTGTTAGTTAATCTAGGCACAGATTCTACTGTCATTAGTCGGTCACTTATTGTCAAGATTACCGACGAGTGATCTGAGGAGAGATCAAAGCTTTCCTCTACTTTCGCAAAATTTGAAGATACTCCTTTCGCTACGAAGAAGTCTATTAGGTCCGGTGTTTTTGCTGTATCAGAGGGCCAATACGTCGGTTTCCCCGTCGAAAAGAAATCAACCCCGAATTGCATACCGGCTTCGTACAGAAGTCTGCCTTTCCGTGAATTGGATCTGGAACCCCAAAAGGTGTGTTTTGCGTTGAAATCGCCACCTATAATGAAATTCGGTCCAAGTGAGTCAAGGAGACGTACAAAGTCGTTACTTCGAAACGTGCATCGCGGAGGACAATAAATGGACGCGATGTTGAAATATGAGTGCCTGTTCTTAACTCGAACTGAGCTTGTTTGCATTGTATCGATTTCAATCGTCGTATTTATGGAGTGCTCAATGCAGTCTTTAATGAATAAGGAGGATCCGCCTCTAGCTCTTCCGGAAGGGTGGTATGCGTGATAAGCACGATACCCTCTTATTTTTACTCCGGATTCCTTTGTCAAATGAGTTTCAGAGATCAAGCAAATGTCAATGTTGTCATTCCGTAAGAATACTTCTAATTCGGCGTTTTTTTGTAGAAGGCCGTTTGCGTTCCATGTTAAAATTTTTGGTAACTGATTCATATTCATATGGGAGTTCTTTTCTGGCGAGGTTTTAACTCGAGCTTGCTCAATTTATCAAATATGACTTTGTTTACCTTCGTTTGCTCCTCAAGTTTCGCAAGAATTATAGAGAAGACTTGGGAGACTGGGTCTACCGTAACACCGCTTTGCTTGGTTTCTAGCGACGCAGCTTGAGCATATGTTAGCGTCTCTGGAGATTGTGGCTTTTCCTTTGATTTTGCCGAAGGAACTTTACTTTGCTCGACTCTCGTCTTAAGTTTGACGTGTTTATTGACGGTCGTTACCCTTGGCTTAGCGATTTCACTACTATTTTTAACCGGTTCTGCGTTCTGGCGTTGAACATTTTTAAATGTGTCTCGCCTTTTTTGAAGCTCTTTTGCCACTTCGCAACCTCGATAGTTCGCTGGGTGCTTTCCTTTGCAGTTAATGCAGGTAGCCGGGGCCTGCTTATTTAGGTCACACTTTTCTGAGAGATGGTTACCAGCACATTTTACGCATCTCGGCTCTTTTTGACAATACGACTGTGTGTGATTAAAGCCTTGACAGCGTTTACACTGAGGTATCGATCTCGTACTCGTACGCATAGGCTCAATCTTGACTACGATATTCAGAATAGTTTTAACGTTATAAATATCGTCTACATTTTCGCTCCTGTCAAAGGTAAGCATAAAGAGCGGAAGTCCATGCTTGACCATGATTTCCTGGCCTTGTTCCGTTTGTTGCTTCACCTTTTTGAGAATATTGACGGCATTAAGAATTTTCAAACTTTAGCTTTGAGGTCGTTCATTACGTCGTCTTTTGTGCACGAGGGGTGGAGACCCCTTGCTATAACACGCAGTGGTCTTTCTGACTTATTTTCATAAGTATACCACTGGATTTTTTCCGTGTTTAATTTTTGTGATATTGCTCGGTAGCCATCGGAGTCATCAACGTTAATTTTCCACGCATTGTTCCTGAGTGACGTTACCTTGAATTTCGATGTCGTCGTACCTTTAAGAAGGCAATGTAGCTTACTGTAGTCCGTTATGCCAACGACGTTTATTGCAGGCGGAGGACGTGCTTTAGCTTGAGTTTGTTTTGGCTTCGGCTCATTTTGCTTGTCTTCTTTTCGTGGCTCGATTTCGGGCGAAGAGCCGGCTCTGCGTTTTTTGCTAGGTCTTTTCTTTAAGACGCAATTCGTTTCGCGTGCAAGCTCTTCTTCGTCCGTGTGATATTGTGGATTAGCTGCGCGGGGAGGGGAATCTTCGCGTTCTTTTTGTAAAAGCGAGTTCTTTAGAAGCTTGTTTTCCTCTCTCAGCATGTCTACCTCTTTTTTGAGCTCTTGGTAGAGCCGATCCATTTCATCAAGCCTATTGCGAAGTTCGTTATTTTCCTTCTCAAAGCTTTTACATTTCTCTAAGTCCTGTTTCTTGTGCGCTTGCACTTCCGGCGGACTTTTTTTCCCGGAGACATTCGGTCTTGATGGTGGAGACCGAGGTACCCTTGAACTTTTTATAAAGGGATTTATCAATTGCAATAATTGGCTCTCCCCAGAATCCGTAGAGCCTACCTCCGAAGAGGGTGGATTTTCCAGTGAACCTGGACTGCCACCTGGGGTATTAAATCTTTTCGTTTTACTCATTGCATTATTTGTATACACTTTAAGCCCGGTATACGAAGGGTGGATTTTAGTCGCCTCTTACGACAGGCATGCCTACCTCGGGTATATTCTAACCCCTACCCGAAGGGGGTGATCACATGATCATTGGACCGCCATGTCTGCTTATGAATATCGAGATGAGGAAACCATGTGCTTGCTATGTTGACATTTCGCTCCATAGCGAAATCAATTAGCCTTAGACCGTTATCAGACGTGGTGTCGTGCAGGCTATGCTTACCGACTGCCCTACCGAAGACGTCCTCCTTTCCTATTTTGGCGTTAAGATCGCCCAATAGGATTTCAACGTCGTATTTAGGACATTGCTCGTATGTTTTGTCGAGGAGCTCGTAGAAACACTCATTAGTGGCAGGGTCCTTTTCTTCTGTGGGGGCATGAACACATATTAGGCTTATGTTAGCGAATTTAGCCTTGATCGGGATAGTCATAATACGCTTGCTAACGTGTCGGAAGCTTAAGACTTGTAAAGGGACAGAACATTCCACGTGCCGATCCGAAGGTCGTTGTCCTCATGTCGTTTGCTGGGGTCGTCATTAGTTGAGTCATCCTAATGCGAGGCTTTTGATTGCATCGGAACCATTAGTCTTTTATGTGGTAGGGAAGTTACCCCGATGGTACAACCTCCAACCTGGAGGGCCAGTTCCATTAGTTATACCCCTACGACGAGGGGCTGAGTACACTGGTGCCAGTAGTCCACTACGGTGGACTCCGCCACCATTTCTATTCCAAGGTCCTGACCAACATTGGAAATTCCTTGTCGACATGTGATTTGAACACGTTGAAGCAGCTTGCGCAAGGTACAGACGCCACCGTTGACTCCGTCTAGGGAATTCATCCGCTGCCGCCTGGAACAAGAAGAAGTGCTCTAGTGAGAAAGCACTCTTTCCCCCTCTCTCATCTGTTGCCGCCAAAAATCCTCCAAACGGGGATGGTTACCCATTTCTGGGATTAAGGTACTAGGCACCCAGCTGTCACCGCGTTGAGGTTGAGAGTAGGAGTTGGTAGGCCTCAGCTAAATGAAAACGCTTGTGTTTTCATATAATCGCATGAACTACCGTTTGACCAGCCGATGACGATTAAAGCTCACTCAAATTATAAAATGCCCCATAAGTGCAGTGTTGTTAATTTTTATTCCTATGGCAAGCAACTGTCAATATTAAAGTTGGTTGTTAAAAAAAAAAAAAAAAAATCCTGACCCATTTCCAAAGAGCTTTGCCAATAAGTTTCTCTATTGATGCGTTCAACTGATGAGGTTATTGTTCCGTTCAAGTTAATTAATGAATATTTTCTCATCGCCATTCATTTAGCTATAACGTTGACAGGATATTAATTAAACTATAATATATGTACACATGTGTTGGAAACATTGGTGTGGATATTGTCGCTTTTACTTTGTCTGATAATATTATGTTTTTTCACCATGTATGGAAGTAAGGATAATTTTGATTGTACTCGGATGTATGTAATAGTCCCGGCATTCGCCAACAGATATGAAGGAAATGCCGGAAATATGTTAGCGTTAAAAGTTATGTTAGCGAAGGCGCTCTATCACATGGCATGTGGAATTAATAGGAATGTAATTGGAAATAAAATCTTAGATTTGAATATATCATATTACGACTTGTAATTTGAAATTCTTAAGGAAAATACAGCAATTTGAAAGAATTTCTTGCACGAATTGTGCCAATTGTCATTGGCTGTGAGTAACGAATTAGAAGATTTGTTGTTACATCGGTTTGTGGTTTATGTCCTCCTATGTAAAGACTAGCTCTCTGTTGGTGAGAATTGTGGGATTCTGCCGAAGGACTAAATTCACCTTGCCAGTGTTTACAGACATAAAGGGTGATTGTTTTTAGAATGATAGAACTCTAAATCTTATATATTAATATGTGAACCCGAAACTTATCGTACGTTTTTTTAGTATTTGTTATAAAAGAAGGGGGATGAAACTTATATTAATAGGAAGGTAGTGTACCATAGATGTGCAGAAAAGGAAAATCATGTGCGTATGTAACCGTAAAGTTAGGTAAATTGCCCTCGGTCGAATTTCGACAACATGCGATACTAATTTAAATAAAACACTGTGATGGTGTGGTGGTGCCAAGGCTGAGGGTGCCTCGTCGGGTCTAATGGGTTGCCCTAAGAAACATCTAAACTCTGCGGAAAGGTTAAGGTGTACAATGATAAGATTTTAACAATTCAAATGTTTTTCTTTAGTTAAAAATCTTTCAAATAACTAATAACTTAATAATAATAATATCGACGTAGGGCGACGATATAGTCCCGTGTGGACTCTGTGATCGACCGAGAAGTCCGGTAGTCGAGGTGGAGATTGGTTATGGGGTCCAAACCGCTCTATGGTGAATCGGATTACACACAAGCTGTGCTATGGAGAAAAAGAAAGGAGGTCCTCTTAACTGCGCCAATTATAGAGGCATCAGACCATACTAAATGTTTTCTTCGATATTGTGTAAATGCCTGAAACCTTTCATCAAAAGCGTGATTGGCCCTGTCAGTGCGATTACAGGCCAGGAAAGTCCACCATCGATCGGAGAAAACTCAAGATGTCCAAATCGATACTCATCATCTCTTTATCGATTTTAAGGCTGCATATGACAGCATCTATAGAGAAGAGCCATATAGAGTCATATCTAGTTTCCACATCCCTACCAAACTTTCCATCTGTTCAGGATGACGATGGAGTATGCTCGCTACTCCATCAAGGTCGGTAATGACCTCACCGATACCAGATGTCAAAAAAGGTTTTAGTGTGGAGACGCGCTGTGATGTGACTTCTTTAATATTGTACTTGAACGGATTGTGCGGAACTCACAAGCTAACACCAGAAGTCTGTACAACTGCTTGGGTACGCCGACGATAATTTGAAGAACTGAACGGACTGTCACCAGCACATTTGAAAACATTGGAGCATAAGGAGCCAAAATGGACTTAGCGATAAACTAGGGCAAAATTAATTTTAGGGCAAGTATATGCTGTCAACAAGAAGGGACAATCAACACCGACGAATTGGACAGAACGTCACAGTGAGCATCTACAACTTCGAGGTAGTAGGGGACTTTGTCTACCTTGGCTCTGCTATAAACTCGAAAAACAAGATCAGCGCAGAAATCAAGCGAAGAATTTCTCTTGCCAATTGCTTTTTTTTGGCTAATAAAGCAATTCAATATCAAAGTCCTATCTCGAACAACTAAGGAGACTCTGTGTCAGACCCTGATCATCCCAGTCCTGCTTTACGGTGCTGAAACATAGACTTTATTGAAAGCGGATGAAGATATCCGTCTTCGCTTCGAGACAAAAATTCTTGTAAGATATTCGATCCCGTTTGCGTTGACGGGTTTTGGAGGAGAAGACTCAATCACGAACTATACAAACTGTACGGCGACATTGACTTAGTCAAAAAACAGTTCATTGGATATTTGAGATGGTAGAACATGTAGGGGGAATTGACACCAACGCTCCAACTTGGAGTGTGCAACTGGAGGCAATTAACTAAAGACCGAGCTGAATGGAGATGTTTGTTGGGTGAGACCCAGGGTCACTTCGAATATACCTATATTTATATGTATATATATTTATATTATACTATGTGGGATATGTGATTGTGATTGGCCTGCAACATGTCGTTGTGTGTTGTGTGCGTGTACCCTGGTGGGGGTTTCTACTGTGGAAGTTATAACTGAGGGTACACATTTTTAGTATCAACGTACTCCGTGTGGTACTCAGCTCATCTGCGTAGAATAAAAACACTTGTTACAGGCTTTATGTAATAGGTAGATATCTACTAACTAAATTCTTCAAAATCGCTCCATCGATTTCCACAAAATAAATTTTATTATTTAAAGTAAATGTCATCAAAGATTTAAGACCATAAATGATTTTAATACGTTGTCTTGAACGTGAGAAATTCACAAATGAATATGGGAAGCATAATCAATTCTAAAGAGCGAGCAAGTCCGCTGGTATAGCTAATCCACAATAAAGTTTCAGACACACATATGTAGCTCTATATACTCAATTTTAAAAATCAAGCTATATGAGTATGATTTTCTTCCTAGAAAATTTGAATGGATATGGTTGGTAAGTGAATGACAACCTACCTCTCAGTAACCGTATATATGATATTATCACTACACTACAGGCGAACCCCATAGGCGGATCAGTAGAAATGCGGTGAAGTGGGAGGGTTGTGATCCCTTGTTTTCGGATCATAACCTTGCTGATAAAAGGAAGAAGAAAAAGATCACTACACCATATATGGAGTGAGAATAATCCTCAAGAGGTTCCATTAGATCCTGAAAAATATATTGTGTAGTGTGGCTTACATGCTGGAGCAATCATTCGTCTTTACTTCTTTGAAAATGAGACCGGGTTATCGCTGTCAATGGTGAGCGATACAGATCCATGATAAATGATTAATTGTTTCTAAATTTGCTTGAAATCGAAGGAAGGCTATTGGTTTCAGCAAGATGGTGCTACGTGCCAAAAAGTGACCCAATCAATTAATTTTTTTAAAGAAAAAGTTCATGACAACATCATTTCAAGAAATGGTGTAGCGAATTGGCCTCCAAGATCATGCGATTATTTTCTATGGGGATATGTGGATATAAGTCGCTTGCTTATGTTGGTAAATCGGTAACAAGTGAAGCTTTGAAAATCAACATGGCTCGTGCTATTTTGGAAACAAAGCATCAATTGCTTTAAAAAGTGGCCCACAATAGGATGAGTTGAATGCGATTTATTAGAGGCAGTTCTGAAGGATATATGCGGCAAATTATTTTTAAACAATAAATGTCATAAAATATATAAATCTTTAAATAAAAAAAGAAATAAATTGGATTCAAACTTTATATATGTATGAACTTACGTGTTTTGTTCGTATTTAATGTTCTTTTACTCTAAAAAAATATCACCTTTTATAAAGGCCGTCCTATTTCCCTCAAGTTGTGAGATGATTTAGTTTATGTTGGGTTACAGGGGTTAGCTGCAGCGAATGGGTGCAGCCTGCACTTGTATCGCAAACGGATCTTTTGCACTCCCCTGACGTGGAGTTTCCTGGTTGAAGTACTGAAAATAGAGGAAAAACAAAGTGGCTAGAGTTCTGCGTTAATGGAACGGCCTCCTCTGAACCACCCTGAAGAAGTTATAAAATTCATGATGGTAGTTGGTGGCTTTTTAGACAGGTCGCCCAGATAGTTGAAGAATTACTCTCCAATTGCCGTCTTCCTGATATTGAAGAGATTACGACATTTGCAAAGGAAGTGTTCTGCGTCCGCCTCTTCGTCTGTGTTGCCGCATTCTCTGCAGAGTTCATCTGTACTTAGCCGCATTCTCTTCCGGTGGGTCGCCAATAGGCTGTGACTAATAATGATACCTATAAGAAATGCCAAGTTTTGTCTATTTTGAGTGAGGATGAGTTTTGTTTTCATCTTGTCATGCTTTGTCCAGATGCTTCTGGAGACTCGGCATGGTGGGAGCGCTCTCCATCTATCCTCTGCTTGTCGTTTGAAGTCAAGTACTATATTTGATTTAACAAGTTTAAGGCGAAGAAAGACTGAGCTTTGGACCATTGGCAGATATTCTTTTGATCCCTTCGTTGCCAGTTCATCCGCCATCTCGTTCCCTGGAATTCATTTGTGACCTGGGACTCACCAGAGTGGATGAGCGTTTTATTTTATTTGCTTTGATTTTATTGCCACGGATGAGATGGCCTTAATAGCTCTGTTTTGGCTGGATTAACGTTCAGTCCACAACCTATCGCCCAGTTATGGAGGTTATTCAGAGCCGATTGCAAAAGTTCGGTGATTGTGTCGAGAAATTTGCTGAACATAAGTAAGGCGATGTCGTCTGCATAAGCAACAGCTTTTACTTCGCTATGTCCTAATTTGAAAAGGATCTCGTTTGCGACTAAGGTCCCTTGTAGAGCGGATAGGACCCCTCATTGCATGGTTCCTCTAGAAGCCAGTGCATTGTCTTGGCTGTCACCCAGCTCCGAGTTGATGTGTCTCATCTTGAGCATGCATTCAATCCAGTCGGAGAGTGTGGAATCTACTCTGAGTCGGTCTAGTGATAATCTTATTGATTCGGTTTTCACATTGTTAATGGCTCCGTCCACGTCAAAGAAGGCCGCTAATGTGAATTCTTCGTGGTAGAGTGATTGCTCGATCATTGCTACCACTTCGTGCAGGGCTGTTTCGACTGATCGGCCGTTTGTATATGCATGTTGTGCTGGGGACATGTCTCCAGGACTTAATTTGGAGTGAATGTGCAGATCTACTACCCTTTTAAAAGTCGTCAACATATATGAAGACAGGTTGATCGGCCTAAAGTCTTTTGTGTTCATGTGGGTCGGCTTTCCAGCTTTAGGTATGAAGATGACTCTAACTTTCCTCCAGGCTTTAGGTACATATTAACAGTTTAGACTCCCGCGAAAAATGTTCGCTAACCGTGGAATGACGTATGCCCTGCTACTCTGTAGCATAATGGGGAGGATACCATCTGGGCCGAGTGTCTTGTAAGGAGAAAAGGAGTCAATCGCCCATTTTAGTTTATATTCATCCACACTTTCGGCGAATAAAGTGTTATTTGCGCTAAGTCCAAAGTCGTGTGTTATTGTTGCCTCCGTATTGGGATTTACAATACTAAAACCTGGGAAGTGGTAAAAAGTAAGTAAGTAAGTTTCTCTGCCAGATAGGAGAAGTTACTTTGTGAAATCCATGGAAAGTTCTTAATGGAAATATTCGTGGATATCATTTGCTTACGAAGATTTTTACCTAAAAATTAAAGTTATCATTAAAGTCCAATAAAACTATTACAATACTTTGGCAAGAGCTTTGAACCGAATAAAATGCTCACAATAGCTATAAACCTGCAGAGTAGTACTCCCACTAAACTGTTTATGATCCCCAAGCACTTTTGGACAATAATTTAGTGCACTTCATCTGCCTTGTACTACTCCCATATGCCTACCTTTTCTAATGAAATACACTCGTATATGTACATCAAAATAAATAGAACCGCCTTTTCCGCAATCATAAAAATTCACTTCCATTGGCATCCATAACCACCCGCAACACAACCACCATCGAACCGAACATGTGTGGAGCTTTTTCTATGAAAAAACTTTTACGATATAATCGCAAATATTTTGCATCTGTAAAAACGCTCTCAGGCCTTTACTGTTAGTGTTTAGGGGAATCCAGCATGGACTGGAGTGTAGTTTAATTGTTCAGAAATTTTGAATATTTTCGTAAATATTCAGAAAAAGAATAACACATGTGTTTGAGATATATTTCAACATAATCAGATGTATCCCAGTAAAGATGTATTAATCTCTCATTCCGGAAGAGTGAAGGAATTTTCTAATAATATTTCCGCATAATGAGGGAATATCAGGCAAGAACAATATCTTTAGACATCGATGACGTAAATGTCGTAAAAATAACAGCTGGTGGGTAAATGTCCCTCCATCTGTACGTGGATGTACTGGTGGCAAATCATTTAATTCTGATGATGCATCCACAGATATCGATTGGAATGGTGGTTGATTCTAGTATCTCATATTCTCATCTTTCATTACATTGCTTAGGATAGGCAAGTCATTATAAATATATTTTGACAGCATCTGATAACAAGGGGATATTATTTGCCATGCCCAACGCCCATTCTTGAAAGTCAAGCTACATTTCGATTTTTTTTTTTTAAATAGCCATCATCTGTTACCAGTACTTATTGTGTTATCAAATTAGTAATGAGGTGTTAACATGAACTTATGGTTAAATAATTGACGTCAATAGACAAAAGATCAATCTCATGGCGCATTAAATTTCCAACTGAAATTTTAAGGGGGACTTTATAATCTAGGTGATCAAAGTCAAGTTAAGCTGACAAAAATAACTAATTAGCCATGACGTACTAATTGAATACGCATTATTAGGGTCTAAACGATTTCTTTTTATGACTTGCTGACAACGAAACGTATTGTAAATCAACTCTAGCTGCCATTGTGCAGTTCTAATTCCGCATCCAACGTTGTAAACATGATAATTGCAAATGTTATATTGCAAAGATCAAGGAATGTAACTCACACGAATGTGTATGTTTTTTTCGCCCCCAACGATGTGTCATTTACACGACCTTGTCTTTACATTGAAATAGGAATGATACATGTTTTAGAATTTTGTTTATTTTATTTCGAACGGGTGATGGATTTCTGATTGATATACGAAAATTGGTGTTTGTTTCAGGTCGTAATAGTAAACATCGTTTGTGCATAAAGTTTGGAATAGACGTACGAGCATCAAAGTATGAACTTAAAAATGTTACGTATTCGACACCGACGCAGGCATATACGATTGCAGAAATGTTTCGTATTTGTAATATTATAGGGGAGATAAATTCATTTGATAAATTACATTATTGAAGTAAAACTTCTTTAGCGAGACTAGTAAATCGGAATGACATCGATACAAAAACTAAACATTAAACAATCAACCACACTGAGAGGTTCTCGCCCGATCGTCGAAATCAAGTAATACTTGGGAACACAGCATGGGTTCGCATTTTAGTTGTTTTCTTAGTTGATCTGTCTTGAAATAAAAGAGATAGTACTCTATACCTTCCTAGACATCGAAAGGGCATTTGATAACACTTCGTATTGAGCTATAAACGAGAACTGGACAGAAAAGGTGTCAGCAGAACAGTTTCTAAGTGAATGTACGAGTTGCTGAAAACAAAATCAGCAGAAACTCAAACATCACGTAGAATTATCAAGGTCAACACAACAAAAAAGATAGGAGTGTCATCTCTTCTAATGTGGTGTCTTGTTGTGTATGAACTACTCGTAAAGTAATCAAACCTCGGAATCAATTGTCAAGCTAATGCTGATGACATTATACTGATTGCCAGGGGACAGTTTGAAGAAGCTCTGTGATTTTATACAAATGAGCCTAATAGTAACTCAAGAATGGTGCCGCACTGCTGGGTTCAAATCACAATTCACAAGAAAAAAAAACTTGGACTGAGGCCTACCCGACTGTCGGGCGTGATACTGACATCGGTAAAAGAAGTGAAGTAACTAGCACTACACCTAGGTAGTAAAATTATGTGGAAAAGCACATAGAAGTGATATCCAGAAAGGCAACCTCCGCTCTCATGATATGCAGGAGCCTACTTACTTACTTTAATTACTTATGTCTTGTATCCCCTTGTGGATCCTAGGGCCTCTACTATGCCTACGCGCCATCGTGTACGGTTTCTGGTAATGTGTCTGAGTTCTCCCCGACTTTATCCAACTGCCGTGCCTCCTTCTCGACTGTTTTGCGCCATGTACTCTTCGGACCGCCAGGTCTTCTACCATCCTGAGTTAAAGGGTTCCATTGCATAGCATGGTTCGCTATGGAACTATCACCCTTTCAGAACGTGTGACCAATCCACTGCCACTTCCGCCGTTGGATGGTTATGCTTATTGGTTCCTGACCCGTTCTCTACTAAAGGTGTTTGTTAGAGACACGATTGGGCCAGAAAATTCTAAGATATTGATTTACCTTCTTGGTAAAAGTAGTGGCCACTCTCTACGTGCTGCTTCCATATAACAGCACGGATTCAACATTGGAGCGGAACAGTCTTAGCTTGGTTTTCAAACTGATTGCATTGCTTCGCCATATTTTGAACAACATCCCGAACGCGGACTTTGCTTTGGCGATTCTATCGGCTATATCCAGTTCGGTTCCACCATCGGTCGAGACAATACTCCCAAAATAGTAGAAATCCTCTACTCTCTCTACCGGTTGTCCAGCAATGCATATTTGAGCGCACGCTGCGCTGAACTTCTCTCATCTTCATGCGATATAGGGACTCTAGCTCGCTTCTCCCTGCTGCTGGGGTAGCTGCAACGCGAGCTTTCAGCTGTTTTCGTTCGTCAATCCGTCTCCATGTATCCTCGGAAAGCCACGCCCTACGTCATCCCTGCGATCGACCGACAATTCTTTTAGCATCAGATGTAAAAACATTTTTCACAGCACACCAATGGTCTTGGATGGCTGCGGGCATTGAGCTGCTTATTGCTTCCACACCTTGCGAAAAGTGCTTCCTTAATTGTTGGCGCACTGAGGGATCATTAAGTCTATCGATGTTGAACCTGGGCATTCTTGTGTTGTCCTGGGATCTTCGAACTGCACCAGTGCGTAGTTGGAGGGTAGCTATCATAAGGTAGTGATTACGTACTATCCCCACATCAGCCCCTCGCCTGTTTCGGACGTCCAGGAGACTACTTGTAAAGCGGCGGCTGATGGCAAAATGGTCAATTTGGTATTTGGTTGGAGGTTACTTGCCTGTGGTTGGAAACCCTGCTGACTTTGTGGCAGGTCTTGTGTTCAAACATGGCGGTTGGCATTGCAGAAATCCACAAACCTTTCGCCGTTGTCATTGCGGTTGCTTAGTCTATGCTTCCTGATTACATGTTTGAGCCCTTCGTTGTCGTTGCCTACTTTGGCATTCAAATCCCCCATCATTATGACAATGTCTCCGTTTGGTGTTGTGTTGAAGACGACACTTAAAAGATTGTAGAAGCTCTCCTTCTCGTCCTCAGACGAACTATTCGTTGGGGCGAAACACTATATGATGGTGACGCGTCGTACTCTAGTCCGGAATCTGGCCGTCAAAATCCTATCACCATGAGGCTGCCAGGAAATTAGGCCCTTGCGTGCTATTGTTCTTAGCAGTAGTCCGACTCCATATTCCGGATGGTCTTCCAGAATAAAGTAGTACAGTGTTACGCGTTGGGGACTGGTACTCGCCCGCTTCTAACCATCTTACATCACTTACCCCCAAAATGTCCAGTTTATATCGCATGAATTCCTTTTCCAGTTGGAGAAATCTATATTAATATAGGGGAAGTAAGTTCCCTCAAATTTCACCCAAGCTAAAGTGTTTAGGCTCCCGTTTCGATAGTTAGATAGGCGATAGTTGTACATCTCTAAGCACAATAGAAACCTTATAATTCTAAGAAAAAAAGGATAACAGTCATTCGCATTTAAGCACCACTGTACGTTTTGCCTTAGCGTCCCTTTTCAAACAAACATAAACGTGCTTAGGTCAACGTTATCCGCCTATTATGTTACAAGCATTACCTTTGTCACTGTGTGGAGACTAGTTTTATAAAAGACTGCGGTTGGTTCTCTTAGTAAGTCAGACAGCCACCCTAATCTTACCATAACCTACCAGTTACAACATGTATGCGCTTTGAAAGTAAAGAAGATCGTCGTAGCCCCATCTGAGTCTCTTGACTTGTGGGTGGCATCCTCTTATTAACATGTAACAAATTTATATTCATTATAATGTGTATCACAGCTTAGGTAACATCGATTGTCCTTTCTTTTTCCTTCGAGTCTTATGTATATAGGTACATACCTATACCCTTATCGAATTGCAAAGTGTACTTCATCTATCCGTTTATTGGTACCGCGTTGTTACAATGTTTATTTCAAATTTGCTTCGAAAAGTAAAAGTGTAGTAAAGGAGCATAGTGGCTACATCCCAACAAGCGGCGCTTCGCTTCAAAAATACATGAACAATCTCTTGCATCGACAATCCACTTCTCCATTACGCATACCCTAGCCAAGATTTGCTTGATCCTTTTCCGCTCGACTGTCTACTTACGTCGAGTCTGTCACCTTCTTTTTCTTTCCCATTTTACTTGGTTAGAAATTATTACCTCAAAAAGGACCAAAGGAAAAGATAAATAAAATCGTTGAACTCATTAAATTTATTTCTACAACAAAGTTGAACAGCAGCGTCTGCAGCGGCAGAAAGTAAACAGACGTAACGTAAGATACGTAAGATAAATATTTGGAACGTTGCCTAAAGATGAAAGATGAAACTTTTGAACTTGTTTTGTCTGTAACTCTTGAAAAATCACTTCAATTCAATTGCCTATCATGACATTGCCCTCTTGTGGGACCCTCAACTTTTACCACACGGTGTTAATAAATAGGATCCTTGTCAGGCGTAGTTTGTTGGTCCTTTGTATTGGATGCGTTTCTTATTTTTTAATTAAATTTCAGCTTCCAGAGTCTCAGACTTGAGATTCATAAAACAGTAGGGAGTGTACAATATGTCATATGTAATAGCGCAGCATGGTTTGTCAAGAAACTGTCTATAGTTGGCAGCCAACTAGACAAAAGGGATGCGACTGCATTTAGATACTGAATCACATGGTAGTAGAAACATGTAAAGATGAAAATACCTCTCTGAAGTTTATTTCCCTTGATGGAAATAAAAATTCCGCATATTCTTGTTTATGCTTTGACGAGAAGGGGGAGATGGTTAAGAGAAACTAGTCCCTGCAGAGTAAACATAAAGTGTGTCGCCAACGCATAAGGACGAACAAATAGCCAACAAAAGTCCTAATGGCAATATTTTATTATTCCATCGGGAACAAGGGATATTACCTTTTTTCCGGAGCAGCAAAACATTTATAACCTAGGGCAGAACAGAGAAGCAACAGAGGCACAGGACGAACACCGACAACAATATTGTCCAATTAAAGTTGTGCAAAATGATTTTAAGTGTTTAAGGATATTCAGGAGCGTAAAAACTTTTCCTGTTTACGATATTGGCTTGGCACTGGCACGGCACGGGCACGGGCACTCCTGCTCCTGCTGTATCTGTAATATTAAATAGTGTTTCGGTGAGTCCATCGACTGGGGCAATTTTATTAAGAGGACGACACCGAACATCAATAAATCATGATGGCTCAAGAGGAACGAATTCATAGGTCGGGGCGTGTCTCTTAAGCGAGTACCAAAAGAACGTTATTAGCATTCGAAATTGAATTCAATCGATTTTGAATGACGGTGATGGTTTAAGACTGTTGTCTTTCGTTTTGAATGTTAATCACTGTAGGGTAGATATTGGTATCATTCGTTAGGTTGGGATAATCAATTTGCCAAATTATTGGTTTGCGGCTTTAAGGAATTCTAAGGGTTTAATACTGGAATTCAAGGCTTTCCACCATCCATCTTTAAATTACATTTTTGGATCAAACAAGAGATGGCTACAGCGATAGTGGGGATGTATTGTAAAGTAGGACGAGAGAAGGGCTCATACATAAAGAAAGCTTAAAGTGATTGGCTTTCAAATTTCTGCCCTAGAAAATTCTCTTATATAACATGTATAACATTTCTAAAAAATGTTTGAGGCTTTTGCTAATGACAGAGGTTCTCTGGTACAACTGTAAGACTTTGTGGACTATTTAAGAAAAATGGCGAAGAAGACTTTCACAACCACCTTCCAGTGCTCATGACTCAATCAATTAAACGAAGTACTCTTGCCGAGTTAAAAATTGATCTGAAGGGGATTTAATAAGGCACCTGGAAGAAATGGAATTCCGACAGAGTTTTAAAAATTATCTACCCTTCTCTTTATTGAAAATTAAGCAGGAGCATTAAATCGATTTTTTTTTTGCACGGCGACCAGATAGATCTAATATGCTAGGGACTAACTTTTAGAACAGCAGTAATTGAACTCTCCTTATGAAAGCAATAATTACAGCTGCGGAGGAGTTCTTTAAGTCTGTAGGAGATATGATATAGGCAATAAGTTAGGTTAGGTTAGGTTGGCATGACACACTTAGACCAGTAAAGATCTATTGTAATTCCAATTAGGGACTAATTAAACCAACTGGAGCTTTTGATAAAACGATGAATGCTCATGACGCATAATGACACCAAATCGCCGAGGTCATCAAAGAAGAGGGTCCCTAGATGGAGCATTCTTTTACGTGATAGGTCTGGACATGTACATAGGAGGTGAAGGAAGGTTTTCTCCTCATACGCGTCTCTACAGCTCCTCCTGCAGAAGTCGTTAGAGAGAAGGCCAAGTCTTTTCGCATGTTCGCCTATTATTATAGACAGTGTCCGGTGAGCACACCGATAACGCAGCTGATTTGTGATCGCTTTAGATTAACCAACGTGGCGCTATGTTACTGGTCCAGCTTTGGCCAGATCTGTGTCGAAATATAAGACGTTGAGCCGTTTTCCCATTTGTGGTTAGTCTTGCTAATAGCGTCCAGATTTAGTAAATGCTTGCATGTAGCTATGGTTTGCCTATCAGGCAGAATCTAATGGCACAATAGAGCTCCTTGGTCGCAGTGCCTACACGCCATTTGGGCGTGGCCACACACCTGTTTAGAAAAAAAAAAATCAGGCAGAATTCTTAGAGTTGTGCACTGTTTGATGAGCTTATCCGCCCTGCAGTTTCCCGGAATGTCCTAGCACACATCATAGGTGAATGTTGTACTGCTCTGTCATCTCCGTAAGAGACAAACGACAACTTAAGGCGACTTTTGAAGTAAATGAGCATGATTCCACGAGCTTGATTGCCGCTTGACTATCAGTAAATGATAATATCCCTGACAGAAAATACATAACATTTTAGCTAGGACAGGGCTTCCTTAATCACCATGATTTCCGTCTGAAAAACACTACAGTGATATGGGAGGTGGAACGAGATCAGATTGAGCTTTTCGGAGAAAATACCACAACCCATCTTTGGTATTAGAGCCATCTTTAAGGAAGTGAACCGAATTACTATCGACGGGGGGAGAGTTGTCCCATTCATCCCGTTCAGGGATCTTCGTACGGGAGTTTCGGTCAAATCTCAGTTTCGGCAGGGTGTAGTCCGCTGTTTGCAGCAATCTGTAATATAATGTACAATAAAAAAAATAAAATGTACAATGTACAATAAAATGTCCAGTGCTGCAGAGGAAGTAGTTCTCAACGCACCACTGATACACATGCATGCAGATCTTTGCACCTTAGCTAGTTGAGTGAGGTGGACAGCGCTATCAAGAGCAGGCCACCATATGATCACACCATAAAGTAGTATAGGCCTGATACACGTATAGCCTAATGAGTGATTTGAGGTTTCATATCCCAGCTCCTAGCCTTTTTACAGGAATAGAGAGCTACATTAGCTTTCCTAACGCACTCTAGTAGATTGGCTTTCCAGCTCGGTTTTCTGTCCAAAATAAGACCCAAGTATTTTGCATTTTCAATGAATTTGAGACTGGTGCCATTTATCTTAGGAATATCTATTAGGGGAACTTTATCTTTCCTCCTGAAGAGAATGAGTTTTGTTTTATGAGGGTTAATCCCCAGTCCATATTTGGAGGCCCATCTGGTGAGCCGAAGGAGAGCATATTTCAGGATTTCCATGAGAATGTCTGGCTGCTTGCAAGAGGCAGCCATAGCAATGTCATCAGCATTAGCAATTACTCTACAACCTGACCTATCCAGGGCCACCAGTAGCTCATTTACTGCCAGGTTCCACAGAAGAGGTGACAAGTCTCCACCTTGGGGTGTTCTGCAGCAGGCAAGTCTTTTGGCCGATGTTCACCCAGCTGTGTATTAAAAATCCTACATGTGAGCAATTCATTGATCAGTACTCCGAGCGAAGTATCCACTTTCAGACTTGCAAGTGCGTCGGTAATTACCTTTGATTTGACATTGTTAAAAGATCACTCAATGTGAATTAAAGCCACCATTCCTTAATGCTCAGAGATTTTTTTAATAAGGCGCACGAGCGAGTGTAGGACGGTCTTAACCGAATTGTCTTTGCAGTACGCATGTTGCGGATATCAATTAGGTTTTTTAACGTCTTCAGTAGAAAGGACGATAGACTGACAGGTCGGAAACCCTTTGTTTCCAAATGTTAACTTTTTACTGCCTTAGGTATGAAGACGACTTTAACCTCGGTCCACAATTTGGGAATATAGAGCAGATTTAGACAGCCCGACAGGGTCTGCAGAGAAACACCCCAAGATCGAGTCCTGTCCCCGCTAATATGGCTCCTTGTGGTGGATGAAATCTTGGTAATACTGAAGGAAAACGGCTTCAACGTGACGACCTATGCGGACGATGTCGTTATCCTGGTTTCGGGAAAATTTCTTCGAGTTCTAAGTAAAAGGCTCAATTTTGCGCCACAACGTGGGACTTGAAACCAGCTGTGGTGTACTGGATATACACGGCGTTTGTAAGACCTATAATGCATATGGTTGACTAGTACGGTGGATGGCACTTGAGAAGCAATACTAGCTTTCAAACCTCACCAAAATCCAGAGGACATCGTGCATCGGAGTCGTGGGATCAATGAGAACAACACCAATAGCTGCATTAGAAACCATGCTTAGTTTCATTCCGCTTGACATATACTGCACCAGTCTGGCGGTCAAAACCGCTGTGAGACTAAGAGAAGGCCGATTGTGGTCATCGAGCCCTTACGGCCATGCCTCCATTCCCTCCCGATGGTTGGGGATTACCAGTCGATGGATTGAAACTGATCACATGAACCCGATGCTAGCATTTGGAAGGAGATTTACTTCCTGACAGAATTTACTGGAAAAACTGAAGAACCATGAAGAAAAGGGAGTTGGCACCGACGGAGAACCGACGGTTCTAAGATGGACGTTGGCACAGGAGCGGGAGTTTATTGTGCTGCCCTAGGAACAAACCACTCCTTTAGAATAAGCGACGACTGTAGCGTCTTTCAGGCTGAGGTCACGGCCATTATACAGGCTACTGAAATTATAAGCGAGAGTAATATTGTTGGTAAAACGACCACTGTCCATATAGACAGCCAGGCAGCCTTTAAGGCTCTGGACTCTGATGTAATTAGGTCGAGGCTTGTGAGAAGCTGCAAATCACTCTTAAACTAGATATCTAGAGCCAGTGCGGTGACCCTCTGCTGGGTACCAGGGCATATGGATATCGAAGATAACAAAAAAGCTGACGAGCTTGCTAGGAAAGGGTCGGTGCTGTACTTTTTGCGGGCCCTCCCCTCTGTAGCAACCCCAATCAGTTCCCTACGGAAGAAAATAGAGGATGAAGCCACCGGTCGAACAAACAGACGCTGAGGACATCTGGAAACATTCGCAACGGCCATGGTAAAACTTAGTCGTTATAACGCACGGGTCATATCTGGCATAATTACTGGACATTGCGCCATTGGCGTTCACGCGGAGCGACTCGGTGTAACTGCATAACGACTATTGTAAAAGTTGCAGAGACGAAGAAGAAATTGAATCTGTTCGTCACCTGTTGTGTGACTGTCCTGCCCCATCCGTCAGAAGAATGAGGACTCTTGGTAGTTACTTCTTCTCGGAACTGGAGGACTTGGGTAATGTTGAGCTAACAGCGAACTTTCTTTACAGCGTTTCCAGGGTTAAATAATTAAGCACAATGGACCTGTCCTGTTGGTCTGAGTGAGCAGTGACTCTTTGTAGCAAGGCATCCATCTACCTAACCTAACCTAACCTAGACAGCCCGACATGATGACTTTGAGCCATGGAAACAAAATTTTCTCACATTGTTGAATCTCTGCAGGAATGATACCGTCAGATCTTGGGGACTTGAAGGGCTTGAAGCTGCGCATGGTCCAACGGATCTTTTCTGTAGTTACAATAACCAAAAAGTTGATGCACGGTTGAAAGGAGGTGTTTTTTGATTTCGAAACAGCAACAGGGAAGCTACCAAGAAAGTAAGTGTCTTGTAAGACCGTATGAATGCAAAATGTAGCTGCCTGTTGAAAAGGCTTTAAGAAAAGATTTTCCGCAACCTTAGCGCTTCCGTGTCTACTATGGTAATGTAACAACTCATTTTGTTCCTTTAAAACAATTATACTCGAGCATACCTACATATACATGCGCTCCGATCAATCTGCTAATAGTGTGATGCTGTATATGATCAGATTCATATTCGGATTAGCGATTGTCAATTGTTTTCTTAAGTTAAGGGACATATACAGTTCTTAGTTCCCATGATTTAGCTGGTCCAAGTATACGTGTTCTATTTTCTTGGGATACTACCACGAGGAGATGGAGGAAATACTCCGAAGCTCGCTCTTATATCACGTCTCAATTTCAGCATCAAGAAGCAGTTAAATTGACAATGGTAGCTTCAAATATTTTAATTTCTTCAACCAGTCAGGCACTAGTCAACATTTTTATTTCACTCTAATCCATTGTATGCGATGGTCATGATATCCATACAACTACTCATACTTCTCAACCCCAACAACATTCGTTCAGGACTTCCCTGCTCGAAATGTATACGCTTTTCCCAAGAGTAGAATCTATATAAGCTCCCCAAGAAAAGTTTCATAGTTTATAAAAGCTATAAGGCAATTGCACGACTATGTATTTACCTACAATCGGAATAAACTTCAAACGTAAGTAACTAATTGAAAAACCTTCACTAGAAAAGGCAGTACCATAGAGTGTACTGCAAAAGGGAGATGAATCTAATTATGTGACAAGCTATGCAAATGAAGTAAAAATAGACACAGACTGCAGCGATTTTCACAAGAATACTTATTTGCAGATATGTGTGAGTAAAGGACATGTATTTTCAGTATCTGCTACATGAATCGGGGGGAAAGTACGGGAATACAAGAAAGTTCCTTTTTATTTAATGCACGACGTAATGGATTGAATTCAGTAGACTTTCCATACCCCTTACGTCAAACAGGGAAACCATTTAAACATCGATTCTTATTTATTTATTTTTAATAAAATAACCAGCGACACTGAAGGTCCTTCTCCAAAAATTCGCACGAGTGAATCATATAAACTTGATAATAACAACCGAATCCTTTTTCTCATCCTCGCACTCTTTTTTATGTTTAAAAAATTACGTCCATCAATTTAATTCACTTTATCTTTGCACTATCTACACCCACATTATTTAGTCCTCAATGACCAAAGCTGCTTAGAAAAAAATAAAGCTTTTGCATTTTAATTGCTTTTTCCAACCTGGTTGGTAGTCCTTTTTTTTTTGCACAAATTTTCCTAAACGGAAGTCCAACTGGTAATGATGATACTTTTTAATATCCGGACGTTTGTTGGACTGGCAGATGTTTGGTTGAAAGCAAAAAGTCGGCAATAAATCAAGGGAATTAGAATATCAAGGACACTAAAGGCATTTACATCCCAACAGTGCTTTGTCAGAACTTTTTTGTTTTGTTTGGATATTCGTTGTTACTCTTTTTGAATAAATCAAATGAGAGTGGGTGTCAAATTCAGTTGAATTTGTTTTTAAATACAAATATGCACACGAATTTTGATTTAATAATGTTTGTTCAAAATTTAATGAAGTAAGAGTAGTTCTCTCACAGCCACGAATTACATACTGGCTCTATGTATTCGGAATCAGACCCATACTAACGTACGGTGTGATCGTCGTAGATGGCTTTGGAGAAAGCTGTGGACCTAACCTCACTTGGCCGTGTGCAGAGGACGGCCTGCTTGTGCATCAGCGCGGAGCACTGAGAACAACTCCAATAGCGGCTCTAGACATACCCTTGCACCTGCCTCCTTTAGATATCTATAGCAATACCCCAGTGGTCCGGTAAAGGTACAGGACAATCCTCTATTCTGAACAATCTTGATTTCCTTTCACAAGACACAAAACTATGACTTCCATAACTTCTGTTCGATAAAAACTTTGAAACCCGCATCCCTTCAAACTTGAATGGGAGCGGGAGCTAGGCAGACAAGAGGGATACATTTGCTTCTACACAGATGGACGCAAAACAGAATCGGGAGTGGAGGGAGGAGTCTTCTCCCTAATAACTGTAGCGTCTTCTAGGTGGAGATCATGGCAATAAAAGAAGCATTGTCGTGGCTGAAGCACAATGTGATATCCAGACAAGATATTACTATCTTTACTGACAGTCAAGCCCTGTGCAGGGACGGGTTAAGAATATCACTGCAGCGCCCCCCAACAACTAGCGCTTGTCGTAAAAGGTGACTAAGGGGACAAATCAGATCTAAGCAATATAACACCCAAGTGAGCCTAGCAACACATATACTACCTTAAAAACCCTCCCACAAGTGTGCATGCGAGTCCGTGGGTTGACACGACTGGAGATCACCGGTGTCATAGAAGAAAGATCAAACAATACTAAAACAGGAGCATGCACGTGTCAAACAACAAACACCATCGCAATATGATAATATTGTAAAACTGTATCATTATGGTAATACTTGCTAAAAGGAAAGGTACTACCCCGCCAGGCACTACCACTGCTGTGCATGGTACTGATCCTGGAACGAACAGAAATGTTCGGGTCAGAGCTATACGGATTCCGGGGGCTAGCAACATAATGAAACAGACAGTTTGGACGCAATTTGAGGGTCGCGAGTTGGAACGTTGGAAGCATGACCGGTCGAAGTTACGAGCTGAAAGAGATGATGAATAGAAGGCGGGTGAACATCTTGTGTGTCCAAGAGACGAAATGGAAAAACACCGGAAATCGGGCGCGTTTCTTGGACGTTAGAACAAAAGATTACAAGACGGAAAAGGCTAAGAAGGGAATCGGTATCATCCTTGCGGCAGACCTACTTGGAAACGTCTTGAGCATTTCGAAGTCCAGCGACCGTTTGATGTCTCTCAAACTAGTAATACAAGGAGAGGTGTGGAATATTGTCAGTGCATATGCTCCCCAAAATGGGTCCAATCAGAGAGATAAAGATGCATTTTGGGTAGATTTCCACAATCTCCTTAAGAACATCCCAAAGGAAGAGTTTCTTTTTGTTGGAGGAGATTTGAATGGACATGTCGGGAAAATATAGCACCAGGAACCTTCCTGGTGAAGACATCCTAAGCATGTGCAAATCACACGGTCTTATCGTGTTGAATACCATGTTCATCAAACAAAGCCGACACCTGATCACTTACAGCAGTGGTGGAGATGAAACTCAGATTGATTACCATTTGGTAGTCAGTTTCATGAACCCTCGGGTAAAAGATTGCAAAGTGATCCTGGGAAAGGCAATCGCTCGGCAACACCGTCTCCTGCTAACAGAAATTTCTATGAAAACACCGAAGAAAAGCAAACAAACAAGGGTCTCTGAGAAAATCAAGTGGTACAATCTGGACAAAGAAAAAGGCGAGGCTTTTGTTTTCGTAATGAAAAATTACCTCTCTCACACCATCAACGGAGCTGAGGATGAAGAGTGCAGAGCACAAAATATGTGGGATTCCCTACAGTGAACTTGCTTAAAGAAGGCCAAATCACTGTTAGGAGCTTCAAAAGGCCACCATCAACACGCCAAAGAAACATGGTGGTGGAGTGATGAAGCTAAGAAAGTGATAAATGCGAAGAAATCGGCTTTCAAAGCTTGGTCAAAGTGTCCCTCTAATAATAGTGACGAAAAAGCACGCCTCGAAATGGAATACAGATGCTGCAAGAAAAAAGCGAAGAAGAAGTGCGCCCAGCTTCAAGCAGAGAGAACTACGGAGGGAATGTATCGGGAGCTGGAGAAAATATCTTCCACGGTTGTTGATGCAAACCAGGCTATCCAGGAGCTGCGAAGACACAATATGAACAAGAGCGCCACTATCTTCAAAATAGCCGCCCGAAGAAGGAGGAATGCTCAGGAGATTCGTTCGCCAAAGTTCATTAACAATGCTCATGGCCAGCTTCTTGTGGATGACGACAAAATTCTGCAGAGGTGGCGGCAGTATTGTGAAGAACTTTTAAGTGAACAGTTTCCCAGGCTATACTTTCCAAGAGCCACCCCTAACTGTGAAGAAATACCCGACATTTCAGTCAAAGAAGTTAGTGAGGCGGTCAAATACTGCAAAAAACGAAAAGCGCTTGGGCCAGACGAGATGCCCTCTGAGTTCTGGAAAAAGATGGGAGACGTCGGGTTCAGATGGCTCAGAATTCTCATCTCCAAATTTGTGAGAGGTAACCCAATGCCGACTCAATCGAGGGAAAGTTACCTTCTCACTGTATACAAAGGGAAGGGTGATAACTTCCGTTCGATCAAGCTGATGTCACACACCATGAAGATCATTGAGCGGGTATTAGGTGGGCGATTGCTATCTGATGATTAGTGTGGGTTTGTCGCAGGTAAATCAACCACAGATGCAATCCAAAGTGTAAGGATCATAATGGAAAAACATCGTGATTCCTTAAGTGATTTGCATATTGTATTAGTTGACTTTGAAATGGCATTCGACAGACAACCACGAGATCTGATATGGGTGGCGCTAAGACATCGAGGGGTTCCAGAAACCTATGTACAGATGATTATGGACATATACGAAGGAGCAAAGACAAAAGTAAGATGCCCCGCTGGAGTAACCGAAGAGTTCCCAATCAAAGTCGGGGTGCACCAGGGAAGCGTTTTAAGTCCTTAGCTCTTTATTACAGTCCTTGGTTATCTGCTTGCAGGTAAAGTGATGGACTCCAAGGTACATCAGTTATTTTTTGCTGACGATGGAGCCATCATAAGTGAGGATCCTACATCCCTGCAACGAGCACTTGATGTGTGGGTGGACGTTTTGGAGGGAAATTGGTATCGCATTAGTTCAAAAAAGACAGAGTACTTATGCTGCCCGTTCTCTGATCCACTCAGGCCTATTCCAGACATTTATTTGAATGGAACAGTGCTTCCCAAGTGCGAAAAGTTCAAATATCTGGGATCTATGATCAATAGCAAAGCAACTTGTGATGACCACGTAAGCGTAGGGTGGATGAAGTGGCGAGAAAATTCCCCTATCTTCTGTGACAGAAAAATGCCACCTAAGTTGAAAGGAAGGCTCTACACCGCAGTTGTACGTCCAGCGCTCACATACGGTTCACAATGTTGGACGATGTACAAAAGGTGTGAGAGTAAATTGACGGCAGCTGAGATGAAGATGCTTCGCATGACAGCAGGAGTGACAAAGCTTGATCGAATAAGAAGTTCTAAGATCCGTGGAAGCCTTCACATCAAGGAAACCATCGTACAAAAAATAGAGCGCAACCGGCTCAGCTGGTATTGGCACGTTCAAGGAAGAGATCATTTGTACCCTGTTAAAAAGGCAATATCAATGCACGTTCCAAAGACATCGCGATGTAGGAAAGGCAGGCCTATAAACGCCTGGATCATACAAATGCGACGATATTGGCATTTCATTGGCCTTAGTAACCGAGTGATCCAAAATCGGCGGGCTTGCCGATATTTTTTGAGGTCAAATAGGCGAACCCCACAGACGGATCAGTAGAAATGCAATGAAGTGGGAGGGTTATGATCCCTTATTTTCGGATCATAACCTCGCTGATAAAAGGAAGAAGAAGAAGAAGACTGACAGTCAAGCTGCGATCAAGACCCTGCGATCGGTTACCTTCAACTCAAAAACAACCCTTAATTGTCGCTTGTCTCATAACGAGACGGTCCAAATGCCGGGGCGTAGGAATATTGGAGGGAACTGCTCGGCCGATGAACTCGAAGGCAGGGCACTTGTCTACCGACCTCTTCGAGCAAGGCGAATCTCGGCATTCCTCCCGCTGTATTGAAACTACTACTTATGCTCAACATCATTAGCGCGACCAATCGCTGCTGGGCTAGTGTTACTACGTACCTCATTACTAAACAGATCTGGCCTAAGCTGGATCAGAAACGCTCCAATTGCCTTATTGGGCTGACAAGGTTGCTCATCGCAACTACAGTAGCTGTCGTTACGGGGCACTGCGTCATCGGTAGGCATGCAATCAGGCTGCGTATTTTAGCAAATGATTTCTGCAGAAGTTGCATGGACGAGGAGGAGGAGGAGGAGGAAATCATAATACACCTAATTTGTTCGTGCCAGGCCCTCTCTGCTTGCCGAGACTACACTTAGAAGCCTACTTCTTCGACAACTTAGGCGAGTTAGCTGATTTAAGCATCGGCAGCCTCTAGCCGCTTCATAATAAGCTTCAAATGGCTCCAGTAGTAGTTCTCCCAGAGATTGATAGATCCATATAGTACCACAATGGGACTTGTCCGGCCTAAGTTAGGGTGCATTCTGCAGGCTGCCACTCTAACCTAACCTGACGTAAGAGTATTTCTTTGGCATCAGAGACAGCTGATAATAAGTTTTGTACAGCTTTGAGGTAGATTTTCTTTTATTTTAAAGGATTCAACATCAGTGTTTGAGTCAATCACTCTTCTTCTGAGTTAGACAATTGCCTTCCGAACATAAGTCGAAGTTCATATATCGTATGAGTTGTTGGATATAATAGCTGGAGCCTCGTTGTTATAGCAGCTACTATCCCGCTGAGGACAGATCAGTTTCTAAGCCCAGGAATTAGACCACGCCAATAAATTACTTAACTTAAATCCTGTGTCCTCTTATGGGTCTTAAGTCATCAACCACACCTACGCGCCAGCTCTTTCCCAGTTACCAAGATTCCTCTTCGACTGTTCTACTCCACTTCATACAAAAACCTCCCTGTATTCGCCCTTGTTGTGATAGCGGATTCCATTGGATGGCTTATCGGGCAATACAATTTTCGTCCTTATGTAGGGTGTGACCAATCCGCAGCCACTTTCACTATTGTATAATCACATCTATACATTCCGTTTTTGAAATAATCATGATTGCAACTTTAATGGTATCCTTCCAATGGAATTCAAATTGAAACTAAATATGGTATCCCCACAACGATATCTATTCAGTCACAAGTGTCCCATATAAATAACTCGTTGAATGAAATCGATGTCCCTCTCGAAAACAGAAAAAATGTCCAACAAACAGAGAAAACAATCCATTCCACGACCATTACATTTCGAGCAGACTTGATCGATTGCCAACAATGGAAATAATTCACTGCTCCCTCTCGCCCTTCGTAAATAAGTCTGTATATTCCCCTCCTCGATGCGATGGCCAAGGACTCAAAGAAAGGGAAAAACAAACCCCTCCGCATAATCGAGTAAAAAAAGAAGAATTTCCCAGCTCAATTTGGGAACATTCATCTTTTACCCCAGCAAAGTGATGAAGTAGTGTAAGATTAGGGAGAACAATACTACAAGCAAAAGTGTGGACATTAATTCCAATGAAGATTGGCACACGACAGCGTAGTCGTCGTCATCGTCATCGTCGGTCTTCTTCTATTTGACCACACATTACGTGTGCTCAAGGATATTCGTTATGTATAATGGGACTTAGCGGATATAATGGGCTTATATGTGCGACATCATCACCAGCCTTGTTGTCTGCCTTTTGTATTAGTCCTTAGCCCATACAGTCCGGCTTTTAAGCAGTAGGTGCGTGGGTGACGCTGTGCCAGTAACATAGTTGAGGACCGAGGATGTATAGAGAAAAGAAAATCAACGAAAAAAAGAAAAGAAAACGAGGAAATAAGGAGCTTTGTTAACACAACAGGTGAGGTAGTCCTTTTGCGAGCAGATAGTAATTGAAACATCCTGAGTGGAGAACTAAGCGTTTGATTGAACGGAAGTCAATGATACCATTCGGCACTTGAATAGATCCTAAGGGTGCTATTGAAGGCATTTTCCCCTCAGCTTATGACGATTTAAACAATATTTTGTACTCATTGAAGTCTCACTAAAAGAACCTATCTGTCTGGGTGCCACCTTATATCGTTTTAAAAATATAAGGCACGGCAACCGGAGGTAGAGGCTATGATGATGTAATTTCATAGGACAAACGGAAGAGAGCTGATGTGTAATATTTAAGAGGAGAAATGGGAAAAGGAATGTAGTCCGGAGGTGTTCAATTATTTGCTGCATTCGATGAATGTGAATTTCAAGATGATGTCTCTACCTTATTCGGTACTCTCTTCGATTGAAAGGTCATGGGGATAAATTAAGGCGATGCGTGAGCTGGAAATTTGAGATATTCCTTAGCGTTGTGCTGAAATATCTTACCTAATATTAAAAAGCGGAAAGATTGTATGTTTATTTGTTATTCTTTCATTCAGATGCTTCGTCTACGATTTCGATGAAATTTTCACTAACATATCAGCCATTACCTCCAGAATGACCTACGATTTGTAGCATCACACTTTATCGAAAAATGATTGAACAGTTACTATAAAAGTGAAGTAAGATATTTATTTCTTATTCACTAGTTCAACCGTTAAAGATATACCAAAGTGATTTATGGTTGAAGTCCGCGGCATTCATCGATATAGAACTCTCCGGGTAACCTCAATCGTGTTCCACAAACTAGCTCGGCGGCAGAAGCTTTGATACCCTCTTAGTAGCTCGTTCTTAGACCTAGAAAACACTCAGCCAGCCCGATGCATCCTGACATTTGATGGCTGCCTTGAATGATCGGTGCCATCGTTCAATCATTCCGTTAGCAGCGGGATGGTAGGCTGTCATTCTCGTTCGGTTACTGCCAATGTGTCTAGCTAGCGCGTTAAACAGGATCAACTCAAACTGGGATCCCCTGTCGGATGTGATGGTAGCTGGTGCACCGAATCTAGATACCTAGCACGAGTAGAATCCATCGACGATTGTGTCAACTGTGACATCCTGGAGCGGAACAGCTTCTGGGCACCTGGTAAATCGGTCTGTCATCGTCAGCAGGTATTGATAGCACTTGCACAATGGCATCACAATAATGTCGATGTGTACGGGTCGAAACCGATCACTTGATATTGAAATGTGTTTGCGCTTGTTCTTGACATGGCGACTGATCTTACTTCGCTGACAGACTGAACACGACCTTGCCCAGGTATGGATGTCCTCATGCTTGGCAAGTTTTGGAATATGTTTTCAATTTTTTCTTTAGTCACTCCAACCTGCCTTTCGTTGGCAAAAGTTCAATTCTCGGGTGAAATTGAAAACTTTTCGGAATCCATATGTCCTTTCCGGGATGGAACACTGACTTCTCAGGTGACCCGGTGCACTCCCAGGTGGCGGATAGGAGAAAGCCGTGTAGTATGGTAGAAGATTTGACATCCGCGGCCCAAAAGCAAAAATTTCGAGAAAAGGTGTTTGGAATACGTGCCGAGGCCGGAATGGTGAGGGAACTGAAAAGTGTATATAGTGAACGTAATGTTCCTTTGAGATGCCGGGCGATCTCTTATAGTATTTAACCTTACTTGAGTGCTCTGCAGGTGCTGAGGTGCTCCTTTCTCAACATACTCGTGGAATCTTATTTTAGAGAATAAGAATTTCTACTCTGATCATCAGAATCTTAAATTGAAGTGGGGATGGAAGAGATAATCCTCTCAAAAAACCGCCACACTGCGCTCTTTTGAAAATCAAAATGACAATGATGCTCAGGCATTAAAAGTACCAAGCATCAGGGCAGATGACATATCCGACAAATACAAATCTCAGCAAAAGTTTGAACACTTCAGTGGGGCTCTGAAAGCCGGACGCCATGCAACCCGAAGAAGATAAATTTATGGAGATGGAGCTCTACGTACAAGTCCATGCGCAGAACATGGCTAAAGTCGAAAAAAGTAGACCCAGCAGCAGTTAACTTTCCAGGTCTACAGACAACTTTCCGTCGCAAACCGAATCGAAGAAGCATAACCTAAAGACACATGTGCAGGAATGTCAAAAGAGTTTTAAAAAGCTTACGGCGCACTTAAAACTTGCACTCTAGATCGCCAAGACAAATCTCTTACAGAAAAGTTATGCTAACAGTTTCCAAACTCCGAGTGGGCGAAACAATAATGTTCTCAGTTGAAGAGAAATCTAAGAACCATAATCCTGAATCAGAGCTGCAAACGTTTCCTCAACTTCTCGCAGGTCCTGATTATAATGAAGGGGGTCGTAGAAGACGTTCAAGAGCCACAGACAAAGCCAAGATCTCAAAAAAGTAGTCTTGGTAAAAACTGGGACCTAAACCCCAGTCACATACGCAACACTAGTATGGTGGCAAAAAAATGAAACACAGGTCTACCGGTCAAATTGGTTCTACAATTTCAGTTGGTTGTTAAGGCTTATGTTCAGTTCAGAAGCTCAGGGGCATAATACGAGGCAGCAGGAATGTCAGAATGTTGAAACTTGCCTCCGGCAAAACTTTAAGCAAGTAGTCTAGCTAATGATACTTGTTTTGTATCTGTTTGCGGAACAAATTCTTTACTCATAAGTTTTGATCTTCAGATACTTCAATTTAGCTTTAAAAGTCTGCCATTCCTATTTTTAGGAACAGTTAAGCCCATATGCCTGTGAATATCGCCATTGCTACGTAGGTTTAACAATTTTCAAACTAATACTACCGACAGGCTAATTGTACCAGTTTTCGGGGTCAGACCATCAGTCTAATGAATCAGTTTAGTGAACTCCACTTTGATAGATGCTTAAGCAAAATTCCTTACCGAAAAGTCTCCTTGTTGGAAGTACCTTTGAGTTATTCAGCTTCCAACACCTCGTCAAGATTCTTTTTTAGTGAACTTTTTGGAGAGACCTATGTATTGCGATAGGGCTCCAAGCTGCAGATGCCTGTTGACTCTGTTCTTGAATATCAGTAGCTAGAAGGCTTCTGAAAATATTATTCCATGCAGAGAGCTCCATAGTTTGCTTGTTCTGTAATAAAAGCAAATTTAGTAGAGAACTGTTAGCGCGATTGCCAGGTGTACATGAAAGCGGTGAACCCTTGTGGCTTGCCTAAGTTCATCAGGATATCTTCAATGGTGATACCTGTAGTACAGGTGATATATATTTTTAGGGGCGAGCTCCAATTGTGAGAACAGTACTCAAGTCCTGGTCTTACTTATGTTTTACACAAAGAAGGATCTGCATCGATGTACCTTTTTACTCTAAAAACAGAAAGCTCAACTTCATGGATGCTTATTTGGCGATATTGGATATAGTATGTGTTTGCTTTGCCATTGCAAAATTTTCTATAGATTTTCATATGAGTAGATTTGCTAGCATTTCCGATCATGACAGTGAAACTAAAAATCTTGTCATTTGTTAATTCCAGAGGGAAGAAATAAAGTTGGAGAAGCAATAGACTACAGCTCATACAGCATGTTGTTTTGTTGTGGTAGTCCACCTTAGGCTAACCTGCTTCGTAGAGCTCCATGCCAGACTTGATTGAAGGTTTTTGATATGTCCGGGTAAATGGCTACAGATAATTTGTGTTTTTCGATGGCTGACGTCAACAGGTGAGTTACACAGCTCAGCTGGTCTCCAGTCGAACGGCTTCTACGAATATCAAATTAGCCCATGCCTGTCAACATATTTCATTATCTCGGCGTTGATGATTTTCTCCATCACTTTAGATAGCATGAACAGCAAGACTATGCCCGATGGAAAGTTTTCTTTGAGTAGAACATAGAGAGAAATCTGCGAAGAATAGGTGTTCAGCAGAGTTTTTGGACACCGTGGTAGGTATTCAGTGGTCTTTTTGTAGTCTCGATGTTTTGGGTTTCACCAAATCATACGAAACTTCATATCAGGCATCGATACCTGCACTTCAGGGATAGTTAGTGGGTCCACTTGCTTATCACTTTTGCCATTGACCAGAAAAAATGCGAGCCTCTGGGATTTCAAGGGACTTTTTTTACTGGTTCTCTCACTGTGCTTCTTCTTGGGGTTTCGTTTGTTTTGTTGCAAATGTTGTGCAAGCTCACCAATTAAGCTCTTGTTGGTTGGAACAATTCGTAGACTCTGTTCAATTTTGGGTCGGCAATGAGTCCTCCCTTCGGCGTTTAATCAAGAAATTTGGTCAATCTGGTTCGGTGTTGCAACTCTTTATGTTTATCAATGTAGTGAAAGGGCAGTCGAGGAGGCAAGCGTCACTGAAAACTGGAGAACGTCACTTCGGCTGCGCTCTCAGCAATTGGGTATTTCAAAGAGCTCTCTGCGACGAACAATCGTAAAGGACTTACAACTACACCTATATAAGTAAGATCTAAAGTAAACAGATCTCTTGGAATATCGATAGTTTGTCAGTTGGGCAGGCGAACCCCACAAGCGGATCAGTAGAAATGCGATGAAGTGGGAGGGTTATGATCAATTGTTTTCGGATCATAACATCACCGAAATAGGAAGAAGAAGAAGAAGAAGAAGAAGAAGAAGAAGAAGAAGAAGAAGAAGAAGAAGAAGAAGAAGAAGAAGAAGAAGAAGAAGAAGAAGAAGAAGAAGAAGAAGAAGAAGAAGACAGTTTGTCAGTTGATTTGTAGCGCAGAACGAAGTGGGCCATCATTGTGGCGAAAAATGTATATTTAGTGACAATGCTGAGACGTAACTAAGCAAAATTGTCAGATCTGGAGGTTGAAAAATCGTCGTGAAATTCATGTGAGACAGACGCATACTCAAGTATTATTGCTTAGGCGGTTTTTGGTTCGTTGCGTTTGAGTTATAGGATAATTTTTCTAAGAAAATTAGTTCGGTAATGCGGTAACAGTCAATGGTGCCAGCTATCGACACATGATGTAGGTTTTCGGACCAATTGGAAGGCATGGATTTCGATCAAATGTGATTCGAACAGGAGGGTGCCATATACCATTAAGCCGCTGAAACAATGACTTTACTGGCAGAGAAGTTTTTATTCTCAAGACGGTCGGAAGTCAATTGGCCACTCGGATCTTGCGATTTAACGCCCTGCGAATTGTTCTTGTAGCGACATATTAAATCCAAGTTCGAACTCAAGTGTTGAACTGAAATATTAAATCCACCCCATCATCGGTCAAATCGATTAAACTATCTGCAAATACACAGATCCTGAAACAGTAATACGCTCATTTGAAAGACATCATTTTTAAAAGCTTGAATTTAACTTACATCGTTGTCTGTCTGTCTGGTGGACGCCATGGCGTGTGATGTTTAATGTTCGAACCACAGAAAACACCAAAAAGTTTTTTCACGTTCCTATGTTGTCTGCCTGCTTTAAAGAGCTGTTGCGCCAAATATTTTTTGTAAATTGTCGTGCCGTGTTTACCTCTGATAAAAACCGCCAAGTCATCAGCATAACCGACGGTGGTGTAGCCTGATCTGTGAAGATCTACTAACAAGTTGTCGATGACTATAGACTATAGCAGGGGGGAAAGAACTCCTCCTTGAGGACAGCCTTTAGCTGCAGTTATGGACACCGACACTCCCCCAGAGGAGGAAGTAATGAATCGACTTACCAGCATGGCCCTGATCCATTGGTTGGTCGATTCTTCGATACCTCTGCTACTGATCGCCTTTGCGATCGAGTCGTAACCAGTGTTATCGAACACGCCCTCGATGTCAAGAAAGGCACACAAGGCTATCTCCCTTGAACTGAGTGTTCCCTCTATATTTTGACGATAGTGAAGGGCACCTACTGTAGATTTGCCTTTCCTGTATGCGTACGATTCGAGTGCAGAGGGTTAGACAGATCTAACCGGTTTCTAATATGGATATCTATGAGTCTCTCCATTGTCTTAATGACGAATGATGTTAGACTTATAGGTCTGTATGATTAAGGCAGCTCGCTAGGCCTATTGCCCGGCTTGGGGATGAAAACCACATTAATTGCCTCCAGGTGGGTGGTATGTATACCCAATTGTACTTTACTTAAACTTATGTCCTTTAACCCCTCGGGGGGCATAGGGCGTCAACCACGCCTGCGCGCCATCGTGTTCGGAGTTCTGCAACGCGTTTGAGCTGCCTCCAACTCATTCCTAAAGAGCTCGATTCCTCCTCAACTGTTCTGCGCCACGTTTGCCTAGGGCGTCCCGCTATTCTGCCTGCCTGGGTGAGCGGATTCCACTGCATAGCGTATTTCGCAATGGAGTTGTCTTCGCGCCGTAGGGTGTGTCCAATCCATTGCCACTTTCTTCTTCGTATAGTAATGCTTATAGGTTCTTGGCCCGTTCTCAGATAAAGCTGTTCGTTGGAGATGCGGTTCGGCCAAAAAATCCTCAAGATGATTCTTAAGCATTTGTTTACGAAGACTTGCAGCTTCCGTGTGTTAATGGTGTCCACCTTCCAGGTACTGCACCCATAAAGCAGCACTGATTCTACGTTGGAGCGGAACAGTCGTAGCTTGGTTCTTAAGCTAATAACATTGCTTCTCCAGATTTTGGACAGCATTCCGAACGCAGCTTTAGCCTTCCCGATTCTGCTGCACACATCCAGTTCGGTGCCACCGCGATTAGCCGAGACGACACTTCCTAAATATAGAAAGTTATCAACTTTCTCGACTTGCTTTCCGGCAATGTTAAGTTGAGCGCGGGTATTGGAAGTACTCAGGGCTTTTGTTTTGGCTGTGTTTATTTTTAGCCCCACTTTGTTTGCCTCAGCTTCTAGATTTTGGGCCATCAAATGAAGATCCATTATCCGATGTGAAAGTAGACAAACATCGTCAGCGTAATCTAGGTGTTTAAGGTAAGATGTCATAGTCCAACGAATTCCAGAATTAGCTTCCGTCAATGCTGCACGGAGTACATCGCTGATAACCACCAAGAACAATAGTGGGGACAGTATGCACCCTTGACGTACTCCACTTTGGACTTCAAAGTCCTCCGACACCTTACCATTGTGCACGACGTGACACTTGCCGCCCTCATATGTAGCCTTGATAATAGCTATAAGCTTTTCTGGAATGCCTCTCCTGCGCAAAGCCAGCCAGATAGCATCTCGATTCAAGCTGTCGAAAGCCTTCTCGAAGTCGATAAACAGTAAATGTAGCGGAGACCTATACTCAACGCATTGTTCGATTATGATCCGTAAGGTGTTTATGTGGTCGATGCAGGAGGATCCAGCGCGAAAGCCTGCCTGTTCGACATCGAGAGTTGAATCTAAATGATCTTTAATTCGTTCTAGAATTATTCTAGCTATTATTTTGGCTACAGCTGGAAGAACACATATACCTCTCCAGTTACCGCACTCCATCAAGTTACCCTTCTTTGGAAGCTTAATGATCATCCCCCTTTTCCACTCCTGTGGAAATTGTTCACTATCCCAAGCTCTCCGTATTAGCGGATGCAGCAAATCTGCCGATGTATTTGGCGCCGCTTGAAATAGCTCGGCAGGGATACCATCAATACCCACCGCTTTGTTTTTCTTGAGGGACTTGATTGCTGTTATTATTTCAGCTTTACTGGGAGGTACGGTGCGAATTCGGGAATTTGTTGCTTCGAACTGCTCATTCGAATTCAAGATCATACCGCCGTCGTCTAAGTGATTTAGCACTGCAGCAAAATGTTCTCTCCATCTAGTGAGCTGATCCTCATCCGAAATCAGAAGGTCACCGTCTAGACTCTTCACTGGATGTTGTTTGGAGTTTCGACCACCAATGAACTCCTTAGTGATGTTGTAAACAGTCCTACTGTCGCACCTACTCGCTGCTTCTTCAGCCCTTGAGGCCAGTGAGTTGACATGTTGACGCTTGTCACGTCTCACACTACGCTGCACTTCTTTCTTCTTCGCACGGTATTGGGCTTCAAGCTCGGTTCTCTCTACTGCTGAGGCCGCTGCAATCCGAGCCTTGATTGCTGTACGCTCATCGATCCGTCTCCAGGTGTCTGTAGAAAGCCATGTGCGGTGGTGTTTCTGCTTTTTACCGACATAAGTGCGTGCCCCAGTCGCAAAAGCATTTTTCACAGCACTCCAGTGGTCATCCATGTTCTCTATGCTGCTGATTGCTTCTGCTTCTAAGGCAAGATGGTCCCTGAACTGTTGGCGCACTTGGGGAACCTTGAGCCTGTCGATATTAAACCTGGTGATGTTAAGCAGGTTTGAGCGGTTGCTGTTGACGGATGCAGTACGAAGGCGTAAATGAGCTACCATAAGATGGTGATCTCGTTCTTGTCCGACGTCAGCTCCACGTCTGTTTCGGACGTCCAGGAGACAATTTCTAAAGCGGCGACTGATCGCAATGTGATCGATCTGGTTGGATGTTCGTTGCCTATCAGTAGAGACCCAACTGATCTTATGGCAGGTGTTATGCTTAAACAGCGTACCTCCGATGACTAGGCGGTTGGTATTGCAGAAGTCCACAAACCGCTCACCATTGTCATTACGGTCTCCCACGCCGTGAACTCCCATCACGTGCTTAAGCATGGTGTTGTCGCTACCCACCTTGGCATTGAGATCCCCCATTACCATTACGATGTCCCCATTAGGCGTTTGGTTGTAGGCGGCACCTAAGTGACTATAAAAATTATCCTTTTCATCCTCAGTCGCGTCTAGAGTCGGAGCATAACACTGTATGATGGTAATTTTTCTAACTCTACTCTGGAACCTAGCCGTCAATATCCGGTCACTATGGGGTTTCCAGGATATGAGGCTACTACGTGCTGCTGGAGTTAGCATGAGTCCTACGCCAGAACTCCGTGCACTTCCAGCTGGTTTACCAGAGTAGAGCATCACAGTGCTTTTTGTTGGGGAGATGTATTCCCCAGCATCGTACCATCTTATCTCGCTCAGCCCTAAGATGTCGATTTTATACCGTGCGAATTCGCGCTCCAATTGGAGGAATCTGGCGTTATAAGGCCCTTCCTTGAGTGAGTCCAGGAGGGTCTTAACGTTCCAGAATCCGATCGTTGTCCGTGTCCGATAGCCAAAGGTCGTCAACAAATGATCAGTCCGTATCCGAGGCGTATGTTTCCGTTTCGGAGCAATAGTTTGTTTTTACGGTTGCGGCTCGCTGGGCCACAGACCAACCGACACTTATCCTGTTTTTTGGCGCAGGAAGCTCGCCATTCGTCCTCTCCCGTTAGCAATTTCCGAAGAAATTCCCAGATGGCACCACGAGGAGGTGGGAGTAGGGCTTACTAACAGAGCTGCTAGGTTTTCGGCTGCAGTGGCTCCTACTCGTTACTTAGCGGACCAGCACCTATCGGGAGATGCTGCCCCTACGAGGCCTTTGTTAGTCGTTTGCCATCCAAATTGTAGCTGGCTCTAAATAAAGCTGTCAACTGTGTACGGTTAAGGCGATTAAATAATACGTGTTATTGAACAAAAGTTTCACTTCAACCATGTTCTTATGTGAGTGAGACACACACCATTTTTATATTTGACCTTTGTCTATTTTAATATTCAGTAAAAATTAAATCCAGTGTTCAATTTTAGGACACCCATTATAAGCAAACTCTGTTCCAATAACCCCAGACACTTTATTCTTATCCTCTCACAGAGGAAAAGTCTGTCCAGCTACACCATTAGCTTCTTTAAAAAGTACAAGCGAACTTTTCTTCAGGTTCTGAAGTTAGATAGGCTTTCAGTACTACTCACTCTTTCAAAATCAGCGTAAGTACACTCGCACCTCTTAGCATTTTTCAAACTAATTTTCTTTCTTTTATACTTCCAGTGTTACAACCGGCTAATCCTTCAACATCGATCTAATCAAGCAAAGTACCATACTCCTGATGCCAAGAGTACTCGAAGTTTCTTAATATTGTCAGAAATTTACACACTTCAAGGCCTTTAACGACTTCGAATGAGTTCTCATAAATGTTCACTTCATCCACCTTTTACTGATTAGCATATTCTCCGAATCACTCTCATTACATTTCCATGACATCAGTTCAAGTTGATTTGTATCTTTTGCGTAACCTTTACATCACAACAATCCTTGACTCCGCCAAAACACTAGCAATATTCAAAATATTTGATTTTCTTTTCACCCCAACTGTACCCGTGTAATAGTTTTCAAAAAAAAAAAAAACCGACCGCACCAACCTCAAGGTGAGTAAACAAACCGATGCCGGTACATCCGCAATCATTTACAATCTCTTTCCACTGCACAGCATCTACACATCGCTATCACCCACCACCCTTCGAACTGTACTGCGCATCAAACATGTTGCAAAGCTTTTCGCGTTAACCTCAGCTTTTCTACGATATTACAACTAATAATTACGATAGCGTTTCATCAACACTACCAGCTGTCGGCCGTTACTGTCAGTGTTTCGGTTAACATTGTCGGCAGTGGCTAGTCCTATTCTACGTAAAAGGAACCACGGTCGTCCTTTCCATGTGTTTACTTTCGGCTACTAGCGGTTTAACGGCCACTCTTGGATAAACAAGGATATTCTGAAAATCCGTTTCAGTAAGCTTTTGGAATTCTGTGGCATCGGGCGTGTTTACTTAGCCACAAAATCCCCAACGGATTTGTCTTCTTCTTTCGGTTGGAATTCGAATTTTTCGCATCAAAACTGTCGAAAGGGAAATCTCGTGCGAAGGTCCTTAAACGAAAGTGCAAATCGGGTCAGTGATTCGTCGACGGTGTGCGAAAGGATATATTGTGATAAATTGCCAAATCGGCAAAGGAAACAAGTGCTTGGGTGTGCGTTTTTAATTACACAAAACACAAAGTAATGGTGTAGGGTAAAAAGGATATTGCGCGAGGACACGATCTTCAGATTTAATCGATAAGGACGATATTAACATCGATTGATGGCCAATGTAAGTGTTATGTGTGAGATTATCTTAAATTTAGTCACGTATCCTTAAGTGTCGATTGGAATTTGTGTTGCATCAATGAAGAACCCTTATGTACACACAATATTCTTAGTGGGTTAAGGCCAAAGTGTACCGCGCCGCCACTCAGTGCAACAGTTCTACTTTAAACGACGACAATAGGACTGAGTATTGCTTGCTGTGTTTACGGGCTTTAAGTGCCCCGCTCCGGGGGATTACATCCTCGGTGTTTGCCATTGCTACTGCGGTGGAATTGTCACGGTTTTTAAGTACTTTTTGTTCTTTGGCGTGTAATAAAGATTTTAATTAAAATTATGTCGCTGAGTTTTAGGGAAAATTGAAAACTGGAAGAATTTCGGGTGGATATAAGTATTTTGGTCAACTCTTGAAGGCAGACGGCACTGACCTGTGAAAACGACGTACTTAAGGGATTAATTGGGATTGCATGATTTTAAGAGGCTTTTTGATGTACATAATGGGCAATCTAAAAGGTCCATCGAGCCCTAATTAATATTTCAATTAGTTGTAGAAGGAAATTTAAATTTGGGTTGTTAGTAGTCAAAGGATGATTCGAGTAAGAGAGATCGCTTTGTCAAATGTTGAGTTAAAGGATTTTAAAAACGATTGCTAACTCGTATAGATGATGGGAAAGACCGAAACGTTCTCAAGAAGTGTGTCCCTTATTAATAAAAATTGTCTGGAGATTGAGAAATTGTGACAGCATTTGAGGTTTATGCAGTTACTTTGTACAGAAGAAAGTATCTATCTGTGATCTAGTCGCCGTTTAAACATACTCGAATGTAAGCCAGTAGAGTCATTCCAATTTTTCGCAGAACTGACTTGGTAGCATAGGCGTCATAAGTCGTATAGATTTATGTCCATGCCATTTGCAGTCGCTCGTATGATCGTAGTGGACAATCGGCGATGATGTGGTTGATCGTGTAATTTGTTGCTCCGCAATCGTATTTTGTGGTTAGGACTTGGTTGCTGCAGCTGTAAGCTACGAAACAAATGGAAGTTGGAAAACCCTTCGTCGTTGCGTCGGCTTATTTCCCTTATGATTCGGTAATGCCTCCACCACCGAAGGCGGTTGCCGAACTCATAAAGTATTGTGATACTCGGGAGACGGGACTAGTCATATGCTGCCATGGTAATGCTCAGAATACAGCCTGGGGCAGCAGCAAATGCAACATACGAGGAAACCATCTCCTAGACTTTATACTATCATCTGGTATGGCAATAAACAATGTTGGCTCCCAGCCAACTTTTGTTACGGCAAGGAGGCAGGAGGTAATTGACTTGACTTTATCTAATAGGTACTTCAAGTCGATTACTAACTGGAGGGTACTGGCGGAAGTGTCCTTATCAGATCATAGATACATCGTTTTCCAAATCGAATGCGAAGCTTTAACTTTGCAGGAGAGGAGGAATCCGAGGAAAACCAACTGGGTGCGGTTTAGGAAAGAGCTAGACGGATCTGTCGAAACTCCAACTAAACTCGGAACGAAACGAAAGTTAAGTTAAGTTAAGTTAATTCGGTTGTCGAAAAGTGCTTCTTATAGAGATTTTTGTGAAGAGATCGAGACACTCGGTGAAATCAGTAGTTTGGTTAAAGTCCTCAAAAGAGGTAAGCCGACCAAACCGGAGTCACTCAGATGGTCTGATGGCAAGTTTACTGAGACGAAAGCGGAAACTTTTAGTCTTCTGCTGGAGACTAAATTTCCTGGCAATCAGATAATCACTAGGTCGCAGCTTGGATCGCTTACCCAGGCTGAGCTTGATTTAAGTCAGAAAACTCGGCGCAGCTGGTATACTGGAGCTTTTGATGGTTTCAAATCGCCTGGCACTGATGGAATATATCCAGCTATGCTGCAAGAGGGTATAGACCAGTTGCTGCCAACACTAAAAATAATTTTCACCGCTGTTCTGGCGCTGGCATATATTCCTACACCTTGGCGGACAGTCAGAGTAGCTTTCATACCGAAAATTGGTAAGGAAGACTATTCGCTCCCCAAGAGTTTCAGACCTATAAGTTTGACATCCTTCTTACTGAAAAGTATGGAGAGACTGGTAGAATTTCACGTGCGCAAAGTTGTTTTGAAACTGCATCCACTATCGGAGATGCAGCATGCCTATCAGCGTGGGAAATCCTGTGAGACCGCACTTCAAAATCTAGTGGCCAGAATTGGATGCGCGCTTGATAGGAGAGAATACGCGATGGGTATCTTCATCGACATTGAGGGTGCTTTTGACAATGCGACTTTTGACTGCATGTGCGACTCTGCCAGACAACACGGGGTAGATGAAACATTAGTGTTGTGGATTAAAGCAATGCTAATGAATAGAACTTTGGTAGTGGATGCGGATTGTGGCCAATATGTTATGACAGGGGTAAACAGGGGCTGTCCGCAAGGTGGCGTTCTGTCTCCATTGTTATGGTGCATGGTGGTCGACTCTCTGTTGAACACTCTAAATAGTTCTAACGTCTACGCTCAGGCATATGCGGATGATGTCAGCGTACTTTCTGTCGGACCATGCCTGGCGATGGTCTGTGCTAACGCGCAGGCGGCGCTGGACATGATCAATGAATGGTGTACAAGGAGTGGGCTTTCGGTGAATCCTCTTAAAACTGAGGTTGTTCTTTTTACGAGAAGGAGGATTTTGACCGATCTGACTCAGCCAGTGCTAAAAGGCGTCACCATTCGCATTTCCAATGAAGCCAAATATCTGGGAGTGATTTTAGATAAGAAACTTCATTGGTCTTAACACGTCGAGTCCAAAACATCCAAGGCGCTCTCAGTCTTCTGGCAGTGTAAGAGTGCTTTTGGCAAGACTTGGTGCTTATCACTGAATAAGGTTCTCTGGATCTACACGGCTATGTTAAGACCATTCATCGCATATGCGTCGGTTGTTTGGTGGAAGGGGCTCTCGCGTAAATATGTGGTTGCTTTTTGCGCGAAATTCCAAAGAACGGCTTGTCTCGGCTGCTCGGGAGCTTTCCCGAGTACGCCTGGCTCTGCTCTAGAAGCTTTGCTGAACTTACCTCCCCTTGATACTTATATCATGGGTTGCACTATCAAAGCCATCCATCGTCTTAGGCGGGCGGTTTTTGGTACACTCCACACTGGAACTTTGATGAACTTGCGCGACACTTATCTTACGACTCCTGTCTTATGGATATGCCGTCTGATGCAATGACACCAGAACTCCCGCTGGTGCGTAAATTCAGAGTCGACTTTCCTTGTGTCCAGGACTGGCTTTGGTCAGAGTCTGAGCCGGGAATGGAATGTAGTCATATTTTCACGGATGGTTCCAAAACCAGTCATGGGTCTGGCGCTGGAGTCTTCGTGGAAGTCGACATTAGACTTCACTTCTCGTTAGGCAAATCTGCCTCTGTTTTCCAAGCGGAAACTTATGCAATCCTAATGGCCATGAACTATGTTGTGAAGAACAGGTGGAAGGGACGTAGCATTTGTGTCTGTAATGACTGCGCGCTTAAGGCCTTGCTTAACCCTTTAACCACTTCCAAAATAGTTCGTGAAACCAAAAACTCTTTGAACTCGGTCGCAAGGCTGAATTCTCTGTCTCTTATCTGGGTCCCAGGTCACACAGGGATCTTGGGGAACGAGATTTCCGATGAGATTGCGAGACAAGGCTCAAAGGAGGGTTTCTCATGTCCCGAACCCGCGTTGGGTCTTCCAGCGTCCTCGGTTAGGACTTCCATTGACGATTGGGTCTCTAAAGAGCAAAATTGTGTGTGGCATGACTCTCCAGAATGCAGGTTGACTAAACGCATGCTCCCGGACGTCTGTAAGAAATCAGCGGCATTCTTGCTGTCTCTCAGCAGAGAAGACTGTAGACAACTTATCGGCGTCTTGACAGGCCACTTCGCTTTTGCCAAGCACCTTAACGTGTTAGGCTTAAGTGACACTACAATCTGCGACGCTTGATTAGATTAGATTTAGATTTATTTCATACAAAATTATAATATATAATACATAGGTTCTAGTAATAAGGATTTCAGCAATAATTATAATGACATTTTTTATTTATATATACTTCAAGTATTTAAATAGTATCAAATGCCACTTCAATGGGCTTTACAGTAAATTAATTTAGTTGTGAGTGGGGTGGCCCTTAAAAACAAAAATTATACAATAACGAAAAAGTGAAAGATAGAATGTGAGAGAGAGCGACGACACCGCGGAACATTACCTCTGTGAGTGTCCGGCCTTTGCTCGCATCAGGTGGCAGATCTTCGGTGCGGATGTGGTGAGTGCTGGTACTGTAAGCTTCTCATCACTGAAGTCTTCGAAAGTCAAGGAAATTCCAATAAAATGGGTAAATCGGGGTTTGCTCTCTGGCAGTACAATGGACCAGTTGTGTCTGAGTGCTCCAGTCGAGCGTTTCCTATCCAGACAAAAAAAAATCGTATTCCACGGTGGTGGTCAAGCCTTATTTGAAGGGATTGCATAGACCATGGTTCGTCCTTATTCGGTTCAGCCTGACCCACGTGTTTGCCAGAAATTTGACCATGCAGGCACAACTTTTAAGTTTGAGAGGTGGTTTATGCGACTTGAGTCTTATTATGCTGCTTGGTTGTAGGTCGGAGTGGATTGGGAGGTCTGCATTAGCTGCAATCTTACCGTATTCTCGAACTAGCGCATTTTGACGTCTAATTGCGGGTGGTGCGATATTGCTGAGAGTCGGAAGCCACTGCGTTGGGGTGGATTGAATGGCACCCGTAATAGTCCTCGTTGCAATATTTAGCTGTCTGTGAACTTTCGCAACGTGGGCACTGCTTAGCCACACCGGTGCGGCATACTCAGCTGTTGCGTAAGCAATTCCATGGGCCGCGCGGCGCAGGGCGGGGGCATCCGCACCCTATGTGATACCAGCTAATTTATGTAAAATATTGTTCCTGGACTTCAGTTTGCCAGCAGTGTTCGAGAGATGTTGTTAAAAGACAGTGTCCGGTCTAGTGTTACCCCGAGATATATAGTGCTATGGTTGAGTATAACACTGTTAAATAGCACTTCGACGCGGTTTCTGGCCAGATGAATACTGAGATGGAAACAAGCCGATTCTGCTTTGCTCATACTGGGGTTAAGTTTCCATGTTTTAAAATATTGGCTAAGGAGGTTTAGATCTGCTGTTAGCGTGTCTTCTGTAATGCTCATATCATAGCTCTGAGTTGCTAGGCTTAGGTCATCAGCATATCCAGATTTCTGTGATGTTGTATCGGGCAGGTCAGAGACGTACAAGTTGAATAACGGCGGGGATAGGACAGACTCTTTTGGTAGACCAAGGTTCACTTTCCTGGCTTTGCTGCAATCGTCGTTTAAGAAAACTTGGAAAATCCGATTGGTGAGCATATTGTTGATGAGGCTGGAGGTTTTAGAGTACTTGAGGGTTTTGACTAGTTTGTATACTAGTCCCTCTCTCCAAACAGTGTCATAGGCAGCGGTCAGATCGACGAAAACAGCAGATGTTTTAAGTTTCTTTTGAAAGCCTGATTCTATAAATGTTGTCGAGGGGTTTGATCTGTGCAGCTGCGTCCGCTTCAAAACCCAGCTAGCCCGATTGGTATATACTGGTTAATAATTGGTTCAATGCAGTTATAAAGCATCCTGTCAAGCACCTTGGTCTGTAGCTTTTCGCTCTGTCGCTTGGCTTTCCCGGTTTCAGCAGTGCAATTGTTTTTGTGCGTTTGAAGGCTCGAGGTATGTACCCAGACTCAAGAATGTCACTGAAGAAATGGATCAGCTAGGATTAAGTGTTTGGGCCACAATTCTTAAGGAATTCTGGGTAGATACCCATTTTTTGTGCTTTAAATTGCGGCCTCCAACTGAGAGAGAAAAAACGGAGCGTCAGTTCTGGGGACGGATGGGATTGTGCTTTTAAAGTCTTCAAGTCTTTTCTTACTTTACGGGTGTGTCTTTTATCTAACTTTGCTCTAGATTTTTTATTTTTTTTTCCTGTTGTACAACCCATGCCCGCGTGGCAACGACACTGCGACCTGAAAAATCTATTGTATCGGAGGGTTGGAGTTAATCTAACAGACGTACTACCTCCCTTATGAAAGTGAGTATGTCTTTAGTAGCGGAGCATTTCAGTTCCACTGAAGTAAGTATCTCCTTGTGGAGAATACGTTTCCTTAACCAGCGTAGTGCCGGACATTCACAAAGAATGTATTCGGAAGTTTCATCCTCCTCTAAACAGAACCGACAGCCCTTCTCTTGGCACAGGTTCATCTTGTTAAGGTGGTATCTCAAGCCGCAATGGCCAGTAAGAAAGCTCACAAGCTTCTTAATGTTTTCTCTATCTAAGTTAAGGATTTCCTTATAGGAGTAAGGCTTGAACTCTAGAATCTAACTCCAGAATCCATCTTCGAACCGTCGGTGAACCAGATCAGATCTCTAGGGTCCAGTGTTGGAGCACCATTGGACCAGTTTTCGCGGTCCAATATTTCAACCTCGAATAACCTACCAAAGCAGTGTTGCCTGACCATAATATCTGGTAAAGTGCAGAATATGTCTCTTTTAGGGATTGAGTTGAGTATCTTTAAATGTCCCACAAGGTCACCTGGTTTATACTCGTGATCTAGCTGCAGCCTGATGGTATATCTAGCAGCCATATTCGTAATGGAGATTGGTAACGGGTGTAAGTACGACAATAACTTCCAGAGCTGTCGTAGTGCAGGTGCGCATCGCCCTGTAATGCAAAGACAGGCAATTCTATCTATATCGTCAAGAGGATAAAGGCGGAGGAGAAGGCCACATCACTAGCTATGAGGCAAGTCAGACGGGATAACAGTACAAAAGGTAGATGGACCTACAAGCTGATCCACACGATTGAGGTCTAGACGAAATGAGTGTTTGGGGACTGCAACTACCACCTTACGCAGTTCCTATCGGGTCACGGCGGCTATCGCAAATATTTACACAGATTTGGACATGACAACTCACTCCTCTGTCTACATTGTCCAGACCAGGAGGAAGATACAGAGCATGCAATATTCCATTGTAATCGCTTTACGGAATGGAGAAATAACCTGCCAAGTCCACCATTACTTATAGACCAAATGCTGCGGTCAGAGGAGAATTGGCTGGAAATTTGTACCCTTATAACGAATGTGCAGAAAGAGCTCCGAATAATTGAGATAGCAAGGAGAGCTGAAGCAGCAATACAAGAAGCATAGCATTAATTGCTAACCAGCCCCGCGAAGTAATACCTTACGGCAGTCCCGCGGGGAGAGTGGTATATGTGTGCAGGGTGTGGACTAATACGTAGGCGCATTCCTGGCATCGATTATTCGGGCTTGCGAATCGTGCATGCTAGTAGCCCGGGCTACTAGTATCTTTCGAAGATTACCACATCCCTTGGCGCAACCAAAAAAAAAAAAAAAAACAACCTTCTTATTGGATATGAAGCACTTATCCGCAAAAGAAGACATCACTTTGGTGTCTATCCTCTATCAGAGACGGATCTACCTTCGCTGCATCCACTTCAGATTCTCAGGTGCATCAAAGCAGCTGGACAACACAAATCATACTTCTGCGTCTACATCGCCATATCGTCAACATAAGTTATGACTCTCTTTCCGAGATGTGCCTCTGTACATGGACTTATTTATTACGCAAATCCCTAGCTTGGCATGGATGATTTTGAAAACCAGTATTTGTTCTATCTAGCAGCGGGGAATGGCAAGATAATCTGCTCTTTTCTTGCAGTGGGTACTTAAGTCAATCACTTTGCCTCAACCAAGACACTAACCAAATATCCCCGCTTGAACTACCTGTACACCCGTTTGCCAAATAATTTACTGATCCGCATAGATACAATGTAAATTGCTTGCCTTCAGTTAATTTTATTATCTTGTGTGCAACAGTGGCTCAACAAATATCCACAATTAGTTATCTTCTATTTGTCGACTTTTTGAATCACGTATAAGTATCTTTAAGATAAGACTAAGAATCAAATATTCAAACTCCTCGCAGATTACACATATGTATTCGTTAAGTGAAAGTGATAAGGAAAAACAATAAATAAAGATGACGTAGTTATTTCTCTGTAAATACCCACAGGAGCCATGTTTCATAATTTGCCGCCAACCGCCTTTAGAGACGACAATCCCATTGTACACTTCTCCACAGTGTATCGCGAATTCTTTATAATCACTTCAACGTAACTTATTATTTAAATTCGAAAGCACGCGTGCCTTATTTGCTCTAGAAAGCATTTTTTTTTATACGAATTGTGCAGGGATATCCAAATAATAGCGGAGAGTTGTTAAATAATTTGCCAGAGAAAATTAGGACACACTTGTTATATGGTATAGGGAGCCATGTATCTCTAGAAACAATGCAAAGATGATTTACATTCCTAACGATGTCAGGCTGTGAAACCATAACACCACCACGACGACGACTCGAAAACTTTTTGTTTAGTATTCGAAAATTGACGCAAGCTTTACTGCCGGCAATAAACAGAGGAGGAACAACAAGCAACCACCTCCACACACATTAGACTGGACTTGTTAATTGCATTTCCATTAAATGAGATTTGTTTCTGCTGTGTGATTTGGATTTGCCAAATAAATTTGAGTAAATCGTGACTCGGGAATAGCTGGTAATCGATTTTCGAACTAAATCAAGTCACTTATGTTGGTGGTTCTGTGCGGGGTGTTGGGATTTTATTGAGGGCTGAAGGAACTGGTATTTGGAGGAATTTTAATGGAAACTTCGGGGTGATATTTCTGGTAATCCCTGCGAAATTGGAAAATGAAATCCAAGTCAGCACTATTTTGGTGACACAGACACCCACATTTACTAACGAACTTCTATGAGTAATTTTGGAAGCAATAAACCGTCGAATTGACATGGAAGGACCACATATTCAATGGTGTGACCAGAGCTAAAGAGGGGAGACTGGTGGTAGTTGGCTACAGGGGTAAGTTGACACACAGCTTTTATATTGCTCTCGTTTGTTTGTCTATCTGTCTGTCAGTCATGACATTCTAGGTTTTACCCGCCTCTAGATTTAGCTGGTGGCGTGGCAAAATCGCATCATCACCTCTCCGTTGTGCCCGCTGGATAGCTATCTGATAGTGAACTAACGATGAGCGTATGCTGAGTCTGACGATATATGTGTAGCTAAACACTCAGAGCTGCGTAAGCACATCTGGGTGAACTTCAGCGCGCATATGTTTAACTGGACGAGGCATCTCTTGTTGACCTGATCGTCTGAAATATGCATCTCAGAAGTCTAGCAAGAGCTCATCAGAAGGAGGACGTGCGGCGGATGAATTCTCTCGATGGAATCAACAGTGACGTCTACAGACCAGCGGATACCTTACCGGAGCTACTTCAACATATTTGGAGCTGAGGTCTGTAAGGATTTTCAATACTATGTCAGGGTATTGAAAAAGAGATGGTGGCGGATGAACCCTTATTGGGACAACGGCAGCGCTCATATCCCCGAAGTGGGTTACTGACATCGGTTTATCCGGTCCCTCGTCCTAGGGGTTGCAAAAAAGGATCTGGTCCTCCAGGTTGGGGGTGGTGCCGTCGGGTTAACTTCCCTACCACGTAAAAAAAACTTCCGGTTACGAAGCAACCAACAGCCTCGGATACGGATGTTTCTACTGTTGACGACCCAAGCAAACGTAAAAAGGACAACGATCTTCATGTCTGCACATGGAATGTTAGGTCCCTCTATAAACCACGTGCAGCCGAACAACTTGCGGAGGCCCTAGAGTATCTCAAAGCAGACATTACCGCCATCCAAGAAGTGCGATGGGATGGGACGGGCAAAGGGAGTACGAAAAACTGCGACATCTACTACGGCGATTGCTACAGACAAAAAGGACAGTGTCTATTCGGGTGCGGATTTGTCATTGGAGGTAGACTTAGGCAAGAAGTCTTGAGTTTCCGGCATGTGAACGAGCGCCTTATGACTATCCGTATCAAGGCTAAATTTGCCAACATTAGCCTAATATGCGTTCACGCCCCTCATGAGGAGAAGGACGACGCGACAAAGGACGACTTCTACCAGCTCTTGGACAAGACGTATGGTATGAGCAATGCCCTAGCCACGACGTTAAAATTATCCTAGGTGATTTTAACGCAAAGCTAGGAAGAGAGGACGTCTTTAGTAGCGTGGTCGTAAAGCACAGCCTGCACGACATCACATCCAGCAACGGACTCAGGCTAATTGACTTTGCGGCGGGGCGAAACTTTGTCGTAGCTAGCACACGGTTCCCACGTCTCGACATTCACAAAGGAACATGGCTCTCCTTTGCTCGAAAAACTGTCAACCAAATCAATTACATTGCGATCGACGCAAGGCACTCTTCCAGTATTCTGGGTGTCCGGACTTTCCGAGGAGCCAACGTGGACTCGGATCACTACCTAGTTGTAGCCAAGGTACGGATGTGGATATCCAGAACGGAGCGAAATCATCGAAATACTGTGAGGAAATTTGACGTCGGGCGGCTATAATAGCAAGAGACCGCCAGAGCCTTTGCCGATCGAGTTTCTCTTAATCTTAATCTAAGTCCTATGCCGCCAGCAGCAAATGCGGAAGACCAGTGGCAGCGTTGCCAACAAGTCATCAGAGACGCCGCCTCTGATGTACTGGGTTTCTCTCGGCCACCACAACGAACCCCTGGTTTGATGATGAATGCCGGCAAGCACATGCAGCTAAACAAGAGGCGTACAAAGCTGCGCTGCATAGAAGGACTAGAGCTGCTTACGAGCTCTACGTGCGCAGGAGAAAAGACGAACATCGACTTCTCAGAAAGAAGAAAAAGGGGCATGAGAAGCGCTCGATCGAGGAAATTGAGAGACTTTATTGCAGGAATGATGTTCGAAAATTTTACCAAAAGGTAAAAAGCACATGCCAGGGTTTCAAAGCCAGAACAGAAGCCTGCAGGGACGAAAATGGCAACATAGTAGTAGAATCGCAGTCGGTGCTGAGGATATAGAAGGAACACTTCTGTAGACTGTTATACGGCAATGATGACCAATATTCCGCTGTCAGGCAGAATGAGCCATTCAACAGTGACGATGACAGTCAAAATTCCCGTCAACCCGATCAGAATGAAGTGAGGATAGCGATATCTAAACTCAAATCCAACAAAGCTGCTGGAACCGACGGCCTTGCCGCTGAACTTTTCAAGGCAGGAGGAGATGAGTTGGTAAGGAGCATGCACCAGCTCATCTGTAAAATCTGGTCGGACGAAAGTATGCCCGATGAATGGAACCTCAGCATCGTTTGCCCGATCCTGAATAAAGGAGACCATCTAAACTGGGCCAATTACAGAGGTATACGTCTTCTCAACATCGCATATAAGATCCTGTATGCGGTATTATGGGAACGCCTAAAACCGATCGTCAACAACCTGATAGGTCCTTTTAAGTGCGGTTTCAGGCAGGGAAGGTCCACCATTGACCAAATATTCACACTACGGCAGATCTTGGAAAAAACCCATGAATATAAAATCGATACGCACCACATTTTCATCGATTTCAAAGTTGCCTATGATAGCGTGTGTAGAGATGAGGTATACAGAGCCATGTCTAGTCTTGGCATCCTTGCCAAGCTCGTCCGTTTGTGCAGAATAACGATGGAGAACTCTCGCTGCTCCATCAAAGTCGGTAAGAACATCCCCGAACCATTCGATGTCAGGAAATGTTTTAGACAAGGTGACGCGCTTCATGCGATCTCTTTAACATAGTACTTGAAAGAATTGTACGAAACTCACAAGCCAACACCGGAGGTACAATCTTTTACACGTCTGTACAACTACTCGCTTATGCCGATGACATTGACATAATCGGAAGAACTCAGCGGGCCGTCAATGGGGCATTTTCGAGTATTGAGATCGAGGCAGCAAAGATGGGTCTAGCGGTCAATAAAAGCAAAATAAAGTATGTGCTGTCTACATAAAAGGACACCGAACATCGGCGTCTTGGACAGAACGCCACAATAGACATATATAATTTTGAGGAAGTAAAGGATTTTGTCTACCTAGGCTCTATGGTGAACTCCGCAAATGACATCAGTAGGGGGATCACACGAAGAATTACTCTTGCCAATCGTTGTTTTTATGGGCTAAAATGTCATTTCTTCTTATACTCGTATATAAATTTCAATAGATACATGATTTTGTTATTATTATAATTGTATCTTAAGTTTAAAGAATAAAAAATGAATTGAATTGAACTGAATTGAATTGAATTGAAGGTGGCGCAAACAAGTGGAGGAGGACCTCAACCAACTTGGCGTGCGCAACTGGAGGCAGCTGGCTCGTAACCGCGCTGGCTGGAGAGGTTTGTTGGTTAAGGCCCAGGTCTACCCCGGACTGTAGCGCCATCTAAGTAAGTAAGTAGGTATAGCTGGTACCATTTTTCAAACAACTGTTATTTTGCAGATACCTTCAGCATAAGCAAAAGGAGCAAGATATCGTTGAAAATATATTTTTGAGTAGAATCAAAACAAGTTCAAATTCATGGTTCAAAACATGCGTTTTCAGTAAGATTCATTACGTGGCAGCAATGGAAGCAATGCTTAGCCTCACTCCTTGCAGTACAAAAAGAAGCTATGCTAAGTGCTCTTCGGCTGCCAAAGATTTTGGACCTTAATATCAGTAACTTTGAAGGCAATCTGAAGATTCTAGAGTACATTCAAAACGACCCTATTCTTAGAATCCCAGATACCATGCTCAAGAAATACCGGTTCTCCAGAAAATTCAAGGTCATACAAGGAGGAATGAAGGGCGTGTAGTCTTACCAAATTCTCGAACTATGGTACACAGATCGTTCCAAATTGGAAAGTGGTAGCACTGGCGCAGGGGTTTATGGATCCAAGCTCTAACGTGCAGTGCATGGGAAATCGCCAACAGTATTTCAGGAGGAAGTCCGTGCAATCAAATTCTGTGTACGGGAATGCCTGGGAAGAAGGGTCGAGGGCACCTATATTTATATCCTCTCGGACAGCAAGGCAGCATTTATGGCTCCCAAATTCTACGCGTTCAGATCCAAACTTGAATGGGACTGTCTTAATCTATTCGAATATTTTGTGTCAAGAAACACCATCATTATGGCCTGGATAATAGACCACGAAGGTTTCGAGGGCAATGAATGGGCGGACTGCTTAGCAGAAAAGGCGCCAGTCGCCCACTAGTCCGTCCTGAACCATATTTTGGAGTTACACGATGAAGCACAAACTTCAAAATAAAACAATTGGAAGCTGATTGTCATGCAGAGTACTGGGCCTTATTCAAAGGCCCAAGACAGGCAAAAAAGTTCTCTAGCTACACTCAATGTAAAGCTAACAAGCTATTTGAGCACAGTAAGAAGACTTTAGGATCTTAACATGCTATTTGACTGAACACTGCCACTCAGGTACCATCTGCATAAAATAGTAGTCACAGACACAGATGCATGTTGACTTTATGGAGAGCAAAATGAGATGGAAGAACATATTCTTGGTGAATGAAAATGACTCGGGCTTTACTGAGCACTGCAGACATTCGAAACATTGAACCTAGAGCTAGTTGAGTTTTTTTATTTTATTTTTAAAATAAAAAAAGAAACCCAAATCCGAGAGCACTCAGACTCTGTCTGGTTCATTGTAATACCAGGCAGAAACTTTTCTTTGGTGCAGTGGTTGGAAAAACTTCGATGTAATTCGTTTCCCTTTATTTCCTCGGGTGACTGATGATTGCTGTTCTCCGCTGTGGCTTCAACCTGCACACATCGGTTAAGGAGCAAACACTCTACCCACTGCCACCCCTTTAAAAAAGAAAAAAAACTGGAAGGGTGTTTGGTTTCCTGCGAGCGGAAATCGAACTCGCTGATAAGGTACATACTCCCTATGCACCACTACCAAGTCCATCTCCGCATGTTGAAGCTTATCAAGAGCGTTAACCCAGTTCTTGCCTAAATATCGGATTTTTAAAGTTTTTTTTTTTGTTTGGATACTAGTACCCCGTGCTACTAGCATGCTCGAGTAATCGATGTCAGGAACGCGCCTCCCCGCGGAGCGTTTGCTGTTCTTTGTTCCGTCTAGCCTTGGCTTTCACTGGTGCTGTCCCTAACTCCTTCCAATCATCGACATTTTTGCATGATTATTGCTGCATACGGTTTCACTGCGTCCCATATTGCGCTTGATGTTAACACGTGTTTCACAATATTCTCGGAAGTTGGTATTCCTCCAATTCTTTTCTCTAGTTCTCTGCGCTCTATACTGAAACGCGGGCCCTGGAAAAATACGTCCTGCGTATCTTCTTAAGAAGAAATCTACTTCTCTGTGATTCCGGTGCACCCATTTGTGGATATCCTGTATAAGTCGATGGGGCCATCTTCCTTTGTAGATTGGTTCCATCTCTTCTGCCATGCTCTCATGCTTCGCTGGTTTTCTTCTATCTATCTTTCACTGAAGCTCGGAGTTCCTGAATTTTGGCGTCGTAAGTCCTTCGTAGCTCGCTAGCCAAGATATCTGCTGGTAGCATTCCCGCGATGAAACATATAGCATCATCTGACACTGTCTGATATGCAGACCAAAGCCTCGGTGAAGGTTGATGGAGTTAATCTTTTTGCGCACGACTAAATATTCACACTGGTGCCGCATTATGATTGACTGCACCACTTTTAACAGAATTAATCGTCTTTGTTGTCTGGGTTCTTATATGTTCGCCATTATCCTGGATAAGGCAGCACTCACCTTTGCAGCTTTGTCGCACGTTCTTTCAAGGTGTTCCTTGTAAGCGAGCCTAGCATCGATCAACATACCTAGATCTTATATGTCGCACTGCATACAAGGCCCTAGTATATTATAGTATGCGAGTAGTATGGTATAGTATTGACACTTAAGGCAGGAGTTCGGTCTTCCTTTTCGTCTTGAATCTATGGAAGTCAAAGATTTAACATTATTTCGATTCGCGCCATTCTCTACTCAGCTGCAGCATTATTCTCAACTCAGTCTATGTGGCCAAGCAAAAGCAGGTTTTGAAGTACATCCTTACCTTGATACAACTTAAAGAGTTATTCTCCAAATGATATGACTTTGAAATTCAATGATCTGTAGAGCATATTTTAATCCCAAGTATTTTTCCAACCCGAAGCAGCAGAGCGATTACCTGGGGTATCCACGTGGCTGTAACTTGTATAGTAGATGTTTACTCAAATGTAGAGGAAGCATTTATTATTTAAAAAGTTCACAAACTTGTAATATCCTCCAGGTCTCATTAGAAATCCCTGAACACACATGGCAATAAAACGACCTCCCTATCAAGTAGTAAAAACCAAAACCTCAAATAATCATGAACCATGTTCCTTTTCGGATTCCATGATATCTAATGCTCTGCCCACATCAAACTTACATCACCCTTGCCCTCGGGTCAGGTAACCGAAAATTAACTCCACATCCACAAGAGCCTCACCTTCTCTAGAATGCAGGCATGATGATGAAGTGACTACCACAGTACATCTCTTAATTAACTTATTACTCCGATCAATCATCCTGCGCGTGTTTCCAGTTTTCCACTTCCTTGCGCCAAAGAAAAAAAAAAAAAAAACAAATTTAATTAACAATCGTCGTTAATACAATTCTTTTTGCTGCGCTAATTGAGGTAAAATGTTCCAAAAACATTTTCCAAATGAATGCCAAAATTGAGCACAAAGTGTAACTGCTTACAACAGCAATCCAGGACTCAGTACAGTGCCAGTCGGTGCCTTAAAGCTCTTATCCCAGGTGTGCCACAGATGCCTTTCGACTCTGGCCACACCGTCTTTCTTTCATCCCACCAAATGAGAACGAACGGACTAAAAGTAATTAACAGTCGTAAGCTCTCTCGAATAAAATTGCTGCTTATCCACGGCCAAATTAGTTTTGGTCGCTTGGTCTGGCATTTGTGCTGTAATTGAGTGGACAGCCGGCGGATGGATGAATGTTGGGGAAACGGATGATTAATAAGGTAACTGACTTATCGACTCATCCGGTCGACAAGGATAACCAGTCGGATGTAATTAAATGAAACCGACGCTTAAGTGTACTTGAGGGCATTGGCCGTAATTAAATGATACTTATATTCAGCTCACATATTCGTATTTTAATTTATGATTAAACAGGATTGGTAGGGACGAGCCTTTAAAGAACAACTTATCACCAGAGGAGTTCTTTTGGTAGCATTTAAGTCCTAAGAAACACCCATTGGTGGTGAGGAATATCGTTAGCAAAAAACTTGGCAGCGCAATGCCACTTTTGCAATCAACTGAAAAACATTCAATAAAATGGAAAATTCAGAAAAGTGCTCAAAACTGAAATGTAAGGAGTAGTTGCATTTCCATGAACTCTTTTCGCATTCAATTGCTTCTCTAGTTCGATTCTTTTTCTAATAAATGAAGGATGCAGTCATGTATGACATACTCCAATCAACTAGCCCTAAGTCGCGAAAGATCGATCGAAGACGATTATCCCGGATAACATAAGCTTATATGAGCTATTATTGTTGTTCTATTTACTTACTTACTTAAATGATACTACAGTTTGGGGTAAACCCGGACCTCAACCAACAATCCTCTCCATTTAGCTCGGTCTTTAACTAATTGTCTCCAGTTGGGCACTCAAAATTCGAGGTCCCCTTGAACTTGTGCGTGACACCTACAGCGAGGGGGGCGTCTACTTCGTCGTCCCTTCGGGTTAGATTCGAAGACCCTGCGTGCCGGAGCGTTGGTGTCCATCCACTCTACATGTCCTAGCCATCTCAAACGTCCAATACGCAGTTTTTTTTTTTTTTTACTAGGTCGATGTCGCTGTAGAGCTTGTATATAGTTCGTGATTGAATCGTCTTCTCGAAAACCCGTCAACGAGAATGTGACCGACTATCTTATGAAGATTTTTTCGTGGACTTTTAGTACATTATGCCTCTGGTGTAGACTTGTAAGTTCCGCACAATCCGCTCAAGTAAAATATTAAAGAAGTCACATGACAGCGCGTCACATTGTCTAAAACCTTTTTTGACATCAAACGTCTCGGTGAGGTCATTACTGACCTTGATGGAGCAGCGAGCGTTATCCTGCACAGACGGACAAGCGTGACAGGGATGCCAAAACTAGACATGGTTCTATATAGCTTTTCTCTATAGATGCTGTCATGGATGGCCTTGAAATCGATAAAGACTATCGATTTGGACTTCTTGAGTTTTCTGCAGGATCTACCTAAGTGTGAAGATTTGATCAATGGTGGACTTTCCTGGCCTGAAACCGCACTGATAGGGGCCAATCAGGCTGTTGATACAAGGATTCATGCGTTCACACATTCGCAGAAAGATCTTGTATGCAATGTTGAGGAGACTAATGCTTCTATAATTGACGCAGTTGAGGGGGTCTCAATTCTTGTGGATCGGGCAACCGATGCTGAGATTCCATTCATCAGGCATACACTCGTTTGATGAAATCTTAGAGATGAGTTGGTGTATGCTCTCTACCAATTCATCACCAGCTGCCTTGAAAAGTTCGGCCGGTAAGCCGTCAGGTCCGGTCAGGTCAGGTGGGTGCCGTGGCGTAAGTGGTTAGTGTGTCGGATCACTACGCATGAGGTTCCAAGTTCGAATCCCAGAAAACACCAAAAAAGTTTTTTCACGGTCCCACCTCTCGCGAGCGTCTGACAAACGAGAGTATTGTTGTCACGAAAAAGTTTCTCAAATCGCCGTTCGGATTCGGCATTAAACTGTAGGTCCCTTCCATTCGTGTGAAAAATATAACGCACACAACATGAGTGGTTGCGAGAAGCTAGGCCCTGGCACTTTAAAGAGCTGTTGCGCCAAATATTTATTTTTTTTATTTTTTAAGCCGTCAGGTCCAGCACCCTTGTTGGATTTCAGCTTGGATATTGCTATCCTCACTTCGCTTTGGTCAGGTGGACGGAAATTTTGATTATCATCGTCTATGTTGAATGGATCATTCTGCCTGACAGCGGGATGTTGGTCTTCATCGCTGTTATACAGTCTGCAGAGGTATTTTTTCCATATTCTTAGTACCGATTGTGATTCTACTACGAGGTTTCCATTTTCGTTGTATTTAACAGACATGTTGTGCCATAATTTGTTTGAGGCTAAAAAGGGTGACTAATATGCCTTCAAAACCCACGCCAGGTTTAATGATTTGCCTGATAGGCAATCACTTTAACGAGGTTAAGGTTTATCTTCGTATCACACCACTGCGGATTTGAAAACAAGTTTAGATATCTAAGCCTCTGTCCATCATTTGCACTGGGGAGTAAGTCGAATGTAGCAGTAGCCCCAGCGTTTTCGCTAGTAGCACGGCATTGATCAAAGGCCACAGTCTTCTGCATATCAACTAAGCACCAGTGCTTAAATCAATCATGGTGACATATTGTATCACCATGATTCAATCCGAAGTCAGACGGCGTTGCAGAAAGCATGTTTCACAGTTGTAAAGTGTACTGATAGTTGATAATATGCAAGAGGTCCACTTACCGTTCGACACCGAATGAAACTATCACTAGCACTTTGAGCCATGTTTTTCAGAGTCCAAGACACGTTTTGTTAGAACCACCCGTTTCCGTTTTACAGTATGTAGAAAAGACAACAAATTTGATTGCCACGTAATCAAGAAGAGTCTTACGATACGTATGTGTTGGATCGAGATTATTTAAAGCACTACCAGCATTTGACACTGTTAGACATTTTATCAAAAACCAAAGTGTCAAATGGGTTTAACGATCGTATGCTGGGGAAGAATATTAAACGAGTAGTGGTAGAAGTCAAAATTGATTGACCGGAGTGATGAGTTGCAACTAATATTTAAAAGCCAAAAGTATGAAAAAGGTGCCAATGGTACTAGGCGACCATGCAAACTGGTCAAATTTTCGACCAACCACCATAGCGCTTTTCCGGAATCGCATCTCTTCTTTTTCGATGAGCAGATGGATGAGTAAATAATGGATGCGTAAATATTCAAATTCTTCTACGATACAACGCCAGTTCTTCATCACATAATTCTTGGATCAACTGTGCGAAAAAAACTTCGAGGGGTAGCATCAAGATAACTCTGAGATTGTTCTTTTCACGAGAATAAGGATTCTGAAATTTACTGGACTTAATTGACACTACAAGCTGCGACACTTGTGGAGAGAGGACGACACTACGGAATATTATCTCTGCAAGTGTCCGGCCTTTGCTCGTATCAGGTGGTAGATCCTTGGTGATGATGTGGTTAGTACTGGTACTGTAAGCTCTTCATCACTGAAGTGCTTGCTTGGCTTTCTTAGAAAGGCAGATGCAATAGAAAGTATAAGAATCATAATGGAGAAACATCGTGATTCCTTTATGGATTTGCAGATTGTAGTAGCTGACTTTGAAAAGGCATTCGACAGGCAAACACGAGATATGATATGGGTGGCGCTAAGACATCGAGGGGTTCCAGAAATCTATGTACAGATGATCATGGATAGGTACGAAGGAGCAAAGACAAGAGTAAGATGTCCCGCTGAAGTAACCGAAGAGTTCCCAATCAAAGTCGGGGTGCATCAGGGAAGAATCTTAAGTCCTTTGCTATTTATTGCAGTCCTTGATTATATGACTTCAAGCAGAAGGGAAAGTGACGAACCCCAAGGTACATCAATTATTCTTTGCTGACGATGGAGCCATCATATGTGAGGATCCTACATCCCTGCAACGACCACTTGATGTGTGGGTGGACGATTTGGAGGGAAATTGGTATCGCATTAGTTAAAAAAAGACAGAGTACTTGTGCTGCCTGTTCTCTGATCCGCTCAGGCCCATTCCAGACATTTATTTGAATAGAACAGTGATTCCCAAGTGCGAAAAGTTCAAATATCTGGGATCTATGATCAATACCGAAGCAACCTGTGACGATGAAACTAATCATCCGTAAGCGTAGGGTGGATGAAGTGGCGAGAAAACTCCGCTATATTTTGTGACAGAAAAATGCCACCTAAGTTAAAAGGAAGGCTCTACACTGCAGTTGTGCGTCCAGCGCTTACATACGGTTTACAATGTTGGACGATGTACAAAAAGTATGAGAGTGAATTAACAGCAGCTGAGATAAAGATCCCAAACTGAGCAACAAAGAAGAATCACTGAGAGAAAATTTAACGTCGAAAAGCTACAATCGCAAGAGACCGCCAGACTCTTCGCTGAACGCGTATCCCGAAACTCTCAATCACCTCTATGCCGCCAGCATCAAGTGCCGAAGACCAGTGGCAACGCTGCCAACATGCCATCAGAAACGCCGCGACTGATGTGCTGGGTCTCGCTCGCCCACCACAATGAAACCCCTGGTTTGACGAAGAATGCCGGCGAGTGCATGTAGCAAAACAAGAGGAATAAAAAGCGGCGCTGCAACAGAAGACGAGAGCTGCGCGTGAGGTGTACATCGGCTTCTCCAAAAAAAGAAGAAAGAGCATGAGAAGCGCGCGTTTGAGAATATCGAGAGTTTATACTCCAGAAACAATGTACGGAAGTCTTACCAAACGGTAAAAAGAACGTGTCAGAGAAGCAATACCCGTACAGAAACATGTAGAGATTAAAATGGAAACCTCGTAGTAGAATCACAGTCGGTGCTGAGAATATGGAAAAACTACTTCTGCAGACTGTATAACGGCGACGGAGACCAACATCCCGCTGTCAGGCAGAATGAACTATTCAACATCGACGATGATAGCCAAAATTTAATGTAATGAATTACTACTTACATTTTTTTTTTTTTTTTTTATTTTTTTTTAAAAGGAAACCCAAATCCCAGAGCACTCAGACTCTCCGGTCCATTGTACTACCAGGCAGGAACCTTTCTTTGGTGCAGTGGTTGGAAAGACTTCGATGTAATTCGTTTTTCCTTTATACTTGGGTGGCCCATGATTGCTGTTCCACATTACTACTACTACAACTACTACTAGTCAAAATTTCCGTCCACCCGACCAAAACGTAGTGAGGATAGCAATGTCCAAGCTAAAATCCAACAAGGCTGCTGGACCCGACGGCTTACCGGCCGAACTTTTCAAGGCAGCTGGTGATGAATTGGTAGAGTGCATATACCAACTCATCTCTAAGATTTGATCAAGCGAGTGTATGCCTGATGAATGGAACCTCAGCATCGTTTGTCCGATCCACAAGAAATGAGACCCTCTCACCTGCGCCAATTATAGAGGCATCAGTCTTCTCAACATCGCATACAAGATCTTTTCTGCGAATGTGTGCATGCCTGGATCCTTTTATCAACCGCCTGATTGGCCACTATCAGTGTGGTTTCAGGCCAGGAAAGTCCACCATCGATCAAATCTTCACACTTCGGCAGATCCTGGAGTAAACCAAAGAAGTCCAAATCGATACTCACCACCTCTTTATCGATTTCAAGGCCGCCTATGACAGCAACTATAGAGAAAAGCTTTATAGACCCATGTCTTGTTTTGATGGGGATGACGATGGAGAACGCTTGCTGCTCCATCAAGGTCGGTAATAACCTCACCGAGACATTTGATGTCAAAAAGGTTTTAGACAAGGTGACGCCCTGTCATGTGACTTCTTTAATATTGTACTTAACCGGCTTGTGAGGAACTTGCAAGCCAACAACGGAGGCACAATCTATTACAAGTCTGTACAGCTGCTTGCATACGCCGATGATATTGACATAATTGGAAGAACTCGGCGGGCTATCACCGGTGCGTTTGCAAGCATTGAGGCGGAAGCGGCCACAATGGGTTTAGCGATAAACGAGGTCAAAATCAGGTATATGGTGTCAACAAGAAGGGACAATAAACACCGACGAATTGGAAAGAACGTCACAGTAGGCAGCTATAACTTCGAGGTAGTACGGGACTTTGTCTACCTTGGCTCTGCTATAAACTCAAAAAATAACATCACCACAGAAATCAATCGTTGATTTTTTGGGCTCATAAGGCAATTCAACAGTAAAGCCATATCTCGAACAACTAAGGAGACTCTGTATAAGACTCTGACCATCCCAGTTCTGTTTTACGGCGCTGAAACATGGACTTTTTTAAAAGGGGATGAAGAAATCCTTGGTCGCTTCGAGAAAAAATTCTTCGTCAGATATTCGGTCCCGTTTGCGTACGGCGCGCACAGTTCAAGGAGATCTCGACCAACTTGGAGTCCGCAACTGGAGGCAATCAGCTAAAGACCGAGCTAAATGGAGAGGCGCTTGTTAGTTGAGGCCCAGGCTCACCCCGAACATTTTTCTGTCTTAAATAACTCTATTTTCCATGAGCAAATATATATTGAAATTGAAATGTATGATTTTCTTACGGGGAATACGATTTTAGAGAAGTTATTTAACTTTTCAAAATGTAATTTTATTAGATTGAATATGTATTTTAATTCTTTTAACTGGGATCTTGAATTTGAAAATCTTTGTCTACAAGTAATGTACACTCGTTTTATTGAAATTGTGAACTTAGGATTTTCCTCGTTTGTTCCATATTCGTTGAAAAGAAATATTTCAAATCCACCATGGTACAATAAACGCCTAATCCATTTAAAAAATTTTAGAAATAAGGCTTATAAACGATTTAAAATTTCGGGAAATCAGGATAATAAAGACATGTTCTGCAAGTTACGAAAGGACTTCACTGTCTTGAGTAAATTCTTATACACTAAATATATTAGTACTATTGAAAATAAGTTAAAATCTGATTCGAAATATTTTTGGACATTTATAAACCTTAAAAGATGTTGTGTTGGGTTGCCCAAAACGATGATTTATAAAGATATTGAATCAAACGATGCTCTTGCAACAGTTGATCTATTTGCGGAATTTTTTGAATCTTTTTTTTCTAATTGTATTGCACCCAGCAGTTTTGTACCGAATTAAATATCCAAGATTGATTTCGGTTTTCTGGTTTTGGATGTTCATGGTGTTCAATCTGCTGCTAGCGGCCTCAAACCTAATGCTAAGCCTGGAGCAGATGGTATTATGGCGATTATATTAAAAAACTGCTGCAATGCTGTTTGTATACCTCTGCTAACAATTTTTAATGCATCTCTTTCATCAGGCATTTTTCTCGAAGATTGGAAAATTTCGTTTCTGGTCCCTATTTTTAAATCTGGATCTAAGAATGACATCGAAAATTACAGAGGAATATGCAAACTTTCAACTATACCAAAGCTTTTTGAAAGTATTGTTAAAAATAAATTAGAATTTCATATAAAAGAGCATTTATCCGAATTCCAGCATGGCTTTTTTTCTGGTCGTTCGACAACTTCCTATTTGGCCCATTTCACGTCTTACATCATCAATTCTGTAGAAAACGGATGTCAAGTTGATACTATATACACGGACTTTAGTAAAGCCTTTGATTCTGTGAATCATATAATTTTGTTAAAGAAACTTGAAAAATTTGGATTTCACTCTGCAATGCTAAGGTGGATCTCATCGTTTCTAATCGGTCGGACCCAAACAGTTTATCTAAACAACTGCTGCTCGAGAATAATCTCCTATTCATCTTGAGTTCCACAAGATAGCCATTTAGGACCGCTGCTTTTTATTATTTTTATTGACGATATTGTCCAAAGCATACAATTTTGCCAATGTCTAATGTATGCAGATGATCTTAAGATTTTCCTTAAAATACGAAGCTTGAATGACTATTTAAAGATACAGTGCGACCTGAATAATCTATCAGATTAGTGTGTTAATAATTGCTTAAGGCTGAGTGTACAAAAATGCATGACCATATCCCTTTCAAGATCATATATACAAAACTATTATGACTACTGCCTTGAATTGACGTCTTTAAGAAGAGTTAATCAAATTAAGGATCTGGGCGTCATTATTGACACGAAGCTAACTTTTGTTCCTCACATTGAGTACATAATAGCTAAAACTAACCTACTTGTTGGATTTATCAAAAGGAATTCAAAAGATTTCTTTGATCCACATACAGTAATATCTCTTTTCATCTCCTTGGTTAGGTCTATTCTTGAGTACGCCGTTATTATCTGGAATCCAATTTATCAGACTCATTCAGATCGCATAGAAAGGGTGCAGAGGCGTTTTACCGAATATATCTCTTGGAAAATGCTTGGGACTCTGAGCTCTCTTACAGTGCACGATGCCAATTACTTGGTATTCTTACTCTTAACGCAAGAAGATATGCCCATGATGTTATGTTTATCAGAGATAATTTGTGTTACCGTACAAATAGTCCCATTCTTTTATCCCGGGTACCCATTTATGCTCCTAAAAGGCGTCTTAGAAGTCGTAATGTTCTCTTCCAACCAGGACATAGAACAAACTATGGTCGTAATGAACCATCCTCTAGGACCCTTATGAATTTCAATGAAGCCAGTAGACATTTAGATTTTCATTATTCAAGAGATCGCTTCAGAAAAATGTTGTTTGATTTTTTAATAAATTAAATCTGCTTTCGTTTTCCTCTTTTATCCTTATTTTTATGAATTGTTTTTTTCTTTTTTGTTGTTCTCTCTTTTTTAAATAATTAATTTACATACATATTTATTTATCCGAGAATATACTTATCTTTCCATGTAATCTGTAAAGCAAAGCTGGTAGATGAAAAATAAACTAAATAAACTAAACTAAACTGAACTGTAGCGCCACCTAAGTAAGTAAGTAGTGAGATGAAGATGTTTCGCATGACATCAGGCGCGATAAGGCTAGATAATAAGAAGTTCGAAGATCCGTTGAAGCTTTCAAGTCAAGGAAACCAACTTAAGAAAAATAGAGCGCGACCGCCCCAGCTGGTATTGCCACGTTCAAAGAAGAGATCATTTGAACCCTGTTAAAAAGGCAATATCAATGAACGTTCCAAAGACATCGCGAGTAGGGGATGCTGGCCTATTAACGCCTAGATTACATAAATGCAACGACACCAGCATTTGATTGGCCTCAGTAACCCAGTGATCCAAAAGCAAGAGGTCTGCCGATATTTTCTGAGGTCAAATAAACGAACCTCGCAGGCGGATCAGTGGATATGCAGTGAAGTGGGAGGGTTATGATCTCTTGTTTTCACCGTAATTGGAAGAAGAAGAAGAACCATAAGAATTGTTGTAAATATCTTTTTCTCTTTTTATTTCTAGGTAAGTTAGTTAGTCGTTGCTTTCTGTCCGCCTGAGGTCATTCACATCAATCAGTTCGATAAATTTTACCAGCCATATGACAATTTTACAGCCAGTGCTGTGCCTTCGGAGTAGAGTTGACAAAAGTTCATGCATTTCATCGGATGAATTTTATTTATTTCGTGAGAAATAGGTAAATGTTTCTTGAAACCAGGATTTGAATTGTACACCGTTAACGTTACAATCGATGACGGTACCACAACGACGTATCCAACCATAAAGGTAGACTCATTGTACCTATATCCGTCAAGGCAATCTGATCGAAATTGAAGCTATTGTGTTACATATGTCTCTAATTGACCATAGAGTACTTAATGCATCCTGACATGATAAGCACAAGGAACGATAATTAACAAGTCCTTTCTGATCACTTTATAAAAGCTCAACGTTCACATTTTCATATTGAAATTCCAATTCGTTTCCATTTATTCATAAATTCAGTTGTTGGATTAAAACTTTTTTTATACCCAAAAGTTAGCATTTTCTTTATAAACAAAAAGTAAAACCAAAAACAAAAACAAATAAGAAATAGGCCAATGAAGACAGTCTAAAAGTTTTTGGATTTGCATGAGAAAAGAGATTGACTGGCAGCTAAAATCAACACACGCACCTTAAATACGTTTTGCCTTCCAAATAATCCCACTAAATTGAATGTGAATGGTGTGTTCTGTTGTATTTTATATTTGGAAATCTCTCTCTAAATCATATTAACCAACAGGCCATTGCTAATTGAATTAATCCATATAACCCAAATGAAATGAGGCATTAAATGAGTCTACGGATATGAAAACTAATTTCGGATGGACTGCATAGTTGCATTTCACTCGTCAGAACCATACATTAAAACCAATATTTGACAAAGAGATGCTGCACCACATTCCATTAATACGAGTATATCACGACAGGAATTGGTTCATTACTTCACGGCTAATCGCATAACATGCGGAAAGCCATAATTTTATAAATACCCAACCAGCTTTGTGACATAATTTTAGTTTGTCGCTCTAAAAATATTTCCATGTGTTGTCTGAGGAGTAGTCAGAAGTTTATTCGATTTTAATAGATTATTTCGCAAGAAGAGGTGGATTCAGTTGGAATGGTAGGCCATCCGAAAGGTGGAACAATCATCACCCAGTCTTGTAAAAAATGCGATAAAGGAATGAAGCTGTTCTGACTTACAGCTCCAATCTAATTTTTTACGAATGCACTTGTGTGTTAGCCCTACAGTCTTTGTGAAAGTGTTTTCGGGTCCGAAGAGCATATTGAATTTAATCAGCATATGATGAGATCCATTGTGAGGAAAGAACTGCTTGGTTTAAAACACCCGAAGTTTAAGAAGCCATCAGAGAGAAAAGAGCCCTTAAAGTATGAATTCACTTGGGGAACTCCGATTCTCGAATCAGTACACTGAGGCGCAAAAAACTTGCAAACTAGCTGTTTCAACAGCGAACGATTAAGATCTGCAAATAAGATGTTCTGGCAGACCGTCCGCTGACTCAGAAGAAGGAAGTTGAGTATCGTGAAAGGAGTCAAATCCAAGGTTAGGTTAGGTTGGCTGTCCACACGAGAGTACAGACACACTTAGACCAGTGAAGGTCCTTTGTGATACCATGGATCAAACCATTAGGCCACTCAGGGACCAACAAAACCAACCGGAGGTTTTGACAAAGCAATGGATGCTCATGATGTCTACGGACGCCAGATCGCCGAGGTCGTCAAGGAAGGGGGACCCTAGATGGAGCATTCTTTTATGCGACAGGGCTGGACAAGTGCTTAGGAATTGAAGGATGGTTTCCTCCTCCTCCTCGTCTCTACAGCTCCTGCAGAAATCGCTAGAGAAGAGGCCAAGTCTTTTGGCGTATTGGCCTATAAGACAGTGTCCAGTGAGAACACCGACAACGCAGCTGATTTGTGTTTGCTTTAGTTTGACCAGCTTGGCACTACCTTTTTGATCCAGCTTAGGCCAGATCTGTCTCGAGATGTGACACGTTAAGCTTTCGAGTCTTCGAATCTAGCCCCGAGGGACGACGAAGTAGTGGACCTCCTCGCCGTAGGTGGCGCGAACAAGTTCAAGGGGACCTCGACCAACTTGGAGTGCGCAACTGAAGGCAATTAACTAAAGACCGAGCTAAATGGAGAGGCTTGTTGGCCCAGGTTCACCCCGAACTGTAGCGCCACCTAAGTAAGTAAGTAAATATTCAATAATGTGATCCTCTACTACTCGTAGGTGTTATGTGACATTGGATTGGACATGGTATTGGTAATGAAAGAACCGATAGTCTGGGAATAGAGGACCTGTAACTACATTTGATGTTCGACAATCGATAGAAAGAGATTGTGAAACGCAATCTAGGAAATTACAAACGAAAGCATTGTTCCCAATTTTTATAGGAATAAGTCTGCACTAACTTAACCAAGAAAAAGTTGAGAATGCTTACTGTAAGCTCTGCTCATATCTTCGAAAGATTTGACCTTAGGTTGATTAAATAATGACTTAATGCTCGCTCATGTTATATGCCCTGAAATTCAACATCATCGAAATGGACTGGACTGGTTTATTTGAGGAGGAGGCGTATCTTTGATGCGTTTGATTGATTTTGTGGATCAAATCGTATCTAGATGAACGCCAATACAAAGCCCATTATGGATCTTCAGTATCTGATCCCATTAGAGCAACTTTGAGAGCCCCTTAATGCAGACATCTTGGATCACAGATCTATATTCTAATAATGAGCGATGTTGAATCAGAAACTCGGACATATTCGTCTATGCCGATGTCATGAACATTTTTAGAATGACTTAATAGATTCTCTTCTTGTTGTTACTTACTTATTCCCGTAAGTGCTTCCCACTGCCTCCTAGAGTTTATTTCATATGTGGCTATCTTGTACCCGCAGTAGTTTCAGCACGTAACTCGGGTATCACCTGTGGTGCTGAACTCAACTATAGCTTTCATATCAGCACTATAAGCAGTGTCATCTCGACACTTAGTGTGTGATACACAAGTCTAAGGAATTCGCGTAGGACCGTTTATAGGATCACAAAGGAGCTAATAGGTGGTAAGAGCTTCAAGCAATACCCGGTGAGAGTTTAAATGGTTCGCTACTGACATCGGGGAGGGTCAGCTAATAAGGTGGAGGGAGCATTTCTCCGCGGTACTTAACCATTTAGACGATGGTGTTGCTATCTCATATCCGAATGAGTTATCCGCGGCAACACGCACCTGAATTCACATCGGTCTTCTCAGTAAGACAGACATCATAGCTGCGTTCAAAGCACTCAAGAAAAATAAAACGGTGAGATTAGACGGCATCCCCGCAGAACAATGATCGTCAAGCTCCCAAAGAAAGGGAACCTGGCAAGTGCGGAGGCTGGAGAGGTATTTGAATTCTTCCTGCGGTCTCCAAAATAGAAGCAAAAGTAATACGGGAGAGTATAAAGGAGCACCTTGCTGTAACTTTCGATGTCGAACAAGCAGGTTTCGGGATATTCTTGCGTCGACCACATAAGCACCTTACGGATGATCATAGAGCTATGAATCTTGCATAGGTCTCCGCTTCATCTGCTATTTATTGACTTCGGGGATGCCTTCGATAGTATAAATCGAGATTTCATCTGATGTACCTTGCATCTTCGAGCGCGCAAGACGTCAAGTGTTGCACAAAGGTAAGGTGTCTAGCGATTTTGAGGCCCAAAGTAGAGTGCAATAGAGCTGCATTCTCTCGCTATTACTGCTTTTAGTAGTGATCAGTGATGTTCACTCTAACTTACCACGCCTTGAGGATCGTAAGAGGGTGATCAATTTACAGTCGGAAGAGAAACGTCGTGATATTGCCGACTTACTTTCATTGATCAGTTGTTAGCAGGGAATATTGATTGCCCCGCCCTGTCGCAAATGACATCTTTTACCATGCAACCTATGGTCTGTACCTCTAATCTCCCTCCGGCCGCACCAATTATGGCTACCTTTGTATGTATAGAATGTTCTGCAAATAATTCGGTGCTCATTTTTCATGTTAATATGTAGTTGCGAAATCGTACTACGAAATGCCCTCTATTTCTCTTCACCCTTTCTTTTTGATCAGCATCTCCCTTCACTCCTTAACTTATTTGGATACGAAAATATACATACGTGTGCCATTCCCTACGATGCAGAAGCGTTTCTCACAATTCCTTACAAAACTCTGTGTCCTACCTTTTCAATTTTAAGTTGTCGATTTCCTGAAAATACATTTTTCGAACATTCGATACAATTCTCACAGCTCGAACGCATTCCAACATTCGCTCCAAACATCGTAAGTAGCTGTCCCCATTTCGAAAGTTCAATCAGATAGCAGATTCACAAATTCACTTGGGACACTTTTATCTGCATCAGAACTTCACTCCAGATTTTCACAATCAAGATATTCCACCCCTTCTCTTGCATGTACGAGTATGTACTTGTATATAGTTCTGAAAAAGACATTCGGCCTCCATCGCTGCTGGGGTACTTTGACACATGATTGACGCATTATTCCCACCTTTTCGAGATATTCAGGCTCTACTGCTCCACACCATTGCACCCCCACTTAATTGCTTTTCACTCAAACTCCAAACTTCAAACGGAAAGTGTGGTAGCTCTCACAAAATATTCATCCCTGCGGCTCGGCTCGGTGGTCTTGGTCACAATCAATACCAGTTTCTCGGAAAAAAAAAAGATTCTTTCCGGTGGATCCTGAAAATAAATCCATCCAACACCAACCAGAAGCAAACTTTCTGCAAATATCAAAGCAAAACAAATCAACCGAGGACCGAGAATGGTGCAAAATCTTCCACCACCACCATCGCCCGCAGCCTCATCCGTCGCCTACCACCCCTAGAAATACTGACTGGCGAAAAGCAAAGCGAGAAACATCCTCGAGGGTTGTTACTGGCCAAGATTTTCGAGCAAGTGGAAGTGGAGGGATGCGGTTTCGGGGGGTTTTGAATTTTCTGGTCGTTGGACTAACCACGAAACAATTCATTAATTGATTTACACACTTGGTGATTCTGAGGAATTTGAGGTTAGCTTTGTTTTGGTTTTGACATAAAATAACACTGCATCCTGCAGTGAGTGACTCGTGCTGGGTAAGATTGGCAATAAATCGAGAATCTAATTAAACTGACGAACGGAAATGAGTCGGAAGATTTACAAAGTTCTTTCAAATTGTTACAACAATTTAGGGGGTGATTTGGGCCAGATTTAAATGAAACTAAGAAATTCCATACGAACTTGTCTCGCCGTTTAGAGCTACTTAAACTCCTTACTTATTGCGTTTTTGCACTTGATCGTGATGACGACGTTCGTTTTACTGCTGAGGTGGGACCTTTCAAAACAACTTTTATGAGCTACTTGAAAATGGGTGACGCTGGGGCTAGAAGATATTTTTTTACGTCGGCATTTTGACAACAAAATATGGTGATAAACGAATAATTAATGAGCCAACATCGCAGAACTTTTTACATACCCACTTAACGTAGAACATTTTAAGAGTACGATACAACCCTGCAATGGGAGTTCTTCTTTCAGCTGTGTTACTTCATATCCTGGGGTGATTACAACTGAGAAAGCAAGAAATAATTTTGCAAATGGTAATTATTTATCGTTCTTCATTTCATTCACTTCCATTTACATAGAGACTGTGTCAAAGAAAATAAAAAAATTGGTATCTTCATGTCCTGCCAAAGGGTGAAAACGCAAACCACACCACCCAGCCTGTTACAAGAGTGTTGAGTTCATGTTACGCGACAAGTGGAAGACTGTAGTTCTCTTTTCAGGCAGTATGCAAAGCATCATCCCGACGACTAGGCTAGATTTTCACTTTCAATGGGAGAGAACTACCGAGTTGAAGAAGGGCAAGAAATCTTGGATAAAGTTTGTGTTTTCACTGTTAAAACTAGAGTGGTGGACCTGTGCTTCTTGCTTGTTGTGCTTAAAGGGGTCACGAACCTTGAAAAGTCTCTGTCTTTCATCCTCTGCGGTCCCGGGAACGATGCTTCCAGTTGTAAGGAGCAAATTTGTTGGCATCTGCGACAGCTTGGTCTTTTTCGCCGTCTAGAACCTGGGGGCTAAGATTCAAAGATTCTTTTGGCTAGAGTATTGTTGTCCATTCGCTCGATGTGGCCGAGCCAATCTAGTCGACGTGTCTTGGCTTTTTGTACTACATTCACATCCTGGTACAACGCATAGAGTTCGTGGTTGTTCTTCTCTCCATTTGCCCTCCTCGCATATGGGATCTAATATTCGACGAAGTATTTTTCATTCAAAGGTATCCAATATCTCTCTGTCTTCTTACTTATTCAGCACTCGGCGCCATAAAGCAACACTTAGCGTTCTATAGAGCATTCATTGAGTCCATTGAGTTAGGAGTTTTGAACCCAGTTGTTTTGCCAAACCGAAGTAGCAGCGGTTTCATTCTTCGTCATATCCCACGAAGGTGTTATTTGTGGGACTTATGTTTGCTCCGAGGTAGGTAAATTCCTTAACTACCTCAAATTCATAGTCATCAACACTGACGTTCTGTCCAAGGTTTTGAGCAGATAATTTCTTTTTTGTTAACAATGTGTACTTAGTCTTGTCCTCATTTACTTCAAGACCTACTCGTTTCGTCTGCTTTTCAATTGCCGTAAAGGCCTCTACAATGGCTTGCTGGGATCTTCCGATGATGTCAATATCGTCCGCGTATCCCAGCAGTTGGATGGATCTGTGAAAGATAGTGCCTTCCGTGTGTACACACATCTGCCCTACACACTATCTGCTCGACTACACTATTGAAGAAGTCACATGACAGTGCATCTCCTTGCCGGAATGCGGTGCATGTTTGGAAGAGTTCTGAAGAGCTGTCTCCAAGTTGCCCAGAGCATCGCGTGTTTTTCAGCGTTACGCGGCACATCTGTATAGGTTTTGGTTGTATCCCGAATTGGGCCATCGCTTGGTAGAGTTCAAGATGATGAATGCGGTGCGTTTCGGTGACAAGGTTCCCTTCGCTGTTACGAAGACCCCGTTTTCCGGGTTTGAAGCCAGTTACTAGCTGTTTGACTTTTCGATAAAAATTCCGGATGGTGTTGCTCTTGCGAGACTCTTCGATATCCTTGAGCTGGGAAGCTGCGTGGTCCCTTTTCTTTTTACGCAGAATTTTCTTCTCTTCCCTTCTTCGGATCCGGTACTCCTCTCTTGCTGCTCTTGTCTTGCGCTGCAGCGCTTTCTTATGTGCACCTTCTGTCACATTCTTCCGTTGAACGTACTTATCATCATACCAAGAGCTCATTTTTGGTAGTGGCTGGTAGCCAAGAGTGGTCACGACCACCTCCTTGATAATGTTGCGGTATTCCGTCTACTGATTGCTTGCGCTTGTGGTTTGTGAATGCACTGCAGAGAATTTCTCGGACAGGTGCTCTTTGTAGGCTCTGGCTCCTTCTGGCATGCTAAGGCGTCAAACGTTAAGCTTCTTCTCGTTGGACAGTCTGGCTCTGAATTTAGCTGCACCAAGGAAATGAATAGGGTCGACGGTGGCCCCTCGAAAAGTGCGCACATCCAACATGTCCGACCGTGCTTCGATTAGCACGTGGTCGATTTGGTTGCGTGTTCTACCTAGTGCTACTTATCACCGTATTACGAGCTGCTGTAAAACCAAAAGCTAGCATCTGTGGGTGCAATATTTGCAGCTAGAATACCTTTTATTACGAAAGTATCCTTAACTGCTTTAAAATGGATATGCCTAGTATTCAGAAAATGCTTTAAAACGGGAGAAGATTAGAGAAGAGTGAAGTAGATTGGGTTTTAAATTTCAAGCTATGAAAATGATATCTCATAGAAAAACAGTACAAGTGCAAACATTAAGTCCGCCAACTAGGTTAGGTTAGGTTAGGTTAGATTAGGTAGAAGTGACTGTCAGAGATAGGTCCGTTGTGATACCACATGTATCATGTTATCCCTGCCTTTTCATTAATACCATTTGAAATATCTGCTGAAATGTAAGTGTGTCCTAATATCTGTGTTTCTCAGATCGCCCAAATCGTTGTAAAAGAATGCTCCTAAGTAAGCGGGGCATATACAAAGAAGGTGAGAAATTCTTTCTTCCTCTTCTCCGTCCATACAGCTTCTGGAAAAATCGTTCGAATATACACCAAGCATTGCTGCATACTTTCCTATTAGACAGTGATGACATGTAATTAAGCGCCAATATGCATTTTAAATTTAGCTTGTGCCAAATCTGCTTTGCCGTTAGATATGTTGTTCCACTTGTACACCTAAGATTTATGCGTTCGTTAGCATCCAGCTTAAGTTTAAGGTTGCACGTAGCTATCGGTAAAGTTGTTCATATTCCGGCGAGTTCGTCAGCCTTGCAATTCCCCGGAAAGTCCCTATGCCCTGGCATCCAACACAGAAGAATATTAAACTGCTCCGCCATCACTGTGCGAGACGATATAGAGCTACTAATGAATTTATAAAGATCGATCGGTTTGATTGCTGCTTGGCTGTCAGTGGGCTCATCAAACTTACCATTTGGAATTCTTACAGATTTTTTTCTTGCTCCAAGGACATGTTATCGCACAGAGTCTATTTGGATTTTATGCAATGTTATTCAACCAAAAAGACAATTTCTCCAGTGTGAGAGCCCAAATTCTTCTTATATCATAATGATATCTAACTCAAAAAACCGAATTGTGTACCTCTCCATCCAGACAGTTGTTCCAATTTTTTTTGGCCGCATCTCATCCGACGCAGAATCAGGAATTACCACTAAACGCGCAATTATGTGCCACAGAACTGCGACATTCCACTTAGCCGCGATGCAGTCAATAAACATCTCATGTTGTTTTCAACCACACATCATTAACACGCAGAACAGTGCTCACTAATTAAAAAGCAATAAAAGCTCATTAAACACACTACTCATCCTCCGCCTCCGCGTAATCCCTCAAGGATATAAATTTCTCCCCGAAAACCCCCGACAGGAACCGCACAATTGTGCTGTTTCCGAAGAATTTTGCTGAAACTGGAGCCAAAAGAGGAGAAAAAAAACAGCACCCTCCTGATTATGAATGAATTCATATTCAGTTGGCGAACGGAACTCCCCCATTTTCATATTGAAAACGTCAGCAAAATTTAAGGAATCGGTAGTTCGTGGCTCCTACGTGCACAACAGACCGGATTTCCTTTCCACTTTAACTCATATCGAGCATTGAATTTGGAAATAAGTAGAATGGGGAGAGGAAGGATATTTTTCCCTTCGTTTGCAGTTGCATTTCAGTTCTCCCTGCTAGATCCTTCCTAGAAAACTTTACATTGCAACAGCAGATGTGCAGAACTTGTATTGGTGTATCTCTTTTCGGGTGGAATGCCATTAATTTTATCGCGTGACTACCATAAAGCTCACAGAAGGGAAGTGATTTGGTCAAAATGCATGTCCGCAGGCAGCGCAAGGAAGGGATGTTTTGAAGACTATAGGTGACTAGGTTAGCATAACTCATTAAAGGAGTTACGAGCGCAATGCGGTAGGGATAATGATATTCAAGAAAATGTGCTTGTTGTTATCCCATCATCTGGCTTGTGATGTCGTGAGTTTGCAATCAACTAGCTCTGGCATTGAATTTTACATCGCTTGGGTTTCAAGGCAGACTATAATCATAAAATTGATGTCAACCAATACAAGGGAATGTGGATGGCAGAAGATATACAAGGTCACACGCACTTAGCTTATCTCTGTTGTCTCAGTGTTACGTGGGAATAGGGTCATCTAGTGGAGAACTACTCTGAAACTTGCAACTGTGGCTGACGTTTTTGAAGAGAAAGAAAGACTGTACTATTATATGACTGCTCTACAGATGAAACCAACCCGTACAAACAGGAGTTATTCCATAAAAACTGGCGAAGATCGCTTTGCAGACGTATCCCAGAGGAGATTATGACAAAAAGGGAAACATGTAAATTGTGGTCGGGGCTGTTGAGCTTCATTGTGAATTTGGACGAAAAAGCTAAAAATAGAAACGAAATCTTCAAGAATACATAGACCATCCTGGTATAACGTAAAGAATCCAATAATTGCGAGGGATCTGAAGCAATTCGAGGCTGTTTCGAAAGAATACTACCCATATGCACTAATGAAAGTCAAACCAACATTTTCTGAGCAGAAACGAGCAAAGCAAACTGCAACATAAGGTGTCTTTGCGTCACCAAATTAAAACTAGTTTGGAAAGGTCTCCTTACCCTCATGCAGCTTGCTGCATTCAACACTCTCGCACTAGCCGGATCCTCTGATCATAAGAGCATCGCTGGCAATGCGATTGCTGTTGAACTAGTCAGATCTGGCTCCCAATCTAATTCATAGGCCCTGGACTCTTTTGTAGCTTACTTATCAGCCAAGTTAAGATAAGACTAGATCGTCGGAAACAACATACTTGTATGTGTAATTCAGTCAACGAAATGTATCTAAGCTCGCAGACTGCGCACACACTGTGCAATATTTACACGCACCGTTTCGAGCCCATTTCGACCCCCTCTATCTCCGAGACTAGTCACGCTACTAAACAGATTTTTTCAGGGAGACTAAAGCTAGCAACATATAGCAGTATCTTAAATTTTATACGTCTAGGTAGAATAGTTTCCAAGATACGGGTGTCGAAAAATCACTATTTTAGGCATTCACTTACTGACTGACTAACTGGTTGATCATCAAAAATCTAGGGTACTCCCAGTCAAGTTAGAGCTTTGAAATATGGAAAATATTCGTAGATAGTCTAGAAGATGCTTATTACAAGAAAAATCAATAAATAATTTATAAATAATATTATTATTATTATTATTTCTTTATTATTAAGTAATAAAATTACAAAAATAATACATAATTATATAGCACTAGCTACCAGGGCTATCGGCTAGTTTTAAAGGTATAAGAATAATTTTATATACATTTATTAATTTTTAAATTTACTAATATCTTATATACATTTTTTTATATTGGTTTCTGTCGGTATTTTTAAAAGTTCAGCAAGTGGAGTGTTGGAGAAGTACTTTACTGTATCGCTGATGTTCTGGCATTTAAGTAGATGTTTGGGGGATAGGACGGTATTATTATGGCAAAACTGGCAAGTAGGTGGATCACTTGTTGATAGTAGATGACGTGTAAGGTTTGTGTGACCCATGCGAAGTCGTAGAAAGCATTTTATCATGTTTTGTGAACAGTTTAGAGGGTATAAGGCCATTTCTGCGAGGGGATTGATGGATGCGTAATGGTGGACGTACTCTTTCCACATATCCCATCTTTTGTTGTTCCACACAGTTTTTAATTTTTTCTGAAGGTCCTTTTTGTTGTGTGAGTAGAACGTGATGAGTGGTTCTGTTGTTGCAGCTTTTGCGGCCTTGTCAGCTAGTTCATTACCCATGATTCCAACATGACCAGGAACCCACATAATTTTAAGCCTGCTTCCGTTTGCGATTAAGTTGTTCCTGATTCCTTCTATTATCCGTGTCGTGTTGTTGATGTTTTGGATGGCGGAGATGGTAGATAGGCTGTCGCTACAAATAAGTATTGTTTTGTTTGGGAATAGTTTTGTAGCATGAAATACTGCAAGGGCTTCAGCAGTAAATATAGAAGAAAATTGAGGAAATATACCTTTAATGAGGACATTGCTGATACCATCGACAACCGCGAAAGCGGTACAGTCTTCTGTCTTAGATGCATCGGTGAAGAGTAGGGTCCAATTTGTATCAATACATTTTTGCGTAACGTCTTTAAACATAGCTTTATATATTTGGTGGTTTGTAGTAGTTCTATGGAAGCTCTGTAGGCTGGATATAATAGAGGATTCATCGAATAACCATTGAGGGTGTTTAGATGTTCTATGTATTTGAATGCTGATTGGCATATCAGACCATAGCTGGGAATGCAATGCGGTGTAAACTGCTGATGACCGATGGGGTATTTTCTTCCAAGATAGTTCTCTTTTGGCGTCCAGTATTATGGGGGATTCTCGGGATGTTATGATTTTCGGGATGAGGAGGGCCGTGAGATAGTCAAGTCTTTCTTCGACCGAAAGGAGGCCTGCTTCTGTCAACATGCATTTTTTTGGAGTCGTCCTGAATGCTTTAAGCGCGATCCGGATAGCGGAGTGATACTGCGGTTTGAAAAGCTGGAGTGAGGCCTTGGGACATTTACCAAATATGACTAGGCCGTAATCGATCTTAAACAGAATAATGGATTTTATAACTCTAATCATAGTATTGGTATGTGAACGAGAATGCTTAGATGTTAGATACTTAATTATATTTAGTCTGGTAGCTAGGCATTTTTTAAAGTATGTACAGTGGTCCTTAAAGTTAAACTTAGAATCAAAAATAACGCCTAATATACTTAAAGAATTAACATTGCAAATATTATTGTAATTGAAATTAATTGATAGGTGTTTTGAACAGCTCGTTTTTTTACATATGTAGTAATATCGTTTTACCTAATAATATTATAGCCCCAGATAGATTACACCACTGGTCTATATCTCTTAGGATGTTAGAGAAAGTGGAGGTGGTTTTCATCAAGTCTTAACATTTGGAAAAAATAATCAAATCATCGGCGTACAGACAGTGCCGAATGGTGTTATAATTTTGCAAGATGTTGCTTAGTTCATTGAAAGCAATCATGAAGATGACTATTGAGAGTGGTGATCCTTGGGGGATACAATTTTTGAAACTATAGATTTTGGAGTGCACATTGTGTAATTTTATTCGGAATAGTCTGTTAATTAGGAATGCCTTGATATAATTGAACATCTTTGGACCTATTCTCCATTCGATGAGTTTGTCTAAAATTATATGTATGCCAACTCTGTCGAAGGCTTTTTTCAAAGTCGATTGACAGAATTGTAATATGATTCTTTGAAGACAATGAAGATGAAACAAATTCGTCAATGTGAAGAAGAGAATCTATGGTACCCCGACCTTGCTTGAAAGCAACTTGGTTTAAATTTATTAGGTTATTTTTTTCCAGAAACCAGAATAAGAGTTTTGAGATGATCTTCTCTAGAACCTTGGCGACACATGGTAAGAGGGATATGGGTCGATATCCACTGACTTCGGTGGCCGTTTTGTTCGGCTTATGTTTATAATCATCAGAGCAGAGATTTCTTTGTGGTGATCTGGAGAAACCTAGCACATCAGAGGCGGCATCTCTAATTGCTTGCTGGCAATGTTGCCACTAACTATCTGCACTTGCTGCTGGTAGCATAGGATACCTTTGGAGATCGAGGGATACTCGATCGGCAAAGGCTCTGGCGGTTTCTTGCAATTGCAGCCGATCGATGTCAATCTTTCTCACCGTATTTCGCTGATTTCGCACTGCACTGGATATCCACATTCGTACCTTGGCTGCAACCAAGTAGTGGTCCGAATCTGCATTGGCTCCTCGAAATGTTCGAACATCCAATATACTGAATGAGTGTCTCCATCGAACGCAATACGATTAATTTGGTTGACGGTAATATGATCATTAGAACTGGTGGACGGCTGAGATCGGCGAACTTAGGAGGAGATGCCTACACCATAGACGTAAGATCACCAGGGGAAGGCGAAAACACGCTGAAATCACGGAAGGCGCACTCGCGGAATACAAAACTGCAAGATCAGAGCTCAAGAGGGCCATCAATTCGAGCAAAGGTGGGAGGACCTTCAACGGGAGATCAACAGCGACCCCTGGGGACTCGGCTATAGGGTTGTCATGAACAAATTAGGAGAGCAGGCGTCACCCCCTACGATGACCGCGGACCTAATGAAGAACATAGGGGACACACTCTTTCTGGCTCACCCTGTTAGGCCAATGGAGATCTCTCCTGCCCAACAACAAGACATCCCACTGTTCAGCGAAGACGAGCTGATTCTAGCAGCTAAATCTCTTCAGAACAATAAGGCCCCCGGCCCCGACGGCATACCAGCGGAAGTATTGAAAACGGTTGCCCAAACTTGCCCATAGATACTGCTATGTATGTATAACGGCTGTCTGTTATGTTCTTTTCAAGAAGTGGAAGGTACAACGCTTGGTGCTCATAAGCAAGGGAAAAGGAGACCCGGATTCTCCATCAGCATACAGACCACTGTGCATGCTGGACACGCCAGGAAAACTCCTCGAGAAGATGCTAAAGCCTCGAATCACAGAAGCAATCCAAAGAGTAGGTGACCTATCCGATCACGGATTCAGAAAAGGCCACCCCACGATAGGAGCAATTGAGGAAGTAGTCAAAACCACCCACCTCGCCCAAAGGGGAAATCACTACTCAAGGCGAATCGTCGTGCTGGCAGCTCTGGATGTGAGGGATGCCTTCAATTCGGCCAGATGCGGAGATATGTTAGATGCGCTCGATAACACCTTCAGGATACCGCAATATCTTTTGCAAATTGCAAAGGACTATCTCAAAGACAGGGAACTTCTGTACGACACTGTTTAGGGTACCCACAGAAAGGAAATCACTGCTGGAGCAGCACAGAGCTCAATCCTTGGACCCGATCTGTGGAATATCTCATACGATGGAATCCTTCGCATGGAGATGCCCGACGATACCTTCTTAGTTGGGTACGCAGATGATATCGGAGCGGTAATTACCGCAAGGGACATCGAAGAGGCTCAGCTGAAACTGAATCAGGTAATGAAACGAGTACTCGCCTGGATGGAAGCCCATGGCCTTAGTCCCACCGCGGAGAAAACTGTGATAGTTCTTCAGACTAGGAAACGGATCCCGGCCATTGCCGAGTTCCGAGTAGGTCCAGAAGTGATAATCAGCAAACCAGCAGTAAGGTATGGTAAATATCGGAGGCCCAACAATGAGTAGTCGACGACTTCTCATGTCCATCACCCACGCCATTCTTCTGTATGGGTGTGAGACCTGGGCAGATGCACTTAGACAGGAGAAGTACAGAAAGCAAATTGCCGCAGTACAAAGGCGAGGAGCTCTTCGAGTTGCAAGCTCCTATCACACAGTATCGGAACTAGCCGTCCTCGTAGTTGCGGGTGTGACCCCCATCGACCTCCTAGCGACAGAGAGGAAGTACGCTCACGACAAGAAGGCGGAAGTAGGAGCAGAACTGGCAGTCGCGGAAGCGAAGGAGCTTACCAAGCAGGCTTGGCAAAGAAGGTGGAGCGCTGAAACGAGGGGGAGGTGGACAGCGAGGCTGATTACAGACGTCACGGCTTGGACAGAGCGGGAACACGGCAAAGTGAACTACTTTGTCACTCAATTCCTAACCGGATATGGGTATTTCAACCGATACCTCCACAAAATGGGTAAAGTAGAGAGCAAAGCCTGCCAATATGGAGACTCAGCGGAAGACGACGCTTTCCACACCTTCTTCGCGTGTAGCAGATGGACAGAGCAGAGGAGTAGACTGGAGTCGCAATTAGGCGATTTTTCTCCGGAAAATGCTATAAGCATAATGACCTCGAGTACCGACACGTGGAATAGAATATCTTCCTTCATCGAGATGGTACTAAGATCCAAAAATTGAGAGGAAGACGCCAACATTCCCTCACGAATTACATAAAGTAGATAAAAGCCTTACCGGCAAGAATGTATAACCCGCACCAGGAGCCGAATATGAAAAAGCCGGTCCCCAGAGGGGAAAGAAAATGAACCCACTCTGAAGTAATGCGATAAGCGGTTCTGGAGTAGACGGTGTCAAGTAGAAAGAAGGGGTTAAATGTGTTTTTTTAGTGAGTAGTGAGTCTCACACTACTAGAAACAGAGCGGGACTGTTTCTCGTGCGCATTAGCGTTTTTCCACTACGCCCTAGGCAAAAAAAACAAGATGATCATTAGATTGCCATGTTCCCTTGTGGATTCTAAGGCGAGGGAACCGCGTGCTTGCTACTACAACATTTCGACCCGCCGCAAAGTCGTTTAGCCTAAATCCATTATCGGGTGCCTTGTCATGTAGACTATATTTTCCGACTGTACCTCCAAAAGCGCTTTTCTTTCCTAGCTTTGCGTTAAAGTCGCCCAGAACAATTTTAGCGTCGTTTCTAGTGAATTGCTCATAGGTTTGGTCGAGGAACTCATAAAAGTAATCTTTGGCGTCGTCATCGCTCTTGTCTGTGAGGGTATGAGCGCATGCGGGGCTAGTGCTGGCGAATTTAGCGTTGATGCGGATTGTCTTAAAGCATTCATTTACATGCCGAAAACAGAAGACCTGTTGCCTAAGGCAAGATCTTATCCGCCGTGTTGTGTGAACGCCTAAAACCATTTGTTAACGAGGGCAAAACCAAGTAAGTATATGCTGTAAGTATGAATGGACAATCAACACAGTTGAATTGGACAGAATGTCACTACAACTTCGAGGTAGTAAGGGACTTTGTCTACCTTGGCTCTGCTATAAATTCTGAAAACGACATCAGCCCAGAGATCAAGTGAAGAATAACTTTTGGAAACCGCGTTTCTGGGGCTAATAAGGCAATTCAACAGTAGAGCCCTTTCTCGAACAACTAAGGAGACTTTGTATAAGACTCTGATCATCCCAGTCCTGTTTTACGGTGCTGAAACATGGACTTTATTGAAAGCGGATGGAGATATGGGTCGTCGCTTTGAGAGAAAAATTCTTCGTAAGATATTCGGTCCCATTTGCGTTGACGGATTTTGAAGGAGAAGATTCAGTGACAAATTATACGAGCTATACAGCGACATCGACCTAATCAAAAACTGCGTATTAGACGTTTGAGATGGCTAAAATATGTAGAGCGTAGGCATACCAACGCGTACTCGCAGAGTCTTTGAATCTAACCCCGAAGGATGATGCAGTAGAGGACCTCCTCGCCGTAGGTGGCGAGGACAAGTTCAAAGGGACCTGGACCAACTTGGAGTGCGCAACTGGAGGCAATAAACAAAAGACCGAACTGAATAGAAAGGCTTGTTGGTTGAAACCCAGGTGCACTCCGAACTATAGCGGCACCGATGTTAGTAAGTAAGTAAGTAACGCCTCCAAAAACCGTTGGCATATTGCTGATCGTCAACTAATTTTTTCTAAGCACCATTCGATTGTTGTTGAATGTTGCTAGGAGATTTATTCAGTTTGATGATACAAGGAAAAAAGCTTGCTCTATAATTTTTAAATGAGCTGGCCTTTCGAAAGGCTTCAGCACTCAGTTTCGTAACTAAAATTTTGTCGAAGTACGACGATGTCGAGTTTTCCAATCACACTCAAGCATTTGAAGAATCTTTTAAAGCGGATGACGAGATCCGGTGTTGGTCAAGGCTCAATAGCACAAAATCCAAGATTATCTTCGAAAGATCTTTGCGCGTAAGGTGTCTTAATAAGAAGTTGAAAGAAGACATCAACGTTCGTGGTAAATCCTTATATTTCCAGGGATGAGCTCGAATTAGCCTGTCAAATTGTGGATCATATGGGATGCCGGAGCGAAAGTTGAAGTACTTTGCAAGTCTAGGCAAGAAATTATAGCTCTCTGTGGCAACATCATGGAGATCTCAAGCTCAGAGTCGAGAATTAACCATTGTGACAATAAAGACCAATAGCACTACACTTACATCACCAGCAAAAAAAACTTACAACAATTATGGCAGTGAAACGACCATAGTCATAGACCATGAATTGGAATGTCATATATCTTTCAGTAACCGGGGGAAAAATAGAATTAGTTTCCAAGAACAAGCTCCTATCCCGGACCAAATCGGAAGTACTTACAAACGTATTGGAACTCTAATTTATTTCTATTCCTTGCAGGGAACATTATTACCAAAGTTTACCACTTAGCCTGACCACCCTTGCGTATACGCAACATTTCACCCATGCAGTCGTGTAAGTTAATGACTCATTTGAACATAATTAAGAGCGGAAAATATTTACCATTCGGCTTCGGTTCATTTTCACTTGTTTACTTGTAGGTTACTCGTTAAATTATTTACTAGCGATATTTGTGCAGGGATTTCCGATGGAGGGGCTTTAAAAACGCTTTGTTACATGCGTGTGATTGCCTGGCGTGCGAGGGAGTAGTGAGTGCTTAATTATTAGATCATGCTAGTCTGTTATGATTTTTCATTCAGTTTAATACCAATAGGGATTGCCTAATGGAAGTAACGACAGGGCGTAGTAGCAGTTGCTAGTGTGTGTAATTATAAATGGATTTAGCTTTCAGAATGGTGTTAAACAATGATTGATGTAAGCCGGGAATTATGGGCTGTAAATTAATTTTGATTGACTCTAACAATGTCTGATAAATGAGGAAAGTAATCAATATTAATTGTAATCATTCAAACTTGGCGGGTGTTAAATAGCAGTATGTGTTCTGTTACTAGATGTAGATAGTGTTCAGAGTTGTTTGTAAGACGATTCATTCATTTTGAATACCTGGGTAACAATGAAGTAATTTGTATTGTAAATACCGAGTTGTTATCCAATTGAATGACGAGGATATAAAGCACGCACCATATACATGACACTTTGAAATTCTTAGGACATTCAGTTCAATGACCGACTACTTAGTTTGTATTTGCATTATGAAATTAGAACTGATTCGGATAATATTGATTTGAAGGCGTTTCAGGGTGGATATAGTAAATTCTAGAACAAAATATGGCTTTTTGTTTGGATTACTTTGAACAACGCTAATTTATTTTTATTTTATTTTACAGACCACCCCTTAGATTGCGCTTTTCTTTGCTTTTAATTGATTGATGGCACGACGATTATACGTAGGAAACAAAATGGTTTTTCAGTAATCTTGAGGAACCCCGAAATTAACGACATCGTAGCGATCATCGCGCTTGATTTTGGTTATACGATAAAAAGGAAATATTTGGCGCAACAGTTCTTTAAGTGGCAGGCCCTAGCTTCTCGTAACCACTCATGTTGTGTGCGTTATATTTTTCACACGAATGGAAGGGACCTACAGTTTAATGCCAACTCCGAACGGCGATTTGAGAAGCTTTTTCGTGACAACAATACTCTCGGATGTTTGTCAGACGCTCGCGAGAGGTGGGACCGTGAATAATCTTTTTTTTTTGTGTTTTCTGGGATTCGAACTTGGAACCTCATGCGTAGTGAGACATAATGACATTGAATGTACTTTATTTACTTACTTAGATGGCGCTACAGTCCAGGGTGGACCTGGGCCTCAACCAACAAACCTCTCCAGCCAGCGCGGTTACGAGCCAGCTGCCTCCAGTTGCGCACGCCAAGTTGGTTGAGGTCCACCTCCACTTGTTTGCGCCACCTACCGCGAGGTCGTCCTCTACTGCGCCGTCCGTCCAGCGTGGATTCGAAGACTTTCTTAGCGGGAAGGTTGGGCTCCATCCGCTCTAAATGACCCAGCCATCTTAGTCGCTGTATGTGAACTCTTCTGGCTAAGTCGATGTCCTTGTACATGCCGTATAGCTCGGCATTGTACCTTCTCCTCCACTCACCGTCTATGCAGACGGGACCAAAGATCGCTCGAAGAACCTTTCTCTCGAAATAACCAAGGGCATCCTCATCCAGTTTTTTCAAAGTCCATGCCTCTGCGCCATACAGCAGGACTGGTATGATTAATGTCTTATGAAGAGTTACCTTAGTAGTTCGATATAGGGCTTTGTTACTCAATTGCCGTTTTAGCCCATAGAAACAAAGATTGGCAAGAGTAATTCACCGTGTGATCTCCCTACTGATGTCATTTGCGGAGCTGACCATAGAGCCTAGGTAGACAAAATCCTTTGCTACCTCAAAATTATATCTGTCTATTGTGGCGTTCTGTCCAAGACGCCAATGTTGGGTGTACTTTTTTGTAGACGGCATATATTTTGTTTTGCTTTCATTGATCACTAGACCCATCTTTGCTGCCTCGGTCTCAATACTTGTAAATGCCCCATTGACTGCCCGCTGAGTTCTTCCGATTATGTCAATGTCATCGGCATAAGCGAGTAGTTGTACAGACTTGAAGAAGATTGTACCTTCGGGGTTGGCTTGTGAGTTTCGTACAATTCTCTCAAGTACTATGTTAAAGAGATCGCATGATAGCGCGTCACCTTGTCTAAGACCTTTCCTGACATCAAAGGGTTCGGTGATGTTCTTACCGACTTTGATGGAGCAGGGAGAGTACTCCATCGTTATTCTGCACAAACGGACGAGCTTGGCAAGGATGCCAAGACTAGACATGGCTCTGTATAACTCGTCTCTATACACACTATCATAGGCATCTTTGAAATCGATGAAGAAGAAGGTGTTGCGTATCGATTTTATATTCATAGGTTTTTTCCAAGATCTGCCGCAGTGTGAATATTTGGTCAATGGTGGACTTTCCCGGCCTGAAACCGCACTGATAAGGACCTGTCAGGTTGTTGACGATCGGTTTTAGGCGTTCACATAGTACGGCAGACAGGATCTTATATTTAGGAGACTTATACCTCTGTAGTTGGCGTAGTTTAGATGGTCTCCTTTCTTCAGGATCGGGCAAACGATGCTGAGGTTCCATTCATCGGGCATACTTTCGTCCGACCAGATTTTACAGATGAGCTGGTGCATGTTCCTTAACAAATGATCTCCTCCTGCCTTGAAAAGTGCAGCGGCAAGGCCGTCGGCTCTAGCAGCTTTGTTGGATTTGAGTTTAGATATCGCTATCCTCACTTCATTCTGATCGGGTTGACGGGAATCTTGACTGTCATCATCACTGTTGAATGGCTCATTCTGCCTGACAGCGGAATATTGATCATCATCGCCGTTTAACAGTCTGCAGAAGTGTTCCTTCCATATCCTCAGCACCGACTGCGATTCTACTACTACGTTGCCATTTTCGTCCCTGCAGGCTTCTGTTCTGGCTTTGAAACCCTGTCATGTTCTTTTTACCTTTTGGTAAAATTTTCGAACATCATTCCTGCAATAAAGTCTTTCAATCTCCTCGATCGAGCGCTTCTCATGCTTCTTTTTCTTCTTTCTGAGAAGTCGATGTTCCTCTTTGCTTCTGCTCACGTAGAGCTCGTAAGCAGCTCTAGTCCTTCTATGCAGCGCCGCTTTGTACGCCTATTGTTTAGCTGCACGTGCTTGCCGGCATTCCTCATCAAACCAGGGGTCTCGTTGTGGTGGCCGAGAGAAACCCAGTACATCAGAGGCGGCGTCTCTGATGACTTGTTGGCAACGCTGCCACTGGTCTTCCGCATTTGCTGCTGGCGGCATAGGACTTAGATTAAGATTAAGAGAAACTCGATCGGCAAATACTCTGGCGGTCTCTTGCTATTATAGCCGCCCGACGTCAAATTTCCTCACAGTATTTCGTTGATTTCGCTCCGTTCTGGATATCCACATCCGTACCTTGGCTACAACTAGGTAGTGATCCGAGTCCACGTTGGCTCCTCGGAAAGTCCGGACACCCAGAATACTGGAAGAGTGCCTTGCGTCGATCGCAATGTAATTGATTTGGTTGACAGTTTTTCGATCAAAGGAGAGCCATGTTCCTTTGTGAATGTCGAGACGTGGGAACCGTGTGCTAGCTACGACAAAGTTTCGCCCCGCCGCAAAGTCAATTAGCCTGAGTCCGTTGCCGGATGTGATGTCGTGCAGGCTGTGCTTTACGACCAGGCTACTAAAGACGTCCTCTCTTCCTAGCTTTGCGTTAAAATCACCTAGGATAATTTTAACGTCGTGGCTAGGGCATTGCTCATACGTCTTGTCCAAGAGCTGGTAGAAGTCGTCCTTTGTCGCGTCGTCCTTCTCCTCATGAGGGGCGTGAACGCATATTAGGCTAATGTTGGCAAATTTAGCCTTGATACGGATAGTCATGAAGCGCTCGTTCTCATGCCTGAAACTCAAGACTTCTTGCCTAAGTCTGCCTCCAATGACAAATCCACACCCGAATAGACGCTGTCCTTTTTGTCTGTAGCAATCGCCGTAGTAGATGTGGCAGTTTTTCATACTCCTTTTGCCCGGCCCATCCCATCGCACTTCTTGGATGGCGGTAATGTCTGCTTTGAGACACTCTAGGGCCTCCGCAAGTTGTTCGGCTGCACGTGGTTTGTAGAGGGACCTAACATTCCATGTGCAGACACGAAGATCGTTGTCCTTTTACGTTTGCATGGGTCGTCAACAGTAGAATCATCCATATCCGAGGCTGTTTGTTGGTTCGTAACCGAAAGTTTTTTTTTACGTGGTAGGGAAGTTAACCCGACGGCACCACCCCCAACCTGGAGGACCAGATCCTTTTTTTGCAACCCCTAGGACGAGGGACCGGATACACCGATGTCAGTAACCCACTTCGGGGATATGAGCGCTGCCGTTGGCCGATTAAGGGTTCATCCGCCACCATCTCTTTTTCAATACCCTGACATAGTATTGAAAATCCTTACAGACCTCAGCTCCAAATATGTTGAATTAGCTCCGGTAAGGTATCCGCTGGTCTGTAGACGTCACTGTTGATTCCATCGAGAGAATTCATCCGCCGCACGTCCTCCTTCTGAGGAGCTCTTGCTAGACTTCTGAGGCGCATATTTCAGCCGATCAGGTCAACAAGAGATGCCTCGTCCGGTTAAACATATGTGCGCTGAAGTTCACCCAGATGTGCTTATGCAGGTCTGAGTGTTCAGCTGCACATATATCGTCAGACTCAGCATACGCTCATCGTTAGTTCACTATAAGATAGCTATCCAGCGGGCACCGCGATGAGGTGATGATGCGATTTGGCCCACCAATGAATGTACTTTAATCCGCAATAAACTTTCCATTATACAGTGAGCTGGGAGCAGGAGCAAGGAAATTATCAAGATGTGTACTTCAGACAAGACACCGTATCTACTTCACATGTGATGTTGAAACTCATTGCGAAAAGAATTGTTGACCGAAAATGTGTTTGCAGGCATTTGGTTGGTGAGGCTCTCTAAAAAGGCTTTCACTCTACTGCAGTCTGGGCACATTCTTCTTTTTTCTATTTCGACCAGATAGTGATCTGGAAGCAAGGGATCATAACCCTCCGAATTCTACGTATCCGCTCGTGGGGTTCGGCTGTTTGACCCTAGAGAATATGGGCAGGCATCCCGATTTTGGATCACTTTGTTACTAAAGCAAACTAAATGGTGATGCCATTGCATTTGCTTAATCTAGGAGTTTTTAGGCTCGCCTTTCTTTCGCGAAGTCTTTGGAACGTTCATTGATATTGGATTTTTAACTGAGTTCAATGATCTCTTCTTTGAGCTAAGCTGGTCGAGCTCAATTTTTCGTGAGATAGTTTCTTTAACGTGAAAACTTCCACGGATCTTTGAACTTCTTATTCGATCAAGCTATGTTGCTCCTGCTATCATGCGAAGCATCTTTACCACAGCTGCCATTAATTCACCCTCATACGCTTTGTATATTAACCAACATTGTGAACCGTATGTGAACGCTGGATGCACAACTGTGGTGCAGAGCCTTCCTTTCAAATTAGGGGGAATTTTTGAGTCACAGGATATATCCACGTCATCCACCTTACATCAACGCGATGATTGATGTCGTCATCACAAGTTGCTTCGCTATTGATCACAGATCCCAAATGTATAAACTTTTCGCACTTGCGAAGCACTGTTCCATTAAAATAAATGTCTGTAATAGACCTAGATCAGAGAACGGACAGCACAAGTACTCGGTTTTTTTGGGCTAATGTGGTACCCATTTCCCTCCAAAAAGTACACCCATACATCAAGTGCTCATTGTAGGGACATAGGATTCTCACTTATGATGGGTCTAACGTCAGCAAAGAATAACTGGTCTACTTTGGGGTCCATCACTTTACCTTCAAGCAGATGGTCAAGGCCTTCAATAAATAGCAAGGGACTTAAGACGCTTCCCTGGTGCATTATGACTTTGATTGGGGGAATTCTTCGGCTACTCCAGTAGCACATCATACTCTCGTCTTTGTTCCTTCGGCATACCTTTTCAAAATCAACCAATGCAATATGCAAATCCATGAAATGCGTATCATCCTTCCTTTTCTACACAGGGAGAAGGTGACTTTCCCTCCATTGATTCGGTGTTGGATTTCTTCCCTTGAATTTCTTCCACCTGTCTTAATTGGGGGTAACGTGCCAATGCTGAATGCATTTACTCTCTTCTTTTTCCCATAAAAAGGTTTTGGTCCAAGGAATGGGATCTCGTTTTGGTGGTACCCAGTATAGAGTTACTTTGAGTAACTTTGGTCAACGAGAAAATTATGAAATCGGTGACAAACAATTCCTTTTCCTTCTGGAGTGATTCTTAATATTATCAGAAAATGTATCTAGGAAGAAACAAACAAAGGGATATAAGTGCATTTGCTATGAAATAGCAATTGACAATGAAATCATTTGTAAATTTCTTCCAAACAATTTGGACAACCAATTTGGATTTATGTCATACACCATGTGGGCATAACGAACACACATGTTAGTCTCATGCTCTTATTAATATCATAATAAGCATTTCCCTCTTCCACGCAATCAAATTAGCACATTCCATCGAAACAGTATGCAAATATTTGTAAATGTTTAACAGTATCAAAAGACTCACCCTGTTACGAACGAATTTCAAATCTAGTAATATCCAACAATAGAACTGTCCAAACTGGTGATATGTGCATTTTTAATTATTCCATTCACATATCCACAGTCGCTTATTCCTTGTCTTCTCCTTTATGCGTTAAACCCTGGGGAACGATCATTCATCCAACCATTCCCATTAGCACTTGAAAACTGGACAAAGCTGACACATGTACATTTATATCCTGGTTTCCTTCTCTCAATTTAGCAGATTGTCCAATCATAAAAACCACACACATGCCACATAGCCCCCTCTATGACTATAAATCATAAACATCCTTACAAGGATCCATATCCAGTTCAAAACAATAAAATTGCTGCACAATCCTCCACCATAGTAGTTTATTCCTATTTCAAGAGTCCTTTCATTTTATTTTGCATTTTTTTTTCTTTTCTTTGCAGGATATAAAAGTGGAGTCCTTCTCACATGTCTACCCCACAATCGTCCACAAATATGCAACTCCAAATGAAATTTATATTTCCTGTCACTGTCGTCGGCGTCGTCGTTGTAATTGTACAGCCATCACCGGTAGTTTGTGAGTAGGAAACTACGGAGTCATCATCCCACTATGGGGCACCAATAGTGGTTACTGAGACTAGAATACAGTTTTTATTCCTTGGCAATTGTCTTAGTCTGACGTTGAGATACATATATATGTACCACCCACTTCCTAGTGTAATGTTATCGAATTGCAAACATAAGGCTTTGTGATCATAGTATGATGGGTGAAGGAGCATATGTACATTTCCAACTATGTCGAGGATATAATGTGTCAGTGTCCTGCAATGTTGCGATGTGTGTTTGGGTGTCACTCCCTTTGGCATCAATTAAAAGGTTGAAAGTTTTCAATTAGTGCTGGAAGATCAAGTGAAGTTAAACAAGGATAATTCTAAGAAAAGTCATCGCTCTAAGGGTGGACGTGTTTATTTAGAAAATTAAAAAGGATCTATGCCATGACGATGAGAGACGATGAGGAAGAAATGGTTAGCCTTCGGTGAGTATCAAATATTATATGTTGCACTGCACGTGTCCTTCGCAGCAGCTGCATTGACCATTTTGAAAATTGTAAGTGTCTTCTATTAAGTGCCCCTTTCAGCAAAGTAAGCAATTTGGTGTAATTAAAATCCCGAAAACACTTGGTTTTTAAAACTTAAGTGAGGATAAAAATCCTTTCGGGCGGACATAATGCCAGTCTGAAAATCCTTCGTTGAATCGTTGTATTCTAGTTTATTGTCCCATAAAGGCGGCTCGGGGGTACACATTCTTTAACCCCATTGCACCATTTAGTATGAATAAAAGCCGCCGCCCATATTTTCTCTTTATCATCCAAAATGTCCTTTGTGACATTTTGTGTCACATCTAAACACCTCAGTTGCGTACAGGGGATTGTAAACGATGTCTAGACAAGGCTCTTCTTTTTGGCACTTTTAATTTTTTTTTTTTATTTTTTATTTGGAATCCTGGTGACAAAATAACATGCCTTGACGTTTTTGAAAAATGATTACGGTCAAGGTAAGTGAACATGAAGCCATGGTTTTCCTTAAAAAAAAAAGAATACAATTTCGAGCATAAGGACATTTCTGAAGCCATACGTACATGAGAGGAGAAATGCTTATCTTGAAGAACGATGGTAATGAAATTTTATTATCCTTTGTTGCGGTTGTTAGCACAAAATGGTTTCAGGTATAATAAAATCAATATCCTTTAGTCGACATCAATCTAAATATAAAGGTTAATAAACCGAGGTTAATGTCCTGCAAAATATTTAATTTGAAAGATTTTGATTCACACACAATGGCGGTTACGGTAGTTAACCCCTTTTTAAGCATGTTAGGGGTTGGGAGGGTTGTTGTTAAAGTTTTCTCTTTAAATTTGGCAGTTAAAACGCGAAGCAGCACAGTGTTCGATACTTAAGTGTTTAAATTGCTGATGGGTTTTTATGTTGTTTTTAGATACTATCTGTATGTCTGGGTTCGTATGCAAATGGAATGAAATGTACTGGAAATGAGAGTGGTTTAACAAATGCATTAGTTGGAAACGAGTTCGTGAGCGCATTAGCCTGCTAATAGGTACTTTATATAGAAACTCAAACAGAGTATAAGGACAATGGGAAATAGAAGGCGGTCTTGGTTTCTTAGTTAATTAGAATAGTTGCACAGCTTACTACAACCCCAAACATTCCGGGAGGCACAAAGCAGATCTCCACTGCTGGCCAGTGCCTCCATCCTAAAGCAAATTGTGAAAATTCCCCAAAATCCTTTAAGACAATACGACGAAGAATCATGTTATGTAGACACCTGTCAGCTATGTGGATGACGCTGTACTGCTGGAAACGGGTTACTCTTAGAGTTTAGTGAGCAAATCGATGGGGCCCTAAAAACCTTAGATACCTGTACTAGGAATTGCAGATTCGCAGTCAACTCCCAGAAAACTCACTAACAAAAGGAAAATACCACAAAATTATAATACCTTCTGTGGGGGCACTCCCCTCAGAATCTCTGACAACGCAAAACACCGGGGCCTTGTGCTCGATAAGGCTCCTTCCATTTGTGCGAAAAATATAACATACACAACATGAGTGGTTGCGAGAAGCTAGGCCTAGGCTCTTCATGGGCTGTTGCGTCAAATTTATATGGTGGCCGATAAAAAACTCAATTGGAGACTGAACTTCAATGAAAGAATCAAAAAAGCCACAATAGCCCCCCACTCATGCAGTAGAAAACCTGGAGACCCTCTCCCTCTCTGACCAGTCTCCTATGATGGTAGGCCGTCAACAAGACCTCCAACCTAATGGCCATCACGAAGGTACAAAGACCAGCGCACATCGGTATCACCAGTGCAATGAGAACAACACCAACTGACGGGCTTGGGGCTGCCCTCAAATTGTTCCCGCCATATGTATATCTTCATGCAATCATCGGCAGTCAGATAATAGGAAGCCAAATACAATGGGTCATCCGACGATCCTATAGAAATATCTGGGCCATGTACCTATTACAGATTACATTACGTCATACCTGGACTTCAAAGACCTTTCTCTAGCGCCTATGCTAGCAGAAAAGAATGAAAAAGTGGTCATATACCTAACGCGCAGTCCATAGCAGTGTACAAAGACGGCTCTCAAATGGACACTGGCGTAGGTTCACGCATCTTCCCCGAACCGCTGGGTATATCGAAGTCAATCCTCCTCCCGAATCACAGCGGTGTTTTCCAAGCGAAGGTATTAATCGCCCGTGAGTCTATGATAGGGCGATAGTACCAGAAGGTATAATCTTCTTTATCAAAAGCCAGGTAGCTATAAAAGCTATTTCTGCTGTAGAGATAAAATAGCACCTTGTGAAATGCTATCGAGAAAAACTCAGGGTTCTTGGAACACAACATAGGGTTACGCTTTGCGGGGTCCCTGGCAATGAAAAAGGGTTAACGAATTAGCAAGAGTATGCTCGACATCTATATCTGAATAAGCTGACCCCTCAGTGAATATCCCGCCTTGCAAAATACAACTTCAAGCAGAGAAAAAGCCACTAGAGAGGCGAATACCAGATGGATCTCCATAGAGACTTTTACGACCACAAGGAAGCTTTGGCCCTTTTTGACAAAGCGAGGACTGAGCCCTTTATACCGAAAGTCAGGAAATCCCCTTCTACCCTCGTAGAACTTATCACGGGCCATAATACTGAACGGTACCATATGAAGAAATTGAGTCAAACGAAAGAAGACATTTTTAGGGGTTGCAGTGACGAGAGAGTCTATGATGACACAACGCACTTTCTGTTTCACTGCCCGGGCCTCAATCACACCAGGAATAAAATGCTAAGGAGACACTTCTTCTAGAGGAACTTTCCAGCTTACTAGCTGACAAAATAATGAACTTCATCAAATCCACAGGATGGTTTGTATGTAACAACACAGTAAGGAATTCATTTCTGTTTTTGCATTGAAACATGGTTATAGTGGACAATGGACAACTTTTTCCTCCAAAGGATATTGCACTGGGTCTGCAATTACCTGGGTGTACTTACTTGTTTAAATCCTTGCACCCATAGAGGGGCATAGGATGTCAACAACGCCTGTGCGCCATTGTTCGGAGTTCTGCAACGCGTTTGAGCTGCCTCCAACTCATTCCCAAATAGCTTGATTCCTGCGCCACGATTGCCTGGGGCGTCCCCCTGTTCTGCCTGCCTGAAGTATGTGAATTCCACTTCATGGCATATTTTGCAATGAAGTTGTCTTCGCGTCGTAGAGTGTGTCCAATTCACTGCCACTTTCTCATTCGCCCATAAGTCCTTGGCCCGTTCTCAAATAAAATTGTGCGTTGGAGATACGCTTGGGCCAAAATCTTCAAGATCTTCCTAGATCTCTGTTTACTAAGGATTGCAACTCGCGTGTGATAGTGGTATCCACCTTCCAAGTACTGCACCCATACAGCAGTACTGATTCTATGTTGGAGCGAAACAGTCGCAGCTTGGTTCTTAAGCTGAGAGCATTGCTTCTCCAGACTTTCGATAGCATTCGGAACGCAGATTTTGCCTTCCCGATTCAGTTGCACACATCCAGTTCGGTGAAACCGCTGTCAGCCGAGATCAGATTCCTAAGTATGGCAAGTTTTCTGCTTCTTCGATTACCTGTCTGGCAATGTTGAGTTTTGGCTTCTTCGCCAACCCACTTACCTAACCTAACCGATGTAGACGCTCTATTGAGAAAACATTCTAAAGGCAAGTCTTTACTCGAGGGAGAATGAAAGAAGGCCTATGTGAGACGATCTACTACAAGTAAATTTCCGGCACAGTACCGTGGGGACGGTCTAGTTGTTATTCTTGTTCGAATCCAGGAAATAGACAAATTTAAGAGCGAAGAGCTTAATATCAAATCAAATCCAGTAGATTCAGTGCTAATCAGCCCGCTAGTGTTTATTTGCTGGCCAACATCAAGGAAGAAATACAGCATCATTGTGTGTTTATTAACCACCACATGGTCCGCTTGAACATCAATTGTTGCTAATTTTTGCCTGATGACACACGAATGATATTTCGTACTTTTCTCTGGCTAGAGCCTCGAGAACATCGGTACAATTTTTTGATAACACAAGATCTGAAAATGTTCCAAAAGAGTTAAATTTAGTGCTGGATGATTGGGCGTTTAGAAATACGCGTCAGTTAATCTTGTTCTGAACATCATCTTGATCTTGAAAGGATTGGCAGAGAAAGACCGCTTAGCACACTAAGTCTTGAGTTTTCTGAGTATACAGATTATGTTTCTGCTGGCGAGATTATGTTTATGATTAAAGAACCCGATTAGAGGATAGCACTTTAGACAGGTACTATAGATAGTACCGAGGCTAGTGGTTGTTACTTTTTTTTTATGTGATAAAAAAGTTACCCGACGGTTACAAGAGGAACTCCGTAAAGACGAGTAATCTCCCCTTTACTCTGGCTCCTTGTCGTTAATAAAATTCTGAGGATTCCCGAAACGAAAGGAATTGCAACAGTTGCACATGCAGGCGACATAGTAATCATGGTTAGTGGCAGACATCTACCTACCATAAGCAATCTCATGGAATCTGCATTAAAAGAATTCTCCTTGTAGGCAGAACAAAACGGTCTTAGTGTAAAAGCGAACTGATTCTGTTTGCCAAAAGAAGGAAAATAATTATATTTGATCGTCCTAAACTGAATAAAAATCCTCAGAAACTCTCCGCAACAGCTAAATATCTCAGAACCATCCTTGATTCGAAGCTTACCTGGAAGAAGAGCACGGAAGAAAGAATGAAGAAAGCACTTTGGGCATTTTATGCGTGCAAGATAACCTTCGGTAAACAATGGGGTCTGCGTCCATCCATAATCAACTGGATGTACACAGCGATCATCAGAACCATACTTACCTACGGAATTATTGTATGGTGCAATGCAGCAGACAAAACCGGCTATCTAGAAACATTCACAAAGGTACAAATATAAGCATGTATAAGCATAACAGGAGCACAGAAATCAACACCACAACCGGGCTTAGAGGTGATGTTAAATTTCCCTCCCCTAGATGAGTACATACGATGCACAGCTGCCAAAAGTGCGATTCGTCTCAAATAATCGGGCACATGGAAGCAAAGCTCCTATGGATATGGAGCTATACTCAACAGGTATAGTATAACCGACCTCGATAGAATGACAGAATATATCATACCCTACATAGATTTCGACAGAACTACTCCACTTTTATTCCCGAAAGACAAGAGCGCTCCAACATATTAATTATTGAACAGGACACTGACGGGTCTAAAACGGATAGCGGAGTTTCCTTTGAGTCACTTAAATTCAACGACTCATATAAACTCCCGAATGACTGTAGCATCTTTCAAGATGACCAGACCATAAAGGGTGACCAGATAGCAATGATATTTTTTGTTATATTTCAGCAACTGTCAAAGTTACCAATGACATTGAGCTGTCAAAGTTAGCAATGAGATTCAGCTGTCAAAATATTCAGTAAGGTTTGCCATTTTACCATGCATCGTTTCACGCTTGTCGTACGTGCGAAAATTATTCATTCATTTTCAATGGCCCGCTAATCCTTCATGAGGGTCGCGGGGGTAGGATGTCTCAGGTGGACTCTCCATCCTTCTCGATCCTCCGCCATTGACTCCAATTCATCAGGAGGAATCCCTAAGCGGCTCCAGGAGAGATGTCGGACTTGATCCAACCATCTATTTCTAGGCATTCCGCGAAGTCGCCTATTTGAGGGCACGGCAACCATGGCGTGTCTTAGAAACCGGTCTGGGGGCATACGCACTACGTGACCAAACCATCGAAGCATAGATCGTTCCGTTCGGAGAAGTAGCTGCTCAACGTTGAGCGCCTCGCGTACTCTGGTATTGCACACTCGATCCCTACGAGTTATTCCAACAACACCGCGAAGGAACCTCATTTCGGCAACTTGTATCCGCGATCTTATTCTTTCGGTCACTACCCAAATTTCATGACCATAGGTGAGAGTTGGAACATACACCGAGTCAAAAGCCGATAGCTTAGCTTGAACACTAAGTTCGGCCTTCCTTATGACAGATTGGCCAAGCTCTCTCAAAATTGATCCAGCCTGACCAATTCTACAGGATAACTCGGCATTGCTCCTCCCATCACTCGTGAATAAAACCCCGAGGTACTTAAACTTCTCCACCTGCTTCAGTGGGACTCCACTAACATACAGAGTGCACTGAATGGGTTTTTTTGGAAACGACCATTACTTCCGATTTGTTCACGTTGATCTTCTATTCCAGCATCATCACAAACGGCTACAAACCTTTCGAGTGCGCGCTGAAGTTCGGTTTGAGAGGACCCAAGGATGACCAAATCATCCGCAAAGAGCAGATGACTAATCCTTAGGTCTCCCACTTTGAAACATTCCCCGCCACGGCTGCGCTGCAACATCCAATCCATATATACAATGAAGAGGAGAGGTGACAAAACGCACTTCTGGCGGAGTCCAACGCCCACAGTGAAAGGTATTGATTTAACACCGTTTATCCGAACATAGCTTCTACAGTTTGTATATAAAGACTGAATCGCCCTTAACAGGGAACCAGCAATCCCATACTCCTGCAGAACACTCCAGAGTTTGCCTCGAGGAACCCTATCATATGCTTCTTCCAAATCCACAAAACAAGTGTGAAGAGTGAATAACTGGTCGGTTGTGCTTCTACCGGGATGAAAACCGCACTGCTCATCCCCCAAACTGTCCTCAACCACAGCTTTGGAACGCTTTTCTAGCACCTTAGCGAAGACTTTTCCAGGGAGACTTAAAAGAGATATACCCCTATAGTTGGCGCAATCTCTTTTCTCCCCTTTTTTAAAAAGAGGAACTATCACCCCCATTTGCCAATCACCATGTGTTTCACCGCATTCCCAGGCCACTTTAATGACACGCGAGAGCCATTGCACTCCCTCTTTACCTAAAGCCTTGAGCATTTCTGGCCGAATTTCATCCACACCAGCAGATTTGCCAACTTTTAGCGCTTTGATCGCCAAAGTTACTTCCTCTACCGTAGGACTACTTTTCGCCCAACTCTCGACGATAGGTCTGTCATCTTCGGTGCCCTGTTCGGGATTGAGCAATTCTGAAAAGTGCTCGCTCCATCTGCGTAAGATGTCCTCCTCATTGGAAAGAAGTCTACCGTCTTTGGATTTGACTCCTTTAACGATATTAAACTTTTTTCCTCTGAGTCGGCGGACGGTCTGCCAGAACATCTTATTTGCAGATCTGTGGTCACGTTCCAATTTCTCGCCAAACTCCTTCCAAGACTGTTCTTTCGCTGTTTTCACAGCTAATTTGCAAGTTCTTCGCGCCTCAGTGTACCGATTTCGAGAATCGGAGTTCCCCAAGTGAATCCACACATTAAAGGCTCTCTTCTTCTCTCTGATGGCTTCTTGAACTCCCGGCGTTTTAAACCAAGCAGTTCTTTTCTCACCACCAGCCGCCACACCAAGCCGCTTCACTCCACAAACATCTCCCGCAGAGGCAATAACCGCTGTTGAAAACAGTTACCATTCTTCCTCTACATTTGATGGAACAGTTAGAATTCGTTCAAACCTCTCAGATATTCGCCGCGCAAATGTCTCCCGGATCTCATCGTCCTGTAACCTCTCCCATCGTATGCGTGTAAAATTATTAAAAAGTATTATAGAAATTCCGACACAGTTGTAAATACGCAACGTGAATTTCGTCGTGAGGTCGGTCATCACCATGGCTTCAGTGTGCCCGGCAATTCGTCGCACCGTGGAAAAGTTTGAGCGTGAGTACACTCTTTTGGATCTTAAGCCATCAATTATACAGGGATTGGTGCGAAATGAAGAAAACATAGGCGCCGTAGCGGCCAGTATCGAAGAAGACCCAGAAATATCGACTCGGCGCCGATCAGCTAAATTGGGCATCGCCAGAGAGTCAACCCGGCTCATTTTGCTGTTTGATATGGGCCTACATCGATATACGATTGCTGATGCGCTTTGATTCCAACAAGACGCGCTCCATGCCATACAAGAGACGAAACGCTCAAAGTTGTAAAAGGGAAATTTGGCGACTGGGTCATCTCACGGCGAGCGTTCATCAATTGGCCGCCGTGGTCATGCGACTTGACACCACTCGATTATTTTCTCTAGGACTACGTCAAGTCCTTAGTCTACGCTAACAAGCCAACCACTTTGGAAGAGCTCGAGGCCGACATTCGGCCATTTAAATGATGTGCCATTCCATACATAATGGCATGAATGTAGCTTCAAAATAAAGCCAGAATCAATTTTATATCTCACACTGTTGTTGTTTTATTTAAATTATTTTTCCTATCGTTCTTATCTGGTCACCATGTATATAGCAAGAGACTAAATCCTTCAAAGATTACAATCTTCGTGGATATTTAAGCGGCAAAGCAATAGACAGCGAGGAAGTTAGATCAAAAACAGTTTCCAGATGCCGCAATACGTTAAACAGAATATGCAACAGCCATGACTTAACTCTCTACTGGGTTCCTGGACATAGAGATATAGAAGGAAACGAGACAGCAGATGAACTAGCTTAAAAGGGATCAGTATTGGATTTTCAAGATACTTGGATATCAGACTAAGCTCCAATTGGTGTAGAAAAATACACATAAAAGCAAGAGAACTGATTAATTCCGCATGGTCCGCCAGGAGCGGCTGTGTCATATCTCACAGCTTATGGCCGACACTGGATGAAAACAGAACCAAGAGCCTATTGGCGATGAATGAAAAAGAAATTCGTATCTTGATAGGCACACTAACAGGACACTATGCGTTAGGGGAAATTGCATCAACACACCTGACCACTGCAGGAGCTGTCAAGATATAGAGGATATAGAAACTACCAAGCACTTGCTATGTGATTGTCCAAATCTTTTAAACTGCCGCCTCCGTCATATGAGAAATATGCTTTTTGGCGAACTAGGTGATCTGGTACAAGTTCCACTTTGGAACATAATAGGCTTCATAAAGAGCGCTGCTGGCTTGCAACAGAATCGACCGCAAGACAAATGCTTTAAATACACGTTCCACATAACAAAAGGGAAACCCAATGAACCGTATGGCCTCCATGATGAGCACTTAGGTGCACTTTCCTCAGATCTAACTTAACCTACCCCGACGGCACTACTCTAGTTCCTTACGTTATACTCCTAGGACGAGAGGCCGGGCATACCGTTGCCAGTAGTCCACTACGGGAGTATGTCGACCCACTACAGCAGGGAATGATTTCTGCCTCGAATACAATGGGACATATAGATTCTGTGCTCTGGGATTAGGATTTCCCTAAAAAAACCATCCCCATATTAAGATGGCTTGCTTTTAGTGGCTTAACATTTTTATAAGCTCCATCGCTTCACTTTCTGCATACGTTAATAACTAAATGGTTTTCCAACAATTCCATGGCCTAGCTCTACGCAACCACTCGTCTTGTGCGTGTTATATATTTCGCACGAATAAAAGTGATCGCCGAAGGGCGGTATTTGATGAGCTCTATGACGACATTAAAACTCTCAGATGTTTGTTAGACGAGAGGTGGGACCCCCGGATAAATAGGTGTGATGATTTTCCATTTTCGCCATCAAACGCGTCATGGTGCAATAGTGGGGTATAAATTCAATTTAGGAAATCGAACGTACTCATTAGTATGTTAAACGCATTTGCGATGTACTTTAGGGAGAATTAATATACGTAGAAGGGTTGCTGATGAAGTAAAAATAACAGAATTTACAATCGACGAAGCACGCGAAGTGGTGACGAGAATGAATCAGGGAAGGGCAGTCCTACCGGATTATATACCTACGAAAGTATCCTTAAAAACCTGCAATGTAGGTTTTTAATAGCTCGCAACCCTATTTAATGAAATGATATGAGGATGCCAAGTCAGTGGAGTGAGAGTTTTCTTGTTCCAATATATAAAGGCACGAGAAATCGCAGCAACTATAGATCGGTGAAGCCAGAATCCCATATAATAAAGATTTACAAACAGGCTTTAGACAGTTGACAGCGCAATATAATTAATCAAACTTCATGATAGTCAGTGCAGCTTTGTCGATGAGAAATTTCCTTACAACACCGTTGTCTCACTGTCTCTCAGGAAATATAAAATCTCACTGAAGAAAGAGCAACGACGCTCCGGGAGACTTTTCTGCGACAGCATTGAAGAATCCTCGGAAGCCTCTAGGTTGCGGAAAATCCTCTCGAAAAGCCCTTCAACACCTAGCTACCTCCTACATGGTGGTCACTGGACCACCTCTGCTAAGAAATCCATTGACATCTTACTGGATACTCATTTCCCTGGTAGCTCCCCTTCTGCTGTTTCATTATCGGGTATTACCCGTACTTGTTCTCTACCGTGCAGCAACTCCCTGGTTATAGTAACTACAGAAAAGATCCGTTGGGCCATGCGCAGCTTCAAGCCCTTCAAGTCTCCAGGACCTGACGGCATTATTCCTGCTGAATTTCAAAAATGTGAAGACATTGTGCTTCCATGGCTCAAGGTCATATTAGCCGTATTTTATTATCACCCAAGATCCATATAGATCACACGATGAAAATAAAACGATCCGGATCTGGATCAACGCATATTTTTCTTTGTGTCTTGTAGTGTGGTTGTGTAACCTACCAAGGAATAAAAAAAAAATGTCTGGATCACGAAATTGATCCTGATAGAAAGCAAGATCTCGTATTGTTGTTGTATTGCATAGAAATCAATGATCCATATGGATCATGAGTGATAATAAAATACGGCTATTATCGCGCTGTCTTAAACTGTCTAAGGCATTGTCTTCATTCCTAAGGCAGGTAAGAGCTCGCATGTGGAACCAAAGGATCTCCGACCTATCAGTCTATCGTCCTTTCTACTGAAAACGCTGGAAAGGCTGATTGATATTCACCTCCGTCAGAGAATTAGCCCGTCTTTGCTCTCGCCGTCCCAACATGCGTACTGCAAAGGCAAATCGGTAGAGACAGCCTAACATTCGCTTGTGCGCATCATTGAAAAATCCTTGAACATCAAAGAATACACTATGGTGGCTTTCCTTGACATTGAGGGAGCATTTAACAATGTCAAATCAAAGGTGGTTACTGACGCACTTGCAAATCTGAAAGTTGATACTTCGCTCGGAGTGTTGATCAATCAATTGCTAACACACAGGATTATCAACACACAGCTGGGTGGAGCATCGGCCAGAAGACTTGCCTGTTGCGGAACACCTTAAGGTGGAGTTTTGTCCCCCCTCCTGTGAAATCTTGTAGTGAATGAGATACTAGTGGACTTGGACAGGTCAGGCTGTAGAGTGATTGCCTATGCTGATAACATTGCGATTGCTGCGTCTGGCAAGCACCCAGACACTCTCAAGGAAATCCTCCAATATGCTCTCTCTCAGCTCACTAGGTGGACCTCCAATTGTGGATTGGGGGTTAACCCTCATAAAACAGAACTTGTTCTCTTCACAAGGAAATATAAAGTTCCCTTCGTAGGCCCTCCTACGAATAATGGCACCAGTCTCACCTTCACTGTTAATGCAAAATACATGGGTCTTATTCTGGACAGAAAACTGAACTGGAAAGCCAATCTACTTGAACGCGTAAAGAAAGCCAATGTAGCTCTCTATTCCTGCAAAACGGCTATAGGTAGGAGCTGGGGTATGAAACCTGAAATAACTCGCTGGCTTTACGTGCCTGTTGTCAGGCCCATACTACTCTATGGCGTGATCGTTTGGTGGCCTGCTCTTGACAGAGCTGTTCACCTCACTCAGGTAGCTAAAGTGCAACGATCCGCTTGCATGTGCATCAGTGGTGCACCAAGAACTACCCCCTCTGCAGCACTGAACATTATGTTCAACCTGTTACCCATGGATATCCTCGGCAGACAGACTGCGGCCAGTGCGGCTATTCGTCTTAAAGCCTCCTCTCAGTGGTCTAGTTATCACATTGGCCACCCCTCGATCCTTGATCTTCTCAACTTCCCACATGAAACACGAACTACACCCCACCGAAGCTGAGATTTGACCGACACTTCCGTACGAGTATCCCTGAACGGGATTAGTGGGATGGCTCTTTCCCTGATGATGGAAATTCGGTGCACTTCTACACAGATGGTTCTAAGACCAAAGGTGGGGTGGGCTGTGGTGTTTTCTCCGATAAGCTCAACCTGAGCATCTCGTTCCGCCTTCCTGATCATTGTAGCGTTTTTCAGGCGGAAATCGTGGCGATTAAAAAAGCCCTGTCTTGGCTGAAATGTAATGTATTATCTGTCAGGGATATTAGCATTTTCACTGACAGTCAAGTGGCTATCAAGTCCCCGGAATCGTGCTCCTTTACTTCAAAGACCGTCTTAGAGTACCGTTTGTCTCTTACAGTTCAACATTCACCTATGCTGGGTGCCAGGTCACAGAGACATTCCAGGAAACTGTAGGGCGGACGAACTCGCTAGACAGGGTACTACTCTAAGGATTCTGCCAGATAGGCAAGCCATTGGTATGCCCCTCGCTACATGTAAGCATCTACTGAAGCTGAACGCTATTAGCAAGACCAACCTTAGGTGGGATATTGGCTCTACGTTTCGCATTTAGAGGCAGATCTGGCCTAAGCTGGACCAGAAACGTAGTGCCGAGTTGGTTAAACTAAAACGATTACAGATCAGCTGCGTTATCGGTGTCATCACCGGACACTGTCTTATCGGCCAACATGCCAAAAGACTTGGCCTCTTTTCCAAAGACTTCTGCTGGAGCTGTAGGGACGAGGAGGACTAGGAAACCATTCTTCACATCCTATGCACATGTCCTGCTCTATCACGCAAGCAAAAGAATGCTTCATCTAGGAGCTCCCTTCCTTGACGACCTCAGCGATTTGGCGTCCTTAGACGTCATGAACATCCATCGCTTCATCAAAGCTCCGGTTGGTTTTATTAGTCCCTGAGTGGTCTAATGCTAGATCCTAGGCATCACAATGGGCCATTACTGGTCTAAATGTGTCTGCATCGTGGTGCAGACAACCAATCTAACCTTACCTAACCTACAACACCGTTGAAAGGTTACAGATACATGCCTCGAAAGATCATCATCTTAATCGATCTAGAGGAACCTTTCAAAAGAGTTCCGAGGGATTTCACGTGGACGACGTTGAGATCTTCAAAAGTACTAGAAACGTACTCTAGCTTCATTGCCGTGCAAGACTTCTTGCTGAAGAGATACGGTGATGCTGGCAGATGCATCCATCTGCAGAAGGGTCTTCAGAGGAACCCTCCAAGGCGGGGTTCTGTTTCCTCTAATATGGCTTCTTCTAGTGGATGATATCTTGATAATACTAATGGAAAATGGCTTCAACGCGACTGCCTATGCCAACGATGTGTTTATCCTAGTTTCGTGAAAATTTTCTCCGGTCCTAAATGAAAGGCTCAATCTTGCACTATAACTAGTGGATAACTGGGTCAGTAGCTAAGGGCTGGCTTCGAATCTAACCCCGAGGGACGACGCAGTAGAGGACCTCCTCGACGTAGGTGGTGCGCACAAGTTCAAGGCGACCTCGACCAATTTGGAGTGCGTAACTGGATGTAATTAACTAAACACCGAACTAAATGGAGAGGCTTGTTGGTTGAGGCCTGAACTGTAGCGCCACCGAAGTAAATAAGTAAGCTAAAGGCTGGGAGTGAACCCCTCAAAGACGAAGGTATAATAGTTCCTTTCACCAAGAAGAGATCGATCCATACCTTCAAACACCCAAATGCCATTGGCATTGAACTAAGTACCTCAAGTTCAGTTCGATACTTGAGCGTAATTCTAGATTCCAAACTAAACTGAAAGGATAACATTATCGAACGTCTCAAAAAAGCAAGCATAGCTTTCTATTCCTGCAAAAACGTGTTCAGTAATACGTAGGGTTTCAAACTATCTGTGCCAGTACAGCACATGGCGTTTGTAAGACCTATCATGCATATGGTTCACTAGTACGGTGGATGTTACTTGAGAAGCAATACTAGCTTTCAAACCTCACTAAAATCCAGAGGTGGGGGAATACCAGCGGGTTGACGAAAACTAATCACATATACCCGATGCTAGCATTTGAAAGGGGATTTACTATAAGAATTCCTGACAGAATTTACTGGATAAACTGAAGAACCATGAAGAAAAAGGAACTGGCCTTGTATACCGACGGTTCTAAGATGGACGTTTGCATGGGAGCCGGAGTTTATTGTGAAGGTCTAGGAATAAACCACTCCTTTAGAATAAGCGACGACTGCAGCGTCTTTCAGGCCGAAGTGGCAATGGTGTTGTGGTAATGTCGTCAATTGCCACGCTAATGGTTCATGGTTCAAATCCTGATGGCAGTAAGCATTTATTTATTTCTCTTGAAATATATAAAGTCAGTCCGATCATTTGCGAAAGCTTGTCTGAACACTACTGCCAGGGCATAACACTGGCAGTAGCTCGGTTATGCGGCTGGAAAAATTGCACGCTCTGTTGATGATGATTTGCCCTTGACATCGGTTATCGGGAAAAAAATTCTGTGAATCAGAAGCAAAGACAAAAAATAACAAAAATCTCCCCAGTTATCTGGACGCAACCCTCGGAGAATTTCTGAAGCATAAACAACTGCCCTTCAAAAACCACTACACCAAAAATCTTTCTCTCTCTCTCTCTCTCTATCCATCCTTTCCAACGCCCGCACTGTGTGTAAGCATGTTAAAGGTATTCATAACCCTTTGAGTGCGCGCAAATTATAAAAAAAAAGTCACATCCATCATACAGCTTGTTGAGAAATTTTACGCGAGAGTAATATCGTTGGTAAGACTATCACTGTCTATATAGATAGTCAGGCAGCCGTTAAGGCTATGAACTCTGCTGTAATTAGCTCAAGGCTTGTGAGGATCTGCAAATAAGTTTTAAATGAGATATCAAGAGCCAATGCGGTGACCCTCTGTTGGCTACCAGGACATATGAATATCGAAGGAAACGAAGGGGTTGATGAGCTTGCTAGGAAGGGTTCGGCGCTACATGTACGTATATCGTGGGCTCTCATATTTGTAGTGACCCCAATCAGTTCCTTACGGAAGCAAATAAAAGATTAAGCCACCGGTCGAGCAAATTGACGCTGGATTCATCTGGACACATGTGCAATGGCCAGGATGCTATGACCGGCAATTAGCAAGAAGAGATCCATTTTTATGATGAAACTTAGTCGTCATAACGCACGGATTATTTCCAGTGTAATTACTAATCTCTGTGCAATTAGCATTCATGCGGAATGACTCGGTGTACTGCACAACGACTTTTGTAGAAGTTGCAGGGACGAAGAAGAAATTGAATCTGTTTGTCACCTGCTGTGTGAATGTCCTGCCTTATTCGTCAGAAGAATGAGGACTCTTCGTAGTTACTTTTTCTCGGAGCTAGTTGCAGATATAAGTGGGAGTATCAAAACTAGACTTCAATGTACATGTATTCTCGGACACTTCCATGTAAAGAAACCGATTGTAGAAAAACTCTAGGCTGAACGCATCAGCTGGTACTGTCATGTAGAAGGAAGATTTTACAAAGAAGTTGTTTTTAAGAATTTTTTTTGCAAAAGAAAGCTAAATTTTGGCTGCCAAAATTCATAGCCAAAATTTAAAAATTCGGTTGAAATCTTGAAACGAATCTTATTCATCGCTGCAGACAATTTTTACAACCTTAGCAAGGATTTTCTTCCACTTCATAGCCAAAGATAGTGAAAGGAGTTAATCTAAAAAGAAGAGCATGTAAGAATAACTTAATGGTATCCACGATAAAATGTCAACTTTGAAGCTGTTCTGTCCCACTGTGCCTCGGAAAGTTCGTAGAAATGAGAAACATTACTCCCAGAAATTTGCCAAGTAAAAGTAAGGTAATAGCATGTCTATCAACGCCGGCTGAATTACAAAAAGTGTATAAGAACAAACAAATTCCACCTTTCACATTTTAACCCCTTGGCGAGGTAGACCAATCCTTCTCCTACCGTGGTATTCATTAGGGCTTGAAATTGATATTTGTTATCGGCCGTATTCCCCAATTAAATTAGTTCGTACCGTACCAATCAGGCGAATTCCAAAAATTTCCCAAAAATAATTTCAATCGTCAATAATGAAGCAAAATATCGACCATAAGCTCGTCCCTAATCACAATGCCTGTGGCTAAGCTACTTCCACCTCTGCGCTCTCTCTGCTGTCCTTATCCAATTCCATAACTTTATTTTCGAAAGTTGTTGTAAGCACATACCACAGGAACTCATTCCCTTTCGGTTGTTGTTTAATGAAACCTCCCCAGAGCTTCAAATCGAATTCGAACTCGCCAAGATTAGCGCCCCTAACCATCAGTTACCACCCGTCTGCGTCAGCGAGTAAACATGCGAATAACTCTGCCATAAAAACCAATTAACACAAATCAACACGGTAACGGGGTAGCGCTCTGCATTGAATTTCTTCGTCTCCTCTATAGGGCAAATGCCATCAAGGATATTCAATTCCTTTTCAAGAATTCCACGCCGAGTCACTTAAAACGCAACCGCAAAGCAAATTTAAACATAATTTCAACTCGTGTGTAAATATAGAAATTAATCTTTAGTAATTAAGGCATCATAATGTTGTCAAACTCACACCACCATACCACCATACTACCAGGAGGCAGACAAAATCCTTACAAAATTAAAATTCATAAAGTTCCGTCGGAATCTCATTTAACGTTCTCGGAATGCCTAAGAAGATTTCGCGCACAAAATTGATGACACCGTGTCGGCAGAAGGGATGTGGATAAATTTCCATGTGTGGGGCCGGGACCACCATCAAGGATTTCGCTTACCTATGCCAAGGTATACCAACCAGAGTCGTCGCGCCGTGCCATAGAAAGAATGACAGTTTGCTGTCAATTGCCTTTCTCTCTAATTAATTTCCACTGTCTGGCTATGGCTAGGGGCTGTGGCTGATTCTGGTGTGTGTATCGCACGCATACGTCCCTTGGATCATCAATATTCGTCTTGGTTGTCTGGTAGTTTCGCTGCAGATTCGTGAGGTAATTACGAATTTCCAAAGGAGAACCAAAATCCGTGTGTGGAATTCGTTTAGATCGTGAAGGTAAATGTCCTGGTCGACCTGCACCCCAACGAACAGTTGACAATTTTTCTCACTCATTCAGCTTTTCTCTCCTCTTGCCAACCCGCAATCAGAGGGATTTTTCCACCCCTGTCACGTGGATAGTGGATAGACGCCTTCTTTTTGGAATATATTCGCCAATAAAACGTTATGAGTGTGTACAAGGATAAGGGATTGCTTCAGGGCTCACCAGACCATAACTGTGCAAACTTAAACGGGAAAGAGGACCTTCTACAAAGAAGGGAAATTTTCTTTATGACGTTTAAGGTAGTTTCCTGCTGGACGACCATGGATCCCTTTTTTTTCTCTCCTTGCTGCGGATGTTTATATTGGATTCCCTAGGATGTAGGTATGAACCCGACTCAACCATGCGTTTCAAATTAGGAATAGTAAATTGGGTGTATCCAGTGCGGAAAGTGAAATTGCAAAGAATATTTTTTTTTCTTTTTGAAAATTGTATTTCTTATTATGAGATTCGGTTTTTAGATTTAATCAGGGAAAGATAGTTTTCAAGATTTATTTTTGAATTGCAAGGAGTGGCTATAAATTTGAATGGAACCGTTGAGATGAGTAGTTGAGCGATAGAGCGTAGGATAATGGCTTTGTGCAATAAACGAAATGGAAGGATACAAAAATGCTTCTAGAAATCTATTCATCCTTTGATGAATAATAGTTTTGATATATTCACGAATGGAAATAAAGAATTCAACTTTAGTATTTTGGCAACTATTGAATGCTTTATAGATTTGCGTGGGGAATACATTTTTTTGTTAAATTTTCTGTTAAAATCAGCTCAAAATAAAGGATGAGTCAAAAGAAGACTCAAAATTTTAGAACCGTAGAACTTAAACTAACTATATACTCGGAATGGGAAAAAATCGTGGATATACGCCCTGAAAGCCACGTCTAAAGCGATGACTTAGTGCAGAAAAATACTATGTCGTCAGCGGTTTTATTAAAAATGGACCAAATACGACCATTTTAAGAAAAAGTTTGAGAATTTTTTTTTTTTTTTTAAATGGTGGTTTGGGTCTAGGATAATTTTTGTTTGCAAAGCTGAAAAAGATGGGAGAGCTCTTTCACTAGAGTACTTCTTCTTTTTTCGGACGGCAACGGAGGAATATTCTAGATGGAGTCAGCGGTGGCGTCTACAGTTCCAGTTAAGCTGAACTTAGTGAACACCTTGCGCGATCTGCTTCGACATATTCGGATCGAAGGTAGGTAAGGAATTTCCATTCAAACCTTGAAATAGAGATGCTTGCGGAGGAATCCTTAATGGGCCAACGGCAGCACCCATACTCCCATAGTGAGCTACCGGCCCCCCGTCCCCGGGGTATAACAAAAGGAACTGGCCCTCGAGGTTGAGGGTTATGCCGTAGGGTAACTTCCCTATCACGTAGAAAAGTCATAATAACGAAGCAACCAATAGCTTCGGATAAAGACGATATAACTGTTGACGACCCTTGCAAACGTAAAAAGGACAACGATCTTCATGTCTGCACGTGGATTGTTAGGTCCCTCCACAAACGAACAACTTACGGAGGCCCTAGGTAGGTAGGTAAAGTGGCGGTCCAAAAGAACCCAATTAGCGCTTAGGGTGCTCCGTTTTATTACCACGGACTCGTGTATACCTATTGTAGTGGTTAGTTAAAAAAAGGGATGTTAAGTTTAAATCCAGCCCGTGGAGGAAGAGGATTAGTTCTCCAATCCTCTTGTCCGCTATCTCTGTCAGATCCTCGAAGAAGGGTTTGCCAAGAGTTTGTTGTCTGATCCTCTTTCTCATTAATATCCTTGCAGCTCTTACAAAAGGTGTTGTAGGGGATACCAAGCTTGGCCGCATGGTCTCAAACTGGCCAGTGACCTATGATGATAGGTACGATTTTGACAATAACTGGTCTTGGTTTGCCTAGTAACTCTTTTGAACTGGGCTTGTTGAAACTGGGCCACGTCTTTCTAGATATGACACAGCTTGTGAGGCTGTTCCACCCGCGATTGGCTAGCTGGAGGAAGTGAAGGTGAATATAGCCCTTAACGGCACCAAGCGGAATGTAGACTCTTTCTGCTAGAGAGCCGTTAAGGGCCGACCCTCGCCTGGCCAGCTCATCAGCACGCTCATTACCTTCATGGTTCCTGTGCCCTGGGACGCAGATGACAGTGATTCTCTAGTGAGTGCTTTGTTGATTCAATTCGAGCCGGCATTGCTCTACCAGTTTTGAAGAAATGCAAACCGCATCAATGGCCATGATGGCAGCCTGGCTATCCGAAAAAATAGCGATATTGTGATTAGATGTTGGAAGATTGTTTAGAAGGCGGCAGGCTTCTCGACGGAAGCCCTAGACTACTACAAAATGTATATCACCGCTATCAAAGAAGTGCAGCTGAATGGGCCGGGCAAACGGGAGATCAAAAACTGCAACATATACTACAGCGATTGCTGCAGATAACAAAAACAGGGTCTATACGGGTGCGGATTTATTATTAGAGGCAGACTTAAGCAAGAAGCCTTGAGTTTCCGACATGTGAACTAACGTCTCATGACTATTCGTGTCAAGGCTAAATTCGCCAGCATTAGCCTAATATGCGCTCACGTCGCTCACGAGAAGATGGATGACGCAACAAAGGATGACTTCTATCAGCTACTGGACAAGACGTATGAGCAATGCCTTAACCATGACGTTAAACTGTTCCTAAGTGATTTTAACGTGAAGCTAGGAAAGGAGGATGTCTTTAGTAACGTCGTCAGATAGCACAGCCTGCACGACACCACATCCGATAACGGAATCAGGTTAGTCGACTTTGCGACGGAACGAAACGTTGTTGTAGATAGCACGCGGTTCCCACGTCTTTATATTCTCTTTTGATCGAGAAACCGTCAACCAAATTGATCACATTGCGATGGACGCAAGCACTCTTCCAGTATTCTGGGTGTCCAGACTTCCCGAGGAACCAACGTTGACTCAGAACAGTACCTAGTTGTAGCCAAGGTACGTATACGGATATCCAGAACGGAGCGAAATCAGCGAAATATCGTGAGGAAGTTTGACGTCGGACGGCTACAATCGTCCGATCGAGTCTCTTTTAAACTCAAGTCCTATGCCACCACCAGCAAATGTGGAAGACCAGTGGTAGCGTTGCCAATAAGCCATCAGAGATGCCACATCTGATGTACTGAGTTTTACTCGGCCACCACAACTAAACCCCTGGTCTGATGAGGAATACCGGCCAGCACATGCGGCAAAAAAAGAGGCGAACAAAGCGACACTGCTTAGAAGGACTAGAGGTGCTCGCGCACTTGCAAAAATTTGACCAACAGGTAAAAAGAACATGTCAGAGTTTCAATGCCAGAACAGAAGCCTGCAGGGACGAAAATGGTAATATAGTAGTAGAATCGCAGTCGGTGCTGAGGATATAGAAGGAATACTTCTGCAGACTGATAAACGGCGATGATGACCAATATTCCGCTATCAGGCAGAATGAGCTATTTAACAGTCATGATGGTAGTCAGATTCCCGTCAACCCGATCAGAATGAAGTGAGGATAGCGATATCTAAACTTAAATTCAATAAATCTGCTGGAACCGACGGTCTAGCCGCCGAACTTTTAAAGGCAGGAGCAGATGAGCTGGTAAGGAGCATGCACCAGCTCATCTGTAAAATCTGGTCGGACGAAAGCATGCCCGATGATTGGAACATCAGCACCATTTGCCCAGTCCTAAAAAAGGGAGACCCTCTGAACTGCGCCAACTACAAAGGTATAATTCTTCTCAACATCGCATACAAAATCCTGTCTACGGTATTATGTGAACGCCTAAAACCGATCGTCAACAACCCGATAGGTCCTTATCAGTGCGGTTTCAGGCCGGGAAAGTCCATCATTGACATTGAAATATGCACACTACGGCAGATCTTGGAAGAAACTCATGAATATAAAATCGATACGCATCACCTCTTCATCGATTTCAAAGTTTCCTATGATAGCGTGTATAGAGACGAGTTATACAGAGCCATGTCTAGTCTCGACATCCCTGGCAAACTTGTTCGTTTGTGCAGGATGACGATGGAGAACTCTCGCTGCTCCATCAATGTCGGAAAGAACAACACCCAACCGTTCGATGTTAGGAAAGGTCTTATAAAAGGTGACGCGCTATAATGCAATCTTTTTAACATAATACCTGAACTCACAAGCCAACTCTGGAGGTACAATCTTTTACAAGTACAACTACTCGCTTACGCCAATGACATTGACATAGTCGGAAAAACTCAGCGGGCCGTCAGTGAGCCATTTGCGAGTATTGAGATTGAGGCAGGAAAGATGAGTTTAGCGGTCAATGAAAACAAAACAATACATATGCTGTCTACAAAATAGGACACCCAATATCGGCGTCTTGGACAGAACACCACAATCGACAGATATAATTTTGAGGTAGTAACGGACTTTGTCTACCTAAACTCTATGGTGAACTCCGCAAAGGACACCAGTTGGGAGATCAGACGAAGAATTACTCTTGCCAATCGCTGTTTCTATGGGCTAAGAAGGCATTTGAGTAACAAAGCCCTATCTCGAACTAGTAAGGCAACTCTTTATAAGACACTAATCATCCCAGTCCTGTTGTAAGGCGAAAAGGCATGGACTTTGTCAAAATCGGATGAGGATGTCCTTGGTTATATTTTCGAGTGATCTTTGGTGCCGTTTGCATAGATGGCGAGTGGAGGAAAAGACACAATGCCGAACTATACGGCCTATACAAGGGCATCGACTTAGCCAGAAGAGTTCACATACAGCGACTAAGATGACTAGGTTATGTAGTGCGGATAAAGCCCAATATTCCAGCCGACAAAATCTTCGAATCCAGCCCGGACGGACGGCGCAGTAGAGAACGGCCTCGAGGTAGGTGGCGCAAACAAGTGGAGGGGACACAACCAACTTGGCGTGCGCAGCTGGAGGCAGCTGGTTCGTAACTGGGTTGGCTGAAGAGGTTTGTTAGTTGAGGTCCAGGTCCACCCAGGACTGTAGCGCCACCTTGGTAAGTTAGTAATAACAATTTTTATCGACTTTCCATGTTTTTTATTAGAGACATGTTATATACATTCATGTATGAATGATATACTAAATATTATAGTATTGCTTTCGAGTTTTGTGTCATTTCTCTCTTTTTTCCATTAGTCGAGTAATTAACTCCTAATTTAGCTTTTATTTTGGCATTGAAATCTACCTCTATATATTCCTCCACAAAGGCACGATTATTGGCCGCAATAAATTATAACGACGAGAAAATATTTCTTTTCCCCTGCTCAGAGCTTAACAAAGAGAGTCTTTCCCTAAACGGTTTACTAATGACAAAAGAATATTAAAGACAGACAAAGGTTAGCATCTAACCTTGAAACTATTTACGAACCAACACTGAAAAATTGCCAACCGTTATGTATAATTTCGTCAAATGGAATTCCTGCGTAAATAAATCAAACAAAGTCTGTAGTCAATGACTATAGATTTAAAAAGAAATGCCAGAAACATAAATCGATTTGCTATCAACATAAGTTTTTCCCATAACGTCTTTCCACTACATACAGGCGAAAGGAGGGAGTTACCCATAATCACCGGTAGAAAAAAATGGTTCTACAACCTGCCAAAAAGTATCTGGGTGCACATTTTTTCCCAACACCCATTCGGTGTTGTACTTTAGTGATGTATGGTATGCGAACGGAAAACTGCCAGTATTCTCATTTCGGTTGACAAACGACATTCGCCGAACCCCTCTCGCTCTCTATCCTTACGACTTTACGACATCCTAAGATGAGAATAATGTGAAGAGGCAGCTATAAAGGGATTTGCCTTAACGCTTTAATACTATCATCAAGACTATCATTGAAACTGATATTTTGAATTGGTTTTAGTGGACCGTCTTAAAAGAGGAAGAATCTTTGGAGGAAGATTTTAGAAGTCTTGCATGAGAGCGAGAACAGCTATTTTTTCCACCAGCATTTGGAAAACTTTCCACAAATGTATGTCCTTTGCAGTACCAACGTAACTTGGTCGCTTATAATAAATTTTATTCACAAGGCCACATGAACATAAGCTTTTATAGGGCAATTGAGTGGAATATCCTGGGGCGTATGCGTAATATTTTTTTGGTACTCGTAGTTTATGCGCTAGAAATGTTTGTGGCCTGTGCGTGATACTTTTGAGGACGTATGAGTAGCATGTGGAACATTCAATGTAAGAATTCTCCTTGTAGTCCTTCAAATATCTCCTTTAATGGATTTTACTTCAAAGCGGTTGTCTATTAAAGAATTATCTCTCAACTCAATTAGTTTGCCAGTTTGTGAAAGGACACTGAATCAATACAACTGGCAAATCCATACCATTTTTTATAAAGAAATCACGTATATTCACAAAAGTTGCCACTGTTCTGGCTTAGTAGTTCAAAAGAAGGACAAGAACAAAGTTTCAGCTTTGTATGGAAACTTTGAAAGGTAGAAAGTTTCACGGACACCGACTTCAAGGAACTACAGTTTCAGAGGGAGTTGTGGTGATTATCGTTTTAAATTTACTCATTAACACAAGAAGACTGTTTGCGAAAGGGATGCTTAAAATTGGAAGTACCTTTGTGTTTTCTTTGAGTGAGTTTATCTCTTTGGCTTACCCAAGGGATACGAATAATCACCTTGAGAGAGAGAGGAGGAGAACATTCGTAAAGGAAATTGTGCACTTTTGGTGAAGTCTCGTAAGCATACTGAGAAACAAAAAAAGGATCTGAAGAGTCTTTTAATTTAAAATTTGCTGACGGTAATGGAAGGTATAGTAGGGGTAACTAAAGGATGGTTAAGGCATGGCAAATAAGGTAATCAAAAAAGTGCTCATAGCGTTACTATGTGTTTGAGTAAAATACTGTAAACAAGAAGAAACCAAGCGGGCTTTTTAAAGACAAACTTAAGTTAGTTTCAAATGAAACGTGAAAGTAGGAAAGTAACTATAATACGGAGAGTAGGAATAATGGTTTGTAAAAAATACTAAATTGCCGGATAACATCCCATTTGTATCACAAAGCTTTTGCGGTGTTCACTGTGTTAAGGTTCGTACGGTTGTACTCCCGGAAGCATCCGTGCCCCAATAGGAACTCTGTCAGATAGAAGTTTACTTCTCCGTGTTTTCTGCTCGTTTCTAATTGGCTGCCTAGGTCCTCCAACGCTTAGCATTAATCTTGACAGTGCCGCTACTGCCCTGAAGGCTCTCTCGCCTGCATACATCAGGTGTTCTTTGGAGTTCAACTTGTGGTCCAGTAGCTTTCCCAGATACTTTATGTGTGGACGCGACTCGATGGTTTGCTCACCGACCTGTATAGTAAAGTGTTTTACCTTTGTCTTGCTACTAATAACCACTTATTTTGTCTTATGATCTGCCAGTTCCAGACCTGTTGCTTCCAGCCATGACCTGACCTTTCTTATTATTTGGCTGCAGTTTTCGGAGCCTTGTTTAAGCATTTTTGCTACAACGATTACTGCAATGTCACCATCATAGCCGATGATGTCTACTCCGCTCGGCCTTGACGTTCTCAGTATGCCGTCATGCATTATATTCCACAAGTCTGGGCCTAGCACTGACCCTTTGGGGACTCCTCCCGTGCATGTGTACTTATTAGGATCCTCTTCTATGTTATAATGAAGGGTTCTCTCACTGAAGTAACTCCAGCCACTCCACCTTCTCACTTTTGGTGAAAAAGAAAGGTTGCCAAGCCACAGCACCCAAGAAAAAAACTAATTTCTTTGCAGAAATAGTTTTAAGCAATTCGACGTTAGACTCCTTACAGGTGCAGCCACTACCTGTACTAGAAGTGCGAGCATTGGTGCCATTTGTCAAGTTTCGACTTTCTTTAATTAGACGCATCCTCAAACAATTGGACTGCAAAACGGCAACTGGACTGGACGGAATACCAGCCATAGTCCTAAAGAACTGCAAACCGGAGCTAATACTTATTCTTTGCAGAAATTTTTCTATGTCCTAGGCACAGAAAATGTTTCCCTCATAATGGGAAATTGCCAGCGCCCATCCATCAATCCATCCCCAAGATAGAAAAAAAGTATCTGCCTCAAAACTACCGCCCTATAGCCCTACGTTCAGTGCTATCCAAAGTGATGGGAAAAGATTCGTCATTGCAGAAATAACCGCATATCTGGAGAGAAGCGGATTAATAAGAGCCGTCGCCATTCACACCTCAAAAGCGTTCGATCGTTGGGTTCATGCTTAAGCAAGTTAGCTTCCTATGGACTATTACAACAGTATATCTTCCGACATCTTTGCTGTAAGCGCTGGAGTACCGCAGGGTTCTACACTTTCACCAACTCTTTTTCTACTCCATATTAATGACCTGCTAGATGCGATATTTAGCTTCACCGATGATAGTATCACAATAGCATCTTGTTCCAACAACACCACCGTGAACGCAGGCACTTCACACCTCTAAATACGACCAAAGGCAGTCATTAAATGAAGATTTACAAATCAATTTTTCAGTGGGAAAAGACTAACTTAGTCGAATTTAATGCGAAGAAAACCCAATTCACCGCATTTTCTAGAAAGAATCAATTCACCGTAACACGGCTTCAAATGGCCGACCAGATAATCCAACTTAATGAGGCTATGGATCTTCTTGGTGTCATGGTCAACTCTGGCATAATATGGCAGGAATACATATCCAATATCGCACAATCAGCATCCACGAAACTGATAATGCTTTCAAGAGCAGAATCAACAGACATCTGCAGACATCTGTTGCAGTGTTATAGGTACACCTTTCCTGAGGGAAGATTATAAAAAAAAGTTAGTTATCGAATCTCTGTATGTAAATTGTTTGGCAACAACGTTAATGTAAATTTAGTACGAAAATAAAATATATGTATGTATATATGTATGTATGTGTTACTGCAAGGGAATACTTAAACTCAGAGGCGTAGTGCCACCTCTGTCAAGAAAGTCCACGACTATGCTGGCTAAGACGGCGTACCTATAATAGAGAGTTACTCATACTCGTGGAGTTTAGGGACTCCTCTCCTAGACTTAAGACTAGTCATGACACAATAAATCTTTTAGGTCGCAATTTCAGCCAGGGTATAGTTAAGCAGGGTATAGTTTTAGCAGGGTATAGTTTAAAAAAAAAGCATATCTGGGGGGGTAAAAGGTAGCAACAACAGGGGTAATCCCCGAACGTACTCGTAATTCGCACGCTCGTCTCAGAATGAACTCTTATTAACTCTCACCAATTGAGAAGGTTTTTCTACCACTCTTGACTTTGGTATTTGATTAGCCTAATGGCGCTTTAGCGGCCATTTTTCATTAGTTTCAAGATATATGGGAGAAATTGTATCCTGCATTGGCACACAGCATTTCTATAATTTATGAGGTCCACTTATTGGAAGTTAGTTAGTTAGTCCTGTTTCCCACATTTTTTCCCAACTTTAGGCTTTAACTGCTTATGAGTGGGATATGGGAGCATTTTATTGTCCTTATTTTGTGATTTAAGCCTTGGATATCTTTCCTTAGTTCTTTGAGTTTTGTGGATACTTTTCTGCAAACCAACACTTGTGCGCATGCTTTCAATGTTCCTGATTCTTAGACAGTATCTCAATTGACATGCATCTTTGACCGTTGATGAATCTTTCAGAACCGTCAACAGGATCACTAAAGAGCTGACAGGTGGTCACAGAGCCAGTCAAAACCCAGTAAAAAGCGTGGATAACTAAGAGCCAGCCTAAGAAATGGAAGTAGTATTTTACTACGGCTTTGAATAGAGTTTTCGCTAGCGATATTCACCCACATCAGACTGATGTGCGCCAACAACATCGGCTGAGCGACTGCTTCCACTTATAGAAAGAGCTTGGGAAGCTAAGAATTTTCCTGTCGAGTGGAAGAAGGGGAAGATCATCAAGCTTCCTAAGAAGGGATTTAATGGAGTGCGGAAACTAGAGGCGTATCTGCATGCTGCCTTCTAAGATAATAGCTAAAATCATCCTGGAGTGAATCAAGTAAATTCTCGAAGACACACTCGATGCTGAACAAGCAGGTTTCTGCTCTGGAGCCTCCTGTGTCGACCACATCTACAGTCTGCAGATTATCGTCGAACAGCACATTGAATCGATTGCATCGATCGCCATTTCATTTGCTATCCATCGATTTGAAGAAGGCGGTCGATAGTGTAAACAGGGAGTTTATTTGGAGTGGCTTACAGAGGAGAAATATTCCCGATAAATTAATTGCTATTATCAAAGCTACATAAGATGGATCCAAATGTCACGTTCTGCATAGAGGAGGGTTGTCTGCGGAACTCGAGATCTAAAGTGGGGTAAGACAAGGCTGTATTCTTTCACCAATACTATTCCTATTGGTGATTAGTGATGTGCTTCGTGCAACCACCGCGAAACCCCTGGTTTGACGAAGAATGCCGGCAAGTACATGCACCAAAGCAAGAGGCATACAAAGCCGCGCTGCAGCAGAAGACGAGAGCTGCTCGAGAGCTCTATGAGCGGATGAGACGGGAAGAACATCGGCTTCTCCAAAAAAAGAAGAAATAGCATGAGAAGCGCGCGTTTGAGAATATCGAGAGTTTATACTCCAGGAACAATGTACGGAAGTTTTACCAAAACTTAAAAAGAACGTGTCAGAGAAGCATTACCCGTACAGAAACCTATAGAGATGAAAATGGAAACCTCGTAGTAGAATCAGAGTCGGTGCTGAGAATATGGAAAACTACTTCTGCAGACTGTATAACGGCGACGAAGATGAACATCCCGCTGTCATGCAGAATGAACCATTCAACATAGACGATGATAGTCAAAATTTCCGTCCACCTGACCAAAACGAAGTGAGGATAGCAATATCTAAGGTAAAATCCAACAAGGCTGCTGGACCTGACGGCTTACCGGCCGAACTCTTCAAGGCAGCTGGGGATGAAATGGTAGAGTGCATATATCAACTCATTTCTAAGATTTGGTTAGACGAGTGTATGCCTGGTGAATGGAATCTCAACATCGTTTGCCCGATCCACAAAAAATGAGACCCCCTCAACTGCGCCAATTATAGAAGCATTAGTCTCCTCAGCATTGCATATAAGATCTTTTCTACGAATGCGTACATGCCTGAATCCTTGAATCAACAGCCTGATTTGCCCCTATCAGTGTGGTTTCAGGCCAGGAAAGTCCACCATCGATCAAATCTTCACACTTCGGCAGATCCTGAAGAAAACCCAAGAATTTCAAATCGATACCACCACCTCCTTATCGATTTCAAGGCCGCCAATGACAGCATCTATAGAGAAGAGCTTTATAAAGCCATGTCTAGTTTTGACATCCCTACCAAACTTGTCCGTCTGTGCAGGATGACGATGGAGAACGCTCGCTGCTCCATCAAGGTCGGTAATGACCTCACCGAGACTTTTGATGTCAAAAAAGGTTTTAGACAAGGTGACGCACTGTCATGTGACTTCTTTAATATTGTACTTGAACGGATTGTGCGGAACTCACAAGCCAACACCGGAGGCACAATCTATCACAAGTCTGTACAACTGCTTGCATACGCCGATGATATAGACATTATCGGAAGAACTCAGCGGGCTGTCACCGGTGCATTTGCAAGCATCGAGGCGGAAACGGCTAAAATAGGTTTAGCGATAAACAAAGGCAAAACCAAGTATATGCTGTCAACAAGAAGGGACAATCAACACTTCCGAATTGGACAGAATGTCACAGTGGGGAGCTATAACTTCGAGGTAGTAAGGGACTTTGTCTACCTTGGTTCTGCTATAAACTCTAAAAACAAGATGGGCGCAGAAATCAAGCGAAGAATAACTTTTGTCAATCGCTGTTTTTTGGGTTTATAATGCAATTCAACAGTAAAGCCATATCTCGAACAACAAAAGAGACTCTATATAAGACCCTGATCATCCCAGTCCTGTAGCGCCTCGTAAGTAAGTAAGTAAGTTCGTGCAACTTTGTCGATGGGAAATGGGGGAATTCGATGGACTCTTACATCCCAACTTAAACACATTGTCTACACTGACGATGTATGCACACTCTCTCACCGTATTATGGATCTGCACCAAATGACAACAGATGTGGGGAGGGAGGCATGTGTCGTCGGACTGAAAATTAATACGGCAAACACTCAAATCATCAGCCTTCAAATAAACTCAATATGCATTGCTCAACAGTCGATAGTGAGAGTAGAGGATTTCCAGTATCTTGGGAGTATTGTCTTGACCGATGGTGGAACCGAACTGAATAAGCTAACAAGATAACTAAAATCCGCATTCGGGATGTTGTCCAAAATTTGGCGATACAATACAAATACAAATATTTGGCGCAACAGCTCTTTAAAGTGCCAGGGCCGAGCTTCTCGCAGCCACTCATGTTGTGTGCGTTATATTTTTCACATCAATGGAAGAGACCTACAGTTTAATGCCGAATCCGAACGGCGATTTGAGTAGCTTTTTCGTGACAACAATAGTCTCGGATGTTTGTCAGACGCTCGCGAGAGGTAGGACCGTGACAAAACTTTTTGGTATTTTCTGTGATTTGAACTTGGAACTTCATGCGTAGTGATCCGACACACTAACCACTTACGCCACGGCGCTCACAAGCAATACAGTAAGCCAAGACTATTCCGTTCTAATGTTGAATCCATGCTGTTATATGGATGCAGCATGGAGAGAGTGACAATTTTAGTAATACAACGAGAAATCTGCAACGTTCGTTAACAGGTGCCTGCTCAGCTTCTTAAACACTTTCTGGCCCAATCGCCAAACACCTTTACTAGAGAACGGCTCAGGAACCAACAACGATGGCAGTAGATTGGTCACAAATTTCGTTAAGGTGATAGTTCTGTAGCTAATTATTCTATGCAAGGATGACGGAGTACCTGTCAATCCGAGGAGAACGTGGTGCAGAATAGTCAATGAGAAGGAACGGCAATTGGGAAAAAGTTTGGCAGAGCTGTGGTGCACAGAAGCGATACACGATGGTGCGTAGGCGTTATAGATGCTCTAGGACCCACAAGGACATATAGGACCTAAATCGTGGCCCAATATTGAGCACACTATATCATGAAATAAAGTTAAATGCTTCAACCTATTGATTTTGCCAATTTAATGTATTTAGTTGACAGACAAACTGAAATATTTCAGTGCATGATTGCTATATTAAAACTGTCAAACGAGTGATGTATGTACCTGGTGATCCACCATCCTTTTGCTATTTCGACCTGATAACCCATTTATCCAGAAATAATCTAATAGCCGTCTAAGTTGACAAAATTATTGCGACATTAAATCTATTTTTAAAACGTGCCAAGACCAAGGACATTCTAGAATAATTACCCTAAATGACGCACTACTCTTTGAACCGGTCTTCTCACGTTTTCTCAACAGATTAATACGACTCAGCGAAATCATGGAGCGCTCTTCATCTGCCGCCAACTTCAGGTATAATACTTCACTCTAATGACAGCCCTACTATTATAGTAATTAGCGACATCTTGAGATTTTATATTTCTTTAAACTTTATTCTTTCAACAAGGATCAACTGCAGCTAGCCCTCTTCCCGTGCCGTTCCCACTTATTATACAAAGTAATTATCCATAAGACACCTGTTAAAAAGCAGTCCAACCCACCCATCTAACATGTTACCTTATTCAGATGTTTTATGTTGCCAAGGACCACCCACACTATCCCCATACGCTCGAAAGAGGTTTGAGGAAATTAATTAATCCTTGATTGCCTCATTCAAGCACCAGAATTTCCTCTTGTACGCAATTAATGCTACACAGCCACTCAAGGGATAGTGGTGGTTAAATCTCAAATAAGTACTTTGACTTTATTTCAATTTCATCCCCCATCTCCCATCTCACATCGCCCATCCACCAAGAATAAAAGTCTCAAACAAGTCGCGAATAAAGTTTTAATTTGATGTCTCATGGGTGAGATGATGAGAGACTTGCTGTTGGCTGGATGTTAAGAAAGATACTTTCGAAGCGAATGAGTGCGATTGCATTTTATTATCGCACTTAACCGGGAATGATGTCGTCATCGAAGCTTGCTTGAAGCTGCAAGTAATAGCGATGACGTCAACGAATTATCACATTAAGTGCTCAATCCTTCTTTAAATGGATTAAGAATCCTTTTTAATGGGAAAATGAACTTTTAAAGTCAAGTGTGAGTGATTCTAGTTAAGAAATGCAGTTGAGATGCGCTTTCATTAAGAAAATTAAAATACAAACTGATGACAAGGAACGATACAGATTAAAGGACCTTATTACGTCAGAAGTACATCAAATATGGAAATTCTTTTGAGTCCCTGCGCGACACCAAATTCAAATCACTGGAAAATTCAATTAAAAACAGACTCCCAGTGAATCGGTTTCCTTCAAGGACTCGCTTACACATATTTCAACACCCCAATGCGTGTCGCGAACGACACAGACGAAAAGGCGGTCGTTTGCCGTCGTTTGTTCGGAAATTTATTCACAATCACAGAACGATAACTCATTTGAATATTTGCATAAAGGAGATTCCTTAGCCCACAGCAAAACACTCAGGTCTGTCACAAAGAAATGCAATAGTACACATAAAAACAATCCAAACTCCAGAGCGAGCGAATTCAATCCACATTCCAGTGCGCTGCCAGGATAGAGGATCAGCACAAAGCAATAAATCCAGGACATTGTTCTCTTAAGCATGGTTGATGGTGAGGGCGGGCGCGGTGGTATAATGTATTATAATTTTTGTGTATTGTGTGCTCGAAGGACCTTTGTATGTCACGATGACGGTGGACATTCTATCGCTTCCCATGCATATGCACGGTGGTTGGATAACTGAACTAAATCCTCTCTTTCCGCGCCGGGCAAGAGGATATGCTCCAAATTCGACTAAGCGAATGTTTAAGAACACAAAGTCACTTTGAAACTTGGTCGATGGTTTTATGGCTGAATAACCAGATAAATTGGTGGAATGGGGGACGACGACGACGAAGGGTGGGTATTTTGGGGACAAATATTTGCATAAAAATTGATGTGCGGGTAAATGTTGTGTGTCAACATAATGAAGGGTGGAGGTTGGGTGCGGAAGTGGCTGTTAAGGAAATGGTTTGAAATGTACTGAGGGTAGTTTTGGAGGAAGGGTGAGTCGGACTGCTACTATATCTTTTTATGCGCAAATGCAGTGATAAGGGAGCAGCGATTCGAATGGTAATCTGTTCCTATCTACTCCGTTCTATATTCCGTTATCAGTTAAACGTTCCTCTTGAAACTATATTGTCAATAAAAATGGAAATCAGAGGACAAACACAGGCTGTAAAGCCTTCAATTGACTTGGTGAAATTTGGCGTGGTAGCAACATCTCAATGAACCTTAAAATTGTTTTTTGAATGGAATTGAAAGAAGCAAGTTTTGTGATTTTTTTTCTATACTTGGTGTAACCTCCTCAAGCGCGTATAACAGATTGAATTCTTCTATTCGTTTATTTGATGATCTTTTGCAGGTAATCTTGAAATCCCACTTCTCTGCTCGGTGTTTGATTTCGCCCTCGAATCCAACATTTTATCATGTTCCAGACATTTTCAATTGGGCTTAAGTCCAGATTCCTGAATTGCCAATTCAGTGTGGTTTGGCTTCAACGACTTCTTTCATGTATCCTGTCACCACGCTTGGACAATGTGTGCGTTGTCCTGCATCCAAATAAATCTCGAATCAATGAAAGAAGCGAATTTGTAAGCATCTTTGGGGATACAAAATAGATCTAGGAATGATCACCAACTCTGTGCACGCATTATTAAAGATTCCTTCTCATGACATTTACTGATCTATCTTCAAATGGCTCCCAGGATGAGAAACAAACTTTCTCTACTTCTTCTTCATACACGTTAACGTTCACATGGTGAATATAAGACATACTTTGGTTCCGTCTAAAAAGAGTACTTGCTTTTAGTCATCCAATGTCAAATGAAGTTGGTCATGTGAGCCGAAGTAGGGCCAGTGCCGTCTTACTTTCTTTATTTAAGTCTTGAATCCTTGTGGGTATTAGGGCCTTTTCTTATTTATTTTTTTAAGAGAAAGGAAACCCAAATCCCGGAGCACTCAGACTCTCCGGTCCATTGTACTACTAAGGTTGAGAAAAACGTCGATGTAATTCGTTTTCCTTTATACTCGGGTGGTTGGTGATTGCTGTTCCCCGCTAGGGCTTGAACCTACACACATCGGATAATGCGGAAACATACTACCCACTGCACCATTGCCACCCCTTTACAACGCCTATGCGCTATCGTGTACGTTTTCTGTGTTCCCCAGCTCACCCCAACTTTTCCCAAACTGGCATGCCTTTCCCTCGACTATTCTAGGCCATGTTCTCTCGAACCGCCAGGTATTCTGCCATCCTGGGTTGAAGGTTACATATCATGGTTAGCTATGGAACTGTCACCTTTTCGGAACGTGTGAGCAATCCGCTGCCACTTCCATCGTTGGATGGTTATGCCTATTGGTTCTTGACCGGTTCTCTGGAAGAAGTGTTTGACTGTTGAGCCAGAAAATCTGTAAGAAGTTGCGCAGGCACCTGTTAATGAGCGTTCGCAGTTTTCTCGTTGCATTACTAGCATAGTCACTCTCCATATAACAGCATTCATTCAACATTAGAGCGGAACATTCTTAGCTTAGGGTTCAAACTTATTGTATTGCTTGGCTAAATTTTGGATAATATTCCGAACGCGGACTTTCCCTTAGCGATCATGTTGGCTTATCCAGTTCGGTTCAACCATCGATCGAGACAAACCTCCCAAGATACTGGAAAACCTCTACTCTCTCTATCGACTGTCGAGCAATGCTGATGAGTTTGTTCCAAGGCTGATGATTTGAGTGTTTGCCGTATTCATTTTCAGCCCGACGACACCTGCCTTCCTCTTCATATCTGCTGTCATTTGGTGGTGGTCTATAATTCGGTGAGAGAGTGTGCATACATCGTCAGCGTAGTCAAGATATTTCAGTTGGGGTGTAAGAATCCATCGAATTCCTCCGTTTCCCGTCGACAAAGCTGTACGAAAGACATCGCTAATCACCAATAAGAAATGTATTAGTGAAAGAATACAGCCTTGTCTCACCCGACTTTGGATCTCAAATTCCTCAAACAACCTTCCTCTGTGCAGAGCGTAACATTTTGGACAATTTGCCTTGATAATGGCAATTAATTTATCAGAAATACCTCTCCTGTGTAAGGAACGCCAATTGAACTTTACACTATCGAACGCCTTCTCAAAATCAACGAATAGCAGACGAAGTGGCGATCGATATTTAATGCACTGTTCGATGATAATCCGCAGGGTGTTGATGTGGACGACACAGGAGACTCCAGAGCGGAAAGCTCCTTGATCGGCATCAAGTGTATTTTCGAGGTCTTGTTTGATTCGCTCCAGAATGATTTTAGCTATTATCTCAGCTACAACACGCAGCACGCAGCTACCCTTCTAGTTCCCGCACTCCATTAAATTTCCCTCCTTAGGAAGCTTGACGATTATTCTGTTTTCCACTCGTCAGAAAAGCTCTCAGCTCACCAAACTCCCTCTATAAGTGGAAGCAGTAGCTTGGCCGATTTTTTTGGCGCTGCTTATAAAAGCTCTGCAGGAAAACGGCAAGTCCTACAGCCTTTTTGGTTTTAAGTGCTTTGATCGCGGTAGTGATCTATCTCATCATTACTGGGAGTTATGGTGCGTATTCGGGAATTTCTCACCTCGGCACCTCAGTCTAATTCGGGAGCATATTACTTGCGAATACGCGGTTCAAAACTGTAGCGAAATGCCCTTCCATCTCTTGAGCTGCTTGAGCTGGCCGTCATCCGAAATAAGCAATGAACCGTCTAGGCTTTTCACTGGGTGTTGACTGAAGCTGCGACCACTTGTAGCTGCAATGAGAGCTTTCAGCTAGTTTGGTTCGTCAATCCGATTTCAGGTTTCCTCGAAAAGTCGCGCCCTACGTGTTCCCTGCGATCGACCGACAATTCCTTTAGCACCAGATGTAAAAATATTTTTCACAGCACACCAATGGTCTTGAATGGTTGAGGGCAGTGGTAGGTAGGTAGGTAGGAGTGGTTGTGTCAGCAAACCATGCCGACAATTAATTAGCGCAGAAGCGCCGTTTTATTACCACAACTCAAGTGACCTATCGGATGTTAACTACTAGGGGAAAGAAGAAGAAAAAGGGGGAAGGATTATTCAAATCCACCCCGTTGCATTGAGGAAGCTGATAATATCCCTAATGCTAGTCTCCGTTAGCTCTATAAGGTTGTCGAAAAAGAATTTACCTAAGGTGCGCTGTCTGGCCTTGCATAAAGCCGGACACTTGCAGAGGAAGTGTAAGATTGTTTCTATTTCATCAGCAGTATTGCAGCTGCGACAGTGTGCATTAAATGCAATGCCTATTCTGGCCGCATGAGCCCCAATGGGCCAGTGGCCATTACTAACTGCCAGAGCTCTTGCGATATCTGTACAGTTTCTGTTTAATAGATCTGGCGTTCTTTTCAGGGAGTATTTGGGCTACATCTGCCTGGAGATGACACAGTTCCGCACTCCCTGCCATCTAATATCCGCCTTTAGCAGATAGTGCGCGAAGATGCCTCCCTTAAGGACCCCCAACGGGACGTTCACCTCCTTTGCTAGGGAAGCATCAAGGGCAGATCCTTGCCACGCGAGCTCATCAGCCCGCTCATTCCCCTCAATGTTGCTGTGACCCGGAACCCAAAGGAGACAGATCCTTAGCCGGTGACTAAGCGAGGCGAGTTCTTTTTTGCACTGTTCTACTAGCCTTGAGGATGTAGTGGCAGATACTATAGCCTTGATAGCCGCCTGGCTGTCAATGATGATGGCAATGGTATTTTGGGGTGTAGAGGTTTGCTTGAGTATGCGGCTTGAGTATGCGGCAAGCCTCACGTACAGCAAAGACTTCCGCCTGGAAGACACTGCACGAATCAGGAAGCCGGTACGACCTGGAAATATTGAAGGAATCAGAGAATATCCCCGCCCCTACCCCGCAGTCCATTTTTGAACCGTCGGTGAAAATTGTTGATTCGAACTCATTTATCAGTACGCCAGTTTTCCATTCCGCCCTGGTTGGGAATCTGACCGTGACGTAATTTCTAAAGTTCACTGTGGGAGTTATATAGTCGGTCAGATTTGCTACCAAATCCTGTGGTAGCAAATTCAGGATACTGCTGTGACCATACGGATTGGTGCACCAGCATTTCGTTTCCCTTAGCCTGACCGCGCTACATGATGATAGCTGCATAATGTGAAGATCGATTGGTAAAAGGTGCAGAATAACGTTCAAGGCATTGGTTGGACATGTCCTGATGGCACCCGTTGAGCCTATAGCAGCAGTTCTTTGTAGCCTGTTGATAAGTTTGATGTTATAAGCTTTCCTTAACGCAGATCACCAGACTAGCGATCCATAGGAAAGAATGGGACGCACCACGGCAGTGAACATCCATAAGACCATCTTCGGGCGAAGTCCCCACTTCTTGCCAAAGGTCTTGCTGCAGACATAGAAAGCCACACAGGCCTTCTTTAACCGCTGCTCAATATTAAGCTTCCAGCTTAGTTTTAAATCAAGAACCACACCTAGGTACTCGGCACTGGAGGATAGGGAGAGTAGATGATTATTTAGCCGTGGAAGCATAAACGTCGGTATTTTGGTTTTAGTGGTAAAGAGCATCAGTTCAGTTTTGCTTGGGTTGACGCTGAGTCCACATCCAGTGGCCCATGAGCTAATCTTGCCCAAGGCACCTTCCATAATCTCACTGATTACGGATGGAAGCATCCCCGATACCAGTATTACCACGTCATCCGCATACGGGACAACCTTAACTCTACCCCTATCAAGTCTACACAAAATTTTATTGATGACCATAAGCCATAGAAGAGGAGATAAGACCTCACCTTGAGGAGTTCCTCTAACAACAGATATGGTGGAGCTGCTGTTGCCGAGATTCGATGATATGATTCCGGTTTTTAGCATTGCCAATATCCATTTGCTAATAAACTCTTCCACACCCAGTTGGATCAGAGCTTCCTGAATCGATTCCGTACTGACGTTATTGAAGGCACCTTCAATGTCTAAGAAGGTAGCAAGGGTATATTGTTTGAAATGGATTGTCTTTTCTATCGTTCGCAGAACTTCGTGTAGCTCCGTCTCTGTCGATTGCCATTTAGTGTAGTGAGGGATCACTAAGTCTATTGATGTTGAACCTGGGCAATCTTGTTTTGTCGTGTGATCTTCAATCCCCACATCTGCCCCTCGCCTGTTTTGAGCATCCAGGAGACTACTTGTAAAGCGGCGGCTGATTGCAAAATGGTTAATTTGATTGGAGGTTGCTTGCATGTCGTTGAAAACCCAGCTAACTTCGCCGCTGTCAGTGCGGTTGCCTAGTTCATGCTTCTCGATTATATATTTGAGCCCTTCGTCGTCGTCGCCTACATTGGGATTCAAATCCCCCATCACTATGACAATGTCTCCATTTGGTATTGTGTTGAAGATGGCGCTTAAGAAATTGCAGTAGCTCTTCTTTTCGTCCTTAAATGAGCCATCCATAGGGGCATAACTCTGTATAATGGTGACGCATCGTACTCTTGTCCGCAGTTTGGCCGTCATAATTGTAGACTGCCAGACAATTAGGCCTTTGCGTGCTGTTGGTGTTAGCAGCAGTCCAAGTCCAAATTCTCGCGGAATAGAGTAGAACAGTGTTACGCGTTGGAGACTGGTAATCGCCCGGCTCTCACCATCTTATTTCACCTAGCCCCAAAATAAATCGGGTCTATATTCCCAAACTATGGACCGAGGTTGAAGTCATCTTCATACCTAAGGCAGGAAAGAGATCACACGTGGAACCAAAGGATCTCCGACCTATCAGTCTATCGTCCTTTCTACTTAAAACTTTAGAAAGGTTAATTGATATCCATCTTCGGCAAAGTATTAGCCCAGCTTGCTCTTGCTGTCCCAACATGCGTACTGCAAAGGCAAATCGGTAGAGACAGCCTTACATTCGCTTGTGCGCATTATTGAAAAATCATTGAGCATCAAAGAATACACCACGGTGGCTTTTCTTGACATTGAGGGAGCATTTCTTCTTCTTCTTCCTTTTATCAGCGAGGTTATGATCCGAAAACAAGGGATCCTAACCCACGCACTTCATCGCATTTCTACTGATCCGCCTGCGGGGTGCGGGACGGAGCATTTAACAATGTCAAATCAAAGGTGATTACTAACGCACTTGCAAATCTGAAAGTGGATACTTCGCTCGGAGTGTTGATCAACCAATTGCTTACATGCAACATTATTAACACACAGCTGGGCGGAGCATCGGTCAGAAGAAATGCTCGCTGCGGTACACCCCAAGGTGGGGTCTTGTCACCTCGTCTGTGGAACCTGGTAGTAAATGAGCTACTGGTGGACCTGGATACGTCAGGTTGTAGAGTGATCGCCTATGCTGATGACATTGCTATTGCTGCCTCCGGTAAACACTCAGACACTCTCAGGGAAATCCTCCAATATGCTCTCCTCCGGCTCACCAGATGGACCTCCAAATGTGAACTGGGGGCCTCCACCAACAAGCCTCTCCATTTAGCTCGGTCTTTAGCTAGTTGCCTCCAGTTGCGCACTCCAAGTTGGTCGAGGTCCCATTGAACTTGTGCGCGACACCTACGGCGATGATTCCCTCTACTGCGTCGTCCCTCGGGATTAGATTCGAAGACTCTGCGGGCCGGAGCGTTGGTGTCCATTAGCTCTACATGTCCTAGATATCTCAGACGTCCAATACGCAGTTTTTTTTGACTAGGTCGATGTCGCTGTATAGCTCGTATAGTTCGTGATTAAATCTTCTCCTCCAAAACCCGTCAACGCAAACGGGACCGAAAATCTTACGAAGAATTTTTCTCTCGAAGCGACCAAGGATATCTTCATCCTCTTTTAATAAAGTCCATGTTTCAGCGCCGTAAAGCAGGACTGGGATGATCAAGCTGCCCACTGTGAGGTTTTGTCCAATTCGTCGGTGTTGGCTTTCCCTTCTTGTTGACAGCATATACTTGGCACCAGTCTTACCTTCTCTGAAAACGCAAAATATCTGGGTTTTATTTTAGATTTTTAGGAAATTGAACTGGAAGGCCAATCTACTAGAACGCTTCAAGAAAACCAATGTAGCTCTCTATTCCTGTAAAAAGGATATAGGAGAGAGCTGAGGTTTGAAACCTCAAATTACTCATTGGCTGTACGTGCCCGTTATCAGGCCCACACTACTCTATGGCGTGATCGTATGGTAGCCTACTCTTGCCGGGCTGTCCACCTCACTCAACTAGCTAAGGTGCAAAGATCTGTATGCATTAACATCAGTGGTGCACTGAGAAATACGCCCTCCGCGGCACTGGACATCTTGTTCAACCAGCTACCTTTAGATATTTTTGGCAAACAGATGACTGCCTGTGCGGCCATCCGCAAAAAAGCCTCCTCTCAGTAGTCTAGCTATCACTTTGGCCACTCCTTGATCCTTGATAATCCCAACTTCAAACACGAAAACACGGACTACACCCCGCTGATACTTAGATTTGGCCGTAACTTCCATACAAGCATCCCAAATCGAGATGAATGGGACGCTTCCCCCCCTGTCGATGATAGTTCGGTTCACTTCTTTACAGATGGCTCTAAGAAGGAAAGTGGGGTGGGTTGTGGTGTTTTCTCCGAAAGCACAATCTGGGCACCTCTTTCCGCCTCCCTGATCATTGTAGCGTTTTTCAGGTGGAAATCATGGCGATTAAGGAAGCGCTGTCTTGGCTGAAATGTAATGTACTATCTGTCAGGGATATTCGCATTTTCACTGACAGCCAAACGGCAATTAAGTCCCTGGCATCGTCCTCCTTCACTTCAAAGGCCGCCTTAAGCTTTCATTTATCTCTTATGGAGATGGCAAAGCAGTTCAACATTCACCTATGCTGGGTGCCGGGCCACAGGGACATTCCAGTTAACTGCACGGCCGACGAGCTCACCAGACAGGGTACCACTCTAAGGATTCTGCCTGACAGGCAGACCCTGGGTATGCCACTCGCTACTTGTAAGTATCTACTAAAGCTGAACGCTATTAGCACGACCAACCTCAGATGAGAAAACAGTTCAACGTGTCATATTTCGAGACAGATCTGGCCTAAGCTGGATCAAAAACGTAGTGCCGAGCTGGTCAAGTTAAAGCAAACACAAATCAGCTGCATTGTCGGTGTTTTCACTGGACACTGTCTTATAGGCCAACATGCCAAACGACTTGGCCTCTTCTCCAATGGCTTCTGCAGAAGCTGTAGGGACGAGGAGGAGAAGGAAACCATCCTTCACCTCCTAAGCACTTGTCCAGCTCAGTCGCATAAAACAATGTTCCATCTAGGATCACCCTAGATGCTCTGCCAAGCGACATGCACATCGAGGCACCCGTCAAGGGGGTGTACTGTCTCCGCTATTGTGGAATTTGGTGCTCAACGAGGCCCTTCTAAGGATCGAAAAAACTGGATGCAATGTTATTGCCTATGCAGACGATGTCGCCATTCTAACAACAGGCAAATACCCGCAGACGCTGGGCGATGTCATGCAGTCTGCTCTTAATGAACTGCTCAGATGGACCGATAAATGCGGCCTCTCCGTTAACCCTACGAAGACCGAGCTAGTTCTATTCACAAGAAAACACAAGCTACCTGCCTTCACTCCGCCCAAGATAAGGGGATCCACCCTCAAGCTTTCAAATAGTGCTAGCTATTTAGGCCTAAAGCTTGACCGCAAGCTAATTTGGAAAGAGAATGTCGTCGAACGGGCCAGGAAATCGCTGGCCGCCCTATACATCTGCAAGAAAGCAGTAGGCTCCACCTGGGGCCTTAAACCAAGCATCATGCACTGGCTATACACGTCGGTCATTAAACCGATTCTCATGTATGGAGTATTGGTATGGTGGCTCGCCTTGGAGAAGAAGTCCAACCTATCCATAATGGAAAAAACTCAGCGAGTTGCATATCTCAGTATTACCGGTGCACTGAGAACTTCTCCCACAGCGGCGCTCCAAACCATGCTCCACCTACTTCCGATTGATATCGTCAGGCTGGCAATAAGGCTGTCAGCTCGGCAATAAGACTGAGAGGCTCCAAGCAGTGGAAGGAGCAACACACGGGACATGCCAATATAATTTCGATGCACCGTCATTTTCCCAATTCCACTGACCAGCTGCCCACAAGGGCTACACGCACTCGATACCGGACAGAAGTGAGTGGACGCAACGCAATGTCTTTTACAACGAATCGCTGTCAATTTTCACGGACGGGTCCAAAACCAATGACGGAGTCGGTGCCGGAATTTTCTCGGAAGATCTGGACATACACCTCTCCTTTAACCTCCCAGACTACTGCAGCGTTTTTCAAGCCAAAATCACCGCAGTTCGCAAATCTGCTGACTGGCTGGCGGCTAGCACACTATCAACACCTGATATTGTTATTTATGTCGACAGTCAGGCAGCCATCAAATCCCTCGCATCCAGCACTACGAGATCCAAGGCAGTGAAAGACTGTCGCATATCTCTTAACGAGATAGCTGGTCAGTACAACCTCACCCTTTGCTGGGTACCAGGTCACTGTGACATACCGGAGAATTGTGCAGCCGACGAACTAGCACGACAAGGCTCCTCTGGTACAGATAGCATAAGCATCATCGACATCGAAGCGCCAGCATCTTATGTTAAGTACCTTATTCAAATTGATGCCGAGAAAGTAGCCAATCATCGATGGCAACATCTAGACCAATGTCATACCGCCAGACAGCTCTGGCCGACACTCAATAAATCCAGGTTCATCGGACTATTGAAGCACAAGAGAGGAACCCTCTCAAAAATAACAAATGTCCTCACTGGACACTGCGTCATAGGAAGACATGCCCAAAGATTAGGTATCCCTCATAATGACTTCTGCAGAAGCAGCAGAGATGAAGAGGAAGAAGAGACCATCAGTTATCTCCTGTGCGCCTGTCCTGCGCTCGCCAACATCAGGAAGGCCACACTGGGTGAATACTTTTACAATAATCTTAATGATCTCGGCAACGCCTGCACGGCTAAAATTCTAGACTTTATTCAACGAAGCAAATGGTTCCAAGAGTAAGAGGGTGATCCACCCGCCTTACACATCGGCAGTACAATGGACCTACTTTCTGGTCTAAGTACATCCTCATCGAGGACCGATCCTAACCTAACCTAACATAGGGTCCCCCTTCCTTGACGACCTCGGCGATCTGACGTCCTTACACGTCATGTCCATCCATCGCTTTATCAGAAGCTCCGGTTGGTTTTGTTAGTCCCTGAGTGAACTAATGGTTGATCCATGGTATCACAAAGGACCTTCACTGGTCTAAGTGTATCTGCACTCTCGTGTGGACAGCCAACCTAACCTAACCTAACCTAGCCCCAAAATATCCAGTCAATATCGCATGAATTCTTTTTCCAATTGAAGGAATCTACCATTGTGAAGTCTTTCGTTTCCCGAGTCGAGGAGCGTCTTCACATTCCATAATTCTATTTTTATTGAGGTTTCAGCTCCGTCCATATGAAATCTCTCATAAGTCTGTCGAAAGCTTAGGTAGAGATGATGTGCAGATCTTTAAAAGCATTGTGGTGTATTTCCCTTACTATCCGTAAGCTTTCAATGTCGTTGTAAGTAGATTTCCTATCGGAAAAACCGCATTGACTATCATGAAGCTATGTCACTCTGTCGACTGTCTAAAACTCGTTCTTGCCACGTCTAACTCTGTCACTTTTTTCAATCTAAATGTAAAAGTTGAGTAACAGCAGGCGGCTTATTCATGTCACCAATTAGCTTCGTTTTAATAGAAGTCGTTCGGTAGCTACATGACCTAAAATAGATTTAAATGTCATCTTTGGATACAAACTCATACGTTGGCACATGTCACGTAGGACTACTGCTGTGCAATAATCTCAACTGTCGCCAATGTGATGATTGTGCATATCTACACCAAAGTAATCGCATCTCCGTCTGGATCCAAATTTGAGTAGTTCAACGAAAGCATGACATGCACTAAGAGAGATATAAAAAGTCCATTGGTATGCAACTCCAACCACCATTGCCACATAGATATACACTCAGTCCTTTATGCGTACCAAATAAAATATATACAAGCAAAATCATATCAATATCGAAGGCAAGTTTCCACCAGGCGAACAGAAGCAAAGCAAATTCAAAGCGATTTGCTAAGAAGATAAAAAGAAGGAATCTTAAAGTTATTTATACTAATTGTAATGGGGTCTCATACACGTTGAACTCTTGTAGAACTGTTTATTGATGGCAACCAGTTTTTAAAGCAATTTGCATCTATCTATCAGCCCTACCCTTATGTTTGGTTACAGGAGTAATTGTCTTGTGGATTTGAAAAGGAGTTCTTCCAAGTTCAATATGAAAACAATTAAGAGTCCTGGGAAACTGGTCGAGAAAAAATGAACTCCAACACCAATAAGAAGTTTTTTAGTCAAACCCGTCGTTTTCATGACAGAATTACCTGTACAAGGGTTCTTAATGTTTTATTTAAATATAAACTACCCTTAAGCTAACAAAAATTTACTCAAACAATCCATGTCAAAACTCTCAGCTGGAATCCATAACTACTTCATCTACGCCTTCATAACAACCCCCACCCAAATAGCTTATATGATGTTAACATTTCCATTGAATGGAAACATACCCTCTCTGGGTAACCATCTGTTTATACATCGTACACATCTACTACGTTAATACCGATATAACAAAAAGTATACAATAACAAGTTTGCACCAGGCGATCAGAAACATTTGAAGGCAAATTCGTGAAAGACGCCTTGTTTGGGGTGTATGAGGCAAACTCATGTTCATCCCCCCCAATGTGGAAGAACATAAACCGAATTCATACTCACACAGATTGTTCATGTTATGTACCGTAGCTGTATCCATCCGTTTAAATCCGTCGATAAATGCTAGATTTTACCTAGAGGGTCATAAAACTACCCTCGGTAGCTGTATGGTTGCTAAGAAGAAGTCTGCTTGTTGACTTCATGTGCTGGACAATCTGATAATCATTGAAAGGTCATGGTATACTTATATGCCTCTACAAACATCATTCTTATTTCTTCTATATCAACCAATCATTCTCGTTTGACACATTTGACTGGCACAGGACAGACGGTCCTACCGAAGCCGCCTCACAAAAGAAAGAAAGAAAAAAAATAAATCCAAAAACAAACGATTAACAGAACCACACGACGTATACTTACTCTTTATACAACAATGGAGGGTGTACTTGAATTCTTCCTTCGAGACTATGCCTACTTATGTCTATTGCCTACTTGTGTAGATTGAGATACATCACATATACATCGTGCGCATAACCTAAGAAGTACATCGATATACAATCATAAAAATATACAATAACAAGTTTCTACCAGGCGACCAGAAACAAGTGCCAGAGGTTTCTGCAAAGGAATACATAAACTGACGGGAGTTTGGATTCCATGGTATAGCATGAGAAATATGCTCTACTTCAATATGCTTGGATAGGTACATATGTATGAATTCCGTCTCTGTGTGTATGTTTCACTGCAACTTCTAATTTCCTTGCAGATACTCTGCATTTTGACAGCGGAAATCTACAGGATTCAATGGAAGGACATGCAATGAATGCCAAGTTGGAAAAAATTTAACTTTTAATTCATACTCCTCTCGAGTGCATTTTGCTCGTCAAAATGAGGTAATTTGATGCATCTATCAACCTACCCACCCGCTGTTATCAATACAAATCAGACCAACGTTCAGATCAATCTCTACCAAAGTATCTATAAAGCTATACCAAAGCTACACCCAATCGAGCTCCGATACATTGCTACTCTTTGTACACTCAATTTAGATACAAACAGAGAATGTACTAGCAATACAAACATATAAACAAATATACAACTTTGCACCAGGCGAACAGAATTTAATGTAAAACAACTTGTTTGGTCGAATTCTATCTTTACGCGTTTCGCATTCCGCCAAATCCAACGCCAGAGAAAAAAAAAGCGAATTCTCTACCAGACATACTCGTACTAGGAAGCAACCCCTAATTTGGCTAAATAAACAGAAAACATATACTACACACGACACAACTTATTCGTTTCACAAGAATATAGATAGATATAGGGATTTGTATTTTGAATATTGCCAACCAAGTGCTCAGACTTTTTGGGAAGTATCTACTCCGTACTACACTTGGCATTGGCTGATGTCTGATGGCACATACCAGACCAGACAGCAATAATATAGAATGTATCACGTAAAGTTGTTTTTTTGTAAATATCTTATGTCTTATATAGGTAGATACTTATTTGTGTGCATTCTAAATGTGAAAGATACGATTTATGTGAAGACTTCTTACACATTTTTATTTACCTCCCAATTGCTGTATTTTTTTTTTGTTACGTATCTCACCCCACTGCTGTCTGTATGAATGGCAAGCGAATCAATTGAAATCAAGTGTAGCTGTTTGGCTTTCAATTGAATTATATAAATTAAAAAGATAAATTAGAAGGAATGTGGAGCATAAGTTACGAATATCTGAACACTATCTATATTATTTCTTCGACGATTTCATATTTAATGAAAGGACGATATATAACTGTGACGAGGTCTCTTGACTACCAGCATGATGGTCAGCTGTTAGAAGTTACTCCTTCTTAGACTCAATGAATGTGAAACAAAATATACGCTGTCTACAAAAAAGGACACCCAACATCGGCGTCTTGGGCAGAACACCACAATCGACAGATATAATTTTGAGGAAGTAAGGGACTTTGTCTACATAAGCTCTATAGTGAACTCCGCAAATGACACCAGTGGGGAGATCAAATGAAGAATTACTCTAGCCAATCACTGTTTCTATGGGCTAAGAAGGCAATTGAGTAACAAAGCCCTATCTCGAACTACTAAGGTAACTCTTTATAAGCCACTAATCATCCCAGTCCTGCTGTGTGGTGCAAAGCTCAAAATCGGATGCGGATGCTTACTTGGTTACTTTGAAAGAAAAGTTCTTCGAGTGATCTTTGGTTCCGTCTGCATAGACGGCGAGTGGAGGAGAAGGTACAATACCGAACTATACGGCCGATACAAGGACATCGATTTAGCTAAAAGATTTCACATACAGCGACTAAAATGGCTGGGTTAGGTAGTGCGGATGGAGCCCAACGTTGCAGCCCACAAAATCTTCGAATCCACTCCGGATGGACGACGCAGTAGAAAACGGCCTCGCAGAAATCGAGGGGGACCTCAACCAATTTGGCGTATGTAACTGGAGGCAGCTGACTCGTAACCTGGCCAGCTGGAGAGGATTGTTGGTTGAGGCGCAGGTCCACCCCGGACTTTTATCCTTTTTTGCGTTGGAAGGTGGGAATCTTTAAAGAAAAAAAACTGACCCATGTAACGAAGTGACATAATCCACCACCCCAGACGCGATCATCCACACTCCACGCACACCTCACTAACCACCTAATGCGGAGGCCGCCATCTGTTGGCAGGTAGCGAAACGGCGAGTATTCTCCAAATCTTCTGTCAAACAAGAGGAAAAAAATGTAAATACAAAGGTCGCAGACGAGAATGTGGAGGAAATTTTGCATTGGCTCAAAATTCACATTCTCGTCTTGCAGGACTTTTCCATAAAGGAGTGTGGATGAGAGTCAGTCGAGAGAGTCTGCTCAAGTGGTGAAAGTACCAATCTCGTGTACTCTTGACAGCCTCTCGGAATTGGTCTTACGACTTTCCACAAGTTTTCTGCCTTCACCTCGGTGATAGGGCAATAATCCACGGGTCTGCTACTAGCCATAGCCGGCCCGTCCGATAGGTTTCTCCCCTTCTGAGGGAAACAAATTAAGTAAATTACAGCGGATTTGCCGCCCTTTGTCGAGCTACAGCACGCCTGCCCTAAGTGCGGACGGCTACATTCCAAGCCTGCCCTAAGTACGGACTGGGTCACAGCACACCTGCCCTAAGTGCGGACGGCTACATTCCAAGCCGGCCCTAAGTGCGGACGGCTACATCCCAAGCCTGCCCTAAGTGCGGACTGGGTCACAGCACGCCTGCCTTAAGTGCGGACAGCTACATTCCAAGCCTGCCCTAAGTGCGGACTGGATCCTTCCCAAGCCTGCCCTAAGTGCGGACTGGGTCACAGCACGCCTGCCCTAAGTGCGGACAGCTACATTCCAAGCCTGCCCTAAGTGCGGATTGGATCCTTCCCAAGCCTGCCCTAAGTGCGGACTGGGTCACAGCACGCCTGCCCTAAGTGCGGACTGGATCCTTCCCAAGCCTGCCCTAAGTGCGGACTGGGTCACAGCACGCCTGCCCTAAGTGCGGACAGCTACATTCCAAGCCTGCCCTAAGTACGGACTGGATCCTTCCCAAGCCTGCCCTAAGTGCGGACTGGGTCATCGCAAGCCTGCCCTAAGTGCGGACTGCGCCCTTCGAAGCCTGCCCTAAGTGCAGACTGAAGCTCCTGCCCGCCGACGTACCGAACCGAGCCAGACAACCAGACGCATAACCCCGGCCCGTACCAGAACCAGCCGCAGGACGACCAACATTAGCGTTAAGTTATCCAAATATTGTTAGGCATAAGTATTGTTAACTCAGAACATTTTGCATTGTTAACGCAACAATATTGTATAAAACCAATCCAATTATAAATAAAGTACCTCTTTCCCAAAGTCTAGGGTGTTCCTTTGGGTTAACCCTGGGGCCGGCGAGCCTACCTCAGCCTTTGAAGAAAGATACCCTCACACCCATTCTCAGTGACAGTTTGGGATTTCCACCCACTAAACCTACCTCTACTTCTACCTCTGACCCTCGCGTCACTGCCGTCAATCATTTCATCACGAGGGGGGACTTTAGCCTTAGGCACTTGGCTCGTTCTTGTTGGCAGCCTTCTTCGCTGCGCCTTCGTAATGGTTGCTGCTCCTGTCATCGTTGCTCCTTCATAATGGTTGCTGCAGTGTCGCTAACTGCTTCCCAGGCATCTCCCCTGTTCATCATCTCTCTGATGATGTTGTCTAGGGTTAGGTTCTCACCCAGTTTGTTCACCAGCACGTATGGATCTTCATAGTATTGTGGACAATGGAAGTGATGTATTCTGAATCCTCGACTGCTTTCGTGCACGTTGGGTAATAGGAGTTGTCAGCTCTGATGCAACTATGGCTAGTAAGGATCTGGGTCAGGTAGAAGTTCAGTTCCCCGTGCTTCCTATAAATATTATATTGGGGATCAATCTCTGGGTCCACCCGACTTTATCAGAGTGATCCCATCTCTCCTGCCATTAATGCAGACTTGTCCTTGGTGGTGCCTCATTGACACTTTAACTCGTCGCAGTTGGTGTCGCTGTCTGGGTGGCACGGTATTTCTATTCGGCTTCTTTAGCCAGAAGGTCTATGTTACCATGCCAGCTACTACACATGCCGCATCGTAGGAGGTTCCTTGGAAAGCGTTGCATACTCTCAACGCATTGATTCTGTAAGCTGTCTCCGTCTTCCTTCTGTATGACTTCGTTTTCATGGCACCAGTCCATATTTTAAAGCCATAGAACATTATCGATGTTGGAACTCTTGCTAAGAGCAGTCTCCTCTTGTGCTTTGGTCCGCCGATATTTGGCATGTTCCTTGCTAGGGCAGCCGTTTCCTTTGCTGCCTTCTCAGCTGAATGTTGCAGATGTTGCTTAAAAGCTCGTGATCGCCCACAGCTACTCAGTATCGTTGCACCAGTATACTGGCAGCCATTACGTATTTCCTGTTTTCCGTTGCTTGATGCGTCACAGGCTCTCGTCAATCATCTTGCAAGCTGATTCCTCTTGCCAGCGGCTGATCTATAAAAGGTATATATCTCCCATCATCAGCTGGAGTACTACAACGTCCAGAGTGCGTGGTTTCCATCCCCTTTTCAGTGGCTGCCTTCACTGCTCTCCTCTATTTTCAACGGAACTGGACTGTAGCTAGAACTTGATTGCCTGGTGATCACTGTTCGTATACTTAGGGCTTACTCTCCACGCAGCATTTCTTGCCAAACACATGCTCACAAAAGTGATGTCTTCTACTGACCCACTTCCGTTTTTGCTAAAGATCAGCTAACTCTCGGAATTTGCGAGAACTAAATCCAAGGATGCGAACCCCTCCAAGAGTTTTTCTTCCTCTGGCTTTTGAGGTATATGAACCCCATTCTACCGCCCACACATAGCCTTCGCCTGGGTCCACTCTGGACTATAGTACCACCTAAGTAAGTAGGTGCTCCCTCCTAGGGGCTAAGGGCTTACTTAATAGACCAAATAGCAATAAAGCTGTACATAATGAATACGTTCTAGGCGAGGAAGTTGGATGAACATGCGACTGAAACGAAACTTTCAATATTTCCCTAGTCTTACTCCATTAAGTTCTCTTATTCCTATCTACATTAGGTGAACAATAAGTAACCTGGGAAACAATGCGGCATCTGCAGCTCTGCAGTATTCACGATTCCAGCTCCTGACTATAAGCGTAGGACTCCAAAGAGAACGCTAATCTATTGGCTGCAGTATTCGCAGTAAAGTCGAGCTCTCTAGATACGTCTCTTCTCCCAACTACACTGAATCCGATGCAGTATGCCTTCAGACAAATATGCTTCAGAACCCAATCAGTTCTTAAATGCCTCAAACAAACTCCATCTGCAGATATGATATAGGTGGACATAAATAAAAAAATTAAATAGGGGCCTAGCTTCTCGCAACCACTCATGTTGTGTGCGTTACATTTTTCACACAAATTGAAGGAACCTACAGTTTAGTGCCGTATCCGAGCGGCGATTGGAGAAGCTTTTTCGTGACAATAATACTCTCGGATGTTTATCAGATGCTCGCGAGAGGTGGGACCATGAAAAAACTTGTTGGTGTTGTCTGGGATTCGAACTTGGAACCTCACGCGCAGTGATCCGCCACACTAACCATCTAGGTGGGCATTAAAGATATATTCTTCTACGCTTTTATTACGATGGCGAATGTCTAAAGTTTTCGATATAGTGTAGAATTTTTTTTATTTTTTGGTTTGGAGGGGAAAAAGCTTCGCTGGAGCACTCAAACGCAACTGGTCCATTTTGCTACCAGAAACCAGAAACATCAGCACCAAATATCTGCCACTTGATACGAGTAAAGGCAAGACACTCGCGAAGGAAATATTTCACAGCCATATCGCGCTCTCCGCAAGTGTCAGAGACTGTAGTGATATGTAAGCCTAACACATAAAGAGAAGTGCTTTGTAAGGGCGCAAATGGGTTGTTTGCAGTCTTTTCTGCTAAGTGACAGCAAGAATTCTATTTTCAGCTGATTGCTTACAGACACCCGAAAGCATCCGATTAATCAATCTGCATTCTGAATACATGTACTGTACACATATGCCAGGCATAATTTTATTCGCAAGAAACCCAATCGCCAATGGAAGCCCTAACCGAGGATAAAGGAAGACCCAAAACAAGATTGAGTCCGCAGAAGTCGTCGTCTAAGCCTTGAGCAATCTTATTGGAGATATCATTTCCCATGATACCAGTGCAACCTGGGGTATTTCAAGAATCACAGATTTCAGTCTTGCCACCGAATTCACAAAGTCTTACATTCACTCGTTTTGGAAGTGGCTAAGTGATTTACCAAGACCTGATTGTCACTGCAGTCGCAAATACTTCGACTCTTACAAAACAGACGCATATTTGCCTAATGTTGTTATCTTTCACGAAGACATCAGCATTAGACCCTTTACTGGTTTTGAAGCCTCCTTGAAAATTCGACTTCCTGGCTCAGAATCTGGCCGAAGCTCGTGCTGAACACAAGAAAAATCGACTTTGAATTTGTGCTACAGCCGAAGTGATGTCATTGCGTCAGACGGAGTCATAAGATAAGCGTCTTGTAAGGTCATCAAAACTCCAACCTGAATTATACCAATCACCATCCCGCCTAAACCGATGGATGGCCCATGATATAAGAAACAGAGAAGACAACTTCAACAGTGCATCTAGGGTTTAAATCCATCGTGTCAGTAGGACTTTCTCGAAATGGATTGTCAGTTTTTAAGTAGATAATCATACACCCTGATTGTCGTTTGTCGCTTTTCGACGATTGTCGTTTTATTCGTACAGGGTGATTCGCATAAGGTGTGACAAAAAGCTAGAGCGTATAGGTTGGGTCGAGACAAGAAAAAAACGTATGGGAGGGGGGGTGGGGGTGTGGGGGGGGGGGGGGTCTATTGCCCCCCGTTTAGCCAGCAGGGGTAATTTTCTAAAAAATTTACTTAAAACAAAAAAAAAATATTAAAAAATAACGGTTACACCCACAATACCACGATATATCTTTTTGTAAAGCCAGAAGTCTCTTCTTTTATTCTGTTTTTAAATGAAGTTGTTTTGGGGAATAGTTGTTGAAAAATTTATTTTCGAAAAAAAAAATTTCAAACTAATTTTTTTAAAAATTTTACGTAATAAAGTACTAATTTTGTTTTCGAAACTCAATGCTCTTATTAGTTCTTAGTCAAAAACAGAAAACCGATTGCTCAAATGTCTAGTACTTTTTGAGAAATTTAAAAATAACGAAAACCACTTTTTTCTAAGAGGGCCTGCACCGCAGGGGCACCGCAGCCGCACCGCAGCCGCACCGCAGGGACACCGCAGCCGAACCGCAGGGACACCGCAACGGCACCGCAGCTACACCGCAGCCGCACCGCAAGGACACCGCAACGGCACCGCAGCTGCACCGCAGCCACGCCGCAGCCGCACCGCAAGGACACCGCAACGGCACCGCAGCCACACCGCAGCCGCACCGCAAGGACACCGCAATGGCACCGCAGCAACACCGCTGCCGCACCGCAGGGACACCGCAACGGCACCGCAACGGCACCGCAGCTGCACCTCAGCCACACCGCAGCCGCACCGCAGCCACACCGCAGGCACACCGCACCTGCACTGCAGCCGCACCGCAAGGACACCGCAACGGCACCGCAGCCACACTGCAGCCGCACCGCAGGGACACCGCAGCCACACCGCAGCCGCACCACAGCCACACCGCAGCCGCACCGCAGGGACACCGCAACGGCACCGCAGCCGCACCGCAGCCGCACCGCAGCCGCACCGCAGCCGCACCGCAGCCACACCGCAGGTACACGGCACCTGCACCGCAGCCGCACCGCAAGGACACCGCAACGGCACCGCAGCCACACCGCAGCCGCATGGCAGGGACACCGCAGGCACACCGCAGCCGCACCACAGCCACACCGCAGCCGCACCGCAGGGACACCGCAACGGCACCGCAGCTGCACCGCAGCCACACCGCAGCCGCACCGCAGCCACACCGCAGGCACACCGCACCTGCAAAGCAGCCGCACCGCAAGGACACCGCAACGGCACCGCAGCCACACCGCAGCCGCACCGCAGGGACACCGCAGGCACACCGCAGGCACACCGCAGCCGCACCGCAGCAACACCGCAGCCGCACCGCAGGGTCACCGCAACGGCACCGCAGCTGCACCGCAGCCACACCGCAGCCGCACCGCAAAGACACCGCAACGGCACCGCAGCCGCACCGCAGCCACACCGCAGGCACACCGCACCTGCACTGCAGACGCACCGCAAGGACACCGCAACGGCACCGCAGCCACACCGCAGCCGCACCGCCGGGACACCGCACGGCACCGCAGCCACACCGCAGCCGCACCGCAAGGACACCGCAATGGCACCGCAGCAACACCGCTGCCGCACCGCAGGGACACCGCAACGGCACCGCAACGGCACCGCAGCTGCACCTCAGCCACACCAAAGCCGCACCGCAGCCACACCGCAGGCACACCGCACCTGCACTGCAGCCGCACCGCAAGGACACCGCAACGGCACCGCAGCCACACTGCAGCCGCACCGCAGGGACACCGCAGCCACATCGCAGCCGCACCACAGCCACACCGCAGCCGCACCGCAGGGACACCGCAACGGCACCGCAGCCGCACCGCAGCCACACCGCAGCCGCACTGCAGCCGCACTGCAGCCACACCGCAGGCACACCGCACCTGCACCGCAGCCGCACCGCAGGGATACCGCAGGCACACCGCAGCCGCACCACAGCCACACCGCAGCCGCACCGCAGGGACACCGCAACGGCACCGCAGCTGCACCGCAGCCACACCGCAGCCGCACCGCAGCCACACCGCAGGCACACCGCACCTGCACCGCAGCCGCACCGCAAGGACACCGCAACGGCACCGCAGCCACACCGCAGCCGCACCGCAGGGACACCGCAGGGACACCGCAGGCACACCGCAGCCGCACCGCAGCAACACCGCAGCCGCACCGCAGGGACACCGCAACGGCACCGCAGCTGCACTGCAGCCACACCGCAGGCACACCGCACCTGCACTGCAGCCGCACCGCAAGGACACCGCAACGGCACCGCAGCTACACCGCAGCCGCACCGCAGGGACACCGCAGCCACACCGCAGCCGCACCGCAGCCACACCGCAGCCGCATCGCAGGGACACCGCAACGGCACTGCAGCTGCACCGCAGCCACACCGCAGGCACACCGCACCTGCACTGCAGCCGCACCGCAAGGACACCGCAACGGCACCGCAGCCACACCGCAGCCGCACCGCAGCTACACCGCAGGCACACCGCACCTGCACTGCAGCCGCACCGCAAGGACACCGCAACGGCACCGCAGCCACACCGCCGCGGCACCGCAGCCACACCGCAGGGACACCGCAGGGACACCGCAAATACACCGCAGCGGCACCGCAGCCACACCGCAGCCACACCGCAGGCACACCGCAAATGCACTGCAGCCGCACCGCAAGGACACCGCAACGGCACCGCAGCCACACCGCAGCCGCACCGCAGGGACACCGCAGCCACACCGCAGCCGCACCGCAGCCACACCGCAGCCGCATCGCACGGACACCGCAACGGCACCGCAGCTGTACCGTGGCCACACCGCAGCCGCACCGCAGCCACACCGCAGGCACACCGCACCTGCACTGCAGCCGCACCGCAAGGACAGCGCAACGGCACCGCAGCCACACCGCAGCCGCACCGCAGCCACACCGCAGGGACACCGCAGGGACACCGCAAAGACACCGCAGCTGCACCGCAGCCACACCGCAGCCGCACCGCAGCCACACCGCAGCCGCATCGCAGGGACACCGCAACGGCACCGCAGCTGCACCGCAGCAACACCGCAGCCGCACCGCAGCCACACCGCAGGCACACCGCACCTGCACTGCACCCGCACCGCAAGGACACCGCAACGGCACCGCAGCCACACCGCACCCGCACCGCGGCCACACCGCAGCAACATCGCAAGGACACCGCAAGGACACCGCAGTTGCACCGCAGCAACACCGCAGCCGCACCGCAAGGACACCGCAACGGCACCGCAGCTGCACCGCAGCCACACCGCAGCCGCACCGCAAGGAGACCGCAACGGCACCGCAGCCGCACCGCAGCCGCACCGCAGCCGCACCGTAGCCACACCGCAGCCGCACCGCAGGGACACCGCAACGGCACCGCAGCCACACCGCAGCCGCACCGCAAGGACACCGCAACGGCACCGCAGCAACACCGCAGCCGCACCGCACTGACACTGCAACGGCACCGCAGCTGCACCGCAGCCGCACCGCAGGGACACCGCAACGGCACCGCAGCTGCACCGCAGCCACACCGCAGCCGCACCGCAACGGCACCGCAACCAGACCGCAGCTGCACCCCAGCCACACCGCAGTCGCACCGCAGGGACACCGCAACGGCACCGCAGCCACACCGCAGTCGCACCGCAGGGACACCGCAGCCGCACCGCAGCCACACCGCAGCCGCACCGCAGGGACACCGCAACGGCACCGCAGCTGCACCGCAGCAACACCGCAGCCGCACCTCAAGGACACCGCAACGGCACCGCAGCCACACCGCACCCACACCGCAGCCACACCGCAGCCGCACCGCAGGGACACCGCAATGGCACCGCAGCAACACCGCAGCCGCACCGCAGGGACAAAGCAACGGCACGGCAACGGCACCGCAGCTGCAACGCAGCCACACCGCAGCCGCACCGCAGCCACACCGCAGGCACACCGCACCTGCACTGCAGCCGCACCGCAAGGACACCGCAGCCACACCGCAGCCGCACCGCAAGGACATCGCAACGGCACCGCAGCCACACCGCAGCCGCACCGCAGCCACACCGCAGGCACACCGCACCCGCACCGCAGCCGCACCGCAAGGACACCGCAGCCACACCGCAGCCGCACCGCAGGGACAATGCAGCCACACCGCAGCCGCACCGCAGGGACACTGCAACAGCACCGCATCCACACCGCAGCCGCCCCGCAGGGACACCGCAACGGCACCGCAGCAAAACCGCAGCCGAACCGCAGGGACACCGCAGCCACACCGCAGCCGCACCGCAGCCACACTGCAGCCGCACCGCAAGGACACCGCAATGGCACCGCAGACACACCGCAGCCGCACCGCAAGGACACCGCAACGGCACCGGAGCAACACCGCAGCCGTACCGCAAGGACACCGCAACGGCAGCGCAGCTGCACCGCAAGGACACCGCAGCCACATCGCAGCCGCACCGCTAGGACACCGCAACGGCACCGCAGCTGCACCACAGCAACACTGCAGCCGCACCGCAAGGACACCGCAACGGCACCGCAGCCACACCGCACCCGCACCGCAGCTGCACCGCAGCCACACCGCAGCCGCACCGCAGGGACAATGCAGCTACACCGCAGCCGCACCGCAGCCACACCGCAGCCGCACCGCAGGGACACTGCAGCTGCACCGCAGCCACACCGCAGCCGCACCGCATGGACACCGCAACATCAACGCAGCCACACCGCAGCCGCACCGCAGCCACACCGCAGCCGCGCCGCAGCCGCACTGCAGCCGCACCGCAAGGACACCGCAACGGCACCGCAGACACACCGCAGCCGCACCGCAAGGACACCGCAACGGCACCGCAGCAACACCGCAGCCGCACCGCAAGGACACCGCAACGGCAGCGCAGCTGCACCGCAAGGACACCGCAACGGCAGCGCAGCTGCACCGCAGCCACATCGCAGCCGCACCGCTAGGACACCGCAACGGCACCGCAGCCACGCTGCAACCGCACCGCAGCCACACCGCAGCCGCATCGCAGGGACACCGCAACGGCACCGCAGCTGCACCGCAGCAGCACCGCAGATGCACCGCAGCCACACCGCAGGCACACCGCACCTGCACTGCAGCCGCACCGCAAGGACACTGCAACGGCACCGCAGCCACACCGCAGCCGCACCGCACCGACACCGCAGCCACACCGCAACCGCACCGCAGCCACACCGCAGCAACACCGCAAGGACACCGCAGCCGCACCGCAGCAACACCGCAGCCGCACCGCAGGGACACCGCAACGGTACCGCAGCCACACCGCAGCCGCACCGCAGGGCAACCGCAGCCACACCGCAGCCGCATCGCAGCCACACCGCAGCAACACCGCAAGGACACCGCATCCGCAAAGCAGCAACACCGCAGCCGCACCGCAGGGACACCGCAACGGCACCGCAGCTGCACCGCAGCCACACCGCAGGCACACCACACCTACACTGCAGCCGCACCGCAAGGACACCGCAAGGGCACCGCAGCTGCACCGCAGCCGCACCGCAGGGAAACCGCAGCCACACCGCAGCCGCATCGCAGCCACACCGCAGCAACACCGCAAGGACACCGCAGCCGCACCGCAGCAACACCGCAGCCGCACCGCAGCGACACCGCAACGGCACCGCAGCTGCACCGCAGCCACACCAAAGCCGCACCGCAGCCACATCGCAGGCACAACGCACCTGCACTGCAGCCGCACCGCAAGGACACCGCAACGGCACCGCAGCCACACCGCAGCCGCACCGCAGGGACACCGCAGAAACACCGCAGCCGCACCGCAGCCACACCGCAGGGACACCGCAGGGACACCGCAACGCCACCGCAGCCGCACCGCAGCCACACCGCAGCCGCACCGCAAGGACACCGCAATGGCGCCGCAGCCACACCGCAGCCGCACCGCAGCCACACCGCAGCCGCACCGCAGCCACACCGCAGCAACACCGCAAGGACACCGCATCCGCAAAGCAGCAACACCGCAGCCGCACCGCAGGGACACCGCAACGGCACCGCAGCTGCACCGCAGCCACACCGCAGGCACACCACAAATACACTGCAGCCGCACCGCAAGGACACCGCAACGGCACCGCAGCCACACCGCAGCCGCACCGTACCGACACCGCAGCCACACCGCAGCCGCACCGCAGCCACACCGCAGCAACACCGCAAGGACACCGCAGCCGCACCGCAGCAACACCGCAGCCGCACCGCAGCGACACCGCAAGGGCACCGCAGCTGCACCGCAGCCGCACCGCAGGGAAACCGCAGCCACACCGCAGCCGCATCGCAGCCACACCGCAGCAACACCGCAAGGACACCGCATCCGCAAAGCAGCAACACCGCAGCCGCACCGCAGGGACACCGCAACGGCACCGCAGCTGCACCGCAGCCACACCGCAGGCACACCACAAATACACTGCAGCCGCACCGCAAGGACACCGCAACGGCACCGCAGCCACACCGCAGCCGCACCGTACCGACACCGCAGCCACACCGCAGCCGCACCGCAGCCACACCGCAGCAACACCGCAAGGACACCGCAGCCGCACCGCAGCAACACCGCAGCCGCACCGCAGCGACACCGCAAGGGCACCGCAGCTGCACCGCAGCCACACCGCAGCCGCACCGCAGCCACATCGCAGGCACAACGCACCTGCACTGCAGCCGCACCGCAAGGACACCGCAGGGGCACCGCAGGGACACCGCAGGGACACCGCAACGCCACCGCAGCCGCACCGCAGCCACACCGCAGCCGCACCGCAAGGACACCGCAATGGCACCGCAGCCACACCGCAGCCGCACCGCAGCCACACCGCAGGCACACCGCACCTGCACCGCAGCCACACCGCAGCCGCACCGCCGGGACACCGCGGCCACACCGCAGCCGCACCGCAGCCACACCGCAGCCGCACCGCAGAAACATCGCAACGGCACCGCAGCCGCACCGCAAGGACACCACAATGGCACCGCAGCCACACCGCAGCCGCACCACAGGGACACCGCGGCCACACCGCAGCCGCACCGCAGCCACACCGCAGCAACACCGCCAGGACACCGCAAGGACACCGCAGTTGCACCGCAGCAACACCGCAGCCGCACCGCAATTACACACACCGCACCTGCACTGCAGCCGCACCGCAGTTACACCGCAACGGCACCGCAGCTGCACCGCAGCCGCACCGCAGGCACACCACAAATACACTGCAGCCGCACCGCAAGGACACCGCAACGGCACCGCAGCCACACCGCAGCCGCACCGTACCGACACCGCAGCCACACCGCAGCCGCACCGCAGCCACACCGCAGCAACACCGCAAGGACACCGCAGCCGCACCGCAGCAACACCGCAGCCGCACCGCAGCGACACCGCAAGGGCACCGCAGCTGCACCGCAGCCGCACCGCAGGGAAACCGCAGCCACACCGCAGCCGCATCGCAGCCACACCGCAGCAACACCGCAAGGACACCGCATCCGCAAAGCAGCAACACCGCAGCCGCACCGCAGGGACACCGCAACGGCACCGCAGCTGCACCGCAGCCACACCGCAGGCACACCACAAATACACTGCAGCCGCACCGCAAGGACACCGCAACGGCACCGCAGCCACACCGCAGCCGCACCGTACCGACACCGCAGCCACACCGCAGCCGCACCGCAGCCACACCGCAGCAACACCGCAAGGACACCGCAGCCGCACCGCAGCAACACCGCAGCCGCACCGCAGCGACACCGCAAGGGCACCGCAGCTGCACCGCAGCCACACCGCAGCCGCACCGCAGCCACATCGCAGGCACAACGCACCTGCACTGCAGCCGCACCGCAAGGACACCGCAGCGGCACCGCAGGGACACCGCAGGGACACCGCAACGCCACCGCAGCCGCACCGCAGCCACACCGCAGCCGCACCGCAAGGACACCGCAATGGCACCGCAGCCACACCGCAGCCGCACCGCAGCCACACCGCAGGCACACCGCACCTGCACCGCAGCCACACCGCAGCCGCACCGCCGGGACACCGCGGCCACACCGCAGCCGCACCGCAGCCACACCGCAGCCGCACCGCAGAAACATCGCAACGGCACCGCAGCCGCACCGCAAGGACACCACAATGGCATCGCAGCCACACCGCAGCCGCACCACAGGGACACCGCGGCCACACCGCAGCCGCACCGCAGCCACACCGCAGCAACACCGCCAGGACACCGCAAGGACACCGCAGTTGCACCGCAGCAACACCGCAGCCGCACCGCAATTACACACACCGCACCTGCACTGCAGCCGCACCGCAGTTACACCGCAACGGCACCGCAGCTGCACCGCAGCCGCACCGCAGCTGCACCGCAGCCACACCGCAGCCGCACCGCAGGGACACCGCAACGGCACCGCAGCCACAAAGCAGCCGCACCGCAGGGACACCGCAACGGCACCGCAGCAACACCGCAGCCGCACCGCAGGGACACCGCAACGGCACCGCAGCAACACCGCAGCCGCACTGCAAGGACATCGCAACGGCACCGCAGCTGCACCGCAGCCACACCGCAGCCGCACCGCAAGGACACCGCAACGGCACCGCAGCCACACCGCAGCCGCACCGCAGGGACACCGCAACGGCACCGCAGCCGCACCGCAGGGACACCGCAACGGCACCGCAGCTGCACCGCAGCAACACCGCGGCCGCAACTCAAGGACACCGCAACGGCACCGCAACCACACCGCAGCCGCACCGCAGCCACACCGCAGCCGCACCGCAGGGACACCGCAACATCACCGCAGCCACAAAGCAGCCGCACCGCAGGGACACCGCAACGGCACCGCAGCAACACCGCAGCCGCACCGCAGGGACACCGCAACGGCACCGCAGCAACACCGCAGCCGCACTGCAAGGACACCGCAACGGCACCGCAGCTGCACCGCAGCCACACCGCAGCCGCACCGCAAGGACACCGCAACGGCACCGCAGCCACACCACAGCCGCACCGCAGGGACACCGCAACGGCACCGCAGCTGCACCGCAGCCACACCGCAGCCGCACCGCAGCCACACCGCACCGCAAGGACACCGCAACGGCACCGCAGCCACACCGCAGCCGCACCGCAGCCACACCGCAGGGACACCGCAGGGACACCGCAGGGACACCGCAGGGACACCGCAACGCCACCGCAGCCACACCGCAGCCGCACCGCAAGGACACAACAATGGCACCGCAGGCACACCGCAGCCGCACCACAGGGACACCGCGGCCACACCGCAGCCGCACCGCAGCCACACCGCAGCAACACCGCCAGGACACCGCAAGGACACCGCAGTTGCACCGCAGCAACACCGCAGCCGCACCGCAATTACACACACCGCACCTGCACTGCAGCCGCACCGCAGTTACACCGCAACGGCACCGCAGCTGCACCGCAGCCGCACCGCAGCTGCACCGCAGCCACACCGCAGCCGCACCGCAGGGACACCGCAACGGCACCGCAGCCACAAAGCAGCCGCACCGCAGGGACACCGCAACGGCACCGCAGCAACACCGCAGCCGCACCGCAGGGACACCGCAACGGCACCGCAGCAACACCGCAGCCGCACTGCAAGGACACCGCAACGGCACCGCAGCTGCACCGCAGCCACACCGCAGCCGCACCGCAAGGACACCGCAACGGCAACGCAGCCACACCGCAGCCGCACCGCAGGGACACCGCAACGGCACCGCAGCTGCACCGCAGCCGCACCGCAGGGACACCGCGACGGCACCGCAGCTGCACCGCAGCAACACCGCAGCCGCACCGCAAGGACACCGCAACGGCACCGCAACCACACCGCAGCCGCACCGCAGCCACACCGCAGCCGCACCGCAGGGACACCGCAACGGCACCGCAGCTGCACCGCAGCCACACCGCAGCCGCACCGCAGGGACACCGCAACGGCACCGCAGCCACAAAGCAGCCGCACCGCAGGGACACCGCAACGGCACCGCAGCAACACCGCAGCCGCACCGCAGGGACACCGCAACGGGACCGCAGCAACACCGCAGCCGCACTGCAAGGACACCGCAACGGCACCGCAGCTGCACCGCAGCCACACCGCAGCCGCACCGCAAGGACACCGCAACGGCACCGCAGCCACACCGCAGCCGCACAGCAGGGACACCGCAACGGCACCGCAGCTGCACCGCAGCCACACCGCAGCCGCACCGCAGCCACACCGCACCTGCACTGCAGCCGCACCGCAAGGACACCGCAACGGCACCGCAGCCACACCGCAGCCGCACCGCAGGGACACCGCAGCCACACCGCAGCCGCACCGCAGCCACAGAGCAGGGACACCGCAGGGACACCGCAACGCCACCGCAGCCACACCGCAGCCGCACCGCAAGGACAATGCAATGGCAACGCAGCCACACCGCAGCCACACCGCAGGCACACCGCACCTGCACCGCAGCCGCACCGCAAGGACACCGCAACGGCACCGCAGCCACACCGCAGCCGCACCGCATCCACACCGCGGCCACACCGCAGCCGCACCGCATCCACACCGCAGCCGCACCGCAGAAACACCGCAACGGCACCGCAGCCGCACCGCAAGGACATCGCAACGGCACCGCAGCAATACCGAAGCCGCACCGCAGGAACACCGCAGGGACACCGCAGGGACACCGCAGGGACACCGCAGGGACACCGCAACGGCACCGCAGCAACACCGCAACGGCACCGCAGCTGCACCGCAGCCACACCGCAGCCGCACCGCAACGGCACCGCAGCCACACCGCAGCCGCACCGCAGGGACACCGCAACGGCACCGCAGCCACACCGCAGCCGCACCGCAGCCACACCGCAGCCGCACCGCAGGGACACCGCAACGGCACCGCAGCTGCACCGCAGCAACACCGCAGCCGCACCGCAAGGACACCGCAACGGCACCGCAGCCACACCGCAGCCGCACCGCAGCAACACCGCAGCAACACCGCAGCCGCACCGCAGGGACACCGCAACGGCACCGCAGCCACACCGCAGCCGCACCGCAGCCACACCGCAGCCGCACCGCAAGGACACCGCTACGGCACCGCAGCTGCACCGCAGCCACACCGCAGCTGCACCGCAAGGACACCGCAAAGGCACCGCAGCCACACCGCAGCCGCACCGCAGGGACACCGCAACGGCACCGCAGCTGCACCGCAGCAACACCGCAGCCGCACCGCAGGGACACCGCAACGGCACCGCAGCCACACCGCAGCCGCACCGCAAGGACACCGCAACGGCACCGCAGCTGCACCGCAGCTACACCGCAGCCGCACCGCAGGGACACCGCAACGGCACCGCAGCCACACCGCAGCCGCACCGCAGGGACACCGAAACGGCACCGCAGCCACACCGCAGCCGCACCGCAAGGACACCGCAACGGCACCGCAGCTGCACCGCAGCTACACCGCAGCCGCACCGCAGGGACACCGCAACGGCACCGCAGCCACACCGCAGCCGCACCGCAGCAACACCGCAGCAACACCGCAGCCGCACCGCAAGGACACGGCAACGGCACCGCAACCACACCGCAGCCGCACCGCAGCCACACCGCAGCCGCACCGCAGGGACACCGCAACGGCACCGCAGCTGCACCGCAGCCACACCGCAGCCGCACCGCAAGGACACCGCAAATTCACCGCAGCCACACCGCAGCCGCACCGCAGGGACACCGCAACGGCACCGCAGCTGCACCGCAGCAACACCGCAGCCGCACCGCAGGGACACCGCAACGGCACCGGAGCCACACCGCAGCCGCACCGCAAGGACACCGCAACGGCACCGCAGCTGCACCGCAGCTACACCGCAGCTGCACCGCAGCTACACCGCAGCCGCACCGCAAGGACACCGCAACGGCACCGCAGCCACACCGCAGCCGCACCGCAGGGACACCGCAACGGCACCGCAGCTCCACCGCAGCCACACCGCAGCCGCACCGCAACGGCACCGCAGCCGCACCGCAGGGACACCGCAACGGCACCGCAGCCACACCGCAGCCGCAACGCAGCCACACCGCAGCCGCACCGCAGGGACACCGCAACGGCACCGCAGCTGCACCGCAGCAACACCGCAGCCGCACCGCAAGGACACCGCAACGGCACCGCAACCACACCGCAGCCGCACCGCAGGGACACCGCAACGGCACCGCAGCTGCACCGCAGCCACACCGCAGCCGCACCGCAGGGACACCGCAACGGCACCGCAGCTGCACCGCAGCAACACCGCAGCCGCACCGCAAGGACACCGCAACGGCACCGCAACCACACCGCAGCCGCACCGCAGCCACACCGCAGCCACACCGCAGGCACACCGCACCTGCACCGCAGCCACACCGCAGCCGCACCGCCGGGACACCGCGGCCACACCGCAGCCGCACCGCAGCCACACCGCAGCCGCACCGCAGAAACACCGCAACGGCACCGCAGCCGCACCGCAAGGACACCACAATGGCACCGCAGCCACACCGCAGCCGCACCACAGGGACACCGCGGCCACACCGCAGCCGCACCGCAGCCACACCGCAGCAACACCGAAAGGACACCGCAAGGACACCGCAGTTGCACCGCAGCAACACCGCAGCCGCACCGCAATTACACACACCGCACCTGCACTGCAGCCGCACCGCAGTTACACCGCAACGGCACCGCAGCTGCACCGCAGCTGCACCGCAGCCGCACCGCAGCTGCACCGCAGCCACACCGCAGCCGCACCGCAGGCACACCGCACCTGCACCGCAGCCGCACCGCAAGGACACCGCAACGGCACCGCAGCCACACCGCAGCCGCACCGCAGGGACACCGCGGCCACACCGCAGCCGCACCGCATCCACACCGCAGCCGCACCGCAGAAACACCGCAACGGCACCGCAGCCGCACCGCAAGGACATCGCAACGGCACCGCAGCAATACCGCAGCCGCACCGCAGGAACACCGCAGGGACACCGCAGGGACACCGCAGCCACACCGCAGCCGCACCGCAGGGACACCGCAACGGCACCGCAGCTGCACCGCAGCCACACCGCAGCCGCACCGCAAGGACACCGCAAAGGCACCGCAGCCACACCGCAGCCGCACCGCAGGGACACCGCAACGGCACCGCAGCTGCACCGCAGCAACACCACAGCCGCACCGCAGGGACACCGCAACGGCACCGCAGCCACACCGCAGCCGCACCGCAAGGACACCGCAACGGCACTGCAGCTGCACCGCAGCTACACCGCAGCTGCACCGCAGCTACACCGCAGCCGCACCGCAAGGACACCGCAACGGCACCGCAGCCACACCGCAGCCGCACCGCAGGGACACCGCAACGGCACCGCAGCTGCACCGCAGCCGCACCGCAGGGACACCGCAACGGCACCGCAGCCACACCGCAGCCACACCGCAAGGACACCGCAACGGCACCGCAACCACACCGCAGCCGCACCGCAGCCACACCGCAGCCGCACCGCAGCCACGCCGCAGCCGCACCGCAGGGACACCGCAACGGCACCGCAGCTGCACGGCAGCCGCACCGCAGGGACACCGCAACGGCACCGCAGCCACACCGCAGCCGCACCGCAAGGACACCGCAACGGCACCGCAACCACACCGCAGCCGCACCGCAGCCACACCGCAGCTGCACCGCAGCCACACCGCAGCCGCACCGCAGCCACACCGCACCTGCACTGCAGCCGCACCGCAAGGACACCGCAACGGCACCGCAGCCACACCGCAGCCGCACCGCAGGGACACCGCAGCCACACCGCAGCCGCACCGCAGCCACACCGCAGCTACACCGCAGCCGCACCGCAAGGACACCGCAACGGTACCGCAGCCACACCGCAGCCGCACCGCAGGGACACCGCAACGGCACCGCAGCCACACCGCAGCCGCACCGCAGGGACACCGCAACGGCACCGCAGCCACACCGCAGCCGCACCGCAGCCACACCGCAGCCGCACCGCAGGGACACCGCAACGGCACCGCAGCTGCACCGCAGCAACACCGCAGCCGCACCGCAAGGACACCGCAACGGCACCGCAACCACACCGCAGCCGCACCGCAGGGACACCGCAACGGCACCGCAGCTGCACCGCAGCCACACCGCACCCGCACCGCAAGGACACCGCAAAGGCACCGCAGCCACACCGCAGCCGCACCGCAGGGACACCGCAACGGCACCGCAGCTGCACCGCAGCAACACCGCAGCCGCACCGCAGGGACACCGCAACGGCACCGCAGCCACACCGCAGCCGCACCGCAAGGACACCGCAACGGCACCGCAACCACACCGCAGCCGCACCGCAGCCACACCGCAGCCGCACCGCATTGACACCGCAACGGCACTGCAGCTGCACCGCAGCCACACCGCAGCCGCACCACAAGGACACCGCAAAGGCACCGCAGCCACACCGCAGCCGCACCGCAGGGACACCGCAACGGCACCGCAGCTGCACCGCAGCAACACCGCAGCCGCACCGCAGGGACACCACAACGGCACCGCAGCCACACCGCAGCCGCACCGCAAGGACACCGCAACGGCACCGCAACCACACCGCAGCCGCACCGCAGCCACACCGCAACCACACCGCAGCCGCACCGCAGCCACACCGCAGCAACACCGCAAGGACACCGCAGCCGCACCGCAGGGACACCGCAACGGCACCGCAGCTGCACCGCAGCAGCACCGCAGCAACACCGCAGCCGCACCGCAGGGACACCGCAACTGCACCGCAGCAACACCGCAGCCGCACCGCAGGGACACCGCAACGGCACCGCAGCAACACCGCAGCCGCACTGCAAGGACACCGCAACGGCACCGCAGCTGCACCGCAGCCACACCGCAGCCGCACCGCAAGGACACCGCAACGGCACCGCAGCCGCACCGCAGGGACACCGCAACGGCACCGCAGCCACACCGCAGCCACACCGCAGCCGCACCGCAGCCACACCGCACCTGCACTGCAGCCGCACCGCAAGGACACCGCAACGGCACCGCAGCCACACCGCAGCCGCACCGCAGGGACACCGCGGCCACACCGCAGCCGCACCGCATCCACACCGCAGCCGCACCGCAGAAACACCGCAACGCCACCGCAGCCACACCGCAGCCGCACCGCAAGGACACCGCAATGGCAACGCAGCCACACCGCAGCCACACCGCAGGCACACCGCACCTGCACCGCAGCCGCACCGCAAGGACACCGCAACGGCACCGCAGCCACACCGCAGCCGCACCGCAGGGACACCGCGGCCACACCGCAGCCGCACCGCATCCACACCGCAGCCGCACCGCAGAAACACCGCAACGGCACCGCAGCCACACCGCAGCCGCACCGCAGGGACACCGCAACGGCACCGCAGCTGCACCGCAGCAACACCGCAGCCGCACCGCAGGGACACCACAACGGCACCGCAGCCACACCGCAGCCGCACCGCAAGGACACCGCAACGGCACCGCAACCACACCGCAGCCGCACCGCAGCCACACCGCAACCACACCGCAGCCGCACCGCAGCCACACCGCAGCAACACCGCAAGGACACCGCAGCCGCACCGCAGGGACACCGCAACGGCACCGCAGCTGCACCGCAGCAGCACCGCAGCAACACCGCAGCCGCACCGCAGGGACACCGCAACGGCACCGCAGCAACACCGCAGCCGCACCGCAGGGACACCGCAACGGCACCGCAGCAACACCGCAGCCGCACTGCAAGGACACCGCAACGGCACCGCAGCTGCACCGCAGCCACACCGCAGCCGCACCGCAAGGACACCGCAACCACACCGCAGCCGCACCGCAGGGACACCGCAACGGCACCGCAGCCACACCGCAGCCACACCGCAGCCGCACCGCAGCCACACCGCACCTGCACTGCAGCCGCACCGCAAGGACACCGCAACGGCACCGCAGCCACACCGCAGCCGCACCGCAGGGACACCGCTGCCACACCGCAGCCGCACCGCAGCCACACCGCAGGGACACCGCAGGGACACCGCAACGCCACCGCAGCCACACCGCAGCCGCACCGCAAGGACACCGCAACGGCACCGCAGCCACACCGCAGCCGCACCGCAGCCACACCGCAGCCGCACCGCAGGGACACCGCAACGGCACCGCAGCTGCACCGCAGCAACACCGCAGCCGCACCGCAAGGACACCGCAACGGCACCGCAGCCACACCGCAGCCGCACCGCAGCCACACCGCAGCTGCACCGCAGCCACACCGCAGCCGCACCGCAGCCACACCGCACCTGCACTGCAGCCGCACCGCAAGGACACCGCAACGGCACCGCAGCCACACCGCAGCCGCACCGCAGGGACACCGCAGCCACATCGCAGCCGCACCGCAGCCACACCGCAGCTACACCGCAGCTGCACCGCAGCTACACCGCAGCCGCACCGCAAGGACACCGCAACGGCACCGCAGCCACACCGCAGCCGCACCGCAGGGACACCGCAACGGCACCGCAGCTGCACCGCAGCCGCACCGCAGGGACACCGCAACGGCACCGCAGCCACACCGCAGCCGCACCGCAAGGACACCGCAACGGCACCGCAACCACACCGCAGCCGCACCGCAGCCACACCGCAGCTGCACCGCAGCCACACCGCAGCCGCACCGCAGCCACACCGCACCTGCACTGCAGCCGCACCGCAAGGACACCGCAACGGCACCGCAGCCACACCGCAGCCGCACCGCAGGGACACCGCAGCCACATCGCAGCCGCACCGCAGCCACACCGCAGCTACACCGCAGCCGCACCGCAAGGACACCGCAACGGCACCGCAGCCACACCGCAGCCGCACCGCAGGGACACCGCAACGGCACCGCAGCCACACCGCAGCCGCACCGCAGCCACACCGCAGCCGCACCGCAGGGACACCGCAACGGCACCGCAGCTGCACCGCAGCAACACCGCAGCCGCACCGCAAGGACACCGCAACGGCACCGCAACCACACCGCAGCCGCACCGCAGGGACACCGCAACGGCACCGCAGCTGCACCGCAGCCACACCGCAGCCGCACCGCAAGGACACCGCAAAGGCACCGCAGCCACACCGCAGCCGCACCGCAGGGACACCGCAACGGCACCGCAGCTGCACCGCAGCAACACCGCAGCCGCACCGCAGGGACACCGCAACGGCACCGCAGCCACACCGCAGCCGCACCGCAAGGACACCGCAACGGCACCGCAACCACACCGCAGCCGCACCGCAGCCACACCGTAGCCGCACCGCATTGACACCGCAACGGCACTGCAGCTGCACCGCAGCCACACCGCAGCCGCACCACAAGGACACCGCAAAGGCACCGCAGCCACACCGCAGCCGCACCGCAGGGACACCGCAACGGCACCGCAGCTGCACCGCAGCAACACCGCAGCCGCACCGCAGGGACACCACAACGGCACCGCAGCCACACCGCAGCCGCACCGCAAGGACACCGCAACGGCACCGCAACCACACCGCAGCCGCACCGCAGCCACACCGCAACCACACCGCAGCCGCACCGCAGCCACACCGCAGCAACACCGCAAGGACACCGCAGCCGCACCGCAGGGACACCGCAACGGCACCGCAGCTGCACCGCAGCAGCACCGCAGCAACACCGCAGCCGCACCGCAAGGACACCGCACCTGCACTGCAGCCGCACCGCAAGGACACCGCAACGGCACCGCAGCCACACCGCAGCCGCACCGCAGGGACACCGCAGCCACACCGTAACCGCACCGCAGCCACACCGCAACGACACCGCAACATCACCGCACCTGCACTTCAGCCGCACCGCAAGGACACCGCAACGGCACCGCAGCCACACCGCAGTCGCACCGCCGCAACACCGCAAGGACACCGCAGCCGCACCGCAGGGTTCACCGCAATGGCACCGCAGCTGCACCGCAGCAGCACCGCAGCAACACCGCAGCCGCACCGCAGCCGCATCGCAGGGACACCGCAGGGACACCGCAGGGACACCGCAACGGCACCGCAGCCACACCGCAAGGACAGCCGCACCGCAAGGACACCGCACCTGCACTGCAGCCGCAACGCAAGGACACCGCAACGGCACCGCAGCCACACCGCAGCCGCACCGCAGGGACACCGCAACGGCACTGCAGCTGCACCGCAGCCACACCGCAGCTGCACCGCAACGGCACCGCAGCTGCACCGCAAAGACACCGCAACATCACCGCAACCCCACCGCAGCCGCCCCGCAGCCACACCGCAGGCACACCGCACCTGCACCGCAGCAACACCGCAAGGACACCGCAGCCGCACCGCAGGGACACCGCAACGGCACCGCAGCTGCACCGCAGCAGCACCGCAGCAACACCGCAGCCGCACCGCAAGGACACCGCACCTGCACTGCAGCCGCACCGCAAGGACACCGCAACGGCCCCGCAGCCACACCGCAGCCGCACCGCAGGGACACCGCAGCCACACCGTAACCGCACCGCAGCCACACCGCAACGACACCGCAACATCACCGCAACCACACCGCAGCCGCCCCGCAGCCACACCGCAGGCACACCGCACCTGCACCGCAGCCGCACAGCAAGGACACCGCAACGGCACCGCAGCCACACCGCAGCCGCACCGCAAGGACACCGCAGCTGCACCGCAGCAACACCGCAGCCGCACCGCAGCCACACCGCAGGCGCACCGCACCTGCACTGCAGCCGCACCGCAAGGACACCGCACCTGCACTGCAGCCGCACCGCAAGGACACCGCAACGGCACCGCAGCCACACCGCAGCCGCACCGCAAGGACACCGCAGCCGCACCGCAGCAACACCGCAGCCGCACCGCAGCTGCACCGCAACGGCACCGCAGCTGCACCGCAAAGACACCGCAACGGCACCGCAGCCGCACCGCAGCCACACCGCAGGCACACCGCAAAGACACCGCACCTGCACTGCAGCCGCACCGCAAGGACACCGCACCTGCACTGCAGCCGCACCGCAAGGACACCGCAACGGCACCGCAGCCACACCGCAGCCGCACCGCAGGGACACCGCAACGCCACCGCAGCTGCACCGCAGCCACACCGCAGCCGCACCGCAAGGACACCGCAATGGCAACGCAGCCACACCGCAGCCGCACCGCAGCCACACCGCAGCAACACCGCAAGGACACCGCAGCCGCACCGCAGGGACACCGCAGGGACACCGCAGGGACACCGCAGGGACACCGCAGCGGCACCGCAGCTTCACCGCAGCCACACCGCAAAGACACCGCACCTGCACTGCAGCCGCACCGCAAGGACACCGCAACGGCACCGCAGCCACACCGCAGCCGCACCGCAAGGACACTGCAACGGCACCGCAGGGACACCGCAGGGACACCGCAACGGCACCGCAGCTGCACCGCAGCCACACTGCAGCCACACCGCAGCCACACCACAGGCACACCGCACCTGCACTGCAGCCGCACCGCAAGGACACCGCAACGGCACTGTAGCCGCACCGCAAGGACACCGCAACGGCACCGCAGCCACACCGCAGCCGCACCGCAGCCACACCGCAGCCGCACCGCAGGGACACCGCAACGGCACCGCAGCTGCACCGCAGCTGCACCGCAGCCACACCGCAGCCGCACCGCAGCCACACCGCAGCCGCACCGCAGGGACACCGCAACGGCACCGCAGCTGCACCGCAGCCACACCGCAGCCGCACCGCAAGGACACCGCAGCCGCACCGCAGCAACACCGCAGCCGCACCGCAGCGACACCGCAACGGCACCGCAGCTGCACCGCAGCCACACCGCAGGCACACCGCACCTGCACTGCAGCCGCACCGCAAGGACACCGCAACGGCACCGCAGCCACACCGCAGCCGCAACTCAGGGACACCGCAGCCACACCGCAGCCGCACCGCAGCCACACTGCAGGGACACCGCAGGGACACCGCAGGGACACCGCAGGGACACCGCAGGGACACCGCAACGCCACCGCAGCTGCACCGCAGCCACACCGCAGCCGCACCGCAATTACACCGCAATGGCAACGCAGCCACACCGCAGCCGCACCGCAGCCACACCGCAGCAACACCGCAAGGACACCGCAGCCGCACCGCAGGGACACCGCAACGGCACCGCAGCAACACCGCAGCCGCACCGCAGCCGCACCGCAGGGACACCGCAGGGACACCGCAACGGCACCGCAGCTGCACCGCAGCCGCACCGCACCTGCACTGCAGCCGCACCGCAAGGACACCGCAACGGCACCGCAGCCACACCGCAGCCGCACCGCAAGGACACTGCAACGGCACCGCAGGGACACCGCAACGGCACCGCAGCTGCACCGCAGCCACACCGCAGCCGCACCGCAGCCACACCGCAGGCACACCGCACCTGATGTCCTCGCACTTCTCATGCTCCTTTTTCTTCTGTCTGAGAAGTCGATACTCCTCTTTTCTCTTCTGCTCGTAGAGCCCTCGAACAGCTCTAGTCCTTCTATGCAGCACCGCTTCGTACCTTGGCTACAGCTAGGTAGTGATGCGAGTCTACGTTGGCACCTCGGAAAATCCGGACACCCAGAATATTGGAAGAGTGCCTTGCGTTGATCGCAATGTGATCGATCAAAAGAAAGCCATGTACCCTTGTGAATATCATGACGTGGGAACAATGTGCTAGTTACGACAACCCTTCGTCCCGCCGCAAAGTCGACTTTTTTTTTTATAATTTACGCGCACTCAAAGGGTTATTAATATCTTTAACATGGGTACACACAGCGCGGGCGTTGGAAAGGATGGATAGAGAGAGAGATAGATAATTTGGTGTAGTGGTTCTTAAAGCTCAGTTGTTTATGCTTCACCGATTCTCCGGGGGTTGCGTCCAGGTTACTGGGGATGTGTTGTCGTTCAGGCTGTGCTTTCCGACAGCACTCATAAAGACGTTCTCTTTTCCAGGTTTTGTGTTAAAATGGCCCAGAATAATTTTGACGTCGTGGCTAGGACATTGCTCAAATGTGTTGTCCAAGATCTGGTAGAAGTCATCTTCAGTCGCGTCTTCTATTTTCTTGTCAAGGGCGTGACCGGATATTAAGTTTACGTTAGCGAATTAAGCCTTGATACGGATTGCAATGAGGTGCTCGTTCACCTACAGACGATAGCGTTACTATCGTTTAAATGACAAACTCCTGAAAAGACACGTAATGAGAGCTCAGGTTTCAAAAACCCCCAAAATCACTCCTCCTTCTTCTTTAGCGCTGTTGGAGAGATAGCAACTCTATCGTCAACAACGCTACATAGCTACAATCAAAACTAACACTTACTTTAAGCCTATCTGGGGAGCGTGCGATGAGGTGCAAACTCCAAAACCTCAACTAACCCAAACCATATTCTTCATATTTAGTGTTTTTCTGCTTTTAAAGGAGTTTTCCTTATATATACTGTATGTACTCCGTCTAAATCCCAAAGCTACCCTTACTTCACCGCGATCATCCTTGTTTATCTACTTATGTAAGCCAAACAGTTTGCTTTGAACTGAAAGCCATTTGATTGACTTACAGAAACAATAAAAACAATAAACACAGACAGGCTGTGCTGTTCAACATCAATAACCTAGATATTGCCATTATTGACTCAACATTTACTTTCAAAAATACAAAATACTCAAGAGGGACACAATAAAATAATGGCAGCAATCGTTCCTTCCGTCACGTGCCAATCGATTAGCACTTATTAAGTTGGACAGCTGCTGTCAAATGACATCGATAACTCGTGAGTCGTGACAATGCACGAAGGTTAGGAGTGTGCTGGTGCTCCCTTCAGCCTCCTTCTAATATTTACACTGGAAATTAAATTGAATCATTTTCCAATGGAGCAACCTTCCGCGAATTTATTTGTTAAGGCGGGCGTATCGGTACCCCTCTTCAAATATGATTTCAGATCACAGTATGAAAATACGTATATTGTCGGCGCCCGCTGATTGACTTGTTAATTCATTTATCATTCATACTCGTACACTTTGTTAACATGTCAATTGGAATTCCTGCGAAATTGTGCAGTCATGCAATTTGAAATGTCACCTACGATGAACCCTCCACGATGATGGCAAGGAAATAAGGACAAACGGAAGCAGCATTTCAGAAATTCACAACAAACATACCCGCATAATAGCGACTCATATTGTACCGAGATATGAGCACAACAACTGGAAGGAGGAAAAAATAACAAGGATGCAGTTCTGCTGCTGAATTTATTATGGCAAAGCGTCCTTTACTCCTTGCCATAAATTCACTCTGGCTGTTGTGGAGCGCCACAATATTTCTGATTCAAACATAAACGCGCACTGCAAACTTGCATTTATATTTGAATGATTTATTGGCACTGGGGGATTGCACAAGCGGTCTGACTGACAGGCATGAGTTGTTGTCAATCGGAATTCTGATATCCGGGTCAAAGGATTGATTAGGATTAAACTACGTCAACATGCGGATTCGTAATTATCCGAGTGATTACTTATTAACATGTGTATTAGAAAGGGCTAGCATTAAGTACTCTTACATTACATAAGGGACAGTTCAAAGACTTAAGGAGTGTAAGTAAGTAAGTAATAATTGTAATTTTATTGGACAATAAGAAAAAAATAATAGCCCGTGCAGGGACGGGTTAAGAATATCACTGCAGCGCCCCCCAACAACTAGCGCTTGTCGTAAAAGGCGACTAAGGGGACAAATCAGATCTAGGCAATATAACACCCAAGTGAGCCTAGCGACACATATACTACCATAAAAACCCTCCCACAAGTGTGCATGCGAGTCCGTGGGTTGACACGACTGGAGATCACCGGTGTCATAAAAGAAAGATCAAACAATACTAAAACAGGAGCATGCACGTGTCAAACAACAAACACCATCGCAATATGGTGCAAAAAATTGTATTGCAAAACTGTATCATTATGGTAATACTTGCAAAAAGGAAAGGCACTACCCCGCCAGGCACTACCACTGCTGTGCATGGTACTGATCCTGGACCGAGCAGAAATGTTCGACATAATGAAACAGTTTGGACGCAATTTAAGGGTCGCGAGTTGGAACGTTGGAAGCATGACCGGTCGAAGTTACGAGCTGGAAGAGATGATGAATAGAAGGCGGGTGGACATCTTGTGTGTCCAAGAGACGAAATGGAAAAACACCGGGAATCGGGCGCGTTTCTTGGACGTTAGGACAAAAGATTACAAGATGTTCTACTACGGAACGGAAAAGGTTAAGAACGGAATCGGTATCATCCTTGCGGCAGAGCTACTTGGAAACGTCTTGAGCATTTCGAAGTCCAGCGACCGTTCGATGTCTCTCAAACTAGTAATACAAGGAGAGGTGTGGAATATTGTCAGTGCATATGCTCCCCACGATGGGTACAATCAGAGAGATAAAGATGCATTTTGGCTAGATTTCCACAATCTCCTTAATAACATCCCAAAGGAAGAATTTCTGTTTGTTGGAGGAGATTTGAATGGACATGTCGGGAAATCAAACGAAGACTATGAAGACTGCCATGGAGGACTAGGATATGGCACCAGGAACCTTCCTGGTGAAGACATCCTAAGCATGTGCAAATCACACGGTCTTATCGTGTTAAATACCATGTTCATCAAACAAAGCCGACACCTGATCACTTACAGCAGTGGTGGAGATGAAACTCAGATTGACTACCATTTGGTAGGCAGTTTCATGAAACCTCGGGTAAAAGATTGCAAAGTGATCCTGGGAGAGGCAATCGCTCGACAACACCGTCTCCTGCTAACAGAAATTTTTATGAAAACACCAAAGAAAAGCAAACAAACAAGGGTCTCTGAGAAAATCAAGTGGTACAATCTGGACAAAGAAAAAGGCGAGGCTTTTGTTTTCGTAATGAAGAATTACCTCTCTCACATCATCAACGGAGCTGAGGATGAAGAGTGCAGAGCACAAAATATGTGGGATTCCCTACAGCGAACTTGCTTAAAGAAGGCCAAATCACTGTTAGGAGCTTCAAAAGGCCACCATCAACACGCCAAAGAAACATGGTGGTGGAGTGATGAAGCTAAGAAAGTGATAAATGAGAAGAAAGCGGCTTTCAAAGCTTGGTCAAAGTGCCCCTCTAATAATAGTGACGAAAAAGCTCGCCTCGAAATGGAATACAGATGCTGCAAGAAAAAAGCGAAGAAGAAGTGCGCTCAGCTTCAAGCAGAGAGTACGGAGGGCCTGTATCGGGAGCTGGAGAAAATATTTTCCCCGGTTGCTGATGCAAACCAGGCTATCCAGGAGCTGCGAAGACACAATATGAACAAGAGTGCCACTATCTTCAAAATAGCCGCCCAAAGAAGGAAGAATGCTTAGGAGATTCGTTCGCCAAAGTTCATTAGCAATGCTCATGGCCAGCTTCTTGTGGATGACGACAAAATTCTGCAGAGGTGGCGGCAGTATTGTGAAGAGCTTTTGAATGAACAGTTTCCCCGGCTATACTTTCCAAGAGCCACCCCTAACTGTGAAGAAATACCCGACATTACAGTCGAAGAAGTTAGTGAGGCGGTCAAATACTCCAGAAAACGAAAAGCGGTTGGACCAGACGAGATGCCCTCTGAGTTCTGGAAAAAGATGGGAGATGTCGGGTTCAGATGGCTCAGAATTCTCATCTCCAAATTCGTGAGAGGTGATCCAATGCCGAATGAATGGAGGGAAAGTTACCTTCTCCCTGTATACAAAGGGAAGGGTGATACGCGAAACTGTGATAACTACCGTTCGATCAAGCTGATGTCACACACCATGAAGATCGTTGAGCGGGTATTAGGTGGCCGACTGCGAAAAATAATACGGCTATCTGATGATCAGTGCGGGTTTGTCTCGGGTAAATCAACCACAGATGCAATCCAAAGTATAAGGATCATAATGGAAAAACATCGTGATTCCTTAAGGGATTTGCATATTGTATTGGTTGACTTTGAAAAGGCATTCGACAGACAACCACGTGATCTGATATGGGTGGCGCTAAGACATCGAGGGGTTCCAGAAACCTATGTACAGATGATTATGGACATGTACGAAGGAGCAAAGACAAAAGTAAGATGCCCCGCTGGAGTAACCGAAGAGTTCCCAATCAAAGTCGGGGTACACCAGGGAAGCGTTTTAAGTCCTTTGCTCTTTATTACAGTCCTTGATTATCTGCTTGAAGGTAAAGTGATGGACCCCAAGGTACATCAGTTATTCTTTGCTGACGATGGAGCCATCATAAGTGAGGATCCTACATCCCTGCAACGAGCACTTGATGTGTGGGTGGACGTTTTGGAGGGAAATGGGTATCGCATTAGTTCAAAAAAGACAGAGTACTTGTGCTGCCCGTTCTCTGATCCACTCAGGCCTATTCCAGACATTTATTTGAATGGAACAGTGCTTCCCAAGTGCGAAAAGTTCAAATATCTGGGATCTATGATCAATAGCAAAGCAACTTGTGATGACGACATCAATCATCGTGTAAGCGTAGGGTGGATGAAGTGGCGAGAAAATTCCGCTATCTTCTGTGACAGAAAAATGCCCCCTAAGTTGAAAGGAAGGCTCTACACCGCAGTTGTACGTCCAGCGCTCACATATGGTTCACAATGTTGGACGATGTACAAAAAGTATGAGAGTAAATTAACGGCAGCTGAGATGAAGATGCTTCGCATGACAGCAGGAGTGACCAAGCTTGATCGAATAAGAAGTTCGAAGATCCGTGGAAGCTTTCACATCAAGGAAACCATCGTACAAAAAATAGAGCGTGACCGGCTCAGTTGGTATTGCCACGTTCAAAGAAGAGATCATTTGAACCCTGTTAAAAAGGCAATATCAATGCACGTTCCAAAGACATCGCGATGTAGGAAAGGCAGGCCTATAAACGCCTGGATCAGACAAATGCGACGACATCGGCATTTCATTGGCCTCAGTAACCGAGTGATCCAAAATCGGCAGGCCTGCCGATATTTTCTGAGGTCAAATAGGCGAACCCCACATGCGGATCAGTAGAAATGCGGTGAAGTGGGAGGGTTGTGATCCCTTGTTTTCGGATCATGGCCTCGCTGATAAAAGGAAGAAGAAGAAGAATAAGAAAAAAATAATAATTACAAAATTCATAAAATTCACAAAATACAGCATTGGCATTTGCCGTCAGCCGGATAGAAGAGGTTTACAATTCATAGCAGGGTATTATTGAAAATGTGATAAATAGTTAATTTTACTTTTTTTTAATGCATGTACAAATGTGATTTAAAATGATTCATCTACTTTTTGCTGTCGATATTTCAATGATAACTTTAAGTAGCTAGACAGTGTTTACCTCATTTAGGATTGAAATGATTTCGCTTGTTGATAAATTATATTTTCCCCAATATGCTGTTCTAATCCCCCTCAGTATTTGACATATTCCGACTAGGTGATGTACGTCTTCGATAGCTCGTAGATTGCACAAAGAACATTCTGCCTCCTCGTTCCGGTTCGTTATATGCGGCCTGTAATTTAACTGCAAAAGCTCCCCTCTGGTCCTGAATATCATCGATATTGTGTATATGGTGTTTTGATCGTGAAAGTATTTTTTTTCACCTAGGTCGTGTTGTAGCGTACAATACGAATGTCTAGTTATGCTTTGCTGGGCTTTTACTCTAAACGCGGCACGGATGGATAAATCAATCTTCGCTAGCAGTTCCTTTAAAGTCGTTTTCCATGTTGTTTCATTGTGGGGTGTTAGTTCGACGTCATGTTCGTTGCACAATCTAGACCATTCATCGAAAAATTGTAGTTTAAGGCGTATATGATGCATTGCGACGATATGTGGCAGTGGTTGGCTCGGAAGGGACATTACTTTTACAATGTACAAAAAAGGCAGTCGTAGTGTATAGATATATAATGGGGGCAGTCCGGTTTCCAGGCGGAGCATATAGTTTGGGGTGTTTTCCGGCAATCTAAATATTTTTTTAATGAAGTACCTCAACAACTTTTCAACTTCTTCTTATTAGTAGATGCCCCACACTTGGGCTGCATAGCACATGATCGACCTCGCTACTGCTTCAAATATTTTATATTTTGTGCTCAAAGCAATATTTTTTTTTACAGAGTATGCGTCTCCAACTACAGTTGATTGCTATTTTGGCCTCTTTTAATGTTTCTTGCAGGTGTTTTTTGAAAGTCAGTCGCGGTATTACTATGACCCCGAGGTACTCCTTTATATTTTCTAATTCTTCGCTTTGCCAAGTCCACCTTTCATTCCTTGCGAATCGCCCAAAACTATTCCGAAAGACCATCATTTTTGATTTATTTGTCTTGTAACTTGTAAGTCCCACAAACTGCAGTATTGTTCTTATTTGTTGACCATGTTTTGCATCATGGTTGGCGTTTCCGATAGAATGACTATGTCATCCGCGTACATAAGAAGTTTTACTTTTACCCCGTCAAACTCAATTCCCCCAGAAGTTGGCAGGTCGTCCAAAAACAGAGAGAAGAGTAGGGAACTCATGAGGCATCCTTGTTTAACGCCCATTCGCGAATCAAACCAGTTTGACACGTTGTGACCATCCCATACAGCAGTTCTGTTTTCATCGTAAAGACTTTGTATAACCTTAAGTACTTTCGTTGAAATTCCCAGATTACTAAGTTTATAGAACAGCGATTTTCTGGCAATGGAGTCGAAAGCTGCCTTGAAGTCTACGAAGAACGCGTATAGCTTTTTGCCCTTGTCGAGATAAGTCTTAACCATACTGGTCAGAGTGAAGATATTATCCACTGTGGAGTAGTTCTTTCTGAATCCCGCTTGAAACTCACTGAGTAGTTCGTTTGCCTGCACTCATGCGGACAGCCGATCCAAGATGATTCCGGTGAAGATTTTCATTATAGAGTTCACGAAGGTTATGCCCCTGTAGTTACTCGGATCACTGCGATCTCCTTTTTTGAACAGTGGGAAGATTATATTTCTCTTAAAGCTGGGCGGCACTTCCCCCACCTCGAAAATGAAATTGTAAGCAACCGTAAGTTTTTCTATGAATTCATTCGTAGAGTACTTGAAGAATTCGTACTTTATGCGATCCTCTCGTGGGGCTTTATTTAAGTTGCATCGATGTATAACTGTGCAGACTTCTTGCGACGTAATTTTGCAGTCCAGTACATCCACTCTCTGGCAAGGTAGCGCATAATGTAGTTGACTTCTCGTGTATGGCGGGTTAAGCAGTTGTTCAAAGTGCTCGGCTAAGATCGATGCTTCCACTTGAATACCACATGTAAGGGTTTGGTCGTTGAATGTTCTTGCCAATTTCCAAAAGGAACGGCTGTCTTTAACTCTTAGAATCTCCATCGTCAGCTGTTGAGTGTACCTTTTTTGTTTCACCTTGCATATCATTTTATATACTTTATTTGACTGTTGATACATGGCTTTGGCGGAGTTGTTACCTGTTTCTCTTAACAAGCGTAAATAAGTAAAAGCGTTTCTCCTTGCTAACTCACATTCCCAGTCGTACCACACTTGTTTCTTTTGCAATCTTCTCACATGTTGCGCTAGCATGGCTGCGTCTGAGATACAAGCGGTGAGTATGTCTGGTCCACGAATTGAATTGATCTCCGAGTCGCTTAACACACTGAGCTTCTGGTTTAAAAGGAATTTGTATCTAGATGCAAAACTTTCCTTCCATTGAACTTTAGGTAATAATTGATTCTGTGTGGGCGGCGATTGTCGGGGAGTCTCAAGTCTTACTGTAATAGCTAAGGGTAGGTGATCCGAGTAGTTTGTCTCGTCGACGTAGAAGTCTGTTATATACTTAAGCCACTTTCCCTGTCCAAAACAGTAGTCAATGGTCGAGACTTAAGGAGTGAATTCGATGATACAAATGAAGGAGAACGAACTACGCGGTAACTTTCATAACTCATAAATCGCGCAAGGAACTAGAACTCTGTTCTCAATTACACCTGAGCTAGGGATTATTAGGTCTCTATTAAATCAAGCAGCTGTTACTGTGTAATGTATATATGTATATGCTTGTATAAGCTTGCTGAATTTGTACATGTAGGTGGCATGGTGTAGAAATAATTTATTCGGGTACAAACCGCAATTACCACTCTTCACAGTTCTAAAATTGACTGATTGCAACCACACAACACCTAAGAAGTAGTTGAGAAAAAAATACTGCGAATCTAAAACGAATGTAAAAACTGACTTTCTTCTCAAATAGTTCAGACACAACCCATGTGCAATGCTAGTAAGTAAGTATTTGGCGCAACAGCTCTTTAAGTGCCATGGCCCAGCTTCTCGCAACCACTCATGTTGTGTGCGTTATATTTTTCACACGAATGGAAGGGACCTACAGTTTAGTGCCGAATCCGAACGGCTATTTGAGAAGCTTTTTCGTGACAACAATACTCTCGGATGTTTGTCAGACGCTCGTGAGAGGTGGGACCGTGAAAAAACTTGTTGGTGTTTTCTGGGATTCGAACTTGGAACCTCATGCGTAGTGATCCGACACACTAACCACTTACGCCACGGCGCCCATGTGCAATGCTATGGAACTTAATATCATCCGAGTTTCAAATCCACTACACCTAAAAATATACTGCTTTCCTCTAAATTTTCTCTTCACTTGCAATTTACGTTGTCCAATTATTGGTTACATGGGTGCTTTCCCGAGTACGCCCGACTCTACTCTAGAAACATTGTTGAAAACGGATTTAGTACTATTCACTAACAAAAGGATAATTCCACATTTCGTAACACCTTTTGAACGGGATATTTCCCTAAGTATCTCAAGCAGAGCGAGATACCTCCGCCTGGTGCTCGATAACAAACTGAACTGAAGACTGGACATTAACGACGAAACAGCCCGCGATAGCTTTCTACTCGTGTAACAGAATATTCGGGAAAACTTGGGGACCAAACCCCAAAAACATCAGATGGATGTATACGGCTATAGCAAAGCCCATACTAACTTATGACAGCCTTGTATGGTGGCAGGCTGCCAGCTAATTAACAACCTAACTGCCATCAGAAAAGTACAAAGACAGGCGTGCATTGGCGCCACCAGCGCAATGAGAACGACACTTACAGCATGATTCGAGGCCATTCTTAACCTGCTCCCGCTAGACATCTTTATACAAGCATTCACGGCTATTAGTGCCGTAAGATTAAGCCAAACAGATAGCTGGAGACCAAATGCAATAGGTTGTACTTCGATCCTTCAGAGGTATCTAGACAATATATCTAGTACAGACTATACTTCGCTATACCTAGATTTCACGAGAACATTTCTACGCACCAATTCGACCGAACTGGATGTGTGCAGCAGAATCGGGAAGGCTAAAGCTGCGTTCGGAATGCTATCTAAAATCTGGAGAAGTAATGTTATCAGCTTAAGAACCAAGCTGCGACTGTTCCGCTCCAAGGTTGAATCAGTGCTACTTTATGGGTGCAGTACTTGGAAGGTGAACACCATTAACACACGCAAGCTGCAAGTCTTTGTAAACAAATACTTAAGAATCATCTTGAGGATTTTTTGGCCAAACCGCATCTCTAACGAACAACTTTATCTGAGAACGGGCCAAGAACCTATAAGCATTACTATACGAAGAAGAAAGTGGCAATGGATTGCACACACCCTACGGCGCGAAGACAACTCCATTACGAAATACGCCATGCAGTGGAATCCGCTCACCCAGGCAGGCAGAATAGCGGGACGCCCTAGGAAAACGTGGCGCGTGGAGGAATCGAGCTCTTTAGGAATGAGTTGGAGGCAGCTCAAACGCGTTGCAGAACTTCAAACAAGATGGCGCGCAGGCGTGGCTGACACATTATGCCCCTCGAGGGGTTAAAGGATCTAAGAAGAAGATTAACGTGATATCCTCCAAGGATATCCGTATCTTTTCAGACAGCCAAGCTGCAATAAAATCTTTGGAATCGATCTCTATAAATTCAGTAGTAGCCATAGACTGCCGATCGCCTCTCGCGGAGATGGCGAAGCAGTTTAATATTCACCTCTATTGGATGCCGGGGCATAGGGATATTCCGGGGAATTGTAAGGCTGATGAACTCGCTAGAATAGGAACAACTGTACCCATCCTTCCCGACAAAGATAATCTAGGTATAATTCTAAATTTAAATTCAAGTTGGATGCAATCGAAAGAACAAATATCAGATGGACAAGTGGTACAACATGTCTAGCAACTAAGCAGATTGATCTCTCTTAACCGATTGTATGTATATTAGCTCCATTATAGGTGTAATTACAGGACACTGTCTAATAGTCAAGTAAGCAACAAGGCTTGGCGTATATTCAAATGATTTTTGCAGAACCTGTATGGACGGGGAAGAGGAAGAAACCATTCATCGCCTTCTTTGTGCGCGCCCAGCTTCACCTATAAGCTTACTATTTTAACGATTTGGGCAATTTTATAGATTTAGACATCAGGAGCCTCCTTCGCTTCATTAGAAGTTCTAATTGTTTCTAACAAGTAGGCTGTGATTACATCAGCTTTCATGGTATCTCAACGGACCTTCCTTGGTCTATGTGTATTAGCGTAAGCTATCAGCTACTTCAACCTAACCTAACCTAACTTAAGGGATTCGTTCTACCTTTTTCTCCCCATGGGTATCTCAATGTGTCTATATTGACCTGAGTGTGGTGTAGAGGATTTCTACCTCTTACACTGACCCACATACCTAACCTTACCTCTTCTTTATACTTATATCATGGACTATACTACCAAAGCCATCCATCTTTTTAGGCGATGTCGTTTTTGATATAATCCGCATTGGAGTTTTGATGTCCCTCCGACTCCGGTCTAGTAGGTATGTCATCTAACTCGATGACACCAGAAGTTCGGCTGTTATGTTAATTTAAAGTTGACTTTCCGTGTGCTTAGGTCTGTCTCCGGCCAGAGTCTGAGACCAAGAAGACCTTAATGCAAACATTCCAAAACAAAGTCCTGGTTTATAAAGCATGACAGTCCGCATAGAGAAGATGAATAGGTCGGAGTACGTATCGGAGTAACCACTGAATTCTCTGACTCTCGTCTGGGTCGTAGTTCACAGTGAGATCTTGCTGAATTAGACTGCTAGGTAAGGCTCAGAGGAGGTCTTTTCAGGACCGAAATCTGCGTTTGGATTTTCTACATTCTCAGTTAAGGCTTCAATTGACGATCTGGGTCTCTGACGACGACAGTTGTGTATAGTGCAACTCTGCAGGATGCAGATTGATAAAACGGATGCTTTCGGACGTCTGTAAGAAATCAGCGGCATTCTTGCTATCTCTCAGCAGAAAGTACTACAGAATTGGCACCTTCACAGACGACTTATCTGTTGCTTAGCACCTTAATATGCTACACTTAAGTGATACTAAAGTCTAAGATGCTTATTGAGAGGGCGATGACACCGCGGAGCATTTTCTTTGCGAGTGTCCTGCTTTTGCTCATATCAGTGGCAGATTTTCGTTGCTAATATGATGAGTTCTGATACTGTAAGTTCATCATCACTGAAGCGCTTGCTTGGATTTTTTAGAAAGACAATCAAATTCTAATCAAATGGATAAGATTGGGTTTTGCTCTTTAGTAGTACAATGGAACAGTTGCTCCCGTCGAGCGTTTCCTATTGCGGCAATAAAAAAAAAAACAGCGTTGCGTACTAAATATTAGAAGTTATCGACCTTGAACTGCCTTAATTCACGTCGCAATTTGGCTGATAACCAAAAAAAATAAATCACAACTCTGTGTCGCTTCCATTTGGATCCTAAGTCAATAAAGATCGACAGACTTCCCAAACATAACGTTACGCACTAAATACTGAAACTTATCGACCTACGATACGATACAATATGTTGTTTGGGGTCCAAGTGCACTAAAATCTATAAGATCTATTGTGCTGGCCCAATGGTTAACTAGAAGTAAAATTGAGGCTTTTAACAAACCTCAATAATGTCTTGGGTTTCATGTTCCAAATATCCACTGGGCCCATTGAGACACGCGTTAGTTGGAGTAATCGTTTCTTTGCGGGCCCTGGGCATTCACAAAGAATGTGTTCTGCTGTTTCTCTTTGTTCCCCGCAGAGTCTGTATAAGGCGGTATCTGATAGTTTCATTTTATTCGGATGGTACTTAAGTGGACAATGTCTGGTTAGGTAGCCCGTTAGAGTTCGCAAATCGTCTTTGCTGAATTCAAGTGGCTTGCTGGCTCTATTCTTGTTGGGGCTTATGAACTTTTTCGCTCGTCTTAGGCCCTTTTGGTTGGCCCAGTGTTCGGCGAGCCCTTAAGCTTCCCATTTTGTAATTATGGAGTGGATATCACTGGTGCACCGAAGTAGGGTTCAAGGCCAATGAGTGGGCGCCTAGCGCCTCTTCTCGCCAGACAGTCTGCTCGTTCGTTCTACTCAAAGTTTTCGTGTCCAGGAATCCATGCTATGGTAACTTGATTTGTGAATGCAAGGGTATTCAAGGAGGTCGAGGCGATCAAATACGAGCTACCATACCATATAGGAATTAAGGATCCTGAACAGATGTAGATGCGGGTTTCGGTAGTGTTTCTCCGCAGGCATTCCCGAATGCATAGTTCTACCGCATGGACCTCTGCTTAGAAGATGGTGGGTGATTTATCATTCAAAGGCACAAAGGATGGTTTCTTTTGCAGCCAGGGTTTTGTTAATTTGTGAAACCAGGCTATGAATGGTGGTCTCAGTGAGTTTGTTGGGTTGGTATTCAAATTGGTGTGCATGTAATGAATCAAGAATAAGGAACTTATCCCTTATATAGTGATCAACGATTTTCTCCATAGCTTTTAGGGCAAAGGAACTAAGGCTGATGGGGCGGTACGATTTGGGTGATGTTCCGTCTGTTTCGTCGGCTTTGAAATAAAGACTATCCTGACCTCTTTCCAGCTGTTTACTATATAGCCTAGTGTTAGACTGGATCTGAAAATCCGTAGAAGGAAAGGAGTCAATAACATGCTCCTGCTGTAGGAGACATGGAAGGATGCCATCTTCACCTGGTGATTTAAATGAACTAACGCTGGAAAGAGCCCATTTTATATAGTCAGTGGTAAGGATTTAAGCAGATAGGCTATAGTCCTGTCCAGAAGAGTTGAGAATAAGGTTCCTCAATTGTGCTGGGACCGCGCTATGTGGTAAGTTGGTGTCGAGTAAAAGCCTGCTCAGAACTGTTTGTGAACTCATCATTTTGTTCCTTTAAAGACCCGATGTAATATTGTGGTTCTATCCTAGGGCTTTTTACAGTCGAACCGCCCCTGGGAAGCTTTCAAATTTTTCACCGTGGTATCTCAAGAGTCTCGTTTAGCTTTGCGAAGTCCTTTATTGAAGTTTGTTAGGCACCAGTCACCATTATCCTTGGCTCTATTGAACAGTTTTCTCGTTTCCCGCCTATGGCTTTCGAGATGCTTATTCCACCAGGGAATATCTCGATGGGTCTTCTTCTTCATTTGGGCACAGTTGCCTTTATAAGCGTTTGAAATTGTTTTTCTGAAGTGTTCTGCCTCAGATTCAAATTCTGGAATAGTACTTATCGACTTCAAAGTGCTTCAATTAACGTCTCGACCTGGCAAGCATTTAAGTTTTCGGGACTTTCTTACCAGAGACGCGTATTGCATTTATTTTGATTGAAAAATCACAAATCTATGTCGCTTCCATGGGGCTCCTTGAATTTGACTTTTTTTTGTATTCAAATTCACAGAACAGACTTACTCTTGCATCCGAAATACTGCGAATCAATTGAAATTGTTGAATATTCAGTCACATTCTAATATAACCCCCCAAGCGAGGAATTTTGAATAGTCTGGTTTCAATTTATGTATGTACATTCCCGGTCCACAACCCATGCATTGTCTCTCATCAACTAGCTGTAGCAGTATCTCATGGTTGATCTAATTCAAGCAAAAAACTGTCCATGTGTACCGTCGTACATTCCTAGAACTTGATATTGTCTCCAACTTCTGCCTCACTACATTGCTGATGATTGATGGAAAATATTCCTAGAACTACCTCGTCATTGCCAAACATATTTTTGTCCCACTTTGATTTGAAAACATTGATTTTCTAAACTCTGTACCCACTCATCTCTAAGTCCACAAACAGACCTTTGCAACCAAAACAGCGTTCTACATCAAATCCTCTTCACGTAAATTACAGATTACAACGTTTGTCCCCATTCTTATCACCTCTGACGACATTCCTCTAAAAACAAAGACAATTTCGAAATCATTTCCCTATCAGTGACTAATTATCTGCGCAAAAACACAAAATCCATTGGCGAAATCCCCACGTCATTTGTCCGACCGCCTTGTGTGTGCGCCACCACAACCATATGAGTAAATATTTGCAAAGCGACCCCAACCACCTTCAAGCTAACCAGCTCCACAACAAAGCGCCCAACTGAAGGAATATCCGTCTGTCTGCATTGAACAACCGAACGATCAAAGCAAATATTTACCAATCCCATTTGAATATCATTAGACATGAGCTGCTGCTATCTGCCAATCCATTGACACCATCCATTCAGGCGCGTCAAGTCAAACAGATACTCTCGTGCGAAATGCCCAACAAGCGGAAAATACATTTAACAATGAAATTTTCTTTTTTCTTTCAACCAAAAAAAAAATAAAAAATAAAAATCTAAAAAAGAATATGGTGTGCTATAATGGAGCGAACACGAAAAAGGCAGAGCCACCTATCCACCCACCTGCCCACGTATATGGGGTGCTGAAACCTTTGCAGTTCATCGGAGCGATCTGCGATAACGTTGTCATGGACTGCTCACACATACACCACACCGGGGGAAGGTGCGCACGAAAACAAAAAAGTTATGTATCCGCTAGAGTGCTAATAAGTAAAGTTTTCGCCCTCAACATGGGGCTCATCACCCTCTCTCACTTTATCGCTCGCCAAAAGTCAGAGGCGTATGATATCTCAGGGCTAACACTGACTATTCGATGATGAGGGTTGATAACCGTTGCCAGACTTAGCGGTGAGTTAGTGAAAATTCGTTAGCTACACCATTTAGATGGATTCGATTTCGTCGCGACACCGCAGATCATCAAAAAGTCATTCTCAAGTCCCTGCCCGTTCCAGACCGTTTTTTAAGACAAAAGATGATTTAAGTGCGTGTCCTTGTTGCAAGCGAGCCCATTTTTAAGTTTCACTCTCTCTAGTAGTCTCTGCCATCCGGCAGCCTTCATCTTTTCGTCTTTTTTTTCAAAATTGAATCATCCATCTATTGTCTATCGATTTTTTTGTTCGTAGTATCGCACCCCCTCCGCATTCAGTGCCATCTGTTGAAAAAGATATCGAATTTGGATTCGCGTTAATTATATTAAAATTCGAATGCATTTAGTGGTTATTCTATTTCTGTACAAAGCCACTGACAGTGTGTGTGAGTGTGTGTGGTGATATTGTTACTGTTTGCTTTGTGATAAGGGTGCTACTGCTGTTACCCTTATCGAGCGACAGTGTTGGATAGAACCGAAGTGGGTAATAGAGGAACCCCTGGTGCCGACTCTAGCGTATGCCCTTTTCACCTGGTTCAAGGATAACACGCATTTGAGTGAGTTTTGGGTACATTTCTCTTCTTTTTTTTATGGAGTAAATTAAATTTGATTACCATTTGATGATGGGATAATGGATTTGGGAGTTCTACGAATGGATTTTGCTTTCATTTGGGATTGGCGTTCTTGGAAAATTTGTTTTCTTTAATTTAATTTCATATTTCCCTTTGATTTGGAAGCTTATGAGACGGATGATGCAACATAATGATGGCACTTGTGTACATTTGGAAGCAATCAATCAAGAGTAGGGTTGGTTAGTTTGTCAGACTTTTGCAGATACCTGGCTCCTTTATTTCCTACAAAAGACATTCTACGCTACACCGGTAGCTTTAAAATGTTGAACCGCTTTTCTCAGAGGTCCTTTCTGTAAGGCTTCATGGGCAACGATGGGGGAAACAGGGGAGATTCAATGACAAAGTGCCACTGATTCGGGATATGTACTGATATATGAAATGTACCCTAATGCAGCACATCAAGCCATTGGAATAATTGCGTTAGAAGTCATATTCTACCTGATGTCTGTCTTAAGATATGCAGCTAGGTTGCTTTGTTCGGAGTCTCCTTGAAAAATCCAGATGTAGATGGAATTCGTACAGCCGTGCATTTATAGCTGCAGTTGTCCAGCCTTTGGCTTTGGAATATGATTCTGTTTTCCTTCTTACTTTTATTTTTACTGGTTCTCAACAGAGGTTGAGATTGTACTGTACAATTAAGATATATGGCAGATTCTTATTGCCTTCAATTCAAGCTTGGTTATCGATTGAGAACGTGTCCAATGATCACAATTTTAGCCTAGAACCCACTGTATTATTTCAGAAAACAATAGAGAGTCAGTAGGTCAGTAGGTTTAGTACCCCTCGTTCCGTTTTTAATAAAGATAATGATTCGGCGTATCCAAATTCTCGCCCCACTATAATATCAACTCACTGTAATTAATTGCACCTAATTCGCAATGATTCCAGTCAGCTATACGTTTAATATTGTCGTTGAATTTGGTGAAGCATTAGAGTTCGGAGCTATCGCAAGTGCTATTTTCCTTCATGTTCATATTTGAATTCGTATACCGATGTCGTAGTTGTTAACTATATAGATACTCGTACTCGTAGTATCCTTACTTTTTCGCTTGTCGTGTGTGAGTTTTTAATAATTTGTAACGTTTCTGTGTCGGTTTTATTGAAACTACCCGTGACGATCATTTTCAAAATTGTTATCAACTTTTAGAAAAAGTATATATTTGTTTGCGCATATATAGGGTTTTCACTGTTGTACAGTTAAGGAACCTAGAAGTAATCTTGGAGAAGTATCATCTCGATACAATGCAATAAGAAAGCTAATTACTAACCAAAAGGACGTTTGTAATTGAGAGCATGCACTCCAATTTCAGTCTTTAGTCAATGATCTATTTTATTACTCAGAGTATTTATCAACAGAAATCATTTCGTATTGAATTGGACAGATAAATGTGGTTATTAATTTTGACAATTAAAAATGATAACCACTGCCCCATTCTTTGGCACTCCTTAAGGTTAGGTTAAAGGGGCTAGCTGCATCAAATGGATGCATCCTGCACTCAGATCTCGAAAGGATCTACTGTGCTCCCCTGATGTGGAATTTCCTAGCTGAAACACTGACAAGATAAAAAAAGAAACAAAGTGACTAGAGTTCTGTGGTATCGGAGCGGCCTCCTCTAAACCATCCTGAAGAAGTTATGAATTTTAGGATGGTGGTTGAAGGCTTTTCAGACATATCGCCCAAATGGTTGAAGAAATACTCTCCTAGGGGCGTTTTTGTGTTATTGCAGACATTATGGCATTTGCATAGGAAGTAGTCCGTATCTTCTTCTGCATCTGTGTTGCCGCAGATCCTGTAAAGTTCATCTGTACTTAGCTGCATCGAAGCGCTGACCATCGTTCGTCTGCTTGTCGTTTGAAGTCAAGTGCTATGTTTGATTTCACAAATTTTCGAGAAGGAGGAAGCGAGTTTTAGACCATTGACAGGTCTTGTTCTGATCCCTTCATTTCATCTGCCATTCCATTTCCTGGATTTCCTTTGTATCCTGGGACCCACAGAGTGTTACATGGTAGGTATCGGTGAGCGTTTTGAGCTCCGCACGACAGCGTTTTGTTTAGCTTTGATGTTATTACCGCGGATGAAATAGCTTTTATAGCAGCTTGACTATCTATGTAGATGTCAATCTCTTTTATAGAACAAGCTTCGTGGCGCCTCTGCTATCGCTAGGACTTCCGCTTGGAACACACAGCCGTGGTTCGGAAGTCTTGGTGATAATACAATATCAGATTCTGCTGAGTAGACACCCGAACCGACTCCTCCATTTTTTTTTTGTTTTGATCCACCAGTGAAGACTAAAATACTATGCGGGTTGATAGCCCAACCGTTTGCCCAGTGTTCCCTTGAAGGAATGACCATTCTGACGTTTATGCTAAAGTCGAGGGATGACGGAGGTATCCTGTGGTGGCATCTAGGTAGGCCGATGTGGACACAGTTGGATTCTTTTAAGCCCAGGATACTCATCACGGCTGATTTCTTAACGTATAAGTCTAGTGGAATCAGTGCGAGCATTTTTTCAGGGGCTGTGGCTGGGGTGGTTCTGATGGCGATCGATTTTTGTCAGTTCCTTAAAATGTGTGACTTTCTCTGCTATTAGCCACCAGATAATGCACCCATATGTTAGAATGGGTCTGGCTATGGCTGTATACATCCAATCGCTGATGGCAGGTTCGGGTCCCCAAAAAATTCTACTGCAAGCATAAAACGTAATGTACGCTTTCTTTATTCTCTTATTTGTATTATCTCTCCAACTCAGCTTGCGGTCAAGTATGCGCCCTAAGTACCGTGCTTTATCCGAGACTTGGAGTGGAATGACATCGAGTCGTAGTGGTCCGAACGCTGGGATTTTTCTTTTGTTGCTGAAGAGGACCATCTCTCTTTTCGCTGGATTGATGTTCAGTCCACACATTTTCACCCAGTTAACGAGGGTATCTAGGGCCGATGGTAGAAGTTTGGTGATTATATTGAGGAATTCGTAGGACGATGTCATCTGCATATCTCAAAGTTTTACCTAGAAAAGCATTGATTAAGCTTCTCTATATTACAAATGCTGCGCTCAGATTAAAACGCGTGCCAAACCGATGGAAAATTGGGCAAGTCATAATGGTTTTAAACCAGGAAAACCGCCTGTTCTTGGTGGTGTCTGCGCACTCGTTAGATATTAAAATCCCTTTTCTTTGCGATTTTATCTTCTTCTTCCTTTTATCAGCGAGGCTATGATCCGAAAACAAGGGATCACAACCCTCCCACTTCACCGCATTTCTACTGATCCGCCTGTGGGGTTCGCCTTTTCTTTGCGATTTTATATTGTTTAATATTCTGTAATGTAATTCTATAATTTCTTACAATTAATTATTATGGCAATATTATAGGTTTTCTTACCAACTGTGTCTTTGAGCACAAATGAGAATTTCCAAATGAAATATGAAGGTAATTTCCTCATAAATTCGAATCGAATTCGAATAAAAAATAGAGTCATTCGGTGTGTTTTCATTTGGGGGACGTTTACATTGGGCATTTGTAATAATATGGGTGCGTTCAGTGTTTGTAAAAAAAAAATAGTTTTTGGCGACAACATCCCGCCCCCCGTGAATCGATGCATGAGATTCACGAACAATATCAAGTTTGGCTAGCTTTGACGCTGGTCTTCTAAAGGTGCCCAATGTAGTTTTAACTACGGCGGATCGTACTTGACCATCAGGCGCAGGAAAAACCTCTACTACTTTGCCACGCTTCCACTCACCCCTACTTTCATTATCATCGCATATTATTACGTAGTCACCCACCTGAATTGGATCAGCCCTTTCATGCCATTTCGTATGCCGAGTAAGTGTTGGAAGATATTCCAATACCCACCTTTTCCAAAAGGTTTGCTTTAGTTGTTGGAGTATATACCATTGTTTACGGAGGCAAATATTTTCATCAACTCCTGGCGTTTGTACATAGTTTGGACACCTAATAAAAAGTGATTTGGTGTAAGTGGTTCAGGATCATTACTTTCAAGGGGTAGATGGATAAGAGGCCGCAAGTTGACTAAATTCTCCACTTCAATCAAAAGGCTTTGAAGAGTTTCTAGCTGCGGCGCCTTTTCCTTCAATGTAAATTGTAGGACGTTCTTGACGCATCTTACTAGTTGCTCTCATACTCCTTCCGCTGACGGATTTCCCGCTGGGTTAAATAACCATTCAATGCCCCTACGAGTACATTCTTTTTCTAAGGAATTTGCAACTACGACTCACTCCTTTTTGCTGGCTCCGATGAAATTGTTTCCACAATCGCTTCGCAATCGAACAGGAATACCTCGTCGGTTGAAAAAATTACGTAGGCACAGAACTACAGCATCACTTGATAAGTCCTTAGCTATTTCCCGGTGGATCGCCCGCACGGTGGGGAATAAATAGCGCAACCCACCTTTTTCCTGTCGTCGACCTACGGTAATCTGCAGTGGTCGAATATAGTCCATACCCGTATATGAAAATGGCTGAACGTATGGGGTGAGACGGTCACTAGGCAACTGACCCATTTGTGGAGGCCTAGGGGTTGTTGAACGATTTTTGCACAGCTGACAAAAAGATTTTGCGCTTCTTACAAGTCGGCGAATACTTGGGATCTAGAACTTTGAGCGGATTGCACAAACGATGGCTTCTTGATTTTGATGTCGACACATTTCGTGATAATACTGAACTAATAATCGGTCTCTTTGTGTTGTAGGGTAAGCAGGTGGCGTTGTCTATACGTCCACCTAACCGTATAATATAGCCCTCCTCCTTTTTTTTGGAACTGTTTTGTTTGCTAAAAGAAGACGTATCTCATCTGGATAGGCAATTTGCCGGACCAATCGACAAACAACTAATTCCGCTTGCCTTATCTCCTTAACGGAGATTCTTCTACTTGATGATATTGTTTCAGAGAATACGCCCTTTGTGAGAAAGCATTTGCACTTCAAGACAGCTCTTTGATCCCAACACATGACTTTTAACAACCTATAGTAACTGGAGAAATTTTCAAGGGGAATGATAGATGACTCCTTTTCAATTGAAAAAATAAAGCGTTGACGTTTTTCACGCGTTTGTTCATATGCCGTGATGTCAACTGGTATCTTCGGCCAATTCTCCTCGGGTTCTTGTAAAAACGATGGACCTGAAATCCATATCGATGCAGTAGACTGCCTCGGCATTGGTTGCGGCCTCGTTGCTTCATCAGTTGGGTTTTGTTTACCCGGTACCCATTTCCAATCATTGATGTCGGAGCTGTCCAGTATCTCAGCAATACGGTGAGCAACGAATTGTTTATAGCACCGGCTATCGGACATGATCCAGTGTATGACTGTTTTACCTTGAAGCTTCCGAGGACTCTTCAATGCTATCGCAGAACAGTCTTCAAGAACGGCATTGTTCCTTCCTCAGTGATATTTTGTATTTTCTGAGAGACAATTTATCGGCATCCCAACCAGCCATCTTATGAAAGCTTTTAGCTAGGTCTTTCAATCAAAACTATAATCTCTGAACAAGAAGGAAGACCCGCCTTCGAAAAAATGAACATCTTGCTGTTTACTTAGTGCTTACGAGTATGACTGGAAGAGACACTGAACACTGAAATCGTACTTTAATCCACTTACCGTCATATCCTTTGGTAAACCCTCTTGCTTAGAACTGATTTCAACATTTCAACGCCACAGTGCTATCCCCCACAAATCCTACACACTGCCTCTGTATGACATTGGCGTTGGTGTACATAATCCTTGCCGAGATAACCCTATTTTTAAACCTAGGCCTTATTCTCTCCCCCACCACGCATCATTTGTGGCGACAGAAAATGTTCGCAAGTTTTTTTTTTAATAGTCTATGTCCTTGTGTGACAGCAAAAAGAATAAACACTTTCTCTTCTGACATCTATTATCCGACAGCATGTTGAATAAGTTGACTTCCAACTGTTACACGCTCCCTAAAGTATGAACAGCGAGCGGGGGCCACACGATTCTCAAAAACAACCGACGCAAGGACAAATTGAAAAATTGATTTCTATTACAAACAGATTGGCTTTCCACAAGTTTTGGGTATATCTCCTCGAAAGTTCTTCCGCCAAAAACGAAGAAAATCCCCAACAAAGCCAATCGAGGGAAGACAATTTGCATATTCAATAAATTTAGCTGTCGCTGCTTTGATACCCGTCAGCCTCCGTCAGCCTTCCCCGTTGTCTATTCCAATGGCGAACACATTCCTTGCATTTTCCAGTTTCAGGATGTCTCTCTTCATTGATTTTGGGCAGATCCACCACTGTGATTGCTTACGAGACTCGATTAATCTCCTGACAAGGGGCGGTGATCCCAAACGAAAAAGAAATCCTTAAAACTTTAATTATATAAAAAACGTAAAACTTCTAAGAAAAGTTTATGCAATTTAGCACTTTTTATCCTTCTGTCTTTCTGTTGAATCCTTGCAGATCCAATCAAGAGCGAACCATGGACAAATTGGTTTCCGATGAATCGAACATCCGTGGCCTAAGTCAATCACCATTGGATCAGTTGAACGCAGACAATCAGAGAAAGGATTCAACGACTGTACTGAATCGGAGATGCAAAATCCAATCGAAGGATAATGATGCTGTCGCTACAGAAGAAGACGACGCGGACTGTGGAATAGCAAACATGGCGACAACAATTGACATGGACGATTTAACCGACAGTGGATTTGGCCGCGCCGAGGTAAGGTGGAGAGAGTGATTTGCAGCACACAGAAGCCATAGGATTGAGAGGATATCCTCTGTAGTGAGTGATTACAGGGGTTGTGCGGTGTGGGGGCTTCTTCCTGTCAGCGGACGTAATACTGGCAAATTAACAGATTGTCGGGTTATTTATAGTTGTGTGGGATCGCATGGGAAGATGAATTCATTTTGAGGGTTATTTGAGAACTGCTGGAGGATATTTTAAGCTGACAAGTAGCAATTAAGGATGGGCGCTTGCCTTGGATGGATATTAATATGTGGAATGCGTCTATTTTTGGGGATATTAATGACCGAATGTGTAGCGCTTTTGTCAAACACAGGCTTTACGTCGCATTTATTAGCTGAATTCTTACCCTGAAGGACTATCCGTTGAATCGATTGAATTTGAAATATTTTAGGGATTCTTGAGTGCTGAGGATGGGTGTAATAAAATCGATAGACGGGTTTTATCCAAGAGAGACTGGAATTTAAATTAATATAAGAAGTGGGTACAATGATAGCTTTCGTAATAAACAGTTCAGTTCAGACTTAATCAAGCAGAGTCGCATTCTTTTAGTTTTTGAACTTCATGGGATTCATGATCCTATTATTATTATTTCTGCAGGGTTATCTTGCACTGCGAACTAATGGTCTATTGTGTCCCCTAGTAATGCATTGGAGAGGTTTATTTATTGCTTAGGAATTGTGTTTGGGAGTCATGCACTCTTGACGATAATAGTTCTCTCTAGGGCTCCTTCTCCAATTCGGTTTCTCTGAAGAATCTGAAAATGAGAAGTGGGAATATCTTGGTTGGGATATCTTCATCTGATAATGGTATTTGCCCAAATATTACAGTTCTTTGTGAGTCCATGCGCCACAAGACTCCAGAAGATATTCCGCAGTCTCGTTGGACTCATTGCAGAATCTGCTATTCCTAGTTTCCTTAAATGTTCACTGAATTTGCAATGCACCATTAGGGCAGATGCATGCTTTTCTGGTTATAGCATCCCAGGAGTTTCTTAGCTTACCTCAGACCTGGAGTATTGTTCCATGTTCTTGCCCTGTCTTCTTCCTCTATTTTCCTGAATTCTTCGCACATGGTATGTTCTCCTATTCAGCCGAATAGTTCAGGTCCAATGAAAAGTTCTGCTGCTCCCTATCATGTAAAAGAGTCTGCTGCTTGTTACCCTTTATCCCGACATGACCGGGTAACCAGTAGAGTGTTACTTTATTATTTTTGCCCAATTTATTCAATTTTTCTAGGCATTTCCATACAAGTGCCGACGGAATGACCTAGGAGTTAAGTGCTTTGATAGTTGCTTGACTATCTGATAGTATGACTATAACGGGTGGACCATCTAGTGATTTCTTTTTAAATCATAGGTTATTTTGACACTGACAGCTGTTTCCCGCTCGAAATCTTGACAGAAAGTCAGTATCATACCTCCGCGAAACGAAACGAATGAAATGAGTCGCTTTACGCTTGAACAATATTGGGAAATATTGAAAACTTATTTCCAAAGTGAGTGCTGTGTAGCCCAAACAGTGCGTTTTTTGAAAGAAGTTTTGGCCGAAATGAAGCACCCACCGCGCCTGCTGTACGCAAGTTTGTGCAAAAAGTTCGTGAGACTGGTATGCTAGTGGACAACACTCATGGTCCCCGTCGTCGTACGGTGCGCACAGACGAGAATGTGGCTGCTGTAGCCGAGAGTGTGAGACTCAATTCACCAACATGAACTCATCATCGATCTTAACAGCTCAACATTTCACGCACTAGCCTGAGGAGAATTCTGCACAAAGACCGGTGATTATTCGCTTACAAGGTCCAATTGATTCAGCAATTGAAAACGCATGACCATCCGCTTCGTTATCGCTTCGCAGTTTGGGCCTTAGAGCAGCTTGAATTGGACAACGATTTTGGGCGAAAAATCATCTTTTCTGACGAGGCACATTTTCATCTCGGCAGCTACATTAACAAACAAAATTGCGCATCGGAAAACTCGCACGTTATTATAGAGAAGCCAATGCATCCACAGAGAGTGACAGTTTGGTGCGGATTGTGGAGTGGAGGCATCATTGGACCAGTTTTCTTCGAAAATGAGGCTGGGAACAACGTTTCGGTCAACGGTGGGCGTTATAGAGCCATGTTAAGGCCTTTTTTTTTTACTGAAATCGAAGACATGGATTTGGACGACCTGGGGTTCATGCAGGATGGCGCGCCATACCATACAGCCCATGCCGCAATCGGTCTTTTGCGCACCAATTTCCCAAATCGTGTTATCAGCCGTCTTGGCGATGTCAATTGGCCGCCTCGGAGCTGCGATTTGACTCCTTTGGACTTTTTTTTTGTCGGGAACCGTGAAGGATCGATGTTATGCCAACAATCCGGAAGCGATTCAAGCACTTAAGGCCAATATCATCCAAGCAATCCGTGAGCTACAGCCCGAAACCATCAACAAGGTCTTGGAAAATTGGAGTGATAGAATGCGCTACTGCGAGGCCAGCCGAGGCAGCCACTTGAACGACGTTGTACTCCATAATACATGGAAAAAATTTCATTTTGTTCATTTTATTCCATTTTTAAAAAGAAACTTGTAGTTGGCCCACCCTGTATATGATTGAGCTACTTATATTCTGTATTCCCTTGTGGATCCTAGGGCCTCTACTACGCCTACGCGCTATAGTCTACGGTTTCTGGCAATGTGTCTCAGCTCTTCCCAACTTTCCTCAATTGCTGTGCCTCCTTCTCGGCTATTCTACGTCATGTTCTCCTTGGACCGCCAGGTCTTCTGCCATCCTAAGTTAAATGGTTCCATTGCATAGCATGGTTCGCTATGGAACTCTCACCTTTTCAACAGCTTTCTGGTGATAGTAGTGGTCACTGTGGTGCTGCATCCTTATAACAGCACGGATTCAACGTTGAAGCGAAACAGTCTTATCTTCGTGTTCAAACTGATTGCATTGCTTCGCCATATTTTGGGCAACATCCCGAACGCTAACTTTTCTTTGGCGGTCCTGTTGGTTATATCCAGTTCAATTCCACAATTGCTCGATACAATACTCCCAAAATACTGAAAATCCTCTACTCTCTCTATCAACTGTCGACCAATACATATTTTAGCCGATGAGTTTGTTCCAAGGCTGATTATTTTAGTGTTTGCCGTATTAATTTTCAGTCCAACGACTCCTGCCCCCTTGTCCACATCTGTTGTTATTTGGTGGAGGTCCTTAATTCTGCGAAAGAGTAAGCATACATCGTCAGCGTAGTCAAGATGTTTATGTTGGGATGTAAGAGTCCATCGAATTCCTCCGTTTCCCGTCAAAGCTACACGAAGCAGATCGCTAATCACCAATAAGAAAAGTATTGGTGAAAGAATACAGCCTTGTCTTACCCCACTTTGGATCTCAAATTCCCCAGATAACCTTCCTCTGTGCAGAACGTAACATTTGGACCCATTGTATGTCCAGTCCAACGTAAGGCACTCAAAAAAATCTCGCTGTTGACACTATCGACCGCCGTCTCAAAATTGATGAATAGGAGGTAAAGTGTCGATCGATATTCAATGCACTTCTCTATAATGATCGGCAGGGTGTTGATGTGGTCGACATAGGAGGATCCAGAGCGGAAACTTGCTTGCACTCGGCATCGAGTGTATCTTCGAGATGTTGTTTGATTAGCTTCAGGATGATTTTAGCTATTATCTTAGCTACAGAAGGTAGCACGCAGATGCCCCTCTAGTTTCTGCACTCCATTAAATTTCCTTTCTTAGGAAGCTTGACGGTTATTCGCTTTTCCCACTCGTTACGAAAGCTCTCAGCTTCCCAAGCTCTCTCTATAAGTAGAAGAAGAAGCTCAGCCTTTGTTGTGGGCGCTGCTCGTAAGAGCTCTGCGAGAACGCCGTCAAGTCCTACCGCCTTATTGGTTTTAAGTGTTTTGATCGCGGTAGTGATCTCATCCTTACTGAGAGTGGTAGTGCGCTGTCATTTGACTTCTTCAATATTGTGCTGGAGTATATAGTGCGAAGGATAGGTGTAAACACGGAATTTCTCACAAATCCATCCAACTGCTGGATACGCGGATGATATTGACATCATCGGTAGATCCCAGCAAGTCGTTGTAGAGGCATTTACGGCAATTTAAGAGCAGGCGAATCGAGTAGGTCTTGAATTAAATGAGGACAAGGCTAAATACATGTTGTCAACAAAGAAGAAATTATCTGCTCAAAATCTTGGATAAAACGTCACTGTTAATGACTGTAACTTCGAGGTAGTTAAGAGGGTTACCTATCTCGGAGCAAACATAAACGTAAGGGACACCTTCATGGAGATCCGACGAAGAATAACCCTAGCAAACTGCTGCTACTTCGGTTTGGCAAAACAATTAGGTTCAAAACTCCTAACTCGACGGACCAAATGAATCCTCTATAGAACGCTTACCAGTCTGGCTTTATGGCGCCGAGTGCCATTTGCAGAGCAAATATTGGGTATCTTTGAACGAAAACTACATCGTCGAATATTAGGGCCCATAAAGCAATTGCACGACGCAAGTTGGAGATTAAGAAACGATATAGAAAAGAGTTACATTTTTTTTTTACCTAAGGCGTGGTGGAAAACGCTACTGCTCACGAGAAACAGGCCCGCTTTGTTTCAAGTAGTGTGGGACTTTCTACTCATTAAAAAACCATCTTTAACCCTCCGGAACGGCTTTTGCATTATTTCAGAGTGGTGTCGCTTTCTTTCCCCTTTCGGGGCCGGCTTTTTCATATTTGCCTCTTGCTTGGGGGTTAATTCTTTCTTGCCGGTAAGGCTTACATCCGGTTTACATAAATCCCATGAGGGTGATTATTAGGTCTTCCTCTCTCTTTTTTGTTTTAAGCACTTTTTCTATAAAGGAACGTACTTAATTCCAGCTCTGGTCACTCATTGAAATTTTTGTCACTATGTTCTCCGGGGTGATGACGCCGATTAGAGTTTCTAGTGCCCCTTTTTCAGCTTCCCATCTGTTGCACTCGAAGAACGTGTAGTTTGCGTCGTCCAGTTCTGAGTCGCCATATTGGCAAGACGGGCTCCCTGTTCTGCCCATTCTGTGGAGGTAGGCGTTGAAATAACTGTGTCCGGTAAGAAATTGGGTGACGTAATAATTTACTTCCCCGTGTTTCCGTTCCCTCCATTCAGCCATGTTGCTGATCAGCCTCGCGGTCCATCGTCGTCTGCTGTCTGAGCTCCACTCTCCTGCCATTTCTATTTGGTGAGCTCCTTCGCCTCCTCGGTTGCCGCTTTCACTCCAATTTCCGCCTTTTTATCGTAGACGTATAATACTTCCTCTCTACCGCAAGGAGATCAATAGGGGTCACTCCCGTCACTATAAGGCCGGCTGGTTGAGACACCGTTCGGTACGAACTTGCAATCAGTAGTGCCGCGCGCCTTTGTACTGCGGCCATTTGTTTCCTGTATTTCTCTTGTCGTATTGCATCGGCTCATATCTCGCACCCATACAGAAGAATGGCGTGAGTGACTGTCACCAGGAGCTTTCTCTTGCTGGCTGTTGCGCGTCCAACGTTTTCCATTAATCTGTTCAGTGACATTGTGACCTTCGTAGCTCGTTCCGAAGCAGATCTTATTTGGTGGCAGAAAGTGAGCTTCGTGTTTAGGGCCATCCCTACCCTAGGTACTTCACCGCTTCCTTGCTGGTTATTACCTCAGCCCCGACTTGAAAGTCCACAATAATTCGAATCTTCTTCTTTGTCAAAAGGACTATCTCTGTCTTTTCTGTGGCCAAACCTAAGCCATGTTCTTCCATCCAGAGGTGCACCCGCCTCATCACCTGGTTGAGTTTTCTTTGCGCGCTCTCGGTATCTCTTGCCGTAATCAGCGCGGCGATATCATCTGCATACCCTACCAGGAAGATGTCTTCGGGCATTTCCATACGAAGGATTCCATCGTAGGAGATGTTTTAGAGACCGGGTCCCAGGATTGAGTGGGCGCTGTGGCGTAACTGGTAAGTGTGTCGGATCACTACGCATGAGGTTCCCAGTTCGAATCCCAGAAAACACCAAAAAGTTTTTTCACGGTCCCACTTCTCGCGAGCGTCTAACAAGCATCCGAGAGTATTGTTGTCACGAAAAAGCTTCTCAAATCGCCGTTCGGATACGGCACTAAACTGTAGGTCCCTTCCATGCGTGTGAAAAATATAACGCACACAACATGAGTGGTTGCGAGAAGCTAGGCCCTGGCACTTTCAAGAGCTGTTGCGCCAAATATTGGTTTTTTTTGTTTGTTATTTGTCCCAGGATTGATCCCTGCGATGCTGTAGCACTTATCTCCTTTGTATAACAGCTTCCAGTCCTTGAGATAGTCCTTCACCATCCGCAAGAGATATTCGGGAATATCAAAAGTGCTTTCAATGGCGTTCAGCATATCGCTCCATCTGGCTGAATTGAAGGCATTTCGCACGTCCAGAGTTGCTTGCAATACGATTTTCCTTGAATAGTGGTTGCCTGTTGAACCAATTGGATCGTCCTTACCACTTCTTTAATTGCTCCAATGCTTTAAGTGGCCCTTTCTGAATCCGTGCCCGGACAAATCTGCTGCTCTCTGCACGGCTGCTGTAAGCCTTGGTTTAGCAACTTTAGGAGTTTCCCTGCGGTGTCCAGCATACACAGAGGCCTGTACGCTGATGGGGAATCTGGATCTTCTTTCCTTTGCTGATCAGTACCAAGCACTGTAACTTCCAGCTTCCTGGAGACAGCTATTGTACATGTTCAGCAGCAGCTGAGGACATGTCTGGGCAATCGTCTTGAGCACCTCTGGTGGTATTCCGTCGGGTCCAGGGGCCTTTCGGTTTTGTAGTGTTTTCGACGCGAGGATCAACTCTTCTTCACTGAACATCGAGGTTTCTGGTCGTGGGACCGGGGAGTTGTCGGGAGGCCGAACACGATGCGTTGGGAAGAGTGTGTTCACTATAAACTCCGTCCTTTGTTCGCCGATGATAGGGCAGAAAAGAGTTACATTAAGTGTAGTGGTTTGAAACTCAGGTGGTATTGCGCTGCAGTACTATGTCTCCGCACTAATCGGGGAAAATTTGCTGTGATTTTTGCAATCGGTTCTGATTCCTAGTATTTATTTCGACTGCGTGTTGAGTTACTCTAAGTGATGTGTGATCTGATTATTCAGTTTTCTAGAACTCAGGGAATATTTACTCACTTCAGCTACGATCTTTACGACAACTTACATCTATACTCCAATAGGAGCTGAAATCGCCCAAATTATGTGGACTCAGCTTCTTCCCAATGACATTGTTTTATCTGCTATTGTGTATCAATCAAAGCATCATTTTTCACAATTTTCCGTCCCTCAGATACGCCTACCTCTCACAATTAATTACCCTCGTAAAATCAAACGCATTTCCATTTTCTCTTGCTAAACATTTATCATTCGCTCTACATTGTTCCGCACACTTTGTGTGGGGATTATTATTCACTCTCAAGTGCCTACACGTTCCGCATTCAACTAGAAAGTAGGTGGGTTGCAATTGAACCTCTCGAACACTATATCGCCCACATTTCAATCGTCCTTAAGTAACACAATGCTCCCACTTAACCTCTTTCTAATTAAGTGACTTTCATTTAATCGCATTACAGGTGTGTCCCAATTAAGTACTTCACAGCTGACACATTCACCCAGATGCCACCCTATAACTACCCTCAACTGACCAATCCTTTAGATTGATTACACCACAATGATGAGCCACTTTCTGCCACTCAATTGATTTCATTTTCTGAGAAGCACATGTCCATGCGAAAACTTTTCCCCACTCACACATAAATCCACCCACAATATCCTTTACGTAATATAATTACAAAGTTGTCCATTTTATCACCTCCTCCTGCTCCTTCTGACAGGATCTATCGCCATCGGAAATTGCCAAATTGCCTCGTCTGCCTGGCGACGGTGCTCAAATGGATGATGAGAATGATGTTGTCCTAACACGAGAATCGACATCGTCCACCACCGCCAATCAAAATAACCATCATCAACAGAAGCAACCAAACAGCCTGTATCCTTACAGCAATGGGCAACGTAAAAGCAATTGCAAATCCCCGCAGCGTGTGCAATCGGTTCGAATTGTCGAAACTGATTCCCAGTTGACGAAAGCCTCTACAAGACGCACACAAAGTTGTGGAATTTTCGAAGAAGACTCTGGCGGAGGTGGTGGCGGCGGTGGACGAGGAGCTGCCAAGGGAGACACAGGCGAAACGACCGGTTGTAACTCTAACAATCAGGGTGAGTGTGTATGTCCTGGGAGATTATCCCTGAAATAACTTTTTTTTTTCATGATTTCTCCCCCTAGACTCTTGTGAAGGTGGTGAGCAGCCCCAACCACGCCCGTTCAACAATGAAATCTACTCGGCCTTTAAGAGCGCCAACGTGGTCAAGGGCATCCTTTGTCCGTCGCTGACGAATTCGTTCAAAAATAACTCCTTGGAGCGGTCCTACCTGACGTACACCCACCGACAGCGTCAGAAATCCCTCATCATTGTGAATTGCGTTGATTTTATCCTGAAAGCGGTGTTGGCGTTAATTTGGCTACTCAAGGAGGGCGAGACAAGGAATGAAGCGGTAAGTGGTCAGAAAGGATGGTGGGAGTGTATCTATTACATCTACTATTGTCTCGTTCGCAGAATATCAATCTGGATGTGGCAATCACATGGTCGGTGTGTTGCATGGTTGCCAATTTGGGTATTTGCTTTCTGGGCTATTGGAGGTGCTTCGCCAACAATTACCTCCACTGGGCCGCTGTGTGCACGTGGCTGTTGTTCAACATTCAAGGTAAATTAATTGATGTCTGCTTGTGTACAATGGTGGGTGTGTTTGCTTGCATCTTTGTATACATTGCGAGGACAATGTGTAATGGTGAGTAAAGCATACTCATAGATGTGTGCAGTTTAAGGGCGGAAATCATACTCCCTGGTGTCATATTGATCGTAAAGTAGTCGGCATGGATATTCAACATGGGCTTAACGACTAGGAGATAGGATGGCAGGAATGTAGGGTGTATCGCCGAGACTGAGGCATTGTTATTCTGGGAATTAAACGGGGGCTAGTTGATATGGCTAATTAATTAGCAGGCAAGCTCATGTATGTAGGAAGCCGAAGAACATTCGCAGAATTTGATGGGTTCTTACAGTGGAATTAGGTTAGTGAGTGGGGAGCTTCAAAGGGATTACAATGATATTATACTGAAAGCTTGAGGCAGGAGTTTATCGTTCTTCAAATGGGTCAAGCCCTCACCATCATCATTTGAAGCAATTTAATAGTGTGCCCGCCCATCAAACTGTCGCTTTTTGCTGCCGCCAAGAAGTATGCAACTTTTTTTCTTTCTGACAGATTTGAAATATGAAATGAACGATTAACTGCCAAATTCAAATTCATTCGGAGACGGAAGAGAAAAATAACATTATTTGGGAAATTTAAATATTTGTCTGCACTTCCAGTTGTGCTGTGCAACGCTAGATAGTGCATTGCGTAGTTTAAAAACCGCTGTTCAACCTTGTGGTGAAGCAGATAGTCCCCAGGGGGCATATGAACACATAAGAAAATCTCCAGCAAATTAGCCCAGCTACCAGTCCAGTATACCTCAAGATTGATTTGGTCCTTTCCTCCCTTCATCTGTAAGAAGACCGGTGAAAAAATGGGGCCTGAAGCGATGTACTGGCTATAAATCATGATAGTCAGACCCATTCTTAAGTATGGGGCTCTTATGCGGTGGAATGCAATAAATACGAAAACATACGGGATATGGTATGTTTGCCATGGTACAAAGGACAGCCTGCATTGCCATCACGGCTGGTCTACGCACAATGCCCACGGCTGCACTCGAGATCTTCTGTCTCATTTACCACTAGACGTACAGGTGTCTTCCAAGTAATGTGGAGCATAGCTCCATTCTTAAGAAATCATTTCCTGATATCCCGACTCTCGCAGTCGGTGCCAAGGATATGGAAGAAATACTTCTGCAGATTGCTAAACGACGACAATGATCAACATTGCGCTGTCAGGCAGAATGAGCCATTCAACAGTGACGATGATAGTCAAAATTCCCGTCAACCCGATCAGAATGAAGTGATATCCAAACTTAAATCGAACAAAGCTGATGGAGCCGACCGACGGCCTTACCGCTGAACTTTTCAATGCAGGGCGAGATGAGTTGGTATGGAGCATGCAGCAACTCATCTGTAAAATATGGACGGACGAAAGTATGCCCGATGCATGGAAGCTCAGTATCGTTTGCCCGATCCTGAAGAAAGGAGACCCTCTAAGAAGGCAATTGAGTAACAAAACCCTCTCTCGAACTACTAAGGCAACTCTTTATAATACACTAATCCTCCCAGTTCTGCTGTACGGTAAATGATAAATCGGACGATATCCTTGTTGCCTTAGACTTCGTCACACCAGACGAAGTAATGTACCCTGTTGGGGAGGATTGGCAAAGGTAGACAGTCTTTGCCCACAATGAGATTGCAATACATACAGATGGTTCTAAAATCAGAGAGGGTAAAAGGTCAGGTAGGGTAGGCTAGGTATGTGGGCTGGCAGGGGTGGGCGCTCTCTGCCACACTCAGGTCAGCGTTGACCCATTGTGGTACCCATGGCGGAAAAAGTAATCCCTTACCCAATGAAACTAAAAACTACTAACTCAGTCACTTACTTCATTTCTGCATACAAACCACCCTGAGGATTTGATGAAGTTCAGCATCTTTTCTGTTGAAATGTCAGAGAGTTCCTCGAGATCCTGGAAGAAATATTTACCTGGAGTGTTGAAGACTCGGACAGTGGCACAGGAAGTGGGTTGTGTCCTCAAAAACTTCCTCATCACCACAGTCTCTACAGAGTTCTACCTCCGTCAGGCGTAGTTTCTTCGAGTGGTACCGCAGAGTGTTGTGCCTCGTGATGATGCCCACGAGTGTGGAAAGGGATTTCCTATCTTTCTGGATGATTCTCTCGGTCTTTGCTTTGTCGAAAGATGGCCATAGTTTCCTAGTGATGGCGCAAGTTTCCATGGAGTTCCATCTTGTGTTCACCTCCTCAGTGGCTTTATTCCCTGCAGCGAGCTTGAGTGTGCAAGGCGGGATACACACAGGGGGGTCAACTTGTTCTGCTGGGGCTGCTGAGTCGATTCTCGCCAGCTCGTCGGCTTTCTCATTGCCTGTGATACCCTCGTGTCCAGGGACCCAACAGAGCGATACCTTGTGCTGTATACCAAGAATCCTGAGCTCTTCTCGACAACACTTCACAAGCTTCGATTTAATTTCTATGGCAGTAATCGCTTTTATAGCTGCCTGGCTGTCGATAAAGATGGTGATACCTTCTGGCGGTATTGCCCTTACCGCAGACTCACGAGCGGCTGTTGCCACTGCTATGACCTCTGCTTGGAAAACACTGCTGTGGTCTGGAAGTCGTATGGATTTTGATACACCTAGAGGGTCGGAGAAGATGCCTGATCCTACACCAGTGCTCATTTTTGAACCATCTGTGTAGATGGCTATAGATTCGGCATTAGGTATATGACCGCTTTTCCAATCTCTTCCCTGCTAGGGTAGGCGGTAGAGAAAGGCCTTGTAAAGTCTAAATATGGCGTCATGTAATCCGTTATGGGCTTGAGGCCAAAGTAATCGAGTAGGATCATCGAATGACCTGTTCTACTTGGTTTCCAGTTCGCTGACTGACTTATTCTCATAGCATTAATGGCTGCTGATGTTCGTATAAAGATGTCTAGCGGTAGCAGGTTGAGGATAGCCTCGAGTCCTGCGGTTGGGGTTGTCCTCATTGCACTGGTGATGCCAATACACGCTAGTTTTTGAACTTTGGTGATTGCCTTTAAGTTGGTGGATTTGTTGACAGCTGGCCACCATACTAGATTGCCGTAAGTCAGTATGAGTCTAAGTATAGCCATATACATCCATAGTATGATTTTGGGGGAGGGTCCCTAGGTTCTACCAAAAATTCTACTACATGAGTAAAAGGCTATTGTTGCTTTCTTAGAGTTCTTTCCTCTATATTTAATCTCCAATTGAGCTTTTTGTCAAGTACAAGCCCCAGGTATTTTGCGCTATCGGACAAGCTGAGTAGGACACCATCAACAGAAGGTGTACTAAACTCCGGTATTTTCCTCTTATTCGTAAAAAGTACAAGTTCGGTTTTTTGGGGATTAACCTTTAGACCGCAGCTCCTGGCCCATATGGTAATAGTATTTAGGGTTCCGTCAAGCTGTTCGCTAAGGGTGTTGCAAGCAGCACGACGTCATCCACGTACGCTGTAGCTCTGACCCCACTGTACCTTAGTTGTTGTAGTACCTCATTAAGAACAATGACCCAAAGCAGTGGGGAGATTACCCCGCCTTGGGGGGTACCCCTTGAGGCGTATGCTTCGAGCTTTGAACCCTTAAGTTCGGTGGTTATATGTCGTTCCTCGAGCATGCTAACAATCCTGTTAATTAGACTGATGTCGATGTCTAGGTTTCTTAGGGTTCTTTTAACCGCTTCTGTATGTACATTATTGAAGGCTCCTTCAATGTCCAAGAAAGCAGCTAGTGTGAACTCTTTATCCTTAATTGATATTTCTATAGAGCCGACAACATGATGTAGGGCAGTTTCCACACATTTACCCTTCGTGTATGCGTGTTTGGCTGGGGATAAGTCTCCCGGGCGTATTCTACTACGTATGTAAATGTCGAGCAATCTTTCAAAAGTTTTCACGATGAAAGAGGTAAGGCTTATTGGGCTGAAGTCCTTAGCGGTGGTGTGACTAGCCTTACCCGCCTTGGGTATAAAAACCACCTTTACATGTTCTTGGTATGTGACATTGTCTAAGACTAATAGCTTTATGAGAACTGGGATAATGATTGGTGCAGTTTTTTGCAGCATGATCGGTATAATCCCATCAAATCCTGGGGATTTAAAGGGGCAGAACGATCTTATTGCCCATTATATTCTGTCCTCTGTTACCAAATTCGCAGGGGGTTCCGATTCGCTGTGATTGCTGTTATTAGTACTGCCACATGGTACGGTAGTACACCCCGGGAAGTGCGTTTTAATGAGCAAAAGGTCAGGTATATACTCAAGAGATATAAACCTACAGGTGGCTCTAAGACTTCCGGATACATGCAGTGTGTTGCAAGCAGAGGTTCTAGCTGTACTTAGAGCTGCGAAATCGTTTGAGATGGGATCAATATCCGATAAAAATATCGCTGATAGTCAGGCTGTGCTAAATGTGCTAGAGTCTTACGTCACACAATCTAAAACCATCAGGATTTGCCACACAATGCTAAAAGTATTATTTACGCAGAACTGTGTCGGATTATGTTGGGTACCTGGACAATGCGATATAGAGAGCGAAATGAAAGAGCCGACGCACTTGCCGAAGAAGGGGCAGAGCTATCACATAATAACATAATTGGAATTAAACCACCAATGTGCGTGGTTAGGAGAATTATTCGTGATAAAATCATCAACATGGTTAACATAAGATGGTCGAATTTAGAAAGCCACAGGGTGTCCAAGGCCTTGTGACTTATGTTAGATCGCAGGAAATCTGGGGAAATCATAAAACTAGGAATATAAGCGTTAAGAACAGTAATAGGAATACTCTGTGGTCATTATCTTCAAAAGAAGCAAGCTATGACATTTGGATTATCAAATACGGATGTATGCAGGTACTGCAATAACCTACATGTCTCAGAGGATACAGCATACCCTCATAACTCTGCTCAACCTAGCCTAACTTAAAGCTCAGACTAAAACAACCTCAACCAGTGGTGCTTTGAAGAGTGTCTTCAAAGCGAAAAGTTGTCCTGGATTGACGTCAATATACTATCAAAGCACAACGATGTTTGAATCCTTTTAAAGGCGTATGAAAATCTATTAAATTCTTTACAACATATGTACGTAATGCCCAGGACCATCTGCCCCAACAAGCAACACACAATATCTTTCTTATTTTTTGCAAAATATAACTTTACAAACATGTCCTTGCTTCTATAATTTTCTCATTTCCCCATAGGTTTCCTTGGTCAGGGCTTGGGTTTTGCCGACCGTGAGTATCTAGTCTGGTACATCCTCTTTGTGATATTTGTCCCATATGCAATGTTGCCATTGCCGTTGAAGTGGTGTGTCGTTGGCGGTACTATATCAGCTAGCTGCCACTTAGCAGTAATAACTATAATTAAATTCCAAAAGGAAACCGTAAGTATTATAAAACAGGATTACATTCATTTCTCATTAACACTCCCCCATATCATGACGTCCCTACTCCTGTCAAACACTGAGGTCCTTATAAGTTTACAACTACATAACTGATGATGGCGCTAACTCCTGACAGCCGTTGTACTTAAATTTATTAGCTGTGATGTGATTTTTTTTCTCTTTCTATTCTTTTATGTGTGCGATGGGTGTCCTTTCATGTAAAAGTATACACCATGCATTTTATACCAAATATTCGCCAACTTTATCCTTTATACGGCCATCAATGTGGCCGGCATGTACACAAAGTACTTGACAGATCGAGGACAACGGCTGGCCTTCATCGAAACGCACAAAGCAATGGAACATAAAAAGGAATCAGAGAGGGAGCTGCAAAGGACACAAAAACTATTGGACTCAAGTGAGTATATGGGGGTCAAGTGGCAAATTGTTTATATTTTGGGGGGGGTGAAGATTATAAAACGAAGGGAGAGGACACTTAATACTTAGGATGACTTAGGAAATTGTTTGCGAATTATGGATTAAAAGCTACTATGTGGGAATAGTCGAACCTTTGTTTGAGCACCAATTTGCAGTAAACTTAATTATGGCTATACAAACTTATAAAGGCTTACGACTTTTGTATTGTGGGGTAGTAGTAGTAGTAGATGTGTGGTTGGTGTGGTGTAGGTGCACTGCGACCTATAGTAGATCTGTTGTCCACACCAAACTTAGGCTCTAATCCATGGTGTGCTCCTCTGGTTGGTTGGTTGGTTGCGGTTCAAAAAGAACCCAATAAACACTATTTCGCCATTTTGATATCACAAAACTCATGTTCCCCTGGTTGTATGATGGAGTATTCGTTTGAAGAAGAGGGTATGCTAGACCCAGCCTGACGGGTTTAGGTAAAGGATGAGAGCTCCAATCCTTTTGTCAGATATATCTCCCAGGCCACATTATCCGCTCGCTAGTTTTCCTCGAAGTTACTGTGTCCAGGGACCCAGATAATGGTGATTATTGATTGAGCGCCTAGTTTGTTTAGCTCTTACTGGCATTGTTCTACCAATTTTGAGGATGTGATAGCTGAATCAATGGCTTTGATAGCATCTTGGCTATCAGTGAAGATAGCTAGATTGCAGTTGAGAGTTGAGAAAGCATTCAGTATGCGGCAAGCCTCACGAATCGGCAGAAGCTCCACTTAAAAAACGCTGGCGAAATTCGGTAAGCGGAAAGACTTCGGCAGAAAAAATGCCTGCACCGACTCCGCAGCCCATTTTCGATCTGTCCGTGTATGTGGTTATGTCAAAATCTTTTATCACCTTACCGCTTTTCCACTCAGCTCTGGTTGGAAAGGTTAGTGAGAAGAGTTTGCTGAAATTTAAAGTGGGGGTACGTGCTCCTCTAGTCCAACTATGTACTTTGATGAACCGAAGTATCTTGAGTGGATTCAGCGAATGTAGATCCGTCTCCACCTAGGTGATGTCTTCTTTTATGGATTAGTGTTTCGCATTTCACAAGAAGGTGCGTTGATGTTTCTGCGAGGTCCCTGCGATATATATGCAGTGCCCATTCCCTTGTATTATATTTCCAGTTTCCTAAGGTGCTTCTTGAGTCTGTATTGACCCGCTAGGATGCTTGTCGAGATGCGAAGTTTTAATTCTTTTCTGGCTGTAATTACACAGAATTTCTTTCTCCTGTCTCAACTGTTTCTATTGGGGGATATCATCCCAACGCTGGACCTTCTTCTTTTCTCAGTTCTTCTCTTATCTGGAGTGGTCCTATTCCACAAAAAGATTCCGATCTAAGGCACTGGGTGTCTGAGCCGTTTTTGCTAGTGCATCAGGAGCTTCATTCTCATCCACTCTTACATGTCCTGGTACCCAGTAGCCTAGGTTTATAAGCCTGGCCTATTCTGTTGATCTTGGTGAGGCACTCCCATACCAGTCTGGATCTGATCTCGTGGTAGGTCAGTGCCTTGATTGCGGCTTGGCTATCTAACAATATTGCAATATATTGCAATATATGTCCTGCCGGCGATATTTCCTGTCGAGATTAAATTGCACGCATCTTTTGATTGTGTGAGCTTCTGCTTGAAGTATACTTCCCAAAGATTCAGAGTACCAGGCCCTGAGCATGTACACTTGCCCCAGTGGTCGCAGATCTTTCGATCCACCTGTGTATGTTGTTAATTGGTACTTTACTTATCAAACTTACTGCTCCAATCCCTTTTACTGCTCAGTTGTGAGTCAAAATTCATTTCAAAGCAGTATTTCTTTACCGTCATGAAATTTGCCTAATGATCGAAAGAATAAGTTCGTAGATACAAGCTGTTGAAATAAAGTTCCTTCGCCGTGTTGCTGAAATGACTCTTATGGATTGAGTGCGCAACACCAGAGTACGCAAGGCGTTCAATGTTGAGCAGCTACTTCCCCGAACGTAACGATCTATGCTGCGATGGTTTGGTCACGTAGTGCGTATGCCCAAACCGGCTTCCAAGACGTATCATGGTTGCCCTGCCACCAGGTAAGCAACAGCTCGGTAGGGCTAGGGTTTGGATCCAACATCTCTCCTGGAGCCATATAGGAATTCCTCGTGATGAGTTGGAATATATCACGGAGGATCGAGAAGGATGGAGGGTCCACCTGGGCATCCCACCCCCACGACCCTCATAAAGGATTAGCGGGCCATTGAAAATAAGTATATGTATGTATCAATCGTATCTGAGCCAGTCTAAAAGCGGCACCGATTTGGATAAGGTTTCTCGCTCTTTGTGAATGATTTTACTATCCCGGTGCCTTCTTTGATTATTTCTAATATGGTCTCTAGCACTATGTGTAGCAGAGGTACGATAATCTCTAGTGCTGTTGTGGCACAGTTTCTCATGGCTCCTGTTATATAGATGCAGGCTAGTCTTTATACGTTGCCTATGAATGTCCTTGTCGTGCTTAGCCTTGCTCTGCTCACCCATGCCCCAGCACCGTATGTTATGATGGGGCTGACTACCATCGTGTATATCTACCTCAGTTAAGCTGGGCTGCATCCACAGCTTTTATCTGAGATATTCCTGCGCACCATAAGTGATCTAGAGGCTTTGATTACTACAGCTTCTACATGATCCTTTCAGAGAAGTTTGCTAGATACTTGACTATTTTTGTGAGTCTACTCTAATCCCTTTCACAAGGACAGGTTGCACACGCTTCAGCTGCCTTTCTGACAAAACCCTTATAAACTAAAGGGCCTTTGTTTCATTTTTAATCGTGAAGATATGACCTAATTTTTTTTACACACTTAAGCCTTTAGAATTGTCCTCCTCTATTTGATCCATAAGTAGATATCGTTGTTCTTGGCAACGCGTGCAATGAAACATGACGTGTTTCGACTGCTTCTGTGCTGGCCGACCAAAAGGAGTTATCACGCTTTAAACCATCCATATCCCGTAAGCATTTGATTCAAATGGAAATTTAGCTTCCTATTGATCCATGCATCTTTGTGGGGGATCATCCTATGCGTCCATCTGCCTTTGTTAGAGTGATCTTATCTCTGCCGTCGTGGTTGATGCCGTTGTTCTACTGGCGAAATAATTCTCCTACGCTTCTTTCACAAGAAGCTCAACAACGGACCGCGTGGTAAGAAGTTTTTCGAATGGGGCTACATAGTCTCAACGCGTTGATTCTGTATGCTGTTTCCGCCTTCTTGCGTATATTTTAGTCCGTAAATGATCGACATGATCATTGCCAAGGCAGCGGTTGCATTTGCTGTCGTGTTTGCTGCATACAGCAGGTGCTCTTCAAAAGTTAGTCTTGCGTCTCTAACAATCTCAAGGTAATTTAACTCCGGCTTGGGGTGATTGCCAATGGTTACTCTTATATTCTCCAAGAATCTCCTTGTACTGATGAGTTGTTTTTTTTTTTTTTTTTTTTTTTTTTTCTGCAAGTTGTAGCCCCTTGGATACCATACCAGTCTTGAACTATCCTTATGGCTCTGTTCCAGTCATGCTCTATTTCCTATAAGAGTTTGGTTACTACAACGATTGCTATGTCGTCAGCGAAGCCAATTGTCTTTTAACGACTATTGTGCTCTTAATCTAGCCATCGCGGCTGTTCTTGGCGAAACCCACTCACCTGAATAATCGATGCCAGGAATATACCTATGTACTAACCCACACCCTACACACGTCTACCACTCTCCCCTTAGGATTACCATTAAGTATTACTTCGCGGGGCTGGCTAGCATTTTAAGCTCTGCTTTCCTTCGCCGTTTTCTGTTCTTAGGCGCTCGATTCTCCTGAGTTCGACGAGAACGCTGGTCGCATATCCGTATACTTCATCCATTCCAACTTTGTCATTTGATCGATGATCGAGCGATGAGCTATCGTGCCCGAATCTGTGCAGGTACTTCCTGTATCTTCCACGACCAGTTAGGAACTACACAAATGTATAGAAGTGGCGAGTTTACCACTCTGGACAATAGGCCTCTGCGACTATATCTGGATCCAGCGACGTCTGGCAGTGGGGGGGGCGCCGTGGCGTAAGTGGTTAGTGTGTCGGATCACTACGCATGAGGTTCCAAGTTCGAATCCCAGAAAACACCAAAAAGTTTTTTCACGGTCCCACCTCTCGCGAGCGTCTGACAAACATCCGAGAGTATTGTTGTCACGAAAAGGCTTCTCAAATCGCCGTTCGGATTCGGCATTAAACTGGAGGTTCCTTCCATTCATGTGAAAAAATATAACGCACACAACATGAGTGGTTGCGAGAAGCTAGGCCCTGGCACTTTAAAGAGCTGTTGCGCCAAACATTTGTTTTTGTTTGACGTCTGGCAGTATCCTCGTTAGCGATGATAGTAGTATCGACGTCTTTTTTCCTGCATACTCTAGGTTCAGCCAAAGTTCAGCCTATTGCCTATCATTACACCTAGGTATTTGATTGCCTGTTTAGATTTAGTCACTTGGCTTCCTACGTGTACGTGCTTTGCGGTTGATGATTGGAACTGCTTCCGTCTTCTGCTCCACTAAATCCAAGCCTGATGTCTGCAACCAAGTTTTAGTTTTTGAGATCGCTTCATTTGTTGCTGATTCTACCTCGTGAACTTGTCTCGCAATGGTCATAACAGCGATGTCGTTCTTAGCGGCATTGACAACCTGAGCACATCGTCATACATGATGTTTCACAAAAGATGGCCTAGCACTGATCCTTGTGAAACGCCTGCCGCCTTCACAAGGATCAGTGCTAGGTTCTAGGTCCGTATTTGGTACCTTCATCGCCTACATACCTTAACTTCCTATTCCTAAACTAACTCCGTACTACCCTCTAAATATAGCTTGGCGTATTTATTCTTTTAAGAGAGTCCATTATACATGACCAACTTGCTGAATTAAAAGCGTTTTTGATGTCAAGTGTAACTTCCGTCCCCCACCGATATCTACCACTATTTTTATAGCGTCTACTGTAGACCGGGCTTTTCGGAACCCAAACCGGCATTCTGAGAAAGCGCCTCTTTCCTGGGCTATTGGTAGCAGCCTATTATACAGGGTGATTTGCATAAGATGCGACAAAAGCCTACGATGGATAGGTTGGGTCGAGACAAGAAAAAAATCGTATAGGAGAGGGGGGTCTATCTCCCCCCGGTTAGGCGGGAAGGGCAATTTTGTAAAAAATTGACTTTAAATGAAAAAAAAAAATATTAAAAATCAACGGAAACACGTAAAATATTGTGCTATAGCTTTTTGAAAGCCAATATTCCATTCTCTTATCTGCTTTTTAAATCAAATTATTTCAGTGAATAGTTTTTGAAAAATTAAGTTTTAAAGTCAAAATTTTTGAAAAATATTTTGAATTTTTTTTCTCACGTTGATTTTGTTCAAAATTTTGCCTAGTTAACTGCCACTGATATTTTCATTTTTCAATGCTCTTATCAATTCTTAATTGCATACCGAAAACCCGATGTAAAAATCTTTCTTAGTTTTTGAGATATTAAAAAAAATGGGATATTAAAGCTGATATGATGAGGGGACTCCGGGGGTTATTTCCCTTGGGGAGCAGCACCAGATGCTGTAACTTCGAGTGATCTGAGAGCTCTTAGACAGCTCTGTATGACATCTTTAAAAGCATCAGATCGTACTCTTACACCTGCTTTCAGGACTTTATTCGGAAATTCATTCATTGCGTGTACGCTAGATGCGTAGGATTTTAGCCTGATGTATTTGGCTACCTCATGCTTGCATTTTCCTGATCTGCGTTTTTTCCATTTCGCCGGCTTGCTTCTTTCTTTTCTCTTACAAGGGTTCTGAGGGACTTCATTATACGCATTGTGCTTTCAGCGACTGCATCTGGTGGCTTACCGATTTTTCTCCTTGGTATATTTCTTTCATCGAGGAATCTTGGGCATTTAAAAAACACAAGTTCGGCGTTTTCTATACAATCAATGCAAAACGGGCAGTAAATGCGTCATATTATGCTCTTCTTCATGCTTATACTTAAAACAAACAGAAACATCCGTGCTCCGATAAGAACTGGGTTAAATGGAAATGCAGTAGAACTACAAAAGGGCACAAAACCCTAAGCCCCCTGGCTCTACGAGATTTTCAATAGCTGCCTTAAATTCGGCTATACCCCATCTTCATGGAAAAAATTAAGGTGGTCTTTATCCCGAAATGCGGTAAGACCTCACACTACACTTCGAAAGATTTCAGACTAATTATCCTCTCCTCTTTCTTCCTAAAAACTTTAGAAAGGCTAGTTGATAACAATATTTATTACTCAAGGTACAAACCATATTTAACGCCCGTCATGCTTACCGAAAAGGTTTTTTTAGTGGAAACAGCTCTACACTCGTTAGTAGGTACCTTTGAAAAATCTCTTGCCGTTAAAGAATATACTATGGTGTCTTTCCTTGACTTAGAAGACGCATTCAATAACTTCAATAGGGAATCGATCACAAGAGCACTCGTTGACCTGTAGGTTGATAGTTGCCTACTCATCTGGATAGAACGAATGCTGAACAGCAGACAAATTCTGTTCGAGCTCGGGCACTACTCAACCAAAAGCTTAGTGTACAAAGGCACACCCCAGGGGGTGTTCTCTCTCCGCTACTTTGGATATTAGTCATCGCCATAGCCATTTCAGGTAAATTCCCCCAAATCCTAAGAGATCTAATGAATTCGGCGCTGAATTTAATAGCGAAATGGATGGAGAGCGTTGGGCTCAACGTAAATCCGTCCAAAACTGAACTAGTACTATTCACTAGGAAATACAAGATCCCGATCATAGCTCCACCTAAACTTAAAAACACGGAACTTAGCTTTACAACAAAGCAAAATACTTAGGGCTAACCCTTGATAGTAAACCTAACTGGAAACAGAACATTCAAGACCGAATCAAGAAAGCAGAAATCGCCATTTACACCTGTAAAAAGGCTATAGGTCCTAGATAGTGTCTTCAACCAAAAATAGTCCACTCGTTGTACCTGGCGGTGGTCAGACCAATCCTGCTTTATAGTCTTCTTGTTCAACACAAGCGGGGTTCTACACGATTAGCGTGAAGGTGTATCACAGGGGTTCTCAGGTCTACTCCCACAGCCGCCTTAGAGATTCTACTTAACATTTTTCCCATTGATATCTTTGGGAAAATGGTAGCATCTAAAGCAGCCCTAAGGCTTAGAGAATCTCTCCAGTGGTCGAGCTCACAAATCGGCCACATGAAAATTCTACAAAATTCCAATCTTAGAGAAACAGATTACATATCCCCAGTTATCGATTTCAATGTCCAATATAACACCACCATCAATGACAGATACGCGTGGGTTAACGGTATCATACTAAATGATGCGGTAATCGAAATCTACACAGATGATTCCGAAACATCGGAAGGTACGGGATTGGGTATATTTTCGGAAGTACCTTTGATGAACGCAACTCTCCGACTTCCACACCACTGCAATATATTGCTACCGGAAATATCGGCTGTTCGTGAAGCAGCGCGCAGACTCTCTTGGTACCCGATAGATGGAGGGTCTATCGTCCTTTACATAGACAGTCAGTCAGCGATCAAAGCTCTGGAAATGCCATTAATAACATCTAAGTTAGTCGAACATTGCCGCGAATCTCTTAACGAGATTGCAGACAGATGCAATATCACTCAATATCACGAGTCCCAGGACACAGAGATATTCGAGGCAACTGCAAAGCAGATGAACTAGCCAAACAAGGCACCGTACTACCTCCAATAGAGAGGAAGCGGCATCCAAATACAAACGATGAAACTTCGCATGTTTAACGAAGCACAAGCTATTGTAAACAATAGATGGAGTAACTTAGCTACGTGTATCAACCAGAAAGGTCTGGCCTCTACTAGACTTAAAGAAAACCAAAAAAACTCCTTTCATTAAATAGAAGGAACATAACCCTTACAGTAGGAATAATCACTGTTTGCTAGGTAGAAACGCCCCTAGAATGGGAGTCGCAGCAAATGATTTTTGTAAAAGCTGCAAAGATGAAGAAGAGGAGGAGAAAAGTGTCCACCTTCTCGGCACATGCCCAGCGCTAGCTACTCTGAAGAAGAAACTATTAGGTGAATACTTCTTTGAAGACCTAAGTGATCTGTCTAACATCTGGCGCACATCTGATATCTCTTTTCTGGCAAAGTACTGACGTTGCTGTTCTACTGCCAGAATGTCTATAGAGAGCATACTTTCTATCGCGCAGGCTGCATCGATGAATCCAGCAGTATAGCAGTGACAATAATGGCGATGTCGTCAGCAAATCCTACAATTTTAGTTTCATCGGAATAGGTAGTCGCAGTATGACGTCGTGCACATAGTCCAAGGACAAAGCACTGTGGCACGCCGCCGGTGATTTTGTACTCCTTAGGGCCACTATAGATATTGTATACTAAAATCCTGCGCCTGAAGTAGTCTCCCACAATGTCTACGAGATATTTGGGTAATCGCTTCTCTCTGAGCGCTTGCAAGATGTGACTCCAATTTTCCGTATTAAAAGCGGATTATAATAAGGCAGAACTATTTGGAACCGCCTCTCCACCTTCTTCTATGTCAAGGATTATAATAAGGCAGAACTATTTGGAACCGCCTCTCCACCTTCTTCCTTGTATAGTGTCTTGTGCCGTTTTAGTTATCACGTACGTTAATCGCGTCTGTTATTGAGCGTGCCTTTCGAAATCCGTATTGGAACGATTTCGTTCCCCGTTTCTTCAACTGCTGCTTCTGACCGGTTGTAGATGATACATTCTACGATTTTGCCGGCCGCATCTAGCATACAGAGTGGGTGATATGACGATGTTTTATCTGGTGGTTTGTTACCTTTGGGAAGGAGCACTAGGTTTTGTCTTTGCCACTGGTTCGGGAAAACTCTTTCCTTCAGGCACAAGTTGAAGATATCAATAAGCATGGTTAGGTAGATGGATGCCTTGTGGCAAAAGAGTCACTGCTCATTTAGACCAGCAGTTTGGGTCCATTGTGCCCAATTATTTAACCCTGGAAACGCTATAAAGATGGTCCGCTGTTAGAATCATCCAGATAGTGATATGAATCTCAGGAGCTCCATCAGCTCAACATTACCTAAGCTCTCCAGCTCCGAGAAGAACTACCAAGACTCCTCATTCTTCTGACGGGTAGGGCATGGGCTTGCTTTTATTACTGTCTTGAATGACTATATTTAGAATACAGTCAGGTCCTTGTGCATTTTCGTCTCCGAATGTATTTCAAATTTCGAGTATTTCTTGTGGGATGACCTCGCGGATAGTTGGTAATTCTACGGTGGACTCGTTTGAGTATGCGGTATCTTCTTGGCATGGGAATAATCCAACCAAGATGTTTTGTAGAAACTCTGGGGTCATGTAGGCAGTATGTACATATATATGAACGTATATACATATGTATATAAGTATGAATCTGAATGGGGCACTCTTTTTACTGAGAAACGATAGCATTATTGGGAGCTTTAAGCCGACATTAAATCGAACGCAACATTACGCCTTGGAAAGAAATCCTTCAGAACAGAGACCGAAAACGATACCTTCTGGCAAATAAAATATTACACAAATTACATCACAGCATAGAATCAGCAGAGATAGTCTTAGTCTAGAGTGTTACTCCTTTAAAAGCGTTTATAGGTTAGTAGTAAAAAAAATATATCGGCGCACCCAACAATTTTTCCTCATCCACCCCATTATGGTTTATTGTTTCTAGAAACGAGATTTTGATGGCTGCACCCGATATCTTAAGATTTTATTACAATGGCTACCCGCCTATACGTACTTTGTGTGTTTACGACGGCGACGACGACGGCACGACACTTGCATCCTTCCACATCACAAAACCGTGGAAATTTTTCAATAAACAAATTTGATGACGCCTCGGATAACCGCACAAACATCTTTCATTTCTTAAAGCCCCGCCAAAGCCCCCCATTAAAGCATATCAGCCTTTTATTTTGATGAAAATCATTCTCAATGACAAAGGACTCTCTAGACAAGCGCACCAACCATTTGTAACGAAATACCCATCGCGTCTCGGTCGTAAATTCAATTTCAATCGATTAATATTCAGGCAAAGAACACCTAATTCAGGACGAAGCAACACTAATACCGATGACGACGATGGCTACAAAGACAAACGGTGGCACAAGAACAAATAAAATAATCATAATTTTCCCCCCACAAAGGATCCCGCCTCACTTTCAATTTACTAATTTTATTTCCTCCCCCCGTTTGTACTCATCTCTCCTTTGTGCAGTCCTTCCGATGGTTGTAAATAATGAAATCCGCCAAGAAATGTACAAAGGTACCGATCCGAACGTGGAAACGCAGTTTAACAAATTGTACGTGTATCCAATGGATAATGTCAGCATCCTGTTTGCGGATATAAAGGTATGTATGTGTGTGTTTGGCCGAAAGCCATAAAATTAGCAATTTAAATGCGAGCGCGCGATTCCTTTTCTTTTTTGTATTCGCGCCCGTTGTCGTTTGTACTATTTACACGGTTTATCGCCTTCTTTTCTCGATTCATTTGGACAATAATTTTCTTTCTTTATTTATTTATCCTGCAGGGATTTACGGAGTTGGCCAGTAAAACCTCTGCTCAGCAGCTAGTGAAAATTCTGAACGACTTGTTTGCACGCTTCGATAGAATCGCTGAGGTTTGTCTCATTGTACTCGCATCCCGCCGCGAGGATCCGTAAATTTGTGTAAATTTGTTGCTCTTGTTCTCTTTCACAGGATAATCATTGCCTAAGGATAAAGCTACTAGGTGATTGTTATTATTGCGTATCCATGTTTGAGAGTCATAATTGGAAGACACGGCCGGATCATGCCGTTTGCAGCGTTGAAACTGGCCTGCATATGATAAAGGCAATCAAGGATGTTAGATTGCATACGCACGTAAGTTGAGTTATTGCCTACCGCCAGGACTTTTATATGAGTTGTTCTTTCTCAACGTCTCTAAATGGAATTAATGGCGGAAAGTTCTTTGCACTTTTTCGTGGTCGTTTGTTACATAAATATTTCAAACGTCCCTGTGCAGCCAGTTCGTCATATCAAATATCACTCATACCATCTGACTGCGCCTTCTATTTTTTCTTTTTTCGTCCTGATGAAGGAGATTTATCTTCTTAGAATTTTTCTGCCACGTCTAATAGGATTTTCAGATGGAAGATAAAAAACAAAAAACGAAGAAGAAGCGCACAGAATGATTTCGGTACTCTAATTTGGTGGTGGGTGGGTGGTGGGAGTATGTGGTGAAAAAGTTGATCCTGTTGAATGGAATTGAGTTTCGGTTTTGTTTGGATTCAATATGATAAATGTTTGAAGGATATTGAGGTTGTTTTGCCTATAAAACAGGGCTTTACCTTGTTGTCGAAGAAGAGGGACAAAATGGAATTAAATTGTTTGATTTCTTTTCCCACATAAAATTGATTGAAAAGAAGGCCACAAAGAAAAAAAATGAAAAGAAATGAATATTCTGAACAATAGGAACGCAAGGACTTTTATTTATGTGTGTGTGTTTCAGGTTCTAATGGGGATTTGTTCAAAAATCAAACAAAAAGATCCTAAAGTTGTTTTTATTCATTCGAGTGGGATTGATCAGGGTGGATGCACATATTTAGACCGTAATTGGAGATAAGTGAAAAGTGATTCTGGAGTCGTTGTGTGTTGCTTTTGTTTTTAATTTGATTCTCTTGGTATAACATTATGGATTTATGTCTGTGCTATTACCTGATGAAACATTAACTTGATGGCTACTTTTCCAACATTCATTTAAAAAGTTTAGCTTCTTACATTTAAGACGTGCTTAGGCAAGGTGTGGTCTTTAAAAGCAAAAATCCTTGGGAATGGTGTTTGTAAAGCGGCTTTTCCTCTTCTCGTTCTTAATGGATTCGATATATTGAAATTTCAAATTGAATCATTCAACATAGACGGTGGTAATCAAAATTTCCGTCCATCTGACCAGGGAGAGGTGAGGATATCAATATCTAAGCAGAAATCAAACAAGGCTGCTGAACCTAACGGCTTACAAGCCGAAATTTTCAAGGCAGCTGGTGATGAATTGGTAGAGAGCATACACCAACTCTTCTCTAAAATTTGATCAGATGAGTGTATGTCCGATGAATGGAATCTCAGCATCGTTTTCCCGATCCACCCCTCAACTGCTCCAATTATAGAGGCATCAGTCTCCTCAACATTGCATGGAAAATGTTCTCTGCGATATTGCGTGAACGCCTGGAATCTCTCATCAACAGCCTAATTAGCCTCTATCAGTGCGGTTTTAGGCCAGAAAACTTTACCATCGATCAAATCTTCACACTTCGATTGATCCTGGAGAAAACCCAAGAAATCCAAATCGATACTCATCATCTCTTTATCGATTTCAATGCCACCTGTGACAGTATCTAAGAGACCGCCAGAATCTTTGCCGATCGAGTTTCTTCTAGTCTTAATCTAAGTCCTATGCCGCCAGCAGCAAATGCGGAAGACCAGTGGCAGCGCTGCCAACAAGCCATCAGAGATGCCGCCTCTGATGTACTGGGTTTCTCTCGCCCACCACAACGAAACCCCTGGCTTGATGAGGAATGCCGGCAAGCACATGCAGTTAAACAAGAGGCGTACAAAGCGGCGCTGCATAGAAGGACTAGAGCTGCATACGAGCTCTACGTGCGCAGGAGATAAGAGGAACATCGACTTCTCAGAAAGAAGAAAAAGCAGCATGAGAAGCGCTCGATCGAGGAGATTGAGAGGCTTTATTGCAGGAATAATGTTCGAAAATGTTACCAAAAGGTAAAAAGAACATGCCAGGGTTTCAAAGCCAGAACAGAAGCCTGCAGGGACGAAAATGGTAACATAGTAGTAGAATCGCAGTCGGTGCTGAGGATATGGAAGAAACACTTCTGCAGACTGTTAAACGGCGATGATGACCAATATTCCGCTGTCAGGCAGAATGAGCCATTCAACAGTGACGATGGCAGTCAAGATTTCCGTCAACCCGATCAGAATGAAGTGAGGTTAGTGATATCTAAACTCAAATACAACAAAGCTCCTGGAGCCAACGGCCTTGCCGCCGAACTTTTCAAGGCAGGAGGAGATGAGTTGGTAAGGAGCATGCACCAGCGCATCTGTAAAATCTGGTCGGACGAAAGTATGCCCGATGAATGGAACCTCAGCATCGTTTGCCCGATCCTGAAGAAAGGAGACCCTCTGAACTGCGCCAGTTACAGAGGTATAAGTCTCCTCAACATCGCATATAAGATCCTGTCTGCCGTATTATGTGAACACATAAAACTGATCGTCAACAACCAGATAGGTCCTTATCAGTTCGATTTCAGGCCGGGAAAGTCCACCATTGACCATTCACACTAGGGCGGATATTGGAAAAAACCCATGAATATAAAATCGATACACATCACCTCTTCATCGATTTCAAAGTTGCCTATGATAGCGTACATATTTAGAGACGAGTTATACAGAGCCATGTCTAGTCTTGGCATCCATGCTAAGCTCGTCCGTTTGTGCAGAATGACGATGGAGAACTCTCGCTGCTCCATCAAGAACATCACCGAACCATTCGATGTCAGGAAAGGTCATAGACAAGGTGACGCGCTATCATGCGATTTCTTTAACATAATACTTGAAAGAATTGTACGAAACTCACAAGCCAACACCGGAGGTACAATCTTTTACAAGTCTGTACAACTACTCGCTTATGCCGATGACATTGACATAATCGGAAGAACTCAGCGGGCCGTCAATGGGGCATTTACGAGTATTGAGATCGAAGAAGCAAAGATGGGTCTAGCGGTCAATGAAAGCAAAACAAAATATATGCTGTCTACAAAAAAGGACACCCAACAGCGGCGTAGTAAAGGATTTTGTCTACCTAGGCTCTATGGTGAACTCCGCAAATGACATCAGTAGGGAGATCACACGAAGAATTACTCTTGCCAATCGTTGTTTCTATGGGTTAAAACGGCAATTGAGTAGCAAAGCCCTATCTCGAACTACTAAGATAACTCTTTATAAGACATTAATCATCCCAGTCCTGCTGTATGGCGCAGAGGCATGGGCTTTGACAAAACCGGACGAGGATGCCCTTGGTTATTTCGAGAGAAAAGTTCTTCGAGCGATCTTTGGTCCCGTCTGCACAGACGGTGAGTGGAGGAGAAGGTACAATGCCGAGCTATACGGCCTGTACAAGGAGATCGACTTAGCCAGAAGAGTTCACATACAGCGACTAAGATGGCTGGGTCATTTAGAACGGATGGAGCCCAACGTTCCCGCTAAGAAAGTCTTCGAATCCACCCCGGATGGACGACGCAGTAGAGGACGACCTCGCGGTAGGTGGCGCAAACAGGTGGAGGGGGACCTCTACCAACTTGGCGTGCACAACTGGAGGTAGCTGGCTCGTAACCTAGCTAGCTGGAGAGGTTTGTTGGTTGAGGCCAGTTCCACCCCGGACCGTAGCGCCATCTAAGTAAGTAAGTAAGTGACAGTATCTATAGAGACGAGCTATATAGACCTATACGTGTTCGTCTGTGCAGGATGTCGATGAAGATCGCTCGCTGTTCCATGAAGCTCGGTAATGACCTCACCGAGAACTTTAATCTCAAAGAAGATTTTAGACAAAGTGGGCGCCGTGGCCTAAGTGGTTAGTGTGTCGGATCACTACGCATGAGGTTCCAAGTTCGAATCCCACAAAATACCAAAAAAGTTTTTTCACGGCCCCACCTCTCGCGAGCGTCTGACAAACATCCGAGAGTATTGTTGCCATGAATCGCCGTTCGGATTCGGCATTAAACTGTAGGTCCCTTCCATTCGTGTGAAAAATATAACGCACACAACATGAGTGGTTGCGAGAAGCTAGGCCCTGGCACTTTAAAGGGCTGTTGCGCCAAATATTTGTATTTGTTTTTGTTTTGTAAAGTGACGCGCTGTCATGTGACTTCTATTGTCCTTGTATGGAGCATTATACGGAGCTCACAAGCCTAAGCCAGAGGCACAATCTATCAAAAGTCCGTGCACCTACTTACATACGCCGACGATATTGACATTATTGGAGAACTCAGCGGGCTGTCACCGGTGCGTTTGCAAGCTTTGAAACGAGGGCAATACTAAGTATATGCTGTCAACAAGAAGGGACAATCAACACCGACGAATTGGACAGAACGCCACAGTGGGTAGCTATAACTTCGGGGTAGATCTTGGCTCTGAAAATGAAATCAGCGCAGAAAACAAGCAAAACTAATAAGATGTTGCTGGCAAAGATGTGTCTTCTTGTTTCGCGGAGAGTCGGGCATCTGCCAATTAAAAGAAAATGTCCTCGCGCGCTCTCATTTTGCACAAGGTATAGATCGGCACCCTTCTTGTGCCGTATGTAGTTTAACCTTAACAGTTCCTTTCTTAACCTCATCATCATTGAAAACTCCTCCACCATGTTGCCGTCTCGATAAAAGTTTCTATCCTGAAGATTAAACCGACTATAATGGTTCTATGCAGAGATTCCGAGGTCTCTTCTACAAGTCTGGCCCTGTAGTGCTCATTCAGGCGTGTTATTAGTATTGGGTATGATTTTCCAATTGGAAAGAACGGCCAAGCTGAATTGACCGTGCTCTATTTTTTGTAAGATGGTTTCTTTGACGTGAAGGCTTCCAAGAATCTTCAAACTTCTTATTTATTTCTCTTAAATAAATGTCTGCAATAGGCCTGAGTGGGTCAGAGGCAGGCAGCACAAGTACTCTCTCTTTCTTGAACTAATGCGTTTCCCTCCAAAACGTCCACCCATACATCAAGTGCTCGTTGCAGGGACTTGGGATATTCACCGTCAGCAAAGAGAAACTGTTTTACTTTGGGGTCCGTCACTTTACCTTCAAGCAGATGGTCAAGGACTGCAAAAAAGAGCAAAAGACTTAAGACGAGGTGCGCCAGGGCACCTCGACTTTGATTGAGAACTCTTCGGTTATTCCGGTGGTGCATCTTACTCTTGTCTTTGCTTTTTCGTGCATGTCCATGATCACTTGTACATAGGTTTCTGGAAACCCTCGATATCTTAGTGCCACCCACTACAACTCTTCCATATACCGTGAATAGAGACAAGTCTACATAGCCGCATACCCATAGGTTGGGTTAGTTTGTGAAGGGCGTTTAATGGAAAAAGGAATCATCACGTACACTCGGAGACCTAAGGGTCCATTTTGTTTAACCCTGATGGTAAAGTGGGGTTAAAACAATCATTTTTGATGGAGGTTAAACCTATTCTAGCATCGGTCTATCCTTAAAACAGTTGGTGCTCTTTACGAATCTATGTGGGTCCTTTATCCGTGACTCTGCAACCTGGAGTCTAGTTTACATAGGCGTTGTTCTTGTAGCAGGTGTCGGATCAATTCCATATTTTCCTCTTCCCCGCAACTTCTGCATAAATCGTTGGACTCAGCATTATCCATTTACGGAGCATAACTCGAATGGCACAGTATTCTCTGATTACCCCAGTTAGTGTGCGAATATAGGATCAATCCAGTGACAGCAGGATCTTTGTTTTCATTTTGTTCAGTTTTGGCCATAAAGCGCGAGAAGGGAAGATTCCCTGGGTAACTAGGAGGCGTTGGCCTCTTTCTCTATTATATTAACTATGACACCATACAATTTATGTGGCAGTATAGACCTATCCGCCTCACTGATATTCAAAGCAGACCCCATCCTTGCCAATTCATCTGCCTTTTGATTCCGTTTTATTTCAGCTTTAAAGAAACTGAACGCTTCTGATTTTGACTCCCAGTCCTCTTGGCTTGGGTAGAGAATAGGTACATACATATGTCTATGTTAAAATCATTATTGGCAATTATTTAGTCCGATGTGTCTGTGAAGCTTTCCGAATTGTTTTTCGCCCATTGTCTTTACTCTATTCAATACCTCCGCATGTCCATAGTTGGTATGTTTCCATACGAGTACGTTGAATTCCCTCAATCTGAGTGCTCCTTTTGCAGCGTTTCCTTTAACTTTGTAGAGTTCGCTCAAATAGCTCTACATTTCTGTTGCAATCCACCAGACTAAGGATACGTAGGAGATGATGGGCCTGATAATAACTATGTACATCCAATAAATAATGTGCGGTTGCAATCCCCATCTATTTCTGAAAGTCCTTTTACAGGCGTAAAGAGCATTTAATCTTTTTTTCATTCTCTCTTCGACATTCCTTTTTTACGATATCTTAGAGTCGAGAATGACAACGAGATATTTCGCCTCAGATGAACAATCTATTGGTGTGCCATCTAATTTTGGGAATGTGAAATTGGATATATTTTTCTAGTGAACAGAACCAGCTCAGCTTTACGACGGTTAACTCTTAAACCTTTTTGTTCCGTCTCTAGGGAGCTCTTTAAGGGCAGATTTCATAAATTCACTAATTGTTAATTCTCTTCTCCGCAAAGTTCTTAAGGATTTTGTGGACGGTGGGAGGCCAGAGCATCGCAGAGACGGTCCCTCCTTGTGACGTGTCTATTGTTGCCAATTCCCTCATGGAAATTGGCCCTACGACTGAGTTAATAATTCTGCTGTCAGACATAAATGTACCAGTTCGCTTCCAGATCTGTTAAAGCTTCTTTTTTTTTTTTTTTTTTTAAGTAGGCGTGTCAGTGGGGGATTCCAACAATTTTAACGCTTGTTGTACTTTAGATACGAGTCGATAGATTCCATACATTGAAAAAAATTGCTGCAAGTTGCCAGCATCAAATGGAACGCTTGCGATGGCTTAACATTAGAAGAATTAGAAAAAAATATAGCTTTTGTTGCTAAGTCTAGACTTATTACTTATATCGCTAGATGAGTAAAAAAAAATATCACTGAAAGTACAACAGTTGTTAAATATAATAAATCAGCTAGTTCTGTCGATTGTCAAAAATATCTTCACTTCCACCATATCTACACCAAACACTCAATCATCGGTCCACTAGATAGTAATTATCAAATTAATCTCGGTCACTTCCTTTTCCATTAAAACAATCAATAAATAGCTAATGTACGATATCTTACTTGAAGTACACTTGTTCACTACGCCCACATCGAGGACATCAGAGACCAACGTCATTACGCTCTCGTACAATTCCCCAACTGGTAGACCCATAAATCTCCTTCACCATAAATTGCATTTGCTCCCATTTCTAGGAGCTCTCCTAGGTCTTCTTTATTTTTTATTTTTTTATTTTTTTATTTTTTCATCCTTTTCTTCCTTGCAGGTCGATTTGAATATGCGTATCGGTATTCACAGCGGTTCGGTTATGTGCGGTGTCCTGGGCAATAAAAAATGGCATTTTGATGTATGGTCCAATGATGTTATCATTGCCAATCACATGGAATCCGGTGGAGTGCCCGGGTAAGTGTACTATCGAATGCCATACACTCCATTGAACAACGTTTTTCTGCTTTTTTTGTTCTCATTTTTTTTATCATAGTCGAGTGCATATATCAGAGGCCACTCTGAAGTGCTTGAATGATGCATATGAAGTGGAGCCAGGTTATGGCGGAACCAGAGACAATCACTTGAAGCATCTGAATATCAACACATATCTAATTAAGCGAACTGAACCGTTAAGGTAATTTAAATGTTAACTATTAAAATGGTACGAGGTGTTCCACAAGGTAGTCAACTTGGACCTATTCTCTTCAATAATGTTTGAAACAAGCTGATGTGTAGAATTATAGCTTGATTAACTGTTGTGATTCGATGTTTTTAGTAGTTCTATCCTTCTTTTATCTCTCTTAGACCAAAACGTCGGTTTGGTAACCGTCGCAGTAGTAACCTCCCCAAGAAATCTCCAACATCTGAGCGACCTCTGGCGAATAATAACTCACTGGAAATTGACATTGAAGCAAATGGCGACAATTCCGTGGTTGTTGCCAATGGTAAAACTCCTGTTGTAACTGACACCGACATCCGGACAACCGATAAGGTAAACAATCCAAACCAAGACGACAAATTGGACCCGAAGAGCGTTATAACAGAAGATGAACCAACCACAGAGTGGACACCGGAAATCCCCTTCAAAAATGTAAGTAGTCTGCTTCATATCAGTTGCACACACATACGCACTAAGAGCCCACCACTTGAACTAAGTTGTATTCAATCCCTCTATCCTCCCAAATCCTTGCTGGCCTCTTATTTTTTTGTCGTTGCCCTTTTCCGAAACCAATCTCTGCTTTTGTCTGTCAATTTGTTTGGGATTAGTTTAGTGGCCGTAAAAAAGGGAACGAAGAATTCCAACTTTTGGCCACAAATTTCCTTTTGTTTTTTTCTTCTGGCCAGAAACATAACAAGCAAACACTTGAACGGTCAAAAGAGGGAGAGGAAGTGGTGGAGAATTGGGAGAAAAATCCTTTTTTTTTTCCTTTCTCACACCGCTGATGTGCATGTGTGTGGCAGCCTGATTTGAAAGGAAACAAGGATTTTGTGTGACCGTTTGTCGTGTAATGGGTGTGTTCGTTGCCGTTTTTTTAAATTTAATTAATTCCAGTTAAACGAGCCGGAAGAAGGACTTAATCGTACCGATTCAGTTCTGTGCGATGTCAAACAGGATCATCGTTTGTCCATAACTGCAATGGCTGAAGAGGTACGTACGTTTTATTGATTCTATTTATTTTTTTCTTGACGTAGGGTAATTATTCGTATTAAAATGCGGAAGTGTTCACCGAAGGCTTATAGCCGATGACCTGATGGGTTTAGTTAAGTCAATGCAAATGATGTCCTCACCTTTGTGTGCTGAGGATACTGGTGTTTGAAGGGTATTTTTGGAATCTAACGGACGTTGGGTAAATAGTGAAGAAATTTGCATTAAACAAGCTCAGGGAGGATGTGGTATTTTGTATGGTGTCTTGGGCTAGTATTGGAGCAGTACGTACGAGATTTTGATGGGAGGGATGACATACTGAAATTCTGACCTCTTTTTCTTTATCGATTGTCGTGGGTTCCCATCAAACTGTTTGTTTGCTTTCACGTAATTTATGTTTCAAATATCAGTGAATGTATATAGCACTTGGGCTGAGGGAAAGAGGGGTGGGTTGTGGTGTCTTCTCTGAAAAGTTAAACCTAAACCATCTCCTTTCGCCTCCCAGATCACTGCAGCACATTTCAGGCAGTAATTATGGCGATCAAAGAAGCCTTGTCCTGGTTGAAATGTAGTGCGATATCTGTCATGGATACAAACATTTTTACTGCCTGTCAAGTCGCAATCAAGTTCCTGAAATCGTGTTCTTTCACTTTAAAGACCACCTTAAACTACTGTTTGTCTCTCACGGAGATGACGGAGCAGTTCAACATTTACCTATGCTGGGTACTAGGCTATAGAGACATTCCGGGTAACTGCAAGTCTAACGAGTTCGCCAGACAGGGCGTATGCCCCTCGCTACTTGTAAACATCTACTAAAGTTGGACGCTATTAACAGAACTAGCCACAGATGGCAAAATGGCTCAACGTGTCATATTTTGAGATATATCTGGCATAAGATGGATCAGAAACATAGTACCGGGCTGGTTATGCTGAAGCAATCACAGATCAGCTACGCTATCGGTGTTCCTACTGGACACTGTTTGTTAGGCCAACACGTAAAAGAATTGGTCTATTTTCTAACGACTTCTGCAGAAGCTGTAGAGACAAAGAGGATGAGGAAACTATCGTTAACCTCTTATGCACATGTCCGGCTCTGTCTAAAAAAAGACAGCTCCATCTTGGGGCTCCTTTCTTTGATGAGAACTGTCGACCTCAGGCGTCATGAGCGTCATTTGCTTTATTAAATGTTTGATTAGTCCCTAGATAGGCAAATGGAAAGATCATAATGTATCTTTACTGGTCAAGGTGAGTCTGCACTCTCGTTCAGACAGCCACACTAACCTAACCAAACCTAGGCTGAGGAAAGCTGGATTGTGGCCATCAGCACCATATCTTATCTTAGTGGGAAATTGTAAACTGGTAGGAAGAAAACATTTTTAGAATTCCTGACAGAACTGACTAGAAGAGTAAACAAGTCACAAACAAAGAAGAGCTGGCCACAACACTGACAATTTGTGAAGATCCCTTTCAGGTTTGTAAAGAAATTCATTGACGATTAATAAAGTTAATATGCGCTGGATTTATGTAGATACATTCACAATGGCTTGCCGGTCTATGTCAAGAGGAGATCCATTTCTCTGATTAAACTTATTCACCGTGACCAGTGCGTCAGGTCATGTATGGCATTTCTATCCAAGCAGAGCGTTTCGGCGTGCTTCACAAAAACAATTGCAAAAGTGGCAGGGACGAGAAAGAAATTGAAATTCTTTTGCCGACAAAATAATAAGAACTTCTGGTAGTTTTTTCTTCATGGAATTGGAGGATCTAAGTAGAATTGAGCTGAAGAATTCACTATCTGTGTGATTTGCAGTCAGCGGTTCTACTCTTTTCTTTTAAGGTTTCCAAAGGGGCACAATGGACCCGACTTTTGATCCAAACAAGCTGTGACTTTGTCAGATTACAACCTGAAGTGGCATAAGCAAGTTGAGCTTAAATCAATTAAAGCTCTCAGAATTTCACTTATGCGTTTGTAGTTTGGTAGTCTACGAGTAAGACTGTGATTTAATCTGTCTGTTCGCGCAAGGAACAAAGAATAAATAAAATAGAACTTATTTCAATAGTAACACTGTACGTGTACTTTTAAAAACCAAGTTAATTGCGCAGTTAATACAAAAACATGATTGGACCTCCAAAAATACCCAGAAAGAATGTATAAGAATTCGTTTGTCTGTCTTTTTCCCGCCGAAGGATGAGTTTTCTCTATTTTCATACTATCGGCAACAGATGTCCTTGCTGTTGTATTGTAGTCTTAGGTGGCGGCAACACTGTCTATCTTACATATATTTACCAAGCTGCAAAGACAAGTCTGCCACTTAACTTTGCCATTTAGAACTAGGCAATGCAAATTATCGACATGACATTCGGCATGGAGTCCTATTTCGTAAGATGTCGGTGCTATGCTCTCTGTTCATGATGCCTTTAGACAATATAAGTCATGTTACCATGTTCGTCAGAAGAAAAGAAGTGTATTTCCCCAAGAGGCTTAAATCGAAAAATTCAAATCAGTTGCTTCCGGATTTCATTAATATCTTCTATACTGACAGCTCGAGCACCACTTATGGTACTGTAGCTGACTGGTTTTTGGACAATTCTTCTTCTTTAGCAAGAATGTCAGTCTTGTAGGTGGAAGTGTTCGGCGTACTTGGAGTGTCAAGCTAGATGATTAATGAGAATTGGAGTAGTAGCATCTGGATCAGCATCTAAAGTGGCAGTAAAGTTGCACTCAAGGTGCTCAATATTCCCACGAATCACAGAATAGGGTTTGTCTTATTTGGGCATAGGATTGTAGCCTTATTGTAATCTGATTTTTTTGCTGGGGAGTATTCAGAGACTATTACTCTACGTTCGGAACTAATAATTGGTTTTAGTTTGGTAAAGTCCTATAATAGAGAGATGATCTAGTTTCTAAAAGAGGTCTGCAAAATAAAAGTATTGCAAATCTTCAAATCTTCCTCAGAGTAGACAGTTTACGTTTTCAGAAAATGTGAATATTTTCCAAAATTGTTGAGTAGGCTTTCTTCCATTCAAAGTTATCATCAAAAACAAACAACAAATATTTGGCGCAACAGCTCTTTAAAGTGCCAGGGCCTAGCTTCTCCCAACCACTAATGTTGTGTGCGTTATATTTTTCACACGAATGGAAGGGACCTACAGTTTAATGCCGAATCCGAACGGCGATTTGAGAAGCTTTTTCGTGACAACAATACACTCGGATGTTTGTCAGACGCTCGCTAGAGGTGGGACCGTGAAAAAACTTTTTGGTATTTTCTGGGATTCGAACTTGGAACCTCATGCGTAGTTATCATCCCTTCCCCGTCATTCTGGGAGGAAGATGTACTTCAAGAAAGTAAGTCGATACACTTCTACACTGACACGGATCAAAAACTAATGACGGGTCAGTGGAAATCTTTCCTCTGATATGCCTCTCTTTTCGTATTCCAAATTATTATAGCGTGTTCCAAGAGTCTAATGTAAAACGTGATATCCACATCCTTTCGAAAGCAATCAAGTCCTTGGAATCATTTTCTCTAAACTAAACTCAATAGCAGCTCTAGATTGCACATCGTCCCTTAGATTAATGGCGGAGCAGGGGATACCGGGGCATTAGGACATTCCAAGGAATTGTTAGGCTGAGGAACTCGCCAGATATGGAACAAAAATACTCATCCTTCCACAAAAAGGTACCTTAATTACACCGAAAAAACAAATCTTAGGTGAACAAGTGGTACGACGTACACAGCTGCAACACAGATTTGGCAAAATCTGGATCTGAGACGCTCTAAGAATAGATCTCATCACTTGACGCTGTCTAAAAGACAAGCATGCAACAAAGTTTTTCGTATATTCAAATAACTTCTGTAGAGTTGTAGCTACCCAGCTCTCTCACATAAAAGGAATCTTCACTAGAAGCTTTCTACTACAACGACCTAAGCGATATAATAAAAACAGATATTAAAAGCCTTCTATGATTCATCAGGAGCTCCATTTGGTTCACTTAGTTTACAGTGGACCTATGTGTGTTGGCTTTAGCCGACAGCCACTTCAATCTAACCTAACCTACGGTTTGCACGCTTCCAACTATTAATTCTAAGCATATTGTCACTGGAAGGTTTGTCTAAGTAAGTGCGGTGGATATCTATATTGTTTCCGTAAAACTTCGTCCACTTTTACCCGTCGTAAACATCAGAAATTGATAACTCCGACAGCGTTGCCTCAAGGAGAGAAAATCCTTCCCCCACCCTGTAGCGCATATATAATGTAAGTCAGCATCTTCTGCGTGGGCGACGTGGCGTAAGTGGTTAGTGTGTCGGAGCACTACGCATGAGTTTTCTATAGTTCATGCCTCGTGAACAGCTGTCTCTGTCAATCTACCTTTGAGATATGCGTGCTTTGGAGAGAGATGGTTCTTCTATTTTGCTTCGCAAATGGTTGTCAAGGAGTCGCTCGAGAATGTTCAGTACGAATGAAGTTAAACTAATTGGTCTGAAATGTTTCGAGTTTTCATAACCGTGTATACCTGCTCTCACTCATCTCCATAATTGGGGTACGTGGTTCTCCAGTAAACACCTCCTAAAAATCGATGTGATCCATGGAATTGCTAGGTCTTGCGACTTTTGTAGCATAATGGGTAGAATGCCGTCCAGGCGCGGGGATTTATAAGGAGCGAAGCTGTTTAAGCCCCAGGAAATTTTTTCTTCTGTGATAATGTGTATAAGGTTTTCCAAGGCACTAGATTGCAGACATTGGAAGCTTGTAGGCTCTGCGCTGTTTATGAGGAGTTCTGGAGATTCTGCGGTTGACTCAGTCCATTCCCCATCTATCTTTCTAAGGAGGGATTGGATTGGAGTGTTCTTCCGATAAAATGTTACTGAGTCTTGCAGAGTCCTTGAGAGTCTCAATGGATTGGCAGTATTTTATCCATGACTGTCTTTTAGCCTCTCTGACAGATTGTTTATATTTTCTAAGGCAATTTTAGAAGGTTGCCAGTATGCACAGCTGTGGCAGATATTGAAGGTCTATCTAAGACGTGGGATTCCTCATTCCACCAAGGAATGTTTTTTTGCTATATTTGACTGGACATGAGACTTTATACGCACAGTATAAATATAATATACTAATACAAATTGGTTAAGGTCCCCCTTGAACGCGCCAAGGAGGCTCTCTACTGCGGGCCAGAGCGTTGGTGTTCCATTCGCTCTACATGGCTTAGCCATCTGAAACGTCCAATATCCAGTTTTTTGACTGGGTCGATGGCACTGTACAGCTCGTATAGTTCGTCATTGAATCTTCTCCTCCAAAACCCATCAACATTAATGGGACTGAAAATCTTACGAAGAATTTCTCTCTCGAAGCGACCAAGGATATCTTCATCCACCTTTATTACAGCTCATGTTTCATAGCTGTAAAGAAGGTCTGGGATGATCAGGGTCTTATATAAAGTCTCCTTAGTTGTTCGAGATTGGCAAGAGTTATTCTTCGCTTGATTCCTGCGCTGATGTCATTTTCGGAATTAATAGCAGATCCAAGGTGGACTAGGAGTCCCTTACTACTTCGAAGACCGTAAATCTTAAAAGATTATAATTTAAGTATTCAAAAAGACGTAGACCCATAAAATGGGAAATCATAGCTATTTATAAGCATTCAATTGGAATCGATACAGAGTTCACTGTACCATCCATCCATCCATCCATCCATCCATCACTGACTTACAAAGAAGTTTTGCAAAAAGTACTTTGTTTTACAGATTGACGACTTCATCGATCAAAACATTCAAATCAATTCCAACAAAGAAATTCGTCGAGAATATCTCAACACGTGGACCTTAAAATTTAAAGAGAAAACTCAGGAGATAAAATTTTGCCAATTACGCGAGGACATGTTCAGGTAAAGTCGCAAAAAAATAAATAAATAGTAATTAATAAAACATCTGCACATACAATTTCAGTTAATTAAAAGTAAATATTATTCTTCATTTCCATTTCGGTATACACAGGTCCAATATGCTGTGTGTTTTTGTGATATGGATATTCATTGTTCTGTGCCAAACAATTGTGATACCAAAGTGCACAAAATTATTAATTTGCCTTGCAGTCGGCACAATTATCCTGACTGCAGGCTGTGTCCTTGTTATGGCTGAGGAGTTTTCAGGTGAGTTTTGTCTATTGTAAGATTTATTTATACAAGATTTGAAGTATTTTCTATATGCATTTCTATTTAATTATTGATTCAGTTCCAAATACATATTCCAAGGGCTATTTTGAAATTGCATACTTTTGGGTGCATTAGCTATAAATTATAGCATAGTTCTCTAACTGGTGTAACACGAGAAATCGTTGTACATTTGAATACATCTTGTTAACCATTCTATCTTTAAGAAATTAGCGCCGATTACTTTTACATCCTTGACATCTTTATCACTCCTTTAAATAATCCACCCTCCCTTGTTGTCTAATCTACAGGTCTTCCGACATTTTTGAAGCGTAACTCAGCAAAACTCGTCCACCAACGGCAGCGACGAACAATCTTCATCTGCTCGGTGATTGTCCTTATGTCCGTCCTAAGTTCCGTCGGTCTTATTCTTTGTCCATCGTCTACATTCCTGGACATCGATGGACAATACCTTGTACTGGAAAAGCCCGCCAGTGGCTTCAAACTAAACGTCTATCTGTCAGCAACAATCCATCACAACATCACAATAAATAACCCCCAACAGGCGACCATTAATTATGCCATAGTCGACACCATAATCACAGACAATTTCACAGCGAATGCTACAGCAGACACCAAGCTCCTCCGTAACTCCTCCTCCGCAGTGCCAAACAGCGCCGTACAAAAGTCCATTGTAGACGCTGCTCTAAATCTCACTAAAGCAATCCCATCATTGAATCTCCTCGATAATTCTCTCGAGACCTTTGAATCCTCTAATCGCGCCATTGTCCTCCAGACAACACAATCACCCCGAACTGCAAATAGCTCTAACGACACCTCGCCAGATCCGACATATGATGAGTTTCCCGATTGCGCGCATCCCGAGTACATAGTGTTCACCTGGATCCTATGCCTAATCGCCCTGGCCACCGCGCTGAAGCTCTACTACCTGGTGAAGACGATGATGGCAGTTGTCATGGTCGCGTGCTACACAACACTCATCATGGTGGTGTTTCCGAAAATCTTCTCCACCGAAAATGAAGTCATGGTGCAATCGAGTGCGGGAATGCCACTCTCCGTGCAAATGCTGATACTGCTTGCGGTGTTCCTGGTGATGGTGACATATCATGCACGTTTGGTGGAGGTAAGCAATATTATTATCAGGAGCTCCCTGTGTAGCTGGTACTCATGTTATGTCAATTTTAGGTTACATCCCGCTTGGATTTCATTTGGAAGGAGCAGGCAGAGAAGGAACTCTCGAATATGAAATCGAACCGTTTCCTCAATGACACATTGATAAAGGTCAGTGCGGGGTAGATGGTTGCCATTTGCAAGTGATTGCGGTTATATCCTGTCAGTTTATGCATGTATCTTGTATTTTTTTTTTTTTTTTTTCATAGAATATCCTGCCGGATCACGTGGCCGCTTATTACTTATCTGATGAACGAACCGATGAACTCTACTCGAACATGCATAGTCTGTGTGGGGTGATGTTTGCGTCGATTCCGAACTTTCAGGATTTCTATTCGGAGGACATTGACAACGGCAAGGCGTGCATACGCATACTGAATGAGATTATATGTAAGTCTAGTGTAATGGGACGAATGTGAGACATCAAATGGGGGCGGATTGTTAATGAATATTTTATGGAATGCGTTACACATGTCCGGCAAGATGTGTCTCATGATGTAATTAGGGAATGTGTCGGGAGGATTTTGTGGTTTTTTTTGTATTCTTTCTTTGATTTGATTGATGAGCATTGGACAGTAGTTGTCATTTTCTACAAGCTGTCATAATGCTGTTGACAGGACTATAATGTGATGCTATTAGGATTTCTGGGGTATGTTCTAATCTATTTGAGAGCAACGTGCGTTTTTTGCTTTGTAAGGGATTACAGTCATTACTAAATTTTTATGTACACGAGTCATTTAGAATTCGGTATTGTTGTATCATTTTTTCGAAGGATTTCTTTGGAAGAGTTATGAATGTTTAGGACTACTCTCTCTCTTTATTCACTTTATCTTGTTATCCATGTGTAAACATACTCATATCACATGCCTGAAAAATGTTCCATGGTGACACTGACACTTGCTCTGACACTTATAACTTTTCCCCAACATCGTTCTTCTAGTATGAAGTGTGCCAAAAGATGTCGCCCACTTTAGAATAATATTTGCTTTACCAAGGGGTTGTGCTACCTTTACCAAGTCCATTGAATATTGAAAGTATTTGGAACCAAGCTTTTTATGTACGTTTTCCTTTACCGTAGATATTTTCAATTTCCGTTCCATTGAAAGAAAATCAAAGTTTTCTTTGCAGCTCTTTCCGGCACTCCGAAATGATTGTCACTTAAAATTTAATGACCTGTCAGTTGGTCATTTTAAAATCGTTCCCAAAAAAATGGTGTGTTGTTGAAATACTTTTTTGGTTTGAGTTGACAGCCTGACAGTTCCATTATACTTTCATAATTAAAGCGAAACTGAAAGTTTTACTTTTTTTGCGATAGGTGGGTGTTTTGTTAAGAAATCAATATTACGAGGACAGAATTTGTATGGAAACTTTTGACAAGCCACGATCAGTATCATAAACCTATCGCGCCAGGGATAGGGAGAAAACAATTCTGTGCTGTATACTTTTCAGGAGGACAATTTTAAGCTTGCAAACATTTTTCGAAAACAATCAGGCGCTGTAGAAAAATGTGAAATATGTAAGTAGAATAGTGGAGTAAAATTTATGTATATAGGTTAGGTTAGGTTAACGTTGAAGTGGCTGCCAGCTAAGAAGCGCCAACACACTTAGACCAACAATAGATCCATTGTGATACCACATGGATCATAGGAGAAAGTTTCTCTCTGCCTACTCTTTAAACCATTTTGAGTTTTTGAGTCGAACAGTTACGAAGCGTAAGAGGCGCTTAATATCTATGTCTATCAGATCGCCTACATCGTTGTAATAGAAGACTTCTAAGTGAAGCTTCCTTCTACGGGAGAGAGCTGGGCAGAAACAAAGAAGGTGAGGAATAGTTTCTTCTTCTTCATCATCCATGCAGCTTCTACAAAAGCCGTTCGCAAAAAGGCCTAGCCTTGTAGTATGCTTGCCTATTAGACAGTACCCAGTGATGACACCTATTATGGCGCCGATATGCAATCTGTTCAGAGAAATCAAATTCTTAGAACGTTTTAGATCCAGCTTTGGCCAAATCTGTTTTGTCGCTAGACATGTTGGTCCACTTGTCCACTTAAGATTTGTAATCTCGATAGCATCCAGCTTAAATTTGAGTTTGCAAGGAGCGATTGGTATACCTAAGGATCGCTTATCCGACAGGATGGGTATAGTTGTTCGTATTCAGGCGAGTTCATCGGGTTTACAATTTCCTGGAATGTCTCTATGCCCCGGCACCCAACACAGGTGAATATTGAACTGCTCAACTATCTCCGCGAGAGACGATCGGCAGTCTAGAGCTGTTAAGAAATTTATATAGATTGGTTCCAAAGAGTTGATTGCTGCTTGGCTGTCCGAAAAGATGCGAATATCTCTGACGGATGTCACGTTTTTCTTATGCCAAGATAAGATTTCTTTAATTGCTATTATTTCAGCCTGGAATACGCTACAATGATTTGGTAGACAGAAGGAGAACTGAAGATTAAGCCTGTCGGATAAAACACCTCCACCAACTCCTTGGTTTTTGAGCCGTCAGTATAGAAGTGAATTGACTCATCTTCTAAAAATACATCGTCATTCCAGAGTGGTCTGGAAGGGATGGTGACGACGAAGTTCTTGTCAAAATTTAGACGTGGGATAGTGTAGTGCGTGTTTTCGGGAGAGATTTCGAATTAGAAGGCCTATCACCTCTTACGGATCCTTAGTCTGGTGGACTGCAACAGAAATAAAGAGCTATCTGAACGAACTCTACAAAGTGCAAAGGCGAACACCACGGGAGTTATGAGAAGCGCCCTGTAACCTGGTTTGGACATGATTCTTTATCTCCTCCCCCTATGTGTATCCCGTATGTACTGAAGATATTTTAACTTGTGCAACGTGCCACAGCTGCGACTTAAGCTATTTTACATTTGGCTGTAACTTTTTCGTGTCTGAAGATATTGATATCAGGATAAGTTTAAAAAATAATCGGTTGTGAGGGCAGTTCAAAAACAGCTAAAACCACTTAAGCCGACTTAAGATGTGTTAGCTCCAATAGTTCTTCATTTAAAAAAATTGAGAAATTAAATTACTCCAACTCCAATTGCGCTGGTGTTTAGCCACAAAATAACGACAGATTACACCCCTCATGGGAAAGGAGTTGTTGTACAAAAGGTCGGGAAAAATATCGACAGACGACATTTTTTGCCAACAAGTATTGGAAACAGAAAAGATGGTATCTGGGTGACAAGCCTCCATATCCGCGAATAATAAAGCCCCGTCAAAATATCCGCTACAAAATGTCCGGAGAACTTTAGCTCCAGACGCCTGCCTGACAGTTGTTGACATACTCTTAGCGGAACGACGAGTTCGCGTGAGGGGCTAAACCACCTCAGAAAGTGGAGTCTATTAAATTAATCGCGCGAAGCTTTCCACTTACCCGCACTTGGCCCCCACCTATACATGTATGTAGAATCAATCGCGTATGTGGCAAGCTGGTGGGATTGGGAGGGCTGGGAAGGTCGAATGTAGCAGCAGAAGGTGTAGATGTTGCACCCAGAAATATTTATTTTGACACAAATGAACTTAAAATTAATGGTGAGTGTGGAGTCGTGGCGATTGTGTACTACTAAAAGAACACGGCAAATGACTAACAAAGGCCTCGTAAGGGCAGCATCTCCCGATAGGTGTTGGTCCGCTAAGTAACGAGAAAGAACCACTGCAGCCGAAAACCTAGCAGCTTTGTTAGTAGGCTCTACTTCCACATCCTCGTGGTGCCATCTGGGGATTTCTTCGGAAATTGCTAACGGGAGAGAACGAATGGCGAGCTTCCTGCGCCAAAAAACAGGATAAGTGTCGGTTGGTCTGTGGCCCAGTGAGCCGCAACCGTAAAAACAAATCTTGCTCCGAAACGGAAACCAACGCCTCGGATACGGACGGGTAATTTGATGACGACCTTTGGCTATCGAACACGGACAACGATCGGATTCTGGAACATTAAGACCCTCCTGGACTCACTCAAGGAAGGGCCTTATAACGCCAGATTCCTCCAATTAGAACGCAAATTCGCACGGTATAAAATAGCAGCACTAAGCTGAGCGAGGTAAGATGGTTCGATGCTGGAGAATTCATCTCCCCAACAAAAAGCACTGTCATGCTTTACTCTGGTAAACTAGCTGGAAGTACACGGAGTTCCGGCGTAGGACTCATGCTAACTCCAGCAGCACGTAGTAGCCTCATATCCTGGAAACAACACAGTGACCGGATATTGACGGCTAGGTTCCAGAGTAGAGTTAGAAAAATTACCATCATACAGTGTTATGCTCCGACTCTAGACGCGACTGAGGATGAAAAGGGTGATTTTTATAGCCACTTAGGCGCCGCCTACAACCAAACGCCTAATGGGGACATAGTAATGGTAATGGCAGATCTCAATGACAAGGTGAGTAGCGACAACAACATGCTTAAGCACGTGTTGGGAGTTCACGGCGTGGGAGACCGTAATGATAACGGTGAGTGGTTTGTGGACTTCTGCAATACCAACCGCCTAGTCATCGGAAGTACGCTGTTTAAGCTTAACACCTGCCACAAAATCAGTTGGGTCTCTACTGATAGGCAACGAACATCCAACCAGATCGACCACATTGCGATCAGTCGCCGCTTTAGAAATTGTCTCCTGGACGTCCGAAACAGACGTGGAGCTGACGTCGAACTAGAACGAGATCACCATCTTATGATAGCTCATTTACACCTTCGTACTGCATCCGTCAACAGCAACCGCTCAAACCTACTTAACATCACCAGATTTAATATCGACAGGCTCAAGGTTCCCCAAGTGCGCCAACAGTTCAGGGACCATCTTGCCTTAGAAGCAGAAGCAATCAGCAGCATAGAGAACATGGATTACCACTGGAGTGCTGTAAAAAATGCTTTTGCGAATGGGGCACGCACGTATGTCGGTAAAAAGCAGAAACACCACCGCACATGGCTTTCTACAGACACCTGGAGACAGATCGATGAGCGTACAGCAATCAAGGCTCGGATTGCAGCGGCCTCAGCAGTAGAGAGAACCGAGCTTGAAGCCCAATACCGTGCGAAGAAGAAAGAAGTACAGCGTAGTGTGAGACGTGACAAACGTCAATATGTCAACTCACTGGCCTCAAGGGCTGAAGAAGCAGCGAGTAGGTGCGACGGGACAGTAGGACTGTTTATAGCATCACTAAGGAGCTCATCGGTTGTCGAAACTCCAAACAACATCCAGTGAAGAGTCTAGACGGTAATCTTCTGATTTCGGATGAGGATCAGCTCACTAGATGGAGAGAACATTTTGCTACAGTGCTAAATCACTTAGACGATGGCGGTATGATCTCGAATTCGAATGAGCAGTTCGAAGCAACAAATTCCCGAATTCGCACCGCACCTCCCAGTAAAACCGAGATAATAACAGCAATCAAGTCCCTCAAGAAGAACAAAGCGGTGGGTATTGATGGCATCTCTGCCGAGCTATTTCAAGCGGCGCCAAATACATCGGCAGATTTGCTGCATCCGCTAATACGGAGAGCTTGGGATAGCGAACAATTTCCACAGGAGTGGAAAAAGGGGGTGATCATTAAACTTCCAAAGAAGGGAAACTTGATGGATTGCAGTAACTGGAGAGGTATATGCGTTCTTCCAGCCGTGGCTAAAATAATAGCTAAAATAATTCTAGAACAAATTAAAGAACATTTAGATTCAACTCTCGATGTCGAACAGGCAGGCTTTCGCACTGGATCCTCCTGCATCGACCACATAAACACCTTACGGATCATTATCGAGCAATGCGTTGAGTATAGGTCTCCGCTACATTTAATGTTTATCGACTTCGAGAAAGCTTTCGGCAGATTGAATCGAGATGCTATCTGGTTGGCCTTGCGCAGGAGAGGTATCCCAGAAAAACTTATAGCTATTATCAAGGCTACATACGAGGGCAGTAAGTGTCACGTCGTACACAATGGTAAGGTGTCGGAGGATTTTGAAGTCCAAAGTGGAGTACGTAAGGGTGCATACTGTCTTGGTGGTTATCAGCGATGTACTCCGTGCAGCATTGACGGAAGGCAAGTATGGAATTCGTTGGACTATGACATTTTACCTTAAACACCTGACGATGTTTGTCTACTTTCACATCGGATAATGGATCTTCATCTGATGGTCCAAAATCTAGAAGCTGAGGCAAACAAAGTGCGGCTAAAAATAAACACAGCCAAAACAAAAGCCCTGAGCACTTCTTCTAACAACCGCGCTCAACTTTACATTGCCGGACAGGAAGTCGAGAAAGTTGATAACTTTCTTTAGAATCGGGAAGGCTAAAGCTGCGTTCGGAATGCTATCTAAAATCTGAAGAAGTAATGTTATCAGCTTAAGAACCAAGCTGCGACTGTTCCGCTCCAACGTAGAATCAGTGCTGCTTTATGGGTACAGTACTTGGAAGGTGGATACCAAAACCGCCGAACCGCATCTCTAAGAAAGTGGCAATGGATTGGACATACCCTACGGCGCGAAGACAACTCCATTGCGAAATACGCCATGCAGTGGAATCCGCTCACCCAGGCAGGCAGAATAGCGGGACGCCCTAGGCAAACGTGGCGCAGAACAGTTGAGGAGGAATCGAGCTCTTTAGGAATGAGTTGGAGACAGCTCAAACGCGTTGCAGAACTTCGAACACGATGGCGCGCAGGCGTGGTTGACGCCCTATGCCCCCCGAGGGGTTAAAGGATCTAAGTAAAAGAACACAACGACCAGAAGAATCGTCTTCTTGAATGAAGTCTGGGATAAATAGTTCGTTGGTATAGTAATCGCAAGAGAGATTGGTTTCATTAAGAGCAAACATCTCGTAGGGGAGATTTTGAGAGCTAAGAAATACGGAGGAGGTTTTAGTTCGCAGACATTTCACGTTCTGGTAATAAATAGACAAGCATTCGGAGGAAGTTACAGTAATGTTAGGGATATTTGGAGTTAAAACTTTATCAAGAGAAGGGTGAGACGATAGTGAGGGGTGAAAGCAATTATTAAAGTCGGCTCGAGTTCTCTTGAGGTAGGACTTACGTTTGAAGCTGATGTAAGATGCGAAAGACGAGAGATCTTTTGCTACATGGAGAGGTGGTATATTGAAAACTCTCTCGGAACTGAACGAATATATGCGTCAAAGCATAGAGTTGGCGCACAATTCCATTAAAAACACAATAGTTGTCAAAGCATTTAACCATCCAAAGTTCCGAAGGGGTCTTTTGAATGAAACTGAAGTTATGAGTAGTCACTCTTCAAATTGATGGTGTAAAGCCCCATTACCTGTCCAGCGTGTAGTCCATTCGCAGCAAAATGATACAATTTAGCTGTAAATAGTCAAAGTCGAATCATTCTTATCGACTACAACGCAAGAGTCCCACGGATTTTAAGAACTTTAAGATAAACTTTTGGAAAACCATTTCTGCCTCTGCACTCTGATTCCTGCCTATTAAGCACATTCCCTAATCCGTGGAAAAACTTATTAGCGAAGTAATTAGATAAATATTCTGCTATGGTCTTCTGCTTTCGATTCGGTTTAAATGGCTGCTATTGAAGCATCAGCATCCATACTTAGTACTCTCTACCAAAGTGGAAGAAATTGCTCCTTTTCCTATCAACAAGTTGTCCTTCTACTCCTCTTCTGTTCTGTTTTTAAAGTGAACGTATTTTCTGCTTCTCTTCAGGTGATTTTGATGCCCTACTCGAGGAACCACGTTTTGCATCGATTGAAAAGATTAAAACCGTTGGCGCTACATATATGGCAGCATCAGGTCTAAACTCAAAGCATCTAATCGAACGTGGTGAAACATCTGAAGACAGCGTCTGTGATTTAGTCGAATTTGCCATGGCAATGAGACAAAAACTGGAAGAGATAAATAAAGAGGCATTCAATAACTTCCAGCTGAGAGTGGGTAAGTACAGAAGACCAGTTGTAACTATAAGGGGTGTTTCATTCACAAACTGGTCTAATCTGCATAGGAATCGCCAGTGGTCCCCTGGTCAGTGGGGTCATTGGTGCTCGAAAGCCTGTCTATGATATCTGGGGTAACACTGTTAATGTTGCTTCCCGCATGGATTCCACCGGAATAATTTGGAAGATTCAAGTGCCTTCCACAACGGCAGATCTTATAAAAAGAAAGGGTTACACATGTGTTGTAAGTAAATGACTTGAACCAAATCACCGTCATTCTGAGTACCAAACACTTTTCAGCTCCGTGGTGAGATCAATGTCAAGGGCAAGGGAATTATGACAACGTACTTTGTACATCCAAAAGATGCAACTGCTAGTCAATTATCTTCACCAGTGCGACTGCCGTCTGGTGTGCCTCAAGCAGCTCAACCACCATCCCTCCAAAGGCAGACATCACATCATGGATCATTCAGTGCTGTGGTGTTTGAGATGTTGCAAGCCTCCAAGAGGAGTACTATCGCAGGAACACGTAAGTTGATGGAGAACCGTGTATGATAAAATAGTTAAATGCATATCTATTTGCAGCGACAGGAACACCATCACCACAAATTCGAAGAGGACGACGAGGAAGCACTTTCAGTTCTGTAAGGCTTTCACAAAAGGCACCCGTCAATCCGGTACGGAGAAACACAACAAGGGTTCGTGGACGAAGTTACCATCAAAAGAAGGTAGAATCTCTTTCAAAATTTTCCTACTTACTCTACTATAATATTTGTACTTTCAGAGTTCTTCAAATCATTCAATTGTCAATCAGTCTGGCAACACTTTCATACCAACGTTTAGAAAAATCGATCAAGTTGAAATAAATGATGTTCAAAATTCAGCATTATAGGGTGTACCATAAATATATCGTACTTTCTTTCTTTCTCTCTGTACAAATAAGCACACGCACATAGTAAATGTAAATATGCACATTTAAGTATCTAAGTAAATTATTTATTATACTATATAGATTAATGTTTAGTCATGTAGGAATTGTTAGGTCCAAAGTGTAATGTCGAATCGATGATCCAAAATGTTAAATTCATACTTTTCTTACTGTCAATACAAACTATTTTAATATTTAATTTTAAGCTTTATGTTTAATTCTTTTAATAAAAGTTTACATGAATAAGTTTAATTTAATATTTATTTTTGTATTTTTTAAAAGAAAAAATAGTCTTATGAGGAATTTCTACAGTTAGTCTTAGGAATGATTTCTTAAGTGTATTTGTGGTAGTTGAAAGTATTTAAATGAAACTGAATGTAGCAACATATACATAATATTTAAATGTAAACTACTTCGTCTAATTGCTTCCTATATATTTTTTGTATAAGAAAACAAAAATGTGTTTAATGTTAGAAAAGGAAATAAATGAAGTGTTTGAATTGAGCATTTAAGATAATATTTAGAACTGGTGAGATTTCAAATTGACAGCAACTCTACTTTCAGACATCAACTGATACACATGTCACTATACTACAAATTATAGTCCTGTCTTTGTCTTTGTAGCAAAATTTACGAGAAGTATATGTTGGACGGAAAAATCAGTTGAAACTGGTCTAGACGGAATCAATGTTGTTTCATATGCCGACGACTGTACGGCAACTTACAACTTACAACTAGGCCCAGCGTGCCAACACTATGCACAGCGCTGAACTCCTATCTCTCTGTCCTGGACGGATTTCTCAGAGATTGCAATATACAACGGTTGGCCGAGAAGTCCTCAGTCACACTCTTCACGTCCTGGACAAGGGAGATACGGTCAGTCCTAGACATAAACATACTTACGTACTTAGGTGGCGCTACAGTTCGGTGTGAACCTGGGCCTCAACCAACAAGCCTCTCCATTAAGCTCGGTCTTTATCTACTTACCTCCAGTTGCGAACTCCAAGTTAGTCGAGGTCCCCTTGAACTTGTGCGCGCCACCTACGGCGATGATTTTCTCTACTGCGTCGTCCCTCGGGGTTAGATTTGAAGACTCTACGAGCCGGAGCGTTGGTGTCCATTCGCTCTACATGTCCCAGCCATCTCAGACGTCCAATACGCAGTTCTTTGATTAGGTCGATGTCGCTGTACAGCTCTTATAGTTCGTGATTGAATCTTCTCCTCCAAAACCCGTCAACGCAAACGGGACCGAAAATCTTACGAAGAATTTTTCTCTCGAAGCGACCAAGGACATCTTCATCTTTTTTTAATAAAGTCCATGTTTCAGCGCCGTAAAGCAGGACTGGGATGATAAGGGTCTTATACAGAGTCTCTTTACTGTTGAATTGCCTTATAAGCCCAAAAAAACAGCTATTGGTAAGAGTTATTTTTCGTTTGATTTCTGCGCAGATATTGTTTTTCTTCTTCACCCAGCCAAGACTTCCTGGTGTCACTTTCGATAGCATGATGACATTCGCCACGCACGCGTCAAACATTATAAGTCGACTTAGACCTCGAAACGTACCTTAGACCGTGAACGTACAACTCGTAACGTAATTTGTATTGTAAAGTTGGTAGATCTAGCAACAAAATGCATACAAATTACTTTACGAGTTGTACGTTCACGGGAGAGACAGGCTACTGAAAGTAATCTGTGCCTGTGGATTTCGCGCCTTATCAATAACCTACTTCCAATCCACCTATTTCGAGTCTTCATCAACGAGGACAAAAGCAAAATAAGAAACCTCAACAACGGCTTGCCCCAGGGCTCTGTCTTCGCGCATATATACATATACATACCTACAACCGCATCAAGGAAATTTGGATATGCAGATGATCTGGTAATCGCCACTCAGGATAAGGACATAGCGAGCACAGTAAGATCAATAACTCTAGACGCTGAGCAACTCAATATATATAGACAATGAAGGCTGTGTCCAAGCATGTCTAATACAGAGATTTACTGATTCTACCTTACCAACCAACTAGCAAATCATAGACTGGGCGGCCAATTTAAGAACACCCTACTTAACCACAACCGAAACCCGTAGTACCTAAGCGTAACCCTAGACAGATCCCTTACATATAAACAACACATAACAAATGTTGCTAAGATAATAGCTAAAATTACATAAAAAGTGAATCAAACAACATCTCGAAGACACACTCGATGCCGAACAAGCAGGTTTCCGCTCTGGATCCTCCTGTGCCAACCACATCAACACCCTGCAGATTATCATCGAACAGTGCGTTGAATATCGATCGCCACTCCACCTGCTGTTCATTGATTTTTAGAAGGCGTTCGATAGTGTCAACAGGGAGTTTATTTGGCGTGCCTAACGCAGGAGAGGTATCCCCGATAAACTAATTGCTATTATCAAAGCTACATATGAAGGCTCCAAATGTCACGTTCTGCACAGAGGAAGGTTGTCTGAGGAATTTGATATCCAAAGTGCGGTAAGACAAGGCAGTGGGCTCCGTGGCGTAAGTGGTTAGTGTGTCGGATCACTACGCATGAGGTTCCAAGTTCGAATCCCAGAAAATACCAAAATGTTTTTTCACGGTCCCACCTCTCGCGAGCGTCTGACAAATATCCGAGAGTATTGTTGTCACGATAAAAGCTTCTCAAATCGCCGTTCGGATTCGGCATTAAACTGTAGGTCCCTTCCATTCGTGTGAAAAATATAACGCACACAACATGAGTGGTTGCGAGAAGCTAGGCCCTGGCACTTTAAAAAGCTGTTGCTCCAAATATTTGTATTTGTAAGACAAGGCTGTATCCTTTCACCAATATTATTCCTATTGGTGATTAGCGATGTGCTTCATGCAGCTTTGTCGACGGGAAACGGATGAATTCGATGGACTACGCTGGCGATGTATGCTTACTCTCTCACAGAATTATGTACCGCCACCAAATGACAGCAGAAGTGGAGAGAGAGGCATGTGTCGTCGGCCTGAAAATTAATGTGGCAAAAAGTAAAATTATCAACCATCATCAAATCAAATATGCATTTCTGGACAACCGGTAGAGAGAGTGAAGGATTTGCAGTATCTTGGGGATATTGTCACGACCGATGGTGGATCCGAACTGAATATAGCCAATAGGATCGCCAAAGCAAAGTTCGCGTTTGAGATGTTTTCCAAAATACGGCGAAGCAATGCAATCAGTTTGAACATCAAGATAAGACTGTTCCGCTCCAACGTTGAATCCGTGCTATTATATGGATGCAGCACGTGGAGAGTGACCACTACTATCACCAGAAAGCTGCAAACGTTCGTTAATAGGTACCTGCGCAATATATGTTACGAGTATAAAGGATTTTCTGGCCCAATCGTATCGTTAACCTTTACTAGAGAACGGATCAGGAACCAATAGACACAACCATTCAACGGCGAAAGTGGCAGTGGATTGGTCACACGATCCGAAAGGGTAACAGTTCCATAGCAGAAGACCTGGCGGTCCGAGGAGAATATGGCGCAAAACAGTCGAGAAGAAGGCATGGCAGTTGGAGAAAAGTTGGAGAGAACTCAGACACATTGCCAGCAACCGTACACGATGGCGCGTAGGCGTAGTAGAGGCCCTAGGACCCACAAGGGGATACAGGACATAAATAAGTAAGTAACAAATGTTGCTGGAAAACTCAAAACTCGCAACAACATCATCCAAAAACTCAATGGATCAACATGGGGTCAGATCAGGTCAGGTGCATCAACGCTTCGCACTGGCGCACTTGCTCTCGTGTACTCCACAGCGGAATACTGCGCTCCAGTCTAGCTGAATAGTGCACACGTACGCAAGGTGGACACTCAACTCAATAATAACATGAGCCTCATACTTACTTACTTAGATGGCGCTACGGTCCGAGATGGACCTGGGCCTCAACCAACAAACCTCTCCAACAAACCTCTTCATGAGACTCATATCCGGCCCCATAAAATCCACGCCAACACGATGGCACGATGACTGCCTATCCACCACGATATTACTATGCTCCTTCATGGCAGCAGAGACTAGAGTCCCGGCACCCAACTACCAAGCTTGCTAAAGAGCTCACGCGTGATGCTTTCGATCTGAACTCTATCTGGTCAGCAGATTGGACAGCATCAATGCAAGCTGATAAAACATATCACCATCTCGAACCATTATGCCTTCGGGTTTGAATTACCCCGCAACGTCTGGTCGACGCTCAACAGGATCCGAACTAGATGACTTGAGGACTGCCATGGACGGTGATCTAGTTACTGTTTGAACAGTACTAGACTTCTTCAAGGCTTTCGACACAGTAAAGTATTTTGCTGACTGAGAAGTTTTCAAACTGCTTTGGATTTTCCTCGTCAGCTACAAATTTAATAAAATCCGAAGTTTTATTAAGACATAAGCTGGTGTTATACAAGGTTCAATATACGGTCCTTTGTTTTTTTTATTTTTTAAATGAACTTCCAACTGCAATAAAATATTCATCAATGCATGTGTATGCAGACGACGATCAGATCTTTATTAGCTGCAAGCTGAGGATGCAATTCTTAAACTGAACCTGAATTTCGACTTAATGCACATTTGGTCACAATTAAATTCTTTTGATTGATCTGCCATATAAGGAAGGCCCAAGTTATCCGTCTTTAATTCGGCATATATTCCAACATTCGCCTTTGGTCATGAAATCTGAGTAGTGATCGAAAGAATAAGATCGCGGATGCAAGCTGCCCAATTGAGATTCCGTCAAAATGTTGCTGGAATAGCTCACAGAGATCGATTAAGAAACACTAGAGTACGCGAGGCACTCAATGTTCAATAGCTATTTCTTCGAATAGAACGATATATAATCGATGAGTGGATCACTTAGTGTGCACGTCCCCAAGCTGGCTTCCAATTTGTTTTATGATTGAATGGGCTTCAATGAAGTCTCCAAAGTTTCAATTGAATTGAAAGGCACTCAGATGAATTCAAGTGATTTCAAATGACTAAGGTTAGGTTATGTTCGTGTGGCTAATTTAACAAACAGCAGTTTAAGGCGGCCTTTGAAGTGAAAGAGCATGATTCCAATGACTTGATTTTCGCTTATCCCTGACGTATATTGCATTACATTTCAACCAGGAAAATTTTTCCTTGATCGCCATGATTTGCACCTGAAATACGCTACGGTGGTCTGGGAGGCGGAAAAGAGATATTTAGGTTGAGCTTTTCAGAGAAGACACCACAACTCTCCCAGCTTTCAGTCTTGTAGCCGTCTGGGTAGAAGTGAACTGAACTACAATCCGCAAGGGAAGCATTAACCCATTCACTGCCTTCAAGGCTGCTCATTCAGAAGTTACGGTTAAATCTCAGTTTGAGTCGGTCTTTCCACGGGTAATGTGAAAAAGATCAAGGATCGAGGAGTGGCCAGCATGCTGACTGGACCACTGCGAGGAGGCTTTTAGTCCGATGGCCGCACTGGCAGCCATCTGTTAGCCGAAGTCGATGAAACATAATATACAATGCCGCAAAGGGAGTAGCTGTTACAAAATGATTTCAAAAATTATTCCCAAATGAATGCCCTCTCTTACAAACTGGGCAGTTAAATTTATTTCACAGTCGTCTTCATTTGTTACAAATAGTGACCTTTAGCTTAAAATGCCTCATGATGCTACTTTTGATTGCTCAATTCGGCTTCGTAACCCCTCCCTTTATGATACATTATTGCACCCTAATGTGTAATTTCGTTGATCTCTATGACGAAACTTCTTAATCTCCATTCGACTATTCAGTGTACACTTAGTAGGTACTCCATTCAAATGTCAGCACTAAATTTTACCCAAACCGAAACAATGAACTTTCACTCTTAATCCCAGCACATTTCTACATATCTTACCAAATGCCATCTAATTAGCTAAACATCTTCTCTTACAAGGTAAGAAACAAATTTCACTCTTCAGTTTCGTTACAACTTTATTAACAAATTTATCTACAAAATGTCGGTTCTGTATCCATGTGAATTGGGTCAACGACGAAAAAAAAAAAAAACCAACAACTCAATCAACTTATACCGTGCGAAATTAAAAGCAAAATTCTTTTGTTCAAAATAAAAAAAAAGATACAAACGCAAAGATACAATTTCAAAGATGCTACACTTGTCGTACGACCAACAATGAGAACCTAAGCCCACAACACACTCGATGTCATCAAAACCGGCAGTTGTGGTGGATAAAATAATGACATCCCAGCCCCAGCCCTAGCTCAAGTCCATGCCCACGCAACAAAGACCGCAACATATATCGGGCCCGCCGCAACTGCCGCCGTATAATTAGGTGCATAAAATCGCACTTGAAGACTCACCTGCCCAAAGCAACCTACCTATGGAAGACCATTTTCTTACAATGAAGTGCCTACTCGAGTCAATAAGGCAGACAATGGAGTGTTGGCGCCTGTGGCATGAAGAGATTCCTTCAGATTGTCGCAATGTGAGCCAGGTAGCTGCCACTTCCGAATCACATTGCGCCAAAAGCAGATAATTTTCCAAGCTATAGATACATATCTACTCGTATGTGTGCCCTAAGGTGGGGGCGGAAGCTACAGATAATTCGCCTCCGAGAAAGATGACTTTACGAGTGTGTATCTGAGGAAGAAGAGTGAAAACCCAACAGATGGAAGTGTAAACAACTTTTGTTTGCATACCTAATTACACAGATAGTACGAGTCAGTTTGGAAGAAAAGTGAGAAGAACGTTTTTTTTTATTTTCCCCCGACAGTAAGTTTCATTTGTTGATTAGGTTTGGATGCTTATGAGGTTAGGTTCTCATTAGAGAGAGTACAAGTTTCAAAGTAAGTGAAAGTTTTCTTGGTAATTATGAGCCCATCTGCCAGAGGGTACATTAATTTCATTCCATTACTTGGTGGGATAATGGAGATAGAATCGTCAAATGGAAAATACAAGGTGAAGGTTAGGAGGTGATCAACCAGGTTCAGTGGCCAAATAATCTTAGGAAACGTTGCAATGAATTTTGTCCAAAATGATTTTCTTATCCAAATTTAAAGCCTTTATCCCCGAACCAGAGCTAATTAAAGACGGACTGCCTCAAATGAGGTGGGCGCCGTGGCGTAAGTGGTTAGTGTGTCGGATCACTACCAATGAGGTTCCAAGTTCGAATCCCAGAAAACACCAAAAAGTTTTTTTCACGGTCCCACCTCTCGCGAGCGTCTGACAAACATCCGAGAGTATTGTTGTCACGAAAAAGCTTCTCAAATCACCGTTCGGATACGGCACTAAACTGTAGGTCCCTTCCATTCGTGTGAAAAATATAACGCACACAACATGAGTGGTTGCGAGAAGCTAAGCCCTGGCACTTTCAAGAGCTGTTGCGCCAAATATTTGTTTTTTTTTTTTTGTTTTTTTGACTAAAATGAGAGAGAAAGAGTCGGGCTAACACGCAAGCGACGCTGGACATGATCAATGAATGGTGCACTAGGAGTGAGCTTTCAGTGAATCCTCTTAAAACTGAGGTTGTTCTCTTTACGAGAAGGAGGATTCTGACCGGTCTGACTCAGCCAGTGCTAAAAGGCGTCACTATCCACATTTCAATTGATGCCATTGCCAAATATCTAGGAGTGATTTTGGATAAGAAACTCATTGGTCTAAACACGTCGAGTCTAAAACATTCAAGGCGCTCTCTGTTTTCTGTCAGTGTAAGGGTGCTTTTGGCAAGACATGGGGCTTGTCACCGAATAAGGTTCTTTGGATCTACACGGCTATGATAAGACCATTCCTCGCATACGCGTCAGTTGTTTGGTAGAAGGGGCTCTCACGTTAATATGTGAATGCCTTTTGCGTCAAACTCCAAAGAACGACTTATCTCGGCTGCACGGGAGCTTTTCCGAGTACGCCTGGCTCTGCTGAACTTACCTCCCCATTGATACTTATGACTCCGGTCTTATGGATAAGCCGTCTGATGCAATGACACCAGAAATTCAGTTGAAGCGCAAATTTAGAGTCGACTTTCCTTGTGTTCAGGACTGGCTTCGGTCAGAGTCTGAGCTGGAATGTAGTCCTATTTTTACAGACCATTCCAAAACCAGTCAAGGGTCTGTTGTTTATGTCTTCGTGGAAGTCGACATACATTAGACTTCTTTTCTTGTAAAGCAAATACGCGTCTGTTCTCTAAGCTGAAACTTATGCAATCCTTATGGCCATGAACTATGTTGTGAAGAACAGGTGCAAGGGTCGTAGTATTTATGTCTGTAGTGACAGTCAGGCTGCACTTAAGACCTTGCTCAACCCTTTAACCAGTTTCAAAATAGTTCGTGAAACCAAAAACTCGTTGAACTCGGTCGCAAGGCTGAATTCTCTGTCTCTTATCTGGGTCCCAGGTCACACTGGGATCTTGGGGAACGAGATCTCCAATGAGATTGCTAGACAAGGCTTTCAGGGCTGTTGGGTCTCCCTGCGTCCTCGGCTAGGGCTTCCATTGGCGATTGCGTCTCTCACGAACACAAGTGTGTGTGGAATGACTCTCCAGGATGCAGGTATCAGGTTTCAGATCCTAGGTGCCGATGTGGTGAGTACTGGTACTGTAAGCTCCTCATCACTGAAGTGCTTGCTTGGCTTTCTTAGAAAGACAAGGAAATTCCAATAAAATGGGTAAATCAAGGTTTGCTCTATAGTAGTACAATGGACCAGTTGCGTCTAAGTGCTCCAGTCAAGCGTTTCCTATCCCGACAAAAAAAAAAGTTCTCTCAGCATCATTTGTCTTGATTCTCTAACAAGCAGGAAATTGTCTGATTTATTTGATTAAGGAGTACCCCACACAAGATCAGACATGATCGTTTTAACAAGAATCTGGTTACGTACCGAAATGCTGGAGAGAAGTAAGAGTGGTTTTCATCCCTAAGGCGAGGAAATCAACCCACTCCACCACACAAATGCCAGGCCAGTCAGATCAGTCTCTCCTCGTTTCTTCTGAAAATACTGGAGAAATTAATTGATCTACACGTGAGAAGCACACAATTTATGTAGCACTCAACACGCCTACCTAAAAGACAAGTCTGTAGAAACTTCAATACATGGAGTTGTTTCATTTATAGCAAAAAATATATGAATTTGATCTCCCAAAATTGAATGGAACTCCTCTAAAACTCTCTCCAACAGCAAAATATCTCCGAACTATCCTGCATTTGAAGCTTACTTGCAAAAGGAACACAGAAGAAAGAATATGGAAAGCACTATACGCATTCTACGCTTGTAAGAAAACCTTTGGTAGACGATTGAGCCTGTGTCCGTCCATAATCAACTGGATATATACAGCAATGAACTATACTTAACTACGGTATCATTGTATGGTGTAATGAAACGGACAAGACCAACTATCTAGTAAACCTAACTAAGGTACAACGACTGGCATGCATAACATTCTTCCAAGGACTGGTAGGTCTTCTCTGTGTGGAATATATTTTAATTAAGCTTTAGAAGCTCTCCCCATAAATTAAACACAGTCGCTATTTCCGATATACTGTATTCATCGCGGAAGTAATTATTTTCCTGCAGATTATGGCTTAAACGGCTGTATATCATTCTATACAGTAATCGCAAAGCTTTCTCTAAATGCATGAACCAAGCCTTGTCATCCATACTCGACGAGTTGATAAAGTTGAGGTTTCCAATCTCCGCTATTACCCAGATCCAAATGTATCCCACAGTCCTCAGCGAGTTCCAACCACTCCCTGTACCATTCTGTCCTGGATTGTATTGCTTGCAGAACAGCTTTTTTCCGCAGTCTGGAATCCGGCATATTCAAAACCATTAGAACGTAGTCCACATTGAATTTAAACGTTTGAATGAACAGTGGGGACAAGCCAGTTTCCAGCATTAGCATATAATTGGGAGTGTTGGGTGGGAGGTGGAATGCTCTCTTAACGTAGTACCATAGTAATGTCTCAACAGCTTCATATTTCCTTACTCCCCAAACTTCCGCAGCATAGAGCATGATGGACTCTGACACCGCTACAAAAGCCTTATATATACTGCTATGGGCAATAAATTTGTTACTGAGACATTTCTTCCAGACAACATTGATGGCCGTTTTAGACTTCACCGGTTTTTCATTTAGATGTCTCTCCGTATTTTAATTTTTTATATAGTAGACCCCATGATACTTATATTCCTTAACGACTTCAATACTTTCTCCGTTGTAGTAACACTTCTCGTTTCTGCAGTTCTTTCCACATCCTCTCCTAAATTTCATAACCTTCGACTTGCTTAGACTTACGATCAAGTTCCATAGCTTGCAATAATCATACAGTTTATTGATCATAAGTTGTAAGGATTCAGGTAAGTGCGCGAGTAGTACTATATCGTCAGCGAACAGAAGTGCTTTGATCAGCAGCCCTGCATACTCAACATCTCCAGACAGAATATCTACTATGTCCTCGATGTATAGAGTAAATAAGCTTGGACTCAGCGAACATCCATGTCTTACTCCGGACAATGCCTGGAACCATCTTGACAACTTCTCACCACTCCACACTGCTGATTTTGTATCCACATACAAGTTTTGGATGACGCGTCCGAACTTCCTCGACATGCCCATGAAGAAAAGTTTATAAAATATAGCTTTTCAGTCTACCATGTCAAAAGCCGACTTAAAGTCTACAAAAAAAAAAAAAAAAACCATACAGTTTCCAATGTAAGACTCCACAATGCTCCTCAAAACAAACACATGGTCGATTGTAGAATATCCTGGCCTGAAACCCGCTTGATGTTTATTTAGCAGATTATTTTCCTTTATCCATGTAGATAGTCAGTCCTGGAAGATTTCTGTGAACATCTTATAGGAAGCATTTAAAAAAGAATTGTCTCTATAATTTGCTGGATCTGATGTACTTCCTTTTTTATGTATGAGGAGAATTAAGGCTTCTCTAAAACGGTTTGGGACTACTCCACTATTTAGGATATTATCAAACATCGTAGTAAGCTTGTTATGCAGCTCGTTATTACCATATCTATAGAACTCCGAATGTATCCCATCCGATCCTGCAGCTTTACCATCTTTTAATGCACTTTGAGCTCCGATAACTTCCCCATAGCTAATCGATCTGTCCAAGGTATGATTCTGAAATCCAGGAACAGCATAGTTGAAGATGAATTCACTAGAGGGTGGGTTCAATAGTGCATTAAAATCTGATAAGAGGGCACTGGTGCTTAAATTCGCATTTGTGACGAAGTTACCACCATTAAGTTTTCTAGCCGCTTTCCAAAAATCCGATGTTTTATTGCCACATGCCAAACTTCGAGCAAGGGATTCATAGTAAATTCTTCGCTTTTTCCTCAATATGACCTTGAACTGTCTATTTGCTTTTAGGTACATCCCCTTCATCGCACCTTCCTTGTGTTGCCGAAATGGCCTGAGTCAGGCAAACGATGTTTCCTTGCTTTATAGCACTTTTGGTTAAACCACGGAACAGAATATGCAACACCCATAACGTAACTCTCTGCTGGGTTCCTAGACTTAGAAATAAAGAAGGAAACGAGATAGCAGATGAACTAGCTAAAAGGGGATCAGCATTAGATTGTCAACATACTCGGATATCAGTAGAAGCTCCAATTGGTGAACTAAAAAGAAAAAGAGACCTAAAAGCAAGAGAACTGATTAACTCCTCATGGTTCACCAGAATTGAGTGTGTCATATCTGGCAGCTTATAGCTGCTAGACAAGGCATCAACACACCCGACCACTGCAGGACCTGTCAAGACATAGAGGAGATTGAAACCATCAAACACTTGTTATGTGATTGCCCAAATCTTCAAAACCACCGCCTCCGTGATATAGGAAACAGGCTTTTTGGCGAACTAGCGAATCTCGTAAAAGTTCCACTTAGGCACATGATAGCTTCATAAAGAGCGCAGGCTGGTTTGCAGCAGAACTGACCGCAAGACAAATGTTTTAAATGCAGGTTCCACATAACAAAAGGGAAACCACATGGACCGTATGGCCCCCATGATAAGCACTTAGGTGGACTTCTCTCAAACTTAACCTAACCCTCTTTTTGCTTTAATATCCATGTACAATACTTAATACTGTATACCATACGCTAAATAAATAATTATTTATAATCCATCTTCTATCTCTCTATCTATCTATAGTAGCGTTTTTTTTAAACCTAGCGACTGGCTGCGTTCATTTAAACGATTTGCCAGCCAGCCAAAGCCAGCCGATTTTATACGGACATATCTCTAGGAACCAAGCAACTTCGCAGTGACAGCAACAACAAATAACTAAAAAAAACATTCGTTTTGCGCCGCCTGAAATTATGCGTCACAAAATTCCCAGCCAGTAACTTTTTGCTGGTGATTAAATCAAGAGTAGTAGCCAGCCGGTGTACGAGTATGTATTTGTTTTATGTGTAAAATTGACTTTACTAGCAACTAATGGCTGGCTAGGTTTAAAAAAAACACGGCTTATGTCTATAGATATAATAAAATGATAACTAGGTTCGTCTTTGGGCATTACGCAAAAACTAATCCACAGATTTTAGTAAAACCTTGCCATTATATACCTTAGTGTCTTGGTCCCAATCTTATGTTAGAATTATCACGATATTCCTCAAGGGAATTAAGCTATTAAAATAAATAAACAGAGAGCTTAAAAAAGCAGGCAAAACCAGACATTATAAAACTATACATTCGAAAAGTTTGAGAAGTACCGATTTTTTGTATACTTTTGTGTGCAATATAAAATAAATAAACACATGGATTTATTTCATTGCCTACCTACGAGGCGCAAATTTAAAGCTATGTACATGTCGTCAGTAGAAAATAACAAGGTCGTATGTCGAAAAAAATCAAATTTGACATTTTGATCCAAAACTACTCGAATACACATTGTGTGTTTTGACGCAGACGATAACGATGGCGTTTAATACATACATAATAGTTTATATTATGGTGGACCGCGCAAAGTCGAGGGTGTCTTCTAGTTATTTATAAAATACAAATACAGTATCATAAATTCATCATAAATTACCACATCTGTCTGAATGGTAATAAACCTAAATTTAAAATTGCAATTTTCAAATGCTTAACGTCAACGGTAGCTCTATACAGACTCTTTACAGATTTTAACAGAGCAAAACCGTGGGAAATTTTTCTACTAGACGTACAACTGGGGAAAATGTTGTAGGAAATGTAATTTATTTGATTTCATTTTATTGCGACACATGTTGCGTACATTTCTCTGTGGCAAGCAATTGTGAGTGCATTTCACTTGCTCCCACGACTTTTTCCATTCCTTTTCACGTGTCATTCGTATGTTTATATGGTGTTTATGCGAAGCGGAAATGTTGGCTCATTAACTACAGATGTGTATGTTTTCTTACCTTTTGGATGAGAAAGAAAAAGAAAGAATGAAAGAGTGAGCGAACTGGAGCATAGTGGAAGCTAATTATAGTTATCTCATGTTGTGGATACGGGATTTTTATTTTTGAGTGTTCAGTGTGTTAGGGAATTTGTTTGCGCAATGCTCGGATTAGTTTTACTAGAAAATGATTGACTCAGTGAGATTGAGATGGAGTAGCTGTTTTGTTCTTTTCATAATTCATACGACTTTATAGAAAGACTTATAAACTTTTATTCATATAAAGAATTCTCATGGCTGTGCTAATTCGATAGGAAAATTATGGTAGCCTGGTGCCATAATAATTAAATGTTTGACTCGGCTATTCTAACTTATTACCAATGATTTCATCTATCCTTTGGAAGTGTATATATCTAACAACAAAAAGATAAAAACCTATGTCACCGGCGCTGAGTATTGAGGCAATGGCGAGTGTGCTGAAAATACTAGGAAAACTTTTGGAATTACAGACGTTTTGCATTTTGTTGGCAGGTGCCCAATTCTCAGAAAAACTAGGAGGGAAATCTTTGGAAGCGGTGTCCTATCAGAAAACGAAATTCGGGGAGTTCTTGATAAAATAAACGTATCAATTTAAACCAGAATATTGCAAGATTGCGTTACAATATCGAGAAAGGATGCTAAATAAAAACTGAATTTATTTATACAGATTTACTCAACCTATATCGGCGCCGTGATGCAGTGGTTAGTGTGTCGGACCACTGCGCGTGAGGATCCAAGTTTGAATCTCAGAAAACACCAAAACGTCTTTCATGGTCCCACCTCTCGCGAACGTTTGACAAAAATCCGTGAGTATTGTTGTCACGAGAAAGCTTATCAAAGCAAATTGCCATTAGTATAACGCACACAACACGAGTGGTTGCGTTAGGCTAGGCCTAGACACTTAATGAGCTGTTGCGCCAAATATATATTAATTATATGATATATTATTTCACTACATTTTATTTTATTTTACTATTTGTCCTTAATGTACTTAAACATTTACAAAAATACAAATATTTGGCGCAACAGCTCTTTAAAGTGCTGTTGCGATAACGTACCCTGCTTTCCGTATTCGGGAGAAGAGTACGAATCGGAGTATAGTTTTAAAATAAAACAATTAGTTTACTTGACAATATGTTTATTTACTCTAGGGCCCGCTGTCTCAATGTTTGGCTGCGGCCGTTCGAGTTATAATCAAGAATTTATCCTTTTAAATTCTAAATTTATACTGACTTATTCCTACCTATTCTCCGCCTTATATAGTATCGATTCCATCCATATCATCCACTTAAGACATTATATCATCGATCCAAATGCAAACTATCAAATGATAAAATCCAAATGCAAACTATCGAATGATAAAATCCCTGGTTTTTAGGAAAGGCATATCTTGCATATCTGTCCATGAAATAAATAAAACAATCAATGCTTTTTTGTTCGTCATTGTATGTACGTTACAGGCTAATTGTTGTGTTTTTCCAAATATTAATTATTAACTAATTATTTAAACGCTTTCGGTACATTTTTCATTTTTCGATACTTTGCATTTGGATCGACGATATACATTCGGTACAACCTTTAATCTTTGCGTACCTGATCGTAAAACGTATAAACCATTTCCTGTGATCAGGTACCGTCGGTGATCCGTTCTTATGTTTATTGCTTTAAGCAATAAACCGGAATAGTCGCATTTAATGTGTAATGAAAAAGCAACTTAAGCGATTACGCTTAAGAGTTGCTACGCGATAGTTAGGGATGGAATCGATATAGGTATATTGTTATTATAATATTTTGGGACGCATGTAGTGAGTCACTACACTAGGCCTAGACACTTAATGAGCTGTTGCGCTAAATATATATTAATTATATGATATATTATTTCACTACATTTTATTTTATTTTACAATTTGTCCTTAATCCACGTAAACATTTATCTACATGAATTCAAAGTTACGAGGGGCGGCTGATAAGTTCATGGCCTGAGATACTCAACGAGTCATTCTCTCATTAGTGATAGCACTAACTGCGGCACTCTTTAGTAGTATAACTATCACCTCGTTTCAATAATGGTTTTGCTTTGCTATTATCCGTGGTATGATAAACATCACGATGTCAGAAGAAATCGGAATTTCTTGAAATTTTGAGCATCACGCCGTGATAAATTATATAGTGAAAAAAGGAAAATCTACATGTCATCGACTCTTCAAGATTTTGAGCCTTCGTATACCATGGTCTAAAAATTGGCTCGCTTATTTCAACAAGGGCAAGAATGCTGTGAAGGCGATCCCCGCCCAAGGCATCCTGTGTCAGTGGTCACTGAAGAAAACGCGGGAAAAGTCGAAGAATTAGTTCTGGTCGACCGGAGAATAAAAATGTGACAGATAACGCGCGAGGTGGACAACAGCAAAGAATGAATTGGAACAATTTTGCACGACTATTTAAACATGAAAATGTGTGCCTGGGTACCAAAAATGCTCACACCGTTCGACAAGCAACGATGGGTCGAGACCTGCAAAGATTTTTTGGGATTAACCAGGGACGAGCTGGACAAAATTTGCAACCGAATACTAACTTGGGCTCGCCAGTACGATCCGGAGTCCAGACAAGAGTCTATGCAGTGAAAGAGAAAAGAGGCTGCTGAAGAAATTCAAGGTGGAAAAGTCAGCTTCGAAGCTTATGGAGACTGTTTTTTGAGATAGCGAAGGTGTTTTGCTGATTGATTTCCTGCCAAAGAGGATGAATGGTCAATATTACGCGAATTTATTCACTCAAGCATGTGAAACAGTCGTACGGAAACGACGTGGGAAGCCCTGGCACAGAGTGCTGTTTTTGCAGGATAACGCACCCGTTCACACGACTCGGGTTTTGAGACTGGCCTTAAACGATACAAGCTTTTTTAACGACGCTACCGTTACCCTACAGGTCAGACTTGACCCCGAACGACTTTTTTCTTTTCCCCAATTTGAAAAAGGAGCTACGAGGCGGGAGATTTGCAGATGAGGTCAAGGCGACCGTAGAAAGTAATTTTGAAGGCGAAGAAAAAGAAGATTTTCTCGGTGTATTAAGGCACGGTATGACCGATGTGGAAATGCATTCCACTCGAGGGAGATTGTATTGAGAAATAGAAGTTTTTTAATCGGATCTCTTCTTTCACTTAATGCCTCAATCCATGAACTTATCAGCCGACCCTCAGGAAGACGACAAAGCCATGCCAATCGGCTTTTTTTAAATATTCAAAGTAACGAATACTTTAGTTTTCAAATATAATCTACTCTTCCGTCCCGTGACGACCCGAAAACAATAATTTTAGACTTGGAAATGTTAATTTTAGATCCTAAAGATCACAGCTTTTTAAATTCTTTATATATGTACAACGCGGTCATAATTATGAAATTCGTACGAAGCATTGATATTGCTACAATTGTTTTGACTTTTTCGAACTTTGGGGGTGAATTTGAGCTAAGCGTAACCTATTCTATCGGACCAAAAGAATTTACGATTTTCGATATATACCCTGTTTATATGCAGAGTTGGAACTGGTTCCAAACCGGTTCCAAATACATATAAACGCTTTTCGAGTCCAAATGGGTTCGAGTCGACTCAACTCAGCTAACAAAGCTGGGTCGAGTCCGAAAAATGCATGTATACCTGGGTCGAGTGGTTGAACTGACATGTTGTCTCTGTGTGTGTGAGATCTCTTTCTTGTTTTTTTTTGTTCGGGGTGGGAAATCGCTTTGTTTTGATTGAGTTCATGGTTAGCTACGGGTAAGGTTGTCTGTTCAGTTACTTCAAATTTATTAAATCCAATAAAAGGCGTTTTTCTTTTTTAGTTCAGAGCAGAGCCTGAACTGTCAAAAAAAAATCGTGTTTCTTTTGTAGCTCAGACACATCAGAGCTCAGAATTCGTTTTTCTTTTTTCGTTCAGAGCATGCTCTGAGCGCACTCTATGAGCTCTGGATTAATTGACCGAGCGTTCAAAGCAAAATCCTGAGCACAGGACGAAGAAAAAAAAAATGCAAAGCAATTGAAATGGCGGACGAAATTTGTTGTTCTGGTGCAGAAAGTAAATATAGCATAAAAAATAACTATCAATAGATATTCTATTCATATTTTGACAGCTCAAGCTCTAATTACTAATCAAATGACTCAGAGTGCTTAATTGTGTTTCATAAACAAATCTGAACGCTCTGAGCACGTTCAGAGCGCGCTCAATGTGCTCGAGCTCTGTTCAGAGAACGAAAAAAGAAAAACGCCTAAATAGAACTAAACAGAACACTAACACAATCAAAACCAGTGTGTCTGCTATACTTATCTGTCAGATCGACCACATTTGGACTTTTGGACCATTCGACCCGGTGTGTAGAAATACTCAGATCGAAATCTGGACTCGAACCTGACTCGACTACTCGACTCTGCATATAAACGGGGTAATAGACAACTGAATAAAAGTCAAAAAAATAATCCCATCGACTTTATTACATATTCCCCCAATCACAATTCTGAGCTGGCAGCATCACCTTAACAGCGTTCCACCCTGTTATTCCTCTGTTCAAGCTCTGTTCCCACTTCCTCTGGCAAAAACATCTGCCACATCTGACTATCTCCCTTCCACCTCTTGCTTACCTAACCAGACTATCTCCCTCACCATTACTGCTCTATTTGCACAACTAAACACACACACGCAACCAAACCAACGAAATTCCCCCATTTCCTCTGTACATGGTTACATACATAACTTGTTGTTGCTACTTATTCATTGAATATTTCATTTCATTCATGCACGACACGACATTCCACTCCGACCTCGTCTACAAAAATACAATCAAAAGATCATCAACATGCCATCGCCTGGCCTGGCCACACGTAAACGTAATCCCAGCAACAGAAGAGAACCGCTCGCAGCCAGACTGTCGTAGTATATCGCAAAACGTCTTCCGCTTCTTGTCATCATCGTCGTCGTGAATCTCCGCGATAGTGAATTTCTTTTCCTCGTCGTGCGGTACGGTAATCTAGAAAAGTCACCCCAAGCGAACTAAGACCGGAAGTCAATCATATTTTTTTTTTGTGCTTTCGTTGTGAAAATTCAAGAAAAGCTATGAATCAGATATAAGATATAGAACAACGGAAAATTGTAAAATTAATGAATGAAAAAAAAAAAAAAAGCAAAAACAGGAAGGATACACCGCCAAAGGATTTTTTACCTCACACTGTAATTCGTTCTTCCGTTCATCGGTTTTTTTTTTTTTTTTTTTAATTCCCTTGTGAATGTGTGTGCATAGTTTTTTTTTTTCTCCTTTCATTTCCTTGCATTTTGGAAATAGGAAAAAGAAATAAAATCCCCATCTCACTCTTGGTGTAAGGACATCTCTTTCCCCACCATCGAAATGCATTTGAAAAAGAAACGCCATATAACAGACGACAGAGACGACCCTACTAGTTATGGATTCAACATGGCCGACGATACACGCAAAGCGAGAATCGAGGAGCAATTAAGAGTGAAAATTGGTATGTAAATTAGTGAAAAAGTGTTAGACTACCGTTGCATTCGATGCCACTACCGTAAATCTTTAATTTGACATAAAATTCGCAATCCTCCGCGAAGGATTCGTATTGAAAATCTCTTGTGGATTGTATCTGTGTTGCGCTCGCCAAACGCTTGTGTGTGCTGAGTGTGAACTTTCTCAAACAAGCAGAATGCGAAGAGGAGGAAAAAACCTAAACAGGTGTCAATTAAATGTGTTTTTCCATTGAAAACGAATGGAATTAGGTCCCCAGTGTCAGTGGATTACCGTCAGATGGTTGGAATTCTTGTGGAATGATCCTCAAATTTATTGTGCATTACTCCCCCTCCCCAGCCAAATGCATTTCCTTCATTTTGGCGTTTATAACCTCAGAAAATAATAGAATTCTCTGCTTCGGATTCTCGTTCGTACAGGGAGAGAGATGAATTGAAGGAAACGAGTATTTCTTGTGCATTAGTGTGTGTGTGGGTGCGTGCGAGAGAGCGAGAAACATTCCAATACAGAAGACCGTCTTGTTTTCGTGTAGTTATGAATGAATTGCTCTGGCGGTGGTTGTTATCTGTGGGTATGTGTGTGTGGTTGTGTGCATTTATGAATGGTATCGCCCCCGCTGCTGCTGCTGTGGTTGACTTCAACCAACGTCGTTTATGGCGCTCTAATTTTGGTTGTGGTTGTGTTTTTTCTTTTTTCTTTTACAAATAAATATCGATACAACAACACAATGTGCGCGCAAGAGAGAAACACACCTTTGGCCATGTGCAGATGTTTAGGGGGACAAGGGGGTGTGTAGATTGCGCGAGATGGTATAGCAGTAAAATAACAACCAGCCTCATTCATTAAAAAAGTATCGAACACAAAGTACAGTGGCTTGGCGCATGGTTAACCCCTATGTACTTTGGAGCTAGTATTTGCTCCAGTTTGGTGGAGAAGAAAATTCGAGTATTTCGGGGTCGCTTACGACTATGACTGTAGGGTGATTCATGAACGGGGTGGTGGATTGGGCGGAGAGGGGCTTGTCGCCCAACAAGAGTTGGAAAGTTTCCCATTTTTTTCATTTTTTCTTTTTTTCTTCAATGAAAAATATTTGCGGAGGTTGTGCATATGTATATATGTACATATGTAGTTGCTTTCGTTGTGAAATTGAGCTGTTCTCGGGGTGGAAAGTTCCCCCTTCGAGAGGAGCGTGCACACACATGCGTGTACACACATGAATAATGTGAATCTGTCCACGTAAAATGGGTCTAATCAATTTGGAAATCCCCTAAAATTTCATCGGATTAAGTGGCTAAAAATGTTCAAAATTCCTCCAATAGAGCTTTGAAGAATCTTGAAGGGAGCTCAGAAAATAAGATCTCGAATTAGCATCTAAGCGCACAGAGTGCGCCAGGCCAAGTTCTCGCAAAGCCGACCGCGTGCGCAATGTGCAACATTTGCACGAACCATTTCGAGCCCTTTCGACGTCCGTCTATCTCCGAGGCTAGTTACGTTACAGGGCTGAATTTATTCAGTGGGAGTTAAGGTTACCAAATAGAATTATTCCAAATTTAATACGTCGAGGTGGAATATTGTAGTTTCTTAGATACGAGAGTCCAAAAATCACAAATTTTGGGCATACACTTACTGATAGATCATCATAAATCTAGGGTACCTACTCCCACAGTTTAAATTTCTCTGATAAAGTAAAATATTTGGGTCTTATCCTGGATAGGAAACTAAGCTGGAAACCTAGCATTCAAGAAAGAGTCAAGAAAGCTACAGTAGCTCTTTTTTTTTTTTTTTGCGAAAAAGCTATTGTAAATAAATGGGGCTTACAGCCCTGAATAACTAACTGGCTATACATACATCTCGGGCATTAGACAGATACTCACACGCAGGGTTATTGTCTGGTGGACAGCCTTAGAAAAAGCTATAAATCGCGACTATCTAAGCAAGGTCCAGCGTACAGGTTGTCTGTGCATTAGCGGAACACTACGTACAACTCCCTCTGCGGCACTGTACATCATGTTTCTTCTGACACCCCTCGATATATTTAGCAAGCAGATGGCAGCGAATGCAGCCATTTGCCTTGAATCTACCCATCAGTGGTTCAGAAAAGGATTTGGCCACGCCTCCATTCTTAATAAATTCACAATCTCTCCCGAAAACACGGACTACACCATCCCACGTCCAAATTTTGACAAGAACTTCCTTGTCACCATGCCTTCCAGATCACTGTGGAATGAAGAGGCTTTCTTAGAAGATGAATCGATCCACTTCTATACTGACGGCTCAAAAACAATGGTGGAGGTGTTTTCTCTGACGGGCTTAATCTTAAGCTCTCCTTCCGTCTACCGAATCATTGTAGCGTGTTCCAGGCAGAAATAATGGCGATCAAGGAGGTCTTATCTTGGCTAAAGAAAAACGTGATATCCGCCAAGGATATCCGTATCTTTTCAGATAGCCAAGATGCAATCAAATCCTTGGAATCGATCTCTATAAATTCAGTAGTAGCCTAGACTGTCATCTATTGGTTGCCAGGGCATAGGTATATTCCGGGGAATTGTAAGGCTGATGAACTCGCCACAATAGGAACAACTGTACCCATCCTTCCAGACAAGGATAATCTAGGTATACAAACGCTACTTGTAAATTTAAACTCAAGCTGAATGCAATCGAAAGAACAAACCTTAGGTGGAGAAGTAGTACAACATGTCTAGCGACAAAACAGATTTGGCCCAAGTTGGATCTGAAACGCTCTAAGAAATTGATCTCTCTCAATCGATTGCATATTGGCTCTCTTAGAGATGTAATTACAGCACACTGTCTAATGGGCAAGGCTTGGCGTATATTCAAATGATTTCTGCCGAAGCTGCATGGACGAAGAAAAGGATGAAACCATTCCTCACCTTCTTTGTGCGAGTCCAGCTCTCTCCCATAGAAGAAAGCTTCACATAGGAGCTCTCTATTTTAATGATTTAGGCGATCTGATAGATTTAGACATCAGGAGCCTCCTTCGCTTCATTAGAAGCTCTAGTTGGTTTTAACGAGCCTGGGCATGATCCTTTGTGGTACCACAACGGACCTTCCTTGGTATATGCGTGTTGGCGTAAGCTGGCAGCCAGTTCAACCTAACGTACGGTACTCCCAATGGAGGTCTAGAGCTTTGAAATTTGGAACTTACGAAGGGCGACTGATAGGTTCGCGACCTAAGGCATTTAGTGAAAGAAGAAATCCAATTAAAAATGTTAAGCTCGGTAGATGAAATAAACTAAACTGAACTAAACATAATCTCCCTCGATTGAAATGCATTCCTCACATGGGTCATACTATCCCTTAAGACATACTCGTATCACGGACAAAATATTCTTTTTCTTTGCCTTAAAAATGATTTTCTACGGCCGCTTTGACCTCCTCATCTGAAAATCTGCGGCCTCGTAGCTCCTTGGGAAAAAGAAAAAAGTCGCTCGGGCCCAAGTCTGGGCTATAGAGTGGGTGGTCTATCGTTGAAAAACTTTTGTCTTTTAAGGCTTGTATCAAAACCCGGGCCGTGTAAACAGGTGCATTATCCTGCAAAAACAAAATTCCGTGCCTGAGTTCCCCATGACCACTTCGCGTGCCTGAGTCACCTGAATTTGCGTAATATTAATCATTCATCGTAGTCCCCTTTGGCAGGTAATCAATCAGCAAAACACTTTCGGTTTCCCGAAAAACAGTCGCTGTAAGCTTCTAGGACGACTTTTCCGCCTTGAATTTCATCGGCGCCTTCTCCCCCTTTTCAATTCATTGCATGGACTCCGGATTGTATTTTTATTTTATTTTCTTTTATTTATTTAAGCTTAATACAAGCAACAACTTCAAAAAATAACTTTCGCGACCAGTTTCGCGAGACTGAAGATTGTTGAGTTTTAAACGATCATCAACCATGGGAGACCGCTTAGGGCGAAACGGATAAGCCTGCGCTGGATGGCTTCAATACCTTGGATGTGAACAGCATAATGTTGCGACCAAGCTTGTTTAGCATATTCGAGCGAAGGTGATATAAAGTGATTTGGTGACGTAAGCCAAGGGTGATACAAAGCAAAATTGGCTCTATCTATTATGTGGTCAATATGGGAACGGAAGTTAAGTTCCCTATCGCAGATTAAACCTAAATCATGCAAAGTGCGACAAGCTCGTTACAAAGCAGGTAGTTCCTTTGAGTTGGTGGAAGGCGTTTACGGAAGTAGGTGATGAATTAGGTTACATGACGTTCGTGCAAAAGTTTTCCAATCCGTTCTTCTGCTATCTGCCACATTTTTATTCTTCGTTCGGCTAGAACTAATTTTTCGACGTTTTCTTCAGTTACCACTGACACAGGATGCCCTGGGCGAGGGTCGTCTTCATAGTTCTCTCGCCCTTGATGAAATAAGCGAGCCCATTTATTGACCAAGGTAGGAGTATATGAAGGCCCAGAATCCTGAAGAGTCGATGAAAAATCCAAAAGTCCAGGGTAGACATTTTTTAAACATTACAAGTTTCCCCGCTGTTCAGAATACCGCATGGAAAAATCGCACAATTTTAAGAATACCGCCGCACAGAATCCCACCTGCAGAACATCGACAAAAATCACGCGCGGGATCGGTAACACGCATGTTCGGTTAAAGGCCGTCCAGTGTTTTTTTTTTTTGTTGGAAGATTGGAATCTTTTTAAGACGAAACTGAGCTCGTACTCAGTAACAGTGTGGGATTTCCACCCACTAAACCCACCTCCCCTCCTTACCCTGGTCCTCGCGGTACTGCCGTCAAGCATTTCATCCCGAGGGGGGTTTCAGGCTTACATACTCGGCCTGTTCGTATTGGTAGCATTTCGCCGTCGATCCTGCCTTCATTGTTCTTCCATGATGGTAGCAACAGTTTCACTTACCGCTTTTCAAGCTTCCTGCGAGCTCAGCATCTATCTGGTGAAGTTTTTCTTCGTCTTCCTTTTATCAGCGAGGTTATGATCCGAAAATAAGGGATCATAACCCTCCCACTTCACCGCATTTCTACTGATCCGCCTGTGGGTTTCATCTGGTGAAGTTCTCTGGTGTTAAGTCCACATCCAATCTATTCGCCAGCAAGTTACGATCTTCGTGATATCGTGCAGTGTGGAACATTATGTGTTCCGCATCCTCGACTGCTTCCGTGCACGTTGGGCAATAAGGGTTGTCTTCATGTCCAAATCGGTGGAGATAGGCTTTGAAACATCCATGACCAGTAAGCATTTGCGTCAGGTAGAAGTTCAGCTCTCCATGCTTCCCTTGATCCAAGGGTCTACATTGGAGATCAATCTCTGCGTCCATCTGCTTTTGTCAGAAAAGCTCCATCTCTCTTGTGATTCTTCGAGGCCGTTCAGGGTGTGAGTCGAAAAATGTCCCATGGTGTGAAATCCTTTTAACCCGCAAATCCGGCCACGAACGTACTAGTTCTTCATTTCAAGAAATTGGCAAATGAAATTACTGTATCTCCAATTGCGTTGTTTAGACACCAAATAATAAGAGATTGTACTCCTGCTTATCTTTTTTGGACCAGCGGTCTAAGATTCGAAGAATAACTTAACTAGAACGTTCTCGTCCAGTAATTTTTTGCCACTCCATGTCCATGTACCCAGTCTGATATCACCTAATTTTGAGCTGCACCTTCGTTGAGCGTTGAAACATTGCCTGACTAGTAGTACTCCTGATTCATATGTATGTATTTTGTACCGACTAATGTGTCATAATACATTTCGGTCTACCCTATCTGTTTGTCTGCTTATCTTGAAGTGATTCATATTTTATTATAGTTTTCCCATACATATCGCTCTCTCCTTATCGGATCCATCATAGAATATACTCTCGATGTCCATAAATTGTACTTTACCAGCTAGTGCGAGTGTAGCACACGGATGAGTTGTGGAATAATTATTTTCTATCGTCCAGAATTCTATTACAAATAATGGGAAAACAAAAGTTTTACTTATTCACCCATGTGCTTTCTTGGATGTAAATATCGTCCCGTTTTCAAATTTGTATTCGTATTTCTTATGAATTGAATAAGTACGAGTATGGTGGTAAGAATCAACTAGTTTTGTCACTTTTTGATGTGAAAAATGTTCTTTTGCGTTCAATTTCTCAGAGTTTTTCTTTTACCTGAGTATTTATCTTTTTTTTTCAATTCATTCACGGATTCCAATTCATCCGAAAGTTAGACAATAATCGATTGTCTAAGATCTACTTTAACTCTATTTTTTCAATGAATTCTGTAGCACCTCTAGGGTCAATTATTCCGTCCCTTTACCTTATATCAACACTCCTCTCCTATTCATAGTCTAAATAGTAATATGTAGTTAACCGTTGTTTAGCTGACGAGGTTCTAAGTGAGCAGTGACTTCGTCAAAAGGTACCCATCTACCTAACCTAATCTAACTAGTAGTTGCATTGTTGAGCTGCAACAATTGCGAGTGCTAACTGAACTATACTCAATACACTACCAACTAGCCAAGCCAATTGACGGGTTGTAGAATCTAAACGAGTTTCTATTGTTCAAACCCAGTAATGTTTTTTTTTTTTTAAATATTGAATTACGCCTAGGGTGCAATCCTTTGAATGCAATTACATGATTGCATGGCGTAAGTTGGAAAGGACAGAGTATTTCTCTGAGAGAAAGATTGGTAGTAATAGTTTGTCCAGACTAGTGGTGAGAATTGTTTTGTTATTTTGTCCTTGCTTTATAATTCACAGTATTTCTGCCCGTTCACCTGTTGTCATTCACATCAATCATCCATCAGTACGATTCATTTTTCGACCCACATTACTACACTAATGCCAGTGTTATACCTTCTCTGAGGATCTTGATATCAGATTTTGATCCGTAAACAATTAGCGCGGCGATAATGCTACCACCGCACGTACATACATACAAAAACGTCGTGTATTACACGTTCTTTACTACATTCTAACGATTACATTCCTGTATTCTCAGCAAGCCAACTGCCAGTAATGGTCCGATTATGCGAACAAGATGCACGGTGATGCGAATTTTTCTGGTTTTGCTAAGAGGAACTTGTTGGACACAGCATTACCTATCCAAAATAAAAGTAAAGTACATACAGGTACATTCCAAAGTAAACAGGACTTTCTAAAAATAAGAACAACAAGTTTTTTTTTTGGCAAAACCGTTTTATTTTATTTAAAATAGTCCCCTTTGGACTCAATACAGCGATTTGCACATTGTAAAAGCATGTCGAATGAGTGTTTTAGATCGTCGGCCGGGATGTGTCCTTCAGGATGTCGGTACAAACCTTTTGGGTGGGTTCTACGTCCACAAAACGCTTTCTTTTCATCGGCAAATCCATTTTTCCGAAAAAGTAAAAGTCGCGCGGTGCCAAATCAGTCGAGTGGGGAGTGGTTGATAGTTAAAATGCGATTTTTAGTCAAAAAATCAGGTGTCAAGTGTCGATCGATGAGATAGCGCATTATCGTGCAACAAACGCCAACTTCCTTCTGCGCGATATTATGGCCGAATACGACGAATACGATGCACCAAACGCTTCAAAACACCAAGATAGAAGTGTACACTGACTCGGTGTAACGAACCTTTTCTGGACAGTGCCCTTGGAATCGTAAAAGCAAATCAACAATGGCTTCACTTTTGACTACTCCAAACGAGATTTTTTGGGATTTGGCTCGTCTGGCGTTTCCACTCGGCACTTTGGCGCTTAGTTTCTGTATCATATTGAAAACACCACGTTTCATCACCAATCACAATGTTATAAAGGAAGATTTTGTTCATTTTAGCCGCCTTGATGATGTCATTCGAATGTTGAATTCTGAGCAATTTTTAGTCTTCAGCCAACTTGTGTGGAACAAACCATGCACACACTTGTCGGTAGCCCAAATGTTCGGTCAAAATGCGATAAAATTATGTTTTTGAGAAGCTAAATTCCAACTCCATGAATTTCAATGAAGATTTCGGCTGATCTTTGATGAATTCGTTTTTGATGGAATCTGCGATGATAATGGATTTGGGTTGACCAACATATTGCTCATTATATACCATATGTCCTCCCGACCGTTCTTAAACCGCGTATAGCACTCATGAACTCAGCCATGGGATAAACAATCATTACCATAAACTTGGTTTGTCAAGTGAAACGTTTCGGTAAAAGTTTTACCAAGTTTGAAACAAAACTTAATATTAGCTCTTTGTTCAATGTTCATTTTTGTACCGATGGAACAAGCATACTGTCATTTCAGGAGCAATAACTCCGCCTCTATTCTTCCAAATGTCATGAAATTTTGACAGTACATCAGTGAAGGATCTACCTTTCCGATGCATGTAATGGCCTCACTAGAAATACCTATTTTTAAAAACCCCTGTTAACTTTGGAACGTACCTTGTATATTCCCCAAGACTGGCATTCTTTCGACTTTGAGAAATAATTATTTCTAACGAGTGATTGAGCTGTGTAGGCGAACCCCACAGGCGGATCAGTAGAAATGCGGTGAAATGGGAGGGTTATGATCCCTTGTTTTCGGATCATAACTTCGCTGAAAAAGGAAGAAGAAGAAGAAGACTGATCGAGCTGTGTGTTCAAATGAAATGCGGATTCCAAAAAGATTTGATTTAATAAAATAGAAATTGTCCAGAAGCATGTTAGTCATTACGCTGCAATTTCATGGGCCAGATCTTAAAAATTACACGAGCAACTCTTCTTGAATAGATATGCAGTGAGCTCCGCTAAAGAGCTCAGCATTGTAGAAAGAACCTTTAGATTCTGTTATGCATATATGTACATATGCGGCAATATGTAGCTGCTTATCAATAGCATTGATAGAAAAGTCTTTTGCTATGCTCTTCACAATTTCACATACACATCAGTTCCGCTCTCTATATAGCTGGCATTCGTTTGAGCTAGAGAACCTTAACGATTACCCTGCCACATATCTGCGTTACCTTCAACTCTCTGATTAACTATCTGTTACACATAATCTTAAGCTTTAGTTTTATTGATTCCATGACCGCATTATGAAATCTTTAATTAAGTCCAAACCAGTACTTCACTTAAATCCTCCTATCACCGGCTGTGGTCAGTGAACTCTAACTTCTCTTTTCGGTTTCACCACTCAGCGTCATAAAAACAAAGAAAAGTTGTTTGCGTCATTTCCTGAGAACAACTTAAATTCATAAAACTATTAGTCAGGGGTCTCTATGTCGTCGCAACGACATCATTGTACAAATGTGTCGCTTAGGTCAGGGTTTTCTGACATCCTCATCAGAAGATTTTTAAAAGTACCTAGATAACAAGTCGACTGATAACATGAACCATACAGTACATCAACAACATTCTGTTGAGTTATACGCATTGAAGATCATTTAATTACGAAACGATTATACGAGTAGAACCCTCCTTCAACTGGATCGGGTCATAAAAGTTGACGATTAGCTTGGTTTCCTTTAAAAGCTCATAAACTCTCTAACCCAATTCAACATTTTTATTTGCAAATCTAGATCTCGGGTTTGTCCGAAATTAAAAAAAAAAAAGAAATTCATCGACCTCATCCTCTTTGCCCCCCGCCGCCGCCGAGCTGTCGTCGTCAACGGCATAGGCATCTCATCTGCGCAGATCTTTTCCTTGATTAATTAAGACCTCATTTGCATTTCGTTTGTAATTGACTCACTACTTTGCTTCTCATTAAATCCGGCTAACGTAAATTACAAAAAATCAACATTTTTATTCTAAACAACATAATTCTGAGAAAACATTCCACCTCCTCCTCGTCGTCGTCGTCGTCGTCGTTGTCGTCATCGTCGAGCAAGTGCTGAAGACAAACCAGTTTCCCTAGTTCTTCAGTAGTAAAACATCTGGTTGGTACTCTTTATTTTGCAACATAATTACGTGGAAAAAAGAAGAAGAAGAAACAACAGCCCATATAGACGTTGCATGCACGCTTGTGTATATGTGCTCATCTAAAATGGCCAATTAAACGCGCATTCAAAGCCTTCAAAAGCTACATGAGACTGACGCACTATTAACTACGCGCGCATATTAAAGTCAACCGAGCAAGCAGGCAACTAATCTAACGTGGTTGCCTGCTACTAATAATTCCAATTACTTGAACATTTCAAGCGCGCAGCTAATTGTCCGCTTATGTGCTGCTCTTCTCTCCGATGATTTCCTCCAGCCAGCAGCCAGCCTCCTTTGGTTGACCTTTGGTTCAGGGCTCTTCTCGACTTCGGCGATGGTGACGGTGACGACGACGGTGGCGGTTTGGTTTTTCTCCAATTTTCTAGCAACGCATCTGCTAGCGTGTTTCGTGTGTTTACGTGATGTAAGTCTATTTTTGGGACTCAAAACGGGGCCGCGCGCTGGTGGAGGCGCATTCGCCGCCGAGAGAGGAGTTCCTCGTCGAAATGTTTACCCAATCGAGACACGAAATAATAATAATATAAAACAGAGGAAAATGGTTGGTGCACGGTGGAAAAATAAGCAACCGTATGCTGATGTTGCTACTGCTTCTGGTGGGGTTATTTATTTTGCTGCCCCCGTAGAGCTAGTTGCTGAGGAAAGATATACCCCCTGGGAGAATGTGTGACTTGCTTCATTTGATTTTTAATCACCATCATTGTTATGCAGTTGCAGCATTACCAGTGTTTCTTAATATATTCGAAGATCCACATGGGTTCTCTTTGACTGGGTTTGTCGGTTCATATGTCTGCCTATTACCCGGTTTGACCTTGTATATAATTTTAATCCCTTGCATACTAAGGATGCCCGGATCTGTACCCGTATAATATGATAAAAGCGAATCTTACATCAGACTAGTATTTCCTCTCAATTAGCCTCTCATGCAGCCTCTTTAACCGTGGTGAAGAAGAGAATTTGTTTCTGTCTTGGCCAAAAATTATGTAGCTGCCGAAGACAGCTTGAGTTTTTCAAATTAATTGAGAGCAGACTTGCCGTTCTGTTCGAAAACAGTTTTGGGCAGATCAATGATCATTTGATCTTCTATTCAGTTTCTGTTAAAAGTTGTATCAGCCTCAAGCTGATGGTGTAGTAGGTGGCATAGGATAGTAGTAATATGTTTGACTAAGGAATGGTACGTTATCGGTTCAAGTACTAACCACAACCATTCAAATTTTCTAGTATTTTAATTAAATAAGACCTAGAGTATCCTAACAAATACTCGAAAAAAAAACTGTGAATCAAAAATTAATGCAAAAAAACTAAACTAATTTGGAAGCCACTTACGGGGTATGCAATAAAACCTTATAGCACCTGAGTTCCAAAACCACTACACCCAAAAACATACATCTCTCTACCTACGTATGTGTTAAAAGAGTCAACGCATACTCTTAGACGTAAGTTAATATTTAATAAAAAAGCTATTCTATACTCTCAGAATCTAGAAGTGCACTTTTCAATGGAACAGTCGGACATGTGCTTTCTGTAGCTTAAGCATAATAAGAGTAAAGAATCGCGATGTAGGAAAGGCAGGCCTATAAACGCCTGGATCACACAAATGCGACGACATCGGCATTTCATTGGCCTCAGTAACCAAGTGATTCAAAATCGGCAGGCCTGCCGACATTTTCTGAGGTCAAATAGGCCAACCCCATAGGCGGATCCGTAAAAATGGGGTGAAGTGGGAGGGTTATGATCTCTTATTTTGGGATCATAACCTCGCTGAAAAAAGGAAGAAGAAGAAGAGTAAAGAATCAATGACGAAAATTTAAGAATTTGATTAAGAAATGGAGGAATAGAATTTGAGATGCAAAAAGTGTACCCGTTCGCCTAAAATAAATATTGAAACACTCAAGAGTACCTATTTTTTTTTCCACTTCACAACACCATTCACATGCATCTCGGCTGCTTCTTCTATGTATACAAACTCAATTTCCAGTTAATTTAAGTTACGTTTGATAGAAGTTTTGACAAACTAACTTTCGGAAATTTTTGATTTTGAGTTGGAAGCACTTACACCCAATCCGATAACCATACAAAATACCAATTCATTTTAGAATCGGATTACATATCCGAATGGCAATCCGAATCCGAAAGCAGTACAAAATAAGGCCCCTGAAATCGTTCTTTTCTTTTCAATGAAACGTAATGCGCATTCGAAAATCTACATTTTTCAAAGCAACAGTTTCAAAAAAGAATTCAATAGTGGAGTAAGTTTTTCAAAACCGAGTATATCCACTATTCGTACTCATTTGCAATTCAGATCGATCTACGTTGTTGGAATATCTATTTAATGTTATGTGTTCCTGAAAACAGCCTACAAAGTGGAATAATTTGCGCAAAGTATGCATTTTCGAATGAGCCCATAGAAACCAATTGTAAAATTGCTGTTTTGACAAAAATGGTAGTTCTTTTTATCAATCCCAAAGGCGGATCAGTAAAAATGCAGTGAAGTGTGGGGGTTATCATCGCTTGTTTTCAGATCATAACCTCGCTAAAATATGGAGGAAGAAGAAGGCTGTCAATGGAAAGCGCCATAAGTAAAACTAAAACATACGCACATACTAGCCGCGTTTTGTTTTCCCCGTTAACTGGTTCAGTTCATATTTTTACACAGGATGCAAAAACAACAATTGAACCAGCACTTGAGCTGGTTCAATTTTCGTGAACCAGAATTTCTATCCCATACCTCACCACTAGATGGCTTTTCACAAAAAAACAAATTATATGTAAAGCTTGGCAGCTCTGCTGAATGGTTTGATTGTTATTTTTCCGCCATTTTTTAATCCATAGTAAACGTCAGTACGATAGCTGCTGCTACCAACTTGGGAAAATGAAATTTTTAGGTGAACCAGGAGCATTTTTTTATTTTGAGATGAACTAGTTCAGTTCACGGGGAAAACAAAACGCGGCTACTATCTTCTGAACTCTATTTCAGGTCTACCGTCTTAAACTGAACTGCACTTTCGACATAAGATACCTGGAAGAATCTAGTTCAGGCAAATATTGATAAATCTTGAAATATAATAAAGCACTGCGTGATCGTAAAATATGTCACTTTTCTGAGATGGATCCAAAGAGTTGCACTCGGGAGTAGTATTGATCGTTACATTCTTCAGCATGAATCACGCTGCCCGAAAGGTTACTTAGCTCAATTTTCTATGCACTAAATCGAAGGAATTTAGGCTGCAATTCATTTAAGATATACTTGTAGAATACACCGCTTTATCTCGCAAGCCGCCCGTGCCCCTAGAGCTAGTGTAAGCATAAGGATTTTCATTTTAACCTAAAAAATAACGGTATTTTCCTTACTCTCGATTTTGAAAGTACAAATTCGATTATCCCTGAAATCGCTACAAAATTTCCTTCGAAGTATATCCTTGGGTTAACGGTGAATTACTTATTCACCACTTTTTCAAAATTGATTTACAACTTCATCTGAATTGAGCGAAATAAATGGAAATCTGACGGCGCAAGGCCAGAACCTTTCTCTGATGAATGTCTGCTTTCGATGTCGTTGGAGGGGCGAATCATCGCGTCGGGATCAATCCGTCAATCCACTTCTCATCAGTCGCTCAAAAATGAATCGTTTTGCCCACGTTTAATGACCATATCGCTCCATCAAATCGACTTCTTTTAGTTCATGAGAAACCCAAATATCGAACTTACTTACGTATACCGGCTTCTTTAGATGCTCTTGAACGCTTACGTGATGGCTGTTCAATATTTCTGTAATCTCTTGTGAAGTGCCTGCTGTTTTGTGCCTTTACTTTGTCGTGAAATAAATAAAGAGTCCGAGAAAAAAATATAAAAATGGTCGCACTCGTTAGAATAGTCGAATGGGTACTTTCAGCGGATGCTAACATTTTATAAATATTTCACAAAATTTTATATTAAAACTAGCTGGCTTGTGCTCATCTTATTTCGCCCGCATTTCAGTTGACGCCCATTCACTTGCTAAAATATAATTTCCAACTGTATACAATACTAAAAATGTGTAAACTCAATTTAAACTACGCAATGCAACTGCGTGCAGTAGTTTTTGCGTGATGAGTGTTTAAACACTTTTACACTTTTTATCATGTACATAGGAACAATTTCGTTTTCTGGAATAAAAACTACCCTAAATCTTGACCCAGGACATAAGCTATCACTATGACAAGTTTCATTAAAATTCATGCAATAGTTTCCGCGTGATGCGTGCAAAGAAAGACAAGAACATCCAACCCTCTACAGTTTTATTGTATGTTTGGATAAAAGATAGAAGATATAGATAAGGAGAACATAATATTCGATTCTAACCATTTAGATCTCTTTCTTTTTTCTTCCGATGGATACAAAAACTGCTTAGCTGACTTAGATACTAGAAATGCTCAGAATAAGGGTGACATCACCGCACTGAATCACGAATTCTACGACGATCTGTGCGTCTTTAAATGGACGAATTTCCTAGGCATTTTGCTAAAAAATGTTTAGTTAGATATTATTTTTCATTGACTTTTAAGAAGAATTTGAAATCTTATCGCATGTAACGATTATTTTCACATGGATATCTAATAGACTTTTACTATTCGCTGGTATGCCACAGGTGATCCACATTGGTTCTCTTTCTTTTGTGTAAATAAAGAAGGCTCTTCTAATTACAATTTCAAATATATCGACAATTTAAATAAACCATTCATATAACCAGATAGTTTTGCCTTGTGACAGTAACCATTAAATAGAAAAACCAAAAAACTTGCTGAAGTCAATTTAATTCAATTTCTTTTCATGCACTTTCAAATGATTTTCTTTCTGCTCCAAAAATTATAAAGAGTGTACACTTAAGAATTGTCAAATGAATTTGATGGCCCACAGTTAATTGAGCGATAAATGTTAGCTTTTAAGGCCCACTCGCAAGCGGTTTTTAAGTGTGAAAGCTTGAAATTACTCGAAATCCATTCGCATACTTGTCAAACAGGATGCAAAAATGAAAGCATTTACTTTAAATATTTGACAGTTTGATCAGATCCCCTTCTTAAAATGATCTTTCATTACAAATTTACCGTGTTTATATAGAATCTTAAGTTTTGCAAGTTCTTTTTCGAAGTATCTCCTTTCAATAGGTGGAAATTAATCAAGCAGTATATATAAACAAACAAACCTTTTGTTGAGCTTTTATTTGTTTATACGAATGTCAGCAAGTGATGGGGTGGTATTGGCTAAATTCGAACTTTCAATTAAACATAATGTACATATGTATCTACATCTCGTACTGGCAACACTTTCTAGAAGGTGTTTCCTCCAGAGACGTGTGCTCATCACGCTCATTTCCTACTTACCCTTGTGGTGCCCACCCCGACGAACACAGTCTATCCCTTGACTGTTTCCACCAAGCAGAGTCAGTACATATATTTATGGTCGGACGCGAACAACAAATCATGAATGTTTCGCAATAAAATTCTTAATTCCTACGAAATTGAAACACCGCGCAGCGCAGAGCGGTAAATAGATTTCCGGTGATGGTGCGTAGACGGGATGATGAGTTCAGTTTAGTATGGCTGACTGTTGGTAGTGTCGTAGTATGGTACTCGTTCGTCTTCGTTGTCGTTTTGTACTTCAATCTGCTCTTCTTTTCTTTTTTTTTTTTCTGATTTCAATTTCCCTCGTTTTGTTCGACGAGGGTAATTTTCTTTTTATAATGACTGTCGGTTGATGGAATTGCAATGATTCAGAAAAGATATTGGTGGCGCACTCGGCTGACGTATATACATACATATGTAGTACACATCCGACATTTGTAGCGCAAAACACACTGTGTCTGCGGCGATTTTGTTGTCTCTGTGATTTCCTGTTTTCGTTTAATCTTGCTTCAAAGGAAATCGATTTTGGCCAGCTAATCGGTTTACGCTGACTACGACGCAATTTGCAAAGCGATCATGATCCACAACCACTCTCAGGTGTCGCAAACAACAACGACTTGCTTGTGGTGATAAGGGAGTTTGCCAAAACAAACGACAAGCAAACAAAATAGAAAAAAATAGTAAAACACTGCAGGAAGAGTGTATAAATATAAACAAGAACGAATTCCTCAATGCAAATCACATAGAGATACATACGAGAAGTATATGAGTACGTTAGAATGTTGGTCGGTTGATAAGATAGATTGTGGAGCAGAGAGTTGATTCGTTTCCGTTTGGCATGCAAACGTACAGTACACAAACGCTTGGGCCAGCACTAGCAGGCGGATAGCGACACTCGACGAAAGGCGTCTAATCTAATCTTATCATTGCGAGTGAATGAGTACTTAATGATATTTACCCCCAATGGGGGAATGGATAGATAGGTTGGGTGGTTGAGGATGGACGATGGGCGACACACCTGGCCGCGGTGAGGGTAATAAAATTGAATGAAATAGTTGTGGGGTCGTCTAAGCTGAGAATATTGATGGGATTTTAAGCCATGGTATTAGTTGTCGAAGGAAAAGCGGTTATGGCTGGGAATTTGTTTACAAAATTAGGGTGCTGGGATTATTTTTATTTTTTTTTTGTGGGACGCGCAGCCATTAGAGTGGGCCACAATGACCTTGCGAGCAATGATTTCACTAAGCACTGGCGACAAAATCGATCGTTAATTATATAATGGTTGTTGTTTATTGTTGAGGCTGCAAATCACATGATGACATACATATGCGAGATTGAAAATAATAGATTGCGTTAGGGTATAAAGTCTGCGCGAATAAATTTGGGTCCGCCATGTGCTAGAACGATACTTGAGCTTCACAAGACGCAATTGACACTAGTCTTTGGGAGATTCAAGGAGACCAGCGGGGAACAAACAAGTCGATGTCGCATACATGTTTCCTTTAGGATTGCACGACAGCTTTGGACTGTGTTTGAAGGTCTTCCTGGTGATATGATACTTGATTAAATCTTAAATGAAGACAAGAGTTTAGGATTTAACTTTAATAACTTCTACCTCTAGTATATGAAGAAGTAGCATATGTCTCAATCTACTCGAAGATCTTGCATCAAAAAACACCGTCACTGTGGCCTGGATACTAGGACTCGAATGCTTTGAGGGCAACGAACGGATGGACTGCCTAGCGAGAAAAGGCACCAGCCGCTCAATATTCGGTCATGAGTTCTATTTTGGGGTAACATATAGTAGGACAGTACCTCAAAATAAAACAATGGGAGGCTGATGGCCACGCCAAGTATTGGGCCTAAGACAGGCAAAACAGTTTATTAACCTCAACGCATGTACGTAAGGCTAAGAAGCTATTTGAGTTCAGCAAAGAATACTTAAGGACCTTAACAGGCTATCTGACTGAACACTGCCCGCTCAGGTACCATCTGCACAAAATAAGAGTTGCAGATACAGATACATGCCAGCTTTGTGAAGAGCAAGGAGAGACAGCAGAACACTTTCTTTGTGAATGCCCCGTGGCTGGTAGAAAAAGACTTCTTCATCTGAAGCGTGCTTTACTAAGCCCTGCAGACATTCGGAACATTGAACCTAGAGCGGCAGCTATACGGACGTTTGAGTAAATTCGTTTGCGTAAATATCTATTGCGCTCAGCATCGTTCTGATATCAAGCCACATCCTTTATGAAGCTAAAGGAGTATACATATCTGTGTACATATGCAAGTAAGGTGATAAGAAACTCTACCTTTTAAACCCAACTAATGGGCACTTAAGATACACCTAAACGCCGGCCGTGGTAATCAGTAGGGTGAAGTTGTGGATCATACCTAGACTGTTGAGTTTGTTTAGGCAGTCACAAATCACTGTCATTGCGTTCATCCAGCTTTTAGTATGGAATTTTTTTCCTGATACTGTTTGGAGACGTAGGGTCGCTGTTGCATCAGAAAATATTTTTTAAATGCGCTCGAAGAAACAGTCATCTCTTGTTGGCATTCCATTTTATAAGAATCAGATGTAGGATGTAGGAAGACTTTATATATTTGAATTTATCCCTAAAGCATATAAAACGATGTGAACTCTAATTTTAGACCTTATTTCTTATCCACTATGCTTTTCAATTTCAGGTGAAGCGAAAAACTTAAGCAGCCGCAATAATGGCGCTAGCACCAGTTGCAGTGCGTCCGGTACCCGTGATGTCTACTGCACGGTAGCCCTCGACCAAGAAGAAATATGCCGAACTCCCACCATCGAACGGACGTTAAGTCCGTTCTTTGGCGAAGAGTACTATTTCAAAATTCCGCGACGATTCCGATACCTCTCAGTGTACGTATGGGATCGAGATCGTCACTTGAAACAGGACAAACCGATCGGCAAGATCGCAATCCGTCGCGAAGAACTACACATGTACAATCACAAGGATCACTGGTTCTCCCTGCGACCGGTAGATGCTGACTCCGAGGTACAAGGAATGGCCCGCCTAGAAATCCAATTCGAAGACTTATCCTACGAGCAAATCGATTTGAGCACTGGCGGCAGTGGAGGTGGCATCGTCGGCGGCGGTGGGAACGACTACAAAGAGAACAACGATCTACACAGCCGCGACAGTCAGCGATCGGGTGTTAAATCAAGATCGAATTATTTTTCAGGACGCGGTCGAGTGGCAGTTCGAGTACAGGAATGTGTGGAACTGGCAAAGAAGAATGGCGCATGTGACCCCTATGTGGTGTTTACAGCCGTATACTCCAACAAACGACAGATAATTAAGCGAACGAAGGCGCGAAAGAAAACTATAAACCCACAGTTTGACGAAGTAATGCATTTTGATCTGACGATCGATTACGACTCGAAGCACGAGTCGTCGAACAAAGCGTACACAATCTACCCGCTGGGTGGTGCAGATCTCTGTGAGATCTGTGTCACCTTATGGCACGACGCACCCGGCATGGGTGAGAAGGTATTCCTTGGTGAGGTACGAGTACCACTGCGCAACAAACAACAACAGGTAGCTGTACAACCGAATGCCTGGTACTACCTTCAGCCGCGCACAAGTCAATCGAGACCGGCCCGAACGTGTGCCACACCGCCCGGCACTCGCCTCAGCTGTGATAATTCCCTTGGATCTCTACGCCTCAATCTGGTGTACACCGCCGACCATGTATTTCCTCTCGCTACCTATGACGGGCTAATGAATCTGTTGCTCGAGAGCGTAGATCAACGACCGATCACTGTGAGCGCCGTATCGATCTTGGGCGAAGTGGTTTCCTGCAAAACAGATGTCGCCGAACCACTAGTTCGACTGTTCACCTATACAGGACAGATTGCAGCGATAATAAAAACACTTGCCGATCATGAGATATCGAATCTAACCGATCCCACAACGATCTTTCGAGGGAACACGCTCGTCTCCAAGATGATGGACGAAGCGATGCGTCTCTCTGGCCTGCATTACTTACACAATACGTTGCGTCCAGTGCTCGAGCAGATTCTCCAAGAGAAGAAGCCATGTGAAATCGATCCAGCGAAGGTGAAGGACAAAGGAGCTGTAGACACAAATCTGATCAATCTACAGGAGTATGTGGAACGAGTATTTGATGCGATCACACGGAGTGCGGTTAAATGTCCCGCAGTGCTGTGTCAGATATTCCACGATCTCAGAGAGTGTGCGGCGAAGCATTTTCCCTACAATCGGGAGGTACGCTACTCTGTGGTGTCTGGTTTCATTTTCTTGCGATTTTTCGCCCCAGCGATACTTGGGCCAAAGCTGTTCGATCTCACTACAGAGCCAGTGGTAAGTTGAAGAAGAACGATGGTCTGGATGATGAGGAAATAAATTTTTCGTTTCTTTATAGGATTTGCAAACAATTCGAACACTAACACTCATATCGAAGACCATTCAATCACTGGGGAATCTGGTGAGTTCAAGATCATCACAGAAGCCCTGCAAGGAGGAGTACACTGGGCAGTTGTATAAGAAATTCTGCACGGAGAAACACGTAGAGGCTGTTAAGCATTTTCTAGAGGTCATATCAACTGTGGGTGGTACATCTGCTGGATGTGGGCCGACCATTTTGGAGCCAGTATTATTGAAAGAGGGGTGAGTGTTACTTTTAATTACTAATGTAATTTCTAGCAAGTAAGGTGATTTTTTATGAATCAGAGTAACCACTTGCTATGTGTCAGATGATTTTGAGACGAACTCCTGTGGTAATGTGACACCGAATAGTCACACATGGTGTATGGAGATGACTAGGCTATAATTGCTTACCCTGCGAGTTGTACACGCGTTGTATTTAGTCTTTACCTTGAAATGTTGTTTCCGGAGCAGTATGCGAATAGTAAACACCAATCATCTGATTAGAGAGTTTGATTTGTTAACGCATCAAACTACATCGATGACCTTTATTGCTTTACTCGCTTCTAGAGGGGAACCTAACTAAATTTTCGTTTTACTGTATTAGGTGTCTATTAAAGGCCAATTGAGACGAGATGTGTTATAATAAAGGGTTCTGCATGACCGATTTTCAACACGGCGTAAACATTGAAGAGATTATCTGTTCACAGCATACAATAGCAGGTTATCTTTCAAAACTCACTCGTAGTGTTCAAATCTCACAAAAAGAGAGAAAATATCTTTGAATGAATGGATGGATGAATGAATTATGCTTGAATTAAGTGCACTGTCACTCCTGCACCTCCTTTTCGGTCACAGATTATAGCAGAGTTCTCCCGCCACTTCATCCACTCTACGCTTACGCGATGATTGATGTCGTCATCACAGGTTGCTTCCCTATTGATCAGAGATCCCAAATATCTGAACTTTTCGCACTCGGGAAGCAATGTTCCATTGTCTGGAATAGGCCTGAGTGAATCAGAGAACGGGCAACACAAGTACTCTGTCTTTTTTGAACAAATGCGATACCCATTTCCCTCCAAAACGTTCACCACCCCCACGTCTAGTTGCAGGGACGTATGATCCTCACTTATGATGGCTCCATCGTCAGCAAAGAATAACTGGTGCACTTTGGGGTTCGTCAATCTACTTTCAAGCAGAAGCACTCAGACTCTCTGGTCCATTGGTCTACCAAGCAGAAACCTTTTTTGGTGCAGTGGTTGAACAAATGTTAACGTTATTCGTTTTTCCTTTTTTTATACTCGGGTGGCTGATGATTGCTGTTCCCCGCTGGGGCTTGCACACGTCGGTTAACGAGCAAACACACTATCCATTGCACCATTTACCTCTCAAGCAGATAGTCAACAACTACAATAATGAGCAAAGGACTTAATTTCCGATGGAAACACACTGCAAAATGTACCAATTAGTTTCGAGTGTTTGGTTCTTGTCCCGAAAACTTCTACCCCTACCCCTGTCTCAGCATTTAATGGTTAATGGTGGCATAAACCGCATGTTCACTGGTTCATACTTACATACATATTTATGGTTCAGTTTTTGATTTTCGATAGTGAGCCTCGGTTTCTAAAACCCACATGTTTTCCTTTTCAAAATGTTATCTTTTGCGATCTTCAGGTGGTCCCATATACTGCTTACAAGAGTGCACATCCAGTGTTTTACTTGCTAGACACTTGTAAACTACAGGCGCTCGAGTGGGTTTTCTTACTACTTCTTGGTACTTATTCACCACCATTCCTTTGTTAAAGGAAACACATTTTCTAGTTATGGATGTTCAAAATGACATTGTTCGTGCGGAAGAAAGTCTAATAAGAGGTATTCCGTTGTTGCCTGTACTTTCCTTGGTAGTTGCAAATTAGGCAGCCCTCTTATCAAATGTGAGGCTTCTATCCTTGCAGAAACATTCAGTACGAGATTACGTTTGCTGAGATTTCAAGCATCCTAAGCACTGATAAACTCGAAGTATTAAGTGTCTCCCATTTCGATTTAATCATCAAACTCTGTCACTACAATTTTACGTCTTATCTTGGGGCATTACTTACTTAAGTGGCGCTACAGTTCAGGGTGAGTATAGGCCTCAGCCAACAAGCCTCTCCATTTTGCTTGGTCTTTACTTCCATTTGACTCACAAATTGATTAAGGTCCCATTGAACTTGTGCGCGCCACCTATGGCGAGGAGGCTTCCTACTGCGTCGTCCCCCTGTGTTAGATTCGAAGATTCTGCGGGCCTGAGCGTTGGTGTCCCTTCGCTCTAAATGTCCTTGCCACCTCAAATGTCCAATACGGTGTTTTTTTTTTTTTTTTGACTTGGTCGATGTCGCTGTATAGCTCGTATAGTTCGCCGTCCCCCCAAAACACGTAAACGCAAACGGAACCGAATATCTCGGGAAGAACTTTTCTCTCGAAGCGAACAAGAATATCTTCATCCGCCTTTAATAAAATCCATGTTTCAGCGACGTAAAGCAGGACTGGGATAATCGGTCTTATACAGAGTCTCCTTAATTGTTGCCTTATTAGCCCTCAAAAAAACAACGATTGGCAAGAGTTATTCTTCATTTGCAAAACTAATAGCAGAGCCAAGTCCCAAGTCCCTTACTACCTCAAACTTGTAGCTGCCCACTATGACCCAATCGTCGGTGTTGATTGTCCCTTCTTGTTGACTGCATATACTTGCTTCTGCTTCCAATTATGTCAATATCGTCGGCGTATGCAAGCAGCTGTACAGACTCTTGATAGATTTTGCCTCTGGTGTTGACCTGTGAGTTCTGCACAATCCGTTCAAGTACAAAAGAAGTCACATGACAGCGCGCGTCACCTTGTCTAAAACCTTTTTTTGATATCAAAGGTCTCGGTGAGGTCATTACCGATCTTGTTGGAACAGCGAGCGTTCTCCATCGTCATCCTGCACAGACGGACAAGTTTGTCGGGGAAGTCAAAACTAGACATGGCCCTATATAGCTGCTCTCTATAGATGCTGTCATCGGCGGCTTTGAAATCGACAGAGAGATGATTAGTATCAATGTGAACTTCTTGGGTATTCTCCAGCATCTGCCGAAGTGTGAAGATTTGATCGGTGGTGAACTTTCCTGGCCTCAGACAGCACTGCTAGGGGCACTGCTTATGGGATTTTCGTCAACGACACAACATAGTCCTCATAGTACATACCATTTCAACTTATCGATTTCTTGAATAAATGTTACATATGGTTTAAAGCAGTTAAAGGTATCTATCCACGGTGTGTTTGCGTTTCCTTACTTCATGTACAAAACCTTTACTCATCCTCATAGGGAAATATTAACTATCGTATCAGTTAGGAAGACCATATCTGTGTGTCGTCAGGACGTATGTAGGTGTAAAACATCAACAAGATTTTCGTTCTAAAGTATATTTAAGTATTTTGTTCTTATATTCATCATAAATACATAAGACAAGGTCATTTACTTAATCCTATATCTTTTTTGTTTTCTCCCCCACGCTTTCATGTTGTTTATATTTAAAGCGAAGGGTAAGATACCGACTTAACTTTCATTCTCTTAACATCTGTTTTGTTGAAGAGAAATTTCTAAATTACTTTTCTTTTCCTTTACAGAATGATGACAAAGCATCCTCAAGGACGAAGGCGTTTTGGTCGCCGTCTACTTAAGCATCGTTACTTTAAGCTAACAACACATTCACTTAGCTACGCTAAATCAAAGGGAAAGCCACCCGTCTGTGATATTCCATTGTCTGAAATTCTGGGAGTTGAACCATTGAACGAGCGGAGCTTTAAAATGCAAAACAGTTTTCAGGTAAGTCCAACAGAAGTTACTCCCTTTATTCCCATTGTCGTACGTATGTATGTGTGTAAGACTCTGTGTGAACCAAGAAAAATTGTAACAAAGGATCGATGAAACAATTTTTTTTTTTTTTCAAGTCTCTTCGTCTTATAATTATTTCCTGTGCGAACTGTGTACGCTTTGTGGGCCCTTTTTTCTGAAATAGATTGGTAACCACAACAACAGCAACAACAAGTTGTATAACCACCGAGGAACTTCACACGGTTTGGTTTTTTTTTTTCTTCTTCTTCTTCTTTGGCCGAAGTTGCTTCATAGAAGAGTTGTTTGGTGCTCTTTGTTCTACAACGCTCAAAAAGTGAGACTTCTTGGGGCTTGAGAGACTGACTTCCGTCGGTTGGCTGGTAGATCCCTTTTCGCAATTTAATTACACTTACACACGCAGAGGCGCACAGGCAAACAGAGAAAGTTACTTCACTTTTCTTCGCTAATACAAGTGACATGCGAACGTATGGGTGGGGGGGCAAACGAAACAACCGCATCGCCTAACACACTCATTAGGCATCTGCTGCAATTGCTGCTGGGTCTGTCCGCCTACTTTTCTCTTTCTCATTCTATTTATTAATTATGCAAATTTGACACCATCCATCCGGCCGGTCTACTAATACCACAACCTGGCCGCTCGCTCGCTCGATAAGATGAAGACGCTCGCTCGGGTCTCAAAAGTCTCAACCAACACCACACGAAGGTGTCGTCTTCATCGTCGTCGATCGTTGTGCTGCTTGTTTACGTTCCACTACGATGATTGTTAATGACGATCATGACGATGATGTATGTAGAGCATACACATGCGGCGATCGGTGTGGTGGCCTGGTGGGTATCACAGAAAACGTGTATCGTAGTTTTGCGTTTCCGGTGTCTTATACACTTTGTACATATTTTACTTGTGCGCTCCCCTTTTCTGGGTTTTCTTCTTTTCTTTCTTGCTTCATTGATTCCGGTATGTGATAGCGTGTGTGCGTGGAACTCGTTTCTCGTCGTGGCTCGTAGGTGTTTATATTTTTTTTTTTACTTTTTATGCGGCAACACAGAAACAACTTCAGGGGAACGCATAACGCATAAAATTTATTCAAATTATTTTAATTGGAATTTGTTGTTATACTTTATAAGTTTGTTATTCATGAGGAGTGACTGACGATGGCAGGAGGGGTACCCGCCTGGCAGTGGTGGAGGGTAACAGACGCTCGAGAGAAAAATGCACAAGGGAAATTGTTTATACTTTTTATTCGTCTCTCAAAGATTCGGCGAAGGCGAATGAGGAAGGCGTGAGCCGACACATTGTATGCTGAATGAGGTTAACATATGAATGAGAAATAAATTTGATTTAAGACGGAAATTCGCGCATTTTTGGAATTTCGCTTGGGAAATTAATATACATACATATGTACATATGCATGCTTTCTTCCATTTCCTCGTTTTTAGAGTCGAATTTTACATGACTGGCTCTTAATTTCTGCCATGCATGCATATTTTCCGCAAATCATACACTGAAACCTTTTGTCGCTTTCAAAGGAAATGATAGTGTACCAACCATTATTACAACTGAACTGCACGGTAATGTATGTACTTGAGGATTTGCAACACGGGCACTGGTCCTATGAGAATGGTCCTGAATCGGTCTCTTACGAATTTTTTTTGCGAAGTGATGTGGAAACAGTAGCAGTGTGGATTTCCATCCTCTGAAAACACTTCTCATTTCGAAAACGTTCGCAGAATTCTCGCGGGACCACCATCCCCTCCTTTTATCGGGAAGAATCCCAACGCTGTCTATCGATAATCATCTACCTACATATATGTAGTTGAGTGTATTGCATAATTGTACTAGGGGTTGGATTGCATCAGTTACCCCTAATACTCCTACGCACCCTACTATGGTCTATCTAGACAATCAAGGTTCGACTTTATCAGTCACCCTGCTCACCCACATCAGGTACATTGAGATTTCTCAGTCCACATCCAACACGATATATTTTAAGGTTCATCTGGCTCTTAAATCTGTGGTATCACAATTGTCCTAACATTGGTCTAAGTGTGTCGTGACTCCGTCGGCACAGCCACCTCGCCTAACCTAACCTAACTGTTAAGTATTTCATCAAGAGGTGCGGCTCAGGATTTGCTGATTCTTCTTCTACCTGTTGCTGTCTCCACCTTGACTTCGCTGTTGCCATTGACGTTCTGTCCTTTTCTCCTTCATTACTACTGCTGAAATGCTTTTTAACTGCATCTCAGATCTCCAGCAATGAGATCATATACATATGTTTCGCTAAGTCATATGCGGTAGGCGTTAGTCCTATTTCCTTTTGAGTCGCGCTCTGCAAAAAAAAACAAAAAAAAAAACAAAACCCGAGCAGTGGAAAAAGATATGTTCCTCATCGCCTGCACTCCGTCGTTGGGGCACAGTGGAGAATCATCGTCCCCAAACAGCATGCATATCCAGTTAAACTTTGACTTAGGTAAGAGTCCTCTTCTCCATGTGGACGATTTATCCACATCTCTACATTCCTTACCAGTCGATAAGTTCATCGTCCTTTTTATAACAGGTCCCATGTCGTAAGACTCTGGTCCCTTCCATCGTTTTGGCGCTCTCCAGGTGACGCTTACTCCTCTTTGCTAACGTATTTTCGTTGCATTTCGTCTGCAATAATATCCACAGGTATCATACCAGCAAGGACGAATGTGGCATTATAGGATACCTTGCACAAAACCGGTTTACAGAGTTCTTCCTCGCATAAGATTTTACTTTAAGTGCATTACCCCATATTCATACAGCACAAAGCATGATACCTAGATTGAGTAACTCTAGTCGATGGCAGTTTTCTACTTTGCATTGACCCTCGAATGCTTGACATTATTTGGCTTTTTTGCTGATCGGCTGTCTGTGAATGTGTAGACGCGCCTCTATCACAGGTTGATATTGGTTCGCGCGGAACTATTCCTAATTATTTAAAATTTTTATTAAATAATTACTGCCATGTGAGTAGCATTTATCCTGAAATCGTATTTTATTATGCTTGACTCATAATAAACGGTGAGCTCCTTCCATCTGCGTTATCAGATAATGGCGAAGTGCCTCAGGCATTTCTATCCTGTCTTCTTCTTCTTCTTCTTCCTTTTATCAGCGAGGTTATGATCCGAAAACAAGGGATCACAACCCTCCCACTTCGCCGCATTTCTACTGATCCGCCTGTGGGGTTCGCCTGTCATTTTCTATCCTGTCTGGTTTTGTTTTATTTTATATTGGAGTTTGTCAAAGCCGAGAAGGCATAACTCCTAATAGCAGCCCGATCCGCTCCACACAATGCCATCTTCTGCTGGAACTAACTTTTCTTTCTCTCGCATCCTTGGCGAATTAAAGACAATACAATACTACTAGAATGTGTCTAGTTACTCAACTGACCCTGAAATTGTTTGTCCCACCCACTGCCTGTTTCACTTCCTGCCACCCATTGTCGGGCATTACTCATTCCATCGCGTAACGAATTTCCCAACTTCTCTCGCCACATTCGCACGTGACCTCTTTTCAATCTATACCCATGCCCACCACCGTACACATTTCACGTACTCATCATCGTCTTCCTCCGTTTATCAAATTCGTACGCACACGTCTCATCAGTAAAATTTTAATTCAATTTAACTTAAAACTCTGAATGAAGTCGTCGATGATGTCGGCATGGAGTTACTCATTTCGAAATTAGGTTGAAACGCTCGCTCAGAGACATGGGTGTCCAAGTGCCCCTGTGTGTTGCGCCATTGGGTGTGCGCTGGGTTGTTCAAAACCGCGCACACACATTACAAATTTAGGTAAAGTGGCTTCCGTCGCCGCCGGTGAGGTTTGTCAAGGTGGACAAATGCGTCATTTATGAATACAAACCCCTAGATGGCTAGGAGCAAAGCGAAAGTGATTTATGGCACGTACACCCGGCACACAATACACAAATGTCTTTGAAATGAAATTGAAATGAATATGGAATATTTCCCCTATCTCGTTTCAGATTATCCGCAAAGATCGTAACCTATACGTACAAACAACAAACTGCGTCGAGGAGAAAGAATGGATCGACCTGCTGAGTAAAATCTGTCACACCAACTCGAAACGCTTACAGAATTTTCATCCGTGCGCCTATGTGAACGGTGTCTGGAGTTGCTGTTCACGACGGGATGAAAATGCCGAAGGTTGCACCAAAGTATCCAGTGAACCATTTCAAATGGAATTGGCAACAGCATTAGATCCCGCGCGTGACTTGCAGCGCTTGCACACGCTCATAATGACACATGTATCTGACCTGGAATCACGGATGGAGTCCATGAACTGCCATCTACTACCTTCCATGTCGGACGAGCAATACAAAGGCAACCAGAATACTATTCGTCAGCTGATCGAAATCGCCCACAGTCTAGAGGTGGTACATCGAAACTACAAGCAGGGAATCGCTCGTGAACTCAAGTACGGCAGTCGGATGGCACCGATAGGTGATGATAATTACCTGCACATGATGCGTGGTGCATCAGTTCAGCCAATGCAATTGTCGGACAGCAGCTATCACCATTCTTTGGTGCTGGTTCTTAATCGCAAGTAGGTACCTTACAAATGAAATCAAAGTAAAAATTAAATAAATCATACATATAGGAATATATATCAGATGATGTGTACATAAATACTGTGCAGAGTGTTATGACCTAGCTTTAGTAACAGAAAAAGTAAAAAATTTAAGAGAAATATAGACAAACATCGTAAAAGAAGATGAAGAGAGAGTAAACTAAATTCTAAACTATCTTGTAAGGTGGCAACCACCCTTTGTGGGGTGGGCGTTTATAGCTTAAGTATTTATTATTATTTTTTAATTTTTATTTTATTTTTATTTTTAACTATTTACTAGTTGCGCTGTTCTTCCGAAAAGAGAAGAGAATTAGGTGTATTCTCTTGGCTCTTAAATCCAAATGCATTCCATTGTAATTATTTTGTTGAATTTTTATTTTATTTTTGTGTGTTTGCAATTACTGTTGCTTTCTGTTGCGCTTCCCACCATTCTATTTCCTTTTAATGAAAAAATAAATAAATTGTATGTAGCATTATTCAGTTGAAATTTTTTATTTAAAAAAGCAACAGTAATGAGATATCTTCCTTACAAAACTTAACAGTGAGAATCATGAGCAATCGGTTGGTATTTTATTATGAGGAGGATTTGAAAATCGGTCAAGTTGAAGCTGGGTGTTATGAACTTGAAACTGTCTGAAAGAAATGTTTTTTCTATAAATTGATGAAAGCGAATCTAAATAAAAAAATCGGTTACCATTGTCAAATTCGAAAGCTTTGATTGAGTGTGTTTAGGAAATAATATATTTCTGATTCTTTGAAAACCCATTACTTACTACTACTTGATGTTCTTGTCTGCTAATCGAATGATTCTCGTTCGCCTTAAATTGAAAAATCGAGAATGTATTGGTATTATATCGTACCAAAGACTATATATATAGTACGTAAAAAGCTCTCCCAGGCCCGAGGATCATATTCACAAAGAGGAAAACTTTTTCCCTTTTTTCGGATTCTGTGTACATATATCTCCTTTTGTCAACCGAATCATATGGAAAAGTTTATGTTTATCTTTTTCCCTCTCTTCGAAAGGGTATTCAATAAGAAAAAACAGCAACAAATATGTTAAAGCTCTGAGAACGAAAGAACTTTTGAGAGCAAATAGATTCTGAAAAGCTTAGGGTCGTGTTATAGGACCCATTATCGTAATACGTAAGCCATTGACAAAACAACAGATACTAGGTAACATTTTTAAATGTTTTTCTTAAGTCTGTCATTCGCATATTTCTGTTTAGTAACTTGAAGTTACATTCGTCTAGGTACTGTGGTGTATTGACTGGGGTACTGCATTTACAACAATTCTGTTCTCATTCCATTTTTTGCATTTTTTTTATTATTGTAAGAATTCTGAAGAGACTGAAACAGATGAAAATCTGAAAAAGCAAGGTCTGGAGAATACGCTGGGTGTTGAATGATTTCCTACTTTCACTCCTTCACTTTTTGCAGCGTCTGTCGGGCGACATGCGGCCTAACGTTATCGAAGATGACGCCTTTTCGATTGGCCAAAATCGGACGATTTTCTTGAACTTACTCATTGAGCTTAGAGAGTTGACAACGGTACTTGTTCGCAGTGATTGTTTTGGCGAGTGAAACCAGCTCGGAAAAAATGAATTTCTTAGAATCCCACCAAACAGACAGCAATACCTTCATTGGATGCAAGCTAGCTTTTGCCACTGGTTCTGAACCTTGACCTGCTTGTTTCCAGCTCCTTGTTCGTTGCACGCTCTTGTGCAGGGTCCACTTTCCTTCACCTGTTTTGACTCGATCCAAAAAATTATCTTTTTCATGGCGCCCAAGCAGAGATATTGCCAAGGAGACGCGATCCAGCTACCGTCAAAGAATGCGACACCCACGTCTCGAGCTTGGAAGTAAATCCAATTTCTTTAAATGGCGAAATGCTGACAAATGGTCAATATTCAGCCTCTCAGCAATCTCTTCTGTTGAAATCCTTGGGTTATTTTCCACTAAAGCACGCACAATGTCGTCATCGATGCCGGAAGACCACCCAGAATGGGGTTGATCGTCCAAGTTAATATCACCGTTCCGAAAACTAGCAATTCATTTTTTAATTGTCCTAAGAGCAGGAGTACGATCCGAAAAAACGTCCTGAATGTTTTTTGTTGCAGTTCCAACACTCACTCCTTTTTGGAGCTCGTATAGCATTACATGGCGATGGTGTAACTCTTAATTCTCCATTTTAGATTTTCTTTCACACACAAATTAACTTAACTCAACGGGGTCTAGCGATAAAATGACATGATGCCACGACCTATCCACTGGTATTCAACAAGTCCATAAAACAAACACTGGGCGCGTTATACAGCAAACTTTCCACTGCGTATGAAGATCGGGCATCATCTGATATGTGCATATTATGTACTAGCTTTTTACATTCACATAACTAGGTTTCTGTTTTAAACACGAGTATCACCTCACACCCAAACTTAACTAGGTTTCAATCTCAAACTATCAATTCACACCCAAACTTCAACTGCATTTCTTGCCACCTACCCTCAAATAAATACCAACCCAATTAGAACCTATTCTACATCTTACAAACAAATATAAATGGATTCTAATAATAACAAAAAAACAAAAAGAAAACAAACTTAGAATTATGTATATGTTGATAATGGTAATGCACATCTTGAAAAATTAAAATAAAAACTTGCACAAAATTAGGGAATAAGAAAAACTAAAAACTAAATAACTAAACAACTTAAGCAGCAACAATCGAAACAAAACTGTGAACTGTTAACTTTGGTTTTCAAAAGATTTCCTTTCCTCTAGAAGAAACTAAAAAGCACTTTTTTACCGAATACACATATCCCTTTACACATGCATATTTCATTTTGAAAAGAAAACAATCCAAATTCATTAATTTTAGCCTTAACAAAAAACTCGACTCGAATAAATAAAAATCCCCTTAAAAAAAAATTAAAATAAAAGCTATATATAATTTGTATTTAATAATGAAAAAAAAAAAAAAACAAGTATTTATTTGTAGCTTAAATGTTAATATTAATGTGAAATTTACAAAATGCAAATCATACAAAATTCTTCCCATCGTTCAACAATAATTTTAATTATTATTCTAATCTTAAGTTATTTTCATCAAAAACAGAAAAAAAAAACGAAAAAGAAAAGAAAATTAAGTAAAATAATAATTTGTGAATTCAGTTAGAGCAATAAGAAAGAAACTTAATGAGTTATGTACACGCATTCTATTAAAAATAGTAATTAATCATTATTTTCTCTGTTAAGTATTAATTAAGTTTTAAGAGAGCGTTAAGTAAGAACTGTGGTGTGTAAAAAGTATATACTTACATCTACATTAGTTTGTAGATAAAATATATATTCTTTTCTTTTTTAGATCAACTAATGTTAAGTTTTCTAAAATGTTTGTTTTTTTAACATAATGGAGAAAAAGAGAGCAGGAAAAAAAAAGAAAAAAATCTGAACTTGTTAAGTTATGTATTTTTTTGCAATTTATCAATTATAATGTACAAATAATAATTATGTTTTCCTTTTAAGAAAATATACAACCAACGTTATATTTATGTTGTAAATAGAAATGAAGTTGAAATGAAGAAACAATGGAATAATATGTATTATGTTTTATTTTTCATTACTAATACTAGAAATGATTTTAATATTGCAAAGAACAATTTCTACAATAGTTTAAAGATTATAAAAATGAAATATATATATGTATATTTAGTGGTAAATCATATTGTATATGTATGTGAAGAATACAACTTATTTATATTCGATTTTAGATTTATACTATTATATTTTTTGTACTGTAATATTTAAACAAACTAATTTCCTAACGAAAATGTAATAATAAAAGAATATTTAAAAAAAACAAATACAAAATAGCATCTTTATTTTTTTAGCTGGTTGAAGAAGGGTAATATTGTAAATGGGAGTAGCGATGTATCAACTCGAGTTCAAAAAACCGGTTCAAACCGAGTTACAGCTAAACCTAGCTACATTTATATTAAACCGAGTTTGCGAAACCGATAGAACGAACTCTATAATAAAATGCAAAAATACCATTAAATCGAGTTGATTCGGTTTGAGTTGGTTAGGATAAGTAAACACAATGTACTAACACATGAATGTGCCTGTAAAGGGTGACCAGATAGCAATGATACTCTTTCCAATTGTTATGTTTCAGCAGCTGTCAAAGTTACCAATGACATCCAGCTGTCAAAATATTCAGTAAGGTTTGCCATTTCATCATGCATCGTTTCACGCCTGCCAAATGTGCGGAAATTATTAAAAAATGTTATCGAAATTCCGGCTCAGTTGTAAATACGCAACGTGCATTTCGTCATGAGGTCGGTCGTCATCATGGCTTCAGTGTGCAGGCAATTCGTCGCACCATGGAAGAGTTATTGGAGCGAACACAATGCACAAGTGTTCGACCAAGCATCAATGCATCCACAAAGATTGACTGTTTGGTGTGGTTTATGGCATGGCGGCGTTATCGGACCTTATTTCTTTTGAAATGAGGAAGGAGACACTGTTACCGTCAATGGTCATAGGTATAGAGCAGTGTTTCTTAACCGGTGGTCCCTGGAAGCACTCGAAGTTGTCCGCGAAGCCATCCGAAAAATATTAAATAAACTGGTTGGAGGTGCAGATGTTATGGATGTAATTAGTCTATATATGGAGAAACGTGGACTTATCTGGCAAAAGCTTGTGGGATTTTGTACGGACGGTGCTCCTGCAATGCTTGGTTCCCGCTCTGGTCTTGCAACGCTGATAAAAACAAAAAATCCAACTGCAATTACGACACACTGTCTTATTCATCGTCAAGCACTGGCTGCCAAAACGCTCCCGGAATGCTTCACTATTGCGATGAAAACTGCTATAAAAGTAGTTAACTTCATTAAAAATAGTGCACTGAACACTCTTTCTTGTCTCTTCAAACAATTGTGCTCTGGTATGAATTCTGAACACGAAACTGCTTTTTCACACGAAAGTGCGATGGCTTTCCAAAGGAAACATGATGTCAAGGTTGTAGGAACTGAGAGAGGAAGTACAACCATTCTTGGGCCTCACTCTGTATTGCTACTCGAAAGTCAAATTTTTGCGAAAGTGCTTTGCGATTCGAATCTTATCCGGCACTCTGTAAGAAAACAGAATCGAATGGAAGTATTGCCAACGGAGGCTATGAAATGTGCGAATCTAGCTTCGAGTATCGAACGTTGAAATGTCACTTCGAAGCAAATTTCGTTCCAAAGAATTTTGTGTTTTATTTATATTTGGCGAAAAAAGCTAAATATATGTTATAGAAATGGAAATGGATGCTGTCGAATTATGGTTCCATCAAGATAACACACAGGGAGAAAGAATAGAACGCAGGCGAATTGGAAATACATAGGTCGAATATAATGGAGCTAAGTGATAAAAGGTAGAACAAAAATATAGCAGTTCTACCCATTGCTACCTTCAAGAGAAGTTAAGGTGGAGCATTTACAGTGGATTCTTGGTGGAGTGCCTACATGTTTTAAAACACGTTTTAATCAAGTAATTTCGTAAAATTGTTTTATCTATATCACTTTCATTGTATTTTAAGTTAAAAATAACATTTTATGTCATAAAATACTTACATTTTAAAAGAAACACAATTGCTTACCTCAACATCCGCAAACCAAATAGTAATAGAACAAAATGATGCGAATTCGAGTTACTTTGACATTTCGTTTAGCAATACAGAGTGCCGGATTTGCGATAAGAAATCGACATTGAAGTTGGCAACAAAAGTTTGTTCGATTCTCGTAAATTTGGATTTGCGATTCGAATTACAGAGTGACAATTCTGCGAATTCGAATGATTTGACTTTAGAGTAGCAATACAGACTGAGGCCCCTTAACTGACAAGAACAAAGAGTTGCTGGATCAGTTCTGTGAGTCCAAATTTCAAATACGTTTTGCTTATTTGGTCGTTTTTTCGCACAACTAAATAAAATTAACCTCCAACTACAAGGGTCAGGAAATTTTACGTTGCAAGGCACCAGCAATATATTTTCATATGAAGATAAAATCAGTGCATTTATCGCGAAAATTGAGCTATGGATCAATAAAGTCGACAGACACAACTTTTCTGCGTTTGATACCCTGAATCAAATTATTTACGGACAGTGTGCTGAGATTAAAGGAGAAATACAGAATAATATTATACTTCATTTGATAAACTTAAAAAGTGAATTCAATCGCTATTTTCCTGACTGCGAGGACAACGGTATTCGGAAACTGATCCGCAATCCTTTCATTGTAAACGTTTCTGAGGTGCCTGATGAAATTCAAGAAGACGTGATTGAAATGCAACACGAAAGTAACTTGAAAGATACATTCGAGACAGGAATTAATCTTGAAGAATTTTGGCGCCAAAAAGCAATTTCTTTTCCAAAGATTCGAGAAATTGCTATACGTCACCTAACTTTGTTTTCATCGACATATCTATGCGAGCAGGGGTTCTCGGCGCTTCTGATAACTAAAAACAAGCACCGAAATCGGTTGGATGCCAGTGCCGACATGCGTTTGACTTTAAGTAACACTGAACTAAGGATTCAGAAGTTAGTAAAGAGTATGCAGTCACAAAAATCTCATTAAAATAATATACTTATCTCTCTAATGTAAAATTGTCGAAAAAAAAAATCTAAAATACTGTTGGCTTTGAACAATTGTATGCGTGTTTTATTTATAGATAAAACAACCCTTTATTCATTTACATTTACTGAATTTTACCTCTAAACAGTTGGTGGTCCAGGGCAAGACAGAAATTTTGTCAAATGGTCCCTCATCACTAAAAGGTTAAGAACCACTGGTATAGAGCGATGTTAACTGACTTTCTATGGCCAGAGCTCGAGAATATGGATATATCCGATCTGTGCTTCCAACAAGATGGCGCTCCATGCCATACAAGCGACGCAACGCTCAAAGTTGTGAAGGAGAAATTTGGCGACTGGATCATCTTACGGCGAGTGTTCATCAATTGGCCGCCGCGATCATGCGACTTGACACCACTCGATTATTTTCTCTGGGGCTATGTCAAGTCCTTAGTTGACGCTAACAAGCCAACCACGAAATGGAATACAGATGTTGCAAGAAAAAAGCGAGGAAGAAGTGCGCCCAGCTTCAAGCAGAGAGTACGGAGGGCCTGTATCGGGAACTAGTGAAAACATCTTCCCCGGTTGCTGATGCAAACCAGGCTATCCAGGAGCTGCGCAGACACAATATGAACAAGAGCCGCCCAAAGAAGGAGGAATGCTCAGGAGATTCGTTCGCCAAAGTTCATTAACAATGCTCATGGCCAGCTTCTTGTGGATGACGACAAAATTCTGCCGAGGTGTTGGCAGTATTGTAAAGAACTTTTGAATAAACAGTTTCCCCGGCTATACTTTCCAAGAGCCATCCCTAACTGTGAAGAAATACCCGACATTCCAGTCGAAGAAGTTAGTGAGGCGGTCAAACACTCCAAAAAACGAAAAGCGGTTGGGCCAGACGAGATGCCCTCTGAGTTGTGGAAAAGATGGGAGACGTCGGGTTCAGATGGCACAGAAATCTCATCTCCAAATTTGTGAGAGGTGATCCAATGCCGAATCAATCGAGGGAAAGTTACCTTCTCCCTGTATACAAAGGGAAGGGTGATACGCGAAACTGTGATAACTACCGTTCGATCAAGCTGATGTCACACACCATGAAGATCGTTGAGCGGGTATTAGGTGGCCGACTGCGAAAAATAATACGGCTATCTGATGATCAGTGCGGGTTTGTCTCGGGTAAATCAACCACAGATGTAATCCAAAGTATAAGGATCATAATGGAAAAACATCGTGATTCCTTAAGGGATTTGCATGGTTGACTTTGAAAAGGCATTCGACAGACAACCACGAGATCTGATATGAATGGCGCTAAGACATCAAGGGGTTCCAGAAACCTATGTACAGATGATCATGAACATGTACGAAAGAGCAAAGACAGAAGTAAGATGCCCTGCTGGAGTAACCGAAGAATTCCCAATCAAAGTCGAGATGCACCAGGGAAACGTTTTAAGTCATTTGCTCTTTATTACAGTCCTTGATTATCTGCTTGAAGGTAAAGTGACGGACCCCAAGGTACATCAGTTATTCTTTGCTGACGATGGAGCCATCATAAGTGAGGATCCTACATCCCTGCAACGAGCACTTGATGTGTGAGTGGACGTTTTGGAGGAAAATGGGTATCGCATTAGTTCAAAAAAGACAGAGTACTTATGCTGCACATTCTCTGATCCACTAAGGCGTATTCCAGACATTTATTTGAATGGAACATTGCTTCCCAAGTGCGAAAAGTTCAAATATCTGGGATCTATGACCAATAGCAAAGCAACCTGTGATGACGACATCAATCATCGCGTAAGCGTAGGGCGGATGAAGTGGCGAGAAAATGCCGCTATCTTCTGTGACAGAAGAATGCCACCTAAGTTGAAAGGGAGGCTCTACACCGCAGTTGTGCGTCCAGCGCTCACATACGGTTCACAATGTTGGACTATGTACAAAAAGTATGAGAGTAAATTAACGGTAGCTGAGATGAAGATGCTTCGCATGACAGCAGGAGTGACAAAGCTTGATCGAATAAGAAGTTCGAAGATCCGTGAAAGCTTTCACGTCAAGGAAACCATCGTACAAAAAATAGAGCGCGACCGGCTCAGCTGGTATTGCCACGTTCAAAGAAGAGATTATTTGAACCCCATTAAAAAGCCAATATCAATGCACGTTCCAGAGACATCGCGATGTAGAAAAGGCAGGCCTATAAACGCCTGGATCAGACAAATGCGACGACATCGGCATTTCATTGGCCTCAGTAACCGAGTGATCCAAAATCGGCGGGCCTGCTGATATTTTCTGAGGTCAAATAGGCCAACCCCACAGGCGGATCAGTAGAAATGCGGTGAAGTGGGAGGGTTATGATCCCTTATTTTCGGATCATAACCTCGCTGGAAAAGGAAGAAGAACAAGCCAACCACTTTGACCGAACTCGAGGCCAACATTCGAGACGCTATTGCCAGAATAACGCCGTACGTATTGGCACTGCCAGCGAAGCCGAGGCGACCATTTAAATGATGTGCTATTCCACACATTCCATGAATGTAGCTTCAAAATAAAGCCGGAATCAATTTTATATCTCACACCGTTGTTGTTTTATTTCATTTTTTTTTCCTGTCGTTCCATCTGGTCAACCTGTATATTAAGTCGAGTTGGAAAGCAGTCGATTTTTTTATACAAACCGAGTTTCACTGCCCGATTCCATACAACTGAGCGATTCCGATTCCAAGTCAGTTGAGCGTATACATACTGAGTTGATATCTATTTTGAATTCGTATTCGGTTCCGTTTTAGCTTCTTATGTCACGGTGGCATTATTTTGTTACAAACCGATTTAGCCAACCCGGTTTGCAACTCGGTTTTCTTAAATTCCACCTCGGGTTAACTCGGTTTGGTGCATCACTAAATGCGACCACTGTCTTAATAATAGAAGCTGGAGTTCCTTTAAATGAGCGCGTAATAACTCAACGAATATTTTACGCAATGCATAGCGCAATTACTACTCCTCTAAACTGAGTATTTGACTGCCATCCAAAGTACTCTGGTACAATTTTCGTCAAATTGGTACTGCCAATAAAAGTTGTAGCAGTTGCAGCTTAGATCCGGACGAGTTTTATGAACATTTTTGTGAAGATGTACACAAAGTTTAAATGCTGACTTTACTTTTACTCCGCCATTGTCATGCAGCCTCAATTTCTGCAGAGTTTGGCAGCCATAAAGTTGAATGCGGTTGAAGAAGATGGAATTCCGCTTCGATTTATTATAAAGATACTTCGATACATTCAGGGCCATCGGCAATTCCGGGGGAAACAAAATTCCGCCCGAACATTTTTGTTCCCTGGAAAATATTCCTCCTGTCGTGAATTTGCATCGGAATTTATTTCCCCCGGAATCAGCAAAATATTTTCGAAGTTTTGTTCGAATGTTTTGACAGTTGTCAATCACCGCTGTTTTATTTTTTTTTAAATCACACATTTGAAATATTTGTACAAATATTTGTTTTCAGTGAGAAAATTGTGTTTATTTTGGTAAGTAGTAAGACACGGATTTTATTTATCGTTAGTTTGGTATTGAAAGTGTTCGATTTATTCAAGATTAAAACAAAATTCCGGGGGAAACTTTTTCCCTCGTTCGAAATTCGTTGCCGATACCTATTTTTCGAAAAAGGGAAACATCTCGGGGGGAATTTTATTCACGATAGCCCTGATTATAACCCACATTAAAGCTACTAGCTGGGCAGATGAAAGCCTACATCGAAGAAAAGTTTTTGCTCAATCGGTTTTCAGATGAGGTCATAGCCGCTCTACTGCAATGGTTAACTTGATAGAAGAAATCAGGGACAGCACTCTTTCCCCACTTATGTAACGCTATGACTGCGATCCGATTTTCTTTAACGCCCCAATCCATGTTAATAAATCGGAAGCTGAAACTAAACCGATTTCAATTGTTTACTGGACAATCCATGAGATTTAAAAAAAAAAATTAACGGTTCTGTTCCTAGCTGTAAACTATGAGCGCTGGAAATTGTGTAACAAAACTTATGCCAGGACTAGGTAGATGTTACGTCCGAGAACCTCGACACAAATGAACTTGAAATCGACGGTTTTCGAAGATTCAACGAATTCGTTTCTAGTTATCAAACACACAAGTACTCGAAAACGCCTGTAACGTAGTTTTTTTTTCTTTATTTTAGACTCAATTCAGTGCACATATTACATTCAATTTTTCCATTTTGTTATGAAATAAAAATCTCTTTTACATAAAAATTGAGAAGAAAAAATATTTTTAAGTAAGAAAGTGGAGAGAATAATGTGTTCGATACAATATGTTCGATTGTTCATCTTTTTGCATATAACATAGTAGTAATGGTAAATAAGTAAATTAATCGTTGCACAAAACTTATCACATAACTAAACTAAGCAAATAATCACACATAAAAAAAACTGTGATACATATAGAAATATTTTGATATACATATTCGTTTTTAATTTGAGAGAGAAAAACAAACAAACAGATATAAAAGCAGTCAAGACTAAAACTAACTACTAAATTGCAAATCGTTTCCTAAACAAATGCAAAATTGTATTTGTTTTTCAATTACTTTACGGATAAAGAAAGGCAAAGCTCAACAATTATTTTATAAATAATTGTTAATCATCAGCAAGATCCCTGTCATTATCGATTTGCGTGATCGCATTTAAACTTATTTAAAGTTATTTACTATTTATTTTTAATTTTATAATGTTAACCAAATAGAGTGTATGGTGTTTCTTACGTATAAATAAATGCGTCAAAAATTGACATATGTTTATACGAAACTAAATTAGCTTAGTAGTAGTTTGTCCATGTGTCATCAGCATTATCAGTTGTTTGTAGCTTTCATTAGATCGAGAACTTCTCGATTCAAATCAGTCGCCTGTTTCCGTAGCTTTAAAACCTGAAAGTATGAAACAAAAATGTCAATCAATTATACCTAAGAGAGCTTCAAATAGGGAGTTAGAAATGGTAGACAGAGAGGAAGATTGGTGAACACTACTGCGAAGGCATAACACAGGCAGTAGCTTGGTCATATGGCTGGAAATATTGTTCGCTCTGTTGATGATGATTTGCCTATGACATCGGTTATCGGGGAAAAAAATCCTGTGAATCAGAGGCAAATACAAAAAATAACAAAAATCTCCCCAGTTATCTAGACGCCATCCTCGGAGTTTCTCTGAAGCATAAACAACTGAACTTCAAACCACCAGACCAAATATTTCTCTCTCTATCTATCTATCCTTTCCAACGCTCGCACTGTGTGTAATCATGTTAAGGGTATTCATAACCCCTTGAGTGCGCGAAAATTATAAAAAAAAACGGTTTCACTCTAGGGTGGTGTCCAGATAACTGGGGACATTTGTTTTTGTTATTTTGCCTTTGCTTCTGATTCACAGTACTTTTTCCTCGGCCACCTGCTGTCAAAGGCATATCAATCATCCAACAGAGCGAACAATTTTTCCAGGCATACGACCAACCTACTCCCAGTCTTCTTCTTCTTCCTATTTCGGCGAGGCTATGATCCGAAAACAGGGGATCATAACCCTCCCACTTCACCGCATTTCTGCTGATCCGCCTATGGGGTTCGCTTATTTGACCTCAGAAAATATCAGCAGGCCTGCCGAATTTGGATCACTCGGTTACTAAGGCCAATGAAATGCCGATGACGTCAACCAACCTACTCCTAGTGTTATGCCTTATGACATAAGCTTTCGCAATTGATCGAACTGACAAACAGTCATATGTATATATTTCATGAGAAATAAATAAATGCTTGTTGACATCGGGATTGAACCACGAAGCATTAGCATGGCAATCGATGACATTACCATTACACCATCACCACTGCTTTGCAGAAATATATATATTTATTTCCACCCGCACTTGACTAAAAGATACACTTGCCAGCTAGAGTTGTAACATCATTTGGAAGGTATTTGAATCTGGATGGAGAATTGAATCAGAATGCCGACTGTATGCAGTGGAAGCAAACTTTATACCTTGCACTGGGTGTTACAAAGGGTATCAGGATGAACGTTTCAAATCCACTCAGATTTTATCATATTGGTTCATGAGAATTTACTAGATTTCACGAGGTCTTACACTGGAACAATATACCAAGCACCAATCTTTGTAAAGAATGCAATCAATCAATCAATGCAAACCACACATATCAAGCCACAATATTTGCCTTGGGTGCATTCGAGGGGCAAAAGGCTAAAAAAAAAATTGCAAACATAATAGGCACCACTGACTGCTATTGAAACAACGATAGCAACGAAATTTTTGTGCGTCCATAAATGTTATCAAGATGCACTATTTGAGATTTAAATTTAAGCAAGGGTTTTTGGTACATAATAATTAACACTGGAGTTTTGATGACCTTGCGCGACACTTATCCTACGACTCCGGTCTCATGGGTATGCCGTGTGACGCAATGACACCAAAACTTCGGTTGTTGCGCAAATTCAAAGTCGACTTTCCTCGTGTTCAGGCCTGGCTTCGGCCAGAATCTGAACCAGAAATGGAATGTATTCGTATTTTCACGAATGGCTCCAAAGGCAGTCAACGGTCTTTCGCTAAGGTCTTCGTGGAAGACGATAACATTGGGCTTCACTTCTCGTTAGGCAAAAATTCCAAGCAGAAACTTATGGAATCCTAATTGCCTTGACCTTTGTTGTGAAGAATAGGTGGAAGGGTCGAAGTATTTGTGTCCTTAGTGACAGTCAGGCTGCTATTAAGGCCTTGTCTTAACCTTTAACCACTTCCAAAATAGTTCGTGAATGTAAAAACTCGTTGAACTCGGTCGCAAGGCTGAATTCTCTGTCTTCCCAGATCACATTGGGATCTTCAGGAACGAGATCTCTAATGAGATTGCTAGGCAAGGCTCAGAGGAGGTTTTCTGGGGACCCAAACCTGCATTGGGCACCGATACGTCCTCGATTAGGGCTTCCATAGACGATTGGTTTACTCAGGAACATTGTATATGAATGCTTCCAGACGTATGTAAGAAATCAGCGGCATTTTTGTTGTCTCTCAGTAGGAAAGACGGCAGACAACTTATTGTCGTCTTGACAGACATTTTCCGTTCCGCCAAGCATCATGTGCCAGTCTTAAGTGACGCTACAGCCTGCGACGATTGTGGAGAGGGCGACGACACTGCGAAACACATTTGCTCGTATCAGGTGGTATATTTTCCGTGATAATGTGGTGAGTGCTTGAACTGTAAGCTCTCTGTTCGTGGCAATCTGTAACTTCGGAGTTTCTCCACATATACCAAACCATACTAGTCCCCCACTCACCTTAGTTCTCAGTTCTTTCTCATAAGTGACCAGTTCTTGTATCTGTTGCATGGTGTTTGTCATGTTCTGCTGGTCCATCGTCCACCGTAAATAAAGTTCTGGAAATTCACACAAAATCACTACCGTTTCGTAATTAGACCTCAACTTCTACTACTTACCATCCCACAATTCTAAGCTGATTGGTGCCACCGATGGCCAGATGACATGCGGATTTGGCTCATACAGCGGATTCAGTAAGCTTTTCATTACGTCTGGCCGATTTAAGTACGACCACAAACTGGTTGTTCGATTCTGCACTTTATATTCGGAACGTTCCTTTTCCGAGTCACAGAGGAACGTCCCATACTGACTGAAGTAACTGTGTTCGAAGAGGAGTATTAGGAGATTTGTACTAAACTCGAAACTGCAAGGGAATTGACAGAATAGTTGGTATATACAGTCGAGGAAAAGGATAAATGTGGCTCCCGAGGTTTTTGGACGCGTCTGTGGTGGGGTATAACAGGAATATTTATGCCGGGATGAGAAGGGATGTCCGGCTTGAATCCATTCACGTTCGATGAGGGCTTGGAGGCTATTTTTTTTTATAGGATTAGAACATGCTTTACAAAGGGAACTTATAGCTTACCCTCTAACTGTCCGGCAGTCAGGATTTAAAATTATTTGTACCAAAGAGGTTACTATGAGCGTAGAATCGAGACCTTTTGAACCGTGCACCAACACAGGACTACCATCTTGGTCTAGACATTGTGCCACGACACAGGCAGCATTCAGTGAATTCAGAACCATACCAAGCCAACCGCTTCCCTCCAGACGTGTCAGCCACTTATCAGCGCTGCAGGTGATGTCATTGCAAGCTTAATGAAGTGCGAGATTCATATTTGTTTGGACATAACTTCATATCTACTCACCTTCAACTAGCTTTGTAAAACTGTCCAGTATCGATGAGGGGTTTGAAACGTTCCCTATCGATCGATTCACCTTCTTCCACTGAGAGTAGTGTTGATCTGTTTCTGTGTTAGATTTACCCTTTCCCCATGTGTCTACTATGAAGCCTTTTTTACTTCGCCCCAGCACCACGTTGAGAATAGCCTCATCAGCACGGCATCGTTTGATGCCTTGAGTTGAAATTGGTTGAGAACTTCGCATTAAGGTTGCCTAAAGAACACAAATCATCAGTTCAAGTTGCATTCAACTAAAGTAGCACACTCAAGCAAGATATACCAAACTAATATACAAGGTCTCTCTCTCTTTCCATTACTATGACGTCACGTAAAGTTATAAGTTTTTATTGTGATATTTTTCTACACACTTGAGCTACTCTTCACTCTCTAACTGCTTCATTATTATAGTACAGGGTGCGGCTAAAATTGCTTTGAGAAGTCAAGTTTTTTTTTATTATCAATCAGTCAATCACAAGGCCAGTTTTAGTATTGCACTGCTTGTACTGAAAAGATCTTGCTGACCAAATAGGTTATTCAGGAGATTTTGTTTCGATTTCAAACTTGAAGTTGTACACCCGTTCCTCAACTCAGCTATGTTGCTGATTTAAAAGAAATTTGTTAAAAAACCCACCGAGTCCATTTGGAGAGTTTTTACAATACAGTCGAAGTGTAACGTCAGTGAGTCAATAAATATATTGGCCATCCCTGTCTCAATATGTAGCATGAAGTTGAGGATAGGGTGGCAATGTGTAGATGTGTTCATGTTTGAGCCCCAGTGGGAACAGTAAGCCAGAAACGAAAAACTTTTCCACGTCCTTGTACTGTTTGTGCCACCATACATAAGAAGTGTACAACATTTTTGATTTTGAGACAGCTCGGAACAGTTTTTGTTTAGCGGAATGGTGAATGTCTTCATTCGATAAACAACTCTTCCACGCACATATGGCTTCCGAGCAGTAGCTTTTCAAATGTTTTCTTGGGTTTTGCAAATATACTACGAACTTATTCCCCATCACACTCGTACAAGCGTGATTTTGAAACAGCATATACTATTGGCCTCTAGACATAGCCGGTGCCGCTTTTTAAAAAACCGTTATTTTAGCAATCCGACTGCTCAGTGTACATCCCACCTTGCACACTCAAACTCGAAGCAGGGAACAAAGCTCTAACGGACGCAAACAACAAGTGGACCTCTCTAGATACTTGTATCACCACGAGAAATCAATGGCCTACATTCCATGTCTGAAATCTATAACTGTGGATTTGAGTTGCTGTCGCATCGTTCCTATACGCCTGACGTGGCTCCGTTTGACCTTCTTGTGTTCATAACCTAAAAAAATATTTGGGTGGACAGAGATGAAGAGGTTGAAGGTGCAGTAAACGTATTTTTTAAGGAAACATTTTTCATAACTGCTTTAAGGGCTTTAGAGATCAGATGGAAGTTGAACTAGAGGAGTTGCTCTAACTCCAGTATCCCATCGAATAGAGCCATAGCTTGGCAGGCACCCCAGACATACATTTACTTCCGAGTTTGTTTTCTTGGTTAGGAGTGTTTTAAGAAAATGTGTATAGATTCCTTATCTACTCACTTCTGGGAAGCCCATGATAGCTGCCCTTATAAGGGAAGAGAGGTGGAAGTGCAAACAACTGAAAACTTTTCTGTTTTAATTTCCTATTCTCCTGTTTGGATTCACGTGACGTAGACGCGCTCGAAATATGCTACCATGCAATCTTGTAGTAAACTCACCCCATTGTCATGTTTGTAACTAAGAATTGGAAACCGTCCACCATCCCGAAATGAGGCTGACTGCCAGATCTGTTCGTCGGTTATTGACTTCGGCACAATCAGAGTAGCACCATATGTTGAACACACACTGAAGTCTTTGTTCGCGTGCGATATCCGCCACTCGTCGCCGGTCAACAGCTTCGCAAACTCCAGCTCTGGCCTGAAATCAAGTCACAGGTTAGCATTCACAATAGTACAATGCGACTGCTTACCGAAAAATTGTGAATCCATCTTCCAATATGGAATACATGGGCCGGTAGAAGAACGGGTAGCTCAGCTCGATGTTGTGCAGCGAGCTGAGCTGCTCCAGCGACGTGGCCACATTGAAGTACTCCTTAGAGTATTTGATTTCCAGCGAGATGACGCGCAGATCCTTGCACTTGAGTGTGATTATGCCGCCCACCACAACGTTGTTGACGAGGAATGGCTTCTTCTCCACGCAATCGATATTCTTGTGCAGCAGCTGAGGGTGTAGGTATCAAGTATCTAATTGAGTTGACCTAGATTTAAGCGGGAAAATATGTGTGCAACTCACCCATAGCTCCTGGCTGTTCTCCTGTCGGGCGCTCAGCAGCAAATGGTGGCCCGTGATGCAGAGGGTGCCCTCAACTGTTGCATGCAGATGGTCGTGCAGCAGGACACCGTCGAGTTTTGGGGTTTTTATGAGATCGGCGAATTCCATTGACGTGCACAGTAAATATGGTGCACAGTAGATATGGTTGTCGGGGAGTTTACGAACTGACTTGCATGGTTTCTTTGTGTTTCCTTGGCTCTATCTCTCGGAACAGGGAGAGTTATCAAAAGTGAAGTCTGGCGATGGTGGTGGTGAAACGAAAAACTTTTTTTGAGTGATGTTGGTTTCTCTTTCTTTTTCTTTATTTTGTGCGGGGGAGGGCGGGTATTTGTTTTGACATAGTTGACAGGTGGATGAGTTCCCATGTGAAAATGTCAGCGAGGTGTAGCAAAGATGGGGCAGTGTGGATATTGTGTTAAACGAGGCCTGGAAGACATTTCCCATTGACAGTTAATTTAAAAAAAAAAGTTAAATTTGGCCATAACGAAATGCAAGTGCTTATTCGCATTATTCAAATGTACAATATTGCACATACATACATACAACACAACAATTTTCAATTGGCCGCTTATCCTTCAGAGGGGTTGCGGTGGGATGCTGAACTGAAATGAAGTACCTATCCTTCTCGATCCTCTGCCACCAACTCCTATTTATCAGAATGAATCCCCAGACAATTTCAGGAGAGACATCGATATTGATCTAACTGTCTATTCCTAGCCCTTTCAAAGAATCGCTAACTGATAGACGCTTGCCAAATATATGCATAGTTACGAGTAGTTTATATCAAGCCAGGTGGACGATGAAAAAACAATGGCAGCCATGATTCAACAGGGTTAAATTGCATAGTGAGTGCGTTACAATAAATATCCTAACAAATATTCGGAGCTCAGATGTATTAGACCTATCAATCCCCTTAATTATTATCATTTCTGTTACTTTTATTGGGTTAAAAACCCACTGTCAGGTAAGGCAATCATTATGTCTAAATCATTTCGCTTCAAAATCGCTCTAATCGCTAAAATGCAAATATTTGGCGCAACAGCTCTTTAAAGTGCCAGGGCCTAGCTTCGCACAACCACTCATGTTGTGTGCGTTATATTTTTCACACGAATGGAAGGGACCTACAGTTTAATGCCGAATCCGAACGGCGATTTGAGAAGCTTTTTCTTGACAACAATACTCTCGGATGTTTGTCAGACGCTCGCGAGAGGTGGGACCCTGAAAAAACTTTTTGGTGTTTTCTGGGATTCGAACTTGGAACCTCATGCGTAGTGATCCGACACACTAACCACTTACGCCACGGTGCTCTCATTAAAAAGTCTCTGAGTACTAAAGAATACCTATACCATGGTGGCTTTCCTTGGCATTGAGGGAGCTTTTAACAATGTCAAATCAAAGGCAATCACAGACGCACTTGCAAATCTGAAAGTGGATACTTCGCTCGGAGTGTTGATCATTCAATTGCTAACACGCAGGATTATCAACACACAGCTCGGTGGAGAAGACTTGCCTGTTGCGGAACACCCCAAGGTGGAGTTTTGTCCCCCCTCCTGTGGAATCTTGTAGTGAATGAGCTACTAGTGGACCTGGACAGGTCAGGCTGTAGAGTGATTACCTATGCTGATGACATTGCGATTGCTGCGTCTGGCAAGCACCCAGACACTCTCAAGGAAATCTGCCAATATGCTCTCTCTCGGCTCACTAGGTGGGCCTCCAATTGTGGATTGGGAGCTAACCCTCATAAAACAGAACTTGTTCTCTTCACAAGGAAATATAAAGCTCCCCTCGTAGACCCTCCTATGACTAATGGCACCAGTCTCACTTTCGCTGTTAATGCAAAATACCTGGGTCTTATTCTGGACAGAAAACTGAACTGAAAAGCCAATCTACTAGAACGCGTAAGGAAAGCCAATGTAGCTCCCTATTCCTGTAAAAAGCTATAGGTAGGAGCTGGGGTATGAAACCTGAAATCACTCGCTGGCTTTACGTGTCTGTTGTCAGGCCTGTACTACTTTATGGCTGTTCACCTCTCTCAGGTAGCTAAAGTGCAACGATCCGCTTGCATGTGCATCAGAGGTGCACTAAGAACTACTCCTCTGCGGCACTGAACATTATGTTAACCTATTACCCCTGGATATCCTCGGCAGACAGACTGCTGCCAGTGCGGCTATTCGTCTTAAAGCCTCCTCTCAGTGGTCTAGTTATCATATTGACCACTACTCGATCCTTGATCTTCTCAACTTCGACTACACCCCACCGAAACTGAGATTTGACCGACGCTTCCGTACGAGTATCCCTGAACGGGATGAGTGGGATGGCTCTCCCCCTGATGATGGAAATTCGGTGCACTTCTACACAGAAGGCTCTAAGACCGAAGGTGGGGCGGGCTGTGGTGTTTTCTCCGATAAGCTCAACCTGAGCATCTCGTTCCGCCTCCCTGATCATTGTAGCGTTTTTCAGGCGGAAATCATGACGATTAAGGAAGCCCTGTCTTGGCTGTAATGTAATGTATTAGCATTCAAGCGACTATCAAGTCCCTGGAATCGTGCTCCTTTACTTCAAAGACCGTCTTAGGCGGCCGTTTGTCTCTTACAGAGATGACAGAGCAGTTCAACATTCACCTATGCTGGGTGCCAGGTCACAGAGACATTCCAGGAAACTGTAGGGCGGACGAACTCGCTAGACAGGGTACTACTCTAAGGATTCTGCCAGATAGGCAAGCCCTTGGTATGCCCCTCGCTACATGTAAGCATCTACTGAAGCTGAACGCTATTAGCAAGACCAACCTTAGGTGGGATATTGGCTCTACGTGTCACATTTCGAGGCAGATCTGGCCTAAGCTGGACCAGAAACGTAGTGCCGAGTTGGTTAAACTAAAGCGTTTACAGATCAGCTGCGTTATCGGTGTCATCACCGGACACTGTCTAATCGGCCAACATGCCAAAAGACTTGGCCTCTTTCTAATGACTTCAGCAGGAGCTGTAGGGACGAGGAGGACTAGGAAACCATTCTTCACTTCCTATGCACATGCCCTGCCCTATCATGCAAAAGAATGCTCCATCTAGGAGCTCCCTTCCTTGACGACCTCAGCCATTTGGCATCCTTAGACGTCATGAACATCCATCGCTTCATCAAAAGCTCCGGTTGGTTTTATTAGTCCCTGAGTGGTCTGATAGTAGATCCTTGGCATCACAATGGACCTTTACTGGTCTAAGTGTGTCTGCATCGTGGTGCAGACAACCAATCTAACCTAACCTAACCTTAGGTAAGTTTCGTCAAATGCTTTCAAATGACATACCAAGTTGTTGGCAATTCATATAACGATTTTTTTTACTTATTGACGAACTGCTTCTCGGCCATGTCTTGATCTATTTTGTTTAAAATCAATAAGCGATGTACCTACCAAAATTTGGAAAGTTGATGAAACTGATTTCCTTAACCTGTTTCATTTTGGTGCGATCGTTGGAAAGACTGGATTTTGAAAGTGAGTATCTTCTTCTTATAGTGTCCCTCCTGTTACTAGGTTGATTCTCATCCTTCTGATTTCTTCTTGCGAGTTGGCGGTCCTTATAAGCTGGATTGCTGACAGTCCAAAACTACTTTGCACATTATTCTTTGTCTCCTCTTGACCTTCTACCTTCTATTCATCCTTGTAGAATTACTTGCAGGAATTGCTATTTTTCTTTTCGCATAACATGTCTCGGATATTCCAGCTTTCGTTTTTTCATTATGTTCAGAAGTTCTCTCTTAGAACCCATCCGTCTTAAAACCTCTACATTAAACATTCGTTCGGTCCATGATATTTTTGAATCATTCGGAACAGTCACATTTTAAAAGCTTCCAACCAAGGTTGGCTTTAAGTCCATGTCTCTGCTTCATACAGAAGCATGTACCAAACGTAACATTTGATTAACCTTTTTTCAAAGATAATTAAAGGTCGCTAGCTGGCAGAACGATGCTCGCGCTTGTTCTATTCTACACTTTATGTCGTCGGGCGAGTTTCCTTCGGAGTTGAATTGAGTACCCAAGTATTTGAACTTCTCCAATACATCCTTGTCTTACTGTACAGGTCCTGGTTTGCCTCCACACTTCTTTGCGCTAAGATGTTAAGTGCGAATAGAGCTCCCTGCGTCCCCAGACCTAAAACGAATTGCTAATCTCTGTACCTATGCTGTCTATAGACGTTAAAAAATATAAATGACCACTAAATGAAAATACTTTTATCTACATGTGTACGATATAAATTTAAACTTTAAACTTTATTATGTGGGAGCAAGTTCGTCTGAACGAGTTAAAGGATTTATATATATATATATATTTCTTTATGGCATTTTTTTAAGCCCAACTCCAAGCATGTTTATTGTGTGATTTGTGTAAGAGAGGGAATTCCGTCAATAAGAAGTATAGAAAACCATGCTCATGTTGAACCAAAATGCATCGCTTCATTCGTTCATTGGGTCCATTTAAGTTGACCTAGTTAGTTTTCCTCCACGGCAAGATTTTGGGTCGTAACGCAACCGTTACAACGTGGCCATATTTTTGTTATGCAAAGTCTTTATCGGGCATGTACTGCTGTAAATTGGTCATGTTATATCAGAGTAACAATCGTGTAGTGGATAATGTGTTAGGTGCTAAAAGTAAGGCTATTGCATCCTAGAATAATAATTTGTCTTTCAACGCCTAATGGCTATGATCAGAGAAGGCATGAGGAGAAACGAATAAAATCTTAGTTTCTCTAAGCAATACACAAAGAAAAGGAAGAGACGAAAAGGGGTGCTCTTTTTCGATACTCTTTCTCTATTTCCTAACAAGTTTAATCCCCTCATCAGTCTTATGAGTAATAATGGAGAATAACTATATCTTGTCAAATTTGCGGATATCTAACTTCATTCACAGGACTAGCATTTCTACAGATTTTAACATTTTTCTAACTGCCTTACAAGTGCACCCGATAGCCGATAGATCTTCAAAAACAAATTACGTTTTATTTTAGTATAACTTATTAGTGGGGAGTAGGATTAATAGTAATTCAAAGTGTGCACTGATAATGCCTCTAACGAGAAAATTTCGACCTCAAATAAGGCAAGCAAGGTAAAGTATAGCACTATACACATGTAGCTAGGTATTTAATAATGCACTTCTACTAATTAAACTTAGGTGACAATAATTATTACTTACACAAGACCTGTAATTGAGGTAACAAAATATAGCATACATAATTGATAGCATAAAATTGAACACCCTTTAGCCACGCCCATTATCCAACCACAATCAACTTTTATATTTTTGTATCTTTTATTCTTGAAGGACAAGTTAATTATCAGTTTTGCAGAAACATAGTCCACTTACGATTATGACCAAAATTCCTATTAACATTCTAAGTTCCATGACATTTCGATTCACTTCTGAAGCAACACTACTTAAGAATGGATTCGATAAAAGCTGAAGGATCCTACAGCTACAGTGGATCCTTTTGGGAGGCGATTTCCCCAAGTAATTTGAAAACAAAAAAAGTATATCTTTGTTTTTTTACTAACCTCTTTAATAGTTTTGTTTTGCTCTCAAGCATTCGGCATCATTCCGCTCAAAGGCATTCGAGCAAAACCTACGGATAACGTTCATTTCAGTTGGTTTTCAGTTGGAACTTTGATATGTTTCATATTTATGGCATGGGACTTGGTGGTCATTGGTGTGCATATTCACTATGACCGAAATAGTAGGATCAATGCCGGCATTATAAGTGAGCTCCCACCAACTTTAACAGAGAAACGCTTAAAACCTTTTCGTTGTAGCAACACTTCTGTTCCATTCTATGGGATTTTGTATCTATGCTGCTTTTCTGCAACTCGCAAGAAGATGGGTACAAATAATTACGGGATGGACAGAAATGGAACAGCGATTTTTACAAGTGCCTTACATTACGGCAGAGTCCAAGAAACTCAAAAGCAAATTGATTTTAATTGGAGTACTTATAACGGTTTTAGCAATAGGTAAGGATCTCAAATAATTTTGAAGATGGGCTTGCCTCTATTTAGTAAAACTTCATTAGCGGAACATGCCTTGTTTCAAGGATCACAGATTTATTTTTTCTATGGAAAAGGTATAGAGTGCAACCTGACCAACAGAGGAATGGCGTCGTATTTTATCGAGCGTTTTCCGTATGTTTATGAAGTGATGCCGAATGGTTTCTCATTGGCCATGAGTCAGGTTTGTTAAGTTGATATGCACCTCATTGCATGCTTTTATCATTCGTTCTGATTTCTCCTCCTAAGCTCGTTAGTATTTTTGGAACAGCTGCATGGAATTTTTTGGATCTTTTCATAATTCTTATTAGCATTGGGATAAGTACGCGTTTTGCACAGCTGACTGGTGCCCTTGAACAGCACTTAAAACATGTAACAAACTAAAATTCAAATTAATCTAAAGTTCAACACTATTCATATCTATAGGATGCATCCAATTGCAAGTCTATGTTTAAATTTCGCATGGATTTCATTGCCATCTGTGATCTGTTGGCATATGTAGATAAGCACATGGGGATAGTAGTCTTTTTGTCTGCGGTAAATAATTTATATTTCGTTTGCAGTCAATTACTAAATGCATTTAAGTAAGTTCGAATATGTACTTATTTTATGTTTATTCATATTTAAAAAAAAAATTATGCTTTTAATTTTTAGTCCACTGCGCTTCATTATTGACTACGTGTACTACTGGTATTCCTTGCTCTACTTGGTAGGCAGGACATTGTATTTATTTATCGCTGCTGCAGCTATTAACGAAACCGCAGAAAGCCCAAAGCCCTTGTTGCATGATATTTCTCCAGAGAACTGGACAGAGGAGGTGTGCAGTCAGAGCCAAATATGCTAAGCCATGAATACTTATTTTAATTTGATTTCACAGAGCAGCCGATTTTTGTATCAAATCAACTCGAAGACCATTGCCTTATCTGCCATGGGGTTTTGTAAATTTACTCGCGGAATGATCTTGACGGTAAGTATGGATTAGAAAGATTCAAAATTTAAAAATGTTCATTTAACTCTGAGGGTGATTGCCAGTTTGTTGAAATTTCTACTATATTAGTTTTGTAGTTTGATTTACTCAACTTTATTTATCATATTGGTTGGGTCTTGATCACGCACCCTTCCATTAAATAACCAAACAAGGAGCCACCGCACCCTAGCCAACCACAACGCAGAGGATCTTGTTAATGTATTGTACATTGCTGTCCTTACTCTCTTATTTTTGGCAGGATAGTAGAATATGAATTTGAATCAAAGTTAATCTTAGTAGGAACCGAATAGTAAGCACCTGCTCATGTGAAAATCGTTTTTAAATACTCGAAAATCGAAAATGTTTTCCACATCAAGTTCAGTGCCAGCTTCGGCTGAGACAATACTTCCTGGGTATAGAAAGTGGTCAACTTTCTCGACCTACTGTTCAGCATTGTATCAGTAAGGATGAGCTTTTGTTTTGACCGTATTTCTCTTCAGCCCCAGTTTGTATGCCCCAACTTCCAGACTGTGGACCATTTGATGTACATAGGTCCAGTATTCAGTGTGAAAGCAAGCAAATGTCATCAGCGTAGTCTAGGTGATTAAGATGAGATGTCATTGTCCACTGTATGTCGCTATTATTTGACGTTAGGGCTGCACGGAGAACATCACGGATCAGGATTAGAAAAAGTAATAATGAAAGAATGTAGGCCTGTCGCACGCCACTTTGAACCTCAAATTCGCTAGACACCTTACCTTGGTGCAACATGTGACACTTTACACCCTCGTAGGTTGCCCTTATAATAGCTACAAGCTTTTCGGGGATGTATCTACTGCGCAAGGTACATCAGATGAAATCCCGATTTATACTGTCGAAGGCCTGCGGAGATCTATACTCGACGCATTAATCTATAATGATCCGTAAGGTCTTTATGCGGTCGACGTAGGGGGATCCCGAGCGGAATCTTGCCTGTTTGACATCGAAAGTTGCATTAAGGTATTCTTTGATTCTATCCAGTATCACTTTCTCTATTATATTAGAGACCACAGAAAGAACCTCTTCAGCTTCCGCACTCTGTTAAGTTCCCTTCTTTGGGAGCTGGACGATCATTTCTTCTAGGAAGCTTTCGCTTTCCCAAGCCCTGTGAACAACTGGTAGTATTAGAGCTGCTGATATACTTGGGTCTACTTGGAAGAGCTCTGCGGGGATGCCGTATAGTACTACCGCTTTATTTTTCTTGAGTGCTTTGATCGCGGCTGATTTCTGTCTTACTGCGAGGACCGATGCAGATTCGGGCATGTTTTGCCGCGGATAACTCATCCGGATATGAGATAGCAATATTGTTGTCTAAATGGGTTAGAATTAGTGTTTCAAAGTATCAGTGGGCCCAATTCTTCAACTCATATACGACAGTCGAATCCGACCATGATCGCATTTAGTTATTACTTACGAACAAAAAATACGACTTTGTCGTACCTTAATGCGACCATGGTCGAATACGACTGTCGTATACGAGTTGAAGAATTGGGGTGAGTATATTTCGGATAATCGGATAGTGTCGGATCTTCGGATAGTCTCAAATCTTGGAATAGTATCGGATTTTCGGATAATGTCGGATCTTCGGATAATATCGGATAGTTTCGGATCTTCGTATAGTTTCGGATCTTCGGATAGTGTCGGATCTTCGGATAGTGTCGGATAGTGATAACGAGACAAAAGAGTTTCTCGACTCGCTTTATCGCTGGAATTGTGAAAAGAGGATGAGGTATAAGAAACAGCGGCTGAGTGATAAAGTTATCAGTGTTATTGAAATGTTTTGTGAGAAAGTGACAACTGTTATTCATATTTTTTACAAGCGAATGATATTAATATAAAAAAAATGCCTAAAACCTGCCGGGTATGGGATTTAGTTAATTTCCATACAACGTTGTATAGCGTTACGATCTGCAACTGGATCCCAGTATACGACACTATCCGAAGATCCGACATTATCCGAAGATCCGACAGTATCCGAAGATCCGACACTATCCGAAGATCCGAAACTATCCGAAGTTCCGAAACTAACCGAAAATCCGCCACTATCCGAATCCACACGGATCTCAACTGTTTCATACTTATGTATTCGGATATCCGGACAGTTTGAAGATTCGGATAATGTTTGGAGCACTAGTTAGATTCACCAAAGCTAAGGCTGCGTTCGGAATGCTATCTAGATCTGGAGAAGCAATGTTTACAGCTTCAAAACCAAGCTGCGACTGTTTCGCTCAAATATCGAGTCAATATTACTGTATGGGAGTAGTACGTGGAAGATGTGCTCCACTGTCATTCGCAAGTTGCAGTCTTTCGTCAATAGATGTCTACGTAACATCCTTAGGATTTTCTGGCCCAACCGCATCTAAAACCAACAGTTCCATAAGAGAACTGGTCAGGGATCTATTGACGTCACCATACGACGAAGAGAATGGCAGTGTATTGGTCACACCTTGCGACGCGAAGAAAATACCATTGCCAAATATGCCATGTAATGGAATCCGCTTACCCAATTAGGCAGAACAGCGTGGCATCCAAGAGACACGTGGGGCAGAACAGTTGAGAAGAAATCTTGGACTTCGGAGATAAGAGTTGAAACGCGTTGCAGAGCTCCGAACACGATAGCGCGCAGGCATTGTTGCCGCCCTATGCCCCCGAGGGGTGACACGACATAAGTAAAGAAGTATCATAAACCCGCTTCACACATATCCGGCACCGGATACACGGCGCCGTGTATTTTTTTTTTTTTTTTTTATAATTTGCGCGTGCCAAAGGGATTATTAATACCCTTATACTGGTTCTCAGGGCACGGGCGGATAGGAAGAGGGGGGAAGAAGACAGAGGAGATGCCGGCTTGCGTTGGCTTTAAATGTTTGAAGGTTGTAATGATTAGGAAATACAGAGGCTGGTAATATGTTCCAGAAACGTGTTGTTCGGCTTATAAACGAATCCCTATATTTGACAGTACGTCCGAAGATGGGCTTGAGGGTGAACTGATGTGCATTCGAAGCGTGACGCGTATTGCGGGTGAAGTATTGAAGGGGAGGACTGCAGCTGGCTATTTCGCTGGAGCATTTTTTATAAAAAAAGCGATAAAAAAGAGAAAGACACGAGACATTTCTACGATGTTCAAGTGAGACTATGGAGCTCACGATGTCTCTATCACCTATCAGTTTTAACGCGGGATTTTGTACCCTATCTAGAATGTGCAGAACGGTCTTGGGTGCACCAGACCAGATGTGGGCGTTATATTCCAGCTTTGGGCGGATGAATGCCTTATAGATGGAGGCCAGATCAGACGGGGTAAAATATTTTTTGCAACGCTTAAGGAATCCTAGAAATTTTGCAGCATTTTTGGCGACTTCGAATATGTGATCGTTCCATCGAAGACGGTCATTGATGCACATACCGAGAATGGCAAGTCTTTCGGATTCAGCGATGCAAGTACCATTCATGGATAATGGTTGAGGGTCTTGGTTTCGCGTGAGAGACAGAAGACAGCATTGAGTTTTGGATGCATTAAATTCCACTCTATTGATTGAACCCCATTTGGTTATGCTGTCCAGGTCGGAATTTAATGTGTTTAACATACGTTGTCGTTCCTCTTCTACGGCCGAAGAGCAGGGACGTGAGTTAGGGAACGAATATGAAAAACTGAGGGTACTGTCATCAGCGAGGGAATGGATTGGATTAGAAGTTGCAGACAAGAGGTCATTTATAAAAATGAGAAAGAGAGTCGGAGACAAAACGGAACCCTGGGGAACACCAGCATTTATATGGTGAATTGCAGACTTGAAGCCGTCCAAGACAACCTGTATTGAACGGCCCGAAAGGTAATTTCTAATCCATTGAAGAAGAGACTCATCGATGCCATATGCACGCATTTTCGACAAAAGAGCCTGATGCCAAACTCTGTCAAATGCCTTTGAAATATCGAGCGCAACCATCTTTGTTTCGCCGAAGTGATGGAGAGATTGGTTCCACTTCTTGGTGAGATATGCCATCAAATCCCCAGTGGACCTGTTGCTACGAAAACCATTGAGGAGTTTTCGTGAATCAAGATATTTCATAAGCTGACGATTTATCAGCGTTTCCATGACCTTGGAAAGAAGGGACGTAAGTGCAATGGGTCGGTAATTGGACGGGGAGGAAGATTCGCCTTTTTTAGGGACGGGCTGGACAAATGCTGTTTTCCATCTACTCGGAGAGTCCAGAAGAGTAGGACAGACAGAAAAGCTTACGCAGAGGTTTTGCCAGCGTGGAAGAACACCTCTTCAGAACTATGGGGGAGATACCATCTGGACCAGCGGATTTGTGTATGTTAAGACCTTTGAGTACTCCTGCAACTGTACGAGTGCTAAAGTGGACTTGTCCCATGGAAAATTCGACGCTCTCAAGTACAGGCGGAGACAAAGCACTATCTGGCATGGTGGAGTTCGCTGCAAAGTGAGCAGCAAGCAAATTAGCTTTGTCTAAGGAGCTGACAGCTGTAATGTCATTGTAAATGAGCGTTGGGATGGAAGACGAGACAGAATTTTTAATATTTTTGACGAATGACCAAAAATGTTTACTACCTTTGGGACATTGTAGAATTTTTTTTGGATTATCCGGTTTAAAGTGTACAGAACTCAATCAGAGAATTCACACTTATCCGGCACCGGATACACTGCATAAATACCGGATACGTGACGTCTTTTCTGCCGGACAAATCTCAGCACCGGTGCCGGATGCATCGAAGTGTACAGAACTAAATAGAAGCTTTCACACTCACTCCAATTCTTCAACTCGTAAACGACAGTCGAATCCGACCATGGTCGCATTTAGTTATTACAAAGTCGTGTTTTACGAACGCTCTCGTACGAAATTTTGAGTCGCGATGCATGCATACGAATTACGTATGTCGTAAAATACGACTTTGTAATAACTAAATGCGATCACGGTCGGATTCGACTGTCGTATACGAGTTGAAGAATTTGGTTGACTATTCTTGCATATTATGACTTGCATATTTGCAAAATAATATTCGAACGAGTTTTGGATGCCATGAATCCCGTGCCGGATAAGTGTGAACGCTTTAATTGAGTTCTGTACACTTTGAACTGGGTACACGACGACATGTACAAGACATCTGATATGTGTGAAGACTACAAAAAGCCGTGTATCTGATGCCGGATATGTGTGAAACAGGTCCAAGGGTATTCAAAATCGCTTAGTTCGAGCTTATTAAAAAATAAAACTCAAAATATATTAGTCGACTATTGTAGGAGGTATGTATGTGCACCTATTGATTGACGATATCGGCAGTAGTGAATATATTGCACATTAGTAGTGCCTGATGAAACTTGGTGATTCAAAGCAACGCTAGTAACATTTGAGGAAGCAAAATCAACTTGCCCTACTGACAAGCATTTGAGCGTATAGTGGAATTCATAAGTGCACAATTTCTTTCTTTTCAGATGGCTGGAGCAATTGTAACCTTCGAACTGGTAATGATGCAATTCAACAGCACAACCGGCGGCCTAGCACCAATGTGTAACTAAACAGAAAACAACACTACATTCATTCAACATTTATAGTGACTCTTATTGATTAACTTTATAAATACACTTTACAATATTAATAATTAAATGCACATGGAAAATGGCAGGCAACTGTTTTCTTTCCCTGACGACGACTATCTGTCCTTCCTTCCTAATTTAACAACAAAAACAATATTCATTTGAAGAGATTTTTTAAAGCTAGCTTCTGACTTTTATCGTAGTCGGATTGTAGTTTCTTTGCGCGATTCAGCTCGTTAATGACCCGTTTATTATCCGGAACGAGGATGTTGGCTTTGGAGAAATCGACAATGGCCTCTTCATAGTTCTGCAGATGGATATTGGCTTGTCCGCGACGGAAGAACGCTTTGCCATTGGATGGATCATGGCGAATGGCCTGGAATCGAAACGGAAAATGTTAATCTAATATTGTGGAAAGTGTCTGGTCTCTGATTTACCTCTGATGAGTAATGTCTGGCATTTGCGTACTGGCCCACTTTCAGTTCCACAGCAGCCATATTAACACAGTTGAGAACATTAAAACTGTCCAAGTGGTTAAGATCATCGCTGTTTTCGTATCCTTCCTCCTTCCACTCAAACTTTTTGCGGAAAAAGTTGTAGTATCTAGTGGCTTTGCGGTATTTCCGTCGAGCTTCGTAGTACTGCTCGCTGCCAAAAAACACGTTACCCGCGTTACGAATGACTGTTAGCATGTTAACCATTTCATCCGGCTACCAGCGAGAACATCATTGATAGGAGGTCTTACAAGTTTTACTGGATTTACCTTGTGTTTGTTGTACTTCTCCTCCCAGTCATGAGGGAATGGCGGCCATATGTCGGCTCCATCTCTGTCACGGAACCCCCAATCCTCCCCGTGAGGTATCTCACCGCAATTGGCTATGAAGATCTCCTACATAGATCCTGTGATAGGAGATAATCTTTTAAGCAATCCTCCCTTACCTCTGTTGTCTGTCCATCGTCGGTGGTGTTCATCTCCATTTCCCCGATGATGCCCAAGCCGCGCATTACTTTGCCCACAACCACATTTGTCCCATTCAATATATCGCAAACCACAGACGTTATGATAAATTGAGAGTTGTTCGAGTGTCGCTGCCCATAGTTGGCCATGCTCACGACTCCTTCCTCGTGCTGTGCGAAACCTGTTTGTAACGATTCGAAGGTACCCGCTCTTCAATGGTGTGCTTACCTTCAGATAGTAGTTCTCATCCTCGAATATGGGTCCGTAGATGCTGTCCCCACTGGTGCCATCGTTATTCACAACGTCGCCGCCCTGCGCCACATACACTCGCATTACCTTGTGGAACTTGATGCCTTTGTAGTGCAGTGGCTTGCCCATTCGACCGATGCCACGCTCACCGGTGCAGAGGGCTCGGAAGTTCTCTGCAGTCCGGGGCACAACGTCCTGCCGCAGCTCGATTATCATGCGGCCAGCTGAAGTGGTACACAACAAAATTAGTCCGCTAATTGCGTTAGGGAAGCCGCACAAGACTTACCGAACTCCTGGCCAATGTTGATGTCGAAGAAGACAATCGGGTTGCTTGGCGAAGCGGGAAAAGGTAGTTCGTGCATTTTTTCCTCCGACTTTGTGTACAAGAACTCAATTGTTTTGGCAATTTAGCGGCACTAGTATACCGAGCAAGTAGAAGGAAAAAAAAATTTCGCGGGGAAACAAATGAGAAATGTCAAGTTCGCACAAGAAACAGTAATTTTGCAAACGGCACGAAGTTAGCTGTTCTAATTGGTTTTGGTTTTCTCACTAGAAACGCTAAGAAGAGGATAGGTCAGATTTTAATTTGGATACCGTTAAATTTAAAATTGATTCCATGGCATCTATGAATCTACTGCAGGGAAAAATGATCAATTACTCTTTATGTCGATCTCAAGATGTGGGTTTTTTATTTTTTTTTTTTCTACACTTCACTTGGGAAACGAGAACCTATAGCGCTTAGCCAGCACCCCGAGATGCCTGCAGATGTCTGTTTATTCTGCGTTTAAATTGTTGCAGGTTATAGTTATATAGGTAATTTCAAAGCACCATATAGCAAATGTAGAGTTGAAGATCGGCAGAACTAACATCGAACGCGTCTATAGGCACACAATTTGATCACAAGGCAGATAGTTCCCACGAAATCAAATGCAGAATTAAACGGGGCCGTCTAGCTTTCAACAAGTTGAAGAAGGCTAACAAAATGTTATGCTGGTCTACACTTTATCGAGCGGAAGTCTAGATCCTGCGTAAAGCTTCGCTAAAAGGTTTGGAGCATTCGAAATGTGTCTGTGCCGAAGAATGGTGCGAATTCCATGGACAGACAGGGAAGTCAACCGCTGACAAGGATGAGAACAAAACGAGATCTTTTGAACACAATCAAAATCCGATAATTACAATATCTAGGCCATATCGTCAGGAACGAAAAATATAAATTACTGCATGTGATGTTACAGGGACGAACTTGGATGCGGAACCTTTGTGACTGGTACAATACCACTGAAGTTTTCTGGGCCGTTACTTCTCGAGAAAACAAGATGGATGATAACCAACCTCCTAAAAGGAGAGGCACCACTCACTCGCCTGAGAGTGAGTTCCAAAGATTGGTTGCCTTGTAAAAAAAAAATGAATTTTGATAGAATGATGTTCTTGCCAGGTGAACATGACAGTTGTATGTGCTACTCGCCTGCCTGGTAGGACATTAAAAGATCGAGTTTCTATGGATGATTCTGTTGGGATCTGCCATGGTAGTATCTGTAAAACAGGTGCAGTTGAAAAATGTTATGCCCACAGACCACAACGGCACGATCGCATTAACCGAATGAAAAACAATGCTCCTAGCGCGAGATGCCTGAAAACCGACCTTCATTTCTAAGATCGGAAAGTTCGAAGTGATTGAGAATAAAAGTAGTATCTCAAGCATATAATGTTCACGGGCATGTCCTTTCTTTCGCAGCAATTGTTAAAAACATTTGAATTTGATGAGAAAATTCTATGACTTATGACCTTATGTGGGATGAATGCTACAAATCAATTCTAATTTATTTTGTTTAACTATGAGCTGTAAGCTAGTGAATGAAATCGATGGTTTATAATAATATTTAAATTACGGGCTCATTTTTGGATAAAATCTTGAGACACGTTTAATTCATCGTCGTTCTATGGAAAGTTCATAAGTTCAAAATTCTTATTTTGAGATATTTGCGTTTAATACGGATTCACGTGTCATTCACTCTGCAGTTCGTATGAAAAAGAAAAAAAAACCAGCCGAAAGTTTTAGAAAAGTTTACCAGCGTTATATTCCAGATCATGCTTCTGTCTATTGAATTTCTAACATTCTCGCAGATCTTCATGTAGGCTGACACCCCGATTACCGTTGTCGTTCTTTGACGATTTCTGAATCGAATTTCGTAATTTTTTTTGAGTGCGACAGAGTTGCGATAGTTCTCTAGAAGACAAATAATTGTTAGTTTCAAACATTGGCTGGACAACTTAATATACAAACGACAAAGGTAATTGGGGTATGACTGTCAGACTGACACTCCGTTTATTCCAGCGAGCTATATATAATATATCCACAAATCTTCTGACTTTTGTAACATTATAATGTTACAATATCTAGAGATTGAGTGACACCCGATCGTAAATTACGATAGTTCCACGTTAAGCTGTGTTTCTCTTCTTTGAAGTCGAGTAGTTCTGATTCCAGATTTAATGTCGTTTTTCATCAGGAGTGTTACTGCTAATTGTTATGTGGTCTTTAGCATATGCAAGTATTAGTAGTGTCAATGATTTTACCCACAATGCGGTTTTACATCGGCATCAAGCTCAAGACATCTTGAACGGCGATGATTTCTCACCTCAAATGAACAAATGAAAAAGTAAAATTGTTGCCCAAAACCGTTATAGGGTTTGAACGGTCACAAAGGCGTAAGGATTGTCTGTTATGACAGGAAAATCTATTTCCGTTGTCGTTCTACGTATTGATGATTGTAGCACAAACTTTCATCTGTCATTATAGTACAATCATACCTTGGTTAACGGCGTAGATACGTTCCACAAAATCAGGCCGTAAAGCGAAATGCCGCTTAGCCTTTTTTTCATACAAACCCATACAAAATCCATTAGGTTGGTTCCAAATCTTCAAAAAAATAACCAACAAATTTATAAAACGTTATAAAAAAATTAATTTATTGTGTTAACTTCAGAGCAATTACGTTTCAATTTAATACTGACAGGAGCCAAAATAAATCTACATACATAACGAAAAACAACATATTTAAGTAAGAAAAAATACTGAAAAATTAAAATGTTGAAGTGCTTGAAGAAGAATCGCTGTCATCTGCACGAGCGGCTGCGGGTTTAAAAATTCGTTCCGGCATTGGTTGTTTTGCTTTATTTTTTAACTTCTTTATATCAATTAATGGCTACGTTAACAGCTCTTAAAACTTTAGCACTGCGTTTTATATAATTTCGAAATGATGCAGTGCTTCACACAAATTTCTTGATGTCAACTGGCGACTCGTGGAAGGGTCAGGATTTTCATCTGATCGCAACTGCGTCAAGTCCTCATTTGAAAGCGAAGCTCTGTTAGCGACATCTTGGTCTTCTAAATCCCATTTCCATTGACAGATTTAAAATATTCCGTTCAATTTCAGGGGTAACAGAATCAGCATCCGATTGGCCGTTAGTAATAAATTCCGGCCATAGTTTCTTCCAAACATGATTCATCGTTAATGATTTTAATTCATTTCAAGACCCACTTATGTTGTAAATGGCATGCTTGATGTTGCAGTTCTTCCAAAATTGTGTAATAGAGGATGTTCTGAACAAATAATACGCCTTAAAAGTGGCTATTGCACCCTGATCCATAGGCTTTATAAGGGCCATTGTGTATTCGGGAAGACACTCAACTCTTACATTTTAAGACAGCTTAACTGAATTAACCGGATACCCTGGAGCATTATCTAAATTAAGAAAGACTTTATTGCTTAAATTCTTCTTTTCCATGTTGGTTTTGACTGCAGGGCAGAAGTAATTCTTAAACCAATCTTCAAAGAGAGCTTTTGTCATCCAAGTCTTTTTGTTCGAATTCCAAGTGACTGGTAATTCTTTTTTGTTCAATCCCTTGAAAGCTCTTGGATTTTCTGACAGATACACCAATAGCTTCTTAAGCTTGAAATACCCTACAGCGTTAGCACCAAGAAGAAGAGTCAAACGTTCTTTTAACACCTTATACCCTGATGCGGATTTTTCGTCGTTTGAAATAAAGGACCACTCAGGCATTCGCCTCCAATAAAGACCTGCCTCGTCCGCATTAAAAACTTGTTCGGGAACGTAACCACCTTCTCCAACGATTTTTTTAAAAATTGTCAATAACTGCAACTGAATCGGCACTTGTTGCTTAGCGTTTCACCCTGATGATATGCAAACTATGTCTCAAACTAAAAAGGGGAAACCGGTGTCAAGGAAATTCAAACTTAACGCGCTGTGTAATTTGGAGATGCATACATACACATTTAAAGGAATGTCTTTTTTTTTTTTTAAACGGAAACAAAATAATAAAAAAAGGCGAAGCGAAAGATCGTATAAATAGTGGCCTTATAGCGAGGTATGAGTGTACTTACTTTACAAATCTGTTCGAAAAAGTTACGGAATACAAATTAAGAAACCGCGGAAACGTTAATAGTCGTTTGTAGCATACGACAACGGAAATCAAAGTGATTCGAGTCGCTCATCGATGAGAGTAGTTTTATGTTGTTTTTATGTGAGGGTACTGTGATAGGTGTGCTATAGACATTTATGTTGTTTCTATATGATAACACTGCGGTCATACCGAGTTACTTACTAGTGAGTAAGAGCTAACGCAAGTGTTTACGCTTTTAATAATTTACATTTACATTTATTATTGTTACTAAAATCTTACACAATAAATTATGTGTTTATGGTTTGTATTTATAATATTATATAATATAGTGTGTTTTTTTTTTAATGAAATCTTCAGTAGTAAAAGTATATTTAAGTTTGCTTAGCATTTCTGTTTTTTTTTTTTGTTTTTATATATTTATATATATTTTATTTATCATTGATTTTCTTTTTTACCAGTAAAACTAAAATAACAATTTCTGTTCATTGACATCACTTCCATTTCACACGAAAAGGAAAATAATAATAATTAAAAAAGAGAAACAAAAATTTCAAATTAAAACAAAACAGAAAAGGGTGAGCGAGTGGAAAGAGGAGAATGAGAGAGAGAGAGAGAAAAAAGGAGTCAAATAGAAAAAAAAAAAACAATTTTTTTAATCACTATCAGTAGAAATTTTGATCTATAACTGTTCTCCAACCAGAGGAGCAGCAGCAGTTCCAACACCAATCCCAGCAACATCTTCAGGAGCAGCCCCTACCGGTTCTGCATCCACATTAGCAGCAGCTGATGCAGCTGCGGCTGCTGCCGCGGCAGCAGCATCTGCCGTTTCCTGTTTTCGCTTTCTATGTTCGTAATTCACCAATCGCTGTCCCACAAGGTACTTGTCATTCTTAATCGCAACATAGAGCTTTTTGAACTGTCGTATTTGAAAGTAAATTATGGCGATAACCACCACTGCCAGCAGAAAGAATGGATATATTTCCCTGGCAATTACAGTCCTTGCATTCACATTTTCATAAAACATTGGCACGATCGAGTGAGCGATGACATACGGCACAGCTAGAGCTAGACCAAAGCACGTGATCACTGGTGTGGCCAGTTCACGAATGATGAATTTCAAGTCAATGTCTCGCAATCCGTCACGGTAGGCGCGTTCAATAGCGCGCTTCAAGCGCCAGTCCGGCCCCATTAGAGTGAGAGCGCATGCAATTTTCGTATAGAGCACTCCCAGAGCCCAATCCTGCCACAAGAAATGAATCGGCGTCTGACCGATGGGCACACGGAGAGGAATTACCAAAACCAATTCTAGAAGGAGCCCAAATAGCAGCGGTATTACACCAAGCATTAGAACGAAAATAATAGCGGCGAGAGCGTATGATGCCCCCACATGTAGCCAATGTTTAATTTTATCCATCACAGCAGCCCGACCTTGTGGAAGAAGGTTTACAGCGATCGCGATGCCTCTAGAGATGATCCAGCAAAGGTAAGTACCCACTGCGGCAGTGTATAGTTCATGCGGACGTGGTGGCACTTCAGGATTCGTTGAAACTTGATGATTAGCTATATGATTTCCCACTGACCATAGAGCCATGACTTGACGGCCAATCCAAACGGGCACGGTTAGTGTGACAAGTGACGAAATGACCAAACTGATGCACATAAACACGATCAAGCCGAAAAGACGGAACGGGAAAAGTGTCGGCTTGTCGTATGGCTGGAATCCAACGGGAGCATCACGTTGTAGAATGAATTGGTGAGCAGCTGCCAATCCCTGATTTCGATCCGGTTGAGCTCTTTCGGGTTCTGCTTGTCCACCATTGCCGTTTTCTGTTGTATCGTTTCCAAGGAGGTAGCTCTTGATACCCAGTACCCAAGAGACAGCTTGACACCAAATACGGAGAAGTCCTTTCAACCAAACTCGTGTGTGGGATTGCTCGAAGAAACCGGGTAGTATTATCTGTAATCGCAGAAGAAAAATATGTAAGTTATAAGAATTTCACAAGAACCGTTATATCATCTTTGCACACCATCCAGTCAGACTACAGAAGACGGTGGAGGTATGGTTTGCTGAACTCCAAAGAAAAGGTATGACAGTGAATGTCGATAAGACTTAAAGTTATGTGTGTCTCTAAGAAGGATAGATCGGAGGAGAATTTCACAATAACGTGCGAAGGAAAAGCACTGGAAAGAGTGGAACCCTAAAAATACCTGGGGACTATAAGCCTTGCGATGGTGATGAACAGAACCAAGAAGGCAATATTGGCTTACTACCATTTTAGCACTACCATAGTAAACAAATGGGAGATAAGCACACAAACCAAAAGGAAGTTGTACAAAGCAGCAATCGCTCGGCTGTACAGGAGCTTTTCCGAGTACGCCTGGCTCTGCTCTAGATGCTTTGCTGAACTGATATTTATTTCATGGACTGCACTATCAAAGCCATTCATAGTCTTAGACAGGGTGGTTTTTGTATATTTAACACTGGAATTTTAATGAACTTGCGCGGCACCACCACGAGTCCGGTTTCATGGATATGTCGTCTGTCTGATTCAATCACACCAGAACTTCAGCTGATGCACAAATTCAGAGTTGACCTTCCTTGTATTCAGAGCTGGCTTTGGCCAGTGTCTGAGACAGGAATGGAATGCAGTCGTATTTTCACGGACGGCTCCAAAAGAGGTCAAGGGTCTGGCGCTGGTGACTTCTTTAGATTTCTTTTCTCGTTATGCAAATATGCGTCTGTTTTCCAAGCGGAAATTAATGCAATCCTAATGGCCATCAACTATGTTGCGAAGAACAGGTGGAAGTGCCGTAGTATTTGTGTCTGTATTGAGTCAGGTTGCTCTTAAGGCCTTGCTTAACCCTTTAACCACTTCCAAAATAGTTCGTGAAACCAAAAACTGTTTGAACTAGGTCGCAAGGCTCTGTTTCTTATTTGGGTCCCAGGTCACACTGGAATCCTGGAAAACGAGATCTCCGATGAGATTGTTAGATAAGTTTCAGTGGAGGGTTTCTCAAGTACCGAACCTGTGTTGGGTCTCCATGCGTCCTTAGGTAGTGCTTCCATTGGCGATTGGGTCTCCCACGATCACAATTGTGTGTGGCATGACTCTCCAGGATGTGGGTTGACTAAACAAATGCTCCCGAACGTCTGTAAAAAATCAGCGACGACTTTGCGGAACATTATCGCTGCGAGTGTTCGGCTTTTGGTCGTATCAGGTGGCAGATCCTCGGTGCTGATGTGGTGAGTGCTGGTACTGTAAGCTCCTCATCACTGAAATGCTTGCTTGGTTTTCTTAGAAAGATAAGGAAATTCCAATAAAACGGTAAATCAGGGTTTACTCTCTGGTAGTACAATGGACCAGTTGCGTCTGAGTACCCCAATCGAGCGTTCCCTATCCCGTCAAAAAAAAAAAAAAAAATTCTGTAATCGCACCAATAGCTCTAGAGAGATTGCCGTAACCGGAACCAGTGGAAGGAATGGATACTCCGAGGTTAACCCGACGCTTAACAGCTAATGGGAAATGAAAGAGAAGTTATACAAAGGTGTCACGGCGGGCCTAGGTTCATCGTCCAATTTTTACTTGCACCTATTGGGTCTATAACTTAATTCGTGCGGTTTGCTAAGAGATGGCGTAACTTGTATTATTCCATTGTTATTATTCCATTGGAACATGCGTTGGAAAGCTACTGTCATTGTACGTCATTTCAGTATACATATGTCATTCATTTGAAGCGTAAACAACAATAATTTTTTTTCACTCAAATATGTCGAACTTTGTGCCTGAAAAAGTGTTTTTGCGGGGAGTTCTTCTTCATTACTTTAATATGAAGAAAACTGCTGCCGAAAGTCATCGTAGTTTGGTGGAAGTTTATGGTGAACATGCGCTAGCTGAGCGAACGTGCCAAAAGTGGTTTGCACGATTTAAAAGTGGTGATTTTGGCTTGGTAGACGATGAACGTCCTTGTCAGCCAAAAAAGTTTGAAGATGAAGAACTGGAAGCATTACTCTATGAAGATTGTTGCCAAACACAAGAAGAGCTCGCAGAATCTTTGGGTGTCACTCAAGCAGCCATTTCAAAACGTTTAAAAGCAGCTGGATATATTCAAAAGCAAATAAACGTTCAAATTTTGAAAAAAACCGCACGAATTAAGTTATATACCCAATATAACCACCGACCAATGTATTCGTTTGGTGGGCGCAGCGGTTAGTATGTCGCCTGAGGTTCAATGTCCGAATCTCAAGAAACACCAAAAGTTTTTTTCACGGTCCCACTTCTCGCGATCGTTTGATAAACATCCGAGTATTTTTATCACGAGAAAGATTATCAAAAACAAAATAAAAATTGCCCTTTGGATACGGCACAAAACTGTAGGTCTCTTCTAGTCCCGCGAAAATGTAACGCACACGGTATGAGGTTGCGAGAAGCTAGCCCTATGTCCTTCATGTGATGTTTGCGACAAATGTGTATCTATGTATGCTGACCGGTTCACCGAAAGAGCAGTCGACCATATTAGAAGCACCTGCGATGCTTTTTTATAAGGCGGACAATTAGTCTGCATTATCCATCGGTTTAGTATACTTAAGTGATACAATCCACAAGTAGCATGAAAAGAACTGAGAATGGCGATCTAAACAGCAAACTCAGGAGTCCCATCGAGCCATAAATGCAGAATTACTTTAGGCTTGCAGTAGATTTGCCTGCATGCACCACTGGGGAACAATTCAAAAATATGGACACACTGGCTTAGGCAAGAATGGTTTGAAGATGTACAACACAGTATTTGGCTTTGGCCCTAAAAAGAATACCAGAGGAGTGTAAGTATTTACTCACCTGCAAGAGTAGCAACTGCAAGCTCAGCTCGTTCACCTCTGAGTCTCCGGATAGAGTGTATGGCAAAAATGTTGGCCATACGGATTTCAAAATTTGTATCGGCAACCAGAGCATCAGCAGCACCGCTGACCCAAATATAATCACGGACGCAATCAACCGTCGAACATGCCGCAGAATGGATAGATGAATCATTTCCTGCAAAAGAAAAACAATGAAACCACTAAAACAAATCAGTCCCATATTACACTAACCTGGATTGGACTGAAATCTGGATCGTTGAGATTCCTTAAGAACCACAGCACACCTGGCCGCAGGACTTCCCTCAGCAGTGAGATAAAAGCTGCAAAGTAGTACACGTAAACCATGCCAAACATCCAATGAATGAAAAGCGATGTTCCTGGCGCCGCTCTAAAACTAGCCCGTCGATCCTTAATCGTGGCATCGAACATCGGCAGCGAACATATATCCAACCACCATCCACAGACCAACGGCAGTACTCCAATTTCCACCACAGACAACAGCGATACCTTCACCACAATGTAGCACAATCCCAGCAACCATCGAATCTTGCTCATTTTGAATAGTCGCGCAAAGTAGTGCAGCACTACCAGTGTCAGGCCAATGTTGCAATACCCAAACAGAGTGGTTATCAGTCCATGGAAATGTAGCAGAGGCTTATCGGGACGCAGCAGTCCCAACCAGTTGATAACAAAGTTCCCTATGCAATGCGGACAGAAGGCAAACGTGAATATGAAGATAGTATTCAGCGATATCACCCAGAAAACGTGCTCCAGGAATACCATACTCCCATCGAGTCCGAGAAGACGTTCCCATGTCAGCTCTTCAGCAGCACGATCCCACTCCATGGGGTTCCAGTTCGCCTCTTCGTTGCCATTGCCTATATCAGCCGGGTCTTCATTCAGCGCGCGATTTCCAGCGTTGGCTTCCGCATCTGCGGGCGGCGGTTCCGCATTATCAATGGGTACGTCCACCGGCGCCTCGTTCTCATTGTTATTGTTCTCATTGTTGTTATTGTCGTTCAACTCAATCGGTCCGTCGACTACAGCAGCTGCTACTAGTTCGGCTGCTGCAGCGACCTGCCGAACAACATCGTCTACAGCATTGCCATCACCATTCGCACCGCCTCCAGCGATTGGTGGCGCCTCATCCCTCTCCAACCAATCCGGTCCTCCTCCATGCAAAATCTGTTCCCGCAGCCAAACCAAACCCACGAACGACAACAGTGTGCAGGTCACCACAAAACACCCCCGAAACGCGTCCGACGCTATATTCTCCGTCGAGAACACATCAAACGGCAGCGAGAGGATCATATCGAAGCTCGAACCGCTAAACATAAACCGATACGTCCGATACGCCGACAGCGGCACTATGCCAAACCATGCGAACGCCACAAGCGTATAGTGCAACCAATACTTCGCAGCCTTCCCCACCGATGAAAGTAGGCCCCCAGCCACATCCCGCAACGGCAGCACACGCGGCATGTCTGGCGAGTAGATCGGAGTGAACGAGAACCTATGGCCGCACAGCTCGCAGTACTCCTTGCGTGAGTACCGCATCCATTGCATCAGGCAATCCTGGTGAATGTACTTTATGCTGCCCGTGCAAATGCACGGATAGAACAGCGGACGGTCCGACTGTCCTTCGCAACGGCAAACGCGACAAATGTCGCCCTGAGAGAGGTCATCCATTGTTCGATACTTATGTACTCGTCGTCGCTCGTGCCCACTATCCACTGGAATACATTTGAATGCGTGATACCACAACAATTTTTAAAAAATAATTTTCTAATATTTATATAAAATTCGAGGGAAAAAGAAAAGAAAAATTGATTTTTGTTTGTGCGTGGAGTCGAGTGGAAAAAAATATTTTTTTTTTCTTCTCCTTTTTTGTTGTAAATTGAAAAGGAAAACCACGTCAGATATCTGTCAAAGTGGGTTCTTCAGAAAATGCCAAAATTTTGTAGATTTTCTTTTACATTTTCACACAGATGCGTGTGCTGTGTCGAGAGAAATCTGCACGCGAATGATTTGGATAGTTTTATTGAGAATTTTTTGAAGCAAAATGTTGAAAAACTTCTTTGCGAGCCAGAAGTACTTTGATTTCGTGTTTTTATACTTTTTATTATTTTTTTACTCCTTTGCGACTTTTCGTGTTGGTCACTGAAGCACGGCCAACTTCACGTGGCATGTTTGACAGCGGTGGACGGGTGAGTCCAAAGCGGCAAAATATAGTGGTGTCTAAAAGAAAGGGAACATGTACCTAAGCAGTGCTTAGTTAGAAAGTGCATATGCGCAAATTATTCCGTGACTCAAAATTTGAAAAATACAGATTGGTGTAAGTGGTTAGTGAGTCGGACCACTGTGTGTGAGGTTCCAAGTTCGAATCCCAGAAAATACCTACAATGTTTTTTCACGGTCCCACCTCTCGCGAACGTCTGAAAAACATCCGAGAGTATGGTTGTCTCGAAAAAGTTCTTCAAAACAAATTGTTCTTCGGATACAGCACTAAACTGTAGGTCCCTTCCATTCGTGTGAAAAATATAGCGCACACAACATGAGTGGTTGCGAGAAGCTAGACCCTGGCGCTTAATGATTAGATTGTATCAAATTACATATCAGTATCGAATATGTCTAGTTTCGAAAACGTTATACCACTCTTAAATTGCTTTCTCTCCAAGAATTTGCTTTATAGAATAACCGTCTTCGAACTGTTTACAGTTTCCAGAAGCAGGTGTCCCCAAGCCAACGCGAATAATCGCTGTCGCCACAACGGCGATGAATCTCGGTGCTTGCTGTCACTTAAGTTACATGGCGATAAATGAGAATGCATAGACCTACGAGATTATTTGTTGCCGCGACTGCAATTTTGTAGCGTTTTGTTTTTTTGTTAAGTGTCGTTGCATGCAGCGTTTTGTCGCTGTCGAAACCATGGCGATGAATCTCGGTGCTTGCTGTCACTTAAGTTACATGGCGATATATGAGAGTGCCCACACCAACGCGTGCCAAACCCACTATCGTGGGTTTGTCAGAGTTGAAATGAATATGAAAGGTTAATTAAATTTGTGGAGAAATACCCAAATTTATAGGATTTATCACACGAAGATTGTAAAATGGAGAGGAGGAAGGATAAAGTGCGGAAAGCCAGAAATAAACCGTGTCTTCCTCGTCTGATGAAGAGTACATTTTCGCAACCACCACGACAAAACCTACGCCTTGGTGTGGGCATACTCGCGTATACGTATTTCTTTGTCGATGTCGCCGCGAATTAATCGCCATCTCAGCACCAGCGATTAATCGCAATTTCTTGTAAAATTCATCTGCTTGAGGCAGAGCTATATAGTATTATGTATATCAGCTAAAACGTTAGTACTACAAGAATTCCCAACAACCCTTCATCTAAACAAATTTGAACTCTCACGGCGCCAGCGATTAATTGTGTTGATTTAGGGACACCTTAAATTCATATGTTTGATGCAGAGCTATACAGTATTATGTATATCAGCTAAAACGTTAGTACTACAACAATTTAAAAGAACGCGTTATCCAAACAAATTCGAACTCTCACGGCACAGACGCAAGATAAAATCTTTGTGAATACTTTACTACTTTTTCTTATGTCGATGTGACTATTGTAGAAATAGCGTTCCATTGCAATTACGGTGGTAGATCCGGAGAAACATGGGTACATTCGACAATATATTTGCCATTTGAAGATGCTATCCACTGCAACTGAAATTTTTATTTGAAAATGGCTCCACAAAACATTTATTCATCAGCAAATCTGATCGTATACGCTATACACTTAGGGCTACAGGTTTAAGTTGAGATTGGGTGAACTAGATAACTACTGTATTACCGAGCTATCAGATTAACGATGATTTCTCTTCTAGAATAAGGGGGTTGAAAACGAATGACATTGGAGATTTTCCAACTACTGTACCAAAGAAAGGTCCCTGTCTTTGTCGGAGTGTTCTGGAAATTGTTCTCTAAAAAAAAAAAAAAAATGCGTAACTCTGAAGCTACAGTGCAATTGCTTGCAAATCTTAATAAGATTAACACTTTTCGATATTTATGTAATTTTTGATTATATATCATTTTAAGAACTGAATAGATCTTTTTATTCAAGTAATTTCGTCGCAGCTCGGTTCTCTTGTTATCTGTATAATATTTTTTTCCTTCTTCATATTTCCTGCTGTTGGGTTCTTGAAATTCGAAAACCACATCTAGGCGGTTAATGGTTCATGGTCCAAATCCTGATGTTAGCAAGCATTTATTTATTTTGTTCTCTTGGAATAAACAAAGTCAGTCCGATCAATTGCGAAAGCTTATGTCAACACTATGGCAAATGCATAGTACTGGCAGTAGGTTGGTCATAGGGCTGGAAAAATTGTTCGCTCTGTTAGATGATTGAGATGTCTATGACATCAGGTAGTCAGGGCAAAAATAATGTGAATCAGAAGCCAAGGCCAAATAACAGAACAAATCTCCCCACTTGTCTGGACATCACCCCCAGTGTTTTTCTGAAACCTTACATCTGAGTTTTAAACTACTACAACAATCTTTCTCCCTCACACTCTTTTGCCCCGTGTTACAGTGTGAGTTTAAACTTTAGTTTAGTTAAACTCACATGCCAGTTTAAACCAAGTACTTAAACCATGAGTATATTACAGTGGAATTTGATCGAACGTTTAGTTAAACTCTGGTTTAACTTTTCTCGTCTCTCTTGTGGGCGACTGTAAATGTCAAACTCATATGTTTGAAGTTTCTCAATACACAGCTATGTATATTTTGGGCTGTAGTTCAGTTCTGATGTGGTGGCCGAACAAAGTACAACATCTTCGCCAGGTAACACGAGTTTTAAAAGAAGTGTAAACTTTACTTCAGAATAATTAACCGAATTGATGGAATTAGTGAAAAAGTACAGACAATCGTAGAAAGTAAAAAAGGAGGTAAACCCGGAGGATCAAAAAAGGCAAGCAAAGTGACTACTGGAAGTCAAAGTAGTGGAAATAATTAGCAAACATCGGCTTCGCTTGAATATTGTCCTCCAAGAAAACGCAGACTATCCTACAGCAGAGATTTATGCTCTAATAAATGACAGGAACTTGCAAAAGAAAAAAATTAGACAGATTGAGGCGGAAATGCAGCTGTCACAGACAAAAAGTGATTTAGAACTTAAGTGCTTGGAAGATGAACACGATGTTAAAATAGTTTCTATGAAAGAAAAGGCTGAACTGAAAAAAGATAAACTTAAATTAGAAATTTTTGCTTTGCAAATAAATATGAATTTAGCATAAAATAAAACATATGTGTTCATAAAACAATTTGAACTTCAAATTTATTATGATAGGCAGCAACAATTGACAGAGGTGTTAAGACAATTGCGAAATATTCCTAAAATATTCAATCATTGCTTCTCTCCTACCCTATCCTTTCGTATCCTACCCCCGCGAGCCTCATATAGGATTAGTGGGCCATTGAAAATGTATGTATGTATGCTTCTCTCCGGGTACCTAAATTATCTGAAGAGCTCAATCCCTACTTTCAACATCTATACTGTCTGCATCACAAACGTCAGTTTAAGGTTTAAACGTAGCTTGAACCTTCATCCACGGCCGTTTAGGGTGAACCCAGCTTAAAATATCGATTAAAGCTAAACGAACACTGTAACACACCATTTCATCTTAAACGTCAGTTTAAACTAAATCTCCGGTTAAACTGACTTTAAACTTACACTGTAATACCGGTCACTTGTCTACCATTTCCGCTCGCACTGCGTAAAACATTTTAAGCCCACTCTTTTTGGGCTTTTTTCTATTTAAAAAAAATATTGCTGAGCATACCTGCTAAAGAAAAAAAAAATTCACAAATCCAAAGCTGAAACAATCCACTTCATGATATAATTCCCTCACTGGACTTCTTCTTTCAGCGTAGCAGGTACATATCCGCGTTCAAAAGTTCAAATATCTGGGATCTATGATCAATAGCAAAGCAACCTGTAATGATAACATCAATCATCGCGTAAGCATAGGGTGGATGAAGTGGAGAGAAAACCGCTATCTTCTGTGACCGGAAAATGTCCCCTAAGTGGAAAGGAAGGCTCTACACCGCAGTTGTGCGTCCGGCGCTCACATACGGTTCATAATGTTGGACGATGTTCAAACAGTATGAGAGTAAATTAATGGTAGCTGAGATGAAGATTCTTCGATCCGTGGAAGCCTTCACATCAAGGAAACCATCGTACGAAAGATAGAGCACGACCGGCTTTGCTGGTATTTCCACGTTCAAAGAAGAGATCATTTGAGCCCTGTTAGAAAAGCAATATCAATTAACGTTCCAAAGAAATCGCGAGGCCTAAAAAATAATACAAATGCGACGACATTTCATTGGCCTCAGTAACCGAGTGATCCAAAATCGGGAGGCCTGCTGATATTTTCTGAGGTCAAATACGCGAACCCCACAGTCGGATCAGCAGAAATGCGGTGAAGTGGGAGGGTTATGATCCCTCGTTTTCGGATCATAACCTCGCCGAAATGGGAAGAAGAAGAAGATAAGGCTGCTCCCATACAGTTTGCCCCAGAATTCGCAGCTTGTTACATTTCAAGGAGTAAGGGTAAATATTTCTCAGAGGGATACATTCACATTACGTGAACGGGTTGAGCAAAAACATGCCCCCTTTTTTAAACGCCAGAAAAATATATGAGTAAAATTTAATAATGAATATGTATTGGAGTTAATTAGTTAAATAATAAACATATAACAGTTTTTTATACGGTGGAATATATTTGAGGAACATTCTATGAACAAATTGTTTCGGCTTTTCTCCGCTGTTTAAAATTTGTTGCCAACCGATAAAAACAGATAACCACACACTTCCAATTGAAAAAAAGGTCTCATAAAGCTGCCCAAACTAATTTCTACTGCTAAAATTCGAAGTACGGGGAAATTTCTTACTCTCTAAACTACGAAAATTTGCGTATTTTGGGCAGTACGGGAGAAGATCAATTTCCATTAATAAAAAAAATATGAGCATACCTGCCTTTATATGCAGTCGCTGCTTGAAAGCTGAATCAATTCATTTTGTGATATGATTCCGTCATTGGACGTTTCCCCCCGGCCAATGCAATGCATATACGCGAATTTTTGACATTTCCTTAAAAATATTTTTCTTATAGAAAATTTCACAACGAAGTTCATAATTTCCAGTGGGTAAGCGAATAGAAAAATAAATTGATTATCGAATATCCCTCACGTGATTTGTACTAATCGAAGCAACAATTTCACTTGATTTCCAAAAACAGATCAAAACCACAGTAATCGTCCAAATCTACGCAGTGGAGAAAATTTTCTCGTCAAAAAAGTAGTCGTACAGAAAAAAATAAAAAACCAAAAAAGCAGCAAAATGTTTGTTCTTTCCAAAACACGTCCAGTGAATCATTTGATTTCCTCCAACTTGCGGCAGATCACCTCGTCGTCGTCTCGTCCAGAAATTTTCAAAGTCCAAAGCCAGCAGGAGTTCGACGAGAAGGTCAAGAAGAGCGACAAGCCGGTGATTGTTGATTTCTTCGCGACGTACGTATCCTCCGTGTGCTATTGTTATGTAAGCGTTTTATGATTTCTTGGTTTCAGATGGTGCAATCCATGCAAGATGCTGACACCGCGCATTGAGTCTGTAATTGGCGAGAATAAAGGTGCTATCACCCTTGCTAAAGTCGACATAGATGAGCACAGTGAGTTGGCCTTGGATTATGATGTTGCTTCAGTACCTGTGTTAATGGTCATCAAAGGTGGCAAGGTTCAGACCAAATTGGTTGGTCTGCAGGACACCGACAAGTTGCGTGCCTGGGTGAACAAAGCAGTGGCGGACTCGAAATAGAGCTTTGGGAAGCCCCCTTTCAACCAAATTTTTAGTGATAGAGATATGCGATACCAGTTAAATTGATAAAAATAAAAAGAGTTATTCAGTGAATGAAGCGTTTATCTCGCTGGTGCAGTGGTTCTCAGGCTTGTGCTTCGTCTCTGTAGCTCTACCATTACGAGCTGGGTTTTATGTAGACTTCAGGTTTCCGCTCATTTGCTAGTCACTGAACAACCTGGGGTGGAATTGGACAGGGTGATTTGTGGTAGTCACAATCATCTATTTTGCTCCACTTACATAAGTGATAATCACATTCACCCTGATTGTCATTATTCATAGCTACGACCTGCTGACCGTTAAACAATGCAGAACCTAACTAGCACAGATACAAACTTGAGTACAACATTCAAGCAATATAGCACCCCTACGACCAGATCTTCAAATAAAAAATTCAAGAGAATCTGAAACAGAAGGAGAGTCGAATTGGTTCATGGAGCCCTAGAGGGTTCATGGAGATAACTAGGGACAACTAGTACCAACTCCATCCTAAATCTATTTTCAGGCCATGTAGGTACTATTCACTGCGGAATCAGCATAAGGAACTACCTGACTCACATTCGACGTAATTTACCCCAAAATCAAGTTTAATACACAATGTTACCCTCTACTTAAGGAACATTTTACGAAAAATTGGTTAGAGGAAGATGAAAACTGCAAATTATGCACACCACGACAAATTGTTCCCCGAAAGAGAGCTTATATATTATCAGCGACACGTATTTTGAGAATCTTGGGAGTCTGAAAGAACGACGGATCCTATGAACACAGCAAAAACGAAGACATTAAGAGGACCTTGGTTAGGCTGCATACACAAACAAAATACAAAACTTTATTAATTTTATTTAAACTTATATTTACAAACTGTAGTACATCTCAAAAGATTTGATAGTCCTTGACATTCTTTCATTTTTTATTCGTGGGCCCAATACGACATTGGGCCCCGGTTGAGAACCACTCGACTACAGGTCTACATACGCTAAAATCTTGTCTACCAAGTCTATTCGCCGCTTCAGCAGGGTCATCTTATCTTCGTCAAGCTTGAGGGATGCCTCATTCTTAAGGAGAAAATGCTGCATGAACAGTCGTATACTGTTCTTGAATACATTTAGCTTCGTGTTCTTGGCCATTTTCTCAAACACCTGTCTAGAATCTGATTCAGAACCTAGAAGAATTCCCACCATGATGTCCTTCATAAGGGCAAAGTTGGGTTTGTCCAGATTTACAAAGTTCACCACCTTCAGTACAGATAGCGCCAGGCCACCCTTAATGATTAAATGTAGCAAAAACTTGGCCATATTCCTGATTTGTTGTTTGGTTAGCGCGTCAATATTACTGATTCGATCCCACGAAGCAAACTGAAACGCCAATTGGTACTTGCGGTTGTGTAGGCAGAACTTTTGAGCCAAGTGCGCGTAATATGGATTGTACTTGGCCTCATTGAGGTTACAGTGGAGTATAACGTAAGCTATGCTACGCTGATCCTTCAGGGCCAAATGGAGAATCTTCTCGAAGGCATCCACATAATCTTCGGCACTCATTACGATGCAGAAGATATTCTTGCGGTCGTCTGTGTTCATTTTTTGCTGTTTTGCAAGAGCGATTAATTTCTCACTGAAGCGCTCCTGTTTAGAAGCGGACGATGCAGGCTTGTTCGCGGAATTTATATCCTTGATGTTCCCACTCCAGGCGGAACCAACTATCCACCATTTGCCCACTTCATCTGCTCGCAATAGGTCGTCTATGGTGATATTGAGGGTGATCACATATTTGTCGTTTGTCAGCATCGCCTTCAACTTCTTGCGGAGATTCTCTCCCAGTTCGGGATCAAATTGGGGAATCTTATTGATGTTATTGTTCTTCACTGCATTCAGGATGTCCACCATGAACTTTAGTCTCAAGTTCTCTTTCATTTCCATCGTCGATTCGCCGATTTTCTTTTGCAGACCCTGCATCATGTTTTTAAACGCGAGTGGGTCATCCTTGCGTAGTTTGAAGCCGACAGATTGGAAGATCAACAGGAGACATTCGACGGTCTTTTCACAAAGGTTGTCACCCAGACGACCGATGAGCTCTAAGAGGAGATTGTGTTCGAATACCTTGAACATGTAGAGGTAAGCCAGGATCAATACCAAGTTGTTCAGTTCTTTGCTGTCAACGTCTGTGTCTGTCGCGATGTCACAAAGGTGTTGATCGAATTTAACGACAAACATTTGCAGGAAGTGTGCTCCAATCTCTGTGCCTACGGAGGCGTGTAGATATGCCAGCAAAACGATGTGTTCTTGAACCATTCGTTCTTTGCAGAGAGATTTCGTAAGCAAAGCTTCGGAAAGGAGTGCATATAAAGTTTCGTTCATGTCGTGCCGGGAGTGCGTCATGTAGAGCTTCTCAATACTGTTGGCGATCTTGTGCAGATTGATTTCGGATAGTCGATTGAGGAAACCTTTGCAATTTTTGCGAAGCCGGGAGAGTTGTTCTTGGCGGTTATCGGTGACAGTGGCCGAGGTAGAGGCAGCTGCACGTTGATGCGGTGGAATATACTTACCCGGTGCTAGGGTTGAGTCTGGAATTATGTTGCCCTCGATGTCTCGCTTGCGTCCATAGATATCCTCTTTAACTGCAAATAAAGTTAAACAATTTCATTTGTAAGTGGTTCCGGTTAAAGCTATTTATTTATTTCTCTTAATGAAGGGAATCGACTTTCAAAAAGAAAGAGTACGAAAGCTGAGATGCTAATGCAATAACTTTTGGTGATTTCGGACTTTGCCTACACAGGCTCTAGCAAAAACCTAACCAATGACACAAGCACATCGACTTAGCCAGAAGAGTTCACATAAAGTGACTAAGATGGCTGGTTTATGTGGAGCGGATGGAGCTCAACGTTCCAGTCCGAAAATATTTTTATCCACCCGCGATGAACGGCGCAGTGGAGGATGACCTCGCGGTAGGTGGCGCAAACAAGTGGGGGAACCTCAACCAAATTGGTGTGCGCAACTGGATGCAGTTGGCTCGTAACTGGGCTGGCTGGAGGGGTTTGTTGGTTGAGGGTAACAAGCACGGAAATCAAACCGAAAACCACTCTGGGCAATTCCAGTTCGTTTGAGATTAAAGGGTATAGGAGTAGCATTGTCCTCTTTCGAACAGCAAAGATAATTCCGTACAATACCCTTTTCAAACAAGTTCCGTTGTATGGCGCCGAACCATCGGTTTAACCATATGAATAGGAATACGGTGACCACGATGTAGTGTGGCTAGACATGAACGCCCTGATATGGATCTTGGATCGACGCAAGTGTAGAAAGACTTTACGAGCACTAGTGCAAACGAATCCTAACAAATTCAGCTTTGTTGAGGCGCTTGTTTCTTGAAAACTTGTGCAGATTGTAGTGTTATCTAATAATCTAAAAATACTCACCCTTAGGAACTTCGTTCTCAACGTTATCGGCATCCGAACCATTGTCATCATCTACTTCGGCGTCTTCGACACTCTCCTCGCCAAAATCGTCAATATCATCCATTTCTTCGTCAAAGTCCGATTCATCCACTTCCTCTTTGGCTCCTCTCTTGTCTCCACTCTTCTTCCTCTCGCCCTCATCATCATCTAAGCAGAATTCCAAGGCATAATCTAACCCGTCGTTGAACATCTTCTGAACCAGCCGCTTCTTGTCCTTGCTCTTGTTAATCTTCAGCTTTTTCTCGAGTCGAGAGATTATTATGTCCTCTTCCTCGTTGGCTTCCTTCAACTGTCTCAGACGCTGCTTTTGTGAAGACCGCTCCAAGTCCTTTTGTTTGGCCTTCTCCCGGCGATGGATTTCTGCTGCATCTGGACGTGAATTGGTTTGGGTTTTCGGCTTTTCCTTAGGCTTCGGTGGTTTATTCTGCGGTTTTGACATAATTGCATCAACCTCCTCATCCGAAAAGTCTGAAGGGATCTCGTCATCGTCACTAATGCTTTTGGGAGGAGGTGGAAGGCCTCTTTGTGGCGCCTTCTTGTTGCGGGCAGTGGGTGCATCAGGACTCGCCTTGGTTTTAACCGCATTTGAGAAGTAATTTCGTTTGTTTTCCTTCTTCTGAAGCTTCTTCTCTTTGCGTAGTTCTTTTCTCGTTTTTGGTTTTGCTATGACATGGGCAATTTTCTTTTTATTTGCTTTGGGTTTTGCCATTTTTGCGAAAGAATGAAGGGAAATCCAAAGTTTGTTGTTATGAGGGCGAAGAACTGTCAAATCCACACGTGCTCTGTTCGTTTTGGGTATGTTTGCTTTAGCAATAATCGAAAATTTGGTTTGTTCTTTTTAATCCATCAATGCACTAGTGGTGTAAAAAAAAGTACTCCTTCGGTATAATGTATCCGTTATTGCCATGTACTCATTCGTACTCGTTACTTCCAAAGTATTCAGATACCTACTCATTCCATTTTGCACTACCAACACCTAACACACGTAACATTGCAAAGGAATCTTATTCGCTACCGATATGTATTCAAACAGGCACATATTCTTTCTTGCACTACCCACACCACAAGTAGCATTTTAAGAGATTATCTTGCCCACCATGCACCAATACTATAAACGATTCATTCTCTTATTTCTCCTTCTCCTTTTCATTTTAGTGAGCGAGTATGACCGTGTTTAGATGTTAACTGATAAGTGCGCTATGTCGAGTAGTTTATTGGTGAGAAGAGTGAAGGGTAAAGAGACCCCTCACCTTTCTCTGTTTCGCCTTTGCAAGTAATCGGGTATGACCGTGTATATATGTTTTGTAGGTGGCACTCGCGAGTATTAAATACTCGTTACTTTTATCTGAGTACTTATGGAAAAGTAACGAATGAGTACGAGTAGTCAAATGTATTCACATTTTACATCACTGCAGTGCACGAATATGCTAGAAGCGTTTTCTGAGCATACCGACTCACTGGCCGAACACAATGGTGAAGCTAAAGCTGTGCGCTTGTAGCGCTGTCAAAATATCGCACTGATGAAGCTGAGTACGAACACAATGGTGAAGCGCTGCACTGGTGTTGTTGTTGGTAATCCAAATATTTCGGAATTTTTTAACGAGTATTACTCGTGCCATATCTTTTTTTTCCGTTTTGTATGGAAATGTCAAAAAAGCGCGCTGCAGATAAGCTGAAGTTAACTTCACTTCTATTTCAGCGGCAAGCTTCAGCTTCACATTCTGTTCGCAGTATTGGATGTGTGTGTATTTAACTTTGACAGCGCGATGTACTTCAGCTTCAGCTTCATCATTGTGTTTGGGCAGTCAGTTTCAATAGGCCTGTTTTGGTAAGACATCGGAAGTCAGTAGTTGCTAATGCACACAGCACACAGAACAATTACAATTTTCACTGCCAACTACTTGAGCTTTTTTTTTTATCCAGAGTGAAAGTGACTCCCGACGAATAGGTTGAAATACTCAATTGTAGAGAACGCGAAAACGATATTTTTAAATCAAAATGTTGGTACCTATTGGGTATTTTGAAATTTCTTTAATTCCGTTGAAATAAAATGGAGGATGAGGAAAAAGGTGTATAGATAAACAATAGAAATACTTTCTTTTGCTTACCAAATTCAAATTTCATCCCTTAGAGTGAAGACAAATTGGAGCAGAGAGGAGACAGGTGGTACTGGAGGATATTTTTTCATCTCACTAAATTGTGGCACTGATTTCTGTTACATACAATTCAATTTCGTCGTTATATATGGCGTCATGAATCATAGCTTGATGTATCTCATGTGTAAACTAGCATTTATTACATGTATAATATTTCACTAGCCCATGTGTACAAGTTCAAGCCCCAGCGGGAACAGCAACCAACAGCCATCCGATCATAAATGGAAAAGGAATACCATAGACATTTTTCCAAACACTGCATCAAAGAAAAGTTCCTGTCTGCTATTACAATAGACCGTAACGAGACTTATTGCTTCTATTTTACATAAAAAAATGATCTTATAGTTTTCTTCTACACCTATTCCCAAGTAATTAATTAATTGATAATACTCGTAATTTATATCACTGCCTCTTCTTCTATTGGTACCTTGGCTCCTTACAGGCATTGCAAATAGCCTTATCACGCTGTTTAAATAATTATACGATCCGTAGTAATACAATCTGATGTGTGTAGCACACCTTAAGTTTCCTACTGCTTTACAATAACAAACGGGTCTATTGATTTTCACGTCCCCTAAATTCGTACATCAAAAGAAACAGAGCGTACAGTGTGAGGACTTTAAAGAAAAGTTGTTGCTGTTTGCTGCACTTCTGCTTTACTTTGCGCAGTGATACTTGGGAAAATCGGAAAAATATCTCGCCATGGCTAAAATAGAAAAAGCACTCATTAAAGCCTTGAAAAAGAATAAAGGCAAAAAGAGGAAACATGAAGCGAACGATGACGATGGCGTAGCCACCAAGAGTGTGATCCTAAGCAAAGGTAAGGCTCCGCAATCTAAATCATCTCAAGCAACCCCCTCTCATTCCTCTATTAATCCCCACAGAGACAGAACCAGTACTCCCTCCAAAGAAGCAAATATCAAAGAAACTCAAGAGGAAAGCCACCGACGATGCTATTGAGTTGGAGACAGAGAAACACGCAAATAAATCGAAGAAGAACAAGGTGCAGTCGTCGGACGATGACGAGGATGATCAGGAAATACAGGAACCCACTGCAGAGGAGTTGCGAGAAAGTGAAAAGCCAGAGAACGTAAAATCCGTAGTCACCGTCCGGCAGAAGAAGAAGCAGAGGCACATGCAGCGTCTCGAAGCCCAGAAGGATCAGTTGGCCAACAAGGAAGTCACTCGCAACGAGGAGTATCTGCAGAAGTGGAAGAACAACCGCGACGCATGGAAATTCGAAAAGCTCCGGCAGATCTCCATCCAACAGTCTGTGTTTGATGACACGAAAGTGAATAGGGAGTTCTGGCCTATTGCCCTGGAGTACCTTTCTGGATCGAAAGGTGCCGCGAAGGACATAATCACAAAAGCCGCCGAAGAAGTGATCGATGAACTGGACAAGGAAGCAGAAAGGGCCACCGATGATGGGTCAACAGCAATCACATCGTCGGAGAAATACCGCCGGGCAAGGGAATTGCTTCAGAGTTTCGATTAAGATTAGAATTTTGTAAATTTAGAGGAAAATGTAGTTGATATATGTTATTTGTGTGTATTCAATAGTCTTTGATGTAAGAACATCCTCTAGTGGTGATTCGTTAGGCTTAAGGCACACTGTAACCTGGTTGCAATGTAAATGTATAGAGTAAGGTGTTGGAGTTTGTAGTCTGTAAGAACCTAACTATTTTCGGTCAAGGATCAGAGCAGACTTTCGTGGATGTCAGACTAAGGGCGGAGTGGTAGTAGAGTGGCAGATTGGTCGATGGGCGGCGCCAACAGTAACTTGTCATTCAGTATGAATTTAAAGGAATGAGGATAGGCTAAGAGGCCAGGAGTGAAAATGTATTCTTTTAATAAAAGGCAATCGCCCTTAGCAGAAATATACTTGGAACGTCTAAAGTTTTGCATTAAAGAGACGCAGAGGTTAACCCTCTAACTGTAGACAATAAGTTGAAAATAACGATGGCAAGTGCTAATATTCAGATGCGAATCTTAAACTCAGAAGTGTCCTATCATCCACTAAACAGACTTGATTTGTACACAAACACAACGGACGATACTATTACTTATGACGGGAATGACAATAATGAACTTCACGTGGCTAGCATTCAGTAAATTTGAATGCTTTCCGTGCCATTTTTTAATTCAAAAATCATTGTCAATTCTGAATTCATCTATCTCTATCCAACGACTGACTTATTACATTCTCCTATCCTTTGTAGTTTGAAGTGGGATCATGTCGCCTTATCACTGCGGCCCCTCTTATCTTGAAGCTCATTCAAGATGTGATGAATTCGACTATATTTTTGAGTTTAGCTAACATATTTGTCTTCTGCTTCAAGGTAGAATTTACCTGAGCAACGATGACGTTTTCCAGTTAGACAGACAACGTGACCTAGGATATGTTCGGCTGATCGTCTTCGTTGCCTATGCTATTTTGTTCTATCCCTATAGCCATAAGGTGCTTTTTGACTCGACAGTCACCTGTGAGGAATTCTGTGGCTCTTCAAATCTGGCTTCTAATTAGCTGTAGGAGTTGTTTCGTTCTTTTGTGGGAAGTTTTTTGCTTGCCTGTAACATTCTTTTAGAGTATTTTTTATACAGCTTTTTGCCGTACTGACAGGTAATCCACAGAATGGTCTTGGCATCATAAAGCTTGATGCAGCCCCTGTTCTGGCTAGCAGGTCAGCTTTTTCATTATCTTCATGTCTGCTGTGTCCTGGTACCCAAACGAGATGAAATCTGGAGTGGAATCCTCTAAGGTGATAGTTGATTGTTGACGATCACAATCATCCCTTTTGCTCTCTCTAAGGTGACCATCAGCGTGATTATCACCTTTTTGCGATCGTTTTTGTGCGGCTTTGCGATCGTTTTACGGAGAGCTAACAAAGTGTGATCATCAATTTTGACTGTCAAAAGTGTGACTATCAACTATCACCTTAGAGGATTCCACTCCTGTGCTGGCTAGCTTTATGATTAGTTGAAAGCAGACCCATACTAGTTTGGATGTTGTTTCGAAGGTCTTAATTGCTAATAGGGGCGCCGTGGCGTAAGTGGTTAGTATGTCGGTTCACTGCGCGTGAGGTTCCGAGTTCGAATCCCAGGAAACATCAAAAAGTTTTTTCACGGTCCCACCTCTCGCGAACGTCTGACAAACATCCGAGAGTATTGTTGTCACGAAAAAGCTTCTCAAATCGCCGTTCGGATACGGCACTAAACTGTAGGTCCCTTCCATTCGTGTGAAAAATATAACGCACACAACATGAGCGGTTGCGAGAAGCTAGGCCCTGACACTTAAAGAGCTGTTGCGCCAAATATTTATTTTTATTTTTTATAATTGCTAATAGAGCAACTTTGCTATCTGATAAAATATAAATGTTCTTGTTGTTTATAGATCTGTTTATATTTTCGCTGATGCATATTTCTATTGCAAATATTTCTGCTTGGAATACAAAGTTAGATTTTTCCATACACGAGATGGTGAAGGTCTTTGCAGTAGCCCTGTATACCCCAGAATATAACCTTGAAGGTAAAGGCTGTAGTTGAATCTTGACAGACATTTGTCTGTGATTGTTATTCCTTGTAGTTCATTACTGTTAGGTTCTTCTTCAATATTCGAATGAACTACATAGTTTGGAGTTTGAGTCATCTTCAGCGATGAGCATGAAGGCGTTAATCATTGCTTCTTTCTTCATATTAGGATGAAGAAGTGGTAGGTTTAGAATTACCTCCAGCGCTGCAGTAGAAGCAGTTTTCATGGCACTTGTTGTGTATACACAAGCTAGCCTTTGAAGTTTATTGAGCCTGTCTTGTGTAGACCTCTGTTTTGTTTTTTTCTCACCTGCATGTGCTGCATGTGTGCAATCGGTTGTACTGTCACTATGTAGAAAAATAACATCATTTTGGGGTTTAGGCCCCAATTTTTACAATGAGACTTGATGGTCCATAATGAGATCCTGACTGTGTCTATGGCTTCTGTGAGGTACAAATTCCAAGTAAGTTTTTCATCAAGTGTTAGGCCAAGGTAATAGAATTTTTTGAGAATTCTATTGTTGCAACAAAAAGTGTGGTGCCTTTAACTTTTCTCGGTTTCTTATTTTGGCGAATGCTCTTTTTTGGGTTGACGTTAAGACCGACTTTTTGGCGCCAGTCAGAGAGGGGGAGAGGACGCCATCTTGTGGGCAACCTTTCGCAGCAGTGACTAAGTTTCTCACTACTTGGTGAGTTGTTAATTTTCCTGTCTTCTAGCAAACAATTTACCCAGTTACATGTTGTATTATCTACTCCTGTATTTTGAACACATCTGCGCATATTTAATATTTTTAAAAGCTCCTTCGATGTCAAGGAAGCAGCTCTTCTTTCTCTCTAAAGTTTTTTCCAATCCTTGTTGTGAGTTCCTGAAGAGCATGGGTCGTTGGTTGATAGAAATATTGGTTTTTATGTAAAGGGATTCAAAGCGAGGGTTCTATCCCTGATATATCTGTCAAGTATTATCTCGGTAGGATTTTGGTAACTGTTAGTGTACGACCAGCTCTAGGGATGCATTTTACCGCGACTTCTCTCCAGCTTTTTGGCATGTAACCCTACGTGAAACTAGTTCTAATGTGGTGTTAAATGTGGGGTACGTTTTTGTGGGAGAACAGGGAATATTCCGCATTCTCCTGGAGCTTTAAATGGAAGAAAAGAGATTATTTTTCCTTCGTAGAAAATTTCTTTTGATCTCTGCCAGTCCTCTCTGGTTGGTCTGTCGATCCTTTTCTGTGGATGATATACTGGAGAGATTGAAGCCATGATGGAGTCTGGGAAGTGTGTTTCTTATCCTTGTTTTGTCGCAGAATGAAGAAACACAGACATGTAACTCCACTGTAATTTATTGACGAAAAACATCCACTGCGCTATGCCCACTTTTAAAAGACAATGGACAGTGTCCTTTACTTCTGTACTTTTCTATATAAGACTGATGGCTGAGAGGACTTTTTTTTATACCTGCACTCAAAGGTCAAATCTTGAGTGTTAAGTTGGCCATCCACGATCACTCAACAATCTCATTCCGGGAGTGATGAATTTTTTTATATTTTTTTTTTCTTACCATCCACTATCACTCATGAATGACATTCCTCAATTTTGCTTCCAGAGCGGAAATAGAAGGTTTTTAAGACGAACGGCGATTCCGTCTTCAAAATGAGTGAAACATTGGCATTAATTGTTATTTACAAGATTTTGAGTGGCAACAAATCGCAAAAAAAAGGGACGACGTAAGGGTTGGTTATTTAAAAGGCATACGTTTACTCATGGAAACCTTTTAAAGGAAGTAGAGGTAGCCTCTCCAATCGATTATAGAAATTATCTTAGAATCGATCTTCAAACATTCACCGAGTTTGTCCTCGTTCACTGCCATTTCGATACGCACACGTCCACGGTCAAATGCAAAGTGAGAAAAGAATGACATTCATCGCCATCCACTATCACGTATGAATGTGGAATTCAAAAATTTTTAAATTCGATCGCGCAAGAATGCGCACTCACACGCAGCCCCATCCACTGGCATTCATGAGTGCGCTCACTCCGGGAATAACACTCATGAGTGATCGTGGATGGCCAGCTTTACACTGTGTTCCGCACACACACTAAAGATATTACGGTATCACTATGCTGTAACAGTCATTTTTTTCTTCATAAAACTACCAAGGATTCTTTCTGCTACTATTTATTGCTGCTTTGTGCTACAATAGAAAATTAACCTTATATTTAAGAGAATGTACTTTTTCATGATAGTCACCCCTATTACAGTTGGCGTTTTTCACTTTTCGACGATTGTCGTCTTATTCCTCAGATGTACCACGAATTCATATTCAAACGGGCTATGGGCTGTGAATAAAACGACCATTGTCGAAAAGCGAAAAACGCCAAAGGTAATCGGGGTGAGTAAGAAATATACATATACCCCAATCACAGAATCCGTCGTATATTCCATTGCAGTGAACATTTTCTTTTGGATTTCAAAACTTTTAGATTCGTAAACGGAATCTGTGATAGTAGATATAGAATTCATAATGCAATTTCCATTTCCACTGATTCTGTTATAAGGCGTGTACAAGTATTCCTATTATATTTTCAAACCAGTAGAATAGGCTAAATTTGGCAACGCATCACTGCAGTTCTAATGCAAGCTATGCTATGAATAATGTTCGAAAACCCCAAAAATTTGTATCGCTTTCGACTTCATTTATGCAAAGTTGTTACGAATAATGTGCAAATTTGAGCAAAAAAATCACGCTGACGTGTTTCGCGGTAAATTCGATAGCGTTAAAAAATTGTGCATTGATGAGTTTTCAAATATACCCAAAACTTTACATGTAACCCAGGTTGTAGGTCTGCTATTCCCTTCAAACAATCCATTACATAATGAACGTTTATAAAATCATATCGTATCAATAGTATCAATACTATACATAGGTACATATGTTACTGCAAACCTCTTATTTTTAAAACATAATCGTAAACATAATTGTAGTTAATAAGTTAATAAGAATGTATTTCTAAATACATACATACTAAGTTCCCATCTGGCAGAATTGCACAGTTTTGGTTCTACATTCTACTTGGGTAGTATACTTTATACCATTTTTTATTGGAGTGTTACATTTTATAAAATTAATGAAAAATCAGTGACATTTATTCCAAAATGTGCTTCGCCCCGGTATGGTGGCTGAGACCGTTAGTAGACGACCACCGAATCTTATCTACGCGCACTGAATACCGAGCCTATGTATGATTTTAATTGCTAAGATCAGTTGCGAATCATACAAGTACATGTGACCTTCCACGCATTTTTAGTTAAAGACCGCAGTGGAAATATAATATTGCTCGTGGCGAGGCTTCGCGTAGTAAAAAAAATACTTATATGATAAAAAATTTGCGTATAGTGATCAGATTTTATGAAGGTGTACTCAAAAATGGTGGTATAGTTTTAGGAACTGTATAACATACTATTTTTTTTTTTTATTCTTGTATACCCTTAGACTGTTAAAAGCTGAAGTTTTGTAACAATTACAGATTAATTTATAATTTCATTTATTTGTTTATTACAAATTGTTCATAATATATTTTGGGTGCCGTGACGCAAGTGGTTAGTGTGTCGGACCACTGCGAGTGAGGTTCCAAATTCGAATCCCAGAATACACCAACAACGTTATTTCACGGTCCCACCTCTCGCGAACGTCTAACAAACATCCGAGAGTATTGTTGCCACGAGAGAGCTTCTCAAAACAAATTGCCCTTCGGATACGGCATTAAACTGCAGGCGCCTCCATTCGTGTGAAAAATATAATGCACACAACACGATTGGTTGCGAGAAGCTAAGCCTAGGCACTTAAAAAAGAGCTGTTGCGCCAAATATTTATAGTATATTTAAGGTTTTAAACAATAAATATGTTGTAATGAGATGAAAATTAAAGCAAAACTGTAATTTAGCTGAGTATATAAACCGTTTAGTTAAGTTTAGGTTTTTTTTCAAAAATTAATTTGTTTATAACTTTGTTAATAATAAGTTCCGCTAAAAATAAGTTTAATTTTCGAATTAAGAATGCCATTTTATACTGAAAAAAAAAAATATTTTGTTTTGTTTTGTAGTTTTGCGTATTGAAAAGCGGCCCAATTTGTCTCGAGAAATCTTTTTAGACCCATTTTAGTCTACAAAACTTCTCAAGAAGGAAAGAAAATGTTTTATGTGGTGACAAGACATACATATGTATATACGAATATACATATATAAATATATTTATTTATTTTTTATTCAAAATGCTTTATTTATCATACATACATATGGATGTTATTTAAAAATAGATGTCGTAAAACTGTACTGATGTGTTTTAATACAGAATTCCGACCGTAATTTAATGGATGTCATAGCATCCATAATAATATCTGTGGCAATACGACATAATAGCTTATGCCGATTTGTACGATTTTTCAGGAGAATGGTTTAAAGTTGTGGCTTACGCGAAAACGTATGAAATTTTTGAATTGCACCTCTACTCTTACAGCCATAACCCAGCCGTCTTTACAGGCATGCAACTAAAAAATTAAGGGAAAATACTTTATGTAATTGGGAACATTTTACTATAATTAACTCAATTTTGACTTAAGTCGACTTAAGCTATTCTGTCGTATTGCCACAGATATAATGGATGTCATGTTCAAATATAGTCGTTATATGGAAATCTAGCTGATCAATGCTCGCCTTGTTTCGCTCGCCTGCTACTTTTAAGACAAAAAGTATTTTGTTCTAAGACCATTAGGCGATCTTTTTAACTTTACAATTGTCAACTGCATACAATAGCCGCGTTTTATTATCACCCATGATCATAATAAAGATCACACGACGAAAATAAAACGATCTGGATCAAGGAAACATTTTTGTTGTGAGTTGTGGTTATATTTTTCATTTCCTTTCAAAATATGTTTTTCTTCGTTCTGCAACTGCATGCCTCTTGCTACACGCATCCATGACAACATTTGTTTCTTCTGGCGTACATACATACATACACATACATTTTCAATGCCGTTAATCCTTTATGAGGGTCGAAGGAGTGGGATGCTCAGTTGGAATCTCCATCCTTCTCGATCCTCCACCATTGACTCCAACTTATCAGGGTGATTCCCTAGACGGCTCCAGGGGAGATATCGGATTCGATCCAACCGTCTACTTCTAGGCCTTCTGGAGAGTCGCCTACCTAATGGCACGGCAACCATGGCACGGCTTGTAAGGCGGTCTGGGGACATACGCACTACGTGACCAAACCATCGAAGCATAGATTCTCAACAACTATTCTGAGAGTGAATAACTGGTTGGTTATGCTCTACCGGGACGAAACCCGCATTGCTCATCCCCCATTCTCCCGGAGAATAGCTGAAGCATAAACAACTGAGCTTCAAGAATCACTACACCAAAATCTTTCTCTCTCTCTCTCTCTATCCATCCTTTCTAACGCCCGCACTGTGTGTAAACATGTTAAAGGTATTCATAGCCCTTTGAGAGCGCGCAAATTATATAGAAAAAAAAAAATCAGCTCTGGAGCGCGTTAGATTGTTACAAGATTGTTCTTTCGCTGTTTTCACAGCTAATTTGCAAGTTCTTCGCGCCTCAGTATACCGATTTCGAGAATCAGAGTTCCCCAAGTGAATCTACACATTTAATAGCAAAATTCTTTCTCAAAGAGAGAAACCACGAAAAAGTAAAGGAAAAGAAAAAAATCTGAGTGCATATTCATCTCGAATGATGAAAATATGAAGTAAATAAGGCAAAAGACAATTTTGATATTCCTCAGCTTCTAAATAACGCAAAGGGCTTAAAGTCTGCATCTTTAAAAGACCTAAACGCTAAAATATAATTCTATTAAAATCGGCAAAACCGAAGTTGATGTTTTTTGGTTTGTCTCTTTTTTTGGTGTCTCAAACTTAAAACCGAATAAAAAGCTTTATTCGAACCTAATCCTAATCAATATAAAAAATCATAATCCGTTCCGATAAACCTCGGATAAAGCTAATATCAATTTTTTATAATAGTGGTAATGGTGTAGTTGTTACTTTGTCAATCGCCACGCCATTCATGTTTCAAATCCCGATGTCAGCAAACAATTATTTATTTCTCACGAAATATTGTATCAGTCTAATAATTGCGAAAGCTTGTGTGTAAACAACTCCAAAGTAGTGATGGGCGTATTCGAATAATGCAATCGCTTATAACCGATTCTTTCAATATCTCGAGATATCTTGAAACATTGTCTGAAATCATTCGAATGATTTACTATATATACATACTTCTGTCAAAGCAGCGAGAACCGAGAACAAAGGGTAAACATCTCGAAAGGGTAAATATCTCGAGACTTCGTATGAAATCATTCGAATGAATTTTATACTACATACTTCTGCGACTTAGCGACAACCGAGAATGAGAACAAAGGGTAAAAAAAACTCGAATGATCATTTGAGATATGAGTGCTATATGCATATGATAACACACTCCCCAGGAATCGATGTATGAGATGTGTATCCTAGTAAAATAGTTAAAGGCGAGTAGTAGCAAAGCCGATGAATCAAGTACTATTTTACTCGGATACACATCTCGTATCTCGAATCGTGATATGAGTGGAATTGAGAACTTTGTTTGTGTATTCAACCACTTGAGGAGTGTGTTTTTATTTGTATATAGCACTCATATCTCGAATAATCATTCCATTATACGAATCACTCGAGCACTAATGTCTCGATTCTTTAAATCATTCGATTGTGCCCATCACTACTGTAAAGGCATAACAGTGGCAGTAGCTTGTCATATAGCTGAAAAAGTTGTTAGCTCTATTTGATGATTGACATGCCTATGACATGGGTAGGCGAAAAAAAATAAAAATACTGTGAATCAGAACCAAAGATAAAATTAACAAAAATCTCCACAGTTATTTGGACACCACCCCCGGAGATTTTCCGAAAACATAAAAACAACTAAGTTTCAAACCACCACACCAAATCTTTCCCTCGCTCTCTATCTTTCCTTTCCAACGCCGGCACTATGTAAAACAAACATTTAAATGGTATTCATAACCCCTTAAATGCGCGCAAATTATAGAAAAAAGAAGTAGCGATTGTAAAAGGTGATTCAGTGGCAACGTAGACCTTTCACAACGATTATTCTTCTTCTTCTTCTTCTTCCTTTTATCAGCGAGGCTATGATCCGAAAACAAGGGATCACAACCCTCCCACTTCACCGCATTTCTACTGATCCGCATGTGGGGTTCGCCTATTTGACCTCAGAAAATATCGGCAGGCCTGCCGATTTTGGATCACTCGGTTACTGAGGCCAATGAAATGCCGATGTCGTCGCATTTGTCTGATCCAGGCGTTTATAGGCCTGCCTTTCCTACATCGCGATGTCTTTGGAACGTGCATTGATATTGCCTTTTTAACAGGGTTCAAATGATCTCTTCTTTGAACGTGGCAATACCAACTGAGCCGGTCACGCTCCATTTTTTGTACGATGGTTTCCTTGATGTGAAAGCTTCCACGGATCTTCGAACTTCTTATTCGATCAAGCTTTGTCACTCCTGCTGTCATGCGAAGCATCTTCATCTCAGCTGCCGTTAATTTACTCTCATACTTTTTGTACATCGTCCAACATTGTGAACCGTATGTGAGCGCTGGACGCACAACTGCGGTGTAGAGCCTTCCTTTCAACTTAGGGGGCATTTTTCTGTCACAGAAGATAGCGGAATTTTCTCGCCACTTCATCCACCCTACGCTTACACGATGATTGATGTCGACATCACAAGTTGCTTTGCTATTGATCATAGATCCCAGATATTTGAACCCACACATCAAGTGCTCGTTGCAGGGATGTAGGATCCTCACTTATGATGGCTCCATCGTCAGCAAAGAATAACTGATGTACCTTGGGGTCCATCACTTTACCTTCAAGCAGATAATCAAGGACTGTAATAAAGAGCAAAGGACTTAAAACGCTTCCCTGGTGTACCCCGACTTTGATTGGGAACTCTTCGGTTACTCCAGCGGGGCATCTTACTTTTGTCTTTGCTCCTTCGTACATGTCCATAATCATCTGTACATAGGTTTCTGGAACCCCTCGATGTTTTAGCGCCACCCATATCAGATCTCGTGGTTGTCTGTCGAATGCCTTTTCAAAGTCAACCAATACAATATGCAAATCCCTTAAGGAATCACGATGTTTTTCCATTATGATCCTTATACTTTGGATTGCATCTGTGGTTGATTTACCCGAGACAAACCCGCACTGATCATCAGATAGCCGTATTATTTTTCGCAGTCGGCCACCTAATACCCGCTCAACGATATTCATGGTGTGTGACATCAGCTTGATTGAACGGTAGTTATCACAGTTTCGCGTATCACCCTTCCCTTTGTATACAGGGAGAAGGTAACTTTCCCTCCATTCATTCGGCATTGGATCACCTCTCACGAATTTGGAGATGAGAATTCTGAGCCATCTGAACCCGATATCTCCCATCTTTTTCCAGAACTCAGAGGGTATTTCGTCTGGCCCAATCGCTTTTCGTTTTTTGGAGTATTTGACCGCCTCACTAACTTCTTCGACTGTAATGTCGGGTATTTCTTCACAGTTAGGGGTGGCTCTTGGAAAGTATAGCCGGGGAAACTGTTCATTCAAAAGCTCTTCACAATACTGCCGCCACCTCTGCAGAATTTTGTCGTCATCCACAAGAAGCTGGCCATGAGCATTGCTAATGAACGATTATTATAGAGGCTTATTCGTTTTTTGTTTTAGTTGAGACAACTGTCATCTACATGCTTTGATAAATTTAGTGATAGAGCGATATACAGTTGAACAAAGCGTAAAAGTGATCGAAGCGCTTTATGAAAATAGTCGTTCTACAAGAAGTGCATATCGCTCATTATGAGATTTTTTCGTTGAACATAAGCCATCTGAGACAGCAATAAGCCGTTTGTTGCAGAAATTTCAAGAATCTGGGTCGGTGCAAAAAATGAAAACACCCAGGTCATTCGACCGAAAATATTGCTGTTGTGGAAGAAATTGTAGCCCAAGTCTAGACAAAATCAGTTCATTGCCGCACACAGCAAGTGCACCTTTTCTACAGCACCGACTGGATGCTGAACAACAAGCAGCTGATGTTGATGTAAAAAAATGATGAGTGCCTCATCCACACAGCTCATGGTTGAAGTGAAACTTCCATTCAATAAAACGTGTTATTAAAACACTGTAATATACTGAGGAAATTATACTACGATTTATATTAAAGTTCTTTATTAAAATAATCCACGTGGGCGTTACAACAATTGGCAGTTCAGTTCTATATCTTTTTTATGAGAGAGAGGAAGAAGTGCTTGCTACGATTTCCATTTATTTATGCCTTTAATAAGTTTAAAGTGCGTTCATATTTTACATCATCCCCCCTCTCAATTATGTAAATCTCGGTGTTGCCTTTATTGAGTTTGGATTACTGGTTATCTCCTCTACGTCTTAACCTACCAAACCAAGAATGTTTTTGTTGTTCCTCCGCGCTCATCTCTCTTTACTTCTTCTTCAGTAAAATCTTCGTCCGCTTCAGCTTCCGGTTCGACCTCAGGAGATGGAATCCCTGATCTAACATTGCTAGTACTAGCCGTAACCCCTTGTGAATCAGAAATCGAAGGCCTATTTTCTAATAGTACTTCATTCCTATCTAATTCTAATGGTAAATCCTCTGTTCCTATATTCTCCCCTCCAAGAACTTGTTCGTGAACGTTATCGAACTTCCTATTGAATCCCCAGTCTCTAATACATTCCCCATCATGCTTCTCCAGAGCCATACCCCTAGTAAATGGTCTCAACTGATCCACATGACGTTTACAAAAGACGTTTGTACTCTCCGTCTCAACCTCATAAGTGTTCCGACCTAAAGCGTTTACTATTTCTGCCTTGACCCAGAATTTTTTATTGTTTTTGTAGGCTCGAACCCAAACATCATCACCCACACTAAAAATCCTGAATCCCTTTTTGTTAAAACCTTTAATTTGCTGCTTTTGTTTACTTTTAATCCTATTCATTACAGGACTTAGGTGTTGAGGCCTTTTTGAATTCGGTCTTAGTACGTCAAGTCTTGTTCGGGCCTGTCGTCCTTGTAATAAGAAAATTGGTGTTTCATTTGTGGTACAGTGGGGAGTTGTCCTGTAATCCAATAGGTACCTTAATAAAGAAACATCCATTTTATCCGTACCGTCTAAGAACAATTTTTTAAGAGCTACTTTTACAAATTTCACACAGTTTTCTGCCTGTCCATTGGACGCAGGATGGTATGAGAGTGTTGTTACGTGTCTGCAACTATTTCGTGCACAAAACTGCCGAAATTCCTCACCTGTAAAAGCAGTACCATTATCCGTAACAATTGTTTTAGGCAGCCCGAATCGGCTGAAGATCTCTCTTAGCTTCTGTATTGTATTAGTTGCATCCGCCCTCTTGACTTCCATTACCTCAACCCACTTCGAAAAACTGTCCACGCAAACTAAAAACATTTTGTTCCGAAAAGGTCCGAAAAAATCGAAATGCAGTCGCTCCCACGGGCCCTCTGTGGGCTGCCATGGAATAAATCTCACACGATTTAATAAGAAATTCAATATCTTTACTCAATCCTGGCCAAAAAATATAACTTCTAGCCAATGCTTTTGTTTTAACGATGCCGAAATGGGAATTATGCAATAGCTTTAAGACTTCATTTCGAAGAGAAGTAGGAATTACTACTCTATAGCCCCACAAAATGCAGTCACTTTCTATTATCAAGTCATCTTTCTTAAAAAAAAAATAGGGTTTCAAATTCTTACTTATGTTTCCAGGCCACCCATTTCGAACAAAATTTATTATTTGAGCCAGCACCTCGTCCTTAGAGGTCTCGTCAGCGACCCTTCACACATCAATTATAACCTTTGATGAAGCTATATAATTTAAATGAAGGTCACGTCACCCTATTTTAATCCGACCTGCATTTATATGGTACTCTAACCGTATTGAAACGGGATTCAATTCGTAGTAATCGATACCGAACTAAACTCGTAGTTGACTACCAACTTCGCACCAAACGAAATCGTGAGGTTTCGCCAAATCTTTCCAAATCTCGGAGGTTTCACCATAGGTACATTTTCGAGGTTTCGAAATCTCGAGATTTCTGAGAAATCTACTTGAAATCCTGTTGAGTTCATCCATCCGTGATATATTGTCAAACCAAACAAGCCTACAGCGTGAACTTTGGTTTTAATTTATAGATGTCAAAATATTAGCAGTGCGTTCTAAGTCAAGCGCAATTTGTGGAATTTTCGAAAAACGTGAGTTTGGATTTGGGACTCGATCGAGTTGATTTATTAATTTCCCATCAGCTCAAACTATTTGCCATTTCTCCTTTCTGGTGGTCGTAAGCATATTCGACTTACAAAGGAACAAGAGATTTTACGCCAATCTCTTAGCTGAATTTTCCTTTTCTTCCTTAACTGGAATAACATTTTCGGAGGAGGATATTGATCTTACAATCTACACGCGAGTAAGTTGTAAGACACAGAAATATAAAAAAAATACAAAAACTTAATTTGCGTGATAAAAATGTATCAACTAAAGAAAAGAATGTTATAAAGTTCACCGATACGGAGCTAATTCCCCCTCAGTGAAACACGCCTCATGACAGCTCTCATTTCAGTTATCTCTTTGATTGTGTGTGTGAAAACCTATTTTACTTCCACCCTTGACCATGATTAGCTGTTCCGAAATGACAGCCACTTGGTATTATCCGTACATTTCTCTTTACTTGGAACACACTCCATCCACTTCAAAATTGACAGCTATTGACATTTGAAATCACTACAACTCAGTGGGAACGGCTACTGAGGTATTTTTACTTATAACATCGAAATGTCTTGTAGAACAAGCTTATAAGATCTAAGCAAAATATTATCATCTTTGTAATGATTAAGTATGATAACAATACGATTTTTATTTTTTAATTCATTTTATATATTTAATTATTAATTTGTTGTAATAGAACGGCTAAATATTGCTAAATAAAAATAAATAAAATAAAACAAAAATTGGACACTATTATTTATTTAACTTCAATCCAACAGAACTTTCTATGTGCGCCATCTTTTGGCAACTAGGCAAATTTTTCTTTTTTAATCATATGCCCATGCATTTCTTCCTTGAACAAGTTTCTTTGACATCTTGGTTATGTCTTGTTTTCTGTACTATCCCTCTTACACTCCCATAACACCGCCACCATAAAAGGAGACAGCAACATTATTGCATTTTTGTGTATTTTTATTTGTTGACAGTCGCGACGCGTTGATTTCACCCCGTTCATCAAATTGTTGCAAAAAATTAGGATTTTCCCATTTAATTCGCCAAAAAACAATGAAAATGTTACCTAAACTCTAACTCGAGTGGAGAGTTACACTTATTCCGTGGTATGGACGCGATGGCCAGTTAGAAAATCGCGTGTGCGAGTCCAATTGGGAATGCGGCAACGTTCCCCAAGTGCATTGATATTGTTGCCTTTTGTTTGTTTATGAAGTTCGTTTAGTTTTAGTGATAAAAAAGGTAAGTTGTAGTTATGTATTGTTCAATATGTGGTTGAAAATTTTGTGCGTGTGTGTTGTTTCGGGTAATCTATCGGAGGATTAGTGTGATCGGAGTGGCCTGTTGTGGCCTTCGTCGGTGTCCTTGTGGAGTGGTAAATGTTTATTGGTGTGTGATTGTGAAAGGCATCCGGTAATGTGCAAACTTTTTCGTTGGGAAAAGCCTCGAGAAGGATGCGCACAAGGATTTATTCAAGGTAAGTTAGTTTTCCCATGCATTTATTTTTTTGTATAGAAACGCGAAAACTTTATTTAATTCTTTCAATGTCCACTTAGGCGTGTTCCTAATGCAGGAAATTGCATGACGAAAGTCTCTCCTCGATGCTGCGAATAAGAGGTAGCTTTGGCATAACACATTATGTTCCTTTTCCTAGCAGTCAGCTTCTTAGGTCAGTTGAAGTCTTTTCAACAAGCAGCTATGATTATCCTCCAGACTAGAAAAAATCTTCTTTGAAAACCTTGAAAACCTAAATTCTCCTGAATGGTACAAAAGCGCAAACAAATTCAAACTTAACATCAAAGATTACTTAAATATCAAAGACGTAAATAACGGTAAAAGCTCCGGGTTACGACTTAATAACGGCGCAGGTGGTCAAGGAATTCCCGAATAAAGCTCTTATCAAATTGCTCTATTTGATCAATGCTTCGTTCAGATTGCTCTACGTTCCGAGACAATGGAAAGTCGCCGAGATTATAATGCTCCCGAAGCCAGGCAAACCTTTGAATGAGAAGAAATCATATCGGCCTATTTCCTTATTGCAGGTTATCTCAAAAATATTCGAAAAACTACTTTCTAAACGTTTATAAACCTGTAATCGACGAAACACGTCTCATTCCTGACCATCAGTTTGAATTGGGATAAGGTGTGGCATGATGGCTTGAAATGCAAACTACGACAAGTTCTCCCTGTATGCCTATACGATATTCTAGAATCATATCTCGGGAATAGACTCTTTCATGTTAGACATGGAATCGAATAAATACTCCGAACTCAAAGAAATTTCGGCCGGCGTACCGCAAGGAAGCGTTCTTGGGCCGCTTCTCTATTTGTTATATACTCGTGATATACCGAAAGAAGATGGCACTATCTTTGCTACCATAGCCGATGACACCGCTATCCTAGAAGTAGGTAAAACAATCGAAGAAACGGCTGCAAAACTGTAAAACGCACTGAATAAAGTAAATGAATGGACCAGAGACTGGCGGATCGCCCTCGAAGAAACTAAATCTGTTCACGTGAATTTCACTTATAAGAAAAATAATGACTTGCCAATTTTTCTAAATTCGGCCCGAATACCTTTTGCAAACGAGGCCAAATACCTGGAAATGACACTCGACGCAAGGCTGAAATGGAATTCGCACGTGAAAATGAAACGTAAAGAACTCGAAATCAAATATAGAGAAATGGAATGGTTACTCAGAAAACATTTCCAGCTCAGTACTGAGAACAAACTGCTTTTATACAAGCATGTGCTAAAGTCGGTGTGGACCTGCGGTATACAACTTTGGGGTTGTACCAAGAAAACAAATGCCAATATTTTACAAACTTTTCAAAATAAAGTGCTAAGAGAAATTGTCCAAGCACCGTCGTATATTAGAAACGACGATATCCACAGGGATCTCGGAATTCCGACAATCGAAGCTGAAACTAGAAGCTTCGCGAGAAAGCATAGAAACCGACTAAGCAGACATATCAACAATACAGTCCTACAAATTTTGGATGAAAGCAATTTATTGCGCCGACTACAAAGGACGAAACCTTTCGACTTGGCGAGATAAGGATTAACCGCGTCTCGATTGCGGAACATGCAGGATCTTTCAGTGGAAAGTAACATGCCAAATAGAATAGATTGATAGAAAAATTGCTTGATAAGTTATAACTTAGTTGCGATATCTAACAAATTTATACCGAAGGGTAGTGTTTTTTAGTCAGTAAGAATCTGACACTACTATGAGCACGCGCTTGCTATTCTCATAGTGTCTATGGAAGATTTTTCACCTACCATCGAGAAAAAAAAAAAAAACGTCTGGATCTAGAATCAAACATTCTACAATCGACCAAGTCCACAAAATAACTGACGTGATTGAGAAAGCTCTCGAAGAAAAAAAGATTTGTTGTGGTGTATTTCTTGACGTCTCACAAGCTCTGGATAAGGTTTGGCATGAAGGCTTGTAGTATAAATTGCTACTACTACTGCCACGGCAACTCTTTCTAATCTTACTATTGTACCTCACCGCAAGACTCTTTCGTGGTGAGCATGAAAATGATTGCTTTGACTTCAAGGAGATTGTTGCCGGCGTCTCATAAGGAAGTGTCCTTGGCCCGCTTCTACCTATATATGTACTCTGCACGCGTGATATCCCGCAGGAAAGAAACTGCGTCGTCGCCACGTTTGCGGACGATACGGCGATACTATTGAACCAGCAACTGGAAAGCTGCAGCATGCTATTAGTAAAGTCCACGCTTGGGCGAATTCTTGGCGTATTGTGCTGAACGAAAGCAAATCTACTCACGTCAACTTCACGTACAAAAAAGTGGATAGAGTACCTGCATATCTAAACTCGGCTCAAAGACCGTACGAGAACGAAGAAAAATATCTAAGCACGAGGCTAGATGTTAAGCTTGAATGGAAAACGCACGTAAAAAAGAAACGCGACGTGCTCGAAAACAAATACCGACAAATGTACTGACTACTCGGAAAACATTCGAAGTTGAGTCTACATAACAAACTGCTAATCTATAAGCAAGTGCTAAAGCCAGTATGGGCGCCGTGGCATAAGTGGTTAGTGTGTCGGATCACTACGCATGAGGTCCCAAGTTCGAATCCCAGAAAACACCAAAAAGTTTTTTTCACGGTTCCACCTCTCGCGAGCGTCTGACAAACATCCGAGAGTATTGTTGTCTCGAAAAAGGTTCTCAAATCGCCGTTCAGATACGGCACTAAACTGTGGGTCCCTTCCATTCGTGTGGAAAATATAACGCACACAGCATGAGTGGTTGCGAGAAGCTAGGCCCTGGCACTTTAAAGAGCTGTTGCGCCAAATACTTATTTATTTATTTAAAGCCAGTGTGTATGGTTTACAACTATGGGGTTGTATCTGGAAAAGTAATAGAAACATCCTACAAACTTTTGAAAATAAATTTCTTAGAATAATCGTTAGCGCGCCGTAGTATGTACGTGACGAAGATATTCATTGGGATCTGGGAATTCCCAGCGTCATCCAAGAGATAACTAAATTTGCGTGTAAACACAAAGATCGTGTTCACGGCCATTGCAACCGTACCGTCATTCAACTACTTGACGCGAATAATTCAATTCATCGTCTGCAAAGGACAAAACCTTTTGACCTTGTGTCTTAGTATATGCCGGTTGTGAAAAATGCATGAACTTTCATTGGAATTTAACCTGTCTAAGGTGCTACATTTCTTTTTAACTACATACGAATATATTTTTTCAAAAATCACGACTCGTAAGCGAAAATAAAACTGCTGGATAAGCGTCGGCTTAGTTGTAGTATTCATTTTAAAAAGACTTGTTTTTAGTGAGTAAAAATCTCCCACTACCATAAACACGCACGGTTCGGCCTTATGGTGTCTTTAGAAGATTTTTAGCTGCTCACGGCAAATAAAAATTGAATAAATAAAAATAAATAAACAAAGAAACAAAACTAAATTTATCCGAATCAGATTGGGACACACTAAACTCTTCCACCAGCACCGCATCGATAAAACCGGCTCCTCTCAATGCCCTTACTGCAACAGTACAACTATCTCCATCGCCTATATCCTCAACACCTGCCTCCATTTGGAAAAATTAAGGAAATACATTTTTTTTTCAAAAATAACAACCAATCCTACCCTAAAAAAAATTAACACTAATGGTACTTCTTTAAACAATACAATTTACACCACTTACTATAAAAACAATCATTCATGCATCCCACTCAGCTGAAGGCCTTAGTTGCTACTGTTCTACTCTGGGTTGTAATTTTACATTATAAGTCGTGCTTCAATAAATTCTACGTATAAATGAGTTAACGTCAAAATCAAATCGGTTTGGCTGATACCACAGCTTAACACTTTTTATTGATTATGTCCATTCTGCTAGGAACTTGGGGATAATATTCAATGAAACTTTAACTTGGACTGATCCTGTAACTACTACAATCGGCAACATATGTATGTATATAGGGTGTCCGTCCGCTGTGATCAACTCAAAGGTATATACCCGCTAAAACTAAGATGTTGCTGATAAAGACATTCCTTTTACCTACCCTATTCTATGGCTGCGAAGTCTCCTGCAGCACAGCACAAAGCGAAAACTAAACATAATATACAACCACCTCGCAAGATGAAAGATATATATTTTGACATATCCACTTACTCCAAACAAATAATGGGTCCGACTTTTGATGAGTTTATTAACTTTTGGTTATTAACCCAGCCACATAGTATTATGCCGTCACGTTAGCCTGAATACCTGCACAACATACTAGCTTTTGCCAGTTCGCAAAGAACTACAGTAATCCCTCGATTTACATAGAGAGGTGTTCCAAGAAATGGGGACGCAAATCGAGACGACGTAAACCGAGAAGTACAAGAATTACATACAATGTCAAATTTTAATTAGTGTGAATTCCCGAATACTTGAAAAATATCACTCTTCAACTGTCAAGAAAAAACAAACCATGGGAATCCCCGATTAAGTTTCATTTAAACTGCCAATTTTCAAATTTAAACTGCTTAAATGAAGCAATTTCAAATCTAAGCGGCTAAGAAAATCCCCGAATACGACAACGTAAATCGAGAAATAGGACGACGTTAAACGAGGCAAGGTTCATAATTTTACACAACGTAAACCGACACGACGTAAACAGAGGTAACGTAAATCGAGGGATTACAGTACTCTCCTTATTCTATCCAGGTTCAACTACCTGCAGTCCGAGCGTACATTTTTTGCCCATACCACTCTTTTATGAACAATCAAAAACACAAACACTTGGCGAGCGATACATAAATAAAATCGTAAAATAATACCTGGGAAATCAACACTTTATTACTTTGACTTTGAACTGCAAACACTGTTATCAAACCAAAATTAAATTGTACATTTCAAAGTACTCCTGAATTACATTTAAGCCTTCACAAATAATGAAATTGTAAGCTAAATGCGAAATATTTGTTGTGAATAAACACGAAATACGAAATATATGTACATACATATGTAGTTCGATACAATTGCATAACAATACCAGGAGTTTGATCGCATCAGTAACCCGTATCACTCTTACGCACAACCACTGCCTTCACGGCCCACCTAATACAATCATTCAGGGTTCGATTGAATCAGTCACCCTCTTCTGCTACATCAACCACAATGAGATCCCTCACGTCCACATCCCACGTGGAGATAATCAAAGGTTTCCCAAGTTACCCGGTAACTTTGGTCTAACTGTGTCCTGATTTTGCCAGGACAGTCACCTCACCCAACCTAACCTAACAGCTATGCTCGGAAATTTAAGGCTCTATGTTCTTAGTGGGTGAGCAAAATCGCATCATCACCTCCCCGTGATGCCCGCTGGATAGCTATCTGATAGTGAACTAACGATGAGAGTATGCTGAGTCTGACGATATATGTGTAGCTGAACACTCGGACCTGCGTAAGCACATCTGGGTGAACTTCAGCGCGCATATGTTTAATCGGACGAGGCATCTCTTGTTGACCTGATTGGCTGAAATATGCGTCTCAGAAGTCTGGCAAGAGGTCCTCAGAAGGAGGACGTGCGGCGGATGAATTCTCCCGATGGAATCAACGGTGACGTCTACAGACCAGCGGATACCTTACCGGAGCTACTTCGACATATTTGAAGCTGAGGTCTGTAAGGATTTTCAATACTACGTCAGGGTATTGAAAATGAGATGGTGGCGGATGAACCCTTAATGGGCCAACGGCAGCGCTCATATCCCCAAAGTGGGTTACTGACATCGGTGTATCCGGCCCTCGTCCTAGGGGTTGCTAAAAAAGGATCTGGTCCTCCCGGTTGGGGGTTGTGCCGTCGGGTTAACTTCCTTACTTACTCAACCAACAAGCCTCTCCATTTAGCTCGGTCTTTAGCTAATTGCCTCCAGTTGCGCACTCCAAGTTGGTCGAGGTCCCCTTGAACTTGTGCGCGCCACCTACGGTGATAATTCCCTCTACTGCGTCGTCCCTCGGGGTTAGATTCGAAGACTCTGCGGGCCGGAGCGTTGGTGTCCATTCGCTCTACATGTCCTAGCCATCTCAGACGTCCAATACGCAGTTTTTTGACTAGGTCGATGTCGCTGTACAGCTCGTATAGTTCGTGATTGAATCTTCTCCTCCAAAACCCGTCAACTCAAACGGGACCGAAAATCTTACGAAGAATTTTTCTCTCGAAGCGACCAAGGATATCTTCATCCTCTTTTAATAAAGTCCATGTTTCAGCGCCGTAAAGCAGGACTGGGATGATCAAGGTCTTATATAGAGTCTCCTTAGTTGTTCGAGATAGGGCTTTACTGTTGAATTGCCTTATAAGCCCAAAAAACAGCGATTGGCAAGAGTTATTCTTCGATTGATTTCTGCACTGATTTTGTTTGCTGAATTTATAGCAGAGCCAAGGTAGACAAAGTCCCTTACTACCTCGAAGTTATAGCTGCCCACGGTGACGTTTTGTCCAATTCGTCGATGTTGGTTTTCCCTTCTAGTTGACAGCATATACTTGGTTTTGCCCTCGTTTATCGCCAAACCCATTTTGGCCGCTTCCGCCTCAATGCTTGCAAAAGCACCGGTGACAGCCCGCTGAGATCTTCCGATAATGTCTATATCGTCGGCGTATGCAAGCAGTTGTACAGACTTGTAATAGATTGTGCCTCCAGTGTTGGCTTGTGAGTTCCGCACAATCCGTTCAAGTACAATATTGAAGAAGTCACATGACAGCGCGTCACCTTGTCTAAAGCCTTTTTTGACATCAAAGGTCTCGGTGAGGTCATTACCGACCTTGATGGAGCAGCGAGCGTTCTCCATCGTCAGCCTGCACAGGCGGACAAGTTTGGCAGGGATGTCAAAACTAGACATGGCTCTATAAAGCTCTTCTCTATAGATGCTGTCATAGGCGGCCTTGAAATCGATAAAGAGGTGGTGAGTATCGATTTGGAATTCTTGGGTTTTCTCCAGGATCTGCCGAAATGTGAAGATTTGATCGATGGTGGACTTTCCTGGCCTGAAACCGCACTGATAGGGTCCAATCAGGCTGTTGATAAAAGGTTTCAGGCGTTCACACAATATCGCAGAAAAGATCTTGTACGCGATGTTGAGGAGACTGATGCCTCTATAATTGGCGCAGTTGAGGGGGTCTCCTTTCTTGTGGTTAACTTCCCTACCACGTAAAAAACCTTCGGTTACGAAGCAACTAACCACATCGGATACGGATGAATTTACTGTTTACGACCCAAGCAAACGTTAAAAGGACAACGATCTTCGTGTCTGCACGTGGAATGTTAGGTCCCTCTACGTGCAGCCGAACAACTTGCGGAGGCCCTAGAGTGTGTCAAAGCAGACATTACCGCCATCCAAGAAGTGCGATGGGATGGGCCGGGCAAAAGAAGTATGAAAAACTGCGACATCTACTATGGCGATTGCTACAGACAAAAAGGACAGCATCTATTCGGGTGCGGATTTGTCATTGGAGGCAGACTTAGGCAAGAAGTCTTGAGTTTCCGGCATGTGAACGAGTGCCTTATGACTATCCGTATCAAGGCTAAATTTGCCATCATTAGCCTAATATGCGTTCACGCCCCTCATGAGGAGAAGGACGACGCGATCAAGGATGACTTCTACCATCTCTTGGACAAGACGTATGGGCAATGCCCTAGCCACGACGTTAAAATTATCCTGGGTGATTTTAACGCAAAGCTAGGAAGAGAAGACGTCTTTAGTAGCGTGGTCGGAAAGCACAGCCTGCACGACATCACATCCGGCAACGGACTCAGGCTAATCGACTTTGCGGTGGGGCGAAACTTTGTCGTAGCTAGTACGCGGTTCCCACGTCTCGACATTCACAAAGGACCATGGCTCTCCTTTGATCAAAAAACTGTCAACCAAATCGATCACATTGCGATCGGTGCAGGCACTCTTCCAGTATTCTGGGTGTCCGGACTTTCCGAGAAGCCAACGTCGACTCGGATCACTACCTAGTTGTAGCCAAGGTACGGATGCGGATATCCACAACGGAGTGAAATCAACGAAATACTGTGAGGAAATTTGACGTCGAAAAGCTACAATCGCAAGCGATCGCCAGAACCTTTGCCATCGTGTTTCTTCTAATCTTAATCTAAGTCCTATGTCGCCAGCAGCAAATGCGGAAGACCAGTGGCAGCGTTGCCAACAAGCCATCACAGATGCCGCCTCTGATGTACTGTGTTTCTCTCGGCCACCACAGCGAAACCCCTGGTTTGATGAGGAATGCCGGCAAGCACATGCAGTAAAACAAGATGCGTACAAAGCGGCGTTGCAAAGAAGGACTAGAGCTGCTTACGAGCTCTACGTGCGCAGGAGAAAAGAGGACTTCTCAGAAAGAAGAAAAAGGAGCATGAGAAGCGCTCGATCGAGGAGATTGAGAGACTTTATTCCAGGAATAATGTTCGAAAATTTTACCAAAAGGTAAAGAGAACATGCCAGGGTTTCAAAGCCAGAACAGAAGTCTGCAGGGACGAAAATAGTAGTAGAATCGCAATATTCCGCTGTCAGCCATTCAACAGTGACGATGGCAGTCAAGATTCCCGTCAACTCGATCAGAATGAAGTGAGGATAGCGATATCTAAACTCAAATCCAACAAAGCTGCTGGGGCCGACGGCCTTGCCGCTGAACTTTTCAAAGCAGGAGGAGATGAGTTGGTAAGGAGCATGCACCAGCTCATCTGTAAAATCTGGTCGGACGAAAGTATGCCCGAAGAAAGGAACCTCAGCATCATTTGGCCGAACCTGAAGAAAGGAGACCCTCTGAACTGCGCCAATTACAGAGAGTTGCGCACTCCAAGTTGGTCGAGGTCCCCTTGAACTTGTGCGCGCCACCTACGGCGAGGAGGTCCTCTACTGCGTCTTCCCTCGGGGCTAGATTCGAAGACTCTGCAGGCCGGAGCGTTGGTGTCCATTCGCTCTACATGTCCTAACCATTTCAGACGTCCAATACGTAGTAGCGACCAAGGATATCTTCATCCTCTTTTAATAAAGTCCATGTTTCAGCGCCGTAAAGCAGGACTGGGATGATCAGGGTCTTATACAGAGTCTCCGTAGTTGTTCGAGATATGGGCTTTACTGTCGAATTGCCTTATAAGCCCAAAAAAAAAACAGCGATTGGCAAGAGTTATTCTTCGCTTGATTTCTGCGCTGATCTTGTTTTTCGAGTTTATAGCAGAGCCAAGGTAGACAAAGTCCCTTACTACCTCGAAGTTATAGCTGCCCACGGTGACGTTCTGTCCAATTCGTCGGCGTTGGTTGTCCCTTCTTGTTGGCAGCATATACGAATACTTGGTTTTGCCCTCGATTATCGCTAAACCCATTTTGGTCGCTTCCGCCTCAATGCTTGCAAACGCACCGGTGACAGCCCGCTCAGTTCTACCAATAATGTCAATATCGTTCGTCGGCGTATGCAAGCAGTTATACAGACTTGTGATAGATTGTGCGTCCGGTGTTGGCTTGATTTCCGCACAATCCATTCAAGTACAATATTAAAGAAGTCACATGACAGCGCGTCACCTTGTCTAAAACTTTTTTGACACAAAGGTCTGGTGAGGTCATTACCGACCTTGATGGAGCAGCGAGCGTTCTCCATCGTCATCCTGCACAGACGAATAAGTATGGCAGGGATCTCAAAACTTGACATGGCTCTATATAACTCATCTCTATAGATGCTGTCATAGGTAGCCTTGAAATCGATAAAGAGATGGTGAGTGTCGATTTGGACTTCTTGGATTTTCTCCAGGATCTGCCGAAGTGTGAAGATTTGATCGGTGGTGGACTTTCCTGGCCTGAAACCACACTGATAGGGTCCAATCAGGCTGATTTCCTGGCCTTTTTGTAGAGAGTAATGGAATATATCGTCCGCTCCTGCTGCTTTAAACTATTCAAAGTGTTTAGAGCCCAGCTTAGCCTTTGTTCCGTGCAGACGTGTCTTGCCATAACCCAGTCTTCTCTCCGGGGCCTTTTATACCTTTCCAATAAATCTGTGCTGCTGTGGATTCGAGCTACCCGGAAAGTGTGTTTCTAATAGATATCAACTTATCATCATCATCTTCGGTGTAACTACCATCTTGCTTTTTCAGTGAGAATGGCGCGCCTGTTTTGTCCCTAGCCAACGCATGTTCTCACAGAATGCTCTGAAACTATTTCGTTAAAAAAAAAAAAAAAAAAATACAAATATTTGGCGCAATAGCCCTTTAAAGTGCCAGGGCCTTAGCTTCTCGCAACCACTCATGTTGTGTGCGTTATATTTTTTCACACGAATGGAAGAGACCTACAGTTTAATGCCGACTCCGAACGGCGATTTGAGAAGCTTTTTCATGACAACAATACTCTCGGATGTTTGTCAGACGCTCGTGAGCGGTGGGACCATGAAAAAACTTTTTGGTGTTTTCTGGGATTCGAACTTGGAACCTCATGTACCTTGTTAATTGCTCGGTGTATGTTTGCCAGTCGCCGTCACGCTTTGCTTTGTTAAAAAGCTTTGTTCTTAATTCGACCAACGTTTTGTTCCACCATGGAGTGTGCTTCGGATCTTTCTTACGGCTAATAAGAATTGTAAGTGCTAGTCCTTTCTCCTGAGTACTACAAATAAACACCAGGCGATGTAAATATAAAATAGAAATCTTCATTTATCCATTCGTTCGTTTTAAATAACTCGCTTATTCTCAGGGTCAGTTGACCTCTTCATCTATTCCAACTCATCAGGAGGAATCTTCAGGATTGATTTAATCGATTCCTAGGCCTACCAAGGGCCATTTACCAAATGGCACGGCAACCATGTCTTATAAATCTTACTCTGCTAAGCACAAGCAGCAAAGTACAGTACCGCCAACAGTCGGTAGGAACTGCCGGCTCCCAAAAATTGGTGAAAAACACGTAGATAACATTTTTGTTGCAAACGTTGTAAAATTAAATTTTTGACTTCTTTGGCAATCCGAAGTGGCTATTTCAATACATTACACCAAAAGCATTAAGCTTTTTTTCTCTTACAGAAAATTGTATATTTTCAATTTACAAACAAACAGTAACAACAAGTAACTGCGGGCATCTGTTACCCCTGCGTCCTTCCTTCCTCATCTGCCTCATCTCTCCCACGAGTTCGTTCTCGTGTCGTTCTTTTCCTGCTCGTATGTCGATACAATTTTGTATTTTTCTTGCGGTTTATATTATGTTTTCCGTTTTATTTCTATATTTCGCCCCTGCGTCCACTCGCACTTCTCGATGTTCCCATGCCGTAGGCAAAGGAGAACACACTGGCTGGCTGATGGCGACGGAGATGGTGGCACCCAGAACAACATTGCAATAGTTTTTCTACTCTCGATACGCCGCCAGAACTTTTAGTGGACCGATGTTGCGTTCAAAAAGCAGACGTGCACAGGGAAATCAAATCTAATTTCGAAGACGGGCAGGAGTGACGCGAGCGTGTGCCGTGTTGTTGTCGTTGGTTTAAATAGAAATTATTTAAATTTTCTTTTTTTTGCAAAAATAAAGTGCGGCGTATACGTAACAATTTTTTTTGCTAATTTATTCGCCGTGCGGTGACGATCAATCGAACTTCGGTTTTGGGTTTATTTTTTAAGTTTTTAAGGGTTGATGCTGAATATTCATTTATTTATGCATTCTCCACCCTCGCACGGGTCTACAGCGAAAGTGCCTTAATTGAATTTACAAGGAAAGCAAAGCATATTCATATTTCACACAAAAAAAGGAGGAAAAGCGAAAGAAGAAGATTCCAAAGTTGACCTATGGTCGTGTTATCGATTGGTTACTGTGCTTCTTCGGCGTGTCTGTGTATTTTGTAACAAGGCAATAACTTATCACAACAGTGTGTAGGGTATAGTGGAGTGCAGTTAATAAATTTGTATCAGTGCGCTACAGGAGGCCGCAATAAGGTTGATTGGGTGCTAAGGTGAATTGGGAGCAAATCTGGAGGGTGCACACACATTTGTTTATACAACGAAATGAATTAATTGATCTCGAGTAATAGTAAGAGGAGCAACGGAGGAGCAACTTCTACAAACGCCAATCAGTTCTTAGAAATTGGGTGAGTGAACTGAGCATTACGTATAGTTGATGGGAATAATAAAACTCGAATGTAGCAATGGGTTGAGGGAAGTTATTAATTAAGAGCCTGCGATACCGTTGCGATTGTTTGCGAGTTGTCGACATTGTTATGAAATTTAATTCATTTATTGAATGAGGTTGTGCTGTAGTATTGTGATATTAAAATCTTGTAAAACAAAGCAGTTCGTTTAGAAAATTTTTTTTTCCTGGACCTATAGTGACGAGTAAAAAAATGAGTCCACCTTCGAAATATGAGTTTATACCACCGATGCAGAGTATAATGAGGATGGTCTGGAATCTAGAATTTAGGCTAGGCTAGGTTAGGTTGACGTGGTTGCCGGGTTACGCCAATACACTTATACCAGAGATAGGTCCTTTGTGATACCACATGGATCATGTAATCCGTACGTACTCGTTAAAACCATTCTAAGATTCTGATAAAGCGGATCGCCCAAGTAATTGCAGTAGAGAGCTCCTAACACCGTGTCTCCACGAGACATAATTATTTCAGGCTTTATGTTAGACTTTATGTCAGAAATTTGTATGTTTTTATTCGGTGGGGAAATTTTGTCAAGACATTTCATTTTCAACCATATCGCGTAAGAGTAAGCAACGACGAATTCTTGCTTGACACCGAGTCTCCACGAGACATATTTATTTCAGACTTCATGTCAGGCACCAATGTTTTCTTCGTAGTAAAACTTAAATTGACAGTCCATGTGAAATTTATTTCAGGGTTTATGTCTACGATGAAGACAAGACAAAAAGTCAGACATAGATGCCAGGAAGCACTTTATGTCGGAAAAATGGTGGTCTCCACTAGAAATATTTACGGCAAGTCGCATTTCATGACACAAATTATGTCTCATGGAGACACGGTGTTAGTGAAGGACGAATCGAGTAGGCATTGTATTTTCTGAAATAAATATTGTTCACAAAGAAATGAATCGATTTGAAAAATTCATCAAAGCAGTTCGATGTACTTCCTGATCTTCAAGAAAGCTTTCTTCACAGGAAACCCGTGGACACAGAATTTACTCATCAAGCGATCCTGTCCCAGGATAGCTTTTTTTTTTTCAAGAAATTCCAAGCGGTCCCCTTACTTTTCAAGACTACGAAGAATTTTCACACCAAGCTGACCTGTCCCAAGAAAACCTTTTTGCGACTTCGCCACAACACATGCTGAGGACCCAGTCGACACAGAAATTCCAAGACGAGCAATTCTGTCCCCAAGAAACTTTTTGAATTCGCCGACCCCGTTGCCGAGAACCCAAAAAAAGTTCTTTCTTGCTGTAGAGCAAGTCGAGCTCATCAACGGTCCTGTACCACAAGAAAACTTTTCTGCATCTCTTGCTGTGGAGCCAGTCAACACACCAGTGCGGTCTTGTTCCTTTCATCAAAGATAAGTGGACTCCGAATTTTCTTCGCAAGCAGTCCCGACCCTGTAGAAACCTTTCATCAAGGATTCAAACTGGAATTCTGATCAAGAGAATTCCGTTTCAAGATTCAAGATTCTTCAAGAAGAAGTTTCAGTCCTGTTCCCTATTTTAAAGAAGTTCCCATCGTGTTCTCTTCTGTTCCTCGTTTTCCGTTCAAGAGCTTTGTTTTAGTTTTCTCCAATAAAGAACTAAAGATTAACCTGGTGCATTTATTTTCAATTTTGATAGTGAGACGGTACTCGAAGTGGCACCGACCTCGTTAAAAATTGTGGCGGTTGACGTCTTTGACGTTTGTCACCGAGTACCTTTCTCATCAGTAATGTTTGACACCTTATGCGTTATGGCACTGTAGATGTGCAACGTGCTCGCGCAAATTGGAACAAATCGAGGAGGCATTTTATTTTGCAAAATTCAACATTTTTCAAAAGAAAATTTAGTCGACAATCGACATAGATATTTGATAGCAGACGGTCTTGTTCCAGACCTTTTCTCACGAAAGATCGAATGCTTGCTATGGACTCAGTCGACTCTCCAAGAATTCAAGAACTCTCGTTCCCCGAGACAAACCCTTTCCAAAAGCGGCCCTACACATCAAGCGGTCCTACACTTCAAGCAATCCTATACATCAAGCGGATATACACATCAATCGATCCTACACCTCAAACGGTCCTACACGACAAGCGATCCTACGCATCAAGTGGTCCTACACATCGAAAGGTCCTTCGACTCCGAATATTCTTCACAAGGAGTCCTGATTTCCTATTCAAGACTCAAGATTTAATTTCGTTCATCTGTTTCTAAAAGAAGTTTCCATCGAGTTCTTCCGTGTTCATTTTTCGTTCAAGAGTTTGTTTTCGTTTTCATCAATAAAGAACTAAAGATTAACTTGATGCATTTGTTTTCCATTCTGATAGTGAGACGGAAGCGGCACCGACCTCGTTAAAAATATTGAACTGCTCCCCCAACTCTGTGCGAGACGATCGGCAATCTAGAGCTACTAAAGAATTTTTAGAGGTCGATTCCAAGGATTCAGGTTTCATTCAGGTTTTTCCTTAGCCAAGATAAAACTTTCTTAATCGCCGTTATTTCCGCCTGGAACATACTACAGTGATTTGGAAGACGGAAGGAGGGACTCAGATTAAGCCTTTCCGAGAAAACACTACCTATCACGTCGTTAGTTTTTGATCCGTCGGTGTAGAAGTGAATCTAGAAGTTAGTGAGCTAATTACGTTACGATCCCATTGTGTGACAAAGTGTCAAATCGTACCATTTTTCTGTTTCAAAGGTTTGATTATCAGCACTTTGACAGCGAGAATTTGACATTTTCTCAAATAGTGGGATTGGGTGGACGTGGCTGTGTTTGACAGTATTTGACACTGTTTGACGATTTGACCACTTTATGAAAACCAAAGTGTCAAATCGGTCGAACCATAGTAGGTTGCATGCGTTAGACGAACTGCAACCGTAGGTCCAGAATGAAATAAAACTGGAAGGATGGCATTGCAAACTGGCAAAGTTTGGTCAACAACTCGTTCAGAACTAACAATGAATGCAGTGTCTTTCAAGCAAAAATCACAACTGTTACCCAGGCTGCGGAAATTATCACCAGTAAGGTGGTTAAGGCTCTGTAATCTAGCGTAATCTGGCAATAAGGTAACCCTATGCTGGGTACCAGGCACATAGAAATATTGGGTAACGTAAGGGTATATAAACTCGCTAGAATGGGGTCGGCGTTGCATATCTCGCAGGCCCTCTCCTACGTGATGATTCCTATTAGCTCTATAAATAAACTCGTCGGAGACGAAGCCACTAACGAAGGTAGCAAACGGCGGATCCATCTGAATGCGTGCGTCAATGCCAGGGACGCTGTGTTCGGCTTACGATTTGAGGAAAATACGTTCTCTTTTTAGGCTTCGTCGTAACTGTTCGCGGGTCATCTCCGGTATAATCACGGGCCACTGTGCTATTGGAGTTCATGCGGTGTATGCGGTGTCGTCTATCGGTGTACTTTACAATGCCTTCTAGAGGAGCTGCAAGGACGAGGAAGGCATTTAATTTGTATCACCTGCTAAGCGAATGTCCTGCCCTCGCCGACAGAAGAATGGGGATTTTCGGTAGTTACTTCTTCACTGAGTTGAATTATCTACGTCACTTCGAGCTGAATGACCTCCTCAGATTGATATCCCTATCTAGGTGGCTCTAATCCATCGGTGTCCCTTCCCTAACTGACTGACCCTCTGAGATTCATACCCTTATCTAGATGGGTTTAATTCAGCAGAGGTTCTTTTCAGATTCGCAGGGTAAAACCAAAATGGGCACAATGGACCCTTGCCGGTTTAAGTGAGCAGTGATTTATGTCACAGGCACTCATATACCTAACCTAACCTAAGCAAAAAACCAAAATGTGGCCTAGTCAAACCCAGTAACGTAATTTAAGCGTTAAATTGACATCGAATCTGCATATCTACATCGAATTAAGAACTGCTTCCTCCGACTCTTAAGATGATTCCCGAGACAAATAAAATACATCTGTCAAACTGGTGACAGCTAATAATTTCACATCCCTAATGATTTGCTATAATTGCTCGCGTTTACCACACTGCTACCAATTGTATACGTTAGACGTCAAATCCTTGGAAATGGATTAAAACTTCTGACGAGTTCTGTGAAATTACTTCAGATTTCAAAACATTTTATTTATGCTTCCGGTTGGTTCGTGAAAAGTTAATGATCTTGACCTTGGATGATAGACGCGTTCAGTATTATTGACTTTCCGCAGCTGCCTTTGCTAAGAGTGCTTTTAATTCACTTATAGAATTCTGTAATCTGACGGTAATGCAGTAATAAAATTGCAGAGCGAAATTAATTTGCTTTCAATCAGCAAAATAGGTCAGTGCACTGTACCCAATGGCGTATAGGTCTTATAATACGAGTACCACATTCTCCTATAAGTCCATTCCAAGCCATTTGGAGAACTATTAACTTATATCCACTCTTGTCATCTCTATTTATCCTCTAACTCTTAAGAAGTCTCCCCATGATCGTCTAATGTAATTCGCATATTAGCGTCACTGTCATCAAAATTCGAGAAAACAACCAAAAATAATAAATTATCGCAACACCGAGTACAAAATCTTCAAATCTTTTTCCCACTTGCCACACACATACAAGCATCCATCAGCATCCGCGTTTCAGACAAAACAAAGGAAAACGCTATCACCATCACGAATGGCGAGAATTATTGTCGAAAACATTTTAAAATTTTTCGAAAATTCTATCAATGGCTGCCGCTCAATGACATCAGCCGGCAACGAATTATAATGAAAAAAATAAATCATTATGTGCTTTTTATATTTATAAACAAGCTACCCGGCAAAGTGGTTAGTAATGCTTTTCGTTTTGTGGAAAAATCTGAATACGGCGCTGAAGTTGATCCACAAACAGTTGTGCTATACCCTATCATGTCAAACTGACACGGATGTCATGAAATTACGCTTCAGAAACTCTCCACAGATCAGCGTATTTTTATACTTTAAAGAACTGTCAACTATTTGATAGATGACGTCTATTAAATCTGTCATGCATTCAAATTAACGGCAAGGTGTTGCCAGAAACAAATAAGTTTTACATACTTTAGAACCGAAACCATGCATTTCCCTTAACTTCTTATCTGTGCCTGCCATAAGTCATGAATTCAAGTATATATGGATATACCTCGATTTTCTTTTAATCACATCACCGAAATGGGTCAAACGTTCAATAAAATGACGATAACCCCCCGGAGCGGCGAGACTGGTACCGCATCGCACCGCAGTAATTTAGACTAACTGTGTGTGATTAGAAGAACGTCCTAATTGTGGTTGATGGATTGCGATTTCTCTGCATTTCCATATGTCTGAGTGTGGTTAGAATACTGGTAGTCAGCAAATTGTACCTCCATTGATATGCAAGTGTGAATGCATTTACCAACCTAGATAGATACGACTTTGAAGGCGAAGCTAAACGAAATGAACTCGCAGCAGGTAGGGTGGTGGTGATAGGCTGAATACATAAATACTGGCATTGACATAGCGTTAACCCTTGAACAATGCTGACATTTGCCTTAGTTGCCTCCGAATGGCATCGGCTCCATCTTTGCCGCCTCCCCCAAATACGTATATGTGTATGTCCATGTAGAAAGCTTTCAAGTGCTGTTCTCATGGTACCGTCAGTTAGAGAGGCATTTTGTTTTCTGTTCATTCCCTCATTTCATGTGTTGGAGTCTATAGAGATTAGCTCTGGCGGCTATCGCTGATGGTGTTCACCGGAAATCACTTTCGATCGTATTAGCCTCTATTTTTATCCACACAAAGTATCTTGTTGTTTGATCGACTTGCGTGTACTATACACACGCGGTAAATGAACTTTGATGGGAACGCAGGCAGTGTGCGTGATTGGTAAGTCGGGCGATTGAGTAATTAGAGTGAAGGCGGTAACAGGGAGTGTGGAACTTTACGTTTTAATCTGAAGTCGAAGAATGGAAACGATAGTCGTTCAACCTCGACCCCTTCCTATCGACTTAATAGTTGCGTCACGTTATATGAGAAAAAGAATGTTATACCTGACCGTATCATCTAGTAAGAAGTCTTGAATTGCTGTTGGCAACTTCATCTTCAAGAAGACGATCTGTCCATTTCCGTTGGTACTGCCTGCTAATTATATGCAGACACGATGCCGCAAAAGAACTTACGTTGGTCGAGCCAATCCGATGTAATAGATAGCTAAGAAGCGTAAAGTGCAAATTTCAGCTTTGATTCAAATGGAATCCGTAAGAAATAGTAGCAATCACTAGCAAACAATCACCTTGAGGTGTAAATCCAGCGATGATTGGTGTAATTCTCTCCGCAAATCCAAGCCCAACGCAGAATGATTGTACATCTCTCTCGTCAGAGATTTCGCAACTTTTCACGTTTCATGTTTCATGATGCATGCACCGGCCAACTAGATACCCATATCTGGGCAAACAGAATCCATATGATGAAGCTCATGTACCTTTTCTTGAAAAACAAGTGAAAGTGAAACTAATTGAATGGCCACCGTTGCCGCCACCACACGACAAGTGAACGAACTGCATTCGTTGTGGGCCTCTCAGTTATAAACAACTTAACCTTTACCTTTCGTGTTACCGCCTATTAACAAGCATCCTCGGTTCTCGTTACCTGTTTTATATTTCAGGTTACCTCGTTTGTTTTCATGCTGAACCTTCGGACGCATAACTAGTTGATTCTGCAACAAGGTTGGATGTTGGGTGCTGCTGCGGCTGATGGTGCTCAGAACTGCACACGCCTTTTATACTGCAGACAACATAAGTTAAACGAAAGTTAAATTACTCCTGAGTTTATTCGCACCAGGATTGGAGAAAGTTCGTGTCAGATAGTTTGTGACACACCTTGACAGGGGCTCTGATGGGAATAATGATGATGAGGCTGTTGATAGTCTCCGTTGGTGGGTCAAATTTATTCCACTTAATTGATGTGAAGGTTGGTTTTTGTTTTGTTTCAACGCACTTGACGAGGTGACGTCTCGGTAAATATCAAAGATGTTGGTTTCTTCTCGTTTGATGACACATGATGTGTTAAAAGAAAACAATTGCATCTTTGTTGCGTTGGAGTTAGTTCAACTTGTGTTATTTGTTTTAGCTATTTATGGTATCACACTTTCAATGCTGGAGGAAGACATTTCTTTTTCAAGACTAGTAAGGTTTTTTTTTCGTTAAATACTTGAGATGCTTGCAATTGTACTGCATTGAGAATACTTGAACGTTGCATGATGCTTAAAACGGCAGTGTGCGGTGTGCGGATTCCTGCGATCAACAAAATCCTGGGAGATTCGGTAAGAAAGCTAACCTCAAGGCCAGCTATGCTTTGAGGCCAAACGCATCGTCTTTGAAGTAGTGAAGGCAACCGTACGTAGAAAGATTTGTCAGACGAGTGTATGCCTGATAAATAGAATTTCAGTATCGTTTGCCCGATCCTCGAGAAAGGAGTCCCACTCAACTGCGCCAATTATAGAGGCATTTGTGTGAAGGCCTGAAACCTTTCATCAACAATCTGATTGATCCCTATCAGTGCTGTTTCAGGTCAGGAAAGTCCACCATCGATCAAATCTTCACACTTCGGCAGATCGTGGAGAAAACCCAAGAAGTCCAAATCGATACTCACCATCTCTTTATCTATTTCAAGGCCGCCTATGACAACATCTATAGAGATGAGTGCCATACATGTCCGTCTGTGCAGGATGACGATGGAGAACGCTCGCTGCTCCAACAAGGTCAGTAATGACCTCAGCGAAACCTTTTGTGTCAAAAAAGTTAAACGCTGTCATGTGACTTCTTTAATATTGCAGTTGAATGGATTGAGCGGAACTCACCATCCAACACCAGAGGAACAATCTATCAAAAGTCAGTACAACTGCATCCGCCGACGTTTATAAGCATTGAAACAGAAACGGCTAAAATAGGTTTAGCTATAAACGAGGCTAAAACCAATTATATGCGGTCAACAAGAAGAGACAATCAACACAGACGAATTGTGGACAGACTGCCAAAGTGAGCAGCTACAACTTCGAGTCAGTAAAGGACTTTGTCACACGTTACTTTGCCACAGTAACGTTTATGGAAACGAATTTGCTGATGAACTAGCTAGGGAAGGCTCAGCCCTCAATGGCTCTTTTGCGGAATTAGTTCAGATGGACTAGGCTAACAAACTGTGTTATATCTAGAAAGATGTGGTCAACCTACAACAAAGCACAAACAACCGACTTTCTAAACAGAACGCGTAGGGACATCGCCAGAATAACAGCGACCATCACGGGTCACTGGCCTATAGGAGACCATGCAGTCAAACTAGACATCCCACACAGCAGACACTGCCGCAGTTGCAATGTCGCAACTGAAAAAGAAACCACTATTCACATTTTATGCACCTGTCCGGAATTATCTAGGCCCAGGACACGAGCTTAGGAAAACCCCTATACAATACACTTGAGGAAGTCTCAGAGAAAAACACTAAAGATTTAATTATCTTTTTAAACTCCACAGGTTAGGTTTAGAGACTCTTCACCAACACACTTCACATTGTGCCAATTGGGTTCCTGAGAATAAGCCAATCAGATAACTGGAAACCAAATGTATTGGGTCGCCCAACGATCCTACAGAAATACTCGTATCTAGCCCGTGTATCTATTACAGACTACAGTACGCCATACTGTAATTTTTCTAGCGCCTATCCTAGCAGAGAAAAATGGAAAAGTGGTCATACACCTAAAGCGGAATTCATAGCAGTATGTGCAGACGGTTCTAAAATGGACACTGGCGTATGTTCAGGCAGAGTTTGATTGAATCAGTCACTCTATGGCGCTTATGCATCTCTACACCTGTACGGTCCACCTAGGTATGAAGGGTTTGATTGAGACAGTCACCCCACTTAGTCAACATCTTGCATAGCAGTACTTAGAGTTCGATTGAATCAGTCACTCTTTTACGCGTATGCATCTCTACACCTACACGGTTTACTCAGACTTCCCAATACAACTTATAAAACAGTACTGGGGGTTCGATTGAATCAGTCACCCCCAATACTTATTTGTACACTATACCTTCCCGGTACACACCGACTTAGGGTTGATTAAGTCAGTCACCCTCTCTAGCTACTTCAGGCACAGTTATTCTCACCCAACACCCTCCTGAGAAAGGTTAAGGTTCCCCGGTAACCGGTGATTCTCCGGTCCCAACTCTACGTGGTATCACAATGGACCCAAGTGGTCTAAGTGTGTCTTGACTCTGTCAGGACAGCCACCTTACCTAACCTAACCTAACCTATGTTCAGGCATCTTCTCCGAACCGCTGGGTATATCGAAGTCAATCCGCCTCCCGAACTTTAGCAGTGCTTTCCAAGCGGAGGTCTTAGCCCGTGAGTCTGCGATAGGGCTAATATCAACAGAAGGTATCACTTTCTTTATTGACAGTCAGGCAGCTATAAAATCTATTTCTGCTATGGGAATAAAATTGAAGCTTGTGAAGTGCTGTTGAGAAGAATTTAATGTTCGTGAAACACAACACAAGGTAATGCTCTGCTGGGTCCTCCCTGGACATGAAGGCATGCCAGCCAATGAGAAGGCTGACAAATTAGCAAGAGAAGGCTTGACATGTATATCTGAATAAGCTGACCCTTATGTGAATATCCCACTTTGCACACTTACTCGTAAACTTGAAGCAGTGATAAAAGCCACAAGAGAGGCGAATACCAGATGGGCCTCCATAGAGACTTCTACTACCACAAGGAAGCTATGGCCCACTTTGACAAACCAAGAAGGTTATGCTAGGTTAGGTTAGGTTGTAGGGTTATAAGGTTTTCATAAAAACACTAGGCACCAAGGTTGGCCCATCGCGATCCCTAAGGAACTTTCACGGTAAAAAGACTTAAACCAATTTTCCCATACACTTAATTTCCCTACAGAATTTGAAAATGTCAGTGTTGTGGTTCAAGTACCTTACGTCTTCTATGTGGTCGAAGAAGTATCTTCCAAAGTACTTAAGCCTTGTCCTGGCGATGCCTTGGCATTCGCAGAGTATACAGTGTGCGCCATCTTTTATGTCGGTATGTGAATATTGAATAACTTTAAGAAAAAAAACAACCGATTTCCATGTATGAGGTATTTTTATTTAATTTGGTCCTTTACAATTTATTTGGACTAGTTTTTGAATACAACATCAATCAAGTGACCGCCTTTATTGACTAAAGCAAAATGTGCCCTTTTCGATGCGTTTTCCATCACTTTTTCGAGCATCACGGGCGGTATAGCGATGATTTCGGCACGAATATTTGCCTTGAGCTCGTCAATGGCCTGAGGCTTGCTGGCGTATACTTTGCTTTTCAAATAACCCTACAAAAAGAAGTCCGGAGGGCTCAAATCTGGAGATCTGGGTGGCCAGTCAATGTCGGCTTTTTTTGACAGCACACGTCCAGGAAATTTTCGTTGCAAAAACTGCATTGTTTGATTTGCAGTGTGGCATGGCGCACCGTCTTGTTGAAACCAGTAACCGTCCAGACCTTTTTCACACATATGTGTGCAGACATAATGGGCCAAAATCCACCGATATCGATTCCCATTGACTGTTTCGCATTCTCTGAAGAAAAATGGCCCAATGATGGTTTTGGCGCAAACGCCGGCCCAAACAGTCACTTTTTGGTCATGCAATGGTGTTTCATGGATCTTGTGTGGATTCCCCGTTCCCTAAATGCGTCAATATTCCTTGTTAACGGCGCCAGAGAGTGTGAAATGGGCCTCGTCGGTCATCAAAATTTGCTTCCAAGAATCAGGTTCAGTATAAACCATTCGAGCGACTGTTTGGCTATATTCCAAGCGACGTGGGCGGTCTGTCGGCAATATTCTTTGAGTCAATTGCATTTTATACGGAAACAAATGCAAATCATCGCTCAAAATGCGCCGCAAGGTTGTTCCACTGACGCCAAAATGCTGAGCGCGGTGACCATACGACACATGTGGGTTCTCGGCAACACTCTCTCTTACCGCTTGAACCAGCTCATTGGAACGTCTTGGTCGTTGATGAACGGCATGGCGATGATCTCCCACAGTCCAGTGCTCAACAAAATTCGACACCAAACGACAAATAGTGTTGTCAGACGGTGCTTATTGGTCACGATATTTTCGACGATATGCACGTTGAGTTAACACAACTGAACGACTATTTTGAATGTACAGCGTCACTATTTCGGCGCGTTGTTTTGGTGTGAAGCGATTCATGGTTAAAATTGTATTGAACTGACGTTTCAAAAACATGTCTACTCAAGTCAATCGGTTGATAAATGTCAAAGTTATTCAATGCTTACATACCGACATAAAAGATGTCGCACCCGTTATATATATATTTTTTCATAATTTGCGCGCACTCAAGGGGTTATGAATACTCTTACACAGTGCGGGTGTTGGAAAGGGTAGATAGAGAGAAAGAAAGATTTGGTATAGTGGTTTGAAGCTTAGTTGTTTATGCTTCAGAGAAACTCCGAGGATGGCGCCCAGATAACTGGAGAGGTTTTTGTTATTTTTTGTATTTGCTTCTGATTCACAGTATTTTTTCCCCGACCGCCTATGTCATAGGCAAATCAATCATCCAACAGAGCGAAGAATTCTTCCAGCCATATGACCAAGCTACTGCTAGTGTTATGCCTTTGCAGCAGGCTGACTTATGACTTTAATGAGAAATAAATAAATGCTTGCTGACATTAGGATTTGAACCATGAAACACTAGTGTGGTAATTGACAACAATCCCACTACATGTCCTCTGAGACAGAGAGCTCATTGCAGTACCTACATACATCTGTATTTGATAAACGTAGTCTCATAGCATGCTGCCTTACAAAGGCCAGAGAGTATTCCGATCGCTGTTCTTAGCCATGACCTTCTGGTTTTATGATCTCTCCAGATTCCCTGCACAGTCTAACACAGGCCACTGGTACTTAAAGAGTTGTTGCGCCAAATATTTATTTATTTTTTTAACACAGACCACAAGATCTTGGACACCTTATGACCATCTAAGTTGGACCATCTTAGATTAGCCATGTTGATGATTCTATCACGAATAATTCCCCTAGCCACCCACCTTGGTGGTTGCTTAATGCTACTAATTATGTCACTATGTGGGAGCTCTACTCTTCTTTTGGCCAGCGCGTCGTCCCTTTCGTTGCCTTCTTCAATATACCTCAGTGTTCAGGTACCCAACACAATTTAACACGGTTCTGCGTACATAATGCCTTAAACATAGTGCGGCGATTCCTGATGATCTCTGATTCAGTGATACAAGCCTTTAGTACCTTAAGCGCAGCCTGACTGCCAATAAAGATGGCGATATTCTTGTCGGGTGTTGATCCCATCTCAAGTGATTCCGCAGAACCTCTACTTGGAACATATTGCATGTGTCCGGATGTCTCAGGGACACCTGTAGGTTAATATGTCCTGAGTAAATACCTGACCTCGTGCCCTCTCTGTCTTACAACTATCTGTGTATATTGCAATCTCGTTGTGGATAGAGACTGTCTCCCTTTGCCAATCCTTTCTAACAGGATACATTACCAAGGATATCGTCCAATTTGCCAGGGATATCGGGAAATGATTTCCTGAGAATAGAGCTATATTCCATATGACTAGTCTTGAAGATACCTAGGTTAGTGAGCCGAAGCGCACTGTTGTCCGCTTGAAATTTGATTTGTAGGTCTAGTGGTAAAAGATACAGAAAGATCTCGAGTGCATCCGTAGTCGTTGTGCGTAGAGCACTCGTGATGGCAATGCAGGCTGTTCTTTGTACCATGGCCAACATATACCGTATGTTTTTCATACTCGTTGTTGCCTTCCACAACACAAGAGCCTCATACGTAAGAATGGGTCTGACTATCTTGAGCCAGTGCATCGTTGCAGGCTACAGGCCCCATTTTTTCTCCGCAGTCCTCTTACACATGACGATAGCATTGTGAGCCTTACGGATTCTTTCCTGTATGTTAAGTTTCCAGTTTAGTTTCCTGTCTACTATTATACGGAGATATCTAGTGCGATCCAACAGGGAAAGCTCCGTCTCTGCTAGCTTAGGCAGTTTGAAGAGTGGTATCTTGTATTTTCTGCTGAAGAGTACCAATACTGTGTTATTCGGATTAAGGGTGTGGACTGCACCCTCTAGCCCATTTTCCGAGACTATTAAGAGCCGATTCCATCATTAGGTTTCTCTGCGGTACCACATGAAGAAATTGCGTCAAATGGAAGAAGACCATTGCAGAGGCTGCGGCAACGAGGGATTCTATGAGGACACAGCCTACTTTCTGTGTCACTGCTTGGGGTCCATCATGCCAGAAATAAATTCAATTCATTCAGTCGATGCTCTAAGTGCTATTACATAATAATGTAGGATGCACCTAGGGCATTAACACTAAAAACAATGTTAAGACCTGAATATAGTCTCATAAAACAACTTTCAGATACTTAACATTATGACACCCCACAAGCCCTTTTACTTGGTAATCCAACTCGGCGTAACGAAGCTAAGTCCATTGACATTAGAAATGGACGTGCATGCTTGTGCATATTTCGGACCCAATGGTCAAGGCAGTTTGGAAATTTAATAGCTACACACTTTCGTTTTTGTTCGACTCCCGCATCCCGGTCCCTCAGAGAAATTATGCTGAAGAGAATTATCTTCTCCTCCTCTGTAGATATTTTTCCCACCCGAGGGTAATTTTCATTCTAAAAGTGTGAATACGTACATACTGACAGGAGAAAAAAAGAAGAAAAGTGTGAAGAAAAGTGAAAATTTATGCACTTGATCTCTGTTGGCCGCGGCTAGGTCATAAACACTTTTTTCATCATCTCTTCATGTTGCACCACCATCGACGCACCACTAGCAGCAGTCGCGTCTGGAATCTATTTTTGAGTCTTCTGATATTTGTTAGAAGTGTTGAAACGAAATTACCGACATAGGGATCAGTAAAAGGAGGGCGTTTACATTACGGGCCATAGAATTATGTATCCGCAGCAGTTGAGATATTGCGCAATCCGTGATTGGAACTTTCTCATGATGTACACCAAGACCGGGTAGACGATGATATCCAGCGAATTTCACCCAAAGCCTCCAGATAATATTGCTAACTGTGCGCGCGCACCTTTATTGTTTCCCATAAGGCGTGTGTAGATATATTTTGCACCTCGGGAATGCATCAGATTGTTATTTTTCCCGCGAATATGATATAACAGGGCCAAAGCGGTGGCTGCTGCTGATGCTGGAAGGTGACTCTCTCAGGGAATAAGCATCTCGAATGTGAGCCGATGATCTTGTTTGCGGATGACAATGTGGTTGCGCGCTGGAAGCGAGTTGGGTTTCTTCTCATGTACGAATCTTCGGTGGGAAATTTATGCCACATGATGACGATGGGGGAGTGTATACTCGTAATAATTCACAGTAACAATATGTTACATCATTTCTTGGTGCTGGCTGTGATCTATGATTCTGTGATCATTTTTGGGGAAAAAATTGCACAAAATTTCGTTTTTAGTGGATAATTGAGGATAAGTTTTGAGGAAGTCTGGTGAGGTTATGAAATGAATCATGTATGAGTACTGGATTGTGTAATATCAGTTGAGGTGCATGTGTTGATGGCGAAATGAGGTTAAATTGGTAACGAGGTGGAATAATTTATATTAGGGGCACCATCTGATACTTCGGGTTGCTCAAATAGCGCGAGCTATGTTATGTTTATAGCCCGAGCTATCTAAGGCTCGAATTAGACAGGTAGCTAACATGGAATGAAAATAAAGCTAATCGTGCTAGATGGGGGCCACAATGTAAGGTAATGTACTGGTTGTACATGGTTGTACATCCCAATGCGGCTCGACAAACCATTTTTGGCTTTCAATTGGTCACAAATTCGATCCTAACCATGCAAGACTAGCCAAAATTCTCACGCTGCATCGCAAGCAGTCTGGCACTACAACTACATAGAACTAATTCTAGACACAGAAATATACTAAAATTGTAATCTATATCGAAAGCCAGCCAGCAATCTGATTTTCTCGCAGTCAGTCTAGTAGCATCTAGGGCAGTGAAAGACAGATGCTCATCTCTTCATGAGATAGCCAGACAGTTTAAAGTAATTTTCTGTTGGGTAACTACCCTTTGCGATATTCCAGGAAACTGTGCAGCGGATGAACTAGCAAGATACGGTTCACTTGGTCCAAACAGTCGACTTTTCAGGAAAGTTAATTCCTCAACGTCATTTATCTCTTCATGAGATAGCCAGACAGTTTAAAGTAATTTTCTGTTGGGTAACTACCCTTTGCGATATTCCAGGAAACTGTGCAGCGGATGAACTAGCAAGATACGGTTCACTTGGTCCAAACAGTCGACTTTTCAGGAAAGTCAATTCCTCAACGTCATTTTCTAAGTACCTGAGCCATGCTGAAACTGTGAAAAATTATAGATGGACACGTGTAAATTACTGCGAAATTTCAACTTATTAGAGGGGCTCCCGACCCAAACCGAAGTAGCAGCAGTTTCCTATGACTATTTTTCGTCAAATTTCAACGAAGGTGTTATTTGCGGAAATGATATTTGCTCCAAGGTAGATGAACTCCTTAATCAGCTCGAAGTAAAAGTCATCAACATTGTGTCCTACGCTTCGGGCAGATTTTTGTTTGTTTTAGGACCAACTCGTCTTGCCTGATCTTCAATTGCTGTAATTGGCTCTATCTAATATCATCTGCGTACTGCTGCAGCAGGACGGTCTTGTCGAAGATAGTGCCTTCTGTGTTGACATCTGCTCTGCGCACTATCTGGTGCAGCACGAGGTTAAAGAAATCACATAACACCGCGTCTCCTTTCCGAAATATAGTGCAGGTTTGAAATAGTTCAGATGAGCTCTTTCCCAATCGCACAGAACTCAGCTTACCCTTGGGCTTTGTCGGTGCTAAGACACCACCAAAACTCATTAAGATTATCACCAGATACTAAGTCAGCGGTAGACATTCCCAGAGATTTAGTATACCAAGTAACGCCGATTTTCAGGAGCTGCATCCTAAATAACCATGTACCCCACTCATGGAGACGGGTGAGAGTGGTTTTCATTCCGAAGGTGGGGAGGCGCGGACATGAGAATGCGAAAGATTTCAGACCAATCAGTCTGACCTCCTTCGTTTTGAAGACCCTCGAGCGCCTTCTAGACAACCATCTGCGAGATACAATCGAGTCATCTCTTTCTAAATCCCAACACGCATACCTCAAAGGAAGATCTACAGAAACAGCTCTTCATGAAGTAGTGCGAACAATAGAAAAATCCCTACAGTATAAGGAATACACACTGAATGTACACACTGAAGTAATTCCAGAGTCCCTCACGGAGCTGGGCATAGAAACCTACCTAAGTCAATGGATAGTGGAGTCATCTCACCTCTACTATGGCTAATAGTCATGAATAAAATCCTTTTATGCTTAGACAGAGAAAGAATTAAAGTAGTTGGGTATGCGGACGACATAGCGATTTTAGTGTCGGGACTTCTTCCTCCCGTGATAAGTGAGATCATGGAGAGTGCTCAAAGTAAAGTCACCGCATGGGCCAGAAAGTGTGGACTTGGAGTCAACCCAAATAAAACTGAACTGATGCTTTTCACCACAAAAACCAAAATACCCGAATTCAATCTTCCTCGACTAAACGGTCAGATACTCTCCTTATCTTCCAGTGCTAAGTACCTAGGCGTTATTCTAGATCCTAAACTTAACTGGAAACCAAACATAGACGAACGAGTAAAGAAAGCATGTATAACCTTCTATGCCTTCTATGCGAAACCCTATGGACACAGCAATATCCTAGATTCTCTACCAGGAGAACTCATATCGACTCCAACAGACTACATCATCCCCACATTGAACTTCACAAAGCGTTTCGATGTACAATTCCCTAAAATGAAAGATTGGCAAGATGGACAGGCGACCAGTGGTTTCGATTTAACAGTCTACACCGATGGGTCAAAAATGGACTGTGGGGTTGATGCGGGTGTTTTCTCGGAGTCCCTGAACATCGCAAGATCGTATCGACTCCCGGACGCTGCCAGCGTCTTTCAAGCGGAAGTACTCGCCATTCGCGAAGCCTGTCGCCAAATCAAGTCACACACAAATACACTACCAATGCAAAGAATCGCTATTTTAATCGATAGCCAAGCTGCTATCAAAGCCATTGCCTCGGAAACCATTTCCTCGAAACTAGTACTAGAATGCCGACAGGAGTTGGCCTCACTAGATGGCCAATGCATGGTGACCCTAGTCTGGGTTCCAGGCCACAGCAACGTTGATGGCAACGAACATGCTGATGAACGGGCCAGGCGAGGCTCAGCCCTTCAATGCTCACTTGCTCAACTTGTTCACACCCCGCTCGGAGCAAACATCTCAATCTTTCTTAGAAAAGCTAACCTTAAATGGTCCAGGTTAACGAACTGCGTCATATCCAGAAAGACGTGGCCTAACTACAACAAGACCAACACAACCGCTCTATTGAACAGAACGCGCAAAGATATTGCCCGTACAATCGCGATAATCACGGGACACTGGCCGGTAGGAGAGCATGCAGCCAAACTAGGTATCCCATATAATACACACTGCCGTAGTTGCAACATAGCCACCGAAAAGGAAACAATTATCCACTACATGTGCAATTGTCCAGCACTAGCTAGGGCTAGACATCAAGCATTAGGCAAACCCTTCTACAATTCACTTGAGGAAATCTCGGGTAAGAACATAAATGAGCTAACCCTCTTCTTAAACTCCACAGGCTGGCTCTAGATTGTCCTCACCAACACACATCAACATCCAAGGTCGCATGAGACGTGGTATTAAAACGGCACAACTGTGCTAATTGGGTCTCTGTTTTTACAGAACCGCCACTTCTACCTACCTACCTATACCAAGTAACGACTTCTACAGAAGGTGCAGAGACAAGGAGGGGATTTGACGGTAGTTTACTTCCTCTGCAGATGTCCTTAACTTGCTCAAAAAGAACACAAACGATCTTGATGATCTAACAAAACCTGTACCACCAAATAAAGTGGTTTTGTCAAAAGGAGTAGATTGTAGTAGAAGAGACAGCCAAAAGAGAATAAAGAACAAAATTATTACCTCCACCGAGTGCAGATTCGAGACCATGATCAAGAAAAAATTAATTGAATTCTAGGTTTTGCAAAAGATATTTTTGATAAGACCACAGCTTTTGGATGGCGGATAACAAAACATACACCATTTTGAAAGGTATACTCTTAGCGATGCAACTGCGAAAACCCTGTTCAATTTCGTGCAGTAATATTTGCGTGATGCCTGCACAAATAAACATACAGGCAGGATATTTATGTATAGATAAAGACAGATGTTGACTTCTTACGTTGTAGGAATCCTTTCATTTCTCGACGTAAAAATAATCATAAATGCTGACCCAGGATATAAGCTATAACTATGCCAAGTTTAATAAAAATCCGTGCAGTAGTTTCCGGGTGATACTTGCACAGACAGACAAGAACATTCGACCCTCTACAGTTTAATTATTTGTATAGATATAGATACTATGGTATTATACTATTAGATTCTTCAGAAAGTCATTGTGGTTTTATTTCTTTGACATTTGACGTGTTGTTTCCAAGTGAAGTGGGTGTGTCTGTAAGTTAATGCTATATACGGGTTTGAAGTGAACGGTTTGCTCCACATTGTGAAAAGAAACGTGTCTTTCAAAATACTTTCTTTTTTATTAGGGTTCGAATTATTGCTGGACACATAGCAAATTCGAGTAATTTTCTTGTACAAGTTCAAAATGGGTCATAAGGCAGCTGAGATGGCTCAGAACATCCATAGCGCATTTGATCTAGGTACAGTCTAGGTACGCAAAGTACCTATACAATGATGGTTTTGAAAATTTTGTGGTGAAGATGAGTGCCTCGAAGATGAAGAGTGCCATGGGCGACCTACAGTCATTGACGACGACCACCTGAAGGTGTCGGTTGAAATAGATTCGCTTGCAAGAGATCTTGAGGTAAGCTAATCATCTGTTTTTGATCACCTGAAACAACTTGAAAAATCATAAAAACCCGACAAATGGTTGCCACATGAGTTGTCTGATTTTCAAAAAATTCGTCGACACGAGACGGATTCCGCGTACGTTTTGCGTAGCAGAAACGAACCATTTCTCTATCGAATTACGACGCGCGATGAAAAATGGATTCTGTACGACAACCGACGCCGTTCGGTGTAGTTGTTTGGTTGAGATGAAAAGAAGGCAATGCTGACTCGGGGATCAACATCCGGAAAAACAAACTTCAATTTTCGGAATTCAGGCGAAACACTCACGACAGAGAAGTACTCTCAAAAAGTTAACATAATGTACCAGAAACTGTCACGCTTACATCCGAGACTGGTCAACAGAAAAGGACCAATCCACCTATATACACGACAATGCTCGACCACACGTTGTACAACTGATGCTGCAAAAGTTAAACCAACTGGACTACGAGACACTGCCGCAGGACCTTTCGCCAACCAATTACTACTTCAAGTATCTCGACTACATCAAGAAGAAGAATCAAGAAGATCATAAATTCTCTCGTTGTGACGGTCGCTGCGTGATCTATGATGGGAGTTCCCAATCTGCTGAACCTGAGCGGTTGCTATAACGTTGCCGACATCAGCCTGAAACATGCATTCACCATGGACCTGCCCAATCCTTTCGCTGAACATTCGCTATGCAAACAGATAACCGACACCAGCCTCGGCCGGATAGCACAACACTTGTTGGTTGTTGTAACATCACCAGCACAGATCTACTCCTGATCGCATGGGATCTCAAGAAGCTGAAGAACATCAACCTGCGATCATGCTGGCATATTCCCGATCAGGGCATCGGTCATCTATCTGGGCTGAGTAAGTAAACTGCGGAGGGCAACCTCGAGCTGGAGTATCTCGGGCTGCAAGACTGCTAACGGTTGAGCGATGTGGCACTCGGCCAGTCAACATACAACGGAATGTATAACTTTGCTTGAAACCTGGAATGAATTCTTTCTAGAAAGTTAAAATTCTTTTCCTATTCCTTGCCTTCTATATTATTTTGTTCTTTAAAATCAGCAAAAGGCTGTAACAGGGCTTAGCTCAAACCAAACGTTTCCTGTGCCTAGATTATGTAAGTTCATTGTCTCAATATCAATATCATCCTCGTTTTATCTAATAAAATTTATTCCTCCAAGTAAATATGTAAAAATAAATGTGCTTGGCGCCATACATCTGAATTCAAGGATACCCAAGTACTGTCTGTCTGTATATCTTTGTTGGAACGATTGATTGAAATATCGTTAGGCAGCTTGTTTTGTTTAGTTCTCAATAACTCAATTGATATTCAAGACCACACTCGATCGCAATAACTAAATTGGGATCCCAAGGAACACAACACAACTCTTCCTAAGTGGGTCTATATACTATATACATCACTGTTGGCTGTGCCTCATCCGCATGCAATCACATTCATTGCTCACGCTGATCATGTCCAGTGGTAGCTTAGAATTCCAAACTTTTCCGGGTAAGGTTATCGCTCGTTCATATTTGCCAACGTTAGTTCGTGAAAACATCTATGTATCTACCACTGGAGAGTTCAAGTAACATGAGGCACAGAAAGCGACCAACTGAGCCACTGGTATCCCAAAAATAGAAATTTTCGTTGCCGATATCCCCCGCATAGGCATTCCATTGTAAATGGTTGCAGCGGCGCGTCATCATCATCGGCGTCGTTGTTGTTGGTGTTAGGAAGCATGATGACTTTTATGTTTTAATTCAATACCCGACTTGATTCGGAAAGTGATTATGATTATGAGTGGTAAATTCGTCTGGCAACCGCCTTCTTCCTTCTTTGTAAAGCGACGACGAATCACAGATAATTGCAGGTGTGGCACGGCGGCATGCGCGGATGATAGGTATGTGGGCCATAATAGTACGTTACATTGTTGGGCGTTAATGCGTCGCGCGATCTTGAAATGGAAAGTGGGTCAATTGGAGTGAATGTGATTTATTTGCGCAAAATACAAAAAAATAAAAAATAAAAATATTTGCGCAGCTCGCGCCAAATACGATCTTGCGTGTCGCATCAGTTATGGTTGGCATTGTTCTGAAACCAGGAATTTGCATACAAAGGGGACGCACTCTAGGTAATGCATTTTGGGTGGGTGTATGAGTTGAAGGCAAATGTAGGCCCAGAAACGAACATCGTTACAATCGTTGATTGACGAAATTGTCTCCTTTTACTCATTTTAGTCATTTCCAAGGGAAGTGTCATTGACGAAAAAAGAAAAGGCACAGAAAATAAGGGAGAGTATGGGGTGATAGAATCGACTTGTATGTGTATACAACGACGTCCTATTGCAGCTATTAGTTCGTACTGTTGTGCTAAAATAAATGCTTGACCACCTGGATGCCAAAATTCGCGAGAAGAGGCCTGACTTGAAGAAGAAAAAAATCATCTTTCACCAGGACAATGCACCTGTACACAAGTGTGCGTTGCCGATGGACCACCTACCGGTTGAATCTTTGCTCAATGGTAATTGAAGCACGCTTAATACGCAACTCGTAGATGGTACTAGATGCTTTCTAATGAATCTAGCGATTCAAGGCAGACTACAGTATTACAAACGAATAGCATTAGGTGTAAGTAAATGCGAACCAGTCGAGCCCTTTGTCTTTAAATGGAACTATATACCTATTTATAATATAATCCTGAAAGCTTAGCATGCAAGCCAGCTTGTGAATGAATAAATGAGCCCGACTGAGGCTCTTAACTTACCCCAGTACGTCTCTTGACTCTTGGTGCGTTTTGGTGAAACGTCGCTTCTCAGTGAAGTAAGATTTAATACGGAGTACAACAACACAAAGTGACTTGGAACCACTTTAACTTTTTTTCTCAGTCGAAAATGAGTTGGGATGGATGGGAAGAGCTTTTTCGGTGAGAAAAGCTTTTTCATTCAACTGGAATGATTCAGTAGTATTTCACACATTTAAGCACAACTTTTTCATACTTTTTACTTCAATATCAATTCAATCGCCAATCTTCAAACAATAAAAAAAGTTTTAAACCAGATTGACTTGGAATCGTTTTGTGGAGAAGCTTTCACTTTGCTTTTCATAATTCTCACCGAAACGCACCTTATATGTTTCAAATGTCAGCTGCGCTCATTATACCCATTGAAAAGTGAAACAATTTTATCCTGGCTCTCCGCAAAGTCGAAAGGCATCTATCTATAAATCAAATGGTATCCTTCTCAGATGGTATCTAAGCAGACAATCTCCTGTCAGCTAGCCCCTTCAGACCCTTACTTACTTCTTTACTTAGGTGGCGCTACAGTCTGGGGTGCACCTGGGCTTCAATCAACAAACCTCTCCAGCCAGTCTGGTTACGAGCTAGTTGCCCCCAGTTGCGCATGCCAAGTTGGTTAAGGTCCGGCTGAACTCCTAAACGTCAAAATAATGCTCATCGTGAATGCATCACTGCCGTTGTGATGCGATGTTATAATGCTTTCGTTTTGCGATGCTTTGACGATGCGTTGCAATCTTTGACGTTTTGGAACGATATGAACTAAAACAAAAACTATTATGAAAAAAACAATTTTTTTATTTTAGTTTTTAGTAAATTTTACAAAATTTAGTATGTAATAAATAATTTAAAATATTTCTAACGAATCTGGGGAGGACGCTTCATTGTGGCGAAATAAAAAACAATAAAATGTCAAATGACATTTGCATCACATCCGTTCATGATGCGCTGTTTGCTTTTGTTTGCCCAGTAGATACATTCACGATGCGTTTTGGAACGGTATACATTGCATCACCGCAACCTATTGACGTTTAGGAACGCTTGACTTCGTACTGCATTAAGGAATTCAGCCTCCCTCTCCACTTGTTTGCGCCACCTACCACGAGGTAGTCCTCTACTGCGCCGTCCATTCGGGGTGTATTCGAAGACTTTACAGTCTGGAACGTTTGACTCCATTCGCTCTACATGACTCAGCCATCTTAGTGGCTATAAGAACTCTTCTGGCTAAGTTGATGTCAATGTATAAGCCGTATAGTTCGGCAATGTACCTTCTCCTCCACTGGTCGTCTATGCACACGGGACCAAAGATAACTCGAATAACGTTTCTCTCAGTAACCAAGGGCATCCTCATTCGATTCTGACAAAGTCCATGCATCTGCACCATACAGCAGGACTGAGATGATTAGTGTCTTATGCAGAGTTACCTTAGTAGTTAGAGATAGTTCGAGATTGTTATTTAATTGCCTTGTTAGCCCATAAACACAGCGATTGGCAAGAGTAATTCTTCGTTTGATCTCTCCCACTGATGTCCTTTGTGGAGTTCACCGATAGGTAGACAAAGTCCTGTACTACTTCAAAATTATGCCTGTTTATTGTGGCGTTCTGTCCAAGACGTCGATGTTGAGTCTCCCTTTTTGAAGACAGCATATGTTTTGTTTTGTTTCCATTGACTTCTAAACCAATCTTTGCTGCCTCGATTTCAATACTCGCAATCGCCCCACTGACGACCCGCTGAGTTCTTCCTACTTTGTCAATGGGTCGTATGCAAAAAGATGAGCACGATCTCAGAGTCAGAGCTGACAAGTACTGATGTACCAAACCGAAAATTTCTCAAACCGGGTTAACCTGAGTTGGAATTTAAGCAAACCGAGTTACAAACCGGGTTGGTTAACTCGGTTTGTAACAAAATTATCCCACCGTCGCATAAGAAACTAAAACCGAACTGAATATGAATTTAACTCGGTGTGTATAACCTCAATTGACTTGGTTCGATGGAGCACACACCAAAACAAAAATGCGAAAAAAACCAACAATGAGAGAAAACAAGATCCACAGTCTCATGAGAAACCGAACCGAAACCGAATTCCAAATATAGTATGGAATCGGGTAGTGCAACTCGGTTTGTATAAAAACAATAGACTCATTTCCAACTCGACTTTGTTATACGGGTTACGGGCACATTCATGTGTTAGTAACCAACTTAAACCGAACCGTATGTTCAACTCGGTTGAATGCGGTATTTTATTCGGTTCATTCCATCGGTTTCGCAAACTCGGTTTGATATTAATGTAACTCGGTTTACCACGGTTTAGCTGTAACTCGGTTTGACCTGGTTTATCAACTCGGTTTGGTACATCACTACTGACGAGCTTGAATTCACATGTGAGATCGATTGGCAAAGGGAAACTCGGATTCAGTTTCATATATAAAAAAATGAGATCGTTCTCAACGTCTCTGACTACATGGATTTGAGTTAGATCTGAACGCTTTCTGTCTTATTTAGTTGTGATTAGAATTTCTTAGCGGCAAGTTAAATAAAAAAGTAATAATGCCTTCTGAGAGTGAAAAAAAGTGTGGTTTTCGACAGTGAATTAGATCACTTTAATAAATTTTTGGTTAAAGAACTAAAGGAAAATAAAATTTTCCTCTAAAAAAATCTATGAAGTCGTCTTCATTTAAATACTTTGCGAAGTTATGGGAAACAATACAAGCAGCTATTAAACTGGGAATAGTATCTTGCTTCACTCGAACTTTATGTTGTAAAATGGAAAACGTTGATTTATTTGTCCGAAACATTTCTCTAACTGATAACTCTTTCTTTTTTTAAAACAACATTGAATTTACGTTCATGGCTTGTTTGTTTAAATGGTGTCATTAACCAAGGAGTAATGCCATATCCTTCATCGCCCAATAGTATTGCTGATGAATTATTACTCATATGATTAAATAATTCCTAAAACATCGAGGGGTTCCAGAAACCTATGTATAGATGATCATGGACATGTACAAACGAGCAAAGACAAGAGTAAGATGCCCCGCCGGGGTAACCGAAGAGTTCCCAATCAAAGTCGGGGTGCACCAGGGAAGCGTCTTAATGCCTTTGCTCTTTATTACAGTCCTTGGCTATCTGCTTGAAGGTAAAGTGACGGATCACAAAGCACATCAATTATTTTTTGCTGACGATGGAGCCATCATAAGTGAGGATCCTACGTCCTACGTGGACGTTTTGGAGAGAAATGGGTATCGCATTAGCTAAAAAAAGACCGAGTACTTGTGCTGCCTGTTCTCTGATCCACATAGGCCTATTCCAGACATTTATTTGACTGGAACAGTGTTTCTCAAGTGCGAAACGTTCAAATATCTGGGATCTATGATCAACTAGCGGGTGCCCGGCGAGCGTTGCTTCGCCTAACAAAAAAGAAAGGAATACTCTAGAGCCAATAAAGATTGCCTGAAAATTTGAAAATTTGAGTTCAATCAGTTAAGTGGTTTCGGAGTCCATAGCATACAAACATAGGTACACACATTTTTTCCAATGGAAAAAAACACTTTCAGCTTTTCCCGAATTTTCCAATTTTCCGGGCAACTTTTTCAATTTTTCTCTCCGTAAAAACCTTATTCAGACTATTACGAAGATTTTGAAAGTAAAATGAGCCAAATCGGTCCAGCCGTTTTCAAGTGATGCGATGACCAACGAACTGCATTTCACCAGCAACCTGTGATGACGACATCAATCATCGCGTAAGCGTAGGGTGGATGAACTTACTTAGATCCTTTAACCCCTCGGGGAGCATAGGGCGTCAACCACGCCTGCGCGCCATCGTGTTCGAAGTTCTGCAACGCGTTTGAGCTGCCTCCAACTCATTCCTAAAGAGCTCGATTCCTCCTCAACTGTTCTGCGCCACGTTTGCCTAGGGCGTCCCGCTATTCTGCCTGCCTGGGTGAGCGGATTCCACTGCATGGCGTATTTCGCAATGGAGTTGTCTTCGCGCCGTAGGGTGTGTCCAATCCATTGCCACTTTCTTCTTCGTATAGTAATGCTTATAGGTTCTTGGCCCGTTCTCAGATAAAGCTGTTCGTTAGAGATGCGGTTCGGCCAAAAAATCCTCAAGATGATTCTTAAGCATTTGTTTACAAAGACTTGCAGCTTCCGTGTGTTAATGGTGTCCACCTTCCAAGTACTGCACCCATAAAGCAGCACTGATTCTACGTTGGAGCGGAACAGTCGCAGCTTGGTTCTTAAGCTGATAACATTGCTTCTCCAGATTTTAGATAGCATTCCGAACGCAGCTTTAGCCTTCCCGATTCTGCTGCACACATCCAGTTCGGTGCCACCGCGATTAGCCGAGACCACACTTCCTAAATAAAGAAAGTTATCAACTTTCTCGACTTCCTGTCCGGCAATGTTAAGTTGAGCGCGGGTATTAGAAGTGCTCAGGGCTTTTGTTTTGGCTGTGTTTACTTTTAGCCCCACTTTGTTTGCCTCAGCTTCTAGATTTTGGGCCATCAGATGAAGATCCATTATCCGATGTGAAAGTAGACAAACATCGTCAGCGTAATCTAGGTGTTTAAGGTAAGATGTCATAGTCCAACGAATTCCATAGTTGCCTTCCGTCAATGCTGCACGGAGTACATCGCTGATAACCACCAAAAACAATAGTGGTGACAGTATGCACCCTTGACGTACTCCACTTTGGACTTCAAAATCCTCCGACACCTTACCATTGTGCACGACGTGACACTTACCGCCCTCGTATGTAGCCTTGATAATAGCTATAAGTTTTTCTGGGATGCCTCTCCTGCGCAAGGCCAACCAGATAGCATCTCGATTCAATCTGTCGAAAGCTTTCTCGAAGTCGATAAACATTAAATGTAGCGGAGACCTATACTCAACGCATTGCTCGATAATGATCCGTAAGGTGTTTATGTGGTCAATGCAGGAGGATCCAGCGCGAAAGCCTGCCTGTTCGACATCGAGAGTTGAATCTAAATGTTCTTTAATTCGTTCTAGAATTATTTTAGCTATTATTTTAGCCACGGCTGGAAGAATACATATACCTCTCCAGTTACCGCAATCCATCAAGTTTCCCTTCTTTGGAAGTTTAATGATCATCCCCCTTTTCCACTCCTGTGGAAATTGTTCACTATCCCAAGCTCTCCGTATTAGGGGATGCAGCAAATCTGCCGATGTATTTGGCGCCGCTTGAAATAGCTCGGCAGGGATGCCATCAATACCCACCGCCTTGTTCTTCTTGAGGGACTTGATTGCTGTTATTATCTCGGTTTTACTGGGAGGTGCGGTGCGAATTCGGGAATTTGTTGCTTCGAACTGCTCATTCGAATTCGAGATCATACCGCCATCGTCTATGTGATTTAGCACTGTAGCAAAATGTTCTCTCCATCTAGTGAGCTGATCCTCATCCGAACTCAGAAGGTTACCGTCTAGACTCTTCACTGGATGTTGTTTGGAGTTTCGAAGGGGAGGTGGATGAAGTGGAGAGAAAATTCCGCTATCTTCTGTGACCGAAAAATGCCCCCTAAGCTGAAAGGAAGGCTCTACACTGCAGTTGTGTGTCCAGCGCTCACATACGGTTCACAATGTTGGACGATGTACAAAAAAGTATGAGAGCAAATTAACGGCAGCTGAGATGAAGATGCTTTGCATGACAGCAGGAGTGACAAAGCTTGATCAAATGAGAAGTTCGAAGATCCGTGGAAGCCTTGACGTCAAGGAAACTTTCTTACGAAAAACAGAGCACGACCGGCTTAGCTGGTATTACCACGTTCAAAGAAGAGATCATTTGACCCCTGTCAAAAAGGCAATATCAATGAACGTTCCAGAGACATCGCGAGGCAGGAGAGGCAGGCCTATAAACCGAGTAACCTAGGCCTCAGTAACCGAGTGATCCAAAATCGGGAGGCCTGCTGATATTTTCTGAGGTTAAATAGGCGAACCCCACAGGGGGATCAGTAGAAATGCAGTGAAGTGGGAGGGTTATGATCCGTTGTTTTTTAATCATAACCTCGCCGAAATAGGAAGAAGAAGAAGATTAAATAAGAAAGAGTTTTTTTAAAATGCGGGAGTCGTGTACGGATCCTGACCAACAAACTTCAAGACTGGCAAATTTTTCTTCTGCGTTGCATGTAGCTTGCACTTTCATTGAGTAGAATCCTTTGCAATTGACGTACTCCTCATAGTGATTTAGTGGTTTCTTTATACGAATGTGAGTGCAATTAAGAGCACCAATTGTTAAAGGAAATTCATACTTACTGCTTCATATCCTTTGCGCTTCTTGTATTTCTTCCAAAGTATGTGGAAGTACGATCCAATCATTCGCATGGCTTGAGATTTCTGCTGTAATTTGCTGTATCACTCTAGATATAGTTGATTGATGCACCCTAAGATCTTCACCAACTCCTCTTTGAAGTCCGGGGTCTCTTATATAGCGCAGACAAATTGTCGTTTTTTATTCATTCGTCAAAGCACCACCACGTGTTTCCAGGGTTGGCCCCAAAAATTCTTCAGCTAAGAATTTCACACCCTCTTCACTTAATCGATACAGCCGACGAAAATCTTAACCAACTGGACACCTTCTATTTTCATAAATTCGATTTGTAATGAAATTTAGCTGAAATTCGGCCATCTTGACAGTTGTATGTGAACTGAGTAAGGGAAATACCATGCTTAACTATTTCTGAGATCGATCTCATGTTATCAATCGTGTTCTCATCTTTTTCCATATCAGAACAAGCTCTGTCTCACATCGAGCTTTCAAATTGTGATCGATCTCAACACTTTGAGATCGAGCTGACAACATGAGATCTAACTCGGTCAGTGTATTTTTTTTTTTTGCATACCATGTTAAGAAAGATCCCAGAAAAGGGAGTAAACAGCTTGAACTTATCTTTTTGCATATGACCCTATATCTAGAGAACTCTTTAACCGATTTTAATGAAATTTATACCATATTTTCTCTGTACTATTATCTATGATGTGACGTAGGCTTTTTTCGATTGTTAATTTTTTTTTTTTTATGTATTTAGTTAAAATTCTGATTAAAAAATTTGTTTTTAAGTTAAAAATTAACGAAGCATCCAAAAAAGCCTACCTCACATTATGAAAATAAAAAAATTAAATTACAAAGCGGCATGGAAAACAAATTTCTTTTTGTGCTAGTTTTCCCGAGCGCCAGGGTCGTGTAACCGCTTAAGCGATTTTTGAATAGTGTATAGTTTAATCAGCTCTGGTTACCATTTTAAATTTAAGATTAAATCGACCTTCATATAGGTGAAAGTGCGTCGACCAAGCGCTTTATTTTTCTCTTCATCTACAAAAATATTTGCTTTCAGTTTAATATATTTTTTATACAAGCAGAAAAAAACAAATAAATTGGGCGTGCATGGATCATTAATTAGTGAAATTCACGGTTCATAATAATATCTTTAAAGAATGGATAAATCATCGCTTTGGACACCTTTGAAAAGCAAAGTGTTTGTTTTTAATGAAAACTACCCTCGAACGTGGGTGTAACCTTAAACAGTATTTGGGAAAATTAGAGAACAACACCAACGTCAAGTTATGTCAATAATACATTCTAGCTAAAAATATGACAGTTTAGGAAGCATTCCTCACAGTAAAAAACTCTCTTTTGAGAGAGTGGTTGCACATCTGCCACCCCATTGTGGCCATATAAAATGTCTAGCATGGATTTGTTTGTCGAAATTTGGTATAGCACTATGATGGGATTGCATCAGAAACAAGAGAGTTTTGAACTTGTCTATCTCTTCAACCCTCGATGTCGCTATTATCTGTTGGGTCCTGGTACGCTAAAATAACACATTGGTATAGGTACATACAATGTGGCGCGAAAGTAATGACCCAATTTGATTTAGCTGTAACTTTTTTTCTAAATTAAAAAAACTGTGATTCTATTTTTTTATTATCTTTACCTGGAACTTAAATTTTGTTCCATTAAATACTGAAGATCATATATTTCAAATGTTGGCCTCCAGTGTTTATGCAAATTTGGGAACTTTTTTATGACATTTTTCATTACATTTTTTCGTTGAAACCACATGTGCTTACCCCAATTCATCCAATATGGGTATCAACAAATCACGTAACATGGTTCTGTAGCGCTCGCCAGTCGTGTCGCCATCAGTGTTTTCGAAAAAACAGGGGTCAAACACCCTTTCAGCATAGATGCCGTATTACGCAGTAACGTTTAGTGGATGTAAAGGCGATTCTAGGAAAAGTCTTTAGTAGCGTGGTTGGAAAGCACAGCCTGCACGACACCACATCCGATAACGGATTCAGCCAGGTCGACTTTGCGGCGGGACGAAACGTTGCCGTAGCTAGTACGCGGTTTCCACGTTTTGATATTCACAAGGGGACATGTCTTTATTTGATTGAAGAACCATCAACCAAATCGATAATATAGTCGGAGAGCTGGTGAACGTTTTTGAAACGTCATTTTAGCACAGGAAATAAATATATTTTTTTTGTTAAACTTGAGCTAATGATCACAAATATCAACGTCTGGCAGCTGTCTGTTGGTGCGTTTGGGGGGGGCTGGGCCCCAAAGACGTCAAAAAAAGGGATGCGGTCACGTCATTTCAGCAAAGCTGAATTTTTGCATATGAGTAGTTTACTTGTTTATATAACATATTTTACCACTGCCAGACATTTTGGCCGGGTCTAACATCCTGCCAGACGCAAGCGAAGTTTGAATGTCGCTACTAAAGCCATGTGCGACAAATGTATCTAATAGCCGATTTTCATCGAAACTATTGAAGCATTTGAAAACTTACTAAGTGTGTTTTATAGGAAATTAAATTCTAAATAAAATAGTATATACACAAAATTTTCATATATCCAGTAGAACAGAAGATATTTTAAAAAGTGTCAGTTGCCGCGATACGAAACCATTCGTTTCGTATTAAGATATCATCATATGTCTTCTCCCTTCGGCTGTTCTACCTGGGAAAAACAAAACAATCATGCTTTCAATAATTTTCGGTTTTTTTATTGGGTTATATAAATGATTTGGAAGAATATAATTTCCTGTATTACGGTATTTTAATCTTGTATATCATCGTCTTCTTCGTCGTCAGGTTCAGATCCATCATCACATAAATTAAAGAATTTAACAATTTTTTTTAGTTTGCATGGAATAATCAATATGCAATAGTATTGCAATAAAAATAATGCTTTATAATATTCATAATGTATGTACCTGAACTCTCGTTTTCATCATAAATATCAGGAGGTTGGATTACAACGTCTTTCACTAAAGCAGGTAATGATCACTGTCGAACCAAAGAAACTCATATATACCATTAGATTCCAATCATCCAATTTCAATTGGGGATAAATTAGTTGAATTTTTTAAATGTGCATTTCTCCAAATATTTGAAATATAATGAGCCCGTAAGAAATGTTGACGCAGCTCTGATTAACACGGTGGCAAATTTCCAGCGTCAACATTTTTAAATTTTTTATGGAAATCGTCATTCATGTTCATTGCATTACATGTGTTTTTAAATATCTCATATCTGGATTAATTGACGTAATTTATATTACGGATATTATACAAACGACATACAAACTCCTCTAAGACTTCAAAAACTTGTTCCCTTGAGCCTTATACATATACATCCAAAGTACCAAGCAAGATCAGTAAATGGTTTTTGATATTTGCGGGATTCATTCAATTGTATAAAAGGTCTTCGTTTTCCTTTTCTGTAAAATGTAGCATAATAATCGCAACCAGTTGCTGCATGAAATCATGGTAAAGAATTACACAAAGACTCTCCTAGAGCATTAAACAATTTGGATAAATCTACAAATCGTCGTGAATTTCTAACGCCAACCTCCTTCCAAATGTTCAGAGAGCTATTTAAATGTTCCATGTTACCTAACATAATTACAATAACGTCTGTATCTGAACATTTTATTAAAACATTTGCATCTTAATCGATGTTGCAAACATGGTAGACGATTTTGGTGTCAGCTTCTTCATGTTTTTCACAAGATAAATTGTCTTCCACAGTTTTTTTCATTTTTCCATTGTCAGTTTTAAAACAGTAACAAAAGTCATAATTTGTTGAGGTTGTCCAAGCTATCTCTCTCAGGGTATTGCTATAGGGTTTGGTGCTGCTCGTCCTGTTGCAATGTTATATAAGAAATCGTTACTCAGTTCTGGTGCAAAAGGATTTATGTTTTGTTTAATGTAATGCATAAAATTCTGAAGCTGCACGCAACTTTTTTCCATTTTACTTCTTTCCAAGTCTGCTGTAATATCTTAAGCTTTATGCAATCCACATTCCTCAAATACCTGCGATATTATCGTTGATCTTATGCTGTGACTTTTAGACCAGCGTTGACGAGCAGATATCGAATTGGTGAAATGTATAACTCCTGTCAATCTTTTTGCAGCATCTGCATTTATTGTCTGTTCCAACGTCAAATCTATTGGCTGTCTAGAGAATTCTTTTTCGCTTCTTTTCACAACGAAGAACCTGTTCTCAAAAAGTTCTCTTAGTCCTGGGTGAGGTTCGTCGATTTTTAATAAATTATCGTGGTACTTGACCAACCACCATGCGTGCGATTTTGGGCAATATGTGTTTAAATAATTCGAAATCTGCAGTACGAATGCTTCGTGTCAAAATTAAATAATAATTAACATCTTCTACATAAATCATGTAGAACTGCGGTGTTTTGCCAAATTGTCCATTAATCGTTGCTTCTTGATATGCATTATATTTTCTAAACAATTGTATAAGGTAAGGATGGTCAATAGTGGGACTTGATGTCTGTGTAGATTGAAAGTCATTAAGATAACTGATTATATCATCGCCAATTTCTATTTGTTCTTTCTTCATAAAACTTTCAAAACGTAGGATCTGAAAGCCCAAAGTCATTAAAGGATGCAGTCTCTTGCACGTGTTAAAATGCTTTACAGCTATAAATCCAACCATTTGCTAAAAGTCCACCATCCACCATTACATAAGACAATCCAGAATCATCTATAAACTTTCCGATGGCTTTGAAATAAGCCATCATGATGTGGAAGCTGCCTAGATGAATAAAAAGGCCATTGAATCTTGGCTTTTTCAGTTGCTTGAATTTGATTAGCGGCTACTGACACTTTTTAAAATATCTTCTGTTCTACTGAATATATGAAAATTTTGTGTATATACTATTTTATTTAGAATTTAATTTCCTATAAGACACACTTAGTAAGTTTTCAAATGCTTCAATAGTTTCGATGAAAATCGGCCATTAGATACATTTGTCGCACATAGCTTTAGTAGCGACATTCAAACTTCGCTTGCGTCTGGCAGGATGTTAGACCCGGCCAAAATGTCTGGCAGTGGTAAAATATGTTATATAAACAAGTAAACTACTCATATGCAAAAATTCAGCTTTGCTGAAATGACGTGACCGCATCCCTTTTTTTGACGTCTTTGGGGCCCAGCCCCCCCCAAACGCACCAACAGACAGCTGCCAGACATTGATATTTGTGATCATTAGCTCAAGTTTAACAAAAAAATATATTTATTTCCTGTGCTAAAATGACGTTTCAAAAACGTTCACCAGCTCTTAGACTAATATTGCGATTGACGCAAGACACTCTTCCAGTATTCTGGGTGCCAAAGTGGACTCGGATCACTACCTTCTTGTAGCCAAGGTAAGAATGCGGATGTCCAGAACGGAGCGTAATCAGCGAAATACTGTGAGGAAGTTTGACGTCAGACGGCTACATTCTAAATAGACCGTCAGAGGCTTTGCCGATCTAGTCTAATCAAATCCAATCCAAGTCCTATGTCGCTAGCAGCAAATACGGAAGACCAGTGGCAGCGTTGCCAACAAGCCATCAGAGATGCTGCCTCTGATGTATTAGGTTTATTTCGGCCACCACAACGAAACGCCTGGTTTGATGAGGAATGCTGGCAAGCACATGTAACAAAATAAGAGGCGTACAAAGCGACGCTGCATGGAAGGACTAGAGCTACTCGCGAGCTCTACGAGCGGAGGAGAAAAGTAAAAAGAATATGCCAGGATTTCAAAGCCAGAACAGAAGCTTGCAGGGACGAAAATGGAAGATAGTAGTAGAATTGCAGTCGGTGCTGAGGATATGGAAGGAACACTTCTGCAGAATAATAAACGGCGACGATGACCAATATTCCGCTGTTAGGCAGAATGAACCATTCAACAGTGACGATGATAGTCAAGGCGAACTCCACAGGAGGATCATTAGAAATGCGGTGAAGTGGGAGGGTTATGATTCCTTGTTTTCAGACCATAACATCGCTGATAAAAGGAAGAAGAAGATGATAGTCAAGATTCCCGTCAACGCGATCAGAATGAAGTGAGGATAGCGATATCTAAACTTAAATCTAACAAAGCTGCTGGAGCCGACGGCCTACCCACCGAATTTTTCAAGGCAGAAAAAGATGAGTTGGTAAGGAGCATGCAGCAGCTCATCTGTAAAATTTGGTCGAATGAAAGTCCACCAAAGTCGGTAAGAACACCACCGAACCGTTTGATGTCAGGAAAGGTCTTAGACAAGATGACCCGATATCATGCGATCTCTTTAGCCTAATAGAATTGTGCGAAACTCCCAAGCCACCACCGGATGTACAATCTTTTACAAGTCTATACAAGTACTCGCTTACACCGATGACATTTACATAGTCGGAAGAACTGAGCGGCCCGTCAGTGGGGCGTTTGCGAGTACTGTCAATCAAAGCAAAACCCTCAACAACTTAACATCGGCGTCTTGGATAGAACGCCACAATAGAAAGATATCATTTTGAGGTAGTAAAGGACGTTGTCCACCTAGCCTCTATGGTGAGCTCCACAAATGACATCAGTGGAGAGATCAAATGAAGAATTACTCTTGGTAATCGCTGTTTTTATGAGTAAGGAACGCAATTGAGTAACACACCCCTATCTCGAACTACTAAGGTAACTGTGTGTAAGACACTAATCATCCCAGTCCTGCTATATGACATGCACTTTGTCAAAATCGGGATGCCCTTGGTTACATTGAGAAAAAAGTTCTTCGAGTGATCTTTAGTCTCGTCTGTATAGACGGCGAGTGGAGGAGAACGAACTATACGAACCGAACTATACGGCGTTTATAGAGATATCAACTTAGCCACAAGAGTTCATATACAGCGACTAATATAGCTGGGTCATATAGAGCAGATGGAGCCCAACTTTCCAGCACGGAAAATGTTCGAATCCACTCCGGATGGACGGCGCAGTAGAGGATGACCTCATGGTAGATGGCGCAAACAAGTGGAGAAGGAACTCAAGGTAGATGGTGCAAACAAGTGGAGAAGGAACTCAACCAACTTGACGTGCGCAACTAGAGGCAGCTGCCTCGTAACTGAGCTGGCTGGGGAGGTTTGTTGGTTGAGGCCAGGCCCACCTTCGGACTGTAGCGCCACCTAAGTAAGTTAGTAAGTAAGGTCTTTCTTAAATAAAACAGGGTGTGAGTTTTAAGTGCCATAGAAGCGAGTATTCTGCTTGTTAACATGTCCGGATAGATAGAAATGTCAGCCCTTGCCCTATCTCGTGTTTAGCATGTTTCTTAGCTGGGCATTGAATTGTGCGACCACTCAATGCCGCACGGTGGGAATATCTTCGGCGATATTCACGTTGTTCGCCTATTTATCGCTGATGACTTATTTCGCAAAAAAGCGACATATTCTTAAGGATTGTTCATCATCGTACTTTTTTTTTACATCTGCACAACTGTCAGTATCAGGATGATAGGAGACGTCATTTGCAAAAATCAAGACAATTCATATAGTATCATTATTTTTGTACCACTTTGTACTTGCACACAAGCGGCCTTTACACATAAACGCTTAACCGCGTTCTTGGAGCATAGGCGCCAGGAGTGTGTGTCTAATGCTTAATCTCGCGCGAAACACTACGCAAATTAGGCGTGTGCTGGCGTGTGCAGCAGTGCACCGCATCGACTCAGCACTAATTCTGGCAGAATTTTGGAACAGCGAAAGTGTTTTTTGTCTGCGAATGGTGCTTTGAAGTTTGTATCGAATATTCTAAGTACATTCGTGGAAGATGGAGAAGTTTAAAAGAGTTTTAAGTAAACTCTGCTAACAATCCCTTTTTGTCAGTTTTTAAGTCTTGCATCATCCGAATGTCTGTCAAGGAATGCCTATCCGTCGATCAAGATTCAACTTTTGAGTGTTTGACGTTAACTGCCTGACAAATAGGTTTTTTCTAGTCCAAAACCACATAATAATAAATCTCGCCACCTTACGATCTAATGCGTCACATGACTATCAGATCGTTATAAATAATAACGCCAGTGTGCCCTTTAAGGCGCTCCCACCCAACCCTCGACAGACCTTGTCATTCCTCATAACTCTTTGTCTTGGCAAAGATAATTTGTAATCTATTGCGCTATCATTATCATTCTGATAGGTAGCCACCCTACAATGGAATTCTATTAATTATCAAAATGCGTTATGGATGCGTGTTCCTTTTTCTCTAGCCACAATGGTTGATAGGATCATCGCGTACGTTCAGCCTCTTTACGCGGTAATCTACCATTTCTGGCACGTACACGCTAATAGTAAGTACGCGTACATCTTCTTTTTTTTTTTACTCCCGTCACAGTGGAATTTTTTATAATTCGTTACAATACGCGGGGTAAATTAATAACCCAAGCGACAGTATTCAAATAGTTTCATACATCGCACTCCACCTCACGATTCTTGGGCTTAGATACGAATAAAGTGAAGAAACTGCGTTACGCCTGCGCATCAATGCCGAGAACGTATTTTTCGTAAATCGATCACGTAAATCGGATATTTTTTTCGAGACTCTCTAGGCGCGGTTTGTGGTGGCTTGGAGCACCCATATGAATGGCAGTGCAGTGTCAGCAAAAGGACAGCAGCAGCAGCAGCACTGACAATAATAGGCATTCTCTGCAATTGTGTGTCTAATAATTGTTGAGAACAGCCTGTTGGTGTATGGATTCTAAGAACCATGCCTAAGATGCAGCGGAACGTGAGCGGCAATGTGTGGTTTTCACTTTGCTATGATTTATTGGACTGCAACCTCTTGAATTATTCAGATTTGTATTTGCATTTGGTATGTCAAGTGGCATGATAGGCGGTTGCTTATGGGTGATTAGTTGCCGAAGAATATCCCAAGAGTGTGGGGGGAAATGCGTGAATGACCGCAATTCAATTGAAATCAAGTAGTGAACAGAGAAATTTATGAAATCCATTGCGAGAATCCTTTGCAAACTTTCTATGCCTCTCACTCGAGTTCGGACGAATATCTCTCAGTGGTACCTCAGTTGATGTGCCAGCTGACCTATATCAAAAGAGTCAATGCTCTGTTAAATCGATTAAGATGTACAAGTACTTAAAGATTGCTTACATGTAATGAATGTGAGAAATTCTTGTAATTCCCCATGGTATGTAATGGATTTGTTATGACAACTTGTTGCGACCATTAATCACCATAATCGCCACAACTCCGTCGTCAATTCCCAACAATTTTCTACCGATAAGCAAGATTTCCCACGACAGGCGGCCATGCTATTGAAATCCATTATTCGTGTAAGAATCCATCATGAGACCAAGAAGAAAGATATTTTCACAACAAACTGAGTTGAAAACTTTGCATATACCCTTCCCTAGCACCCGATTCACTTCAAACATCATTAAGCGCTGTAAATTGCCGGAATAATCAACCGAAACCAAATACAGCACCGAAATGCTAAATAGACTGGAAATGGATACATAATTTCAAGTTCAAGACCCACTTAACCACCAAAGATGCATCTACTCCATCATCTAACGACGACCAGACATTGCGGTTCGGTGGAGTTCTTCTCAGGTGGATGTGGAGCTTGTGCTATCATTATTCGTATTTGTAGAGCAAACGACGACGAATGGATGCGCTATGGCTTGGGATGTAGATGAAGCCAACTGCAAATAGAATATAGCAAACTCAATTTGAAAACTTTTAACCGAAACTGTGGCATGGAACAAGTTAAGTTTATTTTGTTTGGTTTCAAGTAATTGCTATTGGGGGAGGGCGGAGAGGCAATAGGTGTGGAAAGTGGGTATTCTTTGGGGTTCCCGATAGTATCTGCCGGTGCCTGAGAAAGTTAGGAGGAAAATTGATTTGAAAATTGAGGGAAAATTGGATGAAAATTGATGACTGATGTGAGGAATGGAGGTTTACTTTCGGTGGGTTTTCTCAAGCGAGAAGGATTTGTTGTTTGCGTAGTAGAGAAAGTCTCTATATCGCATGAAGATGAGAGAAGCTCAACGTACAATTCGATAGGCGCAACTATATTAGCGCGCTGGCTACACAAGAAGAAGAAAAAGCTGCAAGCTGGTGCGCCAGCAGGATCGTCTACAGAACTACAAAGAGCTGACAATTGGTCGCAGCTCCAGCCAACACCCAATGAAAAGCCTAGACGGTTCCTTGCTCATTTCGGATGAGGGCCACCTCAAGAGATGGAAGGAATATTTTGCTATGGTTTTGAATCGTGTATTCGCTAGCGATATCCCCCCAAATAAGACAGAGGTGCCCAAGGTAAGAATTGCCCGAATACGCTCCACTACCTCCAGTAAGAATGAGATCACTACAGCGATCAAAGCGCTGAAAAACAGCAAGGCAGTAGGACTTGACGGTATTCCCGCGGGGCTCTTATGAGAAGCGCCAACAACATTGAATGAGCTACTGTTCCCACTTATAGAGTGAGCTTCCGAAGCTGAGTGCTTTCCTGACGAATGGAAGAATAGAATGATCTTGACGATCATTTTTTTTTCCTAAAAAAGTAAATTTAATAGAGTGCGAAAACTGTAGAGGCATCTGCGTGCTGCCTGCTGTAGCTAAAATAATAGCTAAAATAATTCTGAAGCAAATCAACTGGCATCTCGAAGACACACTGGATGCCGAACCAGCGGGTTTCTGCTCTAGATCCTCCTGTATTGATCACATTAACACCCTGCGGATTATCATCGAACAGTGCATTGAATACCGATCGCCACTTCACCTGCTGTTCATCGATTTTGAGAAGGCATTCGACAGTATCAATAGGGAGTTTATTTGTTATTATTATTCCCGATAAATTGGTTGCTATTATCAAAGCTACATACAATGTGTTCAAATGTCACGTTCTGAACAGAGGAAGGTTGTCTGAGGAAATCGAGATCCAAAGTGGGGTAAGACAAGCCTGTATGTAGTCTTTCACCAATACTATGCCTACTGGAAGCGGAGGAATTCGATGGACTCTTACAGCCGTTGTTGACGCTCTATGCCCCTTTGAGGAGTGACAGGACTTAAGTTAGTAAGTAAGTAACTAAGTTTACATAAAAAAAAAAAAATAAATAAATGAATATTTGGCGGAACAGCTCTTTAAGTGCCAGGGCCTAGCTTCTCGTAAACAATCATGCTGTGCGCGTTATATTTTTCACACGAATGGAATGGACGTACAGTTTAGTGCCGTATCCGAAGGGCAATTTGGCATGAAAAATTTTTTCAAGACAACAATACTCTCGGATGTTTGGCAGAAGTTCGCGAGACGTGGGACCGTGAAAAAACTTTTTGGTGTTTTCTGGGATTCGAACTTGGAACCTCACGCGCAGTGATCCGACACACTAACCACTTACGCCACGGCGCCCATCGCTTGCTGGATATATCCTGACTCCTTCTCCTTCTTTGCTTTGACTGCTCTGACAGCGGTGGCTCATGCTTATTTTGTAGTACAAGGTGGCTTAAAGCTAAGTCTTTATCGGAAACTAGCTTATCACTATCCCAATTGCTTATCAAACTCAGTATTGGGGTTAACACTGAAAATGTTCAAAAGGTCGCAAAGGTCTCATTTATCAGATAAAAGGAGTGCGTATGTTCCCAAAGTGGCTTTCAAGATGTGCCATGAATGCCATGCCATCAGGGAATATGAGATAGTTGCATCAAGTCCTACATCAGAAATAGACCTGCCTGTGAATTCCCTCTGATGAGTTTAAATTACCATTTTATCCTCACAATCCTCACCAAGGATAAGCGGGATCATTGAAGTGATGATGGTGAATTTAGTGCGAGATGGGCATTACGAGGGCAAGGTGAAAAGTTCTCGGCCTGACACAGAGATAGCGTTCCAATCAGCAAAACTTTATGTTTCCTGCCTGGGTGCACTTCTCATTAGTTTGAACGACAAGTTTCAACTTGTTCTCTCAAGTAGTTTGTTTACACGAATTTTTGTAGTAGACGTCTTGCGTGTTTTTCGTTAAAATGGATAAACTCGAATATCGTGCGGTCATAAAATTCTTCGTTTTGGATGGGTTAACCCCTAAGGAAATTCATCCAAAGTTTACAAAAGTTTACGGGGACTCTGATCCTTCCATGTCAACCGTTAAAAAGTGGGCAGCTGAATTTAAAAGTGGTCGCACGCCCCGCGAAGATGACCCACGTGAATGACGGCCAAAAACCGCAACCACACCCGAAACCATCGAAAAAGTGCATGATATCGTCTTGGACGATAGGCGAGTGAAAGTGAGTGATAGATAGCTGAGGCTGTGTGTATATCGGAAGAGAGGATGCGAAACATCTTGCACAAAAACTTAGGAATGCGAAAGCTCTGCGCAAGATGGATGCCGCATTTACTGAATGCCGATCAAAAGCAAATGCGCAAACGATTTTCGCGGCAATCTTTGGACCGATTCAATAGGGATCCGACCGATTTTATGCGGCGATTTGTCACCATGGATGAGACATGGGTCCACCACTGCAGTCGAAGCAGTGGGTGGAAGCCGGTGGTTCAGCGCCAAAGAAAGCGAAGTCGATCGCATCTGCCGGAAAGGTCATGGCCAGTGTGTTTTGGAATGCGAAAGGGATCCTGTTAATTGATTACCTTTAGAAAGGCAGAACAATTACAGACGAATATAACTCCAACCTTCTTGACCAGCTGGATGGCAAAAATCGCGAGAAGAGGCCTGGCTTGAAGAAGAAAAAAATTATCTTTCACCAAGACAATGCACCTGTACACAAGTGTGCGTTGGCGATGGGAAAACTGCGGGATTTGGGGTACGATTTGCTCGGCCATCCCCCCTATTCACCTGATTTGGCACCCTCAGACTTCCATCTGTTCCCAAACTTGAAAAAAATTGTTTCTGGGAAGCGCTTCGCATTCAACGCATAAGTTGAGAGGGGCGTAGATGAATATTTTCACAGCCTTCCAGACTCTCACTTCCGAGAAGGAATACTGATGTTGGAGAAACGCTGGACTAAGTTTGTTGAAGTCAAGGGAGATTATGTAGAAAAATAAAATCATTTATTTTTACTGAAAATCGCAGTCTTTCATTGTTAGGCCGAGAACTTTTCACCTTGCCCTCGTATGTTCAACTGGATTTACTGCCCTTAGGGGTGGCTGTAATGGCAAACGATAATCTCTTTTTGTTTATCGATACCTTAACGATAAATGCTTTCTAAAGTAACAGAATCACATTAAGAGATAGTTTTAAAGTTCAATACAATTCAAGCCGTTGGGGGTCTACTTGAATACTTCAAGCCTGCTTAGGTTATTAGGTTTAGGTGGATTAGTGATCTAAGTTATTTGCTCTTTGTTACAGTCCTTGACTATCTGATTTAAGGTAAAGTGACGGACCCCAAGGTATGTACATCAGCTATTCTTCTGAATCTGAAGACTGATAGACTGTCTGTTCGATAGGTACAATTAATACAAGGTCGATAGCTGGTTCAATTCTATTATACATAATTCTCTCAAACAGATTGTACAGGACATTAAGTAGTACGATAGGGCGATAGCTTTCTGGCTTGTCTTTGGGCTCTCCAGGTCTGAGCAGGGCCATTACTTTTGATTTCTTGAGTTCTGTTGGGAAGTGTCCCGTTTTAAGTACGTTGGAGTAGAACCTTGCAATTGAATTCTTGAAGTTCTTGCCGCTATGCAATAGAAACTCTGGGAATATGCCATCTGGTCCTGCTGCTTTGCCCGCCTTTAGCTTGGGAAGCGCGGCCTCGACTTCCTCGTGGTTGACGGTTCTTGAAAATTCTGCCAGTTCCTATTCCTGTGTGCTATTGCCAAGTTTTTGGAGTAAGCTCCATGCTTTGCGGCTGGAGTGGACAAAGTTTGTGTTTTCGATGGTGTTTTGCCATTTTGCACTGCGTGCTTTAGCAAGAGACTTAAGTAGGTCGTCCGCTGTTTCGTTTGTTTCAAATTCCTTGTAGTGGCGATCGCTTTTTTCTGCCGATACAGGTATGTGTAATTTGTGGAAACCTCTCGGTACGTGCTTCATCCTCGTAGAAAAAACGATGTCTACAAGATGTCTATAGTTTCGCGCTGCTCGCTGGATCTACCTTATATTTGCATTGAGTTCACTCCTGATGTTGTTCCAAGAAGCCTTGTTGAAATTCCATCTAGATTGCGCTATGGACTCGATGATAGGGATTTGGGTACCGATTTCGATAATTACAGGCCTGTGTTGACTGTGTGGGAAGTTCGAAAGGGTCTTACTGCTGATTCGGAGAGGTCTTTGGTTGCCGTTAGAGCTTATAAATGTCAAATTGGGATTGAAACTCCTTTACCATCGTCCGGATTGAAAAGTGTACGCGTCTTTGGCGTCGAAGACGAACTTGAAGGTGGTTGACTGTAGCCCAGTCGGCTAGCTTGAAGCCATTTGCATCTGATGCTGCATATGTCCAAGAGGTATGATGGCTGTTAAAGTCGCTGCTATACGAGTATACTGCAGGGTGATTAAATATTCGTAATACATGCTGTAGTCAAGGTTTGTTTTGTGGCTTGTGCAAATTGGTGATATGTATGCCAGCGACGTCAGTAGTAATAGAGAAAACATCGTCAGCAGAGCTTTGCTAGATTGGCTTACCATTTTCAGTACCCTTTTTTATATAAGTGGCAAATCCATATATATGGCTGTATATTATGCCAATTGCTATACGAGTATAACCAGGTATTCTACCTTTTTTCTGGAAGTCAGCTCAGACGCGGTATGAGTTTCTTGAATAACCGCTACGTACGTCGATGGGGTGTTGCGTTAAGATCCTTGAGAGATGATAGCATTTTCGCTTCACTGATTCCCTCAATATTATATTGGAGAATGCGAACTGAAGGTCCGATTCTCTTTGTCAAGAAGCTCTTGGAAGTGCCGTATTGTGTGTTTGTTTGTGTAGACTACATGTGGTATTCTTTCCCAGGAGATCAGGAAAATTGTTGGAGACATTTTTTTGATAGTTTGGCAGCCTAGTTGTGATAGATCATTTATCGTTACCTGGGATGCACCACTTTGAGGCATCCCTGAACCCCATTAAAAAGGGAATATCAATGAGCATCCCAAAGATATCGTCCAAAAAAAAGTGCGTCTATAAACTCCTTGATCACGCAAATGCAACGACCCCAGCATTTGGTTTGCCTCAATAATGAAGTGATTGAAAATCGGGAGATTTGCCCATATTTTCTGAGGTCAAACAGGCAACACCATAAGCGAATCAGTAGAAATGCAGTTAAGTGGGAGGATTATGCTCGCTTGAGTTCAGATCATAGATTCGCCGGAATAGGAAGAAGAAGAAGAAGGAGGATTATCCTATGTAAGTATCTTCACTCTACCTTTAGTCAAACGAATCTCTGGTACACATTCTTTTATTCTAATGAGAACATTGAACGTAAATTGCTTTCAACACCTTTTTTTAAATCTATGGATATTTAAAAAAATGTTTATTTTGTTTTAGAACTTAAGATGTTACGTCCCTTTTTAATCTAATATTGCTTTTATCTTTTCAGGTAAGTGGGTATCCTCTTGGGTACACGTTTTTTTCAACTTTAATTGTAAGTATAAGGTGCTAATGGATTCAGAAAAACATCAGATTTTCTTTGATAACCTTCTCTAGATATACGACTGCATACACATATTTGTGTATTCTAAAGAATTTGCATTTGGAAATGTTTACTTCCTGTGCAAAGAGCATTATATCTCGAAATACCTAATAAAAAATTCCTTTCTCGTTGCTTTCTCAATACCCTCTAATCGATTGACTCACCACTAAAATATTTCACCTAAAGGAACATAAAACATATCTCCTTCGTGTCACATAGATAAATCGAAATCCGCCGACGATGACGGTGTCGCCGTTCGCCTACGACACCGGGACCACTCCGCATCTAATCCCTTCGAAGTCCATTAGCATAAAAATGTAATTTTCCCAACACTCAAATTTACCTCATCGTGCACACGGGCATGTATCTGTCTTTCAACAGATACCTGACGGAGATTTTTTTTTTTTGTTTTCAGATTCAAAATTTGACAACTGTAGCCAAAAAACTAACAAGTCTGCTAGTAGTTGTAGCGTCAAACTGTCAAACTGTCTCTTGCTTTGAAGTTTGAACTGTCAATGTTATTTTTGACGCACGCGATCATAAGATACACGAATTGAGTGGAGTTTTGTAATAAAATTCGAATTTTTCAAATGAATCTTGTGTTCGTTATCTAATGTGAGTCGCCGAAGCGTCTGAGTAGTGGCTAAGAGAGACGATGTCGCTTGCCACCGTTGCCGCCACAACAAACACCATCTCTGGTTTCTGGTTTGTTTGGATTGCGAAGGTGCACTTCCGTCGTGATGCTGGACAAGTTGGACTGCAGTCTGGGTACAGTGCGTTTATCTCATAAATTAACGAAAAAAAGAAAAAAAGAAAAAAACGTTTTCTTCAAATGAAATGCAGTTTACCAGTTCAGTCAGCAGAGTTGATAGAGACTTGCTCTAGACGATTGGTGTGTTCGGGTACGATCTCGACACCGTGCCGCTGTCTGGTGCGAGATGAGTGAAAGTAAAAATACCCGCTGCTTGCGCTTGGGAAATGCAACAGGTTATGGTTGCTATAGTGAGGTTGGTTCTGTCTGGGAGATGGTTTTGTTTTTCGTTGTTTATTTCTTATGGAAAAGATAGATAATTGGTTTGGGGAAAAAGTTTAGCGCAATGATTTGTTATGATGTATTCGCATAGCGGGGGACTGCTGGGTAAATGGCTTTTTTTTGAGGCGAGTGTTGATTGAATTTTAATGAAAAATTTTTGCAGGAAATTTGATGTAACGTATCCCATTATGGGTGTACTTATGAAATAGTGTGCATTTCTGGAGGTGGCTTGCAGATGCTGTTAATCCGTAATATTGCCAGGCCCAGTCTACAACACGTCTATAATAAATGCGCCTATGGCGACTATCGAGGCAATTATCGACGGCCACGTGTTGCAGTTGCCGGTGGTATTTGGAGCGAAAATTGGAGACACCAACAAGCAGATAAATTTTCTTCCATGTTTTCTTGTTGACGATAATGCATGCAATCCACATAGATGGTTGGAAAAAAAGACAAAAATTGTGAACATTTCTAGTTGAGGTGTGCAGCCAGCCCTATTTAGTTGTACCTACATATACACTTACACTTACACTTTCGCTGAGCTCAATGATAGGATACTTGTAGCCCGTGCTACGAGTTCTGCCTGACTCCATGCTCCTGCATGGTTACGTGCTAAAAAAAACCCCCTCCTACTTCTCTGTCCTGTTGTTCCCCTGCGGTACCGCCAGTCAAGGCATTCCTCGCAGGTGCAGGTTTGACATTTCCTCACTTTCTTTTTTTGCCAAAGTTGGCAGGATCTTCGTTCCTTTCGTTTCTTCTTGCTCGTTTCTCTATACGCAGTTGCTGCATCATACTCGTGATTTCTTCGTTTGCAGTCTTCCAGTCTTCCCTCCTCGCCAGCATAAATGAGATCAGGCTTCTAGGGGTCACTTGCCCGCCAATTGCTCTTTTTAGGATGCCCTTGGCTAGGAATGTCCCTAATTTGGCATTCCATAAGTACATGCTCTGCGTTCTGCACTTTTCCTTCACAGTGCTGCCAGAATAGGTCACCCGTGTCTTGGATTTGTAGAGATACTCCAGGAAGCGTCCATGCCACGTGTTAGGTAGTAGTTTACCTCCCGTGCTTTCTGCTATTCTATTCACCAACTCGTGGGTCAATTTGTATGTCCATCGCGATTTAGTTGTGATGTTCCACCTATGTTGCCACTCTGCTTTTATAGCTTCAACAGTTGTTGTTCTGTCATCGCGCTCATTTTCACGTAGTGCCGCGGTCTTCTTTGCGTGTAGATTGATATGCATTCGGTCTTATATTACACTTATCGCATCCGCTGATACAGTTCTAAAGGCACAGCATACCCTTAAAAATGCGATTCTATGCGCCGAGTTCATTGTTATATTGTACGACTGACGGTGCGTCGTTGATGCCCATATTGGGGCCGCATACAGGAGTTTTGACTTAGGTTAGGCTAGGTAAGGTGGCTGACCTGACAGAGTAAGGGCGCACTTAGACCATTTAGGTCCATTGTGATACCACATGTTGATTGTACCGGAGGAATCAATCTGGGTAACCATTACCTTTCTCAGGAGGGTTATGGCTAAGTAGGGCGACTGACGCTAAAGTCAAGGTGAACCGGGAAGACAGAGTATATAAACGAGTATTGGGGTGATTGATTCAATCAAACCTTTTATGCAGTCTACTTACTTACTTAGGTGGCGCTACAGTTCGGGGTGAACCTGGGCCTCTCCATTTAGCTCGGTCTTTAGCTAATTGTCTCCAGTTACGCACTCCAAGTTGGTCGAGGTCCCCTTGAACTTGTGCGCGCCACCTACGGCGATGATTCCCTCTAATGCGTCATCTCTCGGGGTTAGATTCGAAGACTCTGCGGGCCGGAGCGTTGGTGTCCGCTCGCTCTACATGTCCTAGCCATCTCAGACGTCCAATACGCAGTTTTTTTTGACTAGGTCGATGTCACTGTATAGCTCGTATAGTAAGTGATTGAATCTTCTCCTCCAAAACCCGTCAACGCAAACGGGACCGAAAATCTTACGAAGAATTTTTCTCTCGAAGCGACCAAGGATATCTTCAACCTCTTTTAATAAAGTCCATGTTTCAGCGCCGTAAAGCAGGACTGGGATGATCAGCATCTTATACAGAGTCTCATTAGTTGTTCGAGATAGGGCTTTATTGTTGAATTGCCTTATAAGCCAAAAAAACAGCGATTGACAAGAGTTATTCTTCGATTGATTTCTGCGCTGATCTTGTTTGTAGAATTTATAGCATAGCGAAGGTAGACAAAGTCCCTTACTACCCCGAAGTTATAGCTGCCCACGGTGACGTTTTGTCCAATTCGTCGATGTAGATTGTCGCTTCTTATTGACAGCATATACTTGGTTTTGTTCTCGTTTATCGCTAAACCCATTTTGGCCGCTTCCGCCTCAATGCTTGCAAACGCACCGGTGACAGCCCGCTGAGTTCTTCCAATAATGTCAATATCGTCGGCATATGCAAGCAGTTGTACAGACTTGTAATAGATTGTGCCTCCGGTGTTGGCTTGTGAGTTCCGCTCAATCCCTTCAACTGCAATATTAAAGAAGTCACATGACAGCGTTTAATTTTTCTGACACAAAAGGTCTCGGTGAGGTCATTACCGACCTTGATGGAGCAGCGAGCGTTCTCCATCGTCAGCCTGCACAGACGGACAAGTTTGGCAGGGATGTCAAAACTAGACATGGCTCTATAAAGCTCTTCTCTATAGATTTTTTTTTTTTTTTTTATAATTTGCGCGTACTCAAAGGGTTATGAATACCTTTTAACATGTTTACACACAGTGCGGGCGTTTGGAAAGGATGGATAGAGAGAGAGAGAGAGAGAGAGAGAAAGATTTTGGTGTAGTGGTTTTTGAAGCCCAGTTGTTTATGCTTCAGCTATTCTCCGGGGGTGGCGTCCAGATAACTGGGGAGATTTTTGTTATAATTGTCATTGCTTCTGAATCACAGTACTTTTTTTCCCCGATAATCGATGTCAAGGGCAAATCATCATCAACAGAGCGAACAATTTTTCCAGCCACATGACCAAGTTACTGCCAGTGTTATGCCTTCGCAGTAGTGTTCACAGAAGCTTTTGCAAATGATCGGACTGACTTTATATATTTGATGAGAAATAAATAAGTGCTTGCTGACATAAGGATTGGAACCATGAACAATTAGCGTGGCAATTGACGATGTTACCACTACACCATTGCCACCCCTAATGATGCTGCCATAGGCGGCCTTGAAATCGATAAAGAGATGGTGAGTATCGATTTGGAATTCTTGGGTTTTCTCCAGGATCTGCAGAAGTGTGAAGATTTGATCGATGGTGGACTTTCCTGGCCTGAAAGCACGGATAGGGTTTCAGGCGTTCACACAATATCGCAGAAAAGATCTTGTATGCGATGTTGAGGAGACTGATGCCTCTATAATTGGCGCAGTTGAGGGGGTCTCCTTTCTTGTGGTTCGGGCAAACGATGCTGAGGTTCCATTCATCAGGCATACACTCGTCTGACCAAATCTTAGAGATGAGTTGGTGTATCTTTTATGCAGTCGAACTATGGGTAATGTGGTAATCGGTCTGGCTAGGTAGGGTGACTGAATCAATCGAACCCTTAGTACCTAGGTGCACCGTGTAGGTAGTACGGTGCATAATAGTAGTAGAGTTGATTGACTCAATCAATCCCTGTTACTGATATGCAGTCGTGGTGTTGTTTATTTACCAGTGCTAGTCTGGTATGGTTGGAGAGGGTCATCTGTCGCCATTAAGAAGGGATTGCTACATTACAAGCCTCTTGTGGGTAGATGGTGATCAATACATGGTGAGGTGGGTAGATGGTGATCAATACATCGTGAGGTGGGGATGGTGACTGATTCAATCGAAACCTATTGCTATACTACAGGTGACTATAAGTACCCCACATAAGTTCCTTCCCGTTGTAAGGAGGGAGCGAAGAGTAAGCTGTTGTGTCAGTCAGATTTGGATATAAATCTATATAAATTTACAATGTCTATGTCAGACAGATCACTTAGGTCTTTAAAGAAGTATTCACCTAGTAGTCTCTTTCTTAGAGTAGCTAGCGCTGGCCATGTGCCAACGAGATGAATGTTATTTTCCTCGTCTCTGCAACTTCGGCAGAAATCATTTGATAGGACTCCCATTCTAATAGTTTACCTACCTATCAGGCAGTGTCCTGTGATTATTCCTACTGTGAGGCTTATATTCCTTCTATTTAGAGATAGGAGTCTATTGGTTTTCTTTACGTCTAGTAGAGAAACGTAATTGCACGTAATTAAGTTATTCCATCTGTTGCTTACGATTGCTTGTGCTTCGTTAAGCATACGAAGTTTCATCGTTTGTATTGGGGGTGCCGGTACTTCTCTATTGTCAGCTAGAGGTAACCCGGTGCCTAGTTTGGTTAGTTCATCTGCTTTGCAGTTGCCTGCAATATCTCTGTGTCCCGGGACCCAGCACAGAGTAATGTTGCATCTGTCCGCAAACTCGTTGAGAGATCCGGCAATGTTTAACCAACTTAGATCTTATTGTTGGCGTTTTCAGAGCTTTGAACGCTGACTGACTGTCTATGTAGAGGACGATAGACTTACCATCTACCGGGTACAAAGAGAGTCTGCGCGCTGCTTCACGAATAGCCGATACTTCCGCTTGAAATATACTACAGTGGTCTGGAAGTTGGAGAGCTGCGTTTAGCAGAGGTACTTCTGGAAATATACCCAATCCCATATCCATACATGTTTTGGACCCATCTATGTAGATTTCGATTGCGGCGTCATTTAGAATATTACCGCTATCCCATGCGGATCTGTCAGGGATGATGGTGTTATATTTGATGTTGAAATCATTAAATGGGAATACGTAATCTGTATCTCTAAGATTGGAATTTTGTACAATTTTCGTGTGGCCAATTTGTGAGTTTGACCACTGTAGAGGTTCTCTGAGTCTTAGCGCTGCTTTAGAGGCTACAATTTTCCCGAAGATATTAATGGGAAAAATGTGTAGTAGGTCTCTAAGGCGGCTGTGGGAGTGGACCTGAGAACCCCTGTGATGCACGTACATGCTGATCGTTGTACTCGTTCAATAGAGTTGATGTTGCATTTTATTTCAGGTGCAAGCCACCAGACGAGAACGCCATAAAGCAGAATTGGACAAACTACCGCCAGCTGCAGCCAGTGGACTATTTTTGGTTGAAGTCCATTTAGGGCCTATATCCTTTTTGGCAGGTGTAGATGGCGATTTGCGCTTTCTTGGTTCGGTCTTGAATGTTCTGTTTTCAGTTAAGTTTACTTCAGGGGTTAACCCTAATTATTTTGTTTTGTTCGTAAAGCTAAGTTCCGTCTTTCTAAGCTTAGGTGCAGCTATGATCGGGATTAAGTATTTTCTAGTAAATAGTAGTTTTGGACGGATTTAAGTTAAGCCCATCGCTGTCCGTCCATTTTGCTATTATAATTTATTTAGCGCTGAGCTCATTAGTATTGACTTACTCACGATTGTTTGAAGATTTCTGATTGGCTGCCGAGCTACCCCAACATTTGGCATTAGTCTGCATAGTGCCGCTACTACCCGAGAGGCCTTCTCGCCTGTGTACGTAAGGTGATCTCTGAAGATAAGTTTGTGGTCCAGCATCACTCGCAGGTACTTGATGTACGGCTTCGTCCTTAAGAGATTCCATTGGTAGACCAAACCGAATTGCGACTTCAAAGATTCAAAGACACTGTCAGTGGAATGTTCTTATAAACGGATGAACCCCTGATACGTGTTCATACACATACCAAGCAGATTACGAATATTAGAAGTTTTAAGTAAAATCAGTTATTGGTGGGCACACTATACACTTTTTGTCTTTGGAAAGAAAAGTTTGGGTCAGGATCAGCATCGGTAACGCGCAGGCTATCCTTAGATATAAAGTTACATATAAAGTTGTAATGAGGTGCAAGTGCACTGCGACATTTAACCGACCTATTGTGCCTCCCCAAACTAAGGCTTTTTTCGATGATATACTCGGTCTGGAACACTTTCTCCAGGCAAGCTGCTACTATGAATTGGAGTATCTTGAGTGGATCCAGCGAAGGTAGATCCGTTTTTGATAGGAGATAGGCACCTAGCTGATTTCTTGTTTTGTGGATCAGTGCTTCGTATTCCATAGGCAGTTGCGCTGGTGTTTCTGCGAAGTCCCTGCAGAACCTGCAGTGTCCGTCTCCCTCTATTCCCAGTTTCCTAAGGTGCTCCTTAAGTCTGCAGTGACCCGTTAACATGCCCACCAAGATGCAAAGTCGATTCTTGCTAACTTGTAGGCAGGTTCTGCTTCTTTACTGGTTGTATTTCCCCAGAAGTTCTTTTGCCTGCCTTAAATGCGGGATATCGTCCCAATGCTTGACTCTTCCTCTTTCCTTAAGTCGGCCCGTATTTGTGGGGCCCTATCCCACAAAAAGGGTTCTGGTCCATGGAACGGCACATTATACGACAGACAGATTCTTAGATGCGATGTTGAGAAGACTTATACCTCTGTAATTGGCGCAGTTCAGAGGGTCTCCTTTCTTCTTTTTTTTTCAATAAATCCATAAATTCCAAACCATTCACCGCAATTGAAAGTGAAATTATTGATTCAGTCATTCCCCTCACGCGTAATTTGCATCGAATACCGAATGGCTTGAAGAAGATATTCAATAAATCTGCAATTTGTGTGTGGAATGAAAAGTAAAATTATCGAGGAATCGGCGACAATCGAGGAACACCGGCGCGTCGTCATCGTCGTCGACCACAATAAATGCCTGGAGAATGCGAAAAATTTAAAACACTTTTACTAAGGAGAGAAGCAGAGGTATCCTCACTTCTTATGATAAAGAGATACCATCGACCATTCGACCAGAAACAGTATAGTATCCCGCTGAACGGATGGAGTAAGATGTGCCTCCCATTAGCTTGTCCAGCTACATTACCTACTGCTGGTTCATGCAAGTTGTATCTGCAGGTGGTATTCTGTCGGTACCTGTGTTCCATCCACTGAGATGCTGCTGGTGAAGTAACATTGCATAAATAGTATCTGAGCATTGCAAATGCGCTCCCGTACAAAATGTGGGCTAATTATATGACATACGACTTTCTGTTGAAAGTTTGAGGTTTTCTTCTGGTGAAATGCTTGGAATGCTATTTAATGGATTTTCCCTTTTCATGGTTTTCGAAATGGTTGCCGATTGGATATTAGATTTAATAACCTGAGCAAATTTTTAACGTCGCTTTGGTACATTAGAGTGTTAGAAAGGGATTAAATGTAGACCATGTCTAGTAGTCGATACGAATTGGCATTCACTTCAGGTACCAAGATAAATTCAAATTTCTCACGATTTCGATTGAAAGTCATGTCAATCAAGTTGAAGAGTGCCACACCGCGAATTCTAGGAATATAAACAGATTTATTGGAACTATTGCTGTATATTATTGCTCATTTGTTTATATAAATCGATTTTTCTATTTCTATAGCACGATCGCCGGATGTAAATATCCAACCGATCGTTCATTTCGAATGCAATTCGAGTTGTTCTATCAACAGATACGTGTTCTATTCTATTGGGGTGCTATTGTTTATTTTTCCTGTTATTTGATTTTCTTCTAACGAAAAAGTGAAGTACTTGCAAATTCTTTGAAGCGTGCAGAGTATATATTAAATTTCAAGTTTAAGATCTATTTCAGTGATTAATCTTCGTGTGAAGTTGTGCATTTCAAATTATGATTACAAACTAAACACATGAATGATTCTTATTGGTTTAGCTAGAGCTAAACAAAAAAATAATATTGCAACTATATTACTTCGTGATGGATAAACATAGAACGTTACAAAGGTCTTGGTATCATTATCCTTAGCCAATGCAGAGAGGGTGTTTTGATGACACGTTCGTTCGTAGACTGGTGTTAAACTATCGGCCAGATTGTTCTTTTGCAATTTTAATTACCTCTAAATGGATTTATGCGAGCAGTAACGAGAACACACCACATGGAGGTAATGCAATTTATTGATTGAAATTAGTTGTTAGCAGTTTTCTGACAACATTAATGTTGCAAAGTCGGCTTATGTGCGAAATCAGCTACGACTGAGCACACATAATCCGCCGAAAATGAGATCATTAACAGTGATACCGACTGTCCCTCTGTTCTCGGATTTTACAACGAAATCATTACCAGACGAGAAGAGGTGTAACTTTCTTGTTACTAAACTTATTTACTCAGGTAGCGCTACAATTCGGCGTAAACCTGGGCCTCAACCAACAAGGCTCTCCACTTAGTTTGATCTTTAGCTAATTGCCTCCAGTTGCGCACTCCAAGTTGGTTGAGGTTCCCTTGAACTTGTGCGCGTCATCTACGGCGAGGAGGCCCTCTACTGCGTCGTCCATCTGGGCTAGCTTTGAAGACTCTATGTTAGCCATCTCAAACGTTCAATACGCAATTTTTTGAATATCAGGTCTATCACACAAATGCAACAACATCAGCATTTGGTTTACCTCAGTGACGAAGTGATTTAAAATCCGGAGGCCTGACGATATTTCCTAAAGTCAAATAGGCGAGCCCCACAGGCAGATCAGTAGAAATGCATTGGGAGGGTTTTGATCCCTTGAGTTCAGATCATAATCTCGCCGAAATAGGAATTTTTTTTAACAGGGAGCTGTTAAGGGCTGTTAGGTAAGGCACGAGAGTGCAGACACACTTAGACCACTGAAGGCCCATTGTGATGCCATGGATCTACCATTAGACCACTCAGATGAAAACAACCGAAACTTTCGATATAGCGAAGGATGCTCATGACGTCTAATGACGCCAAATCGCCGAGGTCATCAAGGAAGGGGGCCTCTAGATGGAGCATTATTTTACGTGATAGGACTGGACATGTGCATAGAACGTCTAGGATGATTTCCTCTTCCTCCTCGTGCCCACAGCTTCTACAGAAGTCATTAGAAAACAAGCTAAATCTTTTGGCATGTTGGCCTTTAAGACAGTGTCCAGTGAGGATATCGATAACGCAGCTGATCTGTGATCGCTTTAGCTTAACCAACTCGGCGCTGCGTTTCTGCTCCATCTTAGCCCAGATCTGTCTCGAAATATGACACGTTGAGTCGTTCTCCCATCTAAAGTTAGTCTCGCTAATAGCGTCCAACTTTAGTAGATGCTTACATATGGCAAGGGGCATACTCAGGGCTTGCTTATCAGGCAGAATCCTTAGAGCTGTAACCTGTCAGACGAGCTCGTCCGCCCTGCAGTTGTCCCTCTGGCCTGGAATCCGGCATAGGTGAATATTGAATTGCTCTGTCGTCTCCGTAAAAGATAAACGGCAATTTAAGGCGGCCTTTGAAGTTGAGGAGCACAATTCCAGGGACTTGATTGCCGCTTGACTGTCAGCGAAAATGCTAATATCCCTAACAGATAATACATTACATTTTAGCCAGGGCAGGGATTTCTTATTCGCCACGATTTCCGCCTGAAGAACGCTACAGTGATCTGGGAGGCGGAACGAAATACACAGGTTGAGCTTTTCGGAGAAAACACCGCAACCCACCTCCCTTTCGGTCTTAGAGCCATCTGTAAATAAGTGAATCGAGTTGTCGGGGGAGAGTTCTCGCATTCATCACGTTCAGGGATACTCGTACGGAAGTTTCGGTAAAATCTCAGTTTCGGCGGGATGTAGTCCGTATTTTAATGGGTGGGCGATAGGATCGAGAAGTGGCCAATGTGATATCTGGACCACTGTGAGGCCACACTGGCAGCCATCTGTTGGCCAAAAATATCTAAGGGCAGCAGATGGTACAAAATGTCCAGTGCCGCAGCGGGAGTAGTTCTCGTAGTAGTTCGGATCTTAGTTTGAGTAAGAGGTGGACAGCCGTTTTAAAAGCAGGCCACTATACGATCACGCCATAGGCCCGATAAGGGACACTTACACCGAGCGAGTCATTTGAGGTTCCATACCCCAGCTCATACCCATAGCCTTCTTACAGGAATAGAGAGCTACATTAGCTTTCCTTACGTGTTCTAGTAGATCGGCTTTCCAGTTCAGTTTTCTGTCCAAAATAAGACCCAAGTATTTTAAATTTCCCGTGAAGGTGAGACTGGTGCAATATATCATAGAAGGGTCTATGAGCGGAACTTTATATTTCCGCGTGAAGAGAACGAGTTCTGTTTTATGAGCCCATCACATTTGTAAGCCCATCTGGTAAGCCAGAAGAAAGCATATTGGAGGATTTCCCTGAGAGTGACTAGGTGCTGGCTAGAGGCAGCAATGACCTCACCAGGTCCACTAGTAGATCATTCACTATGTCAAGGGCTGACACTCGGCTGATCGGCTCGTTTATTCCCCTCAAAATTGCAGATGATCCTCCAACATACGCTTAGTTGATTTAGTTCATTTTGGCATTTCTTTACCAGTTTTGAGGATGCGGTAGCCGAATCAATGGCTTTAATAGTAGCTTGTCTATTAATAAAGATAACTATATCATGGTTCGATGTTGGGCAATCATTCAGTGTGCGATAGGCGTCACGAATCATACGAGGCTCCGCATGGAAAACACTGGCGAAATCTGGTAGACGGAAAAACTTCGATACGTCCAGCTTGTCTGAGAAAATGCGTGCGCGCGCGCCGATTCCGCAGTAATTTTTGGAGCCGTCCATATAGATTGCTGTATCGAAGTCTTTGATTACTTTCCTGTTTCTTCATTATACTCTGGTTAGGTGGCTTACTGAAATTAAACGTGGTGGTTCTGTAGTCAGTCGAAGACGAAAACGATTCGTTTGGTATCGTTTCTAGGACTTAACTATGGCCATACGGCTTACCGGTCCAGTACTCAGATTCTCTGAGCCGGACTGCGCTGCATAGTGCCGTGTCTGATATACGGTAGGAATCTACTAACGGCCCATTATTAACGAAAATACATTTAATATACATAAGTGATCTTCAAAAATTTGTATAAGTTCATGCAGTTGTAGCGAGTCAGGATACTAAGAACACACAGCACATTAGTTCCAAAGAATTCTCTTCTATATCTGCTGAAAATGGGGCAGATTCCAACGAAGCGGTAAGTATTTTCTGTGGCATCGGGGTTGCAGAAGGTACATATGCCAACAGTGTCACTCCTAAATGTTCTATCGCTTAAATTAGAAGACCGCAACGTGCTTTCGATATTAAGTTGATCATGTCGCGGGGATTTTTGTCATGGAAGTTGTTTTTTGAACATCAACATTGCCTAGGTTGCAGTACTCATCATGAAATTGAGATTGAAGTGCATAGCTTGGAAATTCAGTATAGCGTTTCTCCTTTAGCTTGATCGGCAGTGTATTGTGAGAGGCATACCATTCAGACTTTGCTGAATTAAAACTAAATTCTATATCAACATCACGAAAAATGTCCGACCACTCATTGGCCTAATAAATGTTTCTTTGTTTGAAGGCTATTATGCGGAAGTGCGACTACTCTACGAAGGTATGCCCCTGGTTATATTGCTATTGCCTAGGGGTGTCTGAATAATTCTAGTGCTTAGCTTAGAAATAATCCATTGAATTGGATAGTTTTCTATCCCCAGCTCCGTAAGGGACTGCAGAATTGCTTTAGTGTGTACGTTTAGAAAGGTAGCTAGGGTATATTCTTTGTATTGTGTGGAGTTTGCTATAGTTCACACTACGTCATGAAATGTACGCAGATGACGTCCTGATTTACCTTTGCCGTTCAATAGGCTTGATGGAGGACTTAGGATCATGGCCTCGCTGATAAAAGGAAGAAGAAGAAGAAGGAGGACTTAGTGGCAAGGGTGAATGAAGATATAGTAAGAATTCAACTTTGGTCTAATCTAAATAAACTTAAATTAAACCCCACTAAGACCCTTGCTATGTTATGCTCAAGAAGTGAATGCTCTGGAATTTCCTCCCATTGTACTTAACGGCGAAATTATTCCATACGTGAACAAGGTTAAGTATCTTGGCTTTACATTAAACAACAAGTTAAGCTGTTGCGACGCTATTTCGACCACAATTGGCAGAATCTTCTCTGGACTGCGTAGCTTGAGATGCTCTGCTAGTCCCCTTCTGCCAAGTATGAAACTGCGTTTAGTTAAAAGCCTTCTTATGCCATTCTTCATCTTTAATTGCTCTAGACTATGAATGTAAACATAAGTTAAATGTAGCTTTCAATGACTGTTTACGGTTTATTTATAACCTGCCAAGATATACTAGTGTTTCACACCTTAAAATGTCTCTTATAGGAATCTGTCTTGCATTCTGCATTCCATCATTCATAACGACTGTCCTGTGTATTTAAATGAAATGCTTCGATTTGCCCAATCCGGTAGGGGTCTACGCCTAATCTTGCCTCGATTTGCACACAACATTACAGAGCGATCATTCTTTGTCTCTGCAATTCGACTATGGAATAGACTTCCAGTTGAGTTGCAAAGAACAAGCTCATCGGCCGAATTTCAGAGGAAGTTATATTCACATCTATCAAATACTAATTGAAGCCATATAATATTTATCTCTTATTTTTCTTTTATCTATTTATTTGTATTTTTTTATTTATTTTATTTTCTCTTTTTTTTTATTTTTTCTTCATAAAATTTTAATTTTCTTTAAGTAATTTACAATTGCATTTCCCTTAAGTAATCAACCTCTCACTACAGTCAAATTAAGTTTAATTATTATTTACCCTTCTTTTTATCTCGTGTTATTATTTGAACTTTGTAAATCTTTGCTCGATGCTAAATTATAAGATTTTATTATCTTGTAGTATCATGTCAAATATTTCTTACTTAAATAAACTAAACTACTCGTTGAAGGGGCCTGTCCTCCCGACTCGGGTTGACTGGGCTCTTCAGCGATAACGCTACCCGCGCAGCGTAACGTCTCCTTGTCCTTCTGCACCCACGATTCCTCTGGTGTTTCTGTACTTTTTGGCACTAGGGGAATTCCTCTTTTGGATTGCGTGCCCGCAACCTGCCGATACGGCTTTTGCCTGGGACTCCGCATCCGAAGCGGATCTGGAGTCAGAATCCGAAGGGTTCGTATAGTTGTCGTTGTCCGTCGTCTCTCTGTATGTAGGCTTGTCGGTCGATTGGTTGTCCTTGTTCGTTGCGTTTGGAGGCAAAGCCTCGGAATTTGTATTTGTGTTTGTTTTTGTTCTTTTGTTTGGTTTTTTATAAGAAATTGTATGCATGTTCCCACGAGTAAGCCGGTGAGAAGTGTCCCCGGCCAGCATAGCCGGTTTTACTGGCGGTAAGGCTTATTACGACAGGCCCTACCATGGCACCTGAAGGAGCTCGTTAGCGACTGATAAAAACCCTCAGCCTTTCATCCCTGGGCACAATTTACATGAAACGCTCACTCCACCCTTTAGAATGGGTTGACTACACTTTAGCTTCAGATACCCTTCCCCGAAGACCTTATAGCATGGGTGGCCCTACTGCAATCGACCTTCAGGATCATTGGGTCCTTACTAAGCATCTTCACCGCGACAAGGTATGTAGTCGAAGAAGATGTAAGAAGTATGTAAGTGAGGGTATATTTAGAAGAATGAAGGAGTTCACTGAACTTAAGTTTGACCACTAAAATTGCCTAGTATTGAAAATATTTATTAGATCGCATTAAAAATAAATTTTAACATTGGTTTGGATTTTATTTTCACACACCATAATTATGAACTACAATTTGTAAACAAATCTAAAAAAAAAAAACACTTCCAGTCCCCCATACCAGGCAGCGCCCAAACTACGCTCCACTCACTCACAACACTCAACGAAGAACAAAATTTAAAATAAATTTTCAATCGAACACTGAACGAAACCGTTGCTATGATGTGTCTCCAACTGACCACAACAATGTTGCCTCGTTGTTATGTTGCTCGCGTGGCCCTCATAACAAACCACCACATCCATCAGATACATTTTTTTTTAACCGTCACTTGCTTGGCCCGCGGGCTCTAGTATTCTTAAATTATGTATACCCCTCGCTAGATACACTTTAATATTGTTCTTTCCTTCCATTTTCTTTCATTTCTTCTCTTCTTCATGTCATCGCGACTTTCGTCGTTCAGATACAAAAATATCCACACACGACGGCGGTGTACTCAACCATGCCCCGGCTAGCAAGCAACATACACAATGCAATGCACATTTATTCTGTTATTATCGCGTAAACCTTCGTAACGAACGGACACACGGACGGTAATAGATCCAAAGTATCTACTTAAAATCCATGGACGACGTGCGCGAATTATTACCGTCATTTCAATTTGAATTTTTAGTTTCGAATTTTAAACTAAAAATCTTGTAACCGTTTACAAAGAAATTTCTACACCCAAAACTAGAAAAAAAAAAAAAAAAACTGTTAACACAGATTGTTTGTTTATTTTGTTACTACAACTCAGTAGATTGTTAAAGAAAACAAAATTCGTTTTTTATTGATTTGTTTGATCGATGAAAGAGGCAAAGTCGCCTTCTACTCGAAGAAAGTTTTGAATTGATTTTCGTTGTTGTTTCGGAATTTTATACACTTTTTCCGTTGATGGTAGTTTGTGATGGTATTTTGTATATAATTTACGCGCGTGTTTTATAGTGCAAAATAGTATATATTGTTCCTCATCCTGCGAGGGATATAAATAAGTTTTTAAATTACTCTCTCCACGTAGTGTGTGAAGTTAAAAATACATTTTTCTACCCCATACCGGATTATTGTGCCTCGTTTTTGATATAAGTAAAATATTACATATCCAATTCATTTATTTTCTGTGTCCTTTAGTTTTCTTAAAAAAACAATAGCTTCCCCGATCGGCTTGACTAATTATACCCTCGTTATAATTCTGATTAACGTCGTGACAGGTGGAAGATACATTTTTCGTCCCTAAACATTTTTCGTTTAAATTTTGATTTCATCGTCCTTCGCTGGTGTCACTTGAAAGCAAAAAAAGAAAAATTAAACGAAACGACTACAACAATCAAGTGAAGATCTATGCAAACGCCCAGTTTATTCCCCTAAACCACACAAAAAGTATCTTTTTTTCGTCTTCGGATTGCATTTTTGCCCCCCAACATCAGTTGCGCATATCTCTTTGGATTTATAATTTATGCATGAATTAATTAATTTGGCAAGAAACAGAGCACAACAGTTGTTGCAGTTGCAATATAGCGTCGAAAGGAAAGGAGTAGTAAAACATATTACAAACTGAAATGTATCTGATTCAGGTAAGATACACACGTTCAATATGTGAATAAATTATGTTTGATATTTTATTTTCTTGTATAGATTCCATAAAAATCTATTTACAACAATTAGGTTAAAGAATTTTTGCGTTAAACAAGAAGTTGAAAATATTTTCGCTGGTTTTTGAAAAAAAAAAAAATATTTTGTTGCTTTGCTGCTTTTTAATGGTTTTTGATGAAAAGTAATGAGACGACACGACCGCATTAGATACTTTGTGCGATACAGATGTTGTAGCTTGTTTTTTCTTGGTCATGTATTATTAATGATTTTTTATAGAAATTGGGCAAGTGAGAGAGTGGTGGCGAAAAGTATGTATTTTGTAACAAATTTTGGAACAAAAAATTAGGAAATTATATATTTTGAGAAAAAAAAAATTTCTTCATGTCTTGCGGTTATAGGGTAATTCATTGAAAGTCGGTGAGTGGCTTATTGGTATTTGGGGAATTAGTTCAAGGAAGTATTGCTATAGTAATTAAGAAATTGGGTTGCATGATTTCGGAGCTTTACTGTAGAAACAGATGAAGATAAATGGAGTTGAAAATGGCAAAATTTTAATGAATTTGTCTTACGAAGTTGCATAGAGTTCGTTAAAACAATTACAAATATCTGAGCAGCCTTGGCACATGGAGTTTTTTGGAAAGTCTCGTGCGTCATTTATTGAAGAATAGAATGACCTTGTGGTCAATCTCGGCCTCTGTTGTGTTGCTAATCTTCATAGTCCCTTCCTTCCCGCCCGTCACCACTTGTATGAATTTGAATTTTTAGCTCTGAAGACAGATAGAAGATACTTACGTACTACAGTCCGGGGTGAACTTGGGCCTCAACCAACAAGCCTCTCCATTTAGTTCGGTCTTTACATAATTGAGGCCATCAGCGCAAAAGTGGTGTAACCCACAATTTTTGTTGGTTGCTGTTCTGGTGTTACATACGAGGGCAAGGTGAAAAGTTCGCGGCCTGACAATGAAAGACTGCGATTTTCAGTTAAAAAATGCTTTTATTTTTCTACATAATCTCCCTTGATTTCAACACACTTAGTCCAGCGTTTCTCCAACATCTGTATTCCTTCTCGGAAGTGAGAGTCTGGAAGGCTGTGAAAATATTCATCTACGGCCCTCTCAACTTCTGCATTGGATGCGAAGCGCTTCCCAGAAACAAATTTCTTCAAGTTTGGAAACAGATGGAAGTCTGAGGGTGCCAAATCAGGGGAATAGGGGGGATGGCCGAGCAAATCGTACCCCAAATTCCGTATGACCTTTCCGGCAGATGCGATCGACCTCGCTTTCTTTAGCGCTGAACCACCGGCTTCCACCCACTGCTTCGACTGCTGTTTCGTTTCTGGCGTGTAGTGGTGGACCCATGTCTCATCCATGGTGACAAATTGCCGCACAAAATCGGTCGGATCCCTATTGACTCAGTCCAAAGATTGGCGCGAAAATCGTTTGCGTATTTGCTTTTGATCGGTATTCAGCACATGCGGCACCCATCTTGCGCAGAGCTTTCGCATCCCTAAGTTTTTGTGCAAGATGTTTCGCTCTCTCTTTTTCGATATACACACAGTCTCAGCTTTCTCACTCACCTTCACTCGCCTATCGTCCAACACGATATCATGCACTTTTTCGATGGTTTCGGGTGTGATTGCGGTTTTTGGCCGTCCTTCACGTGGGTCATCTTCGAGGGACGTGCGACCACGTTTAAATTCAGCTGCCGACTTTTTAACAGTTGACATGGAAGGAGCAGAGTCCCCGTAAACTTTTGTCAACTTTGGATGAATTTCCTTAGGGGTTAACCCATCGAAAACGAAGAATTTTATGACCGCACGATATTCAAGTTTTTTCCATTTAAAAAAAAAATTCGTGTAAACAAACTACTTGAGAGAACAAGTTGAAACTCGTCATACGAACTAATGAGAAGTGCTTCCAGATAGAAATTTTTGCTGATTGGAACGTTATCTCTGCGTCAGGCCGAGAACTTTTCACCTTGCCCTCGTACATTCCTTACATTACCAACTATCAATACAAAAGTGGTGTAAGCCACCTTTTGGTATTCAAAAGCAAATGGAGCTGAAAAAATCGTTCTTGCACAAAGCATAATATAACAAAGTAATAGAGCAATCAAATTTAAAATCCCCATTCTCTCCTAATTAAATAGTTTGAGGTTACACCACTTTTGCGCTGATAGCCTCAATTGCCTCCATTTGCGCACTCCAAGTTGGTCGAGGTCCGCTTGAACTTTTAAGCTCTACCTACGGCGAAGAGGCCCTCTACTTCGTCGTTCTTTCGGCTTAGATTCGAAGACTCTGCGGGCCGGAGCGCTGGTGTCCATTCGCTCTACATGTCATAGCCATCTCAGACGTCCAATACGCAGTTTTTTGACTAGGTCGATGTCGCTGTACAGCTCGTATAGTTCGTTATTGAATCTTCTCCTCCAAAACCCGTCAACGCAAACGGGACTGAATATCTTACATCTTACGAAGAATTTTTTTCTCGAAACGACCAATGATATCTTCATCCGCTTTCAATTAAGTCCATGTTTCAGCGCCGTAAAATAGGACTGGGATGATCAGGATCTTATACCTGTGGCCACAAGGTAAAACCGTCTAAGTCGAGTTAGAACAAAATTGAGTTAAGGATGCCAGAAGATGTTCTACTATTCCAAGTTTATGCTGCCAAAGTGCTTAGTACCTAGGAGTTATTCTAGATCCTAAACTTAACTGGAAACCAAACATAGACGAACGAGTAAAGAAAGCATGTATAGCAAAAGATGGGGCCTAAAACAAAATTGACCCTGTGGATGTACACCGTCGTAGTACGCCCAATCCTTACCTACGGGTCGATAGTATGGTGGCCGGCCCTTAAAAAAGCCTATAACAAAACCAAACTAAATAAGGTGCAAAGAGCAGCATGCATAGGCACCACAGGTGCCCTACGGTCAACTCCGTCAGACGCCCTAACAGTCCTGCTACACCTTTTACCCCTAGATCTACATATCACAAACATCTCAGCGCACAGCGCAATCAGCCTCAGAGAGTCCAAGTGTTGGACTGCGAAACCCTATGGACACAGCAATATCCTAGATTCTCTACCAGGAGAACTCGTATCGACTCCAACAGACTACATCGTCCCCACATTGAACTTCACAAATCGTTTCGATGTACAATTCCCTACAAGAAAAGATTGGCAAGATGGACAGGCGACCAGTGGTTTCGATCTAACAGTCTACACCGATGGGTCAAAAATGGACTGTGGGGTTGGTGCGTTTTCTCGGAGTCCCTGAACATCGCAAGATCGTTTCGACTCCCGGACGCTGCCAGCGTCTTCCAAGCGGAATTACTCGCCATTCGCGAAGCCTGTCGCCAAATCAAGTCACACACAAATACACTACCAAGGCAAAGAATCGCTATTTTAATCGATAGCCAAGCTGCTATCAAAGCCATTGCCTCAGAAACCATTTCCTCGAAATTAGTACTAGAATGCCGACAGGAGTTGGCCTCACTAGATGGCCAATGCATGGTGACCCTAGTCTGGGTTCCAGGCCACAGCAACGTTGATGATGATGCTCACTTGCTGAACTTGTTCACACCCCGCTCGGAGCAATTAAGGCAAACATCTCCTCAATCTTTCTTAGAAAAGCTAACCTTAAATGGTCCAGGTTAACGAACTGCGTCATATCCAGAAAGATGTGGCCTAACTAGATAAAGACCAAAACAACCGCCCTATTGAACAGAACGCGCAAAGACATTGCCCGTACAATCGCGATAATCACGGGACACTGGCCGGTAGCAGAGCACGTAGCCAAACTAGGTATCCCATATAATACACACTGCAGTAGTTGCAACATAGCCACCGAAAAGGAAACAATTATCCACTACATGTGCAATTGTCCACCACTAGCTAGGGCTAGACATCAATCATTAGGCAAACCCTTCTACAATTCACTTGAGGAGATCTCGGGTAAGAACATAAATGAGCTAACCCTCTTCTTAAACTCCACAGGCTGGCTCTAGATTGTCCTCACCCACACACATCAACATCCAAGGTCGCATGAGTCGTGGTATCAAAACGGCACAACTGTGCTAATTGGGTCTCTGTTTTACAGAACCGCCACTTCTACCTACCTACCTATACGCAAAAGAACAAAACTAAAATTTCAAATTCTCATACGTTTTCGGGAAAAACGAAAACTTTAAACTCGTTTTCTGAGAATCTGTGAAAATCGACTTAGGCGGTGTTACCTTGTGACCACAGATAGAGTTACCTTAGTTGTTCGAGATAGGGCTTTACTGTTGACTTGCCTTATTAGTCCACAAAAAAAAAAAAAACAGCGTTTGGCAAGAGTTATTCCTCGCTTGATTTCTGCGCTCGCTGTTATCATTGTCAGAATTAATAGCAGAGCCAAGGCAGACAATGTCCCTAACTACCTCGAAGTTGTAGCTTCCCACTGTGACGTTCTGTCCAATTCGTCGGTTTTGATTGTTCCTTCTTGTTGACATCATATACGAGTACTTGGCTTTGCCCTTGTTTATCGCTAAACCTATTTTGGCCGCTTCTGCTTCAATGCTTGCAAACGCAGTTAGTCGTATGGACTTGTGATAGAATGTGCCTCTGGTGTTGGCTTGTGAGTTGCGCACAATCCGTTCAAGTATAATATTAAAGAAGCTGCATCACAGCCCATCACTTTGTCTAAAACCTTTTTTGACATCAAAGATCTCGGTGAGATCATTACCAACCTTGATGGAGCAGTGAGCCTTCTCCATCGTTATTCTGCACAGACGGACAAGTTTAGCAGGGATGTCAAAACAAGACATGGCTCTACAAGTATATAACTTTAATCTATAGCTGCTGTCAGAATACAAAATACAAATATTTGGCGCAACAGCTCTTTAAAGTGCCAGGGCCTAGCTTCTCGCAACCACTCATGTTGTGTGCGTTAAATTTTTCACACGAATGGAAGGGACCTACAGTTTAATGCCGAATCCGAACGGCGATTTGAGAAGCTTTTTTGTGACAACAATACTCTCGGATGTTTGTCAGACGCTCGCGAGAGGTGGGACCATGAAAAAACTTTTTGGTTTTTTTCTGGGATTCGAACTTGGAACTTCATGCGTAGTGATCCGACACACTAACCACTTACGCCACAGCGCCCACCCCACGCTGCTGTCTTAGGCGGCCTTGAAATCGATAAAGAGATGATGAGTACCGATTTGGACTTCTTGGGTTTTCTCCAAGAATTGTCAAACTTTTCTGGCCTGAAACCGCACTGATCGGGGCCAATCAGGCAGTTGATGAGAGATTCCAGGCGTTCACAAAGTATCGCAGATAAGATATTGTATGCAATGTTGAGGAGACTGATGCCTATATAATTAGCGCAGTTCAGGGGGTTTCTTGTGGGTCGTGCAAACTATGCTGAGATTCCATTCATCTGACCAAATCTTAGAGACGAGTTAGTGTATGCTCTCTGCCAATTCATCACGATGTGCCTTGAAAAGTTCGGCCAGTAAGCCATCAGGTCCAGCAGCCTTGTTGGATTTCAGCTTGGACATTGCTATCCTCATTTCGCTTTGGTCAGGTGGACGGAAATTTCAATTGCTAGTTTGCATAGACCAAAAGAGTATTAAATCTGCTGAAGGGCAGATGTGCCAGGTGACTGACTCAATTAACAACCATATTCATTCCCATTTTCTCGTTATAAAATTAAATGATGAACATTTACAATCTAGTAGCTCAATATTTACTAGAAATCATAGCCGAATGCAAAAATTACATTTGATTCCAGCCGATTAGTTCGGACACCTCTCATGGAGTAAGCCTGTAACCTAACCTCACCTGAGTTTCAAACCACTACACTGGAAATTATATTTTGCATCTCTTCTCCTCACTTCCAACTTACGTCGTGTAGTTGTATTACCATTTCTTTTGGTAGAATGGGCTCATCAGCCGACTCCCAAAATAGAAGATCTGAAATTCGTTTGGCTTACTATTGGCCGAAAAAACCTTCGACACGCTCTGAGTTGACGGGAAATTGACTTTTGCGATACGATTTTCTGTACCATCCGATAAAAATGCCTACATCTGTGGTGTGCAACTAAAGCTCTTAATGTCGCAAATGGCCTGCCACAGGGTACAGCGAAAGCACCGTTTCTATTTAATATTTATGTTTCTGAAATGTTGAGGGGTTTAGGTAATACGTAATACCTAAGCGACTCGTAAACACACGATATTCAAAGTGAACTCGAAAGTAACTCCGATAAACTTCTGTCATTTTATTCGAAACGGAAACTCAAGATCAATCAAGCAGAATGTGAAACTACCCCCATTAGGACGTGGTAATTTGGTTTTGAAACGAAATTGGAAGTATGTGCATATAATAGCTTCCAATGGTCTTCGCATCGAGTCAACGACTTTTGTAAAGTATTTACGCATAGGTGTCCACTCAAAAGCCTTTTTGATGAGAAATATTTAAGATCCGATGTGAAGGTCATATGGTACCAAGCCTTCGTTGTCCGATTCTTACACGAGTCCAGTATGGTGGAACATCAGCCTATCATACATGAAAAAAAAACGTCGGTTGTTTGAGAGAAATTGTCTTGTTACATGGATGCGGAAGTGCAGAAGCCCTCCTTCTGATTTTCGGCACTACGTCTCCAACAAAACACTATGTATGGCATGTTTCTGGTGTATCCAGAATCGACACTACTATCCTGGATCTAGTGAGTTATAATTTTGCGCGGTCAGCTAACATTACGGAGGACGAAATTGATTCGGGCTTGTTTTACCCTAATCGTGGGTAACACTTTGGTAAGCGCACTTTGGTGGGTACATACCATTTGAGATATTCTTGTATCTAGATGCGCATCGTTATACATCAGATCCAACGACCATGCCTATTATCTACTGCTAGAAGGGCGACAGATAAACGTCTCATCTATGAACCACTTTAGTCGGAAGATCGGAAATGCTAATCTAATATACTGCGTAAGCATACCAGTAAGGAGTCTGATCAATGTCCACAAATAGGAGTATAATCGGGACAAATATTGGTGGATGGACTGAATTGCACCCATGACATGTGATTTTTGGTCCAGCTGTGACTTGGTTAAGTGAATATTTCCTTTTCATTAGTTTGACTTTAGCAACCAATGAAAAAAAGGAAGTATATGGCTGCATTATTGTTCTTCAGCTGTAACCCGTATCCATTCGCTGGAGCATTGCAGCACAAATGACGAAATGCTCCAGATTCACGAGTCCAAGCTGCATAACTTTGGATTCGTCTGAAAGTTTAGAATTCGCGTACAAGGCTCGTCAAAAAGGATACCAGTGACATACCCCAAAATTATTTTCATTTATAAAAATATCTTAAGCTTTATCTCGCTTCGCTGTGTTGAATGCAGATAGCAGATTCAAGCGAACTGCACGCATATCTCGATGTGATTCGTAAACCGCGACGGAAGTCTGTTGCTTGATTATAGATTGCAGAGCTATTCTGCGGTTAAGATACGCGATGTATTTTCCGTATGACTCGTCGAAGTGGTGAAACATGTAAACATGTTCAGTAAACTTTCTAAATAAACAAACGCATACTATGGACGCAAACGCTTATCATCGCATATTTTCGTCAACAGGAAGTACTACCAAAGCTTACTTTAAACCCCGTACCACATAGGCTAGGTTAAGTTGGAGGGAAGGGCACCTAGGTGCCAAACTGTCCATTGTGTTTCCCTTTTCGTTTGTGGAACCTGTAAAAACTATTTACCCTTCGGTCGGTCCAGTAGCGAACCAACTTGAGCTCTTTGGGAACCGTTTTATGGTCTTTAGTGGAACTTGTACGAGATTACTTAGTTCGTCAAAAAACCTGTTACCTATGTGGTGTAGGCGGCGGTTTCGTAGTTTTGGGGCTGTCACATAGAAAGTGTTTCATACTTTCTATCTCTTCCGCGTCTTGACAGCTCCTGCGGTAGTCGGGTGAGTTAATGCCTAGTCTTACGGCCATTTTCCTATAGCGCAGTGTACTGCTATCAAGATACGGACTTGTTTTATTCATTGCCAGCAGGCTTTTGGTTTTTCATTCAATACCGGCCATAGACTGCTAGATATGATACAGTCGCCTCTGGTAATCCATGCGGAGTCGACCAGCTCTCTTGTTTTAAGGTCGATTTCCCTTTTTGGTACTTCTACTGATGTCTGAGTATGTTCTATATCTAATGCTGATCCATTTCTGGCTAGTTCATCTGCTATCTCATTCCCTTCTATGTTGCTATGTCCGGAAACCCAGAAGAGAGCTACATCATGGGTATCGCATATATTGTTCAGTGAATTTCGGAATCTGAAAACTGCTTTTGATCCAACCCCCTCGCTCTCTAGTGCTTTAGACCCGTCCGTGGACAAATGAATGACCTGTTCATTGGTTAATGCGTTGGAGTCCCACTCTTGTCTTTCGGGAATAAACGTGAAGTAATTCTGATAGAAGTCTTTGTACAGTATGACGTAGTCAGCTATTCTATTGAGATCTGTTCTGTACCTGTTTAGTGTAGAACCCTGGCCATATGAGCTTTGCTTCCACGCGCCCGATTGTTTGAGGCGATTTGCTGTCTTGGCAGCTGTGCTCCGAATGTACGCATCCAGGGGGAGGAGGTTTAACATCACTTCTAAGTCTACTGTGTGTTGATCTCTGTGCTTCTGTTACGTTTATGCATGCCAGTCGTTGTTCCTTAGTTAGGTTTACTAGATAGCTGCTCTTGACCGTGGCTTTCATTGCTCTCGAATGGTTTTCTGAGGTCACTCTAATCAAGTCAAATAAGATCGCTAGATCGTGGCATGTAGGCCACTTGACAACCGAAGTGCGACATACCACTGGGCAAATATTCGTATAGTTTAAATTGATAAGACTCGTTCAAGCGGACCAGATCACACCTAATAAAATGTCCACACCTCAAATTGTTTCCAAGCTTACATTCCACAGTCCATTAACTTCCTCATACTTTATCAAAAAGAGAACCACGCTCGAACAATAAATTCATTATATAACTGTCAGCATAATAAAAACAACTTTACAAATGTTGACAGTTCATTTATGATCCCCCACATGAGGAACTAACAATAAAACTTCCCACGACGCTATCTCACCAAACTTCACCCTCCACCAATGGTATCCGAAGCGTCGACCTTTTTCCACAACACCGCTACAACCATCAACCAACATTGACCCATAGTAACCTATATAACGCCGTTAGAGAGTCCATTGTATCCATCAATTACAAACTAAAAATCCGCCTACGGTCCAATGAATTTTGAAAAACAATTTTTTTTTTGTTCCTCAATCCGACCGTTCAATGACAATTTCGTTTAGGCACCTACGCCTGAAAAATACTTAAGGCGTCTCGCATAGCTTATCTAATTCGCCGTAAAAAATAGGAAAAGATTTTTTTTTTATTGGGAGATCCTATGCACATGGCCCATCCTGCGCATAACATACCCTTTTACGAGGTGTGGGCTATTAGCAAAAGTAGTAAACATTCGAAGATATTCGAAACGGGTGTGCGCGGGGATTAGGATCTGGCGATACATAATCACTTGCGTGCGTTTGCATATTTTCTCTTCTGCACACTACTGCCGCCTTCGAACGTGACAAACCGAATACGAGACGAAGACGAGAAACACTTCAGAAATCGTCGAGTACGAGTTACATTCGGGAGAAGTGGCATTATACAGATGTCACTTTTTGCTTGTCGCCATTAATCTCCGATTATTGTTGTTTGTGCGATGAGGCTCGTACGTTTGATTTTTGTTTATTGGTTTTGGTTCGGGCTTGACGCAAAAATAATGACAAATGGTTAACTTCGACGGCGTAACGAACTGGTGTCTTGAATTACCAAAGTTGAATGACTTGTTGCGCATACTAATTTTGGAGACAGTGTTGAGATAAAGTTCAAAAATCGTTCAGCGATGAAAGTGACAGTTACAGTAGGGGCTTGAAATCACATCGCATTGAGAAGTCTGATTACTATATCATTTGGAATATTTGCTGTATAAAAAAATATGTAAACCCAGATACCCAACACCTACCCAACTCAAGGTGTTTGAGGGTGTTAACATATTTTTAACATAGAGTGTACGACGCGCATGTCGAACATATGACTTGATACTTATTGGAAAAGTCTCAGTTCGATTTAACAACGGATGAAGGCTTACTAGTGAAACATCGAAGTACAGTTGGTACAGCTGGGTTTGCACTTCGCATTACTTATGCCACTGATGTCGGGTTGACTGTGGCTGTTTCGTCCCTCCGCGCGAGTTTCGGCTGTCCCGGCTGCCTGCTTCTTCAGTCCGCTGACATTGATCTTGCCCAACCTACACCGGATCATGTGGCCTCGCTGGACAATCATCTCAGCCGATTGATCATCTATGAGGAAAGTTACCACTCTTCCCTTGCTTTCTTATCGACTGCTGGTCGTTTTCCATCGGTGGGTATTCAGCTGCCCATCCTGCACTTCAGTGAGGCCAAGCGACATTTTGTGGTCGTGCCCAGAGCTCCTCGGGAGGAAGATGGCGATGGTGTGAGTTTTGGGGATATCTTTTCCCAAACATGCCGTCAACTTCACTCCCATCCACGCACTTAGTCGTGCTGCTGCTTGTAGTAGCAATTGAGTCGTTTCCTTATTGTAGCAGCTAACGATTAGTAAGCCTAGTTTGAATTGGATATCTTCAAACTGAAGCTTGCTCTTCCAGCCTAGGTCTACCTCTTCAATAATGGCGTCGTCAAGCGCCGTTTACTCATCGGTGCTTAGTGTTGTCACCGGGTAATCTTTTTGGGAGGACAGCCACTCGCAGGCTTCCATCTATGCCTGCATAGCTGGTGCCTGGCTCTAGTTTGCCTCTCCTCTCCGCTGAGACCGTGTTTGGACCCGGGCTTACCCTTGTCTGGTAGAGTGGGAAGTTTATGCAGCCGATCTCTGGGTCTGCTACTCTCTGCTGTTCTTCTAGCATCCCGAGAAGTAGATTTCTTCCTTATCGGGTATCTTGGCCGCTGTCGTCTTAGAGCGTCATGTCTCTGCACCTGTAATGCTCCGTGCTTACCCTGCGCCTACGACTAAGTCCGCGCGCTGGATGTGTTTTCCTACGACTCGTGCTTGGCCTGTCGTAGTAGTCGTTTGAAGATCTCTCTCCACACGATTTGACATTTTTGTAGCGGTGATATCCCGCATGTATAATACCATATTTTATTTTATTTGTTAGTTTTTCTTTATTCATGTTCTCACGAGTAGGTAGGGAAATATTTATCGGTCACATCAGAGCCCCACTTGATGTGATCGGGGCATGGCTACTCCCTGAGGCGACCCGGTTTCAGGAAGGCTCCATTCGAATACAGCCAGTATACCCAACAGCTCTTGGTTCGTCACTCCTCAGTCAACTACCCTAAGAGCGAAGCTCTCGCGGTTGAGTGAGTCCTTGCAACTTAAGTTCTCGCACCGCGTCAAGGTGTCTACCAAGGAAGATGCTACTTGATGACGAGTAAACGGTCCGAGGTCTATCGAAGACCAATGTACTTTAGATGGACGAGCGGGCTGCTTAGTAGATCACTCTATACATCATACATATGCAAAGTATTAGATATCGGATGTGGATCAAGCCTTGAAAGCTATGTTTGAACTGACAACAAAGAATCGTCGAAGAAGATGCATATACTCGTATTTTATAATACTTGGGTTACTTGGCTCATAATCTTCTCCTAACAGATTCTATTCTTGAATAGCTGGAGTTTGACAGAGCGAAGTACTCATCTCAGTGTACTATCCTTGGAGACGAACTACTTACTTAGGTGTTACATTTCGGGGTAAAGTTGGGTCTCAACCAACAAGCCTTCTAGTTAGGCTGATCCTTAGTGTCCATTCGCACTACATGTCTTACACATCTGAGTCGATGAACTTCATTCTTTCGAAGGCAGTGTCATTGTACTTATGGTATAGCTCGCATAGCTCATCATTGAATCCCCTCAAGAGTCCGTTTACATAAATGAGACTGAATATCGTACCAAGGATAATCTCATCGGCCTTCAATAATGTCCATATTTCAGCGCCGGTCGTAAAGTAGGACTGGAATGATTAAGGTCTTATATCTCATTAGTTTTACAGGACAGGACCCTACTACTCATTTGTCTCCTTTACCCGAAGAAATAGCGTTTGGGGCCGTACTGTCGATATGAAGTTTCCCTTTATTTTGAACAGACAACCTACCTTCATAGGCGATGGTTTTGCAATGTTAGATGCATTCCAGATGTGTGGTCGACCTTAAGGTGGCAATGGTGTATAGGGTACTGTTTTCGCTTGTGATCATGTGCTCAGGTTCAAGTCTCCTCGGAAAACAACAAAAAACAACTATCCGAATAAACAAAGAAACGAATACCATAGCTGTTCTTCTTAAAAATTATGTAAGCACATAAGAAAGAGGCAAAAAAACTTCTAGGATCTAAGATCGAGGGTACTTCCATATCTGAGCAACCACTTCAGCTTGTCTTCCTATGTCAATGGTTTTGTTGGAGTATCGTGTGAGCTCCGAGTGCAGGCTGCGCTTATTCGTTGCAGCTAACCCCTTTAACCTAACCTAACCTAACCTATGTGTTTCCAAATCATTACAACCTTCAAACATTTAAACCCAACGCAAACCGGTATTTCCTCTGACTCTTTCCCCCTTTTCCTATCCCCCTGTGCCCTGAGAACCAGTATAAGGGTATTAATAATCACTGTGGCGCACGCAAATTATAAAATAAAATAAAGAACCGCAATTTCTTGATAGTTTCAGACAAGTGTCCGAATATATTGCAAAATTCTAATCCCTCAATCGTAAAGAATATCGCAATGGCTAATGTTTTTAAAAATTAAAATGTCTGCCTCTATAAAGGATTCAAGATTTAAATTTATTTGCAACATTTGCTGTCTATCTAGCAGCCAATTTCCCAAACAACTCTACAACGAATTAGTTTTATGATTTTTCAATCCATTAATATATACCCCCTGCACGTCACTTGAATGTTTAAATCACTTTTGACATAGTTTCCTCTCCATCCACAAGTCTACTTATCTTACAATGGACAATGGAATTTTGCCAAAGTAATGCCTCCTACCCAGAGTTGAAAAATAATATTTAAATTAGTTAAAAACGAAAAATAAAAATCTCTCGTACATACAAACATTTTGAGTTCATTTTACGCTAAAAATTTAAAATAAACCCCAAACCGCACACAAAAATAAAAAAAAAAATGTTGGCAGCAGAAAGAAAGCTTCTCCAAGGAAAACATCATCTTTTGCCAATGGTTCAAGAATACAAAATAATATATCGGATATTTTTAATATCCTGGCAAACATGATAAATAAATTTCCTTTATCCTCAATTGTGACTTTAATGTAGGAAAAGAATGCGATCTGACGTTTCAACAACGCCAACCACTAATATAAATACATTTTGTGATTCATTTTATCGAAGAGAAGAAAAAAAAAAGTATCTAAACTCGCACAGAGTTACGTTGCGCGTTCCTAATTCCTTTGGCTAATGCCGTCTAATTAATGCGAATGAAATCGATCTAGTGGAAGGGAAAAGATTGCATTCGACTCATTGGGCACAGCTAGGTGTAGGTAGGTACTAGTATACCCTCTGTGCTAAGTAGCTATTAATCTTTTTCTGGTATCAAAAGAAATCTAATTAAAAGATACGAGGATAGCGCACTGATTTTTTGTCTATTTTTGTTAACTCGAAACACGTAAAAATCTAAATCAATGAAAGCTAGCGCCATTGGACTGCAGATTTTTGCCGTCATGCCAAGTCAGCGAAGGCAATGAGGGTTTGTTTTTCGATCGAAGTCAGTCAATTCCTTTTCAATGAAATCAATTTTAAAAGTTAATTAGAAGTCATTGACGGAATTATTTATTTATTGGTTGGGACACTTTTTTTTTTTTTTTTATTATTATTAATTTGACCTAAATGCTTTTAATTTAAAAGTAGCCGCAATAACTTTATGTTCTTTCTCTGTTGTGCGCCGAAGGAACAATCAAAAACCAATTTCTTTGTAATTAAAATTTATGTTCGTTTTATTGGATATTTTTTGAAGAAAAACATATTTTCTTTAATTAGTCAAGCGACGAACTAAATGCAAATGCATTTTGGGGAGGTAGCCAAGGTAGTTTTTATAGTCTGTATGGATTGATCAAGTCAGAAAGTTTATAACAGGTCCATAATATTTGAACTACCTGTTGCTAATGAGTCTATTAAACTGAACTGAAAGACCAGCTGATGAAGTTTTAAGGAGCAGTTATTAACGGCTGGGATACTGTGAGAACTAAAAATGTATATAAAAAAAATCCATAAGTGCCTATCTAATTTTTAAATGAGGAATTTCCCAACAGAAGTGCGACATACAATATGTATGACAGATGTATTACATTTTTACGAAACTCCGACGCTATAACAAAAATGTAAAATTAGTTCTGGAAAATTTAAATAAAACGACGCTACAGAGCTTTAGCAATGTTCTTATTTGCATACATCATCTATCGTGGTCGTCATGAATTATTTAAGGAATGTCATTCGTTTGGGAAATTAAATGAGTAGAATAGTTTGCGTCATAATCATATTCGATGAACGAATCTGTATAGAAATAGCGTCATGAATAGTTCAAGGTTTAATGAGTTTTTATTTCATAAAGAACGTGGTGAGAAAGAAACTGCTTGGTTTAGAACGTTCGGTTGAACTCGGAGGAACAAAGTTAGAAGCCTACGCCTTAAGAGGCACTCCTCAAGGAGCGGTTATATCCACACTTACTTAATTACTTACTTACTTAGGTGGCGCTACAGTTCGGGGTGAGCCTGGGCCTCAACCAACAAGCCTCTTCATTTAGCTCGGGCTTTAGCTAATTGCCTCCAGTTGCGCACTCCAAGTTGGTCGAGGTCCCCTTGAACTTATGCGCGCCATCTACGGCGATGATTCCCTCTACTGCGTCGCCCCTCGGGATTAGATTTGAAGACTCTGCGGGCCGGAGAGTTGGTGTCCATTCGCTCTACATGTCCTAGCCATCTCAGACGTCCAATATGCAGTTTTTTGACTAGGTCGATGTCACTGTACAGCTCATATAGTTCGTGATTGAATCTTCTTCTCCAAAACCCGTCAACGCAAACGGGACCGAATATCTTACGAATAATTTTTCTCTCGAAGCGACCAAGGATATCTTCATCCTCTTTTAATAAAGTCCATGTTTCAGCGCCGTAAAGCAGGACTCGGATGATCAGGGTCTTATACAGAGTCTACGTAGTTGTTCGAGATAGGGCTTTACTGTTGAATTGCCTTATAAGCCCAAAAAAACAGCGATTGGCAAGAGTTATTCTTCGATTGATTTCTGCGCTGATCTTCTTTGTAGAATTTATAGCATAGCGACGGTAGACAAAGTCCCTTACTACCTCGAAGTTATAGCTGCCCACTGTGACGTTTTGTTCAATTCGTCGGTGTTGGCTTTCCCTTCTTGTTGACAGCATACACTTGGTTTTGCCCTCGTTTATCGCTGATCCTATTTTGGCCGCTTCCGCCTCAATGCTTGCAAACGCACCGGTGACAGCCCGCTAAGTTCTTCCAATAATGTCTATATCGTAGGCGTATGCAAGCAGTTGTACAGACTTGTAATAGATTGTGCCCCCGGTGTTGGCTTGTGAGTTCCGCACAATCCGTTCAAGTACAATATTAAAGAAGTTCTATGACAGCGCGTCACCTTGTCTAAAACCTTTTTTGACATCAAAGGTCTCGGAGCAGCGAGCGTTCTCCATCGTCATCCTGCACAGACGAACAAGTTTGGCAGGGATGTCAAAACTAGACATGGCTCTATAAAGTTCTTCTCTATAGATGCTGTCATAGGCGGCCTTGAAATCGATGAAGAGATGGTGAGTATCGGTTTGGAATTCTTGGGTTTTCTCCAGGATCTGCCGAAGTGTGAGGATTTGATCGATAGTGGACTTTCCTGGCCTGAAACCGCACTGATAGGGTCCAATCAGGCTGTTCATGAAAGGTTTCAGACGTTCACACAATATCGCAGAAAAGATTTTGTATGCGATGTTGAGGAGACTGATGCCTCTATAATTGGCGCAGTTGAGGGGGTCTCCCTTCTTGTGGATCGGGCAAACGATGCTGAGATTCCATTCATCAGGCATACACTCGTCTATGTTGGCTATACTGGAGGCATGCCTTGCGTCGATCGCAATATGATCAATTTGGTTGATCGTTACATGATCATTGGACCGCCATGTCTGCTTATGAATATCTTGTCAAGGAGCTCTTTGGTGGCAGGGTCCATTTCTTCCGTGGGGGCATGAACACATATTAGGCTTATGTTAGCGAATTTAGCTTTAATCCGGATAGTCATAATACGCTCGCTTACGTGTCGGAAGCTTAGATTTTCTTGCCTAAGTCTGCCGCGTATGACAATTCCGCATCTGAATAAGCGTTGCCTGTTGCCTCTGTAGCAATCACCGTAGTAGGTGTCACAGTTTTTCATCCTCTTTTTGACCGGCCCATCCCATCGCACTTCCTGAATGGCGGTAATATCTGCTTTATAGCAGTCTATGGCCTCTGGTAGTTGTTCGGCTGCACGTGGTATGTAAAGGGACAGAACATTCCACGTACAGATCCGAAGGTCGTTGTCCTCATTTCGTTTGCTGGGGTCGTCATTAGTTGAGTCATCCTTAGCCGAGGCTTTTGGTTGTTTCGGAACCATCGATTTTTTACGTGGTAGGGAAGTTACCCCGACGGCACAACCCCCAACCTGGAGGGCCAGTTCCTTAATTATTCCCCTAGAACGAGGGGCCGGGTACACCGGTGCCGGTAGTCCACTACGGGAGTATGAGCGCTGCCGTTGGCCCATTAAGGGCTCCTCCGCCACCATCTCTATTCCAATGTCCTGACCAACATTGGAAATTCCTTACCGACCTGTGATCCGAATACGTCGAAGCAGCTCGCGCAAGGTATTCACTTAGTTCAACCTAACTGGAACTATAGACGCCACCGTTGACTACGTCTAGGGAATTCGTCCGCTGCCGCCTGGAACAGGAATAAGTGCTCTAGTGAGAAAACATTCTTCCCCCCCTCTCTCATCTGCTGCCGCCAAGAATCCGCCAAACGGGGTTGGTTACCCATTTCTTGGATTAAGGTACTAGGCACCCGGCTGTCACCGCGTGGAGGTTGAGAGTAGGAGTTGGTAGTGAAAACCCTTGTGTTTTCATATGATCGCATGCACTACTGTTTGACCAGCCACTTACTTACTTACTTATATCCTTTAACCCCTCGGGGGACCAAGGGCGTCAACCATGTCTGCATACCATCTTGTTTGGAGTTCTGCAACGCGTTTGAGCTGCCTTCCTAAAGAGCTCGATTCCTTCTCAACTATTCTACGCCACGTCTGCCAAGGGCGTCCCGCTATTCTGCCTGCCTGGGTGAGCGGATTTGACTGCATGGCGTATTTCGCAATGGAGTTGTCTTCGCGTGGTGGAGCAGGGAAGAATAGCAAAATGACAGAACGGTTGACGAAGAATCCGTAGCTGTGTACACTGATGGATCCAAAATGGAAATATGTGTAGGCGCAGGCATCTTCTCTGAACCGCTTGGTATCTTCTTTTCAGTTCGGCTTCCGAACTAGAGTAGCATTTTCTAGGCAGAGGTCCTAGCAGTAACAATAGAAGCCCGTGAGACTGCGATGAGTGCAATGCCACGGGAGGATATCACTTTTTTCATCGACAGCCAGGCAGCGATAAAATTGAAACTTGTGAAGTGTTGTAGAGAAGAGCTCAATGTTGCTGAAATACAGCACAAGGTAAAGCTCTGCTGGGTTCCTGGACATGAAGGCATACCAGGGAATGAAAAAGCCGACGAACTGGCTAGAGGAGGCTCAACACTAAACTTGGACCAAACTGACCCCTTACTGTACATCCCGCCTTGTACACTAAAACTCGAAGTAGGTAGTAAGGCTCTAACGGAGACAAATAACAGGTGGACCTCTCTAGATACTTGTATCACCAGAAAGCTATGGCCTACATTCGACAGAGCAAGAACCAATAGACTTATGCAGATGGATAGAAAATCTCTCCCTGCTCTCATAGGAGTCATTACGGGGCATAACACTATGTGATACCACATGAAAAACCTACATATGACAAACGCAGACATTTGTAGGGGCTGTGGTGACAAGAAGGTTCAGGAAGACACTACCCACTTTCTTTCCCACTGCGCAGGCCTCTACCATCTAAGAAATAAGTTCCTTGGACAATACTTCTTTAAGGATTTAGAAGAATTGTCCAACAGACCGATAAACGACATCGCAGACTTCATTAAATCCTCTGGATGGCTTGTATCTTGGGCACAGTAAGTATTATACTAAATGCTTTCTACTAGGCTATGTATTGTACATAGACGTTTATTTTCTTTTTTCACGAGGAAGGGATTTATTCTACTGTATCTTCTTTACCCCCATGGGTATCACAATGGGTCTATATTGACCTGAGTGTGGTGTAGAGAATTGCTATCCCCTACACCAACCCACTTACCTAATCTATCCTTAGAACGCCCGGAGTTCAAGAAGCCATCAGAGAGAAGAAAATAGCCTTCACGGTGTGGATTCACTTGGCGAACGGAACTCCGATTCTCGAAACCGGTACACTGAGTCGGGAAGAACTTGCAAATTAGCTGTGAAAACAGCGAAAGAATAGTCTTGGAAGAAGTTTGGCGAGAAATTGGAACATGACCACAGATCTGCAAATAAGATTTTGTGGCATACCATCCGCCGACTCAGAGGAAGAAAGTTGAATATCGTGAAAGTAGTCAAATCCAAAGACGGTACACGTCTTTCCAACGAGGAGGATATCTTACGCAGATGAAGCGAGTACTTTTCAGAGATTCTCAATCTCGAACAGTGCACCGAAGATGACAGACCTATGTTCGAGAGAAGGGCGGAAAATAGTTCTACGGTAGAGCAAGTTTGAAAATATGTTGGAGTGGATGAAATCCGGCCAGAAATGCTCAAGGGTTTAGGCAAACAGGGAGTGCAGTGGCTCTCGCGTGTCATTAAAGTGGCCTAGGAATGCGGTGAAACAGCTGGTGATAGGCAAATAGGGCGATTGTCCATTTTGTTTTTTTTTAAAAAGGGGACAGAAGAGGCTATGCCAACTACAGGGGTATATTTTTTTTAAGTTTTCTGGAAAAGTTTTTGCTAAGGTGCTAGAAACGCGTTCCAGAACTGTGGTTGAGGATAGTTTGAGAGATGAACAATTCGGTTTCGTCCCGGGAGAAGCACATCCGATGAGTTACTCACTTTCAGAATAGTACTTGAGAAGGCCTGGGTGTGTGCTAAACCTGTCTTCAGCTGTTTTGTGCATTTAAAGCAAGCATATAATATGCCGGTTTCATCGAGGTAAACTGCGGAGTGTTCTGCACGAGTATGGAATTGAGGGTTCCCTGTTAAGGCGGTTCTATCTTTATCGTTTAACCTTTCAGAAATCACATAAAATTCTTTTATTTTTTTGTTATGTTTACCTGCTGTGGCTTAAATACATACATACGGATATATAGTTAACATTATTGTGAACCACGCAGACAAAGTCGCAGGGATTTGCTAGTACCATAAAAAATTGGTTTCTCTGACGTGCCGCAGTCATGAAGAATTTTCTCCGGCTCTTGTCCTTGCACAATTATACAAAAATTGAGTCAAAAACTGGATAATCCAAAACAGTTGAAGATGCCACTTAAATTCAGTTAAATAACCAGTCGTTTCTCAGTAATACACTCCTTTATGCTTGCTTAGATCCTCTTCTTAATCATGATAATCCTCAAGGAATGCACCCTTAGCAACAAAGACTGTAGCAGATTATGTTAAAAGTGGTTTTGTTGAGCTACATTCCTTTTATTGTTCTAGGCTCGAAATATCTTCATGTTTATCAATCAAACTCCATCTATTACAGAGAGAAGAATTTCCTTTTCTTGCTTGACATCATAAAAACCACAATAGACCCCAACACCAATAAAGATCCCGACATTGCCTTACGAACCGCAACCGAATGGTGTTGTCTTAATGCGCACCCCGTCTTATAGTCAATAACACATCAACCAGTCATAAAATTCCACCGCAGGATTAAATTGATGATGCATTAAGGAATTTAAGGAAACGTAATAGGCTCAATAGCCTTTTAATGTAACCGAAGTCGTTTATTTCGTTGAGGTGAAAAAAGGAAAACGAGAATAATTAAATAAGGGTTTCAAATGTGAGTGGGACTTATTCGATTTTTGCTGCACATCACGTTAAGTTTAAATGAAAAAAGTGAATAAATTCTACTACTATCTACTTATACAAGTGATTCGTAAAGTAACCTTCAATAAAGCGGGATGCTTTTTGGGTGATTAGCCGCCAATTAGGGGAGTATTTCCCTGTTCCCTGGCAGCATCCTGCGCTGCGTTTCGTTGTTGCTCCTTCATAATCGTTTCTTTAGTGTCGCTAAATGCTTCCCAGGCATCTTCCCTGTTTATCATCTGTCTGGTAATGTTGTCTGGGGTAAGGTCCTCACCCAGGTGTCGTTCTTTATAGTATCGTGGACATTGGAATATGAGGTGTTCCGCAACCTCACTGCTTCCATTCACGTTGGCAATAGGGATTGCATTCTACCATGGCCAGTAAGCATCTGTGTCAGGTAGAAATTCAACTCGCCATGCTTCCTATTGATCCAAGTGCTTATATTGGGGATCAATCTATGCGTCCACTTGTTTTTGTCAGAGTGATCCCATCTCTTCTGCCATTCATCTAGGCTTGTTCTTGGTGGTGACTTAGTCACACTTCGACTCACCGCAGTTGGTTCCACTGTCCGACTGGCACGGTATTTCCATTGGGATTCTTTAGCTAGTAGGTCTGTTGGTACCATGCCAGCCGCTATACATGCCGCATCGTGGAAAGTTGTGCGGAAGGCGCTGCAAACTCTACGCATTGATTCTGTAAGCTGTCTCCGTCTTTCTTCTGTATGACTTCGTCTTTATGGCACAAGCCCATATTTGGGAGCCGTAGAAGATTATCAACTTGCTAAGAGCAGTCTCCTCTTGTGCTTTGGTCCGCCGATATTTGGCATGATCGTTGTCAAGGCAGCCGTTGCCTTTGCTGCCTTCTCAGTTGCATATTGCAGATGTTGCTTTAAAGTTACCCTTGCATCTATAGTAATACCACGGTACTTCAGCTCTGGTTTGGAAATTACGACGTGATCGCCCACGGTTTCTTATAGTCTCCATGACTCGCCCGCTGCTTATGAGCACTACTTCTGTCTTTTCTTCTGCAAATTGTAAGCCTATGTATACTAGTCAGTCCTGAACCATCCCGATCGCATCATTGCAGTCATGGTCCATCCTCAAGCAGTTTGGTTACTACAATGATTGCTATGTCATCGGGGAATCTTATTATTTTCGAAGACCTCGGGATTCTAGGTCTGAGGACGTCATCATACGAGTACATTACCTGCTAAGCGTTTTGGAATGCACAATTTGCATAAGGACTATGACTTCTAACCATCTGACTGCTATATAGTATAGTATACTCGTAGCTTAGGCTAAACAAAGCTGTTGGCCCATGTGTAGTCTAAGATGCGTAAGCCTCCACGTTGATACTTGCCAGTTGCAATGAGACAACAACAGTGGGCGCCGTGGCGTAAGTGGTTAGTGTGTCGGATCACTACGCATGCGGTTCCAAGTTCGAATCCCAGAAAACACCAAAAAGTTTTTTCCACGGTCCCACCTCTCGCGAGCGTCTGACAAACATCCGAGAGTATTGTTGTCACAAAAAAGCTTCTCAAATCGCCGTTCGGATTCGGCATTAAACTGTAGGTCCCTTCCATTCGTGTGAAAAATATAACGCACACAACATGAGTGGTTGCGACAAGCTAGGCCCTGGCACTTTAAAGAGCTGTTGCGCCAAATATTTGTATTTGTAATGAGACAAGGATGCAACTCGAGTTTATTTATTTTACTCGAGTCACTCGTTAATAATGATCAAAATTATCAAGCAGAAATGTGACTCGAGAAATGGGGACTCCAGCCAAAGATGACCCTTTGGATGTACACAGCCGTTGTGCGTCCAATTCTTACTTACGGCGGTATCGTTTGGTGGCCAGCTTTGAGCAAAAAGTGCAATATCGACAGAATAAAAAAAGTACAGAGATCGGCGTGCGTGGGTATCACAGGAGCAATGAGATCTTGTCCAACAGATGCTCTCAGTGTGATCTTGCATCTGATCCCTCTCGAACTACACATCATAGACACAGCTATATGCAGCGCAGTCCGGCTCAGGGAATATGGATGCTGGACCACAAGGCCATATAGTCACGGCAAGGTCCTGGAGATGATACCAAGTGAACTGGTTGCGCCCTCGACCGACTACACGATACCCAAACTCAACTTAAGAAAATCCTTCTTAGCAAAATGCCCTTCCAGAGAAGAATGGAAGAATGGAAGCGTTACCTGCAACTATAATATAGGGATATACACGGACGGTTCGAAGATGGACTGCGGAGTCGGCGCAGGCATCTTCTCTGACCAGCTGAATATATCAAGGTCCTTCCGTCTCCCAGACTTTGCTAGAGTTTTCCAAACGGAGCTTCTTGTGATTCGAGAAGCCTGCCGCCTGCTAAACAATCTTCCAACATCTAACCACAATATCGCTATTTTTTCGGATGCCTTCAAGGCCATTGATGCGGTTTGCATTTCTTCAAAACTGGTATAGCAATGCCGGCTCGAATTGAATCAACAAAGCACTCACTCGAGAATCACTCTCATCTGGGTCCCAGGGCACAGCAACCATGAGGGTAATGAGCGTGCTGATGAGCTGGCCAGGCGAGGGTCGGCCCTTAACGGCTCTCTAGCAGAAAGAGTCTACATTCCGCTTGGTGCCGTTAAGAGCTATATTCACCTTCACTTCCTCCAGCTAGCCAATCGTGGGTGGAACAGCCTCACAAGCTGTGTCATATCTAGGAAGACGTGGCCCAGTTTCAACAAACCCAGGTCAAAAGAGTTAGTAGGCAAACCAAGACCAGTTATTGCCAAAATCGTAGCTATTATCACAGGTCACTGGCCAGTTGGAGACCATGCGGCCAAGCTTGGTATCCCCCACAACACCTTTTGTAAGAGCTGCAAGGATATTAATGAGAAAGAATCTCTATGTCATTTCCTTTGCAGATGTCCGGCCCTGGCGAGGATCAGACAACAAACTCTTGGCAAACCCTTCTTCGAGGATCTGAGAGAGACCTGAACTCCACGGGCTGGGTTTAAACTTAACATCCCTTTTTAACTAACCACTACAATAGGTATACACGAGTCCGTGGTAATAAAACGGCGCACCTTAAGCGCTAATTGGGTTCTTTTGGACCGCCAATTTACCTACCTACCTACCGTGACTCGAGTTCATAAACTAGTCGAGCGGAAGTGTGGCTCGAAATCAGTGTTCTCGCGGGCATGAAAATGTAGTAAAAATGTCTCTCCGAGAGTAGTATTTGCACGAAAATATTGGCCCAACCATTGTTCGCATCAACCATAGCTCAGTGGATTGGCTTAGAAGGGTTCGGCGTTCGTATCTACATCCTTTAGATTAGATGGTCTTTGGTGATCGAATTGGATTTATTCTCTGAATAGCTTTCAGAATTTGGCCACTTAGATTGATTTGCTTACGCAAGGTCCTATAGTAGCTCCACTATTTTTTATTCCACTTCCACTTACTTCTGCTCTAGAAAAACATTACAATTTTAGAGAAAGTTCAGCTTTCGGTGCAATTGAAACAGATTTTCGGCGTTTTATCAGAAAGATGAGAAAAAAAGTTTAAGGATGTTTAAGATCGCGGATGCAAGCTGCCAAAATGAGGTTCCTTCGCTATGTTGCTGAAATAACAACAGAGTACGCGAGGCGCTCAATGTTGAGAAGCTAACTTTTCGAACGGAACGGTCTATGCTTCAATGTTTTGGTCACGTAGTGCATATTCCCCCAGACCGGCTTCCAAGACGTGTTATGATTGCCGTGCTATCAGGTAAGCCATCCCTCGATAGGCCTAAAAATAGATAGTTGGATCAAGTCCGACATCTCTCCTGGAGGCGTCTAGGGATTCTCCCTGATGAGTTGGAGTCAATGGCGGAGGATCGAGAAGGTTGGAGAGTCCACCTGAGCATCCTACTTCCGCCACTCTCATGAAGGATTAGCGGGCCATTAAAAATGTATGTATGGTCTACTTACTTAGGTGGCGCTACAGTTTGGGGTGAACCTGGGACTCACCCAACAAGCTTCTCCATTTAGCTCGGTCTTTAGCTAATTGCCTCCAGTTGCGCACTCCAAGTTGGTCGAGGTCCCCTTGAACTTGTGCGTGCCACCTACGGCGATGATTCCCTCTACTGCGTCGTCCCTCGGGGTTAGATTCGAAGGCCGGAGCGTTGGTGTCCATCCGCTCTACATGTCCTAGCCATCTCAGACGTCCAATACGCAGTTTTTTGACTAGGTCGATGTCGCTGTACAGCTCGTAGTTCGTGATTGAATCTTCTCCTCCAAAGTCCGTCAACGCAAACGGGACCGAAAATCTTACGACGAATTTTTCTCTCGAAGCGACCAAGGATATCTTCATCCTCTTTTAATAAAGTCCATGTTTCAGCGCCGTAAAGCAGGACTGGGATGATCAGCATCTTATACAGAGTCTCCTTAGTTGTTCGAGATAGGGCTTTATTGTTGAATTGCCTTATAAGCCCAAAAAAAAAGCAGCGATTGGCAAGAGTTATTCTTCGCTTAATTTCTGCGCTAATGTCGTTTTCAGAATTTATAGCAGAGCCAAGGCAGACAAAGTCCCTTACTACCTCGAAGTTATAGCTGCCGACTGTGACGTTTTGTCCAATTCGTCGGTGTTGGCTTTCCCTTCTTGTTGACAGCATATACTTGGTTTTGCCCTTGTTTATCGCTAAACCCATTTTGACCGCTTCCGCCTCAATGGTTGCAAACGCACCAGTGACAGCCCGCTCAATTCTTCCGATAATGTCTATATCGTCGGCGTATGCAAGCAGTTGTACAGACTTGTGATAGATTATGCGTCCGGTGTTGGCTTGTGAGTTTCGCACAATCCATTCAAGTATAACAAAATATTGAAGAAGTCACATGACAGCGCGTCACCTTGTCTAAAAACTTTTTTGTCATCAAAGGTCTCGGTGAGGTCATTACCGACCTTGATGGAGCAGCGAGTGTTCTCCATCGTCATCCTGCACAGACGAACAAGTTTGGCAGTGATGTCAAAACTAGACATGGCTCTATAAAGTTCTTCTCTATAGATGCTGTCATAGGCGGCCTCGATAAAGATATGGTGAGTATCGATTTAGACTTCTTGGATTTTCTCCGGGATCTGCCGAAGTGTGAAGATTTGATCGATGGTGGACTTTTCTGGCCTGAAACCGCGCTGATAGGGTCCAATCAGGCTGTTGATAAAAGGTTTCAGGCGTTCACACAATATCGCAGAAAAAATCTTGTATGCGGTGTTGAGGAGACTGATGCCTTCATAATTGGCGCAGTTGAGGGGGTCTCCTTTCTTGTGGATCGGGCAAACGATGCTGAAATTCCATTCATCAGGCATACACTCGTTTGACCAAATCTTAGAGATGAGTTGGTGTATGCACTCTATCAATTCATCCCCAGCTGCCTTGAAAATTTCGGCCGATAAGCCGTCAGATCCAGCAGCCTTGTTGGATTTTAGCTTGGATATTGCTATCCTCACTTCGTTTTGGTCAGGTGGACGGAAATTTTGACTATCATCGTCTAACGTTTTGGAGAAGCCGATGCTCTTCCCGTCTCCTTTGCTCGTAGAGCTCACGAGCAGCTCTCGTCTTCCTTTGCAGCGCCGCTTTGTATGCCTCTTGTTTTGCTGCATGCACTCGCCGGCATTCTTCGTCAAACCAGGGGTTTCGCGGTGGTGGGCGAGCGAGACCCAGCACATGAGTCGCGGCGTTTCTGATGGCATGTTGGCAGCGTTGCCACTGGTCTGGGGTGATTGAGAGATTTCGAGATACGCGTTCAGCGAAGAGTCTGGCGGTCTCTTGCGATTGTAGCTTTGCGCCGTTAAATTTTCTCACAGTGATTCTTCTTTGTTGCTCAGATTGGGATATCCGCATTCGTACCTTGGCTACAACAAGGTAATGATCCGAGTCTATGTTGGCCTCTCGGAAGGTCCGGACATCCAGAATACTGGAGGCATGCCTTGCGTCGATCGCAATATGATCAATTTGCTTGATCGTTACATGATCATTGGACCGCCATGTCTGCTTATGAATATCGAGATGAGGAAACCATGTGCTTGCTATGGTGACATTTCGCTCCACAGCGAAATCAATTAGCCTTAGTCCGTTATCAGACGTGGTGTCGTGTGGGCTATGCTTACCGACTGTCCTACCAAAGACGTCCTCCTTTCCTATTTTGGCGTTAAAATCGCCCAATACGATTTTAACGCCGTGTTTAGGACATTGCTCGTATGTTTTGTCGAGAAGCTCGTAGAAACACTCTTTGGTGGCAGGGTCCTTTTCTTCTGTGGGGGCATGAACACATATTAGGCTTATGTTAGCGAATTTAACCTTGATTCGGATAATCATAATACCCTCGCTCGCGTGTCGGAAGCTTAAGACTTCTTGCCTAAGTCTACCGCGTATGACAAATCCGCATCCGAATAAGCGTTGCCTGTTGCCTCTGTAGCAATCACCGTAGTAGATGTCACCGTTTTTCATCCTCTTTTTGCCCAGCCCATCCCATCGCACTTCCTGGATGGCGGTAATATCTGCTTTATAGCAGTCTAGGGCATCTGCTAGTTGTTCGGCTGCACGTGGTCTGTAAAGGGACAGAACATCGCGGTGCAGAAGTTGAATTTTGTGTGGCAGAGCAAGAAATTGGCGCTTGTAGATGTGCCGTCAATTAAGTCTAGTTGAACAGTAAGGGACTAAGTGCAGAGCCTTGATAAATACCAACTTTAACAGGGAAATCACAGGTTAAGCTTCAACATGTTCTTACTTGCTTTTCGTATCTGAATCAAAGCCTTTTTTAAAAAAAAGTGTTACTTGTGAAGTAAAAAAAAAATCGAAATAAATAACAACCGCATCGTGCGATGCAATCGTTCATTTTTTTAAGCTTCATCTGTTATTCTCCTGAAATGTTCATGTTTTTTCTACTTTTATGGACATTTTTCAATTTAACAACTGGAGGCTCCACATCTTCGCACTACGAGGAGTATTTCTCACATGTTAAACAATTTCACCATTTTCGAATGGCCTCCACTTCATAATAACTTCCCATTATATCAATGATCCACCCTCTTCAGATCATTATCAACAATTATCTATTGGTTAACAAGTATCTTTTACACAACATGACTTAACTTCTGAAGATATTCTCAATCACCGCATGCCGCAGGTACAAGCGAAATCGATATAATTTCCTTTCGTGTCAAATCGATATCGATTTGCAGTACGAAACACGTTTTTTAAAGCGAAATTATTACTTAGGTACATTGCATCAACATGAAACTGCAATTTCATGGCACCTGTAACTGGAAACCCGGCGACATTGTTCAGAAATTCTGGTAGTCTATAGTATACTCGGTGTGTATTTTGAAATTGGATACATCGCCGCCGCCGCCGGAGCAGTTCAATAATTTGTTTATGCAAAATAAAGTAGGTTTCCATTTTTCTGCATCAACGTGTATTACTTAACAAATTCGAGTTGAACATGCGCGATTTTAATTCGCGTCGAAGTAAGTTAATTATGGTAATCGAAACGAACATGAAATTGGTCTTGAAGACAAAGTGAGACGCCAATAAGTGGGCGAGTGCGAGTGCGGGTTACGCATGCGCGGAGGTGAGTTAAGTCGCGGTAATTGCTTTGCGTGAGATACTCAGAAATCTTTTAAGGGAGTGGTGGTGTCGAGATAAGATCAAATGATTATTTTCTTTTAAATTCAAATAACCACATAGCCTCTGGGTGCGAGGCGTGAATTATTATGCAAAGTTTTTTTATGTAACCGTGGCTTTGAGGGTAATTGGGAAAACTTAAGCGCATGAGGTTGAATGTAGATCACTTTTCTGTGAAAGAAATTACTCTTCAGTGGATGAGAATGTACTTAAATTTCTTTCTTTCTTTATTGCGGTGTGCCGGAGAAATCTCTCCAGATTACATAACAGAGGTTATGTCGAAATATGGGGAGAAGATATGTATAGATGGTAGGACTTCTGCTGGAGTGTAGGAAGGATATCAGAGTGTTAGGGGCTTCAGAAAAATAGTCTTCCCGGTACGGGAGAACAAAAACTTAGATGAATGGTAGGGCAGTAAACTTAAGTTGAGCGAAAGCGAAATTTGGACTTTTAAACCTCAATACCTTTTGGATTTTAAATCCAAAAATAATTGTCCAAGGGCCAGTTGTTCTAGCGTAGTTTAATTAATGATACGCGCTTGAACACAGTTCAAGGCAATCCAAGCGTTGTACCAAGCGTAGTCAAAATATATCATGGTATAACTCTGGTTTAACTATTCGATTTTCAGAGCCAGGAAAAATTATAGTTTAAGCCAGGTATAGCCAGTTTTCATATAAAGCCCATTAGAGTTTTATAGATTAAATTAGAGAAAGTGTGTATGTTTGGATTTGTTTACGCGGAGAAACAAATATTGTAGCTTACAGCTTACAGCTTACTTACCTGTCAGATGACCTGACACTGACAAAATGCAAAACCGAGGCCAACTCTTAAACATCACGGACAGCATAGTATAACCAAGCCATACGCGTATAGCCGAAGACTGTTTCTTTATTTTTCATTTACATTTACAAGTATAATCCTCTTCGCTACACCAATCTGGGCCAGGACCACAAAAATTAACTAAAACAGATTACAAATATCAAAGAGTATCAAATATGTGCGTTAAAGCAGTGTTACGCATGCAGGCGAACCCCACAGGCGGATCAGCAGAAGTGCGGTGAAGTGGGAGGGTTATGATCCCTTGTTTTCGGATCATGGCCTCGCTGATAAAAGGAAGAAGAAGAAGAAAGCAGTGTTACGCATTCCGGTCTACCTATAAAAAAACCAAGTAGTCTGTCGAAACAAAAACGTCTTCAATAGGCATCCTGGCAGATGAACAACATCCGCACTGCCGTCAAGCATTTCATTGCGAGGGTGACTTCAGCCTTAGGTACTCAGCTCGTATCCCACAAATTGTTGGGCTCCTGCCTTTGCTGCTTCTTCATAATGGTTGCTACAGTGTCGCTGATTGCTTTCCAGGCATCTTTTCTGCTCATCATCTGTCTGTTGATGTTGTCTGGGGTTAGGTCCTCACCCAGTTTGTTCACCAGCAGGTTTCGTTCTTCATAGTATCGTGGACAATAGAACATGATGTGTTCCGCATCCTCCACTGCTTCCGTGCACGTTGAGCAATAGGGGTTGTCGTCGAGTCCAAACCTGTGGAGGTAGGCTCTGAAGCAACCATGGCCAGTTAGTATCTGCGGAAGGTAGAAATTCAGCTCTCCTATTGATCCAAGCGTTTATATTGGGGATCAATCTCTGCATCCACCTATCTTTATCAGAGTTATCCATCTCTCCTGCCATTCATCCAGACTTGTCCTTGGTGGTGCCTCAGTGGTACTTCGACTCGTCACAGTTGGTGTCGCTGTCCGGCTGGTGCGGTATTTCCATTGTTCTTCTTTAGCCAGAGGGTCTATTGGTACCATGCCACTACACATGTGTCGTAGGAGGTTGTGCGGAAGGCGCTGCATACTCTCAAGGAGATGATTCTGTAAGCTGTCTCCATCTTCCTTCTGTATGTCTTCGTCTGGATGGCACACGCCTATATTTGGGATCCGTAGAGCTTTATCGATGCCGCAACTCTAGCTAAGAGTAGTCTCCTCCTGTGCTTTGGTCCGCCGATGTTTGGCATGATCCTTACCAGGACAACCATTGCCTTTGCTGCCTTCTCAGCTGCATATTGCAGGTGTTGCTTAAAAGTTACCCCTGCATGTATATTAATGTCAAGGCACTTCAGCTTTGGTTTGGAAACTACCACCTGATCGCCCACGCTTATGCTTATAGTCTTTATGACTCGCCCGCTGCATATGAGCACTATTTTTGTCTTTTCCTCTGCAAGTTGTAGGCCCTTACATACTAGCCAGTCCTGAACCATTTCGATAGCTTCATTGCAGTCATGCTCCAATTTCTCAAGGAGTTTAGTCACTACAACGAACTTTATGTCGTTGGCGAAGCCTATTCTTTTCGAAGACCTCCGGATTCTAAGTCTGAGGACGTCAGCATATATTAGGTTCCACAATAGCGGACCTAGTACGGAGTCTAGGGGCACACTGTCTGTGACGTTATACTGCCTCGGACGTCAGCATACATTAGGTTCCACAATAGCGGACTTAGTACGGAGTATTGGGGCACACTACCTGTGACGTTATACTGCCTCGTTCCATCGTCAGTGTCGTAGTGCAATATTCTATTTCTAAAATAGTCCGTCATTATCTTCTGCAGTTCCAGTTTGCGGTGTTGAAGGCGTTCTTCACATGCAGCGTGATGATTGCGCAGTACTGTTTAGCTTAGGTTAGGTTCGAATGGCAGTCTGTTCTGGATGTAGGCTCACTTAGACCAGTATAGTTCCATTGTGATGGCACAAGGATCTGGGTATTCTCCAGAACTACCCCCAGAATCAACTGAAGCTTGTTATAAAGCCTAATATTTATGTTATCGAGGTTATCGAAGAAGTTGGCTCCTAGGTGTGTTTTTCTTCGATTGGAGAGAGCCAGACACATACAGAGGAGGTGTAGAATTGTTTCCTCCTCCTCTTCGTACAAGCAGCTTTTGCTTAAATCATTTTCGAGAAACCTATCCTATTGGCATGGCTACCAATGATGCAGTGTCCTATAGTGACACCTACTATTGCACTAGTAAGCCACCTTTACTGTGTTATTAAACAGTTTGGGCTCAGGGAAGATTTGTCTAGTGACATGGCCCTGTGGTTGGTAGCGTCAATCGCATTCAGTTCAAGTAGCAGTTTTCATTTAGCGAAAGGAAAGTTGAGTTTACCCTTCTGTGATAGGCCATACAGTTACCTGGAATGTCCCTATGCCTCGGTGCCCATGCCGATCAATATATAGATAGCGGCGGAAGGAGTAGTAGCTCCACTAATGCATGTACAGGTCGTTCTTTGTAGTCGGTCGAGAAGGAGACCCAAATATTTAGCTTTATCAAGTGAGTAGATACTACATAGTTTTGGAGTGCTCAAATAGAGACTTTTATACTTCCTGGTGAAGAGGACAAGTTACATTTTTTGAGGGTTAGCTCCAATCGCAGTCCATATAGAGAGCTTAGAGAGAACATTCTGCAAACGATCTCTGAGCACAGTGAGATATTTTCCTGAGACAGCTGTAGCAACATCATCTGCGTAGGCAATTATCCTACAACCTTCCCTTTGCAGGATTGAAAGTAGTTCACTCACTATCATGTTCCAAATAAGAGGAAAAAAGAACACCACCTTGTGATGTGCCCCTACTGACGAACCTTCGAACAGTGGCTTCGTCCAGCTTTGAGTTTGTACAACGCTTTCATGATTTGATCCTAGTCAGGATGTGAATATCGTTAAATTGATTCGTACAACTGGTGCTAAGTGAATTGACCTAGAATTATAAAGCTGATAGGTAAAGATTCAGACGATTCATGATCGTGGGGCGATCGATGTTGTTTGGTAAACTTTCTAAAAAACATGAAAAGGAACGTAAAACGGTTGGTTTGGGGGTGACCATATGTATAATTCTAGAAATCTTGAGTTGTATCTCATCACATAAGCGACCTGGAAGCGATCCTATGCACAAAAGATAAATTATTCAGTTCAGTTCCAGCGAAGATTAGTAAAGGGAAAGATCAGTTGACATTTAGGCTTAAAAATGAATAATCCTTGATCCATTCATGGAAAAAATAACAGTTGTAGGAGGTAAGTCAGAGGTCCACAGAAATAAACATTTTAAGCGTCAGGCACTAGTTTCTCGTATTCGTATCCGAACGGTGAATTTTAGAATCTCTCTCATGATGAGTTCTTCTCGACCCGTCTTTGTGAAGTGAAAAGTACTTTCAAATTGTTTTTCAGCGTTCATTGTTGACTTCATCGTTGGAAATAGCACTGAAGATCACAACATCGGACCCTATCAGATAGGATGCTTCTCTCAAAGTTATACGTGTAGTCTGTAGAAAACAACCAATCACTCTGCACTAACGCCTTAACTTGTTTTGAAAACGTTTGTCCTCTATGTTTCTTTTCTTCTAAAGCAAAATCAAAACAACAATCCCCATGACTCTTCAAGTTTATTGTTCAAATGCGTAAATCAAACCACGCGCGTTGGACGCATAAATAATCTGAACATCCGCCTGGAATCCACTTACGATATTCATTTCCAATTGAAAGGATCCACATGAAAACAGAAAACCGAGAAACCCTGAAAAATTGGAAATTTACATAATTCGGATCCAAGAGATGAACCTCGCCGATAACAAGGAAACACCCGCCAAGAGGTAGCAGCATCCATTAGGGAATCAATAAACACACCCCAAATACACAACCGAAACACCACGTTCTATTGAATTTAAATTTGTCACAACGAGTAGGAAATTTATTGAATGACTCGACCGAACAATAAACCATCGGAATTCTGAAAATAACAAATTCCCTTTGGAACTGCGTGTTAGTATCTCGAAACGATGGCAGTTCGTATTTGGGCAGAAAAATATGCGAAAAACTATCGAATTTCGATTAACCGCATGCAGAACGAAATTCCTGTCTGTGACCTCTGATTGAGATTATGAACCACAACCGCACTGACGCCGGCTAATGAAGTACAAGTTTGCAGTGATAATTTGTTGCTCTGAAAATGATTGATGGGCGTGTAAGGTTTTTGAAATATTTTTACCTGTTTATCCGAAAGTCAAGTAATTAAGACGAGACGTGACATTAGCGATTGAGCGGGAGAACTTGTTCCTTTCTTTTTTTTTGTCCTTCGAGTCAATATTGACGCCGAGGTGATTGAGATTGCCTATCGTCTCATCTTGGTTTTCGAAAAATGATTGATATTGAAATTAAGATATATGACAGAAGGGATGGGTCGGGTCAGGTAAAGCTAGAGACGGTATCTTCGAACAAGGATAATTGAAGGTAATCAATGATCCCAGGGGTTTAGATTTAGAAAACATTGACACTCCTTTGAACTCGAGAAATCAGGTACGAATAAGTCACCTTCATACCTTTTTTAAGTCGATGAGGGTAGATTGATATTGTTTTCAATGGAATGACGAGCGACTCAGTATTGAAATATTATTCCGCGTATAGAGTTACACTTATTGAGAGAGGCAATTTCCTATCGTGTCTATTATATTGTATATTCTTCTTCCTATTTCGGCGAGGTTATGATTTGAAAACAAGAGATCATAACCCTCTCACTTCACTGCATTTCTACTGATCCGCCGGTGGGATCTATTGTATTGTATTTATCGCGACGTTTTCATATTCGTCACTGGTTGGTAGTACAAGTATCTTTTGACTATTGTTCTCAGTATGACTACTCCGTTCTCTGTACCACTGGTTAATTATTCCCTGATAACGCAGTCTTTTGAAAGCATGTGCCATGAAGGACCCTGTCGCCAAGAAGCTAATGATTGGAAAGTAAAACAATTTTTAATGCTTTATTGACTGGGTTGTCTCCACCAATAAGCCACAATTAGCAACGAATGTTGTCCGCCTTTTGGGATGCGTATTTACTTATTTACTTAAATCCTTTCATCCCTCGAGGGACATAAGGCGTCAACAACCCGGGCGCCGTTGCGTAAGTGGTTAGTGTATCGGATCACTACGCATGAGGTTCCAAGTTCGAATCCCAGAAAATACCAAAAAAAAAAGTTTTTTCCCGGTCCCACCTCTCGCGAGCGTCTGACAAACATCCGAGAGTATTGTTGTCACGAAAAAGCTTTTCAAATCGCCGTTCGGACTCGGCATTAAACTGTAGGTCCCTTCCATTCGTGTAAAAAATATAACGCACACAACATGAATGGTTGCGAGAAGCTAGGCCCAGGCACTTTAAAGACCTGTTGCGCCAAGTATTTGTTTTTTTTTGGCGTCAGCAACCCCTACGTGCCATCTTGTTCGGAGTTTTGCAACTCGTTTTAGCTGCTTCCAACACATTCCCAAAGAGCTTGATTCCTTCCCGACTGTCCTGCGCCACGTTTGCCTATGGCGTCCCGCTGTTCTGCCTGCCTGGGTGAACGAATTCACTGTATGGCGTATTTCGTATTTCGAGCGGAACAGTCGCAGCTTGGTTCTTAAGCTGAGAACGTTGCTTCTCTAGACTTTCGATAGCACTCCGAACGCAGCTTTTGCCTTCCCGATTCTGCTGCACACATCCAGTTCCGTGCCACTGCCCCGCCAGCCGAGACCACACTTCCTAAGTATATGGTAGAAAGCGCGGGTGTTAGAAACGCTCAGGGCTTTAGTTTTGGCTGTGTTTATCTTAAGCCCCACTTTGTTTACCTCAGCTTCTTGATTTAGAGCCATGAGATGAAGGTCCATAATCCGATGTGAAAGTAGACAAACATCGTCAGCGTAGTCGAGGTGTTTAAGGTAAGTTGTCATGGTCCATCAAATTGCATTGCTTCCTTCAGTCTGCATGGAGTACATCGCTGATGTCCACCAAGAATAACAGCGGTGACAGTATGCACCACTGATGTACTCCACTTTGGATTTAAAAATCCTCCGACACCTTGCCATTATGTAGGACCCGACACTTAATTCCTTCGTATGTAGCCTTGATAATAGCTATGAGTTTTTCCGGGATACCTGTCCTGCGCAAGGCCAATTAGATAGCATCACGATTCAAGCTGTCGAAAGCCTTCGATAAACAGTAGATGTAGCAGAGACCTATACTCGACACATTGTTTTATTGTGATCCGTAACGTGTTTTTGTGGTCGATGCAGGAGGATCCAGCACGAAAGCCTGCCTGTTCCACGTCGAGAGTTCAATTTAATGTTCTTTAACGTGTTGTTATATGACTCTATTTATTATCTTGGCTACAGCCGGTAGAACGCATATACCTCTTCAGTTTCCAAAATCCATCAGATGTTCCTTCTTCGGAAGCTTGTCGATCATCTCTCTTTTTTACTCATGGGGAAATTGTTCATTTTCCCATGTTCTCCGTATGAGCGGATGTAGCAGTTCAGCCTATGTGCTTGGCGCCGCTTGCAATAGTTCGGCAGAGATGTCATCAATACCAACCGCTTTGTTTTTCTTAAGGGACTTGATTGCTGCTCTTATTTCGGTTTTACTGGGAGATCCGGTGCGAATTCGAGAGTTTATTGCTTCGGAAAATTCATAAGCGTTCAAGATCATATCACCATCGTCTAATGTTTAAGGACTGTAGCGAAATGATCTCTCCATCTAGTGAGCCGATTCTCATCCGAAATGAGAAGGTTACCATCTAAACTCTTCACTGGATGTGGTTTGGTGTTTCGACCAGCAGTGAGCTCCTTGGTGATGTTATAGACAGTCCTACTATCGCACCAGCTTGCTGCTTCTTCAGCCCTTGAGGTAAGTGAGCCAATGAACTGACGTTTGTCGCGTCTTACACCACTACGCTGCACTACCTTCTTTTTCACGTGATATTGGGCTTCTAGCTCGGTACTCTCTACTGCTCAGGCCACTGCAATCTGACCCTTGATTGCTTTACGCAATAGCATTTGACTGAATACAACTTTCGTGTCCGCCCAAGGGACCGTGGTTCTTACAAATCGACTCTCGAATACCTTCCAAGTTAAAGAGCTCCATAAAGCTAAGCGCAGTTACTAGTTTTAAAGTTAAAGGCTAAAGCTAACTCTCACACAACACAGAATACAATGATCTATGCTCTCGTCCTGATATTCTCAAAATGATTTAATTTTGCATAAAAGTTTTGCCAAGTAGCAGCCATACGTTCAACAGCGGCATCATAACAACCCCATAGATTTCGGTATGATAGTTCAACCAAAGTTCAACAAAAGGCCGAACACCTTCAGTACCTACTGCGGGCCTATATGTCCTAAGCAAAGTATACATTTTAAAGCACGGGGTCTAATTTATTCAGGAGATCTCAGTCGTTCGCTATTCGAAGTATCGCTCGCGTGGCAAACGATGGCTCTTTCGAACATAAAGAACAAATCACAGAGAAAAGTGCCTTGATTTGGATCATGGCAGGGCATTTTTGATTTAAGAAAACTATTTCCTTTCAACGCGGTTCCCGAAATCTCCATAACTTCTACAAGTTTAAATCCTAATTTTAATTACAAATATTCGTCGTCAAGCAATCTCTATACCTTTTCCCTTCACGCCATCACAAGATTCTTTAAGGCATTAACAGTTTGTTCTAAGCGACGAAGAACAATAAAAAGATATCTAAGGACTTAATCCAAAACACATTTACACAGCACTTTTATGATCAAAATATGAACTCATTAAAATTTTATTGGCCACCCTGTAATCCATATTTCCCTCGATTGCGTGCTCGTAATTCGTGTATCCTTAATTCTTTTCAACTTCCACAGAACAATAGACATCCACTAACCTCATCACACGCAATCAAAATGAACAAAAAGCAGTCCTTCATCCGTCTGTCTTTATAACATTTTCTTGGAACAATTAAGAAACAGAAAAATAATCACGTCTACCTGAAAAACAAAACACAAACATTCAATCGTTCCCTTTCATTTGTTTTTGAGAAATGTATACTGAATCAAATGAAAATGTACAACGCACTTGAGAGTTCATTGTTTCGTTAGGAGCAGGTGTTCCTTTCATCGAGGATTATCCGCAACAACCCTTTCCTTCTTCCTCTCTCTTTATTATTAATTAAAACAAACAAATCAGGTCATAGAGTACACCCTTGAGGTACTCCATCAAAAAGTATCTCATATCGACATCTATCCATCTAATTGAAATTCAATTTTCGAAACGTATCGATATCTACATATATCAAACAAACAATGTGAAGTAAGATACATAACCATTTGGGCAAACTGCAGCAGATAGTTTTTTTTTTTTTTTTCGTAACCAGTGTTTACACAGCGGTATTCGGCATTGCTATAGTAGTAAAAAAGATGTAAAAAAAAAAAATTGTTAATTGAAGGTAAGCCACGTTTATTTTTAAGTCCACTTGTCGGCCGATTGAGTTACCTTGCAGTTTTCTTTCCTTATGTGGCACTCGTGCCCGACAACGTCAAGTATCTGTGAGAGTTTCACGCTGTTTGATCGGCGGTATTGACTTTTTAGGTGTGGCTGATTGGATTTCCCTGAGATCGTAGATACGCTTTGGAAAATTGCTTCTTTGGGCAAATTGCTTAATTGAGCGAACTTTTTGACATCAAATTGTAGTTGTGCATATTGATGAAGGGTGTCAAGGTGCACTCAGCGGGTAAGGGAATCAAGGAAAGTCACGTTTCTTTAGAGAGGTGATAAGGTGATGTAGTTGTGCAAATATGTGATTTGGTATACGGAGGTGTATTTTTGGAGCAACTTATCTAAGACTCCGATGCGCTTGTTAAGCAGTTTAAAGATATGAGAGAAACTGATACGACCTTAACGAAAAGCTGCGAAAAGAAGGTATCTTTGGTACTCGTAGTATAGTCGGAGAATATAGCTTACATGACAAGACATCCGGCAATGGATTTAGGTTAACCGAACACGTAAAGGGGTGTTGCACAGAAAGACCAGAGCTGTTAGTGAGCTCCACGAGCAAAAAAGAAGGGAAAAGCATCGACTTCTCAGTGGGAACAAGAAAGAGCATCAGAAGCACTCGATTGAGGAAATAGAGAGATTCCAAAAAACATGACAAGGCTTGAAAGCTAAAACAGAGTTCTGCAGGGATAAAAATGGTCACCTAGAGCTAGAATCGCAATAGGTGCTGAGGATAGGAAGCACAGTTCTGCAGATGACCGAAATCCCACTGTCTGGCAGAATGATGTGTTCAATCCGGACGATGATGGATAACATTCCATCCGACGTCCATCCGACCTTGACCAAGTGAGGATAGCCAAATTTAGCACTTAGAAGACTGCCTAGATGCTGGAGTCTTTAAATCAGCGGGGGATGACGTGGTAAGGAGCATGCATCTGTGAAATATGGTTGAACGAAAGTGCAACATCAGCATCGTTTGCCCGATCTTCGAAAAAGGAGGACCATCTAAGTTTGCGATAATTGCAGGGGCACCAGCCTCCTAAACAACAATTTTTTTGGTTGCGCCACGGAATGTGGTAATCTTCGAAAGACACCAGTAGCCCGGGCTACTACCATGAATGATTCGCAAACTTGAATAATCGATGCCAGGAACACGCGTACGTACTAACCCACATCCTATACATTTCTACCACTCTCCCCGCGGGGCTACCGTTAAGTACTACTTCGCAAGACCGGTTAGCCTTTTAGGCTCTGCTCTCATATTCGCCGTTTTCTATTCTTAGGCTCAATTCTCCTGGTCAAATCTGTGGAGGTACTTTCTGTATCCTCCGTTACCAATTAGGAACTGTGTGATGTTCACCTCTCCTACTTTCCTTTTCACCCAAATTTCTATGTTGGGGATGAGTTTGTGTGTCTATCTTCCTGTTGTGGCGTCATCCCATCGATTTTGCCATTTTGCCATCGATTCAGCCCTTTCTTCTGCTTTAATAGCTCCTCCATCCTGTCGATCCCCGAGTTTTTTGTTGTACATTCATTTCATTTTGTCGGCCAGGATATCAATGGGTACCATCCCATCTACGATACATGCCACTTCTTCTGACACTGTTGTATAGGCGCAAATTGTCTTTAGATCGCTGAGTCTCTAGACAGTTGATAGTGTCCGTCTGGATTCCTTTGTTGCCGAAGCATCAGCCCACACTAGGAATGCGTATAGTAGTTCTGAGCTTACTACTTTGGACAATATGATTCTGTAAGCGGGCTGGTTTAGGGGAATAGAAAACCTCCACACCACACTCAGGTCAGTATAGACCCATTGTGATACCCATGGGGGGAAAGGAGATAGAAAAGAGAATCCCTTCTTCGTGGAAAAATACCGTCTTTGTAAATATCCTAAAGAAAGAACTTAGTACTTACTGTACCCTAGATACAAACCATCCAGAGGATTTGATGAAGTTTGCGATGTCATTTATTGGTCTGTTGGACAACTATTCTAGATCCTCAAAGAAGTGTTGTCCAAGGATCTTATTTCTCAAATGATAGAGGCCTGGGCAATGACAGAGAAAGTGGGCGGTGTCCTCCTGAGCCTCCTCGTCGCCGCAGCCTCTACAAAGGTCTTCGTTAGTCACACGTAGTTTTTTCATGTGGTACCGTATGGTATTATGCCCCGTGATGACTCCTACTAGAGTAGAGAGGGATCCTCTATGCCTCTGTATGAGTCTATTGGTTCTTACTCTGTCAAATGCACGCCACAGCTTCCTCGTGGTGACACAAGTATCTAAAGAGGTCCACCTATTGTTAGCCTCCGTTATGGCTTTGTTTCCTGCTTCGAGCTTAAGGGCGCAAGGCGGGATGTACACCGAGGGGTCGGATTGGTTCGAGCTTAGTGCTGAGCCTCCTCTAGCCAGTTCATCGGCTTTCTCATTCTTGTCCAGGGACCCAGCAGAGCTTTACCTTGTGCTGTGTTCCAAGAACCTCTTCTCTACAACACTTCACAAGCTTCGATTTTATTTCTATAGCAGATATTGCTTTTATCGCCGCCTGGCTGTCGATGAAAAAGGTGATATCCTCTCGTGGTATTGCCCTCATCGCAGGTTCACGAGCTGCTATTGTAACTGCTAGGACCTCCGCCTGGAAAACGCTGCTGTAGTTCGGAAGCCGAGCTGACATGGAGAGGCCAAGCGTTTTAGAGAAGATGCCTGCGCCTACACCTATTTCCATTTTGGATCCATCGGTGTAAACAGCTAAGGATCGCTCGTTAGGCGTTCTGTCATTTTTCCAGTCTTCCCTGCTCGGATAGGTGCTAAAAAATGGTCTTATGAAGTCTAGGTATGGCGTTAAGTAGTCTGTATTAGATACATTGCCTAGATATCTCTGCAGGATCATGGTGTAACCCATTGCATTTGGTCTCCAGCAATCTGTTTGGCTTAATCTTACGGCACTAAGAGCCGCCGATACTTGTATAAAGATGTCTAGCGGAAGCAGATTGAGAATGGCCTCGAGTCCTGCTGTAGGTGTCGTTCTCATCGCACTGGTTGTGGCGATGCACGCTAGTCTTTGTACTTTTTTGATAGCAGCTAGGTTATTTATTTTGCTGGCTGCCTGCCACCATGCAAAGCTGCCATACGTTAGTATTGGCCTTACTATAGCTGTATACATCCATAGGATGATTTTGGGGCTCGGTCCCCAAGTCTTCCCGAATATTCTATTGCACGAGTAAAAAGCTATCTTGGCTTTTTTGACTCTTTCGTTGATGTTTAGTCTCCAGTTCAGTTTCCTATCGAGCACAAGGCCAAGGTATCTCGCACTACTGGAGATACTCAGGGGAGTACCGCTTACGGAAGGAGTTACGAACTGTGGAATTATTCTTTTGTTAGTGAATAGTACTAACTCTGTCTTCTGGGGATTAACCGCCAGCCCACAATTCTCCGTCCAGGAGTTAATGATTTCTAGCGCCAACTCGATTTGTTCGCTCAGGGTCGGGAGAAATCCACCGATCCACCCTAGCGATGATTGTTGTATCGACGGGTTTTTTCTTACATACTCTAGGTGCGGATTAAAGTTCAACCCATTATCTATTATTACACCTAGATGATGATGATTTGATGCCTGTTTAGATTTAATCACTTGATCTCCTACCTGCAAGTCCTACGAGTATGTCCTATTACTTTGCGGCTGATGATTAAAACTGCTTCCCTCTTCTGCTTCGCTAAATCTAAGCCTGCTGCCAGGTTTTAATTTGTGAGATCGCTTCATTTTTTGCTGATTCTACATCGGGAACGTGTTTCACAACGGTCAGGACACTGATGTCGTCCGCAAAACTTATGACTTTCGTTCTTGACGGCATTGGCAACCTGAGCACATTGTCACACACGATGTTCCACAGAGGGGGACCTAGCACTAATTCTTGTGGAACGCCTGCCGATACATTATAGAATTTGATAGTTTCGTCGCTTAAATCCCTTAGCTACCAATTCGTAAAAGAGCTCCATACTACGCTAAGAATACAGCTTGGTGTATTCATTCTTTCAAGAAAATCCATTATGCATGACCGACTTGCTGAATTAAAAGCGTTCTTGTTATGTGTAACTACGGGATAGTACTCCTTTATCGCTTACTGCCATCTTCTTCCTTTAATGGTTGCAACAGCGGTATCTACCACCGCCGATATCTTATCTGCTGTTTTGTGTGAACACTTAAAACCATTTCTCAACAGCATTAAGCATTCACAGAATTTCATATATTGAACAATATCGCAAATAAAAATTAAGAAAAATACGAGGATCCAAATGACTCCCTTGTGGAACTCCAAAGATACATTTTTATTCACGAATAACAAATATTGCTTAATCGAGTTACAACTTTGAAGGGTTTAGGTATCTTAATATCTAAAGCCTTGAGTGGATGTCTCTAGTTCCAGTATTTTGAAAGTTTTAACGATAAATTTTTCAAATGTTGACCTTTTCTACTTGATAACCTTTCTCTACTTTCGAAAGTTAAAATTAAACTTCGTCGGGTTGGGTGTATTTAAAACATTTCTGAGATTGAGAAAGGGTTCTTTGGTTTTACGATTAGGATACATTTTTATGACTGCCATACACGATCTTTACCGATTTATTATAGGAAGACAACCCACTCCAACACGTTTATCAAATGGAAGAAAATGTTCCAAAACTATACGCCATAGGTGAAACCTAAAATATAATTCAACACCAACCGACGAAGATGAATCTGGCTCATTAAAGAAACAGGATAACAAGCAATCCGTCTTCGGGGGATATTTCCATCAATTACGCTTCATTGATAAGAAGGATCCACACACTATGTATGGCGCGATGAACTCAAACAAAACCTCAACTCAACCCCGTCCATCCTTATTAGATTCAATTTTGTATTGTCCGCTCGAATGCAGATCCCAATAAATCATCTCAACTGGTTTCGGTCTACTCCTACTAACCGCCTTCTACTTTGTAGTCGTTTGTCTCTTCACATTCTTCTCGTACTTTTGTTTTGACCATGATCCTCATCCTCTTTCTTTCGTTATGAGATTCATCACTGATGGACTTTTTTTTTCCTCCTGGTCATGTTCAATAGGTGACACTTTAATGGCTCCACACGCTATAAAGCAGACGCATTTATTTATTCTCCTTTTTTGACCCGTTTTGATCCAACACGCACACACTTAGTTTGATGTGAAAAGCTAATTAACCCCAAACCATTGTATCTGCCTCTGGTCTGGTGTAAGATCTGAGATCATTTTATGACAGGATTACTTCCCTCAAACTCGCTTGATCCTTTTATGCGCTTCTTCATCTTCATGAGGTGCAATTATACGAGTATGTTCCTCGTGTAGTTTTAATCTGATTTAGACGGATGCACACACATGTACTAGGCTTGGCTGGGTTATATCACACTTATTGATCTCTTATGGAAACTGGTTTGGTTCTATGGGTCCGATGCCGCTAATAGTTGAAGCAAAATGTATCTGGTAGCTATTGATGATGATTGTGATCGAAAATGGTGATAAAGATTGGTTTTCTTCATTTCTTCTTCTTCTATGGGCCGGGGTGTGCTCAGGTTAATTCGTAATTTTATTGAGATAAGCTTTTAATGAGGGTTTTCTCATTTCTCAGGTGATGTTCCTTAAGACTCCCACCTTTGGCCTATTCTATTCTTTTTTTTTTTTTATTTACGATTCGGAATCATTGATGGAATGAAACTCAATATTCTATCTAATTTGATCGACGAACCTTCTAATTATATGGAGATAAGCCCTAATGAGGATTGATGAAAATTTGAGATACTTTGTAGATATTTTCCGTTATTCTTATTTGAGTACTAATTTTTATTTCTTTTCTCCTTTCAGGTAAGTGTCAAGTGGCAACATGCTAAACACACTACACAAATCGTAAGTAGGAATATTAAATCTGTGTGAATGGTGGAAGATATGACAGTTGTAGGCTCGCTACGACAAATGAAACAATTTGCAGCATTTAATTGAAACCTTCTAAGGACAAGTTCGACAGTAGTGGTGGCTTGAGTGTGAGTAATTCGAAAATCGATAAATGTCGATTCAAGCTCACCTTGTGATGGTTTTAATGCGGGACACATTGATGGAATGGGTGTCAATTGTATTGAAAGTAACGCAAATGGAATGATGCATGAAATGCGGCGATGTAATCGGTTGACATTAATCGTCTATCAAGTTCTATGCTAGAATTATGTGGCTACGCAAAGTGAATCTGTTTAATCTGGTTCAATGCAACTTGAATGTTTTGTGAATCTTTTTGCTTGTGGTATGTTTTAACTTAACCCCCGTTGAAGTAGACAAGAACCATTTTCTTATAATTGGGCGCCTAATTCTATTAAATTCTACAGAGATACGAGTTGAGTACATTTCTGTTTTGCGAGACGTGAGAGCATATCAATTTCTTGTTTTTATCGAAAGGGTGTACTGGGCCCATCAGGATCGGAATAGATACACAATTAGGTAGACTTGAGCTGGTGAGCAGGTTGGATTTAGCTGGCATAGAAACGACTGTAATAGCAGTTCGATAAGTTGATGGCTTCAGTCTAGGATTAGTTTTGTTGGAAAAACTTCTTTATTTTCTACTTGGAAGTAAAAATTGAATGCGAAAACTGAACATGTTTCGGAGTAGTGTAGTAAAGAAGAGAATGAAGTTAAGCTTAGCATTTGAACGGAGAAACGTAGAAACAGAGTCAAACTTTGATCACGTCAATCTTTGTGTAATAATACGCCCACGGTAGTGAGCAGATCTTTTTGGAGAGCTATTAGCCCCAAGCATTCATAAAGCCTGTGTCTTTTTTCAAATATGTTTCGCGTCACATTTTTTTAGGACGTTCTTGTGCCTGCCTTGGTGACTGGCTTCCACTGTGTAACGTGCGATTGAGTTGCCTTAGTTCTGTAGATGCAGCCTGCACTTGGGTCTCAAAAGGGATCCATTGTGCTCCCCTGATGTGGAATTTCCTGGCTGAAACACCCTTCTGTTGATGTCACTACTCCCCATTGTGTATAGTGCGATTTGGCATCGCAGCCGACTAGGAGGTCCCATCCTTTTGTTATAGCTGACCACTAGATTGGCAAGCATCTCGGTGGGTGGGGGCCGCGGGCCATAATAAGGTAAATAGACCGAAGTCAGAACTAGAGGTTTTTTGTTGACTCGCTCAAGTCGGGCTGATGTTTGGACTACGCTTCATCATATAGCGTGTTTTGTGGACGTTGCCGTCGCTCTCCTCTGCAAGTATCATTGCTTTTCTAGATCCTTGGTAGCATTCCGAATGCAGCCTTAGGTTCTCCGATTCTGCTACACACATCTAGTGGGGTGCTACCATTGATGGACGAGACCAAATGTTGAGTTTATCGCTTGAGTTCGAAATGCCTAGAGCAGTTGCTATCTTTACTCGTAGATCCATTTTGTTTGCCACGGAGCAGTTGCTATCTTTACCCGTAGATGCATTTTGTTTGCCATGGCTTCCGAATAGTGAGCAATTAGATGAAGGTCCTTTATTCTGTGTGAAAGTAAGCAACTATCGTCAGCATAGCCCAGATATTCTACATAATCTAATTCCATGGTTTCCTTCATTAAGTGCTGCCTAAGGAACATCGCTGTCTACTAAAAATAGTAGTGGTGAGAGGATGTAACCCTGATGTACCCCGCCTCTGACACCTTCTCATTGGTTTAAGACATGATACTTGACGCCAAAGTCTGCGCAAGGCCAATCAAATAGCATCTCGATTCAAGCTGTCGACGGGCTTCTCGATGTCGCAGTCGATAACCAGGTGATGTAGCAGAGACGTGTACTCTACGCTTGTTCTATGATGATCCGCAAGGTGCTTATGTGGTCTATGTAGGTGAATCCGGCGCAAAAGTTCGTCTGTTCGACATCTATATCCTAGCCATGATCTTGGCTATGGTTTGAAGAACGCGCTAATAGCATCTGTATAAAGGCTTCTTAAGAACGATTGAATTACTACTGCATTTCTGTTGATTTTCGGCAATTAGAAAGTCGATCTCAACTGTGTATACGTATTCTTAGATGACAAAAGAAATAACATCGAAATTCGGTGTGCTGTTGAGAGTCCGTATTTAAGTAGTCTTGTCCAAGTGTAAGTTGCAGTGGAAATTGCCACTGTAATGAAGCCAATGCTGCATGATAGTTTGCTGACTAATTCTTACAAGCGTTAGTAGACAAATAGTTTAAATAAAGGAATTATATATAGGTATAAAAAAAAAACTAGAAGTTATTGAAATGGCCCTAACGTCTAGACAACCCCTTTTCATTGGTCATTTCCTTCATCGATTTATTGACAATAACACCCACGACGGGCATAAATTAGATTTAAAATCATATAGGTACGAGTACATGTTGGACCTCCCTCCACATGGAAGTCGAAAAATTAATCTCTAATAAGCCATGTACCAAGGTCAGTGCACAGTAGTTTCCCCTTCACAGTCACTACTTGCAGTTAAGTACATCGGAAGGGATTCGACGGATGTCGGCTATATCCGGTTCATATAATACTGACTAATTACCGCACATTGATGGATGTATAATGGAAAAAGGGAAGTATGGTGCCACACAATCGTCGAGGGTCGTGTCCGAACGAATCCTACATTAGAAATGCCATTTACTGGAGATAGCTGGAAGGTGAATGTAGGCGGCGATAATAATCAGTTCTTTGTATTCCATTGTTGTGTCATGTCACTGTTTGGTGCATTGTTTGATTTGTTTTCTTGTTGTATCGTTGAACAACAGATTGATGGACGCAGTAGGTTTGGTTTTTTATTTCTTGTTTATTTTGAGTTAGAGGATGTAGGGGAGGATATCAATTTTACAACTTTTTTGTTATGTTGCAAACGTACTGCGTATAACCTGTACATTCGTAGTTCATGTATGTTTCTTCGATGCAAGAGCGGAACATGTTTAACGCCAGGTATAGATGCTCTGTAATGGTAGCAATATCTAATTATATTCGTTGCATCAGGTAGCTGTGGCGTGGGTTTGCTTATTACACAATGCGTGCAGATTCAAGCTTTAGCAGGGAATATAAAGAAAAATCCCTGCTTGGAAGTATAATCGACCTCATCGCATCTGGAATGCTTTGGGATTTGAATTTACTAAAGAAAAGTCGTTGCATATCAAACGTAGCAAGTATTAGACATTGAAGCCTCTTTTAACATTGTGAATACATCAGCGATTGCAGATGCACTATCAAACCTGAAGATAGACAGCTAACTTTGCGAATTGATTAATCTACTACTTAATGGTCGGATTATCCACTAGAAGGTCTGTTATTAGAGGCTCTTCCAGGGTGGTGTTCTATCTCATCTTCTTTGAAAATTTGCGGTCAATGAACTATAGATAACCCTGGAAGGTAAGGGATTTTTTTTTTTAATAAAGAGGAAACCCAAATCCATGGATGGTTTGGTGCGGTTTGGGTGTAAACACCCACAAAACTGAACTAGTACTCTTATCAAAGAAATATAAGATTCCGTTTGTCGACTCTCCTTCTCCTAATGGTTTAAGCCTAACTTTCTCTGACAAAGGAAACTATTTGGGTCTTATTTGGGAAAGGAAACTAACCTGAAAACCTATCATCCAAGAAGGAGACAAGAAAGTTGCAATAGCACTTTTCTCTTGAAAATGAAAGCTATCGGGAATCGATGGGGTTTGCATACATACATACATTTTCAATGGCCCGCTAATTCTATATGAGGGTCGCGGGGGTAGCATACTCAGGTGGACTCTCCATCCTTCTCGATCCTCCGCCATTGACTCCAATTCATCAGGAGGAATCCCTAGGCGGCTCTAGGAGAGATGTCGGACTTGGTCCAACCATTATTTCTGGGCCTTCCGCGGAGTCGCTTACCTGATGGCACGGCAACCATGGCACGTCTTCGAAGCCGGTCTGGGGGTATCCGCACTACGTGACCAAACCATCGAAGCATAGATCGTTCCGTTCGGAGAAGTAGCTGCTCAACATTGAGCGCCTCGCGTACTCTGGTGTTGCGCACTCGATCCCTACGAGTTATTCCAGCAACACTGCGAAGGAACCTCATTTCGGCAGCTTGTATCCGCAATCTTATTCTTTCGGTCACTACCCAAATTTCATGACCATAGGTGAGAGTTGGAGCATACACCGAGTTAAAAAGTTAAAGTTAGCTTGAACACTAAGTTCAGCCTTCCTTATAACAGATTGGCCGAGCTCTCTCAAAATTGATCCAGCCTGACCAATTCTACAGGATAACTCGGCATTGCTCCCCCCATCAGTCGCGAATAAAACCCCGAGGTACTTAAACTTCTCCACCTGCTTCAGTGGGACTCCACTAACATGCAGAGTGCACTGAATGGGTTTTTTGGAAACGACCATTACTTCCGATTTGTTCACGTTGATCTTCATTCCAGCATCATCACAAACGGCTACAAACCTTTCGAGTGCGCGCTCAAGTTCGGTTTGAGAGGACCCAAGGATGACCAAATCATCGGCAAAGAGCAGATGACTAATCCTTAGGTCTCGCACTTTGAAATATTCCCTGCCGTGGCTGCGCTGCAACATCCAATCCATATATACAATGAAGAGGAGAGGTGACAAAACGCACCCTTGGCGGAGTCCAACGGCCACATTGAAAGGTATTGATTTAACACCGTTTATCCGAACACAGCTTCTACAGTTTGTATATAACGACTGAATCGCCCTTAACAGGGAACCAGCAATCCCATAGTCCTGCAGAACACTCCAGAGGTTTCCTCGAGGAACCCTATCATATGCTTTTTCCAAATCCACAAAACAAGTGTAGATAGGTTTAGCATACTCCCAGGCCTTCTCAAGAACCATTCTGAGAGTGAACGACTGGTCGGTTGTGCTTCTACCGGGACGAAAACCGCACTGCTCATCCCCCAAACTGTCCTCAACCACAGCTCTGGAACGCGTTTCTAGCACCTTAGCGAAGACTTTTCCAGGGAGACTTAAAAGAGATATACCCCTATAGTTGGCGCAATCTCTTTTGTCCCCTTTTCTAAAAAGAGGAACTATCACCTCCATTTGCCAATCACCAGGTGTTTCACCGCGTTCCCAGACCACTTTAATGACACGCGAGAGCCATTGCACTCTCTCTTTACCTAAAGCCTTGAGCATTTCTGGCCGAATTTCATCCACACCAGCAGATTTGCCAACTTTTAGCGCTTTGATCGCCAAAGTTACTTTCTATACCGTAGGACTACTTTCCGCCCTACTTTCGACTATAGGTCTGTCATCTTCGGTGCTCTGTTCGGGATTGAGCAGTTCTGAAAAGTGCTCACTCCATCTGCGTAAGATGTCTTCCTCATTGGAAAGAAGTGTACCGTCTTTGGATTTGACTCCTTCAAAGATATTCAACTTTTTTCCTCTGAGTCGGCGGATGATCTGCCAGAACATCTTATTTGCAGATCTGTGGTCACGTTCCAATTTCTCGCCAAACTTCTTCCAAGACTATTCTTTCGCTGTTTTCACAGCTAATTTGCAAGTTCTTCGCGCCTCAGTGTACCGATTTCGAGAATCGGAGTTCCCCAAGTGAATCCACACCTTAAAGGCTCTCTTCTTCTCTCTGATGGCTTCTTGAACTCCGGGCGTTTTAAACCAAGCAGTTCTTTACTCACCACCAGCCGTCACACCAAGCCGCTTCACTCCACAAATATCTCCCGCAGAGGCAATAACCGCTGTTGAAAACAGTTGCCATTCTTCCTCTACATTTGATGGAACAGTTGGAATTCGTTCAAATCTCTCAGATATTTGCCGCGCAAATGCCTCCCGTATCTCATCGTCCTGTAACCTCTCCCATCGTATGCGTGTAACCATCCTTGGTTTACGCTTTGGTAGGGGAGGCACTCTCTCCCTAAGATACAATTTGCACAGCACTAAGTGATGATCAGTTGACAGTTCGGCCCCTCTCAATACGCGAACATCACAAACCATTCTCTTCAGACACAATGGTACCACAAAGAAATCGATCAGCGACTTCTGCTGAAGACTCTGACGGTACCAGGTGTATTTGTGAATGTCTTTGTGTGGAAAGATGGTGTTCATGATGGATAAGCCATTTTCACAACAAAAATCCAACAACCTCTTTCCGTTCGCGTTTTGATCAGGATCACCGTTCCTCCCAATCACACTCCCCCATGTCATAACATCTACACCCACATGAGCATCGAAGTCACCTATCAGGACAAAAGAATCCATAAAAAAAAAAAAAAAAAAGAATCCATACCTGCAACCTTTTCAAGGGCAGCATCAACTTCATCTTAGAAAGCTGCGTACTCTGACTGAAGGTTCCGTGCATACACCTGCACCAATACCAGAGTTGTTCTTTCAAGCTTGAGCTTTAAGATCGCAACTCTCCCTCCTAATGGTATCCACTCCAATACTCTGTCTGTCAACCTGGGACTTGTGAGTATCCCCACTCCCGCCCGAGCAGACATTGAGGGTGCGACTCCTGACAGGAAGAGCTTCCACCCACCCGAAAGGTCCACAGTTTTAGAACCTCTCTGCTTTGTTGAAGAGACGCCAACTATATCTAGTCGACTTTTAACAGCCTCCCCAACAAGCTCAAGATCCTTCCCTGTGAGCGATGAGACGTTCCATGTGCCTATCCTAATTTGTTGCCGTTTTCGAATCTCAGAGAGTACATTTGTGCCCCTATCGGTGCACAGCGCGCTCCCCCCTTGACCCCCGTAATGGTTCGCGAGACCATTGACAGGAAGCTCTTAGCCATTTCAGGTTTGACACGGCCGGCTGCCGAGCGGGACAGGCCGACCACCAGACGCTCGCATAGTGATACCCTTCAGGCCTGGCTCCAAAGGATGCCCTGGCTTACCAGATTTGGCAATATCCAAGGCCCGTTTCTATCGTCTTGTCGTCATGGGGTGTGCACTTTGTTAGCCGTGACTGGATTGTATGGATGGGAATAACTATTTCAGTTACCCCATCCGCACATCCCAGTCACGTTGCCCGCCCCAAACCTCGAGGAGCTCAGCTGCCAGGGGGGCAAGTTGCGTATTTGTTATTAAATTTCACATATTCACAGATCTGGTTTAGTCAGGCAGTAAGGTATGAGTATATCTGATCTGATCGTCCGTAGATCTACCGAACTCATGATCAGTTACAAGTTGGGCTACGTGACTGCAGTGGGTACTAGATTTGAACTCGCAGGCCTTCCTTCCTTGATAGTAGTTATCTTAAAATTGACTCAAACTGCAAGATTTTATTTCTTCCAGACGAAGATCAGTCAGTGTAACAGCTGATATTCACAAGATTCCCGAATACGTGGAGACAGTGTTAGCCCCTGACCATGACATAATCTGAGTATTTGTCGCTGAATGACATGAGCTGTTGCATGGTTGACATAACTCAAATTAACAGACAATTAGTTTCTTAAATGTGACCCATCGTCACAGACAACGAAGATGAAGTTACAAAACGTTTGAAAATGCTTACAAAGCTCTTGACCCGCCTAGTACTCCAACTGCCCTCTTATTACCCGGTCGCTGTAATTAAGACACAATTTTGTTGATAATTACCCGCAGCAGCTGACATTGTACTTAAGGTCGCTTACTCTTTCACGCTTGGCGACGTTTCGTCGGTCTGCAGTTACTGGCTTGTGCCTCTATGTAACCATCAATTATACGCGTACCAAAACAATGACTTTGAAAATGCTGCCCGTTGCCACGGTCAATGTCATTTGTCTTCGTCATTGTCAAGCAATGGATTGGAAACTTATTTTCACGATTTAGACACGAAAATCTAAAACGTTGCTCAAAACATCTGAACTAACAAAATGCTGGAAGTCATCACAAAATGCGTGACTAAATTAATCGCATGCCTCAGCGATCGTACCAAAGTACGTAGTCGTAGTCGTATATTTTGGTAAATTATAAATAGTACACTTTTTTTCCACGCTCCGGATTTAATTTTCTTATTTTTTATTTTTTTTTTTTTTTCTATTCCGAATATTTTTTCCTAGTCACGAGCGTGTGAATCGTATCTTGTTTATAAATAAAAAGAGTATATTTTCTTTGAAAGATGTTCTCGTTGGATCTAGATGTATATACGTATAGAAGTTACTAATTGATGCCAACTGTCAGGCCCACAGATGTAGGAAAAGAAGAAGAAGCAACAAATAGATAAATTTTATTGAATTTCATTTTTGCGCTGTGATTTTTGCACAAACCTCTATGCACACACAGAGCAGGGAGGAAAAAGTATCTCAAGGTGACTTGGATTGCAAAACGAAGAAGAAAACTCAGGAAATGCCGCGAAAATTTCAAAAAAATAGATACAGATGGAGGGTGGAATTTGTGTAGCGCCTAAAACCATACCACAGTCGATGGGTGTTCGAAAAAATCTCCACCACCCGCACCATGGTGGAGTGGAGATTATTTTATTCGTATTTGCTTTGGGCCATTAAATCATGATCACGATCGTGTGCCGGCAAAAGTGGTAATAAAATTGAATTGCCAACATACCCTACTTTTGACTGGCTGCTGTAAATTATTTTTTAATGCTTGGATCTGCGTGCGAGCGTGTGTTAATCAATTTGTTTGCGAATTATGCGAATTGGAGGACGCTCTCGAGAGTCGTAAAGATCGGCGGGGTCGTTCGTGCGTGTGATGGACGTGCGTCGGGTTGGCGCTCGAGATTAATTCGCCGTGAAGGATCGCTCTGTTGGGAATGGATTTTTATCGGGGACATGTGTCCCTGTTGTCTGCGGTTTTAATGGGCTGTTGCACAATCAGTGAAAGAGGGCACCGGAGCCTACAGGAGTTGCACAGTGAAGCGAAAATGTATTTTTCTTGCAGGGCATACCAATTCCATGGTCAAAAGTGAAAATCTTTTCAATTTCAGGATTGGAAGGTCTATTTAGCAACTATCTGGCAGTTGTATGAGAACTGTTTGGGAATCTACAAGAAGTGCGTTAACTATCCTGCCATCTACTATCGAATTATGCAAATTTATTCCATCATGGCAAGGTTGTTAAGAGCCCTTGACACTTTTCCGATCGGAGCTAAAGGTGGCCGATAAAGTTAAGTATCTGGGTGTAAACCTAGGTAGTGGGCTACCTTGGAACTTCAATGTAGAAGAGAAAATCCGGAAGGCGAAACGGATGCTTCAGCAATACAAACGGGTATGTGGGGAATCTCGCCGAGGTCAGCACACTGGATGCACACGATGATAGTTTTATGGTGGTAAAAAGCCTACCAGAAAACTGGGAAGATGCATTTGGATGTGGTCCAACTTTTGGTTTGATTACGGATCATCGGCGCAACAAGGACGACACCTACATACATGCGTAATGGAAGTGATCTTAGATATTCTGCCGTTGGGCTTACTTATTAATAAAGCTTCGGCATCGACGGGACTTCGTCTGCACGGAGATGCCAACTGGCACTGGCGAGGTACTGTGTATCTTCTTCTTTCTATTTCGGCGAGGTTGTGATTCGAAAACAAGGGATAACAACCCTCCCACTCCACCGCATTTCTACTGATCCGCCTGTGGGGTTCGCCTATTTCGCGCGGTACTATGTATGGACATAGGAAATCCTGGATCTCATGAAAAACGAGATTAGGAAGTTGAATATGCCCATGGATGGAGTAAAGAGAACGCGCGTTACCGAAAGGTGCCACAAAACTCTTCTCGGGAATGGAACACTTCCGGAAAAGAAGATTCATCTTTACAGATGGATCCATGATGGATGGCAGAACAGGGGCAGGTATCTTTTCAGAAGTTCATATTAGTTTGTGGAAATGTACCTCAGTATATCAAGCCGAGATGATTACCTTGTTGCATCCGTTGGATCATCTGAAAGAAGGTCATGTTGTTGGTAAAAATATTACTCGTACTATAGCACTGGACAATCAACCAGTGGTTAGATGCATGGAACAAGTAGATATCAATACACCATTGGCATTGGAATGTCTTCAGAAACTCAATGAGTGCTCACTTCGAAATGAAATGATGCTGCTCTGGGTAAGAGGGCATGTAAGAATTGAGGGTAACGAAAAGTCTGAGTTCTCTGGTCCGGAATCATTTGCTGTAATTGGCAGGGGAATGGTAGAGCACCTGATCACAACTGGGCCGCGATGGAACACCAGAAAAGGTGGTCAACCGTGCAAAGTTGCAGGTAGGTATAAATGGCTGTTAAAATGCCGACTGTCACCACTCGTAGAGAAGTTCTAAGCCTGGAGCGAAGAGCACTGAAATGAGTGGTAGCGTTATTTACAGGTCATTGGAATTTCGGATATCACCTGAAGAAGATGAGTCTTCGGGAGGAAGACTGAACTGTGTCTGGAAGAAGTTGAGACAGCGGCGCATATATTTTATCAATGCCTGGCAATAGCCAGCAGAAGAAAGGAGATCTTGAGGCGCCACTGGGTGGAAACCCCGAACAAACAGATTTCCGCTTAACCGATGCCAGCGTTGACACGAGGAATCAAAGCCAGAGAAGAACTGTGGAGAAATTCAGAGTGTCTCTCTGGCTAAGATGGATCGTGGTAGAGAGACGAAAAGGTACCCAACACGGTGGTCTGATTCGAAAATCTCGAACTATAAAGGGTTTTCCATTAAGCGGCGTTTCCTATCTTTAAATTTGAATTAAACAAACTGTGAGTGAGATATCATTGACATTTTTTATTTATTTAGAAGACCCATATATGCCATTATGTATGGAATATCATCATTCAAATGTCCGCTGCGGCTTCGCTGGGTGGTACGCATCCGAAACGTCCAATTTTCCATAACTCTGGCGCATAAATCAGGCTGAATTGGACCAATGGCATTGATTATGTTGGCTTTCAGGGCAGTGGTGGTTTGTGGTTTATTGGTATAGACCTGTGTTTAAAAAAAAACTCCACAAGAAGAAGTCTAACGGGGTCAAATCGTACGATCTCCGCGGCCAATTCGCATCGCCTCGGCGTCAGATAACCATGTTCGGAAATCGCTCGAGCAGAATGTCTATCGTGGCACCAGCTGTGTGGCACGGAGCGCCGTTCTGTTGAAACCACATTTTGTCAGTGTCCATATCATCCAATTCGGGCCAAAAGAAATTGGTTATCATCGACCGATAGCGCTCGCCGTTGACGGTGATGACCTGGCCAACGTCGTTCTCAAAGAAGTATGGACCGATGATGCCGCCAGCCCAAAATCCATACCAAACAGTGACTTTCTCTGGATGCATTGCAATTGTGTGGATCTCGTGTGGATTGTTATTGTCCCAAATTCGACAATTTTGTTTGTTGACGAATCCATTCACCCAGAAATGGGCCATCTGATTCTTGAGTATCTATGAAGAAACTTCCTGAGCTTTTCTTCGTAAAAATCTCAAAGTCACAGTGGCATACTGGCAATTTTGCTACAAAAAAAAGCTAGATGTAGCCTCCTTTGGCTAGTGATGATTGATGAGGTCCAACTTATCACTTATTACTTATCAACTCAATCATTTTGGATAAGTTTCTGGGAATGGAAGGAAAAACCTCAAACAAGTTGAATAAGTGTGCAGAACTCTATTCAAAAGTGAATCGCTTTGCATTGCATATCTCCAAGCATTTTCATTTATCGCTTTGTAATAGAAACAACTGATAAGTTTAGTGAAACATTATTAAGAAAAAAGAAAAGAAAAGAAAAAAGAGACCCAATGTTATTTTTGTCTGACTGAAGTAATAGGGCTCTGAAGAGGCGTTTGAGTTGTGTGTCTGTGTCGCAAATATGTAAGCAACGTATTGAATCTAAAAAGGAGCTTTAGGTTAGGTTAAGTTGGCTGCCAGCTAAGATTCGCCAACGTACTTAGACCAGCAATAGGTCCATTGTGATACCACCTGAATCATGGAGAAAGTTTCCCTCTACCTTCTCATTAAATCATTTTGAGCTTCATATGAAACGTAGGAGGCTCTTAATATTTATGTCTATCATATCGCATATATCGTTGTAATAGAAGGCTCCTAAGTGAAGCTTCCTTCTACGGGAGAGAGCTGGGCAGAAACAGAAAAGATGAGGAATAGTTTCTTCCTCTTCTTCATCCATGCAGCTTCTACTCGTACAAAAGTCGTTGCAAAAAGGCCCAGCCTTGCAGCATGCTTGCCCAGTGATGACACATATTGTAGTGCCGATATGCAATCTATTGAGAGAAATCAAATTCTTAGAGCGTTGTAGATCTAGCTTTGGTCAAATCTGTTTAGTCGGTAGACATTTTGGTCCACTTGGTCATCTAAGATTTATACTCCCGATCATATCCAGCTTAAATTTTGGGTTTGTAAGTAACGATTGGTATACCTACGGTGCCTTTGTCCGGCAGGATGGTTATAGTTGATCCCATTCTGGCGAGTTCATCGGCCTTACAATTCCCTGGAATGTCTCTATGCCCCGGCACTCAACATAGGTTAATATTGAACTGCTCAGCCATCTCCGTAAGAGACGATCGGCAGTCTAGAGCTCCCAAAGAATTTATAGAGGTGGATTCCAAGGATTTGATTGCTGCTTGGCTGTCTGTAAAGATGCAGATATCTCCAATGGATTATTATTATTATTTGTGTAGGGTTATTTTGCACTGAAACCTAATGGTCTATTGTGTCCCCTGCTAATACCTTGGAGAGGTTTGTTCCCTCGTTAGAGTCCCCTTCGCAATTGCAATTCCTGCGGAATTGTGTTTGAAGGTCATATGCTCTTACTTTGCCTCGGCGAGAATAGTTCACCTTAGAGCTCTTTCTCCAGACCAGTTTCTTTTAAGAATCTGAGAATGAGAAGGGGGTCCATGGTTGGCATATCCTCTTCTGATACTTGGTATTTGCCCAAGTATTTAAGTCTTTTGTGGGTCAGTGCCCCACAAGACTTCAGAAGGTGTTCCGGAGTCTCACATGACTCGTTGCAGAATCTGCAAAGGCCTTCATTTGTTATACCTAGTTTCCGTAGATGCTGCCTGAGTTTGCAGTGCCGCGTTAGGAAGCCTGTTAGGATCCGTCGGTTATTCTTGCTAAGGTGGATGCAGGCTTCGAATCTTTTCCGGTTGTAACATCCCAGTACTTTCTTAGCTTGCCTCAGACCTGTGGTGTTATTCCAGGTTCTTGCCCTGATTTTCCTGAATTTCTCGCGTATGGTGTGTTCCCCCATTCCACAGAATCAACGGATATCACTTCTGTAACTGCCATTATTTCCACCGCTACAATGATTTGGTAGACGGAAGGAGAACTTAAGATTAAGCCTATCAGAGAAAATACTTCCACCAACTCCGTCCTTGGTTTTTGAGCCGTCGCGTCGGTATAGATCGACGCATCTTCTAAAAATGCATTGTCATTCCAGAGCGATCTGTAAGGGATGGTGACGAGGAAGTTCTTGTCAAAAGTTAGACGTGGAATGGTGAACTCCGTGTTTTAGAGAGAGATTATTATTTATTCTTTTCTTGACCACTGTAAGGTCAAGGCGAACGGCTGCATTCGCTACCATTTGCTTGGTAAATACTCGTATATCGAGCGGTAGCAGATGAAACATAATGGAAGAGCTTTGACCTGTGATATAATTTTATTCTGCGTAAAGCTGACGCAGCTTATGCAGCTTAAACTTGCCCAATTTAATGGAGATTTTCTTCGGTGTGGTGGGTATGGCGACAATGTTTTCTATTCAAATCTTACCCAGAAACCAAACGCGAAAATCACAGTCCAAATCCTAGTCAAAACTTAAGTTCAAGTTCAGGCTCAAGTGTAAATATAATTCAAAAGCCCAATTCCAAATCTAGTTTCATGTCCTAATCGGAAACGAAGTCTAAATCTAAGACTAAGTCTAAGCCAAGTTCAAATCCAAGTCAACCTTTAGTTTCAGCTTCAAATCCAAGTCTAGCCGCAAGGTCAAGACCAATTTCAATTGTAAATGGAACTCCAAGTCCATATTCTCGTTCAAATCCGAATGCAAGTTCAACTCTAAGTTCTCTACAAGTCAAAAAAAAAGTAAATAAATATTTAGTGCAACAGCTCTTGAAGTGCCAGGGCCTAGCTTCTCGCAACCACTCATGTTGTGTGCGTTATATTTTTCACACGAATGGAAGAAACCTACAGTTTAGTGCCGTATCCGAACGGCGATTTGAGAAGCTTTTTCGTGACAACTTTACTCTCGGATGTTTGTCAGACGTAAGCGAGAGGTGGGACCGTGAAAAAACTTTTTGGTGTTTTCTGGGATTCGAGCATGGAACCTCACGCGTAGTGACCCGACACACTAACCACTTACGGCACGGCGCCCACAAGTAAGTCCAAAGTTCTAGTCTATTTCCAAGTGCAATTCTAAGTCAAAATCTAAGTCTAGGTCAAGTCCGAGTTAAGTGCAAATCCATGGTTAAGCCCGTGTGAACCGCTGTGTGAAGATTCAAGCCCCAGCGGGGAATAACAATCATCAGCCAGTCGAGTAGGAAAACGAATTCCATCGAAATTTTCCAACTACTGCACCAAAGAAAGGTTTCTCCTGGCAGAACAATGGACCGGAGAGTCTGACTGCTCTGGGATTTGGGTTTCCAAATGCCTAAGTCTTAGTTATGCCAGGACTACTAGGGGCTCTTTCTTGACTGAGTACCAACTGCGTTTGAATAGCGGAAGTATACTAATTAGCCTTGTCGGAGTATAAGTTAAGAGTAAATCATTTGGTCCCCTTTGGCGCGAGGTAATCTTTATCGCCTTCATGTACCATCTATGCTTGTGAAGTCTAAAGTCGGCCTTCTATTCAAATGACCACCGGGAAGTAAACACTAGGCCTGCAGTAGATTTCGAGAGTCCGATAGCAAAGTATGTGAAACTCTTTAAGCTATTGCCTTCTTTTCGCACAGGTAAACAACTTTATGAAGCCATTATCGATTCCAAAAAGCCAATTCCAGCCACTTCTATGGCAAAAAGGGGAAGTACTTCACCACAAAACGATAAACAACCCAAGTAGAACAATATGTACAATAAAATCTTTATTTAACACCACACTAGGACTTTATAACCTCTTATACTCGTACCCCTTCGGCTTCTTTCGATGATCAATTATAGCACTTGCCAGTGAAATCATAGAAAACACCTCTATTAAAATATCCATATAGGAATTCTTTTAATTTTTTTATTTAACTACCGTCCCCGTAAAGCTGTTTTCACTTCAGTGTGTCAGCGCGCGGACAGTGCAAGCCGCTACTAAGCCATAGAAAATCACGGCTTATTAAAGTTTTTATTTTATCTGCGGCCGGCAACAAGGTCTAAGCCGCGCACACTTAACTTTCACTCTCGACACAAGGCGTGGAAATTATCGCTTCGGTTGATTATGCCGATTAGATAATCTCATAATTATCAAAAAATAAAAAAAATCTTCGGACCACATTGATTGGTCATGTACGCGTCATGAATCTTGGGTTCAATCGGGTTTTGAATGGCTTTGATCGGTTCATGGGAAGTTGTGTGGCATGACTCTCTTTTTTTTGCCGCGCCGGACGTTGTTGTTGTTGAATTTGATTAAATTTTTACAAATCACGAATTGGATTACTTACTACTGGATCTGGCTTTCCATTAACACACGAAGCACGAAGTGCGACGTGTAGATCGTAAACGCTTTGCTTGTTTTCGATTAGCCGATCGATTGGGTTACTGTGGCCGTGTTTGGGATAACTGAGGGGTTAATTTGTGGGTCAAGAAGTTCGTGGTGGAGTGGAAATTTCCTTAGGTGTTGAGGATACAAAAAATCTTTACTTATGGTGAATCTGTACTCAGATGTGGATCAAGAGATACGTATCGAAAATAATCAGCTGCGATCAGAAAATAAACAAGGAACAGTAGTAGGTTTTACAGACGTACCAAATACTTGGCCTTTTTAGCAAGATATCGAAAGTATAGAAGGACTTTGCCTTGCACATATGAGTCACATGAACTTGAAAACTCAAAGAGTCAATTAGGTACTCTTAGAAGTCTGTTTACTAAGGGTTTGAAGGTAATATTTGAATATATCTAAAGCCGTATGCTTTCTATTGGACAGACCTACACCTTCTTTAATTAGAGAACTTCATACATACACGAATTAGCGAGGTAACCTATCGACATCGTATTATAAAATGTTCAACCAAATGAGTTAAAGCACCTTATATAAGAAATCCGATACTTGGCACGCTGGTTTCTAAACCTAAGTTTTATTTAAAGCAAAAATGTCGGCCTTTCCTTTCGATCTTTCGTTCTCCTTGTATACAGGACCAATTTTTCGATGAAGAACCTTCCTCTTGATAGAGTTCAATATATGGATAGATTGTATTCGTATTATTTGTAAAGGACTGCTTTTGATCTGCTATTGTGCCTAATAGTACTTTGGAGAGGTTTATTCCCTCGTTAGAGTTCCCCTCGCAATACAATTCCTTCGGAATTGTGTTTGAAGTTCATACGCTCTTACTTTGCCTTGGAGAGAATAGTTCACCTTAGAGCTCTCTCTCCAAACCAGTTTCTTTTAGGAATCTGAGAAGTGGTAGGCATGGTAGGCATATCCTCATCTGATATTTGGTACTTGCCCAAGTAATTAAATCTTTTGTGAGTCATTGCCCCACAAGATTCCAGAAGATGCTCCGAAATCTCGCTTGACTCATTGCAGAATCTGCAAACGCCTTCATATATATATGTTATACCTAGCTTCCGTAAGTGCTTTCTGACTTTGCAGAGCCCCATTAGCCTGCTAGGATTCGTAGGTTATTCGTTCTAAGGCAGATACAGGCTTCGAAATATTTCTGGTTATAACATCCCAGTAGTTCCTTAGCTTGCCTCAGACCTGTGGTGTTATTTCAGATTCTTGCCCAGTCTTCTTTCTCCATTTTCCTGAATTCTTCGCGAACGGTATGTTTCCCTATTCTGCAGAATGGTTCAGGTTCAATGAAGGGCTCCGCGGCTCCTTGTCTTCCCAAGGAGTCTGCTGCTTCATTACCTTTTATCCCGACATAGTCGGGTATCCAGTAAAGCGTAACTTTGTTGTTTCTACCCAATTCATTAAGTTTGTGTAGGCATTCCCAAACAGGTTTTGACTTAATGACATAGGGGTCAAGTGCTTTGATAGCTGCTTGACTGTGTGACAGTATTGCTATGTCGCAGTTGCCGTATCTTCTTTTGAGATTGAGTTGGATACTTTTATCTATAGCACATATTTCAGCTTGAAAGGTGCTGGTACTTTTGCCCTGAGTGGTTCGTCGTTGGCACAAACACGCCTGCCCCTATTTCTTCCTCGGTTCTCGAACCATCTGTATACCACTGTATTATGTGGCTGCCTAGCCCGTATGTCGTAGATTCGTTGCTCCACTCTTTCTTGTTGCTTAACTTTGTACAAAAGTGTTTCCCTAGAGACTCCCAGAAGGGGAAGTTTTTTTAGAAGTGCATCATATTCTCTTAAACCAACGCATTTCTCCCTTCCAATGCCTTCTTTTGCCACCGTTAGGATCGTCCGCTTTGCATTTTGCTTCAGTACGAGATGGAGCGGATTTAGCTTTAGGAGTACTTTCATGGCTAACCGTCATATTCTCAGTGAATACCTAGCGTGGTTGTGTGGCGTTGTACTTATCCAATACTCAAATCCTGTGTCCTCTTATGGGTCTTACTCTCTTTATCAGCTATACGCAAAAGGTTCCATTGCACAACTTGACCTACTATACAGTTGTAGGCCATCCATTACCACTTCCTTTTCTGTGCAATCGCATCTATATGTTCCAGGCCAATTTTCTTGTATAATTGTTCGTTTCAGATACTTGCAATATGTTTCTGAGACAACGAATAACAAAAGCTTGCAGCTGCCTTGCGACAGAGTTGGTCACCTTCTAAGTGTTGCACCAATGAAACAATACCGACTCCATATTTGAACGTAATACTCGGAGCTGACTTAAGCTGATAACATAGCTTCTCCAAATCTTCGAAAGCACATCACTTATAATCACTAGAAATAGTATTGGAGACAGTATACAGTCTTGTCGGACATCTCTTTCAATCTCAAATTTCTCTGACAATATACTCCTTTGTACACTATAGCTTTGGTTTATGTCTTGTTGAAAATTATCAGATATGATCGAGGTCAACATCCATACAGCGCTCTAGACAATCACATAAGTGACGGATAATAGTCTGGCATTTCTAAACCTCACTCTATTTGAAGCTTTCCTGCAAATGTCGTTCTATAGACATTGCAACTTAGGTAGGTCGTCGACTTTGGTCGTGCAAGAGCAATTGGTTTGTGACTCCCTTGCTTGTACCAACGAATTGCTTGTAAAGAATGGTTTAAATCGGTCCTTGATCGGCTTTAGAGCATACTGCTGGAAATATCCTTCAGATTGTGGGACATTTTGAAGGCTTTCCAATTTGAAGGTCGTCTGCTCGTCAACTGATCTTTCAAAACGGCCTTGAATAATTCAGGCAATATTTTGTCTTATACTCGTACCATTGGTAACTTGTATAGATATGAAGGTATCTAGGCAGCAGTTGAGGTAAGTTTCACATGAATAGAAGAAACAGGAACATTCGTGAAGCTACCGATATCTTTTATGAAAAAAATCAACGATTGTGTAATGCCTTGGAGATATTTGTTCCATTATTAGAGTTCTCTTTGCATTAAAATTCTTTCCAGAATTATATTTAAGAGTTCCGCATTCTTACTTAGCCTTGGCGACAAAAGTTTCTCTAATGAATCTGAGAATTATAAGCAGGTTCATGGTCGGTATATACTCATTTTCTTCTTTTGTGCAACAGTGTCCCACAGGATTTCAAAATGTGTTCCGAAGTCTTACTGGACTCATTGCAAAATTTGAGAAGGTTTTTTCCTGCTAAGCTTAGTTTCCTTAGATGTTCTTTAGAAGCCTGTAGGGATGCGTATGCATAGCCCGTCTCAGACTCTGAGTATTATACCAGGTTCTGGTCCTGTTTTATCTGTTCCTGAATTCCTCTCTATTCTACAGAAAGGCTTAGATCCTATAAAGGCTTCTGCTGCCCCTTGTCTTGCTAAAAAGTCTGCTGCTTCACCCCCACCCAGTTCATTAAGTTTGTGTAGGCATTCTCACACAAATTTGAACTTAGCGACGTGGGTGTTGAGTGGCTTGATGGCTACTTCATGTCGAAGTTTATGTATTTTTCGTCGAGATGGATTTCGAAAAATCTACTAGTATCTCTGGCTTTTATTACAGTCCGAAAGATGCTGGTATTTCTGCCTATGGGTTCGGAGTTTTTTGATCCAGATACTCCCGCGCCAGTTCCCTTGTCAGTTCTCAACCTATCTGTGCAGACTTTATAGTGCGGTTGCCCAGTCTATAGATTGTGGATTCGTTTCTGACATTTTTTCAAAATAAATAATGCTGTGCTGTGCCACTGGGATTGCTAAAGGGGGAGTTTCTTGAAATTGACATCAAACTCCTTCCATTCAATGCACTTCTTCATCTCTATTTATTCTTTTGTCATCCTTAGTATCGTCTGGTACAACGCAAGGTACGGATCAGTTAGTTACAGAAGTACTTCCATGGCTGCGGTTGTGGCTGCGCATGTTTTCATTCATCTTGGTTGGAGATGTTCCTGTTTCCATGATCATTCCAAGCATGGATGTCTTTGAAAAAAACTTGACTTGACTCGACTTCAGTGAGTTGTTAGCTTTGTTGATTCAGATGTCATTGCATTATTTGTTTTGGTATCAGGTCTCATGTGCCCCAAGAAGCTCTTATTAGACTTTTGCTGTGGTCCTCACTTCAATTACCACCTCTTTCCCTCAAAACAACACTCCAGCTGGTAAATAAATTTAGAACTTTCATCTTTAAATCTGTTTCTAGCAAGATTCTGCGCCTGGTTGCCAACAAAAAGGCAAATAAAAGCTGATTGAGCAAACATTAGCAAGTACATACTATTTGTGTATCAATTACAGAGCAGTTAAGTAATTTATCTACAAACAACTAAATTGAAGGTCACCCAGGAGGCATTCAGCAGTACCATGTCCACAGCCATTTATCTGAGTTCACTCACACTCAATGCCAATTTGCTGGCAGCAACAAAAGGCAATGTTTAACTAACTTCTAGGGAAAAACAACTTTCAAGCTCGAAACTTGCTTTTCAAAGTTAAACTACCATTCGTACATCTGGTTTGACACGAAGTCAACACATGAAGTAAACAATCCAAGTAAAAATAAAGAAACACACCGAGGTAGTAGTACCGTTTAATGACCCTACCTAATTAAATTTATTACAACTCGTGTCGGAAACCGAAATGATGAACAACATCCATGGTACCATCCATGGCTGATCCATCATGGGGGCACTTTCAATGTAACTTTCGTAACAAAGTGGTTTTTCTTTGAACCTTTTTTTTTCTTTTTTTTATAAATAATTAAAAGATTTTGCAAAGCTTTTGCGAAGTGTGTCATAAAGTTGTAATTTATTCAGCCTCTACTGCAACGCACACTTTAGGTAGACCATGCGCCGACATCTGACAATAGACGCGTAACCGTGACTCTTAGCTTTTGTACGGTTTGTCGGATTTTTGATTTCGCTTAAGGCGCCTTTCACTGCTTTTTTGAGTTTTTTTGTTCGAAAAATCAAAAGTCATGGCAACGAGATCGGAGTGTTGCCAATGAAAAACGATTTAATTGGATCCAACTCGATTAATGAAAAAAAAAAGTGAAAAAAGCCTTTACTAGGCCAAAGCGGAACATTGAATGAAATTTATTTTATGACGGTCTGGCACTTAATTGAAAGTTTGCATAAGTTTGTTGTGGTTTCGAAGGCGTAACTATGAATGAAATCTTTAGTTTGCTACAAAGATATTTGCTGAATCTTTTGAAATCGCAGACAATAGGAGCAGAGTCACAATGGCACTTTCTTTCACTTTCGGAGCAAGTGTTTCCTAAAGTGCGGGTGGACTTGGTGGAAGTATTTATGAGGGTGTGAGTCTATGCCTGGCTCTTTGTCAATTTTGAGTACCTTGCTTCCGGTTCGGAAGGCACGCTTGCTTAACTGAGATCTGCTTTGGAATCCCCGAAAGCTTGGCTTAAACAAACCACAGATGGGAAAACGGCTCAACATGTTACATTTCGAGACAAATGTGGCCTAAGCTGGAAGAGAAACGTAGTGACGAGTTGGTCAAGCTTAAGCGATCACAAATTAGCTGCGTTGTCGGTGTCCTCATTGGACACTGTCTTATAAGCCAACATGTCAAAAAACTTCGCCTCTTCTCCAACGACTTCTGCTGGAGCTGCAGGGACGAGGAGGAGGAGGAGGAAACCATCTTTCACCTCATATGCATTTGTTCAGCCTTGTCGCATAAAAGAATGCTTTATCCACCGGCCCCTTCGTTGAAGACCTCGGCGATCTGGTGTCCTTAGGCGTCATGAATATGTATCGCTTTAGCAAATTCTTCGGTTGGTTTTGTTAGTCCTTGAGTGGCCTTATGGTTGTTTTTTTTTATCACAAAGCAGTAAATGCTTTATTGACAGCCAACTTAACCTAACCTAGCTTAAACATGAGGCTTAATATGGGTATCACCACCAGAAAAGTAGTTTCATAACGACGCGTTTTAAGACTGCCCAGACAATTCCATACGAACTTAGACCAAAGCTGTAGTAACAATCTTCGCGGTTTGGCTATGTAAGAAAATATTTCGTGTCTATCGGAATTGAATGTTTAAGTGCACGACTTAAGTTGAAAAGGAAGAGAAGAAATAGGAAAGAGATTTATTTCTCCTGTATCGGTTTTAAACTCGGGTAATATTAAGTTTTAGTGTAGACTTAATCCATGAGTGGTGTCCCAACTAGTTGGACGTATTTGCTGCGATTTCTCTATTCGATTTTGATTTCTAGTACTTGTTTTGAGTTCGTGATGTATGACCCAAGACTTGTTGTTGGGGGTATGTATGAAGGAGAATGGTATGGGATAAGTGCGAAGACTATATCGTGTAGTGATCAACAAATCGTTTCGTTCGCTTGGCGAAATCGAATATATCACCAATTTTTTTTTTGCACGAGGTGTACCAGATGGGTTATCGCTGAGGACCACAGTACTTCTAGTATCAACCTTGTTGTTGCGGACAGTACTTACTTACTTAGGTGGCGCAACAGTTCGGGTTGAACCTGGGCCACAACCAACAAGGCTCTCCATTTAGCTCGGTCTTTAGCTAATTGCATCCAGTTGGGCACTCGAAGTTGGTCGAGGTCCCCTTGAACTTGTGCGCGCCACCCACGGCGAGGAGGTCCTCTACTGCGTCGTCCCTCCGGGTTAGATTCGAAGACTCTGCGGTTCGGAGCGTTAGTGTCCATTCGCTCTACATGTCCTAGCCATTTCAGACGTCCAATACGCAATTTTTTGACCAGGTCGATGTCGCTGTACAGATCGTATGGTTCGTGATTGAATCTTCTCCTCCAAAACCCGTCAACGCAAACGGGACCGAAAATCTTACGAAGAATTTTTCTCTCGAAGCGACCAAGGATATCTTCAATCCTCTTTTAGTAAAGTCCATGTTCCAGCGCCGTAAAGCTGGACTGGAATGATCAGGGTCTTATACAGAGTCTCCTTAGTTTTTGGAGATAGGGCTTTACTGTTAAATTGCCTTATAAGCCCAAAAAACAGCGATTGGCAAGAGTTATTCTTCGCTTAATTTCTGCGCTAATGTCGTTTTCAGAATTTATAGCAGAGCCAAGGTAGACAAAGTCCCTTACTATCTCGAAGTTATAGCTGTTCACTCTAATGTTCTGTCCGATTCGTCGGTGTTCATTGCGCCTTCTTGTTGACAGCATATACTTGGTTTTGCCCTCGTTTATCGCTAAATCTATTTTGACCGCTTCCGCCTCAATGCCGTCGGCGTATGCAAGTAGTTGTACAGACTATTGATATATTGTGCCTCCGGTGTTGGCTTGTAAGTTCCGCATAATCCGTTGAAGTACAATATTGAAGAAGTCACATGACAGCGCGTCACCTTGTCTAAAATCCTTTTTTGACATCAAAGGTCTCAGTGAGGTCATTACCGACCTTGATGGAGCAGCGAGCCTTCTCCATCGTCAGCCTGCACAGACGAACAAGTTTGGCAGGGATATCAAAACTAGACATGGCTTAATAAAGCTCTTCTCTATAGATGCTGTCATAGGCGGCCTTGAAATCGATAAAGAGATGGTGAGTATCGATTTTGAATTCTTGGGTTTTCTCCAAGATCTGCCGAAGTGTGAGGATTTGATCGATGGTGGACTTTCCTGGTCTGAAACCGCACTGATAGGGTCGAATCAGGCTTTTGATAAAAGGTTTCAGGCAGAAAAGATCTTATATGCGATGTTGAGGAGACTGATGCCTCTATAATTGGCGCAGTTGAGGGGGCTCCTTTCTGATGTTGCGGACAATGGCAGAGGAATTTCTCCTCCTTCAGGCAGTTGGCCCCAGTCTTAAAGAGTTTTTGGCGAATTTGATGTGTCTTGTAGTTAGTCCCACCAAAGATCTTGCCTGGGCTTTGCTTGAATTTAACACTTTTTTGCTATGCTGGTATTCAGCCACTTTACATGTATCTAGATTCGTGTTAGATTCGTATTTGATAAACTTTTGTCATGTCTTCTCAAGATTATAGTTTTTATAGTTGTCAGTGGGACATCTATTGTCCGTCACTGTTTCCGGCACTTTTTTCGCTAGTTCATACGCGCTTTCATTGCACATGAGGCCTTCATGTCCTGGTGCCTTTGAGAAGCGAACCGTGTTGTAGCTGGCAAGTAGATTCAGTTTTGTTTTACACTTCCTTACTACTCGCCGTTTTGACATGGTGTTGGTGATGGCGCTTATGGCTGTTTTGCTGGCCGAACAGATGTCATTATGTGTACATGGAGTAAATGGTTTTATTGGCTAACCTATACTATGATCGTGATCATTCAGTTTATTGGGCTCAGTACAATTCCCGTTCGCCTCCTGTAACCAAGGAAGTAAGTGCTCGTTAAGTAAGATATCCAGCATGTCATACGAGTCCATTTTGATATAAGACATCTGCGTCAGTGCTTGGCCAAGACGTATGAGTAGCTTAGACAAAACCCTGCAGTTATCGATTGCAAGACTCCAACTCAAAGACGAGTTGCGAGTAGGCTCACTAGTCTTTGCGTTCGATCAGGGTGTACGGTTTTTACTACCGAGCCGCTTTCGGAAAGATTCTCTTGAACTTCCATGTGGCCGTAATGGTAGATGTCATGGCTGACTCTTGTTGTACACAATTGCCTAGCGTCAATTCACCATGATTCTTCTACATGTTTGCGCAATTGATAGTCTGATGTTCAGAAGATGCGAGCAGAATACTTAAATCATTTCTAGTAATTCCTGCTTGTGTGACCTTGGTATTGGACATCCAAAAGGTTCACCAATCTCTTCGCTAGATGTCGTTCCTATCAAATCGAACTAAGCGAACTATCATCTTAGGCATGGATCTCTGTCTAGGCTACTCATTTGCATTCATTTCTGGTCATCATTAAAACTTCGTACAGTTAACTTTAAGCTTTTTGACATGAAGCTCATCTCATCTGAGCTCACGCAAGTACTCATTTCCCTTCAGATCACGGCAACACTTACCAGAAATCCCCACCCGCAAGCCAGACTCATCATCTTCTTCTCCCTGATACTCGCGCCATTAAAATGTCAAACTAAATACCAAATTTGAATTCTCATCATCATCTCAGTGGGTAACACACCGCTGACTGTCGCAGCTTGTTCGCGTCGCGTGTACTCGCAAAACCACAGCCAATTTCAAAAGTGACGTAACTAACGACAGTACTTACTTCAGCACCTACCAGTGCGAGGAAAGGAAAAAACCATCGGACGGGAAAATATACATAAACGGCTTCCGAATCGCTGAAAACGACTCGGGGGTAAATGTTAATTAAAACGTAAAATGCCGTAAGAACATAAGATTAATTAAAGAGTGACAAACCTAGGACAAGGTGACTAGAAAAAAAAAAAAAAAAAAAAAGAAGCAAACTAATTGTGTTATGTACTGCACTGTTCTGCCAACCTGGCTATCTTTTGTTCCCTTCCTATGCAATCCGTCAATGAAGACTCGTTGTTACTATACCCATTGCCCTGGGTGCGTGCTCCAGATTACCTCAGGCAGAAAATAATCCGGCTAAAGTTCCCATTTGTATCTAGAGGTGCTCGTACAGGTACTACCAACACGGCTTTTGTATTGCAAATCGCAGTGTATCTAGATACAGATGCAACTGAGAAAACTGGATTTGACTTTGTATTTATTTTTGTTGATTCTGATTCATGTACTGAGAAGTTCTTAGTTCGTTTGGAATTTTTTACGTTACCAGCCGCGACCGAGTGAGAGTATATCGCGAGCCCGGTGGACTTGGTTTTTTTCTTTATTTTGTATTTGTTGTAAAATTTAGCATTTTTATTGCTGGGAATTTTTATAAATTTCAACTGGCATACGGGGAGAGTTATGAATTCGAGAAATCGATTTGCATATACTTTGGAATAACCTTGACTTTCCGAGCGACCCCATTCGGGAAAGGTTTCTTGACTCTTTTGTGAGGAATTTGGAGCAGTGTCGCGTGATTAAAATAATAATAAAATAATTTGAATACATTTATAAAAGTGAAAATCTATCTTGTAATGAAGATTAAGTGAAATGAGAAGAAAGTGAAATAGAATTTGAAAGAAGAAAATAAAATAAAAATATTCATTAATGTACGATAAGTGCATAGATTCAATTGCTGTGGTAGTTTGTGAGGTCTTCAGCATGCTTAATATTGTACAGGTAATTATTTGGAACTTTAAATGAATAATTAACATTAGATAGTACTCAAAAGGTTTCTAAGTTCTTCACAGAAAGGCTTGGGTGGTTGGTTGGGGTGGCGGTTCAAAAAGAACCTAATTAGCATTTTGATACCATAAAACTCATGTACACCTGGTTGTATGATGGAGTATTCGGTTACAGAAAATGAATATGCTAAACCCAGCCTGTCGAGTTTAGGTAAAGAATGAGGGCTCCATTCCTTTACTCAGATATTTCTCACAAGTCGTCGAAGAAGAGTTTCCTAAAGTACGCTCGCGAGATTCTCTCTCATTACTTACTTACTTACTTACTTATGTCCTGTATCCCCTTGTGGGTCCTAGGGCCTCTACAACGCCTACGCGCCATCGTGTACGGTTTCTGGCAATGTGCCTGAGTTCTCCCCAACTTTTCCCTAACTGCTTTGCCTCCTTCTCGACTATTCTGCGCCATGTTCTCCTCGGACCGCCAGGTCTTCTGCCATCCTGAGTTAGAGGGGTCCATTGCATAGCATGGTTTGCTATGGAACTGTCACCCTTTCGGAACGTGTGACCAATCCACTGCCACTTCCGCCGTTGGATGGTTGTGCCTATTGGTTCCTGACCCGTACTCTTGTAAAGGTGTTCGTTAGAGATACGATTGGGCCAGAAAATCCTTAAGATATTGCGCAGGCACCTATTAACAAACGTTTGCAGCTTTCTGGTGATAGTAGTGGTCACTCTCCATGTGCTGCAACCATATGGCAGCACGGATTCAACGTTGGAGCGGAATAGTCTTATTTTGGTGCTCAAACTGATTGCATTGCTTCGCCATATTTTGGACAACATCCCGAACGCGGACTTTGCTTTGGCGATCCTGTTGGCTATATCCAGTTCGGTTCCACCATCGGTCGAGACAATACTCCCAAGATACTGGAAATCCTCTACTCTCTCTACCGGTTGTCCAGCAATGTATATTTGAGCCGATGAGTTAGTTCCAAGGCTGATAATTTTAGTTTGGAGGATGCCAAGCTTGGCTGCATGGTCTCCTATCGACCAATGCCCTGTACTACTGGCTGCTATTCTGGCAGTGTCTGGTCTTGATCTGCTAAGTAGATCATTTGATTTTGATTTGTTATAGCTGGGCCATGTTTCCCTTGATATAACGCAGTTAAAAAGTTTCCTAGCTATTAGAAGTGATTGTGAATGTTTCCTTTGACGACTCCGAGCGGAATATTGACTCTTTCTGCCAGAGAGTCGCGAACGGCCAGTCTGGCCAGATCGTCCGCTTGTTCGTTTCCCTCGTTACTGTGTCCAGGGACCGAGGTGAGGGTGATTTTTGATTGAGCGCCTAGTTTGTTTAGCTCTTCCTGGCATTGCTCTACCAGTTTTGAAGATGTGATAGTTGAATCAATGGCTTTGATAGCAGCTTGGCTATCAGCGAAGATAGGAGGATTGCAATTGAGAGTTCGGGGTTGAGAGGGCATTCAGTATGCGGCAAGCCCCACGAACCGCGAGAAGCTCTGCTTGAAAGACACCAGCGAAATTCGGTAAGCGGAAGGACTTCGAGACATTCAGCTTGTCAGAGAAAATGTCCGCACCGACTCGGCAGTCGATTTCCGATCCGTCCGTGTAGGTTGTTATGTCGAAATCTTTTCGCACCTTACCGCTTTTCCACTCAGCTGTAGTTGTGAAAGTTACTTAGAAGAGTTTGTTAAAGTTTAAAGTGGGGGTCTTGTAATCAGTCAAAGATGCAATCAGGATTATTGGTAATCACGCTGATTGTCGTTGGCGTTTGTCGCTTTTCGACGATTGTCGTTTTATTCATAGCAACGACCTGCTGACCGTTAAACATTACTAAGCAATTTGTTTGTCGTGTAGAATACTATTACAACTCTTTCACATTGAAAAAGTTATGAAAATAGATTCGTGCTACATCTGAAGAATAAAACGATAATCGTCGAAAAGCGACAAACGCCAACGAAAATCAGGGTGATTGTCTCCAGGATCTACTATGGCAGTGGGGCATGGCAGTTCAGCACCCAGACTCTCTGAGCTGGACTGCGCTGCATAATGCTGTATCCTTGATCTGTAGTTCAAAAGGGGTCAGCTGGATGATCACAGTTAGAGCATCCGTTGGGCAGGATCTCAGACCATGCGTGACACCTACGCATGCCGCTCTTTGGAGTCTTTTTAGTTTAATGATATAACATTTGCTACTAAGAGCAGCCCACTACACGATAGCTCCGTAGCTGAGAATTGGGCGCACAACAGCTGTGTGCATTCAAAGGGTTTTTTTTAAGCTGAAGACGTCTTAGTTTAGTTTCCAACTAAGTTTTGCGTCGAGGATCATACCTATATATTTTGCACTAGAGCATAAAGACAGCCGACAATTCAGTTTGGGTGAGATGACGTCTCGTATTTTGGTTTTAGTGGCAAATAGCATCAGTTCAGTTTTGTCTGGATATATTCCGAGGCCACAGCTTGTGTCCCATGAGTGCACTAGATCCAGACCCCTCTCCATAAGTTGGCTTATCACAGGGAGGAACTTTCTTGACACTATGATTACCAGGTTATTCGCGCACCCGACCACATTGAAACTCTACCTATCCAGTCGCGCCAAGATCTTGTTCATGACCATCAGCCATAAAAGGGAGATATAACGCCTCCTTGAGGAGTACTTCTGCTTACAATTTTACTTATGCTATTCATAACGAGTGTCGACTGAATAATTTGCGTTCTTAGCATGGATGCTATCCATTTACTAATGTGTTCCTAGATGCTTAGTTCTGCGAGAGATTCTTGAATAGCTTCAGTTTGAATGTTGTTAGACGCTCCCTCAATATCTGAGAAGGTAGCAAGAATGCATTTTTTGTAATGAAGTGATTTTCCAACTGAACGCACAACCTCATGAAGAGCCGTCTCTGTGGATCTTCCTTTGAAGTACGCCTCTTGAGAGTTTGACATTTACGATCGTTCGAGAGTTTTACGGATGTGAATATCTAGGATACGTTCCATTGCCTTTAGAACGAAAGAGGTTAAACTTATTGGCCTGAAATCCTTTGTGAATTTAAGTCCTCGCCGGCCCACCTTCGGGATGAAGAGCACTCGGATACGTCTCCAAATTTGAGAGACACAATTAAGAAATATTCAACTCCTATAAATCGCCACTACCCAGGGAATTAAATGTAACATAATAGGTATACTGTTGTCGAAGCCAGGGGATTTGTATGGAGAGAAACTATTAATAGACCAGGAGATTATGTCTTCCGAGACTATGGTTGAGATACTATCCCATGAGGCTAGCTCCCCACCACTTAAACTAGCTTGTTCCTTGCTGCTGTCGCCAAAACATGGAAAGTGAGGGTTAATAAGGTGTTTCAGGGATTTCGCAGTAGAATCTGTCCAGCTATCATTTGTCCTTCTCAGAAAAGATGGATTACTATGTCTTTGGACCGAAATGCCCTTGGTTACATTGAGAAAAAGTGCTTTGAGTGATCTTTGGTGCCGTCTGCATGGACGCGCGAGTGGAGAAAGAGGTACACTGCCGAGCTGTACGACCTATACAATGACCCTTCGACTTAGCCAGACGAGTTCACATATAGCGTCTAGAATGTTTGCGCTATGTACACATAGGTCAGATGGGAGCCCCGTTTTTCAGCCCGAAAAATCTTCGAATCCATCTCGGATGGACGGCGTAGTATAGGACGAACTCGCGGTATGTAGCGTAAACATGTGGAGGGGGACCTCAACCAACTTGGCGGGCCCAACTGAAGGCAGCTAGCTCGTCACCAGGCTGGAAAGTTTTGCTGGTTGAGGCCCAGCACCACTCCGGACTGTAGCCCCACCTAAGTTAGTAAGTATTTAATACAGGGTGTCCGCCGGGAACGTATACTACTTTGTTTTGCCGCCATTTTGGTAAACATTAGTCTTGACAGTTCATATTTGGCAGTCGTGAAGTAGACACGTGGCAAATTTATTATGGAAAAATATTCGATAAACCAACGTGTTTTAATCGTTAAAACATTTTATCAAAATCAATCATCGATTACTGTGACGATGAGAAAGTTACGTGAAATTTTTGGGAGAAACAACGTGCCAACAAAACGCACTATTTATCGTGTAGTGAATGATTTCGAAGAAAGAGGGTCTGTAGGTGATATGCCCAAGCCCAAGTAACAGTCTGGTGTGCAATTTGGTCAGGAGGAATCATTGGACCTTACTTCTTTGAAAATGAAAACGGCGTAACGGTAACTGTGAATGGGGAGCGATATCGTGATATGATTGAAAACTTTTTAACGCCACAACTGCATGCTTTGGGCTTGATTAACATGTGGTATCAACAAGACGGTGCCACATCGCATACAGCCAGGATTACAATGGAATTACTGCGAGACCTCTTTCCACAACAAGTTATTTAAAAAAATGGTGATGTTGATTGGCCTCCACGGTCGCCTGATTTGACTGCTCCTGACTTCTTTTTGTGGGGATATCTGAAAAGCAAGGTTTATGCAAACAAACCAGAAACCCTTGAGCAACTCAAACAAAATATTCGTGATGAAATTAATGAAATACCGCGTGAAATGTGTGAGAATGTAATGAAAAATGTGCTCAAAAGGGCTCGCATTTGTGTATTCCATACATAATTGCCGACATTAAATAAAACATTTATCAATATAAGATCCATTCTCTTTCATTTAATCAAAAATTATAAACAAACAAAGTAGTATACCTTCCCGGCGGACACCCTGTATAACCTTAAAGTTTTCCACCGTCATTGTTGCATTTTTGTTGTGCATTCTTACCCATTACCATTCTTAGTCGTATTTGGAGGAAAACTGCAGACTGAGATGATCTCAATTGGTCTCTTAGTCAACTTGGAGGAATCAACCCTTTTTTAATATAGTTCTTCTCTTGCAATGTGAAAGAAATCTGGTCAGGAAATTTTATAATACAATACTCTCTTAAAGTCCTTGACCTTGGTGCCATTAACCGCTGATCTGATCAAACATGTGTATTCCTTTCACCTCAACAGGTCATTCGCTCCAGAGGGAAATCAATATTATTGTTGGCTCTCTTTGGACAATGAAATATTTAAGTGAGATATTTATACATGCACCATCACAATCTATATGTTAGACCTCTGTTCTGTGTGACAAGATAGTTCTTTGTTTTGTCGGAAACGTTTAAGATACTCGCATCTTTGTATTTTGATATCGTTGAATGTTTTTTTTTTTGTTTATTCCTACCCGCCTTTGATCGCTTTCTTTCCTCAAATAATGAATTGTCACCCGTCTTTTAGCGAGCAATGTCATAATAAGCTTTATTTTCCATCTCAGTAATGAGGAAAATATAAATAAAATATACAACTGACGATTTTCTGAGAGAAAGCTGGCGATTCCCACGCGCGAATTTATTTTTGAAAGGCTATTTATTTTTTGTCACTAAAATATTTAGCAGATATTTTAAAATTCAGATAAATTGAGGTTTGTGTAGTATTTTCCATATATCATAGAAAATTTATTGTACCTACATGGTGAACTCAATATGTCCAGTGGTTTGTGACACAAAAGAATATAAAGCAAAATTGAAATGAATTTTAATTTTGTCAGAGGTTGAGATATGTTAAGTTTCAACTGTGTGGTCGAGAGTCTCCATTTAGTAGTGTGATGCGATATTTTTTTTTGTAAAAATGCTTGCCAAAGCTAACTTAGTAGACGACAAAACAGCACGTGCCCACAAATTGTGCGTACGGCCTCGTGAGTCTTTTTAGCTGGTTCCAAACTACAAACGCAGGCCTTGAATATTGTTTAATTGGTATTGGACTTATGGCCATTGTTAGTTATATGGACAGGCGGAGCAGTAAAAATGCAGCAAAGTGGGAGGGTTATCATCCCTCGAATTCAGATCATAACCTCTTTGAAAAAGGAAGAAGAATCGGCTTATATGGACTTGCATGGGCTTAAGTATGCATATATTTTAAAATAGTAGTAAAATTAAACTATTAACTTCAAACTCCTACTGCAATTTAAATCTTTATGCTGTATTTAAATATATTTGATTGCTAAAAATGTTGTGTTGGGTTACAAGAATTCTCCACCGTAATCCAGCACCATCTGTGCTATTAAGTCATAGCTAACAGTAGGGTTGCTGCTAGATCTGAATTTTCAATCAATTTGGTGTACATCTCTTGAAGGCTAAAATATAAATCTCGGTTCTCTGTGTTATCGTGTGTGGAAATGTTTTCAGGGGCGCGGTTGTCCTTCAGTAGGTCTCCGTTTTGATATCATTCAGCACCAAGTTCTCGTTCTGCTCGAATGTCCTGTCGTATCCTGTCCATTGTCGACTAGATTCTGCACGTAGCTATTCCACGCGGAATCATCAAGCACCAACGTTGCTAGCATCTTCAAAGTCAAGATGTCATCAAACTTTTCAATGAACGTCGCCAGCCGGGTCTTCATTGCCGGATCAGCGGAATCATGAAAAGAATCCCATTGCCTTTGAGTTGGTCCTTAATTGCATAGAAGATACCCTCGACAGTGGTGAATTGTTCTCCCAAAACTGAAGCGCCCACTTCGCACTCTATTTCTAGAATTTCCAGTTGACACGTCTCTGCCTTAAGGACATCCCTCGAGAGATCCTCATTATTCGCGATTCGGACCTTTATTCGTATTTCTTGGCCGTCGATGCCACCGCCAGTTGCCATGATGACGACATCCTTGAAATGAGGCATGTTCGTGAGCTTCATTTTCACCTCGCAGGGCGCCTTAGGTTAGGTTAGGTACGTGGGCTGGCAGGGAGGGACGCTCTCTGCGAATGGTCAGCGTTGAACCATTCTGGTACCCATGGGGGAAAAAGTAATCCCTTACCCAATGAAACTAAAAACAACTAACTCAGTCACTTACTTCATTTCTGCATACAAACCACCCTGATGATTTGATGAAGCTCAACATCTTTTCTGTTGAAACGCCGGAGAGTTCCTCGAGATTCTGGAAGAAATATTTACCATGGAACTTTTTCCTGGAGTGTTGAATACTCGGACAGTGGCACAGGAAGTGGGTTGTGTCCTCAAAACTTCCTCGTCACCACAGCCTCTATAGAGTTCCTCCTCCGTCAGGCGTAGTTTCTTCAAGTGGTACCGCAGAGTGTTGTGCCCCGTGATGATGCCCACGAGGGTGGAAAGGGATTTTCTATCTTTACGGATGATTCTCTCGGTCTTTGCTTTGTCGAAAGATGGCCATAGCTTCCTAGTGATGGCGCAAGTTTCCATGGAGTTCCATCTTGTGTTTGCCTCCTCAGTGGCTTTATTCCCTGCAGCGAGCTTGAGTGTGCAAGGCGGGATACACACAGTGGGGTCAACTTGTTCTGTTGGGGCTGCTGAGCCGATTCTCGCCAGCTCGCCAGCTTTCTCGCGGGGCGCCTTGCAAGACGGACAGTTTCTCTATAACTGGAACACTTCGACGTGAAGTTCCTCAATGGGCTACGATCACTCGGCGATTGGTTTCAGCAATGATTATCGTTCTCGGGCTTGGGTTCCTGCTCCTCTGCCAAATACTTGTGAGCGTACATGCCCAACAGCTTGTCCTGCTCAGGGGTTCTAAAGAACTGAGATATCTTGTAGTCTGTGTCTGGAGCCAGTGCGCGGGGATTTTCCACAAACATGTTGCCAGAAATGTGCTCCAGGATCAACTTGAACGGGAACGTCTCCTTGAACTGCTGCACCCGTTGTTGTTATGCTTCGCTTCTCCTGCTCCTGACTCAGGCATCGTATTGTCCCGTGGAAGATTCCCTTGACGGTAGTCACCTCACTCTTCTGTGTCCTGGCTGGAATTTTCAAATCTGCTTTGGACACAAATGTGGCTGTGTGGTCGGAGCGGAGTATCTTACAATTCAGGTCTTCGACGTTGCGCACCTTCAGTGGGTTCCTCGCTTCTGAATCGCAGTGACCGCACTTGAAGGACATCAGGACGATTTCATTGTAGAAGGGGATCTTCGTGATCAGCAGGCGGGTCGAACCGGTCTCGAAGCACCGCATACAGGCCGATTCGATGTCTGTTGTCTCAGGATCCGAGTCGTCGGGATTTATTTCGCGGAACAGATGCTCAGTACTGCTGTTGCTGCTGCCGGCAAGTTCGCCGGAAGTACTTGCCGCTATCGCCATTGGAATATGGTTTCACTTTGTGGACCGAAATTATGAGAATTTCGAAATTTGTTTCTTTTTCTGGAATAACCAAAGAACATGAACACTACTATGGAGGGGTGCATAAAGCAAGAACGCAAGACCTTTTGAGGGTTAAGTTTCAGCATTCGTGGTTTAAAATGTAGCCGCTCATTACAAACCAGCGATAACGGCATTAAGTGAGCCATCCTCCTTGAGCCATCTTCATTGCTTTTGGTTCAATGCTTGCTACGCACGTAGCCAAGTACTTGCCCTGATTTTTCGATAACTTTTGCCCTATTTTTTCCAGGATAGTGAGTTGCCCACTCTCAAACCCCTGCTGGCATGGAAGTGTGTCAAATAAACAAAAAGTCATGCCCCGAAATTAGATATGGCATCTCAGTTAATGCTCTCAAGCATTTGCAGTACAATGGACCAGTTGTGTCTGAGTGCTCCAGTCGAGTGTTTCCTATCCCGACAAAAAAAAAAAAAAAAATAAAAATTGGTGGATGTCGATATTCTCGGGTCTTTTACAGGACCTGGTATAAAGTGAAGATTTGATCGATTGTCGATAAGACGCTTGTAGAAGGCGAGGTGTGATGCTATGTTGAATTTAAATCTGACTATCGTTTCTTCAATTTCGATTCGATCGGTTGGTTGAAGCGGTCTGCCATCTTCCTTATAGAGACAAGACACTCCGCAAAAGTAGTCCCTCCAGTGCGAGTAGTTAAATTTTGAGTTGCGTTCTTTACACATTCGTAGAAGTTTCGGGCGTTTACCCTACTTTGGCATCTCTGTATCTCTTCTATCTCTTTTCGCTAAAAGTGGTTATATCTATTCCATTGTGATTGTAGACCTGGCGAATGGCTCTCATAGTTTTTCGAAGGGTTCGTCTGCCTACATTTAGGATCAAACCAGGGCCTTCGGCGGCCTGGTGGTGAATTAGAATCTAGTACGTTAGTTCCGGTATGCTGAGGAGTTGCTGTTGCTGCTTGAGAATTCCTTAAGTGGTAAATGCTCTAGCAGTTATTCGCGATTGACGTCTTACAACGTCGAAACTTCTCTCCATGGCGCTTCTGAACTGAATATTTTTGGATATGCTAAACTTTATTATTGTATTTCTGCAGAAAACTAGTAGGGCTTTGACATCGCCCAGCGGAATACTACCATTGTCGAGATGACTATGGCGCTGTATTCATAATTCTTACCTCTGTGATCGAGATTCGAATCGCGTTTTGGGAACATATACATAACATATGCATCCTTACCTTTGCTGTAACCGGGTAATGATGAGTCCATGTTTTCACGTCGGAATTAGGGTACATACAAAACACTTCAGAATTGTATCCGTCTATATTAATATGACCAACCTGGTTGATGCTGGATTTTAGGACATGGAAGTCCACGAAGTTGTGCGAACGATAGAAAAGACAATCCATTTCAAACAATATACCCCTGCTACCTTTTTAGACATTGAAGGTGCCTTCAATAACGTCAGTACGGAATCGATTCAGGAAGCTCTGATCCAACTGGGTGTGGAAGAGTTTATTAGCAAATAGATATTGACAATGCTAAAAACCAGAATTATTCAATCGAATCTTGGCAACAGCAGCTCCTCCATATCTGTTGTTAGAGGAACTCCTCAAGGTGTGGTCCTATCTCCTCTTCTATGGCTTATGGTCATCAATAAAATTTTGTGTAGACTTGATAGGGGTGGAGTTAAGGTTGTCGCGTATGCGGATGACGTGGTAATACTGGTATCGGGGATGTTTCCATCCGTAATCAGTGTGATTATGGAAGGTGCCTTGGGCAAGATTAGCACATGGGCCACTGGATGTGGACTCAGCGTCATCCCAAGAAAAACTGAACTGATGCTCTTTACCACTAAAACCAAACTACCGACGTTTACGCTTCCACGGCTAAATAATCATCTACTCTCCCTATCCTCCAGTGCCAAGTACCTAGGTGTGGTACTTGATCCAAAACTAAGCTGGAAGCTTAATATTGAGCAACGGGTAAAGAAGGCCTGTGTGGCTTTTTATGCCTGCAGCAAGACCTTTGGAAAGAAGTGGGGACTTCACCCGAAGATTTTCTTATGGATGTACACTGCCGTGGTGCGCCCCATTCTTTCCTATGAATCGCTAATTTGGCGGCCTGCGCTAAGGAAAGCTTATAACATCAAACTTATCAACAGGGTACAAAGAACTGCGGCTATAGGCGCAACGGGTGCCATGAGGACATGTCCAACCGATGCTTTGAACGTTATTCTGCACCTTTTACCACTCGATCTTCACATTATGCAGCTATCATCTTGTAGTGCGCTCAGGCTAAGGGAAACGGGATGCTGGTGCACCAATCCGTATGGTCACAGCAGTATCCTGAATTTGCTACCGCAGGATCTGGCAGCTAATCTGACCGACTATATAACTCCCACAGTGAACTTTAGAAATGACGTCACAGTCAGATTCCCAAGCAGGGCGGAATGGGAAAATGGCGTACTGATAAATGAGTTCGAATCAACAATTTTCACCGAGGGTTCAAAAATGGACTGCGGGGTAGGGGCGGGGATATTCTCTGATTCCCTCAATATTTCCAGGTCGTACCGGCTTCCTGATTCGTGCAGTGTCTTCCAGGCGGAAGTTTTTGCTGTACGTGAGGCCTGCCGCATACTCAAGCAAACCTCTACACCCCTAAATACCATTGCCATCCTCATTGACAGCCAGGCGGCTATCAAGGCTATAGTATCTGCCACTACATCCTCAAGGCTAGTAGAACAGTGCAAAAAAGAACTCGCCTCGCTTAGTCACCGGCTAAGGATCTGTCTCCTTTGGGTTCCGGGTCACAGCAACATTAAGGGGAATGAGAGGGCTGATGAACTCGCGCGGCAAGGTTCTTCCCTTGATGCTTCCCTAGCAAAGGAGTTTAACGTCCCGTTGGGGGTCCTTAAGAGAGGCATCTTCGCGCACTATCTGCTAAAGGCGGATAGCAGATGGCAGGGGGTGGGGAACTGTGTCATCCCCAGGCAGATGTGGCCCAAATACTCCCTGAAAAGAATGCAAGATCTACTAAACAGAAACCGTACAGATATCGCAAGAACTCTGGCAGTTAGTACTGGCCACTGGCCCATCGGGGTTCATGCGGCCAGAATAGGCATTGCATTTAATGCAGTCTGTCGCAGCTGCAATACTGCTGATGAAATAGAAACAATCTTACACTTCCTCTGCAAGTGTCCGGCTTTAGGCAAGGCACCTTACCTTACAGCGTACCTTAGGTAAACTCTTTTTCGACAACCTTATAGAGCTAGCGGAGATAGGCATTGGGGATATTATCAGCTTCCTCAATGTAACGGGGTAGATTTGAATAGTTAACATCCGTTAGGTCACTTGAGTTGTGGTAATAAAACGGCGCTTCTGCGCTAATTAAGTGTCGGCATGGTTTGCTGGCACAACCACTCCTACCTACCTAGGACATGGAAACTTTTTGGTACAGGCTACCATAGCCCACTACTTCCTGACAAATAAGTTCATCAAACATTTTGTTTCATATAAGTACAACAGGACACTGTGTGATCCAAAGCATCTTTAGAGATACTCGCCGTATCTAAAGGGTAAGCCAACAGACGGTGTGGATGTTGGCTGTCAATTATTGTCATTTACTGAATTCAATGTGGTTGATCTTTCTGACAGATGTCAAGTACAATCTTTGGCAATTTTAGTCATGGACTCGCTTATTACGCAGCAACGCAATTTTGTTATTCAATCTTATTACGAAAATGGGCGATCTGTAAAAGTAACATTTCGTAAAATTCGTGAATTTTGCCGTCAACATAATCTCCCTAGTAAGTCTAGAATTCGTGCAATGGTGAAGTGTTATGAAGAAACTGGTTCTGTATCGGGTCAAACCTCATACCAGCATGCCCGGCAAGCTTGTACACGCCAAAACATCTCCACTGTGAGCGAAAGTGTTCAAAACCAGCTAGGCACCTCAATTCGTCGCCGAAGTCAACAATTGGGCCTCACTTATGGCACTTCACGGCGACTTTGAAAAGTTGATCTTCATTTGCACGCCTATAAAATCCAAATTACAGAACAATTGAAGTCTTTGAACCATCTACGACGACGCCGATTTGTTAAATGGATGTTGGATCGCCAGGACAATTTGTCATAGAATTTGATCTTTTCCGATGAAGCCCATTTTTGGATGGATGACGTAAATAAACAAAATTGTCGTTTCTGGGGACGGGAAAACCCATATGAGATTTACGAAAAACTAATGCTTCTTCTTCTTCCTTTTATCAGCGAAGTTATGTTCCGAAAACAAGGGATCATAACCCTCCCACTTCATCGCATTTCTACTGATCCGCCTGTGGGGTTCGCCTTCACGAAAAACTTATGCATCCCAAAAAAGTCACTGCATGGTGCGGATTATGGGTTGGCGGCATCATTGGCCCGTACTATTTCGAAGATGAGGCTGGAGAGACAGTTACAGTGAATGGAGAACGTTACCGCAACATGTTGACCGGGTATTTTTTTCCCAAAATTGAATGAATTGGGTCTGGACGATCTCTGGTTTCAACAGGATGGTACTGCCGTCCGCACAAGCCATCGATCAATCAATTTATTGCGTACGAAATTTGAAGATCGTATTATTTCGGTTAAAAGAGAAGTATATTGGCCTCCAAGGTCATGCGATTTGACATCTTTAGACTTCTACCTGTGGTGGTATTTGAAAAGTAAGGTTTATGCCAATAACCCAGCGACAATTCAGGATCTCAAACATAATATCCAAACTGAAATTGTGGCCATTGACCCACTTATTCTTCAAAAGGTCACACGAACGACGTTGTGATTCATTCATAATTGCCATGTACCGAACATTCACTAATCAATAAAGTCCTATATGATTTCACAAGGAATGTGTGCTTAATTTAATGAAAACTTCCACACTAGCTGTTGGCTCACCCTTTAGTATCTTGGTGTCAATTGTGGTTAAAAAAAATTGTCATTTAGACAAATTGCTGTTTGATTCTCTACCGGTCAGCTCTGTTACAAGAATTATAATAAATTTCCATCAAAATTTAATCTAAATTGTGGCCTTGAACTTTTATGCCATGAAATGGGATTTTCACCATCACACGTCTTTCTGTCTGTCTGATGTGGTGCGATAACTTCAATGAACAAAAATATAAAAATAATCATCGCTCACTGCGGTTAATTAAACGTGAATCTCTTTCAATTCGAGTCAAATAATTTCATCCATCAGCCCCCAGTGGAATGAATAAATTTTCCAAAAATTAAGGTTAAATCGTTCACACCGCATGTAATCTTCTTCCACACATCCATTGCATTTGCTTTATTATAAACAATTCGGTTTAGTTTCTCGTATTCGTATGTGTATCCAACCCCAACGAAGTGATTTCCCACCTCTTTATAATCGCAGATGGATTGACTCAGATGTGTGGGGCTGTATCTGCTCCAATACCGCATCCAATTGACGCAATCGATGGAAGAGTTTTTATTTTCTTTTAGTATCTCAAAGTGAAACGTCTTGAGAAGATTGTTTTCTTCTTCCCTAGTCTTGTGGGTGAAATTGAAAAAAAGAGTGCGCAAAATTTTGTTGGTACTAAAAGTGTGAAATTTTTATAAAAAGAATGAATTTACCTTGAGATAGATACTTTTCTGGTGGTGGTGGTGGTGAAAATATAAGAACACGTGTGCCAGCCAAAAGGTGTAAGATTCTAATTTGAGAACGAATTTCTGGCGCCGTTATGAGTCTAGTGTTCTAGCAAATGAAATGTGCAACAGTTATCATAGTAACCTACTTTAGATATTATCAAATTTCGCATAGGTAACCATTTGAAAAGCGGAATATCATGAGAGTGCTTGTGGTACCAAGTAAATTAGATGGAATTTGGGACAAAGAGTTGAATAGTGATTGTGTTTATCGTTTTATTTTGGTCGTTATGAGCTTGTGGAAATGAGTTCAAGTTGTACTGTTTTGCACTTCCACCTAAGTTTGATTTTATTACGTAAAGTTGTGGAAGCAGAATCGTGGGAACTCGAATGGGGTTTCATGTGGAAGGGTTTTCCTGGTTAAGCTGTCTCTTGATTTGTGGATGCAGGTGAACTTTGTGCGAAGCGCATCGTTGCCTCTACCAATAAACTTCTCTGCTCGGTCTAACATACCGTAACTGATGTAAGTTCTCCTACTTAAGGGCCGACAATCACCCAAAGAATTATGTTGTTAAACACACCTTGCGTATTTTCATAATCACTTGATAAAGTCCCGACTTTAGCATTATATTCTGAGTACGCTGGGCTCTGCTCTAGATGCCTTGCTGAATTTACCTCCTCTTGATACTTTTATCATGGGCTGCACTATCAAAGCCATCCATCGTCTTATACGGAGTGGTTTTTAGTATATTCCACACTGGAATTTCGATGAACTTGCGCGACACTCATCATATGTCTCCAGTTTATCCCGTCTGATGCAATGACACCAGAACTTCAGCTTTTACGCAAATTCAGAGTTGACTTTCCTTGTGTTCAGGACTGGCTCGGCCATAGTCTGAGCCGGGAATTGAATGTAGTCGTATTTTCACGGACGGTTCCAGTCAAGTGTTTGTGGAAGACGACAATATTAGACTTCTTTTCTCGTTAGACAAATATGCGTCTGTTTTCAAACCAGAAACTTATGCAATCCTAATGGCCATGAACTATATTCTGAAGAACAGGTGGAAGGGCCGTAGTATTTGTGTCTGTAGTGCCAGTCAGGCTGCGCTTAAGGCCTTGCTTAACCCTTTAACCACTTCCAAAATAGTTCATAAAACCAAAAACTCTTTTTTGTTTGAACTCGATCGTAAGGCTGAATTCTCTGTCTCTTTTGGTTGATGTGGGTTGACTAAACGAATGTTCCCGGACATCTGTAAGAAATAAGTGGCATTCTTGCTCTTCTTCTTCCTTTTATCAGCGTGGTTATGATCCGAAAATAAGGGATCACAACCCTCCCACTTCACCGCATTTCTACTGATCCGCCTGTGGGGTTCGCCCGGCATTCTTGCTCTCTCAGCAGAAAAGACTGCAGGCAACTGTTTGGTGTCTTGGCAGGTCACTTCGCTTTCGTAAAGCACGTTAACATGCTGGGCTTGAGTGACACTACAATCTGCGACACTTGTGGAAAGACCGACATTACTGCGGAACATTATTTCTGCGGGTGTCCGACCTCTGTTCGTATCCGGTGACAGATTCTCGGTGCTGATGTGGTGAGGGCTGGTACTGTAAGTTCCTTTTCACTGAAGTATTTGCTTGGCTTTCTTAGAAAGACAAGGAAATTCCAATAAAACGGGTAAATCAGGGTTTGCTCTCTGGTAGTACAATAGGCCAGTTGTGTATAAGTGCTCCAGTCGACCGACAAAAAAAAAGAAGAAGAACACAAATGGTGATAGGTTCATACAAAATCTATACAAAGCTTCTTACCATAAGCAGTGTTCACAAGATTAATTCTAAATCTAATCTTCACCAACGTCCTGACAGACAAAGCTCTTAGCTACTTCGAACTTATGATGTCCCCGAGCCTAGACATTTGAAAAATCACGCTTCTGGTGTTGAATTGGGCACACGGCTCTCATGTATGATGTTAATCAAATCACAGAAGCCAGGCCATTTTTGACATCATGACGACGTTGAAATCGACAAAAATGTGGCGCAATATGAGTATTTTAGCCTGTGGATGACTTTCAGTGATTCATAAAAGGCTCTGGATGATCACATAATATGCTGGACAGATCTAATACTCAGTTTCAAGGAGACTTCTGCCGAGGAATGGACTCTAAATTAGTTGCGGATTTACCCCTAAACCGGCCATCAATAAGCCACTTCCGGAATCTTTTGGAAGCAGTTGTTGATCGAATTGAATTGTAAGAAATATGGTGCAACTTATTTTTCAAAATACACTGCAACACTCTCCTAGCGATGTTTAGATATTATGAAAGCCACCTGGCCGCTTTGGCCTCTCGTGAATTTCCCGATCGTTTTGATTCCTTCTTCTTGTAATATATGTATGGCTTAATTGGGTCTTTAGAAGGGGCGTGTCAGACGTGTAAATGACTGCAGAAAATTAGAGAAGGTTGATTTGGATGTAAGATTCGCATGAGGAAATGCTTTACGAAACGGTTAAACGCTCTATAATATCAAATGGCAATGCTTACTCTATCTGAAAGAGTTATGCACTTAAAAAAATGTGCTTGGTAGTTATAGACTAGCCCGTAGTTTTTGGCTGGCTGAACGAAACTTGACTCTAATGTTATGTCCTACACATCCTTCCAACATTATGGCCGGTATAGCATCCTTGTAAAGACTATATGGCACGTTTCTTGTGTTCTTTTTTAAGAAGCTAGTATCCTATCCTTCTGTTTAGCTCGTGAGACCCGTCTGTGACCTCCTACTTACTATATTCGATTCAAAATATTTAGGCTCTAGCTTCGGGTTGGAAGCTGTTAGCGTATTGGAGAATCTACTAATGATGGTTGTTGGAGCCGTCCGCTACATCGAGAACCCCCTTTGTTCTGCGTGCTCTGGTCAATGTTTGAACCCAGCATTTGTCCGAGGAATGTCGTCCTCACTTCTTCAAGAACTGATACAAGAGCAAGCAGAACGCTTTCTCCAAGGCTGGCAAGAAATGGACGGAGGAAATGGATGGAGGAAGATGATCCGTTACTGGAAGATTATGCGCATTATCGGTTACTCGCAAATCTGCTTGATCAAGCAACTCAAAAGAAAGCCCATATCATGGAAATCCAGTTGAATGGTGGCACCAGTGAGCACAAAGTTAAATGGGTGAATGAATACTTGGAACAAGTGGTTCCAGTGTCTAAATTCTTCGGACAGGATAGAGTTATTGATTGCATTGGTTCTATCAAGGGTAAGGGTTTCAAATGTGTGACCAGCCGTTGGCACACTTAGAAATTGCCCCGCAAGATGCATAGGGTCTGCGTAAGGTGACTTGTATCGGAGCCTGGTATCTAAGTCGTGTGTCCTTCATGGTCGCACGTGCCGGTCAAAAGGACTACCATCACAGTTCTGAGATCAACAAGAAGATCTGCTCCATCGGAGCTGGTATCCACACTAAAGATGGTAAGGTCAATAGGAACAACGCCTCGACTGTGTACGATTTGACCGACAATGCATTACACCAATGAAGTGAACAATGACTTTGTCATGCTTAAGGGATGCTAGATCGGTTGAAAGAAGCGTGCCATTACTTTGCGTAAGTCGCTGCTGCTTCACACAAGTCGCTCCGCTTTGGAAAAAATCAAACTTGAAGTTCACCGATACATCCTTGAAAATGGGTCTTGGTCGCTTCCAGTCTATTGCTGACAAGCTGGCATTAATGGGATTACTCAAGAAGGATCGTATCAAGGAAGAGCAAGCTGCAAGCGGCTCTTTGGTATTTTTTTTTTGTTTGCCTAAGGGGTGCTCTGCTACTGCTATGAAGGAGCATACTTGCACTCGAATAATGTGTGTTTTTGCGTCGTCCACCTGTGAGTCGCCGTATTAGCAAGTCGAACTCCCTGTTTTGTCCATTTTGTGAAGGTAGGCGTTAAAATAACCGTATCCGGTAAGAAATTGGGTGACGTAATAATTTACTTCCTCGTGTTTCCGCCTTTTTGTTGTAGATGCACTTTCTCTATGCCACAAAGAGATCAATAAGGGTCACTCCCGTGACTATGGCTGATTCCGACATCGTTCGGTACGAACTTGCAACGCGCAGTGCCGCGCGCCTTTATACTGCGTGCATTTGCTTCCTGTATTTATCTTGCCGCAGTGCGCGCCCATGCAGGAGAATGACGTGGGTGACTGTCATCAAGAGCTTTCTCTTTCTAGCTATTGCACCTCCAACGTTTGTCATTAATCTGCTCATTGACGTTGTGACCTTCGTAGCTCGTTCCGAAGCAGACCTTATTTGTTGCCAGAAAGTGAGCTTCGTGTTTAGGGTCATCCCTAGGTACTTCACTGCTTCCTTGCTGGTTATTACCTCAGACCCGACTTGGAAGTCGACAATAGTCGGGATTCTCTTCTTAGTCAGAAGGACTATCTCCGACTTTTCTCTGGCCAAACCTAGACCATGTTCTTCCATCCAGAGATGCACATGTCTCATTATCTGGTTGAGTTTTCTTTGCGCGCTGACGGTGTCTCTTGTTGTAATCACCGCGGTGATATCGTCTGCATACCCCACCTGGAAGGTGCCTTCAGGCATCTCCATACGGAGTATGTTCCAGAAATCAGTCCTAAGATTGAGCCCTGCGCTGCTTCAGCAGTAATCTCCTTTATTCGAGGTCCTTCTGCGGTGTTGTATTATATAACAGCTTCCGGTGCTTGAGATAGTCCTTCATCATCCGCAAGATATATTTGGAAATATCGAACATGTTTTCGAGGGCGTTCAGCATATCGATTCATTTGGCTGCATTAAAGACATTTCGCACGTCCAGAGTTGCTAGCAATACGATCTTCCTTGAATAGTTGCCCTGTTGAGCCATTTGGGCAGCCATTACTACCTCTTCAATTTCTCCAATCGCAGAGTGGCCCTTTCTAAATCCGTGCTGTCTTTCGGACAAATCTCCTACTCTCTGCAACGCTGCTGTGAACCTTTGTGCAATTGCCTTGGGCACTTTCACTGTTATTCTGTCGGGTCTAGGAGCCTTTCGTTTTCTCAGGGTTTTCGACGCGAGGATTAGCTCTTCTTCGCTGAACATCAGTATTTCTGGTCGTTGGGCCGGAGAGGTGTCGGGAACCTGATACGATAGTAGGCCCAGTTTGTCTCCTCCTTCCCCTGTTGTATTTGCGTCTGACATGTAGGCACCTTCTTCGAAGCGCAGCTATCTCGTCGCTCCACCAGTACATCAGTTTGCTGTATATGAGACATGTTGGTAGGAATATGTTTGTTCTTACTATTGTTGGTCAGAAAAATTTGAAAAAAATCTGAAGGGAAATAACATACGCTCTATTTGGCCACCACTAATCGTCAGCCTTCGCGGTGAGCGGCAGAGCGGCGTGCGGTAACCGCTCAACCGTTTCCTGTGTGGCAATTATTTTTTAGTTCACTTATCTGTGTTTGGCGCTTGAAAAAATCAGTTGTGAATGGAAAAATTGTTTTTGGAAAGGCTTTCACCTGTTTTTCAAAACCCATCATGTCTTTCAAATAAATTTGAATCAAACCAATAAGGCTGAGTGGTCTTACGATTAAAGCGTCAGCAAGACATATGAATGAGGAAGTAAATGTTGCAATGTCCCAAGTCACAGGTCAGGTTGTCTTGCCTCTCGTGCACTATAAGGTCACCTCCATAAGTTTTATCTCAGCAGTATGTGCGACTTCCACATGTCACATCTCCCAAAAATAATTAAAACGTCACACTAATGGTGAAAACCAAACACGAACACTCCCCACCATCTGTCAGCAATTATCCTACACACGTTCCGAAAACGACCTCCAAATTATTATTTCCATTTTTCAGTCCCCATTCAAATATAGCCTCGACATTAGAAATAATAAAATTGCACTAAAAACATTTAGTACCCCTTCAATTAAAAACTAGTATTCGAGTCGGAAACACATTTCCATCAGCGCCGCCTAGATGGTCCCCCCGCGTGCACCCGCATGGAAATCATAGTCCGTAAACGATTATTCAACTTGTCTTCCCTTATATGATGACTATTACTGCATCCATTGGTTGTCATCATCGTTTGACCTAAAAATTCTGCGTAAAATGACTCATATGCGACAGAGAACACCATCACAAACCGCACCGGTCTCTGACAGTGCGGGCATCGCATCACCAAGTCATCGGGGTGGTGCTACTGTGGGGGCGATCTCGTCGATCGAAAATAAATTAATGAAGCAACTTGGAAGCCGGCCACTGTTTCGATGCATGAGTGTGTGTGTATGTCTATCGATGGGGACATCCACCTGAGTGTGAGATAAAAAACTGACGAAAAGAATTTCCGGAAAAATCGTTGACATTTTTACGGAGACATTTTTGGAACTCTAAATTGTGTCTACCCAGCACCTCTGTGGTGGAATTGTGGGTAATTTCATTTTATTTTTGACAAATAAATTGATTTAATGCCTTTAGATACTTTGTTTATGTGGAATTTCCTCTTCGGGTAAATTGATTATTATTTCTACGATCAAAGACTGCATAATGATTATCGCCAGCCATTAGGAATAAATTTTGAATGACACTTGTCGGAAGTTGCGTGTGGTGAATTTTTGGTCGTTCGTGTGGGGTGGTTCGGTATTCTTTACCACAAGTGTACATACTGCTTAGTGTCTGTTGACTTTGGCAATTGAGGGTGGGAATGCAAAACAAGGACTTTGAAGTAAACCACTTGGAGACGGGTTTATTGATTTTTTTTTGTTCGTGGTTGTTCGTTGGGGTTGCTTCTCCATGTTTGCTTGGTTTTACTGGGGGTAGCAAATATTTACTCACATGGTGGAGGTAACTCAATTTCGTATACTATACTTACGTAACATAGACGTGAGTCATTACTTTGAGACATTCAATATTAATACTGACATGTTGTTTGTTTGTTTCCCATTAAACGAGTACTAGAGTTGTCATAATTCTAATGTAGGGGGTCATTCAATAAGAGCGTTATATCTGTAGACAGAGCTGTAACATACACATATGTGAGGCATCACTATATGTTTTAAAAATAACATCATTCAAATTGTCTCAACGGCTTTGTCTGCAGGAGGTAATCCGAGAGACCCAATTTTGGATGACTCTTCCACATACATAGGCAATCTATATTTCAACAATCGCTTCTCTAGGTCGAAATATTGAGAAATTATTTCCAAAGTTAGTGCTGTGTTGCCAAACTATGCGAAATTTTTAAATCATTTTTGGTCGAAATGAAGCGGATAGTATGAACAAATTCATAAAGAGAGTTCGTCAAAGGGAACCTTTATGGATAATAAAAGGTATCCGCGTACTCATCTGATGAAATCCCAAGAACCACAACTCGTCGCAATAACTATACAAGAGTCGAACTTCTCTGAGGATAATATTGCATAAGGACCTCGGAATATTTCCTTACAAGGTCAAACTCACTCAAGTGTTAAAGCAAAATGACCATCCGCTTCGTTATCGCTTTTCTGTGTATGATTTAAAGTTGGAAAATGACGTGGAGTTTGGTTTTTCGCAAAATCACCTCTTCGTACGAAGTTCATTTTCGTCTTGGAGTCACAGAGAAGGCAATAAAAAAAACCCTAGCAGCAGCGTTATGGTGAATGAAGTGCGCTCATTTTATTTTGACTGAAATTTGACGATCTTTTCCACATTAAGTTCGGTTACATTGTCAGTCAACATTCATGTATACTACAGAGACATTCCAGGTAACTGCAAGGTTGGCGAACTTGTCAGACTTGATACTACCCTAGCTTTCCTAGCGAATAGCCAGATTGTGGGTGTGTCGCTCGCTACGTGCAAAGTTTTACTTAAGCTGGACTTTTACTGATAGCAAAACAAACTGCAGATAAAAGGATGGCACTACGTGCCAAATATCCAGACAGATCTAACCTATGCTGGTTTAGAAGCCCTCAAATGGTTTGATCCTGCTGAAGCTATCAGATGTCAGCTCCATTGTCGGTATCCTCACAGGATACTGTCCAATAGGCCTACACACGAAAAGGTTGGGTCTCTTGTCAAACAATTTCTGTACGAGCTGCAGGGACGAAAAGGAGGCAAAAACTGTCCTCTATTTCCTCTGCATTTGTCCAGCTCTATTCAAAAGAAGACTACTCTATCTTGGAGCACTTCTCTTCGATAACCTTGCCGACCTGGCGAATACAGACGTCAGAGGGATCCTTCACTCTATAAAAGCTCCGGTTGGTTCTCTTAGTAAGTCCATATGTAGCTGTTTATGTGCTAGATCCAGTGGTATCACAATAAACCTTTTCTGGTCTATGTGTGTCTATATTGTGGTACAGACAGCCAACCTAACCTAAGCTGCGTTGTCAGTCGTTTTGGATAAGAGCCTTGGCCATGCTGCGATTTGAAGCTGTTTGGGGGTTTTTTTTTTTATGGGGAACTGTTATGAACAAAGGATGACTTCTACCAGCTCTTGGACAAGACGTATGAGCAATGCCCTAGCCACGACGCTAAAATTATCCTAGGCGACTTTAACGCAAAGCTAGGAAGAGAGGAAGTCTTTAGTAGCGTGGTCGGAAAGCACAGCCTGCACGACAACACTTCCGGCAACGGACTCAGGCTAATCGACTTTGCGGCGGGGCGAAACTTTGTTGTAGCTAGTACGCGGTTCCCACGTCTCGATATTCACAAAGGAACATGGCTCTCCTTAGATCGAAAAATCGTCAACCAAATCGATCACATTGCGATCGACGCAAGGCACTCTTCCAGTATTCTGGGTGTCCGGACTTTCCGAGGAGCCAACGTGGACTCGGATCACTACCTAGTTATAGCCAAGGTACGGATGCGGATATCCACAACGGAGCGAAATCAACGAAATGCTGTGAGGAAATTTGACGTCGAAAAGCTACAATCGCAAGAGACCGCCAGAACCTTTGCCGATCGTGTTTCTTCTAATCTCAATCTTAGTCCTATGCCGCCAGCAGCAAATGCGGAAGACCAGTGGCAGCGTTGCCAAAAAGCCATCAGAGATGCCGCCTCTGATGTACTGGGTTTCTCTCGCCCACCACAACGAAACCCCTGGTTTGATGAGGAATGCCAGCAAGCGCATGCAGCAAAACAAGAGGCGTATAAAGCGGCGCTGCATAGAAGGACTAGAGCTGCTTACGAGCTCTACGTGCGCAGGAGAAAAGAGGAACATCGACTTCTCAGAAAGAAGAAAAAAGAGCATGAGAAGCGCTCGATCGAGGAGATTGAGAGACTTTATTGCAGGAATAATGTTCGAAAATTTTACCAAAAGGTAAAAAGAACATGCCAGGGTTTCAAAGCCAGAACAGAAGCCTGCAGGGACGAAAATGACAACATAGTAGTAGAATCGCAGTCGGTGCTGAGGATATGGAAGGAACACTTCTGCAGACTGTTAAACGGCGATGATGATCAATATTCCGCTGTCAGGCAGAATAAACCATTCAACAGTGACGATGGCAGTCAAAATTCCCGTCAACCCGATCATAATGAAGTGAGGATAGCGATATCTAAACTCAAATCCAACAAAGCTGCTGGAGCCGACGGCCTTGCCGCTGAACTTTTCAAGGCAGGAGGAGATGAGTTGGTAAGGAGCATGCACCAGCTCATCTGTAAAATGTGGTCGCACGAAAGTATGCCCGATGAATGGAACCTCAGCATCGTTTGCCCGATCCTGAAGAAAGGAGACCCTCTGAACTGCGCCAACTACAGAGGTATAAGTCTCCTAAATATCGCATATAAGATCCTGTCTGCCGTACTATGTGAACGCCTAAAACCGATCGTCAACAACCTGATAGGTCCTTATCAGTGCGGTTTTATGCCTGGAAAGTCCACCATTGACCAAATATTCACACTACGGCAGATCTTGGAAAAAACCCATGAATATAAAATCGATACGCACCACCTCTTTATCGATTTCAAAGTTGCCTATGATAGCGTGTATAGAGACGAGTTATACAGGGCCATGTCTACTCTTGGCATCCCTGCCAAGCTCGTCCGTTTGTGCAGAATGACGATGGAGAACTCTCGCTGCTCCATCAAAGTCGGTAAAAACATCACCGAACCGTTCGATGTCAGGAAAGGTCTTAGACAAGGCGACGCGCTATCATGCGATCTCTTTAACATAGTACTTGAGAGAATTGTACGAAACTCACAAGCCAACCCTGGAGGTACAATCTTCTTCAAGTCTGTACAACTACTCGCTTATGCCGATGACATTGACATAATTGGAAGAACTCAGCGGGCCGTCAATGGGGCATTTACGAGTATTGAGATCGAGGCAGCAAAGATGGGTCTAGCGGTCAATGAAAGCAAAACAAAATATATGCTGTCTACAAAAAAGGACACCCAACATCGGCGTCTTGGGCAGAACGCCACAATAGACAGATACAATTTTGAGGTAGTAAAGGATTTTGTCTACCTAGGCTCTATGGTCAGCTCCGCAAATGACATGAGTGGAGAGATCACACGGAGAATTACTCTTGCCAATCGTTGTTTCTATGGGCTAAAACGGCAATTGAGTAGCAAAGCTCTATCTCGAACTACTAAGGTAACTCTTTATAAGACATTAATCATCCCAGTCCTGCTGTATGGCGCAGAGGCATGGGCTTTGAAAAAACCGGATGAGGATGCCCTTGGTTATTTCGAGAGAAAAGTTCTTCGAGCGATCTTTGGTCCAGTCTGCATAGACGGTGAGTGGAGGAGAAGGTACAATGCCGAACTATACGGCCTGTACAAGGACATCGACTTAGCCACAAGAGTTCACATACAGCGACTAAGATGGCTGGGTCATTTAGAGCGGATGGAGCCCAACCTTCCCGCTAAGAAAGTCTTCGAATCCACCCCGGACGGACGGCGCAGTAGAGGACGACCTCGCGGTAGGTGGTGCAAACAAGTGGAGGGGGACCTCAACCAACTTGGCGTGCGCAACTGGAGGCAGCTGGCTCGTAACCGTGCTGGCTGGAGAGGTTTGTTGGTTGAGGCCCAGGTCCACACCGGACTGTAGCGCCATCTAAGTAAGTAAGTAAGTTATGAACCGTTGTTACTCGTATGATCTACAAACATTTAATGTGCGCAGGAAAAACATTCACCGAGCTATTCGCAAAATAGGAGCACAAACAATCGAGTTGACAAGATGAGGTACTGCAAACCCATCCGCGGCAGCTATGTTTGATTGAATTTCTATGCTCTGAAACATATTTTACGGTGTAGTTGTAACGGCAATTTCAAAAAGAAACCAGCAGATGCCCCCCTTAAAAAGTTTAGTACCATCAGTCTAGTGAATTGAACTTTGTCCGACCATCTATTTGCATATCACCCTTTTTTGGGCCCTACATTTCGAAGTAGTAATAAAACATTAAAAAATCTAGGCTTCTAAGCTTCACCTGAACCGCTTTAGTAGAACACCCTCTCAATGAAAACCAATTTGCTTATCAAACAGGTAAATCAACAATAACAGCCTTACACCACTTGGTTTAAAGGATTGAAAAATCGTTCTCTGAACAAAGACATCACACTTCGTGCTTTCCTAGACATCTCTGGAGCCTTTGACAATACCTCGTTCCATTCTATATAAACGGCAGCCAATGCCAAAACATCGACCAACACACTACCAAATGGATTTGCTTCATGGTAAGAAGCAGAACTATTTCTGCCAGGCTTGGTTAGTTCTCACTTATTAAATATTGTGCTCAAGGGTGCGTTCTTTCTCCTCTTCTTTGGATAATTGTAGTTGACCAACTCCTAAACGACCTAAATATTGCTAATTATCCAACTCAAGGAGGCCACATCTAGATAATATTACATCAAAGGCGACTATGGCCTTCTGGGCCTGTTCTAGACTCTCTGTCAAAAAATGTGGTCTCAAGCCCAAAATGATTCATTGATCTTACCTTACCATCTTACTTACTTACTTAGGTGGCGCTACAGTTCGGGGTGAACCTGGGCCTCAACCAACAAGCCTCTCCATTTAGCTCGGTCTTTAGCTAATTGCCTCCAGTTGCGCACTCCAAGTTGGTCGAGGTCCCCTTGAACTTGTGCGCGCCACCTACGGCGATAATTCCCTCTACTGCGTCGTCCCTCGGGGTTAGATTCGAAGACTCTGCGGGCCGGAGCGTTGGTGTCCATTCGCTCTACATGTCCTAGCCATCTCAGACGTCCAATACGCAGTTTTTTGACTAGGTCGATGTCGCTGTACAGCTCGTATAGTTCGTGATTGAATCTTCTCCTCCAAAACCCGTCAACGCAAACGGGACCGAAAATCTTACGAAGAATTTTTCTCTCGAAGCGACCAAGGATATCTTCATCCTCTTTTAATAAAGTCCATGTTTCAGCGCCGTAAAGCAGGACTGGGATGATCAAGGTCTTATATAGAGTCTCCTTAGTTGTTCGAGAGAGGGCTTTACTGCTGAATTGCCTTATAAGCCCAAAAAAACAGCGATTGGCAAGAGTTATTCTTCGATTGATTTCTGCGCTGATTTTGTTTGCTGAATTTATAGCAGAGCCAAGGTAGACAAAGTCCCTTACTACCTCGAAGTTATAGCTGCCCACGGTGACGTTTTGTCCAATTCGTCGATGTTGGTTTTCCCTTCTAGTTGACAGCATATACTTGGTTTTGCCCTCGTTTATCGCCAAACCCATTTTGGTCGCTTCCGCCTCAATGCTTGCAAACGCACCGGTGACAGCCCGCTGAGATCTTCCGATAATGTCTATATCGTCGGCGTATGCAAGCAGTTGTACAGACTTGTAATAGATTGTGCCTCCGGTGTTGGCTTGTGAGTTTCGCACAATCCATTCAAGTATAACAAAATATTGAAGAAGTCACATGACAGCGCGTCACCTTGTCTAAAGCCTTTTTTGACATCAAAGGTCTCGGTGAGGTCATTACCGACCTTGATGGAGCAGCGAGCGTTCTCCATCGTCAGCCTGCACAGGCGGACAAGTTTGGCAGGGATGTCAAAACTAGACATGGCTCTATAAAGCTCTTCTCTATAGATGCTGTCATAGGCGGCCTTGAAATCGATAAAGAGGTGGTGAGTATCGATTTGGAATTCTTGGGTTTTCTCCAGAATCTGCCGAAATGTGAAGATTTGATCGATGGTGGACTTTCCTGGCCTGAAACCGCACTGATAGGGTCCAATCAGGCTGTTGATAAAAGGTTTCAGGCGTTCACACAATATCGCAGAAAAGATCTTGTACGCGATGTTGAGGAGACTGATGCCTCTATAATTGGCGCAGTTGAGGGGGTCTCCTTTCTTGTGGATCGGGCAAACGATGCTGAGATTCCATTCATCAGGCATACACTCCTCTGACCAAATATTAGAAATGAGTTGGTGTATGCACTCTACCAATTCATCCCCAGCTGCCTTAAAAAGTTCGGCCGGTAAACCGTCAGGTCCAGCAGCCTTGTTCGATTTTAGCTTGGATATTGCTATCCTCACTTCGTTTTGGTCAGGTGGACGGAAATTTTGACTATCATCGTCCATGTTGAATGGTTCATTCTGCCTGACAGCGGGATGTTGGTCTTCGTCGCCGTTATACAGTCTGCAGAAGTAGTTTTTCCATATTCTCAGCACCGACTGTGATTCTACTACGAGGTTTCCATTCTCATCTCTACAGGTTTCTGTACGGGTATTACTTCTCTGACACGTTCTTTTTACCTTTTGGTAAAACTTCCGTACATTGTTCCTGGAGTATAGACTCTCGATATTCTCAAACGCGCGCTTCTCATGCTCTTTCTTCTTCTTTTGGAGAAGCCGATGTTCTTCCCGTCTCTTTTGCTCGTAGAGCTCACGAGCAGCTCTCGTCTTCCTTTGCAGCGCCGCTTTGTATGCCTCTTGTTTTGCTGCATGCACTCGCCGGCATTCTTCGTCAAACCAGGGGTTTCGCGGTGGTGGGCGAGCGAGACCCAGCACATCAGTCGCGGCGTGTCTGATGGCATGTTGGCAGCGTTGCCACTGGTCTTCGGCACTTGATGCTGGCGGTATAGGGGTGATTGAGAGATTTCGGGATACGCGTTCAGCGAAGAGTCTGGCGGTCTCTTGCGATTGTAGCTTTTCGACGTTAAATTTTCTCACAGTAATTCTTCTTTGTTGCTCAGATTGGGATATCCGCATTCGTACCTTGGCTACAACAAGGTAATGATCCGAGTCTATGTTGGCCGCTCGGAAGGTCCGGACATCCAGAATACTGGTGGCATGCCTTGCGTCGATCGCAATATGATCAATTTGGTTGATCGTGACATGATTATTGGACCGCCATGTCTGCTTATGAATATCGAGATGAGGAAACCATGTGCTTGCTATGGTGACATTTCGCTCCACAGCGAAATCAATTAGCCTTAGTCCGTTATCAGACGTGGTGTCGTGTAGGCTATGCTTACCGAGTGCTCTACCGAAGACGTCCTCCTTTCCTATTTTGGCGTTAAAATCGCCCAATACGATCTTAACGTCGTATTTAGGACATTGCTCGTATGTTTTGTCGAGGAGCTCGTAGAAACACTCTTTGGAGGCAGGGTCCTTTTCTTCTGTGGGGGCATGAACACATATTAGGCTTATGTTAGCGAATTTAGCCTTAATCCGGATAGTCATAATACGCTCGCTCACGTGTCGGAAGCTTAAGACTTCTTGCCTAAGTCTGCCGCGTATGACAAATCCGCATCCGAATAAGCGTTGCCTGTTGCCTCTGTAGCAATCACCGTAGTAGATGTCACAGTTTTTCATCCTCTTTTTGCCCGGCCCATCCCATCGCACTTCCTGGATGGCGGTAATATCTGCTTTATAGCAGTCTAGGGCCTCTGCTAGTTGTTCGGCTGCACGTGGTCTGTAAAGGGACAGAACATTCCACGTACAGATCCGAAGGTCGTTGTCCTTATTTCGTTTGCTGGGGTCGTCATTAGTTGGGTCATCCTTATCCGAGGCTTTTGGTTGTTTCGGTACCATGCGTTTTTTACGTGGTAGGGAAGTTACCCCGACGGCACAACCCCCAACCTGGAGGGCCAGTTCCTTAATTATTCCCCTAGGACGAGGGGCCGGGTACACCGGTGCCAGTAGTCCTTACGGGAGTATGAGCGCTGCCGGTGGCCCATTAAGGGCTCCTCCGCCACCATCTCTATTCCAATGTCCTGACCAACATTGGAAATTCCTTACCGACCTTTGATCCGAATACGTCGAAGCAGCTCGCGCAAGGTATTCACTAAGTTCAACCTAACTGGAACTATAGACGCCACCGTTGACTCCGTCTAGGGAATTCGTTCGCTGCCGCCTGGAGCAGGAAGAAGTGCTCTAGTGAGAAAAGCACTCTTCCCCCCCTCTCTCATCTGCTGCCACCAAGAATCCGCCAAACGGGGTTGGTTACCCATTTCTTGGATTAAGGTACTAGGCACCCGGCTGTCACCGCGTGGAGGTTGAGAGTAGGAGTTGGTAGGCCTCAGCTGAGTGAAAACGCTTGTGTTTTCATATGATCGCATGCACTACCGTTTGACTAGCCACTACCTTACCATCGTCATTCCTATAATTACGAGTACCTATGCCTCACTAATATGGTGGGCAAAAATCGAACAGGTCCATGCTCGAACTACCATTCAAAAGGTACAAAGACTTGCGTATGACAGGTGCGATGCGCACATGCCCAACTTCGGCATTGGAAGCCCTATTGGATTTCCCACCTTTATACAAAAAAGTTAAGATGACTGCTGCCGCCAACGCTCTGAAGCTTTATCTCCTCAGTTATGTGAATGACTCTGATTTAACAGGGCATATGAAGATTCTAAACAAAATTCCACTGCTTACCTCACCATCAGTGTACATAATATGTATGTATTTTACTTCATGTTCAGAAAAATAAACCTGAATCATCCCTTCAAAATCAACATTCCAAATCGAACCTATTCGGAAACTCCCAGTTCCCTCAGATGGATCTGCAAATCAATTGGTACACCGATGGCTCAAAAATGGCAGATGGGATGCCGGAATTTTTGCCCCCAATTTTAAATCTGCTGTACCACTAGGCCAAAACACCTCCAAGCAGAGGTGTATGCTATAGGGCTATGCGCCAGAGAATGTATCAGAAGAGGCCTCCGAAGTAGCTCTAAAAACTCTCAAATTTTTCAGCTTCGAGTCTAAATTAGTTTGAAACTGTCTCGTCACCCTCAAGCAGCTTGCTGCACTCAAAACCCTCTCACTCCTTTGGGTCCCTGGCTACAAAGGCATCGTCGGATCTGGCTCCAAACCCAAATGCATTGGTCTGGAACCTTTTTGCCACCTACCGAGCTAGATCGTTCGGAACAATGCGAAAAGCGCTCATAGAGGGACTTACAAATATGTCTAAGACAAGCAAAGAGATTTATTGATCTCTCCAGTAAAAGATTGAAAGAAATTCTAACAATGAACAAACATAATCCAAATTTTTTAACAGACTTCCTTAGAGGTCATTGCTCTCTCAAATACCACGTTAAGAAAATTGGCATTAGTCAATCTGACACATGCAGACTATGTCTTGAGGACGCCTAAACTGCTGAGCATATCATGTGTGAATGTCCCGCCATCGCTCGCAGCAGGAAAAAATTGTAAAGGGTTTATTGCCTCATCTGATCTAACCTCTACTTAAGCCCAAACTACCTTAAGCTTCCTTCGAGAGTTTGATTTCAGCTTGGACACCATCGCAACATGCTTTAAAAATATCACATTGTACGTCGAAGTACTTTGTTTGGGGTCCTAGAGAACCCTTCTATCACGCCACTCTCCACCTTAAAAAAAAAAAAGAAAAAAACTCATATGTATTATACACTGTTGAGAGTCCGAAGCAGTACGAGTGTAAAAATTGATACGCTCACTTTCTGAAAATATACTTTTTACAACATTTTTATTAGAAACTAGTGGGTACCCGGTAAGCGTTGCTTACCCGTCAGGCAGCCGCCTGGAGCAACAACTATCAAGCAGGCGCTGGGGCTAATTCTATTAGAGAAGAGTTTTGTGCTTGCCAACAGTGGGTAAGTGGTCCAACCTTAAATATATATATCAACAATTTGATAGTACTAAATTTCTATAGTACTAAAGTACTATAATACTAAAGTAATGGACAAACTGCTGGACCGATGGTACCCGGCGTATTTTCCTGCGACTGAAAATGTGAGCTCAATCAGTTACGTGTTTTCGGAGTCCATAGCATACAAACATAGGTACACACATTTTTCCCATAGACAAAAAAGTACTCACAGTTTTTCGCGAATTTTCCAATTCTCCGGGCAACTTTTAAAATGTTTCTTTCCGTAAAAACCTTATTCGGACTATTACGAACATTTAAACAAAGAATGAGCAAAATCGGTCCAGCTGTTCTCAAGTAATGCGATGACCAACGAACAGCATTTAATTTTTATTTATATAGACTAGTGGGTACCCGGTGTGCGTTGCTGCGCCTGTCTCACTCAAAATGCAGTTGTGGGCAAACTGTTGGACCAAACTTCACACTCTCGGCCCACGCAAAATTGTCTGAGAATTTGAGTTCAATCGGTTCGGTGGTGTCTATAGCATATATACAAACATAGGTACATTGAGTTTAATGTATATTTAGAAATCATAGAAGTATTATTTTTCTCCAACTATCTTTACTTTTAATGTCTTTATTTAACTTCGGCATTGGAAGCCCTATTGGATTTCCCACCTTTATACAAAAAAGTTAAGATGACTGCTGCCGCCAACGCTCTGAAGCTTTATCTCCTCAGTTATGTGAATGACTCTGATTTAACAGGGCATATGAAGATTCTAAACAAAATTCCACTGCTTACCTCACCATCAGTGTACATAATATGTATGTATTTTACTTCATGTTCAGAAAAATAAACCTGAATCATCCCTTCAAAATCAACATTCCAAATCGAACCTATTCGGAAACTCCCAGTTCCCTCAGATGGATCTGCAAATCAATTGGTACACCGATGGCTCAAAAATGGCAGATGGGATGCCGGAATTTTTGCCCCCAATTTTAAATCTGCTGTACCACTAGGCCAAAACACCTCCAAGCAGAGGTGTATGCTATAGGGCTATGCGCCAGAGAATGTATCAGAAGAGGCCTCCGAAGTAGCTCTAAAAACTCTCAAATTTTTCAGCTTCGAGTCTAAATTAGTTTGAAACTGTCTCGTCACCCTCAAGCAGCTTGCTGCACTCAAAACCCTCTCACTCCTTTGGGTCCCTGGCTACAAAGGCATCGTCGGATCTGGCTCCAAACCCAAATGCATTGGTCTGGAACCTTTTTGCCACCTACCGAGCTAGATCGTTCGGAACAATGCGAAAAGCGCTCATAGAGGGACTTACAAATATGTCTAAGACAAGCAAAGAGATTTATTGATCTCTCCAGTAAAAGATTGAAAGAAATTCTAACAATGAACAAACATAATCCAAATTTTTTAACAGACTTCCTTAGAGGTCATTGCTCTCTCAAATACCACGTTAAGAAAATTGGCATTAGTCAATCTGACACATGCAGACTATGTCTTGAGGACGCCTAAACTGCTGAGCATATCATGTGTGAATGTCCCGCCATCGCTCGCAGCAGGAAAAAATTGTAAAGGGTTTATTGCCTCATCTGATCTAACCTCTACTTAAGCCCAAACTACCTTAAGCTTCCTTCGAGAGTTTGATTTCAGCTTGGACACCATCGCAACATGCTTTAAAAATATCACATTGTACGTCGAAGTACTTTGTTTGGGGTCCTAGAGAACCCTTCTATCACGCCACTCTCCACCTTAAAAAAAAAAAGAAAAAAACTCATATGTATTATACACTGTTGAGAGTCCGAAGCAGTACGAGTGTAAAAATTGATACGCTCACTTTCTGAAAATATACTTTTTACAACATTTTTATTAGAAACTAGTGGGTACCCGGTAAGCGTTGCTTACCCGTCAGGCAGCCGCCTGGAGCAACAACTATCAAGCAGGCGCTGGGGCTAATTCTATTAGAGAAGAGTTTTGTGCTTGCCAACAGTGGGTAAGTGGTCCAACCTTAAATATATATATCAACAATTTGATAGTACTAAATTTCTATAGTACTAAAGTACTATAATACTAAAGTAATGGACAAACTGCTGGACCGATGGTACCCGGCGTATTTTCCTGCGACTGAAAATGTGAGCTCAATCAGTTACGTGTTTTCGGAGTCCATAGCATACAAACATAGGTACACACATTTTTCCCATAGACAAAAAAGTACTCACAGTTTTTCGCGAATTTTCCAATTCTCCGGGCAACTTTTAAAATGTTTCTTTCCGTAAAAACCTTATTCGGACTATTACGAACATTTAAACAAAGAATGAGCAAAATCGGTCCAGCTGTTCTCAAGTAATGCCATGACCAACGAACAGCATTTAATTTTTATTTATATAGACTAGTGGGTACCCGGTGTGCGTTGCTGCGCCTGTCTCACTCAAAATGCAGTTGTGGGCAAACTGTTGGACCAAACTTCACACTCTCGGCCCACGCAAAATTGTCTGAGAATTTGAGTTCAATCGGTTCGGTGGTGTCTATAGCATATATACAAACATAGGTACATTGAGTTTAATGTATATTTAGAAATCATAGAAGTATTATTTTTCTCCAACTATCTTTACTTTTAATGTCTTTATTTAACACCTTTTTGATAAACCATTATCTAGCATGTCAGTAAAAAAGTCATTGCAATCGGATAAATGGTTTTTGAGTGATATTTAAACAAACATACAAAATGCTCCTCCTTGTAAATTGCTCTCTTCGAAAAGTAATACGAAGTTGCAAGTTTAAAATTATAACTTTGAAGAAATAGAACTTAGTTATAGCTAAGCTTGTTGGGCCTACTTATATGAGACTAGCAGTAATATTTCAAACAAAATCTCGCAATTGAATAGATGTTAGGACAAGTTTCTTGTAAAGGATGGTTATTTTTAAGCCGGAAGGGGAAATCGGTGGAAAAAGCTTTACACGACGTAGTAGAGAAGATAGAAGTTAGCCTTCACTATAAGGAATTCGCACTAGCAGCCTTCCTAGACATAGAAGGTGCTTTCAATAATGTAGAAGGAAGGGCCATCAAACAGGCCCTAGAATCTATGAATGTCGAGCATAGCATTACCAATTGGCTCTGCAATATGCTCGGCACTAGAAACATTAACTCCACTATCGGAAATAGTTCAATAAGAAAGTCCATTACCAGGGGGACTCCCCAGGGAGGCGTTATCTCCCCCCTCCTCTGGGTTCTAGTCATCGATGGGATACTTAAAGAACTAAGCAATACAGGCATAAGCGTCACTGCTTACGCGGATGACGTGGTGATTTTAGTTCAGGGCAAGTTCCTTGATACATTAAGTGAAATGATGGAATCAGCTCTTAATAGTCTCGAAAAATGGGCTAGAGGGTGTGTACTACACGTCAACCCGGATAAAACAGAATTGGTACTCTTCAGCAGAAAATACAAGATACCACCCTTCAAACTGCCTAAGCTAGCAGGGGTGGAGCTTTCCCTTTCGGATCGCGCTAGATATCTTGGTATAATGCTGGATAGGAAACTAAATTGGAAACTTAACATACAGGAACGAGTCCGCAAATCATATAATGCTCTCTTCATCTGTAAGCGGACCGCGGGGAAAAAATGGGGCCTGAAGCCCGCAATGATGCACTGGCTATACATCATGGTAGTCAGACCCATCCTTACGTATGGGGCTCTTGTGTGGTGGAAGGCAACGAATATGAAAAACACACGGGATATGTTGGCCATGGTACAAAGATCAGCCTGCATTGCCATCACAGGTGCTCTACGCACAACACCTACGGCTGCACTCGAGATCTTCCTGCATCTTTTACCATTAGACCTACAAATTAAATTTCAAGCGGGCAACAGTGCGCTTCGGCTCACTAACGTTGGTCTCTTCAGGACTTATAACATAGGACACAGCTCCATTCTCAAGGAATCTTTTCCCGGAATCCCTGACGAATCGGACGATATACTTGGCACCTTAGACTTCGACACACCATACGAAGTACTGTATTCTATTAGAGAGGACTGGCAAAGGAAGACAGTCTCTGTTCATAACGAGATTGCAATATACACAGATGGTTCTAAGACCAGTGAGGGCACGGGGTCAGGTATTTACTCGAGAGATACGAACCTACAGGTGGCCCTGAGACTTCCGGACACATGCAGTGTGTTCCAAGCAGAGGTTCTAGCTGTACTTGAAGCTGCGGAATTAGATGGGATCAATATCCGATAAGAATATCGCCATCTACATTGACAGTCAGGCTGCGCTAAAGGCGCTAGAGTCTTACGTCACCAAATCTGAGATAATCAGAAATTGCCGCACAATGCTTAGGGCATTATGTACGCAGAACCGAGTCAGATTATGTTGGGTACCTGGATACTGCGATATCGAAGGCAACGAGCAAGCCGACGCGCTGGCTAAAAGAGGAGCGGGGCTCCCACGTAGCGATATAATTGGTAGTATGAAACCACCAGGGTGCGTGGCTAAGGGAATTATCCGGGATAAAATCATTGACACGGCTAATCTAAGATGGCCAAACTTAGATGGTCACAGGGTGTCTACGGCCTTGTGGCCTGTGTTAGATCGCAAAAAATCTGGGGAGATAATTAAGTTAGATAGATCGAGGCTAAGAACAGCGATAGGTATACTCTCTGGCCACTGTCTCCTAAGGAGGCATGCCATGAGACTAGGGTTATCCGATACGGATGTTTGTAGGTACTGCGATGACCTACATGTCTCAGAGGATATAACTCATATACTCTGTGAATGTCAAGGAATTGCCAGGATACCTGGGTAGATATTTCTTCGATAACTTGGAGGAGGTGAGGTCCTTGAACCATAACAAGGATCTCTTCAAATTTTGTAGGGAGATCAATTGCTTGGGGGAATGGGTTTAGGTCTTTTGCCGTGAAGGTTTCCTAGGGATCGCGATGGGCCCACTTTGGTGCCTAGTGTTTTATGATAGCCTCATAACCCTACCTAACCTTACCTAACCTTAGCCGGAACCTCGTATGACATCTGATTCCATCTACATTTCTACTAAATATGAAATTTAAATAAAATCGTTAGGTCAGCTCCTTGTTTGGTTCTAATGAAAATTTCGACTTCGCCTCGAATTTTAATCCCATAGGCCCAGATATGAGGTTTGGATTACATATGTCAAGCTGTTTAGGCCGCAGTCGGCTGTACAGACACGCAGACGGACAAACAGACTTTAGCATTGACAAACATTTCGAAATCTAATATTTTCACGGACCCATTACTTGCCCACTTGGGAGATACGGTAGAGGATATTTCCCGGACATCAAATCCAGCTTGAACAGCACCCAGCATTGAAAACTTCAATTATCTAAAAAATACCATTTATTTGTTTTATAACAATAAATTCCATCGACCGTCCGATCTAAACTATTTCCTAGTGACGCAACCCACTGCTGTTTTATAGTAAAAAAAAAATACATCTCAGATTGCCTCACTGAATAAAATTCAAAAAACCGACCTTCACGTCTTATCTCTCGCCGGGTGTTTTATCTCCTCCGTTTTCCTAATCCAGCTAGAGTAAACTTTACAACTTTTTCGCCAACAATCTCTAATGACACAATAAATACACAAGCAAACTTAAATTACCGAATCGCTTACTAAATAGAAGTGCTTCACTTATGTCTATCAACGACGAGTGACCACCCTCCACCCATCCTCATACCTACTTTATGGTCAATTGAAATTACAAAAATATACAATCAATTTAGCCCGTCAAACACACACACATACTACACTACAAACTCTATCTGCTATGTACCATGCGTACTAATTTCGTTCGTCTATAATCCACTCGAAACGATCAGCCCGAGAGAGAGAGAGCACAGCGCCTAGTATCTCTGCTCATAAAATATCTCATGAATGCGTACGACACACGGGGCGAGTATCTCAACAAAACAAAACAACACACAAGAAACTTTAACATTTTCTCTAGAAGGAAGGAAGACAAGCAGCACACCAAACAGAACAGCAGGCAATGGGGAATTCTTCTTGGCCTATGGGCTCTGGGGAGACTACTAGCCAAGTCAGTCAGTCATTCCCTGAGACACGGCGAAACACGGAAAAAGTTCGCACGCCAATTTTTTTTCTTCCAAATCCCGCGTACATTCGCTTTCGAAAAAGTTTTTAAAAAAAATTATTTTTTTTTTGTATCTTTATAGTAATTTCGTGAGCGGAATCTAAATTTAGCGGATTGTGTGCGTCTTTTAGGAATTGTTGAGATATTTTTTCGGAAGACTATTTTTTTTTATTTTTTGTAGGAAATTCACTTTTTATTGTTAACAATTTATTGAGTTTAAACAAAAAATTAAATTGCGTAAACTTTTATGCAAAAGATTTAAGAAGATACACAAAAGATACAAAAAAAAAAAAAAAAATCGAAAAATTTTGAAATAGAATTCGGTTTAGTTTTGAGTGTATTTTCGAAATTGTTTCAAAATTTCCTTTATTTTTGGAAAACTGCCACTATACGCGAGCATAAAATAAAACTGAATTTTTTGTATAATTTTTTGAAATGTTTCTTAAACCGTTTTTAACCACTACCGAATCGAGTTGATATTTTCTTTTTTTTTTCAAAAGTTTTACGATTTTTTCTTTGCATAAATGTTTGAATTTTAGTGACAATAATTAGCATTCGATGTGAATAAACTCTTAGTGAAATATTTAATCTTGTTTTCTATTTTTTTTTTGTGTTTCTCAATACAAAATTTAGGATGACATAATCAAAAGGGATTTCGAAAATAAAAGAGATAGAAGAAGAAGATTATTTTTCATTTTGTATAATGACAGATGTTAAATAGTAGGAATTTCGATTTCTTAACGGTGCAATTTCGACAGAACTGAAATTGATATATTTTTTTGAATTGAAAATAATGAGTAAATCTGGAAATCGAAAGTCGAGAAGCAATGAGGGATTCATTCTGTATCAGAATAATGTTGGAAAAGTACGTAAAATTATTTCTATTTAAAATTTACATTTAGAGATTGTTGTCTTATTTGCTGATTAGATTTGGCTAATGAGCTTTTTGTTATCTGCGGATATACGGAGTGTTTATTTGTGGATAGTCTGTGTGAACGTTTTCACACTCCTCTTTGTTTATTTTGAAGAAGAAAAAAAAGTTAGAAGATTACAGTTTGGTGCAAACAATTTATGATAATATTTATACTCATGCCATATGATATAAAAGAAAAGCATTTCTTTAAAGTCGGGGAACATCTGAAAGCAATTAATTGGATGGAAGAATTGTGATTTTAATTGAATTCGCTGTTTTGAATGGACACAGACGTGTTTGTTTTGAATAAATAATTGAAATCAAATGAAATGATTGCTGCTATAAAGCTTTTTTGAATTTTATGAGCCATGCGGTGTTCAAAGTGATTCCTCATCTGCAAACAGTTCTGGCTTCCACGAGCGGTCATTCATTTAACTCATCGTCACAGTTAATATTTGATTACTTGCATCTGTAGAGCAATTATGAACAAATTCGATTTCCGATATTCTAATTAAAATTGATGGGAATTACGTACATATGTCCGCCTGTCTGACGATATGTACTTCGTTCTCCAGCCGAAAAAGGGCTGGATGAATTTGCTTTCGACTTTGCGGTCCGTGAGCTTATGCCTTGATGCGAAATGGATTTCGTTCACCAGTTTTTCGGCTAAAAATGCATAATTTACTTATTAATCGGTATTCAAATTTTGACTATTTTGCCTGAATCAATTTGAATGAAAATTGATATCTGAGCAATTATATGGCATACGGAAAGAGTGAAAAAGGCCTCGATTGCTTAACACGTGCAACCGCATCTTCGGTAGAAATTGGGGTCCAAACCCAAAAAATCATCCTTTGGATGTACTCACGTACGGTAACTTAGTCTGGTGGCAAGCCACCATTAAAGCAACTAATCTTAGTTTAATGACAAAAATATAAAGACTTGCATGCATCAGCACAACTAGCGCAATGAGAACAATCCCAACAACGGGATTGGAAACAATCCTTGGACTATTGCCGTAAGATCTCTATAGGCAAGAGTCTGCGGCAAAAACTGCGCTCAGAATTAGCCAATGCAACTGCTGGAAATCAAGTACAAGCGGACATGCTCAGGTCCTAAGTAAATTCGCAGCAACGAATGTCAGTAGCGACTATCTGCTGCCTTACCTTGACTTCATTAAACCCTTCTCCTGTATCCTTCCAAGCAGAGAAGAATGGGATACAGAAAAAGTACTAGAAACCAAGTCTTTATTTTATCTATGCAGATGGGTTGAAAATGGACGTATGCATAGGCGCGGGCGTCTTCTCGGAAACGGTCAATATCCAAAGCTCGATCAGACTCCCTGACCACAGCAGTGTTTTCCAAGCGGAGGTTCTAGCAGTGACGACAGCTGCCAATCTAGTTCCGAAAGGGTGACAGTTCCATAGCGAACCATGCTATGCAATCTTCTTCTTCTTCCTTTAATCAGCGAGTATATGATCGGAAAATAAGGGATCACAACCCTCCCACTTCACCGCATTTCTACTGATCCGCCTGTGGGGTTCGCCTATTTGACCTCAGAAAATATCGACAGGCCCGCCGATTTTAGATCACTCGGTTACTGAGGCCAATGAAATGCCGATGTCGTCGCATTTGTGTGATCCAGGCGTTTATAGGCCTGCCTTTCCTACATCGTGATGTCTTTGGAACGTGCATTGATATTGCCTTTTTAACGGGGTTAAAATGATCTCTTCTCTGAACGTGGCAATATCAGCTGAGCCGCGCAGCAAACACCAGATGGGTACTACTTACAAATACAAATATTTGGCGCAACAGCTCTTCAAAGTGCCAGGGCCTAGCTTCTCGCAACCACTCATGTTGTGTGCGTTATATTTTTCACACAAATGGAAGGGACCTACAGTTTAATGCCGAATCCGAACGGCGATTTGAGAAGCTTTTTCTTGACAAAAATACTCTTGGATGTTTGTCAGACGCTCGCGAGAGGTGGGACCGTGAAAAAACTTGTTGGTGTTTTCTGGGATTCGCACTTGGAACCTCATGCGTAGTGATCCGACACACTAACCACTGACGCCACGGCGGTACTACTTACCACCTGCGAAATATCTCGTGACTGTGGCCAAAGTACTATAAAAACATAACTAAGAAACTGCTACAAAGAGAGAAGGGATCCTTCTTCTTACTAATGAACATACTCACTGGTCATAATCCACTAAAAAGATACATTTTAAAAATGAAACTAACCTATGACGATCTGTGCAGAGGGTGCAGCGACTTTTTATGTCACTGCCCGAGCCTCTGTCACCTGAGAACCAGAATTCTAGTAAGAGGCTACTTCCAAGACATTGCAGAGCTATCTGATGTTTCACCCTCTAATCTTTACAGTTTTTCGAGGACATCAGGCTGACTAAAAGCACCTAGCAGAGATCCACAAGTGTATCAGCAGCACAATGGGTCTACATAGACCTGAGTGTGATGAAGAAGAATTAACTTCTTCATCAACCCACTTACCTAACCTAACCTATGCCATATCAAATTTTGGGATTTTTGTTTTCATTCTTTAAAGAACTTTCTTTCGATTTTACTTATATATGTACATTCAAAATCAATTAGCAAATAAATACCAAACAGGTGCTAGAACGTGCGTCTCTTATTCTTCTTCCTATTTTCGGCGAAGTTATGATCTGAAAGCAAGCGATCATAACCTTCCCACTTCACTGTATTTCTACTGATCCGCCTGTGGGGTTCCCCTGTGCGAACGTGCTACTCAGTTTTTTTTATCTGATCTTTATAAACAATCAGACTAACTTTTAATACAAGTCTTTTCTAACATATCAACAATTTGGCCGACAATACTCTTTTCTGGTTAAATGTAATCAAGTGTTCGACGAATACGTATATATCCTTCGACGATCATTCACTATCATTCGTTGTTTGTTGTTCATTATTCGTTATTCGTCATTTATTATTCAGTATTCATTATTCACTCCTGAAAGTTCAGTCTTCTTCTTCTTCTTTTTATCAGCGAGGTTATGATCCGAAAACAAGGGATTATAACCCTCTCACTTCACCGCGTTTCAACTGATCCGCCTTTGGGGTTCGCCTATTTGACCTCCTGAAAGCTCAGTATTCATCGTCATAGTATTTTACATAAGAAATAAGTATTTCTCTTTCAATTGCTGATTGAAGATCGACAAGTGTCTTGGGAGAATACAGAAGAAATATCTCTTATCAACAAGGAACTTGAACTACAAGTTATGACCATCTGTATTCTTCTTCTCTTTCTTCATCATTCTCCTTTTGTTGTTAGGCGTCGGATTAACCTCGGAGTATCCATTCCTTCCACTAGTTCCGGTTACGAAAATCTGTCCTGATTTCCATCCGGGTCTTACCCCATGCGCTGCACGTGTCCAAAGCATTTAAGATGTCTTTCGTCTATTATCTCTACGATGGGTTTTTTTTTACCAACTTTGCTCATATTTGTTCATTTCTTACTCTGTCTCTTCTAGTTTTCCCTGCGGCTCTTCTTAAGTATTTAATTTCTGCAGCTTGAAACCTTCTTAAGTGCTTATCCAATAGAAGTAAGCTTTCGGTCCCATATAGAGCTATTGGCGTGATTACTGCATTGTTCAACTTAATTTTGGTTTGTGTGCTTATCTCCCACTTGTTTACTATTTTAGTGCTAATTTGGTAGTAGGCCGATATTGCCTTCTTGGTTCGGTACATCACCTCCTGATCAATTCTTCCATCGCAAGTTACAATAGTCCGCAGGGATTCAAAGGCGTCCACTCTTACAGAGCTTTTCCTTCGCATGTTATTGTGCAGATCTCCTCCGATCTATCCTCTCTAGAGACGTTCTATTGACGTTCACTGTCATACCTTTTCCTTGAAGTTCAGAAAACCATACCACCACCGCCTGCTGTAGTATGACTGGATTGTTTGCAAGGATGCTAATGTCATCTACATATAGCAAGAATTGCAGATAGATAGGCTGTAAACTCCACATTCCGGTTTTAATTTTATCAGTCCGTGTTCTACATGAATTGGCTACTTCATCGAAAAAATTGAAAAACAGGGGGCTAAGACTGTCCACTCGATTCAATCCTTTTTCAATCTTGAATGCTCCTGAACCTTTCCCCCCCATTCTTACTCTGGCGGTGAGATTGTCATATATGCTTTAAATGTCATTTGTAAGTCTCTCAGGTACATACGTTGCTTTTAATGCCTGCCACAGATGCTGTCTTGGGACACTATCGCACGCAGCTTTCAAATCCATGAACACCATAAAGATGTCCTTGCCCTTAGCGATCCACTTCTCCAGAGTGGTTCTTAATGTAAAGATATGGTCCTGCGTTCGAAGACCCGTGGAAGCTTTCACAGCAAGGAAACCATCGTACAAAAAATAGAGCGCGACCGGCTCAGCTGGTACTGCGACGTTTAAAGAAGAGATCATTTCAACCCTAAATGCTAAGGGTTGGACCTACTTATCGAACTCTGGTAACTTCAAACCTTATCTACACACCAGGAGATCACGTAATCATTCGCTTGTCTGCTGTTGGCAAGAATAAGTTGGCTAAACATAAGTTGATTCAAAGTTTTTTTTTATTTTTAAATTGATGCCCAAATCCCAGAGCACTGCGACTAGATACAAGGGCCTCCAGGCAGGAACCCTTACTCGTTGTGATTTGAGGAACTTTGATTGTTTTCGATTCTTTTCTATTTCCGGGTAGCTGTTGGTGACTGCTCGTCACTGAAGTTCAAATATGTACACACTACCCACTACACAATTTCTAACCCATTCTCAGTTTAGAAGCAAAACTTAGGGTTTGTCCCAATCTATGTCTTTTTGTTCAATGCTGTGTTTTGTTTCTGCTTTGAGAATTTGAGCCACATTTTTTATAATTTCTAGTTACAGTTGAATTGTTTCTTCTAACGATGTCGATTCCTTCTAATCGCAGTCATCAGGTGTAAGACTGAAAGGAATGAACCTCCTTTCCAACGACCAATTCACTTATTGTCAGATGACACGAATTGTAGAAGAGCGTAAATCCATTAAGTTTCTAAAGCGGAAATGTTTCTGAGTTTGTTTGTTTGTTTGCACCTCTTTCATTAAAAAACCGCTTATCCGATTTCTATGAAGCCTTACCTAGCAGGTCAGGCATTGTATCCAAAATAAAGGGTGTCCCATAATTCACGCAACATGTAATTTTGATAGAAAATACCGATATTTAATTAGAAAGCTTAAATTTTTTATTGATTCATAGAGTATACAGATTGGGGTTAAGTATGGAATAGCACATCGGATAAATGGCCGACACGGCTTTGCTGGCAAGTACGTACTCTTTTATTGAAATTTTCTATGACCGTTTCGCATAAATGTGGCTGAATTTCATTAACGCACCCCCAATTTCCTCTTTCAAGGCGTTGGTGGTTGTGGGCTTGTTTGCATAGACCTTTGACTTGCGTTAAATCGCAAGATCTGGATGGCCTAGTCTGATCGCAAGAACGGCCGATTACACGATTAGGAAATGACTCATGCAGTAATTGAATTATTTCTCTGGCTGTATGGCATGTGGCACCGTCTTGTTGAAACCACATATTGGTCACATCCATATCTTGTAATTTAGGCACTAAAAACTGGGTTATCATGTCACGATAACGAACACCATTAATTGTTACTGCCTGACCAGCCGCATTTTCGAAGAAGAATGGTCCGATAATGCCTCCAGCCCAAAGACCAAACAGTCACGCGTTGTGGATGCATTTATTTCTCAACAATTACTCGTGGGTTTTCTGAACCCCAAATGCGACAATTTTGACGATTAACGAAGCCATCAAGACGAAAATGAGCTTCATTATTTTGTACGAAAATTGCGGACTGTAGCTGACAAATTTTCATTATTTTTAAAATATTGCTCAACAATGAAAATGTGTTGTTCTTTCGTACAGCGCTCCATTTTTTACTAACCCCGAAATATCCGCTGTCACATTGTTATCTTTTTTTCCGTTGGCACCACTGTACTATTAAATGGCGCAAAATTCAAATTTTGCGTGAATTATGAGACACCCTTTAGCATGAGCTGCGTATCATCACGCTTTATTAAGATTGCACTGTACAGTGATTATAAAGTAAAAATAATTCGCTCTGACTACTCTTATCGCTTACTCCAGATTAATTGGTAAAGATACAGCAAAATAATATATGGAAGAATGGTTGACAGTAAAGAAGTCAATGCGATCGACTTCGCTTTCTTCGGCACTGAACCATCGGCTTCCACCCACTGCTTCGACTGCTGTTTCGTTTCTGGCGTGTAATGGTGGACCCATGTCTCATCCATGGTGACAAATCGCAGCACAAAATCGGTCGGATCCCTATTGAATCGGTCCAAAGATTGCCGCGAAAATCGTTTGCGCATTTGCTTTTGATCGGCATTCAGCAAATGCGGCACCCATCTTGCGCAGAGCTTTCGCATCCCTAAGTTTTTGTGCAAGATGTTTCGCACCCTCTCTTCCGATATACACACAGTCTCAGCTATCTCACTCACCTTCACTCGCCTATCGTCCAACACGATATCATGCACTTTTTCGATGGTTTCGGGTGTGGTTGCGGTTTTTGGCCGTTCTTTACGTGGGTCATCTTCGAGGGACGTGCGATCACGTTTAAATTCAGCTGCCCACTTTTTAACGGTTGACATGGAAGGAGCAGAGTCCCCGTAAACTTTTGTCAACTTTGGATGAATTTTCTTAGGGGTTAACCCATCCAAAACGAAGAATTTTATGACCGCACGATATTCAAGTTTATCCATTTTAACGAAAAACACGCAAGACGTCTACTGCAAAAATTCGTGTTAACAAACTACTTGAGAGAACAAGTTGAAACTTATCATACGAACTAATGAGAAGTGCACGTGTCAGGCCGATAACTTTTCACCTTGCTCTCGTATATGCCTATCTATTACAGGTAGCTTGCAATAAACGTTTTTTTTTTTTTTTTTACCCGGGAGAAGGGGGGAACAACAGTTAGCTAATTAATAAAAACTAAGCAGTCTGTAGCTCAGTGGCTTATGCGTCGAACTGCTGAGCGTGAAGTTTAAGGATAGATGATACAACTTTCATGAAAAGCTTCATAATTGCACCCAAATTGTTAAAAAAGCTAGGTTTTGGCCCCTTTCTAGTCTTTTTTGCGTCAAATATTTACTGAAGAAGTCACCTGTAAGCATTTGACTCACATATCTGTGCCTTACCTACCCCAGGGTAAGGTTAGCATACCATAAACCTTTTTACGACGCTGAAATTGTTGCAAATTAAAAATGTGACTTCTATCAGGCTACCGAATTCATGATTCGTACTGAATGTGATACGAATATATTGTGGGGTATATCGATCAAACTTAAGTTGTAAGATGCCAATGAACTTCAAAGTTTTCTAAAAGGCGTGCTTTGACTCGATCAGGATATAACTTCCTTAGAGGAAATGTTGGTGGCTTTCCTTTTCCTTCTCTCAGTTCCGGCTCAATTTGCAACGAATTTTGGTATACAATTTTCGAAGAGGATGATTTTGGAGTCTGTTCGTATCTGAAAGGTAAAGTCTTAATGTTCTGAGCTTCATTAGTCAATAAGCATGATTTTCTTCAACCGAATGTATCTGCTTAGTTTCACTCCAGAATTTGTATCACTCTTCTTTGGTATTCGTACCACTTTTGACTAGCTCGAGTTCTCCTATGCAGCATGTTCTGCATTCCTCATCTTCTTCTTCTTCCTTTTATCAGCGAGGTTATGATCCGAAAACAAGGCATCACAACCCTCCCACTTCACCGCATTTCTACTGATCCGCCTGTGGGGTTCGCCTGTTCTGCATTCCTCATCATTAAAATAATTTGTTATCTAATTTCATTCATAAGTCAATATCTGCTTAATGCATGATGTAGCTGCTAAGAGTTCGTCCAAGGTCTTCTCGTCCAATATCTTATACTCAAAACTGTTCCTGTAGGCTTATTGTTGCAAACCCCTTACAACAATAAAACTTCTACTTTCCTTAGAGCCCTTTAACTATGTGCTTCTTAAGCAACCTGCTTATGCCATAGAAGCTCGTCACCTTCAAAGATACAATCTGAATTTAAAAGGGAAAAGTGAGACTCTCTGTGTGGTCCCCATTATGGGCACAACTTTGTCCTTCTCCTCAATTTTTATATCTTTGATTCGAAGCGACATATAACTTACATCTAATTTGTAATGCGCACATTTTGTTTAAAAATTTAATGGGTTGTGACAAGTTTGCTTAATTGACTTACGTGACTGAATTTAAATTTTCAAATTAGCTGTGTAGTTGTCCTCTGTTGATAAATTAAAGTATTTCTTTTACGAGGAAATCCATAAGTCGTTGGCTATTTTTTAGAAACTTTTCTTCTGATTTTTGGTTTGGTACACCAATCCATTTTGGTAGTGTTTGAGAATCGTAGTTGGTCTACCACGTGGGGGTCTGTGGTCGATGAAAAGTTCTCAGAACTGCAATGCGATTTTTAAATAGAAGTTCCCGTTGTATTGTAGTTTTAGTCTACTGTACCTGTATTCGAAATTGTACTTATCTTCCAAACGATTATGGCCCAAAGTATCTAATATTACAAATCTGTCGTCTTTATTAATAGATGGGCACTTTGACCGTGCTTTGAAATCTGCTTTCTTCTTATTTACTACTTCTATAGCTTCATCACTACATCACCATATTTCTTTGGCAAGGTGCCTTTTGAAGATCCTAGCAGTGATTTGACCTTTTTTAAGCAAGTTCATTGTAGGGAATCCCACAATGTGCTCTGCACTCTTCATTCTTAGCTCCGTTAATATATCCTAAAGAAAGAAAGCATTTAGTACTTACTGTGCCCGAGATACAAACCATCCAGAGGATTTGATGATATATATACAAAGACGATATTTTTCCACGCGGAAGGGATTCTCTTTTCTATCCCCTTTCCCCCCATGGGTATCACAATGGGTCTATATTGACCTGAGTGTGTTGTGGAGGTTTTCTATCCCCCTACACCAGCCCACTTACCTAACCTAACCTAACTCCGTTAATAGTGTTAAAGATGACATTTTTCATCACGAAAACAAAAGCATTTTTCTTCATCCATATCGTATCACTGGCGATCGCCTCTACCAGGATCACTTTGCCATTTTTTACCCGAGGCTTCATGAAACTGGCTACCAAATGGTAGTCAATTTAGGTTTCACTTTTACCACTGCTGTAAGTAATCCGGTGCCAGTTTTGTTCGATGAACATGGTATTTAACACGATAAGACCATGTGATATGCACATGCTTAGGATGTCTTCACCAGGAAGGTGTCTGTTGCAGTATCCGAGTCTATCATGGTAGTCAAATTTCAAATCTCCTACAACAAACAGAAACTCTTCCTTTGGCATGCTGTTCAGGAGATTGTAAAAATCTAGTCAAAATGCATCTTTTCCATCTGATCGCACTGTGGAGCTTATGCACATCTCTCCTTGCATCACCAGTTTGAGATATATCAAACGACCGCTGGACTTCGAAATGGTCAAGACGCTATCAAGTAGCTCAGCCGCAAGGATGATACCGATTCCGTTCCTACCCTGTTTCGTTCCGTAGTAGAACATCTTTTAACTTCTGTCCTGACGTCCAAGAAACGGGCCCGATTTCCGGTATTTTGCCATTTCGTTTCTTGGGCACACAAGATATCCACTCATCTCATATCTCATAAGCAATAAGCACCGCACCTTAAGTTTGTCTTCTTCTTCCTCTATGACTAAGCCTCTAACTAAGCTTCAACTAGGGTGTAGAGATGAATCCAGTTAGAAACATGCATGCTCAGCAAATTCTATTGATACTCTTTTTGAGCGCTTCGGGCTTATAATCCTGCAAGGCTTAATGTCAGTTTTTCCTTTTCCCTGCAGTAAACAAAGCGTGCTATACATCTAGCCTATATATGCCTAAAGCCTAGTAAAAGTTCTTTCTCATTTATTTTGAACTCCCCCTGCTTATTTTTGATATTCACTTCCGGCTGCTTAAGAATGATATATATGCTCCAAGTCTCAATTTTCGAACACATCATTGGAATCCTATCTGGACTCACCTCTAGTTCTTAGAATGCGATCTAGTAGATTCGAAAATTGACAGCTGATCGTGTCACGGGTAAAACTTCATAAAAGCTTCAGTTGATCGAAGCGCCACCTTTGGTCAGATCGTTATCTTTTAAAATAATCGTACAACACTATCTTTAAGATTTTATTGTTATATTTGAATGCACAAATCCGAAGAATCCTAAATAGACTTTGATGTTTACCCCATCTACATGACTCTTAGCGCCCTTTCCATTGTTTCCGCATTACAAGGTGATGTTAGGTTGTTAACTTTTGTCTTATCTTGTTTCGAAATATATAAAAACAAAGAGTATGGCATGTAAGTAAATATTTACCCATGTGTGAGATACTTTTGTATTCTGTGAACTAAGCATTGAGATACACACATAGATACGTTGTATGAGATGCCCCCTTTGTCAAATATTTGAATATTTCCGGTAAGATGTGAAATCGGCATTTCCGAAGAGGGGCGATTGTTCATTGGGTTGTCGGGCTTATTGTTGACGATGTTTATGGTATTTGAGCGACATTCGAATCAACAAAAGATTATTCAGTTCAGTTAGTCGATCTTAGTTTTTTTCTCAGTTTTCTTTAACAAAAGATCGATGGTTTTTCTTGGATTTAAACGTTTGAATATTAGTTGGAAGGTATTTATTCAAGAATACAATGCATGGTACTTTGGGGCACAAGGAGTATTTTTTGGAATAATCCATGTGAAACTCTATATCTTAAACATTTTTCCAATAGTTCTAGGACTACCTTCTTCTTCCTTTTATCAGCGAGGTTATGATCCGAAAATAAGGGATCATAACCCTCCCACTTCACCTCATTTCTACTGATCCGCCTGTGGCGTTCGCCTAGTAGTTCTAGGACTACCTATTTTATTAAAAACTAGAAACCCACTGCTTTATCCGCCTTAGCATCAACAACGAATCTTTTGTTCATATGTATTTAAATAACATTAAAGGAGTCGGCCCAAAGTGACTTCCTTGTGGCATCCGATCAAAAAGTAGCACGAGGCCTTATGAGACTATATTTTTGAATGGCATCTGATCGAGTACTGCATGACTACCTAGAAAATATAGAAAACTTTGATTGTCTGATCCTTAAATTTCTGCATAAGAAGAACACAAAGTCACTTCCGCAACTCATGCAAAACTTTCGTAAAATAGATTTCACAATTTCCCCTTGTACTTGTTGTTCATTAATGACTCATACTTCTCAATAAATTTACTTAATCCAATCGTACATCTAATTGATTACCACCGACTGCCAACTACACACGATGTAAAGCTAGACTATAAGCAATCGCATCCGCATCATCTACATCATCACAAAAGAGATCTGTTTGTGCTGTGAATTCCTTTCAAAAGGCGATGAGCGGGAGGATATTTTTAGAAAACTTTCCCATTTGTTAGATTTTCAAAAATAGAATCGCTGATCTGAGCGGTCTGGCGCAAATTACTTGTAAACACTTGTGCAACTAAAAATATCTACGACCACCATTTACACACAGATACAAATATGTCAATTCCTCTTCCACGGAAAACTAATTGAAATTCCTTTTTTGTTCTTTTCTTGCAGACTGTCCAGACATCGTGGAGGCCCCAATTGCCCCTACCCAAGGAGGTTGTTCCACCGACCACCTCTGCGGATCCCAATACGAGATTATCCGAAATGAATCGACACAGCAATAGTGCTGCCAATCATAGTAGCAGAAAAGACACGTATCAGAGTGCACCACAAATTCAATCCGGTGGACATAAGAAATGGTCGTTTGGTCGTCTGTTCCGGAAGAAGAAGGAAGCAGAGACCGAATCATCGTCAGAGGAGGACCGAAAGGCAGGTTTCGTGGTTTCGCCGAAATATCGTAAAAAAGACAAAAAGAAGCGCGGCAGCAAATTGATCGGTGGTGGGTTCGATCATATTGTGGTTAGTCCAACACGAGACAATGAGTTCTTCCTGCCATTTGAGCCTGTGTCAGCTGTGGAGAGTCACCCAGCGGCGCAACTATCACCACCTGTTGAATATGAGCCGCACAGCCGATCGACGAATTCCCTCGATCGGCGCAGTAAACGAGATCGTAAGAAGTCAGCAGTTAAGGACGCACAACGGCACTCATCGAGTGGGGAGGAGATGGTATCACTGAATTCCTCGACGACTTTCACAAGGTATCGCAGTGATGAGAGTCTGGGGAGTGGTGGCAATGGAAATGGTGGCCAGAGTCGACGCAGCCGAGCGGCACGCAATGAAAGGTACTACAAGCGGTTGAGTCGGGATGGTGAGGTTAGTCATGGTCAGGTGCCGGTGATGTATGCGCCACAACCAGCTCAGCGATGGAAAACACAGCCAGTTCCACTGTCAATATATAGTGGACAAATCAGTGAGATACCTCCGGCGAGCAGTCAGAAGGCGCGGCCACAGTACCCACCGCCAACAATGCAGGATCAAAAGATGCGAAACTCAACCAGCCTTAGTCATGTAGCTCCGCATGTCCCAGTAACTTATGGATATGTACCTCAACCCCCAAAGAATTTACAAAATACTGTGAATGATGGTAAACGTAGCATCAGCTATGAAAGCCACATTCATTTGCAAAATGTGAAGAAACCCTTACCACCACCACCACCACCTCGAGATCCCTTGCGGCGGCTCAATGTGGCCGGCCACAGCGATCATCGACCTATTTCCTACGCCTTCGACCAAAGTTCATCACATGCTCCAACATATACTGGCATGAGCGGCCGCTGTGTGTCTGACGATCGCATTTGGTCAGCGAATACTCCCTTGTACCAGTCAGCTTCGTCCATAAACAACGCGGCTCCTCCGAGTGTAGCTAGTTCACAGAACCGCCGTTTCATCACAAGAGCCGAGAGAGATGCTCATCCGACAAAGAAATCTCTCCCATCCGGCTTGGATTTCCGATATGTAGCCGAAGCGACACCAAGATCCCGCAAACCGATCCATCTTTTCAATCAGGAGGAGGAAAAGCCGGTGAAACCCCCTTCTCCAATTGTAATAAGAACAACAAAGAGTGGTCTGCCTGGACCGGCGCCGTCTAACCAATCGAATCCCCAACTGTCGACAGAGTTCTGGCGCCGTGGACGTGATCACAATCCACGGACTGAATCGGCTTTTAACAAGCCTCGATCGGTGTCGAGTTCACGAGCTGGGGAACTTCGGAGCTACAACATCCCGATGTACTCAGAGGTGTCTAAGCCAAAGTCTAAGCGTGTTCCAATGGATGAGGTGGATCACGTCGTGTCTGGGAGCCTGTTGATTAAGCCGTCCACAGATAAGCAGAACAACTACATCGAGATCCGCAACAACGCAAATAAAAGCAACTCAATGCCGAATCACTATCAAAGAAGAGATCTGGGAGCCCCTCGAGCTCCTAAAGCCGACTCACCAACGCCAAACAAGTACGATGAGTATGTAGCCGAAAAAAGGGTTCGGAACATCCTGGACCAGCCGCTGAAGATGGCTCCAGATCCACCACAACGCAAGGTGATCACCAAGCCGTTGACTCTACCTCCGGAACCAGATGTGATCATGCGAAAGAAGCCCACAAATCTGGAAGACGCGATCAATGAACTGGAGGCGATCTATAAAAGCCTGAAGCTCGGTGATGAGTCTCTTCTTGATCGTGCCGAGAGGCGGGATATCCCTACGCCGACGAATTTTGAAAAATACGCAGAACTCCATACCGATGAGTTCATAGATGATGACGATGATGATGAACCAGCGGGAGAACCAGACTTGGTCCGGGATGACTTTGCCTACCGGAATATAAAGCATGCCAACCTGCCCATCAAGAATAGTGAGAAACAGCCTCCATTTGGCATACCGATCGGTCCAATTGTACCATCTCCCAGGAGCGACTATCTGCACGTGACTCCAGAGAAAGACAGTCAGAAAGTGAGAACGGCACCGTTTAAGTACCCGGACATTGTATGCGATGATCTTGCTGTGAGGACGTTGAGAAAGGACCCTCCCGGTCTGGTGAAGCCTCAGTTCGCATATCCTCCTGGTTCGTTGAAGAAAAAGAGAGCTACCCGTACTCAATCTGCCAACATCTACACTCTGATCCAGAGAAATGCCGCTAAACCATCTGGTGGTGACTTACACGACTATCTTGAGTTGGCGAAGACCCTAGAACGGGCTGGAAGCATGTCCGATATACACAAGGAGACCGATGATATTCCGTCGACTTTGCAGCTCCTCCGTAATCTCCGAGAACAAGAGCAGGGAAGTCCAAAGGTGATACCATTCCGTCATCCCAGTCAGGGTGGAGCTATATGTAACTTGCCGACAGTCCTTACTAAGACTGAGGAGCAACAGACCAATCTCAAGCCACCGATCCCACTTCCCCGTAAGAGCTTAAGCCCAGATCCAGAAAAGATCAAAATGGAAGATGCTCTCAACAAGATCGCTAAAGAAGCCAAGGAGAGTAGTGAAAAGCTCACTAGGGAACTGATGGAGCTCCGCAAGGAGGCGCTGATTACATCATCCCGCCCTAAGGTGAACAAACCGAGCATCGAGAGAGATCTTGAGCAAATCGAAGCAGTCTCTGAAGCTGCTAAACGCTGCCGACACATACTGATGGATACCATACCACCAGACACAGAGGAGCAACAATCAAAACAAAGCCCACCACGTCGCCTCGTCACTGAGGATAAACTGATCAAAGCCATAGATCAGGTGTCCGATGCTGCCAATAAAGTTTGCGAGAAGATTCTCAACGAGATCGTCACCGTCGAACCACCGGTAATCGTGCAGAACGCCATCGAAGTGAAAAACCGACCCAAGCAGGAGTTAGTGATGCCATCCCTGATCCAAAAACTCGACCCCAGCTCGGCGCGCATCGGTGAGATCGCCGAGCGTTGCATGCGTCAGATCAGTGAATTGAATGATCTGCCCGACTACGATAACCTGCAGGTCCAAATTACGGCGTGTAATACCACAAAAACTGACACTGATCGCGAGAAACGATCTGACGCCGATCTTCTTATTGTTCCAGGATCTGTTAATCCGACTGCCACTGAAAATGAAGAAGAAATAGACAAGATCATGAAAGAGTGCGAGCAGCAGGCTCGTGTTGAAGTCAGCGCAATCAGCAAGTCATCACACTCCGATGATGCAACTGATGTCTTTGTGACCGTTGGCGACAAGACGGCGACAACCACGTCGGCATCCTCCTCCAGCGACTGCTTGAAATCGTCAAGCCCATCAGCCGGCCCACACCTATCGTCGAGTATAACCTCCTTTAACCCGTACTCCTCCAGTGATTACATTAAGTCACCAAGTAGTGAATTTCATGCACCTAGCACTGATCCAATAAAAACCTTTAGCACAACATCCTACGACGTACAGTCCTCGAGTGTAACACCGAATATAACGAACTCGCCGTTCAGCTATACACCATCGCCACCACTAAACCTGACTCCCGTGTGTAGCAGTGGTGGGGAGAAGGGCGAACGCAGCGGCAGTGCCTCGCAGTATAACTCCTCCGAGGAGTTGGCCATGATCTTTGGCATTGAGAAATCATCGCCAGCAACTACGACTACAGGTAAAGAAGATGAAGATGATGAGAAAGTTGTTGTTGATTGTCCCGTACCTAGTCCCGTTGGTGTGTTACGCTGCTCTGAACCTAACAAGCCTGATGTTCTACCGGTTGCTACTACTACTACTATTGCTACTAATCCCGAGTTTTGTGAGAGTGTGAGTGCTTGTAAGTTAGACACGATCGCTGAGGATCGTGAGGATCATCCTTCACCGTGTCAAGTCAGTAGGCTTTATTTTCCAAGCTATGCTAGTAATATCAGCATCATTGTGTCAAATGTTGTAGATGACGTTGCTGGTGATCATGGTGAGGAACCTCGAACAGATCCTCAGGATAGTAGTCAACAATTTGACTCGCTAAGCTCGATCGATGAGTCATCTAATCCCGATTCGGGAAATGTTAGTTTGTCCGATTTTCCCGTACAGAGTCCAATTAATGCCAGTCTTGAGGTTGAGCTGGCTCATAATAGCCGCTTTGAGGTCGCCAAAAGTTTTGTCAATGAGATTAGGATTGATGAGGGATCCTCTGAGATGGACTATATAAGGGCACTTTTCGCTCAAGATGAGCTGTCTACAAGTTTCTCGATCGACGAGACAGTACCTGATTTACCAAGTGATCCTGAGGAGGACCACCAAATCAATACCAAAGATCAGCACAGTCCGGGACAGCTTCTGCACGAAGTTCTAAGTCAAGTGTCTCGAATAAATGCTGGAACCAATCGGCGTCAACTGATCTCTCAGTTGGAAAACATCTCTGAATGTACGAAGATTGTTGAGGATCTTAGTGATCGTTTGGGTCATCAAGCCTCTTTGTTGAGAAATAGAGATGGACCAAGGGTTCGAGGAGTCCATAGGGTTAGGTTTAGTGAAGATTGTGATAATGATCATGAGGAAGAACAGAGCGCTTGCTTAAGATCCTTGCAGCTACTGGGTCACCATTTGTCATCATCGGAGGAGTCTATTCCACCACTAGGTGAGATTTTCAATGTTCCCTTGACAGATTCCGAGAATGAAGACCATGATAGTAGTGATCTTTCACCATGTGTACGTACAGAGCAGTCGGTTGATCTTGCCTTTAGTTTTGACGAAATGCAAAAGTCTTTTGAGGAGGAATGTAATACATTGAAAGAGGCTTTGCATAGAGTTGTTAAGTCGGGTCTGATTGGTATCAATCCGTTCGACCGAAGTGAATCCGTGAGTCCAACACATAAGGTCGTCTCTGTCATAGAAATCGTTGATTCGGGTTTCAAAGACCATTTGGATGATCCTCAACTTAAGACACTACTTTCTGAAGCACCAGATGATGAATCGCTGACTCTTTCTTCTGAGGTGGTTTCTATAATTGAAGTAGATTCGGGTCCTAAATCTGGATTGGATGATCCTCAGTTTGAGGCAATTTTTTCTGAGCCATTGAGACCCTCTTCCGACCTTGTTTCTATTGTTGAAATTGTTGATACAGATCATAAGCTCTGCTTGCATGATTCCAAACTTAAAACTCTTCAATCCGAGGCTTCAGAGGATACTTCTGAAAGTGTCTTAGAGCCAGCGATATTCAAGCCCAGACTTACTTCTTACTCTAAAGTGGCTCTGTCTGAGGTTTCAGATTCAGTTGAGCAGGCTGAAGACTCTGAAGAAGAACAGTTCAAATGGAGCTTACAATCCGAATCATATGAAGCTCCTAGTCAAGTTTCCGAAGTCATCTTAGTCGACTCTGAAGATGAGTCGCTGTCCTTTGACTCAAAGTCTAGATTGTATCCCGGAAAGGCCTATCTATCACCTGTAAATATTTCTCTTAAAATTGTAAATCAGGTTTCGAAAATCAGCTTCGTTGACTGCACAGACGATGACCGCTGTGAATCTTTGAGTCAAATAACAGATGAAAGTTTCATGTGCAGTCAGAGTATCGAAGGTAGGGCCTTGAATCGGGCTACCGAGGTAGTCGTAGTTGATTCAGAAGAAGAGTCGTCTTCTAATTTGGAAGCAGTACCTGAATCGAGATTTGAAAAGACTCCAATTGAAGTCTTAAGACAGACTTCTAAGACGGTTTTAATGGATTCTGATGTTTTTAGGATTTTCGAAGACTTGCCAGACTTTGAGAAAAGCTCTCAAGTGATGGATCCAGTTTCAGTGCATTCTGAGCTCTTCACAACGTCAGAGTATAATTCTAGTTCAGTAGTCGAACCTGTGCAGTCGGGTTTATCAGAAGCCCACTTGCAGAATGTGGAGTCTGAAGTAAATCCTACGGAGTTTTACGTGTCGGAAACAGAGTTTTGCGAAACCATTGAATATTTCGGTAGACAGGACCCTCAAATAAAATCAGAAAATTCTGAAGACCAGTCTTCGACTATTTCTTCAACTCCTTCTCACAAAATGCCTCTAGAACACATACAGAGTGAATCTGCTCTATCAAAATCGAATACAAGACATCATCCATCATCCTCGGAAGGTTCTATCCAAGTCATCCACCAAAACTGTGATCAAAGGCAAGAAACACCCACTTCAGAGGAAAATCAAAATCTATTCGCCCTCCTTAGGTATCGTCCTTCCTCTTCGCCTGCCGATATCTCCTCATCCCAAGTCCCCACAACTCCGACCATTTCAAAATCCCTGACTCTCTTAGCACAACCTCGCTATGACGACCGTATGACCACCTTAGAGCACGTCTTACTAGCTTGCACCCTCGGCGTAGTTACTGGCAATGATCTTATCACCATGTTAGCCATAATCATTGGAGTCTTGACCATAATTGCTATTGTTTTACTTTAGAAAGCAAGACGGAATGCCACTCAAAAACGAATTGTATTTAAAAACTTTCTTTTTTTTCTAATTTAAAGTTTGCCGCAAAAGTATTTTTTAGAATTTTAAAAATCAAATTAAGTTTAAAAATATGTTTGGTTTTTCTTATAAGAGCTGACGAATGTTTTGCCTGCTTGTTTGTAATTTTTAGTGCAATTCCACATCGAATCGATATACATATAATTTTCTTTGTAAATTTAAAATCACGATCAATCATTCGTTTTTATTTTTTGTTAAATATTTTGTATATTTTCTTTTTTATTATTTTAAATTTTTATTTGTTTTGCTGCATTTTTTTTGATTGCATTTTGTGCCAATGATTTATTATTTTAATTTTTGTATATTATGTTATTTTTTTTTATTTATAAAATCGAACCCAAAAAATGAATATTAACAACGAATCTTTATGTAAAGTATTAAATCCCCAAAAAATCAACGAAAACGAAATGATAAAATGAAACATAAAGCATTTAAACAAAAACAAAAAAAAAAAAAACAAAAAAAATATTATTTCTCCTTTTTGTTTATTTTCAGCACATAAATTTATTTTTAACTTAAGTTAGTAAAAAATCGTACATAGAAGAAAGAGAAAAAAGCAATAAATTTATATAAACATCGATTTTTGTAGTTTTGTAAACATATTCGTTTTTTATAAGTTTATTCATCCTTCGCTAAGTTTAATGGATTTTTTTTTGTTTCTTAAGTAATTTAATTATAATTTTTTGTATGTACAATGAGAGAAAAGAAATAAGTTGTTGAGATAGAGGTATAAAAGGTAAATGAAAGAAATAAGTTATAAGAATAAATAAATATATAAAAAAATATTATTAACAAAATCTGAATGTGTTTCATTTTTAATAGATGACGGCTGACCGAAGTTGCGTTGCTTGTGTTTTTTTTTTTTTCTATATTTGTTTTTATTTTTTAGTTTGTCTTGTTTGAAATAATCCATCGCTATTACATGTTTTGTGTGATTTTTCCTGTGTGAAACAAGGTTGAGTTTGTGTATTGCTATTAACAAACCCTTCTAAGTATTTCATCGTTTGGTAGCTGTTGTTGATGTCTTGCTGTATCCATAGAAATAAAATAAATCAATTTAATTTTCAAAGGTAACGTTAAGATATTCATATATGTTCATATGTATATTGAAACTTAATAGCTAAGAGTAAAATTTAGAAACTTATTTGACATTGCTAAAATTTTGGAAATTTTTCCAATGAGGACATGGAAAGCCACTAAATATTTGGTATAAACTGTTGTAAGTAGAGTTGGGCTAAGTCGTTAGTTCATTTTCACAGCTATAACTGCGAATGTGTTTTCATTTTCACTGTGAGTACAACCTGTGAATGTGAATGTATGGGAGCATTTTTTTACGAATAAAAAATGCATTGGGAAGAAAATTAAAACACCATAATTAAATTATAAATTAGTTTTAGTTTTAATCCAATAATAAGAAAAATCGGTGGTCGTGAAAAAAAAATACTGTGAATTAGAAGAAAAGAAAAAATAACAAAAATCTTTCCAGCTATCTGGGCGTCACTAAAACTTAAACAACAGAGTTTCAAACCACTACACGAAATCTTTTTCTCTCTCTATTTATCTTTCCCAACGCCCGAACTATTTATCAACATTTAAAAAGTATTCATAACCCTTTGAGTGCGCGCAAACTATAAAAAGAAACTAATGACACAAAATTATGCTTGATTTCCATATACCTTTTCAAATTGGATGTGCCGGTATGCTTTTATTTGTTATTTTTGAGGTAGAGGGGGAGGAAGGCAGAGACTGACCCCTGGAGCACTGCGACCTAGAAAGATCTTTTGTGCTATCACCTGGTTAATTGATTTTGAATTTGTGAACTAGCTGAACTTCTTCTTCCTTTTATCAGCGAGGTTATGATCCGAAAATAAGGAATCATAACCCTCCCACTTCGCTGCATTTCTACTGATCCGCCTGTGGGGTTCGCCTAGCGTGAACTAGCTGAATTCAAGTTCATTAATGAAGCTAAGAATAGTTCGAGCTGAAGAAGAGGTGACGTCAGAAGGTGATGTAACGCCTTTATTAAAGTGCTCTAGCCTAAGTCTGGCTATGGCCGGGCAATCACAGAGTATGTGATGGGCTGTTTCGGTGTCTTCAAGACAGAGACGACACGTTCCCGATTGAACACGGCCCATTTTCTTGAGATGGTAGTTGAGAGAGCAATGTACAGTTAGGAAGTCAGTAAGGATCTTAGCATTCTGTTTGCTCATTGATAGAATGTCTAAGGTGACCATAATTTTTTCCTCTCAAAGCGGGACACCAGTACATTTCTTTCGGCAAAACATATATATTTTTTTAATTATTTTAAGTTAAAGTATAAATTTTTTGCCTAAGGGGCAGTGGAAAAATGCTAATGCGCACGAGAAGTGCGAGACTTCTACCAACTTTAACCCCTTTTCAACATGACACCATCCACTCCGGAACCGGATAAATTACTTCAGAGTGGTGTCGTTTTCTTTCCCCTCTGGGGACCGGATTTTTCACATTTTTCTCCTGGTGCGGGTTTATAATATCTTGCCGGTAAGGCTTTTATCGATTTGGGAAACTTACTGAGGGTATATTTACTTCGTTTCGATCGAGCACCGTCTCAATGAATAAAGATATTTTATTCCACGCGTCGATACTCGGGACCATCTTGTTAACCGCACGTATTTACAAAAAGAAAATACCGTTAGCCCACATCGCTCACTTAGTACCAGACGGATGAAGAAGAGCTAACACGTGAAACGAAGTCGATAGAAAAGAAACGGCCTAGCAAAAAACGCAAACCTGGTTCCTCACCGGAAGTCGGGCCATAAAAAGATGGAAAGCGCAATGAGTTGCAAGAAAAGCAACAACCAATAAAATTACGTCATCCGCCACCGATAAACGTCGTTGGAATTACGGACTACAATAAGTTGCATTGTCTCCTTAAAGGAACGCTGGCATCGTAGTTTAAGGTGACATCTCTCCGAAACAATACGTGGAAAATCAATATCGATGATGCTGACGGTTACCGAGCAGTGTCTCAAAAATTGAATGCCGAGGAGATAAGTTAGAAAGACCACTGCGTGTTGTAGTAAGGGGACTCCACCCCTCGTGCACTAAAGAAGATGTTATAAACGACCTTCAAGACAAAGGCTTTAAAGTTCTAGATGCCGTCAATATTATCAGGAAGAAGAAGCAACAGTCGGAGGGAGATCAGGAAAAATTGGCAAAGCGTAAATTTCCACTATTCATGCTAAGTTTTGATAAAGACAAAAATAAAGATGTAATATATGGTATTAAGACTATTCTAAACATCGTGGTCAAAATCGAACCTATGCGTAAGAGCTCCAGATCGATCCGCAGTGTAGGCGCTGTCAAGGCTTCAATCATACGCAGACTTACTGCTAGGAAGAACGGCGATGCGTTAAGTGCGCAGGTAAACATCTCTCAGAAGAGTGTCACCTAAATAAGCAAACCCCAGTCACTTGTACAAACTGGAAAGGAAAACATCCTGCGTACTATCGAGGTTTCGAAATGGCGAAAGAGCTCCAAAAAAGATGCGATACGCTTAAAAATTCCATGCGTCCGAATCCGATACCAATTAAAAATAGATCCAAAATAGCTACGAAAAAAGCAGCGAAAGGTAGAAAATCCGTCAGTATTCACTCAAGATCGGGTAATGAAGAAAGACATAAACGTAGTAGAGAAAAGGTGACAGAAACAAAATCTTCGAATATTGGCGTGCAGTCTTATGCTCAAGCGGCGATGATTGCTAATGGCAAGTACATGATCGACAACCTACGGGAGATCAAAACAAGAAACCATCCAAACTTTAACGTAAATACTCCTGCTCAACTTGCGGCATTGGAAAACGGGGATAGAGATAGCTCACAAGATCCTGTATTTGGACAATAGGACCAACGTATTTATGTATTTATTTATCAACAAAATACAAGACTTTCTAGATAGAATTCCAATTGAAACAGTATATATTAAAGAATTAAATAACATGAAGATTGAAAATGAAGGCCGGGTAAGAGCATTCATAACGATTTTTTTCATAATATTGATCGAAGAATTTAATTTACATTATAGAACTTCATAAAACCATTTATCGATGAAGAATGGCCGTAATTAGTTCATGAGTGAGCTAAGTTCAAAAATCGTCCATTTCTTAAGCCAGTAGTTGGAATATTTATATTTAAAAAGGTTTAGGATCTCAGGGGATTCAATGTCGCCAATAATTAGTCTGTGAAGAAAAATGGTTCTAGGTACCTCACTTCTAATTTCAAGCTGTTCTAACCTTATCAGCTTAAGTCTCGATTGGTAGGAGGGTAATGTGTTAAGGTCAACCCAGGGAAGCCCTCTAAGGGCACAGACATGTACATTATAAAATGGATACCAAACAATTGACACATATTCCATAATGGACCTAACACAGGATACATGGATAAAAAATGGATTCAGGAGTTGTCGCCGGTGTATATGGACCCAATTATAAAATTTCCAAATCACTTGGAATCTGTGTTTTCCAGGCAGAGCTTTACGCTACTGAAACTTGTGCTAACATAAACTTGCACTCATAAATCAAAGGCGCCTCTATTCACATACTTACTCACCGACAGTCAAGCGGCGCTTAAAGCACTGATCTCCCACTTGATCAGTTCAAAATCAGTTCTAAGCTGCTTCGACAGTTTACAAAACTTGGCTCGATACAATAAAGTAAAATTGTGGTGTATACCGGGTCATGTAAGCGTTGCGACAACGAAGCTGCAGACCTGCTAGCTAGGAAAGGCTCCTCTGAGTTGTTCACTGGACCTTTCTGCGGAATATCTGATTCCGCCTTTAAACTGACCTTAAACATTTGCGAACACACACTGGAATAAATCCCAAGGTCTCAGACAAGCTAAAATAGCTGTCCAACCCTTCCAAAAACAGGCAGTTGATGTCCTGAAATATGGTAGAAACGACATAAGAAGGCTTGTGAGCTTCCCCACCGTCACTGTCAATTACTTTACCACCTTAATAAGATGAGAATTATGGAGGTTATCACCTCCACCTAGAAGAGGACAAAACCGCAGAACAAATACTATGTGAGTATGTGGCTCTGTGTAGAATCAGGAGAACCTTTTTCCTTAAGGAGATCATATCTACAATAGACTTAAGGAACTCTTCCGCAGCCGTAACTAGAGCTTTCATAAGAAGAGCGGAAGTACTAAAAAAAAAAAAAAAAAAAAAAAAGCGGAAGTATTGCTGCCCTAAAAAGTGGCCTCTAGCACAAATAGATCTCTTTGGTCGCAGTACCTACACGCCATTTGGGCGTTGAACTTCTCTCATCATGCGATATGGGGACTCTAGCTCGCTTCTCCCTGCTGCTGGAGTAGCTGCAACGCGAGCTTTCAGCTGTTTTCGTTCGTCAATCCGTCTCCAGGTATCCTCGGAAAGCCATGCGCTATGTCTTCCCTGCGATCGACCGACAATTCTTTCAGCACCAGATGTAAGAACATTTTTTACAGTACATCAATTATCTTGGATGTTTGCGGGTATTGAGCTGCTCATTGATTCCACACCTTGCGAAAGGTGCTCCCTTAATTGTTGGCGCACTGAGGGATCACTAAGTCTATCGATGTTGAACCTGGGCATTCTTGTGTTGTTATGGGAACTGCAGCAGTGCGAAGTTGGAGAGTAACTATCATAATAGGGTGATTTCGTACTATCGCCACATACCTGTTTCGGACGTCCAGGAGACTATTTCTATCTAAAGCGGTGGCTAATTGCAAATGGTCGATTTGATTGAAGGTTGCTTGCCTGTTGTTGGAAGCACAGCTGACTTTGTGACAGGTCTTGTGCTCAAACATGGTGCCACCTATTACAAGGCGGTTGGCATTGCAGAAATCCACAAATCTTTCACCGTTGTCATTGCGATTGCCTAGTCCATGCTTCCCAATTACATGCTTGAGCCCTTGGTTGTTGTTGCCTACTTCGGCATTCAAATCCATCAACACTATGACAATGTCTCCATTTGGCACTTAAAAGATTATAAAAGCTCCCCTTCACGTCCTCAGACGAGCCATCCGTTGGGGCATAATATTGGATATTGGTGACGCGTCGTACTCAAGTCCGGAATCTGGTCGTCATAATCCTATCACAATGAGGCTACCAGGAAATTAGGCCCATGGGTACTCGGCCGCTTCTAACCATCTGATTTCACTTACCCCGAAAATGTCCAGTCTATATCGCATAAATTCATTTCCCAATTGGAGGAATCTGGCATTGTGAGGTCTTTCGCTTTCTGAGCCAAGCAGCGTTTTTACATTCCAGAATCCTATCTTTGTCGGGGTACAATAGCCAAAAGTCGCCAACATGTGATTATTCTTTATCCGAGGCAGAGTACCAGCTTCTGTAGCGATCTGGTTTCGGTAACGCAGGTTGCTGACCCGCATTACATAGTCTAGAATCAAGCCCATACACAACCCGCACTAGTTGCCTGGGGACCTCCAGTGAAGCAAGCACTTCATCACTAACTTGACTGTTGCGCTACTGTCTCAAGCCAAGGTTTGAGCAGTCAATAGGGAAAACTATGACTCTTAGGAGAAACTTAAGGTCCTTTGAAATTTTTGGGACTTTCATTTAATGGATCTGATTCCTTAGTCGGTGGTTTAAATCCAGAGATCAGTGTTTTCACATTCAAAAACCAGAAAGAGGGTTATGAAACAGTAGATAAAAGGTACCCCTTTTCCACTTCAGTCAAACACGGTAAATCTGTTGACAGAAACCAGTGTCCAATGAAATACTCTCTACTGCGGTTTTGACTACCAACGTCAAAATTTATCACGAAGCACCTTTTTTTTTTACAATTTGCACGCACTCAAAGGATTATGAAAACCTTTAACATGTTTACACATAGTGCGGGCGTTGGAAAGGATAGATAGAGAGAGAGAAAGGTGTTTTTGGTGTAATGGTTCTTGAAACTCAGTTGTTTATGCTTCAGAGATTCTTGCAAAACCCGGTTTCTTTTTTGGTGGAAGCGTTGCATTCGAAGTGAGACGTGTAAATGTACATATTTTAATATATTGCCTGCTTCTTAATCCAGTTTTGATCCTTTATCAGGATTGTGGACATGATTGAATTTCACAGCGACGCGACATGGCTCTACCAAATTCAAATAAAACCGAAATTGATTCGGTAAATGCTTTCTCAGTCGCCGCCTAGTGTGGAATAGGGTGAGACATAGTAGTGTTTGTCCGAACTTAGTCTACATACATACTGTGAATCCACCACAGACTGGTGTGTATAGTGTTAAGTAGAGACAAGAACCTGAATCAGAGATGCTAGTCGAAAGCTTTTCTGATTTCGTAAGCTCTTAGAATCGGTTTTTTGTTATTTGAATGATTCGTTATAATTTAATTTATTTTTAAAAGTGAGTAAGCTGTTTGGCTAATAAGAGGAACTATAATGCTCTAAATGGATCTTGACATACAATTTGAGGGATGTGATGAAGTCAGTGTACTTTGATTTACATCTGAAATTTGAATTTAGACTCTGATTCAAATACGTGTGCACATAGCTTATTGGTGATTTGAAACTGGAACTAACAGAATGCTTATCATTCATGAGGGTCGCGGGGGGTAGGATGCTCAGGTGTACTTTTCATCTCTCTCGATCCTACGTCATTGAGTCCACATCATCAAGAGGGATTCCTAGACGGTTTCAGTAGACGTTGGACTTGATGCAACCATGTAGCTATGCTAACTATGCTATGATCAATAGCAAAGCAACTTGTGATGATGACATCAATCATCGCGTAAGCGTAGGGTGGATGAAGTGGCGAGAAAATTCCGCTATCTTCTGTGACAAAAATATGCCACCTAAGTTGAAAGGAAGGCTCTACACCGCAGTTGTGCTTCCAGTGCTCACATACGGTTCACAATGTTGGACGATACACAAAACGTATGAGAGTAAATTAACGGCAGCTGAGATGAAGATGCTACGCATGACAGCAGGAGTGACAAAGCTTGATTGAATAAGAAGTTCGAAGATCCGTGGAAGCTTTCTCATCAAGGAAACCATCGTACAAAAAATAGAGCGTGACCGGCACAGCTGTCATTGCCACGTTCAAATAAGAGATCATTTGAACCCTGTTAAAAAGGCAATATCAATGCACGTTCCAAAGACATCGCGACGTAGGAAAGGCAGGCCCATAAACGCCTGGATCACACAAATAAGACGACATCAGTATTTCATTGGCCTCCATTGGTAACCGAGTGATCCAAAATCGGCAGGCCTGCTGATATTTTCTGAGGTCAAATAGGCGAACCCCACATGCGGATCAGTAGAAATGTGGTGAAGTGGGAGGAGGGTTGTGATCCCTTATTTTCGGATCATAACCTCGCTGATAAAAGGAAGAAGAAGAAGAAGTCTGGCGGCCAAAACCGCTGTAAGACTGAGAGAAGGCCTTTTGTGGTCATTGAGCCCTTACGGCCATGCCTCCATTTCGTCCCGATGGCGCACTACTAGCAGATCGAGGGGAACTGCTCACATGAACCCGATGCTAGTATTTGAAAGGAAATTTGATACAAGAATTCCTGAGAGAATGTACTGGAAAAACCGAAGAACCATGAAGATCTGATATCTCACACCTCATAGGTTGACCGCATTCCTTAATTGTGGCATCGATACAAGTGTAAACCCCCTAAAGCGAGGTAACAACAAAAGTTAAGTAGCAACCAAAAAATGCTTACAAAACAAACCAAAAACCTTGAAGATAAAGGAGTTGGCGTTCTATAACGACGGTTCTAAAATGTACGTTGGCAAGGGAGCCCTTGGAAAAAACCACTCCTTTAGAGTAAGCGACGACTGCAGCGTCTTTTAAGTCGAAGTCACAGCGATTTTATATAGATAGCAAGGCAGCCGTCAAGGCTCTGGATTCTGGTATAATTCGGTCGAGGGTTGTGAGGATCTACAAATCACTTTTAAACGATATATCTAGAGCCAATGCGGTGATCCTCTGCTGGGTACTAGGGCATATGGATACTGAAGGAAATGAAAGAGTCGGCGTTGCATGTATCGCGAGCTCTCCCTTTTGTAGTGACCCCAATCAGTTTCTTACGGAAGAAAATAGAAGATAAAGCCATCGGTCGAGCAAATAGACGCTGGGTTCATCGGGACACATGCGCAACGGCCAGGGCGCCATGATCAGCCTTTAGCAAGAAGAAATTAACCTCTCTGGTGAAACTAAGTCGTCATAACGCACGGTTATTTCCGGCATAATCACTGGTCACTCTGATATTGTCAAGGCGAACCCCACAGGCGGATCAGTAGAAATGCGGTAAAATGGGAGGGTTATGATCCCTTGTTTTCGGATCATAACCTCGCTGATAAAAGGAAGAAGAAGAAGACTCTGCTATTGTCATTCACGCAGAACGGCTCGGTGTATTGCACAACGAATATTGTAGAAGTTGCAGGGACGAAGAAGAAATTGAATCTGTTCGTCACCTGCTGTGTGATTGTCCTGCCCCATCCGTCTGAAGAATGAGGACTCTTGGTAGTTACTTCTTCTCGGAGCTGGAGTACTTAGGTAATGTTGAGCTGATAGACTTCCTGAGATACATATCACTATCTGGGTGGTTACAGCGGACCATTTCTACAGTGTTTCCAGGGATAAATAATTGGGCACAGTGGACCCGACTGTTGGTCTAAGGGAGCAGTGACTCTTTTCCCACAAGGCACCCATCTACCTAACCTAATGCTTTCATGTTGCAATAGGTCTCCGTAAGCCTATTTGATCTTCAATTGGGTGTATAGATATTTCTACAATCAATGATCAGCTGAGATATTAGCTGACTACTCTATATAACTTCGATTTTAAGTTTGAACCCTTCCCGATTTGGACTTATGAGTTCAAGGGCTGGGCGGTCTCTGGTATTATTAGTACTACAATATTTACCGCAATAGAAGGACTCCCAACCTATATTCCTGGTTAATACGACTCGGATAAGGACCCAATTCGAGTAATTCAATCTGAAGTTCCGACCGGTGTATGTTTTAATCCGCCAACTCTTTTGTCTTCCAAAACTTATCTTCATTGTCTTGAGCTCTGAATATAGTAAATATAATCAATTAGCTTTAGACCAGAGTGAACCTGTAGATGCTATCGTTAATTTTATTTCGAGGCCTCAATGGCTACATACCCTCATCTAAAGTGGCTTTCTCGTAATACCCGATCAACCTACAAACATATGTGCGAGACGTCGAAGATTGGAGTTCCAAGTGGGAGTGAGTAGTCTCTTCTACTTCTTTTGAAATTTTTACAACACAGATTCCTTCCCGTAATCCATCTTTTCATCTTCACTAGTGCAACGGTCTGTATACCCCCTTTTGTTCTCCTTAATTGAGTTCTCAATTCAAATTTATGGTGAGCAAACACACTTTTCAATGAACCAATCGATTATCCTTTCTTCTGAACCCATTGTTAAGCAATGCCTGCAATCAAACTAACCAGAACCCATTTTTTCATTCTATCAGCGGCCTTATCAACTACCATTTAGCATCCCTACTGTGCCAAAGTTCAACAGCAACCCCTTCCTCGACTACCGCATACAAATGGTCCTTCAAAGCAAACGTGACGCCAACAATAGAAAATCCACATCTTCCGCTCTACGATATGAGATAATGATGTTTTCTTTCTCCTTCCACCATATAGTAAGTGCTTGCAGAACAAACTGCCAGAACTAGGTTGAGTTGAAGGACCTCTTTTCATAGAAAGAAAATTCTGTAGATATTTTCAAGAAATCATTTGAATCGTGAAGATATTCTACATCCTAATCCAAATCCCTTTGTTAGGGAACAAGTCTAGACAGAGGCGCTTCTTTATTAAATATTTAAAGCATACACTGGGAGAGAAAACATCCTTAAGGAATACACGAAAATCCTTCGGCGAAGGGATGATGGGGAGGGGAGTAGTGGAATCGTCTGGAATCCTTAAACACTGGTACGTGAGTGTGCAAATCGCAAAAGTCCCTGACCTTAAATTTTTCACTCAAGGATTACTGGGTGTACGAGTATCTATGTATACTCATAACTAACTGTCTGAAGGGGCGTATATCCCTTTCGATTTCTATTGCTGTTGGATAAATTCGAATAATACAGGGATTCGCATACTCGTACATCGAATCAATGCTGGCTTAATGTCAATGACTGCGCCAAAAACAAAGGTCAATTACATTTTGGGTTTCTCTCAAAATGGCAACCACAGGGAATGCGAACACTGACACAAAGGACAAAGGACCTTTTGTTCTTAGGACTTAACGAGGCGTAAATCCTATGAGAGGACAAAGACAATTTTCGCAGAGAATAAAGTTTTCTAAAGGGCGGGAACCTCCTTGAGTGTGGCTGTTGCGTTTTCATTTTTGCCTAAATACGCGTTAAATGTCCTTCTTCGATGATTAATGCCAAAGGAGGTAAGCAAATGATTGTTGGGGAAATTCTGATTGCGGCGCCAAATGCGCAAGTACAAACAAACGAGGAGCTTTTAGATGGTGTTGCCAGGGTAAGCGTATGTAATTTTAGGACATATCAACTGTCATGATAGATTCGGAGTTCTTATTGAAAGAATACTACTTCCAAGTCCAAAGCAATTTGAAGACTCTTGTGATAGATTTTACAGAAATTAGTGGAAGAAGGACGAATATCACCAGACCTGGACGGGTTTCCGAAACCTACCTACCTATCTTTTCCTTTGTAGATGTATTTGAGATTACAAATATTCTGGCGCCAAAGAGTATGAAATGAATCTTACACTCATCACATTTGATCACATACTTTCAGGTACTCAATGATATTGATTTCCCAGTAAGTTGTAATTTTAAGTTGAGAGCTGGTGGTACTAGGATTTTAGCTTTAACGTATAGCTTTAACAGGTGCAGTAACAGATCGGTTTGATAGCTTCGACAGACTTAAACATATTACTATGCTTCGAAGGCCAGATAGGTTTAGATAAAGTGTGAAGACCTGTACACCTTCTTCAACATTTCTTTTAGAACGCCTTGTGAATTGCTTTGATTTTGTTATGAATAATACTGCGATGCCAATGCTACTAAAAGACGGGTTACAAACACTGATGCCAATATACCTAGGTCGTTTCAGTCTTTCTTAGTACCTCTCTGGTCCCTCACCTATTTTTTAGAGTTACTACCACTTTTAACTTACAGGTCTTTACAGGTCTAGTATTGCAGACGTATAACGTAATCAAGTACCGAGTGGTGTTGTTCGAGCTGGACTCAACCTACCCGAATCTAAAGGCAGTTTCAAAATGATCCTCTACTGACTTGATTTTTTGATAGGAATTTTGTATCTTCTACTTGCATCCTGATTGAAAGCTATAAAATTCTCTCAACAGTCTTATAGAAGGTCAACTCCATACATGCCTTCAGAACGCATCATAGATTATGTTAGAGGGACAGAACTGTCAGCAGCCAGTCTAAAATTTTCTCCATAGGTAAAATGAAACACTTTCTGAGTACTCAAGAACAATTTGGGCTTATTAGAGTAGTAGACTTAAGTTGGGATTGGAAAATAATACTCTGTAGCCTTACGCCATTAATAACGTGACTCAGATTGCAAAATCGCGATTATAAATTTATCAAAAATCCAGCATACCCAGACCGATATACCTTTGCCGTTGCCATCGTACTTTGACTTTTGCCTAAGAGAATAAGCAAATTGTGCGACGTAAGTTGGAGATGAAGTGAAGAGACAAGAATGAGAGCATATTTTTTGGTGCACGGCTTTTAAACTCGGGTGAGCTTAGGTTTTAGTACATACTATGTGACCGGTGTCCCGACTAATCGGGGAGTATTTTAAATTATTTGTTTCGAGCTCATTTGCTTACTTGTGGGGCCGCATCATCTGATGGATTTTTCATTTTAATCTTTCAAGTATAGTTGGGGACTCTCGATCCAGTTAGGATATCTAAAGCCAGTCATCTTGCATTCAGCACTATGTCGATAGATGCACCAGTCCCTACACATATGGCTTAACTTATCAAAACAAATGAAAACCTACATGTTCAAGCTCCTTAATCTCCTTTGATATGCCCACGATACGGAAGCAAAATATATTTTGTTCGGCCTGCTTTGGAATACATGCAATCGGTGCATATGTAAATGTCTGGCACTCATGTAAAAAAACCATCCAAGAGCTCAACATCAGTCCAGCCTGTGTATGTTCACGCCCCGATCCAAATAAAATTTATAAAAAGTGTAACAATCTCATCAAGTTGTCAGAAACCTTCCGTAAAAGGCAATCACAGTCCATCTCCTTTGTTGGGACTGGTAATTTCCTTCCAATTAAAACGGTATCTCATGCGAATTTAGGACACAATTTCTCGCAATACACACTCCCTGAACACGAGCAATCCGAAAAAGCTCTCCTTGGATACCTGTTCCTTTCAGATGACTCATTGCCATACACAGATAAACGCACGAGGTGGACTTCGAACTTCACAATCAGCTGGCCCACTGTGAAAGTGTCACGTATCTTTCGGCATTTTGTAGAAGTATCCAACACCGTTCAGATAGAAGTGAAAAATCTCAACACAGACAGTTTGCATCCGAAGGTGCAACAGAAACAGTGTTCGTCTTGCGAACCAAGAAATAGTTTTCGAAAAAAAAAAACCTCAGCATCCACAGAAAGTTATTGCTCTTTCGCCGTCGTGTAATTGTTGCAAAAAGTTCTGGAAATGTACCTTGACGCCCCTGACGCGTGCTAACTTAAATGTAAGGGAATTGTTGCCACTTGCCACGCCATCGTCATCTCCATCCGTCGTGTTAATCGGTGCAGCGTGCCATCCGTTTGGTGTGCGTGGGGCGGAATCGCGTGTCCGACCCTGTGCTTGGGGTGTGTGGTACTCCAACAGACCGTAGTCAAAGTATCTGCTGGATATTAATCAGAAGAGTATCTCTTGTGCGATTGTTATTGCCAGTCTTTGTGCGATTAAGGGGACACGAAAATGCAATTATTTGCATTTCTGTGTGAGATAAAGTTCTGTGACGACTAAAATCGCTGTGTAGTGTAGTTTTTGCCCCGCCATCAGTTTGAAGTGATCCCACCTGTTTTATTTTTGTTCTGCATCTTGTTGGTGTAATTCGAGTGAAATACAATCGGAGATGATGATTGCGGTTTGGATTTAGTTCGGATTCTGTATTTGTCGTTTGCAGTGGTTAGCATAAGATACAAAGTGTATAAATGAGTGGGTTCTAGATTTTCAAGATACAACGCACATCAACCGAAAGAAATATCTTTCGCCACATTTCAAGGTAAATTTATTGCGACTTTAATCAGTAAGTACGATGTGTTGGGTAGGCGAAGATAATACTTCAAAAAAGTTGATTTGCGACTTGACCTTGTACCTAGGGTGGCCACTCGAATTGGAGTATCGCAAAAATGTCCTGCCCAATTAAAGCCGCCGTCACATAGTGGCTTACTGTATTATATATTGGCAGCTTTATAAAAATCGAGCTTCAACTCAAAAGTTTCCGCGAACTTTTCTTTTGTTCATTAAAAAGAATTTTTTTTAAAAGTATCATGCGCCTAAGGGTAGAACTCTTTTTATGCAGTTGCAAGCTGGAAATGAATAGAAAAGATGCATACTTTTTGGTGCAGTGGTTTGAAACTCAGGTGGTATAAGGTTTCAGGATATACTCCATGGGCTGTGTCAGAAGTAATCGGCGAAGATTGTTGTGATTTCTTTCATTTGGCTTTGATTTCTAGTATTTTTGTGAGTACGTGCTTATTTACTTAATGGCTGTAGTAAAGACTTGAACCGAAAACCTAATTCTCTACAATCGACACATTACCATTGCAACGTGGTCACCCACAGGCATGAGTTTGATGGGATCAAGCTTGAGTCACTCAAATCCCAGAGCACTCAGATCCGGTCTATTGTACTACCAGACAGGAACCTTTCTTTGGTGTAGTGGTTGGAAAAACCTTGATGTTACTCGTTTTTCATTTTATACTCGGGTGTCTGACGATTGCTGTTCTCCGCTGCGGCTTGAACTTGCACACATCGGCTAACGAGCAAACACACTATCCAGTTTGAGTCATTAGTTTGTTAGTAAAAAATGTTTATTCAAACTATTCTTGTAAACGGGAAGGTTAGGGTAGTTTAATGGGCTACTGTCCTTAGCATGACCTTTCTTTAGAGCTACCCGTTGTACCTGTTTAAAAGGAAAAAAGAAAAAGAAATTGGGAAATTAATTATTCGGTAGTGCAGTTTCTTCTGCTTTAAATATGAACTTGGCCCAAACGAACCTCACGATCGACACACTCATAGACCCATTGTGATACACATGGGTGGAAAGAAGATAGAATAGAATGAATCCCTTCCTCGTAAAAAAAGAAATTAAACGTCTTTTGTACATAGCCTAGTAGAAAGCATTTAATAGAGATACAAACCATCCAGAGAATTTAATGAAGTTTGCGATGTCGTTTATCGTTCTGTTGGACAATTCTTCTAAATTCTTAAAGAAGTATTATCCAAGGAACATATTTCTTGGATAGTAGAGGCCTGGGGAGTGGCAAAGAAAGTGGGTAGTGTCCTCCTGAACCTCCTTGTCACCGCAGCCCCTACAAAGGTCTTCGTTCGTCACACGTAACTTTTTCATGTTGTATGATAGTAGAGAGGGATTTCCTATTCGTCGACTGTAGGCCATAGCTTCCTCGTCGTAATACAAGTGCCTAGAGAGGTCCACCTGTTTTTTGTCTCCGTTAGAGCATTGTTCCTTGCTTTGAGTTTGAGTGTGCAAGGCGGGATGTACACTGGGTTTAGTGTTGATCCTCCTCTAGCCAGTTCGTAGGCCTTCATGACCAGCAGAGCTTTACCTTGTGCTGTGTTCCAAGAACCTTGACCTCTTCTCCACAACACTCTTCTCTACACGCTTCGACTTTCTATTCCTATTCCTCTGCATAAGTCTATTGATTCTTGTTCTGTCGAATGTATGCCATAGCTTCCTCGTCGTGATACAAGTGCCTAGAGAGGTCCACCTGTTTTTTGTCTCCGTTAGAGCGTTGTTCCTTGCTTCGAGTTTGAGTGTGCAAGGCGGGATGTACACTGAGTTTAGTGTTGATCCGCCTCTAGCCAGTTCATAGGCCTTCATGTCCAGCAGAGCTTTACCTTGTGCTGTGTTCCAAGAACCTTGACCTCTTCTCCACAACACTCTTCTCTATACGCTTCGACTTAATTTCTGTAGCAGATATTGCTTTTATCGCTGCCTGGCTGTAGATGAAAAAGGTGATATATTCCCGTGGTATTGCCCTCATTGCGATTATCATCTCCTAGAACCTCTGCCTGGAAAAGGCTGTTGTAGTTCGGAAGCCGAGCTGATAAGGAGATACCAAGCGGTTCAAAGAAGATGCTTGGCCTGCACCTATTTCCATTTTGGGTCCATCGGTGTACACAACTATGGATCGCTTGTTAGACGCTCTGTCGTTTTTCCATTCTTCCCTGCTCGGATACTTACGGCACTAATAACCGCCGATGCTTGTATAAAGATTTCTAGCGGAAGCAGTTTGAGAATGGCTTCGACTCCTGCTGTAAGTGTCTTTCTCACTGCACTGGTTGTGCCAATAGACGCTACTCCTTGTACTTTTGTGATGGCAGCTGGGTTGTTAATTTTGCTGGCGACTTGCTACTATAAAAGGCTGTCATAAGTTAGTATGGGCTTTACTATAGCCATATAACAGGTGGGCCATCTAGTGATTTCTTTTTAAATCATAGGTTATTTTGACACTGACAGCTGTTTCCCGCTCGAAATCTTGACAGAAAGTCAGTATCATACCTCCGCGGAACGAAATGAGTCGCTTTACGCTTGAACAACATTGGGAAATATTGAAAACTTATTTCCAAAGTGAGTGCTGTGTAGCCCAAACAGTGAGTTTTTTGAAAAGAAGTTTTGGCCGAAATGAAGCACCCACCGCGCCTGCTGTACGCAAGTTTGCGCAAAAAGTTCGTGAGACTGGTATGCTGGTGGACAACACTCATGGTCCCCGTCGTCGTACGGTGCGCATAGATAGACAGTTTGGTGCGGATTGTGGAGTGGTGGCATCATTGGACCATTTTTCTTCAAAAATGAGACTGGGAACAACGTTTCGGTCAACGGTGGGCGTTACAGAGCCATGTTAACGACTTTTTTTTTTTACTGAAATTGAAGACATGGATTTGAACGTTCTCTGGTTCATGCAGGATGGCGCGCCATGCAACACAGCCTATGCCACAATCGGTCTTTTGCGCACTAAATTCCCAAATCGTGTTATCAGCCGTCTTGGCGATGTCAATTGACCGCCTCGGAGCTGCGATTTGACCCCTTTGCACTTAAGGCCAATATCATCCAAGCAATCCGTGAGCTACAGCCCGAAACCATCAACAAGATCTTGGAAAATTGGAGTGATAGAATGCGCTACTGCGAGGCCAGCCGAGGCAGCCACTTGAACGACGTTGTATTCCATAATTAATGGGAATGTTTGCTCTTACTAATAAAGCTATAATACATGGAAAAAATTTCATTTTGTTCATTCTATTGCATTTTTAAAAAGAAACTTGTAGTTGGCCCACCCTGTACATCCATAGGATTATTTTGGGGTTCGGTCCCCAAGTTGTCTTGAATATTCTGTTACACGAGTTGAAGCTATCGCGGCTTTTTTTTTTTTTACTCTATCGTTAATATTCAGTCTCCAGTTCAGTTTCCTATCGAGCACCAGGCTAAGGTATCTCACACGGCTTGAGATACTTAGGGGGATACCCCTTACAGAAGTGTTACGAATTATTGAATTATACCTTTGCTAGTGAATAGTATTAAGAGATGCGTAAGTCAGTTTCTTTAGATCATCGACAAATTTGCATGGCGGGTATCTGAGATTATCCAATACTCTGATTGGCTAAATTATCAAGAGCAGTGAGTCATATACAGTAGCTGAATTCTCAAATAAAAAGGATATTTATAAAACTTAAGGACTGCATTAGCATCGCGTCATAAGGATTCATAAAAGATCTAACCTTCTATATCAACATTCGTCTTAGATCCGTCATCACTTAAAACCTGCTTTTCGTTATTAGTTACAATCTGTTTTCTTTAGTCACTTCTGCTGACAATTCTAGTATTGAATCTCCTATTCGTGTCGCAGTCAGGTAGTCAGATGATAGAGAAGTGTTCGTAGAGTACTGATCATACTGACCATAGTTCTAACTTCCTTATCCTGTTTGCTTTCCTCCCCAGCTTTGCTGCTCCTCCAGAGATAATGGATGGACACAGTTATCCGAATAGAGATAGCGTTTAAATTTTTAGTCGAATTAGAAAGTTGGCACTTCTTCTCAAGAGTCTTGAACTAGACTAATGTAGCAGGATTAACTTGAAACGCCAGATGATAACATAGGCGTAAGGGTTACAAGCATCATTTCCGACTCGATCGATGTTTTCTTGACCGATTGGTCTGTCTTTTACTGCCTGTGCTCTGGAATCCAAGGACGTATGACTGCAAAGAGCAGCAAAGGATTCTCAAATGCGATTTGATTTGACGATTTACATACTCGAATGTTGGTAGATTTGAAGGATTTTGCCTCAATTGAACCTTGATTGCTGTCATGAAGTGGGTTTCGATGAATTTTGGAAATTTGTATAAATGGATTGAATGCCTTTAAGTATATAGTTGTACTTCAGTAGGTTTGTTCTAAGGTTCGTTAAGTTTTTGTTTCAATCAACGACCCCCTCTAGCACCAGAATAATCCTAGATGTAGTTTTTGCGTCTACCTGTCTGACGTAATGTAATATAGGCCACACTGTCTGAACTTATACTTACCATCAACAGCTTTTTAAAGGTCTAGTACAACGTTCATTATAGATTTATTTTTCCATCTTTTAAAGCTCAATTCAAAAGCGCCGCATAGATCGGAGTTACTTTGACTTTACTAGAGTATACTAGTCCTTGTATGTACGAGTAGTGCATGTCTCGCAGTTCCATAAAACTAGTGATAGTTGCATGCCCTGTAGTTAAAACCCCAATTTAGGTCGTTCTCGTGTGTACGTTTCTACGAGGAATTAGTTATGAGGTCACTTGGTACGCCCTTAAGTTATTATTTTTGTAGGGTTATCTTCTACCATGAGATACGGGAGACATTTGCTCGGCAAATATCTGAGAGGTTTAAACGAATTCCAACTGTTCCATCAATTGTAGAGGAAGAATGGCAACTGTTTTCAACAGCGGTTATTGCCTCTGCGGGAGATGTTTGTGGAGTGAAGCGGCTTGGTGTGGCGGCTGGTGGTGAGAAAAGAACTGATTGGTTTAAAACGCCCGGAGTTCAGGAAGCCATCAGAGAGAAGAAGAGAGCCTTTAAGGTGTGGATTCAATTGGAATTGCTCAAACCCGAATAGGGCACCGAAGATGACAGACCTATGGTCGAGAGAAGGGCGGAAAGTAGTCCTACGGTAGAGGAAGTAACTTTGGCGATCAAAGCGCTAAAGGTTGGCAAATCTGCTGGTGTGGATGAAATTCGGTCAGAAATGTTCAAGGCTTTAGGTAAAGAGGGAGTGCAATGGCTCTTGCGTATCATTAAAGTGGCCTGGGAATGTGGTGAAACACCTGGTGATTGGCAAATGGGGGTGATAGTTCCTTTTTTTAAAAAAGGGGACAAAAGAGATTGTGCCAACTATAGGGGTACATCCTTTTTAAGTCTCCCTGGAAAAGTATTCGCTAAGGTGCTAGAAACGCGTTCCAGAGCTGTGGTTGAGGACAGTTTGGGGGATGAGCAGTGCGGTTTTCGTCCCGGTAGAAGCACAACCGACCAGTTATTCACTCTCAGAATGGTTCTTGAGAAGGCCTGGGAGTATGCTAAACCTGTCTACACTTGTTTTGTGGATTTAGAAAAGCATATGATAGGGTTGCTCTAGGTAAACTCTGGAGTGTTCTGCAAGAGTATGGGATTGATGGTTCCCTGTTAAGGGCGATTCAGTCTTTATATACAAACTGTAAAAGCTGTGTTCGGATAAACGGTGTTAAATCAATACCTTTCACTGTGGGCGTTGGACTCCGCCAGGGGTGCGTTTTGTCACCTCTCCTCTTCATTGTATATATGGATTGGATGTTGCAGCGCAGCCGTGGCGGGGAATGTTTCAAAGTGGGAGACTTAAGGATTAGTCATCTGCTCTTTGCGGATAATTTGGTCATCCTTGGGTCCTCTCAAACCGAACTTCAGCGCGCACTCGAAAGGTTTGTAGCTGTTTGTGATGATGCTGGAATGAAGATCAACGTGAACAAATCGGAAGTAATGGTCGTATCCGAAAAACCCATTCAGTGCACTCTGCATGTTAGTGGAGTCCCACTGCAGCAGGTGGATAAGTTTAAGTACCTCGGAGTCTTATTCACGAGTGATGGGAGGAGCAATGCCGAGTTATCCTGTAGAATTGGTCAGGCTGGATCAATTTTGAGAGAGCTTGGCCAATCTGAAGGAAGGCCGAACTTAGTGTTCAAGCTAAGCTATCGGTTTTTAAGTCGATGTATGTTCCAACTCTCACCTATGGTCATGAAATTTGGGTAGTGACCGAAACAATAAGATCGCGGATACAAGCTGCCGAAATGAGGTTCCTTCGCGGTGTTGCTGGAATAACTCGTAGGGATCGAGTACGCAACACCAGAGTACGCGAGGCGCTCAATGTTGATCAGCTACTTCTCCGAACGAAACGATTTATGCTTCGATGGTTTGGTCACGGACTGCGTATGCCCCCTTGACCGGCTTCCAAGACGCGCCATGGTTGCCGTCTAGAAATAGATGGTTGGACCAAGTCCGACATCTCTCCTGGAGCCGCCTAGGGATTCCTCCTGATGAATTGGAGTCAATGGCGGAGGATCGAGAAGGATGGAGAGTCCACCTGAGCATCCTACCCCCGCGACCCTCATGAAGGATTAGCGGGTCATTGAAAATGCATGTATGTATGTATGTATGTATGTATCTTCCACTGCTGATACCTTGGAGAGATTTGTTCCCACATTAGAGCTCCGTCGAATTACAATTCCTTTGGAATTGTCAAATCAAATCAAAACTCTTGCTTTGCCTTGACGAGAATAGTTCACCTCAGAGCATCCTCTCCAATCCGGTTTCTCTAAGGAATCTAAAAATGAGAAACGGGTCCATGGTTGGCATATCTTCACCTGATAGTTGGTATTTGGCCACAAATTTTAATCTTTTGTAGGTCAACACCCCACAAGACTCCAGAAGATATTCCGGAGTCTTACTGGACTCATTTTAGAATCTGCAAAGGCCTTCATCTGTTATGCCTAGTTTTCTTAAATGCTCCCTGAGTTTGCAGTGCCTCATTAGGAAGCCTGTTAGGATGCGTAGGTTATTCTTATTAAGGCAGAGGCATACTCGTACTTCGAGTTTTTTTTATGGTTGTATCATCCTAAGAATTTCTTAGCTTGCCTCAGACCGCCTGGTTCTTCCTCCATTTTCCTGATTTCTTTGCGTATCTTATGACCCTTTTTCCGCAGAATAGTTCATGTCCAGTGAAGGCTTCTGCTGCTACTTGTCTTGTCAAAGAGTTTGTTGCTTTGTTACCCTCTATCCCGACAGGATCAGGTATCCAGTAGATGGTAACCCTACTTTTATTTTTCTGTCCAATTCATTAAGTTTGTGTAGGGATTCGCATACAAGTTTCGACTTAATGACATAGGAGTCAAATGGTTTGATAGCTGCCTGACTGTTTTTTTTTTTGTTTGATTTATTGTTTCGTCGGAAAGTGGGAATGTTTTAAAGGCGAAACTGAGCCCGTACTCGGTGACAGTGTGGGATTTCCACTCACTAAACCCACATCCCATTCTACCCCTGATCCTCGAAGCACTGTCGTCAAGCATTTCATTGCGATGGGGGACTTCAGCCTTATGTTTTCGACTCGTTCGTGTTGGCAGCTTCCTGCCCTGCATTTCGTTGTTGCTCCTGTCCTCGCTGCACCTCCATATTGGTTGCTACAGTGTTGCTATCTGTTTCCCAGGCACCTTCCCTGCTATCTGGTGATGTTGTCTGGGGTTAGGTCCTCACCTGACACCTTGATTCTGCAAGCTGTATCCATCTCCCTTCTGTATGATTTCATCTTCATGATACAAACCCATATTTGGAAGCCGTAGAGCATTATTGATGTTAAGCGCGGTCTCCTTTTGTGCTTTGGTCCGCCGTTGTTTCGCACGATCCCTGCCAGTGCAGCCGTTGCCTTTGCTCCCTAACTGTTTGAAAATATTGCTATGTCACAATTACTGCATCTACTTTCGAGATTGAGCTGGACACATCTGTTCAAATCTTGCCGAACCGTCTATATACCACTTTACTGTGCGGTTGCCAAGTCCATATATTGCGGATTCGTCGCTACAATCTTTCTTCGTACGAAATTTTCTGATGCTGTCGTCCCTGGGGATTGCCAGAAGGGTAATTTTCTTTAGAAGTTCTCTCGAACTGATGTATTTTTCACTTCCGATCCCTTCTTTTGTCATCCTTGGGATCGTCCGCTTTGCATTTTGCTCAAAAAGAATACCTCCATGACTGTAGCTGGACATAAGGAGAAGCTTCTACCAATAAACTGTCTACACAATCATACTCTAGTTTCAGTCTCATTCAGGCTGGTTTGCTTCTTTATGTCAACATTTTCAGTTAGCCATGAATCTCTCATGGGGTTGCAGTCCGACAAGAATCCATTGATTCATTGATTTATTTTGATTAGGGGCTACTACTGGCCTCTCAGGGAAATGCTGTAAATAACAGCTAACGGCCATCCGAAATGCTATTTTGTCCTTCAAACTAACCACGTTAACGAAACTACATAGATTCCCTAAAAATTAATTTCGTACAATTCCCAGAGAAACCTGTCCCATGAGCAATTCCAACTCAAACATTGTAACCCAATTAAGAAGGTAACTTACAAGCATTCCCAAGAAAATAACAAATGAGTATTGATCTTGGAAATTACCTCCCATGGTCAATAAAACTTTGAGCTAGTTATCCTAAATTACAATCTCCATCGGCATCATTACCGAAAAGTAATAGTTCCCACTCGAAGTTAACGATTGGAAATCCCAACTTCCACGAGCCATGTATCTGTGAGGTACTTTTTTGTCTCGTTTCCTATTACTTTTTGACTGACGGCAGTGTAAATGAACCACACTCATGCATTGGTAAACTACACTGAGACTACAGTGATTTGCGGGCCAGAAGGCAGCCATGGCCTAAATGTCTCGGAGGCGGTGCTGTCTCTGATACTATAGTACAATGTTTGTTGTAATTGGAGGTGTTTAAGCATCATCGGCGTGGGCTTATATGAGCACATAACTATTTCTTTCGGTGTGTCGTATTCCACAGGTAATTAATCAAAGCAAGACATCTGAGAGTGGCTGCGATACTCTGATAGTCACAAGTCGTAGGCCTAATTAGTTGTCGTGGTAATTAATTGCTACAGATAGTTGATGGCATTATTTTCACTCGACTTTGATGAAAGTGAAAATTAACGTGAGAATTGGGATTAAGCTTGGGGAAGAGATTTATGTGACGATATGAAGGTTTGGAGAGATTATGGTTATTACGAAACTTCTTAAGTGCATGGAGGTGTGTTATGTTTTGATTAAAGTTGCGCTGCGTTTGGACCTTAGTTACGGGATTTTCCTATGCAAATCGAATATAAAAAAAGTAGATTTTCAGTTCACCGTATATGTCAAGGCTAGTAATTCAATAAAAGTAGCAAAGTCACATCGAATGTCGGTCAAAAAAGTTGTTGTGGCTTTTGTATGAAGGTCATTGGAGTAAATTTTGCTGATAGATCTCTATTTTATGTCAAGTTTTGTATCACCCGCCTCGATCTCTAAACTTTTTGTAGGAAAATATGTTATAAATCGTAACCCAGCCTGAGAGCATGTTTATAACTTTAACTATCGCAAGTCTGATTCTGTTAAACTTAATGGTCTTGGTAACATTAAATTCGTCTCTACACATCTTTTCACCGATAATGCTCGCGTTTTTCCACTATATAGGAATGTTCATTGGTATTGTCAGCTGAGCCAGTCGCACTCGATATTTTGTACGATGGTTTCCTTGACGTGAAGGCTTCCACGGATCTTCGAACTTCTTATTCGATCAAGCTTTGTCACTCCTGCTGTCATGCGAAGCATCTTCATCTCAGCTGTCGTTAATTTACTCTCATACGTTTTTTACATCATCCAACATTGTGAACCGTATGTGAGCGCTAGACGCACAACTGCGGTGTAGAGCCTTCCTTTCAACTTAGATGGCATTTTTCTGTCACAGAAGATATCGGAATTTTCTTGGCGATTCATCCACCCTACGCTTACGCGATGATTGATGTCGTCATCACAAGTTGCTTTGTTATTGATCATAGATCCCAGATATTTGAACTTTTCGTACTTGGGAAGCACTGTTCCATTCAAATAAATATCTGGAATAGGCCTGAGTGGATCAGAGAACGGGCAGCACAAGTACTCTGTCTTTTTTGTAACTAATGCGATACCCATTTCCCTCCAGAGCGTCCACCCATACATCAAGTGCTCGTTGCAGGGATGTAGGATCCTCACTTATGATGGCTCCATCGTCAGCAAGGAATAACTGATGTACCTTGGGGTCCATCACTTTACCGTCAAGTAGATAATCAAGGACTGTAATAAACAGCAAAGGACTTAAAACGCTGTTTGCAGGCTGTAATGATTGGCAAATACAGAGTCTGGTAGATTATTTCACAAACGCGTTGTTAGACTTTTAAATGAGTCCCTTTATCTGACAGTACGTCCGAAGTTAGGTTTGAGGGTGAAATGACGTGCATTTAAAGCATACGCGTATTGCGAGTGAAGTTTTGAAGGGGAGGAATGCAACTGGCTATTTCGCTGCAGCTTTCTTATAAAAACAACAAGAAAAAAGGGTAAGAAGAGACATTTCTACGACGTTCGAGTGAGTTTTAACGCGCGATTCATTACCCTATCCAGAACGTGCAGAACGGTCTTGGGTGCACCAGAGCAGATGTGAGCATTATATTCCAGCTTTGGGCAGATGAATGTCTTATAGATCGAGGCCAGATCAGAAAGGGTAACGTTTTTCTTGCCCTGTTTAAGAAATCCTAGGCAGCATTTTTGGCAACCTGGAATATGCGATCGTTCCATCGAAGATGGTTATTGATTCACATGCCGAGATTGCCGAACATACCGATCGGCATTGTTTATTAAGACACTGAAACTTCAAGTCGATTAAAGGGTGACCAGATAGCAATGAAACTTTTTCCAATTGTTACATTTCAGCAGCTGCCAAAGTTACCAATGACAACCAGCTGTCAAAATATTCAGCAAGGTTTGATTATTAAAAAGTATTATCGAAATTCCGACTCAGTTGTAAATACGCAACGTAAATTTCATCGTGAGGTCGGTAGTCATCATGGCCTCAGTGTGCAGGCAATTCGTCGCACTGTGGAAAAGTTTGAGCGTGAGTACACTCTTTTGGACCTTAAGCCACCAACCAGGCAGAGATTGGTGCGAAATGAAGAAAGGATAGGCGTCGTAGCGGCCAGTATCGAAGAAGACCCAGAAATGTCGATTCGGCGCCGACCAGCTAAATTGGGCATCGGCCGGCTTTGTTTTGCGGTTGGATTTGGGCCTACATCCATGTAAGGTTGTGGTGACACACGAATTAAAGCCGAACGACCATAGACAATGCCGTGAGTTCGCTAATTGGGCGCTGGAAATGTTGGCCGGAGATCCGGATTTTGGCCAAAAAATTATCTTCTCGGACGAGGCCCATTTTTGTCTCAGCGGCTATGTCAACAGGAAAAATTGCCGTTATTGGAGCGAACAAAATCCACAAGTGTTCGACCAAGCATCAATGCGCTCACAAAGATTGATTGTTTGGTGCGGGTTATGGCATAGCGGCATCATCGGACCTTATTTCTTTCGAAATGAGGAAGGAGACACCGGTACCGTCAATGGTCACAGGTGTAGAGCGATGTTAACCGATTTTCTGTGCGCAGAGCTCGAGAACATCGATATATGCTAGTTGTGGTTCCAACAAGACGCTACTTCATGCCATATAAGCGACGAAATGCTCAAAGTTGTAAAGGGGAAATTTGGTGACTGGGCGAGCGTTCATCAATTGACCGCCGCGATCATGCGACTTGACACCACTCGATTATATTCTCTGGGGCTATGTCAAGTCCTTAGTCTACGCTAACAAGCCAACCACTTTGGACGAGGTCGAGGCCAACATTCGAGACGCTATTGCCAGAATAACGCTGTACGTATTGGACCGAGTCATCAAAAATTGTACCGACCGCTTGAAGCACTGCCACCGAAGCAGAGGCGGCCATTTAAATGATGTGCTATTCCACACATAATGGCAGGTATGTAGCTTAAAGCCAGAATCAATTTTATACCTCACACCGTTGTTGTTTTATTTAATTTTTTATTTTTTTCCTGTCGTTCTTATCTGGTCACATCTTAAAGGTCCTTAATATGAACAACGACCGACTGCCAAAGAAAGCAGCTCTCCATGCAATCCGAAGTAAGACCGGCTGGTACAGAGAACGGTTGGGAATCGCAAATAGCTGTGGCATAAAACTGAACCTAAGTAGCGCTGTAGGTGCCGTGGCGTAAGTGGTTAGTGTTTCGGACTACTGCGCGTGAGGTTCCAAGTTCGAATGCCAGAAAATACCGAAAAGTTTTTTCACGGTCCCACCTCTCGCGAACGTCTGACAAGCATCCGTGAGTATTGATGCCATGAGATAGATTCTCAAAACAAATTGCACTTCGGATACGGCATTAAACTGCAGGTGCCTTTCATTCGTGTGAAACATATAACGCACACAGCACGAGTGGTTGCGAGAAGCTAGGCCTAGGCACTTAATGAGCTGTTATGCAAATTTATATCATTTTATATATTAAGAAAGCCTTTGTAAAACTAAAATCTCCAAGTAGGTTTAAAAATTAAAAATTGTGGATATATTCTTGTAAATTATGTGGCTGTACAGACTAATATTAATTTATTATAAATCTATTAGAAGGTGATATGACATTCATTTCTTAGGCTAAAAATTCATAGGCAAAGTGAAGTGCATTTTATTTTCATTTTTCACTATTTTTTGATTTCTGTTATTTTTTTAAATTAAATAAACCAATAAAATGTATGTTGACCTCTTCACTAACTTCCACAACTTAACGAGATAAGTTTTACGACCTTTACTCAAACAATTCACTATGTCAAACGTTTCCTACAGTTTTTGTCTGTGATTTATATAGTCTAGAACGCATTCTTAACCCAAACAAATGAAAACTCAATGGTAAACAGAAATATTAAATGTTTATAATATAAACGTCGTCATAGCCGTATGTATTTACATTATGCCCTTCAGTGGCATATCTTAACATTTGTACAAATGAATTCCTTTCGACGGGCATGTTGTGAGATTTAACCTATAAACCTTGGTCTCCATCACATTGTTCACTGTTTCTTGGGTTCGAAACTCTGGTATATGAAGGAATACAAAATTCTGTAGACTTTCTCAATATCTAAATATTGTAAGTATTGTCCTATGTTTCTAGCAAATTTATTTACTATCTCCAGTCATCTGTACTATAAATTCTACAGCATTGAGAGGGACGCTAGACAATGTCATTACTTGGATAGGACCATTAAATATTTATCGCAATCGAAGCAATAATCCCAACCTAAATCAAAACTGTCGGAAACCTTTGACACACCCATACTACGTATTCTTTTCCTTGATAAATCCAATTTAATAGTATTTTCTCTCAAATTTTTCCCATTTTAGCCGCCCAAACAGCCGTGACCGAGTATGAACCTGAACATTCGATTCTACTAAAGTTTTTTTCGTAAGAACAACTCCCACCCCTCAGAGTGACAGTATAATACTAAAATTATATTTATTGTTTTTTTCTTATCAATCCCCACTAATAATAAAAATAAAAATATAAATGACAATGATCCTCTAAAATTCAATTGATAACCAAAATGATGTCATTTTTCCAAGAACCAACCAGCCGAAGCTTTTCATATTCCAAATCATTTCTTAGCGACAGTAACTAACCTAATCAACTGCCACTGAAACAAAAAAAAAAAAACATTTTAGTTCGATCAGTTCCAGAAGTCCATCTATGCCCCGACCGTGCTAAGTTCATAAATTGCAATCTCACCGAAGCTGAGTCATTTGGACGTCACTATAGGAAAAGTGTACCCAAACTGACCACACTCTCTTTTTTTCCATTCACTTGGAGAAAAAAGTAAGAAAAACAAGAAAAGGAAAGAAAAAGGAAAAAAAAAAAAAAAAATCAATCAAGAGACATACCACACTTAACGGGTACCGAACTCCAATTTCATACTACGATGCACATTAGACTGATCCACTGCATCTTAACATTTTTTTTTTTACTAGAAACTGCCTCTCATTCTTATCTTGTGTATGTTTGTGTTTTAGTGTGACCAGAAGTTTAAAACAAAAGTTTATAAAAAAATATTTATTACAAAATAAAGAAGAAATTGTACGAGCTACTTACTTACTTAGATGGCGCTACAGTCCGGTGTGGAATTGGGCCTCAACCAACAAACCTCTCCAGCCAGCACGGTTACGAGCCAGTTGCCTCCAGTTGCGCACGCCAAGTTGGTTGAGGTCCCCCTCCACTTGTTTGCGCCACCTACCGCAAGGTCGTCCTCTACTGCGTCGTCCATCCGGGGTGGATTCGAAGACTTTCTTGGCGGGAACGTTGGGCTCCATCCGCTCTTCATGACCCAGCCATCTTAGTCGCTGTATGTGAACTCTTCTGACTAAGTCGATGTCTTTGTATAGGCCGTATAATACGGTATTGTACCTTCTCCTCCACCCACAGTTTATGCAGACGGGACCAAATATCCCCGAAATAAATTTTCTCTCGAAATAACCAAGGGCATCCTCATCCGGTTTTGTCAAAGCCCATGCCCCTGCGCCATACAGCAGGACTGGGATGATTAGTGTCTTATAAAGAGTTACCTTAGTAGTTCGAGATAGAGCTTTGCTACTCAATTGCCGTCTTAGCCCATAGAAACAACGATTGGCAAGAGTAATTCTTCATGTGATCTCCCTACTGATTTGCGGAGTTCACCATAGAGCCTAGGTAGACAAAATACTTTACTACCTCAAAATTATATCTGTCTACTGTGGCGTTCTGTCCAAGACGCTGATGTTGGGTGTCCTTTTTTGTAGACAGCATATATTTTGTTTTGCTTTCATTGACCGCTAGACCCATCTTTGCTGCCTCGATCTCAATACTCGTAAATGCTCGTAAACGGCCCGCTGAGATTGTACCTCCGGTGTTGGCTTGTGAGTTTCATACAATTCTCTCAAGTACTATGTTAAGGAGATCGCATGATAGCGCGTCACCTTGTCTAACAACTTTCCTGACATCGAACGGTTCGGTGATGTTCTTACTGACTTTGATGGAGCAGTGAGAGTTCTCCATCGTCATTCTGCACAAACGGACGAATTTGGCAGGGATGGCAAGACTAGACATGGCACTGTATAACTCGTATTTAAACACGCTATCATAGGCAACTTTAAAGTCGATGAAGAGGAGGTGCGTATCGATTTTATATTCGTGGGTCTTTTCCAAGATCTGCCGTAGTGTGAATATTTGGTCAATGGTGGACTTTCCCGGCCTGAAACCTCACTGATAAGGACCTATCAGGTTGTTGACGATCGGTTTTAGGCGTTCACATAATACGGCTGGCAGGATCTTATATGCGATGTTGAGGAGTTTTATACCTCTGTAGTCGGCGCAGTTCGGAGGGTCTCCTTTCTTCGGGATAATGTACGAGTACTCCCATAATAAACGAAATTTAATAAGTGAATAAATGATCGAATAATAAAAAAAATGTGTGATAGCGGATAATGTGGTTCAAGTATCAACTGTAACCATTTAAGTTTTCTAGTAATAAAATTAAATGGTTCGATCATACTATTAACTTACGGGTAATACGTTTTAAGAGGAAAGAAAGGCAAAAAGTCAGAACCCATTGCAAAAATCACAGCAAATCCTCCACGACTAGTTCGGACACCATCCATGGAGTAATCATGTACTGAAACCTAAGCTCACCTAAGTTTCAAATTGCCTCTCATTTTCTTCTTGTCATTTCTAACTTACGTTGTTAAATTACAATAAAAGAGCTTAACTTTTGGAAGTAAGCTTATATTAAAAAAAAAAAAAAAAATGGTGTGGGAGTCAGACAGACTCAGAAGTGGCCTTATATATTTCAGCCCCTTAAGAAGCACCGACTGTGGTCGTTGTACACTTTAAAAAAAAAAATGAATTTCGATCATAGATAGAGAGTGGTTTGAGTTCATTTAAGGGACATCGACCGACACTGACATAGGAGGTGCTCTGTAGTGACCTACATAGGTAAGAATAGGTAAGGTTAGGTTGAAGTGACTGCCAGCTGAGAATCGCCAACACACTAAGACCAACAATAGGTCCATTGTGATACCACATGGATCATAGGAGAAAGTTTCTCTTTACCCACCCGTTTAACCATTTTGAGCTTCTTATGAAGCGTAAGAGGCTGTTAATATCTGTGTCTATCAGATGGCCTATATCGTCGTAATAGAAGGCTGCTTAGTGATACTTCCTTCTGCTGGAGAGAGGTGGACAGAAACAAAGAAGGTGAGGAACAGTTTCTTCCTCTTCCTCATCCATGCAGCTTCTACAAAAGTCGTTCGTAAAAGGCTTAGCATGCTTGCCTATTTTCTCCGAACAGCTCAATCTGAGCATCTCTTCCCACCTCCCTGATCATTGTAGCGTTTTCCAGGCGGAAATCATGGCGATTAAGGAAGCCCTGTCCTGGCTGAAATGTAATGTATGTATTATCTGTCAGGGATATTATCATTTTCACTGACAGCCAAGCGGCAATCAAGTCCCTGGAATCGTTCTCCTTCACTTCAAAGGCCGCCTTAAACTGTCGTGTATCTTTAATGGAGATCACAGAGCAGTTTAACATTCACCTATGCTGGGTGCCGGGCTACAGGGACATTCCAGGTAACTGCAGGGCTGACGACCTCGCCAGACAGGGTACTGCTCTAAGGATTTTGCCTGACAGGCAAGTCCTGGGTATGCCCCTCGCTACATGTAAGTATCTACTAAAGCTGAACGCTATTAGTACGACCAACCTCAGATGGGTAAACGGCTTAACGTATCAAATTTCGAGACAGATCTGGCCTAAGCTAGATCAAAAACGTAGTGCCGATCTGATCAAGTTAAAGCGTACACAAATCAGCTGCGTTGTCGGTGTACTTACTGGACACTGTCTTATAGGCCAACACGCAAAAAGACTTGGTCTCTTCTCCAATGACTTCTGCAGATGCTGTAGGGACGACGACGAGGAGGAAACCATCCTTCACCTCCTATGCACCTGTCCAGCCCTGTCGCTGCTCCATCTAGGGTCCCCCTTCCTTGACGACCTCTGCGATCTGGCGTCCTTGGACGTCATGAGCATCCATCGCTTTGTCAAAAGCTCCGGCTGGTTTTGTTAGTCCCTGAGTGACGTAATGGTTTGATCCATGGTATCACAGAGGACCTTCACTGGCCTAAGTGTGTCTGCACTCTCGTGTGGACAGCCAACCTAACCTAAGCCTAACCTAACCTTGTCTATTAGACAGTGCACAGTGATGACATCTATTGTAGTGACGATATGCGATCTATTGAGAAAAATCAAATTCTTAGAGCGTTCTAGATCCAGCTTTGGCCAAATCTGTTTAGTCGCTAGACATGCTGGTCCACTTGTTCATCTAAGATTTGTACTCCCGATCGCATCCAGCTTAAATTTGAGTTTCCAAGTAACGATTTGTATACCTAAGGTGTCTTTGTCTGGCAGGATGGGTATACGAGTATTTGTTCCTATTCTGGCGAGTTAATCGGCCTTACAATTCCCTGGAATGTCGCTATGCACCGGCACCCAACACAGGTTAATATTGAGCTGCTCAGCCAACTCTGTAAGAGACAATCGACAGTCTTAAGGGTTTTCCATTAAGCGTTTTAAATTTTTAAATTTGAATAAAACAAACTGTGAGTGGGATATCATTGACATTTATTATTTATTTAGAAGGCCCATGTTTGGAATATAACGTCATTCAAATGTCCGCCGCGGCTTCGTTGGAAGGCGCGCATCCGAAACGTCAAATTTTCCATAACTCTGGCGCATAAAACAGGCTGAATTGGACCAATGGCATTGATTATGTTGGCTTTCAGGGCAGTGGTGGTTTGTGGTTTATTGGCACTAACTTTGAGCTCCTGGGTCAGCTGAACCTTGTACGGGTGTAGGCCCAAGTCATGACGTAAAATTCGCCAAGTTGTGGTCTGCGAAAAGCCGAGTTCTTGTGCGCGGCGCGAAATTGACTGCCTCGGATTCTCCTGCACACTCTCACAGACAGCGGCCATATTTTCGGCAGATCTTGCGTTTGGTTGGAGTACAGGTGTTGGCGGATTGTTTACTGAACCGGTCGACTCGAATTTATCCAGCACGGTGCGAATAGTCCTCTCGGAAGGACGATTATGGCGACTGTAAAATGGGCGAAGTGTTGCACGAACAGAAGACGCACTTTCATAAAACAATTAGATCTTTTGCACATGTTGTTGAACGCTATAACTCTCCATGTTGATTTGGCAAGATAGACTAAATAAATGACAGCCAATTTGACAAATATAGCTTCAACAATATGGCTGCAATCACCTGTCAAAGTTCGGAAATCTCTATTGGAAAACTCTTTAGAGCTGCTAAAGAATTTATAGAGATCGATTCCAAGAATTTGATTACTGCCTGGCTATCTGAAAAGGTGCGGATATCTCTGATAAGATAAGACTTCTTTAACCACGAAAATTTCCGCTTGAAACACGTTATAATGATTTGGTAGACGGAAGGAGAGCTTAAGGTTAAGCTTGTCAGAGAAAAAACCTCCACTAACTCCGTCCTTAGTTTTTGATCCGCCAGTACAGCAGTCAATCGACTCATCGTCTGAAAAATGCATCGTCATTCAAGTTCTGGTCAAAATGTAGACGTGGGATGGTGTAGTCCGTGTTTTCGGGAGATTTTGAATTTATTGAGAGTGAAAGCGTGGCCGAATTCTTTTCTTGACCACTGTAAGGTAGCTTCAAAGGGAATGGCTACCTTCGCTGCCATTTGCTTGCAAAATATGTCGAGGGGTATCAGATGAATCATGATGTCCAGTGCCAGAGAGGGAGTACGTAGTGCTCCGCTTATGCACAGACAAGCTGTACGCTGAACCTTGCGTAGATAATCGCCATTTATAGTTTTTTCTAAGGCTGTCCACCAGATAATCATCCCGTATGTGAGTATCGGTCTAATGACCGAGATGTAGAGCCACTGAGTTATTCGAGGTTGTAGACCCCATCAAGGGACAGAACACCTCCTTGCGGAGTGCCTCTACTGACAGATCTTCTAGTAGATGTCCCACCCAGCTTAGAGTCAATTTCCACTTTCAGGTCTGATAGTGCATTTGCTATAGCTGATGTAATCGTTTTGCCATTGCAAAAAGTTCCTTCTATATCCAGAAAAGCAACCATTGTAGGTATACTCCGTAACTCCTTATGAAACGGGGAATATTCGATATTCCGCACTAGTGAGTGTAATGCCGTCTCCACTGATTTACCTTTGCTATGCGCATTTTAAGGCCACCGACAGTAGTTTCTTATCAATACTGTTGCGTAAGTTGATATCAATGAAATGAGTGTCAAGCAGTAAATTATAAGACAAGTAAAAATATTTTAAATAAATTGTTAACTAACTTTTCCAGTTCCGACTATTTCTTAAAAAAAAAAAAAAAATATATTCTCAACGACTGAAAATCATACACTACTCTGGCCACACTAGTAAGCGCAGACTTTGTGGGAAGTTTAAGACACGCCCCCCTTCGTCCTCCTGTTAATACTAAATTTCACTCCCTTTCACGGGAATTGGCAGCCCTTACAACAAAGTATTCGTCATTTTCCGCGTTTTCACATTTCCACGTGTTGCTTTGCCATCGACTAGCTTTTCCCCCAAAAAGGGGGAGACTCGCAAACATTTATCGAGAGCTGATTTGTTTGTGTGTAGCGTTTTATTTGTTCGTTGCTGTGTGTGCGCTGCAAATTGAGTCGTAGTACGTTGTACCTACTTCCCTGGTTTGTAGTTGTCCCTCATGGGAAAGTATCTGAAATCCATTAGATATATGTAAAAGAGAGTGCCTACAGTATTATGATGTCGTGTGCTTCAAGTTTAGAATAAATATATTCAGTGAGCATGTATGTTTTCGGCGGTGCAAGAGGCAATAGATATTAGATACTTTTGTGGAGCTCGTTCGGTCGACCGAGTGAGTGTTTGCGCTTTATTATCGCACTCTCGGGTATCGCACTCTGTTTGCGTTTATTACCTATAAGTGGAATATGGTTTTGTTGTTTATTTTCTTGTTGTTATGTTTTTTTTTTTTTACTGATTTTGCTTTGTACCCTCGGTTATCACCGCATTGTTGCGTTTTAAGGTCTAATTTGAGAGATGACTTTTTGCGGTTCGAAATGCGATAGAACTGAATGGAAATTCCCAAAATTGATCGGAATTGCTTAGAACGTAGTGTGGTACGAAGTTGAAGTAAATTGGTACGCAGTTTTCGGAACCCTTTGTGAATTTAGTGCTTCTGTAAGTTTTATTGATCTAACTACGGCACATACTTCGTTCACAGGAGGGGTGTATTTTTGGCTTAAACTCCCTGCAGAAAATAATCTTGTACAGGTGTTACTAGGTAAGCTGAAAAAGTATTGCTTTTATGAAAGTAAGTTCCAAATTACTGACCTGCTTCGATGTATGGTTATTGGCGGCCTTCCTGAACCATAGCGAGTTCAGAATGGACTTTAGAAATGGCTTTTTCTGTTCTAACAATGCATTCGTATTTTTGAACTGTGAACTTTTGTAGCCCTCACAAGAAGATGAATAACGACACGAAGGATGACTTCTGCCAGCTCTTGGACAAGATGTATGAACATTGCCTTAGCCACGACGTTAAAAATGTCCTGGGTGATTTTAACGAAAGCTAGGAAAAGAGGACGTCTTTGGTAGCGTGGTCCAAAAGCACAGCCTGCACCACACCACATCCGACAATCCGTCAACGGATTCAGGCTAGTTGGGGTGGCAATGGTGTAGTGGTAACGTCGTGAATTGCCACGCTAATGGTTCATGGTTCAAATCCTGATGTCAGCAAGCATTTATTTATTTGTCATGAAATATACAAAGTCAGTCCGATCATTTGTGAAAGTTTGTGTGAACACTACTGCGAAGGCATAACACTGCCAGTAGCTTGCTCATGTGGCTGGAAAAATTGTTCGCTCTGTCGATGATGATTTGCCCTTGACATCGGTTATCGGAAAAAAGTACTGTGAATCAGAAGCAAAGAAAAAATAACAAAAATCTCCCCAGTTATCTGGACGCCACCCCCGGAGAATCTCTGAAGCATAAACAACTGAGCTTCAAGAACCGCTACACCAAAATCTTTCTCTCTCTCTCTCTATCTATCCATCCTTTCCAACGCCCGCACTGTGTGTAAACATGTTAAAGGTATTCATAACCCTTTGGGTGCATGCAAATTTAAAAAAAAAAAGTCTTTGCGGCGGACGAAACGTTGTCGTAGCTAGTACGCGGTTCCCACGTCGTAAGTGGTTAGTGTGTCGGATCACTACGCATGAGGTTCCCAGTTCGAATCCCAGAAAACACCAGAAAGTTTTTCACGGTCCCACCTCTCGCTTACGTCTGACAAACATCGGAGAGTAAAGTTGTCACGAAAAAGCTTCTCAAATCGCCGTTCGGATTCGGCATTAAACTGTAGGTCCCTTCCATTCGTGTGAAAAATATAACGCACACAACATGAGTGGTTGCGAGAAGCAGAAGAAGAAGGTTGTATTTGTACTGTGGACTCGGATCACTACCTAGTTGTAGCAAAGATACGGATGTGGATATCCAAAACTGAGAGAAATACTGTTTGATGTCGGACAGCTACAATCGGAAGCCTTTGCTGATCGATTCTCTTTTATTCTCAATGTAAGTCCTATGTCGACAGCAGTAAATGTGGAAGACTAATGGCAACGTTGCCAAGAAGCCTTCAGAGACGCCGTTTCTCTCGGCCACCATTACGAAACCACGAGTTTGATAAAGAATGCCGACAAAACAAGAGGCGTACAAAGTGGCGCTGTGTAGGAGGGCTAGAGTTGCATGCGAGCTCTGTAGACTGATGACCAAAATTCCGCTGTCAGGCAGAACGAGCCATTCAATAGTGGCGTTGACAGTCAAAATTCCCGTCAACACGATCAGAATGAAAACAGCTTTACATTTGCGCCTTATGTCAAATGCTTTATAAATGAGCAATGGCCCTGGCTACTTTCTATTCCAATTTGCTGCCAATGTTTGTCACTGACATTTAGTGTAAAAAGTCGAAAGAATTTACACAATTGGTTTGCGCCTTAGCTATTTCAATGTTTATTTTTATTTACCACTATGGTCGCTAGACCAGATGTATTACTCTAGCATTATACAGGGTGGGCCAACTACGAGTTTCTTTTTAAAAATGCAATAAAATGAACAAAATGAAATTTTTTCCATGTATTATGGCTTTATTAGTAAGATCAAACATTCCCATTAATTATGGAACACAACGTCGTTCAAGTGGCTGCCTCGGCTGTCCTCGCAGTAGCGCATTCTATCACTCCAATTTTCCAAGACCTTGTTGATGGTTTCGGGCTGTAGCTCACGGATTACGGATTGCTTGGATGATATTGGCCTTAAGTGCTTGAATCGTTTCCGGATTGTTGGCATAACATCGGTCCTTCACGGTTCCCCACAAAAAAAGTCCAAAGGGGTCAAATCGCAGCTCCGAGGCGGCCAATTGACATCGCCAAGACGGCTGATAACACGATTTGGGAATTTGGTGCGCAGAAGACCGATTGTGGCATGGGCTGTGTGGCATGGCGCGCCATCTTGCATGAACCAGAGGTCGTCCAAATCCATGTCTTCAATTTCAGTAAAAAACAAATTCGTTAACATGGCTCTGTAACGCCCACCGTTGACCGAAACGTTGTTTCCAGCCTCATTTTCGAAGAAAAATGGTCCAATGATGCCACCACTCCACAATCCGCACCAAACTGTCACTCTCTGTGGATGCATTGGCTTCTCGACAATAACGTGCGGGTTTTCCGAGCCCCAGATGCGGCAATTTTGTTTGTTAACATAGCCACCGAGATGAAAATGTGCCTCGTCAGAAAAGATGATTTTTCGCCCAAAATCGTTGTCCAATTCAAGCTGCTCTAAGGCCCAAACTGCGAAGCGGATGGTCGTGCGCTTTAAATTGCTGAATCAATTGGACCTTGTAAGCGAATAATCCCAGATCTTTGTGCAGAATTCTCCTCAGGTTAGTGCGTGAAATGTTGAGCTGTTGAGATCGATGACTAGTTGATGTTCGTGAATTGAGTGGCACACTCTCGGCTACAGCATCCACATTCTCGTCTGTGCGCACCGTACGACGACGGGGGACCATGAGTGTTGTCCACTAGCATACCAGTCTCACAAACCTGCGTACAGCAGGCGCGGTGGGTGCTTTATTTCGGCTCGGCCAAAACTTATTTTCAAAAAACACACTGTTTGGGCTACACGGCAGTCACTTTGGAAATAAGTTTTCAATATTTCCCAATGTTGTTCAAGCGTAAAGCGACTCATTTCGTTCCGCGGAGGTATGATACTGACTTTCTGTCAAGATTTCGAGTGGGAAACAGCTGTCAGTATCAAAATCACCTATGATTTAAAAAGAAATCACTAGATGGCCCACCCGTTGTGTTTACTTTGCCTCAATACTGTCCCGACTCATGAGGAGTGTATGAGACGCCGCAGGTCTCCATTCGTGACGACACAGGAACGTAGCTTCGTTAGCTTAGGTATTTCTCTCCGTCTACAGATTTCAAAACTGAGATGGGAAGCCTTCAAAATCTCTGTGGATAGCCGAGGGGTTGGGCGGTTGGTTGGCTAAGATCGGCCCTCGATGAGGAAGCACTTAGACCAGAAATAGGTCCATTGGGTGGGTCACCCTCTTTATCTAGGCTTCGTTGTGTGAAGGAGCTGGCTTGTCTTCCTATGAGGCAGTGTCCGGTGAGAATATTATTTTAGAGAAGGTTCTTCTCTTGTGTTTCGGGAGTCCGATGGACCTGGGTTTGTTAAGTGCTGGCCAGAGTTGTCTGGCGGTGTTGCATTGTCTTAGACGCTGCCATCGGTGATTGGCCACCTTCTTCGCGTCGATTTGGATAAGGTGCTAAGCATAAGACGTTGGCGCTTTGATATCGGTAATGTTTATGTTATTTGGACCAGAGAAGCCTTGTCGAGCCGGTTCATTAGCTGCACAATTTCCCGGTATGTCACAGTGACCTGGTACCCAGCAAAGTGTGAGGTTGTACTGATCAAATATGTCGTTAAGAGATACACGGCAGTTTTTCACTGCCTTAGATATCGTAGTGCTGGATGCGAGGGATTTGATGGCTGCCTGACTGTCGACTATTTGATAGTGCACTAGCCGCCAGCCAGTCAGTGGCTTGACGAACTGCAGTAACTTCGGCTTGAAAAATGCTGCAATGGTTTGGAAGTTTAAAAGACGTGTATTGGCTTTTTGAGAAGATTCCAGCGCCGACTCCGTTCTTGGTTTTGGACCCGTCCATGAAAATTTATTATACATCGACTCGTTGTATAGGACATCGCGTTGCGTCCGGTATTGAGGGCATGTAGCCCCTGTCGAAGTCATATTCAGTTAGCAGCTCGTCAGTGAAATTGGAGAGATGACAGTGCATCGAAAGTATTTTGGCGTGCCCCGTGTGTTGCTTCTTTCATTGCTTGAAGCCTTTCAGTCGTATTGCCGAGCTGATAACCAATTATTTACTGACGGTGTCAATCAGAAGTAGGTGAAACCTGGTTTAGAGCGTCGGTGTGGGAGAAGTTCTCAGGGCAACGGTAATGCTGAGACAAGGTTGAGTTTTTTTTCATTATGGATAGGCGAAACCCACAGGCGGATCAGTAGAAATGCGGTGAAGTGGGAGGGTTAAGACCACTTGTTTTCAGATCATAACCTCGCTAAAAAAGGAAGAAGAAGATAGGTTGGACTTCTACTCCAAGTCGGGCCACCATACCAGTACCCCATACATCAGAATCTGTTTTATTACTGATTTACGTTATAGCCAGTTCATGATGTTTGGTTGCAGGTCCCAAGTGGAGCTTGTTTAGGGCTGCCAGCGATTTCCTGGCACGTTCGACGACATTCTTTTTCCAAATTAGCTTGCGGTCAAGATTTAAGCCGAGGGGTCACTTTTGATTCTTTCACTTGCTGGTGGTAGTGCTGTCCAAATATGTACACCTACAATACTCTGTGTATGGGATCGAAAGAGGCTCTATTAGCTTATAGAGAAGCCTATGCCCCGTATTTTAAGGCGGATGTCTTTCGAATGCCGTAAGAATCTTCGACTTATTTTACCTAGGAGACTATAGCCGTGTTTTTTTGAAACCTAGCCAGCCAGTAGTTGCTAGTAAAGTAACATTTTACACATAAAACAAATACAACAACCGGCTGGCTACTACTCTTGATTTTATCCCCAGCAAAAAGTTACTGGCTGGGAATTTCGTGATGCCTAATTTCAGGCGGCTCAAAAACGAATCTTTTTTTTAGTTATTTGTTGTTGCTGTCACTGTGAGGTTGCTTGGTTCCTAGAGATATGTTCGTATAAAATCGGCTGGCTTTGGCTAGCTGGCAAATCGTTTAAATGAACGACTGGCTGGCTTTCAAAAAAACACGGCATATGTCGGCATTATTTTGTCCACGTGTGGCTAGTATACTGGAGATAATTTTGGTCTCTGTAGTTCCTAGAGCGTACTTAAGCATCTAAAGTTCAAATTATTCACAAAAACAGGTCGCCCCATATTTTCATGAGAGAGTCAGACTAAAATAAGAAGTCGATCTGTACATCTTCCTAGTGTGGTAGACGCATACCTTATGTGAGTGTGGTTGATTTTGTTGGTCAATTTTAGTTCTGAATTCCTTAGTGAGCAAAATACCCGTAGCATAATTTGTAGAAAGCATTTTGGCTGCATGTGGTATCCAAACCACATTTGAACGAATTGTGCCTCGGCGTGGTGGAACTATCTATGGTGTGGTACATGTATGTTCACTGAACAGTGTTGATAGTTGGATTCTGTCCTCGATTTTCTATCATCTTAAATGACCAACAAAATATTGAATTTCTTACACAAAATAAACTCCTGACATTCTCGCAGCAATGGCATCACTCTACATAGAGTGAAGCATAACCCGATGAAGCGCATTCTCTACATGTTGGTAGATCATTACTCATTGCCATTTGCTGTTATTATTTTCTTTTTATTTTTCTTCCGTTCCGTTTTGTTTATTTGTTCTGCGACAATCGCCGCACAATCGGTAGCAGGTTTCTTTTCTCTGACCACACTCATTATTTTCTCTTTCACTCTGTTCCACCACCAGTCACCAGCCTTACAACGCGACTCACGGCTGGCGCGCTCTCTAAGGCCCCAATAATTTCACACAGACACAATCAACCAACAGCGATATCCAACTCCACCAAGTCAAGTCGTCCCCTCCCCTCAAAAGAAATATCCACTCTCCAACTCAAACTCAATCCGAGACCCCCTTTAGTATATCATTCGAATCGGTTACGATCAGTCCGCGATCGGTACGATCATCCGTCTGAAGTAGTAACGTTCACGTACATGGTATGGAATATTGACGGTGACAATATCTTTTGACAGTTTGGGTCAATTTTTTTTTCTCCAGTTAATTAGATTTTTCATCGATCGCGCTGTAGAGTGATCGTGCTGAGTGGAATTTTTGTGCGAAGATCACTCAATCAAAAATTTTGATTGAAATTAATTTGGCGGGTCGCAATTTTGATTGGAAAATTTTTCATATTTTAAGGTCTCGGTCATATTACCGGTATTTTGGTTGAGAGGATCAATTTGTGATCCCATCGATCGATCACGATCAATTTACCTTTTTATCAGTGTCGATACGGGGAGACGGCTTGCGTGGTTTCTTTTGTTTGTTTTTTAATAGTGTTTATGCTTTCGTGTGTTGGTTCTTCTCCTTTGCCATGATCACTGGCAGAAGGCAGGTTGTTCAACTTAAGATAAAGAAATGAAACAAAAGAAACAGATCTCTTGGCGTTGTTGTTAATTTTTGCGTAATTTTTGTTCGTTTTTGGAGAGAAAACTGTCGGGCGAAGAAAACACGGAAGGAAAGGCGAATTACGGGCCAATGAGACCGAACACAAAGTGTCAGAAATAGGTTTAACTGTTTGTTTTGATTTTAATTTAATAGTCACCGCGGTTCTTTTTTCTTGTGCGGCGGGTTTTTGTTTAATTTTTCATTTTTTTTTGTAAATCTTTTCTTTCAGCTTTAGCCTTGTAAGTAGATACTTTGAACTCAGTGAAGGCTAAAAAAAAGTGGTAACTGGTTTATTGGCAATAAGCGAGGTAATTGAACAGTTTTTATAGTTAAGTACGTTCCTATTTAAGTTTTTTTTATTGTCGACCATTTGCGGATAAATGGCAGACAGACAATGGTGTCAATTTTTGTTCTACCAAATCGGGATGAATTTAGGAGTCTGGTCAGACACTTGAGATTTGAATGGAACTGATTGTGAATCGATTTTATTGGAATTACGTCAATTTGTTGGCCATAAAAAGTTCTGCATTGTTATTTACGTGAAGTGAATAGGTTTGATGACGAGCAACGCGCGGTGGTGGTCTTTGTGAGTCAGTATGAGTTGTGAAAGCCATTGTTCTGAGAAATGTTTACTATTCTGTTGAAGTTGATGGATTTTTACTGAGATAAGGATGATCATTTTTTAACGGAAATACTCGAATAAGTGCTCAATTATAACTATGGGCAGAAGAGCATAGTCATGTAGATGACGCAGGACCGATTCAGTGCAGCAGATGCTTGCATTTCCTTGTTTTTGAAAGACTGACGACATTTAATGTGGTAGAACCATTTTTTTATTGGATTTATTTGGCCAATTCACGTACTTACTTACTTATGTCCTGTATCCCCTTGTGGGTCCTGTATCCCATACACGCGCCATCGTGTACGCTTTCTGGCAATGTATCTCAGTTCTCCCCAACTGTTCCCCAACGGTCGTGCCTCCTTCTCCACTGTTCTGCACCATGTTCTCCTCGGATCGCCAGGTATTTTGCCATCCTGAGTTAAAGGGTTCCATTGCATAGTGTGGTTAGCTGTGGAACTGTCACCTTTTCGGAACGTGTGCCGAATCCCACTTCCACTTCCGTCGTTGAATGGTTGAGCCTATTGGTTCCTGACCCGCTTTCTGGTAGAAATGTTCTTTACAGATTGGGCCAGAAAATCCTTAAGATATTGCGCAGGCACCTATTAACAAACCTTTGCAGCTTTCTGGTGATAGTGATGGTCACTCTCTAAGTGCTGCATCCATATAAGAGCACGGATTCAACATTGAAGCGGAACAGTTTTAGCGTGATGTTCAAACTGATTGCATTGCTTCGCCATTTGGATAACATCCCGAACGCGAACTTTGCTTTGGCGGTCGAGAAAATACTTACAAGATACTGGACCCCCTGTCAGATCTTTGGTAATTCTGTAGACGGTCCTGTTGTGGCACCTTCGTCCAACTTCTTCTGTTTCTGCAGCCAGTGCGTTGATGTAGTTTCGCTTGTCACGTCGCACGCTATACTGATCTTCTCTCATCTTCATGTGATATAGGGACTCTAGCTGGCTTCTCCCTGCTGCTGGAGTAGCTGCAATGCGAGCTTTCAGCTGTTTTCGTACGTCAATCCGTCTCCAGGAATCCTCGGAAAGTCACGCCCTATGTCTTCCCTACGTCTTCCCTACGATCGACCGACAATTCTTTCAGCACCAGATGTAAGAACATTTTTCACAGCACACCAATGGTCTTGGATGGTTGCGGACATTGAGCTGCTGATAGCTTCCACACCTTGTGAAATGTGCTTCCTTAATTGTTGGTGCACTGAGGGATCACTAAAACTATCGATGTTGAAGCTGGGCATTCCTGTGTTGTCGTGGTATCTTCAAACTGCAGCAGTGCGTAGTTGGAGAATAGCTATCATAAGATGGTGATCTCGTACTATCCCCACATCTGCCCCTCTTCTTTTTCGGATGTCCAGAAGCCTACTTCTAAAGCGGCGGCTGATTGCCAAATGGATAATTTGATTGGAAGTTGTTGATTGCCGTTGAAAACGTCTTTGTTGACTTTGTGGCAGGTCTTGTGCTCAAACATGGTGCCACCAATCACAAGGCGGTTGCCATTGCAGAAGCCCACAAACTTTTCGCCGTTGTCCTTGTAGTTGCCTAGTGCAAGCTTCTCGATTACATGTTTGAGCCCTTCGTTGTCGTTGTCTACGTTGGCATTCAAATCCCCCGTCACTATGACAATGTCTCCATTTGATGTTGTGTTGTAGACGGCTCATAAGTGATTGTCGAAGCTCTCTTTGTAGTCCTGCGACGAGCCCTCCGTTAGGGCAAAACATAAAAATAAATATTTTGCGCAACAGCTCTTTAAAGTGCCAGGGCCTAGCTTCTCGCAACCACTCATGTTGTGTGCGTTATATTTTTCACACGAATGGAAGGGACCTAGAGTTTAATGCCGAATCTGAACCGCGATTTGAGAAGCTTTTTCGTGACCACAATACTCTCGGATGTTTGTCAGACGCTCGCGAGAGGTGGGACCGTGAAAAAACTTTTTGGTATTTTCTGGGATTCGAACTTGGAACCTCATGTATAGTGATCCGACATACTAACCACTTACGCCACGGCGCCTCCGTTAGGGCACAACACTGTATAATCATCATGCGTCGTACTTTAGTCTAGAATCTTGCCGTCATAATCCTATTACCATGAGGCCTATGCGTGCTGTTGTTGTTATCAGCAGTCCGACTCTATATTCCCGCGGGCTTCCGGAATAGAGTAGTACAGTGTTACGCGCCGAGGACTGGTACTCGCCCGCTTCTAACTATCTAATTTCACTTACCGCCATAATGTCCAGTCTATATCACATGAATTAATTTTCCAATTGGAGGAATCTGGATTGATAAGGCCCTTGGATTCCTGAGTTGAGGGGCGTCTTTACATTCGCAAAACCTATTTTTGTCCAGGTACAATAGCCAAAAGTCGTCAATATGTGATCATTCCTTCTTCTTCTTCTTCCTTTTTTCAGCGAGGCTATGACCCAAAAACAAGGGATCACAACCCTCCCTCTTCACCGCATTTCTACTGATCCGCCTGTAGGGTTCGCCTTATATGTGATCATTTCTTATCCGAGGCATAGTGTCTGTTCCTGTAGCGAGCTGGTTTCGGTAACGCAATCTAGAATCAAGGCCACACTTGGAATCTTAGCCTAAAAGCATAAGAGTTTATTCGTATAGTTGCCCGGGGACCACCACTAGGATCGAACTTGATTGTTGCGCTACTGGCCCAGGTAAGTTTTGAGCAGTCAGTAGTTTCCCGGTCAATCGCAATGCAGATCCGCAACTCCGACAACATACCCAGCCATTTTTGGCCAAATTTCAAGTAGTCAAAGAGTGGTATCAGGGTCATGCCACCATATTAGAGGGAAACATTCCTTGCTCGAGGTCTTCGACTAAGTCCTGGATGCCTGCGTCGCGTTAGGTTGCTCGAGATCACAGTTCCGCTTCCGTAAGTTTGTCTGATCTGTCGTTGGAGTAGCAGTCGAGAAAAAGGACAGCTGCTATACGAGCTTGAAGCTACATACTTTCTTTGGTTACCTATGGAATGGTATGCCTTCTCTGCGAGTTATCGACTACAAATTTTGCGCCGAAATTGAAAGCAAACTTAGCAGAACTTCATTGATCTTGATTGGATGATGGCTTTGCGCTGCTCATGGTCTTAACTGTGGTGGTCGTTTAAAAGTTGGTGCACTGAGATATCCCTTAATTGGTCGATATTATACCTAGGGTTGCACAGCGTCGTCAAACGTTGTTGATTTGAGCCGACCATACGGTTGTTTCAGTCGTCCAGGAGAGAACTTTTTAACGACGATTGATCGATCACCAATTGATCAATTTGGTTAGAAGTTCTTCGCGCATAAATTGGCACTCAACTTTGTGGCAGATTGTCGTTGCGGTTGCCAAAATTATCTTCTCCTTCTTCTCTTTTTTCGGCTAGGTTGCGATCTGAATTCAAGGGATTGTAACTCTCCCACTTAACTGCATTTCTACTAATCCCCTTTTAGGGTTTACCTGTTTGATCTCAGCAAATATCGGCAAGCCTCCCGATTTTAGATCCTGGAGTTTTTAGGTCTGACTCTCTTTTGCGATATCAGTGGAACTTTCATGTCTTTCAAATTGATCTCTCCTTTGCACATGACGATACCAACCGAGCCGGTAGTGATCTATTTTTCATGAAAATGCTTCCACGGATCTTCTTACTTCTTATTCGATCAAGCTTTGTCACGCCTGCTGTCATGGGAAACATCTTTATCTCAGCTGCCGTCAATGTAGGGATTGCAAGGATTGCAATAACGACCAAAGGACTTAAGATTCTTTCGAACTTTGATTCGAAACTTTTTGGTTACTCCAGCGGCGCATCTTATTCTTGTCCTTGTGTCATCGTACATGTCCATGATCATCTATACGTAAGTTTCTGGTTGCCGAAGTTGTACTTTTGAAAAACCAATATTTTTTGAAACTTCACTCTGGCATCATGTCGGTTTTCAATGGCCCACCAAAGCTCTTTATTCCGTCCTTCATTTTACATAGAGATACGCGGTGGTAAGAAAAGAAATTCAAATCTAATCTAATCTTGAGTGACAAATGTTACGATCTCATAACCAGTAGGATTGTACTCGTATAGCATTATCAGCTCTGGAATCTTCTTCTTCCTTTTATCAGCGAGGTTATGATCCGAAAATAAGGGGTCATAACCCTCCCACTTCGCCACATTTCTACTGATCCGCCTGTGGGGTTCGCCTATTATTATCTCTGGAATATTATCAGCTCTGGAATGACTACCCAAAACTATTTGAATAGACCCTTATTCTCCAATGGAGATCCATCTGCACGATTTTTACAAGGACATCCTTTTTTCTAATAGATAAATCAAAGTTTCACTTCTCCATTCTGTTGTACCGATTTCCAACTGTCTGACAGTTTTCCATAATTTCCCGCAAAGTGTAACATGGCATTCATCTTTCAATGGCCTCTTAAATAGATGTCTGCCGTTGTTGGCTCAGAGCACTATCTTTCATTCACGAGACCTCTTCCCAAGAACCAATTACATAGTTTAATGACAATTCAAAACTGCAACAAACTTCCTTCCTATTATGTCTTCAAAAGTCCATTACAAGTTGAATATCTTCCGCAACAATATTCTAGATGATACATTAAGAGACTGTCTCTTAGAAATAAATCACAGAGACGCCACTCTGTCTCCTAGACTCCTCCACACAGCCCCCGACAGCATAATTAATTCACCTTATTTCCGACTCTACACACTGAACTTTCGTGAAACTGCAATAAAGTCACTGTAATTGCTCAGAAGAAAATGTAGGAAAACTCAAGACTGAAAGACCTATTCATCGAAAAGAAAAAAGGAAGAAAGTAGCGCATAACCTTTTTGGCATATCTCCAATGGAAGAGAGCCGAGCCGACCAACCGCATCGTTAAGCGTTTGCGTTCATTTCGCATTCCAAACAGGATATGAACTTAACCTATGGACCAACATAGCCATCGGTAGTCACCATCACCACCAGCACTACCACTACCACTAGGTGGACGTCATTTTTAAGGGCGCCTTCACATTTTATGCAACAGCAATATCGTCCTGTTGGTATTTTTTGAGTGTCATGTCCTTGTTGTGTGCGATGATGGTGGTTCGCCCTAAGGTTAGTGCTGAATTTACTTCTCTCCCTCCCCAGCTGTTTGGCACCACTTGTGGGAATGATTTTTCATTTCGCTATTTTCCTACAAGTTGAGTGATGTACAAAGTAATGAATGAGTAAGCAGTGAAAGTAGAGGAAATCGTCAAAAGGAAATTAAAATTTCCTCTCTTTAAATTCTAAATAAAATCTACAGTTACATGAAGGGAGGTCATTCACATTGGACACTTGAAGCGGAAGGATATTTCACTCAAATGTAGTTTTTCTTTTGAGGTGGCGTACTGCGGGATTTTGCCTTCGTGTCGAATTTCATTTAGGTAAGCTTACTCGTTTAGAGTTCATTAGGATTGAAAGTGTTTGTAATTTGGTCCTTCGAACCGGGTTTTTTGTAGTTCTCCTGCAGGATTTTCGGAAAGTTTACTATTGGTTGCGGTTTTAAATTTAATTTTATTTTTTGTTAGGCTTTAGGTTATGTTAGTTTGAAGTGACTGCCAGCTTACACCGATGCACTTAGACCAGAGATAGGTCTGTTGTGATACCACATTCGTCATGTAATCCTTCCCTTCTCATTAAAACCACAGCGTAAGAGGTTCCTCTAAAATGAAGCTTTCCTCTGTGGAAGAGAGCTAGAAAGAAGGTAAAGAATAGTTTCTTACTCTTCTTCGTCCACACAGCTTCCGCAAAAATTGTTCGAATATACGCCAAGCCTTGTTACATGATTCCCTATTAGGCAGTGTCCAGTAATGACACGTATTGTAGCACCAGTATGCAATCTGTTGAAAGAAATCAAACTCTTAGAGCGTTTTAGATTCTGTTTTGTCGCTAGACATGTATTTTTGCCACCTAAGATTTGCTATTTCGATTGCACCCAGCTTAAATCTAAGGTTGCAAGTAGCGATCGGTATACATACAAAAAAAAAAAATATCTGCCGCAACAGTTCTTTAAGTGTCAGGGCCTAGCTTCTCGCAACCACTCGAGTTAGAAGGGACCTACAGTTTAGTGCTGTATCCGAACGGCGATTTGAAAAGCTTTTTCGTGACAACAATACTCTCGGATGTTTGTCAGACGTTCGCGAGAGGTGGGACCGTGAAAATTACTTTTTGGTGTTTTCTGGGATTCGAACTTGGAACCTCTTGCGCAGTGATCCGCCAAACTAACCACTTACGCCACGGCGCTCACGTCAGTATACATAGAGTATCCTTATTTCGAAGGATGGGTATAGTTGTTCTGACGAGTTGATTAGCCTTACAGTTCCCTGGAATGTCCCAATGCCCTGGCAACCGCCAACTCTGTGAGAGACGATCGGCAATCTACAGCTACTAAAGAATTTATAGAGATCGATTCCAAGGATTTGATTGCTGATTGGCTGTCTGAAACGATGCAGATATTACATTTTTCCTTAGGCATGTTAAGTCTTTCTTAATCGCCATTATATATAAATGCGGAGTAAAGATGGTTTGAAAGCGGGAATACAATGTTACAAAAAGTTATACTTACTTACTCAAGTAGCGCTACAGTTCGGTGTAAACCTGGGCATCAATCAACAATCCTCTCCATTTAGCTCGATCTTTAGCTAATTACCTCCAGTTGCGCACTCCAAATTGGTCGAGGTCCCTTTGAATTTATGTGCTACACCAACTGCGAGGAGGTCTTCTACTGCGTCGACCCTCCGGGCTAGATTCGAAGACTTTGCAGACCGGAGCGCTGGTGTCCATTCACTCTGCATGTCCCAGCCATCTCGAACATCCAATACACTGTTTTTTTTGATTAGGTCAATGTCGCTGTACAGCTCGTACAGTTCGTCATTGAATCTTCTCCTCCAAAATCCGTCAACGCAAACGGCACCGAATATCTTACCAAGAATTTTTATCTCGAAGTGACCAAGAATATTTTCATCCATTTCCAGTAAAGTCCATGTTTCAGCGCCATAAAGCAGGACAAGGATGATCAGGATCTTATACAGAGTCTCCTTAGTTGTTCGAGATAGGGCTTTACTGTTGAATTGTCTTATTAGCCTAGTTATAATTTGCACATTTATTCTTCGCTTGATTTCTGCGCTGGTATCGTTTTCGGAATTAAGAGCGGAGCCAATGTAGACGAAGTTGTGACGTTCTGTCCGATTCGTCGGTTTTGATTGACAGCATTTACTTGGCTTTGGCCTTGTTTAAACCCATTTTGGCCGCTTTTTCATCCATGCTTGCAAACGTACAGGTGACAGGTCACTGCGTTCTTTCAAAGATCTCAATATCATCGGCGTATGCAAGCAGTTGTACGGACTTTTGATAGATTGTGCCTCTGGTGTTGGCTTGTGAGTTCCGCACAATCCGTTCAAGTACAATATTAAAGAAGTCACATGACAGCGCGTGACCCTGTCTAAAACCTTTTTTGACATCACAGGTCTCGACCTTGATGGAGCTGCGAGCGTTCTCCATCGTCATCCTGCATAGACGGATGAGATTGGTAGGAATGTCCAAACCAGACATGGCTCTATATGGTTCTTCTCTATAGATGCTGTCATAGGCGCCTTGACATCGACAGAGAGATGATGAGTACCGATTTGGACTTCTTGGATTTTCTCCGCGATCTGTCGAAGTGTGAAGAAGAAGACTTTCCTGGCCTGAAACCGCACTGATATGGGCTAATCCGGCTGTTGATGAACGGTTTCAGGCGTTCACACAGTATATTGTGTGAATTATTGTAGGCAATTGGTAATCAGGATAAGTTCGGTTAGATTAGGTGTGTGGGCTGGCAGGGAGGGACGTTCTCTGCTAAACTAAGAACTAAGAACTATTAACTCAGTCACTAACTTCATTTCTGCATACAAACCACCCTTATGATTTGATGAAGTTCAGCATCTTTCTTGTCGAAACGCCGGAGAGCTCCTCGCGATCCTGGAAGAAATGTTTACCAAGGAACTTTTTCCTGGAGTGTTGAAGACTCGGACAGTGGCACAGGAAGTGGGTGGTGTCCTCAAAAACTTCCTCGTTACCACAGCCTCTCCAGAGTTCCTCCTCCGTCAGGCGTAGTTTGTTGATGTGGTACCGCAGAGTCTTGTGCCCCGTGATGATGCCCACGAGGGTGGAAAGGGATTTCCTATCTTTCCGAGTAATTCTCTCGGTCCTTGCTTTGTCGAAAGATGGCCATAGCTTCCTAGTGATAGCACAAGTTTCCATGGAGTTCCATCTTGAGTTCGCCTCCTTAATGGCTTTATTCCCTGCAGCGAGCTTGAGTGTGCAAGGCGGAATACAAACAGGGCGGTCAATTTGTTCTGGTAGGGCTGCTGAGTTTCCATGGAGTTCCATCTTGAGTTCGCCTCCTTAATGGCTTTATTCCCTGCAGCGAGCTTGAGTGTGCAAGGCGGGATACACACAGGGTGGTCAACTTGTTCTGGCAGGGCTGCTGAGCCAGTTCTTTCCAGCTCGTCGGCTTTCTCCTTACCTGGGATACCGTCGTGTCCAGGGACCCAACAGAGCGATACCTTGTGCTGTGTTCCAAGAACCCTGAGCTCTTCTCGACAACACTTCACAAGCTTCAATTTAATTTCTATCGCAGTAATCGCTTTTATAGCTGCCTGGCTGTCGATAAAGATGGTGATACCTTCTGGCGGTATTGCTCTTACCGCAGACTCACGGGCGGCTATTGCCACTGCTAAGACCTCTGCTTGGAAAACACTGCTGTGGTCTGGAAGTCGTATAGATTTCGATATACCTGGGTGGTCGGAGAAGACGACTGATCCTACACCAGTGCTCATTTTTGAACCATCTGTGTAGATGGCTATCTATTAATCAGGATAACTCAACATATGACTAAAAATATATGAGAAAGCTTGGTGTAGTGGTAGAATATTTTATAACCAGGGGTGACGTCTAGACGACTGAGAAGAATTGTTTTGTTATTTTTGTCTTTACTTTTGATTCACAGTATCTTTTCTTGGGCACCTCCTGGCATTCACATCAATCATAAAACAGTACGTACAACATTCCCAGCCATATGACCAACTTACTGCCCGTGTTATACCTTCACATTACTGCGACATAAGCTTCCGCAATTGATCGGACTGACGTCATATATATCATGAGAAATAAATAAAAGTTTCCTGACATTATGATTTGTGATGAATTATCCTTTTCACTCAGGCCACATGCTGGCCCATTTTGCGAAGAAGGTATGTAGGTATGATTTGAACCGTGAACCATTAGCGTGGCTATCGATGATGGTACCACTACACCATCTCCACTCCTGGAAATTCATACAGCGGCCCAAAAGTTTGATCGATTTGGATGGATTCAGCTTGTTTGTTAAGTGCTACTCCATTCTTCCATTGCTTTGAATATAAACTGGTAATCCGATGATGTTAGGCTAGGTTGGCTAGTTATAATCACCGTGTGATAGACCACTACAGATCTTCATGCATCCATTGGGGATGAAAAGTAGCAAGCTGTTACTAGAGTCCTCTGTTCTACATAAATTGTTTGCGTATTTATATACATACATACATTATGCATTTTACTGTCCCCACTATTGTTCTTGGTGGTTATCAGCGATGTACTCCGTGCAGCATTGACGGAAGCTAATTCTGGAATTCGTTGGACTATGACATCTTACCTTAAACACCTAGATTACGCTGACGATGTTTGTCTACTTTCACATCGGATAATGGATCTTCATTTGATGGCCCAAAATCTAGAAGCTGAGGCAAACAAAGTGGGGCTAAAAATAAACACAGCCAAAACAAAAGCCCTGAGTACTTCCAATACCCGCGCTCAACTTAACATTGCCGGAAAGCAAGTCGAGAAAGTTGATAACTTTCTATATTTAGGAAGTGTCGTCTCGGCTAATCGCGGTGGCACCGAACTGGATGTGTGCAGCAGAATCGGGAAGGCTAAAGCTGCGTTCGGAATGCTGTCCAAAATCTGGAGAAGCAATGTTATTAGCTTAAGAACCAAGCTACGACTGTTCCGCTCCAACGTAGAATCAGTGCTGCTTTATGGGTGCAGTACCTGGAAGGTGGACACCATTAACACACGCAAGCTGCAAGTCTTCGTAAACAAATGCTTAAGAATAATCTTGAGGATTTTTTGGCCGAACCGCATCTCGAACGAACAACTTTATCTGAGAACGGGCCAAGAACCTATAAGCATTACTATACGAAGAAGAAAGTGGCAATGGATTGGACACACCCTACGGCGCGAAGACAACTCCATTGCGAAATACGCTATGCAGTGGAATCGGCTCACCCAGGCAGGCAGAATAGCGGGACGCCCTAGGCAAACGTGGCGCAGAACAGTTGAGGAGGAATCGAGCTCTTTAGGAATGAGTTGGAGGCAGCTCAAACGTGTTGCAGAACTCCGAAAACGATGGCGCGCAGGCGTGGTTGACGCCCTATGCCCCCCGAGGGGTTAAAGGACATAAGTGAAAGTGAATACATTATGCATTTATGCATTCTTCACTCGTTTGAGGAACCAAAGGCTGAAGAGGATCTAAGTTTAATAATCCCAGTGACTAAAACCAGTGACGAGACCTACTAGTGTTCAAGTCACGTTTGTTCAATCTAGGCAGAGAATCCCACAGCACTCAGGATCTCTGGTCCATTGCACTACTAGGCAGGAACCTTTCTTTGGTGCAGTGATTGGAACAACTTCGATGTGCTTGATAGACATCCATTAACAAGCAAACATAATATCCACCCCACCATTGCCTCCCTTCTAAGCAGTTACTTACTTACTTACTTACTTAGATGGCGCTACGGTCCGGGGTAGACCTGGGCCTCAACCAACAAACCTCTCCAGCCAGCACGGTTACGAGTCAGCTGCCTCCAGTTGCGCACGCCAAGTTGGTTGAGGTCCCCCTCCACTTGTTTGCGCCATTTACCGCGAGGTCGTCACCTACTGCGTCGTCCATCCGGGATGGATTCGAAAACTTTCTTAGCGGGAACGTTGGGCTTCATCCGCTCTAAATGACCCAGCCATCTTAGTCGCTGTATGTGAACTCTTCTGGCTAAGTCGATGTCCTTGTACAGGCCGTATAGCTCGGCATTGTACCTTCTCCTCCACTCACCGTCTATACAGACGGGACCAAAGATCGCTCGAAGAACTTTTCTCTCGAAATAACCGAGGGCATCCTCATCCGGTTTTGTCAAAGCCCATGCCTCTGCGCCATACAGCAGGACTGGGATGATTAGAGTCAGCAGTTACTTAGTCATGTTTTCTTTTAGTCCGTCTACTAGTCTCTTTAAAAATCAGTTTATGCCAATATTCACCATGCTAGAGACGTAGCAGTTCACTCATTTTACTTTTGTATAGCCTTGTAGCCTTGTTTAGCTGGTTATGTTTTCTCTGTGATTTAACACCGAACAGTTCCTGCTATTCTTGTGGTGCACCGCCACCACAGTGTGTTTGACAAAGATGCTCGCCCGAGCATTTCAGTTGATCTGATCTGAAATCAACAGATAACCATCCCAGCGGTTCGCCAATTATTGACGACAGTTGTGACTTTTCGTGATTCTGCTGAACCTTTCTGCGACTTCTTCTTCTTTCTTTTATCAGCGAGGTTATGATCCGAAAACAAGTGATCATAACCACTTCACCGCATTTCTAATGATCCGCCTGTGGGGTTCGCACCTTTCTGCGGCTTCATCGGCTTTAATGGACGACGAACTTTCCTCGTCTACGGTATGATTTGCTTTATTTATTTTTAACTCGCCTCGGTGATTAGCCTTATCGTTATCGATCTTGCCCTTGAGATTCAAGACAGTGCGACTTTACGTTTTCGGCTAAATATAACGAGTCATTGCTTTCCTAGTATTGACTGAATTCCTGTGACCGACAACCTTGGATTGGCTACTTTCATGGAAGTTAAGCGAATTTTTTGCAAACATGATGGTTTAGGCTTATTTGGGTCACACTACCATGGACTGGTTTATTCTCTATGATGTTCCTATGCTAGAACTCTTAGGATATTGGCGTGGAAAGGACACTTATTTTTTGTGTCCCATTCGCAGGTATTTTCCTTTTTACTCGTAAAGTGTGTTGCCTTTGTGAAGATTTTGACTTATAACCTAGCCTCAAACGACAGTATTACTCGATTCCTATGGTGAATTTTTGTCTAATGGACTTTCAGTGGACTTTCAGTACCTTTTTCGACGTTCGTCATCAATTTTATACCATAAAGCCTTGGAATTGCCTTTGGTTCACAGAAGTGGAGGCAGCAGTATTATTCAAGTCGTCGCGTATGAATTGTTCGACATATCCTTATTTTTAATTTGTACTAAACCTCATGTATTACTGCCTTCATACGATGTGCCTCTTATGGGTTTGCGGGACATCTTTTAGATTTTTGGAATGTACATTACCTTTTTTCTATGTATATAGTCGAAGTTGAAACAGCCCCTGGCTCTGAATGAAATGAATCCTCTTTTGAACTCAAAAGATGCCAGAACTCTCCTCACAGTAAGGAGACCCCCACTAAATAAATTTCAACGTCATTTCGGTATCCACATCCGAGCAGTGATTCATCAAAAAACAAAAAGAACTGCCTCGGATCCGTTTCAAAATGTGCTAAAGCCATCAATCTCCTGCATTAAACTCTAAGCCTATGCAAACACAAACATCATCCACCTGCCGTGCCTAATCTAACTGCGTGCTTTGGAAATTCGTCAACACAAAGTTCGATTGCTTCCCGCCCGCCCGCCGCACCATGGCACAGCCATATGCGTGTCGTAAGCATGTCTACACAACACACACGCCATCAGCCAATCCCTTACGCATCTCGAAAATGATTCATTGATTTACTTTTTCGATTTATCCTCCATGAGCGCGCACGCACGAAGGCACGCCAATGTCAGAACTGAGATAGACGGATGGGCACATGGATGGAGTTGGCAGGATGACGACTGTAGATAGGGGCCATGTATTGTTTTCAGCTTGTGTCTCGTTACAGCACGTAACACCTATGAATGCGACGACCATGACTCCTTGTCGTCGTTGTCCTCCTTTTGTGTCACCTCCTCCTGCTGCTGCACCTTGACTTGAACTAAAAATAGCAACATGCTCTGAACTGCCTTCGTATAGAGCGCCTCCATGCCTTTTTCTTTCGGGTTTTGTTTCATTTTATTGCTCATTGTGTCCGTCTTCGTATTTAGAGGTTAACATTGACGTTAGTTGAGAAGTGGCCCGAAAAAAAAAAATGAAAGAAATCCTCCATGAGGCGCCGTGACGCCATAAACTCAAAAAATTGTCCAAACAATAAAACACAAGACACAGGGGACGACACTGGGGAATCAGATGATTCACAGCGTCTTTGTGTGTGGGTGGGTGGTGGTGGTGATGACGGTTTAAGGCGTTTAGCAAGGACGAGGGGAACGAAATGCCTGTAGGCGTTCTGTGAAACAAAGGAGAATGATGGGAACGTAATAAAGCATTGACACCATCATGACACACAGTCCAAGGCAGGGATAACAAAAGGATTACCAGCAAGTGAAACACAATCATCGACTGATGTTTCGATTTGGCGGGGGCGATGGAACTTTTTGTTTTGGAATTATTCGCGTGACATGTGTCAAAATTCCGAGAGAATCCTGTGTGTGTTGTATTGAATGTCAATCCAGCTGGTCTGTGTGAGGTAGGGCGCGTTCTGCTATTTTTATTCGCCCTTCTTGGCATTCGAACATTGGTGCGAAGGAGTCATTGCATGTCAGGGGGTTGTACAAGTGGATGGACATGCGGGAGCTGTGCACGTATCATCTGATGTAAATGTAATTAAGTGAGGCTCTGATAGGTATTAGTTTACCACTTGACCTAATTAAAGGGAAATGCTTGCGACAAGGACTTGTTTTATTGCAACCACAGATATTGACCAACTTTGTGGTCAATGTTGAATTAGTTTGATGTGCGAGGGGAGTGAAATAACTGAAATAACTGCCCGCTCGAGGGATGAAGAGGCAAGTTTTGGAATTTTTATAGTCAAAGTGAGGTGTGCTGAGCGAGTGTTTGGTTTTATGCGTAGGTGTCCGATTTTAAAGTGATGATTTGTAGTTCTAGTTTGTATTGACCACTAAACCGAGAAATAATGAAGTGAGTGGAGATTTTCACGTTCAAATTCTACAAGTAATTCAAGTGAGAGATTGCGTTACTTATGTTATAGACTACTTCAGCTCATTAATTTGGACTAACTTTTCATGTAACGTGCATCAGGACATTCTATTATACATATTCAGCGGGGCACAGGATCAGTAGCGAGAAGACTGTGGTCAGTCTTCGATAAGAAGTGAGCAGTGTTTCTGTTTAAACTAATTCGCAGGATTGCTGGACACTGTACCTTTGGTTTGGTATTGTGGCTCGAGGTGCCTCACGATGACTGTAGGTATGAAGAAAAAATACGATTTTTCCACACCTGATCTTCTTCTATTCAGGATCACAACAAAATAAATAATGTTTGCAATGGTTGGTCCATACCAATTACAGTCGAGTATAGTTGTCATGAGAAAGTTTTTTAAATACCGCCTTTCATTTACGGCATGTACATGTAGATGTAGATGTATATTATTGAGAGGTGCAAGTGCACTGCGACCTATAAAAGATCTATTGTGCCCCCCTTACTAAGGCTCTAGCCGATGATATACTCGGTCTAGAGCACTTCCTCCAGTCCAGCTGCTACAGCAAACCGGAGTATCTTCAGTGGATCCAGCGAAGGTAAATCCGTTTCTGATAGGAGGTAGGCACCAAGGTGATTCCTTCTTTTGTGGATCAGTGCTTCGCATTCCATAAGAAGGTGCGCTGGTGTTTCTGCGAAGTCCCTGCAGAATCTGCAGTGTCCGTCTCCCTCTATTCCCAGTTTCCTAAGGTGCTCCTTAAGTCTGCAGTGACCTGTTAACATGCCCGCCAAAATGCGAAGCCGATTTTTACTAACTCTTAGGCAGGCTCTGCTTCTTTTCTGGTTGTATTTCCCCAGAAGTTCCTTTGCCTGTCTTATTTAGGGGATATCGTCCCAATGTTTGGCCCATTTGCTCTCTTCTTCTTTCCTTAAGTCTTCCCTTATTTTGTGGGGTCCTATCCCACAGAAGGGTTCTGGTCCAAGGAACGGTGTGTCTGATCCGTTTCTAGCTACATGTCCTGGTACCCAGTAGAGAGTTACTTTGTTTGTTTCTCCCAGTTTGTTGATCCTGGTGAGACATTCCCATACCAGTTTGGATCTGATCTCATGCGAGGTAAGTGCTTTAATAGCGGCTTGGCTGTCTGATAGTATCGCGATGTCCTGCCCGCGATATTTCCTGTCTAAGTTGAATTGCGCGCATCTTTCGATCGAGTGAACTTTTGATTGAAATATACTGGGGAATATTTCCAGTGATTCTGAGTATCTAGTCCTGGGCCCGTACACTCCTGCCCCAGTGCCAGTAGATGTTTTCGATCCGTCTGTGTACCATTTAATTGTGTGTGGTTTGAGTTGGTATTTATCGGATTCGCTACTCTAATCTCTTTTGTTGCTCAGCTTTGAGTCAAATTTCCTTTCAAAGCAGTATTTCTTGACCATATCATCTCTGGGCCAGTCCAGAAGCGGCACCGATTTGGATAGGGTTACTCGCTCTTTATTTGCGATGCGTGTTCCTTTCCCGATGCCCTCTTTGCTGATTCTTAAAATGGTTTCCTTGGCGATTCGCTCTAGCACTATTTGTAGTGAAGGTATCCCTACGATCACTTCTAGAGGTGTTGTGGGACAGGTTCGCATGGCTCCTGTTATACATATACAGGCTAATCTTTGCACTTTGTTGAGGGATGTCCTCGTCGTGGTTAGTCTAGTTCTGTTAACCCATGCCACTGCCCCGCAAGTGATGATGGGTCTTACTATCATCAGGTACATCCACCTCAGTGTGGCTGGGCTACAACCCCAGGTCTTTCCGAAAATGTTCTTGAACACCATAAGTGCTCTGGTGGCTTTGGTTACCACAGTTTCTACATGTTCTCTCCAGCGGAGTTTGCTGTCTAGTGTTAGACCTAGATACTTGACCTGTTTCTGTGGGTCAACCCTGATCCCTTCCAACAGGATGAGTTGCATAGGCTTTAACTGTCTTTTCTTGGTGAAGGATATCACAGTGGTTTTGGTAGGGTTCACTCTAAGTTCTACCGTTTTACACCACTTCTGTGTGATTCGTAGACCACTCTGAAAAATTTTGCATAGCGTTTCTTCAAATTTTCCTCTTGCGACAATGACTATATCGCCGGCGTACCCCTGGCACGTAATGCCGGCACCTGTCAATTTGTGCAGTAGTTCATCTGCTACTAGGCTTCACATCAATGGTGATAATACCCCTCCTTGTGGACAGCCTCTAGTGGTACTTATTGTGATGGTTTTTTGACCCACCTCTATCTCAGCAGTCCTAGTTCTTAGCATCTCACACATCCAATTACTTGTGATGTGATTTACTCCTTTTATTTCGAGACCCCTCCTAATTGCTTCATGGGAAGTGTTATCGAATGCTTCTTCGAAGTCTAGAAATGCGCATACTTCTGTTTCCTTGCTCACCAGTGTATCTTGAACCCAACTTGTCAGCTGGTAGAGCACAGTTTCGGTGGATCTTCCTGCTCTGTAGGCATGTTGATTGTGGTGGAGAGGTATTCTTTCTAGCACAGTCATACTTAGGTGATTATCTATGACCTTTTCTAGCGTCTTTAATATGAATGAGGTCAAGCTGATGGGTCTAAAGGATTTTGGTGAAGTGGTGTCTCTTTTTCCCACTTTCGGTATGAATATGACCTTTGCCCTTCTCCATATTCTTGGTATATGCCCAAGTGCAACGCTGCTTCTCAATAGTCCTAGGAGGTGTGGCATAATGATTTCCTGGCCTTGTTATAGTAAGGCAGGGAATATTCCGTCCGTTCCCGGTGCTTTAAATGGCTGGAAGGTGTTCAGAATCCAACTTAGCCTTTGATTCGTGCAGATGTCTCTTGCCATCTCCCAGTGCACTCTCCTGGACCTTTTATGTCTTCCTAGTACATCTGTGCTGCTGTAGATTGAGCTACCCGGGAAGTGTCTCTCTAATAGTAGAAGGGCCCTCTGCTCTTCATCTTCGGTGTAGCTGCCATCTTGCTTTTTCAGTGAGCCTGGCGCACCTGCTTTATCCTTAGCCAGTGCTTCATGTAACCTGATCGCTGCAGGGGTTGACGCTATGTTCTCACAGAATGCTCTGAAGCTATTTCTTTTAGCTTTTCTGATTTCCAAGTTGTATCTTGTTAATTGCTCGGTGTATGTTTGCCAGTCTCCGTCACGCTTTGCTTTATTAAAGAGCTTGCGCACCTTTGATCTTAGGTCCACCAGAGAATGTCCTTCGGATCTTTCTTACGGCTAATAGGGCAGCTGCTTTCAAATGCATCTTCCATTGCCCTGTTAACCACTTCTACGTTGTTTTCCAATTATAGGAAGTGGCTCGCCGTTTTTTTTCCTTTCACATTTATTAGGTTCCACTCGATTGTAGACCTATATCTGTCCCAGTCAGTTTTGCGGGGGTTTCTTTTCGGTGTAACCTCCTTACTGAGACCTTCTATGTTGAAAGTGATGATCCTTTGGTCTTCATTTACGGCATACAACTACAGGTCCTCTTTCATTCATGCGAAAAGTACAACACGCACCGGCACACCAAAAATGTTTGCGAGAAGCTAGACACGTATCTCGCTCTTTAAACTCTCGAATTCAAATTATATTTAAATAGATCTGATACCTAGGTATAAACGTTTACCCCCCTTTAACATTCCAATCCGTTTCTTTGCGGATGAGAGCACTTTCCTGTTCTTTGCCTGCCTAGCCAGCCGAATTTATTTCTGACATTGATGCTACATATCATCAATTGGGGTGTCAAAAACTGGGTTGAGTTCAACGTGTCAAAACCCAGGAGTGTCTCCTGTCCCTTAAGCAGCGGCAAACTAAATATGAATGGAGTTGGCATTTCTATGACTTGTCATTGTCAATGCATGGTATGTATGTTGGCCCCGACCTTTGCTACAATCAACAGATTGTTGATGCTATAAACGTGGTGCTAGATGCCTTGGATTCCTCAAAAGACGCGAACGTTTTCTTACTCCTGCAGACTTGGCCACAATTTATAGAATTAGTTCGAGTCCGAAAATTTAATATAAATCACATGATTATGTGGGGCTTCCGTCACGTGCTTGAGTTTATTTGAACATGTTCGGTGCCAATCTTTTCGATTGATCGGTGATCAGTTCATTAGCAATGAAATTCCTTCGCACAACCATCGTCAAAATGTTGGCATTCAAGCTCCAATATCGGTGCTTTTCAAGACGTATGAGCAATGCCTTAGCCACGACGTTAAAATTGTCCTGGGTGCTTTTAACGCAAAGCTAAGAAAAGGTTACGTCTTTAGTAGCGTAGTCGGAAAGCACAGCTTGCACGACACCACATCCGACAACAGATTCAGACTAGTCAACTTTACGGCGGTACGAAACGTTGTCGTAGCTAGTACGCGTTTCTCACGTCTTGATATTGCCATGGCTCTCTTGTGATCGAAAAACCGTCAACCATCACATTGCCATCGACGCAAGGTACTCTTCCAGTATTCTCGGTGTCCGGTTTTTTCGAGGAGCCAACGTGAATCCGGATCAATACCCAGTTGTAGCCAAAGTACGGTTGCGGATATCCAGAATGGAGCGAAATCAACGAAATACTATGAGGAAATACTACGACAGCTGCCGTCGCAAGAGACCGTCAGAGCCTTTGTCGATCGAGTCTCTTCTAATCTCAATCTAAGTCTAATGCCGCCAGCAGCAAATGCGGAAGACCATTGGGAACGTTGCCAATAAGCCATAAGGGATGCCGCTTCTGATGTACTGGGTTTTTCTCGGCCGCCATAACGAAACCACTGGTTTGATAAAGAATGCCGGCAAGCACTTGCAATAGGAGTACAAAGCGACGCTGCATAGAAGGACTAGAGCTGCCTGCGAGCTCTACGAGCGGAGGAAAAACGAGCATCGACTTCTCAGAAAGAAGCAAAAGGAGCATGAGAAGCGCTCAATCGCAGAGATTGGGAGACTTTATTGCAGGAATGATGTTCGAAAATTTTACAAAAAGGTAAAAAGAACATGCCAGGGACGCAAATGGTTATGTAATAGTAGAATCGCAGTCGTAGCTGATGACGAACAATATTCCGCTGTCAGGCAGAACGAAACACTTAACAGTGACGATGGTAGTCAAGATTCCCGTCAACCCGATCAGAACGAAGTGAGGATGGCGCTATCTAAACTTAAATCCAACAAAACGGCCTTGCCGCTGAACTTTTCAAGGCAGGAGGAGATGAGCTGGTAAGGAGCATGCACCAGCTCATCTGTAAAATCTGGTCGGATAAAAGCATGCCCGATGAATGGAACCTCAGCATCGTTTGCCCGAACCTGAAGAAAGGAGACCCTCTGAACTGCGCCAACTACAGAGGTATACGTATTCTCAACATCGCATTTAAGATCCTATCTGGCGTATTATGTGAACGCCTAAATCCGATCATCAACATCCTGATAGATCCTTATCAGTGCGGTTTCAGGCTGAGAAAGTCCACCATTGAACAAATATTCACACAACGGTAGATCTTGGAAAAACCCCATGAATATAAAATCGATACGCATCACCTCTTCATCGATTTCAAAGTTGCCTATGATAGCATTTATAGAGACGAGTTATACAGAGCCATGTCCAGTCTTGACATCCCTGCCAAGCTCGTCCGTTTGTGCAGAATGACGACGGAGAATTCTTGCTGCTCCATCAAAGTCGGTAAGAACATTACCGAACCGTTCGATGTCAGGAAAGGTCTCAGGCAAGGTGACGTGCTATCATGCGATCTCTTTAACATAGTACTTGAGAGAATTGTACAAAACTCACAAGCCGGTGGTACAATCTTTTACAAGTCTATACAACTCCTCGCTTATGCCGATGACATTGACATAATCGGAAGAACTCAGCGGGCCGTCAATGGCGCATTTACGAGTATTGAGATCGAGGCATCAAAGATGGGTCTAGCGGTCAATGAAAGCAAAACAAAATATATGCTGTCTACAAAAAAGGACACCCAATATCGGCGTATTGTACAGAATGCCACAATAGACAGATATGATTTTGAGGAGGCAAAGGACTTTGTCTACCAAACTCTATGGTGAGCTCCGCAAATGACACCGGCGGGAAGATCAAACGAAGAATTACTCTTGCCAATCGCTATTTCTATGGGCTAAGAATGTAATTGAATAACAAAGCTCTATCTCGAACTAACAAGGTTAGTTCGACACTATAAGACTATAGACACTACTCATCTCACTCATGCTGTATGGCGCAGAGGCATGGACTTAGTCAAAATCCGATGAGAATGCTCTTGGTTACTTTGAGAGAAAAGTTCTTCGAATGATTTTTGGTTCCGCCTGCATAGACGGCGAGTGGATGAGAAGGTATAACTATACTATACCGAACTATACCGCCTGTACAACGACATCGACTTTGGCAGAAGAGTTCACATGCAGCGACTAAGATGTCTGCGTTATGCAGAGTGGATGGAGCCCAACGTTCCAGTCCGGGCCAAATGGTCTATTGTATTTCCCTTGTTTGTTTGTGGAACCAAAATCTTTTTAACTTCCGGTCGGTCCAGTAGCGAACCAACCTTTATGAAACGTAACATATTCCTTAGTGGAACCTGCTCAAGATCTCTTAGTTTGTCAAAAACCTGTTATCCATATGATGTTGGCGGTTTTGTAGATTTGGGCAGTCAACCAGCACGTGACTGATAGTTTCTATCTCTTCTGCGTCTTGACAGCTCATACAGTGGTTGGGTGAGTTGATGCCTAGTCTTACAGAGATTTTTCCCATCGCGTAGTGTCCTATAAGTGAACCTATCAAGATCCGGACTTCTTTTTTATCTATTGACAGCAGGCTTCTGGTTGTTTCTTTATTCAATACTGGCCACAAACTCCGAGATATGATACAGTTGCCTCTGGTAATCCATGCGGAGTTGATCAGCTTTCTTTTTTTGACGCGATTTTTCTTGTTTTGGTTTTTTCCTTGTTCCAATAAGAACTTCTTCTGATGCCTGAGTATGTTCTATATCTTATGCTGATTCCTTTTTGGCTAGTTCATCTGCTATCTCATTCCCTTCTTTATTGCTATGTCCGGGAACCCAACAGAGAGCTGCATCATGGGTGTTGCATATGATGTTCAGAGGATTTCGGCATCTGGAGACTGCTTTTGATCTAACCCCTTCGCTGTCTAATGCTTTGATTTTCGCTTGACTATCCACGAAGATATCAATTTTGGAAGGATTGAGTTTCTTTCTGTGAATAGTATGTGCTGCTCTTTAAATAGCGAAGAATCCGGCTTCAAAGATACTGCAGTCGCCCAGGAGTTTGTATAAGTAGTTGATTTTGAGCGACTCGCAAACCCATCTGTGTAGATTTGAATGACCTGTTCATTGGTTAATCTTAATATAAAAAAGTAAATATGTAGGTTAGATGCGGAGATCTTCCGCTTTTCTTATAAAACCACGTACTTATCATTTCATCATATTTCATCATCCATAAAAAGTCCAATAAATTCCATCACGAATTCATCTCTTTTCCATTAAACCGTACATCTGTTGAGAGATTAAATTACACACTATATGAACTTCCAGTATTTCTTTTCACTTCCACTCATTATATAACCAGTCCTGTGCAATTGATTCTACATGAAAATGAATACGAAAGACGTGCCTAACTCCAGGCGAGTTATAATTACTTTACATGCCTGCATGTGACTTTTCAGTCTACGGTTGTATCTCCACGTGCCTAAATGCTTTACCCATCATCACGAACCCAGTAACACCCTAGATATCGGTTGCGTGTTAACTTTTTCGGTCTGGTTTCATTTTGTCGACGCGCTGCCTAACCCCTAACACGTGTTACACATCCCACCTCCGAATATATTCCAAAATTAAAGATAATAATAATTTTTTTCTTTTTTGTTTCAGGTAAAGACAGAACGAAAGGTGATATACAAAAACTTTAGTGATAAGCACATGTTTGTATGAATTATTTAAAATTAACTTTAAATTTATATATATGGGTAGAACTGAATAAAAAGATACAACAACTATGACCTTTCTCTATTACAAAACGAAACATAGTGTAACCCTCAAATCTAGTAGATTTCCAAACGAATTGAGTGATTAATCAATCAAACCACCCCACGCTCGCATCCTTCAAATACCCCGAACAACAACAACAACAACGAAACCAAGGAACGCGTTCACTTTCGCCTAGCGCGGTTAATTAGCCCAATAGACAATCTCGGCAAAAGTTATACCCCCGGGGGTACTTCGCAATCACAATCTTTTGTTGGATTATTTTGTTAACTAATTGAAATCGAAATCTGCGTGTAACTGGAAGCACGTCGTAAATAGTTCTTCGTCATCCCCTTAATTACGAGTATAGTCTCCCAGTCTCTCTCTCCCCGGTCGAAGTTGTCGTCATTAGTAATGACACAGCCCACACTGTCTGTTAGTCGGTCTGGTGATGATGGTGTGTTTTGTCTATAAAAGGCTCCTACTACCACTGTCATTGCCATGCCATTGCTCCATCACCGTCACTGAGATGCTCATACACAGACTCGTTGAACAAATTAATTTTTGCAATGCGGCAACCACGATCAAGGCGGCTGAGCCGAGAGTAACGGTCTCACTTTCATTTTCATTTCATCTCTCAATCAAAATGATTTCACTTTTTTTACTTCCAGTGTCGTGGGGCGTTTTTTAATTGAGTTAAAGTTTTTTTTTTGTTTTATTTTTTTGATACGAGTATCTCGCATCAAGCTTATGAGCAACTTTTGGGAAAATCACCCGGGGGCATATTTATGAAGTTATGAATCGCATGAGGTACGTGTAGGGAGTATGACTTGTTCGCTTTGTGCGGCACTTTGACAGGGTGTCGTGGAAGTTGGTGAACTGTCTGGGAATGTGATGCTTGTAGTAAATTCTGTTTTGAGATGCATTTAGGAGAAAGCACGTTGAGGTTTTCAAACGTCACTTGTGGGATGGGAATCGTTTTTTCCGCCCTTCAATCAAGTGTCTTCTTCTTCGTCCTAGCTTTAGTCCTATTTTGGATCGGCTTTCCTTGTACGATATAGCCAGGCTGTTCTGTGCTGGGTTGTCCGAGCGTTCACATCCCTTTCCCGCATGTTCTTCTTTATGGTTTTGCTCCAGGTTTTAGATGGTCTTCCCGGACCTTTTCTCATATCTAACACTTGCCTTACTGCATGGTCGTCTTGCATAACATGTCCGTACCATCGAAAGCGGTTCTCTTGGAGCTTCTCACAGATAAGTGAGTTGCTACTGTCTCTTATATGTTTGTTGCTGACTTTGTCAAGCAACGTCACTTCGCTGGCCCACCTAAGCATTCGCATTTCAATGACATGAAGTTTTTGTACAAGTCTCTGAGGTGCGGCACAGCACTCCGAAGCATATATCATTGCAAGTCTGATAATTGCTTTATATATATTTTTTCTTTTAGCTTTTGTAGGATCTTTTGGTCGCATAAAACACCGCACGCGACCAGCCATTAGAGAGAAGCCACCTCTCTCTAGTGACCCATCGCGGCTGACATGTGAGCCTAGGTATTTAAAGCTGTCCGACTTTGTAATGAGTTGGTCACCTTTACGTAGTTGCACCGCGCTTACAGCGCTTTTGTTGAAACAGAATTCAACCATTTCAGTTTTCGTGCAGATTATCTTTAGGACACAGGACTATGAGCATTCCACTCATAAGGAATGCCTTTGTTGCAGGATCGCTTTATCGCCTGCTAGAAGGGCTATATAGTCAGCGTATAGCAGTGTCTACGGTAAGGTTCCCTGGGTTTCGCGGGTCAGGATGTCCATCACTAGATTGAACAGTAATGGGCTCAAGGCTAAGCTTTGATGGACACCTTACTTTACTTTACTATACTAGGGCCTTGTACACACTGCGACCTATAAGATCTATTGTGCCAGCCCGGTGTTTAGCTGAGAACTTGGTTAAGGCTCTTAATTAAAATTAAACCTCAACAAAGCTCCAGGCTCAATGTTCCAGAAATCAGAGGGACTCAATAAAGCCCTGCCGATATGTAGAAGTATTTTTCTTGCGGTCATAGGGCATTCACAAAGAATATGTTCTGCCGTCTCTTTTTGCTCTCCACATAGCCGGCATTCGTCTGTGTCTGCTACTCCCATCTTGTGTAAATGGTACCTAAGTGGGCAATGACGAGTCAAATAGCCTGTTAAGGTTCTTAAGTCTGCTTTCCTAAGCTCGAGTAGCTTTTTAGCCCTGCAGCGGTTGAGATTAATAACCTTCTTTGCCCGTCTTAGGCCTTAGAGTTTGCCCCAGTACTCTGCATGATAATCATCTTCCCATTTTTTTATTTTGATGTTTGCGCTACTCCCTGCGACTCAAAAATAGGATTCAGAACCGACTAGTGGGTGACTAGCGCCTCTTCTCGCTAAGCAATCTGCCCGTTCATTGCCCTCGAAGCCTTCGTGTCCTGGTATCCAGGCCACAGTAACGGTGTTTTTCGATGCGAGGTTTTCGAGTAGGCTTAGACAGTCCCATACAAGTTTGGATGGACACCTACTTTTACTTCGAATTCATCCGATAGTCCACAGATGCACTTCATTTGGGTTCTTACTTGGTAAAACGTGTCACAGACCAGATCTATAATGCGTTCTGGAACGAACTGCATTCTGAGTGACTGCCATACCAAATCTCTTGGCATTCGGTCAAAGGTCTTTTCGAGGTCAACGAATATGATGTAGATGTTTCTTTTATTAAGACGATGCTTTTCAATAAGATTTCGTAGAATATGTCTGTCGATTTTCCGCTGACGAAGCTAAATTGATTTTCGTTTACTTCAACGATGTTTCTGATACGCGCATCTCTTCAAGTGCCTGGCTATCTCAAGATTCCATTCCATTTATTTCATACAAGTTGGATGTCGGAATTTATATTCATCCCCCATTCTTAAAATCGTATACATGGTCAAAAAATTAAAGCTATGCTCAGGCCGGCATCTTGGAAAATGGCGCCCAACCAACCCAACCATAAACTGATACAATTCCTTCTTTGAGTTAGATACGCTGTTGTGGCTCAAAGTGGATTGAGTTCCGCAAGGTTCCGCCAACTGTTCCCATTCGCTGAACCAAAGTATCTTCGCCCCAATCGCGTACATCGCAATACGTCTCAGAAGTCTATCTTCGTCCATAGCCACTATGGTTGTCAAAGTGTAACTTTAAAGTGTCCATGTGAAGTGATGGGAGCCCAGTTTCAACGAGGAGGACATTGCAGAAGTTTGAATATCAGTTTCAAGAAAAAAATTTAAAGTTTTTCGACGATATCGTAAAATTAGTAGCCCCATACGTGTGCCCTGTACAGCATGATAAATTTCCGTTTGAAATATTTGATACTTAACCCGGTAGGTTATAAACTTGTCTTCCAAGAAATTGGCACTTTTCGCCGCTGTCAACCTTTGCTTATGGTGATGTTCCATGTTCATTCCTCGCGCTCCTACCTGCGCCACCACTGAACACATTTACCTTAGACTTGTCTGTAGTTATCGGCCTTAAGTTCTAGTGCCAGTCTTAGAGGAGGGTGCCGTGATTTAAGACGAGATTTTACACTAGAGTCGATGTCGTTGTGGATTGGCAAGAGTAGGTTGGCATTGATTTTGTTGAACTCGCGCAGTAAGGCATTTTGGCGACGGAGGTGTGCTGGAAGGATGTTGCTTAATACCGGGAGAAACCTCGTTGGGGTAGAACTAATAGTTCCTGTGATTATGCGCATTGAAGTATTAAGCTGCACGTCGACTTTGTTGGTGTGAGCGCTATTTAGCCAGACGGGGGCGCAATATTCGGCGGTGGAATATACCAACCCCACGAAGGCGGAGCGTAATGTTTTAGCGGGAGCGCCCCAAGTCGTTGATGCCAACTTTTGTATGATGTTGTTGCGGGAGTTGAGTTTCGGTGCTGTTTGAACGACAGGGTACGATCCAGAGTAATTCCGAGATATTTGGGTAAAAAGTTGTTGGTAAGCTGAGCGTCAATAAATTGTACCGACAGTTTAGTGTTGGTAAGTTTATTGTTAAGGTGGAAACATGAAACTTCCGTTTTGGTCATACTTGGACACAGTCTCGACTTTTTGAAGTACGAGCCTAGTGTGGTAATGTCTTTCGTTAGCGTTGCTTCCATTTTAAATATGGACCGGTGTTGTGTGGCTATGGCAAAGTCGTCCGCGTATGCAAATTTTCTTAATTCTGTATTTGGGAGATTATGAGTGTACAAGTTGAAGAGCAGAGGTGCCAGCACTGATCCTTGAGGGAGTCCGATGTTCAGTTTTCTGCGAGAACTATGCTCCGCGTTCAGGAAAACCTGGAATGGTCTGTCGTTAATCATGTTGTTCAGGATCGTGGCTATCTTTGTGCATGGTACGACTTGAAGAAGCTTCAGATCCAAACCGTCCCTCCAGACTGTATCATACGCTGCAGTAAGGTCGATAAATACCACTGATGTTTTTAGGTTGGCCTGATAACCTGCTTCAATGTGGGTCGTCAGCGCTAATACTTGATCCTAACAGCTACGCCGAGCTCTGAACCCAGCCTGTTCTATAGGCACCACTGCGTTGATGGCGGGTTCTATTCTATTGTAAATCAACCTTTCAAAAATCTTGTACACAACGCTGAGTAGAGCGATTGGGCCGTAGGTCTCTGGCTGGTCGCTGGGCTTAACAGGTTTGAGTAAAGCGATTACTTTTGATTTCTTGAGGCTAGCGGGGAAGTGCCCTGTTTCCAGTATGTTTGAAAAGAAACGCGCGAGCTAGTTCTTAAAAGGGATACCGCTGTGAATAAGGAATTCCGGAAATATCCTATCTAGTCCAGAGGCCTTGCGTGACTTGAGTTTTTGGAGTGATGCTTCTACTTCCTTCAGTGTGAATGGGCTTGAGAACTCTGCTAGCACGTGTGACTCTGATTTCAGTAGCTTAAGATTCTTTTTGATGAGTTTGGTTTTGATTTTATCCCAGGGAGCCTTGGAAAGCTTTACTATTCTGGAAGCTATCGTGTTCGGGCTGATTGAAGGTTTCGGGGCTGCAATTGGCGTGCTGCAGCCGAGTTTGCGGAGCAGGCTCCAGGCCTTGTGGCTGGAGTGGACGAAACTTGTATTCTCGACCGTGTGTTGCCATTTTTCGCTACTGGCCTTGTCGAGAGACTGGGGAAGCTTGTCAGATGCTTCGGGCAAGCTTTCGCTTCGAACTCTTTGTAAAGGCGATCGCATTCATCCGACCAACCAGGGATGTACTGCTTCCGATATCCTCTCGGAATGTGTTTCTTGGCTGTAGAAAGAATGGTGCCGACGAGTCGTTCATAGTTTTTTGCTAGCGGGTGGATCTATCTTATATTGGCGTCCAGGTCTTTTGTGTACTCGTCCCAGGACGCTTTGGTGGAATTCCATCTAGGTTGGGCAACAGATTCAACAATAAGTATTTGTATGCCAATGTTAATGACAATGGGTCTGTGCTGGCTACGAGGGGGGAAATTTGCGAGGACTTGACGACTGGATTGAAGAGGTCTTAGATCGCGGTTGCAGCTCACAAATGTGAGATCGGGGTTGTAGTCCCCGAGCCACCGTCTGGGATGAAAGGAGCCGGCATCCTTGGCATCGAAGACGAGGTGAAGACTGTTAACTTCGGCCCACTTTAAAAGCTAAAGACCATTCAGGTCGTTATTTGGGTATCTCCATGATGTATGGTGGCTGTTAAAATCACCCGCATAGACAGCAGGGTGGTCTAAGAGTGGTATGACATTTCGTGGCCAAGGCATAGTTGGATGTTTATATACGTTGGTGATGCGTGTGCCAGCAACTTCTACGGTGATGCAGAATACGTTCTCTGTGGAGCTTTGCTGGATTAACCCCGCATTCTTAACGCCGTTGCGAATGAAAGTGGCAGAATCATATGCCTGGTGGTATAGCACTCCGATGGCTGAGTATCCGTGTATTTTGCCTCTATTATTAAAGTCAGCTTCCGAAGCCGAATGGGCTTCTTCGATAACTTAATCTTAGAAAGGTATTCGCTTTTGGACTTGCTTATACCTTCAATATTTAGTTGGAGAATGCGGACTGAAGGTCCGATTCTCTTCGTTATGAAGTTCTTAGAAGAACCGTTTCTTGAGTTAGTAGACTGCATTTAGATTCCGTAGTTATAATATCTTGTTTGCCAGGAGATCAGTGTTATAATTTGATTGTTTGGCAGCCTTAGTGTGATAGATCATTAGCATTACCCATGATGCACCACGTGGAGGCGATCTATCGTTGCATCCCACTGTCGTAACTTTCAAGCCTGTATTCGAGCCGTTTTTCCGTCCGAGGACGGATCGCTTGTCCCAAGTCTTCAATCTTCCATCCGGTATTGCGTTCTGATCTCAGTATCTCTCCACTTAGTTTTGCGTTATTAGCTTCTTTTTGGTGCCACTTCCATATTATCTTAGGCAAAGTGATTAAGGAAGTAACAATCAAAATCTTTAGCCATAATTTCTTTCTTAATATGGCAAACCCTGGAGGCAGGAAATGTCTGGAATTTTCTTCCTACAAATAGTACGCCTCGCATAATCTGAGAAGAACAGAATTTCGAGAACCGGCTAAAAACCAAACGACCTTCACATGAATTTTAAGCCGTAAAACCATCGAAACGCCAGCCATCTGATACTATTTAATCAAACTACCCCAGATGGAAATTTTGAACGAAATCGTTCGTGGCGTTTTCGAGAAAAAATTTAATTTCTCAAAATCGGCCATTAATAAAATACCGGACATTTTTGATCTGTAATAAAATTTCAGACCGAGTTATAAACAATTTAGGTCAATTTTGATTCATATTTCGAGCTTGAATTTTTTCACAAATACAATTACTTTATTCCATTGTAGGTGGCAAACTACGTAGATCTATGACTCGTTTGCAAACGCATATTTTGGGAATTTTTTTCAGTAACGCATCGCTATCTTAATCTTAATACCGCTTTTGCTTTGCAAAATTTGCGTTTTACAACGTACTCTTACTTTCAGCTACACTCGTTTACGCTATCCTATAAAGCAATGTAATTTGTTTTAGGTTTAGGAACTGCTTCCACTAGATGAATTCATGTCCTTCATTAGAAATCTGTACAACACAATTGAATCGGTGAGTGGAAGAACAGTACATGTACAAAATATCGCTTTTGAGAAAAACAGAAAAAACTAAACGCATTTGTACTGCGCTTCCATACAATCAGCGAAAAGCGTATTCCATTTTTGTATACATTTTGCTCTCTAATGTAGTATTATTTTGCTGATTGGCACGTTTACATATGTAGAGCATTTTGGCTATTTAAGACCAAAATGCAATTTTTGGCGCTTATACTGTTTTTCCACTCACCGATTCAATTGATGATATTAAAAAATGATTCATGGCACTTAAGGCGCAATTTGGATTCTCCTTTCCTTTCCGTACACAACGACTGGAAATTGATTTTATCAACGATTTTTCTACATCTAGACATCCGCATGCTTGCCGGAGTAATCAGTGGGAACTGTGCCATTAGAATGATATTTGTAGACGAGGAAGAAACGGAAGTGATCCAATATCTACTATTCAACTGCTTCTCTTAAGAAGTAAGATAACTCCACGTTCTAGGCCTCGTTTATGTGAAGAGTTAGAAAAATCAAAGATACTGGTTCCATTGAAATTTATAAGGAGTACAAATTGGTTCACGATCCTGTAAGAGGATAAGTTTCTTAAAACCTTAATCATGAAGGGATTCACATTGGACGCTAAGGTCTTCGAGTAGAAACGATGTGCGTTGAAACACCCTTCTTAACCTTACCTAACACTTTTTATGTAACCAATTTTTTAATATTTGAAATTTGCATACTTCTTGAAAAATGGCGGTAGTTAAGGATGATTTTGAAAAAATTAATTTTCTCAAAAACGTTTCCAAGGATTTTGTTTAAATTTGGATTGCTTTGACCCAAAATTTATATCTAAGCAAGTTATAAGATGGGGATGAACGTGGCGTACTTATTTTGTTCCAAAATTATCATTTTAACGTTGTGAACATACTCCGCTTCAAAACTTCTCCGAATCTTATATTAAAAACTCAAGCGCACCGTCTATGAGTAATACAGAAAGAGGGGTTCTAAATGACCATTAGGAAGCAGCGTTTCACAGGGGATTTAATCACTTACTTGTGGGAAAATTGGAGCGATAGCTTTCAACGTCATGGCGAGTGTAGAGTAGTTGCCCTAGATATCTCTAAAGCTTTTGATAAACTGTAACATTGTACCCTTCTAAACAAGCTCAAAGTAGTCGGTTAATATAAGTTGTATCTTTATTACTCGTTATTCAATCCATTCCAGCTGATGATGTGAAAGGTGGTGTTAGATGCTTCGGGTTCCTCAAAAGCTGCTTTTTCACTTCTACTATATACAGGGTGGGCCAACTACAAGTTTACAAGTTCTTTTTAAAAATGCAATAAAATGAACAAAATGAAATTTTTTCCATGTATTATGGCTTTATTAGTAAGAGCAAACATTCCCATTAATTATGGAATACAACGTCGTTCAAGTGGCTGCCTCGGCTGGCCTCGCAGTAGCGCATTCTATCACTCCAATTTTCCAAGACCTTGTTGATGGTTTCGGGCTGTAGCTCACGGATTACGGATTGCTTGGATGATATTGGCCTTAAGTGCTTCAGTCGTTTCCGGATTGTTGGCATAACATCGGTCCTTCACGGTGCCCCACAAAAAAAAGTCCAAAGGGGTCAAATCGCAGCTCCGAGGCGGCCAATTGACATCGCCAAGATGGCTGATAACACGATTTGGGAATTTGGTGCGCAAAAGACCGATTGTGGCATGGGCTGTGTGGCATGGCGCGCCATCCTGCATGAACCAGAGGTCGTCCAAATCCATGTCTTCAATTTCAGTAAAAAAAAAAGTCGTTAACTTGGCTCTGTAACGCCCACCGTTGACCGAAACGTTGTTCCCAGTCTCATTTTCGAAGAAAAATGGTCCAATGATGCCACCACTCCACAATCCACACCAAACTGTCACTCTCTGTGGATGCATTGGCTTCTTAACAATAACGTGCGGGTTTTCTGAGCCCCAGATGCGACAATTTTGTTTGTTAACGTAGCCGCCGAGATGAAAATGTGCCTCGTCAGAATAGATGATTTTCCGCCCAAAATCGTTGTCCAATTCAAGCTGCTCTAATGCCCAAACTGCGAAGCGATAACGAAGCGGATGGTCGTGCTCTTTCAATTGCTGAATCAATTGGACCTTATAAGCGAATAATCCCATATCTTTGTGCAGAATTCTTCTCAGGCTAGTGCGTGAAATGTTGAGCTGTTGAGATCGATGACGAGTTGATGTTCGTGAATTGAGTCTAACACTCTCGGCTACAGCAGCCACATTCTCGTCTGTGCGCACCGTACGACGACGGGGACCATGAGTGTTGTCCACTAGCATACCAGTCTCACGAACTTTTTGCACAAACTTGCGTACAGCAGGCGCGGTGGGTGCTTCATTTCGGCCAAAACTTCTTTTCAAAAAACGTACTGTTTGGGCTACACAGCACTCACTTTGGAAATAAGTTTTCAATATTTTCCAATGCTGTTCAAGCGTAAAGCGAGTCATTTCGTTCCGCGGAGGTATGATACTGACTTTCTGTCAAGATTTTGAGCGGTAAACAGCTGTCAGTGTCAAACTAACCTATGATTTAAAAAGAAATCACTAGATGGCCCACCCGTTATACTTCACTACTATCTATAAGGCTATATTTGTTGTATAACAGAATTGCTTGTGGCTTTCTTGCTGTTCCAACCAATTCGGTGTCATAGTGAACTGTTGACAGTAAAATGACTGCCTTAGATTTTTTCGGCACGTAAGACACTGCTGCGACATTATCCGCAAATCCAAAGATAGTGGATTGCGTTAAACGACTACGATCCGGAAGCATTTCTTTAGGAAGCACTTCTTATTCCGTCGAATAGTTCCAACAAAGACCAGTCCAGATTCTCGAGGTTTTTTCACACCTTAAAAACTTGTAAAAAAGTTGTCAGCAACAACAGTTCTCCCGCTGGATTGGTATTTGGTTGTTAATTCAATCATCACCTTCTCGCCCAAATTTACAGCTCTCTGATGTCCATCTTCTTTGCCCGTATACAGAATCCCTTTGCAAGGGTATCCGTTGCTGGAATCACAAGCCCACCGTACTTTTATGCCGTATTTCGCAGACTTCGATGGTATGTATTGTGTAAATCGTGTGTTTCCTCTGTATGGGAATAGTTGTTCGTCAATGGTTATAACTTCTGTCGGCGTATACGCAGTTTCCAAATGATGATTTAGCATTGTACACATGTCCCGAATGGCAGCTGCTTTATCTGCACTTTGCCGTTCGAAACGAGTCCTTTGATCTTATAAACCGATTTATAGCTCAAATTCGGTTTAGCGACATCGTTGCTCTGAATACGGGATTCATGTTTATTTTCCACAACTCTTCTGTATGCAGCATGTTGGCGTGATTTACACCAGCGGTTAGACAAAGACCAAAATAGGCATATAGTTCCTCTTCAGTAACAGATTTCCAAACTATTTGCTTTGTCGGGTTATTTTTGTTGTATTTCATAATTTTCCGTTGAGCCCTTCTATTAGTTTCTCGCATGATGATAACCACCATATCTTCTGATATCATTATCTTGAAGATACCAAGATGACTACGAGGCATTCCTCGTCTTGCGCAGCCACCGACTTCTCGAATGACATTGTGTGGTCTTAGACAACCTGTTGCTGGGGGTTATTGGTACCATTTTGTTCCATCACGGGCCAAATAGTATTCCTCGGAGGATTGTCCTTCTTGCGCTTGGCGAACTCGATCGTTTTCTGCATGTAACTCTTCCAGCGTCTCGTCATCATCAGAATCTTCTATATCCGATATTCCCCCTACTACCAAGTCTGTCTCTGCATCAGAATTATCTCCATCGGGAACATAGTCCTCATCGTCATCGCCACTAAAATCTTCTACTTCCGAGCCAGTCTCTTGTACTTCTTCGGCGGCAATGCGGCTCCAGTTGAATGCGTTTATTTCGTCAGCCATAATAATTTTCTTTTGTATAAGTATGTTGTTCCTAATTTGCTTCTAATTCGCTTAAGTAATGATTACTGATTGACAATAATGATGCCTTCACTCTCATATATACTTACAAACTGAACAAAAATAACTAACTGTAAAATTCACTAATGATCTAATTATCTGGAAGTCGTAGGCAATAAACGATTTAGAATCAAATACGGAATGTTTAAGTGACCCAATGGCCTGCATACGTCATAAACATAAGTAATTAGTGGAAAACTCCAGGCAGTTGCATATTTTTGCAAAATACCGTAATAAATTATTTTGTTTATATATAATGCACTAAACAAAACTAATAATTACTTGACGGACTTAGGTAAAAAGAGTAAGAGAATGTTAAATAAATACGTTTCTACATACAATATGTAGCAAGGTCTGGCCAGACCTATTCCATTGATTCCAGGGGTTGTTGTAGAAAAACTTTTTTTTTCTCACCCACTTAGATTTACAATACATTGTCCACACTACAGCATTAAAAATATGTACGCTGACAAAGTCAGGAAATTTGGTAAAGATAGCTACACAATCAATTAGGAAAAAATGTTTTCGAAAATGGAAAAGGTCTGGCCGAAGCTACTCATTGACAGACGGGTTAAACACGCGTTCATCTTAAAAGCGGGCCTTCGGGTGTGCCTTTAAGTGAATTCTCATCTTGAGAACTAGTGAAAAGCTCCTGAAGAAATCTAAAATCCATCAGAAATGGATGTAAAAGAGCCAGATAAGTTGGATGGGGTTTTAAAAGTCGATTTTTGAAAGTGGAGAAGGACCCAAAATATGTGTAGATAGACTCATCTGGAGCCCATTAAAGTTAGTTAATATCCAGAGGAGACCTGGAAGGTAGAGCCCTCATCATAAAATTATAATACCGACACGGCTGAACACTATTATTATCAGCAAACGCAGATTTAGTTTTAGATTGGTATTGAATTTCAGCTAAGGATTACCACTGCATTGGTTTTCGTAAATTAATTATGCGAATTATGCTACGTTACAATGGAATAAGTAAATTTATAAGCCTGATATCCTCCTCCCTCATTCAATAGTCTTACATTCATTACACCCTCATTGTACACTATTTAGCTGATCGTCCGCGAACACAATGCTGTCAATAATTTCAGTTTATTAGCATAATAATTAAATTTATATAGTCAGGAGCAGATTATCCTGTAATTTTATATGCAGGGTACAGCTAATGAAAAGATACAATTAATTTCCTCTGTTCAAGCAAATTCAATATGCATAACAATATTAAAACGGCGTGGGGTAAACTTTACAAACACTATTATCTCCTGCCAACATAGGCAGCTTGTCTCTGCCTCATTTATGAAGCCCAAATTGAGTTTACTCTCAAGAGGGGTAGTGCATGCTGCACTTAAATAATAAAACGAGTAAGCCAATATAAATTTGCATAGTACAGCTGAAAGTGCACACTGAAACCTTTACATATACGACTGCACACATGTGCACAGTAGCAACCTACTTTTCGCAGGATCCTTGAACTACTCACATACAAAATACGTTCACAAAGATAGTGAATGTAAGTGTTTAACCCCAACCACCCTCCCACACACCGAATATGGTGGCCACTGGAAGTAGGCGACGTAGTTATAGCTCGCCAGAGGCCAGCACATTACAAAGAACACATGGATTAGCTCTGCAAATTGCAAGGCCATGGACTCTGAGTGGTTTTGTGGTGAAATTTGACTTCATGCATGATTTTGTCAGCATCGAAAGGATGGAAGTAAAGTTTGGAGCTTATCTTGAGATATAAGATCAATGGGAAGGTTAGATTAGTTTAAAGGGGTTAGCTGCATCGAATGGGTGCCGTCTGACCTTGGATCTCAAAAGGGTCCATTGTGCTCCCCGACGTGGAATTTCCTGACTGAAACACTGAAAAGATAGAAAACGAAACAAAGTGACTAGAAATCGGTGGTATTGGAGCGGCCTCCTCTGAACCATCTTGAAGAAGTTATGAATTTCATGATGTTGGTTGGTGGCTGTTCAGACAACTCGCCCAGATGATTGAAGAGATACTCTCCAAGGGCCGTCTTTCTGATTTTGCACAGAACAGGGCATTTGCATAGGAAGTGGTCCGTATCCTTTTGCGTCTGCGTTGCCGCAGCTCCTGCAAAGTTCATCTGTACTTAGCTGCACTCGTTTTCATTGTGCCCCCAATAGGTTGTGGCCGGTAATGATTCCTGTGAAAAGCGCAAAGTCTTGTCTACTTTGAGTGGGAATGAGCTTGGTTTTCATCTTGTCGTGTTTTGTCCAGATGTTTCTGGAGACGCGGCACGATGGAAGCGCTCTCCATCTTTCGTCTGCTTGCCGTTCGAAGTCAAGTGCTATGTTTGATTCAACAAGTTTTAGGGGAGGAAAGATTGAGTTTTGGACCATTGACAGGCCTTATTTTGATCCCTTCTTCGCCAGTTCATCTGCCATTTCGTTCCTTGGAATTTCTTTGTGTCCTGGGACCCACCAGAGTGTTACATGGTGGCTATCGGTGAGCGTTTTAAGCTCCTCGTGGTAGCGTTTTGTTAGCTTTGATTTTATTACCGCGGATGCGATGGCTTTTATACCAGCTTGACTATCTATGCAAATGTCAATCTTGGTTCTAGTAACAAGCTTCGTGGATAGCTCTCGTGCCGCCTCTGCTTGGAACACACTGCCATGGTTCGGAAGTCTTAGTGATATTGCAATATCGGGTTTTGCTGATTAGGTAGCCAAACTTACTCCTTCGTTTGTTTTGGACCCGTTGTCAGTGAAGACTGAAGTACAATGCGGGCTGATGGCCCCACCGTCTACATAGTGTTCTCTTGATGGGATGACTGTTCTGACGTTTATGCTGAAGTCAGTGGATGTCGGAAGGTAGTCTGTGGTGGCATCTAGGTGAGCCCACCTTGCAATATTACGGTGGCCCATGTGTCTTTTTTTCCACAAGTTTTATTCTTTTAGGCGCAGGGCACTCATTGCGGCTGATTTATTAACGTATAAGTCTAGTGGAATCAGTGCGAACATTGTTTCAAGGGCTGCGGTCGGGGTGATTCTTATGGCGCCAGTGGATGCCATGCAGGCTTGTCTCTGGATTTCTGTCAGTAGTTCAATGAAAAACTACAGGGTTTGTCCAAAAAGTATCAGGAAGTCCTGTCCAATAAGTGCTTAACTTACTTAAATGGATACAGATCCTTGAGGAGTCTCTGCCTGAGACACGGCTGACTTCCATCCTCTGTGGTCCCGGGCACGCTGCTTCCAGTTGTGAAAACCAAGTTTTCTGGCATCCGCGACAGCTTGGTCTTTATACCGGAGGTTCGGTTTTTTTCGCGGTCTCGAACCTGAGGGGTGAGATTTCAAGATTCTCTTGGCTTGAGCGTTGTTGTCTATTCGCTCGATGTCGGCGTGCCTTGGCTTTTTGGACTACATGCACATCCGGGTACAACTCATAGAGTTCGCGGTTGTATCTTCTCTTCCATTCACCTTCCTCGCATATGGGACCTAATATCCGACGATGTATTCTCCGTTCTAGCAAGACTGGTAAGATGAGCGTTCTATAGAGCATTAATTTGGTTCGCCGAGTTAGGAGTTTTGAACCCAGTTGTTTTGCCAAACTGAAGTAGCAGCGGTTTGCTAGGGTTATTCTTCGTCGGATCGCCGCGAAGGTGTTATGTGTTGTGTTTACCATATGTTTGCTCCGAGGTAGGTAAACTCCTCAACTGCCTCGAAGTTGTTGTCATCAACAGTGAAGTTCTGTTCAAGGTTTTGAGCAGATAATTTCTTGCTTGTTGACAACATGTTCTAAGTTTGGTCCTCATTTACTTCAAGACCTACTCATTTCTCCTACTCTTCAATTGCTTTAAATGTCTCTACAACGGTTTGCTGGGATCTTCCGATGATGTCAATATCGTCCGCGTATCCCAGCAGTTGGATGGATTTGTGAGAGATTGTCCTCTAGCACAATATTGAAGGAGTCACATGACAGCGCCTCTCCTTGCCGGAACTCGGTGCATGTTTGAAAGAGTTCAGAAGAGCTGTTTCCAAGTTACACAGAGCATCGCGCGTTTTTCAGCGTTACCCCACACATATGAATAAGTTTTGACGGTATCCCGAATTGGGTCATCGCTTGGTAATGTTCAAGACGATGAGTGCTGTCATAAGCGGCTTTAAACTCAACGAAAAAGTGGTGAGCTTCGACTTGATATTCGTTGGTCTTTCCCAAGATTTGCTTCAGTGTGAAAATGTTGTCTATTGTCAATCTGCCGGGCCGGAAGCCCCACTGGTATGTCCCGATTAGTGTGTTGCAGAAAGGTTTTAGACGTTCACGCAATACGTTGGATAGGATCTTATATGCGACATTTAGCAGGGATATGCCTCGATAGTTATTACAAAACATAGGATCGCCTCTTTTGAAGATGGGGTATATAGAGCTGTCGGGTATGCTTTCCTCCAACCATACTTGGCTGATGACTTGGTGCATGCGCCCTACCAAGTCATCACCTGCGTATTTAAAAAGTTTAGCTGGGAGGCCATCAGAGCCAGCGGCTTTGTTGTTTTTCAGTTTTCTGATGGTTGCGCTACCTTCTTCAATACTGGGTGGTGGTATTGGTTCGCATTGACTGGAAGCGGGTTCTCTTCTTGCCCTTGCCAGCTGCCATCTGCCAGCTGCTTGGTTTTCAATAAAAATGCCGGATGTTGTTACGCTCGCAAGACTCTTCTATATCCTTGAGATTGGAAGCTGCGTGGTCCCTTTTCTTTTTACGCAGAACTTTCTTCTCTTCCCTTCTTTTGATCCGGTACTCCTCTCTCGCTGCTCTTGTCTTGCGCTGCAGCGCTTTCTTCTGTACATCTTCTGTCACCTTCCGTTGAATGCACTCATCATCATACCAAGGGCTCCTTTTGGTGGTGACTGGTAGCCAAGGGTGGTCACAGCCACCTCCTTGATAATGTTGCCGTATTCGGTCCACTGGTTGTTTGATTCGCTTCAAAGAGAAACATTAAAAAAAAAAATTATTTTCTTACTGCCATGGCGTTGGCAAGAAACAATCAATGCTGTTCGGGCAAAGTTTTTCTCGTTTGACCCTAGTTAGAGCTGGACATGTATCTTATGATCCTGTAGTTAAACTATGTTCGCACAACTGGTCCTTGGGCATCTTAAAAGTATGTTAATGACAAAACTTCAAAAGATTGTGCAAACAAATCGCCCACTGTCTGCGATACCAAAGCCATTCTCTGTATCTCTTAACCGTTTCTTATTTTTTTTAAAGGCACATTAATCTCCCCTCACACTGGCTAATAAATATTTCAAAACAATCGCTATCTGTCAGTTGGGTTTCCATTTCTCATCTAAATTGAGTTGCAGTCTTCATTAAAATTTCCAACGAGCGACTCCTCTGAAGCGGTGTTGCGCGCTGCGCGTAGGTTTTATGATTTTCCATCGCGATAAGCCCAATCATAAAACTAAAATTAATCTCATTACCTACGCGTTCGATCAATCCAGTGGAAAGGTAAAAATAAAAGCCAAGAAAATTGCAAAAGCAGCTCTTAATCAGCGCACGCTCCCAAACGGCATCGACTTCATGCAACATTCGCACCGCACACAGGCAACCGGAAAACCCTGATTTTTATCGCAGACGTCCAGGCGTTTATTATTATTATTATTATTGAAGCTGAGTGGCGCGACATGCGTTATGAAAACTTTGGCACTGATCTAGTCGATAGTTTATGCGGGCTTCATCGGCACTGCCACCGCCGAGAGACTGTGTCCCCAAAGGGAAATGACTTACCGCGGCGCGCACAGGTATGCATGCGTCTGGTGGCAATTAGAGCCAATTACATATAAATAAGGAAAAAAAAAAGATTCATATCACGTAAATCTAAATTAAACACTAAAAATAAAAAAAATGTTTTTTTTAGATTAATGCAGAGACTGTCATCATTTCAGGTCAAGTTTGAACTGAAATTCGCGTATTTTACACGCGCGCTCACTACAAGTCGATCGGAGAAAGTTTTGCTCAATCGATTCCATTAAACGGTTGGCAGTTTTTGGCGAGTGCAGATACAAGGAGTAGTGATGTTAAATCACTAGAGTATATACATATTGTATGAGCTCTATGAACAGGGTGCCAAGTAATGTTGAAAGTTTATTTACGGGAGCAGTCAGTTATTTACTATGGGTCTGGGAATCCTGTTTCTGACTGCGTACTGCACACAGATAGATTGATGGTAGATTTTAAGATTATGTTCACACGGCGGCTAGAAATTGTATACTCGGCCTGAGACACACAGAACGACATGACTTAAAGCAAAGTTTATTGAGCAGATTTTGTGATGACTTCACTTGCAGTCGAGACATTTGAAGCAAAAATAGCGATTTTTACTCACAAATTCAAAAAAGCTGTTTCTTAGACAAGCATAGTGGACTTATGCTTACAAGATCTAGAAAATTAGCTCTCCGTTTGCTCGTTTTTCTGTGTCCATCTATCTGTATATTCAAAGTTATCAGTACCAACAGCCCCGAGTCAATTGAACCATGTCCTTTCGCCCATCCGAATGTTGCCTCATTTTTTCAACATTTCTATTCAAAATAATAAAAAGTTTTCTTAACAAAAAAATGTAGGTATTGGTCTATTTTATAATTCGTCCATATGTTATATGTTGCCACGCCCACTTTTTGGGAGACCTTTGTTCAATAAACCAAATTTTAATGAAATCTCTGAAAAGTTAAAGAAAGTACATCTGAGTAGGTAGTTTTTATTTCACAACTTCACGCCCACTTTATTACTTAGTTACTTAAATCCTTTCACCCCTCTAGGGGCATAGGGTATCAACAAGGGCTGTGCGCCATCTTATTCGGAGTCCTACAACGCGTTTGAGCTGCCTCGAACTAATTCCCAAAGCGCTTGATTCCTCCTCGATTGTCCTGCGCCACGTTTGCCTAGGGCGTCTGTTCTGCCTACCTGAGTAAGCGGACTCCACTGCATGGCTTATTTCGCAATGGAATGATCGCCGCACCGTAGAGTGTGTCCAATCCACTACCACTTTTCCCTTCGTACGGTAATATATGTTATAGGTTATAGATTATATATATATACCATATATAGGTTATTGTCCCGTTCTCAGAAAAAGTTGTTCATTAGAGATAGGATTTCTCTTTTTGGGTGTAACCTGGAAAGATTGATCGCAGATGCAGGGAGACAAAAAACGGGTCTCATAATCTTACCCCGATTCGAACACACCACTGCTGAGCGATCCTTCTTCGTCTCAGCAATTCGACTATGGAATAGACTTCCGGTTGAATTGCAGAGAATAAGCTCATCAGCCGAATTTCAGAGGAGACTATTTTCACATTTTTCTAACACCAATTAAAGCCCTATTACATCTATTCTTATTTATTTCCTTTTGCTGAGAATCAATTTATGATTAATTTGTAAGTAATTTGCATATGCATTTTCTGAAGTCATTAAAATCATTTTAAATCTTTGCTCCTTTCAATTAATATAGATTACTTTTATCCTTTTTAATTTCAATTTTTTTTAATTTAATATTTGTAAATTCTATCTCGATGCTTATTATAAGATTTAATATCTAGTAATATCATGTTAAATTCTTTTGTTTGAATAAATAAATAAATAAATAAATAAAAAATAAAAATAATAGGGTGTGGCGCAAACGCTCACCACACCGTATGGGGTAGCTCGGACATCAACGAAAGAGGTGAGCTACTTTTTGATTTTATTTTAAGTACAAATCTCATTGTGTGCAATATCGGTAATGAACCAACATTCATTACCAAAAATCGACAAGAAGTGCTAGACATTACCCTTGTCTCTGACAACATCCTTCAATTATCAAGAACTGGAAGGTATCAGGTGAACATTCCTTCTCAGACTATCGATATCTTCAATTTAGCCTGAATATCCACGCTATAGACCCCAATGTCTTTAGAAATTATCGAAAAACTGACTGGCTCAAATACATAGTAACTGTAACGAAATTAGTTACCTTGATTCCCTCTAGGACCCCTTGCAATACCCAAGAATTAGATCGCATGGTTGAGGACCTTACTTACTTAGGTAAGCTACAGTTCGCGGTGAGCCTGTGCCTTAACCAACGACCCTCTCCATTTAGCTCGGTCTTTAGCTAATTGCCTCCAGTTGCGCACTTCAACTTGGTCGAGGTCCCATTGAACTTGTGCGCGCCACCTACGGCGATGATTCCCTCTACTGCGTCGTCCCTCGGGATTAGATTCGAAGACTGAGGATCTTACCTCGGCCCTTAATAAAGCGATGTCTTCCACCTGTCCTATAGTACGGCCCAGGGGTAAGAAAAAGCCTCATTGGTGGAATGCAGATTTAGGTCCTTTAAGAACTAATTGTAGAAAACTCTTCAACAATGCCAAAAGCACGAAGGATGCAACAGACTGGGTCTTGTACAAAGCATCCCTAACTATCTACAAAAAAAAACTGAGGAAGGCTAAACGCAATTCTTGGAGACTCTCTTGTGGCAAAATAGAAGAGGTCTCTGAGGCATCTAGACTAAGAAAAATCCTTTCCACAAATCCAATAAATCCAATCAGCTATTGCAGATGCACTTTTGGAGCTGAAGGTAGACAGCTTACTATGCGAATTGATCAATTTACTGCTTAATGGTCGGATCATCAACTCGGAGCTAGGTGGGACGTCTTCTAGAAGATCTGTTAGTAGAGGCACTCCGCAAGGTGGTGTTCTATCTCATCTCCTTTGGAATTTGGTGGTTAATGAACTATTGATAATACTGGATGGCGAGGGATGTTGCTATAGCAGTCTCAGGAGATTAGGAGATTACCTTAATACTCTAAAAGAACTACTACAAAACGCTTTAAACAAGTTAACCAGATGGGCGGCTCGGTGTGGGTTGAGTATAAACCCACATAAAACTGAACTTGTACTCTTCTCAAGGAAATATAAAATTCCGTTCATCGATCCTCCCTCTCTTAATGGTATCAGCTTAACTTTCTCTGATAAAGCGAAATATTTGGGTCTTATCCTGGATGGGAAACTAAGCTGGAAACCTAAAATTCAAGAAAGAGTCAAGAAAGCTACAGTAGCACTTTTCTCTTGCAAAAAAGCGATTGGAAATAAATGGGGTTTACAGCCTCGAATAACTTACTGGCTACCTATACATCTCGGTCATTAGACCGATACTCACATACGGGGTGATTGTTTGGTGGACAGGCTTAGAAAAAGCTATAAATCGGGACTATCTAAGCAAAGTCCAGCGTATAGCTTGTCTGTGCATAAGCGGTGCACTGCGTACAACTCCCTCTGCGGCACTAGATATTATGCTTTATCTGTTACCCCTTGATATATTTAGCAAGCAAATGGCAGCGAATGCAGCCGTTCGCCTTGAAGCTACCCATCAGTGGTCAAGGAAAGAATTTGGCCACTCCTCCATTCTGAATAAATTCACAATCTCTCCCGAAAACACGGGCTATACCATCCCTCGTCTAAACTTTGACAAAATCTTCCTTGTCACCATCCCTTCCAGATCACTCTGGATTTCATAGAAGACGACTCGATCCACTTCTACACTGACAGCTCGAAAACGAAAGACGGTGTTGGTGGAGGTGTTTTCTCTGACAGGCTTAGTCTTGAGCTCTCCTTCCGTCTACCAGATTATTGTAGCGTGTTCCAGGAGGAACTAATGGCGATTAAGGAGGCGTGATATCCGCCAAGGACATCCGTATCTTTTCAGATAGCCAAGCTGCAATCAAATCATTAGAATCGATTTCTATAAATTCAGTAGTAGCCCTAGACTGCCATTCGTCTCTTGCGGAGATGTCGGATCAGTTTAACTTTCACCTCTGTTGGGTGCCGGGGCACAGGGATATTCCGGGGAATTGTAAGGCTGACGAACTCGCCAAATTAGGAACAACTGTACCCATCCTTCCAGATAAGGATAATTTAGGTATACCAATCGCTACTTGTAAACTTAAATTTTAGCTAGATGCAATCGAAAGAACAAATCTTAGGTGGACAAGTGGTACAACATGTCTAGCGACTAAGCAGAATTTCCACAAGTTGGATCTGAAACGCTCTTAGAAATAGATCTCTCTTAATCGATTGCATATTGGCTCTATTATAGGTGTAATTACACTGTCTAATAGGCAAGCATGTAACAAGGCTTGGCGTATTTTCAAATGATTTTTGCAGAAGCTGCATGGACGAAGAAGAGGAAGAAACCATTACTCACCTTCTTTGTGCATGTCCAGCTCTCTCCCATAGAAGGAAACTTCACCTAGGAGCTTTCTACTTTAACGATTTAGGCGATCTGATAGATTTAGATATCAGGAGCCTCCTTCTCTTCATCAGAAGCTCTTATTAGTTTTAACGAGTAGGCTGGGATTACATGATCCTCGTGGTACCACAATGGACCTTTCTTGGTCTATGTGTGTTGGCGTAAGCTGCCAGCCACTTCCACCTAACCTAACCTAACCTAGAGATAGGATTGGGCCAAAAGATCCTCAGGATGATTCTTGGACATCTGTTTACGAAAGTATGCAGCTTGCATGTGATAGTGGTATCCACTTTCCATGTATTGCACCCATACAGCAGTACTGATTCTACGTTGGAACGGAACACTCGCAGCTCGGTTCTTAAGCTGAGAACATCGCTTCTCCAGACTTTCGATAGCATTCCGAAAGCAGCGTTTCCCTTCCCGATTTTGCTGCACACATCCAGTTCGGTGCCACCGCGGCCAGCCGAGACAACACTTCTTAAGTATAGAAAGTTGTCTACTTTCTCGAATACCTGTTCGGTAATGTTGAGTTGAGCGCGGGTGTTAAAAGTGCTCAGGGCTTTTGTTTTGGCTGTGTTTATTTTAAGCTCCACTTTATTCACCTCATCTTCTAGACTTAGGACCATCAGGTGAAGGTCCATTATTCGATGTGAAAGTAAGCAAACATCGTCAGCGTAGTCGAGGTGTTTAAGATAAGTTGTCATAGTCCATTGATTTCCATTGTTAATTTCTGTCAATGCTGCATGGAGTACATCGCTGATGACCACCAAGCACAACAGCGGTGACAGTATGCATCCCTGACCTTCTCCACTTTGAACTTCAAAGTCCTTCGACGACTTACCATTGTGTAAGACGTGACACTAGCGTCCCTCGTATGTAGCCTTAATTAGCTATGAGTTTTCCTGTGATACCTCTCCTACGCAAGGTCAGCCAGATATCATCTTGGTTAAAGCTGTCGAAAGCCTCCTCGAAGTCCCTAAACAGTAGATGTAGCAAAGACATATACTCGACGCAGTGCTCTATTTTGATCCGTTGTGGTGTTTTTGTGGTCGATGCAGGAGGATCTAGCACGAAAGCCTGCCTGCTCAACATCGAGAATTGAATCTAAATGGTCCTTAATGCGTTCTAATATAATTTTAGCTATTGTCTCGGCTACGGTCGGTAGAACACATATACCTCTCCAGTTTCCACAATCCATCAGATTTCTCTTCTTCAGAAGCTTGACATTTTGTTCATTTTCTCACGCTCTCCGTATGAGCGGGTGTAGCAGTTCAGCCGGTGAGTTTGGCGCCGTATGGAATAGTTCGGCAGGGATGCCATCAATACCCACCGCTTTGATTTTCTTGAGGGACTTGATTGCTTGTGTTATTTCGGTTTTACTGGGAGATCCTGTGGTAATTCGGGAATTTATTATTTCGGCAGACTCATTAGCGTTCGAGATCATATCCCCATCGCCTAAGTGGTTAAGGACTGTAGCGAAATGATCTCTCCATTTAGTGAACTGATCCTCACCTGAAATCAGAAGGTTACCTTCTAAACTCTTCACTAGATGGAGTTCCGAGCACCAGTGAGCTCCTTGGTGATGTTATAGACAGTCCTACTGTCACACCTGCTTGCTGCTTCTTTAGCCCTTAAGGCAAGTGAGTCAATGTACTGACGTTTGACCCGTCTTACACTACGCTGCACTTCCTTCTTTTTCACGCGATATTGGGCTTCTAGCTCGGTACTCTCTACTGCTGAGGCCGCTGTAATCCGAGGCTTGATCGATCTCCAGGTGTCTCTCGAAAGCCATGTGCCTGTCCTGCCTTTTAACGACGTAGATGCGTGCCCCAGTTACAAAAGCATTTTTCACAGCATTCCAGTGGTCGTTCATGCTTTCCTGTATTGTGCTGCTGATTGTTTCTGCTTCTAAGGCAAGATGGTCCCTGAATTGTTGGCTCACATGGGGATCCCAAAGCCTTTCAGTATTGAAGCTGGTTGAGAAAGTTTGAGCGATTGCTATTGACGGATGCAGTACGAAGGCGTACAATAGCTAACATAAGATGGTGATCGCGTTCTTGTCCGATGTCGGCTCCACGGCTGTTTTGGACATCTAGAAAACATTTTCTGAAGCGGCGGCTAATCGCAATGTGATCGATCTGGATGTTGACTGCCTGCCAGTTGAGACCCAGCTGATTTTGTGGCAGGTCGTATGCTTAAACAGCCTACCTCTAATAACTAGGCGGTTGGTATTGCAGAAGTTCACATATCGCTTTCCGTTGTCGTTCTGGTCACCAAGACCGTGAACTCCCATTACGTGCTTAAGCATAGTATTGTCGTTTCCCATCTTGGCGTTGAAATGCCCCATCACAATTAAGATGTCACCATTAGGCGTTTGGTTGTAGACGGAGTCCAAATTACTATAAAAATGGTCCTTATCATCCTCATTCGCATCTTCGATCGAAGCATAACACTGTATGATGGTAATTTGTCTTACTCTGCTCTGGAATCAAGCCGTCAATGCGAGTTTTCCAGGATATGAGGCTGCTTCGTGCTGCTGGAGTTAGCAGCAGTCCAACTCCGGACCTCTCCCCACTCTGTGTAGAGGGGTATATGTATCAGTCAATAGGTAGTAAACTTGCTAAGAAATAGAATTATTCAGGGGACACTTAGTTATAACAGTTTATCTAAGACCTTGAATAGAAGAACTCCTCAGAGTTAATTATCATACATACATACCTTTTCAATGGCCCGCTAATCCTTCATGAGGGTCCTTCTCGATCCTCCGCCATTGAATCCAACTCATCAGGAGGAATCCCTAGACGGCTCCAGGAAAGATGCAGGACTTGGTCCAACCATCTATTTCTAGGCCTACCACGGGGTCGCCTACCTGATGGCACGTCTTGGAAGCCGGTCTGGGGGCATACGCACTACGTGACCAAACCATCGAAGCATAGATCGTTCCGTTCGGAGAAGCAGCTGCTCAACATTGAGCGCCTCGCGTACTCTGGTGTTGCGCACTCGATCCCTACGGGTTATTCCAGCAACACCGCGAAGGAACCTCATTTCGGCAGCTTGTATCCGAAGAAGAGTTAATTATGATGAACAAAATTTTAGTCCCTAAACAGGGAGCGGGTTGTGGTGGGTTGCGTACTTGGATGTCGTGGTAATATTAGTGTCAGGTAAAATGGACTGCAGATTCGGCGCAGGAATTTTTTCAGAAACACTGAATATAATCTTTTCGGATACCGACCAGTGTTTTCCTTTAGCTTAAGCTTTAGCTCTTGGGAAAGTCGAATCTTGTACTGTTGAAGTTGAAATGAAATCTCTAATTGCTGACATGGGTGCCGAACTGACGTTCTCCGGCGACGCTTGCCTCCACCCAGGCAATTTATTTGTTTTTCAAGAAATCGTCACTTCTACCTTCCCACGTACCTTGCTTTATGATGATCCGTAGAGTTTTGATTAATTCGAAACAAATCTTCAATTTTTGGATATCTTCTTAGTTTGGAATGGAAGAGTGTATAGCATACAGCGTATTATTGTGGACATTTTTCGCTATCTTTGAGCGCGGAGTTTTACTATGACCACCGGCACTTCTTGTTGTATTTAGCTACCACTAGAGAAATCTTGACTCATGCCACTTCCTCAATGCATGGCTTGTTAATTTGTCATCAACCAACATTACTGACAGTAGATTAAGAAATTCGAATTTTCTCAAAACCCCCAGAGTTAGTCATACAAAAAATTGCCTTACTTCCACTTGACTATGCATCTTCCACGCATTTTTAACTTCCCCAATCAAGTAGTCATCTTTTTCCATTTTCAAGACAGGAAAACTCCCGACAGTGATAGATTACCATCTCTATTCCGGTTCCTCGGTTTGACAAATGTCTAATCTCTTGGCATTTGTTTCCATCCTACGACATGACGTCGCCAACGAGTTCCGGCAACGGCCAAGTTTCTCTTCTAGTATACGTAGGCTCATAGAACTTGATGCACTGCCTTTGCACGTATACAACCAAATGCTAAGGACGCACGAGACGCGTAATGATTTATTATCAAAAATAATGGCGCAAGGCATATTGCATTTTGGAAGACTAAGTGTGTGTCATTATTTAGTGTCTAGCCATGGGGTGTAGCACTCCCATCAGATTATCCTTCTGTCAATCTGTCATGCATTCCCAGTGATATGCAAAACTTGTAATTGACTCTTATCTATTATGGGGAGTTGTATTCAATTAGAGATGACGTCGGTAAGAGGAGGTCGAAGTGGGTTAAAAAGTTAATGATGAGATGTCAATCAAAATAAGAAATTTATCTATAAGAGGCTCAAGTATCTATGCAAGTGAAAGGACATGTCTTGGACGCTGCGTAACACACCCACTTTGACTAGTTTATTAATCAAACCGAATCAGACACCGCTAGACTACCATTCCACTGACCAAGAAGTAAATGCCATTGATAAGATAGGCGTGCAGGTGCACTGATGTCATTCCTGAGATATTTTTAGAACTTCCGCCCAACAAAGTCCAGCATGCTTATCAGTTCTCTTTGTTATGATCCACTTGTTATTTTATGTTCCCAGAATGCCCCTCAAGTGCAAGTCTGAAGTGGAAAATGTATTCCTCAATCACGAGCTACAGCTGTGTCTTGCCACTTGTTAGTAAGCTCACCTCCCACCCCCATCCACCTGCCTACCATCAATCAACATCATAATCAGAAAACCCGATTACTCGAGATTTAATTGAATAATAAAACCCGAAGAAAAAATATCGTTAATGAATAATTGATTCGATTTAAAGCGAATTTACACGCCTCGTCCTCCTCTAGCCTCTGGTTCTTAAGAATCAACCTTCATGTGTGGTGGTGGTTCCACTCCCACTAATCCGACGTCAGTCCGCGTCTCCTTCACGTATTTATCGATGAACTAATAAGTGACCGTGAAATCTGGTTACGGTGCTGAAACCTTACAGCCGCGTAAATATGGATATGACCATCGACCGTCAGCCTTGGCCCAAGTTCACATTTCGAGAGTAAAATAAATACGCAGTCCCTATTACAGCCCTTAACAGGGACCAACCGATTCGGTATAAATTCTTTAATAGCCCTCGATATAATAAAAAATGAAATGGCCTCTCGGGGGTTCTATACGGTGTATAGAAGCCAATTTTTGTGTGTACACCGTTAAGTATCGTGTTAACGGGGTAGCGAGCTCTCTGCGACACAAAGTGTCTTTGATGAACGAAACCAAAAAAAACACGCACCACTTCCTCCCACCCACCGAAGGGGATGAACGCGGCCGGAGCGCACTGAGGCGTAGACTCGAAGAGCATAAAAGCATAATAAATATTACGTATACGCCACGGTGGACACGATGGTGTGCCGTTTTTTGTTGTTCTTTCCACTTGAGTGCGTAAAATTATTTTAATGTTATTTAAAAAAGTTTTTATTCCTCGGTAAGGCTTTATGTGCCGGGGTTATGCGATGTTTTATTGGCTCGGGCACTTTGTTTGTGTGCAGGCGAGGTTCTGTTTACCCGGGTTATTTACATAATTTTTAGTGCATAAACGCAACAGCGATTGGGCGGCTTAATTGGATTAAGTCTTGTTATCTAGGTGAGAAGTAGGCAATGGGTTAATTAGCAGCTGTCAATTGGGATGGTGCTAGGGCATGTCATGTGTAGATGCGTTAACACTTGGACGGGATCATATCCTTTGCGTATCTGTATTTTTGCAAACTAGCGTGCATCCCTTTTTGTACTCAGACAAGGATGATTTCACTGATGACGACTCAAAGAAAGGAAACTAGGACAATGATTATACAGACCTCACTTGGCATGAATTTGTGGACATGACAATGACATTGGATACATGATAAGTGGCTGGAATGTGATCGAATACAGATTTACCTCTTTGATGTCTGGTCAAGCTGATTAAAAAACAACTGGTTTCCGTGAAAATTTCGAAAGATAAGCGAAGACACAATCTAATTTGCTGAGCCGTCGAATGCAGCAAAAAATGCAAGACATCCATTTTTCCTGAAACCATGGACAATATATGGGGAAAGATTAGAATGGACCATTAGCTATTTCTGCGCATTAAAAAGTGCTAGGATCTGGCGATATAGTTCTCAGCATACTGGTATACACTAAAGGACGTATCGTTCCGTTGCTCGTACAAAACTTTAAAAGAAGCTTTTGTAAAGCGAAGTTGAATCACTCTTAAGGAATTGGTTTTTGAAATCTTTCTGGACATTGAAAAGTTTCCAATAATGTTGAAGAGAAAGCTAGTAAATAAGACCCCAACTCTGGAGGTATAGTTCCCAGCATGTTGGTATACTCTCAAAGACATATCGTTCCGTTGCGCGTACAAAAGCCAAGTTAATCACGCATAAGGAATTCATTCTAGTAAATAAGCTCCGGACTCCTTCAATATAGATTCATCTCATAAGGGCTTGGACAGAATACATGACATGCACAAAGCTGGAGATTGCAAAGAGGATGCTCTGAGTAGGATCCGCTAAAAAAAATTAAAAATTTGGCGCAGCAGCTCTTTAAGTACCTGGGCCTAGCTTCTCGCAACCACACTTGCTGTGTGTGTTATATTTTTCACACGAATGGAAGCGACCTACAGTTTAGTGCCGTATCCGACCAGCAATTTGTTTTGAGAATCTCTCTCGAGACAAAAATACTCTCGGATGTTTGTCAGACATTCGCGGAAGGTGGGACTGTGAAAATACTGTTTGGTGTTTTTTGGGATTCGAACTTCACGCGCAGTGGTCCGACACAATAACAACTTGCGTCACGGCTACCGGATCCACTACTATAGATCCAAGTTGCGAACATATTCAATTAATGGGGAAAAGCAAACCTTGTGGAGCTCGACACGAAGCCACCACCACATTTTCCAGGAAGAATACATTTACTGTTCCCCATCTTCAAATAGATAACAAAATAGTCGCATCCAAGGCAACTATGCATTTAGTGAGTGTCACAGTAAACTCTGGAGTAACATGGCATAATCACATATCCAACATCGCAAAATTGGCTTCCAAGAAGTTGATTTATCATTTCAGAGCAAAGAAGTACTTTACACCGTCGCAACTTCTTTTTTATACAAGGTACAAGCAATACTGGGGCCTGAGCACTGTTCTCGCGTTTGAAGCTCAGTTGCAAACTATTATCTAAATCTACTTGACAGTATCCAGAGATAAGCAGTTTGCTTAATAGAAGATCCAGCACTTACGTCCAACCTTCAATCGTTGGCTCATCGAATGCAGAAGGCAGACTTACGCCTGTTCTACAGATGTTTTGAAGATCTCAACAGAAATAATCTCTTGAAACTCGATCTTTCAACGCCCTACAAGGAAGGCTACAAGAGCACACAACTTTCATGTTCAACTGGTAACCACAAGAACATCATTCCATAAAAATTAATTTTGTTCCAGGGCAAACAATTTTTGCAACTCACTCCTAGGCGAAATCTGCATCTCTAAACGGTTGAGATGAGGCCGTCTGAAGGCCAATACGCACCTGCTATGAATTCAAATGCTTTTACAAGCGGTGTTGCATTGACTTTGTTTTGTGAGTGGGCGCTGAGCTGTTTAGGAGCTTACCAACTTCCCCGGAATGAGCCCTTCTTAGCATATGGCGGAGTAACCCCTTCGTACCACCCTTTCCACGAAATCATCCCTCAGGCGCTTGGACTTTTTTAAGCGACTTCTCGATAGCTGTGGGCGTGAACTCGACTATTTTAATTTTTCTTTCAAGGTGAAAAGTTGTTTGCCCTTGAAAAAGTGTGGCTAAAGCAGCCTTTTCATTCTTGTGGCTCTAATTTGACGTATGGCGACTGTTAGGTGTTGTCCAGTGTTACTGCGGGACGTTTTCGGTGGAATTTTCATACCTCGCGCCATGATTTTCTGTTTGCGCAAGTAATTTCTGCGAATTCTCTCAGTCATAGTAGCTCTCAGCTTTTATAGCAGATTTCTTTCGAATTTTGGGCCTACGTTCTACAGAGGGCATCTCGGTGTAACGTTCCACGGCTCGGTAAATATATATATATTTTTTTTTGGATGTCGTTGGTTTTGGAAGATGGATAACTCCGACTGGCAATACTTGTAAAAAAAATGGATATTGCAGAAGCTGCAGGGACGAAGAAGAAATAGAATCTATTCGCCACCTGCTGTGTAATTGTCCTGCACTGGCTTTTAAAAGAAGCATTGCTCATGGCAGGTACTTTCTTTTGAAGCAAGATGATTTACGAAACACTGAGCCCAATAAACTCCTGAGATGTGTGTACTTACTTATTTAACCTATGTCCTGTATCCTCTTGTGGCCTCTTCTATGCCTACGCCCCATCGTGAACGATTTCTGGCAATGTGTCTGAGTTCTCCCCAACTTCCGTGCCTCCTTCTCGACTATTCTGCGCAATGTTTTCCTCGGACAAGATTTGTATATGAGTACAGATGTATGTATTCATCTGGGTGTTTCAGTTAGCGGTCAAATATTTTAAGTTCCCAGGGTTTACTAAACAAATTGGACACAATGGACTCTATGTGGTCTAAATTAGATGTTGACACCTCCGTCATAAATGACACCGATGTAATTAACCTAGCCTAACTTACACTTGCATAACTCGACCACTGCGATATGGTTTTCTTTGAGACCCAACTACATACATGCTTACTGTGGAATTTACCGAGACAAAATAACTTGATAAATACAGATCAAGATCATTCGATTGATGTCCTCATCAAACACCTACAAGTATGAACGACCTTAATGAATTTAACAACTTCATTGGCTTCAATGAATGCTAGTGAATGAAAAGTGACATCAATGAACACAAACCAACCAAACATATAGGTATTGCATTCAATCGGTGGTTTGGTTTTTCTTTGAAAATCGAATAATGGTGAACTAGTCTGATAATGAGTCTTCCACGGCAGGATGTTCCAAGTAAAATTGTAACAATCAGCGACACTTCCTGAGTCTTTGCTCACACCTCCATCTAAAAACAAAGACAGTAGTAAACCTTTATAAAGGCAGTGATTGCATCACAAATAGGAAACCCTTTGTCGCAAAGAGGTAAGGGTTCTTAGCTCAAAGGACAATTGTTTCACTATTTAACCTGTTTGGTAAAGAGAAACATAAAACTTTTTCATACTTAAGGGGGCATACCTTAGGTGTCAAATAAGTACCAAAAACAGGTCACAAGATGTAGGTGTCCCATTATCTGCCGCAACGTACATGCAGGAGAGTGCATGTTTCAATTTCTCTACATGAACTGTCAACAAAGCCGAAGGTCATTCTAAAATGAAATTCCAGTAGAACTAACACCCCTATTATGGTTAGCGAATCGAACGTTCGACTCAAGTCGAACTGCCAGGCGAATTGCTTGTGTCGCTTTTGATACTTCACAGATGACATTTAATTTATTTTTCCTTTGTCAGCACTGATTCTTTACTCAAATGAAAATGTTCGCTAACAGCAATACCACGACAAAAGCAGTTCGACTTGAGTCGAACTTTCGATTCGCCAACCTTAATATGGGTGTAATTCTCTATCCAAACTTTTGAACCTATACTCTGGACCCAGATAGAAGCAAAGTTGCTTAGCCTGCTGTGCAGCATAAGCAACCTAACCTATAACACTGCGATATGAGGCATTGTTATCGTATTTCCTACGAATGCAACAAAGGCTTTAATGCCATCTTGCAGAAAGCAGTCTTGTCCGACTTTCCTTCAAATCTCAGAAACACTTTCGCTGTATAAACCCTTTATTACGCCCACATTACACTAATCCATTCCAGTAATTCAATACAGTAATTCGTTGTTCCACCTAAAAAAAAAACTTGCCGCAACAGCTCTTTAAGTACCAGGGCCTAGCTTCTCGCAACCACTCATGTTGGGTACGTTATATTTTTTACACGAATGGAAGGTACCTACAGTTTAGTGTCGTATCTGAAGGGCAATTTGTTTGGAGAAGCTTTCTCGAGACAACAATACTCTCGGATGTTTGTCAGACGTTCGCGAGAGGTGGAACAGTGAAAAACTGTTTGGTGTTTTCTGGTATCCGAACATGGAACCTCACGCGCAGTGGTCCGACACACTAACCATTTACGCCACGGCGGCGCTCCACAATAATATTCCGGATAAAATTTGCTCTGACCTTTTCTGAGGAGCTTTACAAGGGAAAAGATATTTTATTCAAGGGAAGACCGCGATGTACTGACAAAGCTTGATTAAATGAGAAGAACCTATTTAACGAAATATAGGGTGCGACAGGCTCAGGTTCAGGTTGTATTGCCACGTTCAATATCAATGAACGTTCCAAAGACATCGCGAAAGAAAGGCAAGCCTTTAGATGACTGAATAATACAAATGCATCGACATCAGCTTTTGATTTGCCTTACTAGGTTAGGTTAGGTCAGGTTAGAGGGAAGTGCACCTAGGTGAATTTCACGTTGACCAAACTGTCCATTGTGTTTCCTTTTCTTTTTTTCTTTCTTTTTGCCTTGTAAACTTTTTGTCTTTCGGTCGGTCCAGTAGTGAACCAACCTGATCTCTTTATGAATCGTATTATGTCACTTAGTTTGCCGAAAAACCTGTTACCCATGTGGTTTTGGCGGCGGTTTTGTAAATTTGGGCAATCACATAGCATGTGTTTAATACTTTCTATTTCTTCTGCGTCTTGACACCTCCTGCTGTGGTCGGGTGGGCGGAGTTGGCTTGTCTTGCGTCCATTTCCCCTTTCCCACAGTGTCCTGTAAGTGCACCTATCAAGATCCGGACTTCTTTTTTATTTATTGTCAGCGGGCTTTTGGTACTTCTTCCTTCATTCAATACCGGCCATAAACTGCGAGATATGATACATTCGCCTCTGGTAATCCATGCGGAGTTGATAAGTTCCCCTGTTTTAGGGCCGATTTTTCTTTTTAGTACTCCAATAGGAACATCTAGGTGTCTGAGTATGTTCTATATCTAATGTTGATCCTTTTCTGGCTAGTCCATTTGTTATCTCATTCCCTTCTATAGTGCTACGTCCGTTAACCCAGCAGAGAGTTACATCATGGGTATTGCATATATTGTTCAGTGAATTTCTGATCTAACTTCCTCGCTGGCTAATACTTTGATTGCCGCTTGACTATCTACGAAGATAGTAATCTTGGAAGGATTGAGTCTATTTCTGTGAATGATCTGTGCTGCTCTTTCAATAGCGAAGACTTGAAAGATACTGCAGTCGTCCGGTAGTTTGTATGAGTCGTTGATTTTGAGTGACTTACAGAAAATACCAGAACCAGTTCCTATATTTATTTAAGACCCGTCCGTGTACAGCTGAATGAGTCCCACTCTTGTCTTTCTTTGTTCTATCGAGATCTGTTCTATACTTGGGTAGTATAGATCGATGTCCATAGGAGCTTTGCCTCCACGCGCTTGATTGTTTGAGGCGAATCGCGCTCTTGGCAGCTGTACTTCAAATGCCTCAGTAACGAAGTGATCCAAAATCGGGAGGCGTGCCAATATTTTCTGAGGTCAAACAGGCGAACCACACATGCAGGTTAGTAGAAATGCAGTGAAGTGGGAGGAATATGATCTCTTGTTTTCAGATCATAACCTCGCCGAAGTATAAAAAAGAAGGGTGTGCCAGTGGACACATACGATCAAACGCTGTTTGCTCTGTGGACTGTAGCTGAATGAGAATGTTGAGGACGGTACATAGAAGAGCTGATGATTGCGCACCAGTTATGCACAGTGAACTTTAGTACCACCCTGAGATGTCAAGGCAAAGTACAGTTTTTTATATTTACCCTGGGATTTATCTGGAATACTGGAGTCAATGAACGGATTTTTCTTAGTTTAGAGGATCTGCCACGTTCTGAGATTGGATTTCACGCTTTTCAAATGAACTTGCCCCAGTCCGCCCGAGACTCCGGCTGTATTCAAGAACCTTATCTACTCTTCTTTCTTAGCAAGCATACTCGTACATAATTTAATTTACTCTAATATTCTTGTACAGACATTCTTTGGCTCACTCTTCACTCTCGTGAAGCCCTTCCAGATCTTCTTGCTTATCTTGTGTATTTTAAATTAGCAAATATCCACCGGATAAGCCTACGGTATACATTAACATTTAAGGAAAAACTAAACAACAGTTCAAATAAATCTCGAACAACCTGTGTGTGCATTTCTCCTTTAAAATCCCCTTCAGCACAGCAAACAGGTGAAGCAATAAAGTCAAAACCTAAAAATAAATCTTAATTAAACTATCGATTTCTTCAGTGGATACGTGTACAAGGTGATGCACTCTGCAGCACCCAGTAGCCGCCGCAATTAGGTTCACAACAACAGTTGGCCAACTCTTTTTATGAATTTTATGCAAACGAAGCAGAGATCTGGGAGATGTTGTCGGATTGCTGTCAACCTCGTTATTGCAATCCCACTAGCCACAGATCGATCTAGTTAATCATCCTCGCCGCAGCAGAGGTGATTTGCGGTGTCACCAGATCTCGAGTTAAGAAATTAGAACTCATTAGACTCGAAAGTGCAGTGCACCCCTCAAATTAACAAGCAATCTGTGCATACCTATGCCCACATATCCAAAGTCCCTGATAGCAATCTAGAATTGCATTGAAGTCTATGACTTGTCTGGACCGCATGCAATAAACCTACGAGACTACTGCAACGCAGGTGAGTGTCAAACGTGGGATGTACACAATTCCGAAAGTCATGTCCGACTGGACCTCACACGATAGATACTTCACATCCATTGGTTAGTTGGTAGTGGTAGCTGTTGGGTGGAAAATTTATGGGGTCGCATGTTGATTCAGGTCGACAATGGCGGGCTGGCTGGCTTGTTTGCTGTTTGTTACTGTCTATTACGCTTTGGATTCGGTTCGGCGTTTGGATGGATGTTTTGTTATTCGCTTTTGCCATTTATGTCGGTTCCGGGGAACCTCCCACCTTGTTAACTGCTTCCACGGGCAGGAATAAGCGCTGTACGGGCGTAGAGGTACATTATTACCTCATTTTTCGGTTCACTCTAAGTAGTTCATGGTATTTAGGTTGGTATTGCGAAATTTAATTGTTCCTCTGGGTATGAGATGGAAATTGGTTTGGCTGTCGGTGGCCGCCTTGAGCTCAATTCATTTTCGACACGTGTGTGTGGGAAATATTCGCGCAAATATCAGAGGAAGAAATGCGGGGAAAACAAATTTGTTTGTTGCCGTGCTACATACATAAAAGATGACTTAACCTTTAGGGAAGATGTTTTGGAAAGGGATTTCTTTGTAAGGTGAAATGAGGTAGGGAATGGGAATTGAAAAATCAATCGTTGCAAGTGGGGAATAGCATGGAAGCATCTATAATTGGATACTTGTGCTATGGGGGTTTCCACTTCCACTGTAGAAAAAAGGCAATCGTCAATCGTTGCATAATTTGGCATTTCTTCTTTCCTGCCTCTTATAGAAGAAACATTTTAATCGTGGAATCCTAATCAAATGAAAATTATCACTTGATCCAATATCGGACGACCGTTTAGGGGTTAACCGAAGGCTATCAATCGATGACTTCATTTTTTTCACCGATGATGCTTTAATAACTAATCCAAGAAACTCATACATACATCAATCGAGTATAGGTGGAAGAAATCACGGCTCTAATGAAACGCCAAACAATTTTTTTGGAATATCAAACTATACAAAAATTGTCAGTTCCATGTGCGATGCCCAGCCAAAAATATCTTAAGACCTATAAACTCTAGAGAAATTAAATTTTACAGGAAGATAGATTTCGGATCGGACAGATGAGATGGCGAACACTTTGGAGTTAACAAGAGCGATGCTGGTAGAGGTGCACTTTCCGGAAAGCTATAAGTCATATCACTCCTTGGCTCCAAGGAAACGAGAAGCAAACAGGACAGATAGGATGGACGGGGATAGGATAGTGACACTGGAAGTGCGCTCCAACGAATGCTCAATTCGAAAGAAAAAAGAATCGTCACTGACTTGGGTGAAAGGAGACATGTGGATCAAAAGAAATGAAAAGGTGGACAAATTGGCGAAGAAATGTTCAGCATGAGCAGTGTTTGGTTTCGAAAGGTTCGCTGCACTAGGCGGAGGAAGTAGGTAAGGGATTTGATCTAAAAATGGGTCATTAATGAACTCGGTGCTGAGGATATGGAAGGAACACTTCTGCAGACTGTTAAACGGCGATTATGACCAATATTCCGCTGTCAAGCAGAATGAGCCATTCAATAGTGACGATGGCAGTTAAGATTCCCACCAACCCGATCAGAATGAAGTGAGGATAGCGGTATCTAAACTCAAATCCAACAAAGCTGCTGGAGCCGACGGTCTTGCCGCTGAACTTTTCAAGGCAGGAGGAGATGAGTTGGTAAGGAGAAGGCACCAGCTCATCTGTAAAATCTGGTCGGACGAAAGTATGCCCGAGGAATTGGAACCTCAGCATCGTTTGCCCGATCCTGAAGAAAGGAGACCCTCTAAACTGATCCAATTACAGAGGTATAAGTCTCCTCAACATCGCATATAAGATCCTGTCTGCCGTACTATGTGAACGCCTAAAACCGATCGTCAACAACCTGATAGGTCCTTATCAGTGCGGTTTCAGGCCGACAAAATCCACCATTGATCAAATATTCACACTACGGCAGATCTAGGAAAAAACCCATGAATATAAAATCGATACGCACTATCTCTTCATCGATTTCAAAGTTGCCTATGATAGCGGGTATAGAGACGAGTTATACAGAGCCATGTCTAGTCTTGACATCCCTGCCAAGCTCGTCCGGTTGTGCAGAATGACGATGGAGAACTCTCGCTGCTCCATCAAAGTCAGTAAGAACATCACCGAACCGTTCAATGTCAGGAAAGGTCTTAGACAAGGTGACGTGCTATCATGCGATCTCTTTAACATAGTACTTGAGAGAATTGTACGAAATTCACAAGCCAACACCAGAGGTACAATCTTTTACAAGTCTGTACAACTACTCGCTTATGCCGATGACATTGACATAATCGGAAGAACTCAGCGGGCCGTCAATGGGGCATTTACGAGTATTGAGATCGAGGCAGCAAAGATGGGTCTAGCGGTCAATGAAAGCAAAACAAAATATATGCTGTCTACAAACTAACATCGGCATCTTGGACAAAACGCCACAATAGACAGATATAATTTTGAGGTAGTAAAGAATTTTGTCTACCTAGGTTCTATGGTGAACTCCGCAAATGACATCGGTATGGAGATCACACGAAGAATTACTCTTGCCAATCGTTGTTTCTATGGGCTAAGACGGCAATTAAGTAGCAAAGCCCTATCTCGAACTACTAAGGTAACTCTTTTTAAGACACTAATCATCCCAGTCCTGCTGTATGGCGCAGAGGCATGGGCTTTGACAAAACCGGATGAGGATGCCCTTGGTTATCTCGAGAGAAAGTTCTTCGAGCGATCTTTGGTCGCGTCTGCATAGACGGTGAGTGGAGGAGAAGGTACAATGCCGAACTATGCGGCCTGTACAAGGACATCGACTTAGTCAGAAGAGTTCACATACAGCGACTAAGATGGCTGGGTCATTTAGAGCGGGTGGAGCCCATCGTTCCCGCTAAGAAAGTCTTCGAATCCACCCCGGATGGACGACGCAGTAGAGGACGACCTCGCGGTAGGTGGCGCAAACAAGTGAAGGGGGACCTCAACCAACTTGGCGTGCGCAACTGGAGGCAGTTGGCTCGTAACCGCGCTGGCTGGAGAGGTTTGTTGGTTGAGACCCAGGTCCACCCCGGACTTTAGCGCCATCTAAGTAAGTAAGTAAGTAATGAACTGTGTGGGTGGTGTGTGGTAGACAAGCCGAGGTTAGGTACTGTTAGGTTACTTAGACCAGTATAGTTCCTTTGTGATGCCATGGATCTACCATAAGACCATTTAGGGAATAATAAAACCAACCGGAGCTTTTGACAAAGCAATGGATGCTCATGACACCTAAGGACGTCAAATCACCGAGGCAATCAAGGAAGAGTGCTCCTAAATGTACCATTCTTTTGCGCAATAGAGCTGGGCATGTACATAGGAAGTGAAGGATGGTTTCCACCTCCTCCTCCTCCGTACAGCTCCCCCAGACGTCGTTGGAGAAGAGGCCAAGTCTTTTGGCATGTTGGCCTATAAGACAGTGCCCAGTGAGGACGCAGCTGATCTGTGATCGTTTTAACCAACTCGGTGCTAGGTTTCTGCTCTAGCTTAGGGCAGATCTGTCTCGAAATGTGACAAGTTGAGCCTTTTGTTCCATCTGTAGTTAGTCTTGTTAATAGCGTTCAGCTTTAGTAGATGTTTACAAGTAGCGAGAGCTATATCTTGGGCTTGCCTGTCAGACAGAATCCATAGAGTTGCAGCCCTGTTGACGAGCTCGTCCGCCCTGCAGTTTCCTGGAGGCCACAAGGACTGGCACCTAGCATGTGTGAATGTTGAACTGCTAAGTCATCTCTGTAAGAGACAAACGGCAATGTCAAAGTCAAAATGTCGCTGAACATGTTGGAAAGCTCAAACAAATGAAATGTTCTAAGCATAGAGCGAAGAGAACATCACTCGAATGGTAATTTCCGATGACAGCCGCAAACAACAACTTCACATCCTTATCTTCCACTTCCTTTTGGTTTAATATTTTTTTTATTTTTTTAATCTTTTAAATGTGTTCTTTTGACTAGAGGAGTAGTTGATACTTTTCACAACATGAAGATGCTTTTCAAGTTCGGTACGGATATCCTCATTAGTCAGGTCTTCCTAACCTGTATCGGAATATATTTCCACTTTAGGATTGCCTATCAAAATTTATTCCGGATTTGTGTTATTATTATCTTTGAGAAAGGTGTGTTACACTGCGACCTAATGGTCTGTTGGGTCCGTTAGGACAAGGCATTAGGCATTGTAGAGGTTTGTTTTTTCATTTGGGTTTTCCTCACATAACAATTCTTTCCATAATTAGATTTGAAAGTCTTGTACTCTTACTTGTTTTCGCCGAGAATAGTACACCATTAGAGCACCCTCTTCAGCCCAGCTTCTTTGGGGAATTTTAGAATGTGAAGTGGGTCTATTGTTGGTTTATCCTCATTTGATATTTGGTGCTTGCCCAGATATTTCATTATTTTTTGGACTAGAGCCCCACAGGACAAGCAAAATGTGCTTCGGAGTATCGTTGGACTCCTTGCAGAATCTACAGTTTTTCGTTTGCTATACCTAGTTTCCTTATGTGTTCGTTGAATTTACATTGCCATGCAAAGAATCCTGTAAGGATGCGTAGATTATCCTTATTTAGCGTTGGGTACTCGGTTTGTTCGTGTTTTCAGCCTCCTCCTATGCTGCGTTTCGTTGTCACTCCTGTCTTCGCTGCTCCTTCATAATGGTTGCTAAAGTGTGGCTAACTGCTTCCCTGTCTGGTGAAGCTATCTGAGGTTAGGTCCTCACACAGTTTGTTCATCAGCCGGTGTCGTTCTTCATAGTATCGTCGACATTGGAACATGATGTGTTCCGCATCCTGGAGTGCTTCCGTGGACGTTTGGCAAAGGGATTGTCGTCAAGTTTAAATCTGTGGAGGTAGGCTCTGAAGCAACCATGGCCAGTAAGCATCTGGGTCAGGAAGAAATACAGCTCCCCATGCTTCCTATTGATCCAAGCGTTGCGTTTATATTGGGGATCAATCTCTGCATCCACCTGCCTTTATCAGAGTGATCCCATCTTTCCTGCCATTCATCCAGACTTGCCCTTGGTGGTGCGTCAGTGACAGTTCGACTCATCGCTGTTGGTGCCGCTGTCCTACTTACTTACTTATTTGGCGCTACAGTTCGGGGTGAATCTGGGCCTCAACCAACAAGCCTCTCCATTTAGCTTGGTCCTTAGCTAATTGCCTCCAGTTGCGCACAACAAGTTGGTCGAGGTCCCTTTGAACTTGTGCGCGCCACCTACGGCGATGATTCCTTCTACTGCGTCGTCCCTCCGGGTTAGATTCGAAGACTGCTTCCGCTGCCGCTGCCCTGTTGGCACGGTATTTCCATTGGGCTTCTTTAGCTAGAAGGTCTATTAGTTCCATGCCAGCCACTACACATGCCGCATCGTAGGAGGATGTTCGGAAGGCGTTGATTCTGTAAGCTGTCTCAGTCTTCCTTCTATGACTTTGTATGACTTTGTTTTAATGGCACAAGCCCATATTTAGTAGCCGTAGAGGATTATCGATGCCGCAACTCTTGCTAAGAGCAGTCTCCTCTTGTGCTTTGGTCCGCCGATATTTCACATGATCCTTCCCAAGGCAGTCGTTGCCTTTGCAACCTGCTCAGCTGCATATTGCAAACGTTGCTTTAAAATTACTCTCGCATCTATGGTAATGCCAAGGTACTTCAGCTCTGGTTTGGAAAGTACCACGTGATCGCCAACGGTTACTCTTATAGTCTCCATGACTCGTCTGTTGCTTATGAGTACAACTTCTTTCTTTTCCTCTACAAGTTGTGGGCCCATGCGTACTAGCCAGTTCTGAACAATCCCGATAGTTTCATTGCAGTCATGCTCCAATTCCTCTAGGAGTTTGGTCACTACAACGATATGCCACCGTACGCTGACCTTGAAATTGATTGTGCGTTGTGACGTATGATTCTCTGCTGATCTTGTGCTCAATGGCTCGCACATCGAAATGGATGCTGTTCTACTGACTCCTTTCCCTCCCAGAGCTCGTTTGATGGCTCCATGTAAGGTATTATCGAATGCCCCTTCTATGTTTCAAAAAGTACAGAGTACTATTTCTTTCGTTTCAAGTTTACTCCGAATAATCTCCATCAGCTGACACAGAGCAGTTTCCGTGGGTCTGCCCACCTTGTATGCATGCTGCCAATGATGAAGAGGGGAGGTATTATATACTTCGTGTCTTAAGTAGCCGGTGGGCAAAATCGCATCATCACCTCCACGCGGTGCCCGCTGGATAGCTATCTGATAGTGAACTAACGATGAGCGTATGCTGAGTCTGACGATATATGTGCAGCTGAACACTCAGACCTGCATAAGCACATCTGGGTGAACTTCAGCGCGCATATGTCTAACCGGACGAGGCATCTCTTGTTGACCTGATCGGCTGAAATATGCGTCTCAGAAGTCTAGCAAGAGGTCCTCAGAAGGAGAACGTGCGGCGGACGAATTCTCTCGATGGAATCAACGGTGACGTCTACAGACCAGCGGATACCTTACTGGAGCTACTTCAACATATTTGGAGCTGAGGTCTGTAAGGATTTTCAATACTACGTCAGGGTATTGAAAAAGAGATGGTGGCGGATGAACCCTTAATGGGCCAACGGCAGCGCTCATATCCCCGAAGTGGGTTACTGACATCGGTGTATCCGGCCTCTTGTCCTAGGGGTACAAAAAAAAAGGATCTGGCCCTCCAGGTTGGGGGTTGTGTCGTCGGGTTAACTTCCCTGCCACGTAAAAAACCTTTGGTTACGAAGCAACCAACAGCCTCGGATACGGATGATCTTACTGTTGACGACCCATGCAAACGTAAAAAGGACAACGATCTTCGTGTCTGCACATGGAATGTTAGGTCCCTCTACAAACCACGTGCAGCCGAACAACTTGCGGAGGCCCTAGAGTGTCTCAAAGCAGACATTACCGCCATCCAAAAAGTGCGATGGGATGGGCCGGGCAAAAGGAGTATGAAAAACTGCGACATCTACTACGGCGATTGCTACAGACAAAAACGACAGCCTTTATTCGGGTGCGGATTTGTCATTGGCGGCATACTTAGGCAAGAAGTCTTGAGTTTCCGGCATGTGAACGAGCGCCTTATGACTATCCGTATCAAGGCTAAATTTGCCAACATTAGCCTAATATGCGTTCACGCCCCTCACGAGGAGAAGGACGACGCGACAAAGGATGACTTCTACCAGCTCTTGGACAAGACGTATGAGCAATGCCCTAGCCACGACGTTAAAATTATCCTAGGCGACTTTAACGCAAAGCTAGGAAGAGAGGAAGTCTTTAGTAGCGTGGTCGGAAAGCACAGCCTGCACGACAACACTTCCGGCAACGGACTCAGGCTAATCGACTTTGCGGCGGGGCGAAACTTTGTTGTAGCTAGTACGCGGTTCCCACGTCTCGATATTCACAAAGGAACATGGCTCTCCTTTGATCGAAAAATCGTCAACCAAATCGATCACATTGCGATCGACGCAAGGCACTCTTCCAGTATTCTGGGTGTCCGGACTTTCCGAGGAGCCAACGTGGACTCGGATCACTACCTAGTTGTAGCCAAGGTACGGATGCGAATATCCACAACGGAGCGAAATCAACGAAATGCTGTGAGGAAATTTGACGTCGAAAAGCTACAATCGCAAGAGACAGCCAGAACCTTTGCCGATCGTGTTTCTTCTAATCTCAATCTTAGTCCTATGCCGCCAGCAGCAAATGCGGAAGACCAGTGGCAGCGTTGCCAAAAAGCCATCAGAGATGCCGCCTCTGATGTACTGGGTTTCTCTCGCCCACCACAACGAAACCCCTGGTTTGATGAGGAATGCCGGCAAGCACATGCAGCAAAACAAGGACAAGAGCTGCTTACAAGCTCTACGTGCGCAGGAGAAAAGAGGAACATCGACTTCTCAGAAAGAAGAAAAAAGAGCATGAGAAGCGCTCGATCGAGGAGATTGAGAGACTTTATTGCAGGAATAATGTTCGAAAATTTTACCAAAGGGTAAAAAGAACATGCCAGGGTTTCAAAGCCAGAACAGAAGCCTGCAGGGACGAAAATGACAACATAGTAGTAGAATCGCACTCGGTGCTGAGGATATGGAAGGAACACTTCTGCAGACTGTTAAACGGCGATGATGATCAATATTCCGCTGTCAGGCAGAATGAACCATTCAACAGTGACGATGGCAGTCAAAATTCCCGTCAACCCGATCATAATGAAGTGAGGATAGCGATATCTAAACTCAAATCCAACAAAGCTGCTGGAGCCGACGGCCTTGCCGCTGAACTTTTCAAGGCAGGAGGAGATGAGTTGGTAAGGAGCATGCACCAGCTCATCTGTAAAATGTGGTCGCACGAAAGTATGCCCGATGAATGGAACCTCAGCATCGTTTGCCCGATCCTGAAGAAAGGAGACCCTCTGAACTGCGCCAACTACAGAGGTATAAGTCTCCTAAATATCGCATATAAGATCCTGTCTGCCGTACTATGTGAACGCCTAAAACCGATCGTCAACAACCTGATAGGTCCTTATCAGTGCGGTTTCAGGCCGACAAAATCCACCATTGAGCAAATATTCACACTACGGCAGATCTAGGAAAAAACCCATGAATATAAAATCGATACGCACCACCTTTTCATCGATTTCGAAGTTGCCTATGATAGCGTGTATAGAGACGAGTTATACAGAGCCATGTCTAGTCTTGGCATCCCTGCCAAGCTCGTCCGTTTGTGCAGAATGACGATGGAGAACTCTCGCTGCTCCATCAAAGTCGGTAAGAACATCACCGAACCGTTCGATGTCAGGAAAGGTCTTAGACAAGGCGACGCGCTATCATGCGATCTCTTTAACATAGTACTTGAGAGAATTGTACGCAACTCACAAGCCAACCCCGGAGGTACAATCTTCTTCAAGTCTGTACAACTACTCGCTTATGCCGATGACATTGACATAATCGGAAGAACTCAGCGGGCCGTCAATGGGGCATTTACGAGTATTGAGATCGAGGCAGCAAAGATGGGTCTAGCGGTCAATGAAAGCAAAACAAAATATATGCTGTCTACAAAAAAGGACACCCAACAGCGGCGTCTTCGACAGAACGTCACAATAGACAGATATAATTTTGAGGTAGTAAAGGATTTTGTCTACCTAGGCTCTATGGTCAGCTCCGCAAATGACATGAGTGGAGAGATCACACGGAGAATTACTCTTGCCAATCGTTGTTTCTATGGGCTAAAACGGCAATTGAGTAGCAAAGCCCTATCTCGAACTACTAAGGTAACTCTTTATAAGACATTAATCATCCCAGTCCTGCTGTATGGCGCAGAGGCATGGGCTTTGAAAAACCGGATGAGGATGCCCTTGGTTATTTCGAGAGAAAAGTTCTTCGAGCGATCTTTGGTCCCGTCTGCATAGACGGTGAGTGGAGGAGAAGGTACAATGCCAAACTATACAGCCTGTACAAGGACATCGACTTAGCCAGAAGAGTTCACATACAGCGACTAAGATGGCTGGGTCATTTAGAGCGGATGGAGCCCAACCTTCCCGCTAAGAAAGTCTTCGAATCCAACCCGGACGGACGGCGCAGTAGAGGACGACCTCGCGGTAGGTGGCGCAAACAAGTGGAGGGGGACCTCAACCAACTTGGCGTGCGCAACTGGAGGCAGTTGGCTCGTAACCGTGCTGGCTGGAGAGGTTTGTTGGTTGAGGCCCAGGTCCACCCCGGACTGTAGCGCCATCTAAGTAAGTAAGTAAGTCTTAAGTAGCCTTTTACATCCATTAATTGGCCTTTATGACGTCAGTTGTGTTGGACCTTTTTTTCGGGATGAGAACAACCTTCGCTCGTCTCTATTGAGCTGGTATATAGTTCAAGGCGAGACTGCTTATCACTATCTTGACCAGATGTGGCATGCTTGCCCTTTTTGTAGTAAGGCAGGTGATTGCCTGTTCTAATCTCCCTTTAAAGCACTAAACCATCATTTCCCAGCGATTTCAAGTTCTGCATGTCTTTATGCACGCTCCAACAGCTATTTTTCTTCAATTTCCGATCATCAGTTCTTCCTAAATTCTCTCTCCAGAAGAAGCTTCTGTCATCTCCAAACATCACTTTAAATTTATTCCGAGAGCTAGAAATATCTCTTTTATATTATTTTCTATTTTTATTCACCACTCAGATACACTTGTGTACCCAATGACGTCCATAAGAAGATGATATATCCATTTTCCTGAAAGGAAAACATGCGTGCATTGTTCGTAAAAATTCTATTTTATTTCATTTTTTCCTACATTCTGTGTATATCCCCGACTCTATTTCGAAAACACTCCGTCAACAGAGCCATCAATTTTTATGAAATTTTCACCAAACATTGTGTGTGCATAAGAAAATTGTATTAAGAGCACGTTTCCTTGAAGAGTCCTACGACGAAATATTTTGCAAACGAAAAATGTAACCTTTCCTTAAGAACGTGTATCCCTACAAAACCGATACATAATCGCCACCTTGAAAGTTTGCAGCGATTAATCAGTAAACCTGTGTCCAACCGTCTGTCCAGCTCGATTCATTCGACCTTATCCCACAAATTTAACCAAATGACACCGAGATGTCGACAACGACGACGACAACGACGACAGCGGATGCTGTCTGTGGGCAAAGCTCAAGCGCGCACCACAACAGAAGCTCAAGGTTCCCGACATGGGCAGGGATTTCGTGGCTACGTATCGTTACGCATTCTTGCCCCAACCATATTAGGAATGAAAATGTTGTAATTAATTATAAAAAAAATAGCAATCCATTGCATGTACAAAAGACAACTTCAGATAGCGAATGAGCAAGGCAAAGAGAAACCGGCTGGAAAGAAAAAACCTGAAATCCCTGTTGCTTTCCGCCTGTGTGGGCATCGCCAATGAGCTGAAAGTACCTCCAGGCCCGGGGATGTATACTAAGGCCAAACCAAGTCTATGGTATGGTATGACTGTATTTGGGTTTCCTCTTCATGATGCTTTTTATCTTATTTTTCCTCGTCTTCTGTTGTGTTATTTGTTTTGCAATTATTTAATCCGTCGCCGTTGATTTTTATCTCCCTGACCTAGTAGGACTGATGATGATGATGATGGTAGTGGTTGGCTGGAGGAAGAAGAAAATAACAACGTAGCTGGGTGTCCTTAAAAGGTTAAACGATTTCGGGTAGAAGGTTAATTAACATAATGGACTGTTGGCTACCGAATGGCAAATGGATTTATGTCGAACGTGACCTTATTTAGTTGGGTTCTTGTCCGAGTCCGAGTATTTTTATTCGAAAGATAGCACCATGTTCGGATGTGTGTACGAGGGAGGGATAGAGAGTCTTAATGTGGACGATGGCATTTCCTCAAAAATGAGTTCAAGAAAATTGGATAAGGACGTTCTACTGGATGATGGATGATGGGGAAGTGTTGACTTTAGATGTACGGATATCATCTTTCTCGCAGAACAACAAGTCCATATCGCCTTCCTGACTTCGATTATTTGGAAAAAATCCATCGGCTTTCCACTTTCAATATTGCACAAATTTTCCAACATTCCTATCACGTGCCCGCTGCTCCCATTCAGAGGAACCACTCGTACTACGGATGTAGGAAATTTTTCTCACATTTCATTTCCTCTTATCCTGCAGTGCTCTACTGCAGCTACGTGTTGAAAATGCTATCGTTTCACAGCTCCATATCGTGTGTTTCGCCAGCAGTATTACGGCTATGCACGTCGTAATTAAACCAGCTTTCGAAAGGCAGCCGACTGAAATAGTATACCGCATCATGAGATTCCTTCGCTTAATATCCTCTTCAAACAAACAGGAGTACGAGTATTGTGTTGTTAAATGCTTCGGTTGTTTCCGGAATAATCTTTTTAATAGTGGTTGGGTAAGGGGAAAGTTTTTTGCGCGTTATTAGGTCTCTGTAGTTCACTATCGATTTACAGACGTGTTTAAAATTAAACAGTCACATGAAAATTCTTATCTTTTCAGGAAGCCCTTAAAATGATGGTCTTGGGTCTGCCCCCAATAGACATATCTTAAAACCCTTTTGTCATGAAAATTTATGTATGAAGATTCTCTTTGAAATACTTATTCACTGAAAACCATAAACCGTACTTGTACATGTATTTAGTTGACCACTATACTGATTTACAGCTTCAACCAACCCATTCTACAGAAGAAAAACCTGAAATAGAGAAGTGAAATGTACTTTCCTTTTGTAGTTGTCGACAGCCAGCAAAAATTGGTAAACATTTTGACTCATTTCAATTAGTACTCCTCTACGGGAGAAAAGGGGACGATGACAGAGAGTTTTTGCATTTTAAGTTGAACGAACCCGGATTCTTGAGAGCTGTCTTTCTACTAAGTCCTTCTTTTCTAAACTTCAAAGATTAGCTTGCCCCGGAATCACAGGTACTATGCATACCTTTCCCACAACAGCCATAGAGGCTAAAATTGGACTTACTCCGCTACACACTTCTATATTCAGAAAAAAGGGGCAATTGGCAGTGCAGTTAGTCTTCGAAAGTTGGGCGTTAATAGTTCACGGGATCATGCGAACCTCATGGGTTTATTAACCAACTTTCCCGAGCTGGATATGCTCTGCACAGTTTCTGACTTCACGCCTAAATCATTCTACTTTGGAAGAAAATCTGAAATTGAGATCCCAAGTCGTGATACGTGGAATAATGACGAACAGTTGTTTGATCCAAAGGGAATTGTGTGGTATACCGATGCGTCGCGACGGAGAAAAAATGGATTCAGGAGTTAGCGCTGCAGTGTATGGACCCATCTATAAAGTTTGGAAACCACTAAAAAAAAAAAAAAATAAAAAAATAAATATTTGGCGCAACAGCTCTTTAAGTGTCAGGGCCTAGCTTCTCACCACTAGGAAAAAGTCGCAGGGCTTTCCAGGCCGAACTTTACGCTATCGAGACTTGCGATAGTATAAACTTGAACTCAGACTTCAAAGGTGCCACAATTCACATACTCACCGATAACCAAAAGACGCTTAAAGCACTGATCTATCATTTGATCAGTTCAAAAATAGTTCTAAGCTGATTTGACAATTTACAAAACTTGGCCCTATACAATAAAGGTAATTTTTTTTTGATGCGCGGGTAGGGGTGAAAATCCTTTATGGATACTTATAGTCCGTGCTACGAGTTATGCCCGACTCCATGCTCCTGCTAAAAAACCACTCCGGTTTCTCTGTCCTGTTGTTCCCCTTCGGCACCGCCAGTCAAGGCATTCCTTTGCAGGGGCAGGTTTAACATTTCGTTACTTCGTTTTAGCTGGCATAGCTGGCAGGATCTTCGTTTCTCGCGTTTCTCGTTGCTCGTTCCTTTATACGCAGTTGCTGCATCATACTCGTGATTACTTCATTTGCAAATTGTGGTAGGTACTGGCTCATGTAGGCGTTGACGGCAACGAAACTGCAGAATTGCTAGCCAGAAAAGGCTCCTTTGAGTTGTTCACTGGACCTGATTGATTTTGCGAAATATCTGATTGTGCTTTTAGATAAACCATAAACAGTTGGGAACGCAACATGTGCATTTCTCAGTGGAATAACACCCAAGGTCTCAGACAAGCTAAAAGAGCTGTCCAAGCTTTTTCCTTAAAGAGATCATATCTCCAACAGACTTAAGGACCTTCACCGCAGCTGTAATTATCGCTTTCATAAGGAGAGTTACTGCTGCCTTTAAGTTGGCCCCTAGCACAATAGACAATAGACTATACGTTTAGTTGAATAAAAGTAATAAACATTTGTATAAGGTTTTTCCACATTTCTCCTTAAAACAAAATATAAAAATAGCATTAAAAAATAAATTAAATAAAATAGGAAATAATAAAAATATACCAAGTATATAAAAATCATATTGTAAGTATTGAGAACCCGTCAGGTTAGATACTTTAAGTTATAATTATTGCTGTAGTTTTTGGGTTTATTTAAACAATATAATATGTAATAGTGTATAAGTGGATAAATAAACAAACAGAAAAAAATAAAAAAAGCAATAGACTATACGAGATGTACAGCGACATCGACCTAGTCAAAAAACTGCGTATTGGACGTCTGAGATGGCTAGGACATGTAGAGCGAATGGACACCAACGCTCCGGCCCGCAGAGTCTTCGAATCGAACCCCGAGGGACGACGCAGTAGAGGGAATCATCGCCGTGGGTGGCGCGCACAAGTTCAAGTAGACCTCGACCAACTTGGAGTGCGCAACTGGAGGCATTTAGCTAAAGACCGAGCTAAATGGATAGGCTTGTGGGTTGAGGCCAGGTCCACCCCGAACTGTAGCGCCACCTAAGTAAGTAAGTAAGCACAATAGATCTTTCTGGTTGCAGTGCCTATACGCTATATTGGCGTGGCCACAAACATCTAAAAAAAAAGATCGATTTAACGATCGATTAACGATTTTGTTAAAATTAAATATTTGATTTAGCATAGACATGAGCTGCTATGTGCTTATGTCTCTGCTAACATAAACTGCTCCCTGAAAAGATCAAGTGGTACAATCTGGACAAAGAAAAACGGAACGGCACAGGCGTGCATTCTTATAACGTTAAAGAAAAGTTTGGAGTTTTTTATTCTTTACTTCGTGTACAACGTACAATTTTATTAAACCTATCTTTTAACGAAAGAACACGAGGCTTTTGTTTTCGTGATGAAAAATTACCTCTCTCACACCATCAACGGAGCTGAGGATGAAGAGTGCAGAGCACAAAATATGTGGGATTCCCTACAGCGAACTTGCTTAAAGAAGGCGAAATCACTGCTAGGAGCTTCAAAAGGCCACCACCAACACGCCGAAGAAAAATGGTGGTGGAGTGATGAAGCTAAGGAAGTGATAAATGAGCAGAAAGCGGCTTTCAAAGCTTGATCAAAGTGTCCCTCTAATAATAGAGACGAAAAAGCTCACCTCGAAGTGGAATGCAGATCTGGCAAGCAAAAAGCGAAAAAGAAGTGCGCCCAGCTTCAAGCAGAGAGTACGGAGGGCCTGTATCGGGAGCTGGAGAAAATATCTTCCCCGCTTGCTGGGATGTCGGGTTCAGATGGCTCATAATTCTCATCTCCAAATTCACGAGAAGTGATCCAATGCCGAATCAATGGAGGGAAAGTTACCTTCTCCCTGTATACAAAGAGAAGGGTGATACGCGAAACTATGAGAACTACCGTTCGATCAAGCTGATGTAGCACACTATGAAGATCTTTGAGCGGGTATTAGGTGGCCGACTGCGAAAAATAATACGACTGTCTGATGATCAGTGCGGGTTTGTCGCGGGTACATCAACCACAGACAATCCAAAGTATAAGGATCATAATGGAAAAACATCGTGATTCCTTAAAGGATTTCCATATTGTATTGGTTGAGTTTGAAAAGGGATTCGACAGACAACCACGAGATCTGATATGGGTGGCGCTAAGACATCGACCTATGTACAGATGATCATGCACATGTACGAAGGAGCAAAGACAAGAGTAAGGGGATCCTACATCTCTGCAACGAGCACTTGTTGTGTGGGTGAACGTTTTGGAGGGAAATGAGTATCACATTAGTTCAAAAAAGACAGATTACTTTTGCTGCCCATTCTTTGATCCACTCAGGTCTATTCCAGATATTTGTTTGAATGGAACAGTGCTTCCCAAGTGCAAAAGGTTCAAATATCTGGGATCTATGATCAATAGCAAAGCAACTTGTGATGACAACATCAATCATCGCGTAAGCGTAGGGTGGATGAAGTGGCGAGAAAATTCCGCTATATTCTGTGACAGAAAAATGCCACCTTAGTTGAAAGGAAGGCTCTACATCGCAGTTGTGCGTCCAGCGCTCACATACGGTTTGCAATGTTGGACGATGAGCAAAAAGTATGAGAGTAAATTAACGGCAGCTGAGATGCAGATGCTTCGCATGACAGCAGAAGTGACAAAGCTTGATCGAATAAGAAGTTAGAAGATCCGTCTCAGCTGGTATTGTCACATTCAAAGAAGAGATCTTTTGAACTCTGTTAAAAAGGCAATATCAATGCACGTTCCAAAGACATTGCGATGCAGGAAAGGCAGGCCTATAAGCGCCTGGATCAGACAAATGCGACGACATCGGCATTTCATTGGCCTCAGTAACCGAGTGATTCAAAATTGGCAGGCCTGCCGATATTTTCTGAACTCAAATAGGCGAACCCCACAGGCGGATCAGTAGAAATGCGGTGAAGTGGAAGGGTTATGATCCCTTGTTTTCGGATCATATCCTTGCCGAAATACAAAGAAGAGGAAGATAGACATAAGCTGCTGTATTGTGCAGCAGGTTTTTGGCAGGAAAATCATATAAAGGCACCCCACCTATTGACCGGTTTTCGACAATTGGCCATCTATCGGCCGATTTAGTTTAAAGTTAATATTTGTGTAATATTGAACATATGGATTTAATAGGTTACCGATCGTTTCCTGAATACATATTTCTTTTTAAAACATAGCTTCTTAAAGGTTTTGCATAAATTACGAGTCCTAAACAGTTGCGAAGGAACACCCTAGGTTCCAGTATGTCCATCTTATTTATGAATCATTTTCGAGCATATCACTCATTTTTGCAAAGTGAATTCAGCGCTTTATAAATATATAACAACTTTGGCATGTATCGTATTATACGTACAATGTTTTGATTGAGTGTTTTCCTTATAAAATATATAAAGCTTATTAAATAAATATTTATATTAATTTTTGTTTATATTTATTTATTTTCAGGTATGTTCCGAATCCATATACCTAGTAATATATTTTAAAGAAAAAAGTCACACTGGTAAGCTTAGCTTTTATGGACATTACAGGAAGTACAATTCATCGGCAAAGGTAGAGGCAAACATGTACTATCTACACAGCAGGGTTGTTAAAGAATGCAATGATTCCTGAATGCATTCTTTGAAAAAGCTCTGAATATTTATTGATTTATTTATTTCATATGAACTGCTTACACAGTATAATGCAATAAGTGATAAGCATAAACGGAGCATGAGGGAATAAAAGCTGTACAAAATTAATAAGTAAGGTTGATCTACATAGATGGAAGGAGGTTAGAGAGAAAAGGGAAAGAATGAATGAATATAAGTTACAAATGTTCTTCAATGAGGTTAGGAATACTAATTAACTAAGAATTACAGGAAAATAATGTTTTTAATTCTTCTGCGATCAAGGATATCTCCATTTGCCTTCAATAAAGTCCATGTTTCAGCGATGTAAAGCAAGATAGGGATGATCAGGGTCTTATATAGAGTCTCCTTAGTTGTTCAAGAAAGGGGCTTTACTGTTGAATTCTCTTATTAGCACAAAAAACAGCGATTGGCAAAAGTTATTCTTTGTTTGATTTCTGCGCTGGTATAATTATCAGAGTTGATAGCAAAGCCGAGGTAGACAAAGTCCCTTACTGCCTCGAAGTTGTAGCTGCCCATTGTGCCGTACTGTACTTATCCGAGGCTTTTGGTTGTTTCGGAACCATTCGTTTTTTTACGTGGTAGTGAAGTTACCCCGACGGCACAACCTCTAACCTGAAGGGGCAGTTTCTTTGGTTATATCCCTAGGACGAGGGGCCGGGTACACCGGTGCCAGTAGTCCACTACGGGAGTATGAGCGCTGCCGTTGAGCCATTAAGGGCTCCTCCGCCATCTCTATTCCAAGGTCTTAACCAGCATTGGAAATTCCTTACCGACCTGTGATTCATCGAAGCAGCTCGCGCAAGTTATTCACTAAGTTCAACTACACTGGAACTATAGACGCCACCGTTGACTCCGTCTAGGGAACTCGTCCGCCGTCGCCTGGAACAAGAAGAAGTGCTCTAGTGAGAAAGCAATCTTCTCCCCTCTCTCATCTGCTGCCGCCAAAAATCCTCCAAACGGGGTTGGTTACCCATTTCTTGGATTAAGGTACTAGGCACCCAGTTGTCACCGCGTGGATGTTGAGAGTAGGAGTTGGTAGGCCGCAGCTAAGTGAAAGTGTTTTCATATAATCGCATGCACTACCATTTGACCAGGCTACTGTTTGGTTGATGTGCTTATCTCAGGCCAGATTTCGATCGAAGGTCATACCGGGGTTCTTAACCGATTCACCATGGCAGATAGATAGGTGTGGTGGTTCTTCTATGAAAAGAGAAGAACGCAATTAGCACTAGGTGCCGTTTTGATACCACAAAAGTCGTGTACCTAGATGTAAAAGGCGCGTTGATTTCTCTCTGAGACATCCTCAAGGGAATCGAAAAAGGGCTTTCCTAAAGCTCGTTGTCTGGCCCTAGCTAGTGCCGGAAAGGCGCATAAAAAGTGGATAAGGGTTTCTTTCTCAGTTGCGACATTGCAACTGCGACAGTGTGTATTGGGTGGGATACCTAGTTTGACTGCATGGTCTTCTATAGGCCAGTGACCCGTGGTGGTCGCTGTTATCCTGGCGATGTTCCTACGTGTTCTCTTAATAAATCGGTTGTTTTTGCCTTGATGTAGTTTGGCCACAGATATGACACTCACCCTGATTGTCGTTGGCGTTTGTCGCTTTTCGATGATTGTCGTTTGATTCATAGCTACGACCTGCTGACCGTTAAACTTTAGTAAGCAATTAATTTGTCGTGTAGAATACTATAACAACTCTTTTACATTGAAAAAGTTATCAAAATGGATTCGTGCTACATCTGAAGAATAAAACGACAATCGTCGAAAAGCGACAGACGCCAACGACAATCAGGGTGACTGTTTGTTAGCCTAGTCCATCTGAGGTTGGCTTGGGCAAGGAATTTGAGGATATTTCTGCTTTGACTGCTCCGAGCGGAATCTGAACTGATTCCACAAGAGAGCTGTGGAGGGCTGAGCCTTGCCTAGCCAGTTCTTCCGCAAGTTCGTTTCCATAAACGTTACTGCGCCCTGGAATTCAAATCAGGGTTACCCTGAGTTGGCTATTTAGCGAGGCTAGCTCATTTTGGCATTCAGGCACTAGCTTGTAGGATGTAGTAAGCGATGCAATGGCTTTGATGGCTGTTTGGCTATTAATAAAAATAGCGATCTTCTGCCTTGGCGTTATATTGGTGTGTGTTTTGGTCTGATGACAAGCTTCCCGGAGAGCGAATTATTCTGCTTGGAACTCATTGGCAGAATCCGGAAGCCTATATGATTTAGAGACGTTTAGGGATTCGGAAAACACACCCGCACCGACTCCACGGTCCATCTTTGAAACGTCCGTGTAGATCGTTACGTCGAAATCCTTTATCATCTGTCCATCTTGCCATTCTGATCTTGTGGGGAATTGATGCCTAAAACATAATATCACCTTGACCTCGATTTTGCTCCCGTTACGTCCCACCCACTTCGAAGTTGAATGTTTGTTTACATATTTTTCCTTTGTTCCACAGCCGTTAGCTGTCAAAGCACGCAAAAGTTCAGCTCATCTCAACTTCTGCCTCGGGTTAGAGTGCCGTTACGTAGCATTACGTTTCTCTTTACGAATGGAAAACGTGAGGTCGAGGCGTCAGGCGAAGCTGAGGTTGAGGCACTATTGTGTTTCAGGCATGAACGTCGAAGCGCTTTGTGAAATTCAATTTGGGTATCATGTAATCTGTTGTGGGCAAAATGAGTTCTCTCGGCAGAGAGTTTAAAATATTACATTGCCCATAGGACCGATTCAACATACTCGACAGGGGCACTATTAAGAGTGATGAAAGGCAAGTATGACAGGTCTAAAGGTTCTCTTGAGACTACAATGCACTTAAATTTATCGGGATTCAGATACCGACCATTCATTCGAAACCAATGCGCGATACCTTTCAGATCTTCATTAATGCAGCTAGCTGCGTGCTTGCTCAATTAAGCCCAAGGGACAGTTCATTACGAACTGAGCATCGTTGGCGTATATATGTACATATGTATTGAGCAGTATTAAGTATAAGGAGAAAAGTAATGTTCCCAATATTGATCCCTGAGGCAAACCGCTGACTATGGGGAGAAAGCCCGATAACACATGGTTTATTTCAACTGTGCAAGCTGCCTGCTAAATAGGAAAATATGAGTTTTATAGCACACGGCAAGAAATTGTACATTTGGGACAGTTTGAGGCACAAAAAGAATAAACTACTGTATCAGATATACTCGTATAGTTATAGTTAAACGTATTGTAAATCACCATTCACTTTGATATCATAATAGGAACAATCAGTTCTGGTAACAACAATTTGGCTGCCCTGCTTGTCACTTTGCATGCATTGAAGTCGTTGAAGTTGTCTATGGATTTTTCGGTAATTGCGGACCCTACGAAGCAGTTCATCCTTTTTTCTAACTTAAAGTGCACCTGACAGTAGTTTAGTCAGAATTCATTTGAACAGAAAGAAAAGACGAAGGGTGTTTACTAAATCTAAATGTCTTTCTGTACCATACTATATGCCATGCAAAGGGAAATTCTCTCCTTCTCCACAAACTTCATTGAGTCCCTTCTCTCACACAATCGATTGTAATAGGCGAGTATCTATAAAAGGACTCCGCCCAACCCTATAAATTAATTGTCATCCATCGCATTCCATTTGACCTAAATATCGCTTTCAGAGTAACAAGGATACTTCTGTATCTTACTCAATGGCCTTCCTGCATCGAATTCGATTAACAAGATTATGTAACATCATATCCGAGAGGAGCATCTTCAACTCGAAACAATATTTAATTGTTTATACACACGAAGTCTCTCTCTCGTAAAAGCGTACTTGAAGACACGTAATCATTATTAATAGAGTGATCCACTATCCGCAAACTACAGCCCCCACAATCCCGCCCATAAATTCCGATTAAAAGCGTGCGGAAAACATTCCAACTGTCATAAAACACGGATTTTTGGCAGCCGCACTGAGCGTTCCTAAATGAAAATATACAAAATGCACGAAGAAGATTCTTCGCCTCACACGGAAGCAAAGAGCGCGAGCAGTTTTTTCTCATCTCATGAAAGCTACTGTCCGGGGGGTGCTCCACATGCAAGCGAACTGCACACAAAACTTTTCGAAACCCCCAACGAGAACAAGAAAATGTGCAGCGACAGGAAAATTGTTGAAATTTATATTTTTTTCCATCATAATTTCTTCTGCGAATGGTGCTGCCATGCCGTGCCGCAAAGCGAAGGAGGAAGGACGAAGGATGAGAAATTATATTTTACTGCTGCGGATTGCAGTTTTTCTTAAAAGTTGGATCTCGTTCTCACTTGAAAGGGGTTGCCTCGTGAATGCCGAAAAATTATGAGGGCGTAATGAGAAGGAGGTTTCACGATGCACATTTCTTGAAAGTACGATGCACTGAAGTAGTGATTTGAATGCAACCGTAAACGACTTGGGGTTTGGTAGTTTTTTTTGAGGATACGTCACCGTTTACCGAGCACTCTTGCATAGTCAGTGATTTGAAGAAGTATTTTAAAAGAATTTCAAGCTGTAAGGGAAGTTCCAAAAGCTGTTGGAAGAGTTCTGCCAACAAAAATATCTCAAACTCAAAGTATCCCTATCTTTCGTGTTACAACTAAGTGTAAAAGGAAAGTTAGTGCTAAAGCATTGTTGGAATACTTATGTGGACGTGAATCAGCCACAAGATCAGGTAAGGTTAGGTGAGAATTGAAGTGTAAGAGGTTAGTTCTGCCAGCTGAAAGTCACTAATACTAATACTCCCTTGAGGAATGACAGTCGCCATCAACTACTTTAGAACAAGACTTCACTATATATTGCTCTGTCAGCACATTAAGACTAACGCTGTTCGGCTGAAGAAACTGACATGATTTCAGTGCCTTCCGGTTCAAAACGTACATCAATTATTTACTATTATGCGTCTTCTACTACGTATTACACTGAATTTGTGGAATGCGTTTGCGTTGAGTTGCAAGGGAGGCTATTCTTATGCCAACTTTGCATGCACAAATGCTTATGTTGCTTCAAAGCAAAGAGAGAGTTCTGCTGGAAAAACTACCCCATATTACTTCTGTGCGACTGGATTTTTGCTTTATTGGATCATCAAAGGTAGGCGCCATATACGTATGTAAGGATTTCTGCAGTCAGGAGCTCTTTAAATGGACGAGTTGGTCATGCAAGTACGGTGCAAGCCGTTTGGTTAATTCTACGTTCATTGATGGGAAATTTCTGCTCCTTAAACGCAATTTGTAGTTTTGGAAATCACTGAACCCATAAGTGCTCTGTATGTATGGAACTCAAATCTGGGGTACATCTTGGAGTACTGGTAAACATTAATCGTAAAACACAGTCTAAGATAGGTTATTGGATGACTGAAAATGACAGTCAACTAACAAGTTCCTCTAACCAACTCGGTTATTAGTCCGATGCCTCCATATATGCACACCAAGTTTTTTGAGGTCCCTTTCAATGTGTGCAAAGCCCCCGAGGAAGGCCCTCTTCTATTGTGTCGTCCAGTTTCTTTCTGTGCCTCAACCATCGAGTTCCTCTAACCAACTCGGTTATTAGTCCGATGCCTTCATAAATGAACACCAAGTTTTTTTTAGGTCCCTTTCTATGTGTGCAAAGCCCCCGAGGAAGGCTCTCTTCTATTGTGTCGTCTAGTCCAGGGAAACCTCGGACAGGAGCTTTCCTGTCTATCCGCTGGACATTTCCCAATCATCTTAGCCGATATACTCGTATTTTTGTGGTTAGGTCAATGTCGTTGTGTAGATTATACGGTTCGTCATTATATCTTCTCCTCCACTCATCATCTATACAGATGGAATCAAAGATCACTTGGACAATTTTCTCTCAGAATAACCAATGGCACCCTCATCTACTTTTGATAATGTCCAAGCTTCTGCGCCGTACAGTACAACCACCTTAGTTTTTTTTTTTTTTTTAGAGAGGGCTCTGGTATTCAATTATCTTGGGTGGCAGTGGTGTAGTAGTAAGGTCGTCAATTGCCACGATGATGGTTCATTATTTAAATCCTGATGTCAGCAAGCATCTTTTTACTTCACATGAAATACAAGTCAGTCCGATCAATTGCGAAAGCTTCTGTGAATACTACTGCGAAGGCATAACACTGTCAGTAGCTTGGTCATATGGCTGGAAAAATTGTTCGCTCTGTTGATGATGATTCGCCTATGGCATCGATTATCGGAAAAACAATACTGTGAATCAGAAGCAAAGACAAAACATAACAAAAATCTCTCCAGTTATCTGGACGCCAAACCAAATCTTTCTCTCTCTCTCTATCTATCCTTTCCAACGTCCGCACTGTGTGTAAACATGCTGAGTGCGCGCAAATTATAAAAAAAAAATTCTTAGCCTTAAGAAGTAGCGTTTGGTAAGAGTGGTTCTTTGTATGATTTCTGTGCTACAGCTTATAGCGAGGCATAGGTAGAGAAAATCGGCAACTACCTCAAAGTTGCAGCTGTCTATCGTGACATTCCGTTTAAGTGTGAGATGGTGTTTGTCCTTTTAGGTTACCAGCATGTACTTAGTCATACCTTGGGGCAACTGTATACCCTTTTTTGCCGCAATACTCACGAAAGCACTATTGACATCAAGCCGTGTCCTTCCGATTATGTCAATATCGCCGGCGCGCGTAGGCTAATAGTTTGTATGTCTCTTATATCTCTTTCAGACATCGACGCATGAGTGAGTTATAACCGACCTTAATGGAGGCGCATGGGTTCTCGAATATTATCCTACATAAGCGGACGAGTTTGGTAGCGATGGAAAAACTATTCACGGCTCTGTACAGCTAGGCTTTCTAGGCGTTAAAGATAATAAAAGGTGGTGGGTATCGATTGATGAAATGCCTGGATTTTCTTCAAGATCTGCCGAATATATTGGGTCACTTTTACTCTATGGACTTTTCTGCCCAAAAACCGCATTCATATTGACCAATCACCAAGGTTGATAACAAATGGCTTTAGGCGTCCACATGAAACAGCAAATTAGATCTTCTATGCGATCCTTATGAGGCTGATACTCCTCTTAGTGACGCAGGGGTCCTCCCGCTGCCTTGTCAAAATATATTTGCATGTTTCCCAACAAACTATCAATTCTTCAACGATCTGGATGTAACAAGATTTGTCATAGCTTCGGATGTTACGAAAAGAAACGATCCTTTCAATTATTGACTATTTCGGAGCCTTTATTTTCAAGTTTTTTCAACTTAAGGTCACGTTTTTCTGGTCGTGATGCTATTGATAAATGCAACCTCCTGCTGTGTTGTTTTCTCATCATCAGCGAGGGACTTGATGTTTGATGACTGGTTATCGATGGCATCTCTTGGAGGTTGCGCCATCGCTTCCTACCTGCGTCTTCTAAGACACAACTCTCATCGAACAATTACTCGTAGCAATCGCATCGAATGACAACTTTAAAAACCTGTGAAGCTTCCTTCTGTCCCTAACGTATGTCTCTTTAAGACTAGTAATGTGGGACATAGCTCCATTCTCAGGGAATCATTTCCCTATATCCCTGACGAATCGGACGATATCCTTGGCACCTTAGACTTCGTCACACCATTCGAATTAACGTATCCTGTTAGAGAGGACTAACAAAGGAAGACTGATTCTGTCCATAACGAGACTGCAATATACACAGATGGTCCTAAGAGGGCACTGGGTCAAGTATTTACTCGAGAGATACGAACTTACAGGTGATCCTGAGACTTCCGGACACATGCAGTGTATTCCAAGCATATGTTCTAGCTGTACTTAAAGCTGCGGAATTACTTGAAATGGGATCAATATCGGACAAGAATATCGTCATCTACATTGACAGTCAGGCTGCTCTAAAGCTGCTAGAGTCTTACGTCACCAAATCTGAGATAGCCAGAAATTGCCCCACACTGCTTAGGGTATTATGCATGCAAAACCGAATCAGATTATGTTGAGTACTTGACACTGCGATATTGAAGGCAACGAGAAGCCGACGCGCTGGCCAAAAGAGGAGCGGACCTCCCACATAGCGACATAATTTGTAGTTTGAAGTCACAGGGTGCATGGCTACCGAAATTATTCGTGATAGACTCATCAACATGGCTAGTCTAAGATGGTCAAACATAGATGGTCATAGGGTGTCTAAGGCCGTCTGGCCTGTGTTAGACCGCTGGCCATCTCGGGAGATCATAAAATTAGAAAGATCACGGCTAAGAAAAGGGATAGGAATGCTGTCTCGCCACTGTCTCCTAAGGAAGTATGCTACGAGACTGGGATTACCAAACACGGATTTTTGTAGGTACTGCAATGATCTACATGTCTCAGAGGCCAAAGCATTGCCAGGACAAGGCTAAAGCACTTTGAAAGATACTTCTTCGATAACCTAGAAGAGGTGAGGTCCTCTAACCACAACAAGGGTTTTTTCAAATTCTGTAGGGAAATTAATTGTATGGCAGAATCGGTTTAGGTCTTTTGCCGTGAATATTCCCTAGGGATCGCGATCGGCCCATTTTGGTGCCTAGTATTTTATGATAACCTCATAACCGTACTCAACCTAACCAACCCTAGCCTTCCTTTTGTCCCGCTATACTAAGTTTTTTTCAATTTCTTGTCGTCAGTAGTTTGGGAATCTGAAGGCTTTTGCTTTTGTTGTCTTTTATTCTCAACTCCTCTTTGCTTGCTTCAGCATTTTAGTTGGAGTAAGTCCATTGTGGTGTATAAAAGCAGGCAAACATTAGAAACCTTTTCCAGATGCTTGAGATAAAACTTAATTTACCCTTCTATTCCACTATCAACGCAGCTTGACAACGACAATGAACAGCAGAGGTGATAGTATGGAGCCCTTACGTGCTCCGCTTTGGGCTTGAAGGCCGTCCGATATCTTGTTTTGGATAAAGTGGGACATTTAGCACGTAGACTGCGCACGGCGCACGAAGTCTATGTTGCTGATAGATCCGGGCTCTTTGAAATTCAGAATCATTACGCAGTTGCCTAAGTGATGTACTGCAAAATGCTCTCTCTCTCTTTCTCTCTCATAAGCGAAACCATTGAAACTCTTCAATGGATGTATTTTGCAATATTGGCCACTTGTAGCAAAAGAATTAGTCCTACTAATACACTCGCTTATTGCTTCCTTGATTTGCATAGCCAGAGCACTGGTATGTTTAGATATTGTATATAGATAGATAGATAGATAGATAGATAGATAGATACATTTTATTAAATAAATTATAAATTGAAATACAAATTTATACAAAAATTGACATTGGCTATTGCCGTCAGCCAGAAAGAGAGAAAAATGAATATTACTGAAACTGTACAACTTATTCTAATCTTGTCCATTCAGTATCTCCACGACCTCGTTAGCAGTTAAAAGGTTTCTTCCCAAATTTCGTCTGATCTCCTTTAGAATTGGAAAGGTGCCTATGAAGTGCCGAACGTCTTCTGTGACTCGAAGGTTGCAGAGAGTACAATCGGGAGATCGGTCGGTTCGATATGGTTGGTAGTTTAAGTACAGAAGCTCCCCCCTCACCTTAAATATTGTAGATATTTTGTCTAGACAGTTGCGATCGTGGAAATAGTTCTTGCCCTTAAGGTCATGCTGAAGTAAACGATACAAATTCCTTGTAGTGCTCTGCTTTGCATTATCAGTAAAATTCTCGAACGTGCTAAGTTTAATTTTGACCAGAAGTGTTTGAAAAGCATCTTTCCATAATGACGTGCTGCTCTCCAATAGAGGAACGTTGTGTAAACTTCCCAGCCTTTCCCATTCCCTGAAAAACTGAAGTTTTTGCTGTAGTAAGTGACGTACAACAATGTTAGGAAGCCGTTGACCAGGTATATAATTAAAATGTAAGCGAAGAGTAAATAAATGTCAAGGTGGTAGTCCAGTTTCAAGTTGTATCATGTATGTGGGAGTGCATTCTGGCAATCTGAAGATTTTTTTTATGAAAACATCTTAGTAACTTCTCTACTTCTTCATATTGACAAATTCCCCACACTTGCGCCACATAGCACATGATGGATCTCATCACTGCATCGAAAACTTTATACTTTGCACTTGGGGCGATATTTTTCTTGCTCAGGATCCCTCTCCAGTTACAGTTGATGGCTGTTTTTGCTTCCTTTAGTTTCATTTGAAGGTGCTTCTTAAACGACAGATTCGGTGTGAGTAGGACTCCGAGGTACTTATATTCCTTGACCTTCTCCAGTTTAATACTTCCCCAGATCCAATTTTCCTCTCTAACGTATCTTCCTGAGCCGTTCCGGAAAACTATTATTTTTGATTTTCCTGTATTCACCTCGAGATTCCACAGATGGCAGTTCTGAAACAACTTGTTTATCATGATTTGCATCATGTTTGGGGTGTCTGCCAGAATGACTATATCGTCAGCATATAATAGAACTTTGATAGAGATTCCATTAAATGAGATCCCTTCGGTAAGAAAAGTCGTAAGGTCGTCCAAATAGGTTGAGAAAAAGAGTGGACTGAGTAGACATCCCTGCTTTTCGCCCGTTTTTGATTGAAACCACTTCGACAGTTCGATCCCGTTCCATACTGCAGGTGAGTTCTGGTTATAAAGGCTTTTAATTACCCTTAGCAATTTTGTGGATAATCCCAGGTTGCATAGCTTGCAGAAGAGGGCGTTTCTATCGACGGAGTCGATGGCGGCTCTAAAATCGACGAAGAATGCGTACAACTTCTCACCTCTGTCCAAATACGTCCTTGCAATCCTGGTTAATGTAAAATTGTTGTCCACCGTTGAGCATTCCTTTCGAAATCCAGCCTGGAACTCGCTTATCAAGTGGTTTTGTCGTATCCAATCTGTCAGACGTTCTAAGATGACGCCCGTAAAAATGTTCGTTACAGAATTCAAAAGCGATATACCACGGTAGTTATTTGGGCTGTTGGCGTCTCCTTTTTCAAACGTTTTCGCCCTTTTTCGCCCGTGTTCAATATATTGTAGAATTATATACGTCCACAAGTTTTTCCAGAAACTCTTCCGTTGTATATTTAAAAAAATTCATAAGTAACACGATCCTCTCCTGGTGCCTTGTTTAGACTGCAACGATGTATCACCGAGGTGACTTCTTGGACTGTGATCATACTGTCCAGAGCATCATTTTCGAGAAGTGGTAACGCATACTGTATTGGACTTGAGTTGACAACAAGATTCTCTCTCTTAAAATGCTCAGCTAAGAGACGTGCTTCTACCTGCACCCCTAGTGCAAAAACTGCGTCGTTGAGCGACCGGGCTAGGTTCCAAAAGGAGCGACTATCTCTAACTGCACTAAGCGATCGCATCAGACTAAGGAAATACATTTTTTGATTATACTTGCATACATTTTTATATGTCATGTTTGCAGCTTGATACATGCTTTTTGCAAGGTTTAAGCCTGTATTCCTTACTAACCTCAGATAGGCGAACGATTTTTTCCTGGCCCTCTCACATTCGAAATCAAACCATGGTTCTTTCCTGCTTTGTCTTCGTGTTGATTGGAATGGCTTTGCAGCAGTTTTGATGCAGGACATACAAATATCTGTGGAACATCTGGAACTAAGATCGGTGCCATTTATTGAACTTAGCGTACGGTTAAGGTTCGCCTTGTATCTCTGTAGGTACTTATCCTTCCACTGCAGCTTGGGGAAGTGCTGAGTCACGGTGTTGGACGATTCGCGCGTTGTCTTTAAACTAAATTTGGTCACTAAGAGTAGATGATCGGAAAATGTCAGCTCATTAACAGCTAGATCCATAACGTAGTCGAACCAAATTCCACGCACAAAGCAATAATCGATTGGTATGTTTATGCTTTGACAAGTTCCGTAATGGGTTGAACTTTCTTTCTAATGATGAGGTAATTTGGGCCTTCACTCTTGGATCCGTCCCCAGGTATCAACATACCACTGTGCTGCAGTCATTAAAGCGTTTTTACAATACCCAAATACCCCTCTAAGTTGACAAACGATGCTCTGTTTGTTGCTTTAGTACCTTCAAGAAGATGGTCTCTAAATATTTTAGGGGGAAGGGTTCCATCAAACTACTAATATTCTAGGCTCTAGGTTCCTGATAATCTTATTGATTCAAAATTAGCTCATTGAATACTAGGCAGTTCAATAAAACAGGATAAAAAGTGCCATGACCTAGGCAACACAATGTACTACAACTGCGTGTAATGCAGTAACACGACAAACAGACATCATCCAACGTCAATATGCTAGTGCAGCCATGAAACACAAACACTAGTCTATGTATCTCCTGTAAAATTTAATGGCACAACTCCATGCAATATGAAAGAATCCATAATCAAACAAATATACATTGTGGGTGTCAAAACATCCCATTAAACGAAAAACAGCTCTCACAAATCATCCCGGCCGACCAGTCTAAACATCCTTTCATCGTGTCTCCCATACACCCAGGCATTGTTTATCTTTTTGTCTGAAGTTCACGATGGGCCAATGTGCCTCCACTAACTCACCATGCCATGCCAAAAGAAGAAATGCAAATCCTTCGCTCCTCAGCATGTGCATCGGACCGAAGAAAAATCCGTAAATCCTCTCTCTGTTAGCATCCAATCATCACCACCGATTTCTATTTATTTATTTTCTTTCATAATTATTCGCCACTTTACACCAACCATACACACGCACACACATATGTAGTGAGCAGATGCCATCCCATCCAACCCTGCGGTCTGTGTCATCCGTGCCACCACCACCACCCACCCCCACTGTGACCGATATTTTTATACTATTTCTGCTGATTTTTGAATTTCCACCTCATAAACTGCTCAACCCTTAGTTCGCCATTTGAATAGGGGCAACAACAAAGAAAAATTCGAACATCACCATGTGTGCGAGTGTGGCTCATAGAATCTTCTCAAACTAGTCGAAACGATACCGCACTCTTCTTCTGATTTCTCCCGCAATTCAATTCAATATTTCGATTGAGACTTTCAGCTACGCTAGAGAGAAGCTACATATACGAAATAGTAGAGGAAACAAAAAACCCCACAACAGAACACTCAACAAAGACACCGACTACAATCGGTCGGTTGTGTGTGCTCGCCTGCTGGGGTTCTAGCTTTCGCTTCTGCTTCAGCTCCAAGCAGTTGTATACAAGGTGTCTATCGTGGAACTCTCGTTGCCGCCCGATGCATGACTACGACGACACGGGCCAAAGTGAAAGATAGATTCTTTCTTTCGTTTTTCTAAGTTGAAGATACTTTTTCGTGTGTTAGATACGTTTTTTTTTGTTCATTAGATACTTTACTCCCCCAGTTGAAAGGGCATCTCCCATCTCGCGAGTCTCCTTCGTCGTCGGTGTATCTTTTTGTTTGCGCGGCGCGATATCACTCTCTGTTTTGGTTTCCATGTCATCTTAAAGTTCACCGTGTGTCGTGTGGTGTGGTGCGGTGGCGTGGAAATTGATATCACGAAAGTGAGATAAGAAATTAAAAAAAAAAAAAAAAAAATAGATTCTCTTTCTCACTCTCTGTCTGTGTTGTGGGTTGTGATCTTGTGAGTCAATCGAGTTGTTTTTAATTTTCCTTTTTCCTGAAACGCCGGGGAAAGAGTGAAAAGTGTTTTTTTTTGAAGTAAACAGGATACAGAGGATACGCGACGTCAGCCATGTTGGCCCTGAGGGAGTGCCTTATGCGGGAGAGCAACAGCTCAACAGCACTTAATACAATGTCAAGCAGCCATGATGATGAGAGGAAACAAAGTAAATATCTTTTTGGTAATAGATGCGTAGATACACGTAGATACTCAATGTTTACACTTTGAAGTATGTCTGGGTGGTTGGAAACAAATTTACGTCTATCTGTCGGGTGATGATGGAATTTTATCAGCGTCGTGTCAAACATGTTTCCCGACGATATCTTTGGCTCGTAAGCCTTATCAATTGAATTTGACTTTGAGTGTCCCCCTTGTAAGCTTCTTAGTCCGTTTAACTGTGTCTTTTTGTGCGGCTTCTCGTAGTGAGATAGGTAACATGGTGACTTGCGATAAACGGAATGGATTTTAGAACATGAACTACTTTTTTTTTAGTCCCTTTGATGACTATGGATGTTTATTTCTTTTCAATTATCTGGCTAAGCTGGTGCTTATTGTGTGTAGGTACACCGTCGGTAATAATGTGCGGAACAATGGGCACACAAATACACACAGGCATTGTGTGCAACATGATAGGTTCTGAAGGGATTACCAAGATGGGAAAGGTAATTGAAGAGCGGTTTTTGTTGGGGAATTTAGGTCTTTCGATTGGCCTTGGGCTGAATTTCTTTTTTTTTCCAAGAAGGTGATGGGAAAGTGGAGAGTTTAACGAATTTTAAGGTACAAGAATGAGGAGCAGTCACTCTGCAGAGTCTATTCACCACTTAAAGATGTTTGATAACGTCAGCGTCCATGTGTTGTGGCCTAGGCATGTTTCAATAACACCACATCGACACTGACTTTCTGCTATTTAACTATTAACAATAGTTGACTGTCCTGTCCTTCAAACATTTACATAGTTAACTTCTGATAAAAACATGGGTTTCATAGAAAATTCTTAAATTCAGGCACTTCCAAGCACTTTTTTGTTTGCCTTCGCAGCTGACTTGGATTTGCTTCGTCAGTTTACACCGTAATACTCGACTACTCTTGCAACTTCTGGCTGTTAGTTGTGCAATTTGCAGGTGGGGCCAATAAACTGCAAGGTTGTTACATGTTAACTTTCTGCGTAACACATGCAGTATGTATTATAATTCTGATACAGCCGTCAATAAAATTTTCTGCGGCTAAAATATTTTTAGGGAGATTGGTCTCTTACAAGATGGAGCATCCATATACGTGAAACTTGTCGAGCAGAATCAAACACAAATGTATCGCAGTGAAACATCTCTTGAGTAGCAAATTTAACGCGCCGTTTAAGAATATAATAATACAGGTACCTAGTCCTGTCTTAAGTTCTGTTCTGCAAATTGTTAAAAAAATGAAACGATGAGACCACAGGGCTACAGCGGTGTTTCCAGTGGTATGGACAGTGGTTAAACCATTTCTCCAAATTCCATTGGGGTTTTTTTTAGAGGTCATAAACGCCAACGCTGACCACAGAGAATCATTCAAAAGGTTTAAATCTAGGCTTTCTGAAGGCCAATCCTCGGATGCAGTCAAAGTACAACTCTTGATTCCAAGCTACTGCTTAGTTGTTTTAACTTAATGTGCTGCAGCGGAGTCTTGCTCTATTAGAATGGGTATTTGTCAAGCCTTTAACGACACCTTCTGAGACATCTTCTTGGTACACCCAATTTTGACTCCTATTTCTCAAAAATGGAGAGCAGTAGTAGCTCCTTGACGTGCAATCGCATCTCCGGTAGAAATTGGGTTCCAAACCACGGAATCATCTTTTGCATGCACACAGCGATCGTCAGACCCATACTCAGATACGGTTACTTGGTCTGGTAGCAAGCCGACAAAAATACAAAGACTTGCATACATCAGGACAACTGGCGCATTGAGAACAGTACCAACAGCGGGATTGGAAACAATCCTCGGACTACTGCCGATAGACCTCTATATACAAGAGTCTGTGGCAAAAAGTGTACCCAGAATTCGCCAGCGCAACGGCTGAAAATCAAGTACAACCGGATATGCTCAGAACCTAAGTAAGTTCGCAGCCCTGAATGTCAGTAGCGAATATCTGCTGCCTTACATTGACTTCATTAAACCTGTATCTCCTGTATCTTTCAAAGCAGAGAAGAATGGGATACAAGAAAAGTACTAGAAACCAAGTCTTTATCCATCTGTACAAATGGGTCGAAAATGGATATATGTAGGCATAGGTGCGGGCGTCTTCTCGGAAGAACTCAATATTCGCAGCTCGATCAGACTCCTAGTGTTTTTCCAGCGGAGGTTCTAGCAGTGACGACAGTTGCCAATCTAGTTTCATTGATGCCAATATCTCGAGCGGATATCACCATCTTCATTGATAGCCAGGCAGGTATAAGCAATATCTGCTATATATTTAGAAATAAAATCGAAACTTGTTAAGAGCTGTCGCAAAGAGTTCAAGGTTCTTGACTCGCAGTACAACGTAAAACTCTGCTGGTTTCCCGGCCACATGGGTGTCGCGGATAACGAAATAGCGGACAATTTGGCGAGAAAGGTCTCTGCGCTGGAGCTTGAACGAGCTGGCAAATCAGTCAAGACTCCATTTTGTAACCTCAGAAGTATAGTAGAACGACAGATTCTAAAGGCAGCAAACATCAGATGGGTACTACTTCCCACCTATGAAATATCTCGTAGACTGTGGTCAAAGTGCGATGAAAACAGAACCAATCAACCGCTGCAAAAAAAGAGGGAATCCCTCTTCCTACTAATAAACGCACTCACTGGTCACAATCTACTAAAAAGTCATACTTTAGAAATGAAACTAACTGATGATGATTTCTGCAGAGGATGCATCGACGAAGGAGTTCACGAAGACACTCCCTACTTTCTGTATCACTGCCCGAGCCTCTGTTACCTAAGAAGTAGAATTCCAGGAAGATACTATCTAAAAGACATTGAAGAGCTATCTGATGTGCACTCTCTAATCTTTACAGCTTTTTGAATACATCAGACTAGCTAACAGCATTCAACAGGGATCCACAAGTGTAGAAAGGAACGAACTCCAGATCAATATCACTGGAACAAAAACTCAATGTGCATCACAATGGGTCTACATAGACTAGAATTAACTTCTTCATCAATCCACTTACCTTACCTAACTCCTTGATGTGATACACCCGCCAAACTATTGCGGAAGCAAGATGATGGCTTCGCTGAGCTCTTTGAACTGCATTTTGTGCATGTTCTTGTATAAATTTTATTCAAAATTTCTTGGACTCTGAAAATCTTTTCATCCGTAAAAATGATATTGTCCTGGTCGTTGTCCGCGTGCCAGTGCAAGTTAAATTAGGTGTCAATAGATGTCCAGGTGACCGATAAAATGCCTTCATCTTGAGATTATCCCAAAAGAGCCTTTATATGGATCTGATGGATATATTCAGCTGACGCGACATCATTTTTTCGTTTTTGAAAGGGATTTCCACGAATTCGCTTGCGTACAGCTTTTACAACTGCGCTCGTACGGGCAACGTCCGGACGACCACTTCTTGGTCTGTCTTCAAATTGATATGATTTAACAAATCGATTTATAGCACAGTAGACAAACATTTTTTATATCCCCGTTTTAAGTAATTCAAAAATTTGGTTGGCATTTTTTCCGTACTTATGCACCATTATGACAGCAATACGATTATCTTTCGTACACCACTCCTTGATAACCGATCAGTAGCTGAAACCAAATTACTAACTTATTTACTAATGTGGACTACAGTCCGGCGTGGACCTGCCTCCAGTTGCGCACGCCAAGTTGATTGAGATCCCCCTCCACTTGCTTCCGCCACCTAACACAAGATCGTCCTCTACTGCCCCGTCCATCCTTGGTGGATGCGAAGACATTCTCGGCTAGAACGTTGGGCTCTATCCGTTCTACCTGACCCATCCATCTTAATCGCTGTATGTGAACTCTTCTGGCTAAGTCGATGTCCTTGCATAGGCCGTATAGTTCGGCATTGTACCTTCTCCTTCACTCGCCGTCTATGCAGACGGGACTAAAGATCACTCGAAGATATTTGCTCTCGAAGTAACAAAGGGCGTCCTCCTCCGATGTTTATAAAGTCCGTGCCTCTGCGCCATACAGCAGGACTGAAATGATAAGTGTCTTATACAGAGTTACCTTAGTATTTCGAGATATGGCTTTGTTACTCAATCGCGTTTGATCTCATTCGCGTCAATTCTTCGTTTGATCTCCCCAATTGGTGTCATTTGCGGAGCTCACCATAGAGACAAGACAGGTAGACAAAATCCTTTACTACCTCAAAATTATATCTGTCTATTGTGACGTTCTGTCGAAGACGCCGCTGTTGGGTGTCCTTTTTTGTAGACAGCATATATTTTGTTTTGCTTTCATTGACCGCTAGACCCATCTTTGCGGCCTCGATCTCAATACTCGTAAATGTCCCATTGACTGCCCGCTGATTTCTTCCGATTATGTCAATGTCATCGGCATAAGCGAGTAGTTGTACAGACTTGTAAAAGATTGTACCTCCGGTGTTGGCTTGTGAGTTTCGTACAATTCTCTCAAGTACTATGTTAAAGAGATCGCATGATAGCGCGTCACCTTGTCTAAGACCTTTCCTGACATCGAACGGTTCGGTGATGTTCTTACCGACTTTGATGGAGCAGCGAGAGTTCTCCATCGTCATTCTGCACAAACGGACGAGCTTGGCAAGGATGCCAAGACTAGACATATGGCTCTGTATAACTCGTCTCTATACACGCTATCATATGCAACTTTGAAATCGATGAAGAGGTGGTGCGTATCGATTTTGTAGACATGGGTTTTTTCCAAGATCTGCCGTAGTGTAAATATTTGGTCACTGGTGGACTTTCCCGGCCTGAAACCGCACTGATAAGGACCTATCAGGTTGTTGACGATCGGTTTTAGGCGTTCACATAATACGGCAGAAAGGATCTTATATGCGATGTTGAGGGACTTATACCTCTGTAATTGGCGCAGTTTAGAGGGTCTCCTTTCTTCATAATCGGGCAAACCATGTTGAGATTCCATTCATCCGGCATACTTTCGTCCGACCATATTCTACAGATGAGCTGGTGCATGCTCCTTACCAACTCATCTCCTCCTGCCTTGAAAAGTTCGGCGGCAAGGCCGTCGGCTCCAGCAGCTTTGTTGGATTTAAGTTTTGATATCGCTATACTCACTTCATTCTGATCGGGTTGACGGGAATCTTGACTATCATCGTCACTGTTAAATGTTTCTGCCTGACAGCGGAATATTGGTTGTCGTCGCCGTTTATCAGCTTCGACTGCGATTCTACTATTACATAACCATTTTCGTCCCTGCCGGCTTCTATTCTGGCTTTGAAACCCTGGCATGTTCTTTTTACCTTTTGGTAACATTATCGAACATCATTCCTGCAATAAAGTCTCTTAATCTCCTCGGTCGAGCGCTTCTCATGCTCCTTTTTCTTCTTTCTGAAAAATCGTTGTTCTTCTTTTCTCCCCCGCTCGTAGAGCTCGCGAGCAGTTCTAGTCCTTCTATGCAGCTCAGCTTTGTACGCCTCTTATTCTGCTGCATGTCCTTGCCGGCATTCCATATTAAACCATGGGTTTCGTTGTGCCGGCCGAGAGATACGCAGTATATCAGAGGCGGTATCTCTGAATGCTGTTTGGCAACGTTGCCACTGCTCCTTCGCATTTGCTGCTGGCGGCATAGGACATAGATTGAGATTATAAAAGTCTCGATCGGCAAAGGTTCGATTTTGTTTGTTTTTTTTTTTATATAATTTGCGTGCACTCAAGGGGCTATGAATCCCCTTACATGTATGCACTTAAGCGGCTTATTGCTTTTGCAGCCGTCCGACGTCAAACTTCCTCACACTATTCCGTTGACTTCGCTCTGTTCTGGATATCCGCATTCGTACCTTGACTTCAACAAGGTAGTGATCCGAATCTACATTGGATCCTCGGAAAGTCCGTATACACAGAATACTGGAAGAGTGCTTTGCTTTGATCGCAATGTGATCGATTTGTTTGACAGTCTTCCGATCAAAAGAGAGCCATGTCCCCTTGCGAATATCAAAACGTGGAAACCGCGTACTAGCTACGACAATGTTTCGTCCCATCGCAAGGTCAGCTAGCTTGAATCAGTTGTTTCACATATTTCTTCGGATACAAACAGTCGTATCTTGTATAATAGAATTGTATTGTCTCGCTTGGAGACCTATAACTCGTTTCATTCATTTGAAATGACATTCAAAAATTCTTTAGGCGGACTAATCCATTCTATAGCCGACTTTAATCAGATCCAAAACCTATGCCCTTCGATCGCGATTCGGATAACGTAAATTCATTTATTATTAATTAAAATATGAATACGAATCGATTGATAAATAAATATCGAAATTATTTTTGTAAACATATACGTAGTATAAACCTACGCTTTCAACACGGGAATCTATTTATACAAATGATCGTAACCCGATTAGACTAATTTGCATCTTATACGTTTCTGGATAACAAGTTACTGCATTGTCACATATTATTCTCAAGACACGTATATAATGTGCTAATTGTTAGTTTCGTTTTCTATGGGACACTTAAAGTCCGAGTGGGATTTATTAACTTGTCCTATATTTAGAATACAAATACACGCTTTGGAGGTGTAGAATTTTTAACAGTGCTTTTGTCACTTTTCAATGGATTCGTATATCTGAGCTTAAGGGCAAACAAATTCGATGGAAATTGTTCAATTATCACAAGTATCTTGAGTAATTCAATGTAGGAATTGGTGTAGTAAACAATTTTGTTAGATGTCAAGACCGAATATATCTGATTATACTGATTTGACAAGGGGTTTATGCCCACACAATTTGCTTAAAAAAAGAAACCATTTGTATCTTTGACATTTTGGAGTTAAGCTCTTCCCGGAATCATGTGAATCCTAGGGTGGATTTTCGTATTTTGTGATTTTACATAACTTTTCCTTCATTTGCTCCCCCTTCCTTCGGATATATGAAACTATTTGCTTTAAAATTTAAGTCACAGTTTTGTTGTAGATACATCTAAATGAATGCTAATTGGAAACGACTTTCGAAAACGTTAATTAATCTAGCGCCCGTCTCACCTTGAACTAAGGCCCCAAAGTAGAACTAGAATTTATTAACGATTGGTATTCTCAAACATTTAAGAAAGTTTTTGAACTTTCTCGGGTAATTAAACAAATATTCACGTGCTCTCCTCTGGTGCCGTGTTCGTCGTGATGCTAGTCGTCACTTAGAATGGATGACCCCCCTTATAGTCATTCATTTTCACTTTCTCACTTGATGTTGGATTCCAACGAATAGTACCTCTCTGTTACGTCGATTTTTTTTTTTTTTATTTAAAAATACCCGCATTGCACTTACCTCTGCTGTCGATTTAATGAGATATTTTCAATCGGAATGCAATGCAATCTAATTATAGTCACACAGACCTATCGACTGACATGACATTCATCGATAGACAATCGGTTGAAAATGCTTTGAGTGTCTCAGTCTAGAAATAGGCCCTCTACATAGATTGAATGATTATACCCTCTGTAGATACAATGTACGAGTATCTAAAATAAATTGACCCACAATCATGTGGAAGTTTTTAGAATATTTTCATCTTTTTTCTTTCTGGATGTCGTGTGCACACATTGCCATGGTCATAGCGTATAATTACTTCCCTATACAACATTTAAATGCATTTTATTATAGTTTATTTTTTTGTATATTTTATGAGAAAGAAAAAATAAATTTGGCATTTTTTGTTACTAATTTTGTTGGCGCGGCTTTTTGTTTGGATTTCAAATGAAAATATCCTCTGTACGCGTAATTTTGTGTCAGATACATTTTGGCTTCGGATAAACAATAATTTATTTTATGACGATTTTTGGCAAACTATCTGTTCTGTGCATGCAGAGATTTTCAGCAATATTTCATCGGATTGATGTTGACGGTGATTTTTATTGCCAAAAATTAAAATATACAATACTTACATATAAAAATGCAAATAGGTGGATGCGGTTTGTTTATTTTAAGATTTATGAATATTTTATGAATGTTACTGTTTTTATTAGGAATTTCATATACAAAAGATACTTTGCATGGTGGTGCATGTAATTAGAAATTTTTATGGGATTTTTTAAACGTTATAATTACTTAAACAACAAAGTGAAAAATGTGCGAATTTGTTGGATAATTGTGAGAACAAAATTGTATTGTAAAGCAAGTGTGAACTAAAGACGTAATAAATATGAGTGTAATGGCTTTGAGTTGCATGAGTAATGGGGAAATGAATCTTAAAAGTAACAATGATACGTGACACTTTTCCAAGAACAGCTACGGGCCACCCACTATACAGTTGATACTTGACAATAAATCTACATATTCCCATGCTTCAAATATTTACTGAGAATGAGCTCATTTACGTCCTTTTTACTTGCATACCTGTAATTGGGGGACAATTATTGGTTTCGTGATATGACTTCAACAGGGGCTGAATGCACTCAATACCGAAAAGAGCTGAGTGGACGCGACGCGAGTTCCTATGCAACGAATAGCTGTAAATTTTAAGGACGGATCTAAAACCAAGGACGGAGTCGGTGCCGGAATCTTCTCAGAGGCCCTGGACATACACATTTCGTTTAGCTTTCCATTGCAGCGTTTTTCAAGCCAAAGTTACCGCTGTTCGCCAACCCTGACTGGCTAGCGGCTAATACACTATCAGCATCGTATATTGTTATTTACTAGTAAGTCGACAGTCAGGCAGCCATCAAATCTCGTATCCAGTATTATGAGATCTTAGGCAGTGAAAGACTACCGCGTATCTCTTCTCGTGATAGGTGGTCAGTACAACCTCACTCTTTGTTGGGTATCAGGTCACTGGGACACATAGGGGAATTGTGCAGCTCGATAAGGCTCCTCTGGTACAAACAGCATAAGGTTAGGTTAGGTAGATGGGTAGACTGCTCACGCAGACCAACACTACAGGTCCATTGTGCCCAATCATTTATCTCTGGAAACGCTGTAAAGATAATCCGCTGTTAGAACCACCCAGAAAGTGATATGAATCTCAGGAGGTCCGTCAGCTCAACATTACCCAAGTACTCCAGCTCCGAGAAGATGTAACTACCAAGAGTCCTCATTCTTCTGACGGATAGGGCAGGACAATCACACAACAGGTGACGAACAAATTCAATTTTTTCTTCGTCTCTGCAACTTCTGCAATAGTCGTTATGCAGCACACCGATTCGCTCCGCGTAAACGCCAATGGCACAATGTCCAGTAATTATGCCAGCTATGACCCGTACGTTATAACGACCAAGTTCTACCAGAGAGGTTGATCTCTTCTTGGTAGGCCGGCCGTTGCGCATGTTTCCAGACGAACCCAGCGCCTGTTTGCTCGACCGGTGGCTTCATCCTTTATTTTTTTTTTTTCGCAAGGAACTGATTGGGGTTGCTACAGAGGGGAGGGCCCGCGATAAGTGCAGCGCCGACCCTTTCCTAGCAAGCTCGTCAGCCTTCGATATCCATATGCCCTGGTACCACGCAGGGGGTCTCCGCATTGGCTCTAGATATCTCATTTAAGAGGGATTTGCAGTTTCTCACAAGCCTCGACCTAATTACAGCAGAGTCCAGAGCCTTAACGGCTGCCTGGCTGTCTATATAAAAACACGTGTACACCGTAGGAGAAATATTAGAGAAAAGACAGCATAAAACAGACATAAACAAAAGACACAAACAGCATAAGCATTATCGACATCGAAGCGTCAACGTCTTATGTTAAGGACCTTATTTAAATCGACGCGTAGGAAATGGTCAATCACCGATGGCAACATCTAGGCAAATGTAACACGGCCAGACAACTTTAGCCAACACTTAACAAATCTAGGTCCACCGGACTCCCGAAACACAAGAGAGGAACGTTCTCACCGGACACTGCGTCATAAGAAGACATGTCCAAAGACTAGGCATCCCTTATAACGACATCTGCAGAAGCTGTAGGGATGAAGAGGAAGAAGAGGCCATTAGTCACCTCCTATGCGCCTGTCCTGTGCACACTTACATTAAGAAGGTTACCCTGGGTGAATACTTTTTCAATAATCTAAATAATCTCGGCAACGCCTGCACGGCTAAACTCAACTTCTTCATACAACGAAGCAAATGGTTCCTAGAATAAGAGGGTGATCCACCCGCCTTACACATCGGCAGTACAATGGACCTATTTCTGGTCTAAGTGCAACCTTATCGAGGGCCGATTATAACCAACTAACGAACTATTTGTTTCCTGAATATCTTCAATTTCATACGGAAACTAAAAAATAGTCCATCTTGCGACTCGACTGCAGCATATGCGAGCAAATTGATTTGACTCAAACTTCATATTTGAGTTCAGCAGACCTGTTCTAAAGACTGATTTTCAATGATCACTGATCACAGAGGGCAATCAAATAAAAAGCAGTTAAACACTCTTGAGATCACAGTTTTCATTTATTTAATAATTTTCTTTGGTGCACAGTACAGTGCTATTAAAAACAAAAGAAACAAATCGTTTAAACAAAAAAAAAAAATACTTGACGCAATATCTCTTTTACGTGCCATGGCCTAGCTTCTCGCACCACTCATGTTGCGTGCGTTATACTTTTCACACGAATGGAAGGGACCTATAGTTTAGTGCCATAATCCGAAGGGCAATTTGTTTTGAGAAGCTTTCTCGTGACAATAATACTCTCGGATGAATGTCAGACGTTCGCGAGAGGTGGGACCGTGAAAAAGCTTTTTGGTGTTTTCTGGGATTCGAACATGGAACCTCACGCGCAGTGGTCCGACACACTAACCACTTACGCCATGGCGCCCACAAATCGTTGGCTCCTCCTTTACTTGAATCATACGTACCTACGCAAATAAAATAAGATGATTGCGTTGCGATTTGGTATGCACCTACACTGAGCAATAGAGCAATCACAATCACAACTTTGCTGTGACCTGCGATGTGGTATGTATCTACCCTGAGTACTGAGCAACCGATCAGTTTTCCCATAGAGCAAGCATAATTACAATCACAACTATGCCTTTTGATTCAGTATGTACCTACCGTCGAGTCTTCGAATCTAACCCGGAGGGACGACGCAGTAGAGAGTCCTCTCGCTGTAGGTGGGGCGCACAAGTGCAAGGACACCTCGACCAGCTTGGAGTACGCAACTGGAGGCAATTAGCTAAAGACCGCTAAATGGAGAGGCTTGTTGGTTGAGCCCCAGGTTCACCCCGAACTGTAGCGCCACCCAAGTAAATAAGTACCGCCGAACAATCACAACCAGCGTTGCCACTTCTTCCAGAGCAAATGTAGCGTTCTGACAATAAAAATGTAGCAAAATAGAAATTTTTGTTAATTTACTTTATTTTTGCGTTATAACTTATAGCATTCAGTGTCAACAATACAAAATATTATAAAACACAAAAAAACAACAAAAAATATTAATTAAATAACTAAGGTCAGGTGAGGTTAGATTGGCTGTCCAGTAAAGGTCCATACCTAAGGGTTTCCTATCAGGCAGAATGGGTGCCTTGTGACAAAGAGTCACTGCTCACGCAGACCAACAGTACAGGTCCATTGTGCCCAATCATTTATCACTGGAAACGCTGTAAAGAAAATCCGCTGTTACAACCACCCAGAAAGTGATTTGAATCTCAGGAGGTCTGTCAGCTCAACATTACCCAAGTCCTCCAGCTCCGAGAAGAAGTAACTACCAAGAGTCCTCATTCTTCTGGCGGATAGGGCAGGACAGTCAACACAACAGGTGACGAATTCAATAACTAAGGTCAGGTGAGGTTAGATTGGCTGTCCAGTAAAGGTCCATACACAAGGGTTTCCTATCAGGCAGAATACTTAGAGCTGTAACCTGTCTGGCGAGCCCGTCCGCCCTGCAGTTTCCAGAAATGTCCCTGTGGTCTGGCTCTCAGCATCGGTGAATGTTGAACTGCGCGGTCATTCCTGTAAGAGATAAATGGCAGTTTAGGCTGCCTTTGAAGTGAAGGAGCACGATTCCAGGGACTGAATTGCTGCTTGATTTTCAGTGAAAATGCTTATATCCCTGGAATTATAAATTAAACTTCAGCCAGGACAGGGCTTTTTTACTCTCCATGATTTCCGCCTAAAATGATAAGGGAGGCCGAACGAGATGCTCAGGTTTTGCTTTTCGCAGAAAACACCACAACCCATCCCACCTTCGGTCTCACAGCCATCTGTAAAGCAGTGAACCGAACTACCATCGACAGGGGGAGAGTTGTCTCATTCATCCACTTCAGGCATGCTCGTACGGAAGTTTCGGTCAAATCACAGTTTCAGTGGGGTGTAGTCCGTGTTAGCGTGCGTGAATTTGAGAACATGAAGGATTGGGGAAAGGCCAATGAGATAAATGAGACGAGGCTTCTAGACGGATGACCACACTGGCTGCAATCTGTTTGCCAAAACTATTCATTCATTTCAACAACTTAAACAAAAAAGAAAAGTAATAAATTAATTGGTAAAGCATTCATAACACTTAATAAACATATAGGATTTCATTTGTTAAAAAAAGATTAAATAAATAAATAAAAACGTTAACAGTCTTAATTTATAATACACATTAAACTGCACAGTGAGAAATACTGATTAAGAGGAGCAGAATTCGTTATTGTTTTTCAATTTATTTTATGTATCTACAAACTTAAAACTCAAGTAAAATCTTACCAATTCGTCAGAAGGCTCAAATATTGCCACACCTTTCAATAGCGCCTTAGCCAGTAAAATTTGTTCCACAGTATCTGAATTTAACTTATTTCTCAAATCGTATTTTATTATGTTTAACATATGAAACTTAACAATATGAGTTAAGAGCAACAAAGAAAAAAAAACATAAGTAATAATAAGGTAGACTGTTTGGAGAAATGTAGCATAATGATGAAGTATGTAGCATAGCACTTCAAAATGTAGCGGTTTTGCTACATATGTAGCAAAAGTGACAACGCTGATCACAACTATGCCTCACTCAGTGAGATAAACACAGTGTCCGATACACAAGTTCGATCAACTTGGGATAGGTACATATGTTATGAGTGATCTGGGCAAGAGTTTAAAATGTGATTGCGCTGCATATAAACTACGGTTTGGTAGGTATATATGCCTTGGTGCTGAAAATGAGCAAGTCTTGCAAATCTTGAAGGAGTAAATCACAGCAGTACAGAGCAATCACAACTGTTCCCAGATCTTTGACAAAAACAGAGTGATGACTAGCTGGGATCATAATCAAAGTCTCACGTCTAGTCAGTGGGACTACAATTCGAGGAGAAATCAGAATATTTATTCTTAGATCAAAAATAACGGTACTATGCTTAAAGTCTGTACATACATACATACATTTTCAAATGGCCCGCTAATCCTTTATGAGGGTTGCGGGGGTAGGATGCTCAGGTGGACTCTCCGTCCTTCTCGATCCTCCGCCATTGACTCCAACTCAACTTGGTCCAACCATCTATTTCTAGGCCTACCACGGGGTCACCTACCTGATGGCACGGCCACCATGGCACGTCTTGGAAGCCGGTCTGGGGACATACGCACTACGTGACCAAACCATCGAAGCATAGATCGTTCCGTTCGGAGAAGTAGCTGCTCAACATTGACCGCCTCGCGTACTCTGGTGTTGCGCACTCGATCCCTACGAGTTATTCCAGCAACACCGCGAAGGAACCTCATTTCGGCAGCTTGTATCCGCGATCTTATTCTTTCGGTCTCTACCCAAATTTCATGACCATAGGTGAGAGTTGGAACATACACAGAGTTAAAAACCGATAGCTTAGCTTGAACACAAAGTTCGGCCTTCCTTATAAAATATTGATTAAGCTCTCTTAAAATTGATCCAGCCAACAGAATAACTCGGCATTGCTCTTCCCATCACTCGTGAATAAGACCCCGAGGTACTTAAACTTATTCACTTCCTTCAGTGGGGCTCCATTAACATGCAGAGTGCACTGAATGGGCATTCTCGAAACGACCATTACTTCCGATTACCTTCATTCCAAAATCATCAAAAACGGCTACAAACCTTTCGAGTGCGCACTGAAGTTCGGTTTGAGAGGATCCAAGGATGACCAAATCATCCGCAAAGAGCAGATGACTAATCCTTAGGTCTCCCACTTTGAAACATTCCCCGCCATGGCTGCGCTGCAACATCCAATCCATATATACAATGAAGAGGAGAGGTGACAAAACGCACCCCTGGCGGAGTCCAACGCCAACAGTGAAAGGCATTGATTTAACACCGTTTATCCGAACACAGCTTCTACAGTTTGTATATTAAGACTGAATCGCCCTTAGCAGGGAACCATCAATCGTATACTCCTGCAGAACACTCCAGAGTTTGCCTCGAAGAACCCTATTATATGTTTTTTCCAAATCCACAAAACAAGTGTAGACAGGTTTAGCATACTCCCAGGCCTTCTCAAGAACCATTCTGAGAGTGAATAACTGGTCGGTTGTGCTTCTACCGGGACGAAAACCGCACTGCTCATCCCCCAAACTGTTCTCAACCAAAGTTCTGGAAGGCGTTTCTAGCTTAAAGTCTGTTTTAAAGAAAATCAAATTTTCTTGAAAACGGTTGTAGCGATTTTCTTTCAACTCCATTTTTTGATTTGCGTGAATATAAGCCGATAGAGGGCTTTTCTAATTGTGGCATATAGTGGTGTACCATTTCGTGCTGTATTCCTATAGGGTTGAATGTGCAGCCCCTTGAAGGTCTTTGGACTAGTTATTAAGCTAGATTTGAGAATTGCTGCGACAGTCATCTATTATTTTGTGATGTAAATTTAAAATTTATGAAACTTTTCGCTTGCGACAGTCCTTGGGGTTGCGAGCTTTTCCTTGTACTCTCACGTGCCGAATTCTAGCTTCAAATTTTCAAAGGGTGAGTCGCGCAAAAGTTGAGAGCCAAAGCAAGGTATTTCTGAAATTTTCGAAATTAGGGCGTTGTACAAGTTCTATACTCCATATGTGCAGCACATAGGCTATGACTGCCCGCAGTTAAGGTAGTTTCCTCTCATGCACTACATTCCAGGTTACGGCATTGTTAAATAAAGTAAGATCTAGGATACGCAGGATGCCCAGTTAGCTCGGCAGGTGAATCTCTGTATAAGGCGATGTCTTAAGTCGTTGGGGTAGGTAAGTAGAAAAAACCAATTAGCACTAGGTGCCATTTTGATTCCATAACTCATGTAACCTGGGTGTTGAGGTGTGTTGATGAGAAGTCTCTAAATTCAACCTCTGGAATTTAAGAAAGCTGTTGGTTGGTTGGTTGGTTTAGGATCGGCCCTCGATGAGGATGTAAGTAGGTCCATTGTACTACCGATGTGTAAGGCGGGTGGGTCACGCTCTTACTCTTGGAACCATTTGCTTCGTTGAATGAAGGCGTGAATTTTAGCCGTGCAGGCGTTGCCGAGATCATTAAGATCATTGTAGGAGTATTCACCCAGAGTGACCTTCCTGATGTTGGCGAGCGCAGGACAGGCGCACAGGAGATGACTGATGGTCTCTTCTTCCTCTTCATCTCTGCAGCTTCTGCAGAAGTCATTATGAGGGATGCCTAATCTGTGGGCATGTCTTCCTATGACGCAGTGCCCAGTGAGGACATTTGTTATTTTTGAGAGGGTTCCTCTCTTGTGCTTCAAGAGTCCGATGGACCTGGATTTATTGAGTGTCGGCCAGAGCTGTCTGGCGGTATAACGTTGGTCTAGATGTTGCCATCGGTGATTGGCTACTTTCTCGGCGTCAATTTGAATAAGGTACTTAACATAAGACTCTGGCGCTTCGATGTCGGTCATGCTTATGCTATCTGTACCAGAGGAGCCTTGTCGTGCTAGTTCGTCGGCTGCATAATTTCCGGGTATGTCACAGTGACCTGGTACCTAGCAAAGGGTGAGGTTGTACTGACCAGCTATCTTGTTAAGAGATATGCGACAGTCTTTCACTGCCTTAGATCTCAGTGCTGGATTGATGGCTGCCTGATTGTCGACGTAAATAACAATATCAGGTGTTGATAGTGTGCTAGCCGCTAGCCAGGTGGCGGCTTTGCGAACTGCGGTGATTTCTGGTTGAAAAACGCTGCAGTGGTCTGGAAGGCTAAAAGAGAGGTGTATGTCCAGATCTTCTGAGAAAATTCCAGCACTGACTCCGTCCGTAAAAATTGACAGCGATTCGTTGTAAAGGACATCGCGCTGTGTCCACTCACTTCTGTCCGGTATCGAGTGCGTGTAGCCCTTGTTAAAATCATATTCAGTGGGCAGATGGGCAGTGGAATTGGGAAGATGACGGTGCATCGAAAGTATATTGGCGTGTCCCGTGTGTTGCTCCTTCCACTGCTTGGAGAAGAAAGCTGTTAGTTCTTTAATATTTTTTCAAGAGACCTCCTCAAGTGAGTTGAAGAAGAGTTTGCTTAAAGCTGATTGTCTAATCCTAGCTATTGCTGGGCAGGCGCATATATAGTGGGTAAGGGTCCAGTATCTTTTTTGGTTGCGACGTTACATCTACGGCAGTGTAGTTTGTAGGAAACCTAGTCTGGCTGCATGGTCTCTTATCGGCCAGTGCCCCGTGGTGATCGCTGTTATTCTAGCGATGTCCTTACATGTTTTGTTTAGGAAGTCATCTGTTTTTGCCTTGTTGTAGTTTGGCCAATTCTTTCTAGATATGTAACAATTTGTCAGCCTAGTCCATCTGAGGTTGGCTTTAATTAGAAAGTTTGAGGAGATATATGCCCTGACTGCTCCCAGTGGAATGTGGACTAATTCTACATGTGAACAGCCTGTTCGTTTCCATAAACGTTACTGTGGCTGGAACCTTAGTCAGGGTTACATTTGAATTGAATTTACCATCTGCGAGGCTAGCTCATTTCGGCATTCTCATAAGTACTATATTGGAGGATATAGAAACAGAGGCAATAGCTTTGATAGCAGCTTGGTTATCATTGAATATGGCGGTCCTTTGCCTTGGCGTAATGTTTGTATATAAATTAATCTGGCGACATATTTCGCGGCGGTCCTTTGCCTTGGCGTAATGTTTGTATATAAATTAATCTGGCGACATATTTCGCGGATAGCTAGTAATTCCGCCTGGGGAAACACTGACATTTTGAGATGCTCCAGGATTCAGAATAAATACATACCTGAACTGACTTCGCAATGCATCTTAGAACTGCTTGTGTAGATTGTTAGATCGAAATCCTTAGTCATTTCTCCGTCTTGTTATTCTGTTTTTTGTGGGGGGTTGTGGAGGCAGATGAGTACCACATTCTGGCAGAGATGGTTGTGCTTCTTACAATGGAATTAATACAGCAGTAGAACGTGCTGCAGAGCTCTGAAATGTTTCTGTTACCAGTGACGTCTTATGAGATAGTGATATGAAAATTAGTTTTTGCTTAACATGTGTCCTATGGTTTCTGAAAGATTCTTTTCTAGAGATACGGTTTTGAAAAAATTCGAATTCATAGGTAATCTATTTCCAAATTTCACATATTTCACATATTTATTTTATTTTGTCAACAAAGAGCAATTACTTTCTTAGACTTAGTTACGAAAGTATGAATAAAAAAAAGAAAAACAATAAAGTGATATACAAAACGAATCAAATAAGATATGTTATAAATACAAGAACATTTTGAAGCATATCCGTAGAGTTAGCAATCATGACAGAATATTACCTATCAATCTCTTTTTAAGAGATACCAAAGATATATTAAAATCAATCAAAATAGCATTAGCGTTGTAAGTTATCAATAATCCATTAATAGAGGATGAGCGACCGTAGTTAGTGCGCGAATGTGTAATAGTAAAAAATCTATTATTACGTAGATTGGTCGATGGGACATTAATGTTAATACAGTTCAAAATTCCGGAGGAATCAATATCATTTGTAAGCACTCTGTGAACAAAAACCACTTTAGCAACCATCCTCATATCCTCAAGCGAGTCAAGGTTAATTAACTTTAGCCTTGATTGATAGGACGGGAGGTTGTAAATGTCAGACCATGGAAGCCCACGTAAAGCAAATCTCAAGAATCTTTTCTGGACACCTTCGATTCTGGTTATATGGAACTTGTAATACGGACACCAAATAACTGATGCATATTCCAACAGAGACCTAACAAATGCTTGGTATAGTGATTTAATAACATAAGGGTCGGAGAATTCACCGGCATAACGCCTTATTCTTCCCCAAGATCGACTAACCATATTTATAATGTGGTCTATATGATTGTTAAATGATAACGTAGTATCTAACAATACACCTAGATCTTTTATTAAGGTAACACGAGACACGGCTTCACCACCAAGTGAGTAATTATATAAAATGGGCGAAATACGTCGTGAGAAAGTAATTACTGAACATTTGCCAACATTAAGGGAGAGATAATTTTTTGAACACCATAGATGAAATTTAAAAAGATACTCGTTTAAGAGTTGAAATGTATGATACTCATTGCCTGATAAATAAATTTTAAAATCATCAGCAAACATTAGAATGTTGCATTCCGGCAAAAATGAGACTACATCATTTACAAAGAGGATAAACAAAATAGGACCAATGTGACTACCTTGGGGAACCCCAGATGTCACACAAATTTTACTAGAAATGTGATTTCGAAAGTTGGCAAATTGGCATCTTTCCGATAAAAAGGATGATAACCAGCGTAAAAAGGAACATGGAAATCCTAGTTTGTCCAGTTTATAAAGCAGAATTTTGTGGTCAACACGGTCAAACGCTTTACTGAAATCAGTGTAGATTGCGTCAACTTGATTTCCTTTACTAATTTCCGATATCACGAAATTTGTGAACTCAAGCAGATTGGTCACTGTGGATCTTTTCTTTACAAAACCCTGCTGGTTGTTGGACAATAAAGATTTGCAATAAAAATTCAAATTTTCAGAAACTAATTTGTCGAACAATTTAGGGATTGACGATTGTTTACATATACCCCTGTAGTTCTCAACTTTGTTTTTCCTACCACTTTTAAAAAGTGGTATAATAAAAGAGTTTTTCCATACAGATGGGAAAATACCTGATTTTAATGATAAGTTGAACATGTGGCATAATATTCCATGTAATGGGATAACACACATTTTTAAGAAACCAGAAGGCAGGCCATCAAGGCCAGGATTAAAGTTGAGTTCCATTTCGACTAGGCTTTTTAAAGTACTATCGGGAGAAATCTCAATGTTATGGAACGCGGAAAGAGGTGCATTCCCAAGGTAACTAAAAAATGAATTGTCAATATTTGAGTCCACTTTTGAATAGACTGACTGGAAAAAGGATGCAAACGAGTTGCAGATAGAAATAGGTGTATCCATTGCCTGTCCATTAAATGAAAATGAGCCAGGGTAATCGTCACTTTTATTTTTAGTATATATGAATTGCCACAATTTTTTAGGACTCGATTTAAAAGAGTTTTGCATTTCATTTAAATAAATCAAATACGAGTTGTGTAAAGAAATTTTAAATTCAGATTTTAGTTTTCTGTATAACACATAGTCCTCATCCTCCATGCTACAGCGCCATATCCTATAAGCTCTATTTTTAAGCACTTTTAAATTGCAGGTTATCTCATTGTCCCATGGACAAGACCCCAGAGTAGAGTTTTTGACTAAAATTCTGAATTCTGAACATAAATCATCAATATCTAACGATAGATGTGGACCCAGTTATAATTGCTCAACTCCTCACATATATCAATGTAATTACCATTTTTGAAATCGAATTTATAAAAGTTAAAGGATGTAGCTTCATTAACATTCAAGCTGCACCGAACCTTCAGTCAGAGTACGCAGCTTTCTTAGATGAAGTTGATGTTGCCCTTGAAAAGGTTGCAGATATGGATTATTTTGTCGTGATGGGTGACTTCAATGCTCATGTGGGTGTAGATGTTATGACATGGGGGAGTGTGATTGGGAGGAACGGTGATCCTGATCACAACGCGAACGGAGAGAGGTTGTTGGATTTTTGTTGTGAAAATGGCTTATCCATCATGAACACCATCTTTCCACACAAAGCAATTCACAAATACACCTGGTACCGTCAGAGTCTTCAGCAGAAGTCGCTGATCGATTTCTTTGTGGTACCATCGTGTCTGAAGAGAATGGTTTGTGATGTTCGCGTATTGAGAGGGGCCGAACTGTCAACTGATCATCACTTAGTGCTGTGCAAATTTTATCTTAGCGAGAGAGTGCCTCCCCTACCAAAGCGTAAACCAAGGATGGTTACACGCATACGATGGGAGAGGTTACAGGACGATGAGATACGGGAGACATTTGCACGGCAAATATCTGAAAGGTTTGAACGAATTCCAACTGTTCCATCAAATGTAGAGGAAGAATGGCAACTGTTTTCAACGGCGGTTATTGCCTCTGCGGGAGATGTTTGTGGAGTGAAGCGGCTTGGTGTGGCGGCTGGTGGTGAGAAAAGAACTGCTTGGTTTAAAATGCCCGGAGTTCAAGAAGCCATCAGAGAGAAGAAGAGAGCCTTTAAGGTGTGGATTCACTTGGGGAACTCCGATTCTCGAAATCGGTACACTAAGGCGCGAAGAACTTGCAAATTAGCTGTGAAAACAGCGAAAGAACAGTCTTGGAAGGAGTCTGGCGAGAAATTGGAACGTGACCACAGATCTGCAAATAAGATGTTCTGGCAGACCGTCCGCCGACTCAGAGGAAACAAGTTGAATATCATTGAAGGAGTCAAATCCAAAGACGGTAGACTTCTTTCCAATGAGGAGGACATCTTACGCAGATGGAGCGAGCACTTTTCAGAATTGCTCAATCCCGAACAGGGCACCGAAGATGACAGACCTATGGTCGAGAGTTGGGCGGAAAGTAGTCCTACGGTAGAGGAAGTAACTTTGGCGATCAAATCGCTAAAAGTTGGCAAATCTGCTGGTGTGGACGAAATTCGCCCAGAAATGCTCAAGGCTTTAGGTAAAGAGGGAGTACAATGGCTCTCGCGTGTCATTAAAGTGGCCTGGGAATGCGGTGAAACACCTGGTGATTGGCAAATGGGGGTGATAGTTCCTCTTTTTAAAAAAGGGGACAAAAGAGATTGCGCCAACTACAGGGGTATATTTCTTTTAAGTCTCCCTGGAAAAGTCTTCGCTAAGGTGCTAGAAAAGCGTTCCAGAGCTGTGGTTGAGGACAGTTTGGGGGATGAGCAGTGCGGTTTTCGTCCCGGTAGAAGCACAACCGACCAGTTGTTCACTCTCAGAATGGTTCTTGAGAAAGCCTGGGAATATGCCAAACCTGTCTACACTTGTTTTGTGGATTTGGAAAAAGCATATGATAGGGTTCCTCGAGGCAAACTCTGGAGTGTTCTGCAGGAGTATGGGATTGATGGTTCCCTGTTAAGGGCGATTCAGTCTTTATATACAAACTGTAAAAGCTGTGTTCGGATAAACGGTGTTAAATCAATACCTTTCACTGTGGGCGTTGGACTCCGCCAGGGGTGCGTTTTGTCACCTCTCCTCTTCATTGTATATATGGATTGGATGTTGCAGCCGTGGCGGAGAATGTTTCAAAGTGGGAGACCTAAGGATTAGTCATCTGCTCTTTGCGGATGATTTGGTCATCCTTGGGTCCTCTCAAACCGAACTTCAGCGCGCACTCGAAAGGTTTTTAGCCGTTTGTGATGATGCTGGAATGAAGATAAACGTGAACAAATCGGAAGTAATGGTCGTTTCCAAAAAACCCATTTAGTGCACTCTGCATGTTAGTGGAGTCCCACTGAAGCAGGTGGAGGAGTTTAAGTACCTCGGGGTTTTATTCACGAGTGATGGGAGGAGCAATGCCGAGTTATCCTGTAGAATTGGTCAGGCTGGATCAATTTTGAGAGAGCTTGGCCAATCTGTTATAAGGAAGGCCGAACTTAGTATTCAAGCTAAGCTATCGATTTTTAACTTGGAATATGTTCCAACTCTCACCTATGGTCATGAAATTTGGGTACTGACCGAAAGAATAAGATCGCGGATACAAGCTGCCGAAATGAGGTTCCTTCGCGGTGTTGTTGGAATAATTCGTATGGATCGAGTGCGCAACACCAGAGTACGCGAGGCGCTCAACGTTGAGCAGCTACTTCTCCGAACGGAACGATCTATGCTTCGATGGTTTGGTCACGTAGTGCGTATGCCCCCAGACCGGCTTCCAAGACGCGCCATGGTTGCCGTGCCATCAGGTAGACGACTTCGCGGAAGGCCCAGAAATAGATGGTTGGATCAAGTCCGACATCTCTCTTGGAGCCGCTTAGGGATTCTCCCTGATGAATTGGAGTCAATGGCGGAGGATCGAGAAGGATGGAGAGTCCACCTGAGCATCCTACCCCCGCGACCCTCATGAAGGATTAGCGGGCCATTGAAAATGAATGAATGAATGAACATTCAAGTTGCAAAAAAGGATTAGGGAAGGATGGTAAATATCTTCGGAAACGAGAGGTAAGAAACTTCTGGTAACAAAACTTTCATCGTTGTTATTAGAGAAGATAAGATCTAACGTACGATTTTGATGATTCTTAACCGGATTTAGTTGAAGGAGACCGAGGGATTGGACAGTATCAATGATTTCCGACCCAATCACAGATAAGGCATTTACAGGATTAAGAAAAGTGCAATCTGCATCTCCTGAGTCCCAATCAATTTTAGTTTGATTGAAGTCCCCGAAAATATAAAATAAATCCGACGTGGATATGAGACCTTCAATAAAGCGAAATGCTTCTAGGTACCTTGGTACAAAAGGTAACAAGGACTTAGGCGGAATATATACACATACTATAAAAATGTTAGTCGAGGTTGACAAGACAATTTTACTACAACAAATTTCAATATCTGAAAAATCATTGAGATCTACTTCAAAAGACTGAAAGGCATTTTTGATTGCAATTAGAAGACCACCAAATCTTTTGTAATCACTATTATCTGGTGACCTATCGCAACGATTAACATTGAAATTTTGGGGAAAAATAACGGCATTGGTGAAAGAGTCATCTAAGCCCATTTCAGTAAGTATAATAATGTCTGAAGAAGAGCAAAGCATATTTAATAAGAACCGAGTACATTTAGTTCTTAGCCCTCTAACATTCTGGTAATAGAAGGCTATTTCATTAAGTTTTTTGGCTTGGGAATGAACAGATCATAAAACATTTCACCCAACACTACTGAGTTAGTGCCGTCTTAACGGCGTCATCAGCAATGTTTGTCGTTCAAGGCATACGCTGTCTATCTAGAGAAAGTGAGTTCAGGACTACGAACTTGCACTACTGCGTCTTATACAGCGAGTAGCTAATCAAACATTTTGTTTTTGTTTCTTTCCAATTGTACAACACCTTGGGCACAATACCTAGCTGGCAGTTAATTGATGATCGATTCGCGGAAAGACTTAATGCTCATACGTGTAGTAGCCGCTAATGTGTCTCATATCACAGCTCATATGCTGTGATATTTCCTAATCTTCTATGTATAGCAAGTCTACACTGAGTTTGTAGAGAAAAAAAAATTGATGCCTGTGGCAAGATAAATATTTGAAGTATGTATTGTAGTATTTGAAAACATTCCATTCCATCACCTACATTTCTACCTGTTTAGTATTTCAGTCTAAATTCCTTGAGTCGAAAACTGAATATTTCTAAACCCCACCAGCTTCAGCAGAGATTCTTCTTTCATTCATCTGTGGTCTTAGGTGATCCGTTTACATCTCAAATCGAGCGTCGATGTCTATTTTCAGAACACGCACATCTCTCTCAATTGCTTGTTTCTACATAATAATATCTAAAAACGGTGCGCACACATAATGCAATGTCAATGTTCTCAAAACATAAATACACGCTACAACTGTGGGAGATCACCGATCGAGGAAAGGAACGCGTTTTGTTTTTTCGTCTCAGTGTATCTTATGAAAGCATTGCCCTACTTTTTATGTTTTACGCTTCAGCTACCCTCCCCCATCCAAGGAAAATGGATTAAGTGTTCTAATTAAAAAAAGAATCTCATGATCGATAGCACTTCAACTTGACACTTAACACGAGATCAATACAAAGAAGATCTTGAACAGTCCCCGACGCAAAAAAATACCAACCCACATTTTATGTAATTTTCAAATTAGCTATTTACCCATTCAAATGGATGGTCTTTGATGTTTGTTTTCGGTACGAGTAGTATCTTCAAAATCAATTTCAATTTCATTTGGCCACGGCTGCTGCTGCTGCGTCAGCCTCAAAAGGGTGTTGATTAATTCGATCATAAACATTTGATTAATGGCAGCAGTATCGTTGATTTGTTTTATTGGAAAATGCGCGTGATCCGTGGCGGAGGAGTGTGTCTGTGATTTTGAAACCATCACGGTGCCCTTTACGAAATACATTTGAAAAAATAAAAATCCAAAATGTTTTTCTTTTTTTCTATTTACGATGCTGGCGTCAGCGTTCAATCTTACCGCATGCGATACTTCAGAGATAGTGCGGAGTTGTCTAGATTTATTTTTTTTCTAATTTAACTTTCGGTTGAATAATGAATCGTCGATAATAATATTTTGATTCACATTTTCGTACATTGAATACGAGTACACATGTGAATAGTACAGTCGTGTATGATGAGTGTAATTGATGTTGCCCGTCGTCGTCGTTATCAGTGGAATGCACGGTTTGTGGTGTGAACTTGTTAGCTCCTTTGGGTGGAAATTTATTGATTGAGAAGTTATTTTTCGCATTAAAGAAGTTTGTTTATTGTTTCATTATTGTAAGGTGCTGATAATTGGCAGCGTAAATGTAGCACTTAGTCATTATTTCTAAGAAAAAAATTAAGGCTTGTACGAGTAAATACGCAATCTCTTGCTAATAGGTTATTAGAAAATTTGAAGGTTACAATACCTCGCAATTCAAGAGCAAGAGATTGAAGTAATATTGTTTGTTAGAATCCTAAGACAGTGGATGTCGTGGAGCGTCAAGTTCAATGTTCAAATCCCAGAAAACACCAAACAGTTTTTTCACGGTCCCACCTTCCGCGAACGTTTGACAAATAACCGATAGTATTGTTATCACGAGAAAACTTATCAAAAACAAAAAAATTCCCTTCGCATATGGCACAGAACTGTAAGTCCCTCCTTTCGCCGAAAAATATAACCCACATAACACGAGTGTTTGCGAGAAGCTGACCTAGGCCCTTTTTGCCCTTCCTAAGGCATACCAGTCCGTCTTGTTCTTTACTTAGTCTTGAGCTGAACACTGAATGCAATACCCTCGCATTGCTAACTCTGTCTCTGATTGTTAGACGATTGTGGGCGTGGAAGCAATTCATTGAACATTGAACTAGCAGGCTTGTTCTTACTTGGATTTTACATAAATTTCAACCCTTAGACGATACACCAAACTAAGAGAAAAGCTTAATTTGTTTGTGGATGTCTGGCTTGACAGTCAATCGAAAAGTAAAAGTTTATACGAGTGGGTTTGATATCAAGCCAGACCTAGTTAAGAAATTAAAAGTCGAGCATAAAAAACTGTTCAACTTTCAGAAGATACCTCATGTTGACACACAGGTAAAGACGGGTACATTGCTAGTCTATCAAGAAGACCACGAGAAAGGATACTTCCTCAACTGCGCCAATTATAGAGGCATCAGTCTCCTCAACATTGCATACAAGAGCTTTTCTGCGACATTGTGTGAACGTCTGAAACCGTTCATCAACAGCCGAATTGGCCACTATCAGTGCGGTTTCAGGCGAGGAAAATCCATCATCGATCAAATCCTCCCGATTCGGCAGATCCTGGAGAAAACCCTGGAATAGTTGAACCACTATCAAATCCTATCTCAATGTTTATATCTGCGAGTACGTTTGGGCATTTTTTTTGTATCAGCGTGAAGGTGGCTGCGTTGAATTTCATATCGGCCTGATGTTAGGTGTGGTGAAACAGAAATTTGACGAAATTGAGATCCGAAACATGCAAATTATTCAATGGGGCAAACCGTAACGGAGACTGGCAAAGCTGCTGGGTAGCACTTACAAACTACAACAATGAACTGAGCAGGGTCGAACAGGAAAGCTTCAGGAAATTCTGCGAAACAATATCTAGCAGTCCAGCTTCAGCATCTTAGGTTAGGCTAGGTAGCTGGGTTCCTTGTGACCAAGAGTCACTGCTCACTCAGACCAACAGTGCGGGTCCATTGTGCCCAACCATTTAACCTTGGAAACGCTTCCGCTGTTAGAAACACCCAGAAAGTGATATGAATCTCAAGATGTCCATCTGCTCAACATTACCCAAGTCCTCCAGCTCCGAGAAGAAGTAACTACCAAGAGTTCTCATTCTTCTGACGGATAGGGCAGGACAGTCACACAACAGGTGACGAACAGATTCAATTTCTTCTTCGTCCCTGCAACTTCTGCAGCAAGACTGCGTAAGCATTAGCAAAATTGTGTCCAGGCGGCAGTTTCACTGAGAATCAAGACCAAAGAGCACTATTTCTACTACTTAGGTTCGCTGAACAGCTATGAAGGGAGTACAACCAATATAACGAGACTTCGGAAAAAAGATTGGGTAATAGCAGGTACTACCTTTTTTTTTTTTTCCCAAATCCCAGAGCACTCAGACTCTCCGGTCCATTGTACTACCAGGCAGGAACCTTTCTTTGGTGCAGTGGTTGGAGAAACTTCGATGTAATTCGTTTTTCCTTTATACTTGGGTGGCCCATGATTGCTGTTCCCCGCTGGGGCTCAGCTCCAGAGGTAGAATTGAATCGTCAGTCAGATCCTTTCAGCCTTTCGAATCACCAGGCGTGTATGGTATCACACCAGTCCTATTGCAGAGACGACAAGAAGAACTGCTACCACACCTAGTTAGAATAACAAAATGTAGCATTGCTTTAGCATATATTCCAAAACAGTGGAGACGGGTGAAGGTTGTCTTTATACCAAAAGTGGGGGAAATGACCCAACGCAGCAGAACAGATGATGCGCTTAACATATCCCTCTCCACTACCATTAGCATGTATACAGAGCGAGCAGACCCACTGAGACGACTGTTTTTCAGCTGACGGAAACTATCCAGACAGCTCTTGGAATTCTGCGCCTTCCTTTGACATTGAAGACATTTAATAGCATAAAGCGATTAAACGAGGTCTTGACTTTGAGAAAAGGAATTAGTAGAACAATATGTAAGTGGAAACGAATTGGATAGAACGTCAGAGTGGGCAGCTTCAATTTGGAGGTAGTAAGAGATTTTGTCTACCTCGGCTCTACTATTCATTCTGACAATGATACCAGCACAGAAATCAAGCGAAGAATTACTCTTGCCAATCACTGTTTCTTGGGCTTATAAGACAATTCAACAGTAAGGCCCTATTTCGAACAACTAAGGGGACTCTGTATAAGGCCCTCATTATCCAAGTCGAATGGACACTATCGCTCCGTCCCGTAGAGTCTTCGAATCTAACTGGGAGGTACGACGCAGTAGTGGTGGCGCACACAGGTTCAAGAGGACCTCAACCAACTTGGAGTGCGCAACTGGAGGTAATTAGCTAAAGATCGAGCTAAATGGAGAGGCTTGCTCATTGAGACCCAGGTTCACCCCGAACTATGACGCCACTTAAGAATGTAATGGCGGTAAATGCTGGCGATGTCTTCCCGGATATTCTTCTACAGCTTCTCCAAAATCTGAGGATTATTGGCACAAGTCTTGTCGTTCAAACAATCAAACAAAAAGATGATAAGTACCGTCAAGTCGGGCGATCTCCTCGTCTGATCACATGTGGTCAGAACAGGTTTCGTGGTTTATGAAATGTTTTTTTGTTTTTTTTTGTTAAAGTTTAGGATGGGTTGGACATCTGTTACTTATCCAGAAACATATGCAGATCTCTTGTTGTTGTTGATATTCCTGCTTTTTACTCCATACTTCGCGCACAGCATTCACATTCATTCAGCATTCTTCACCAAACGGCTTGTTTCTCGGTTGTTGATATGCCTCATATCTGCCTGTGTCCCATGTTGTTCTACCCGAGTTGCTAGATATCTCCTCATCTGGACCTGTTCCTCTACGAATTCTTTTCGATATAGATATTCGCAATAGCACCAGGTTCTTGAGGTGTATATCGCTTCATGGTTAATTTTCAACTACTCTAGTCCACATCTGTTGAAAGACTTCTCACGAAGGACTACTGCCATATAATTCCTCTGATTCCTCCACGATGGCGCGTAGGCGTAGTAGAGGCCCTAGGACCCACAAGGGGATACAGGACCTAAGTAAAAAGGTAAGTAAATAATTCCTCTTACAAAAACCAGACCACTAGGAACTTAATTTTAGCCCACTCTGTACTATGACTTGGTCCTTTTAACAAATAGAAAAGTTTCGTTCCTGTTAAAAAAATTGGGCGTGAATTTGAAGCGCCCAGAAAAGTCACTACCCATACAAGTAACCAATTTATCATCCTTTCGTGACTCAAAGAGTTTCAAAATGTTTGTCCAGAGTTCATATATACCGGGAGTCAAATTCAGTTTTGCCTTTATTGCTGAAATCTTTAAGCTCCAAGCAGTAGATTGTGGGCTCCATTTCTTAACCAGAGTTTATGGATGTTTAACACACTTGGTACTCTTCTTAGTCCAGACAGGTATCTTGTAATGGAGACTGGATGCCGTAGGGCCAACTTTCACAAAAACCATCATTCGTCAACGTTTATAGTTCTTATAATCCATGTTTGATGGCGTATAGTACACATTTTGCAAACATTTTAGTATCCACTGACGACGTGTCTTGCCTAACCATTCGTAGCAGTCGGAGATGCTATTGCAAAACAAGAATACTTGTTTGGCATCATCGCCTCATTACAATCTTTCCATAAACACGGTCGCTGTTTCTTGTAAAGTCTCTTTAATCCTTTCCCATTGACCAGATGCCAAAATTTACACGCCACTGCCTCATAAATTTACCATCGCTACTGTCATTAGAAAACATTCATTAAATCATTCTTCTCCATCGCCATCGTCGTCGTCTTGGCGCTTCTGGATGTATTCCACTCTAAACTAATTACTTCTCAGCAAATGACGATATTCCCTATGCAAATATACCGTCATATGTAACTGACAACCGACATGGAAACTCTCTTAACTGAAAGTGTAGTGAAAATAAGTTTTTTTTGTTTTGCATCTCGAGGCAAATAATGTATCTGCTACTTTCCAAAGCGACAGCGAAATGTCTCCGCAGCACTTAGGTTGAGTCGCGTTCCGCTAATTGCAAATGCGTATCTAAATCCAATCACCACCAGAGAGTCAGGTTTAATAAATTTCCATTTGCTATGTTGTTCTGCCGGCTCGGCGGTGGACACTCTTAATTTGTGCGCGTCTCCGACTTCGACTACATAACACACCACTGCCGATCGGTGTGTCAATCGTGGTTGTGTCAGCCTCTTGACTCAATTACAAGTTAATTGCTCCTCCAATTGGTAATCAATTGGAATGAGTCTTGAGGTTTTGGGTTCGTCTTCTTCTCTAAGTGGCGACAGTTTGATGGTCCCGGGTGGCACGATCTTGAAGACGTTTATTGGTCTGGTTTGGTGGGTAATTGCTATGAACAGATCGCTCGTTGTCTTCAGAATATTGATGATGAAATTCGTAACAATTACCTGATTAGAAAAATATGTGTCTACACACGGATTGCGAATGACAATCAATCAATCAATGCACCTGTCTGTAGTCAAAACCTGTCAAACGGAAGAAAGATACATGTATGGGTGTCTTTTGTTTCTACTCTAACTCTCGTGGTGTGTTGAATGCAAATTTAATTTAACCTTAGAAAGACGGTTAACACACATATAAGCAATAAGAGTGCATAGCGAATGCATAAGCATTATTGCCGACTATTTGCCATGACATAAAAAAGGAATTCGCTATTCATTAAGAGGAATTATTTTTTCTATTTGTCTTATGTAGTTTTTTTCTATTTTTGTTTATTAAATTGTGAAGGTGGGTGTTAGCTTGTCTCTGGGTCGATGCTTGTGGAAGGGTTTTGCAGATCATAATTTTGCGGTAGACGCAGACGAGCTTTGTAATTGAGTGCAGAGCGTGTGATCTAAGTGCGTGTTGATAATATTTTTCTTTGCCAAAATAAAGTATAGTGTGTGTAAAAGTTTTTGGCAGAAAAGTGGTAAAAGCTGAATAAGGAAAGTAGCCCTCGTGAGTTGTGCTTATAGGTAAAGATTCAAAGATTGCCATATAAGAAAAATTAGTTTATGAAGAGAAACAATGTAGAATGATGTGTTTATTGTTACAGACTAGTAACTTACTTGCTTAAGTGGCGGTAGAGTTCAACGAACTTCTCCATTTAGCTCGGTCTCTAGCTAATTGCCTCCAGTTGCGCACTCCAAGTTGGTTGAAGTTCCCTTGAACTTGTGCTTGGCACCTACGGCGAGGAGGCTCTCTATTTCGTCGTCCCCTTATTGCGTTGTCCCTCTGGGTTAGATTCAAGACTCTGCGGGCCGGAGCGTTGGTGTCCATTCGTTCTACAATACATGTTTTAGCCATCTCAAACGTCCAATACACAGTTCTTTGACTAGGCCGATGTCGCTGTACAGCTCGTATAGTTCATTATTGAATCTTTTCCTCCAAATCCATCATTGCAATCAGGGCCGAATATTTTTCGAAGAATTTTTCCCTCGAAGCGGCAAATATAGTTCATGTTTCAGTGCCGTAAAGTAGGACTGGGATGGTCAGGGTCTTATATAGAGTTTCCTTAGTTGTTTGAGACAGGGTTTTACTGTTGAATTGCCTCATTACCGCAGCTATTGGTATAGTTATTCTCCGCTTTACTTCTGCGCTGATGTCGTTTTCTTTCCGAAAAAATGGACAACATAATTTGTCCAGCTCATCCCTAAAAAAGGCGAATCTTGCTCCCCGTCGAACTACCGACCCATTGCACTTACGTCCCATCTTTCCAAGGTCATGAAAACGCTGATAACTCTTCAGCTTATGAAATATCTTGAATTCCGAAAGCTCTTTAATGACTGGCGGTACGGTTTTCGTAGCAACAGGTTCACTGATGATTTGATAGTATATCTCACCGAGAAGTGGAATCAATCTCTCCATCACTCCGGCGAAACAAAGATGATTGCATTTGACAGAGTTTGGCATCAGGCTCTTTTGTCGAAAATGCGTGCATATTGCATCGATGAGTCTCTTCTTCAGTGGATTAGAAATTACGTTTCGAGTCGTTTAATACTATAAAAACACAAGAATATATATATATCTGGAAACGAATATGAGAAGCTGAGAGTACTGTCGTCAGCGAAAGAGTGTATTGGATTAGAAGTAGCAGACAAGAGATCATTAATAAAAATGAGAAAGAGAGTCGGAGACAAAACGGAGCCTTGGGGAACACCAGCATTTATATGGTGAATTGCAGACTTGAAACCGTCCAAGACAACTTGTATTGAACGACCCGATAGGTAATTTCTAATCCATTGAAGAAGAGATTCATCGATACTAAATGCACGCATTTTCGACAAAAGAGCTGGATGCCAAACTCAGTCAAATGCCTTAGAAATATCAATCTCTCAAGATGGAGAGATTGTTTCCAGTTTTCGGGGAGATATGCCATCAAATCACCCGTGGACCTTTTGCTACGAAGACCGTACTGCCGGTCATTAAAGAGCTTTCGGAATTCAAGACATTTCATAAGCTGATGATTTATCAGCGTTTTAGAAAGAACGGACGTAAGTGCAATGGGTCGCTAGTTGGAGGGAGAAGAAGATTCGCCTTTTTTTAGGGACGGGCTGGACAAATGCTTTTTCCATCTACTCGGAAAGAGTCCATAGGAGTAGGATGGATGAAAAAGCTTACGCAATGGTTTTGCCATGTGCGTGGAAGAACACCTCTTCAGAATTATGGGTGAGATATGTACATCTGGGCCAGCGGATTTGTGAAAGTTAAGATCTTCAAGTACTCTTGAACTTTATATAAGTACTCTTGCTACTGTACGAGTGCGAAAGTGGATTTGTCCCATAGGCGGATCAGTAGAAATGCCTTGAAGTGGGAGGGTTGTGATCCCTTGTTTTCGGATCATAACCTCGCTGATAAAAGGAAGAAAAAGAAGAAGAATATTCGACGCGCTCAAGTACAGGGGGACGCAGGACACAATCTGGGAGTGTGGAGCTTGCATCAAATTGAGCTGCGAGCAGATTGGCCTTGTGTAAAGAGCTGATAGTTGTAATGCCATTGTAAACGAGCGTTGGGATGGAAGATGAGGCACAATTTTTTACATTTTTTATGAACGACCAGCAATTTCTACTACCTTTGGGACAATATATTTCTTTTTTGCCTCAATTTCTGGTCATATTTGAATTTTGCACGACGAATGTGGGTATTACAGTCATTTCTGGCACGTTTGAATTTGTTCATGTTTTCCACAGTAGGGTCGTCCTTGTAGGACCGGAAACTTAACTCCGTCAATCTAATAGCCTCCTTACAGTTCAAGTCATGCCACGCATTTTCCTTTGGCTGTATACTCTTTATTCTGCAAGGAACGAACGTTTTCATGCCAAGGATAATATTTGTAATCATATCGGCGGCGGTGGCATCCACGTCGCTATCGAGGAAGCATAGCGACCATTTAAATCTCCTAAAGAAGTTGTTCAAGCCGTCCCAGTTGGCTTTCTCGTATTGCCAAACTATTCTTTTTCAAGTATTTTCTTTAACTGAGTGGTTGATGTACGAGAAACTAGCCGATACACAGGCGATAATATGTTTATACTGTACTTATCAGGGTGGGATGTCAAAAACAGGATCAGGGTGTTGGCAGTATGACTGACAATGTCGGGAATTCATGTGGGCTCGTTTACAAGCTGGGTTAAATTATTTACCGCAGCGAAGATCTAAACATACCTTCCTTCGGGTGTTGTCTGCCTAGAATGTCGAAACCAACCAGAATTGTGTATATTGAAATCGGCTGCAATAACGATCTCAGTACGAGGAAAATGGGAAACGATTCTTGAGATGGAGTCAGACAGCGCATGAAACTCATTACAAGTAGAATTGCTGTCTAAGTTGGGGCTTCTATTAATAAAGCAGTCTTGAATAATTTGCCTACGGACGCTGAATTTTAACTAAATAAGGTAGAATTTGGTAGGGTACATCACTACGTGTGTAAATGACAAGACCACGGTGAAAAAGGAATAATGGCACCAGGCTATATCCAGGTAGGTTTAAATCTGAGAAATCAGAATTCCCACCCACATGTGTTTCGCCCAGTGCCAAAACAGCTGGCCTGTATTTGCAGACATGGACGTACGCGGCAAAGTGATTTTTCCTTAGCCCACGAATGTTGCTAAGGTCTACCCTAAATTTCCCTATCATTATAAAATACAAACACAAAAGACACCACTCCAAATAACGAGGCTGCGAAGTAAAGATCCAACGTTAGTTTTCCAAAACAGTGAAGCGAATAAGTAAAATTCACGTGCACAGATTTAGATTCGTTGAGGGCGATCCGCAAGTCCGTCGTCCATTCATTTACTTTATTCGGTGCGTTTTGTAGTTATGCAGTCGTTTCTTCGATTGCTTTACCTATTGCTAGGATAGCGATGTCATCGGCAAACGTAGCAAGGATAGTGCCATCTTCTTTCGGTTTATCACGAGTATACATAGGGACTAACAAAAGTTCGCTTAGTTGATTGAATAATAAGACACAAACATGGACTGATGTTTGGTTTCCGGGTCATACTAGTAAAACCAAGATTCACCACCTGTAACGATCTTATTGAAGTAGATTGACTCTCCATTTTCAAACTTATCCAGGAAATATTGGGCAAAACGAACACGAGCCTCTTTTTACTCTCCATTCAAATTTTTTGGAACCCATCGAGCTGACTTCTTCGAATATTTCAGGTGATAATTTAAAATTAGTGACACAGCCATGGCATTCAAGCCCAGTTCATCCGCTATCATCTCCTGTATCATCTTCGTCAAATTTAGCTTTCACCAGTGCCACATTTGTCGAGGATTTGGGCGAGGAGGTTTCTTAGATTTTAGATTCTCGATCTCATGCTTGAGTTTCCTTAGCGTTGCACTTGTGAGTGTTAAATCGTCAGGTGATAAATTGATGTTGTCGTAAACCACTTGACCATCGTACGGTTTAAAGGTTTCTTCCAGGTGGGCCGCAAAGACGTCCGCTTTTTCTTTGTCTTCCCTTGCCCATTTATTTTAATTTAATTTAATTAGCGGCGCGAAGACTTTGAGCTTTTAGGTGCCTTTTACAGCTTTCCAAAGTGAATAATTGTAATATTTGTTTGCTGTTTAACTTTTAATGTAAGAGCACGATTCTTGACATCCTTAATAGTCTTCTTCAACGAATTGTACAGACGATTCAAGTGTGCTTTATGTTGCGGAGCACGACCCTGTTGCCATTTTTTATGCGCTTTTCATTTTTGCTTGACCAATTCTTTTATTTCCGGAGGATATCGTAAACCGTATCTATCCGGCGTATTATTCCAAGAGGCGAGCTGTACGACCTCAACGAGATGATCAACTTCAACCTTAAGTTCATAGGGTGTCGTAAGTGGAACGCTGTAAGAAACATACTAAGAGAATCAATTCAAAGTTTCATTGTATAAACTATTGCCCACCACGGATGATCTTATATACCACTTACAATAATATTAACAATACATCATCCTATTTAACCAACCACAATAATGACACGTTCGCTATCGAGACTATTAAACCTAAAAACCACCCTCGTTCCGCTTTTACATGCGTAATCAACGAACACCAAATGCCAATCAATTGCGTTAACCAAAACCTAATTTCCATCCATCAACACTGTGTGATGGTAACCCAAATCCGTTCGTGTTCCAATTTATCACAAAACAATTCATTGGTGTGAACAAACAAACAGTTTTCGATTAAGGCTAAAGTTTTCGACCCAAAATAACCCCTTAGTTGGTTGTGGGGTAACATCTTGAGCTAGGCACAAGGCCGACGACAAAAGTCAAAGTATGAAACATAGAAACCTTAAAAAACAAAAGAAAAAAAGTTCTCTCTACCTCTACATTAATCAATTACAAGTCTTCCATCGAATATCTTTGCAAAAAGAGACGAAGAAAACCATTCAAGGTTCGTATAAGGGTTAGAGTGTCGTGTGAGTTACAAGTTCTTAGGGTTACCACATTCTCGTTCTCTGACGCCACATCAAAGCCAAAGAGGATGAATTGAGGTTCTGGTTGAGGTCGTGGTTGTCATTTGTTATGGTTATCCAACTAATTGGATTCGAAAAATGAAATATTACGGAAGCTCATAGGGCAGTTGGATGAATTGTCTATGAAAAAGGTTCGTTTAGCAAAGTCTTTGAAATGGAGAAGACCCTGTGCTCCGCAAGTAGCGTGGCTATATTGACTACCATACGATACGATGTTTGGGGTCCGAGTGTACTGCGACCTATAAGATCTATTGTGCTGGTCCAATGGTTAACGAGAATTAAAATTGAGGCTTTTGATAAACCTCAAAAATATCTTCGGTTCCATGTTCCAGGTATCTACTGTGTCCATCGAGACCTGCGTTAGATGGAGTAATCGTTTCTTTGCGGCCCCTGGGTATTCACAAAGAATGTGTTCTGCTGTTACTCTTTGTTCCCCGCAGAGTCAGCACATGGCTGTATGTGATAGTTTTCTTTTATTCAGATGGAATATCCGGTTAGGTAGCCCGTTAGAGTTCGCAAATCGTCTTTGCTGAATTCAAATAGCTTGCTTGCTCTATTTTTGTTGGGGTTTATGAACTTTTCCGCTTGTCTTAGACCTTTTTGGTTGGCCCAGTGTTCGGTGAGTCCTTAAGCTACCCATTTTGTAAGAGTCGATATCACTAGGTGGTACCCGGAAGTAGGGCTCAGGGCCGATAAGTGGGCGCCAAGCGCTTCTTCTCGCAAGACAGTTTGCACGTTCGTTCTCCTCGAAGTCTTTGTATCCAGGAATCCATGCTATGCTGACCTGATTTGTGGATGTGAGGTTATCAAGGAGGTCGAGAAAGTCCCACACGAACTTTAACCCTATTGTATAACATAGGAATTAAGGGCTCTAAAAAATATATATATATTTGATGCAAGAGCTCTTTAAGTGACAGGGCCTAGCTTCTGACAACCACTCATGCTGTGTGTGTTATATTTTTCACACGAATGGAAAGGGCCTACAGTTTAGCGCTGTATCCGAAGGGCAATTTGTTTTGAGAAGCTTTTTTGAGACAATAGTTAAAAAATGAAAGGCCCTTAGTGCTGCCTAACTGCCCGAATAGATATCGTTGCGGGTTCCGGTAGTTTTTATCCACAGGCATTCCCGAATACATAGTTCTATTGCATGGACTTCTGCTTGGAAGAAGGTAGATGGTAGGTAATTTACCAAGCGCTGCCGCACGCTGAAACTCCAGATCCGGTACTGCCATTTTGCAATTTGGAGCCATCTGTGAAATTAAGTATTGTACCTAATGCTACCGTCAAGCACGTTTTCATTGCCTGGCTAATCGGTGCAGTCGACTTAACTGTTCCTTAGATTTAATCTGTTGTGTTTTAGGCCACCATACTAGAGAGGCGTAGGTGATCATTGGTCTGACGATTGTGATGTACGTCCAATAGATCATTTTGGGCTTTAGACCAGACTTTTTACCGTAGAGTCGTTTCACATGCACATTGTCCCGGCCGCCTTGTTGATAACATTGCATAGGCGAGAGTTCCAGTTAAATTTCTTATCTAGGATCATTCCAAGATATTTTGCTTCCACTCTAGGGTTGATGGGAGTGTTTACCAGTGATATTTGCTTCAGTTCGAGCTTCCTTTTCTTAGAAAAGGCTCAAGGATAGTTTTTCCAGGGTTGATTGTTAACCCCTTGGTTCTACACCATTTTGAGATCAGGTTGAAGGCACCTTGCATCATTTCCGACATGATGTTTTTTTTTTTTATGTTTATATTGACTAATGAGTATAATTACCTTAGAGCACATATCCCGGATGGGATACACAACGTCAGATAAGCAGTGCGAACTATGTCGGATATAGCTAAACGGATGTGTATGTTTGAAACGGACCTTAAATTTAAAAATTTACTGTCAAATCAGCCTTTTTTTTTCGAACTCTATTTTTTATGTCGAAAAATTTAAAACTAATTTTTTCCCGCAAATTTTCGTTCTAGAATCCACTGCCAATTCAAGCTGCCAACAGCAACAATCACAACCGAAACAGAAACTTTACTCTGGATCCAAGTCTCAATACCCATCTGTCTATTCATCTTCCAGTCAGAAGTCAACGACACATCCTTCACACATCACAACCGAACCGGCCTACTATACCGATGAATACCTCCGCATACAGACGCCACCGGGATCACCATTAGTCGCAACAGCAACAGAAGCTGAACCATCATCGTCGATCAATGAAAACTATCGTAGTGTCTACGCCACTCCGTCAAACCTAATCACCGGTGATAACGGACAGAAGTTCTTTCCGAAAAGTCCAACAGCGACTGTGGCGCCACCACCAATCGCAGCGAAGCGAACAATATTTCGCCACAGTCCTCCACAGAAAGGTGAAGTACCTCCTCCTATCCAATCCTCAAGCTCCCACGCAGAGACTGATAACAATGCTTCTTCAGTGATACAATCTTCCCAGAGTTATCCGGTAGCGGAAACCGCTAGTAGTAAAAGTAGTAACGCCGCCGGTAGATTTAGTAATAAGAAGCGCATAGTTAGAGTTCGTAGCGATTCGCGTCCAATCAGTGCCCTCTATGATATAATATGCAAAGAAAAAGGCATCGAGCTAGATCAAGAACCGACAATGAGTAGTGGCGGTGGTGCAGTCGTCGTTGCCATAGACAGTGCTACAGTGGATGCAACTGATCGCCAGCATCAAATGGAAGGGATCATGGATCATATGCGTCGCCACTCCTCCTCCCCCTCTAGTCAATTGAATTCCTCTGAGAATTTGAATGCCAGCCGTTATCGGCAGTCATATCAGGATGACTATGGCAACGATAATCGCCTTCAAATGAAACCCGATATTCTAACCACATCATCATCGTATTTAGCTAGCGACTTGAATCATTATCAGCAATTTGAACACAATCATCATCCAGATCATGACCGTGAGCACGATCGTCATCATCCACACCATCATCCGCATCTAAATGAGCCGAATCTTCCTAGTAGTTGTGTAGATAGTAGTTTAAACAATTATCGTGACAGTAGTAGTTATGTTAATCGTAATAATGAATTGAGTGATGTACATGAAGCAGTAGCAGGTGCCGGGGAACATCGTCCGGGGACAGCGAATGGACATGCACCGCAGCAGATGACGGCGACAGCGGTGGCGCCAAGACCATCACCGAGGGTATTTCGTGATGAGAAGCGACGCTTCACCGACGGCATGGTGCCGCTCAGTGTGAGGGGAGCTAAGGTGACAACTGCTGAGAGTGAACCTGGAACTAGAACTGGAAGCGATGGGGATAATGGACGAGTAGGAAGTCAGCCAGACAGCTTGACAGGTGTCGGAAGGAGGTGAGTTCTGTTCTCTTGATTTGTATAATTTCTTATGATTGTTTACCCCCCTCTCCCCGGCCTGCTAAATCTCATTATAACTGTTAGATAGATGAAAACTCGTTCTCATATTCATTAACATAACTCATGTGGATTCGCGAAGGTGTAGCCTCAGCCTCATCGTGTGAGGTTGGGTATACCCTTCGTTGAAATATCTAGATGCTAGGGTTCGGTTATAACTTTTATCTTTTTAGAATGTCTTCGTATTTCGATATAGATTTAGGTAAACGTATAGAAGTGGAGTAGGACTTCATTGTTTGGACATCATTGCCTTTTTATTTCTTCGAAGTCCACCTACCTACCCTTAGGTGTCCCGAGCACAAACAGTGGCAGGTACATAGAGTGTTTAGTTGAACGTAATGCCGAGGTTTTCGACCACTTTAACGTACGAGCACTTTAAGTTTCACATAATCCAACGCTAGACAAGCAAGAATGCTTCACGACGTTCCTGCTAATGATGGAGGTTTGACCCTTCCTTGCATTTAGAGCGAAGTTATTACGTTGGGTACTATATTAGTCAAATCTTCATTGGTTCGAACTGTTGCGCCCTCCATTATTCCTGAGATATATTTGTACATCTTCAGCTTACATACGGATCTTACAGTGATTCGGAACTGATAAAAGGTCATTGCTGAACATGGTGAAAAATAAAGGCCGTTAAATTGATCCTTGAGGGACACCGGCATTAGTTGGAAGAGAGACAGATAGCAATTACAGATACATCTTGGGTTGTTGGACTAACTTCAGAGCAGACTGCTTAAATAAGAAGTTTTGCTTCAACTTTGAATGCAGATGGAGGTCCTGCATAAAATATACTAAGTAGGTTAGACGAAAAGTTGATAAGTAGATGAGAGTTCGGCCACATTGCATTCCACCATTCGTTCAAAAAGACCAGGACTACAATTTTTTTTAGAAATCTGGGGCGATCTCTCGCTTTTATGCGATACAGGTCCCCTAGATCTTCGGAAGAACGACTATCATGTGGCATTCATACTACGTTAGCTAGAGCAAGGCATTCAATGTCCTCCTGACAAAGGATAACCTCGAAAGCTTTATATAATTATCAATGAGGTAGTGCGTGTGCTAGAGAATATTACTCACGTACTTATCTTTGCCTAATTAAGGCGTAGGTGCTCCAATTCTCCAGATGAATCTTTCTGGCATCCTCGACCACTTGGGTGTTAAAACAGAGGCTGAGCCTCCAAGCTCTACTTCGCTGGACACTCTTCCTAAATGTTACCCATTCAACAATGTACGAATTCTTACGTCTCAGTGATTAGACTTCACTGTTCCAAAAGCCAAAATTGTGGGCACAGTGGCGCAGTTGTTAGTGTGTTGGTCTGACTACTCAGCGCAGGCTAAGATCTTCAACGGTTGATTACTTCTTCTGGGCGATTCGCTGATTCTTATCGTTGGGTAGTCAGACACTGAGTCTACCGAATTGACATTAAAGTCCCCGGTCACGTTTTAAAATCATATATCGAATAGACTTTGTAGGCTCTATCCAGGAGTTCTTAAAATTCCTCCTTCATAGGTCTTCAGTCCTTTCGATAGCCGTATGAAGATACTAGGCTGATGCTGTAAAAATGTGCGTTTGTGCGTTCACTTATCGGCTTCAAGTCAAACATCCTTGACTATAGCCGCTTTCACTTTACATGTGCAGTCTTTTTTGACAGCTGTAATAGAATCTGTTTGGTGAAAGGCTGCAGGTCCCAGGTGATCCGCGTAGTTCACAATCCATTGATGTTTCGATCGAGCCATGTTACCCTATGAGGCGATCTTCTACTACCCGATCCCATAGTGTCCTTATCCAAATAGATCTCTTTTAAGTTGAAAGGCATTTACCTCGATAGCACAATCCTCAACTTAGACTTCTAGTTTAGTTTCAGTGTCAGTTCCAGTGTTAAAAACCCCTACGAAGTAACCCTGCTTAAGAATATATTCGCTTCCGTTGGTCTATTTAGGGTTTCATCCACCAGCATGTCTTTTTCGCGTTAGCCCTGCAAATTCTTTATGTTCTGAACTATGAGCATGTCGATGTAGCTCATGCTAGATATCCGTTACCCCAACTAGCTTCCATCGGATGCATTTTCAGTTCTGGATGTTGGTCGCTTAGATATGAGCTAGATACAAATATTTCAGCTCTATTGAGAGTAAAGGTCTCCCAAACCTAATCATATCTACGACCACCTTCTTCTTCTTACTTTTATCAGAGAGGCTATGATCCGAAAACAAGGGATCACAACCCTCCCACTTCACCACATTTCTACTGATCCGCCTATCGTATCTACGACCACCAAAGAGAGTTATGCTCATTATTGCAGAAATTCCTGCTGACGTTTCTGGCGGTTTTCTCACAGTAAGTTCAGATATTCTCTGATATATACCTTCTCCCTCTACACAAAGGGAAGGGTGATACGCGAAACTGTGATAACTACCGTTCGATCAAGCTGATGTCACACACCATGAAGATCTTTGAGCGGGTATTAGGTGGCCGACTGCGAAAAATAATACGGCTATCTGATGATCAGTGCGGGTTTGTCGCGGGTAAATCAACCACAGATGCAATCCAAAGTATAAGGATCATAATGGAAAAACATCGTGATTCTTTAAGGGATTTGTCTATTGTATTGGTGGACTTTGAAAAGGCATTCGACAGACAACCACGAGATCTGATATGGGTTGCGTTAAGACATCGAGGGGTTCCAGAAACCTATGTACAAATGATCATGGACATGTACGAAGGAGCAAAGACAAGAGTAAGATGCCCGGGTGGAGTAACCGAAGAGTTCCCAATCAAAGTCGGGGTACACCAGGGAAGCGTTTTAAGTCCTTTGCTCTTTACTACAGTCCTTGATTATCTGCTTGAAGGTAAAGTGATGGACCGCAAGGTATATCAGTTATTCTTTGCTGACGATGGAGCCATCATAAGTGAGGATCCTGCATCCCTGTAACGAGCACTTGATGTGTGGGTGGACGTTCTGGAGGAAAAGGGGTATCGCATTAGTTCAAAAAAGACAGAGTACTTGTGCTGCCCGTTCTCTGATCCACTCAGGCCTGTTCGCGACATTTATTTGAATGGAACAGTGCTTCCCTAGTGCGAAAAGTTCAAATATGTGGGATCTATGATCAATAGCAAAGCAACCTGTGATGACGACATCAATCATCGTGTAAGCGTAGGGTGGATGAAGTGGCGAGAAAATTCCGCTATCTTCTGTGACCGAAAATGCCACCTAAGTTGAAAGGAAGGCTCTACACTGTAGTTGTGCGTCCAGCGCTCACATACGGTTCACAATGTTGGACGATATACAAAAAGGTATGAGAGTATATTAACGGCAGCTAAGATGAAGATGCTTCGCATGACAGCAGGAGTGACAAAGCTTGATCGAATAAGAAGTTCGAAGATCCGTGGAAGCTTTCACATCAAGGAAACCATTGTACAAAAGATAGAGCGCGACTGGCTCAGCTGGTATTCCCACTTTCAAAGAAGAAATCATTTGCACCCTGTTAAAAAGGCAATATCAATGCACCTTCCAAAGACATCGCGATGTAGGTAAGGCCTGGATCACACAAATGTGACGACATCGGCATTTCAGTGGCCTCAGTAACCGAGTGATTCAAAATCGGGAGGCCTGCCGATATTTTCTGAGGTCAAATAGGCGAACCCCACAGGCGGATCAGAAGAAATGCGGTGAAGTGGGAGGGTTACCAAAAATACAAATATTTGGCGCATCAGCTCTTTAAAGTGCCAGGGCCTAGCTTTTCGCAACCACTCATGTTGTGTGCGTTATATTTTTCACACGAATGGAAAGGACCTACAGTTTAATGCCGAATCCGAACGGCGATTTCAGAAGCGTTTTCGTGACAACAATACTCTGGGATGTTTGCCAGACGCTCGCGAGAGGTGGGACCGTCAAAAACTTTTTTGGTATTTTCTGGGTTGTGATCCCTTATTTTCGGATCATAACATCGCTGAAAAAGGAGGAGGAAGAAGTTCAGATATTCTCTGCGGGTGATGTACTTTGTTTTTTTGATGCGCAGGTAGAGGTGAAAGTCCTTTATGTAACAGGTGTGCCATCTCTTATGTCGGTATGTAAACATTGAATAACTTTGATATCTACTGACCGATTGACTTGAGTAGACATGTTTTTGAAATGTCGATTCAGTACAATTTTAACTATGAATCGCTTCACACCGAAATAGTGACGCTGTACATTGAAAATAGTCGTTCAGTTGTGTTAACTCAATGTGCATATCGTCGAAAATATCGTGGCCAACATTGACTGGCCACCCAGATCTCCAGATTTGATCCCTCCGGACTCCTTTTTGTGGGGTTATTTGAAAAGCAAAGTATACGCCAGCAAGCCTCAGACCATTGACGAGCTCGAGGCAAACAATCGTACCGAAATCATCGCTATACCGCCCGAGATGCTCGAAAAGGTTATGGAAAACGCAGCAAGAAGGGCACATTTTGCTTTGGTCAATAGAGGCGGCCACTTGATTGATGTTGTATTCAAAAACTAGTCCAAATAAATTGTAAAGTACCAAATTAAATAAGAATACCTCATGTATGGAAATCTGTTGTTTCTATACTCGTAGTCCATGCTACGAGTTATGCCCGACTCCATGCTGCTGCATGGTTACGTGCTAAAAAATCTCTCCTATTTCTCTGTCGTGTTGTTTCCCCTGACACCGGCGGTGAAGGCATTCCTTCGCAGGGGCAAGTTTGACACTTCGTTCTTAGCTGCCACAGTTGGCACGATCTTCGTTTCTCATCCCTCTATATGCAGTTGCTGCGTCATACTGGTGATTACTTCGTTTGCAGTCTCCCAGTCTTCGCTTCTCGGCAGTTTAAATGAGATCAGGCTTCTTGGGGTCACTTGGCCGCCAATTGCCCTTTCTAGGATGTTCCCCTTGTATAATTTTGACATTCCATCAGTACATGCTCTGCGGTTTGCATTTTTCCCTCACAATGCTGGCAGAATGGGTCATCCATGTGCTTGAACTTGTAGAGATACTCCCGGAAGCGTCCATGCCCCGATAGAAATAGTGTTACGTAGTAGTTTAGCTCCCCGTACCTTCTGCTAATCCATTAATGAACTTCGGGGATCAATTTGCATATCCATCGCCATTCGTTGTGGTGTTCCACCTATCTTGCCATTCTGTTTTTATAGCTTCTACAGCTGTTGTTCTGTCATCGTATTCGTTTTCACGTAGTGCTGCGGTCTTCTTCGCGTCTGGTTCGATATGCATTCGGCCTGATATTACACTTATCGCATCCGCTGACACTGTTCTAAAGCGCAGCATACCCTTAGAGATGCGATTCTATGCGCCGAGTTCATCGTTATAATGTAGGACTTACGGTGTGTCGCTGATGTCCATATTGGGGCCGCATACAGGAATATTGATTTACTCACTGTCGTTAAAAGATTTCTGATTGGCTGTCTTGGTCCCCCAATAATGGGCATTACTCGTATTCTGCATAGTGCCGCTACTGCCCAAGACGCCTTCGCGCCGGTGTATGTTAAGTGACCAGCAACATTCCCAGGTACTTAATGTACAGCTTCGACTCGATGATTTGCTCACCGACATGCATGGTAAGTTTGCGTGATCCCGTGATCTTGTACTTCTTTGGTCTCTTCTTTGGGTATCACAGTGGGCCTAACTGGTCTAACTGTGCCCTGACTCTGTCAGGTCAGCCACCTTACCTAACCTAAACTTGCTTCCTCTTCCGTGTCAAAGTAGAGGGTTCTGTCTTCGAAGTAGTTCACAATTATCCGCAGTAGGTAGTTTCGTACCTTCAGGTCACTCAGTGCTTTTAGTATACAGCTATAGTCAGCTGAATTGTACGCGTTCTTGATGTCAAGTTTTACGGCGGCACAAAACTGTTTAGTCCCTCCGTGCCATCTTTCATCCACAATTGCTTCACGTGCTATATTGCACACAGCTTGTATTGCATGGTTGGTGCTTCGTTTCTTTGAATCCAAACTGTCGGTCACAAGACCCAGAGTCCCCTTCCGTGTATTGTTCTAGTCTTGTCCGTATAATTCTTCTTAAGAACTTGTCCCAGCGTATCTAGCATGCATAATGGCATGTATGATAATGATTGCTCCGGTGGCTTGCCGCCCTTTGGTACGAGAACTAGTCAGTGTCGTTTCCATTGAGACCATGCTGTGTAGAGGTGTGTGAAGGCATCTGGTCTGATTTTGATCGCCTCCTTCAGAACCAAGTTCAGGATCCCGTCCATCTCTGGCGTCGAGTTGTTTTTGATAGCTGCTGCGGCTATGACTTCCTTAGTGGTAACTGGTGGTATCGTCTCTGCGGGTGATATACTATTTGGAACCAGATATCTAAGAAGTCTTTCGCAAAATTTCATCTGTTTTCTTATTTTCGAATAGTTTCAACACGTTTTCCATAAACGTAAAACTTATGTGAATGCACGTAAAATGTTGTCATGTGAAACTTTGGCACTTACTGTTCTGACAACTCCCATTATTCCTTACATCCATTATGCAGTACTATACAATAATTCCATAAAAGTGCATCTATGCTTCTCTGAATAAATACCACTCAAAGTGCATTAGGTTGGCATTTCCGGGATCTTTTCGAAACTGACACATAAATTACGGCACACTGTACTTAAAATTATATAATGACAACTTTATTTATCAGAAAATATGACTTTATTGTTCAACTTAATTGTGCGAAAAAAATAAAACAATTCGAGCATCTCCTATTGTTTGTTATTCCCTAGACAATGCCATCGTAAAAATTATGGAAAGCTTTGTAGTTGTAAAATGAAATTATAAATCTGAGAAATGGCGGAGAAAGTTTCCCTCGACGTACAAATTTTTGATCTTATTTTACTCAATCTGTTAGATTATAATTGCGTTTTGTTTTATAAACAAAATCTGGAGCATCTCTCCTCTATGACTATGTACCTTATGATTTATTGATGGCATTTGTAGTTTTTAAGCATCTTACATGTAATACATGCGCCACAAAAGTTGTAAATCACTTTAACGCCTACTCAACTCACTTAAGTTAACCGAGTTCTGGGCCGAAAATTTCATCATCCTATAGCTATCATTTGTCAAAGTCAATTTAACATGAAACTAGAAAAAGTCCCCCCATCAAGGGAGGGAAATAAAATGTAAACTTGCTCACTATATGGATTGTGTAAGAATATTCTTAGACACCACTAAATCAGAAAACTTATTAAATGTCGAACTTTTATAGTTATATATATATATTCCGCTCTGACAAATAGTTTATTTTACTTAAGTGATATTTTACGAACTTAATTAAAAAAATTTATAGTTTCTTGTAAAGTCTAAAACTTAAAACAACATTTTTCAAAAAACCGCAAATCATAATTAATAATCCTGCGTCACGTCACATTTGTCTATCTGACAGCAACAACTTCTACATACCAAAATGAATAATCTGAAAAGTATCCATCGTTTTTCATTGAAAGATAAATCCTTTTGTCTATTTGTTAATTTATAATCAGAAGCCATGAAAGTATTTGTCCACATTTTAGCGTACTTCCCGGTCTTTTTGTTTTGGAAATTCCTTTGTTTTTGAAACAAAAGACTGACAAGGCTCTTTGGGGTGATCAGTCGATCGATGCAAGCAATTCTTTAAGTCTTTTTTAAGGTTCACACTAATGAATTCTATTTTCAGATAATACCATATAATAACAAAGGTGTCACCCTGATTGATAATTTAATAATTGCCGTAACAATTTGTTACAGATACTTTTTGTGTGATAAGGCAAAGTGATTTATGATACCACTTAGCAAGTTCGTGATTTTATTATCTCTTGAATTTATTACTTTTGTGTGTTCTTTTACATTGCATGTGCACATATTTATATTTTATTTATACTTAAAGGGTGATTTGCTATATTTCGATTACGAGATACGGTTGCAAAAAAGAAAAGACGTCGAGCCCCCAGTGATAAAGGGAACCAATTTTATTATTTATCCATTCGTTTCCAGTTGATTTGGTTTATGGTCATCAGCAGGTCTTACGCACTTCATACACTGCCGTCCATAAGTTTCCGGACAAAACATTTTTTCCACAATTATACGTTTATCCATCTGTGCAGGACTCCAATGAACAAAATTTCTTCAAATCCTGTTAGGTCCGATAGTAGACATTATTACACCTCAAAAGACGTAAAGGGTTTTAAGAAAAAAGAGCGGAAGAGAGCAAATAATGAGGTAAAACAAAACCGCAAACGTCATTAACGTACCATAAAAACATAAAACCTGCCATACGAGTAAAGCGAAAATAATTTGGTTTTTTGTACAAAATTTCCCAAAAAACTGCAATTCAGTTATTTTTTGGGAGAACTAGGTTTGTTTTATAACTATTAAAGCAGAATGCATATTCTTCCGGTGCCGGTTAGTTTTGAGACTTCAATATTTAAAGTTAACCTATAGAATCAGTCCAAAAAAAATAAAAAATCAAATGAGAAGAAATAAGGAAGAAAGTGAAGGTGAACGTTTTGGCACTATAACATTGCATAAGGAAGGGTATACAGGGCGTGTTATTGCAGAGAAGCTCAAAATATGAAAGTCGACAATGCACGATACCATACTTCGCTTTAAAGGATCATGAAGAGAAAGGGCCAAATTAACATCAAAACAGGAGGACCCGACTATAAAATGAATAATCTGTACAGAGTTCAACTGTTCGCACTCAAAGTAAATATCAGCAACAACGACAAAAAAAAAAACGTTTAGCTACCGCCGGCCTTCACGGTTGAGTAGCGGCTAAAATGGGGAAGAGAGCACCAGGATTGGACATTACCCGACTGGTCGAAAGTCTTATGGACAGACGAGTCAAAATTTGTAATTATAGGCAAAAAAGGACAGTCTACGTTTGGTGGTCTGCTGAAGAGAAGATGATCTATAGCTGTTTGGTTCCAATAATCAAGTATAGCAGTTGTTCAATAATGGTCTGAAGATGTTTCTCTTCCGCTAGTGTTGGAGACCTCATCCATATCGATGGAATTATGAATAAGGAAAAGTACGGCCTTACCATCCTGGATTCGCACTAATGCAAGATAATGATCCGAAACATTCTTCCAAGCTTTGCCGAAGACGCATACACCAAGAAAGGAAAAGGATCAATAAAAAATATGAAATACTTACTAACTTACTTGGATCCTTTAACCCCTCGGCGGGGCATATGGCGTCAACCACGCCTGCGCGCCATCTTGTTCGGAGTTCTGCAACTCGTTTAAGCTGCCTCCAACTCATTCCTAAAGAGCTCAATTCCTCCTCAACTGTTCTGCGCCGCGTTTGCCGAGGGTGTCCCGCTATTCTGCCAGCCTGGGTGAGCGGATTCCACTGCATGGCATATTTCGCAGTGGAGCTGTGTTCGTGTCGAAGGGTGTGTCCAATCCACTGCCTCTTTCTCCTTCGTATAGTAATACTTATAGGTTCTTGGCCCGTTCTCGTATAAAGTTCTTCGTTGGAGACGCGATTTGGCAAAAAAATCCTCAAGATGATTGTTAAACATTTGCTTACGAAGACTTGCAGCTTGCGTGTGTTAATGGTGTCCACCTGCCAAGTACTGCACCCAGAAAGCAGCACCGATTCTACATTGGAATGGAACAGTCGCAGCTAGGTTCTTAAGCTGATAACATTGCTTCTCCAGGTTTTGGATAGCATTCCGAACGCAGCTTTAGCCTTCCCGATTCTGCTGGACACATCCAGTTCGGTGCCACCGCGATTAGCCGAGACCACACTTCCTAGATAAAGAAAGTTATCAACTTTTTCGTCTGCCTGTCCGGCAATGCTGAGTTGACCGCGGTTGTTAGAAGTGCTCAGGGCTTTTGTTTTGGCTGTGTTTATCTTAAGCCCCACTTTGCTTGCCTCAGCTACTAGATTAAGTAATCTAGGTGTTTAAGGTAAGATGTCATAGTCCAGCGGATTCCATAGTTGCCTTCCGTCAATGCTGCATAGTACATCGCTGAGGACTTCAAAATCCTCCAACACTCCATGCTTACCATTGTGTAAGACGTGACACCTACTGCCCTCATATGTAGCCTTGATAATACCTATAAGTTTTTCTGTGATGCCTCTCTTGCGCATGGGCAAGCAGATAGCATCTTGATTCAAGCTGTCGAAAGCCTTCTCGGTCGATAAACAGCAAATATAACGGAGACCTGTACTCAACGTATGACCCGTAAGGTGTTTATGTGGTCTATGCAGGAAGATTTAGCGCGAAAGGCCACCTGTTCGACGTCGAGAGTTAAATCTACTTACTTACTTACTTATGTGCTGTATCCCCTTGTGGGTCCTAAGGCCTCTACTACGCCTACGCGCCATCGTGTACGGTTTCTGGTAATGTGTCTGAGTTCTCCCCAACTTTTCCCTAATTGTCGTGCTCGACTCGACTGTTCTACGCCATGTTCTCCTCGGATCGCCAGGTCTTCTGCCTTCCTGAGTTAGAGGGTTCCATTGCATAGCATGGTTCGCTATGGAACTGTCACCCTTTCGGCACGTGTGACCAATCCACTGCCACTTCCGCCGTTGCATGGTTGTGCCTATTGGTTCCTGACCAAGGGCTCATAACCCTCCCACCTCACTGCATTTATATTGCCTTTTCAACAGAGTACAAATGATATCTTCTTTGAATGTGGCAATACCAACTGAGACGGTCGCGCTCTATTTTACGCGAGATAGTTTTTTTTGGCATGAAGGCTTTCGCGAATCTTCGAACTTCTTATTCGATCAAGCTTTGTCACTCCTGCTGAACTTCATCTCAGCTGCCACTAACTTACGCTCGTACGTTTCTTATATTGTTCAACATTGTGAACCATATATGAGTGCTGGACGCACAACTGCAGTGTAGAGTCTTCCTTTCAACTTAGGGTGCATTTTTCGTTGACAGAAGAAAGCGGAGTTTTCTCGCCGCTTCATCCACAATACACTTACACGATGAGTGATATCATCACAGGTTGCTTCGCTATTGATCATAGATCCCAGATATTTCAACTTTTTGCTCCCCCCACTCCTACATGTCCCGGTTACCAGTAGAGAGTTACTTTTGTTTGCTTCTCCCAGTTTGTCGATCCTGTTGAGGCATTCCCATAATCCTTTGGATCTGATCTCGTCAGGTCAGTGCTTTAATAGCGGCTTAGCTCTCTGAAAGTCCTACCCGCGATATTACCTCTCAAAGTTGAAGTGCGCGCGTCTTTCGATCGCGTGAACTTCTTCTTGAAATTTACTGGGGAATATTCCCAGTGATTCTGGGTATCTAGTCCTGGGCCCGAACACCCCTGCTCCAGTGCCATTGGATATTTTCAATCCGTCTGTGTACCATTTAATTGCGTGTTGTTTGAATTGGTACTTATCAGATTCGCTACTCCAATCTCTTTTGTTGCTTAGTTTTAAATTTCAATTTCCTTTCAAAGCATATCGTATATTGACCATATCGTCTCTGGGCCAGTTCAGAGGCGGCATCGATTTAGATAGGGTTACTCGCTCTTTGTTTGCGGTGCATGTTCCTTTCCCGATACCCTCTTTGCTAATTCTCAATATGGCCTCTTTTTCGATTCGCCTCCTTTTTAATACGGAATTTTCAAAAATTGTCCATTTTTCCGATTTTATTTAAATTTTGAATCAAAAAAAAAAAGTGCAAACAAATAGCACTGGTATGAATATGAAGGTACAAGTATGTGCGACCGAGTTGTGCGTTTTAATATCAAATCCCAACTGATTATTTCCTCGAGATACATATATGTATGCATGCATCTTAAAAAAAAAATTGCTTCTCTCCGAATATTTCTCTTTTGCTGCAATAATTATAAATAACTCAGCAAATATGAACTTTGGAACACATGCGTTGTTATAAAGATTAAAGATAAATAAATTCTCTACAAAATGCATCGTAAATATTTTTGTTTTTTTATTATGACTGGCCATTTCAGAGTTATAGGCGTTGAAATACTCATTAGTCATATCGCGCTTTTCGGTGCTTAAATACAGATTCATTCAATAGGCCTGAGCAAATTATTACTCCCAAACAGGCGGCTAATGTGCGTTTCAGTGCCTATAACTTTAAAACGAGAACTCGTAGGAGAAAAATGTATTTAATATATTTAATAGATAATTTATCTATCTTGAGTTTATATTCATTGTAAAATGCGTGCTTAATGTGTTATTTCCAATTACATTCATTAGAGATGCTTATACAGTGAAACACAAAATGTTATTCAAAGATATCCTGAGAAAACCTTTACGATTTGAGTGTTAATATTTTTTTTGTAGCTCATTCAAACAAACTTCTTTGTCAATCGATCAAGATTACTATATTCGCGGATAGTCAAGCGGCAATCATAGCATTAGACAGCGAGGAAATTAGATCAAAAACAGTTTCCAGATGCCGCCATACGTTGAGCAGAATATGCAACACCCATGATGTAACTCTCTGCTGGGTTACCGGACATAGCAATATAGAGATAAAAAAAAAAAAAAATATTTGGCGCAACAGCTCTTTAAGTGCCAGGGCCTAGCTTCTCGCAACCACTCATGTTGTGTGCGTTATATTTTTCACACGAATGGAAGGGACCTACAGTTTAATGCCGAATCCGGACGGCGATTTGAGAAGCTTTTTCGAGACAACAATACTCTCGGATGTTTGTCAGACGCTCGCGAGAGGTGGGACCGTGAAAAAACTCAATATAGAGATAGTAGATGAATTAACCAGGTAGGGAACAGGATTAGATATAGAATATACTCAGACATCAGTATTTATTTATTTCTAAGCTTAATACAAGCAATTAAAGCTAAGCTTAAAACTAACAGAGAGAATTTACATAACTAAGTTAAAGGCCTTTTTAAGTGGCGGTCCAAAAGAAGCCAATTAGCGCTTAGGGTGCGCCGTTTTGTTACCACGGACTCGTGTATACCTATTGTAGTGGCTAGTTAAAAAGGGATGTTAAGTTTAAGCCCAGCCCGTAGAGTTCAGGAAGAGGATTAGTTCTCCAATCCTCTTGTCCGCTATCTCCCTCAGATCCTCGAAGAATGGTTTGCCAAGAGTTTGTTGTCTGATCCTCGCCAGGGCCGGACATCTGCAAAGGAAGTGACATAGAGATTCTTTCTCATTAATATCCTTGCAGCTCCTACAAAAGGTGTTGTAGGGGATACCAAGCTTGGCCGCATGGTTTCCAACTGGCCAGTGACCTGTGATAATAGCTACGATTTTGGCAATAACTGGTCTTGGTTTGCCTAGTAACTCTTTTGACCTGGGTTTATTGAAACTGGGCCACGTCTTCCTAGATAAGACACAGCTTGTGAGGCTGTTCCACCCGCCATTGGCTAGCTGGAGGAAGTGAAGGTGAATATAGCCCTTAACGGCACCAAGCGGAATGTCGACTCTTTATGCTATAGAGCCATTAAGGGCCGAACCTCACCTGGCCAGCTCATCAGCACGCTCATTACCCTCATGGTTGCTGTGCCCTGGGACCCAGATGAGAGTGATTCTCCAGTGAGTGCTTTGTTGATTCAATTCGAACCGGCATTGCTCTACCAGTTTTGAAGAGATGCAAACCGTATCAATGGCCTTGATGGCAGCCTGGCTATCCGAAAAAATAGCGATATTGTGATTAGATGTTGGAAGATTGTTTAGCAGGCAGCAGGCTTCTCGAATCGCAAGAAGCTCCGCTTGGAAAACACTAGCAGAGTCTGGGAGACGGAAGGACCTTGATATATTCAGCTGGTCAGAGAAGATCCCTGCGCCGATTCCGCAGTCCATCTTCGAACCGTCCGTGTATATCCCTATATCATAGTTGCAGGTAACGCTTCCGTTCTTCCATTCTTCTTTGGAAGGGAATTTTGTTAAGAATGATTTTCTGAAGTTGAGTTTGGGTATCGTGTAGTCGGTCGTGGACGCAACCAGTTCACTTGGTATCGTCTCCAGGACCTTGCCGTGACCATATGGCCTTGTGGCCCAGCATCCATATTTCTTGAACCGGACTGCGCTGCATATAGCTGTGTCTTTGATGTGTAGTTCGAGGGGTATCAGATGCAAGATCACACTGAGAGCATCTGTTGGACAAGACCTCATTGCTCCTGTGATACTCACGCACGCCGATCTCTGTACTTTTTTTATTCTATCGATATTGTACTTTTTGCTCAAAGCTGGCCACCAAACGATAGCGCCATAAGTAAGAATTGGACGCACAACGGATGTGTACATCCAAAGGGTCATCTTTGGCTGGAGTCCCCATTTCTTACCGAATGTTTTATTATAGGCATAGAATATTGGTTAAAGGATACAGCCTTGTCTTACCCCACTTTGGATCTCAAATTCCTCAGACAACCCTTCATGTGTAGCTTTGATAATAGCAATTAGTTTATCGGGAATGGCTCTCCTGCGTAAGGCACCCCAAATAAACTCCCTGTTGACACTATCGAACGTTTCTTCTCAAAATCGATGAACACCAGGTGGAGTGTCGACCGATATTCAACACACTGTTCGATTATAATCCGCAAGGTGTTGATGTGGTCGGCACAGGAGGATCCAGAGCGGAAACCTGCTTGTTCGGCATCGAGTGTGTCTTCGCGATGTTGTTTAATTCGCTCAAGAATGATTTTAGCTATTATCTTACGTACAGCAGTGCGTGCTGCCTGCTGATATCCCTCCAGTTTCCGCACTCCATTAAATTTCCTTTCTTAGGGAGCTTGACGATCATTCCCTTTTTCCACTCGTTAGGAAAGCTCTCAGGTTCCCAAGCTCTCTCTATAAGTGGAAGCAGAAGCTGAGCCGATGTTGTGGGCGCTGCTCGTAAGAGCTCTGCTGGAATACCTTGTTGGTTTTGAATGCCTTGATCGCGGTAGTGATCTCATCTTTACTGGGAGTCGTGGTACGTATTCGGAAACTTCTCACCTCGGGCATCTCAGTCTGATTTGGGAGCATATCGCTAGCGAATACACGGTACAAAACCGTAGCAAAATGCTCTTTCCATCCCTTGAACTGGTCCTCATCCGAAATGAGCAAGGAGCCGTCTAGGCTTTTCACTGGGTGTTGGCTGGAGCTGCGACCACCTGTGATTCTATAGACGGTCCTGTTGTCGCACCTCCGTGCAGCTTCTTCTGCTTCTGTAGCCAGCGCGTTGATGTAGTTGCGCTTGTCACGTCGCACGCTACACTGAACTTCTCTCATCTTCATGTGATATAGGGACTCTAGCTCGCTTCTCCCTGCTGCTGGGGTAGGTGCAACGCGAGCTTTCAGCTGTTTTCGTTCGTCAAACCGTCTCCAGGTATCCTCGGAAAGTCACGTCCTATGTCTTCCCTGCGATCGACCGAAAAGTACTCCCTTAGTTGTTGGCGCACTGAGGGATCGCTAAGTCTATCGATGTTGAACCTGGGCATTCTTGTGTTGTCGTGGGATCTTCGAACTGCAGCAGTGCGTAGATGGAGAGTAGCTATCATAAGATGGTGATCACGTACTATCCCCACATCGGCCCCTCGCCTGTTTCGGATGTCCAGCGGCGGCTGATAGCAAAATGGTCAATTTGGTTGGAGGTTCTTGCTTGTCGTTGAAAACCGAGCAGACTTTGTGGCAGGTCTTGTGCTCAAACATGGTGCCACCTATCACAAGGCGGTTGGCATTGCAGAAATTCATAAACCTTGTCATTGTGGTTGCGCAGCCCATGCTTCCCGATTACATGTTTGAGCCCTTCGTTGTCGTTGCCTACCTTGGGATTCAAATCCCCCATCACTATGACAATGTCTCCATTTGATGTTGTGTTGAAGACTGCATTTAAGAGATTGTGGAAGCTCTCCTTTTCGTCTTCAGACGAACTATTCGTTGGGGCGTAACACTGTGTGATGGTGACGCGTCGTACTCTAGTTCCTATACTGAACAATAAAGTCATTCGAAGTTTTTCTGCAAAGCTAACGCTCAACGAAATATTCGAAAAAAGATTCACCCGAGTCACTTTTTTGTATACCATATACCGTCCAAGCATAGCGCTTTGGAAGTAAATTTAAATTTTAATAGTTTATTGGTAACAGTTTATGCACGTAGTTACCGAATACCTTCACAAAGATGAGTGCAGACACTTTTGCTACAATCCTGGTTGTTGCATTACTATCTCCGAAGGTTACTCTGATTTGTGCAGATAGTAGTTCACCTCTTAATTGCTGCTCAGGGTCACCTATTTCTGTGAGGGACAGAAAAGTTGCTCTTGCCGAAGAGAGGTGTTCCTGTTGTGTAGTAGGTACTGTATGCCATCCCTCGTTCTCCTTGAGAACTGCTTGCAACAATAAGTAATCGAAAAAGTTAATTTTCCAATAAAAATGTCCATGCGAATGTTTGTCGATGAAAGGACTTAAATTTGATGTGCAAGAGATTTATGGAAATCTCCCTGAAAACCTGCAGCACCACTTAAATCGCTCCTGTATCTCTGTACAAACGTTTGCATATTTTTGGCATTAAAGTCGAAATAAAGTTGAATGCTTCTGGAGAAATAAATCATTTTATTCATAAAACTTCATGGTCCGTGTTGTATATTTATTCAAATTTACGAGCTATATCGGCTGCAGCAAATCTAAATGAGCTCATCTTCTAAATTCATTCAAATTTAAGTCAACAAAATCTTATATAACTGCAACTTCCTCTACGGATACATTTAGTGGCGACTTTCTAATCGACACCATTAAGCTACAATATTTTATGCATCAAAAGCAAAAGAAGAAAAAAATATCGCAAAAACCAATCCCCTATGCAAAACATAGTGACTGTCAATTGAATTTCCATACGACCGTCGTCGCTGAAGAGGGAATTAAATTGCATAATCAACATGTATCTAGATACAAAAGGGCAATATTGCTGCGCGCTGAGCGACAGAAATAGCCTTGGTAGTTTGTTCTAATATTACCTACATTGCACATCCACTCTCATCATCTCATATCCAGATTGAAGCAAAAGCTAAAGCTATCAGCAGAGAATTCCAATTCATTTCAAAATCCACACACATACAGGGACAGGATTTGTGCTAGATTCCCCCGGTGGTGTATAAAACAAAAGTATCTGTGGCAGCAATATCTGCACACCTGTTGCACAGTCGCCGCGCCGACACCAGGCCGCCAGGCAACAGTAGTTTAGCTATCATTTCCTCAAATCTACCTTCAAATACTGAGTGTATCTCTGAATGCGAAAACACAAAAAGTCGTTACAATCCGTCCATCTAACGTGAGGCGGAGACCAATGTGAAATCAACCTCAAAACGAGAACCGGAAAAAGTGAGTCGGTTCGTTTAGTGAGTTGTTTTAGATTCTTTTTCTCTATCGACGACAACGACAACGAGTACATCATCTCGTCGGAAGAGGTGGAATGCTCCTCAGCACGTTTCTAGGGGCAACAAATGCGGATTCGCACCTGGAAGTGAAGTGAATATGCCAGTGGCAGTGATTTGATTTTCATTTCATTAATTTTCTGCTCTCTGGCCTTTTTTTTTTTGTGTGCAGCATTTTGCGAGCGAAATTCTTTTGTAATTCTGATATTGGAAGAGAACTCATGACCCGAAATTCTTGTTCATCTTGTTTATTTATTTTTGTTCACGTTTTGTATGCAAATTGGTGGGCATGGGCTTTAGACCTCGAAAACGAGGAAACAATCGAGTTGTGCTTGAGCATACAAACGGCGGTTTGAATGACGATTCGGCGACAGTTAAAGAGAGAGAGGGAGGGACACAGAAAACACGTCATGGAACATTACTTATTGAGCTCACTTATTGTGAGTTTATACAGTGGGGGTGAAATGCTAACCATCACTTCAAATTATAGTTGTTTGAGGTGGTGATTCAAAATGAAACCCCATTTGCGCTATTGCCCCATTTTCATACCACAAAACTCATGTATACTTGATTGTATGATAGAGTATTCAGTTGAAGAAGTTGGATATGCTAGACCAACCTGTCGACTTTAGGTAGAGGATGAGAGCTCCAATCCTTTTGTCAGATATATGTAAGAGTATCTTTCTTCAACGACTGAGGTGGGCTCGGCGGCCCCAGAGTCAACCCAAGGAATACCCTAGACTTTGGGAAAGAGGTACTTTATTTCTTCTATCGGTGGTTAACAATAGTTGTCTTGGAACAATTCAAGTAGGGTTTTTAATTATTTACAATTTTTATACCTAACAATAGAAATGATAAGCTTAACACTATTGTCGTCCTGCGGCTGGTTCTGGTACGGGTCGGGGCTACGCGACTTGTTGTCCGGCTCGCCTCGGTGCGTCGTCTCGAAGGAGTTCCAGTCCGCACTTAGGGCAGGCTTGCGATGACCCAGTCGCCACTTAGGGCAGGCTTAGGAGGGATCCAGTCCGCACTTAGGGCAGGCTTGGAAGGTAGCAGTCCGTACTTAGGGCAGGCTTAGGAGGGATGCAGTCCGCACTTGGGGCAGGCTTAGGAGGGATCCAGTCCGCACTTAGGGCTGGCTTGGAAGGTAGCAGTCCGCACTTAGGGCAAGCTTGCTGTGACCCAGTCCGCACTTAGGGCCGGCTTGGAAGGTAGCTTAAGAAAGGGTAAATCCGCTTTGCTTAAATCGGTTTGTTTCTCTCAGACGGGGAGAAACCTATCGGACGGGCCGGCTATAGCTAGAAGCAGACCCGTGGGTTATTGCCCAATCACCGGGGTGAAGGCAGAGAAAAAGATCCGTGGAAAAGTCCGAAAACTAATTCCTTGGAGGCTATCAATAGTACAATCGCTTGATACTACCACGCTTGAGCAGACTCTCTCGAATGCATTTCATGCACTCTCCTTTATTGAAAGATCCTGCAAGACGAGAATGTGAATTAGGAGCCAATGCAAAATTCCCTTCACATTCTCGTGTGCGACCTTTGTATGTCTTTGACATTGCATTTTGCTCCCTTTCCTCCGTTTCCTCTTTTTCGACCGAGGATTCGGAGAGTATTAGCGGTTTCGTTACCCGCTAACAGATGGCGGCCTCCGCATTAGGTGTTTAGTGAAGTGTGCGCCGTGTGTAGATGGTCGCTGGTTTGTATTTGGAATATGTCACTTCGTTACATATATCTCCCAGGTCGTCGAAGAAGGCTTTAGCTAGGGTACGTAGACTGGTTCTCGCTGGGGACAGGCATCTACAGAGAAAGTGAAAAAGAAATACTATCACATTAGCATATCTGCAGCTACAGCAAAAGTTATTACGGTGGATGCCAAGCTTGGCTGCATGGCCTCCTATCGGCCAATGGCATGTACTGATGGGTATGATTCTGGCAATATCTGGTCTTGATCTGCTCATTTGATTTAGGTTTGTTATAGCTGGGCCATGTCTTCCTTGATATAACGCAGCTGTATGGAAAGCGATTTTCACCCGTGGTCAGCTAGCTTGAAGAAGTGGTTAAGAATTTTTCCCTTGATGACTTCCAGCGGAATATTGACTCTTTCTGCCAAAGGATCGCTATGGGCTAACCCTTGCCGGGCAGATTATTCGCACGCTCGTTTCGCTCGAAGTTACTATGTCCAGGGGCCCAGATGAGGGTGATTTTTGATTGAGCGCCTAGTTTGTTTAGCTCTTCCTGGCATTGCTCTATCAGTTGTGATAGCTGAATCAATGGCTTTGAAAGCTTGGCTATCAGTGAAGAAAACAAGATTGCAGTTGAGAGTTGGGAGCGCATTCAGTATGCGGCAAGCCTCACGAATCGCGAGAAGCTCCACTTGAAAGACGCTGGCGCAGTTCGGGAAGCGGAAAGACTTCGAGACATTCAGCTTGTCAGAGGAAATGCCTGCAAACTGACTCCGGAGTCCATTTCCGATTCGTCCGTCTAAGTGGTTATGTGGCGAACCCCACAGGCGGATCAGTAGAAATGCAGTGAAGTGGGAGGGTTATGATCCCTTATTTTCAGATCATAACCTTGCTGATAAAAGGAAGAAGTGGTTATGTTGAAATCTTCACGGCTTTTCCTTTCAGCTCTGGTTGAGAAGGTTACTGAGAAGAGTTTGCTGAAGTTTAAAGTGAAGGTTTTGTAATCAGTTGAAGACGCAACCTTATTGGTATCATTTCCAGGATTCTAATATGGCCACAGTCCAGCACCCAGACTCTCTAAGCCGGACTGCGCTGCATAATCCAGTATCCTTGATGTATGTATAGTTCGAAATGGGTCATGTGGAGGATCAGAGTTAGAGCATTCGTTGGGCAGGATCTAGTTATGATGAGGATCAGATTATGGTAAATCATGTTTGTTATTTAGACATTAGTAGGGCTTAGATGCAAAACGTTACTATTTTGCATCACAGATACTTTTCTGATATTTTTCAGAACTCTTTTCTCTCTTTTCTGATGTTTTTTAGAACTCTGCTAAGTCTGTCTTACCCTTATAACGACTACTATGCACTACAGTTTTGAAAATGTATCTGTGTGTTCAATAATTATTCTAAAACCTCAATTTGTTGGTAGTTTCCACTCATCCCATTGAGTCTTTTCCCATGAAGTATTCTGTTTTTGCTTTTCTTGAGACTGAATGAGATTTTCCATTGTCAAACCAGGATACAGAGCGATGAAAAGACCCAGAAAAACTGCTCTTTCGACACTCTATACTTGCTTTCCACAGGGATCCCATGATATGAATTGCGAGTAATCACAACAAAGCCGCATTTGTTTCACTCGAAAATACAACGTTCTTCGTATACATCTTGTTCTTCTTCTTCCTTTTTCAGCGAAGTTATGATCCGAAAATAAGGGATCATAACCCTCCCACTTCATCTCATTTCTACTGAACCGCCTGTGGGGTTCTTCGTATACATCATCACAAGGTAATACAAACTAATTAAGGACAATTAAATAGATGGTTATGTTAGGTTAGGTTGGCTGTCCACACGAGAGTGCAGACACAGTTAGAGCAGTGAAGGTCCTTTGTGATACCATGGATCAAACCATTAGGCCACTCAAGGACTAACAAAACCAACCGGCGTTTTTGACAAAGCGATGGATGCTCATGACGTCCAAGGACGCCAGATCGCCGTGGTTGTCAAGGAAGGGGGACCTTAGATGGAGCATTCTTTTATGCGACAGGGCTGGACATGTGCATAGGAGGTGAAGTATGGTTTCCTCCTCCTCCTCGTCCCTACAGCTTCTGCAAAAGTCGTTGGAGAAGAGAACAAGTCTTGCACCTTAGCTAGTTGAGTGAGGTGGATCGCCCTGTCAAGAGCAGGCCACCATACGATCACGGACACGTATAGCCAATGAGTTATTTGAGGTTTAATACCCCAGCTAGCCTTTTTACAGGAATAGAGAGCTACATTAGCTTTCTTGACGCGCTCTAGTAGGTTGGCCTTCTAGTTTAATTTTCTTTCCAAAATAAGACCTAGATATTTAATTAAATAGTTAGATAGATATTAATTTGTAATGAGGTGCAAGTGCCTCCAAACTTAGGCTCTAGTCGATGATATACTGGGTCTAGAGAACTTCCTCCAGTCCACCTGCTACTATGATCCGGCGAAGGTAGATCCATTTCTGATAAAAGATATCCACCTAGGTGATTTCTTCTTTTGTGCTCAGTGTTTTGTGCTACAAATGGTTCTGGTCCAAGGAACTGCGTTTCTGGTTCGTTTCTTGCTAGTTTATCAGGTGCTTCATTCCCCTCTACTCCTACATGTCCTGGTACGCAGTAGAGAGTTACTTTGTTTGCCTCTACCAGTTCGTTGATCCTGGCGAAGCATTCCCTTATCAGTTTGGATCTGATCTCGTGCGAGGTCATTGCTTTGATAGCGACTTGACTGTCTGACAGTATTGCGATGTCCTGCCCGCGATATTTCCTGTCCAGGTTGAAATGCGTGCATCTTTCGATCGCGTGAACTACTGCTTGAAATATACTGGGGAATCCTGCCTCAGTGCCAGTAGAGGTGCTCGATCCGTCTGTGTGCCATTTATTTGTTGTTTGTTTGAATTGGTACTTATCGGACTCACTGCTCCAATCTCTTCTGTTGCTCAGCGATGAGGGAAATTTTCTTTCAAAGCAGTATTTCCTGACCATATCATCTCTGGGCCAGTCCAGAAGCGATATTGATTTAGATAGGGTTACTTGCTCTCTATTTGCGATGCATTTCCTTTTCCCGATGCCATGAAGCCGTGGCGTAAGTGGTTAGTGTGTCGGATCACTACGCATGAGGTTCCAAGTTCGAATCCCAGAAAACACCAAAAAGTTTTTCACGGTCCCACCTCTCGCGAGCGTCTGACAAACATCCGAGAGTATTGTTGTCACGAAAAAGCTTCTCAAATCGCCGTCCGGATACGGCACTAAACTGTAGGTCCCTTCCATTCGTGTGAAAAATATAACGCGCACAACATGAGTGGTTGCGAGAAGCTAGGTGCTGGCACTTAAAGAGCTGTTGCGCCAAATATTTATTTATTTTATTTATTTTGCTTTGGTTACCACAGCTTCAACGTGCTGGTTCACAGCTGGTTAGCAGTTCATGCTATACTTCTTGTGACAGTTGCTTTTGATGCTTCCGCCGCTTTTGATGCTCTTCTTAGGTTTTCTATTCTCCACAGCTCTTTTTGAAGCAATGTTACGAAACTACATATTGCCATTCAATTCTCTTCCGAATGTAACATTTGGTCGCAGAGTAACGACTAACTGGGCAGAGTAATTCTCTATGTCGTGAAGCGTGTTCAAGAAAATACTGCGTAGTCCATATCTTCATTTGGACATTTCGGGCAAAATGTGGTGTCCAAATCGGTGGAGATACTTGTGGTAATCGCAGTAACCAGACAAGAACTGCGTAAGATGGTAGTTGTATTCTCCATGCTTCCATCTAGTCTTGGATTGTCGGCATTAGTTTGTATGTCCACCTGCCTTTTGTTGTATTAGCTCTCTAAACTCGGACCAATCCGACCCCTCAGTGTACATCCCGTCTTGCATACTCAAACTCGAAGTAGGGAACAAAGCTCTAACGGAGGCGAACAATAGGTGGACCTCTCTAGATGCTTGTATCACCACGAGACCAAGAACCAATAGACTTATGCAGAGGGATAGAAAATCCCTTTCTACTCTCATAGGAGTCATTACGGGGCATAACACTATGGGATAGCATATGAAAAAGTTACATGTGAGGAACGAAAACCTTTGTTGAAGTTGTGACGAGGACGTTCAGGAGGACATTACCCACTTTCTTTACCACTGCCCAAGTATCTACCATCTAAGAAAAAATTGTCCAACAGACTAGTAGACGGCATCGTAAGCTTCATTAAATTTTCTGGATGGTTTTTGTCTCGGCGCTACGTACATAATGATGGACTATACTACCGTGCCACGATAAAATTAATCTCCCATATTGCTTAGAAATGGACCTCTTTTAAGTGTGACCAAGCCCATATAGAGGCTTAGCTTCATGGATTGCCTTAAATGCTTATGAATTCTTTCACGAGTTTGTTGAAATGGCATGTTGCAAAACTTACTGTTTTGCTTCGAAGATAGGATTCCCGAATCCCTATGAGCGGATTATGAGTAAGTCTCGTAGTTCTTATTCCACTGCAAAACAGGATCCCATATCTCTCTCAAAGATAATCATGTACATGCTAGTATTATCGCCTTCTAATGCTTCTCTCTTTGATTTCGTATGGCCACAGATGATTGAAGTTAAGGCTTCTTATCATATGCAATTAATTTTGTTTGCCTTTTAGATACTTTTGCATACATATGTAGCTCAGTACATCACAGATTCCGGCCTTTTTTGAAATTCAAACTACTTTTGCTTCTGATGTGGAGTCATTTTTCACTACAGTTTCCAACTCACAATCGATCAAAACTCTTCAGCGCTACTGTAATTCACAATACGCCGCACCCTACCCTACCACCTCTACTGGAGTTTCTACTTTTGAAAGGTTTTCTTCGCGTTTCTCTCAATTTTGTCTGTCGGTGGTTTTGTATTATTAATTTTTTTTTTTTTTGGGATTTCTTTGCGATTATGTTGTTCAGTGTGTTTTTGGCATTTCTTTTGGTTTTCCTTCATTGGCCAGTTTCGTAGTGGCGCGAGGCCGTGTACATTTGCTTTCAGCCCAGTTGAGTATTCGTCGACGAACTGTGAAAGAAGATAGATTATCTACTTGGCGATAGTTGAAAGCTTCTATAGAGAATCACAGATTGTCTCATATCCCCTCACCCCAGGTCTTTCTTCCAAGCATCCATCCGAACCTTGATTAACTTTTTCTCCCTTTTTTTCCAGATACATAACTCGTTCGAGTAGAACTCCAGGAGGCGGCGGCGGTAGTAACAATAGCGACTCATCACCGTCACCGATACCATCTGCATCTACAGCATCATCATCCCAGCATCGATTGACACCCAGTTCACCTGCAAGCAATAGTATCTCTTCGAATCGCCTTAGATCACCACTTAAGTCGCCTTCACTCAACCGCTCGTCCGTGTATCAACATTACTCGGCTCCATCAACTGGTGGCGGCGTCGTCGTCACGACATCAGGGTCAGCAACTATCAATGGTAACGGCCAGCTCCACCAACAACAACAACAACAGCAACAACAGCAGAATCAGCTCAAACAGCAAGTGGATCCTTCCCGATCTGTGATGACTAATTCAGTGGGTGCCGTGGCCACTGCTGCTGCTGCACCATCTACAGTCGCTGCAGCATCAGCATTGAGCGAGATTTGTGGTGAGTATCCGGGTGTGATTGTGTGATTGAGATACTTTTGTGTTTTTGTGTGTGCACTTGTGTCGTCGTTTATTGCTTGCACTTGTCCAGCACTGGCTTTATGTGTTTCTGTTTGTTAACTCACTTTTTTTTTATTTTAACCTTTTTGTGTTGTTTTTGTGTCGATCATTTGTTACTATTTGCATGAGAGGAGGAGAGGACTTTGATATCTAATTGTGTGCACTTGAGCTCAACATCTATCGACAGATACAATGTTTAATGTAATCTCGGCTTTGGTAAGCGATTACGAAACGAATAAACAGTGTGGTGCGGTCGCAGCTTGAACCTCGATTCGACTTCAAGTGGTTATGCCTTCACCAGGAGCGCAACCACACAGTTTAAAGTGATTAGTTTGTCCAAGTGGCTTGAGGATCCATTAGGGGCAAGTGTCAGACTGGTCGGCGGCCGAGAAGATTATGTGAAACGATTTAAGTTAATATTCGCATTGAAGTGTTTGTTAGTAGTCCTCAAGCTTCCGTTCATCAAATGCAAACATATAAAGAGTTTGGCACCAAAAACAAGGCTGTATTTGAAGGGGGTTGTCATTTAGGAATTGCTAGCTTGGTTGCGTTGTACTACGGGCTCTATATTGTCCATATCATGACCTTGGGGTCAAACAGTGGGCTTTTTGCTTCCAGTTTCTTGTAGTGTATCTGATAGTTCTGTATCTACTTGCTTATGTTGCTTAGACGTTTTACCAGAACTCTTTTTGTATAATTTGTTGGATTATACAGTCGTAATCATTCTTTTTTTTTTTTAATTATCTTCCAACGTTTTACAAGCTTGAGGATTCCTTTTTCGTAGAAATTCCCTGGTTTTTCTTTAAAGAAGGTCATAAGGTAGTTTCCACGGGACCAACATTTTTGCCATCCAAAGTATTATGCAGAACATCTAAACGAGCAAGGTCTGGGGAATACAGTGAGTGCTAGAAGATATCCCACTTTAACTCCCTCAACTTTGGCAGCTTCAGATAACACATTTTCTATTGGTCAGAAGTGGACATTTGTCTTGAATTTCGACGTTTGGTGAGTCGTTCACAGTACTTGTTTGCCATAATTGTTACTCCAGGTGGAAGAACCTCGAAGAAAATGACTCACTTGCAATCCCACCAAGCCATCTTTTGCCAGGGGTTCTGCATTTTCAACTGCTTGTTTTCAGTTCCCTTTTCATTGCACGTTGTTATACATGACCCACTTTTCGGTTCGATCCAAAGAAGGACATTTTTCTTGTCGTTCAAGTGGGATTCAGTCGGTTGTTTGCCGTCAAAGAATGTGGCACCCATGAATCGAGCTTGGCTGTGATACTTTAACGAGCAATATGCAGCCTATCAACGATATCCTCAGTTTTACTTACTTACTTAAATCCTTGCACCCCTCGAGGATCATAGGGCGTCAAGAACGCATATGCCTCATCTTGTTCGGAGTTCTGCAACGCATTTGAGCTGTCTCCAACTCATACATACCCAAAGAGCTTGGTTCTTTCTCGACTGTCCTGCGCTACGTTTGCCTAGGGTTTTCCGCTGTTCTGCCTGCCCGGGTGAGCGGATTCCACTGCATTTCATATTTCGCAATGGAAGTTTCGCGGCGCCATAGGGTGTGCCCAATCCACGGTCACTTTCTCCTCCCACGTTCTCAGATTAAGTTGTTCGTTGGAGCTACGGTTCGGCCAAAAAATCCTCAAGATGATTCTTAGACATCTGTTTACGAAGGTTTGCAGCTTATGTGTCATAGTCGTATCCACCTTACAAGTATTATACCCATACAGCAGTACTGTACGTTGGAACGGAACAGTCGCAGCTTAGTTCTTAAGCTGATAACATTGTTTCTCCAGACTTTCGATAACATTCCGAACGCAGCTTTTGCCTACCCGACTCTGCTGCACACATCCAGTTTGATGTCACAGCGATTAGCCGAGACCACACTTCCTAGGTAAAGAAAGTTGTTTACTTCTTCGACTAACCTATCCGGCAATGTTGAGTTGAGCGCTGGTGATAGAAGTCTTCAGGGCTTTTGTTTTGGCTGTGTTTATCTTAAGCCCCACTTTGCTTGCCTCAGCTTCTGTATTTTGCGGTATCAGATGAAGGTCCATTATCCGATGTGAAAGTAGGCAAACATTGTCTGCGTAATCCAGGTGTTTAAGATAAGTTGTCGTAGTCTATTGAATTCAATTCAATTCAATGCTGCAGGGAGTACATCACCGATGACCACCAAGAAGAACAGCGGTGACAGTATGCACCCCTGACGTACTCCTCTTTGGACTTCATAATCCTCCGACACCTTACCATTGTGTAAGATGTGACACTTACTTCCCTCGTATGTAGCCTTGATAATATTCTCAATTTAAGTCCTTGCATTATTTTGCACTAACAAACGCACAATATCGTCATTAACGTCGGAAGGCCTTCCAGAACAGGGGGTTGATCCATTAACTAATTTTTAACTGTCCGGAGAGCAGGAAACGATCCAATTAAACATCCCGAATGTATTCTATTGCGGTACCAGCACTCACTCTTTTCCAAAGCTTGTACAGCATGATGTGAAGAACAATTCTCTCGACTCGACGTAACGGCGACTGATGTTTAAATGATCCATGACGTAACCTGTCCATAAAAACACCACCCGGTATGTAGCAATATTCCCGCCACTAATGAAGATCGGACACAAACTTTTGCAATCATCGCATTTGGGACCTATCACTCTCTCGTAGGTCGCAGATTGCCGATAACATCCGTTCACCATTGTCTTCATCACATTTCTAGAATTTTTAACTCGTTCTCAACTCTCCCTTGGTTCGTTTGGTTAGTGGAGTTGATTTTCGAATTTCCTTCACACTATGGGTATCATTCATAGTCACTTACTTACTTACTTAGGTGTTGCTACAGTCCGGGGAGGACTTAGTCCCAACAAACCTCTCCAACCAGCCCAAGTTGGTTGAGGTCCCCCTACACTTGTTTGAGCCACGTACCGCGAGCTCGTCCTCTACTGCGCCGTCCATCCGGGGTGGATTCGAAGACTTTCCGGGCTGGAACGTTGGGCTCCATCCACTCTACATGACCCAGCCATCTTAGTCGTTGTATGTGAACTCTTTTGGCTAAGTCGTTGTCCTTGTATAGCCCGTATAGTTCGGCATTGTACCTTCTCCTCCACTTGCCGTCTATGTAGACGGGGCCAAAGACCACTCGAAGATTTTTTCTCTCAAAGGAACAAAGGGCATTTTGCTCCGATATTAACAAAGTCCATGCCTCTGCGCTACACAGCATTACTGGAATTATTCGTGTCTTACACAGAGTTACCTTAGTAGTTCGAGATAGTGCTTTGTTACTCCATTGTCAGTTACTTCGCTGAATTGTGATATTTATATGCTTCCACCTCCTCATAGTATTAACATAGATCATAGCCTCGCTGATAAAAGGAAGAAGAAGAAGAAGAAAGTTTTGTTTATTGTGATCCTTAGCTGATGGAACCGATTGTACCTAGAAATATGGTAGATCTATTGATCTTACAGATGTCTACACCTGACATTTCGATAGTTGAACGCATTTTTTTCTCAGAGCGAATAGAAAAGTATTAGTTCACAAAGTAGTATCTACTCTCTCCTAACCTGCTCCAGCTCTTTCAGAAATCATTGGAGAGTACTCCCATTCTTCTAACATGCCTTCCTATTCACCAAGGCCTCATGACGGCTCCAATATTAGAGCGAATATTTGTCCGTACCTCTTGAGACTCGTCTATTTGTGTTTTGAAGTTCAGCAAGGCTGAACTTTTTGATCCTTATCTAGGTTCCAGGTCACACTGGGATCATGGGAAATGAGATGTCCAATGGAATTGATGGACAAGGTTCAGCGTACTCAATCTACATCTGGTCTTTCTGCCTTCTTGGTTAGAGTTTCCACTGACGATTGAGTTTCTTATGAACACAATTGTGTGTGACATGACTCTTTAGGATGCAATCTAACTAAACAGACACTCCCTAACGTCTCTAAGAAATCCGCAGTATGATTTGGCTGCGGTTAAATGACGCTACAGTCTACACTGCTTGTGGAGACGGCAACGACATTGCGGACCATTTGGTGGGCGCTGGTACTGTAAGCACATCATCACTGAAGAGATTGTTTGACTTTTCAAGAAAGGCCAACAAATTCCAATATGTTTGGTAAGGATAGGCTTTCCGTTAGTTTAATGCACCAGTTACGTCTGAGGGCGTTTCCTACCCCGACACAAAATAAGAAAAATAGGATCGAGTTTGATTAGATTGGCCTTGAAGAGGGAACATGTATCGAGGTTGCTCATCTGTCATCGGAAATTTTTATCGCTTCTATGTTCGGATGGTTTTTAGTCGTGTAATAGGTGCAAAAGGTATTTTGTCCTGTACAGTAGTTAACTGTCTTAAAGCACTACTCTTGTGGCTTTTACAAAAAAGAGAAACTTTGACCTTCTTATTAGCCCTTCATTTATGACCAAACTATCGATTTTTGGGAAGAAGCATGGTGCCTCGGGGTTATTCAAGACAGGTCGTATCATTGACATTGCCAGCTAGGCTCTTTAGATCTGCTACCATATCTGTAGTAGGACCTGATGAATAAGTCCCAAAATTGTGTTACAAATGTACACCTTGGTCATGAGACCTACATTCGCGTATGGTGCAGTAGTATGCTACACAAAGAACTGCAATTGTCAATGCTATTCTGGGCTTAATCGCTGTGTAAGTATATCTAGAAATGGTTGTCAAACTAACTCTGCACAGGCTATGCCATTTGAAAAAGCTTGGCTCCAGCCACCACTATGATAGTCATCTTAGCTTACATCTTAGCAGAAACATGCCGTTGGATGACATGCTTCCCAGGCACTGCTTCAAACGAAACCACGTCGTAGTCATCCCTCCAAAGGCTGACTGTAAAAACATGCAAACTCTTTCCATTAGAACGCGATCTAGTGTGGACTGTGAATCTGGGTCTGGGCATATGCAGTCGGATAACTTCCAAGAGCCCAACAGATATTTTTCGCAACAATCACAAGTTTCTTCTCCTCCATAAAATTTCTGGTTGCTTAGTTCTCTCGAAGTATGCAAGGTTTATACAGTGTCTGTTCAGATTGCAGTATTTTCTAATTTGTTCCTAAAGGTTGTGTAGGTTAGGTTAGGTATGTGGGATGGCAGGGAGCGACGCTCTGTGTCCTCAAAAAGTTCCTCGTCACCACAGCCTCTGCAGAGTTCCTCCTCCGTCAGGCGTAGTTTCTTCAAGTGGTACCGCAGAGTGTTGTGCCCCGTGATGATGCCCACGAGGGTGGAAAGGGATTTCCTATCTTTACGGATGATTCTCTCGGTCTTTGCTTTGTTGAAAGATGGCCATAGCTTCCTAGTGCTGGCGCAAGTTTCCATGGAGTTCCATCTTGTGTTCGCCTCCTCAGTGGCTTTATTCCCTGCAGCGAGCTTGAATTGAAGGTTGTGTAACTCTCACTATGTTTCCGTAGGTATGCCTACTTTAAAAGAGTAAACTCCAGTCCACTAAATTGCTATAGACCCGTGTTCAGGTCGCAGTAAGGAATTGGGTGCAGTTCTCACAATAAACCAAAGCTCCCAAATTTACTAAAGAATACCGGTTGCACTATGATCAATGACATAACGGCGGGTAATCGTGCTTCCATGACCCTAATAAGCGTTTCCGTGACTTCTATAGAAGCTTTGCCCCTATCTGTAATGTCAAAATCTTCGCGAAACCTATGTTTCCTCTTAACGCCATCACCATCCATTGATGCGATCATCACCATCAATTTCACGCGCAGCTAAATGCTTACAATTCGTTGAACCTTCAACATGCAATAAATCTTTCGTTTTATTCAAAAGATCTTCAGCCTCTCATAGATCTTCACAGTTCAATGTGATTAATGACCTTCTGCCTCATTCTGTTTGAACTACAGGTCGCGATCGCATTCTCCACGCGCATGCCATATTCATATTGCCACATTCCAATTGGTCATACTTTTGAACCAAATTACCTAATCTCAGCACCTTTTGCACTTAATCTCTGCATCCAAGTCATTTGTTACACATTGTGGCAACAGGCAGCACCACATTGTTGCACCGTAGCATGGCCGTATCCAAGCTCAGTAATTTTGCTCTTTCACAATACCCACCGGTCTGTCGGTCCGTCCCCGTCTCTTCCGTCATTAAAAACTAGTTCAGGTGCTTAAATCCCTGTCATTAGCTAAATATCTACTAATCATTTCCATAGCACCTCTTCTATGCGACTTCTGGTACAATAGCGGCACAGAATCTTTTAGTTCATTGATCTCTTCTTCGTCTTCAGATTCAGATACTCATACACGCACGTCCAGAGTGTGTTGGATTGCATTTTGTAGTCTATCCGTTAGGTCTGTAAATTACCTTCTCGAAATTTACATACAGATACAAATCGATGAATAGATGAGGAGTGTGGTGCCATTGAGATGAATATGCATCAATTATGTACAGTTGGACGAATGGGTATCCAATGGCGGACGGAACGGACGGAGAGGAGGCTTTCATATTATTATCGTTTGATTCGATTCCATTGAACTTCCGTTTGAATGTGAGACCAAGTGGAAGACCAAGATATGTAAATTAATTACCTCATCGGCGCGGCGGCTTGGTGGTGATTTGCGAATTTCTTGTGGCTGTGCGTTACGTAATAAGTATTTAAAGCATTTTCGTAATTGATATCGAGACAAGCACGCCACATGACCATTAGAAGGCCGCTAGGAGAAAAGTGAGATTCGAAACTAAGATTGAATTTTGAAGCGAGGGCAGGTCGCAGTTTTCTATTATGAACTGGTGAAAGGGTTTGCTATTGGATTCATTAGACCCTACTGACTCCGAAGAAGTTCCGGGTGAAAATTGGCCTCAACTAACACGTCCTTCCAATTAGCATGTAGTAGGTTGAGGTCCACTTCTAGTTGAGTGCGCATTATAAGGCGATATCTGCATTTACTGCGTTATCTCTCTGAGGTAGATTCAAAAACTCTGCAGGCCGGATCATGTATTTCCTGTCCATTCACTCTACGTTTTCTAGCCATCTGGGGCAATGAATTTGGATCTTTCTGACTAAAGCGATTTCGCGATACAGCTCGTTGAATCTTCTCGTCCGGAGCGCGTCAGTGCATGCAGGATCGAATATCTTATGAAGAGTTTTTCGCTCGAAACGACGACGTCCGTCTAGGACTGTGACGATAAATGTATTATGTTATATAGAAAATCCTTAGCTATTTGTGACCGGGTGCTACTACTTAATTGCCTTCTTAGCCTGAAGAATCCGCGATTGGCAAGAGTTATCCTTCGCTTGATTTGAGCGGAGCCGAGTTTTGTTTCATCCTTCCACGTGGATTTTTGAAGTCCAGTCATTTCACGAGATATTAGTCTTCCCTCCTTCCTGCTAAAAAAAAAGTGATTGAAAACGAATGTCTGTCTAGATCTAGTACTCGTAGTACTTACTTACTTAGGTGGCGCTAAGGTTCAGGGTGAACCTGAGCCTCAACCAAAAAGCCTCTCCATTTAGCTCGGTCTTTAGCTAATTGCCAGTTGCGCACTCCAAGTTGGTCGAGGTCCCCTTGGACTTGTGTACGCCACCTACGGCGAGGAGGTCCTTTAGTGCGTCGTCCCTCGGAGTTAGATTCGAAGACTCTGCGGGCCGGAGCGTTGGTGTCCATTCGCTCTACATGTCCTAGCCATCTCAGACGTCCAATACGCAGTTTTTTGACTAGGTTGATGTCGCTGTACAGCTCGTATAGTTCGTGATTGAATCTTCTCCTCCAAAACCCGTCAACGCAAACGGGACCGAAAATCTTACGAAGAATTTTTCTCTCGAAGCGACCAAGGATATCTTCATTCTCTTTTAATAAAGTCCATGTTTCAGCGCCGTAAAGCAGGACTGGGATGATCGGCGTCTTATACAGAGTCTCCTTAGTTGTTCGAGATAGGGCTTTACTGTTGAATTGTCTTATAAGCCCAAAAAAAACAGCGATTGGCAAGAGTTATTCTTCGATTGATTTCTGCGCTGATCTTGTTTGTAGAATTTATAGCAGAGCCAAGGTAGACAAAGTCCCTTACTACCTCGAAGTTATAGCTGCCCACTATGACGTTTTGTCCAATTCGTCGGTGTTGGCTTTCCCTTCTTGCTGACAGCGTATACTTGGTTTTACCCTCGTTTATCGCTAAACCCATTTTGGCCGCTTCCGCCTCGATGCTTGCAAACGCACCGGTGACAGCCCACTAAGTTCTTCCGATAATGTCTATATCGTCGGCGTATGCAAGCAGTTGTACAGACTTGTGATAGACTGTGCCTCCGATTAAAGAAGTCACATGACAGCGCGTAACCTTGTCTAAAACCTTTTTTGACATCAAAGGTCTCGGTGAGGTCATTACCGACCTTGATGGAGCAGCGAGCGTTCTTCATCATCATCCTGCACAGACGAAAAAGTTTGGCAGGGATGTCAAAACTAGACATGGCCCTATAAAGCTCTTCTCTATAGATGCTGTCATAGGCGGCCTTGAAATCGATAAAGAGGTGGTGAGTATCGATTTGGACTTGTTGGATTTTCTCCAGGATCTGCCGAAGTGTGAACATTTGATCGATGCTGGACTTTCCTGGCCTGAAACCGTACTGATAGGGTCCAATCCGGCTGTTGATAAAAGGTTTCAGCCGTTCACACAATAACAGAAAAGATCTTATATGCGATGTTGAGGAGACTGATGTCTCTATAATTGGCGCAGTTGAGGGGGTCTCCTTTCTTGTGGATCGGGCAAACGATGCTGAGATTCCATTCATCAGGCATACACTCATCTGACCAAATCTTAGAGATGAGTTGGTGTATGCACTCCACCAATTCATCACCAGCTGCCTTGAAAAGTTCGGCCGGTAAGCCGTCAGGTCCAGCAGCCTTGTTGGATTTCAGCTTGGATATTGCTATCCTCACTTCGTTTTGGTCAGGTGGACGAAAATATTGACTATCATCGTCTATATTGAATGGTTCATTCTGCCTGACAGCGGGATGTTGGTCTTCGTCGCCGTTATACAGTCTGCAGAAGTAGTTTTTCTATATTCTCAGCACCGACTGTGATTCTACTACGAGGTTTCCATGTTCATCTCTACAGGTTTCTGTAAGGGTATTGCTTCTCTGACACGTTCTTTTTAACTTTTGGTAAAACTTCCGTACATTGTTCCTGGAGTATAAACTCTCGATATTCTCGAACGCGTCCTTTCATGCTCTTTCTTCATCTTATGGGAGAGCCGATGTTCTTCCCGTCTCTTTTGCTCGTAGAGCTCACGAGCAGCTCTCGTCTTCCTTTGTAGCGCCGCTTTGTCTTCTTCTTCTTCCTTTTTATCAGCGAGGTTATGATCCGAAAACAAGGGATCACAACCCTCCCACTTCACCGCATTTCTACTGATCCGCCTGTGGGGTTCGCCTCTTTAAATGTCTCTTATTTTGCTGTATGCACTCGCCGGCATTCTTCGTCAAACCAGGGGTGGTGGCGAGCGAGACCCAGTACATCAGTCGCGGCATCTGTATCTGCTACTCCTATTTTGTGCAGATGGTACCTGAGTGCGCAATGACCATTCATGTAGCCTATTAAGGTCCTTAAGTCTGCTTTGCTGAGCTTAATTAGTTTCTTAGCCTTACAACAGATGAGGTTAATTAACTTTTTTGTTGTCTTATGTCCTTGAATTTGACCCAGTACTTTCCATGATAACTAGCTTCCTTCCCATTATTTTATTTTGAGGTTTGTGCTACTCCGTGAAACTCTAAAATATGGTTCAGGACCGACTAGTGGGTGGTTGGCGCCTCTTACTAAGCAGTCCGCCCATTCACTGCCTTCGAAGCCTTCGTGTCCTGCTATCCAGGCCACAGTAATGGTGTTTTTTGATGCGAGATCTTCGAGTAGATTGAGACAGTCCCATACAAGTTTGGATCCTAACGTGTAGGATTTTAGAGCCATAAGTGCTGCCTGGATATCCGAGAAGATGTAAATACGGGTGCTCACGACCCTTCTTCGCAGGCATTTTCATACACAGAGTTTGATTGCATGGACTTCGGCCTGAAATACTGTTGGTGATTTCCCAAGCGCTGTTGCACGTTGGTACCTGGGTCCGTAAACCACTGGCGCAGGGGCTACCATTTTCCAATTTGGAACCATCTGTGTACCATGTTTGAGAGTTTAGTAAGACTACAAGCTCTTCATTCCTCTATGTATGGCGGTTACCTATGACCACTTTGAGTGCCGGTATTTCTTGAGTATAGTATCTGGGATTTTGAGAATAGGGTAATTTTGAATGTAATCTAGAATCTAGAAAAGATGGCCTGTGCTGCCGATTTTAAGGTCCAAGATCTTGGGCAGCGTAAGAGCACTTAAGAAGAAGAAGAATTCCTTTAAGAATTTTCCCTTTGTCCATATTTTACAGTTTTGGATCTCCCCATTCAAAACTCGTAGAAAAAACTTGGGCATACTATATGTAACTCTGGTAATCCAATAAGTACATAGTCTATGTACACATTGCTGCAACTTGCTTCAAGTTCTTTTGGCCAAAGTTTCTGGCATTCATGATCGGTTGTTAAAACAGCGTAACATGGAACTGCACCTGAAATTACCGCTTATCTGATACTATGCAAGTCTAGTGAATAGTGCTCCGAAGGGATTAGGTATGTGAATGTCTAATACTGCATGAAAGCTAGAGCCTAAGTAAGTACTCCAATCCTGTTTATCGTATCTGTAGGGAAATCGCCAAGCAACTATCGGGCACAACTTCTTTCAAGCATGCAACAATCAACTGTGTCTAATGACTTCAGCGACTCGTCATACACTAACAATCATGTCATGAGAACTAATAAAAAGGAAGGAAAAGGAAGCTTGTCATTTGTTATTTAGACTCTACCAGACACTTTTCCGGATACAGACCTACCACCTCCCATCTGCATCATAGAAAGCATACAATCCAGCTGCATGCAGATGAGCTGCTGACTTCAGAATATCTTTACATTACATCAGCGCTTTTGTTTTGTCTTAAAATTTACTTAATTTCCTTGGAAACGTAGTTCAATATGAAAAATTCTGTCCACCTACAATTCATCATTCATCACTTCATCACATCCACCCACCGTAGTCTCATGAACCACATCACTTTACTTCCTTCTCTTCTTTCTCTTCTCTAAAACACTGCACTGCCTTCCTTTTTACCAGGCCAATCTGTTAGCTCTAACGCTAAGCATAAAGAATTTTTTTCAAATGGTCGTTTGGTGACGAAATCTTCGTCAGCGTCAGCAATTGCGCCAACAAAACAACAGCACCTGCCCCTGCAATCCCAGCACCACCATAGTCACCAGAATCAGCACCATCAACAGGCACAGCCGCCGGCAAAAATCGTAAGAACTACGAAAACGTCACGTTTACGTGCCGCAGCCTTGGGTAAGTAAAAAACTAAACCAAACCAAACAAAATTTCCTTTTTTTTTCCTTTTTCAAATTTCAAATGTGTCCTTTTGAGTTTTTTCTAATTTTTTTGTTGTTGTAAATTTGTTGTACGTAATACACACTAACACACAGAAACATCTCCCACACAAACAACAGCATTTAATGATTTCTTATGTCCGCCCACAGATAAGAAAAAGGATTCAGATGAGCAACATCCTTCATCAATACCCACTGTGGTTGGTGCGCGTCAAACTTCACCTCGACATAGTACGAGTACTCGTAAACCTGGTAGTCAGCCGGCCAGCAACAACAATAGTCCTGATGTCACTCAGCATGGAAGAGCTCGTGTAGGGCTTAGTGCATCACCCACTAATGGAAAGAAACTTGTTCCCTCGGTTTTGGTTGGTTCAATGAGACAGAACCTCAGCGAGTTGCATTACAATGGGAACAGGCCACAAAGGGAACAAAGGCCACACACTACGGAGTGTACTGTGAAAATTGCTAGAGGTTCCAGTTATGAGGAGGACGAACAATTTTTGAATGGAAACGATGATAGTGGAGAGTTCACTACGAGACCACGATCGTCGACGATGAATTCGGAAACAAATCGTTTGGTGGCACCAGCACGCAATGGAAGAGATATCGAGTTGAGTCCAGTTAGGAACAGTCGAACAGTGAGTGAATGGGGTTGATACAATGAGAAGGACTCTAGAAAGGTTTTTTTTTTTTTTTTCTACTTTTAGCCGGAAACACAGAGAATTGAAGATCGCGACAAGTCATCGAAGAGGAAATCGAATTTGAATCGTTCGTTGAATGAGGAGGCAATAGCAGATGGTAAGTTTTTCGTATTTTAGAGACCAGTTGTAGCTATCCTCTGTAGGGTATAATGGATTTCGGAATGTAAAGTCTCTCAACGAATAAGCCTTTCTAATCACCTCGATTACTAAGGTTAGGTTAGGTTAGGTAAGTGGGCTGGTGTAGGGGGATAGAAAACCTCCTCACCACACTCAGGTCAACATAGACCCATTGTGATACCCATGGGGGGAAAGGGGATAGAATAGAGAATCCCTTCCTCGTGGAAAAATATCGTCTTTGTACATATCCTAAAGAAGGCATTTAGTACTTTCTGTGCCCGCGATACAAACCATCCAGAGGATTTGATGAAGTTTGCAATGTCATTTATTGGTCTTTTGGACAACTCTTCTAGATCCTCAAAGAAGTGCTGTCCAAGGAGCTTATTTCCCAAATGATAGAGGCCTGGGCAATGACAGAGAAAGTGAGCGCTGCCCTCCTGAGCCTCCTCGTCGCCGCAGCCTCTACAAAGGTCTTCGTTAGTCACACGTAGTTTTTTCATGTGGTACCGCATGGTATTATGCCCCTTAATGACTCCTATTAGAGTAGAGAGGGATTTTCTATGCCTCTGTATGAGTCTATTGGTTCTTACTCTGTCAAATGCAGGCCACATCTTCCTCGTGGTGACACAAGTATCTAAAGAGGTCCACCTGTTGTTAGCCTCCATTAGGGCTTTGTTTCCTGATTCGAGTTTGAGGGCGCAAGGCGGGATGTATACCGAGGGGTCGGATTACTAAACAACTGCTTCAGCGCACACCAAGATTTTTGAGGTCCTTTCCTATTTTCACGTTTCTCCAGGTTAGATTTTAAAACTCTCTGGGGGCCGAAGCGCTGTTGTTTAACCACCCTACAAGTTTCAGCAATTTTCAGATCAATGCTACTAGATAGTCTGTATCGATGGTGTATTGTATCTCTTACTTTAAAAAAAAATTCTCCACAGCATACGTACATACGTCTAGTGTTTGCTCCTAACTAGATCATCTCCCACTGCTTTAAGGAGTTCAACGTCTAGGCTGTTAGCTACAGAAGCTTCAGAAGACTTAAGTTTACATATAACACCGAGTATCTTAACTTTCGATGACTTTTGTTTTGTTGCATCCGTCTGTTGAGATTCTTTTCTTGTGGTGGCAGAGAGAAGGTCAGCACATGACTTGTTGGTAATGGTGCCACTGGTCTCCGCCACATGATAAATGATGCAGGCAGCATAGGACACCATTGTATTTCGTTGGTTCTCTCTCTGTTATGGATATCCGCATGCGTACTTTGGCCGCAATAAGGTAGTGACTGGAATCTATTTGGGTCAACATATTGAACAAGCGCCTTGCGTCAATCGCAACGTTTATTTTTGAATATCATGATGTGGGAACTGTCGGCTTAAGTCTGCTATGGATTTTCGTGTCATCTTGAACGTGTTTTCTGACCGTGCTTCCAAAGATGTTCCATGTTTTTTTTGGGATCTGGGAGAAGGTATCTTTGGTACAGTCACCTTTCTCCTATATAGGGACACCATTCCTAAGGTGGACACTTTAGTCTTAAAGCAGATTCCCTAAGCATCTACTCGTAATGGACGAATCGAATAGACGCTTCTTTCGCTACTTATTTTGCCCGGCCCCTCTTAACGAAAGTCTTAAACGGCCAGATGTTGGGTTTTACATGATCTGTAGAGGGGCATTCCATATACAGACTCGAAAGTCGTTCACTGTAGGTGTACAGTAGGTGTACACCGTTTTCTACAAACCCGATCTTAGACAAAGGTGGAAACTTTTAGAACCTGCAACACGAGCATGCCTACAAATTATGATTACATGCCTTCAACTTAGCACAGGCTGTGGAAATTGAAAGTATTCCTAGTGCAAGGAATTCTTCAGATCTGACTCAAGTTCTGATATAGATCGAAGCAGAATGTGAGGAAAGAACTGGTAGAGCGGGAGGCGCACTTTTTGGGGATAAAAAGGATCCGAATCTAATAGAGCTGTTAAAGTAACGACAAAAAGTGTACCCGTATACCCGTATGTTTACGTTACTTTTAATCTGACTATCCGCTACAAAGATCCTTACTTTCGTTACTGCAATACAACGCGTATGAGTAACGTTTTAAAGATATTGGTATGGTATCGTATATAACGTATATTGCCAGATGAAAAACGGCGGGAACTTCCATTTACATTTACGACCTAAACCACACACGAACAGAATCATGCGAAAGTAATGATGGGTAACGTGAGTAACGATACTTACTGAAGAATAACGAAATGTTACTTCGGACTTAATAGAGTACCCGAAATGAGCAGGTAAATAGAGTATTCGAATTCTTTGACACTTTTCCAAATTATTCAGATTTAACCCTGAATGGGAGACCAACCGATGTATAATACATACTTACAGTCCAGTAGGACTTAGAGTGAACCCTACAAAAAACCACTGTGATACCCTTCAGCAAGAAAAGACAGCTAAAGTGTATGCACCCTATCCTACTGGAAGGGATAAGAGTCGACCCACAGAAACAGGCTAAGTGTGTGCAATGGCAAGGGTGCAGTGGATAGAGCATTTGCTCATTAACTGATGTGTGCAAGTTCAAGCCCCAGCGGGGATCAGCAATCATCAGCCATCCGAGTATAAAAAAAGGAAAAAAAATATCGAAGTTCCAACCACTGCACCAACGAGCTCTCATGATGATCGGTTCTACGTACCGAGCAACTCGAGGACAATACATCGACCAAGGATCGTCAACTTCAGCTACACAGCTGTTACAACAACAACAACAGCAAACTCTTTTGGAAAAAAACATGTTGAAGCTATGGTATCCAGAGCCACCAGAGCACTTATGGTGTGCAGGAACATTTCAGAAAAAACTGGGGATGCAGCCTAGCCACACTGAGGTGGATGTTCATACATGATGATAGTAAGACCCATCATCATATACGGTGCATTGGCATAGGTTACCAGAACAAGGATAACCACGACGAGGGCATCCCTGAACAAAGTGCAAAGATTAGCATGCATATGTATAACAGAAGCCATGCAAACCTGTCCTACAGCAGAACTAGAGGTAATCGTAGGCATACCTCTGCTACACATAGTGCTAGAGCGAATCGTCAAGGGGACCATATTAGCAAAGAGGGCATAGGGAAAGGGACATGCATCGCAAATAGAGGGCGAGTATCCATATCAAAATCGGTGCCGCTTCTGGATTGGCTCAGAGACCATATGGTGAAGAAATACTACTACTTTGGAAGAAAATTTCACCCAATGCTGAGAGACAACAGAGATTGGAGCAGTGAGTCCGATAAGTACCAAGTCAAACAACACACTATTAAATGGTACACAGATAGATCGAAAACATCTACTGGCACTGGAGCAGGAGTGTACGGGCCCAGAACTAGATATTCGGAATATTCCCCAGTATATTTCAAGCAGAAGTTCACGCAATCAAAAGATGCGCGCAATTCAACCTAGAGAGGAAATATTGCTGGTAGGACATCGTAATACTGACAGACAGCCAAGCCGCTATCAAAGCACTGACCTCGCACGAGATCAAATCCAAACTAGTATGGGAATGCCTCATCGGGATTAACAAACTGGGAGAGGTAAATAAAGTAACTCTCTTGTAGCGGAAGAGTCCGATAAGGAACTCTCCCCTACAACAGCGCTGCACTTAACGAACGCACCACGCACCACCACCGTGGAACGCGACCCAGCTGTCATCCGTCAGACGACATCTTGGATTCAACTTCTCGTTTTCCTAACCTGTCATTCTTCTCTCATCGGCGTTCAAGAGCAGCAGAGCAGTAGCGCCAGGTCGCAGATTTTATATTGCAAATCGAGTAGTTTAGAGTAATGTAATTTCGTATAAGAATAATAAAGTTTAAGTTAATATTATGAAGCGTAGAGCGTTAACCTTTACACACTTCACACTCTCCTGGGTACCAGGACATGTGGGAGTGGAGGGGAACGAAGCAACTGATGATCTAGCAAGAAACGGATCAGAAACGCAGTTCCATAGACCAGAATCCTTTTGTAGGATAGGCCCACACAAAATACGGGAAGACTTAAGGAAAGAGGAAGAGAACAAAAGGGTCAAACATTTGGACAGACAAAGAAGCTTCTGGGGAAATACAACCAGAAAATAAGCAGAACCTCCCTAGGAGTTAGCAAGAATCGACTTCGCATATTAACAGGTCATTGCAGACTCAATGAACATCTTAGGAAACTAGGAATGAAGGGAGATAAATACTGCAGATTCTACAGGGACTTCGCAGAAACACCAACCCATCTTCTTATGGAATGTAAAGCACTCATCCACAAAAGAAGAAATCACCTATATGCCTATCTCTTATCAGAAACTGATCTACCTTCGCTGGATCTACTCAAGATACTCCGATTCATAGTAGCAGCTGGACTGGAGGAAGTACTCTAGACCGAGTAAATCATCCACAAGAGCCTAAGCTTGGGGGTTACAATAGATCTGTTAAAGATCGCCTCATTACAACTGTACGTACGACTATATCTTTCTTTCTGTCTACAGCCCAGTTGAGTATGACTCACTGCAAGAATATGTGTTTCTTTAGAAGTAAAACCTCATGTTTGGTTGGTTGGTTTAAATGCGCTCTAAAAGCTATTCGATAGTTTTTAATTTGTATAGTATTAAATGCTTGACTGCACCAACTTTGGGATTTCTTCACAATTTCATGGTAATAAAACAGTACTCTATCATCAATTCCTATTCCGCCTACACTTCAAACCATTACTCGTCTCTTAACCTATACGGACGGTTCTTAAAGAAAAGAAACCTCAAATAAAACTCCGCTAATTGTTCTCTTCAGAGAATGAACCTTTTTATAAATCACCATCCAAATTTCCATACCCAGTTCCAGTTGTCAGTTAGTTCGCCGGTGTAACCTGTGCATCTGGTTTCTAAGCACCATGCCTGACCTTTGTTTCCCAAAAGATCACAAAGTCAACTAAAAATTCATCAGAGTCGTGCATACTTATTCGAAAGCAATAAACGTCGAGACCCACAATAAACAATGCCATTAAAAACTGGACAATAAATTGATAATGTTCATCATAAACGAATGGCTGCGACAGCCCAGTCGAGCAGAGACCATAGGCAATCGATGAAATAGTTTCTGTGAAATCGCGTGGAACACTCAATTATTACCACGTATTGGTTCTTTTATTGTTCAGTGTTTTCCTCCTATTTTTGTTTACCGAATTTTCTTTTTGTGTCGAAGTTGATTCTTAAATTCTCGAAGAAGACAAACGAAAATCATGAAATGTGATTAAAGTTGGCTGTCCCCCATTTATTGAACTTTTCATTCATAATCCGAATTGTGCTTCGATATTTTGAGGGAAAGGAAGGATGGACCTTCTTGTATGTTTTCGAACAATTAAAAGGAATCGATGCCCAAAGTTTTCCCATGAAATAAGTTTGTTAATTAGTTAAAGTCGAAACTAGTTAATGAAGTCGAAACTAGTTAGTGTAAGTCATGACGAAGTTTTGCAACGGATTTTGTTTTATAAATAAACTTGTCCGTCCATATTTTAAGAACAGAGTCTATTAATAAGCGTGATGCATCTTTAAATAAAAATAAAAGGATTTGTATGCAAAATAAGGTGGTTATTGGGTTTTTTTTTTAAGTGAAACTTCTTTAGCGAGACTAGTGCATTAGAGTGACCTCGACATAAAAATCAAACATGAAACGACCGACCACGCTGAGAGATTCTCCTCCGATCACCGAATTCAAGCAGCCAGCTTCGGGCGCGGTTAGTACTTAGATAGGGACCGCTTGGGAACCCTGTCTGCTGTTGGCATTTGAGTCATTTTATACAGATTTTCGCTAAGCTAAAATCATTGGGTTTTCACTCTTAAATGATAAGGTGGTTTTCCAATTAATATAAAGGGAGAGCCAATAGCTAATGTGGAAGGTTTCATTAAATTAAACACACAATTATTATGAAATCAATATAGAACTTTATTGATTGATGAAGTTCGGTCCATGGCAATTACGAATGAAATGCAACATTGTTCATGTGACAACCACGGCTTCTGTTGCAAGCGACCACCCGAAGGTCTAAATTATCGATGACTTTTTGAATAATAAGTTGGTCAATGGCCGCAATTTCAGTTTGGATGTTATGTTTGAGATCCTGAATGGTCTCTAGGTCAGATTTTCGCTAAGCTAAAATCATTGGGTTTTCACTCTTAAATGATAAGGTGGTTTTCCAATTTATATAAAGGGAGAGCCAATAGCTAATGTGGAAGGTTTCATTAAATTAAACACACAATTATTATGAAATCAATATAGAACTTTATTGATTGATGAAGTTCGGTCCATGGCAATTACGAATGAAATGCAACATTGCTCATGTGACAACCACGGCTTCTGTTGCAAGCGACCACCCGAAGGTCTAAATTATCGATGACTTTTTGAATATGTTTGAGATCCTGAATGGTCTCTAGGTTATTAGCATAGACCTTACTGGTCCAAAGGCTTCAATTTTTGTGTAATTTGGATTTTACAGGCGTGCAAATGAAGATCAACTTTTAAAATTCGCCGTAAAGTGCTATAAGTGAGGCCCAATTTTTGACTTCGACGGCGGGGTGCCGGGCTGGTTTTGAACACTTTCGCTCACAGTGGTGATGTTTTGTCGTGTACGTTCTGGCCGAGCATGCTGATATAGAGTTTGACCCGATACCGAACCAGTTTCTTCAAAACGCTTCACCATTGCATGAATTCCGGGCTCACTAGGGCGATTATGTTGACCGAAAAATTCACGAATTTAACGAAATGTTACTTTCACAGATCGCCCATTTTCGTAATAAGATTGAATAACAAAATTGCGTTGTTGCGTGATAAACGACTCCATGACTAAAATTGCCAAAGATTGTGCTTGACATCTGTTAAAAAGATCAACCACATTGAATTCAGTAAATGACATTAATTGGCAGTCAACATCCACACCAGCTGTTGGCTTACCCTTTACAAGGTGCGTTCCTAAGTAAGAAGGACTTTTTAAAAATAAGAACAACTAAACGTCTTTTTGGCAAAACTGATTTATTTTATTCAAAATAGTTCCCTTGCGACTCAATACAGCGATTTGCATGGTGTAAAAGTATGTCGAATGAGTGTCTTAGACCGTCAGTCGGTATATCCTTCATTATGTCAGCACAAGCCTTTTGGATGAGTTCTACATGCACAAAACGCTTTCCGTTCATCGGCAAATGCATTTTTTCCGAAAAGGTAAAAGTCGCACGGTGCCAAATCAGTGATCGACAGTTAAAATGCGATTTTTAGTAAAAAGAATCGGTCACAAGTGTCGATCGATGAGATCAATTCTGAGCAATTTTTGGTCGTCAGTCAACTTGTGCGGAATAAACCGTGCACACACTTTTCGGTAGCCCAAATGTTCGGTCCAAATGCAATAAATTAATGTTTTTGAGATGCTCAATTCAAATTCCATGAATTTTAATGAAGATTTTGGCTGACCTTTGGTGAAGTAAGCACAACGGACCTTCCTAGGTTTATGTGTTTTGGCGTAAGCTGGCGGACACTTCATCCTTGAAGTAACGCATAGTTTTGATGGAATCTGCGGTGATCACGGATTTCGGTTGGCCAACATTTTGCTCATCATTTATGTCCTCACGACTGTTTTTAAACCGCATATACCAATCATGAACTCCGCCACGGGATAAACAATCACTACCATAAACTTGGTTTATCAATTGAAATGTTTCGGTAAAAGTTTTAAACAAAACTTAATATTAGCTGTTCGATGCACATTTTTGTGCCGATGAGACAAACATACTGTCACTTCAGACACAATAACTCCGCTTCTATTCTTCCAAATGTCATGCAATTTTGACAGTACATCAGCAAACGATTTACTTTTCCGGAGCATGTAATTGCCAATAGACATCCAAAGACATCCAAAGACATCGCGTTGTAGGAAAGGCAGGCCTATAAACGCCTGGATCAGACAAATGCGACGACTTCGGCATTTCATTGGCCTCAGTAACCGAGTGATCCAAAATCGGCAGGCCTGCCGATATTTTCTGAGGTCAAATAGGCGAACCCCACAGGCGGTGGGGTTCAAAAACGGGAAAGTCAAAAACGGTTTGCATGCGATTAGCTCTGCGAAGCATTCTGGACATTGGTTCATGATATCCATAATTGGTGCGGTGAGGACCTAAGGTTACGTGGGTTGGTGTTAACAGATATCATATGTAGCAGCGCGGCGGAATCAATGTTACCAGCTAAAAACTGATAAATAGATGACCCCACTAGAAATACCTATTTTTAAAACTCCTGTTTACTTTGGAACGTACCGTGTATGTGTAACCGCCAAAGTCCGGAGTCATGGTAAACCTAATAGGGCAATTTGTAGAATGCCGAGTCGATTTTGGCAAATTCTGAAAACATACATTGTTTTGGACTTGGCTTGATAAGTTTTAAGGCGAACTTTGGTGCGGTAATTATAAATTAGTCAAAGTTCAAAGTGCTTAAGCCGACTTAGGTTGCATCATTGACAGTAAAAGGGTGTACAAAAAAAAAAGGTGTGATCCAGGAGTTTTTAGTCCCGCCTCTCGCAAAAGAGTGGAACGTTCATTAATATTGCCTTTCTAACAGGGCTTAAATGATCTCTTGTTTAAACATGGCAATACCAGCTGAGATAGTCGCGTTCTATTTTTCGCGACGTACATACTCGTAGTTTCTTTGACGTAATGCTTCTACGGTTCTTCGAACAAGCTTTGTCACTCCTGCTCCTGCTAGTATCTTCATCTCAGCTGCCGTTAACTTATCCTCAAAAGCTTTCTACATTGTCCAACATTGTGGACCGTGTGTGAGAGTTGGATGCAGAACTGCAGTGTAGAGCATTCCTTTCAGCTTAGGGCACATTTTTCGGTCACAGAAGACATTTCCCGTCACTTTATCGCGATTTTTGATGTCATCCTCACAAGTTGCTTCACTATTCAAATATCGAATAATCTTTAAGGTTAAATTACTGCATTCTCTTGTAAACAACTTTTTCAATTTAAATCTAAAGTTTTACCGAGCTTATTGAAATATTCTGTGTATACCTATCCTGTTTTTGGTTTCAGAAGATTATATTTTCAATTGAAAATATGTTCAAGGCAAACGTTGAAATTGTTTAATCTATACAGAAATGATTCAATCAAAGTAGTACAGTATGGGTTCCTAGAACTCATTATTTCAACTAAAAGCAATCATCTTTTGCTACGCTACTACGTCAAGCTTAAGCTCTGTTTTCTTCTCTGGAATTAAATCAATTATTTACTCTACTCGTACTTTATGAGATACATAGTTGGGGAAGGTTTATATAACTCTTTTTCTATTCATTTTATTGGGTATTTCAGTACCACAGATACCATTATACGTGTGTACATATCAAACGATTTCCTTGCTTTTAATTATGCAAAGAATAAGTAATTGTTAGTTGTTGATTTTAACCTAACTGGCTTGTTTGTCCTTCGAGTCCCTTTTTTGTAGTGTTTATTTAATTTATTTATTTTAAGCTTAATACAACCAAGAACTTAAAGGTAAACTTAAAACTAACAAAAGGAAACTTAAATAGTTAAACTAATACTAAATAAATTACACTTAGATTAAGCACAAACTTAGGCCTAAGAAAGGTCTTAGGAGGCCTTAGGAGGAATTAAAGGAATGAAAGATGTTTCTCAGGGTATTCTCAGCTGGTATTGGCACGTTCAAAGAAGAGATCATTTGAACCCTGTTAAAAAGGCAATATCAATGCACGTTCCAAAGACATCGCGTTGTAGGAAAGGCAGGCCTATAAACGCATGGATCACACAAATGCGACGACTTCGGCATTTCATTGGCCTCAGTAACCGAGTGATCCAAAATCGGCAGGCCTGCCGATATTTTCTGAGGTCAAATAGGCGAACCCCACAGGCGGTGGGGGGATCCCTTATTTTCGGATCATAACCTCGCTGATAAAAGGAAGAAGAAGAAGGATGTTTCTCAGGGAGGCTCTGCTACTGGGAAAGTCAAAGACGGTTTGCATGCGATTAGCTCTGCGGAGCATTCTGGACATTGGTTCATGATATCCATAATTGGTGCGGTGAGGACCTGAGGTTACGTTGGTTGGTGTAAACAGAGATCATATGTAGCAGCGCGGCGAAATAAATGTTACCAGCTAAAAACTGATGAATAAACAAGATGTCAGCAACTTCGTGACGTTTACCGAGCGACTGTAAATTTATTAGTTTCAAACAGTCCGCGTATGGGGGTAAATTGTAGCTATCAGCCCAAGCAAGACCACGTTAAGCAAAGCGGATGAACATTCTGAAGATATGGATTTCGTAGTAAGGTGACCATGCCTGGCATGTATACTTAAGGTGGGATCTAATGAATGTGATATATCATATAAGGATTTTGTAACGTAAGGGTTTGAGAATTCCTTAGACCATCGTTCAATGAAATCGAACGCAGAGTTAGCTCTTTTGATAATCACCCTGATTGTCGTTGGCGTTCGTCGCTTTTCGACAATTGTCGTTTTATTCATAGCTAGGACTTGCTGACCATTAAAAGTTACTAAGCAATTTGCCTGTCGTGTAGAACACTGTTACAACTCTTTCACAGTGAAAAAGTTATGAAAATGGATTCGTGCTACATCTGAAGAATAAAACGACAATCGTCGAAAAGCGACAAACGCCAACGACAATCAGGGTGAATGTTATCAATATGAGAACGGAAGTTGAGTTCCCTATCACAGATAACACCTAAGTCGCGCAGTGAAGAGACAGAGGGAATAGGCTCACCGCAAATGGAGTAGACTCTAGGGGATGGTCGGATACGTTTACGAGAATATGTAATAGCTTGGCACATGACGTTGAGCTCTAAAAAATTACTATGGCACCAGACTGAAAATCGGTTCAAATGATCTTGCAGTGAGAGAGAGAGAGTCGGCACGGGATAATCTATGTAGATTTGAATATTTTCATATCATCAGGGTATATAGAAATATGGGAGTCATTAATATAAATATCAATAATCGACATAGTTAATTGTCAAAATGAAAATCATTGGACCAAGACGGCTGCATTGATGGACTCCCGATGCGGCTTTAATAGGATCTAAAGTTGAAGATCTGAAGAGGACTTTATACTGGTGCTTTTCTAAGTAAAATTTGACTAATGTGTTAAACCCCGATTGAAAACTAAGAGCTTGAAGTTTGAGGAGAATAAGTGCATGCGTGAAATTTTGTCGAAGACGTTGATGAAGTCAATAGCAATTACATCGACTTCATTACCATCTTCCCGGATGCAAAGATTGCTAGATACAAACTCGGTATGGTTGGTGGTTCTTGATCTGTCCTTAAGGAAACCATGCTGTCATAAACGATGCTTTCAAAGAGCTTAGGTATACAGGCCAGTTTAGGTAGGAGCCGGTAGTTCGATATTTCACTTTTACAACCTTTTTTTGTAAGTTGGGATTGTGTACGAATTGTTCCAGATTTCGGGAAAAACTCTCTGCGAATAGAGTAGTAAGGGGTTGGACTGAATTGTTCAAGCATTTATAAAATTATAGGGGCAGGTCATCAGAACCGGGGGAGTATTCGCCCTTAATAGTTTGTTAATCTTATCTACTAACGAAGCCGAAGTTATCACCCTGATTGTTGTTGGCGTTTGTGGTTTTTCGACGATTGCCGTTTTATTCATAGCTACGACCTGCTGACCATTAAACATTACTTAGCAATTTGTTTGTCTTCTAGAATACTATTACAACTCTTTCACAGTGAAAAAGTTATGAAAATGGATTCGTGCTACATCTGAAGAATAAAACGACAATCGTCGAAAAGCGACAACGCCAACGACAATCAGAGTGTATATCAATTGTGACTAAGGATGTTTGGGGACAGTTGGCCAAGTAGCGGAAGTAGTTGTGATCCGGGTGAGTAACGTGATCCGATTGGCTGACAAAATGAGCGAACAGGTTTACGATTGTTTTAGGGTCTGCCGAAGATTTATTAGCAACTTTCAAAGTGGATGGATAGCTATCAGATTTCCGTTTGGCATTGATGACAAGATACAAACGTTTGGGATCATTGATTAGCATGGATTGCATTCTATCCAGATATTTGACGTAAAGGTATTCACAGAGCTCAGAGAATTTGGAGTGGACGTGTTGGTGATGGGGAAAAGTCAGAGTCAGATCGAGATTTCAGGAATGATTGCAATATTTCGCTTCTTTTGTTGCGAAGTAAGCATTTCTCTTTATTATACCATGGCGGGGTTGACGTAAAGTTCTTCTGAGGCACAAAAGGTACTGATTGAATGAGGCAGGCGGTAATTTGGTAGTAAAAATGCGCTAGAGCATTGTCGATGCTGTCAACTTGGATAGGGCATAAGATTATGTTGCTGAGAAGATTATTAAGCTAAGCGAAATCTAATGAGTTCTTAGTGAGTAATTGTACTTAAATTGTCATACAAAAGCGTTAAGAATGGAGGTCGGTGGAAGCGGCCTGTGTTGGTGAGGTGCTTGTGCACCGCGACCCCATAAAGGGATATTTTGTTGAAGGAATTGATAAAATATTTTTGGATCAAATCGACCTAAAGAGAGGTTTGGTGAAACTATGAGAAACAGGATGGCGGCAGCAAAGATAACGAAGGGAACGTGACGTTCAACGTGCTGCTAGCGCAACATGCAATTCACAATTCAGTATGAGGTGATGCTTATTATCGAAAGCGTGGCGAAAGAATGCGGGAGGTAAGTTCAACTAAAAGTTAGAGCGAGCCGATGTCAGCATCAATGAAGCCATTGGGTGTTGACAAGTTGTGCAGAATCTATATGACGATGGAGTCCTTCAACGAGTACTTTAGCTATGCTGTACTGAGGACCTCGATATTGCGGGGACTTTGTGGAATATACATCTCAGTCACGGAGTCTAGGTTCACCGACCCTTCACAGTGGAACCTACAGCCACCGTGGGCCTTAATCAAAAGCCCCCAAGAAAGTGTCCAAGCTGAGCTTGTGAGAAATGGGATGGATCAGAGAAATGATTAAAAATGCTAAGCTTGAGGAAGATGAGCGAATTTAGGCATTCTTGAACATAAAAGGAATCTATGACAGCAATCCAAGGGAAGCTGTGAAGAGGACCCTTGTAGGCTTGGATGTGGAGGTGGTAGGCACGAGTAACATGGTTAGTATTATAAAACTCCAAGACACCTTCTGAGAGGGAACTATCGCATAGGCTAGAAGTGATGGCAAAAGTAGGTCGTAGTACTTTCGAAGGGACAGGTGTCCAGAGCACTTGAGGACCTATTAGACCAAATGAGAGTAGCTTTAGATAACGAACTGTTTGGAGAAGAGCAGTGGCTTTCGTGGGATGCATGGGTTTAGTGGAGAAATAAGGGAATACAGTCCAGTAAAAAAGTGAGACCTGGGTGGATGGCTTGGTTGATTACTTTTATCCTCGGCAGTGCGGAATATTCTAAACCATCTTACAGGGAGGGAAAGCAAAGATCATGATCCAACATTGCGCCTGTTTTTAAAATCCCTAAGAGCCAACGAAAGAGCATACACGTTGCATGCATGCATTGACGGCAGGGTGACTTCATTTGCTTTCAATAGAGAGAGGTATTCCTTAAAAACTAGTAACTTATGAACTAATAAGTTGTCTAGACCTATAAAACCTAAATGACAAGGAAGACTCATTGTTTTATATTCACCCACTAACCTACTCATGCTTCCAAAATGTTTTGAGCAGTTTATGGCTTTGAATACTTTTTCCGAGGCTCAAGTAGGGTCTTCACATTCCACAATTATAATTTTTGTTTACATACCATATTCAAAATTATCAAAATGCGATCGTGTCTGATCCTTAGGTCGAGAAGGTTGAGCGAGGCAAAAAGAATACGAACGTGGTTGTTACAACTGCCAGTCCTGCGCAAGGGCTGACACAATAGGACTTAATCTGTAGTCTAATCAAAAATTAGAACATTGCATACATACCTCATTTTCAATTCCACCATACTTAACACGTCTTTTTGTTTCTTTCAGATGACGCAGCTTTACGTCGTCGTCGTCGCCGTGAACTTGGCATGGCCCGCCAGCTGATCCCATCAGATGAGACCTCATCAGCTTTACGAGATTTGCTTTTGTCACCTAAAAAACCGGCCGTGTCTCCAACATCACCACGCAATGATCTGGCCTTCCATATGGAAAACGCACGTCGTGGCATTGGGCTCATTAGCCCCTCAGCTGCCGAACGCCGTCGAGCCCAAACAGCTAGTCCTAAAATCAGCACAACTCCTACATCACCTGCTAAGCTCACTGAAACAAAAATCCCTCGTCGACCAGAAGCCTGCTCTCTATCCCTAGGCGGCAGAGCTCCAACAGATTATGCCCGTCGAAACAGATTCCGTTTATCTGATGTCAGCCAAAAAGTCGATGCAATGCGTGAACGGACCAAGAGCGAGCTCGCTGAAATCATGAAAATCACTGAGATGTGTAATGCTGGTGCAGAGCCCCAGAAAGTGGAGCCCATGCAGAAGCATCCACACAAAGTGATGGCAAACGCAGTTGATAACTTTGCCAACTCATTGGAACGCATCTCCGCGGCTAGGGAAGAACAATCACGATCCCTGGAGCAAAAGGAATTGAATTCATCTCTCTCGCCTAGATCATTTGTAAAGAAGGACCGCATTAGCTTTGATGATGGCGAGGACTTCCACTCAGATGGTGCATCTTCATTGGGCTTCCTTCGCAGGAGAATGCTTAAGGCACGTAGTGTCGAACGTGAAATCAGCCTCGATCAACCCAAGTTATCACCGATTTTGCGCCGCAAAAGCTCTGACGAGCCCACTAATCATATTGTTTCGATTCTGAAGAAAAAGGATCAAGCAGACTCTAGTTCCGCGTCAAGCAATGCCTCGCCGGTGACATTCTCTTCAACCACTGTCGACACCCCGACCAGAACTAAACGACAGGGAATCCTGAAGAAACGTAGTAGCCTTGATGAAAGCCGCTACTACAGTCGCAGTCATTCACCAGATGAGCGTAGCATTCTCGTGAAGAGTGCTCGCAGAAATAGCCTCGAGGAAACCCAACACGGCATCCTTAAGCAGAGCAGCTATGAAAGCAAAAGTGATGGTTGTCCATCGGCAGAACCCCATCATGGCATTCTGAAGAAGAAGGACTCTACATCGACCCCCTCTGAGAGTGGTCATCAATCGAAACACGTGTCGATCTCACAAGCTGTGATACTAGCTGCAGCCGAGCTGTGCAAAGACATTGGCACGTCATCGTCATCGCCACCCAACAGCAATGACAGTGAGTACGACAACATCCGACCGATCCTCAAGGTCGACAGTCAGGAGATTCGTGCCCCCAAACCGATACTTAAGAAGAAATCCTCATCTGAGACTGAAGAAATTAGGCCGATACTTAAGACCTCTCGTAAGAGTAGTCGTGAAGAGTCCTCCGATCAATCCGACGATCAAGGCGTGAGACCGATCTTGAAGACAGATTCGCCAGCAAAACGGAGATCATTTGCGGAACCATTAGACCTGGCTGGTAGCATTGCCTTGCAGCGTAGTAGGTCAGTGGACCAAACCGTGGAGGAAGGAGCTGTTGGTGGTGCACCACCACCACCACCACTGATCGAGGAGAAACCGATCTTGTCAGTGGCCGAACGCGTCAAGAACATGGAACGATTCCTAAACACCGGGCATAGTTTTGATGAGAGTAGTCCAGCGAATTCATCGGCTGGTGCGATTCCCAAGATTCAACGACCAAGTGCTATCAAGCGGGACATGTATAAGGACCGATTCCGAACACAGCCAGTTACGAATGACGAGATACAATGGTGAGTAGTGACTGATTTGATTCTCTTCTAAGAATGTACAAAAAGAGTTGGGAAAGGATGAGTTAATTTTGGAATGCATTCACTGAATTCATAGTCATTTCATGCATTTCGATTCATATAGTCATTTTCATTCATTTGGCATCATTTGACGTCATTTGCAGTCTCAGTAATCTTTCAATTCACTTCAAGTTTTTGATATCATAGTCATTTCATGCATTTCGATTCACATAGTCATTTTCATTCATTTGGCATCATTTGACGTCATTTGCAGTCTCAGTAATCTTTCAATTCACTTCAAGTTTTTGATATCATATAACGTGATTGATGATTTGATGATCCATAACCTTCAAATGACTGCAAATGAATACAAATGACTTTTGATGAGATAAAATGAATGCAAATGTCTGATCAGTGTTGCTATAGGTAGACAAAAAAAAGAGGTTAACCTAATTTCTAGCTTCAATGCATGCTCTAATCTTACTTTCATTTGGACTGACACGGTATGTGATCAGGTCCTTCGAGTTCAGCCCTTCAATTAACCCTCGGCTTACTCAGAGGTCCTGTACGAGAGCGATGTTTATGTTTCTGTCTTTGATAAGGTAGACAAGATTGACGCTGGCCGCGTTGCTATTGTGAGGATTTATTTGCACTACCTGCATGGGGACTAGATGCTTCTCCGCTTTCCTTGGCTGGTTCTGACACAAATGGCCTTACTTTGCATCTGGTGATCCCCCGACGCGCACTTTGAAGTTGTTGTTGCGAAGGAAAGCATCGATTTGTGACTTAATAGAACAATGATTTCCATACCAGCCTCAGTATGCTCGCCCATATCCACTACTTCTCAGTTCTTGCTAAGAAGCTCTGAGTTAAGGTACTGAACATTGCGTTGAATGCGCACCTCTTGGAAGACAGGGCCCGGTTACCAAAATTCTGCCTTTAGGTCTGGTGAAGTCGAGGAGTTGTTTCTTTCCAACAATACGGAGGTCGGCATCAGCCCACGGTGCTTTAGTGTCAGCAATGAACTTCTTTAACCATTCCAATGTACTTTTGTTGTCGCACTCTTCCACCTTAAAGGCCTTGAAGGAGGTCTGCTGGCCGAAGAGTGGGACAGTCCCCGCCCCCTTTAAAATTACATCGTTCACTCCGTCAAGGACTCTTATCTATAACAATTTCCATTGGTCACTGGATAGCCTACGTTCTGGATAACCAAAGTCGACAACCGCTAGGTAGGTAGGAGTGGTTGTGTCAGCAAACCATGCCGACACTTAATTCGCGCAGAGGCGCCGTTCTATTACCACAACTCAAGTGACCTAACGGATGTTAACTACTAGGGGAAAGAAGAAGAAAAAGGGGGTAAGGATTATTCAAATCCACCCCGTTGCATTGAGGAAGCTGATAATATCCCCAATGCTAATCTCCGCTAGCTCTATACGGTTGTCGAAAAAGAGTTTACCTAAGGTGCGCTGTCTGGCCTTGCCTAAAGCCGGTCACTTGCAGAGGAAGTGTAAGATTGTTTCTATTTCATCAGCAGTATTGCAGCTGCGACAGTGTGCATTAAATGCAATGCCTATTCTGGCAGCATGAACCTTGATGGGCCAGTGGGCAGTACTAACTGCCAGAGTTCTTGCGATATCTGTACGGTTTCTGTTTAGTAGATCTTGCGTTCTTTTCAGGGAGTATTTGGGCCACATCTGCCAGGAGATGACACAGTTCCGCACCCCTGTGACCATACGGATTGGTGCACCAGCATCCCGTTTTCCTTAGCCTGACCGCACTACAAGATGATGGCTGCATAATGGGAAGATCGAGTGGTAAAAGGTGCAGAATAACGTTCAAGGCATCGGTTGGACATGTCCTCGTGGCACCCGGTGCGCCTATAGCCGCAGTTCTTTGTACCCTGTTGATAAGTTTGATGTTATAAACTTTCCTTAGCGCAGGCCGCCAGACTAGAGATCCATAGGAAAGAATGGGGCGCACCACGGCAATGTACATCCATTAGAACATCTTCGGGCGAAGTCCCCACTTCTTGCCAAAGGTCTTGCTGCAGGCATAAAAAGCAACACAGGCATTCTTTACCCGTTGCTCAATATTAAGCTTCCAGCTTAGTTTTGGATCAAGTACCACACCTAGGTACTTGGCACTGGAGGGAGAGTAGATGGTTATTTAACCGTGGAAGCGTAAACGTCGGTATTTTTGTTTTAGTGGTAAAGAGCATCAGTTCAGTTTTACTTGGCTTGACGCTGAGTCCACATTCAGTGGCCCATGAGCTAATCTTGCCCAAGGCACCTTCCATAACCTCACTGATTACGGATGGAAACATCCGTATTACTACGTCATACGCATACGCGACAACCTTAACTCCACCCCTATCAAGTCTACCAAAAATTTTATTGATGACCATAAGCCATAGAAGAGGAGATCGGACCCCACCTCGAGGAGTTCCTCTAACAACAGATATGGAGGAGCTGCTGTTGCCGAGATTCGATTGAATGATTCTGGTTTTTAGCATTGTCAATATCCATTTGCTAATAAACTCTTCCACACCCAGTTGGATCAGAGCTTCCTGAATCGATTCCGTACTTACGTTATTAAAGGCACCTTCAATGTCTAAGAAGGTGGCAAGGGTATATTGTTTGAAATGGATTGTCTTTTCTATCGTTCGCACAACTGCGTGGAGCGCCGTCTCTGTCGATCGCCCTTTAGTGTACGCATGTTGAGATTTGGATAGAAGGGATTTATCTTGGGTATTTCGGATATGTATATCTTAGATGCGTTCCAACGTCTTTAAAAGAAAACAGGATAAGCTAATGGGTCTGAAATCCTTTGCGGATCCATGACCCCGCTTCCCAGCTTTCGGGATAAACACAACACGAACACGCCTCCAGCTCAGGGGAACGTGGTTTAGGAGAATACAGCTTCTGTAGATCTGTAGAACTAGCCACGGGACCACTTGGTCCAGTGTTTTTTGCAGCATAATAGGGAGAATGCCGTCAAGGCCGGCCGATTTATAGGGAGAGAAGCTGTTAATAGCCCAGGAGGTGTTAACGGCTGAAATTGTTGTCTTAATGTCATTCCAGGAAGAAGATTGCGCGACCTGAGCTACTGGTGGGAGGGCAATCTCATTACTACACCCTGGAAAGTATGTTTGCATTAAAAGTTCCAGTGACTCGCTAGAGGATTCCGTCCAAGTCCCATCCGGCCGTTTAATAAAGGACGGGCTAGAATGCTTCTTGGACAGAATTTTACTCAGCCTAGCAGTTGTCTTTTATGGTCTCAATGGACTGACAGTAGTCTTTCCAAGCAAGAGACTTGGCACTTTTAATGGATTTCTTGTATTCCTTCAGACAATCCTTATAAGGTTGCCAGAACTTGTGTTTAAAGCAGACATTGAAGATCTCTCTAGTTATCTTCCTCAGATTAGATAGATCTTCGTTCCACCAAGGGGGGAATTTTTTCTTGCTATATTTAATAGGACACGAAACCTTAAAAGCCGCACCCATGGCTGTTTCGAAGGTCCTGATTTTCGCGCCTAGTTCCTCGACTGATTCAATTTTCAAGTCGGGTATTCCATGAAGTTTTGATTTAATGACTTGGCCGAACTTCTTCCAGTCAATTCTCTTACGGTTTTTAAATGACTTGGGGGCCTCAACCTCGAGGCACACATTGTAGAGAATCCATCTGTGGTCGGAGAAGGACATTCGATCGGATACTCGCCAGTTAACTACCCTAAGGTTATTATTGTTGGTTTTGAGAGTGATGTCTAAAACTTCCTCCCACCCTCTGAAATTTTCCGTACTCGGAAAAACACGGAGATGGTCTTGGTAATACTTAATTACAATAGTACGGACAACCGCTACCCGTACACTTTTTTTCACCACCTCATAGTGAGCTCTCGCTCTTTTGCTGCTCGTAGCCGGTGGTGAAACTGTGTCGTCATGCCTTATTTTTTTCGAGCAACTCGCAACTTCTAGAGCTCATGCGTACCTTTGCGGACAGTCGAGCATTGCGGATTAAGCCTGTTCGCAGCCGAGGTGGAGGGCAAGTGACTCTCCGTCCTTGGAGCGACCAGTCTATCGCGATCTCCTCCAGAGGTTGGCGCCCTAGTCTTTGTATTCCTCGTTATTGAACTAATTACTTCCTTTATTCTGTCTAAGGCTTGCGCTTCCTTTAACATGAAGGTATAAGGATTTCGCTTGTTAAAACGGATGATTAGCCGTTTGGCATTTGCACGCTGTTTAAGGGTTTGGTGCTGAAAAAGGGTTGACGTTACTTGGTTTCGGGCCAACGTCTACTTCGTTTACTTCGGCGGCCGTTGGAACATTGAATACATCCAAGCCATAGCAATGTTTCAGTTCCGCCTTTAGAAGGACGACCGTGCAACAGCTGTCAATAGTTGAGTTTGTGTCCTCTGGTTTTACCGTCTCGGCGTTACCTTTACTTGGTAGCGGTGGTTCCGTTCCGTTGTGGGCGCCGTGGCGTAAGTGGTTAGTGTGTCGCAGAAAACACCAACAAGTTTTTTCACGGTCCCATCTCTCGCGAGCGTCTGACAAACATCCGAGAGTATTGTTGTCACGAAAAAGCTTCTCAAATCGCCGTTCGGATTCGGCATTAAATTGTAGGTCCCTTCCATTAGTGTGAAAAATATAACGCACGCAACATGAGTGGTTGCGAGAAGCTAGGCACTGGCACTTTAAAGAGCTGTTGCGCCAAATATTTGTTTTTTTTTTTTTGTTTTGGTGGTTCCGTTGAATGCACTTCGCTCAAAGAGTGTTGACCCGTCAAAGTTTTTGCGGTATTCACCATTACCACCGCCTCCATCTGCTGCGTCACCACCGCTTTCAGGGCCAAGCATGTACGGGTAGAGGACACGATGCTATGCTTGACGGGAATAGTTGAAGACACAGTTGGCTCAGGTATTGCCGTACCTACTCTCTCCTCCCCATGAGGCGAATAGATAAAAATGACTAAACGAATGAAGGTGAATGATTCCAAATGAATGAAACTGACTTAAAATGAATGGCAATAGTTATATTTTTCTGCATTTATTCTTTTGATTGACGAAAGTACATAGTTGCTCCATTCTATGACTCCAAATGAATTCTGACTTCACTTTGAAAGTCACCCTTCAAAAGAATTTTATTTTTTTCTAAAATGAATTCACTCTTTCACAACTCTGACACACAACACACTCGTGACTCGTCCACTCGATTCAGAGTGACCTGTCCACTCAAGTGGCATAAGAGTGCTACTTGGGTTTTCCAAATTTTCGCCAGCTCTCACAATCTGGCTCCGCTTCTGGTTTATTGGCTCCGGGCCAAGAGAAATGAATAATTTCCAATGCAAACGACAAACGACTAAAATAGAAATATTCTGTGCTCTGAGTGCAGTCACGGAAAATAGCTTTCCACCATTTTCTAGGGTAATGCATTTGGCTTTGGATTCAGATTCCATTCCGTATCACTGCGATGGGAAATCATAGGGGATTTGTTGGATAGCATGCTGCCGCCGTTGCTACTGCTGCAGTGTAATTTTAGATTAGATACTTTGGCCAGTCGATAGAATTCTTCTTGCCACATTTTCTCTCTATCTGGTGAGAATTGAGATAAATTATTGAATACTAATTATTGGAAGGAGAATACTTGTGTGGGGGCTCTGACCTTTCGTGGATTGTCATCCTTATTAACCCGAATTTCGGTTGCAAATCGCAAGGGATTTTGAAATTGAAAGAATTATATTGATTGATCCTGACGTAACTTGGAACAAAGAGCAGTATGGCTGGCTGGCGATTCGTACGATGAGGTCATTTGAAGATATAATTAGATTCGAATGCTTGACCATGGTTGTAGGCAGATTTATTAGACTCTGATAGAAAACAGAAAGTGGGGTATTTTTGGAAGGTGCTCATTGACCTCTCTCTCTCTCTGGTAAATAATTTCGATAGGGTATATGAAGTTCAGTTTGGAAATAAGTGTGCATAAAACGCAAAGAAAGGCCGGTGACTATAAACTCCAATTGGAAGCGAAACCAAGCTGCATGTAAGATAGGCCAATCTTGTACATTTGTACACCCCAATCTGAGTTAGCATGAAGTAGAACGTCTCCCATCTGATCTTGCTGCAAAGCTTAATGATCGACAACACTAATATGTCGTCTTCTTTGGAGGTTTGGACTAAGTCTATTGATGACTGATTCGTGACACAGAAAGAATGTGAAGCCCTTCTTAGTATCAGCATCATCAGCGTTATGATCTTCCATAGTGCAGCCTGAACTCTTCTGTCGGCTGCTATTGCAGAACGTTCTCAGGGTCATTTGTTGTAGCTAGTTCGCCTGGTTTCTTATTTTCACTAGCTATTATGGCCTGAAACTGACGTATTTTCGGAATTTTTCTGCTTGCTCATAATTTGAAGCTCCGAGTCATATAGTTCGACTTCCGTAGATGTTATTCTTACATTTGCCACCGCCTTAGTAGCAACTTGATTTACTATGATAATTCTTTTGGCTTATTTGTGAGGGAGCCAAGCCGAACTGTGACTTCTGTTGCGATCTATTGCACCACTGAATCACTTTGTTTATTCTAAGATTGTGTCCGCCTGCTTGATGAAAGTGGGGACGTCTTTTGAATCTTCATAGATGAGAACACTTTCTCAAAAGTTGCGGCAACATAGTTTAGAAAAGCCACGCCTTCACATAGTTGGTGCCCTACGGATTCGTCCTCTTCTAGGCAAAGACGATTTTCAGTTCATAAATCACCTGAGGCATCAGTGGCTAGAGACAAAATTGAATGCTGCTTGGCTATTAGAATACATATGGATGCCCCACCTATGACCACATAACTCGATATATTGGAGGTTAGCGCAAAAAAAAATGTTTCTAGATATCCCTAGGGCTTCGAGATTATGTGTTTGGGTCCAAGTAAGCCAGCACTTAACCCAAAATACTTTCTGAAGCCATCGGCATACAAAATGATATCTTGAGGTTCGATTTCCGGATCTTCTATATCAAACCCTCCGCTAAAACTGAGAGACTTTGTAATGTAGTCCGAGGCTGGGTGGAGCATAAAAAAAAAGGGAAGGGACCTACAGTTTAGTGCCGCATCCGAAGGGCAATTTGTTTTGAGAAGCTTTTTCGAGACAACAATACTCTCGGATGTTTTTCAGACGCTCGCGAGAGGTGGGACCGTGAAAAAACTTTTTGGTGTTTTCTGGGTAGAGCATGTCTATCTCTGAAATTCACATTGTTTCAAGAATTTTAGTAACCGCAGGGGGAATGCAAATATATTCAGACATTGAAGCTACCCTCCACCCAAATTATTTGTAAATAAAAAAGGGGCACCGCTGGATTAGAACCACCTAGATAGGGATATGAACCTCAGGAGGTCATTCAGCACAATGTGACGTAGATCCTCAAACTCATCGAAAAAGTAACTACCGATAGTCCTTATTCTTCCGTCGGCGAGTACAGGGCATTCACATAGCAGGTGGCGTATACTCTTCTTAATTTCTTCCTCGTCCCTGCAGCTCGTTGTAAGGTATGCCAATATACTCCATATGAAACACAATAGCACGGTGTACCGCGATTATGCGAGAGATGACCTGCGTACTGTTACGACTAAGCCTAACTAGAGAACGTGCTCTCCTCGAACCGGGCTACAGCATCCTGCCATTGACCCACGTATCCAGATGGATCTATCGTCTGTTTGCTTCGCTAGTGGCTTCGTTTCCGACAAGTTTATTTATAGAGCTAATGGAAACCATCACGTAGGGGAGGACCTGCCAGATATGCAGCGCCGACCCCATTCTAGCGAGTTCGTCTGCTTTCATTATCCGGCATACCGGGTACCGTGGTAACCTGGTACCCAACATAGGGTCACCTTATCAGCTCGCGATACCTGATTTAGATCTCGTTTGAAGATTCTGACAAGTTTAGATCTGATTACGGTAGATTCCAGAGCTTTAATGGTTGCCTAGCTGTCCATGCAAACAGAAATCGATTATTCTATGATCTTGTTACTGGTGGTAATTTTCGCAGCCTGGGTAACAACTGTGATTTCTGCTGGAAAGTTACTTCATCCGTTGTTAATTCTGAAAGAGTTGTTGACCCCAAGCGTTTTGCAGTAAACCCCAGCTCCCACACCCACATCCATATTGGAACCGTCAGTGTAGAAGACCAATTCCTTATAACTAGTAACATGCTCATTTATCCAGTCGTTTCTGTCAGGAATTTTGATATTGAATCTACTGTCAAAAGTCAGCCTCGGAGTCATATAATCGGTTGCTACCTGCCTACTTGTGACCTCCCATCTTGATAAGATGGAGTCGTAACCGTAAGGTGCAGATGATGAAAGTCCTGCTTCCAACGCTTTTGCAGAATAGATCCAGTAGAATGAGACTTAGCATGGTATCCATTGCCGCTGTGGGTCTTGTACGTAACGATCCCATGATCTCTATACAGGCTGCTCTGGATTCTGGTGAGGCTTAAAAACTGATAATGCTTCTCCAGTGAATAAAGAGCTATAGATTAGGATAGGTCGCACAACCGCCGTGTATAACCAATATACCACAGCGGGCTTGAAGTCCCACGTGCTGCCAAACAATTTTTTATAAGCGTAATAGGATACACACGATTTTTAAATGCGATCCTCAATGTTTTCCTTCTAATTTAATTTGAAATCTAGAATTACGCCCAGGTATTGTGATGACTTTAAGAGATTTAGCAGAACCCCTCCAATCCGGGAGGGTTTAAACTCAGTGATAACCCTTTTCTTAATGAAGAGGACAATTTCTATCTTTACGGGGTTCACACTCAGACCTCGGCTACCTACCGATTTATTAGACGGGTCATAATTGAGTCTGTTGCTAAGGATCGGGAGGTATTTTTCTGATACAAAAATGGCAACATCGTCCGCATAGGCCGACACGTTGAAACCATTCGCTTCAAGCATTTCCAAAATCTCATACACCACAAGGAGCAAAATGAGTGGTGTGATTACGCCACCTTGAGGTGTTCCTCTACAGACATGTAGTTCAGTGAGTCTTGAATCGAAGCGAGAACTATGGTTCAATCCGACTCATATGATTTTTGTCTTAAAGAACCAAAGGGAGGAGGAGGCAAAGAAAACATTAAACAATGTCACAGCCAGTAAATCCTTTTGGCATCTCGTCCAAAAAAAAGGGTCTGCTTCATCCATTATAATCATTCAGCTCTTGTCTATTATGCAATGATGCTATACTATACTACACTATACTATGCTATACTATACTATACTAAGCGAACCCCACAGGTGGATCAGTAGAAATGAGGTGAAGTGGGAGGGTTATGATCCATTGTTTTCGGATCATAACCTCGCTGATAAAAGTAAGAAGAAGAAGATGCTATACTATACTAGGGCCTTGTACGCACTACGACTTATATATTGCGCCAGCCCGGTGTTTAGCTGAGAACTGAGGTAAGGCTCATGATAAACGTCAACAAAGCTGCAGGCTCAATTTTCCGAAAGTCTGAGGGGTTCAGTTAACCCCACATAAGGTGGAGAAGTAATTTACTTGCGGCTATGGGACATTTACAAAGAATATCTTCGTCGTCTCTTTTTGCTTTCCACATAGCTGGCATACGTCTGTATCTGCTACAACTATTTTGTGCAGGTGGTACCTGATTGGACAGTTACCAGTCAAATAGCCTGTTAAGGTTCTTAAGTCTACTTTGTTGGACTTAAGTAGCTTCTTAGCCTTACAACGGTTGAGGTTAATAAACTCTTTTGCTTGTCTTAGGCCCTTGAATTTGGGCTAGTATTCTGCATAAGAATCAGCTTCCCATTGTTTTATTTTGAAGTTTGTGCTACTCTACGTAACTCTAAATAGGATTCAGGTCCAACTAGTGGGCAGCTGGCGCCACTTCTTGCTAAGCAGGCCATTCATAGCCCTCGAAACCTTCGTGTACAGTATGGCGGTCTTTGAATTTTCTGGAGAACCAGTGCTTTTTGAGACTGGTATCAAGGATTTTAAGAATAGGGTGATTTTGAATGTACTCTAGAATCTTCGGATGACCTGTAAAGTTGCCGATTTTAAGGTCCGAAATCTTGGGCAGCCAAAGAGCGCTCAGCATAGCTTCTTTTTGTACTGCTAAGTGTAGTGGTATAAGGCTAAGCATCGCTCCCATTGTTGCGGCGGGTCACGTTTTCATTACCCCTGTGATACCCAGACAGGCTAGACGAAGAATTTTATTCAATTGTTCCTAAATCCTGGCTTGTTAGGATGTTGGCCACCAAGCTAACGATGCATAAGTGATAATGGCTTTGATAACGACGCTGTACGTCCAGTATATTATCTTGGGTTTTAGTCCCCAAGCTATACCGTGTAGACGCTGGAACGTAAGCAATGCTCCTGTCGCTTTTTCGGTAACCTTGTTCAGGTGTGAGTTTCAGGTGAGCATTTTGTCAAGAATAACCCCTAGATAGTTTGCTTCCCTGGATAAGTCAATTGGAACGTTTTCCAGTTTAATTTGTTTAAGAATGTGACTCCGTTTCCTGAAAAAATGTTCAAGTATAATTTTTTCGGGATTTTTGGTAAGTCACTTGGTCCTGTACCAATTGGCAGTTAAACTTTCTGCAATGATAAGAACGTCTTTCCCCAAAAAGAGAAAGCTAATCTGATAGCTGCACTATTCGCAGCAAAATCTGCCTTGCGTCCATAAAGCCCTTAAAGACTTCAAACAAACAAAAAATGTTCAGGTCCAGATGGAATTTAGTTCCTTGTTTTGTGTAGGTATCCGACTCTGTGGCAAGATCTTCGTATACTTCATAGGCGCCTTTCTAAATATTTTTCCAGTAACCAAGCTACGATATTTCGCATCAAACTTGGTTGTAGGAAATTCAGTCTTTAGTAGCTATACCTCCACCTCTCGGCTGCACAGGAGCTTTTCCGAGTATGCCTTACTCTAGATGCTTTGCTAAACTTATCTCTTTACTTACTTATATCATGAGCTGGACTATCCAAGCCATTCATCATCTTAGACGGGGTGGTTTTTGGTATACTCCACACTGGAATTTTGATGAACTTGCGCGACACCAGTCTTCGTGGAAGACGACAACATTAGACTTCATTTCTCGTTAGGCAAATATGTCACTCACTATGGCGTGATCGTTTGGTGGCCTGCCCTTGACAGGGCTGTTCACCTCTCTCAGGTAGCTAAAGGGTAACGATCCGCTTGCATGTGCATCGGTGGTGCACTAAGAACTACCCCCTCTGCGGCACTGAACATTATGTTCAACATGTTACCCCTAGATATCCTCGGCAGACAGACTGCTGCCAGTGCGGCTATTCGTCTTAAAGCCTCCTCTCAGTGGTGTAGTTATCACATTGGCCACTCCTCGATCCTTGATCTTATCAACTTCACACATGAAAACACGGACTACACCCCACCGAAACTGAGATTTGACCGACACTTCCGTACGAGTATCCCTGAACGGGATGAGTGGAATGGCTCTCCCCCTGATGATGGAAATTCGGTGCACTTCTACACAGATGGCTCTAAGACCGAAGGTGGGGTGGGCTGTGGTGTTTTCTCCGATAAGCTCAACCTGAGCATCTCGTTCCGCCTCCCTGATCATTGTAGCGTTTTTCAGGCGGAAATCATGGCGATTAAGGAAGCCCTGTCTTGGCTGAAATGTAATGTATTATCTGTCAGCGATATTAACATTTTCACTGACAGTCAAGCGGCTATCAAGTCTCTGGAATCGTGCTTCTTTACTTCAAAGACCGTCTTAGACTGCCGCTTGTCTCTTACAGAGATGACAGAGCAGTCCAACATTCAACTATGCTAGGTGCCAGGTCACAGAGACATTCCAGGAAACTGTAGGGCGGATGAACTCGCTAGACAGTTTACTACTCTAAGGAGTTGGTTAAACTAAAGCGATTACAGATCAGCTGCGCTATCGGTGTAATCACCGGACACTGTCTAATCAGCCAACATGCCAAAAGACTTGGCCTCTTTTCCAATGACTTCTGCAGGAGCTGTAGGGACGAGGAGGAGGAGGAAACCATTCTTCACTTCCTATGCACATGTCCTGCTCTATCACGCAAAAGAATGCTCCATCTAGGAGCTCCCTTCCTTGACGACCTCAGCGATTTGGCGTCCTTAGACGTCACGAACAACCATCGCTTCATCAAAAGCTCCGGTTGGTTTATTAGTCCCTGAGTGGTCTAATGGTAGATCCTTGGCATCACAATGGACCTTTACTGTTCTAAGTGTGTCTACATCGTGGTGCAATCTAACCTAACCTAACCTAGGCAAATATGCGTCTATTTTCTAAGCGAAAACGTATGCAATTCTAATGGCCATGAACAATACGTATGTTGTGAAGAACAGGTGGAAGGGTCGTAGTATTTGTGTCTGTAGTGACAGTCAGGCTGCGCCTAAGGTCTCGTTTAACCCTTTAACCACTTCCAAAAGTTCTTCGTGAAACCAAAAACTCGTTGAACTCAGTCGCAAGGCTCAATTCTCTGTCTCTTATATCGGCCCCAGGTCACACTCAGATTATGGGGAACGAAATCTTCGATGAGATTGCTAGACATGGCTCAGGAGAGGCTTTCTCAGGTCCCGAATGTGCGTTGGATCTCCCTGCGTCCTCGAATTGGGTCTCTGTCGGACATCTGTAAGAAATCAGCGGTAGTCTTGCTATCTCTCAGCAGAATAGACTGCAGACAACTTATGTATTGGCATCTTGCCAGGCCACTTCACTTTCGCCAAGCACCTTAACGTTCTGGGATTGAGTGACACTACACTACGCTTGTGGAGAGAGCGACGACACTGCGGAATATTATCTCTGCGAGTGTCTGGCCTTTGTTCGTATCAGTTGACAGATCCTCGGTGCGGATGTGGTGAGTGCTGGTACTGTAAGTTCCTCATCACTGAAGTGCTTGTTTGGCTTTCTAAGAAAGACAAGGGAATTCCAATAAAATTGCTTTCTGGTAGTATAATGGACGAGTTGCTTCTGAGTGCTCCAGTCGAGCGTTTCCTATCCTGACAAAAAAAAAAGAAGCAATGTGTCCTGGATAGTCTACAATATGTAATATTTGTCTGTAAGGCGTTGTCTTTATTTTGACTACTTTCAAGAGCCATCATACGGTTGAGCGCAGTACTGTCATTTCCGACCTTGACATTGATTTGTAGAATGGTGATATTTCTTTCTCTGTCCTGAAAGTCGTATCCTTTTAAGGCTTTATTGACCAAAATATGAGTCTTTTGCACCCAAACATTCGTTTGCCGTCCATCTACTGAATCTCAAGTTGCATTTTAACTTATCATTCCGTTCCAGATCGTGAGAGTTTAAATTTGAGTACTGCTACGACTTTTATTCATTGCAATAGTGGCCTAGATTCCTCGACATGAAGTACGCTTGGAATCGCAATTTTCATAGAATCACACCCTAATGTTTCGAAACCACTTGCACTAGTTAATCCTGGCTTAATGCTAATTCAAAGTCAATTAAATTATATAAATTCTGTGTTAGTGCTACGTAGGTCTTAAATCTTGCTTACTCTTCAAACAAATCTGTTTGTATCCATAGCAATTTATAAACATCAAAATACCTCACCCATAATCGCAAGCTCAGCTGTGTTCAAAAAAATCAACCAAAGCATAAAGTACTTCCTACATATACTCGTAAAGACGGACAGAAAATTCGCATGAAATTCATGACGTCTTGTATCTTTTGTAGTCGTAAGTACAAAGTAGAAAAAGAAACAACTTGTTACGACCGAATAAGTGTAACGTTACCATCACTCAGTGTAGCTAATCGGCTTACGATGTATTATTCAACTTTTATTCAGTACGTGTGTAGGTCCGTCAAAAATTGTTTATTTTTATGCCCTGGAAACCTTTGACGCTGTCTCACCCATGACAACCCACAGATTCCATACACACACTGCTAGATGTGTACACGGAATGTTAGGTATTCAAATGCCTATGCCTATGTCACATACCAAAAGGGTGTTCATCAATCAATTTTTTCCACCACCCAGGCGAAGGGATGAAGAATCCCTAAGAGGGACAATAATTGGAGCTTAGATACTGTTGTTGTTGTTAGGAACTGGACAGTTTAGTTTTAGAACGCAAGCGGTTTGGAATTAGCTTTTATTGAATTTTTTTTTTAATTTATTTTGAATAAATAAAAATAAAATAATCAATCGGATCAAAGTGGGGAGGAGATAATTCCCTAAGAAGCAATATCCATATGGTAAATTGGATTTGATTGATGAGTGCTATTTCTTGGATTTGTGTAGTGTTTGTCGATGGAATTCAATTCAAATTTGTTTAAACATCTGGAAAAAAATATTTAAAAAAGTGGTTAAACTATCAACATTGTCTGATAATATTCAATTTTAATTGGTTTTTGTTTGGTTGTGTCGGTTTGCTCAAGATAAATTCGTCTGTTTAATTATAACTCAATGTAATTCGAATGTTTTCATGAACGGATTTATTTCAAACGATAATTCGAAAAGTTATCGGTGAGATTTATTTCGTAGATACGTTGGGACTTAATATTTTTCAAACGCAATATAAAATATCCTCCGATGTATCTACTGATAAGTCTGTTTATTTGTTATGTCTCTTCGAGTTTAGTGCTTGCAAAAACAAAAGTTGATCGAATTTGACCTTCAGTACTTCAATTGTACGCTATTTTCGTCCTGTGGAAGTTATAACTTATTTTTTATCATCTATTGGCAAATTAATTATGAATCGTCGCACAGTCTAACGTGCGCGTTCAGCTACGATTACGAAAAAATACTTTTTTTGAGCGTCATAACGTGTAAAGTCGAGATCTAACGCAAAAATTCGAAGAAATTGGTATGCCTAAGTTTTTTTTTTCGAGGGTAGGTGAAAATCTTCAACAAGACACTATGAGGATCGACAGCGCGTGCTCATAGTAGTGTGAGATTCTTACCCACTAATAAACCTCCCTTCAAAACAGACTTGTTTTTATTTTTACTACAACTAAGTATTCGACTTATCAAGTAGCTTTCATTTCAGGAAGTAATGACGTTTTGCAGGTACCTTCCTATTAGAAGTTCCTGCTAGCTCCGCAGTTAAGACGCGGTTACTTATCGCGCTAAGTATAAAGGTTTGGCTCTTTGTAGACGACGTAGTAAATTTCTTTCATCCAAAAATTGGAGGACTGTAATATTTACGTGACTTTCTGGTCGACTTCTATGCTTTCTCGCGTAGTTTTTGATTTCTTCTTCTATAGTTTTAATGCCAATATCTCTATGGATATCGCTATTTCTAATATACCATGGCGCTTTAACAATACCTCTTAACACTTTGTTTTCAAAATTTTGTAAAATTTGAATATTACTTATTTTGGTACAACCCCAGAGTTGTATACCATATGTCCATACGGGCTTTAGCACTTGCTTATATAAAAGCAGTTTGTTCTCTATATTAAGCTTGGAATATTTTCCAAGTAACCAATACATTTCTCTATATTTATTATCTAGTTCTTTGCGTTTTTTCTTAACGTGCGTTTTCCATTTCAGCTTTGCATCAAGTGTCATTCCAAGATACTTAGCCTCGTTTGCAAGCGGAATCTGAACCGAGTTTGAAAAGATCGGCAAATTATTTATTTTCTTATAAGTAAAATTTACATGAACAGATATCTTCGACCGTTTTACCTGCTGTCAAGATAGCAGTGTCGTCGGCAAATGTAGCTAGCTCAGTGCCTTCTACTTGCGGTATATCACGAGCGTATAATAGATATAAGACTGGAACAAAAACGCTTCTTTGCGGCACCCCAGCCATTATTTCCTTAAAAACAGAATATTCGTTTCCACATTTGACGGGAAATAGTCTATTCGTAAGGTAATCCTTCAAAATATTATATAGGTGCTCTGGCAGAACTTGTCGTAATTTAAACTTTAAGCCTTCATGCCAGACCTTGTCAAAGGCTTGAGAGGCGTAAAGGAATACGCTTGAACAAATCATTTTTTCTTCAAGAGATTTTTCGATTACATGTGCTATTCTATGCATTTGTGCAACTGTAGAATGTTTACTTCTGAATCCGAATTGATGATCCGGAATGATATTCCCTTCTTCTATTACCGGCTGTATTCGCCTAATCAATATTCTCTCGAACACTTTGGATATAATTGGAAGAAGCGAAATCGGTCTATAAGACGTTTTTTCATTCGGCGGTTTTCCGGGCTTAAGGACCATTATGACTTCGGCGACTTTCCATTGACTGGGAACATATTCTAGTCTAATCGCGGCGTTTATAATGAACAGAAACTTAATTAGAGCTTTTCTTGGTAGTGCTTTAAGAACCTCTCCTATAATTAGGTCATATCCAGGAGTCTTCTTAGGTCTATTGTCTATATACGACGTATTTATATTTTCAATAAGAACTTGTCCATCAAACGGTTTCAAAGTTTCTTCCAGGTGGGCGGCAAAAACTTGCGCTTTCTCTTTATTGTCTTGATTTTTCCTAATTGGAGCGGCTTGAATTTGAGGTTTTTTCATACCTTTTATAGCCTTCCAAAGCGAATAGTTAGAATCTTTTTCTGCCGTTAAGCTTTCTAGGTAAGTTTGAATTTCATTATTCTTAAGGTCTTAAATAGATGTTTTTAGTGAGTTGCACAAACGGTTAAGATGTGCTTTATGTTGCGGAGCCCGAGTTTGTTGCCATCTTATGCGCGCTTTTCTCTTCTCCTTAATCATCTCTTTTATTTCCTGCGGATAAGTTTGAATGTAACTGGCCGGGGTTCTCTTTGGTTTGGGAGTATTCTTCCACCCGGCATCCTGTAAGATTTCGACGAAGCGATCTACTTCAACTTCAAGTTCATAGGGCGTTTTAAGTGATACGCTCAGCTCAATATTTGCTTCAATATCTTTTTTAAAGCCATCCCAATTAGTTTTCGCGCCGGTTTATCTAGCCGGTCCTACTTTTTTAATCAGAGCTTCGCTTATCGTCATAATGATTGGAGAATGATCAGAGGAGAGATCAAAGTTTTCTTCAACTTTTATACAGTTGCCAGATATCCCTTTAACAATAAAGAAATCGATCAGGTCTGGTATCTTATTTCTATCTGTCGGCCAATATGTTGGTTTACCCGTCGAGTGAAAGTCACAACTGTATTGCATACCCGCATTATAAAGCTTTCTACCTTTCTGAGAGGCTTACCTTGAGCCCCAGAAGGGGTGTTTCGCGTTGAAGTCGCCACCAATAATAAAATTTGGTTTAAGGAAGTTGAAGATGTTTGTGAAATTACTTTCTTCAAGTTTACATCGCAGTGGACAATACCATATATAGACGAAATGTTGAAAGCAAAATGTCTATTTCTAACGCGTACCGTGCTTACTTGCATTGCTTCTAATTCAATCTTTATTTCTGCTGAGTGTTCGATAGATTCTTTTATAAACAAAGATGATCCGCCGCTGGCTCTTTCCGATGGGTGAAAGGCGTGATACACGCTATATCCCCTTATCTTAATATTCGATTGCTTTGTCAGATGAGTTTCACAGACTAAGCATATATCAATATCTTTTTCTCGTATAAATATTTCTAACTCGTCGAGTCTTTGTATGAGCCCGTTGGCGTTCCAAGTATGCGTAAGTGTTAAAATATAATAATAATTTCTTGATTATAATAGCATAACCAATTTATCGAGCCCATAATATTTTTAATTCGTTTTGTTCTTGAACGACCGGTGGCGTTTTACTCCTCATATATCTGAGATTTGTGGGCGCCGTGGATCATTGCGCATGAGATTTCAAGTTCGAATCCCAGAAAACACCAAAAAGTGTTTTCACGGTCACACCTCTCGCGAGCGTCTGACAAACATCCGAGAGTATTGTTGTCACGAAAAAGCTTCTCAAATCGCCGTTCGGATTCGGCATTCAGCTGTGGGTCCCATCCATTTGTGTGAAAAATATAACGCACACTACATGAGTGGTTGCGAGAAGCTAGGCCCTAGCACTTAAAGAGCTGTTGCGCCATAATAACAAAAATCTCCCCAGTTATCTGGACGCCACCCCCGGAGAATAGCTGAAGCATAAACAACTGAGCTTCAAGAAACACTACACCAAAATCTTTCTCTCTCTCTCTCTCTATCCATCCTTTCCAACGCCCGCACTGTGTGTAAACATCTTAAAGGTATTCATAACCCTTTGAGTGCAAATTATAAAAAAAAAGAAAAAAAGAAGTGCATCATATTCTCTCGAACTAACGCATTTCTCCCATCCAATACCTTCTTTTGCCATCCTTAGGATCGTTCGCTTTGCATTTTGTTCCACTACGAGATGGAGCGGAGTTAGCTCTAGGACTACTTCCATGGTTGTAGTTGGACTTGTTCTCATGGCCCCGGTGATGCAGAGGCACTTTTGTGAGTGTCTCCCTCGCTGTGACTTAGCTAGTTCGCTTAGTATTCATCCACAACAGGACTCTACATTATAGGAGATATCACTCCTCCTTGTGGACATCCTCTTGTTGTGTTGAACTTGATTATTCTACATGCTGTTCTAGTAAATTTTGGAAAACTTGTGGTAAGCAAGTTTCAGTATACCAATTAGCAGTGACTGGCTGACTAGCTTTAAGCGGGATGACGGCTACCATTTTCGCCCTGTTGAAGTACATCGACATCATAACTTTTGTCGCTGACTTTTGTTGTTTGGCCTTTACTGGAGGATTTGCACCTTCTGAGCTCCATACCATGGACTGCTGTTTGGTTTCCGGGTCGTACTTGTAAAACCAAAATTGTTGAAACCCATCGAGCTGAGTTCTTCGAATATTTCAGGTGATAATTTAAAATTCATGACACAGCCATGGCAGTCAAGCCTCTAGTTCATCCGCTATCATCTCCTGTGTCATCCTGGCATCTTCGTCAATTTTAGCCTTCACCAGGGCCACATTTGTATCGCCGGTCGAGGATTTGGGCCGACCTTTACGAGGTTCGTCCTCCACAGCAAAATGGCCAGTCTGGAATCTTCGAAACCACTTTAAAAGTAGTAACAAGAGATGGCGCATTTATTCCGTATGCATTTTAGAATTCGAGCAGAATTTTGACTGGCGTGAATTGACGTCGAAATCCGAGAGATTGGCAAAACGAATTTCTTCCTGTGTTGGCGATGGAACTTCAACCGAACTTGCGTCACTAATTTTTCTCTTTCTCGTCTCCATTTTGACCTATTGTTCTGAGATTTGGAAATAAATATTGTTAGATTATAAGCTACAGAAATATATCTTCTTTTTTTCAAAATTTACGAAATTGACACCAACTAAGCGAACTCTTGTTAGTCCTAAACTCAATCTAGACTTAAACAATGAATGAAAGATATTTGAGCAAAAGTCCCAATTTGACAAGTACAATGGCATGACTGTGCACTGTTAGCATTAAAGATTAAAATTTTCTGGACTCTCTTGGGCTAGGCCACAGAGACATTCCGGGTAACCGCAAGGCTTACGATCTTGCCAGAAAGAGTACGTCTCTAAGGATTCTATGGGATCTATGTGTTTCTTTCTTCGATAACCTCAGCGAACTGGCGTCCTCAGACATCATGGGTATCACTCGCTGTATTAAAAGCTTCGGCTGGTTTAATTAGTCCCTGAGTACCCAAATGGAAAGGTTCATGGCATCACAATGGAGTTTTACAGACAGCCATACCAACCTAACCTTACCCAGTCTTGGGGTAGACACTTCAAAGACGACACAAGTAGTTCTTACCCACTTTAGGTTGAACTATTTCCCCTGGAATTTTTTCCCTGGACTGATAAAAGCACAGACCCCCTCTGCAACCCACTGACACACATATTCAAACACCCTCGATCTTTTCACTTCCAGTTACAATAGAATCAGATCTTAACCGCGTTATTCTGTCCCAATGTTTAGCTTGTTTGGTGTCTGGTAGTACAATGGACTAGCTGCGTCCATTGGAGTGCTCCAGTCGAGTGTTTCCTATCAAAAAAAAAAAACAAAAGCTTGTCCAAAGATATTGAATATAACTCGAACTAGTTAAACTGGCTGCAGCATATAAGATCGGAATTCCGTTTCTGATATGACCGCTCAGCCACGCGTCACTTAGCATTTAATCCATTTCATCCTAAAAATTCCCTCATTAAATCCAAATTCCGCTGAATCCCAATAGTATTTTATCTGAATTCCGAACAGCTTCCGTTGCAAAAATTCCAAATCAACAGTTTAATGCATTTGCTCTAATTTTTTATTGTTTATCTCACAAATTACAACCAAATTCACATTCATGGCTATTAAAATCCAAAAATATACCGCCAAACAATTTTCCCTCCAAAATCAAAAAAAAAAAAGAATAAGAAAATGAACTTTTTTCTTTCTAAATTAGAAGAAGAAAAAATATCAACAAATTGTCGCTCTGAGAAAATCGATGTATCCCCCAAAAGAAAAACATTTCATGTGCGCCCCCAACTAATTCGACTTCCAAAATGCTACCGCTAGCAGTTTCGATATTTTTATTTTTTTTTCTCACGCCACGAGATCTAACCTCGCCGCACCACCCATCAACGATCGCCATTCAGCTGTTTATGTATCTAAATTATTTTCATGTTAAGCGGAGCGACGACGGACAAGTTTTCCACTGCGCCAACTCAATGGGAAGTATCTTCTTCCAAGTCCGATAAATCTCCTCCCAATCGCCCATCGCTAGTATGAAACGGTCGCTTGATTTTCATGCGTGGCGTCGTCAATTGCATATCAGAAAGAAATTGCAAAAACGCAACATCGATACATCCGCACCGCGCGCGATAAATGTATAAGAAATCCGTCGCCATCGCGACAGCCAAAAAGTAATAAAAAAAAAACAAAAAGTTGATAAAACCCCTTCGCGGTATCAGCAAAAATTTTTAATCAACAATTTGAGCACAAAGCCAGTAAAAAAATTAGTACAACCGCTAATTACGTAAAAGTGGCGGCAGTGTAAAACGAAGTTAAAAAGAAAATTCAAAGGCAAACGGCGAAAAATATTGAAGATATCGCGCCTCATTTTCACAGTTCGCATTCGCAATCGATTTGTATGGTTAGTTTGGATTCGGTCGGCATGATTCGCGAACGTTAGGCGCGCGGCGAATTGGGATAGATACAACGGCTTTGAACATAATCGTCCTGTAATCGATTTGTTTGTTAATTGTCGCGAAAAGTGCATAGAAATATCGCTAAATGTAAAAATATACAACGAGTTCTAAAAGTGTTCTAAAAATAGGTGAAACTGTGCAAATCGTCTAGAGAAATTCCCCTCACTTCACATTGGTGTCTGTAACCTTTCTCTCACTCACTCTGGCGCTCTCTGGGAATGGAAATTTCATTCTCTTGGTTCATAAATAGAAAATTCAAAAATTATAGTGTGTTGTGTGTATAATTTGAAATTTCCCACACGAGACTTTACGGCCCATAAACAGAGCCACCCAAAAAAAAAAAAAAGTCATTTAAACAAAAGAACTGTTTTAACCTGTTTTTACCTTGTTCACCTCTGTTCTAATTCACCAGCTTACAAGCGGCAACCTCTGGATCACTGGACACATTTAAGCCGGCATTCTCACTTGATTCGCTGAACTACAGAGGCGGAGTAGTAGGTGTCGTTGCTAGTACATCATCGGTAGCAAAAATTTCACCACGCAGCCTGTCATCGATATCACCATCACCACGTGAAGTGTTAGATTTATTTTCACCACGTTCGGTTACCGATTTGAATTGTATCTCGATTAGTAGTGATAGCGGTTTGCAGACGGGTAAAAATTTCGAAATGTCGTCGGGTTTGGATGACAATTCATCGAAGGCCGATGAATCGTTATCGATTGGTGAAGGTGGAGTGAGTAGTAGCGGTGGTAGTCAACGGTTACCACGTGATGATTCGTTGACATTGTGCGAAGACGAGAGTGGCATGGAAACAGGACCTACAGGACCTGTGAGCCTGGGACGATCGGCTAGTGTTAAGGCTCGTGCCAATATGTTCCAGCAGCTGGAGGAGAAGACAAAGGCGAATCGAATGATGGACGAGAAGTTGACAGCGTCACCGGTAACACGAAGAGGTGAGTGCGGTTTTTTTCTAAGTTTTATTCTTTTTTATTTTTTATTTGAAAAGTAATTAGTTTGGGAATAGTGGGGAGTTAATTAGAAAATGATGACTGGAAATGTTAATGAAGCGTTGGGTATGTTATTAGGGTTGTTTTTGCTTTGTTAGTTATTAGACAGTTGTTGGATCTAGATTGGTTTTTGAGTATCATTATTCGGTCGTTAGTCTCAAACCATATTTCGATATCCGAATGAAATGCCTTAAGCTTAAGTAAAACAAGTTGTATGATAGGTATTACGGAAATATTTATCTCTGGGTTAAATGCATTAATTATTTTTAAGAATTTACATATGTACAAGGTGGCGCAAAATTAATCATCCAATTTTGTTTTTGAATTACTTTTTTACTAAATAAAAAAAATGATTTTGAGTGATGGAAATCTTTATTTGGACCTTTACAATTTTTTCTGTTAAGTGGAAAAGATGATATCCGCCAAGTGGCTGTCGCCAGTGTTGATACATACTTGTGCCCGTTTTATCGCATTTTCCATGACTTTCCGCAAGATTTCCGGTGATAACTGTTCGCATTCCTGTCGAATATTCTCCTTAAGGGCTGCGATATTCTGAGGCTTGTTGGCATAAACTCGCGACTTCAAGCAGCCCCAAAGTAAGAAGTCTGGGATGGTTAAATCGGCGATCTTGCTGGCCATGCCAAATCGCCAAAACGGGAGATTACGCGACCAGGAAACGGTTCCTTCATAATATCCATAGTGGCTCGTGCTGTGTGTGCAGTTGCACCGTCTTTTTGAAACCATATGTTCACCAAGCCCCGCTCATCCAATTCCGGCAGTAAGAAGTCGTTTATCATGGCCCTGTAGCGTTCGCCAGTAACAGTGACCGTATTGCCGATTAAGAAAAAAAAATAATATTTGGCGCAACAGCTCATTAAGTGCCAGGGCCTAGCTTCTCGCAACCATTCATATTGTGTGCGTTATATTTTTCACACGAATGGAAGGGACCTACAGTTTAGTGCCGTATCCGAACGGCGATTTGAGAAGCTTTTTCGAGACAACAATATTCTCGGATGTTTGTCAGACGCTCGCGAGAGGTGGGACCGTGAAAAAACTTTTTGGTGTTTTATAGGATTCGAACTTGGAACCTCATGCGTAGTGATCCGACACACTAACCACTTACGCCACGGCACCCATTGCCGATGGTGTCCTCAAAAAAATACGGCCCAATCACTCCTCCCGCGTGAATGCCGCACCACACAGTGGCTTTGAGTGGATGTAATGGCTCTTCGTGCATCACACGCGGATTTTCCCCAGGAACGAAGATTTTGCTTATTGACATAACCGCTTAAGTGGAAATGCGCCGTCGCTCATGATGATTTTCGACGCAAAATCGTCCTCTTCGTTGTTGAAATTGAGGATGGCTTGACAGTAATTCACACGCGACTGACGGTCAGGAGGCATTAACCGATGCACTGTCTGCACATTGGACGGGAACATGTGTAAGTCTTTCACTAAAATTCGCTGTGGGGTTCGTCTGGTGATGCCCAATTGTGTGGCCCGTCGTCTGGTTGATGTTTCTTCGTTCTCAGCGACATCGGCAGCCACAGCCCCGATATTCTCGGCCGGACGACCGGTCCGTTGGCGGCCGCGCCCAGCATGGTCTCCTGTGGTTCCAGTCTGTTCGAATCGAGTGGCTAAGCGCCGGAATATTTGCCCAGTTGACGCGACACGATTAGGAAATCGACGTCGAAATTCACGCTGCGCTAACACCACCGACCGATTATTGGTCATCAAAATTGACACAATTATTCCACGCTCTTGCAGAGTATAGCGCTCCATTGCTTGTCTGTTTGTATACTGCAGCTGTCTAGTTTACAAATGTCAACTATGATTGACGTACGACGCCATTTGCAAAAATTATAACATCTTCCGATAGGGTGATTAATTTTGCGCCACCTTGTATATAGAGTCCGTCAGTTCTTCCTTAGGTGACATACCAGGTCCAGCAATGGGTTTTTAAGATATTTTTGAAAATGTTTGATTTTAGTTTCTCTTTCTTTTTTTTTTTTTGTGAAAGTAGAAGTTATAAAGTTTATTTTTTGTTTATTTATCACACCCTTGGCGTGTACCACAGACTTAACACGCTTTTCGAACGTCTGACACGATGCCCGAATAATACAATATATTGGCCATTATCGACTCAAGTCTCTCATCAGTGACTCCAAATTAGTGTGTTTTTAGCACAAAATACCTCAGACGCAGAAATCAAGAGGGTTCAGATCGGGCGAGAATGACGGCCAAAGTTTGTGCAGGATAAACGCTGGACAATTTTCTTCAAGCCAATTTTGAGTTCCTTTTGCCTTATGCGATGACGCCGTCTTCGGCCCCGTAGCGCATTGGTGTGTTGGACCATTGCGCGTGAGGTTCAATGTTGAAATCCCAGAAAACGCCAACATTTTTTTCACGGTCCCACCTCTCGCGAGCGTTTGCCAAACATCCGAGAGTATTGTTGTCATGAGAAAGCTTATCAAACCCAAGGCGAACCCCACAGGCGGATCAGTAGAAATGCGGTGAAGTGGGAGGGTTGTGATCCCTTGTTTTCGGATCATAGCCTCGCTGATAAAAAGGAAGAAGAAGAAGAAGAAGAGAAAGCTTCTCAAAAGCAAATAATAACTGTAGGTCCCTAGAAATATAGCACATACAACACGAGCGGTTGCGAGAAGCTAGACCTTGGTCCTTCATGGGCTATTACGCCAAATATGTGTGTATCGATGGCGGCGTCTTGTTGGAATATCCAGCGCTCCGAACCAAAATGTTTACATGTCCACGGCAGCAAGCCGATCTCCAGCACATTTTCCCGATAAATCTGTTGATTTATCTAGAGCTCATTACGGCCCATCGACAAGAAAGCGAGCGGAGATCTGCCATTTTCTGTGGCAGCTGCCCATACCATGATTTAGTCGGCTCCATGTCAACTAGTGACGCGTACTTCATCGGAATGGTCACTGGCACGTCTTGACAACCATTTTCCGTCGTTTTGCTTGTTCAGGAACTGCTCAATGCAGAATGTTATCTCGTCGGAGAACACCAAATTGGGCAACTCGTCTCTGCGATGCATGCGAAGCAGCACTTTCGATCTTTCCAATCGCTTGGTTCTTTGCAATGCGGTAATTTCTTGCGACTCGAATCCCTTGGGAGGGTTAGTATTCCACTTCTCTTTTATTATTCGGCGCACACTTTAATCACTCCCATCCAGCTCTTGCGCCATTTTTGTTGCGTTATGCCCGGGATTTTGAATCAATCGCCTGCGCACTTTTTTAAAATTTGCACGGTCAGATGCAGTCTATCGCCAGCCTCCATCGTAGCGTTTTTTAATGCTGCCAGTTTCCTTATAACACTTGATGGTGCAACTGATGAAAACTTCGGTCAATTTCACGGTCGACAGGGCTCGACGTATTTGGATATTGCTTTTTACTTCCAAATGAGGACCAATTACCAAATTTATTTTTATTTCTAAATCACACATCTTGAACGCCTTCTGACTCACAATGCCTTTTGTAAATGCTTTTGCTTTTTAACACGCAATAAGTCAGAGAGCATTTGTGTTGGATTTGAGTGTAGTCCGATAGACTAGACGGTTTGCAAATGGTAGCTGCGTAAACATACCCTATCCCTTTAATTGTCGGACACGGTACATATGTAAATATGTTGCTGGACTCCCTTATAAATGAGAGTAAGACCTTTTTTAACGTTTAGACCTAGTTTATTTCTTCTTGTTGCCTAGCTAGAGTATATCTACCCTCCACACGCTAGCATCCTCTAGAAAGCAAAGTATACACACTATACAAACTTCTTACTCGCCTATATGCATACAAAAGTTTAGTCACTTCTTGTAGATCATAAGTCGTCAGCAAGGGTTGTGCGCCATTATATCTGAATCTCTGGAATGCCTTTCAGCGCTATGCCTGGATTTCTTAATTCCTTCTTACCTATCTTAACTCTTATGGCGGTCCAATTCTCTGCCAGCTTGGATGAGTGGATGGATTCCACTACATGGCATGCTTTGCTATGAATTTTTCTTTTACTGGTGGTGGCAAGTACATCATACTGCATTCATCTGGCCTTAGATTAGGGCCTTAATTTGCTCTTATATTAGTAGTCCATACATACTTAGTATAAGATAGTAAACTGTGTGATCTAGGAGGCCAATTCAGGTTAATTGTTGATAAATTATTGGTACCTTAGGACTTGCTAGAATGAGTTTAATTCTTCCCGTGATGCATAGCACCTTCTATTTAAAACTTCACGTTGTTTAGGTCTAAGTACAATAGACGAATGTATGAAATAAAGGGCAAGTTATTCGCATTGTGATCCAAGAAATGCATTACAACCTCTTCCTGCAACTCTTTACCTATTTAGTAGGATTTTCTTTTTCTTGCAAGTCAGCTATGCCACTATGACATCTGAGCGTGAAGTTCAAGGTTCGAATCACGGAAAACACGAACAAGTTTCTTGCATCCTCACCTCTAGCAAAAGTCTTACGAAAGTCCGAGATTATTTTTGTAATGAGAAAGCGTCTCTAAGATTGTTCTTCGGATATGGCGTGTAGGCGTCTTCCATTAGTGCGAAAAACACGAATGGTTGCGAGAAGCTGGGCGCTATGCCCTTAATGGGCTATTTACGACAAAAACATAGTTGTGTCATACTTTTCTAGCACTAGTTTGTTAAGATATGCTTCAGTAGCTTATTTTAAATTTCTTACCAAAAATACATTTGCTTGATATAACTTCTTCCAATCCATACGTGTATCACCTTTTGGTACTTCCTTGCAGTAAAACTCATAAGTCGTCTTTCGCATGTTAGATCTTACGCTCACTTTTTTGACTGTCACAATACATATCCTGCTTTGTACTTTCCCTGATACTAGTCCTGTCCATACGTCGAAGTTCTTTTATGAGTGGTAATGAGTGGTAATCCCGCCTACAGATCGCATCACCGTGTTTTTTCTGCTGTTCCCTTGCACAACGGGAGAGCTCGATTAGATTTTCCACTAGTTTCTCCAAATGCCTGTTGTGGCACAGAGGTAGTCTTAGATGTTTGACCAACCTTTTGTAGCAGCCTTTTCAAAAGCAAAAAAAAAAATGTCACGTTGATTGAAATCCATTGAAGAACCGACTTTGTCACGTCTTTTTAGTCCAAATGCTTTGGCCATTACATGACTCCGCTTTAAGGGTGATAGTAAATCTCTTTGGGACAGCACTTGCTCTAACGATCCTACAAGTATATCCGACAACTTTAGGAGTAGTCCTCCTGCTCAGCGTATCAAATCTTTACTTCTTCTATGTTCACTTGATGAGATCCTTTTAAACTTAGGACGCAGCAGAGTAAATGTTGTTGCTTATGCAGACGACATCGTCCTACTTATGTCCGGCAAATTTCTTGACACTATCACCGAACTTCTGCAATCGGCCCTGAATACCCTCCATAGCTGGGCGAGCAGTTGTCGAATGAACGTTAACCCAGCGAAAACAGAAGTGGTCCTCTTCACCAACAAAAGAATAATCTCAGCTTTCGGACCCCTACGACTCGGTGACACTCCACTCCAAGTCTCGGATAAAGCCGGTATCTTGGGTGTATACTTGACCGCAAACTGAGCTGGATAGATAACACAAATGAAAGAATAAAGAAAGCGTACATTGCGTTCTATGCTTGCAGCAGAATTTTTGGTAAAAATTGGGGACCCAAATCTGCCATCATCTATTGAATGTACACAGCCATAGTCAGCCCCATTCTTACATATGGGTGCATTGTCTGGTGGCCAATAGCAGGGAAAAACACCCATCTTAAGGAGTTGACTAAAATCCAGAGACTTGCCTGTATAGCAACCACAGGCGCCATTAGAACTACGCCGACCGCAGCACTTGAAACAATTCTCGCACTGATTCCACCTGACCTATTTGTTAAGAAATCAGCCGCGATGAGTGCCCTACGCCTAACAGAATCCAACCTATGGAGAAAGGACCACCGTAGCGTCTCAAGACACCACCACAGACTATCTGCCGCCATCCCCCGACTTCAGCCTAACCATCAAAACAGTCCCATCAAGGAAATACTGGGAATACGGGGGGGCTAATAACCCGCATAGTATTTCAGTCATCGCTGACGGGTCCAAACCAAACGAAGGAGTGGGTTCGGGTATCTACTCAGTGGAACCTGATACTGCTATATCATTAAGGTTTCCGAACCACAGTAGTGTGTTCCAGGCAGAAGTCCTAGCGATAACAGAGGCGACACGAGTACTATCCACGAAACTTGTTACTAGGAAAGAGATTGACATTAACATCGATAGTCAAGCTGTTATAAAGGCCATCTCATCCGCAGTTATAAAATCAAAGCTAATTGAAACGCTGCCGCGAGAAGCTTAACATGCTTATCCAGAGCCACCATGTAACATTCTGCTGCGTCCCAGGACACAAAGGAACTCCAGGGAACGAGATGGCGGATGAATTGGCAAGAAAGGGATCGGAACAAGACCTGTCAAGGGTCCAAAGCTCAGTCCCCCCCTAATACTTGTTAAATCAAAATAGCACTTGACTTCATACGACAAGCAGAAGAAAGACGGAGAGCGCTCCCTTCATGCCGTGTCTCCAGAAGCATCTGGACAATAATCATGACAAGATGAAAACCAAGCTCATCCTTACTCAAAATAGACAAAACTTGACACTTCTCTTAGGTATCATTACCCTCCACAACCTATTGTCGGCCCACCGGAAGAGAATGCGTCTAAGTACAGATGAACTCTGCAGGGGATGCACACGTAGAGGAGGACTCGGAACACTTCTTCTGCAAATGCCCTAGTCTCTGCAATACCAGAAAGACGGCCCTTGGAGAGTATTTCTTCAACTATCTGGGCGACCTGTATAAAAAGCCACAAACCACCATTATTAAATTTATAACTTCTTCAGGGTGGTTCAGAGGATGCCGTTCCACTTACATAGAACTCTAGCTATTTTGTTTCTTTCCTCTCTTTGCAGTTCTTCAACCAGGAAGCTCCACGTCAGAGGAGCACAATGGATCCGTTTGTGATCCGAGTGCAGGCTGCGCTCATTCGTTGCAGCTAACCCCTTTTAACCTAACCTAACCTAACGTATGTTCACTTACGAGTTTGTCATGTATTTCTTTGTAGGTCCTAGGGCCTCTGTCAATATGTCAGCTCTGTCAGCTCTCTCCAACTTTTCCCCAACTACCGTGGCTCCTTCTCGATTGACTTGCACCATATATTTCTCAGACCGTAAGGTACTCCACCACCCTGGGTTACAGAATTCCACTGCATAGCATGGTTAGCTATGGAACTGCCAATTTTTCGAAGCGTGTGACCAATCCATTGTCACTTCTATCGTTAGATGGTTGTGCCTACTGGTTGACCCGTTCTCTGGTAGAGGTGTTCGTGAGAGATACGGTTGGGCCAGAAGATCGTTAAGATGTTGCGTAGGAATTTGCTAATGAACGTTTGCAGCTCTCTAGTGATAGTAATGGTCACTCTCCTCATGCTGCATCTACATAACAGCACGGATATAACGTTGGATTGACACAAGTGTGCGGTACAGGTACAAAGGAAAACGTTGAAATGTTTCTGTTCAAAAGGAACAAATGGAAAGAAATCCACTTTGTTAGAAAATCCACGAAGAAAATAGCATAATAGAGGCCTCATATGACAGCAAGTGGTGAAGTTGGAGAATTGCACAAAGAAGAAGACATTCAAGGATATATCTGTAGGTAGAGTATTGGTGGCTAAAACCACAAACCGAGAATCAATATTCTACTCTTTGACTGATTACCAAGTATTCATTCATTTAGGTCAATTCAGCGACCTCTTCTTGCGTATTGCCTTCCCAAACTATGCTGTTCGACTCTCGTATTAGCTTGTTTCTAGTGGTTAACGACTGCATACCGTTCCATACCTAGACATGCCACAAAAGACAGTCTTTTATTATAATCACTCAAATTTTTAATGATTTTTTGTGGTTTTATCACGTCGCCTTTCTATAGCTTTTCGTTTATCATTACTAACTGCTCAATCAAATTGCCTAGACAACTTATCTATTGTTTATTAGATTATTTTTAAGATTATAAGTTCCACCTTTAGGGGTGTAAATAAAATTTATTTGTACTTCGAGATGGGTAACAGTGACCTTCTTAAATTATGACAATGAAAGTAGCGGAACTCATTTTTACCTGGAAATATTCTTAAAAAAAAAGAAGCAAAGTGTTTAGTAAGCAATCATTGTAACCTTAACCCAAGGCGGACAACTGAGTTGTTGTGGTAATTAAAAATTTGAAATTGTTTCATCACTTTATTACCTGGCGAACATGAAAGGGTTCTAAAAAGAAACAAAAAATTCACACTTAAGTGACACCATTGAGTCAGTGTGGTGAGGTAGAAAATATAATTAAGGTGTGTAGATGGTCGGTGTGTTCTTTAATCGCGTATTTTGATAACGGTTCTAGGTACAAGTTCCAAGGATGATGTCAATATCGTAATTTAGTGTTAGGTTCGACATGTTGTTTACTTTGATATGTTCGACTTCGAATGTCACTGACAGTTGTGCAGTGTATGCCCCATACATAAGGAAGATATTTGTGCACACCTATGCAATTAACATCGTTGAAAGGAGAAAAAAAAAAAAACGTTCAGGTTCAGATGGGATTACTTACTTAGTTGGCGCTACAGTTTGGGGTGGACCTGAGCATCTCCGTTTACCTCGGTCTTTAGCATATTGCCTCCAAATGGTCGAGGTCCCCTTGAATTTGTGCACGCCACTTACGACAATGAGGCCCTTCACTGCGTCCTCCCTCCGGGTTAGATTCGAAGACTCTGCGAGCGGGAGCGTTGATGTCTATTCGTTCTACATGTAATAGCTATCTCAAACGTTCAATACGCAGTTTTTTTTGACTAGGTCGATGTCGCTATACCACTCGTATAGTTCGTCTTCAAATCTTCTCCTCCAAAACCCGTCAACGCAAATGGGACCGAATATCTTACGAAGAATTTTTCTCTCGAAGCGAGCAAGGATATTTTCATCCACTTTCAATAAAGTTCATGTTTTAGCGTCGTAAACGAGGACTGTGCGGATCTGAGTCTTATATGGAGTCTCCTTATTCTTTCGAGATGAAGCTTTATTGTTGAACTCCCTTATTAGCCCAGAAATAGTGATTGGCAAGAGTTATTCTAGGTTGAATTTTTGCGCTGATATCATTGTCGGAATTAATAGCAGAGCTAAGGTAGACAAAGTCCTTACTATCTTGAAGTTGTGGCTATCCACTGTGGCCTTCTGTCCAATTCGCCGGTCTTGATTATCCCTTCTTTTTGACAGCATATACTTGATTTTGCCCTCGTTTATCGCAAAACATTTTTGGCCACTTCTGTCCCGCTGAGTTCTTCCAATTATGTCAATATCGTCGGCAAATGCAAGCAGTTGTATGGACTTTTGATAGATTGTACTTCTGGTGTTGGCTTGTGAGTTCCGCACAATCCGTTCAAATACGATATTAAAGAAGTCACATGACAGCGTCTCACCTTGTCTAAAGCCTTTTTGTGACAATAAATGTCTCGGAGAGGTTATTACCGATATTGATGGACCAGCGAACGTTCTACATCGTCATCCTGCACAGATGCACAGGTTTGACAGGGATGTCAAAACCAGACATGGCTCTATAAAGCTCTTTTCTATAAATGCTGTCATAGGCAGCCTTGAAATCGATAAAGATATGATGAGTATCGATTTGGACTTCTTGGGTTTTCTCCAGGATCTGTCGAAGTGTGGAAATTTGATCGATGGTAGACATTCCTGGCCTGAAACCGTATGGATAGCACTGATGACTATAATCGACGCAGTTGAGGGGGTCTCCTTTCTTGTGGATCGCACAAACGATACCATTCATCAGGCATACACTCGTCTGATCAAATCTTAGAGATGAGTTGGCGTATGATCTCTTTTAAAGGCGTCACTATCCGCATTTCCAATAAAGATAAATATTTGGGAGTGTTTCTAGATAAAAAGAAATTTCATTGGCATAAACATGACGAGTCGAAAACATCCAATGCACTCTCAGTTTCCTGGCAGTGTAAGGGTGTTTTTGGGAAGACATGGGACCTATCACCGAATAAGGATCTCTGGATCTATACGGCTATGATGAGACCATTCTTCGCATATGCGTCAGTGGTTTGATGGAAGGGGCTCTCGCGTCAATATGCGGCTGCCTTTTGTGCCAAGCTCCAAAAACGACTTGTCTTGGCTACTTTTCCGAGTACGCCTGGCACTGCTGTAGATGTTTATCATGGGCTGCACTATCAAAAGCCTTAGACGGGGCAGTTTTTGGCATACCCTACACCGGAATTTTGACGAATTTTCGCCACACTTATCATACGACTCCGGTCTCATGGATATGGATATGTCGTCTGATGCAATGAGACCAAAACTTCAGCTGATACGCAAATTCATAGTCGACTTTCATTGTGTTCAGGACTGGCGTCGGCCAGATCTGAGCCAAGAATCCAATGCATTCATATTTTGGCCGACGACTCCAAAACCAGTCAAGAGTCTGGTGCTGGTGTCTTCATGGAAGACGACAACATTAGACTCCTTTTCTCGTTAGGCAAATATGCGTCTGTTTTCCAAGCGGAAGCATAATGGCAATGAACTATGTTGTGAAGAACAGGTGGAAGGGCCGTAGTATTTGTGTCTTCAGCGACAGCCAGTCTGCTCTTAAGGCCCCTCTAACCACTTCCAAAATAGTTCGTGAATGTAAAAACTCTTCGAACTTCGTCGCAAGGCTAAATTCTCTATCTCTCATCTGGGTGCCAAATCATACTGGAACCTTCAAGAGCGAGATCTCCAATGAGATTACTAGACGAGGCTCAGAGGAGGAGGATCGAATTGAATTGAAACTCTAATTAATTGACGATTGGGTCTCTCACGAACACAATTATATGTGGCATGGCTCTCCAGGATGTATGTTGACTAAATGAATGCTCGCGAACGTCTGTAATAAATCAGCAGCATTTTTGCAGAAAAGGCTGCAAACAACTGATGGGCGTCTTGACAGGCCTAAGTGACACTACAATCTACAACGCATGTGGAGAGAGCGATGACACTGCGGAGCATTATCTCTTATCAGGTAGCAGATCCTCGTTGCTGATGTGGTGATTACGCTGCTCATCACTGAATTGCAAGGAAATTCCAATAAAATGGTAAAACTAGGGTTCGCTTTCTGGTAGTTCAATGGACCAGTTGCATCTGAGCGCTCCAGCCACGCGCTTGCTATCCCAATAAAAAACAAAAGAAAAGTACAAGAGATGCACTTGTTTTGATTTCAGTCAGTGATACTTCGAAATTTCATCCAATGCCTGTATACAAAGGGAAGGGTGATCCGCGAAACTGTGATAACTACCGTTCGATCAAGCTGATGTCACACACCATGAAGATCGTTGAGCGGATATTAGGTGGCCGACTGCGAAAAATAATACGGCTATCTGATGATCAGTGCGGGTTTGTCTTGGGTAAATCAACCACAAATGCAATCCAAAGTATAAGGATCATAATGGAAAAACATCGTGATTCATTAAGGGATTTGCATATTGTATTGGTGGACTTTGAAAAGGCATTCGACAGACAACCACGAGATCTGATATGGGTGGCGCTAAGACATGGAGGAGCTCCAGAAACCTATGTACAGATGATCATGGACATGTACGAAGGAGCAAAGACAAGAGTAAGATGCCCCGCTGGAGTAACCGAAGAGTTCCCAATCAAAGTCGGGGTGCATCAGGGAAGCGTCTTAAGTCCTTTGCTCTTTATTACAGTCCTTGATTATCTGCTTGAAGGTAAAGTACAAGGTACATCAGTTATTCTTTGCTGACGATGGAGCCATCATAAGTGAGGATCCTACATCCCTGCAGCGAGCACTGGATGTGTGGGTGGACATTCTGGAGGGAAATGGGTATCGCATTAGTTCAAAAAAGACAGAGTACTTGTGCTGCCCGTTCTCTGATCCACTCAGGCCTATTCCAGACATTTATTTAAATGGAACAGTGCTTCCCAAGTGCGAAAAGTTCAAATATTTGGGATCTATGATCAATAGCAAAGCAACTTGTGATGACGACATCAATCATCGCGTAAGCGTAGGGTGGATGAAGTGGCGAGAAAATGCCGACAGAAAAATGCCACCTAAGTTGAAAGGAAGGCTCTACACCGAAGTTGTGCGTCCAGCGCTCACATACGGTTCACAATGTTGGACGATGTACAAAACGTATGAGAGTAAATTAACGGCAGCTGAGATGAAGATGCTTCGCATGACAGCAGGAGTGACGAAGCTTGATCGAATAAGAAGTTCGAAGATCCGTGGAAGCTTTCACATCAAGGAAACCATCGTACAAAAAATAGAGCGCGACCGGCTCAGCTGGTATTGCCACGTTCAAAGAAGAGATCATTTGAACCCAGTTAAAAAGGCAATATCAATGCACGTTCCAAAGACAAAGACATCGCTATGTAGGAAAGGCAGGCCTATAAACGCCTGGATCAGACAAATGCGACGACATTGGCATTTCATTGGCCTCAGTAACTGAGTGATCCAAAATCGGCAAGCGTGCCGATATTTTCTGAGATGAAATAAGCGAACCCCACAGGCGGATCAGTAGAAATGCGGTGAAGTGGGAGGGTTGTGATCCCTTATTTTCAGATCATAACCTCGCTGATAAAAGGAAGAAGAAGATTAAAGGTTAGCATATATTTGGGTTCTAATCTTATGCAATATATCCATTCACGGCTATGTATGATATTTCATCTATTCACGAAAAATATATAAAATGTAAAATTCGATCTACCAAAAAAGATTGTTCACCTAAAGTCTGTTGCCTCGCACCCATCCCAGGATAATATATATATATATATATATAGCGCAACAGCTCTTTAAGTGCCAGTGCCTAGCTTCTTGCAACCACTCATGTTGTATGCGTTATATTTGTCACACGAATGGAAGGGACCTATAGTTTAGTGCCGTATCCGAAGGGCAATTTATTTTGAAAAGCTTTTTCGCGACAACAATACTCTCGGATGTTTGTCCTAGGATAAAGTTCGAACCTTATTTTATATTTAAAATTTTTTATTATCACTTATTAAGACCTTAAGTTCATTGTCTTAAACGAATTTTCTTACATTTTATCTAGCTCCCCGTCGATTGTCAGCATCACCCCCCACATCGTCAGAGGAACCTAAAACTCCCAACAATCCACCCGCAACCGCAGATGAAGAGTTTGGTAAGTTCTCCAAGTCTAAAATAAGTTTGCCAATTGCCATTTTTTCTGCACTTTTTCAATGTTGTTTGTTTTTTTTTTTTTTTTTCGTTCCTTTTATTTGGTTTTTTTTTACTAATTTGAATTTTATTTAAATGTTATTATTTTATAATTTTTGAAATTATAATAATTAGTTTTTTCTTCATTGGAATGTTTATGAAAATGTTAAATGTATTCGCTATGGCATGCTTCTTGTCAATAATAATTTAAAAAAAATTTAATATATTCTTTGAGTTGGTGTTGATGTTTGATATAAAAAAAAAATGTTTCCAGTCAAATTTTTATTTAAATTAATTTTTTAAGAAAGCGCGCTTATGCCTTGCCTTGTTAATAACACGTTTTTGTGTGAACTAACTTTTTTTTTGTATAAGCATATAGTTTGTGCTTTGTCTTTAGCGAATTTAAATTTCTAGGTGGAAACATAAGCACCAGAGTCAGATAGATTAAAAAATAAAAAAAAAAACATTTTTTAAACATCTCCGTGAAGAAACAAAAAATAGATGATAAATTTAAATTTTTAGATAGATTTATTGTAAATGAAAAGAAAGACGAAAAACATAATATTCTATTCATCCCATCAAAATTATTCCAAAGATGTTACAAATTTATTGTGAATTTGCACGATTTTTGTAAACGCATTTCAAAAATTATGAAACAACAGCGCATAGTTCCAAAAAAATATATATATATCCGCATCTCCCAAGCTAATCTTTATTTTCTATTATTTTTGCACTATGCACGATGCCTAAATTATTTAAATTTTTTACTATAATCAGCATGGAATGCAATTTATCGTACAACTCCCCTATAACTGGTACATTTGAGTGAAAGTGTTTGGTTAGTTGCAATTATAATGATAAATGTTTTCTGGGTTTTTTTTATTGTTGGGGGAAATGTTACGTATACGCCAGCGATGGCTTGGAAAAATTTGTATATTTTTCTTTGCTAGACTTTAATAGTTGTAATGTGGGTGGTGTAATGAGTGTCATGCTTAGCCACGCTGGGAATCCAAGGAAGTGTAACAAATTTATTCATGAGTTTTTGTTTTTGTAACGAAATGAGGAAAATGCAGTCAATTATCAGTGATCTATCGAAAGTTATAGTTTGTTAAGTTTGCTGCAACAAAGTACAAGATGAGGAAATTATTATTGGCTCAGTTTGTGTAACTGGAGTTTTTTTCTTTCGTTGGTTTTCCATTTTCCTGAAGCATAGCTTTAGTACCTGTATGAAGCCATATCCATATCGATTATGTTATCGCTGCCTTTCGATTTTGTATCTATAGTACGTGCAATTGAAATTAGCAGATCGGCAGCATAAGTTGTCTAGAAAAGAAAATGCTGTGAATGCCGTTTAGTTCCCTTTTTACGAAGGTATTATATGTTTCCTATTTTCTTCGAACACAATATTAGTAGGACTGTGTGTATAAACTTATTGCCGAAATCAAAGGTCTTTATGAACCTCTTCGTCCTTCTGATCCCATATTCCTCATATTAAGTACTTTACTTCTGACTTCTAGATAACTTTCTGAATAATAGCCGATATGGTCAGAGAAAATAGGATTACGTTTCATCTTCTGTGACACCCCCATAGTTGCTACAGAAAAATTGTCTTCTATATCTTATTTGCTTTAAGAATTGTTCTTTAAGTTAGGTTAGGTAAGTGGGTTGGTGTATATCAATATAGACCCATTGTGATACCCATAGGGGGAAAGAAGATAGAATGAATCCCTTCTTCGTTGAAAAATAAACATCTATATGCATAGCCTAGTTGAAAGTACTTAATACTTACTGTGCCCAAGATACAAACCATACAGAGGACTTAATGAAGTTTGCGATGTGGTTTATCAGTCTGTTGGACAATTCTTCTAAATCATTAAGGAAGTATTGTCCAAGGAACTTATTTCTTAGATGGTAGAGGCCTGTGCAGGGGCAAAGAAAGTGGGTAGTGTCTTCCTGAACCTTCTTGTCACCACAGTCCCTGCAAACATCTTCGTTCATCACACGTAACTTTTCCATGTGGTGTCGCATAGTGTTATACCCCGTAGTGACTCCTATGAGAATATAGAGGCATTTTCTATCTCTCTGCATGCGTTTTTTGGTTCTTGCTCTATGGAATGTAGGCCATAGCTTCCTCGTGTCGATACAAGTATCTAGAGAGGTCTACATATTGTTCGCCTCCATTAGAACTTTGTTCCTTACTTCGAGTTTGAATGTGAATGTGTACACTGATAGGTTAGATTGGTCCGAGTTTAGTGCTGAGTCTCCTCTAGCTGGTTCGTCGGCTTTTTCATTCCCTGTTATGCCTTCATGTCCAGGGACTCAGCAGTGCTTTACCATGTGCTGTGTTCCAAGAACCTTGAGCTCTTCTCTACAATGCTCCACAAGTTTCGATTTTATTTCTCATGCAAATATTGGTTTTATCGCTGCCTGGCTGTCGGTAAAAAATGTGATATCTTCCTCTTTGACTTCAATATTTGAAAAGGAGCCTATATGATCAGTAAATTTTGGAGTCTTAGCTGTATTGAATGCTTATCAAAACTTTTGTTTAAATTATTACTCAGGGAACGACTTAGAGACTTCATGTGCGTAACACCAATATCTAGGAACAGCTTCCTCAGCAGGGACAAAATTAAATTAGATTCCATTTGCAGAATTCATAAACGAACTTTGTCCCAAAGTCAGCGAATCATATAATATAAGCTTTTAGCTTAGGCAGCAAGTTACGATTGCTCCGCTGCATCAAGAAATCGACATCACTACCTCGAGAAAATTGCACAGCCAGTAGTTGTACATAGAAACCATGTGATAGATGTGCGTGCTACTAACAAGAATCCTCAACACGTCGCTAAAAAAAGATACAAACTTAGTAACACTTGTCACTTAATCCCAAATCACATCGATTCTCAAGCCCAATGGCCGATATTCAATCAAATCCCATGAGCCGCTGTAATTATTCAAAGCGAGAACCTCGGAAATCATGTGACTCTTTAAGTGACATCTGGTTTCATTTTGTCCTTTAAACAAGTTCTTTATTGGAATAAAAAAGGAGCCATATAAGTTCAGTTGTTGGCTCACGATTTTATATTATCACTCGCGTTTCTGCTAACGGTATTGCTTCTATACGTATTCTTTGCTGTAGTAACCAGCGAATGCTAGGTGAGCTGAATCAGTTTTAAGTATCTATTCCGGTGGATCCTTAATAGTTGGCGCCTTCCTTCCACAAAGAGGGTCTTTCCCCGTGCGGACAATGAGCTCCCTATTACCCTAATTTCAGGCTTCCAAGAGCTTGAAAATATATACATACCTACATATATCTGTTTGGTTGTAGGTTTTTTTTTTTTTGTTACACTACTAAACTTCTGACAAATCTTTTTCGTCAAAGGTGGTGGTACAATAATGAAGTGATTGATGTTGTGTTTATGCATCAATATTTCTGCATTTCACTCTGTAAAAGCTCTACTCACTGGTCTGGCTGAAGAAGGCCTTATCTGTGCAGCTCGTTCCAGAATCCCCCCATAGAATTAACATTCTTTTCTGAGTGATTTACAAGAATAGTGCTGCGGAATATTACATGTTAGAAACTTACACTTTCCCGCCGTTCACGAAGTTCTTGAAGTCATCAGTTGTTGATTTTACATCACCTACAACCTCCGGACATGCGTGTGTAATCGTCAGTATAATATTCCTTTACGATTTTGGGTGGCAAAAATGTTCGGTCCGATTTTTTTCAATCACTTAGGAAGTTTGGTCATTCACTTCATTATATGCGGCATACAACAGTAAGAATGTCATCTATTTAGGACCGTGTTCAAGTCTGTAATACGTGAAGACAAATATTTCGTATTCTATTGAATAGTTACATTGATGTCAGCTGTCAGAACAACAGGGTGGCTGGTGAATATTGCTACATTAAGAAACTCAAATCGTTTTTTTTTAATTCATATAATCTATTTATGTTTAGTTCATTTCAAAGATAATTCATTTTTATTCTGTTTTTTTAATGGTTTTTTGAAAATTTCTGACTTTAAATGGTCTCCGCGTTCGGTGAAGCATGAACGACATCTTATTAAAAAGTTGTTTGTTACTGTCTGTAGGGTTGCGGCGGGAATTGCCTCAATTATTGTTTGAACGGATTGCTTCAAATCATTAAAATTTGTGGATTTAGTTTTGTGGACTTCCTGTTTACAATAATCCGAAAAAATAAATAAATAAATGAGGTGCAGTCATGTTAGGAGACCTTGGAATGTGGAATTCCTGGAAATCAGCTTATTTGGGCATTTTTTCTGCAATTCTGTCATAACAGGCCCGGCTATGTGTGAAGTTGCAACATCTTGTTGAAACCGCACGTAGTTGAAAAGGATTTTCTTTCGGCGTAGTTCTGGAAAGAAAAACTTCTTCAACGTCTTTAAATAAAGGTCTCCATTGACCGTTAGAGTGCGACGCTTTCTTTAAAAAAGTATAGCCCAAAAATGCAGCTTGATGAAATAACACACACCACACTGTGACTCGAGCTGGATGCAGTTCGGTTTCATGGAGTACCTCCGAGTTAGAGTCATTCCATATTCAATAATATTGCTTGTTTACATTGCCATTTAAGTCAAAATGGACCTCGTCTGACATAGAAATGAGGTTTAGCATGTTGTTGTCCACTTCCACCATTTGAATGATTTTCTGGCAAAAATCCAAACGTATCGTTGAATCTACTGGCTTAAATTTTCTTTTTATTTGAACTTTATAAGGAAATAAGCTCAAATCTTAGTGCAGATTTGTCTGCACTGATTGTTTCCTGATTCTCATTTGAGCAGGTCGAAATTCTAAGATTGGTTTGTATGGCAGCAGCTACAACAGCAATCGTATCCTGTGCCCTAACTGAAAGATCTCTGTGATGAGGCTTTATTCTGACTGTTCCACGCTCGGCAAAAGAGTTAAGTAGCCTCATTTAAGTCTGCTCGGAAGACTTCCGCCTAAACTGTCTTTGGGAATCACGATTCCAAAGCATGATAGCGACGCATTATCTAAATCCTACCCGATTGTCCATTTTTGTTAATCTAAATGCCAATCTGTAAAAAAAAAATGGAACCCGATAGTTACACTGAAAGAACGTTATTACGTTTTCTTTTAGTAGCACGTTTTTAGGATGCGCCCTGTATTGAGGATGGATCTATTTCTGGTGACAACCGCTCAAACGAATCTTCTCTGTACGAGTTGTTGACTCTTATGACGAGATATTTTTGAATCTGGATTACTCCAAACTGTTAAAATCTGCATTATGCTCCAAAAACTATTCCCCAAAACACATAAATTCTCTCATTTGATTCCTATTTTTGAACCATTAAAATCTTTTTTCTGATTTTTGTCGTGCTTACGGTTTCAAATATTAGTTTGCTGAAATGAAGTTTACTGAGTTCGATATTCTTAATTTGATAAACGACTCTGACTTTTTTCTGAACGATTTATTTTTTTCTTAAATTATAATCTGAGGCTCATTTTTCACGCAAACGAGTTCAGAATAGTGTTCAATGATTACTCTCAGGTAAAGGTTTCTATCTCTCGAATCTAGGTTAGGTTAAAGTAGTTTAGAGGGAAGTGCGCCTTTGTAATTACTTTTTACGGGGGCCATACGGTCCATCGTGTTTCCGCTTTTTGATGGTGGTAACCTATAACAAAAACGCTTTATCTTTCGGTCGACCTTGTTGCGAACCAGGCTGCGCTTTTTAAGAAACAAATCATATTCTTTGTGAAACTTGCACATAATTTCCTAGTTCGTCACAAAGCTTGTTTCCCATATAGTGGAGGCGGCGATTTTGAAGATTTGGACATTCACACAGAAAGTGCTTGATGGTTTCTACCTGTTCTGTTCTTGACAGATTCTGCAGTGGTCGGGTGAGTTGATGCCTAGTCTTGCGCTATTATCCTTATAGCGAAGTATCGTGTAAGATCTCTCCAATCTAAATTATCCCCACCATACAGAAATGATCTCCTCCATCTTAGAAATATGCATGTCACAACATTCTACAAACTAAAAACACCTAGTGACTCAAAAAAAATATATATTTACTTAAAAGAACACAAAATCTTATAATTGCAACTAACTACACAGTCAATCTTGGTGGAGGGCTATCTCCTCTGTACTCTGCACATTATCTACATGCCTCTAATCTTACGTATCTTTGACGTAATCTATAATTACCACAATAACTTATCAAGTATCAAAAATAAATTCAAAAAAAGTACTAAGGCAGTAGATAACAATAGCTTTGGCTTAATCAACGAAATACTTACCACTCCACAATTAAAAGCGACAAATTCCAAAAGATTATCACGAATTGACGCAAAGCTACGAATATAATATCTGTCAAATGCACATGCATAGTGATGCCAAACACATATATCACCAACTAGTGTTGCGTTTCATAATACAAATGCGCGTACAAAATTGTAAGAATTCCAAAACTCACAAGACTCACACTCTCTAACTTTCATAGCTCATACTACATACATACATACCTCCACTTTCGGTTTTAAGTTTCCAAATAAAAAAAAAAAAAAAACAAACAAACGAAAAATAAAATCAGAACAATAAGAAAAACAAAAAACAAATTGGGGCCCCTTATTCCAGAACCTTCATCACTTCCACTCGCCGAGCGATTACGTTTCTTCTCGAGCCTCAGTGCGGCGTCAAGAAACAGTAGCAGTACTTCGCTACCAATAACACGTTATCACCATCCTGTAGTCGAACGCCGTAGTTCATCGAGCAGTGTGGTCATAAGTCCATCCGCAGAGACCACCCCGAGGAGTAGTATAGTGCCAATGGATTTCGAGGAGACGCCCACAACGCCAACCGTAGAGGAAGCTCTTTCATCTCCCGAAGTAGAACAGGTACCGACGACACCAACCACGACTGCTGCACCATTAAAACGAATCAAACTCAAAACCGTGGGAAAACTAGTGCTTCCAAGTTTCCTCAGCGATCGTAACAATAACAGTGAGAACTCTGTCGATAATATGTCCACTGCAAGTGAACCGGTGAAAAAGATCGGCAGGATTAAATCACCGTTCATTGAGAACAATCAAAAGAGCAGTTTCCCCGCAATGAACGGAAAGAGCAGCAACAAATGCATGAAGTACGACCTTAAGTCCACACCCACCTCCAATTCAGGGAAAGATGATGAGAATTGCGACATGAATGCCGACTCGGGCAAGGAAAACTATGACAACTCACTGCAAGGTGTAGAACTGCGCAAAAAAAAGAATAGCACAAGCAGTAGCAGTGGTGTCTCCAGCGCTCCAGCGTCGCAACGCAACAGCTATCAACAGTCGGCACGGTCCCCATTGATTGATGAAAAGTACGCCAAGTACTTTGGACTCTCCACAAGCCACAATAACTGTGACAGTCGCAATAGCACACCACCGATGGCGCATAAAAGCTTTGACTACAACAACATGCCTGACGTGTGTCGAGTGACACCGAAGCAACACCTCCGTCAGCAGAACAATTTCAGTCGCAGTATTGACGAGAGTGGTTTCATTCAAAAGTCCTGCTCCCTGAAAGAAGTTCGCGTAATTCCACCATCTCCCGTGACACCAACCACCCTGTCGCCTGTTAAAGCGTCCGATGAGAGTGAGGTGTTCGATGACAGTGACTATGGCGTGGTCAACTCTAGCCTAGTTCAGCAGATAAAACGACGCGACGCCTCCAAGAGAACCCGTGCCATGACAGTTTTTATGAACACTCCCCAGAGCACACCGGAACGCAAAGCGCCCACACTACGAGCGCTGCGCAATCGCTCGATGACATTAGCACCCACGACGCTGCTGTTACCCCGTGAACTGCAAAATCCGATAACGAAATACGAGGATCTAAAAGTAACGAAAGAGGACCTCCTGATGGCTTCCAAGGAGTTTGAAAGAATATTTTTAGGTGTGGTATAAAAAAGAACGAACTTTATTATTATTTTTTTTTTTTCTTAGTGTAGGATCGAAGAGACAGGGTTTTGAAAGAAGAGTACATATATATTTTCCTAATGTTTAACTATAAGATATATCGATCTAGTGATGCTTTTATAATTATTATTATTATTGTTATCTATCTTTATTAATACATATGTATCTATCTCTGTTTCATTGTGAATTGGTTCTTCATTTTTTTTTTTTCTATGATATAATCATTTTGGTTTTTTTTTCGATTCTTTCTTGCCACGCTTTCGTTTTGTGAAAAAAAAATTTCAAAAAAACCGATATATACGAATATACGAATATTATAAGCTTTCGATTTAAAATTAAAAGAAAAAATTAAGACTAAATGCTTAAAATATAAACTACTGTTAAAATATGAATAAAAAAAATAAATAAATAATTATTATCAATGTTTGTGATCTGTTGGAATTATTTTTGTTTAGTGTTTGTCAAACGCATTTTGTTGGTGGTAAAAATTTTCATTTCCATTTTATCGTTCGTCATGATGGGGTTTCTACACACATTAAGCATTCCTTCAACATCGGGGATAGATACCTAGTGCTGCCATAAGTTCTGTTACGAGTGCTAAACGTTATAGAAATTAAACAAGAAAACATTTTGGATTAGGATTTATAAAGTTTATTTGGTTAAATAGTGAGCACTTTGTAAAAGTTCCTCAACGGCCATCAAACGGTGTGGCCACTGAGCTACAGCGGCAAGCATGGTTTCCAGGGATATGGACAACACTGCTGTGGTTACGGCTCTTTTGAATCTCTCCAAATTTCGGTGAGGTCTCTTGGAGGTCATATTCTTTAACACTGATTTAAAAGAATCATCCAACGGATTCAGGTTAGGCTAGGTAGACGGGTGCCTTATAGCAAAAGAGTCGCTGCTCATCAACAGTTCGGGTCCATTGTGCCCAATTATTTAACCCTGGAAACACTGTAGAGATGGACTGCTGTTAGAACCACCCAGATAATGATATGAATCTCAGGAAGTCCATCAGCTCAATATTCAGGGTTATCGCGAATAAATTTTCCTTCGGAATTTACTTACTTACTTAGATGGCGCTACTGTCCGGGGTGGACTTGGGCTTCAACCAACAAACCTCTCCAGCGAGCACGGTTACGAGCCAGCTGCCTCCAGTTGCGCACGCCAAGTTGGTTGAGGTCCCCCTCCACTTGTTTGCGCCACCTACCGCGAGGTCGTCCTCTACTGCGCCGTCCACCCGGGGTAGATTTGAAGACTTTCTTAGCGGGAAGGTTGGGCTCCATCCGCTCTAAATGACCCAGCCATCTTAGTCGCTGTATGTGAACTCTTCTGGCTAAGTCAATGGCCTTGTACAGGCCGTATAGCTCGGCATTGTACCTTCTCCTCCACTCACCGTCTATGCGGACGGGACCAAAGATCGCTCGAAAAACATTTCTCTCGAAATAACCAAGGGCATCCTCATCCGGTTTTGTCAAAGCCCATGCCTCTGCGCCATACAGCAGGACTGGGATGATTAGAGTCTTATAAAGAGTTACCTTAGTAGTTCGAGATAGGGCTTTGCTACTCAATTGCCGTTTTAGCCCATAGAAACAACGATTGGCAAGAGTAATTCTTCGTTCGATCTCCCCACTGATGTCATTTGCGAAGCTCAACATAGAACCTAGGTAGACAAAATCCTTTGCCTTCTCAACATCATTTCTGTCTATTGTGGCGTTCTGTCCAAGACGCCGATGTTGGGTGTCCTTTTTGGCAGGCAACATATATTTTGTTTTGCTTTCATTGACCGCTAGACACATCTTTGCTGCCTCGAGCTCAATACTCGTAAATGCCCCATTGACGGCCCACTGAGTTCTTCCGATTATGTCAATGTCATCGGCATAAGCGAGTAGTTGTACAGACTTGAAGAAGATTGTACCTCTGGTGTTGGCTTGTGAGTTTCGTACAATTATCTCAAGTACTATGTTAAATAGATCGCATGATAGCGCGTCACCTTGTCTAAGACCTTTCCTGACATCGAACGGTTCGGTGATATTCTTACCGACTTTGATGGAGCAGTGAGAGTTCTCCATCGTCATTCTGCACAAACGGACGAGCTTGGCAGGGATGCCAAGACTAGACATGGCTCTGTATAACTCGTCTCTAACATATACATGCTATCATAGGCAACTTTGAAATCGATGAAGAGGTGATGCGTATCGATTTTATATTCATGGGTTTTTTCCAAGATCTGCCGTAGTGTGAATATTTGGTCAATGGTGGACTTTCCCGGCCTGAAACCGCACTGATAAGGACCTATCAGGTTGTTGACGATCGGTTTTAGGCGTTCACATAGTACGGCAGACAGGATCTTATATGCGATATTTAGGAGACTTATATCTCTGTAGTTGGCGCAGTTCAGAGGGTCTCCTTTCTTCAGGATTGGGCAAACGATGCTGAGGTTCCATTCATCGGGCATACTTTCGTCCGACCAGATTTTACAGATGAGCTGGTGCATGCTCCTTACCAACTCATTTCCTCCTGCCTTGAAAAGTTCGGTGGCAAGGCCGTCGGCTCCAGCAGCTTTGTTGGATTTGAGTTCAGATATCGCTATCCTCACTTCATTCTGATCGGGTTGACGGGAATCTTGACTGCCATCGTCACTGTTGAATGGCTCATTCTGCCTGACAGCGGAATATTAGGCATCATCGCCGTTTAATAGTCAGCAGAAGTGTTCCCTCATATCCTCAGCACCGACTGCGATTCTACTACTATGTTACCATTTTCGACCCTGCAGGCTTCTGTTCTGGTTTTGAAACCCTGGGATGTTCTTTTCACCTTTTGGTAAAATTTTCGAACATCATTCCTGCAATAAATTCTCTCAATCTCCTCGATCGAGCGCTTCTCATGCTCTTTTTTCTTCTTTCTGAGAAGTCGATGTTCCTCTTTTCTCCTGCGCACGTAGAGCTTGTAAGCAGCTCTAGTCCTTCTATGCAGCGCCTTGTTTTGCTGCATGTCCTTGCCGGCATTCCTCATCAAACCAGGGGTTTCGTTGTGATGGCCGAGAGAAACCCAGTACATCAGAGGCGACATCTCTGATGGCTTGTTGGCAACGCTGCCACTGGTCTTCCGCATTTGCTGCTGGCGGCATAGGACTTAGATTAAGATTAAGAGAAACTCGATCGGCAAAGGCTCTGGCGGTCTCTTGCGATTGTAGCTTTTCGACGTCAAATTTCCTCACAGTATTTCGTTGATTTCGCTCCGTTCTGGATATCTGCATCCGTATCTTGGCTACAAATAGGTAGTGATCCGAGTCCACGTTGGCTCCTCGGAAAGTCCGGACACCCAGAATACTGGAAGAGTGCCTTGCGACGATCGCAATGTGATCGATTTGGTTGACAGTTTTTCGATCAAAGAAGAGCCATGTTCCTTTGTGAATGTCGAGACGTGGGAGTCGCGTACTAGCTACGACAAAGTTTCGCCCCGCTGCAAAGTCGATTAGCCTGAGTCCGTTGTCGGTTGTGATGTCGTGCAGGCTGTGCTTTCCGACCACGCTACTAAAGACGTCCTCTCTTCCTAGCTTTGCGTTGAAATCACCTAGGATAATTTTAACGTCGTGGCTAGGGCATTGCTCATACGTCTTGTCCAAGAGCTGGTAGAAAATATCCTTTGTCGTCCTTCTCCTCATCAGGGGCGTGAACGTATATTAGGCTAATGTAGGCAAATTTAGCCTTGATACGGATAGTCATAAGGCGCTCGTTCACATGCCGGAAACTCAAGACTTCTTGCCTAAGTCTGCCTCCAATGACAAATCCGCACCCGAATAAACGCTGTCCTTTTTCTCTGTAGCAATCGCTGTAGTAGATGTCGCAGTTTTTTATACTCCTTTTGCCCGGCCCATCCCATCGCACTTCTTGGATGGCGGTAATGTCTGCTTTGAGACACTCTAGGGCCTCCGCAAGTTGTTCGGCTGCACGTGGTTTGTAGACGGACCTAACATTCCACGTGCAGACACGAAGATCGTTGTCCTTTTTACATTTGCTTGGGTCGTCAACAGTAAATTCATCCGTATCAGATGCTGTTGGTTGCTTCCTAACCGAAGGTTTTTTACGTGGTAGGGAAGTTAACTCGACGGCATAATTCCCAACCTGGAGGACCAGATCATTTTTTAGCAACCCCTAGGACGAGGGGCCGGATACACCGATGTCAGTAACGCACTTCGGGGATATGAGCGCTGCCGTTGGCCCATTAGGGTTCATCCGCCACCATCTCTTTTTCAATACCCTGACGTAGTATTGAAAATCCTTACAGACCTCAGCATCAAATATGTCGAAGTAGCTCTGTAGACGTCACCGTTGATTTCATCGGGAGAATTCATCCGCCGCACGTCCTCCTTCTGAGAAGCTCTTGCTAGACTTCTGAGATGCATATTTCAGCCAATCAGGTCAACAAAGATGCCTCGTCCGGTTAGACATATGCGCGCTGAAGTTCACCCATATGTGCTTACGCAGGTCTGAGTGTTCAGCTGCACATATATCGTCAGACTCAGCATACGCTCATCGTTAATTCACTATCAGATAGCTATCCAGCGGGCACCACGGGGAGGTGATGATGCGATTTTGCCCACATCATCATCATCATCAACATGGTTAATCTAAAATAGTCCAACTTAGAAGTGCACAGAGTGCCCAAGGCCTTGTGGCTTGTGTTAGATTGCTGAAAACCTGGGTAGATTTTTAAAGTAGAAAGATCACGGTTAAGAACAGCTATAGGAATACTCTCTAGCCATTGTATTTTAAGGAAGCACACTATGAGATTAGGATTATGAAATACGGATGTCTGCAGGTACTGCAATGATCTACTTGTCTCAGAGGACATAAAACATATACCATATCATATGCGGGAATTTAAAAGACATTTTTGGCCTAGATGATGAAGGTTAGGTTAGGTTGGCTGTCCACACGAGAGTGTAGACACACTTAGACCAGTGAAGGTCCTTTGTAATACCATGCCTTGATGATGAAACATCTTAATCTCTTACTGATGTGCACTATTTGTGTGAATTCTTAATGGACTATCTGCTTTGAGTGTCTGTATCTCTTTCATGTATTTCTTATATACTATCTGTCAAGGTAAATATTTATTTGTCGTCATTTTCGAAACAGAATTCCTAAGGCGGTATAATTTATATACAATAGTTTGACCTAAACCAAACGGGCTCTTCAATCAACTCAATCCCTTAAGATTTTCTTATACCGAATCAGTTAAGCACCTGCTACACTTTAACACGCTTTCTAGCCCGAGGCATGAGACCTTATCCCTTTGGAGTTGATTAGGATAATAATATACATAGGAGCACAGATCACTAGAAGGAACTTTCTTTTAAATCAACCATATTTCTACACCCTAGTACTAATGCAGGACCAATATGATGGGTGTGTTCTATGCCTAATGTCTCTAAGTTGGTCATCTAGAGCTTTGCCAGTCAATATCATCTAAGCCCAGAAGAAAGGTTCTTCTTTCTTGACTTACAACAGAACCTAGGTATACAAAAGTCTTTAAATATCAGAATTTACAGTTCATAAAAACGTCATTACTACACCATCTCACATAAGGTATTTGTCTTTCATTTGGCTGTATTCGTCTAAATTCAACTATATTCTCTTGAATAACCTTCCACTTCAAGCTACTCCAACACAATATAACGTAAGTGTACTTTTTGATTTATTTTTTTCAATTTTGTAGAACTTTTAGAATTTGTATTTTTTGAATGCCTAGCATAAGCAATTTGCACGCTTTTCTTTATCCTTTTGCAATTCCTTTTCTTTTTTTTATTAATTTTCTTTTATTTTCAATAATTAACAGTTTTATAAGAAAACGTAGTATCCCCGAATTTATGTGAAACTTCTTCTAACTGACTTTTTTGTTCTACCCACAGAGGCAACAAAACCAGCACCTCCACTCCTCTCGCCACCCTTCGCTGGAATTGGTGGACCAGGCAGAGGAATTCTAAAATCAAAATCCGGTTGTGTTGGCTTCATGCCAATGGATCTGAATTCAGAACTTAAAAATCGTCTAAAACGCTCAACACACGCTACAGTTTCGAACCTACGCAAGTCGGCTACAGTGGAAAACGCTCCACGCACAATAGACCTACCGCCGCCTAAGAAACCCGACGATCATGCAAACTCTTCCTCCTCCGAGGAAGACGGTGTGGATCCACAGAAAAATCTCGCGAAAATACTCCGCAGTGTCTCCAAGGAGAACATGCACCGACAACAGAAAGAACATATCACACCCTTTGCGGCTGCCCCCAGTATCAGGCCCAGTAGCATGCCACAGCATGACGACACTATGAGTCTTGTTCGCAATCTATCTAGTCTTGAAAAACGTATCCCCGAAGCTGGTAACACACCGGCCACCGGCACCTGTGCAGCATCAACCTCTGAGGGCGAGAGCTCCGGTGGCCGAGAAATCTCGGAAATTATCAAGAACAGTGCTGTAGCTCGTCGTCGCAAACTGAATGATGGGTGAGTCTCTTGTGACAGTGATGTGACATCCAGCCTCCTCCTCCTTCAGCCTCCTAACACTGTTCGTTCTAATGTGTTGTTTTAGCCACCAGAATGTAGGGTGTTCCAAAAACCGAATGTTAAAATAAATTCACTTCTTTCCGCGCTGTGTTCTGAATAACCTTTAAAAAACAAAACCAACCATCATATGCCTCTTTCTCCTGTGTACTTTCTAGATCGCCTAGTCATGTAAGCTAACTCTTAATGTACTAATTATATCAAAAATAAAAAATAAACGCCTATACCTATACTAACGTTGTTAATCCCTTTTTGAACTCTTTGAAGACTGCTCAACTAATTTTTTGTGTCACGTGCTTATCGTGTCAATTTTTTTACATAAAATTTAAACAAAAAAAAAAATTTTAAATATATGTACATGCTCCCATAAAAAACGCATTTTAACTTTTAGTTTTTGTTTTTAACAAATAAGTTGTTATAATCATTAATATATAGTGAAGGAAATATTTTTTATAAATGTATGTAAAAAGCAAAACATAAACGTAAAATTATTATATAGTTATGCGTGAAATAATAATTTTTTTTTTCTTCATATATCAAATATATTTGTTGTGCTTAAAAATAAAAAAATTATACTTAACAAAATAAATAAGAATAAAACATATTTTTTATTGTTTTGTCATATACATAAAATAATCATTAAATACTAAACATAATGTAATAAACAATTAAACAAAATATATATTTATGTACTTTTGTAACGTCAATTTGTTGGTAAAAAAAGAAAAGAAAATTACTTCCTAGGTTTCAATACAAGCTTTCTCAATTGTTGGTTCGATAACAAACTGGAAACTGGTCCTTTAAGCTTTTATCTGCTTTCTATAACTTTTTTTGTCCATCCTGATCTGAAAAGTTAGGCAGAGATAAAGGTAAGCCACAAATGTTGGTAGTACAATTTCAGTTCTTAATTAAGATCGTCTTATTAGTAATCTGCCATCCACTGCCTCAGGGACTTCAGTGCTAATTGAAATTATTTTCAGGATGGTGCATAAAACTAGTGTCTAGGCGAACCCAACAGGCGGATCAGTAGAAATGCGGTGAAGTGGGAGGGTTATAATCCCTTGTTTTCGGATCATAACCTCGCTGATAAAAGGAAGAAGAAGAAGGTGCATAAAACTAGTTTCAACATTCATCGATTAATACTCTAGAAGCAAATGAAATTTAATTGGAATCGGGTAAACTGTTCTTAAGTTTTTGTCGGGATAGGAAACCCTCGGGGGGCATAGGGCGTCAACCACGCCTGCGCGCCATCTTGTTCAAAGTTCTGTAACGCGTTTGAGCTGCCTCCAACTCATTCCTAAAGAGTTCGATTCCTCCTCAACTGTTCTGCGCCACGTTTGTCTAGGACGTCCCGCTATTCTGCCTGCCTGGGTGAGCGGATTCCACTGCATGGCGTATTTCGCAATGGAGTTGTCTTCGCGCCGTAGGGTGTGCCAAATCCATTGCCACTTTCTTGTTCGTATAGTAATGCTTATAGGTTCTTGGCCCGTTCTCGTATAAAGTTGTTTGTTGGAGATGCGGTTCGGCCAAAAATCCTCAAGATGATTCTTGGACATCTGTTTACGAAAGTACGCAGCTTGCCTGTGATAGTGGTATCCACCTTCCATGTACTACACCCATACAGCAGTACTGATTCTACAGTAGCAGCTTGGTTCTTAAGCTGATAACATCACCTCTCCAGACTTTCGATAGCATTCCGAACGCAGCTTATGCCTTCTTGATTTTGCTCCACACATCCAGTTCGGTGCCACCGCGGTCAGCCGAGACCACACTTTCTAAGTATAGAAAGTTATAAATTTTCTCGACTTCCTGTCCGGCAATGTTAAGTTGAGCGCGGGTATTAGAAGTTGAGCTCAGGGCTTTTGTTTTGGCTGTGTTTATTTTTAGCCCTACTTTGTTTGCCTCAGCTTCTAGATTGTGGGCCATCAGATAAAGGTCCATTATCCGATGTGAAAGTAGACAAACATCGTCAGCGTAATCTAGGTGTTTAAGGTAAGATGTCATAGTCCAACGAATTCCAAAGTTACCCTCCGATAATGTTGCACCAAGAAGAAAAGTGGGGACAGTATGCACCCTTGACGTACTCCACTTTGGACTTCAAAATCCTCCGACACCTTACCATTGTGCACGACGTGACACTTACCGCCCTCGTATGTAGCTTTGATAATAGCTATAAGTTTTTCTGGGATGCCTCTCCTGCGCAAGGCCAACCAAGGCCCGGAGAGTCATGCCACACACAATTGTGTTCAGGAGAGAGCCAATCGTCCTAACCAAGGACGCAGGGAGACCAGACGCATGTTTGGGACCTGAGAAAATCTCCTCTGAGCCTTGTCTAGCTACTTCATCGGAAATCTCGTTCCCCAGGATCCCATTGCGAACTGGGATCCAGATAAGACACAGAATTTAGTCTTGCGACCGATCAAAAGAGTTTTTGGTTTCACGAAATATTTTAGAAGCATTAAGCAAGGTCTTAAACGCAGCCTGACTGTCACTGCAGACATAAGTCTTAAGCTAAGTCCGATACAATAGATCTTTCAGGTCGCAGTGTCGTTGCCACGCGGGCATGGGTTGTACAAGAGGAAAAAAAAAAGTCTAACGCTATAAAAGTGGAAACATAAGTGAATTTGTGGCTCTAAAGCGCAGCAAATACCGCTTTGCATCAACCACATCTTTATATGCTTATATGCTTCTCCCGCATTTAAGTTGACGCCCATTCGCCTATAATAATTCTTGATATATAATTGTCAAATGAATACTTCTTCTTCTTCGTCCTTTTATCAGGGAGGTTATGATCCGAAAATAAGGAATCACAACCCTCCCACTTAACCGCATTTCTAATGATCCGCTTGTGGGGTTCGCCTATAATTGTCAAATGAATACACTACTGAAAATATGTAAACCCAATTTTAACTTCCGCAGTGGCAATCCCCACCAGAGTACACACAAACCTGCACACAACACACAACTCGTTAAGCAGGTATAATAGAAACACGAATAGTGCCATCCCCCTTCCGTCAGGCAGCAGACTCTGCTCTTTAATATTCCGAAGATGAAAGGAGAATACAAAACAAACAAAATATTATCTCCTTTGAGTGCGGACTCGAGATCATGATCAAGAAAAAAATTTCCTCAAATAAAAAGTATTCTAAATGTTGACCGAGGATATCAGCTATCACCATGCCAAGTTTCATCAAAAACCGTGAAGTAGTTTCCGCGTGATGCATGCGCAGAAAGACAAAAACAATTTCGATAGCATGCTCTTTGATTGGAAGCATTTTTGTTTCCGAGTGAAGATGGCCTTCGTTTGACATCAAGTGGCAACCGGTAATGATTCGCATTGCTGCCTTGTGGCATAATTGGAGGTGTTGCTGCGTAGTTCAGGAAAGATCTACCTATTGCTTTGTAGGTGGTCAAGAGCGTTTCTTTATCCTTCCCCCATAAGCTTCCGGCAAGTTATTTGATGACTTTATTGGATCAGTTTAGTCGGCTCCTGATGTTGGCTGTATGGGCTGAGAAGCTTTGGTTGTATGTCGATTTGTTGCTGTGATGTTGAATTTTACTTCTTTGGTCTAAGATGTAAAGAGGGTTGCCGTTGATCTCTCAACTGAGAGGATTAGGTTGCAGTCGTTGTAAAAGTGCTTGGGGCTGTGTAGATATGCTTTCATTGCTGTGCATATTTCGTAGGTATTTGGTCCGGTTAAGAGTACCGTGCAGTCATCACCATATGAAATTATGTTGACACCATCAGAAGGCAGAAGGGATGAATTTGGATAGATAGTCGTTGAACAGGAGGGAGGAGAGGACTCCTTGCTTTATTTTCCTGTATTTTGATTTTGAGTCCCTAAATTCCACATAGGTTTGTCGGCTACAAAGGTAGTTCGACAGCCAGCTTGAAGTGGTTTGGGAGTGTTGACACAAGTATATCATGAAGCCATGTGGCGTGGTGATGTCAAATGCTTTTGACAGATCAATGACAACTAGAACAGTCCTATGGCAAGGCCTCCCCTGGACTAGGCCGTTGCTAATCTGCATTGTTATCGCATTTAGAGCCGATGTTATACTGTGGTGTTTGAGGAAACCATGTTGAGGGCGATGGGTGATAAGAGTGAGATTGGGCAATTGGTGTAATTTTCCTTAATCCGCTTGTCAGTGGTATTACTCTATCCACTTTCCAGACCCCTGAGATTTGGTTAGTATGGTTTGACAGATTAAGCACTGATGTTAGGTACTCAAGCCCTGCCGATTTTCTTAAGCACCAGCATAGAGATTCAGTCGGAACCAAGTGCCTTGGGTGGTTTCGTTTTTTAGATTGCGGCCGCGGCTTCATCGGTTGTGAAAAAGGGCTGCTCGTTCGTTAAGATGGTCTAGTTTCCCCAACAATGCTCTTATATTTCAACTGTTGTTGATTGGGTGTTCGTTGAATTGTATGTGATGGTGTCATTGAATTTATCTGATCCAGGGTTTTAAGGCCTGCCTCTCTTTCGCGATATCAGTAGAAAGTTTATTGATATTAACAAGGTTCAAACGATCTCTTCCTTGAACATGACAATACCAGCTGAGCCGCTCGCGCTCAATTTTTTGTGAGATGATTTCTTTGACATGAAGGCTCCCACGTATCCTCGAACTTCGCATGCGATCAAACTTTGTCACCCCTGTTATCATGCGAAGCATCTTCATCTCAGATGAAGTTTTGTATATTGTCTTACATTGTGAACCGTATGGAGTGCTGGACCCACAAGTGCAATGCAGAGCCTTCCTTTCAACTTAGTGGGAATTGTTCGGTCACAGACGATAGCGGAGTTTTCTCGCCACTTCATCCACCCTTCACTTACGTGATGATTGATATCGCCATCACAGGTTGCTTCGCTTTTGATCACGGATCCCAGATATTTGAACTTTTCGCACTTAGGAAGCACTGTTCCATTCAAATAAATGTCTGGAATAGGGCTGATAGGGTCAGAGAATGGACAGCACAAGAACTCTGTCTTTGTTTAAATAATGCGATACGCATTTCCCTCCAAAACGTCCACCCTTACATCAAGTGTTCATTGCAGGGATGTAGAATCCTCACTTATGGCGTCTCCATCGTCAGCGAAGAATAATTGATGTACCTTGGGGTCCGTCACTTTACCTTCAAGCAGATAGTCAAGGGCTGCAATAAAGAGCAAAGGACTTAAGACGCTTCCCTGATGCACCCCGATTAGATTGGAATTTCTTCGGTTACTCCAGGGGCCATCGTACTATTGTCTTTGCTCCTTCGTGCATGTCCATGATCATCTGTATATGTGTTTCTCGAACCCCTCGATGTCTTAGCGCCACCCATATCAGATCTTGTCGTTGGCTCTTTCAAAGTCAGCCAATACAGTATGCAAATCTTTTAAGGTATCGCGATTTTTTCACATTATGACCCTTATACTTTGGATTGCATCTGCGGCTATGTATGTTACAATTCCTATGTACATGATAAGTCTACTTACTTTATTGCTATTTTCCAAGTCGAACCAACCAAGAATTTAAATACATACCTAATTGAATTAAGTAATTAAAAAAAAAAAAAAACTTATAAACGCTTTATTGTAAACTTGTTGTATTAAACCATCTTCCCAAAAACAAAAACAAAATTGCTAATTACTCTTAACTAATCTAAGTAAATTCTAATAACGTTGCTAACTATGGACCACTTTTTTATACATCTAGACAAACAAATTCATTTTATGTATTCATCAGAATCTTAACAAAAAAAAACAAAAAATTAAAACATTTAGCAAAATTAAATAAATTCGCAAACTTAAACAGTTTCAGAAATTAGTTAACAGAAAAACAGGCCAAAATAACTACGAAAAATAGAGACTTCAAAATTTATCTAAAATCTTTTTATTTTTTATTTTCAAACAGAGTTTTTCCAAAAAAGAAACACTTACACTCCTGGCAGTATCCTTATAATGGCCGCTAAACTAATTGCTAGCTCTAAAAAAAAATACTTATAAATTTAACAGACCTTGTTTTTTTTTGTATTTATACTTATTTAACTTATTATTGTACATTTCAAAAAAAATAAATATTTACTATGTTGTTATCATGAATGAGTTTAAAAATAAATGAAAATAAATAAAATGGAATTTAAAGTTTTTTAACATAACAAAATGTCTTGTTATAAAATAAAATGTTGTTTTTCTTAATTTATGTTGTGTTTTCCTGCTCTTAACAATGGAATGGCTTACGTTAATTAACTTACATGGTCGTGCATTGAAGAGACTTTGCTTTTAATTTATTTAAATGTGTTATATCAAAAAAATCAGAGGAAATTAGAAGGAGAACTGGCTTTACAGAATTATTCCTTTGATCGAGGCATGAGGCAACGACACGTGTTTCCGTCTAACTATTCGTAAGTTCAATAGAAAATAATTTTTTTTTTCCAAGTTTGTAGCCACGCCCATATGGCGTATAGGCACTGCGACCAGAAAGATCTATTGTGCCAAGGGCCAACTTTTAGGATAGCAGTACTTCTTCTTTATGAAAGCGATAAATACAGCTGCGGAGGAGGTCCTTAAAACCATTGGAGATATGCAGGGTTATCGGCGATTCCGAGGGGAAAAAATTTGCCACGGAATTTTTTTGTTCCCTCGAAATTATTCCTCTAATCTAAAAATGGTTTTCGAAATTATATTCGAATATCTTGACAGTTGTCATTCGCGGATTTTTGGTTGTAATTACAACTAATATTTAGGAGATTTTTTAATTTATCTGCTTTAAAGCAAAAAATAATAAAATTGATTGCCTAGATTTACATTGCTAGCCGCGGAGTAAGACCGATGAGATCAAAATTAACAAAGATTCGTAACCAGAAGTGAAATAGACAAGTCCAACCCTTTGAAGTTATCACAGGCGCTGCAAGTACATGGTGAGCCAAGGAGCTGTGACGTTATTGCAATGACTGTAGCTCCACCCCTGGGCGAGATTATGTTTTTAGAATGGTTGGTATATATGGTACTCCTCATGTGCACTTTCAGTTGGGATGAATCTTTGAAAGGTTCAATATCGCTTCATTTCACTACCAGAAGACGATAAGTGAACCCTCGATCATCGGATCATCTATCGTGACCTATTTTATTCGGTAAACATTTCACTGATTTACTCATTCAACACATGTATCTATGTATCTTATCCAAAAAGGAAATTCTGTATTCTTTGAAATAGCCAGTGCCATTTTAGTGTTTTCTATTTTCGGGCAGTTTTAGAAATAGTTAAGTTAGATTTAATTCAAATAAGTAAATTTTTATTTTAGTATTTTTAAATAAATGCAATCAAACTTTTTACTTTTAAAATGGCACGTCCTTTGCGGTTGGTACACATCAAACCCGTGACGTCTCTATTTTCACTTTTCGCTTGAAAAACAACATAATTGGCAAAAAAAGCTAAGGCTATTCATGAATTGCTGCTTTTGTTTTTGATTCCTCCAGCAAATTGATGAGGGAATATTCCGAGGGAAATCGCGTTGAAATTCCGGGGGAAACTTTTTTCATGATACCAATTTTTTCCGGGGGAAATTTTTTCCCTCGTTCGAAATTCATTGCCGATACCTATTTTTCGAAAATCGGAAACATTTCGGGGGGAATTTTATTCACGATAGCTCTGATGATCTCCTCAAGGTAAAAAAACTTCTCCTAAATCTACAAAGAGCTACACACTCACTGTTCTGTGGTGTCGTCCTCTTCTAGGCAGAGGCAGCAGATGATATCCTCTGATGTTCTCATTTTGTTAAGGTGGTAGAGTAATTAAAAGTGATTGGTAAGGAAGCTCACAAGCCTTCTTATGTCGTTTCTGCTGCATTTAAGGATATCAACTGCCTTTATTGGATGGGTTGGACAGCTCTTTTAGCTTGTCTGCGACATGTGGTATTATTTCAGTGAGAAATGTACATGTTGCATTCCCAACTGTTTCGGGTATATTTAAAGGCAGAATTATATATTCCGCAAAATGGTTCAGGTCCAGTGAACAACTCAGAGGGACTTTTTCTAGCTAGCAGACCTGATGTTTCGTCGCCGTCGACACCTACATGGAACGGTACCTACCACAGTCTTACTTTATTGTGTTGGGCAAAGTTTTGTAAACTGTCGAAGCAGCTTAGAACTGATTTCGAACTGATCAAGTGGAAGATCAGTATTTTAAGCGCCGCTTGGCTGTCGGTGAGTATGTGGATATTGGCACCTTTGATGCCAATGAAAGTTTATATTAGCGCAAGTCTCAATAGCGTAAAGGTCGGACTGGAAAATACGGAGACTCTTTTGAAGTGATTTCGAATCTTTATAATTGGGTCCCTACACTTCGGCGCAAACTCCTGGAGTGGAATCCCCTAAGATGATAGTTGATAGTCACACTTTTGATAGTCAAAGTTGATGATCACACTTTGTTAGATTTCCGTAAAACGATCGCAAAGAATTATTTAAAACTTGGCAGCACAGCTTTTTGAAATGTCATTTTTTTGCCAGTGGTATCGCGCGCCGGTCGCAGCTGTAATTGTTTATTTGTTTCACGTTACTGTTTTATTACATTTATTGTATTTGAAATATAGCATAGCATAGTATTTATACTATGCATTCCACTTGGTATGTCCAACGACCGCAGGACATACATAAAAATGTAAATTAAAAAAATAAAATAAATTTGGCGACAAAAAATAGGAATTTTTTTCCATTGGATTTGGAAGTTCTAAAATATTAGATATATCTTAAATTAGATAAAAGCAGTCGTACATTAGAATTATGTTCATCAGCATTTGCATTATAAAATAATTGCAGATTGTTAAAAATGTTCGTACCACTTCGCAAATAGCATTTCTTTACTAATAATCGTAAAAAGCAGAATGTCTCTATATGGAAGTGACACCTAAATAGCTGTCACACAAAAACGATCGCCAAAATGTAATGATCACGCTGATGGTCACCTTAGAGAGAGCAAAAGGGATGATTGTGATCGTCAACAATCAACTATCACCTTAGAGGATTCCACTCCTGTATCTATTTTTGATCCGTCGGTATGCCACACGATTCCTTTAGATTAAACAGCAGTCCGCCATTATTCCACGTATCACGGCTTGGGATCTTAATCTCAAACCTTCTACCGAAATAGAGTGATTTAGGCGTAAAGTTAGAAATCGTGCTGAGCATATCTAGCTCGAGGAAGTCGGTTAATAAATCCATGAGATCCACGTGACCCCATGTATTATTTACACCCGACTTTCGAAGACTAACTGCACTGTAAATTGCCACTTTCTTGATGAGTATATGTAGTGGAGTGAGTCCAATTAAAGCCTCTATGGCTGTTGTGGAACTGGTATACATAGTACCTGTGATTCTGAGGCTAATCCTTGAAGTTTATTGAGTTTGTTGATGGTTGTGACCTTCTTAGTTTTTGTCCATCAGACAATGGACGCGTATATAAAAATTGGTCTAACCACAGTAGTATACAACCAGAATGTGACCTTTAAGGACAGACCCCAGGATTTGCTATACATACAGCGACAGGACCACATGGCAGTGTTCGCCTTGGCAGTTTTATGTTTAATATGGGAGCTCCAGTTAAGTTTTTTGTCTAGGAAAATTCCTAGATATTTTATCTCGTCAGAAAAACCAGTGGTTGGGCCATTTTTATTGAATCAAGGCTTAGCGTTTTTCTTCTTGTGAATGGTACAATGGCTGTCTTGCTGGGGTTAATCGATCGGCCCTCGCCAGCCCACTAGTCCGAGACTACATGGAGTGCATCTTGCATGTGTTGTCTCCATGTTTGGCCTTCATTATGATCACAAAATCATCTACATAGCCCAATGAATTAAGTTACTAGCGGGCAATAGTGCACTTCGGCTCACTAACTTGTAAGGGAACGGGGTCAGGTATATCCTTCAGAGATATAAACCTACAGGTGGTTCTGAGACTTTCGAACACATGCAGTGTGTTCCAAACAGAGGTTTTCACTTTACATAAAGTTACGGAATTACATGGGATGGGATCAATATCCGCTAAGAATATCGCCATCTACACTGACAGTCGGGCTAGATAGTCAGGCGAAGTAGTCTTATATCACAAAATTTGAAATCATTAGGAATTGCCACACAATGCTCAGGGCATTATGTATGGCACCTGTGCACTGTGATATAGAAGGCAACGAAAGTGCTACCTCGTCGAAAAAAGGAGCAGAGCTCCTACAAGGTAACATAATTAGAGGCACAAAATCACCAATGTCCGAATTGTTCTCAATAGAATCATCAACATAGCTGACCTAAGATTGTCCAACGTACTTATATATGCAAAATACATGACAACTACAAGTGGCACATTGGTTTTGACATCTCCACTTTCCTTACCCAAGAAAAACCTAGGTTTCCTTCAGAGCGATTTTACAGCGACCCCAGGTTCCTCGTAAAACACAGAATTGTATTTCAGAGCAACCCCAGGTTTCTTTAAACTTTGTTTTTCAGAGTTCCTTTTCACTTTTTTTGACGAATTGGCAAGAAGTTCATTAAAAGCCTTAAGTTCTTTCTTAAGGTGCCTCAATATAAAAATTAATAATATCCGTTTTGCAATGGGCTTGAATAAGCACATCTGGCTGCTAGCAACTAATCAAGTAAAGAACAGATGAGCCGTGTTTTTAGTTCTCCACTATCTAGGTGGCGAAGCAGATAATAGATGGACTTTCTCTTATAGAAACTTAAATTGGGTGATGTTTGTAGTACATCGCGTGCGAATGGAATAGAACATTTCATTGCACCTCTATTCGGAAGTGATTGCCCAGGCTTGTTAGTCAAACCATTTAGTGTAGTTGGATATTATCAATCTCTTACATGTCGTTGGTATTCGGCAAGAACTGACCAATACCCTATTCTTGGCTATGCGTGAAGCTGACGCCTTCCTGACGTCACGTATGTCACGTTTTTTGACAAACAAGTGCAAGGCATTATCTTGTTTACCTATAGTTGCATGAGGGGTTGCGACAACTTTACATGCGCTAACTTAAATTTTCGGTCGTCGTACTCGTCTAGATAAACGAACGAATTAGTGTGATTTAAAGCTTCTGGATTTTTTCTTTGGGGCAAGAGACTTAAGGCGACCTCAAGACCAAGATCAAACTGCAGCCATGTCAACCGATTTGTGCGAAACGTCATGGAAAATTGAGTTCAGCGCATTCACCTGTGCAGGCGTTTCCATGGAGGACAATGGAATGAAGTGTTTCATAAATTAATAGCATCGGTAGAGATACTTTAACCCGAAATATATTTTTTGAAATCCCAGCACAAGTTGTTTTGTTTAACAAGAAAAGAAACAAAATGGGGTACTCGTAAACAATACTTGAGGAGTGGGGTGATAAGAGGGTGCTCTAGGACCCAAACGGAGTACTTCGACCTACAAAGTGATCCTTTGTACTAACCCCTGAAGAAAAGCATGTTGCAATGCTGTCCTAGCTGAAATCAAGTTCTCGAAGGAAGCTTAGGATGGTTTGGTTGATATGCCAAGTATAAATAAGATATCATTTGAACTCTGTTAAAGAGGCAATATCAATGAACGTTCCAAAGACATCGCGAGGCAGGAGAGGCAGGCCTGTAAACGCCTGAATTACACAAATGCAACGACACAGGCATTTGATTGTCCTCAGAAACCATGTGATCCAAAATCGGGAGGCCTGCCGATATTTTCTGAGGTCAAATAGGCGAACCCCATAGGGGGATCAGTAGAAATGTGATGAAGTGGGAGGGTTATGATCTCCTGTTTTCGGATCATAACCTCGCAGAAATATGAAGAAGAAGGAGTGATAAGCCCTTTATGAAAAAATGTTGTCTGCTGCGAGCGATGGCGAGACATTCACACATGATGTGCTCAGTAGTTTCAGTGTCCTCAAAACATAGTTTGCAAATGTCAGTATTTGAAGGAGCAAGTAAAGAAATCTATTAAAAACTTTGTATTATGTTTGTTCATTTTTAGAATTTCTTTCGATCTTTTACTGGAGAGATCAATAAATCTCTTTGCGTGTCTTAGACCTATTTGTGAGTCACAGTATGAGCGCTTTTCGTGTTGTTCCTAACGATCTAGCTCAATTTGGATTTGTCTTCTAGGTGGGCCCCAATGAATTTGAGTTGGGAGGCAGATCTGGCTAGTTCATCAGCAGTCTCATTGCCGGCGATACCTTTTTGGCCAGGAACCCAAGTGAGTGAGAGACTGTTGTGTGTAGCAAGCTGCTTGAGGGTAAAGAGACAGTTCCTAATTTAGACTCGAAACTGAAGGATTTGAGAGCTTTTAGAGTTACTTGGCTATCTAATAGAATGTTTTTGTGTGATCTGCAGAGGCCTCTTCTGATGCATTCTCTGCACATAGCTGTATAGCATAGACCTCTGCTTGGAAAAAAGTGTTTTGACCTTAAGGTACAGAAGGTTTGAAATAGTGGCCAAAAATTCCGGCACCCACATCATTTGATTTTCGAGCCATCGGTAAACCAACTAATTTGTCGATCCATCTGAGGGAGCTTGGGGTTTTCCCATGAGGTTCGTTGTGGAATGTTGATTTGGAAGGGATAATCCAGGTTTATTTGTTGGGGGCATGAAACCAGATATTACTGTTGAGGTTAGCAGCTGAATTTCGTTTAAAATCTTCATATGCTTTGTTAAATCAGAGTCCTTCACACTACAGAGGAGTTGAAGCTTCAGAGCGCTGGCGGCGGCAGTCTTCTTTACTTTTATGCACAAAGGTGGGAGATCCAATAGGGCTTCCAGTGCCGCTGTGGGGCATGTACGCATCGCGCACGTGATACCTATGCAGGCTAGTCTTTGTACCTTTTGAATGGTAGTTCGAGCATGGACCTGTTCGATTTGCTACGTAGTAACTCAGTACAAATGCCGTCGTAGCAAACTTATTATCCAAGAAGACGGTGGAAAGAAAACAGAGAGATCCTTATTACAGCGTTTGTCTCTCAGCTGGTTTTCTCGTTTGCTGAACAATCGATTTATATTATGCTTAAATTTTGTTTTTAAACGAAACCGAAACTAGTAAATAAAATTATTAAAGACTTTCGAGTGTTATACTAACTGTAGTCTGCATACAGTTAAGCTTACTTACTTACTAAGGTGTCGCTACAGTTTGGGGTAAACCTGGGTCTTAACCAACAAGCCTCGCCATTTAGCTCAATCTTTAGCTAATTGCCTCCAGTTGCGCTTTCCAAGTTAGTCGAGGTCGCCTTGAACTTGTGCGCTCCACATACGATGAGGAAGTCCTCTACTGCGTCGTCCCTCCGGATTAGAATCGAAGACTCTGTGGGCCGGAGCATTGGTGTCCATTCGCCCTACATGTCCTTTCCATCTCAGACGTCCAATACGTAGTTTTTTGACCAGATCGATGTCGCTGTACAGCTCGTATAGTTCGCTATTGAACATTCTCCTCCAAAACCCGTTAACGCAAACGGGGCCGAATATCTTACGAAGGATTTTTCGCTCGAAGCGACCAAGCGACCCTTCATCTTCTTTTAATAAAGTTCAAGTCAGGTACAGATAAGCGATTGCTTCAAATTCCAGTACAAAACGTCACTAATGTTCCATTGTACATTCTGCGATAGTCAATAGCTCCAGCTGCTCCTTGCTTGACAAATCGTAGCCCTTTTCTTTTTTTTTTACTAAAAAGGAAATCCAGATCCCAGAGCTGTTAGACTCGTCAGTCCTGTGCACTACCAGGCAGGAATCTTTCCTTAGTGGAGTGGTTAGGAGGAATTCGATGCGCCTCGATTCCCTTCTATGGTATACTCGGTTGGCTGATGATTGCTGTCTCCGCTGGAGCTTGAACCTACACGCATCGGCTAAAGAGCAAACACATATCCAACTGCAATGTTGCTACCCTTCATCGTAGTTTGATGCATTCGGTTTATCAGAAGTGGCTACACCATAGCAAGATGCGTGCATTATCGCAGAATAAGTTAGTTTTTTTCAGTATAGTGGCCATGCCTTTGTGGGGATGGTTCATGGTTCAAATCCTGATGTCAGCAAGCAATTATTTATTTTTTATGAAATATATAAACTCAGTCATATCAATTGCGAAAGCTTGTATGAACACTACTGCGATGGCATAACAGTGGCAGTAGCTTGTAATATGGCTGGAAAATTTGTTCGCTCTATTGATTTGCCTATAACATCGGTTATCGGGGAACAAAATACTGTGAATCAGAAGCAAAGTCAAAAAATAATAAAAAAAAAAAGCTCCCCAGCTATTTGGACGCCACCCTCCGGAGTTTCCTTGAAGCATAAGCAACTGAGCTTCAAACCACTACACCAAATCGTTCTCTCTCTATCAATCTATCCTTTTCAATTCCCGCACTGTGTGTTAACATGTTAAGGGTATTCATAACCCCTTGAGTGCGAGCAAATTAAAAAAAAAAAATGAATCTGACTTTCAAATGCATGTTCACATACTTCTGACTTTACTGTAGAAATTTCCCGTAAGCATCTACTGTATAATATCCCTTCTCGGCGCCCAAAATACTGCAATGAAAAGCTTAACAATTTAAATGTGCCTTCATAAAAATTTCCCTTCGTGGACTCCATTCACAATGCATCCAGCCAAATGTTTCCAAACAAAAACCCCTGGAGACTTTCCACCGCCATTACTGCACCCAACAAGTTCCACACAACATTCTCCCTTCCTTCGCAACATAGCAACGAAACAAACGTCAAAATCCGACTGTCAACAAACAAACTCGAACAGACAATCAGCAACTGCGCGCGGTATCGGTTGTGTGTCATCGTCTTTGTCGTGAAATTCAATATTTTTCCCAATTTTCGACTGAAAAATACAAATATCGGAGTGAATTCCAAAAAATAATTTCCAACTATACCCAAGTGCAAGTGCTTGTGTCACCCAATAGTGCATCACCTATCAGGTAGACCGTTAACCAAACCGAATCTCAGTGCAAGTGTTTCAAAATATCGACAAAAAAAAAAAGAAGAAAAATAGTGAAAGAGAAATTCAGCAAATCCGCCCAAAAAGGCGAAACTTATTCCAGAATTTGAGGTTTGTTATGGCGAATGCGTTTGTTACTGTGGGGTTTCCCCTCGCACCACATTGGGGTTATGTAAGGAGAGTGGTGCATGTCCTTAACTTCACTTTTTTGCATCGATTTGGGTGTTTTTTTTCTCGACGGTGGTTGTTCTTTTTTTCTGTTTACTTCATCGTGCTCTGTGTGTTCCTGTTTTTCGTTGAATTTATGTTGCTTTCTGTTATCAACATCTGAGACAGTGAGACCGCTGAGATGATGGAACGAGTGTGGATGGGAAGAAGAGAAAAAAAAAAATAAAAATTCAGAACAAAACATCAGGGTGGCTGCTGGTGGACGGAAGAGGGAGAAAAACGTGTTGAAAAATTTCGTGTTTTTGTTGTTCTTTCACTTTCTATCTCGTAGGTTGTCAGGCGGATTTATTACTGGCGCGAGAGAGATGGACGCAGTGGCAGCCCAACTTTGCTGCAGAAAGTTGATAAACACATGCGGCAGGCAGCGAGCTAGCGAGAGTATCGGTTGCAGTTTTTTTTGTTCTTGTTGCACTTTTTGTTTGTTGTCTGTTCGATTGGGTTTTTTGAACGCAAAGCAGCTGTTTTAGGATGAGAAGGGGCAAGTGGGAAGAAAAGATCTTAAAATTTGCACATTTCGGTTGAAGAATAAGAAAACGGCGGGAGATTCGCAATTTGCCTGGTGTGTGCGTTTCGTATCTCTTTTGTTTTGCGTAGATCAGGTGCGAAGATCTGTCTGTCTTCCGGTTTCGTGCGGACTATTAGGGGCACGTTTTCACTATCAATTGAAATTGAATGCCAAGATTTAACAAATTGGTTGATCTGCGTATTTCTCTCGAACTTTATCGCTTTGTGCGTTTGTGCGCCGATCTTTGCTTGAGGTACACGATCAGTTATTTTGCAGGCGATACGGAATAGAAGGAAATGATAGTTAACGACGTATGGTGTGATAAAACAAATCGTGTTGGAATAACTAGAAATTAGAATTTGTTATCTTGTTCTGCTTGACAGAAGAACGCACAAAATCGCAAGACACGTAGGTATAGCTTGAGGTTAATAAATTCTCGTCCGGATCAATGTCATCCAAGAATGGTAAATCACCTACCATCTACCAAGCAGAGGTCCATATGATAGACTATTCATTCGGGAATGCTTGCGGAGAAACACTGCCGGAACCCGCATCTACACCTATTCAGACAGTCACGAAGCACTAAGGGCCCTTAATTCCTATACGGCAGGGTCAAAGCTCGTGTGGGACTGTCTCGACCTGCTTGATAGCTCCGCATCCACAAATCAGGTTACCATATGCATAGCATGGATTCCTGGACACGAAAACTTTGAGGGGAACGAACGAGCAGACTATCTGACGAGGAGAGCCGCTGGCCCCCACTCATCGGCCCTGAACCCTACTTCGATACCCAGTGGTATCCACGCCACAATTACAAAATGGGAAGTTAAAGGACTCGCCGAACACTGGGCCGACCAATGGGGCTTAAGACAAGCGAAAAAGTTCATAAATCCCAACAGAAATAAAGCCAGTAAGCTACTTTAACTAAGCAAAGACGATTCGCGAACTCTAATGGGCTACCTAATCGGATACTGTCCACTCAGGTAGGTGCCTTCTTCTTCTTCCTTTTATCAGCGAGGCTATGATCCGAAAACAAGGGATCACAACCCTCCCACTTCACCGCATTTCTACTGATCCGCCTGTGGGGTTCGCCTCAAGTAGGTTCAGGTTGGTACCATCTAAATAAAATAAAACTATCAGCTACACCCATATGCAGAACAAAGAAACAGTAGAACACATTCTTTGTGAATGCCCAGGGGCCGCAAAGAAACGATTACTCCACATAACGCCGGTCTCAATGGGTCCAGCGGATACCTGGAACATGGAACACAAGACATTATTGAGATTTATCAAAAGCCTCAATTTTACATCTGATTAACCATTGGCCCAGCACAATAGATCTAATAGGTCGCAGTGCAGTTGGGCCCAAAACATCGTATCATATCGTAATGTCATCCATATATTCATAGAACTATTCCTTGATCATGAGGCAGATCATTCTTGTTTATTAAAGACTGCATCGAACAATCCGAAGAATAATAGAGCTTGAAACTTTGGAATTGTGCACGATTCGAGTTTAAAATAGTCAACCGCGTCTTTAAATCTCATCTATCTACTGTGCACCGCGTTCCGCGCTTGAAAAACGTGATTTTACCAACTTGTTTGACTCGTTGAAATCTAATTTTATTATTGGCGGCGATTTTAATGCGAAACATACGTTCTGGGGCTCAAGATACAGCTCGAGAAAAGGTAGAATGCTCTTTGGGGCAGGTATAGAGTTGATTTCCATTCAACGGGTAAAACGACTTACTGGCCAACTGATACTTCGAAAATACCTGACCTGATAGATTTTTTCGTTGTGAAAGGAATATCTACCAACGACATAAAAGTTAAAGAGAGCTTTGATCTGTGGTCTGATCATTCCCCAGTTATTTTGACATTGAGCGTAAAACTAGTCTACATCCTAGAGCCAGCGAGATTAACTGGTAGAACAACTAACTGGGAAGGCTTTAGAAATGAAATTGAAGATAATTTTGAACTGAGCGTTCCACTTCGACTCCCTTTGAACATAAAGTTGATCGCTTCGTTGAGATCGTACAGCTCGCTTCTGGGAACTATACGCTCAATCCAAGGAAAACGCCGGACGGATGCGGTTTACGATATCCTCCCGAAATAAAGGAATTGGCCAAGGAAAAAAGAAAAGCGCGTAAAAAGTGGCAACAGAGTCGTGCTCCGCAACATAAAGCACACATGAATCCTCTGAGCAATTCGTTGAAGAATACTATTAAGGATTTTAAGAATCATGCGGTAGGCTCTTACCTTGAAAGTTTAGCAGCGAAAACAGATTCCAATTATTCACTTTGGAAAGCTGTAAAAGGCACCAAAAGGCCCAAAGTCGCCGCGCCGCCAATTAAATTAAATCAAAATGAATGGGCAAGGAAAGAAAAAGCGGACGTCTTTGCGGCCCACCTGGAATAAACCTTTAAACCGTACGATGGTCAAGTGGTTTATGACAACATCAATAGGCCCGATTTACCATCAAACATGAGATCGAGAATCTAAAACCTAAGGAAGCTCCTGGTTATGATTTGATCACCGGAGAAATTCTCAAAGTTTTACCTAGAAAAGCATTGATTGGCGGAGTCACCAAACTCATTACAGCTCATGATCAATAAGCTAGAAGAATACTGCACAGTAAATTGTCTACAAATAAATACCACAAAGTCCAAAGTGCTAGTATTATATTTCGAAAAGGCTGCGGAAGGCTGGCGAGGGATGAAAAATGGAAGTACACAGGAGAGTATCTAGAAGTAGTCAGGACTTTCAAATATCTAGGGGTCACCATAAGTCATAATTTATCAATGAATAAGCATCTTTAGATCAAACTATCAGAAGCAAAGAAGACAATAAATTATACATGGAGGAACCTACTGTTTAGAAATAAAGTCTCAGTGTCCGCAAAGACGAAAGTTTTTGAAGCTGTTATGCGGTCAGTTATGTGCTATGGAGCGCAAGTATGGGGAAGTCAATCATATGACCAAGTGGAAAAGTTACTACGATTATTTCTGAACAAAATGTTTTGGCTACCCACTAGTACCCCCAATTATATGCTCCATACTGAAAGCAGAATATCTCCACTTTTTATATATACTCTGAAGGTGAACATGAGGTACATAACCAAAGTCTTGAAGGGGGAAGATGATACTCGGCTGACAAAGGTATTTGCAAAAAAACTGTAAGAACAAATTCACAGTTCCACAAAGACTGGAAAGATGTTGCGGGAAAACATGGTTGCAGTTTCAACATGGAAGAATCAAACCTTTTGGAGTGGGAAGGTCTGTTATGCAAATTCGTTTCCGATGTTGATCAGGCTTTGAAAAACGACTTCATCACAAAAGCAGCAAATTCCAACTCCCGTTCAATTTACAAAGTGATTTGCCATGAACGAGTTAATTATATAAATGATAGTCTAAGTACAATACAAATCTCGTTCATATTTTGAACCAGAGGAGAACTCTTAAAACTCAATTCCATGCCATATAGTAACGACCTCCCACTTATATGTAGGCTGTGTAACACGAGAGAAATAGAAGACGTTGTGCATTTTGTAGGTACCTGCCCCATTCTAAAGGAAATCAGAGGAGCGTATTACGGAAAGGATATATAACAAATCAAGGAAGTGAAAAGCTTGTTAAATGGAGAAAATGACTGGAATGTCTTAACTGCATACCTCCTCGAAGCGTACAAATATAGAAAAAGAATAATTGAGGAAAACTTTTGAAATAACCTTAAATACACTAGAAAGAATAGTTAAATGTATTACTTATGCCCGGTTTCGCAGTGAGAGCTTAAGCCTCAATTGGAGCTTAAGCTTCGGTTTAACTCATCTTTGTGTTTCACAGTGCCGGCTTAAGAGCCAAACATCACTTAAGTGTTGATATAACTTAAGCCGCCGATTTTGGTGGCTAAAGTATTGGTTTAACTACTGTCAGAGCAAAATTCATCATTCGATGTTAGCAGCATTTGCACATTACCTTTGTTTAATGTAACTACTTTATTTATGGACATGAATCTAACCCTGCAAATAATTTTTTGTTTGTTCTATTTGTGGGAATATTGCTTTACTCAATAAAAATCTAATCTCTTACAAGGGGGCAAATTAGCAAGGCATACCTGAGTGCAATTCACTTATTAATCTCGTTAAAGACATGCGCCCCTTGTGTTTTATGGTTATACGTATGTATTGTACATAGACACATAGAAATGTTCTCTGGCAATACCCATTGCTTGAGAGTAGCTAAATGCAGCGATATTTTCTTCTTTTAATTTATGATTCGTATGACATTTTTTTAATTTTTGTTTCAGCTGAGCTGAAATTCGCACTTCTTTTTTGTCGTCACACATGTTCCACTCTTCTTTTATTGAAAAGAAAAATAAATGTATTTACATCACTAACAAGACATTTGTCTATTTGACATCTCCGATCCATTCACAGTAGTTAATTACCCACAAACTGTTCACAATCACTTCTAATGCTTGGCTTAACTAAGCCACACTTTTTAAATTACTGTGAAACCCGAAAAACTTAAGCCAAAACTTAAGCTCTGCGTTCTACTTAACTAATCTGCGACTTAAGCTCCCACTGTGAAACCGGGCATTAATATAGATTAACCAATCCACGACAGACGGCTAAGCCATTGCTCTAAATTGTACTGAATTATTACTGAACTTTTATTGGAATTAAATAGTATTTTAATTATTATATTATATTATAATTATAGAAGAAAAAAATCTTATCCCTAACCACCAGTTTTGGTTCAGAAGTAAGCATTCGACGATTGACCATGTGCATAAAATTACTGACTTAATCGAGAAAAAAAGAACTTGAAGAAAAAAGATTTGCTCAACCGTATTTCTTGACGTCTTCAAGCCATGATGGCTTGAAATGCAAATTACGACAAGTTCTCCCTATAAGCTTTAACGATGTTCTAGAATCATATCTCAGGAATAGACTCTTCCGTGTTGGACATGGAAACGAATATCCGGAGCTCAAAGAAATTGCGGCCGGCGTACCGCAAGGAAGCGTTCTTGGGCCGCTTCTCTATTTGTTATATACTCGTGATATACCGAACGAAGATGGCACTATCCTTGCTACGTTTGCAGATGACACCGCTATCCTAGCAGTAGGTAAAACAATCGAAAAAACGACTGCAAAGCACACTAAATAATGTAAATGAATGGACGATGGACTGGCGGATTGCCCTCAACGAATCTAAATCTGTTCACGTGAATTTCACTTATAAGAAAACTAATGACTTACCAATTTTTCTAAACTCGGCCCGAATACCTTTTGCAAACGAGGCCAAATACCTGGGAATGACGCTCGACACAAAGCTGAAATGGAAATCCCACGTGAAAATGAAACGTAAAGAACTCGAAATCAAATATAGATAAATGGACTGGTTATAAATAAATAAATATTTGGCGCAACAGCTCTTTGAGTGCCAGGGCCTAGCTTCTCGCAACCACTCATGTTGTGTGCGTTATATTTTTCACATGAATGGAAGGGACCTACAGTTTAGTGCCGTATCCGAACGGCGATTTGAGAAGCTTTTTCGAGACAACAATACTCTCGGATGTTTGTCAGACGCTCGCGAGAGGTGGGACCGTGAAAAAACTTTTTGGTGTTTTGTAGGATTCGAACTTGGAACCTCACGCGTAGTGATCCCACACACTAACCACTTACGCCACGGCGCCCACCAATGGACTGGTTACTCGGAAAACATTCCCAGCTCAGTACTGAAAACAAACTGCTTTTATACAAGCAAGTGCTAAAGCCGATGTGGACCTACCTTATACAACTTTGGGGTTGTATCAAGAAAACAAATGGCAATATTTTACAAACTTTTCAAAATAAAGTGCTAAGAGAAATTGTCTAAGCACCGTGGCATAGTAGAAACGACGATATCCACAGGGATCTCAGAATTCCGACGATCGAAGCTGAAACTAGAAGCTTCGCGAGAAAGCATAGAAACCGACTAATCGGACATGTTAACAATATAGTCCTACTTATTTTGATGAGAGCAATTTATTGCGCCGACTGCAAAGGACAAAATCTTTCGACTTGGCGAGATAAGGATTAACCGCGTCTAAATTGCGGAACATGCAGGATCTTTCAGTGTAAAGTAACCTGCCAAACGTTTTTATTTTGTGATAGAAAAATTGCTTGATAAGTTATTACTTAGTTGCGACATCTAACAAATTTATATCGAAGGGTGGTGTTTTTTTAGTCAGTAAGAATCTGACACTACTATGAGCATGTGCTTGCTATTCTCATACTGTATGGAAGATTTTTCACCTACCTTCGGAAAAAAAAGTGTTTTTGTATCATCAGAGAAAGATTGACAATCTTTATCTTCTGTACGCAAATTTCGCACAAATGCCTAGATGGAGTTACGTAAATGTACATACGTATAGAAGTGTGCCTAACTGGCAGAGCTATAATACAAGATGTCTGACTCACACTAAAAGGACCTTTCCCAAAAAATTACCAATTATGGACTGAAAGACTCAGTCAAGGTATAATACGGTGTTTTCCATCAAAATAAGTACGAATCAAGACCACTTAATCTGCCTACAGTGCTTACATAATATCAGCATTAAGTCTCACTGCCATCAAATCTGGTTTGGCGAGCTAGGAGTCGTTAATATCGAATGCGGTCAAGAATAAAACCTATATTTTTCGTGTCGACTGTTTCCTGGAAGAGTTTGATGTGCGGAATTTAAAAAAAAAAAATAACGAATGTCCAACATTCTTCTTACAAGTTACACGTGTTCTGTTCATATATGAAGACAGAATGGTAAGTATGGTTTGTGACTCACTGCCGGAAGTAACTCTCTGCTTAGGCCAAACTCAACAATAAACAAATATTTTATCCAAACTCTTTTCATCCCAAAAACTGCGTTTAAATGAAATAAATCCCCACACCAGTTCTCTTATCGCTCATACAATAAAAAAAAAAGTTTGAAAGCAATAATTTTAAAATAAATCACTCCTCGAAGCTTATCTGTCTAAAGCCGAAAAAATCGTGATTAAATGTTAATAAGTTTCCAATCGAAACGAGCCACTTAAATGCACTTCTCTTCGTTCATATGTAGTTGCGTCAGTTCAATAGAACCGTAAACAAATCTATTATCTGCGTTCCACTTTGTTTCAATATTCTTCGAGTTATCTTATCCCGCCTTCCCGAATCGATTAAAAGTATCTTCACCCATAATATCAATTATACTCGTATACTTTGCCTGACTAAACCCAAACAAAGCCAATGATAAGCCTCCCCATAGCCCTCCTAGATTGCTCAACTATTTGATAATTTATTCAAATCAAAACAGAGCCGGAGTCGAAGAGAGTTCACATACATAATTGCAATTGGTAAACAAACGAAAGCTTATTAATTATTAAAAACCATATTGACCTAGACTCGGAAAACGACAACGAAAGCGGTGCGGCGGTATCCATCTAATGTTACGACAGCGCTGATCGAATCAAAGTGGTTTGGCGTCTGCGTGACGTTTTCGTTTGATGCATCCACAGAGGCTTGTGTTTTGGTTCACACAAATGATTCATTGCGATCGATCACACGCCGTTGTCACACACGCACACACACGAGTACGTACATCGGCGCGAACCAAACCCAAACGAGCGACGTAGATGGCAGATACTTAGCCCACCTCCTGTATCTGTGATTGGAATAAATAAAAATAAAAATCAACAGATATCCGACATCAAAATATGCTAATTACTCTGAACTCTACGGAGATACGAGAGTGTACGGATTCATAATGTTGTTGGATGGAAAAATAAAACAGAGGTACCTACCTACTATCCAACTATGTTTGGAGGTACGGATTCGTTAGTATTCATATCGATGCAACGGTAATGCATAGAATGCATTTTTGGTCGGCTGATCGGTTTGTTGGTTAAGTGAAATACGGTATAGGTGATTAACCCTTCCGTTATGGCGAATACATTTTCTTAATTAATATTGCATTGAACTGCCTGCCGACTAGTGAGGATGAATAAACTTCAAATGGAACTCTCAGAACAGGAATATAAATCTATTTGTATTGATAAGATGAAATATTCGTGGAAAATTACTGGACAATGCATCCCAACTTACATCAAAGAAAGGTGATGAATCACCCACTTCGAAAAATCAACTACTATTATAAAGCAGGAACATTTGTATATTTGTTTGTAACTCTTTCACTCAAACACTACTTATCCGATGGCGATAGAACACGACTGACATGTCAGTCATTGTATCTGGAGTAACATAGTCTGCGTATCAGTAAAAATGGACTGAACAGCGACTATAAAAATGTTGTCTTACCCTGAAACTTGAAAATTTTACTAACTTCGACAGGGTATTAATCTCATCTTCACGGTAGTCGTCAGCAAAGATTGGATCCGATCGAAAACGCATATTTTTCCGACTGTTTTCGAACCCACTGAAAAAAAACGAAAATTTCAGCAATGCAGATCGGCTAATTAGGGGTAATGCGCAGTTTTTAGAACCAAACTCCGCCTTTGAAACGATTTTTGGACCAAAATTTACGTTTCCGAACGTTTTATGCGTTTATTCTTCAAATCTTGTTACATATTCGTTACACGCTTATGATATTGTAACAAAAATTATAACTTAAGTCAGCTAACAATATCGGGGATAGTTATCGCGGATTAATTTTGTTGGTACTTCTTCTAAAGCGTAGGTTAGGTTGGCTGTCTGCCTGAGAGTGCAGACACACTTAGACCAGTAAAGGTTCATTGTGATGCCATGGACCTACCATTAGATAATAAAACCAACCGGAGCTTTTGATAAAGCTATGGATGCTCATGGCACCTAATGACGCCAAATCGCCGAGGTCATCAAGGAAGGCGGCCCCTAGATGGAGCATTTTTTTACGTGTTAGAAGAGGTGAAAGATGGTTTCGTCCTCCTCCAAGGGAGGAGGCCAAGTCTTTTGGCATGTTGGCCTATCAGACAGTGTCCAGTGAGGACACAGATAACGCAGCTAATGTGTGATCGCTTTAGCTTAAATCGGCGCTACGTTTCTGGTCCAGCTTAGGCCAGATCTGTCTCGAATTATGATACGTTGAGCCGTTCTCCCATTTGTGGTTGGTCTTGCTAATAGCGTTCAGCTTTAGTAAATGCTTACACTTATATACAGATACTTATATCATGGGTTGCATTAACAAAGCCATCCATCGTCTTAGGGGGGCGGTTTTTGGTATACTCCACACTGGAATTTTGATGAACTTGCGCGACACTTATCTTACGACTCCTGTCTTATGGATATGCCGTCTGATGCAATGACACCAGAACTCCAGCTGATGCGCAAATTCAGAGTCGACTTTCCTTGTATCCAGGACTGGCTTGGGTCAGAGTCTGAGCCGGGAATGGAATGTAGTCGTATTTTCACGGATGGTTCCAAAACCAGTCAAGGGTCTGGCGCTGGTGTCTTCGTGGAAGTCGACAACATTAGACTTCACTTCTGGTTTGGCAAATATGCGTCTGTTTTCCAAGCGGAAACTTATGCAATCCTAATGGCCATATACTATGTTGTGAAGAACAGGTGGAAGGGACGTAGCATTTGTGTCTGTAGTGACAGTCAGGCTGCGCTTAAGGCTTTGCTTAACCCTTTAACCACTTCCAAAATAGTTCGTGAAACCAAAAACTCTGAACTCGGTCGCAAGACTGAATTCTTTGTCTCTTATCTGGGTCCCAGGTCACACTGGGATCTTAAGAAACGAGATCTCCGATGAGATTGCCAGACAAACCTCAGAGGACGCTTTCTCAGCTCCTGAACCCGCGTTGGGTCTCCCTGCGTCCTCGGTTAGGGCTTCCATTGACGATTGGATCTCTCACGAGCACAATTGTGTGTGGCATGACTCTCCAGGATGCAGGTTGACTAAACGTATGCTCCCGGACGTCTATAAGAAATCAGCGGCATTCTTGCTGTCTCAGCAGAAAAGACTGTAGACAACTTATTGGCGTCTTGACAGGCCACTTTGCTTTTGCCAAGCACCTCAACGTGTTGGGCTGAAGTGACGCTACAATCTGCGACGCTTGTGGAGAGAGCGATGACACCGCGGAACATTATCTCTGTGACTGTCCGGCCTTTGCTCGTATCAGGTGGCAGATCTTCTGTACGGATGTGATGAGTGCTGGTACTGTAAGCTCCTCATCACTAAAGTGCTTGCTTGGCTTTCTTAGAAAGACAAGGAAATTCCAATAAAATGGATAAATCAGGATTTGCTCTCTGGTAGTACAATGGACTAGTTGCGTCTGAGTGCTCCAGTTGAGCGTTTCTTATACCGACAAAAAATGCTTACACGTAGCGAGGGGCATACCTAGGGCTTGCCTATCAAGCAGATTACTTAGAAATGTACTCTGTTTGGAGAGCTCGTCCGCCCTGCAGTTTCCTGGAATGTCCCCGTGGCGTAGCACCCAGCATAGGTGAATGTTGAATTGCTCTGTCAGCTCCGTAAGAGACAAACAGCAATTTAAGGCGGCCTTTGAGCTGAAGTATTCCAGGGACTTGATTGCTACTTGCAATGAAATGCTGATATCACTGACAGTACATTACATTTTAGCCAGGGCAGGGTTTGCTTAAAATGTAACGGGTGGGCCATCTAGTGATTTCTTTTTAAATCATAGGTTATTTTGACACTGACAGCTGTTTACCGTTCAAAATCTTGACAGAAAATCAGTATCATACCTCCGCGGAACGAAATGAGTCGCTTTACGCTTGAACAACATTGGGAAATATTGAAAACTTATTTCCAAAGTAAGTGCTGTAATGTGGCTGCTGTAGCCGAGAGTGTGAGACTTAATTCACGAACATCAACTCGTCATCGATCTCAACAGCTCAACATTTCACGCACTAGCCTGAGGAGAATTCTGCACAAAGATCTGGGATTATACGCTTACAAGGTCCAGTTGATTCAGCTATTGAAAGCGCACGACCATCCGCTTCGTTATCGCTTCGTAGTTTGGGCCTTAGAGCAGCTTGAATTGGACAACGATTTTGGGCGACTTATCGAGGTTAGGTAGACAGGTACTGTCTGAGTTTGTCCTATACTTGTCTCAATTCAAAACGTTTCACAATAAGCGGGATATACATATGTAAATACTTAGCTTAGATGGAAAATGGTCTTTACCATATTTATTGCCTGAAAAGTAGTAGATGACTAATCCACGAACAAGCACTCCAAAGATTTATGCTTGCAGAAGCTTACAATCTCTAGCTATTCAAGGCCAAAATCAGCAGAAATTTGCAGACATCTCCAAATGCTATTTAGGCGTTATAGGGTCGCCTGAAAGAAGGTTATAAAGCAAAAATCTAACAACCAACCCATTGCAAACTACAATACACTGTTCAGCGTTCTTAACCTGCCAAGAGGATAGTGAGAGAATCAGCTAAATTTCACAACATGCTCATCACATAAGTATTCGCCAATTTTACCATTGACACCACCCTCAAGGTAACCACGATGCGTAACAATGCAGTGAGACTATAGGTTCAGGTTTGTAAGCGCCAAAATGGGTTTCAATTCAATCGTAATTCCAGAAATAGAAACAATGTTTCAATAGCTTTAGATTGCTTTTAAATTTATTTTCAATAGCTCCTCAGCATTACTCTTCAAACTGAGCACCAAAGTCTTAGCTCCATACCACCATCCCAAAAATTGTTGTCCACAATGATTCAATATACAATACAACCCCTTAATGCATTTAACCTTTAGTTCGTCCTGCATGTAATCTACAGTAATCTCATTTAGAATAACTCTCCGAGCATCTAGACTAAAAGCTTTTAATATTTGTCTAAGCTTTCCATCAAGCAGTGCATAAATTATTCATAACTAACTTAACATTTGAACAAACTTAAAAAAAAAAACATGAGAAACTAAAAACCGAATAATTCCCAATAACCTTTAAGCTGGCTTTTGAATTAAATAATTTTGACAACACTAACGTTAATCTGTTGAGCTCTTCATTTTGTTTATTTCTTTAACTAACTAGAGATGTTTAGTTACGCATTTGTTTATTTGGGACATGATAAATATGAGCGTTCGATATACTTAACAAGTATTGTAGTTCGGAGTTTTAGGTTAAGACGTTATTTAAATTTTGAGACATGAGAGCCACTAGTACCTTGTGTGAGGTATTGAATTGGGTAATGGGATAATCCCACTTATCTTCTGTACTCCATGTAAGGTTATAGTAACTTTTTTTGCGATTGATTGAGTATGACAACTATTTAGGTATTCTTTGTTGCTACTACTACTTAAGAAGTGCGAAAATAACTATTCAAGACTGGTTCCCAACACGAAAGGGTCAGAAAATGTTTGAATTTTCCTAACCTAACATGAAATTATCAAATGTTGCGAAGAGCTAGGCCCAGGCACTTAAAGAGCTGTTGCGCCAAATATTTATTTATTTATTAATTTTTTTTTGTCTATTTATCCTTGGCAAAGCTTGGAAGAATGTTTGGGATCATTATCTTGCATTAATGCGAATCCAGGGCCTATTAATCGTTAACCCAATGGTAACAGGTGTTCTTCTTGTACTTCTCTGTACTTCTCCTTATTCATAATTCCATCGATTCGAATGAGATCTTCAACAACAGCGGAAGAAAAGCATCCCCAGACCAGTACTAAACCACTGCCCATACTTGATTGATGGGACCACACAGCTAGGGACCATCTTCTCTTCAGAAGACCGCCGAACGTAGGTTCTCCTTTTTTGTCCAAAAACCTAAAATTTGGACTTGTCCGTCCATAAGACTTTCGATCAGTCGGTTAATGTTCAATCCTGGTGCTCTCTTCCCCAATCTAGCCGCTTGACTTTGTTTTTCCACCGTAGCAAAGGTTTTCGTACTGCTACTCGACCGTGAAGGGCTGTAGTAGCTAAACCCTTTTTGTCATTATTACTGATATCTGAGTTCAATGCGAACTGTTAAACTCTGCACAGATTTCTGGAGCTGTAAGCCGTCAATCCCTCTTACTTATTAATTTTATAGTCTAGTACTCTTTTTGTGATGTTAATTTGATGTTAAAAAAATATTCGCGTTGGGCAGGTAGGTTAGGTTAGGTAGCTTTCCAGCAAAAGCGCCTGCTAAAACCCGCCATTAAATGCGGCTGGTCCTAATTGCGCTCAATCGAACGGTTTCGTTCTTTATAGTCGGCGCACAAGGTTTGTCTCGTCCAAAATTTGGAGTATAATGTTGTTGCAATGACCATGTACGGAGTTTTCGAGCAAGTTCGTTACTTCGTCATCGACGGTAGTTACTCCTAGATCTCTGTGGAGCATTTACTATGACACTTAGCACTTTGTTTTGAATATATTGTAGGATATCTCTATTGGTTTGTTTAGTACAACCCCATAGTTATATTCCATACGTCCAAACAGGTTTATGCACTTGCTGGTATAGAAGCAGTTTGTTATATATGCTTGATTTAGAATGTCTTGCAAGTAGCCAATATATTTGTCTGAATCTGTTTTCAAGCTCGTCGCGTTTTTTTTTTTTTACGTGGGACTTCCTTTTGAGTTTCGCGTCTAGTTTCATTCCTAGATACTTTACCTCGTTTGCATACAGTATTTGTACCGAGTTAATGAAAATTGGTAGGTTGCTAATATTTTTGTAAGTAAAATTAACATGAGTTGATTTGTATTCGTTGAGAGCAATGCGCCACTCGCAAATTTTATCCAAAGCTCGTTGGAGCTTTACAGTTGCTGATTAGCCTGACTTATCTGTTGTGGCCGTGTCGTCCACGAACGTAGCTACGACAGTTTCTTCTTCTTGCAGTTTATCTCGAGTGTAAAGTAGAAGAAAACCGGACGAAGAACACTTCCTTGCGGTACTCCTGCAGCGACTTTCTTAAATTCGTAGTATTCCGACCTGTTCGCAAGGTAAGATTCTTAAATATCATATGTATAGTTGTTCTGGAAGAACCTGCCTTAACTTAAACTTCAAGTCTTCATGCCATACCGTAACGAAGGCTTGAGAAACGTCCAGAAAAGCGCTAGCACATATTTTTTTGTCCTCTAAGGTTTTCTTTATTTCATTTGTTATTCTGTAAACCTGATCGATTGTGGAATTCTTTGTTTTGCAGCCGAATTCATGGTCAGGAATCAAACGTCTTTCTTCATTGACCCATTGTAGGCGCTTTAACAAAAGCTTTTCAAATACCTTAGATACTATCGGTAGGAGGGATATTGGTCTGTACGATTTGTTTGTCGCTTAGAGGCTTTCCCGGTTTTGGAACCATTATAACCTCGGCGGCTTTCCATTCTCTCGAAACGTATAATAATCTTAATGCGGCAATTATAATATGCAATTCCTTGAGGATCTGTCGTGTTATTTGATTATATCCAGGGGCCTTGCTATTTTTAAGATATTTTGTTGTCTGGCAAAGTTTGACCAACGACACGCTATTTATTTTAAAGTTGTCAGGTGTCGTAATCCTTTTGCCCATTCGCCACTGTTTTTTCTTATCGGTACCGATTGCATTTGGGATTTTTTCAATAGTGAATAATTCGAACTATTTTCGACAGACAAACCTTTAAGATACTTTCAAGATCTCTCAATTTTTGAAATCTTTGATTGCTTTCTTAAGTTCATTACACAGATGGCTTAGAAGAGTTTTGTGCTGGAGAGCTCGGGATTGTTGTCATCTTTTGTGTGCTCTCCTCTTTTGACGTATCAGTTCTTTTAGTATTTCCGGCGGATATTTAATTTCGCTATTTAAGACTTCTTTCGTCCTATATGGAGTGCTGTTCCACGCGGCGTTCTGTATGACTTCAATAAATCTGCCAACTTCGTCTTCTATTTCATATGGTGTTTTAAGCGACACATCCAGAACAATATTTTTTATACAACATTCTGGTACGTTAATGACGTTTGCGGTTTTGTTTTATCATTATCTCTTTTTCGCTCTTTTTTCTTAAAACCCTTTACCTGTTTTGGGATGTAATAATGTCTACTATCGACCCTAACTAGATTTGAAGGAATTTTGTTCATTCGAGTCCTGCATAGATAGATAAATGTATAATTATAGAAAAATATGGTTTGTCCGGAAACCTATGGACGGCAGTGTATACTCTCAGCGTGCTCGAACGTGTGTAACTGTTTATGGCAATGAGTAGGACATAGCTGCGAATGTGATTGTTCTGCAGTGTAACTGCCATGCAGAGGACTTCATTGCGACTGTTCTTTTTCTCTGGATAGGTATGTAACATACCAAACCGCAACGCAATCCTCTCTCTTGTCTTTGTATACAGTTCAAGAATTTCATTCTTTAAACATAAGAGTGATTAAATCAATGTAACACGTAACTGCTCTTTTCCTGAATTATCCTTGATCACTGCTTACTAAAAATCAATCTTGAGCTCATCTGTGGAAATGAGTACTCTTTTCAACAATAATTTAATTAAAAGGTAGATGTGCAAATTGTTGTACAACATTCGTTGGAAATGGCAGAATTGACGACAAAATGACATCCAAAATGGTTAGTACTGCTAAGTTTGGACAATTATTTTGGTATCGCTTTACACTACTTAAGCAACATCTCTTGCTTGTAACTATAAACTATAACCCTGTTTAGATGTTAACTGATGAGTGCGCCATACCGATAGTTTTTGGGTGAGAAAAGTGAGGGGTAAAGAGAGGGCGACAGTCATGAAGAAAATATAAAATCGAGTGGAAAGCCACGTTCCACACCTGAAATGTTCCATTCTATTCCATTTTATCATTACTAGTTCGATCGCGGAGTAGTCAGGATCGAGGGATGATATGAATATTTGGATGTGAGAACCAGAGTATATCCATTCAATGAGCCATCGCACACTGGGGTAACACCGGGGTATCTTTTACTTGAATGGCAACCGATTTTCATTGGGGGTTAGACCGCGTTTGTGGGCGCCGTGGCGTAAGTGGTTAGTGTGTCGGATCACTACGCATGAGGTTCCAAGTTCGAATCCGAGAAAATACCAAAAAGTTTTTTCACGGTCCCACCTCTAGCGAGCGTCTGACAAACATCCGAGAGTATTTCTGCCACGAAAAAGCTTCTCAAATCGCCGTTCGGATTCGGCATTAAACTGTAGGTCCCTTCCATTCGTGTGAAAAATATAACGCACACAACATGAGTGGTTGCGAGAAGCTAGGCCCTGGCACTTTAAAGAGCTGTTGCGCCAAATATTTGTATTTTTTATTTTTTTTAAACCGCGTTTATGGGAGAGGGAGGTGAAGTGTACAGTAAGAAATGAAATGAAATGGAATGAAACAGAGCAAAATCTTCAACCAGCTATCAGGCGGCTTAACATCGGGGTAAACCAATACACACATAACTTCTCAATTTCGAGACATAAACAAAATGAGTATGTCGTACCACTAAAATGAAAATCTGTTCATGTATACACAATTTTACCCCGGCGTTATTCAGCCAGTGTGCGATTGAAGTAAAAGATACCCCGGTGTTACCCCAGTGTTACCCCGGGGTAACGTTACCCCAGTGTGCGATGGCTCATTGAATATACTCTGGTGAGAACGCTCTCCGATACACAATTGTTTCAATTTACTCATTCCACCCCGAAATAGTGCAGCACTGAGCAAAGCACATGTAGACACGACATGACTGCCCAGTGCACGCGCATCAGTTAACATCTAAACAGGGTATATCTGTGTATTTAACAGATTACTTAGCATCCCTTCAAACTATTCCCTGCCCTTATAAAACCTTTTACTATTTTTTTTACGTAAGTACAACAACGCATGTACTATGCCCCCAACGAGCAAATTGTTCGTTCACCTGTGAATCAGTTTCTTCTAAATAATGTTGTTCTCTTCCTAAAATAATTTAAATCCCTGTTTACTTTTCTTATCTTGAGTACAAATAATCATCCGCACTCCAAAAGCATTAAAACCCGTCTGCTTGAATTTAATTAAGAAGTAAATATTTAAACAAGCGGCTCCCTCGTAATTACCAACGATTCTGTAATCTGTAATAAAGTGTTTTCCCCACAAAAAAACAAAAAAAAAACATAAGTACGTACTGCAGAGATTGTAACTCAGGAACAACACAACCAAATATGGAAATTTGTTTAGAGGAAGTATCACTTATCTCAGTGGGTACGTACGTACTACAAGCACTATTACCCCCTGTACTGCAGATAATAGAAAGACGCACGTGTTTACGGATGTAAACTCAAGTGGAATGCATTGCATGATGGTTTGTAAAAGATTTATTTCGGAATCGTTTGCTTCTTTTAAATGTGAAGGCACCTTCATTGCAGTGATACCATATACCCAAGTTTTTTTTTTTTACAAATTAATTATCTGAATGCTCAGTGCGATACTGAAGTGACTTTGGACTTTGAGGAGTTAAGATACCACAATTTTCAGACGTAAATCCCAAAACCGAAATCATTGCAAGTTATTTATGGGACCAATGTGAAATTCAGGGAAAGCCACTTAACGGCGATCTTCGCAGAGAACGTCCAGTCGAGGCGACTGATGAAGATATCGTTAAAGGAGCTGAAGATTCCATGATGAAGAACAATCAGTTGACTAAAAAATGTTTGACAGAGATGCTTAACACCTCATAAGAGAACGTATTGCGGAGCTTGCATGAAAATTGATAAACCAGTTGCCGTCGGGTAGAATGTTGATGGTCTAAAACAAACACCTGCGACTGGCGGCTGGAAATGAATTTCTCCACATGTACAAGGTCCGAACAAAACTTTTGCTTCGTATGGAGATGATTGGGAATGAGATTTAAATGGGCCATTAAGTCCCTAAGTCAAAACAGAGCATGTAGTTGCAGCGACCTATAAATGCAGAGAAATATTACTAGTATGTGAAAAATTGGGTGACCCCATGCTTCAGAAACGACGTGGACTCACCCGGCGTAGTATGCTCTTTTTGCATGACAACTCACCGGTGTCCTCCTGAACTGAAAGAGTATGGCTTCCAAGTGCTTACCCGCCCACCGCATTCTCCAGACCTGCCACATCAGCGACTACTATTCCTATACTATACTATACTAAGGCCTTGTGCGCACTGCGACCTCAAAGATCTAATATGCCAGTGCCAGCCCGGTGTTTAACCGAGAACTGGGTTAAGGCTTTTGATAAACCTGAACAGAGCTCCAGGCTCAGTAAAACCCGCTTGAGATAGAGAAGTCATTTTCTTGCGCCCATGAAGAATATGTTTTGTCGTCTCTTTTTGCTCTCCACATAGCCGGCATACGTCTGTATCTGCTACTCCTATTTTGTGCAGATGGTACCTGAGTATGCAATGACTAGTCAAGTAGTCCGTTAAGGTCCTTAAGTCTGCTTTGCTGAGCTCAAGTAGCGTCTTAGCCTTACAACGGTTGAGGTTAATGAACTTTTTTGCTTGCCTTAGGCCCATGAACTTGGGCCAGTATTGTGCATGACAGTCAGCTTCCCATTGTTTTATTTTGAGGGTTGTGCTACTGCGTGTAACTCCAAATAGGGTTCAGGACCGACTAGTGGGCAGCTGGCGCCACTTCTTGCTAAGCAGTCCGTTTACGCCTACGCGCCATCATGTACGGTTTCTGGCAATGTGTCTGAGTTCTCCCCAACTTTTCCCTAACTGCCGTGCCTCCTTCTCGACTGTTCTGCGCCATGTTCTCCTCGGACCGCCAGGTCTTCTGCCATCCTGAGTTAGAGGGTTCCATTGCATAGCATGGTTCGCTATGGAGCTGTCACCCTTTCGGAACGTGTGACCAATCCACTGCCACTTCCGCCGTTGGATAGTTGTGCCTGTTGGTTCCTGACCCGTTATCTCGTAAAGGTGTTCGTTAGAGATACGATTGGGCCAGAAAATCTTTAAGATATTGCGCGGACACCTATTAACAAACGTTTGCAGCTTTCTGGTGATAGTAGTGGTCACTCTCCACGTGCTGCAACCATATAGCAGCACGGATCCAACGTTGGAGCGGAACAGTCTTATTTTGGTGCTCAAACTGATTGCATTGCTTCGCCATATTTTGGACAACATTCCAAACGCGGACTTTGCTTTGGCGATCCTGTTGGCTATATCCAGTTCGGTTCCACCATCGGTCGAGACAATACTCCCAAGATACTGGAAATCCTCTACTCTCTCTACCGGTTGTCCAGCAATGCATATTTGAGCCGATGAGTTAGTTCCAAGGCTGATAATTTTAGTTTTTGCCGTATTAATTTTCAGCCCAGCGACACCTGCCTCCCTCTCCACATCTGCTGTCATTTGGTGGAGGTTCATAATTCTGTGGGAGAGTAAGCATACATCGTCAGCGTAGTCAAGATGTTTCAGTTGAGATGTAAGAGTCCATCGAATTCCTCCGTTTCCCGTCGACAAAGCTGCATGAAGCACATCGCTAATCACCAATAGGAATAATATTGGTGAAAGGATACAGCCTTGTCTTACCCCACTTTGGATCTCAAATTCCTCAGACAACCTCCAGAGCGTGACATTTGGAGCCTTCATATGTAGCTTTGTTAATAGCAATTAGTTTATCGGGAATACCTCCCCTGCGTAAGGCACGCCAAATAAACTCCCTGTTGACACTATCGAACGCCTTCTCAAAATCGAAGAACAGCAGGTACAGTGGCGATCGATATTCAACACTCTGTTCGATGATAATCCGCAGGGTGTTGATGTGGTCGGCACAGGAGGATCCAGAGCGGAAACCTGCTTGTTCGGCATCGAGTGTGTCTTCGAGATGTTGTTTGATTCGCTCAAGGATGATTTTAGCTATTATCTTAGCTACAGCAGGCAGCACGCAGATACCCCTCCAGTTTCCGCACTCCATTAAATTTCCTTTCTTAGGAAGCTTGACGATCATTCCCTTTTTCCACTCGTTAGGAAAGCTTTCAGCTTCCCAAGCTCTATCTATAAGTGGAAGCAGAAGCTCAGCCGATGTTGTTGGCGCTGCTCGTAAGAGCTCTGCTGGAATACCGTCAAGTCCTACCGCCTTGTTGGTTTTGAGTGCCTTGATCGCGGTAATGATCTCATCTTTACTGGGAGTCGTGGGGCGTATTCGGGAACTTCTCACCTCGGGCATCTCAGTCTGATTTGGGAGCATATCGCTAGCGAATACACGGTTCAAAACCGTAGCAAAATGCTCATTCCATCTCTTGAGCTGGTCCTCATCTGAAATGAGCAAGGAACCGTCTAGGCTTTTCACTGGGTGATGGCTGGAGCTGCGACCACCTGTCAGCTCTTTCGTGATTCTGTAGATGGTCCTGCTGTCGCACCTCCGTGCAGCTTCTTCTGCTTCTGTAGCCAGCGCGTTGATGTAGTTGCGCTTGTCACGTCGTACGCTACGCTGAACTTCTCTCATCTTCATGCGATATAGGGACTCTAGCTCGCTTCTCCCTGCTGCTGGGGGTAGCTGCAACGCGAACTTTAAGCTGTTTTCGTTCGTCAATCCGTCTCCACGTATCCTCGGAAAGCCAAGCCTTATGTCTTCCCTGCGATCGACCGACAATTCTTTCAGCCCCAGATGTAAAAAAACATTTTTCACAGCACACCAATGGTCTTGGATGGTTGCGGGCATTGAGCTGCTGATTGCCTCCACACCTTGCGAGAAGTGCTCCCTTAATTGTTGGCGCACTGAGGGATCACTAAGTCTATCGATGTTGAACCTGGGCATTCTTGTGTTGTCGTGGGATCTTCGAACTGCAGCAGTGCGTAGTTGGAGAGTAGCTATCATAAGATGGTGATCACGTACTATCCCCACATCTGCCCCTCGTCTGTTTCGGACGTCCAGGAGACTACTTCTAAAGCGGCGGCTGATAGCAAAATGGTCAATTTGGTTGGAGGTTGCTTGCCTGCCATTGGAAACCCAGCTGACTTTGTGGCAGGTCTTGTGCTCAAACATGGTGCCACCTATCACAAGGCGGTTGGCATTGCAGAAATCCACAAACCTTTCGCCGTTGTCATTGCGGTTGCCTAGTCCATGCTTCCCGATTACATGCTTGAGCCCTTCGTAGTCGCTGCCTACCTTGGCATTCAAATCCCCCATCACTATGACAATGTCTCCATTTGGTGTTGTGTTGAAGACGGCGCTTAAGAGATTGTAGAAGCTCTCCTTTTCGTCCTCAGACGAACTATTCGTTGGGGCGTAACACTGTATGATGGTGACGCGTCGTACTCTAGTCCGGAATCTGGCCGTCAAAATCCTGTCACCATGAGGCTGCCAGGAAATCAGGCCCTTGCGTGCTGTTGTTGTTAGCAGTAGTCCGACTCCATATTCCCGCGGACTTCCGGATGGTCTTCCAGAATAGAGTAGTACAGTGTTACGCGTTGGAGAGTGGTACTCGCCCGCTTCTAACCATCTTACTTCACTTACCCCCAAAATGTCCAGTTTATATCGCATGAATTCCTTTTCCAGTTGGAGGAATCTGGCATTGTAAGGACCTTCTCTTCCCGAGTCGAGGAGTGTCTTTACATTCCAGAAACCTATCTTTGTCCGGGTACAATAGCCAAAAGCCGTCAACATGTGATCAGTCCTTATCCGAGGCATAGTGTCGGTTTCTGTAGCGAGCTGGTTTCGGTAACGCAAGTTGCCGGCCCACGTTACCTAGCCTAGAATCAAGGTCCAGACAACCCGCACTTACAATTTTGGCCTATACGTATAAGGGTTTATACGTATAGTTGCCCGGGGACCACCACTAGGAGGTAAAGTAAGCACTTCATCACGAATTTGATTGTTGCGCTACTGGCCCAAGCCAAGTTTTGGGCAGTCAGTAGTTTCCCGATCAATCGCAATGCAGGTCGTCCCCAAGCAGTCCGTTCATCGTCCTCGAAGGCTTCGTTCACAGTGACTGTGTTATTTTATGCGATATCTTCTAGTATATTAAGACAATCCCATATAAGTTTGGATCCTACCGTGTAGGATTTCAGACCCATGAGTGCAGCCTGGCTGCCCGAGAGGATGTAAATACGGGCGTCTTCGACTCCTCTTCACAGACATTCTCGTACACAGAGTTCAATTGCATGGACTTCCGCCTGAAAAACTGTTGGTGATTTCTCAAGCGCTGCTGCACGTTGGAACCTGGGTCCATAAGCCCCTGCGCCAGTGCTACCATTTTCCAATTTGGAACCATCTGTGTACCAAGTTTGAAAATTTGGTAAGATTACAAGCCCTTCAATTCTCCATGTATGACGGTCACCTATGACCACCTTGAATTCCTTTGAAAATCTAGTTCGTCGAATACACTGCAAGGTTTTTTGTCTTGCTGTACGAGTATTATCTTTGAAACTGCAGAAAGCACCCAAAATTGTATCGCACTACCTTGGGTTTCTTTCTTAGCGAACTTGATCATTATTCCCTTTGATACTCCTAGAATAGACTTCTTAAGTCAGCATACCGAAATCAGTCAAATTAATTAAAATAATGCTGCCTGAGCCTATGTACTTAGTCTTATACTTAAGGCAAGACCTGCCATTTTTGTATACCAAGTTTTTCATAAGTTGACAGAACTCTAATCAAAATAATGTTGTTGACTACGCCCAAACTCTATCATAAATATTCCGCACACAAACTAGATATGCAGATATCCAAAAATCTGTTTCGTATGTAAATACTTCACCACATATTTCTAGGTCTAAGTAGTCCCATGCTACTTCCTAAAGATGTTAATTTCAACCTTGATTGTCAGATTCCATGCTCAATATGGAAACACTCCCAAAATGAAATCAACATCCGTAATGCGGTAGCTTCCGACAAATGATAAATGTACAAGCAATCCGTTGATCTTAACTTTAACTACCTCAACTTGAACTTAACTCATGGCTCTCGTATTCGCTGAACCCACATCCATAAAATTTATGAATAAAAGACGAAAACAAACGACCCACACACCTATTTACCCGTTCTCCATCGGTCAACGCAATTCTACTGTAAGCGATCTGTAACAAACAAAAAATCCGCTTAAAAGAAATCCAAATTTACGCCGATCCTTATCTTTTCAAAGTCCGCAAGTTGAGGTTGACCGCTCGAGCCCCTGTAATAAAAATTCTCTCCCGCCTCAGTCACGAGATGAATCATTCTTTGTGTGGTCTCTGTGATAAGACCTTACATTCGTTCGAAGAATTATTATTAAAAGACAACGGAACTGTGTTACAATTACAGAACTCGGGGTGAATCATACGGCACAGTCACACGGCTAACCACAGTAATTGCATTAACAGTCCATCACCTGTTTTACCAAAAATAATAGTTTTCCATCCAACAGACCGATGATGGTGAATTGTCATCCTCAACTCGGTTGAGCTAAACCCCTGAGGACATCATCCGCAATGTTGCAGATAAACCCGAAAACGTGGCAGTAATCCCTGCATTGATACAAATCACTACCAGAGCAATACCTCATGGGAGTGAGTCAATGAACTCGACTGACACCCTCATGTGTCAGAGGTGGATGAGCATATCCATTTGTGTGGGTGTCTGTGTGTTGAATCAACTATTTCCCATGAATCAGACTTGAAATTCATTCCGTGCCATATCGCACACACTTGCCGTGCCCTCCGGCTCCTGCTTCAGTTTCGTCGAAATGAAAATTAAATATTGTCGAACGGGAGCAGAAGAGGAGTCAAGGGGCGCCCGCCACAAGAGCAGGAAGCATTGGAACACTGAATGGGTTACGAGTTTACTAAATTATGCTATGTGAATGTGCAGTCGATAGTTGCTGAAGTTGTTTCATTTTCCATACAGTTTCTGTACTTTCCTGGGTGATTGCTGTAAGTTCATTGATTGATATAGGAAGGAATACTTACGTACAGTGCGGGCTGAACGTTTATCAACAGTAGGAGGTAAAAGGCTAAAGCCGTATTCTGAGTTGTGCGTATCCTTTCAAATCTTTTAAGCTCATAATCGGTTCTTCTGCAGATTTTTAGTCGCAAAAATCCGACCGAGAACATATTTTCAACAGGAGAAAGTTGCCACCTTTTTGTACTTATTGTTGACAGAGTTACTGCTACTTTTGGCCTGTTTTGGTTTGTATTTTGCAGCGGATCATTCCATTCATGTGCACTATTCTATTGAAAGGAAAAGCATACTAACTAATAAGGATCAGGAAAAAAAAAATAGTTTGTCTGTTCCGTGTTGTGGAAGCCTTAACACTGATCAAATCCCGGATAATGCTGTCGGAAGTCTTCTCAAAGTCAAATTTTAACTTACGTTAGTTTCCATATACGATGCGATATACCTCCCCTTAGGAGTTCAATGATCATGCCCTTCTTCCACTGTATTACGAAACCTTATCACTTGCATTTGTGAAAGTATGCGCATGAGCTCTCTTGCGTCAGCTTTGCTTTCCTGGATATTTTTTTAGGAAAAACTTCTCCATTTGGTTTGAAATTTGATTTTCCGATCGATCGATCGGTTGTGTCTCGGATTTGAATTTTCGATAATTTTTTTCTATCGTGATCGCCATATAAGTTTTCGATCGATCAAATATTTGATCATGATCATAACTATCAGAATTTTCAACCAACTGATCCCGATTTGATCGTTATCGCTTAATTTTGATCTTGATCACTTACAATTAAATTTATATAAGTAGATGTTGCGCAAATCCTCGAGCTCATCAAAAGGCGATGGTAAAGTGTCCTCGATCCTCTTTTAGTCAGAGACTTTCGTAAATCAAGTGGTCAAGCTATTCAATTCCTGTGTATTTTTTCTGTTGGCACCAACGGCATAGTTTCCGGTGAGGATGCTAGAAAGGGATCGTTTATTCGACTTGAAATATTCTGGAATCATTATTAATCTTAGGTTAGGTTAAAAGGGGTTAGCTGCAATGCATGAGCGCAGCCTGCATTCGTATCACAAACGGATCCATTGTGCTCCCCTGACGTGGAGTTTCCTGGTTTAAGAACTGCAAAGAGAGGAAAGAAACAAAATGGCTAGAGTTCTATGTAAGTAGGACGGCCTCCTCTGAACCACCCTGAAGAAGTTATAAATTTCATAATGGTGGTTGGTGGCTTTTCGGACAGGTCGCCCAGATGGTTGAAGAAATACTCTCCAAGGGCCGTCTTTCTGGTATTACAGAGACTAGGGCATCTGCAGAGGAAGTGTTCCGGGTCCTCTACGTCTGTATTGCCGCATCCTCTGCAGAGTTCATCTGTACTTAGCCGCATTCTCTTCCGGTGGGCCGACAATAGGTTGTGGCCGGTAATGATACCTACGAGAAGTGCCAAGTTTTGTCTATTTTGTGTGAGGATGAGCTTGGTTTTCATCTTGTCATGATTATTGTCCAGATGCTCCTGGAGACACGACATGAAGGAAGCGTTCTCCATCTTTCTTCTGCTTGTCGTTTGAAGTCAAGTGCCATATTTAATTTAACAAGTATAAGGGGAGGTAGGAGTGAGCTTTGGACCATTGACAGGTCTTGTTCTGATCCTTTTCTTGCTAGTTCGTCCGCAATCTCGTTCCTTGGTGTCGTGGGACCCACCAGAGTGTTACATGGTGGCTCTGGATAAGTATATATAGCTTTGATTTTATAACCGCGGATGAGATGGCCTTTATAGCAGCTTGACTATCTATGTAAATATCAATCTCTTTCCTAGTAACAAGTTTCGTGGATAGTACTCGTGCCGCCTCTGCTATAGCTAGGACTTCTGCCTGTAACGCACTACTATGGTTCGGAAGTCTTAGTGATATAGCAATATCAGGTTCCGCTGAGTAGATACCCGAATCCACTCCTTCGTTTGTTTTGGACCCGTCAGTGAAGACTGAAATACTATGCGGGTTATTGGCCCCACGGTCTTCCCAGTATTCCCTTGATGGGATGACCGTTTTGAAGTTTAGGCTGAAGTCGGTGGATGGCGGCAGATAGTCTGTGGTGGTGTCTAGGTGAGCCCATCTTGAGATGCTACGGTGGCCCGTGTGGCCCTTTCTCCATAGGTTGGATTCTTTTAGGCGTAGGGCACTCATCGCGGCTGATTTCTTAACAAATAGGTCTAGTGGATCAGTGCGAGAATTGTTTCAAGTGCTGCGTTCGAGGTAGTTCTAATGGCGTCTGTGGTTGCTATGCAGGCAAGTCTCTGGATTTAAGTCAACTCCTTGAGATGCATGTTTTTCTCTGTTATTGGCCACCAGACAATGCACCCATATGTAAGAATGGGTCTGACTATGGCTGTGTACATCCAGTGGATTATGGCAGCTTTGGTCTCCATTTTTTACCAAAAATTCTGCTGCAAGCATAGAACGCAATGTACGCTTTCTTTATTCTTTCATTGTGTTGTCTCGCCAGCTCAGTTTGCTGTCAAGTATACAACCAAGATATCGTGCTTTATCCGAGACTTGGAGTGAAGTGTCACCGAGTCGTAGGGGTCCGAAAGCAGGGATTATTCTTTTGTTGGTGAAGAGGACCACTTCTGTTTTCGCTGGCTTAACGTTCATTCGACAACATTTTGCCCAGCTATGGAGATATTCAGGGCCGATTGTGGAAGTTCGGTGATAGTGTCAAGAAATTTGGCGGACATAATTAGAACGATGTCGTCTGCATAAGCAACAGCTTTTACTCCAATGCGTCCTAATTTTAAAAGGATCTCATTTGCTACTAGACTCCATAGTAGAGGAGATAGGACCCCTCCATGCGAGGTTCCCCTAGAGGCCAGTGCGTTTACTTGGCTGTCACCCAGCTCCGAGTCTATGTGTCTTGTCTTGATCATACATTCAATCCAGTCGGAGAGTGTGGCATCTACTCTGAGTCGGTCCAGTGATAATCTTATTGACTCGGTTTTCACATTGTTAAAGGCTCCTTCCACGTCTAAAAAGGCTCCTAAAGTGAATTCTTTGTGGTCGAATGATTGCTCGATTGTTGCTACCTTCGTGCAGGGTTGTTTCGACTAATCGGCCCTTTATATAGGCATGTTGTGCTGGGGACATATCCCTCGGGCTTAATTTGGAGCGAATGTGTAGATCAATTAATCTTTCAAAAGTCTGCAACACGAAAGAGGACAGGCTGGTCGGCCTAAAGTCTTTTGGGTTCGTGTGGGTCGGTTTACCAGCTTTAGGTATAAAGATGACTTTAACTTTCGTCCAGGCTTCAGGTACATACCTACAGTTTAGGCACCCGCAAAAAATGGTCGATAGCCGTGGAATGACGTTTTCCTTACTGCTTTGTAGCATCATAGGGAAGATACCATACGGGCCGGGCGTCTTGTGAGGAGAAAAGGAGTCAATTGCCCATTTCAGTTTGAATTCATCCACAATTTCGGCGAATAGAGAGTAATTAGGGCTAACACCTGAATCATGTGACGTTGTTGTCTCCGTATCAGAATTTTTGTTACTACACCCTGGGAAGTGAGTTCCAAAGATGTCCAACTATGTCCAGGTACCATCCGGTTTCTTTTTGAAACCTGGGACCGAGTGATCCTTCGACAGGACTTTTCGGAGTCTCGCTGCGTCTTTGGTGGATTGAATTTCGCTGCAAAATTTACTCCATGAGGCTCTTTTAGCATAGATCGTCTTTTTCTTGAAGGCACCCTTGGTTTTTTTGTAGCGGTTCCAGTCTGCGGGATTTATTATTTCTCAGTCTGCGGGATTATTAATCTTAAAGAAACAAGAAGTTCGACTTTAGGATACTGGGCGTATGACGCTTGAAACGTCTTAACGAAATGTAAAGAGTAACTACCAAGAGTCCTCATTTTTCTGATGGAAAGGGCAGGACAATCATACAGCAGGTGACGAATAGATTCAATTTCTTTTTCGTCCCTGTAACTTTTACAATAGTCGTTATGCAGCACACTGAGTCGCTCCGCGTGGACGCCAATGGCACAATGACCAGTAATTATGCCAGAAACGACCCTTGCGCTATAACGACTAAGTTTCACCAGAGAAGTCGATCTCTTCTTGCTGAAGGCTGGCCATAGCGCCCTGGCCGTTGCACATGTTCCTAGATGAACCCAGCGTCTGTTTCCTCGACCGATGGGTTCATCTCCTATTTTCTTCCGTAAGGAACTGATTGGGTTTACTACAAAAGGGAAGGCTCGCGATTAGTGCAGCGCCGACCCTTTTCTAGCAAGCTCGTCAGCCTTTTCGTTTCCTTCAAAATCCATATGCTCTGGTACCCAGCAGAGGGTAACCGCATTGACTCTCGATATCTCGTTTAAAAGTGATTTGTAGGTCCTCACAAGCCTCGACCTAATTACAGCAGAGTCCAGAGCCTTAACGGCTGCCTGGCTATCTATAATATATAGACAGTGATCGTTCTACCAACGATATTACTTTACATACTTACAGCCTGTATGGTGGCTGTGACTTTGGCCTGAAAGACGCTACAGTCGTCGCTTCTTCTAAAGGAGTGGTTTATTCCTCAGGTTTCACAATAAACTCCGGCTCCCGTGCCAAAACCCATCTTAGAACTGTTGGTATAGAACGCCAACTCCTTTTTCTTAATGGTTCTTCGGTTCTTCCAGTATATTCCAGTATAAGCCTAAGGATTCCTAACTTAGATTCTTGCATCTTATGGTACTGAACGTGACTGGGGTGAACTTGTTAGGCAAGGTTCATTTGTTCGTCTTACACTCTGCAGTTCAGCAAAACTAGAGCTCCACCCCTTCAGATTCCAGAAAAGCTGTTAAAATGGACCTCAAGGCCAGTATAGAGATTATTGACATGTACGAAGCAGCAAAAATGAGAGTAAGATGCCCCGCTGGAGTAACTGAAGAGTTTTCACTCAAAGTCTTAAGTCCTTTGCTCTTTATTGCAGTCCTTGACTACCTGCTTGAAGCTAAGTTGAAGTACATCAGTTATTCTTTTTGACGATGGAGCCATCATAAGTGAGGATCCTACATCCCTGCAACGAGCACTTGGTGTGTGGGTGGACGTTTTGGAGGGAAATGGGTATCGCATTAGTTCAAAAAAGACAGAGTACTTGTGCTGCCCGTTCTCTGATCCACTCAGGCTTATTCCAGACATTTATTTGAATGGAACATTGCTTCCCAAGTGCGAAAAGTTCAAATATCTGGGATCTATGATCAATAGCAAAGCAACTTGTGATGACGACATATCGCGTAAGTGTATGTTGGATGAAGTGGCGGGAAAACTCCACTATCTTCTGTGACTGAAAAATGCCTCCTAAGTTGAAAGGAAGGTTCTACACCGCAGTTGTGTATCCAGCACTCACATACGGTTTACAATGTTGGACAATATAAAAAACGTATGAAAGTAAATTAACGGCAGCTGAGATGAAGATGCTTCGCATGTCAACAGGAGTGACAAGACTTGATCGAATAAGAAGTTCAAAGCTCCGTGTAAGCCTTCATGTCAAAGAAACTATGTATGTCACGAAAAATAGAGCGCGATCAGCTCAGCTGGTATTGTTATGTCCAAAGAAGATATCATTTGAACCCTACTATGAAGGCAATATCAATTTTTCGTAACGTTCCACTGATATCACGAAAGAAAGGCAGGCCTTAAACTCCTAGATCACACAACTACGACGACACCAGCATTTGGTTTTCCAGTAACGAAGTGATCCAAAACCGGGACGCCTGCCAATATTTTCTGAACTCAAAAAGGCGAAACCCACAATAGAAATGCAGTGAAGTGGGAAGTTTATGATCCCTTGTTTTCAGATCATAACATCGCCGAAATAGGAAGAAGAAGATCGTATTTGTTTAAAAGAATAAGAAACTGCGAATGTCCCGCCACAGCTTGTAGCGCACTTAAACATCTGAGTACCTACTCATAATATATTATGACTCCTAATCTATATGAAAATTATAATAAACTTTTGTTCTTTATATCGCCGGTAATTCGGTATCTCTGTTTGCATTCACCGCTACTGTTGCTCCACTGTCTTTCAACTTACTTGTGGCCTGCGCTCTCATACACATGTATTGTACTTTTCCACCACACTGTATAGTATTTTCAGTTAATTAAATTCGATTGATTTTACTTTTTATTTTTTGCCTGCGGTTCATATTCTACCACTTGCGCGCATTTTTGAGAGTTCACCTAATTGAAGGGGATGGGCAGCACAGCAGCATCGTATGCTAGTTCCGCCATTAATTAGCCTTCAATGGTTGGTGGTGCCAAATAGCAAACTACCAAGCTAATTGCGAACATTTTATTGCGCCACGTTGATGAAGTTAGGTTCGGCGACGAAATCCGATTTATCCTCCTCGTGTCTGTGGACATGGGTGGTGAGCGGTGGGTGGAAGGTCTTTAATTATTGAGAGTGGTCAGGTGGGGTAATAGTCAGCATATCATATCATCACTGAAAATAGATACGAAATTCTGAAAACGCGGTTTTAGTTTACTTGCTTTTGATAATTGCTTTTTTGGTTTTCACTCTGCAAATTTAGTTGTAAACTTTGTATATCGACATGTTTTTTATTAAAATTACATTTTTCGTTTCTCTTTTTATTTGCAGGTAAGTTGTTAATTGGAAATGTTTTGAAAATTGGTTTTGTGGTAAGTTTAAGTCAATTAAAAATATTTTTCTATTCAAAAAGAGGCGGTTAGTGTAGTTGATTTGATCGTTTATTACATGTTTTACATGTGGTTTTAAGAGAATAATTGAGGGTGGATTTGGTTTATTGATTCAATGTCCTGCTGTCCATATTTTTGTGCAGAACAATAGAAACTTTCTTGTTTTCATGACAAAAACTGGTATCACAAACTAATAACTAGTAAGCGAGGATTTGTGTGTGCTTACTTACTTACTTAGGTGGCGCTACAGTTCGCGGTGAACCTGGGCCTCAACCAACAAGCCTCTTCCTTTAGCTCGGTCGTTAGCTAATTGCCTTCAAGTTGCGCACTCCAAGTTGGTCGAGGTCCCCTTGGACTTGTGCGCGCCACCTACGGCGATGATTCCATCTACTGCGTCGTCCCTCGGGGTTAGATTCGAAGACTCTGCGGGCCGGAGCGTTGGTGTCCATTCGTTTGATCCAGGCGTTTATAGGCCTGCCTTTCCTACATCGCGATGTCTTTGGAACGTGCATTGATATTGCCTTTTTAACAGGGTTCAAATGATCTCTTCTTTGAACGTGGCAATACCAGCTAAGCCGGTTGCGCTCTATTTTCTGTACGACGGTTTCCTTGATATGAAAGCTTCCATGGATCTTCGAACTTCTTATTCGATCAAGCTTTGTCACTCCTGCTGTCATGCGAAGCATCTTCATCTCAGCTACCGTTAATTTACTCTCATACGTTTTGTACATCGTCCAACGTTGTGAACCGTATGTGAGTGCTGGACGCACAACTGCGGTGTAGAGCCTTCCCTTCAACTTAGGTGACATTTTTCTGTCACAAAAGATAGCGGAATTTTCTCGCACTTCATCCACCCTACGCTTACGCGATGATTGATGTCGTCATCGCAAGTTGCTTTTCTATTGATCATAGATCCCAGATATTTGAACTTTTCGCACTTGGGAAGCACTGTTCCATTCAAATAAATGTCTGGAATAGGCCTGAGTGGATCAGAGAACGGGCAGCACAAGTACTCTGTCTTTTTTGAACTAATGCCATACCCATTTCCCTCCAGAGCGTCCACCCACACATCAAGTGCTCGTTGCAGGGATGTAGGATCCTCACTTATGATGGCTCCATCGTCAGCAAAGAATAACTGATGTACCTTGGGGTCCATCACTTTACCTTCAAGCAGATAATCAAGGACTGTAATAAAGATCAAAGGACTTAAGGCGCTTCCCTGGTGCACTCCGACTTTGATTGGGAACTCTTCGGTTACTCCAGCGGGGCATCTTACTTTTGTCTTTCCTCCTTCGTACATGTCCATGATCATTTGTACATAGGCTTCTGGAACCCCTCGATGTCATAGCGCCACCCATATCAGATCTCGTGGTTGTCTGTCGAATGCCTTTTCAAAGTCAACCAATACAATATGCAAATCCCTTAAGGAATCACGATGTTCTTCCATTATGATCCTTATACTTTGGATTGCATCTGTGGTTGATTTACCCGAGACAAACCCGCACTGATCATCAGATAGCTGTATTATTTTTCGCAGTCGGCCACCTAATACACGCTCAACGATCTTCATGGTGTGTGACACCAGCTTGATCGAACGTTAGTTATCACAGTTTCGCGTATCACCTTTCCCTTTGTATACAGGGAGAAGGTAACTTTCCCTCCATTGATTCGGCATTGGGTCACTTCTCAGAAATTTGGAGATGAGAATTCTGAGCCATCTGAACCCGATGTCGCCCATCTTTTTCCAGAACTCAGAGGGCATCTCGTCTGGCCCAACCGCTTTTCGTTTTTTGGAGTATTTGACCGCCTCACTAACTTTTTCGACTGTAATGTCGGGTATTTCTTCACAATTAGGGTTGGCTCTTGGAAAGTATAGCCGGAGAAACAATACTGCCGCCACCTCTGCAGAATTTTGTCGTCATCCACAAGAAGCTGGCCATGAGCATTGTTAATGAACTTTGGCAAACGAATCTCCTGAGCATTCCTCCTTCTTTGGGCGGCTATTTTGAAGATGGTTGCACTCTTGTTCATATTGTGTCTTCGCAGCTCCTGGATAGCCTGGTTTGCATCAGCAACCGGGGAAGATATTTTCTCCAGCTCCCCCCTCCATTTCGAGGCGAACTTTTTCGTCACTATTATTAGAGGGGCACTTTGACCAAGCTTTGAAAGCCGCCTTCTTCTCATTTATCAACTTCTTAGCTTCATCACTCCACCACCATGTTTCTTTGGCGTGTTGATGGTGGCCTTTTGAAGCTCCTAGCAGTGATTACAACACGATTACAATTGAATCCATATATGTACATCACAACCTAGTAAATCCATAAGTGTAGCTAGATTTGCCAAGGCAGTCGCGTAGTAGTGACTCGGCGCAGGACCCAATTTAGCCACAAATCCTTCTTTATTTGTACTCGTATATAGACCATTGGTGGCCTTTTTGACTTACTCGTTACTCGTTACTCGTCTAATTTAGCCACCTCAACTGTGTTTCGGAGCTTGAAACACTTCAAGGTTCAGAGTCTTCTATCTCCTGGTGAAGGTTACTAAATTGGTTTTGAAAGGATTGGCGTGTGGCGAAGGTTAGATAAAGCTGTCCCTTATGGTCTCTAATGGTTTGTATGTGTTTTCCTAAGACATCATAAGCATAAGACATCACCTTCAAGCTGTCGTTTTCCAACAATAGTAGGACGGTGATTACAATCAATAAACAAAGAAATATGAAGACGCTACCTCCCTCAGAAGTGCCTATGTTGACAGATTCTATGATCTTGATCGTGTCCATAACTGGTTGATTCCTCTGCTGCTAATCAGTGCCTATATCTAAGCTAAAAAAAATACAAATATTTGGCGCAACAGCTCTTTAAAGTGCCAGGGCCTAGCTTCTCACAACCACTCATGTTGTGTGCGTTATATTTTTCACACGAATGGAAGGGACCTACAGTTTAATGCCGAATCCGAACGGCGATTTGAGAAGCTTCTTCATGACAGCATTACTAAGCTAACACTCTAAATAAGTTTATTTTTTAGTGGAAACTGAATGAGCTGTTAGTGTTCGTTAAAAAAACCGCCTTGCTGCACTTCTGATTGTAAATTTTCATTACAAATTGTATCTATTACCAAACCCATCAGCACAAACTGATTCTACATTTGATTTGTATTCTTCCACTCATTTGTTCGAGTTTCCTGTGAAATCGCCTTCCTTTTGGTAGGAAACCAGTTTAAACAAAGGAAATCCCCCGGAGCCACTCACCCTTCAGCTAATCCTAAACTCGGTTCCCCACAATTCATCTTAACAAACTAATTTGCATGGACATTCATGATCCATCTACCTAATTACAAATGGCTGTTAAGACTTCCTCTTAGCCATCTGCTCCTCCTTCAATTGCCATCAACTACCACCATGGCATCTCATCTTAAATGCATTCTCAACTGCACCATAAAAACCACTGCATCGCCCTTTAATTTCCATTCCGACATGGAGTGTCGTGCATTCAAAAGGTGCACGTACTTAAAAGCCCATCATTTCTGGATTTGCTACGGACATCCGTCGTCGTACCCCACTTGGATCTGCAGCTACATCCCACAGATTTGCTGCTTCTGCAGGGCACTGATACACCTTTACATTGGTTCATGAACTAGAGTTGGATCTCTCGCATCCTTTCTGTTGTGAGTGCGCGCGTTCAAAACTAGTTGCATTCAATGGGCGTCAAATCCAGAGATGAAGGATGTGGATAATGGAAAATAAAAGATACTTCTCTCCTATTTTTAGATTAGAGTCATAGAATCCATAAATTGGAGCGTTAGCTTGGTTAATGGAATTATAGGTCGTTGGGCTAAAACAAAGGCTTCGACGGTAAGTTCCTGTAACTCAGGCACGAACAGACACAGAAAAAGTGTGTCTCCCTTCCTTCCTGGGCGCGAGTTGGAACAATGACATCCAAGTGTAGATGAACACAAAAGTGTTTCACCTGTTCCACCATCGCCACCTCAACCCATTGCCACCACCATCATCATTATCATGTTTGTCTTGTCATCACCGACGAGAACAAGGATATCTTGATGTATCCCTCCTCATTCATTATGCAGCCCAGTTGGCGGACCGCCGCCAACTCCATGAGGAATGCATGAATGGGGCTCCTCGTCGTTGTTGTCAGTGAGGGAGAATAGAGCGTTCTTGATGGCACTGCAAATAGTCGAGTCAGAGTGCGGATCTACACACTATTTATGTATTCATGTATACTCGCATGGGCAGAAGAATCAGAAGCAAAAGCAGCAGCAGCTCGAAGCAAACAAGTCAGATGTTAGATGTCACTACCTTGATGAGGGTTTCTCCTCTCGCCGATGCTCCTACCACCTCCAAGTGTGCACTCAACTCAATGAGGTGTGTTTTCTTTATCATTTATGGTTTCTTGTGAGTTTTTCTCTGCCGATTTTTATGGGTACCCATGCTGATTGCGATAGGTTCTGTCTTGTCATCTGTTAACGAAGATAAACGAGATTCAGGTGGTGTTTAAGCTACTGTACTGTATTCGGGCTTTGAAGTTGATAGATTAGCTAGTTGAGGTGGAAAATGAGTTTTAAGTTGTATGTGTCTAGGATGGAGGAACACCTGAACAGTCATAGCAACAAAAGGGTTGCTGGTTGGAGTGATGGACAGGTTAGAAATCGCAAGAGGTTTGGTTGGGATTTTGTGATGTGAATAGGTAATCCTGCAGGTTATTACGCAAATCAGTGATTCGGAACAAATGCCGGATTACGTGTGATGTTGTTCATCTTTTAAGAGATCTTTGTGGGGATTTCCCGATTTACGATCATATCCCTGACAGGATTATTTCAAATCATCTTTCGAATCCGATTTCACGGATATATCTTTGTTACAATTCGTGGGGACTATCTTCTTCGGGCACTTTAGTTGGTCATCAAGTCTGTTTTAAGTAATTTAGCTTTTGAGTAAGAGCCATTTACTTGAGCGCCAGCGATATCCAATTTAAATATAAAATGCCTGAAAATCTGTTAGATTCTTAGGAACAGGAAAACAGTGAAAAGTTTATCGAAAAAATTAACAATAATATGCAGAGTAAATCTCTATTATGGAGTTCACAGTCTTCTCAAAGAGAATCGTTGTGGGTAATGTCGTGTATATAAGAGTGGTGTACTAAGTGAGAATATGCAGACGTCTCTCTTTAGTTTCTAGAATAGTCTGTAATCTTCTAAAGATACCAGTACCCCGAGCTATTGGCATGCACGATTTGCAAACCTTAATATTTGATGCCAGAATACGTACTAACCCACATCCTACACCCGTCAACCACTCTCTCCGCGGGACTTCACCGCATCCCATATTGTGCTTGATATTACTATCAAGTCTGCAATATTCTCTGGAGTAAGTGCTACTCCAATTCTTTCGTCTAGTTCTCTGCGCTTTATACAGAAGCGTGGGCACTTAAAAATAATGTGCTATGCATCTTCTCTGGCCTCTCCGCAATTCAAACACATAGGCGATTCATCGAGCCCAAACCGCTGTAGATACGCTCGAAAGCAGCATGTCCGGTCAGGAGCTGGCTGAGGTAGAAACCGATTTCTTCGTGTTGGCGGTTCATCCATTTCTGGATATTCGCTGTAAATAGATAGACGTTCGATTGTAATAAGACGCAAGTGCATACGGCCGTTAACAGATCTATTGTGCCCCCATACTAGGGCTCTAGTCGATGATATACTTGGTGTAGAACACTTCCTCCAGTTCAGCTGCTACTATGAACCGGAATATCTATTATGCACCTAGGTGATTTCTTCTTATGTGCTGAGTGCTTCGCATTCCACAAGAAGGTGCACTGGTGTTTCTGCGAAGTCCCTGTAGCATCTGCAGTGTCCGTCTCCCTCTATTCCCAGTTTCCTTGCGTCTGCAGTGACCGGTCAAGATGCGAAGTCGATGCTTCTTTTCAGACTTTTCTGATTTTTCTGATTGTATTTCCCCAGAAGTTCTTTCTCTTTCACAGGAGCTGCGACAGTAAACATTAAAAGGAATATCTATTCTGCCCGCATGAACGCCGATGGGCCAATGGCCAGTACTAACTGCCGGAACTCTTGCGATATCTGCACGGTTTCTGTTTAGCAGATAATGCGTCAACATGCCTTCCTTAAGGACCCCCAACGGGACCTTCACCGCCTTACATTAAGGACAGATCCCTGCCTTTCGAGTTCATCAGCTCGCTCATTTCCCTCAATGTTGCTGTGATCCGGAATCCAAAGCAGACAGATCCTTAACCGATGACTTAGCGAGGCGAGTTCCTTTTTGCACTGCTCTACTAGCCTGGCGGATGTAGTGGCAGATACTATAGTCTTGATATCGGGCTGGCTGTCAATGAGGATGGCAATGGTATTTAGTCGGCAGGTCTCACGTACAGCAAAAACTTCCGCCTGGAAGACACTGCACGAATCAGGAAGCCGGTAAGACCTGGAAATATTGAGGGAATCAGAAAATATCTCCGCCCCTACCCCGCAGTCCATTTCTGAACCATTGGTGAAGATTGTTGTTTCGAACTCATTCGTCAGTTCGCCAGTTTCCCATTCCGCCCTGGTTGGGAATCTGACCGTGACGTCATTTCTAAAGTTCACTGTGGGAGATATATAGTCGGTCAGATTAGCTGCCAGATCCTGCGGTAGCAGAGTTGTGACCATAAGGATTGGTGCACCAGCCTTAGCTTGACCGCACTACATGATGATAGATGCATAATGCGAAGATCGAGTGGTAAAAGGTGCAGGATAACGTTCAAAGCTTCGGTTGGATATGTTCTCATGGTACTCGTTGCGCCTATAGCCGCAGTTCTTTGTACCCTGTTGATAAGTTTGATGTTATAAGCTTTCCTTAACGCAGGCCACCAGACTAGCGAACCATAGGAAAGAACGGGCAGTAGAGAGTTACTTTATTTGCATCTCCCAGTCTGTTGATCCTGGTAAGGCATTCCCATTCCCGTTTGGCTCTGATATCGTGCGAGGTCAGTGCTTTGAAAGCGGCTTCGATGTCTGACAGTATTGCGATGTTCTGCCCGCGATATTTCCTGTCTAAGTTGAATTGCGCACATCTTTCGATCGTGTGAACTTCTGCTTGAAATATACTGGGGAATATTCCCAGTGATTCCGAATATCTTCCGAACACTCCTGCCCCAGTGTCAGTAGATGTTTTCGATCCGTCTGTGTGCCATTTATTTGTGTGTTGTTTGAATTGGTACTTATCGGGTTCGCTACTCCAAACTCTTTTGTTGCTTAGCTTCGAGTCAATTTTCCTTTCAAAGCAGTATTTCTTGACCATATCGTCTCTGGGCCAGTCCAGAAGCGATATTGATTTGGATATAGTTACTCACTCTTTATTTGCGATGCATGCTCGGTGTAAGTCTTTGCGTCCATCTCTCCTGCCATGCTCTCATGCTCCGCTGCCTTTCCTTTAGCTTGATATCTCTGATTCAAACTTGTGATTCCTGAATTTTGGCATCGTAGGTCCTTTGCAGTTCACTAGCCAATGTATCTCCTGGTAGGTATTGCTGTGATGACACATACTCATAGCATCAACTGACACCATCCGAAATGCACAGCACACATAGTCGATTGACAGAATTGATCCTTCTGGCGTAAGACTTAATTGTCACTGCTTTGGCCCATATTTGTACCGCATACATTATGATGGACTGCACCACTTTTGGCATAAATAGTCTCCTATGTTGTCTTGGTCCTCCAATATTTATCCTTATTTTGGATAAGGCTGCATTCACGCCAGCAGCTTTGTGCTCCTTCTAAGTGTGTCTAGCATCGATCAACACACCTAAGTATCTCATAACCGGTTTTGATGTTATATTATGATCGCCTACCCTGATGGTGATTGTATCTCTTTTGTTGCGACTGCTTACTAGTACAGCTTCTGTTTTATGTTCAGTGAGCTCTAACCCAATTGCTGCCATCCACCGCCTCACTTTTCGGATATATTCATCGCCAATGTCCTCTATTTCTTCCAGTTATTTCGCCGCCAGAACAATTACAACAAATCCTATTATTTTTGTTTAGTTTGGGATTCCAAGACTTAGAACCATATCATACATAATGATCCATAGATTAGGTCCTAAATCCGATCCCTGTGGAACTCCGCTAGATATGTGGGTCTGTATCAAAGAGCAGAAGCAGTTTCTTGAAATAGCTAAGTATTATTTTGATTAAGAACCATTGCTCCATCATTGACTCAAGGGAGTGTACTATAAGTCCCCAGTTTGCGGCGTTGAATGTATTTTTGACGTCCAGTGTTGTGACGGCACCACCTCCTGCCCTGAATAGCTTCTTCCAAGGTTGTAGTTACCCTCCGTATAGCATCTACTGTAGAACGAGCTTGTCTAAATCCGTACTGTTCATTTGAGAGTACCCCGACTTTATCAATAACCACTTCTAGTCAGTTGCATTTGACTGGCTCCGTATGACGAGGGCTCATCTAGCGATTTTTTGCCCTTAGGCAGCAGCACTGGACGTTGCTGGCCTGGAGAAATCTCTTCTAAAAATGGTTCTGCGTTTATTTCCATGGGTAGCTTAAGAGCCTTGTTTGGTATGCGATTACTATCGCCTTATTGTTTGCATTCATTCAGAAGTTCCATTCGCGTGACAGGTGGGATCTCCTGCATGCGTATTTCCTTAGGCGGTTCTATTCGTTCTGCTGTTGTTTGAGGTGGAAATAGTTCCGAAACTATTTTTTTCCATAAGAAAAGGGCAGGACATTGGGGGTGGCCTAGTGCATTTGAGTTTTGCAATGACTGTCTTGTAGGCGGTACCCGAGGGGTACGTTTTCTTGTTCGCAGAGTTCCTTAAAGCTGTTGCTCTTGCTTCTCCAGGTGACTAATTTTAGATCCCAACCACCTGTGGGTCCTGATGGAAGGGTAAACCTATGGATCGCTGAAATAATTTCCTCGCTCTGTGGCACTTGCTGTGCAGTTTTGCTATCTCTTGGTTCCGGTGTTTTAGACTAGTCTACAACAACGTCAATAAAGGTGATCACTGATGACAAAGGTTAGAGTTCTGAGGTGGTTCTAGCTTTACAGAAAGTATCTGTCGTTCAGTGTCGGTGAACATTGCGTAGGCTTGCATAGTGTCTGTTCCCCTGTATGATTTTTGAAATGGCTATCGTTTAGTTCACAGAAGGATGAACTGGGCTCGGCCAGCGAGTCGACCAATTCATTAGCCATGTGATCTTTGTGTGTAGGGTTCAGACCAATGCACAGAGTCCTAATATTTTTGCATTGGCTCTGCAATTTCTTCGTTTCTCAAGAGAAAAACTCTCCAAAGTACGTCACTGATCCGCACAAGAAGCAATTGTCACAATATAAAACCATAACTGTAAATATACGTTGTTGTCTGACAGCCTTCTCCTTAGTAAACTGCTGCTTGGCCTCTTGAACTTCTTGGAACTGCAATATTTCCAACGAAAAGGATCTATTTTCTAGTTTTGCTTACACCAAGCTTCCAGACTAATCACTACTCAAAACCTGCCTCATATTCTTGTTCTGATGCATTGCATAGTCGGTAGTTTTCTACTTCCCCCCTCAGTATGAACAAAGTAAAGTTGATTTGTCTGAAGATTTTCGTATCAGGGCATCTTCTTTGCGTGCTTTTGCCACTAAAGTTACGAGTACAACCGCCTTTCTCCAGGAACTTAGTATGTATCCAAGTATCATGTTGCTTTTAGATTCTTTCATTACATTCTGCATGATGTCATGCTTACGTAGTGCTTGTAGTTGCTTTCGGTACCCATTTTTACAGTCAAACTTTAGTTTTGTCCGTTTTTCTTAAACGACAGCAAGACAGCCTTCCTGCGACGCGACAGTTCTTCTGACTCAGCTAATTGCTTAAACCAGTATGTCTTGTTGTTTTGGCCCTTTGTCTTAAGTGTTATGTCACTTGTAGTCCGTTCATCCATCCGGTGACTACATCTAAACAAAGTACGATCCAAAGTCAGTGTTTCGCTGAAAATCCATCGCCTAATTACTCGTAGATTTCCCGGTAAACTTCGATTCGGTTAATTACCTGCGTCGTGGCCTTGCTCCGAATACATGCTTAACCATCAAACAAACGAAAAAAAAACTTGTTCAAACACTGTGTACAATACAAAACACCTATTTCACCATTCGAACCTATTAATTCTGCGACGTCTATCTAATTAGCCCACCACCGTCACAGCAGCCTTCGCTCTAAACAAGTTCCACGCACAGTGTAATCTGCGTGCAGGTTGGCCCAAAAAACATTGTGTGTGCGTTGGAAAATGTTTGCTCAACAACCTGGCACTATTCTCAGACTCCAACGCTTTACCCTTGGTATAGAGCTTACACCTAGGCTTAGACTTAGACCGCCACAAGTCGACCGGACCGGTATCCAAAGACCAGCAGCCCACAGCCGAAAACTCCATTTATCACAGTCGCACACATTGGGCTCCATTAAAATTGTCATCTCGTTCGTTGAGAATGAATGAACAGCGAAAGAGAATAGTCGTAGTCGTAGATTCAATCCTTGGGGCTTGATTTGTCGATATAGACAACCGCGACCACGACAACGACATAGTCATTGAAGGTGAACGAGCGACGACGTGCACTAGACCGACGAAGTAGATTCAACCAGTACTCTGGAGGTAACACACATCAGTGGTAGTGGTGGCGGTGGTGCCCCTTTAAAGGGGCCAAGCAGGGAACACTTCTCAGTCAGTCAGTAACACCTGTGACGCAGGCAGTTGCAATGCAATGTTTGCTCAATGGCAGAGCGGAGGTTCCAAGACAAAGCTGACTTTTATGCAATCGTGCAGCTAGAATCTTTCGCCGTCCCTCTGCTTGTGTGTGTTCTCCAGATTCGAGAGAACGTTGACAATTTATCGTGAAAGATAAAATCTAATGAACGCTTGTAAAGAGGCCTTAATTGAGAGGCAGGTAATTACATTGGCATTCATTTGATTTAGCTGACATTTGTTGGCACTAGGAAAACATTTAATGATGGAAGCTATTTGGATTCACGGAAGGTGCACACAAAGAGGGGGGTGATGCTAGTTGTTAAGCGGATTTATAGATTTCAATCTACTGATGTCAGGGTGGTATCAGTGGCTTGTGTTTTTGGATTTTAAGGCATTTTATCTTGCTTGGTATCATGGAATCATGGAATCTTTAGGAACACGTTTTAGAAGTCCCTGGTCTATCGACTTTTGAACTTTTTAAAGAAAATTTCGTAGGATTTTGATGTTTTGTTGGTTGGTGGCATGGCGTAGTGGTAATGTCTTCGGTCACAGAGTGTTATGTTGTCGGCTCGAGTAGCAAAACTAAATGGTGCGATTATTACAAATACTAGAAATCAGAACTGAATTCAAAAATCAGAGCAAACTCTCCCGACTAGTTCGAACACCATCCATGGAGTAATGACTGAGTGAGACCAAATGTCATCTAAGTTTTAAACCACTACACCAAAAATAATCTTTCCTACCTCTTATCTACACTTCCAACTTATATCGTTTAGTAACTTTAAGTAAGTTTATTGCTTACTTACTCAACCAATAATTCTCTCCATTTAGCTCGGTCTTTAGCTAATTGCCTCCAGTTGCACACTCCAATTTGGTCAAGATCCTCTTGAACTTGTGCCCGCCACCTACGGCGAGGAGGCCCTCTACTGCGTCGTCCCTTCGAATAAGATTCAAAGAATCTGCGAGACGGAGCGTTGGTGTCCTATGTCCTATCCATCTCAAACGTCCGATACGCAGTTTTTTGACTAAGTCAATGTCGCTGTATAGCTCGTATAGATCGTTGTTGAATCTTCTTCTTCAAAACCCGTCAACGCAAACACACTGTTAAGGGCCAATCAGGCTGTTAATAAAAGGTTTCAGGCGTTCAGACAATATCGCAGAAAAGATCTTATATGCGATATTGAGGAGACTGATGCCTCTATAATTGGCACAGTTGAGGGGTCTCCTTTCTTGTGTATCGGGCAACTTACTTACTTACTTATGTCCTGTATCCCCTTGTGGGTCCTAGGGCCTCTACTACGCCTACGCGCCATCGTGCACGGTTTCTGGCAATGTGTCTTCTTCTCCTCAACTTTTCCCTAACTGCCGTGCCTCCTTCTCGACTGTTCTGCGCCATGTTCTCCTCGGACCGCCAGGTCTTCTGCCAACCTGAGTTAGAGGGTTCCATTGCATAGCATGGTTCGCTAGTGGAGGTCCATAATTCTGTGGGAGAGTAAGCATACATGGTCAGCGTAGTCAAGATGTTTCAGTTGAGATGTAAGAGTCCATCGAATTCCTCCGTTTCCCGTCGACAAAGCTGCATGAAGCACATCACTAATCACCAGTAGGAATAATATTGGTGAAAGGATACAACCTTGTCTTACCCCACTTTGGATCTCAAATTTCTCAGACAACCTCCCCCCTGTGCAGAATGTGACATTTGGAGCCTTCATATGTAGCTTTGATAATAGCAATTAGTTTATCGGGAATACCTCTCCTGCGTAAGGCACCCCAAATAAACTCCCTGTTGACACTATCGAACGCCTTCTCAAAATCGATGAACAGAAGGTGCAGTGCCGATCGATATTCAACACACTGTTCGATGATAATCCGCAGGGTGTTGATGTGGTCGGCACAGGAGGATCCAGAGCGGAAACTTGCTTGTTCGGCATCGAGTCTTCGAGATGTTGTTTGATTCGCTCCAGAGTGATTTTAGCTATTATCTTAGCTACAGTAGGCAGCACGCAGATAGTCCTCCAGTTTCCGCACTCCATTAAATTTCTTTTCTTAGGACGCTTGACGATCATTCCCTTTTTCCACTTATTAGGAAAGCTCTCAGCTTCCCAAGCTCTCTCTATAACTGTAAGCAGAAGCTCAGCCGATGTTGTGGGTGTTGCTCGTAAGAGCTCTGCTGGAATACCGTCAAGTCCTACCGCCTTGTTGGTTTTGAGTGCCTTGATCGCGGTAATGATCTCATCTTTACTGGGAGTCGTGGTGCGTATTCGGGAACTTCTCACCTCGGGAATCTCAGTCTGATTTGGGAGCATATCGCTAGGAGAATACACGATTCAAAACCGTAGCAAAATGCTCATTCCATCTCTTGAGCTGGTCCTCATCCGAAATGAGCAAGGAACTGTCTAGGCTTTTCACTGGGTGTTGGCTGGAGCTGCGACCACCTGTCAGCTCTTTCGTGATTCTGTAGACGGTCCAGCTGTCGCACCTCCGTGCAGCTTCTTCTGCTTCTGTAGCCAGCGCGTTGATGTAGTTGCGCTTGTCACGTCGCATGCTACGCTGAACTTCTCTCATCTTCATGCGATATAGGGACTCTAGCTCGCTTCTCCCTGCTGCTGGGGTAGTGCAACGCGAGCTTTCAGCTGTTTTCGTTCGTCAATCCGTCTCCAGGTATCCTCGGAAAGCCACGCCCTATGTCTTCCCTGCGATCGGCCGACAATTCTTTCAGCACCAGATGTAAAAACATTTTTCACAGCTCACCAATGGTCTTGTATGGTTGCGGGCATAGAGCTGCTGATTGCTTCCACACCTTGCGAAAAGTACTCCGTTACTTGTTGGCGCACTGGGCATTCAAATTTCCCATCACTATGACAATGTCTCCATTTGGTGTTGTGTTGAATACGGCACTTAAGAGATTGAAAAGCTCTCCTTTTCGTCCTCAGATGAACTATTCGTTGGAGCGTAACACTGTATGATGGTGACGCGTCGAACTCTAGTCCGGAATCTGGCCGTAAAAATCCTATCACCATGAGGCTGCCAGGAAATTAGGCCCTTGCGTGCTGTTGTTGTTAGCAGTAGTCCGACTCCATATTCCCGCCGACTTCCGGATGGTCTTCCACAATAGAGTAGTACAGTGTTACGCGTTGGGAACTGGTACTCGCCCGCTTGTAACCATCTTACTTCACTTACCCCCAAAATGTTCAGTTTACATCGCATGAATTCCTTTTCCAGTTGAAGGAACCTGGCTTTGTAAGGATCTTCGCTTCCCGAGTCGAGGAGCGTCTTTACGTTCTAGAAACCTATCTTGGTCCGGGTACAATAGACAAATGTCGTCAACATGTGATCATTCCTTATCCGAGGCATGGTGTCGGTTTCTATAGCGAGCAATTTTCGGTAACGCAGGTTGCTGGCCCACGTTACCTAGCCTAGAATTAAGGCCCTAGACAACCCGCGCTTACAATTTTAGCCTACACGTATAAGGATTTATACGTATAGTTGCCCGGGGACCACCACTAGGAGGTAAAGTAAGCACTTCATCACGAACTTGATTGTTGCGCTACTGGCCCAAGCCAAGTTTTGGGCAGTTAGTAGTTTCCCGATCAATCGCAATGCAGGTCCCCAAACCCCAAATCGAGCAAACGGTGCTGAGATTCCATTCATCAGGCATACACTCGTCTGTCCAAATTTTAGAGATGAGTGGCGTATGCTCTCTACCAATTCATCATCAGCTGCATTGAAAAGCTTGCCAGCTTGGATATTGTTATCCTCACTTCACTTTGGTCAGGTGGACGGACGTTTCGACTATCATCGTCTGTGTTGAATGGTTCATTCTGTTTGACACCGGGTTGAAGGCCTTCCTCGCCCTTATACAGTGTGGTTTACTTGTCCTATGTTCCAAGAACATTGAGCTATTCTGGACAACACTTCACAAGCTTCGATTTTATTTCTGTAGCAGATATTGCTTTTAATGCTGCCTGGCTCTCTCTTCTCTTGTAGTATTGCCCTCATCGCAGTCTCATGGACTACTATTGTTACTGCTAGGACCTCTGCCTGAAAAACGCTGCTATATTTCGGAAACACATAGAGATACGTAGCGGTTCAAAAGAGATGGCTGCGCCTACATCTATTTCCACTTTGGATCCATCAGTTTATACAGCTTTAGATTGTGTTCTACAGCTTTTCCATTCTTCTCTGCTCGGGTAGGTGCTTAAAAATAATGCCGTGAAGTGTAGGTAAGGCGTGATGTAATCGTTACTAGATACATCACCTAGATATGTCTGTAGGACCGTAGTATGATGCATTGCATTTGGTCTCCAGCTATCTGTCTGGCTTAATCTTAGCCGCTGATGCTTGTATAAAGGTGTCTAGTGGAAGAAGGTTGAGAATGATCTCGAATCCTGCTGTATGTGTTGTACCATAGGATGATTTTAAAATTATCTCCCCAAGTTTTCCCGAATATTCTGCTCCAGGAGTAGAAAGCTATCGTGACTTTTTTGACTCTATTGTTAATTTTCAATCTCCAATTCAGTTTAGGTAGATACTTAGAGGGATACTGGAGGTAATGAATGTATTACGAACTGTGGAATTTTTCTTTTGTTAGTGACTAATACTGTTCTCTGGGATTGACCGCTAGTCCACATCTCTTTGTCCAGGAGTCTATGATCCTTAGTGCCCTTTCAATTTGCTCGCTAAGGGTCGGGAGACATTTTCCTTTTGCCAGCAGCACTACGTTGTCCGCATAGGCTACGGTTTTGACGCCGAGTGTTTTGAGTATTTCTGAGTTTTCGGAGTACTTTGATTATTAAGCAGCTTGCAAACAATTTTCAACTCTAGCAAGTTCATTAAACGTTTGAAAAATAGTTGACTAAGGACTAAACTCGGTGATAAAGTTTGTTTATTCAGTCGTTTCTGATTCGTTTTGATGTACATTAGAGCCTTGAGTGAGCATGTCAATGACAGCTGTCCAGACGACACTCTAATCTAAATTATGATGACGCTACTGTTTGTTTTTCGCTGCCTTAAATAATTACAATTGAAAACACAACTCGAGCAAATATATCATTAAAGCCGCATGTGTCCGACACACTCTGTTGGAACCCGTGTAAAACAATTGAAAGAATAAAAAAAAAATTAAACGAAAGCCAAACCATTTCTAAAATTGTTAATTAAGAACTCCAAATGCTTGAATAAATTCCGCCAAAATCCAAATCGAATAACCCCACGAATCGCCATAAACGGAGTTAAGCAATTCGAAACCAAGTCTACAAGTTTAGCTATAAATTTTATCTTTCGCCATAAAAAGTAAACAAATTGCAGTCTCAATTGAGTGGACAATAAGCTAACGTTCCTCGACGTCGTCGGTCGTTCGTCACCGCGAAACCGCGCACTCAGCACATTTTCTACTGAAAATACTGTCGTGTATCTGATATATTGCCATATATCGCGCCAGTGTAACACCAAACAGAATGCAGCATTGTCTGACAACAAAGTATCTGAGGTGCGGTGGAACATTCCCCTCTGTTAGATAATTGGAATCGAAAAAACAAACAATCCAACTGAACCGTAAAATCTTTGGATTTTCGGTTGAGATACTATCCCGCGCGCTGTCCCGCGCGCTGTATTTAATAAAAAAATTATTGCGCATACGCACTGTAGCGCAGCCATGTATGGCCGCAAAAAAACTAGTCTCAACGCGCTGAGACATCTGTTCACCAATTATGGTGAATGTGGATGCATTCGCCTTACCGGAAAGAGATGCGTTTTGAGGTCGAGTGCGGACAAGTGCATCCATGAAGTTGTTTGACACCTGCCGAAGGCTTATAGTAACATCGATATTGCCTTACGGTACAGCTTTATTGCCGCAATCCGAATTAATGTATTCTGCGGCTTTGTCAAATTGTTTTCCGTGTCTTGTCTAGTGAAAACATGTTCCACAATAAATTGCAATTGTCAACGGTGCGCGGGGGGGTGGGGGAAGTCGGCCACCACCTGGAGGCTGTAGAGCTTGCAACCGCAACAGTGGAGAACAACTCTGGTGGTCACTTACCGTATTGCTAGCCATATGAGATCGCGCTGATGGTGGCGATAGAATGTGCCTGTCCACAGGTATAGACTACAGAATTTTCACCTATTGACTCAGTATATCAGTGTTGTGGAAAGCTGAGCTGAATTTTTCGCGAAACCTGACTCTCAATTATGTAACCAAAAGCGGTACACAAACAAAATGTGTACCTGTACACCTGCAGGCCTAAATTTACGATTCCTCACGCCCATAGATGGACAATCTTCCAACTGAACCAACGACTTGCTGCACACAAACCTGATGAATCTGTGGAAAAACAAGAAAACTGCAAGTTTTCTGGGGAAATGTGTTAATGATCAACGCTCGCGCCCAAAACGATTTCGCATTCACGATACAGGTTTGTGTCTACCCTCCTCCTTTTGGTCCAGAGAGTTGCGGATGCATGTGAACAGCTCGCGATGACAATATTATTTCTTGTTTGGAGATACTTCCACGATCACCGGAAACCGCAATAGGGTCCCTTGAGGCACAGACCTGGTAAAACCAGGTCAACACGCATGTAGATGCAGAGATGTAGGCAACTAGGCGAAGGCAATATACATATACTGGCATCCACTGTCAATTAGTTTGTTGGTACGCTTGATCGATCCGCTCAACGCCGATCGACGGTGGTAATTATGAAGGCAATTATTGTTAATCGATTTGTTTGCATGTGTTAATCTAGGCGCGCGAGGAGCTTTAGCGTTCGATGAACACTCGCGAGAGAGGTATAGTAATTTCGCTTTCAAAACACCATCGGGTAGGATGATGTGTGGTGGAGAAGATGTGTTTATTAAGCGATCAGATGGTGGTTTGTATCTAAATGAATGTGTGGTACCGACGGTGCAATGTGGAAAGTAGATTCTAGTATTTGAACGTGCTTACGCGGATTGTGGGTTATCGTGGGAAGTGGGTATTTATGCGTCGCAGGAGATGCTGGCGAAAGTGGAAGTTATGCGGTAGGCATGCGAAATATAATGGCATTTTCACTTTTACGCGGCTCCTTATCTTGATAAAGGAGACATCCTGCATGCCTGGTTCGGTTCTTCTGCTTGAAAACTTTCAATTAACGTTTCTTTCTTCAGATTGTAATGTATGGCTCAGAAAAAGTGGCGTTGAATTTGGAATTCTATTCATATTTGCGGAATATTCAAGTCTCCAGGTATTATAGGAGCAGATTGTAAAAGCCGATACTGACGTCAGCACAGAGATTTTCTATGTTGGTATTGGGTTTGATAAGCCTTCTTCATTGAATCGACTATTATGAGATATTATAGATGATAGAATGCAGAGCTTAGAAAGTTCATTTGCATGCAATATTCAATTCGATGAAGTGAAAGGTCTGAATTTGCTTTAAGTACATATCAAGAAATTGAGAAACCAAAGATTCTAAACTTCTTTATTTGAAATCCGTGTCCACTCAACTTCTTTAGAAATATGATACCAAGTACGAGATCCGCTTAACCCTTATCCTGTACTTAGAAACAAAAAAACGCGTATGGTATTTGTGAGTCAAATTTACCCAATACATTTTTTATTTAGCAATTACAATTTTTGCATGTAATTTCTTGTTTGGAATGGTTTTTGCAAGTAAATTTTAAACATTTTGTACATTTTGTTGAATATTTTGTGTTATTGGAGCGATTCGGACACATGTAGCAGCGAGATCGCTTCAAGGTTGACACTGTATGTTGTTCTTGAGGGTTTTTTTTTGACGTTGAACCACTGATCTTCCCGGAGCACTGTGTGGAAAAAAAGTTCGACGGGAGATTTCCCCTTGAACCAAAGCTTCCCCTAATTCCTCTAAAAAAATCCTTCGTCTAAAATGTTTTCCTTTATTCCAATTTGGAAAAATAGACATGTATATTACTAAAGCATTATAGGCTGATATATCCACAATGTTATAAAATAACGTCTGTGGCCACCTGTTTGTTCTTCGCTTACATGTGTAAATGCGAATAAGTTGGTCAAGAATATCTACCCCTGATTTCATGGAGTTGTAGTATTTTATTATTTCTGGCTTTTGTGCATCATCGGTTACCTCGTTATCGTGATGCAAGGTGCTCATGAGAATGACTGCTCGGTTTGTTCTTCGGAACATATGCAACAAGAGTTGTGTCGTTGTCGTTATCAAAAAAGAAATGGGAAATTTTCTCCGGCTTTCCTTTCAAATCCAAAATTTGTGGCGGCAAACATCTTTTATTTTTTCGCACTGTTCCAACTATCTTAAGTTTTCTTTTTAGCAACTCGATTCCTAATTCGAGAAAGAAATTGTCACAAGTAATGTTTCTACCTCTTAAGTCTTTTATGAGGTCTAGAACTACACGATTGCCTTGATTTCGTTCGGGCTTACAATTTCTATCCTTACCGATGTAAACTTGCAAAGACAGGCAAAACTTGTTTTACTATCGCACAGAGCACATACCTTTATTCCATACTTTCCTGGCTTAGATGGAATGTATTACTTGAAAGAACATCTCCCACGATATGTTACTAATTACTCATCTACAGTAACACAGTCATCTGGGTTGAATGTTTTTCGTAAATTACATTCCCATCTATTCCAGAAATCTCTTACTGGAGCGAGTTTATCCCGAGCTCGTCGTTCATTCCTGTCACACTTTTTATCGAAACGTATAACTCTCGATATATTCTAGAATTTTCGAAGACTCATTGTAGCTTTGAAAATTGGCCTTCCCTTGCAGTCATTCCACAAACTTTCCAAGGCCCCTCCATGGGACCGAAAAACTCCAGCCAGCAAAAGTAGTCCAATATAGGATCCGATAGAAATCAACTCTAATCCAGCTTTCTCTAAATACGCTTACCCCTAAAAACAAAAGGATCCCCTTTTGATAACAATAAAAAATAAAACATAGGAAACAAAACACTCTTTACCGTCAATGTTTGTCATGTTTATAATAATATCGATGATATCAGGTGGTAAAAACAAATGAAAAGCCGACTTTATATCGGTAACTCGGGAGACAGCATAATGAGTTGGTTCTGGAGAAGTGTTCATAACATTTTCTGTTCTACGACGGCCGATCGAAAAATCTCTTATTGGCCACCTAGACCATTTATAATTTCGATCCTTTGAAAGAGATTGTGTTGGAATGGCAAGTGCTTTGTCATCCGAACTGCTGTGATCCTCATTTACCAAAGGTAAACTTTCCCCGTTTGAAAAGTCAGTTTTGTATAGGAACCCATTATAGGAAATATTTTCCTCCTCCACCTCACAGTCGGTGCTGAGAATATGGAAAAACTACTTCTGCAGACTGTATAACGGCGACGAAGACCAACATCCCGCTATCAGGCAGAATGAACCATTCAACATGGACGATGGTAGTCAAAATTTCCGTCCACCTGACCAAAACGAAGTGAGGATAGTAATATCCAAGCTGAAATCGAACAAGGCTGCTGGACCTGACGGCTTACCGGCCGAACTTTTCAAGGCAGCTAGTGATGAATTGGTAGAGAGCATACATCAACTCATCTCTAAGATTTGTTCAGACAAGTGTATGTCTGATGAATGGAGTCTCAGCACCATTTGCCCGATCCACAAGAAAGGAGACCCCCTCAACTGCGCTAATTATAGGGCATCAGTCTCCTCAACATCGCATATAAGACCTTTTCTGTGATATTGTGTGAACACCTGAAACCTTTTATCAACAGCCAGATTGGACCTTATCAGTGCGGTTTTAGGTCAGGAAAGTACACCATCGATCAAATCTTCACACTTCGGCAGATCCTGGAGAAAACCCAAGAATTCCAAATCGATACACACCACCTCTTTATCGATTTCAAGGCTGCCTATGACAGCATCTATAGAGGAAAGCTTTATAAAGCCATGTCTAGTTTTGACATCACTGCCAAACTTGTTCGTCTGTGCAGGATGACGATGGAGAACGCTCGCTGCTCCATCAAAGTCGGTAATGACCTCACCAAGACCTTTAATGTCAAAAAAGGTTTTAGACAAGGTGACGCGCTGTCATGTGACTTCTTAAATATTGTACTTGAACGGATTGTGCGGAACTCACAAGGCAACACCGGAGGCACAATCTATCACAAGTTTGTACAACTGTTTGCATACGCCGACGATATAGACATTATTGGAAGAACTCAGCGGGCTGTCACCGGTGCGTTTGCAAGCATTGAGGCGGAAGCGGCCAAAATGGGTTTATCGATAAACGAGGCCAAACCAAGTATATGCTGTCAACAAGAATGGACAACCAACACCGACGAATTGGACAGAACGTCACAGTGGGCAGCTACGACTTCGAGCTAGTAAGGGACTTTGTCTACCTCGGGTCTGCTATAAACTCCAAAAACAACATCAGCGCAGAAATCAAGCGAAGAATAACTCTTGCCAATCGCTGTATTTTGGGCTTATTAGGCACTAAGGTGGGCGCCGTGGCGTAAGTGGTTAGTGTGACGGATCACTACGCATGGGTTCCAAGTTCGAATCCCAGAAAACACGAAAAAGGTTTTCCACGGTCCCACCTCTCGCGAGCGTCTGACAAACAACCGAGAGTATTGTTGTCACGAAAAAGCTTCTCAAATCTCCGTTCGGATTCGGCACTAAACGGTAGCTACCTTCCATTCGTGTGAAAAATATAACGCACACAACATGAGTGGTTGCGAGAAGCTAGGCCCTGGTACTTTAAAGAGCTGTTGCGCCAAATATTTGTATTTTGTAAGGCAATTTAACAGTAAAGCCCTATCTCGAACAACTAAGGAGACTCCGTATAACACCCTGATCATCCCAGCCCTGCTTTACGGCGCTGAAACATGGACTTTATTAAATCGGGATGAAGATATCCTTGGTCGCTTCGAGAGAAAATTTTTCGTAAGATATTCGGTCCCGTTTGCGTTGACGGGTTTTGGAGGAGAAGATTCAATCACGAACTATACGAGCTGAACAGCGACATCGACCTAGTCAAAAAACTGCGTATGGAACGTCTGAGATGGCTAGGACATGTAGAGCGAATTGACACCAACGCTTCGGCCCGCAGAGTATTCGAATCTAATCCCAAGGGACGACGCAGTAGAGGACCTCCTCGCCGTAGGTGGCGCGCACAAGTTCAAGGGGACCTCGACCAACTTGGAGTGCGCAACTGGAGGCAATTAGCTAAAGACCGAGCTAAATGGAGAGGCTTGTTGGTTGAGGCCTGGGTTCACCCCGAACTGTAGCGCATCCTAAGTAAGTAAGTAAGTTTGTATTCGCGTTTGTGGGGTGTCGACGGTATAGTGGTAATTTCGTCGATTGCCACGCTAATGGTTCATATTTTGATGTCAGGAAACATTTACTTATTTCTCTTCTATAGAGTAAGTCCGATCAATTGCGAAAGCTTATGTCAAAACTACTACGAAGGCATAATACTGGCAGCAGGTTGATCATATTGCTGGAAAAATTGCTCATACTGTTTGATGATTGATGGGAATGGCATCAAGTCTTCGGAAAAAAAAAATAATGTGAATCATAAGCAAGGACAAAAAATAAAAGATAAAAACAAAGCTATACTCCCCAATTATCTTGACGTCACCTACAAAGTTTTTTTTTGAAACCTAATATAACCTGAGATTCAAACCATCAATGGCGGAGGATCGAGAAGGATGGAGAGTCCACCTGAGCATCCTACCCCCGCGACACTCATGAAAGATTAGCGGGCCATTGAAAATGTATGTATGTATGTATGATGTATGTATATAACCTGAGATTCAAACCATTACACTGATATTTCTCTCTCTCTGCCCTTTCTAACTTATGTACGTCGTGCATAAAAGGAATGCTCCCTATACGTACGTTAATATCGAAGAATTAAATAAGAAAACCTACCGATTTAGAATCGATGACTTTGCTTTGATACTAAGTTCCAGTCTGACCAATCCTACAAGCTAACTCAGCATTCTTCTTTCCATCACTCGTGAATAAGACCCTAGCTGCTGCTTTATTGGTACTCCACTTGTATGCAGAATGCATTGAATGAAAGTTTTGCTTAGTTTGTTTTTTTTTTCAATATTTTTTTCGTTAAGATTTTATTGTATTGTTCATCTGCATTTTACAAAGTTTTACTTATATTTATAATTTTTTTTTTATTTTTTATTTACAGGTAAGTTTCAACTGCACATTATGGAATTTTATAAAATATGGAATATTGTTGAGATTCGATTTTTAAACAGTAGTAAGTATTTTTACGAGATATACAGTTTATGTACCGCATATATACGACTTACTTTATCCTCTTGAAATAGTATATTTTAAACTACAATAGTTGAACCAAAAACGTAACTCTATCCAGCAATTTTTAGCAGAGAAAAGTTACAATCCACCTGAGCAGATCGTATGATACCCTATTCCTTATCATTTAACTCAACCGTGCTTGATTAAAATGTTTCCATTATTTAAAAGAACAAGCAAAGATAATACTCGTAAAGATAATCCAAGGTAATACTCGTAGTTGGCCATAGACACTTTAATTTCAAATTCCTTGCTTAAGTGTTCCACAAGAGACTCAATACCTTTTTCGTCCTCTGCTGCAACTAATCCATCATCAATGTATAACGTCAGTATTATTTTTCGACCATTTCTCATACTAACGAAAACGTAAGAATCAACCGCGCTTACCTTGAAGGAGAATTTACTTAAAAAACTAGCAAATTTTAAATTCCAGCACCTGGACACCTGTCATAAACCATAGAGGCTCTTACTCAACTTCCAGACTTTTTGACTTCCATCGTGATAGCCCTTCTGTTGTGTCATGTAAACATCCTCACACAAATCTTCTTTAAATTTTCTGTTGCACAGATGGCAAGTATCATTCTGATTGAACAAAATGTTACTACGGGGCTAAACGTTTCTTCGTAGTCCACACCATTCTCCTGCGCAAATCGCCTCGCTACTAATCGAGCCTTATTTCGCTCTACACTACCATTAGCGTCAAACTTTGGCTTTGTACACTCATTTAATCGAAATCAGTTTTTTATTTCGAGGAAGCTCGACGAGATCTCACGTATTATTCCTTTGAAGTGATGTAATTTCATCTTCCATTGCCAGCTTCACTATTTACAAAATGGTGGGTTTTCATCGTCTTTAAAACTTTGCGGTTCACTAACTTAATGCACAGATGGGGATAGTACGAGGACGCATTGTATGAACATTTGAAATGGGTTCAACATTTTCAATTACCTCTTCTTTGATGATTTCATCCACTACTGGCTTTGAGTTATCCTCTATTTGATGCTGTTCCTGTTTTATTGCTCCATCCTCACTTTCACCCCCACAGCCTGCCTTCTCATTTCCGACTGTTATAGTCAGAGAATTCTAATTGGAGATAAAGACCAAGCTTCTAAGGTATAGAACGCTAAAGTTCTATTAAAATCTGTCTAGTAAATTTTGTGTTATCCTAGCCTAGTTATCATTTTATTATATGTATAGGTTAGACTAGGTTAGAGGGAAGTACATCTAGGTGCTTCTCATAAGACCAAACGGTCCATTGTTTCCCTTTTTTATTTGTGGAACCCATAAACTTTTTATCTTTCGGTCGGTCCAGTAGCGAACCAACCTGAGCTCTTTACGAATCGTATTATGTTTCTTAATGGAACTTGCGCAAGATCGCTTAGTTCGTCAAAAAACCTGTTATCCATGTGGTGTAGGCGGCGGTTTTGTCGATTTGGGCAGTCACACAGCAAGCGTTTAATACTGTCTACCTCTTCTGCATCCTGACGGCACCTGCAGTGGTCGGGTGAGTAGATACCTAGCTTTGCGGCCATTTCCCCTATCGTGCAGTGTCTGTAAGTGCGCCTATCAAGATGCAGACTTATTTTTTATTCATTGCCAACAGGCTTTTGGTTCTTCCTTCATTCAATATTGGCCATAAACTGCGAAATATGATAGAGTAGCCTCTGGCAAGCATAAGTCTGCCATATGCCTTCGATGAACCAATGGTTGAAGGTTGGTGGTTCGTGCTGCTCTTCTATTCAGCGAACTGCTCGCCTCCGGCTGTACCTCAGTAATGATAATGACGAGTCGTCCTTCAGCTCTGGAATTGTATTGGCCTTATTGGCATATACTTACTTACTTTTCACGTAGCCCCAGAAAAAGAAGTCGAATGACATTAAATCGCAAGATCTTGGCGGCCATTTGACCTCGTTCTCTCGTGAGATAATGCGCCCTGGGAATTTCGTGCGCCCGCTATGTGACAATTGGCACCGTATTATTGAAACCGCATATTGTGCAAGTCCATCCCTACCAATTCACGCGATACAAAAATTGTTAACATGTCACAATAACGTTGACCGACGACGAATTGAGGTTGTCGGAATACCTATACCTAGGCTACACTTTCTTCCGCAACAGCAATATATGATCAAAGTCATTAAGATGGCAGTCGAAAAAAAAAAAAAAAACTAAGCATATTTGAAATAATCGCTGTTGAAAATCAGCGTTACCATTGAATCACCCCATAGATGCGAGAACAGCCGAGTGGCTCTGAAATGAATCCCCTCCTTAGTATAATTCTCTTAAAAGTCATTCCGGCGTGAATCCTTATAAGCAATACAAATCTCAGAATACAGTCTAGTTTATGTCCAACACTGCTTAGTTCAGTTTTCAAATCTCACCACAACCATCATTATCTACTCATTGCTTACATCGGCCATTGTGTGCAAAATAACTTATTCTTGTCTACATAACAACGTGTGTACGCCCAGCACTACAGTGCTTAGGGATGAATTCCTCAGACATGTATCATTTTCCTCCGACATATCTCATTCGAAATTGTATGCCTCTTAACCTCTGCACGCAGATACCAAGCCTATGCAATCGCAAAACCGCGCTGCAACTTCCCTTCAAATTACGACGCAAAGACGTGTATCCATGGCATGTAATTCCATGAGTCGCATGAGCGTACACCCACCTTCGCATCTTATCTCCCCCATTTGGATGGGTTTCCGTAAACAAAAATGCGTAGGGTAGATAGCGGAAATATCTGGTCATTAGATCCCAGCCTCCAGGCACCACAGACTCTGTACCTCTGGCAGCCGTGTTCCCAGTTACATACACTTTCACAGCGGAAGTGTACTAAAAACGCATATACGAACACTCATGGACACGATGATAAGAGTGCCATTCGAAGCGGTCTGGGATTTAATTTCTTCGGTACGCTGCGGATTAAATTATTTTCCGGGGAGTCGGTCAGGCAGACAGATTGTAGACTACTCAGCAAGAGGGTGGATGATATAGCTTTCATCGAAGCAGATACACATGTGCCCCCCCTGTGGAGTACTTAAAAAAAAAGAAGGGTTGCGATCTTTTGCGCTCTAAACCCAGACTTTGTATTGTTGTTAACTCTTTGGTTTTTGCTTACATCATGGGGCGTACAGACGGGGGTTAAGTTGTTTTCCGATAAACAATGCAAAATGGTTCGATTTTTGCTTAGGGGTGGATCAAGGTGGTATCAATGCCAAGTTCAATGCTGCTAATGGCTTGGTGTACGGTTAGTAACTGGGCTGGGACCAGAGGGCGTAATTTGATACTGAAATGTAAACCGAAAGGGAAAGTTAATTAATATTGCAATTGGCTGGAGAGGGGGTTGATGAGATCAAAGTTGTGAGTTTTTGTGAGTTGTTGACAAATGTTTACATTATTATTTTCTTTTTTTTTCCATATGGACGTCATTTAGTCTGAGGGTAAAAATGTGCAAATGGAGAGCTAATCTTTTAATCTGTTTGGGCCCTCAAGGAATCAAGGTTTTCAGTGTCAAGCAGTGGAGAATGGTGCCCTATGTGTCATGATATCGCATTGAGTTGCTTAACACTGTACGTATGTGATGTCGTTTTCAACCTTGACAAAGCAATGAGCGCTCTCCATCTTCGTCCACATGAAATATCAAAGGCAGACTTGACTGAATATTGCTTATTCTATGGCATGGCTGATAAAATCTCATTGGCTGCTGATTTCAAACCCCAAAGACTGAAGTAAACATAAGACTTCTCAAGAAAGAGATTAGCGACGCCACGTACTTTTGCTGATCCATCTGAATATCTCCCGTGAAAGAAGCAACAATGCTGGCGTCGTCTAGTCCACACTCCTATTGGGGTCAGCGACTTACGTCAGGAACTTTGGAGACAGTAAAAATTGACAATTTTCGAACAAAAAGTGACAAAGTTTATATACTAGAGCTCCAAGGCTATAGATGGGCATCTTGTGAGCCACCAGAATTCAAATGACGTCTGGGATTGAAGTGCTTGTGGAGTATTTCTAGGCAAGATGACAGCGATTACTCTTAAAGGCAAATTGAAAGTTAGATGACATTAGTTCGAGGCTACGAAGACGTAGAATAAATAGTTAAGTCTGAGACTCGATGCCATATATCCCATCCAAAAAGCAGAAGAAATTGCAAACGGGGTAGGTTAGGTTAGGTTTAAGAGGTTAGCTGCAACGATGAGGTGCAGCCTGCACTCGGATCTCAAAAGGATCCATTGTGTTCCCCTAACGTGGAGTTTCCTGGCAAGACAGAAAAAGACACTAGAGTGTTATGGTGTTGGAGCATCATTCTCGAAACCATCCTGAAGAAGCTATGAATTTCAGAATGGCGGTTGGTGGAGTATAAATACATTGACACTTCCTTTCTATCTTGGCTATAAATTCCAGTCATCTGATGATGATGCCGTAGAGGGGGTGTGCCGAGTCAACTGGGACAAACCTGACGATATTTTGGCAGAAGAAGAAATTGCTCTTATTCTGGTATTACTCGTAGCATCATTAACAGGGGCATCAGGAAAACTGAATCTGTCCTCGCATACCTCGAGGTTATCCTTTTCTAGTGGGGGCCTTGCGCAGCTGGTATGTTACGGAGTTCCAACTTCTCCAGTTTTGGTATACTGTATGTATATAGCTATTCGAACGTTTAGCTCGATAGTCTGATGAAAAGTACTTGGGAAGCAATATCAGCTTTCAAGCCTCACCAAGGTCCAGAGGACAGCGTGCACCGGGGTCACGTGGCGTTTTTTATTCCGGATCTATACTGCAGTAATACGGTGGCTGCAACTACACTCAGGTCGAGGGCCTTGTCCCTATGAAAGCTTACAAACAGGCAGGTAGAAACTGATTACATACTCTGATGCTTGCATTTGACAGGAGATTCACTATCAGAATTCCTGACAGTAAGGACTGAAAGAATCGGCAAGTCACCAGTAAAAAGGAACTGGCCACTGACGGTTCCAAGATGGATGTCGCTACAGGAGCTGGGAATTACCGTAAAACTCTAGGGACTAAGTCTTCTCTTAGAACTGACAACGACTGCAGCGTTTTTCACGCCGAAAGCACAATCATTGAAGACAATGTTGTCGAAGAGGCGGTCAGTATGTATACGTATATGACTGCCAGGCAGCAGTTAAGGCTCTAGACTCTGAAGCAATTAGATCAAGCTTTGTAAGAATCTGCCAGCGGCATCTAAATAAGGTACTATGAACCAACGGGGTGCCTGGTATCGGGCATATGGATTCCCTGGGAATAAAATTTCAGATCAACATGAAATAAAGGTATCGGCGTTGCATACGCGTACTTCGCGGGCTCTCCCTTTTATCAGGGAAGGGAATTCTTATTAATTCTTTAAATAAATACAGTGACGTTGAATACAGTAGTAGAAAAAAAGGCGTTGGATGTAGCTGGCCACATGCGTCCAGAACCATATGGTCGGTCTATGAAGAGATCCCTTCCTTTGGTCAATCTTAGACGCAGTGACACACGGGCTGTCTCTGGCATAATCATTGGCCACTCATGTGGAATGTTTCGGGGTACTTACTCGTAACAGGGACTACTGCAGAACCTGCAGGGTCGAAAAAGAAATTGAATATGTCCTTCACGTTCTGTGTGGATGGCTTGCCATCGCCCCCCAATAGAAGAATAAGGACTCTTGGCAATTACTTCTTCTAAATCAGCGGTCAACGATTCTTTCTTTACAAGGACCCAACCGTTGGTCTACATGAGCAATGACTAACGTCCCAGGATGCCAGACTAACTACCTAGTTAAAGGAGAATGTTAATTTTCGGATTTTAAAGTTCCAATCATCAGATTACTGAAACATGGTCGATTAAGGTTGTAACCTTGTGTGGCCTTTATTTCCGATGTTAAAAATGTATACGTTGTCGAGTTTCATACGACCAGACCAGACCTCTAACTGGTTTGGGATTGCTTCTATATTGCGTAACTTCTTTTTTGCCTTTGCTCTCTCCTTCATGATAAGGTTGCAAGAAAAATCCATCCTCCTTCCAGCTCGGGAATCAATTTGTGTTCGCATAAGTTTCGATAGATCTGGTTTCCTTCACTTTCCCAGCTCTGCTATGCTTTCACAGAAACAGGAGCTTAGAGCGCGAAGACGTTGCGTCGTTCTTGTAAAGCGGGGCAGTAGCAAAGTAGGTGTTGGAACCAGTTTGTCATTTAGACAGCGCAGTTCCAATTGCACCGGAGTCAAGGTGATAACTCCGGTAAACAGCGGATAGAGGATTTATCTAGCTGTAGCGGAACCCATTTTCGTTAAAATCAAGTTCTGGCCATAGTGTATGAGATGTTACTCAATCGTTTTTCGAGTTCCATGAAGAGTTGTACAGATTCCCTTATCGGTAGCAGTATAGAGTTGTCAGTCACACTGTTGGTTATACCCGACCCCAGTCTTTCCAATTCGTCTTCTATTTAATTCCCTATGTCCGAGAACTGAGAACCACTGTCCGACTCTGTGGTGACAACTGGCTTTCAGTCTTATGCGATATTTCTAATCCGCCGTTGATTTGATTGTACTTGATCCTATAGATTTCAGAGAAGCTTAACTGTCTACCAAGATCGCTATTTCCTACAAAAGCGTTGCTTTCCTGTTTAAACATTGGCGCTACATGCGTTCGGTATTTGGAATGACTCTCGTTTGCGTAGTGCTTCTGAGAAGAAACCTGCTCCTGTACCAGATTCCGTTTTTGGTCCATCAGTGAAGGACGTGATTTCATGATCAGGATCACCAATCACACTATCTGCTTAGCAGTGAAACATCTACCCATCGACTTCAACGCAGAAATGCATCACGTTTGCCTTCATCAGGATTTCAGTAAAATCTTTGACCAAAGTTTCCGGTTCAGCGAGCCAAAACGTCCTAAATTTGTTCTTTGTTTTCAGCTGGCTGTAATTTTTCACCGATCGTGAAATCGGTTGGCTCTGCCACGTTGATTCGTCGACTGAGATCGGAGCAGCAGACTACGAAAAAAGTTAAACAACTTAGTACCACTTTTCCGCAGATGCAATACCTCTTCTATGGATTTACCACCATCTTTTGGAAACAATCTTTGATCTGAAGTAGTGGAACTTGTGGTACCAGTCGTCGTTCATTTACATGGTGGAAGCTAAAGACTTTTGTCCAATTTTGCCTTTAGCAACAAACCCTAATTAAAATAAACGCTGCTTCTGGATACGTTGGTCCTTTCCGCAAGCGCAACGGTTGTGTGTTTAGTTCATACCTCCACTAATTGACCATCTACGCGAGGTCTGTTGAAAAGATTCATAAATCCTAAACTTCATAATGTTTCATCTTTCATCACCCTGCTCAGCGCTTTTCATTACTTTGCTGCATCCAGGTGGCAATGAATAGAGGTAGCGATGCGGCTTTACCATCCTATTCCAATCGTGAAACACATCCAAGAATTTTAATTAAAAAATGCAAACATGTACGAGTATGCCCCTGAAAGCCTGCAGTAATGAATATGTCATCATCTCATCATCCGGCTATCAAAAATCAATAACCATCGCAGCTGAATCACCTTCAACTCAATGCATCGCATGATGATGATAAAATTCGCAATCGAATGAAGAATTTCATTTCCTCGGATTCCTCCTACCCCTCCTCATCGCAATCGTGTCCCCTAGTGTATCTATAGTTCCAATCAAAACTCAAATCAATATCCTCAGTCCAGAGCATGGAAGTCCATTACTACTCGGCTGACATCATCAACAAACAACAGGACGTTCTGTTGCTGTCTGATATTTTATCGCTCCTCCCGTCAGAAACTCGACACTGATGACCTTTTCTTCGTCAGAAAAAAATCGAAAAAAAAAATCAAAAATCGACGAGAAGATTGCAAAACTCAATTCCAAGTGATGGAAGAGAAAAGGGCAAACAAGGAACCATTTCTCAAATCACTGACGGAGGGCCCTTGCAAGTGAGACGCTTCTTGAAGCCACCACGTAACACTGGAAGTCCGTCCACACCAAGTTGATTGTGAGACTTGTTACTGTGGTGCTGGCTGGCTGCGTCCTTCCTGTTTTTTTTTTGTTCGGTTACTCAATTATATACGTTTCGTGTCCTCGTTTCATTGACTGCCTTTCGAACTTTCATTTCGAATTGATGCAGTTGCAGTGATAACAGCCTGGGCGAAGGGGGTACCATAATACATCACTTTTAGCCCACTGGGTCTCTCGGTGCAACTGCAGCACAGATAAGCCCCCAGACCGGATCGCACAGCAAGAGAGATGGAGAAATTGAATTTTCCTCGACTGAGTGGTGGTGCCTCTCTAGGCCGGCAGAATGAATGATTCCATTTTGTATGGGCAATGGAACGCGAGTATTTCTCAAACATGTAACGAGCTATGATTGACTTTCCCTTTAATGAAGTTTTACACAGCCCGCGACAGTGCCAATGCGGAGGGAATGTATGTGTGCGGCTGTCACAGAACTTGCATAAGGACATGTGAGATGAGATACTTGTGTGATGGAATGTTGACGGCTTAAATTGGACATTCGATTGGTGATGGTATCCCTCAGTATTGGACTGCGCGAACTGAAGTGAGATTGATGGGTTTAATGAGATCTTTTTATGGTGGAGCAGGCACTAGAGACTGATAGCACCATGTTTATGGAGATTCTTCGGCGGAGAATTAATTTTTTTTTTCCTAGACTTGGTCGGATTTTAAATCACTCCTTGGAGCATAGGGACTCGAGTGGTTTATGGTTTATGGCTATTCTCTAGACAGATGGCCTCGGTTATACAGGGCAATAAAACTTTATAAGAATTGAAGAAGAAGAGGAAGAAAAAGAAAAAGACGACAGATTAACTAGGAAAAAGAGTGACAAGCAGCTGTCGATGCTGATGATTTACATGCACAGGGTGTCTCAAATATTCTTGATTTTGTAAAGTAGTCTTCTGATATAAATCCTCTATACAACACTATACATATAGCATATGTCTTTCAATACGATGTATGAAACTGCCTAAGATTCCGCAAGCTAAGGATGTATGTTTTAGCCCAACTGATACTAGCCGAGGATATACAGAGCTATCAATTGGGGTATATTATCTCCTTCATTGCAGTATGCCAAGGCACTAAGGCTCTTTAGGTCAATGCCCTGCATATGCCCTGTAAGTACACTGTAGTTCGCAAAAGTATGGCTTGATTTATTTGAGCTATGAGGCCTCTTTAGAGAAGATGTATGACTGTGATTGCGATCACTGCTAGTCAGTATAACTGCTCGAATGCTCACTGTAATTTACTGCTTCGTTCATCTTCGCACATCGCCAACGACTCTTCTCCATCATGCCCAAATCATACATACATATGCTCGAACTTCTGTATTGTACCGAGAAGGGCATAGCTGTGATTGCTCAGGATAAGTATATACCAAATGAAAGGTCATAGTAGTGATTGTGATTCATCTGTGGTATAACGCTTCGGCTCAGTTATGATGTGGGGACACTCTATTCCAAGTCTCGGACAAAGCACGGTATCTTGGATGCATACTTGACCGCAAACTGAGCTGGAGAGATAACACCAATGAAAGAATAAAGAAAGCGTACATTGCGTTCTATGCTTGCAGCAGAATATTTGGTAAAAAATGGGGAGCCAAACCTGCCATCATCCACTGGATGTACACAGCCATAGTCAGACCCATTCTTACATATGGGTGCATTGTCTGGTGGCCAATAGCAGAGAAAAACACCCATCTCAAAGAGTTAACTAAAATCCAGAGACTTGCTTGCATAGCAACAACAGGCGCCATTAGGACTACCCCGACCGCAGCACTTGAAACAATTCTCGCACTGATTCCACTAGACTTATTTGTTAAGAAATCAGCCGCGATGAGTGCCCTACGCCTAAAAGAATCTAACCTATGGAGAAAGGGCCACACGGGCCACCGTAGCATCTCAAGATGGGCTCACCTAGACTCCACCACGGACTACCTGCCGCCATCCCCCGACTTCAACGTAAACGTCAAAACGGTCATCCCATCAAGGGAATACTGGGAAGACGGTGGGGCCATTAACCCGCATATCATTTCAGTCTTCCCTGACGGGTCCAAAACAAACGAAGGGTTCGGGTATCTACTCGGCGGAACCGGTTATTGCAATATCACTAAGGCTTCCAAACCACAGTAGTGTGTTCCAAGCAGAAGTCCTAGCGATAGCAGAGGCGGCACGAGAATTATCCACGAAACTTGTTAATAGGGACGAGATTGATATTTACATAGATAGTCAAGCTGCTATAAATGCCATCTCATCCGCGGTTATAAAATCAAAGTTAATAAAACGATGCCGCGGGGAGCTTAACATGCTTACCTAAAGCCACCATATAACACTCTGCTGGGTCCCAGGACACAAAGGAATTCCAGGAACCGAGATGGCGGATGAATTGGCAAGAAAGAGATCGGAACAAGACCTGTCAATGGTCCAAAGCCCAGTCCTACTTCCCCTAATTCGTGTTAAATCTAATATAGCACTTGACTTCAAGCGACAAGCAGAAGAATGATGTAGAGCGCTCCCTTCATGCCGTGTCTCCAGAAGCATCTGGACAAAACATGACAAGATGAAAACCAAGCTCATCCTTACTCAAAGTAGACAAAACTTGGCGCTCCTCGTAGGTATCATTACCGTCCACAACTTATTGGCGGCTAAGTACAGATGAATTCTGCAGAGGATGCGGCAAAACAGACGTAGAGAAAGACACGAAATACTTCCTCTGCAAATGCCCTAGTCTCTGCAGTACCAGGAAGAGTATTTCTTCAACCATCTGGGCGACCTGTCTGAAAAGTCACCAACCACCTTCATGAAATTTATAACTTCTTCAGGGTGGTTCAGAGGAGGCCGTTCCACTAGCATAGAACTATAGCTATTTTGTTTTTTTCCTCTTTGCAGTTCTTCAGCCAGGAAACTCCCCGTCAGGGGAGCCGTGTGAGATCCGAGTGCAGGCTGGCTCATTCGTTGCAGCTAACCCCTTTAACCTAACCTAACCTAAGGACAACAAAGCAATTAAATGCTAATTGTGACCTTAAAAGTGATTAAATCACTGCTAGTCTCAACTGCTCTTTGCCTTACTTGCTCTTTGTGATCACTGATCACTGACCATCTTTACTTCAGAGATTAGCTTTTATGGTTTCCGCCTCCGTTTCAAGTTCCCCTTACTTGAATGCACTTCAACGTAATCTTGTGGTTTTGGTCAGAATTCTGAGCTAGATATGTAGAAATAGACATGAGGACTTTTTTTGCTGCCTAAGCTGTCTTATATTTAATATTTTAATGTCCTACGGCTTCTACGCTGACATCAACCAACAGACCTCTTCAGCCAGCTCGTTCTAAAGCCGGCTACCTCTACTGTTCGCGCTTGGATTCGAAGACTCTTCGGGCTAATGCGCTGGGGTTCTGTGACACATAAGACACTGAATGGGTATTTTTCTGACTAGATCCATAACGCGGTATAACTCCATTTATACAAAACAGGAGCAAAAGTCTCACGACGAATGACCAAAGAGGTTTTCATCTACCGTTTATAAAGTTGTAAAGTAGGACTGGGATGATAAGGATCGGAAAATCCAATATCATCTATAATAGTTTCCCAAACATTTTATTAGCAAGACGAGGAAAGACTTCTACCCGCCGTTCCCCTTCATTACCCTTTTTAGGTAGGTAGGTAAAGTGGCGGTCCAAACGAACCCAATTAGCGCTTAGGGTGCGCCGTTTTGTTACCACGTACTCGTGTATACCTATTGTAGTGGTTAGTTAAAAAGAGATGTTAAGTTTAAACCCAGCCCGTGGAGTTCAGGAAGAGGATTAGTTCTCCAATCCTATTGTCCGCTATCTCTCTCAGATCCTCGAAGAAGGGTTTGCCAAGAGTTTGTTGTCTGATCCTCGCCAGGGCCGGACATCTGCAATGGAAGTGACATAGAGATTCTTTCTCATTAATATCCTTGCAGCTCCTACAAAAGGTGTTGTGGGGGATACCAAGCTTGGCCGCATGGTCTCCAGCTGGCCAATGACCTGTGATAATAGCTACGATTTTGGCAATAACTGGTCTTGGTTTGCCTAGTAACTCTTTTGACCTGGGTTTGTTGAAACTGGGCCACGTCTTTCTAGATATGACACAGCTTGTGAGGCTGTTCCACCCGCGATTGGCTAGCTGGAGGAAGTGAAGGTAAATATAGCCCTTAACGGTACCAAGCGGAATGTCGACTCTTTCTGCTAGAGAGCCGTTAAGGGCCGACCCTCGCCTGGCCAGCTCATCAGCGCGCTCATTACTCTCATGGTTGCTGTGCCCTGGGACCCAGATGAGAGTGATTCTCGAGTGAGTGCTTTGTTGATTCAATTCGAACCGGCATTGCTCTACCAGTTTTGAAGAAATGCAAACCGCATCAATGGCCTTGATGGCAGCCTGGCTATCCGAAAAAATAGCGATATTGTGGTTAGATGTTGGAAGATTGTTTAGCAGGCGGCAGGCTTCTCGAATCGCAAGAAGCTCCGCTTGGAAAACACTAGCAGAGTCTGGGAGACGGAAAGACATCGATATATTCAGCTGGTCAGAGAAGATGCCTGCGCCGGCTCCGCAGTCCATCTTCGAACCGTCCATGTATATCCCTATATCATAGTTGCAGGTAACGCTTCCGTTCTTCCATTCTTCTCTGGAAGGGAATTTTGTTAAGAAGGATATTCTGAAGTTGAGTTTGGGCATCGTGTAGTCGGTCGAGGACGCAACCAGTTCACTTGGTATCGTCTCCAAGACCTTGCCGTGACCATATGGCCTTGTGGTCCAGCATCCATATTCCCTGAGCCGGACTGCGCTGCATATAGCTGTGTCTTTGATGTGTAGTTCGAGGGGGATCAGATGCAAGATCACACTGAGAGCATCTGTTGGACAAGACCTCATTGCTCCTGTGATGCCCACGCACGCCGATCTCTGTACTTTTTTAATTCTGTCGATATTGCACTTTTTGCTCAAAGCTGGCCACCAAATGATAGCCCATTTTATGTTCTCCAATTTATGAGACGGATCGAGGGGCACCTATGTACGAGTATGTATATAGCCACTTTTTGTCCCACCCAAGCACAAGTTAGTCTCAAAGGTTTCTTCTTATTGTTGTGCACATTTTGGATTTCTGCTTACAAGCCGCCGACCCATGCAAAACGTAAGGCTTTGTCATCAAGCATTCACGTACTATGCAGCTATATAGAGTTGCTCTTGTTTCTGCTCGATTTCATATTCATATGACTAACCTTAGTCGTGTGGTAGCACGCCTATATTTTGAAGGGTCTGATGGTCAGCATCTTACACATCCACTCAGATACTGTCTAGTTCTTCTTCTACATTGTAACTAGCTTCTTAGCGGCTTCATGGTAAGTACCTGTATGGTTTTCTCTTACCCAAGGTCTTGGCGCTTGTATCACTATGTGGGGAGATGGGACAGCAACTGTGATTTATTAGTCCACTTCAACTGCTGTCCTATGCAGATAGGACACTAACGTTCAATCGAATACAATGTCCGGTCAGCCTTTAAACCTTCAGTGGTTGCGTAGTTGCTCCTTCGTCAGCGAGAATTTTGATAGAAACTGAATTACACGAAGACTCTGCTGAGCTTCCTTACAAAACATACTCCTTCTTTATTTGTCGGCTTTGGACCCAGACGCATACGCCTTTTAGTCTATAACAAGGGGATTAATGGCCCTTTTTCAGTCATTCCTTTGTGTTCCTTATCTGTTAGAAGTTTACTGGGGGACGTTGTCGCTTCCGTGTGAAAGGTATGAGGTCTACTCTTTGTATCTCCTTCACTTGTATAATTGTCGCTATCATCATTCTGTGCTCGGGAATTGATGTTCTGAGATCTTACCATGTACAAAGTGGTTTGTTGGTAGTGCACGCTGAGGTACCCACGAATATTGAAAGCCAAACTAGCATAGTCACAACTAGCTTCATTAGAATTTCTCCATCTCACTCGCTTCTTCTAGTAGATCTCTACACATAGGATACATATAGGAACTAACTATCCAACGCCATGCCACGCCTTCGAACTGAACCTCCAACTAAACGGTGGTCGGTCGGAAGAGTCATTAATCCGGACAACGGACTTGTAATATCTACACGGACGATTCAAAATACCCAAATATGTAGGCTACGGGGAGTTTCTCCTCTATTTTCATAGAATTCTTCCTGAATATTAGACCACCGAATGACATCATATGGCTGCAATCACAGCTTACAACGGTCTTGTGTTGTATACTTGAAACTTGAGGAATTCCATCATCATTGTTTCCTTGTTAAACCGAAGCTTGTCAGCTCAAACGTAAGCCTATAATTGTGAACAGACTTAATGAGTATTGATACAAAGCTGCAATTTCTTTCCCTTAGACATTTGGCCAAATATTGACAACATTCGATCTACCTTAAGAGTTCAAGTTGCACCCTCCAAAGGCACTGTCTTGTATTCATAGTGCACAATGAAATCAAGGCGGACTAGACAATAGATCATGCGACGACGCCAAGGGTACTTGCATCTGACTTTGATAAAATCCACTCTATCAGCACTGTGTTACAAAAAAAAATCGATTTTATTTCTCCATCACCATGACATTATCCTTATTAAGTCGTTGCCTGTGCACTTCAACCACCCACCCATTCACCAGTATAGCCCAACCCCTAACACATAATCACAACATTTGTCATCCTTATCAACATGTATCTAGCTAAACGCAATCCACACTGCAACATACTAAACAACGGTCCTAAACAAAAGCACCTTTACAAATCAACCCCGGTTACCACGCAAAACATTGTTACCACCCCCATCCCCACACGGCTCCATTCAACGCAGCACCCCGGCATAGCATTCATAAATTCCTCGAATATCGACCCGTGTTTGTTGTGTCTGGGTCGGTCGGGTCGTTTCGACTTTTCCCCATTAAGCTGTGTATGGGGTGAATGTGAATGAATGTCTACCACTCTGCGCCAGCGGGTGCTTCTGTGTGATACACCCAACGGCGTCGCTGCCACCTCCGCCATCTGCCTCACTCTCACTCCACCGCTTAAGGATCAAAAATAACCCCACAGTGATGAAAAACGGGAAAACCTCATCTCTTTTCAGGGGTTGTTTGCCTCTGAAACCGGCTGCTGTTGCTGTTGATGCTGAAAAGCCGGTTGCCGGCCACCGAAAGAAAGAAGAAATACCTAAAATAAGCATCCACCCCCGAAGAAAACATCCTGTGTAATTTGTAATTCGTTTTCTTTTGCTTCTGTTCGCTATCCTACATTAGATTTGCAGGACCTCGGTTTTTCCCGAAAAATGCGCTGTTTTCTTAGTTTGGGGGCACTTTGTTTTCTTTGTTTTAAAGGACATTGAACGCGTGCAGCCCATTATTCCTGCTCATTGTGTCCTTTCTCCATTATCAGCAGCTAATACACCGTGTGGTGGACTAATTATAGCCAGCACAGCGCGGGAGCTCTTAACCCTCCTTATGACTACTACGTGCTCCTTTGTCCTTTCTTCCTTCAAGTGCACTCGACTGCACACTCACAGCAGCCCAAATATTTACTCGAAAATTTCGACGAAAAGGATGGAGCGAATCTTTTTTTGCACTCGATTCGCAGGGAAATAAATATTTGCATAGCGCGGTTTGTTGGTTAAGGGTTCAAATCCGTTCATTCAGTATTTTTTGTCGGATTTACATTTTTTTTTTTGCCGAATCCTGTTCCGTTTTTGCGGGATCTCCTTTATCGGGCCATCTCTCTGAATCCTGCGAGAAGACTTAAAGTGCATTAAACTCTGAAATTGTGCTTCCGGATTAGATTTCACTTGAATTGTTTCTTTATGTCCTTACAACGGCAGAGAATTAAGGATTAGATTTGGATATAGGACATGCGGGAAACGGCAAAGGATTTTCAAGACAAATGCTCATGGATTGAATTTCGGAAATAAAATACGGATTTGGCAGAGCGGAGATTCCAGTTGATTTAGTTTTTATGGAAAAAAAAAGGAAGAAGGGAGTCGTAATCATGGCAAACAAAAGGAGTTGGAGGAAGACAATGTTGTAGTGGAATGTGGGAGTTTTCTTAGGGAGAGACTTTGTAAACAGCAGAAGAATGGAGGATGTCAACAACCTTATTAGCAGAAGTGGTACATCAAAGGAACAGTTGGAGACAGTACATGAATGTATACCGGCATTGGTTGTTTATTGAACTTCATTGTTGTTGAAGGAAAGTTGAATGTGCTTCGTAATCTGTACACAGATGGCATTCACCTCGTTCTCTGCGAAGTTCATTAGTTGATTAACATTTTCTTTACACAAGGATCTGTTGACAACTAGAACAGAAGAAATGGTTTGTGGCAAAATGACTGAAAGGGTAAATTTTATCGTCCAGAAGGTTTAAAACGAAAACCGGCTACTATTCGGTAGCTGAACTAAACTCTTTAAAACTAATCTTGTTTCGAATGCCTATTTGAAAAACCTGGCTTCAATCAATGACTTGAAGATGCATTGACCTAAGTGATAAATACTTATACGTCAAAGAAAGGGATGTAGTGTGTTCAATAATAGATCGATCCTGGATGCGACTGCAACTTTCTAACGTCATTTGTTAGCTACTACAAAGGAAGTTACTTAGGTGGCGCTACAGTCCGTGGGGAACCTGGGCACTACTACTACTGTCTGCCAAAAACGTAGGCGTAGAAACCAGCTGGTTTCTGTTCACAACTTTCTCGAAAGTTATAAAGCACGTAGCCCGGAACTGTTACAGCATGAAGTGTCAAATGCTGCATTTCGTTTAGAGACTCGTTCGTAGTGAATTTCAGTGAATCACATGCAATGGCTCTCCGAAAAATAGAATTTTATGTATGTTAAGGAAGCAAAAAGTAAAGAGTTTTGAAAAACTTTAGTTCAATTGTTACCCTTTTATGAAAACTTGAACAAAAACCTGATAAGTACTCTATTTGATACAATATTATATGTATGTATCTTCTATTAGGTTAGGTTAGGTTGGACTGGCTGCCAGCTTAGAATCGCCAACACACTTAAACCAACAATAGGTCCATTGTGATACCACGTGGCTTATAGAGAAAGTTTCTCTCTACCTATACTTTTTTTTTTTTTTTGTTGTCGGGATAGGAAACTCTCAACTGGAGCACTTAGACACAACTGGTCCATTGTACTACCAGAGAGCAAACCCTGATTTACCCATTTTATTGGAATTTCCTTGTCTTTCTAAGAAAGCCAAGCAAGCGCTTCAGTGATGAGGAGCTTACAGTACCAGCACTAACCACATCCGCACCAAAGATCTGCCATCTGATACGAGCAAAGGCCGGACACTCACAGAGATAATGTTCCGCGGTGTCGTCGCTCTCTCCACAAGCGTCGCAGATTGTAGTGTCACTTAAGCCTAACACGTTAAGGTGCTTGGCAAAAAGACACCAATAAGTTGTCTACAGTCTTTTCTGCTGAGAGATAGCAAGAATGCCGCTGATTTCTTACAGACGTCCGGGAGCATGCGTTTAGTCAACCTGCATCCTGGAGAGTCATGCCACATACAATTATGCACGTGAGAGACCCAATCGTCAATGGAAGCCCTAACAGAGGACGCAGGGAGACCCAACGCGGGTTCGGGGCCTGAGAAACCCTCCTCTGAGCCTTGTCTAGCAATCTCATCGGAGATCTCGTTCCCCAAGATCCCAGTGTGACCTGGGACCCAGATAAGAGACAGAGAATTCACCCTTGCGACCGAGTTTAAAGAATTTTTGGTTTCTTAAGCGCAACCTGACTGTCACTACAAACACAAATGCTACGTCCCTTTCACCTGTTCTTCACAACATAGTTCATGGCCATTAGGATTGCATAAGTTTCCGCTTGGAAAACAGACGCCTATTTGTCTAAGGAAAAGTGAAGTCTAATGTTGTCGACTTGCACGAAGACGCCAGCGCCAGACCCTTGACTGGTTTTGGAACCATCCGTGAAAATACCACTACATTCAATTTTCGGCTCAGACTCTGGCCGAAGCCAGTCCTGGACACAAGGAAAGTCGACTCTGAATTTGCGCATCAGCTGGAGTTCTGGTGTCATTGCATCAGACGGCATATCCATAAGACCAAAATTCCAGTGTGGAGTATACCAATAACCGCCCCGCCTAAGACGATGGATGGCTTTGATAGTGCAACCCATGATATAATTATCAAGAGGAGGTAAGTTCAGCAAAGCGTCTAGAGCAGAGGCAGGCGTACTCAGGAAAGCTCCCGTGCAGCCGAGACAAGCCGTTCTTTGGAGTTTCGCGCAAAAGGCAACCACATATTTACGCGAGAGCCCCTTCCACCAAACAACCGTCGCATATGCGAGGAATGGTCTTATCATAGCCATGTAGATCCAGAGAACCTTATTCGGTGACAAGCCCCAAGTCTTGCCAAAATCACCCTTACCCTGCCAGAAGACTGAGAGCGCCTTGGATGTTTTCGACTCGACGTGTTTAGACCAATGAAGTTTCTTATCTAAAATCACTCCCAGATATTTGGCTTTATTGGAAATGCGAATGGTGACCCCTTTTGGCACTAGCTGAGTCAGACCGGTCAAAATTCTCCTTCTCGTAAAAAGAACAACCTCAGTTTTAAGAGGATTCACTGAAAGCCCACTCCTAGTACACCATTCATCGATCATGTCCAGCGCCGCCTGCGCGTTAGCACAGACCGTCGCCAGGCATGGCCCGACAAAAAGTACGGCGACATCATCCGCATATGCCTGAGCGTAGACGTTAGAATTATTTAGAGTGTTCAACAGAGAGTCGACCACCATGCACCATAACAATGGAGACAGAACGCCACCTTGCAGACAGCCCCTGTTTTCCCCTGTCATAACATATTGGCCACAATCCGCGTCCACTACCAAATTTCTATTCATTAGCATTGCTTTAATCCACAACACTAATGTTTCATCTACCCCGTGTTGTCTGGCAGAGTCGCACATGCAGTCAAAAGTAGCATTGTCAAAAGCACCCTCCATGTCGATGAAGATACCCATCGCGTATTCTTTCCTATTAGTGGATGCAGCCTCAAAGCAACTTTGCGCACGTAAAATTCTACCAGTCTCTCCATACTTTTCAGTAAGAATGATGTCAAACTTATAGGTCTGAAACTCTTGGGGAGCGACTAGTCTTCCTTACCAATTTTCGGTATGAAAGCTATCAGAGTAGCTGTCCGCCAAGGTGTAGGAATATATGCCAGCGCCAGAACAGCGGTGAAAATTCTTTTCAGAGTTGGCAATAGCTGATCTATACCCTGTTGCAGCATAGCTGGATATATTCCATCGGTGCCAGGCGATTTGAAACCATCAAAAGATACCACAGCATATTTGATGGCCTCATCTGTTACCACGGCTGATGCAATATACCAGCTGCGCCGAGTTTTCTGACTTAGATCAAGCTCAGCCTGGGTAAGCGGACCAAGCTCCGACCTAGTGATTATCTGATTGCCAGGAAAGTGAGTCTCCAGCAGAAGACTGAAAGTTTCCGCCCTTCATTTTAAAGAATATACTCTAGCCGCATTTTTAGACATCGAAGGGGCGTTTAACAACGTAAATATGACATCGATTAACGCGGAACTAGTTGAACTAGGAGTAAAAACAGAGATAGTCAACTGGAGTGACGAAATGCTTAAGATTAGAATAATCAACTCAACAAAACAGTTACAAGGGGAACCCCGCAAGATGGAGTAATTTCTCCCTTGTTCTGGCTCCTTGTCGTCAACAAAATTCTGAAGATTCTCAAAAACCAAAGGAGTAAAAGCAGTTGCATACGCAGACGACATAGTTATCATGACCAATGGGAAATACTTATCTACAAACAGCAACCTCATGGAATCTGCACTCCTCCTGGGCAGAAAAAAACGGTCTAGTATAAATCCGACTAAAACTGAACTGGTTCTGTTTGCCAAAAGAAGGAAAATAGAAGAATTTGATCTCCCTTAACTGAGTGGAATTTCTCTTAATCTCTCCACAACAGCTAAATATCTCGGAACCATCCTTGATTCGAAGCTCACCTGGAAAAATAACACGGAAGAAAGAATGAAGAAAGCGCTTTGCGCATTCTATGCATACAAGAAAACCTTTGGTAACCAATGGGGTCTGCGGCCGTCCATGATTTACTGGATATATACAGCGATTGTGAGACCCATCCTTACCTACGGAGTTAGTGTATGGTGGAGCGCAGCAGACAAAACCAGCTATCTCAAAACACTCACAACGGTACAAAGATTATCATGCTTAAGCATAACAGGAGCACAGAGATCAACAACACAAGCGGGTTTAGAGATGATGCTAAATATCCCTCCCCTAGATGAGTACATACGATATACAGCTACCAAAAGTGCGATTCGTCTTAAACAATCCGGCGCATGGAAGCAAAGCCCCTATGGACATTGATCTATACTCAACAGGTATAGTATAACCGATCTCAATAGAATAACAGATTATATCATACCCTATATAGACTTCGATAAGAACTACTCCACTTTTATTCCCGAAAGACAAGATTGGGACTCCAATACATTAACTAATGTACAGGATATTCAAGTCTACATGGACTAAATGGATATCGGAACTGGTTCTGGAGTTTTCTGTGAGTCAAAAAACTAAATCCTTCCAAGATTAACATATTCGTGGATAGTCAAGCGGCAATCAAAGCACTAGACAGCCAGGAAGTTAGATCACAAACAGTTTCCAGATGCCGTAACACGTTGAACAGAATATGCAACACCCATATCGTAACTCTCTGCTGGGTTCCCAGACATAGCAATATTAAAGGTAACGAGACAGCAGATGAACTAGCCAAAAAGGGATCAGCATTGGATCTTCAACACACTCGGATGTCAGTAAAAACTCCAATTGGTGAAATGAAAAGGAAAATATACCTAAAAGCAAGAGGACTCATTAACTCCGCTTGGCACGCCAGATGCGACTGTGTCATATCTCGCAGCTTATGGCCGACAGTGAATGGAAAACAGAACAAAAAGCCTTTTGCGATGAATAAAAAAGAGATTCGCATCTTGACAGGTGCGTTAACAGGACACTGCAGGACAGGGGTAATGGCCACTAGATTAGGCGTCAACACACCCGACCACTGCAGAAGCTGTCAAGATATAGAGGAGACAGAAACCATCAAACACCTGCTATGCATTGCCCAAATCTTCAAAACCGCCGCCTCCATCATATGGGAAACAGGTTTTTTGACGAACTAGGGGATCTCATACAAGTCCCACTAAGGAACATGATCGGCTTCATAAAGAGCTGGTTCACAATAGAACCGACCGCAAGATACTTTTTTTTTTAAAGTATAGGTTCCACACTACAAAGGGAAACACAATGGACCGAATGGCCCCCGTGATAAGCACCTAGGTGCACTTCCCTCCAACCTAACCTAACCATCATTTAGATTTGAGAAGGTAAATGGAGAAGCTTTATGTAGAATTTTGTTTCAAGACTGCTGACTTGATCCCTAATGGCTACCCCTGAGGATTTAAAAATCTGCTGGACGCATTCAACTTATTCTTTTCCTAGACAACAAATTGTCATCTCATCATCAAGTAGCGCCCTTCAGCTTACGAGTACAGCAATTCACTTTTTTCTTTAAATCTCATTTAGCTCAAGTACCATGTCAAACAAAGAACAAGACTAGCAAATGCAGTCGTCCTTGGCATTCATTAGCAACCAACTGTCCTGTTCTCTTTTGCATCCTTAAACAAAGCCATTCACCCAACATGGTATGTATATGCCCGTCCGCAGGATTCGTCCTGACATTGAAACAAATTGCACTCACAACTCAAAAACCAAACAAAAAGCAAATCCAAATCCTTTACACTAGCAGCAGTGAAATTATTTTTGAATCAGAAGTAATGAGCTGTCCTAATCAGTGCTCGACGAAATAAAGGATTTTTTTGTACTCCTTTGTGTCTTCTCTCAGTCAAAACTCAGTCACAAAGGATAATAAAGGAAGTGAAGAAAATTCTTTCTCGTAAATTACATGTTTCGTCCTCCCGTCCACCCCAAAACCACATAAAAAATGTTAACTGTACCCCTATATACATCCAAGTGGGTGTGTCGTCTCCCCCGTAACAACGGAAACGGAATTTCAACGACCGCTGCACGGTGTTCTTTTGTATATGTTTGGGGGTTGCAACCACAGCAATCACAGGATGAGTATTTCCCGACAAAAGTTTGTTACTTGTGGGGAGAATATTTTCGAGACATGAAATGCTTTACGTGTCACTTGTCGTAGACTAGCTTGGCTGTGGTGGTGATAGGGTCTTCAACCCCAAAACAAGAATAAATAACGAAACAAGGGGTTTATACGTTTCTTCGTTACACATTTATGGTTAAGAAGTCCAAATCGCAGAACGGAACCCGTTTCAAAGTTGTATTTGAAGTTTCTTTTTTCACTCGACACGGGGTATGCGGCGACAAATGGGAGCAGAAGAACAAGGATCTCTCCAGGTTGGCGCTAAGTGCAACACTGAAATATAATAAAAATGTCACGTCTCCTGAGGGAAACTCAGGTTCTTGGTTAAGTCAAAGGAAAGTGTGAGTTGCAGATGGCGAAATTAAGAACGAACACTTTTTTGTGAATATTTTATGACTCCATGAATTATTTGGGAAATTGTGTTGGTGTTCAAATGGCTTTGGGGGACTTAACACCCGTCAAAGAGGAGTGAGAACAAATATGAAAGAGTAAATATTGAGACAAAGCAGTTTGGGTACTTTGACGGCAAAGGAAGTGGTGGAGGCTAATCAGGTGTAGTGTTGCTTTATAAAAAGGTTGAAGGATGTAATCCCTTTGAAGGTAAAGAACGAAGGAAGTAACATTTTTTTAAAGCTTGTAGAGACTTTTGAGGAAGGCGGCAGGGTTAATTAGAGGCTGGATGAAACTCAGGAGCAATACGACGGTCATTAACCGCCCATTAGGTGCATTTTTTTGGCATATTTGGCATGAGTCTCGCTGTTATCCTAACAGCCCTCTTGTTTGTATGTATACGTACCTATATAATGCCAAATATTGACGGGTCAAAATATGGAAAAGTCTGCTCCTAACAAGACTGCCAGCATCAATAATTCTCTATGGTTTCAAAATCTGGGTCGAGGCCGTGAGAATCAAAATCTATTAAGACGAAGCAGGTTTACGGAACCAACTCACTGATTGCAATGAGCGCTTTTCAGGCAAGGTCATGGAATCAACGTGTATTGTAGCCGCCATGGAAATGAATCTCAGGAGAAGGACAAAGCCAAGAGAATAGTAGCAGGAACACCAAATGATATCCGGCCACAATCAAGAGTGACCAGTCTAACCGAATGGCAGGGAAGAGGGGAGTCCTAAGACAAAGGCAGATGGACACATAGAATTATACCCAATGTCGAGACGTGGATGAACCGAAAACATGGGGAGTTCAACTCTTGCATACCGCAGATACCAGGCCTTCGATGTCATTACACAACTTGCACAGAAACTAATGAAAATTCAGAGCACAGATGTGTAAGGCGAGTGGGTCACCCTCTTACTCTTGCTTCGTTGAATGAAGGCGTGCATTTTAGCCGTGCAGGCGTTGTCGAAATCATTAAGATCATTGTAGAAGTATTCACATAGAGTGGCCTCCCTGATGTTGGCGAGCGCAGGACAGGCGCACAGGAGATTACTGATGGTCTCTTCTTCCTCTTCATCCCTACAGCTTCTGCAGAAGTCATTATGAGGGATACCTAATCTTTGAGCATGTCTTCCTATGATGCAGTGTCCAGTGAGGACATTTGTTATTTTTGAGAGGGTTCCTCTCTTGTGCTTCAAGAGTCCGATGGACCTGGATTTATTGAGTGTCGGCCAGAGCTGTCTGGCGGTATAACATTGGTCTAGATGTTGCCATCGGTGATTGGCTACTTTCTTGGCGTCAATTTGAATAAGGTTCTTAACATAAGACGCTGGCGCTTCGATGTCGGTAATGCTTATGCTATCTGTACCAGAAGAGCCTTGTCGTGCTAGTTCGTCGGCTGCACAATTCCCCGGTATGTCACAGTGACCTGGTACCCAGCAAAGGGTGAGGTTGTACTGACCAGCTATCTCGTTAAGAGATATGCGACAGTCTTTCACTGCCTTCGATCTCGTAGTGCTGCATGCGATGTAAATAACAATATCAGGTGTTGATAGTGTGCTAGCTGCTAGCCAGTCAGCGGCTTTGCGAACTGCGGTGATTTCGGCTTGAAAAACGCTGCAGTGGTCTGGAAGGTTAAAGGAGAGGTGTATGTCCAGATCTTCTGAGAAAACTGCGGCACCGACTCCGTCCTTGGTTTTGGACCCGTCCGTAAAAATTGACAGCGATTCGTAGTAAAGGACTTTTCGTTGCGTCCACTCACTTCTGTCCGGTATCGAGTGCGTGTAGCCCTTGTTAAAATCATATTCAGTGGGCAGATGGTCAGTGGAATTGGGAAGATGACGGTGCATCGAAAGTATATTAGCGTGTCCCGTGTGTTGCTCCTTCCACTGCTTGGAGCCTCTCAGTCTTATTGCCGAGCTGACAGCCAATTGTTTACTGATGATGTCAATCGGAAGCAGGTGGAGCATGGTTTGGAGCGCCGCTGTGAGAGAAGTTCTCAGTGCACCGGTAATGCTGAGACATGCAACTCGCTGAGTTTTTTTCCATTATAGGTTGGATTTCTTCTCCAATGCGGGCCACCATACCAATACTCCATACATGAGAATCGGTTTTATGACCGACGTGTATAGCCAGTGCATGATGCTTGGTTTAAGGTCCCAAGTGGAGCCTACTGCTTTCTTGCAGATGTATAGGTCGGCCAGCGATTTCCTGGCCCGTTCGACGACATTCTCTTTCCAAATTAGCTTGCGGTCAAGCTTTAGGCCTAAATAGCTAGAGCTATTTGAAAGCTTGAGGGTGGATGCCCTTATCTTGGGCGGAGTGAAGTCAGGGAGCTTGTGTTTTCTTATGAATAGAACTAGCTCGGTCTTCGTCGAGTTAACGGAGAGGCCGCATTTATCGGTCCATCTGAGCAGCTCATTAAGAGCAGACTGCATGACATCGGCCAGCGTCTGCGGGTATTTGCCTGTAATTAGAATAGCGACATCGTCTGCATAGGCAATAACATTGCATCCAGTTTTTTCCATCCGGAAGATAAAGCCAGGCAGACGGTTAAATCTCAGGGAAACTGGGATGCACTCAGCGAAACCTTGACTGCAATAATAAAGAATCAGCATCACGAGAAGAGACACAGGCTGGGCCCCTCCGTCGCCATGAAATGCTTGACGATAGTGCCGCGATTATCAAGGGACTTATTGGGTAGAAAACCTACGCTCTTACTTAGTACGAGCTCAGTTTCTTCTTCAAAGGATTCTCGCCGTCTAACCCAAAAGGTTCTGTTGATTTTAGAACTCATCTAGATTGTATCTTGGCTAGACATCTTGTAGCCTTTTTGTCTAAGTAGTCTAAGATTCGGATTTGAAATTTTCCTGATCTCAGTCTAATACATGGAAAAGACTGTGATTGTGATCACTGTTCTTCTCACTCAGCAAGACACAGTTATAATTGCTCTTAAGTATCGCTTCTTCCATATCCCATAACGCTTCTCTCGCCAGTCGCCAAGATACTGGGAGCTCTGCTTCTTTCGGATTTCACCGAACACCTTACGCTGTCGCATCACTAGCACGGTGTTCGGAAAAACCACAGCACCACCTCAGCCCTAAACATGATTTCATCGCAGATAACCAACGAACTGTTGCCGTTGCCCTGGACCTATCTAAGGCATTTTACACAGTGGATCATGCAACGCTGCTACTCGATATCCTGGCGTCTCCACTACTCAACACCCACAAGCGCTTGCTGGCCAACTATCTTTGCGACCGCCAATCTTTTGTGGAACTCAGGAACGCTAAGTCTCAGTACCGGAGAGTCAAACCAGAATCAATATAATTTCATATGCCAACTGTACGGTCCTTACAACTGGGCCCAACGTGCCATCACTATGCACAGCGCTAAACTTCTATCTCTCTGTCCTGGACTGATTTCTTAGAAACCGCAACTTACAACTGTCGGCCGAGAAGTTCTCAGCCACACTCTTCACGTCCTGGACAAGGGAGATAAGGTGAGTCCTAGACATAGACATAGCTGGACGTCGAATTCCAACTTCCATCAAACCAAGACTTCTTGGCATCACTTTCGACAGCATGAAGACGTTCGCCGCACATGCCTAAAGCATCAGAAGCCGACTTAGACCTCGAAACAATGTACTCAAGGCCTTAGCGGGATCTGGATAAAGAGTCGCTACTCGTCACATAAAAGGCAATCGGCCGCCCCCATCTGGACACCGCAGCTGACTGACACAAACTGGCGGCATCTTCAAGCCTGCCAAAACACGGTCATGAAGGCCGTCACCGGATGTCACATGCTGATCACCTCCATGCTGAGACGAAGTTGCTTCCAGTAAGGGACCATAACATCATGCTCTCCAAGCAGTTCCTTCTAGCTTGTCACCTCCAAGACCACCCTAATCATCCGTTGACGATGACACCACAACCACCCCGTTCCATTCGCAAAGGGGTCCAAATTTACAAATACGACCTCGATGCCTACACGCAAGGCACCAGAATCGACAGCCAGACCTACAAAGATGCATTAAAAAGCATTCATCACACGACTGTGTTCCACTCTATTGAGAATCTCTACCCCAACGTGGTCCTCGGAGGCCGCCCACCACCCATAGCAGACGAAGAACGTAGCCTTCCTCGAAGAACAGGGACCACCCTAGCTCAGTTATGCTCAGGTCGGTGCCGCTTCACTTCTATCTCTCTGTCCTGGACTGATTTCTTAGAAACCGCAACTTACAACTGTCGGCCGAGAAGTTCTCAGCCACACTCTTCACGTCCTGGACAAGGGAGATAAGGTGAGTCCTAGACATAGACATAGCTGGACGTCGAATTCCAACTTCCATCAAACCAAGACTTCTTGGCATCACTTTCGACAGCATGAAGACGTTCGCCGCACATGCCTAAAGCATCAGAAGCCGACTTAGACCTCGAAACAATGTACTCAAGGCCTTAGCGGGATCTGGATAAAGAGTCGCTACTCGTCACATAAAAGGCAATCGGCCGCCCCCATCTGGACACCGCAGCTGACTGACACAAACTGGCGGCATCTTCAAGCCTGCCAAAACACGGTCATGAAGGCCGTCACCGGATGTCACATGCTGATCACCTCCATGCTGAGACGAAGTTGCTTCCAGTAAGGGACCATAACATCATGCTCTCCAAGCAGTTCCTTCTAGCTTGTCACCTCCAAGACCACCCTAATCATCCGTTGACGATGACACCACAACCACCCCGTTCCATTCGCAAAGGGGTCCAAATTTACAAATACGACCTCGATGCCTACACGCAAGGCACCAGAATCGACAGCCAGACCTACAAAGATGCATTAAAAAGCATTCATCACACGACTGTGTTCCACTCTATTGAGAATCTCTACCCCAACGTGGTCCTCGGAGGCCGCCCACCACCCATAGCAGACGAAGAACGTAGCCTTCCTCGAAGAACAGGGACCACCCTAGCTCAGTTATGCTCAGGTCGGTGCCGCCTACTAAATAACTACAAGAACCATCTCGACGCCTCCATAAAAGACAAATGCACTGACTGGGAAATGGCCCACACAACACTAAACATATTTTCGACTGCCCGGCAAAGACAACCGACTTGCGCCCTGATGATGCACTTTGGGAACGACCCATAGACGTGGCTCGATTCCTGATCCTAGAAACTGATTTGTCTCCAGCGAAACCGTAGCTGCTACAACAACAACAACATTGCTGTTAAGTATAACTGCTCACTCTGATTTACTGTTGTGCACACCGCTTGTGAATCCACATAACAAACACACCACTTGCTCAGTATTTTTCAGCAATATCGGCCAAGTGATTGGAAATACATGCAAATCACACAGCATATTGCTCAGGATAGATATATGCCAAATCCCAGCTTAATCGTTTTCATTTTCTGGTTTTGTATATACTTGTGTGTTGTACATACACATTGTAGGAAGGGAACATTTCAAGACGTTCATTTGCGCTGTCTAACTGTCATCGTAAGAGTGACTAAATCACTGACAGTTGCTCTCTGTGATCATTGCTGACTAAAAATCAATAGTATAGTCTATACGTATGTCTACCCGCAGCTGAAAAGGTCAGATTTTAACGAAATGACTTAAATTTATGCAGCCCCACGTCTTTAATTAATTTACCATTATAGTGGCAAAACTAGTATTTTAACTGAACCGACACACAGTCTAGAACACTTCACGTAGTCATTTAGGCCTGGGTTTGATCTCAGCTATGATTGGTGCTAAAACAGTTTCCATTTTAATTCTTCCAGTGAATAGGAAAAAAATCATTGTCTTGTGTGCTTTTAAGCAACAATATTTTGAGATACAAAGCCGGCCCAAATCCTCTGCCTGAAGGAACGCCGTTTCATATAATTTTTTTTTTTTTTTTTCCTCGCCTTCTTTAACCATTTTTTCATGGAAAAAACTCATTCTCTACTGTCTTCCTCCAGTAGTTGTTCTTTGTTCACCCCTCAGCTTATTATCGCTAATTCACCCGCCGAACGTCAATTGCACGGAAACATAATGCTCGTCCGTAACAAACACAACAAAAATTAATTCAAGTCAACCTGAGTCAACGATTTTAATCCAATTTACCATCCGAAGAAGATACAAAAAAAAAATAAAAAAGACCAACGTCACCTACTATTCACCGTCAGAAGGAAAATAAACAAGAAAAGCAGAAAAACAGCCCACCGTACAGCAACGTTTACCGCAAAAAGCAATGACCTACCCGTAAACAGAGTTCGCGTGAAAGGCGCACAGAAAAAGACTCGAAAAAAAGACAGAAATGTTGGAAAAAATAATAACACCGTCAGACAGGGACGAGTAATAACGACAAGACAACACAACACGCGGACAGCTCTGGGGAATCGCTACATGAAAACATGAGTGCGCTCCATGTAGTCTTCCGCCAGACTTGCCATTGCAGGTCCGGTGTGAAAAGTCTCCCTAGTTCTGCCAGAAGAACATAATGTTCTATGTGTTATGCTGATTCACCTGTTAAGTGGATTACGACTTTTGCACACGATGAGCCAATAAAACCCTCCCAAGTCTCGGGGTATAAAATACGCACAAAATCGGCGCTAAGCACATAGAGTCAATTAATTTTTACTCGCGCCCAGATAAAAGGCGAATTGCATATAGTAGGTGAGGTGTATTTCCCTTTGATGTGATGCGAAGGGCTTAAAGTGGTGTAATAAGCTGCTAAGACGACTTTAAAGGCACCATATGCAGCAATTGACCCCAATTGACATGAGCGGCGCGGCAGTGGGGTACATAACTTTATTGGCCGCAATTCTATCCTGTGTGGACAGGCGGAAAACAAAGAAAAGAAAAGAACCCCTGCAGGGAGTGCAAAAAGGATTTTTAATAGAACTGTCGGCTCAGTCACCACAGAGTTAGATTGTCCTGTCAGGACAACCGGCGATTTTTGACATGAGAGGGAAATTTGAAACTTTGTTGCCGGCAAAGGGAAATGTCGGGAAATGCAGCATCTGGAGCGGAAGATGCTGGCTGCAGGGAGAAAGGAATTTCAAACTTCTGTTGGATGGAAGCTGGTTTCTAGTGTCTATCATGATGGACGTCAACGAGGGTGTCAGTGCTTTGTTGGGCAGAAATTTGTTTGACAATCTCATTATTGAATGGAAATTGAATTGGAAAAGTCATGACGTGATAGTTGCTGTGGATTTTGCGTTTGTTTTTAAGTAAATTTAGTTCGATTTTTAAATTTTTCAAATCATTCCGATAGTTTTGAATGCTTTGGTGGACAGGACGCCGGTTAAGCTATTAACGTTTTTGTTTGTTTAATGTTGTTAATGATAACGAATGAACTCCCAAAACTCTTTGTTATTGTTATTTCTATTGTATTTTAATTATGCTACATACATAATTATGCTTACTTACTTAGGTGGCGCTACAGTCCGGGAAGGACCTGAGCCTCATCCAACAAACCTCTCCAGCCAGCCCGGTTATGAGCCAGCTGCCTCCAGTTGTGCACAGCACGTTGGTTGAGGTCCTTCTCCATTAGTTTGCACCACCTATGGCGAGGCGTCACCATCATTCAGTGTTACGCCCCAACGAATAATTCGTCTGAGGACGAAAAGGAGAGCTTCTACAATCTCTTAAACGCCGTCTTCAACACAACGTCAAATGGAGACATTGTCGTAGTGATGACTGATGAGGGATTTGAATGCCAAGGTAGGCAACGACAACGAAGGGTCAAACATGTAATCGGGAACTATGGACTAGGCAACCGCAATGACAACGGCGAAAGGTTTGCGGATTTCTGCATTGCCAACCGCCTTGTGTTAGGTGGCACCATGTTTGATCACAAGACCTGCCACAAAGTCAGCTGGGTTTCCAATAACAGGCAAGCAACCTCCAACCAAATTGAACATTTTGCTATCAGCCGCCGCTTTAGAAGTAGTCTCCTGGACGTCCGAAACAGGCGAGGGGCAGATGTGGAGATAGTACGTGATCACCATCTTATGATAGCTACTCTCCAACTACGCACTGCTGCAGTTCGAAGATCCCACGACAACATCGATAGACTTAGTGATCCCTCAGTGCGCCAACAATTAGCACTTTTCGCAAGGTGTGGAAGCAATCAGCAGCTCTATCCCGCAACCATACAAGACAATTGGTGTGCTGTGAAAAATGTTTTTCCATCTGGTGCTGAAAGAATTGTCGGTCGATCGCAGGGAAGACATAGGGCGTGGCTTTCCGAGGATACCTGGAGACGGATTGACGAACAAAAACAGCTGAAAGCTCGCGTTTCAGCTACCCCAGCAGCAGGGAGAAGCGAGCTAGAGTCCCTATATCGCATGAAGATGATAGAAATTCAGCGTAGCGTGCGACGTGACAAGCGCAACTACATCAACGCGCTGGCTACAGAAGCAGAAGAAGCTGCAAGGAGGTGCGACAGCAGGACCGTCTACAGAATCACGAAAGAGCTGACAGGTGGTCGCAGCTCCAGCCAACACTCAGTGAAAGGCCTAGACGGCTCCTTGCTCATTTCGGATGAGGACGAGCTCAAGAGATGGAAAGAGCATTTTGCTACGGTTTTAAACCGTGTATTCGCTAGCGATATGCTCCTAAATCAGACTGAGATGCTCGAGGTGAGAAGCTCCCGAATACGCACCACGACTCCCAGTAAAGATGAGATCATTACCGCGATCAAGGCACTCAAAACCAACAAGGCGGTAGGACTTGACGGTATTCCAGCAGAGCTCTTACGAGCAGCGCCCACAACATCGGTTGAGCTTCTTTTTCCACTTATAGAGAGAGCTGGGGAAGCTGAGAGCTTTCAGAGGGAGTAGAGGATTTCCAGTATCTTGGGAGTATTGTCTCGACCGATGGTGGAACCGAACTGGATATAGCCAACAGGATCGTCAAAGCAAAGTCCGCGTTCGGGATGTTGTTCAAAATATGGCGAAGCAATGCAATCAGTTTGAGCACCAAAATAAGACCGTTCCGCTCCAACGCTGAATCCGTGCTGTTATATGATTGCAGCACGTGGAGAGTGACCACTACTATCACCAGAAAGCTGCAAACGTTTGTTAATAGGTGCCTGCGCAATATCTTAAGGATTTTTTGGCCCAATCGTATCTCTAACGAACACCTATACGAGAGAACGGATCAGGAATCAATAGGCATAACCATCCAACGGCGGAAGTGGCAGTTGATTGGTCACACGTTCCGAAAGGGTGACGGTTCCATAGCGAACCATGCTATGCAATGGTGGATTAGAAGACTTTCTTGGCTGGGACGTTGGGCTCCATCCGCTATACATGACCCAGTCATCTTGGTCGCTGTATATGGAGTCTTCTGGTTAAGTCGATGTCCTTGTATAGGCCGTATAGTTCGGCATTGTACTTTCGCCTCCACTCGCCGTCTATGCAGACAGGGCCAGAGATTACTCGAAAATCTTTTCTCTCAAAATAACCAAGGGCATTCTCATTCGATTTTGTCAAAGTCCTTTACTACCTCAAAATTATATTTGTCTATTGTGGCGTTCTGTCAATATGTTGGGTGTCCTTTTTTGTAGACAGCATATATTTTGTTTTCCTTTCATTGCCCGCTAAACCCATCTTTGACGCTTCGATCTTAATACCCGCAAATGCCCCACTGACGGCCCGCTGAGTTCTTCCGACTATGTCAATGTCATCGGCGTAAGCGAGTAGTTTTACAGACTTGTAAAAGATTCTACCTCCGGTGTTGGCTTGTGTGTTTCGTACAATTCTCTCAAGTACTACGAGTATGTATGATCGCATGATAGTGCGTCACGTTGTCTAAAACCTTTCCTGACATCAAACGGTTCGATGGTGTTCTTACCGACTTTGATGGAGCAGCGAGAGTTCTCAATCGTCATTCTGCACAAATGGACGAGCTTAGCAGGGATGCCAAGACTAGACATGGCTCTGTATACTACATATATTCATTTATTAAATAAGTTAAATACTTACTTAACCCTTGCACATCTCGAGAGGTATAGGGCGCCAACAAGGCCTGCGCGCCATCTTGTTCGGAATTCTGCAATGCGTTTGAGCTACCTCGAAGTCATTCCCAAAGAGCTTTATTCTTCCTCCTCTGTCCTGCGCCACGTTTGCCTAGGGCGTCCCGCTGTTTTGCCTGCCTAGGTAAGTAGATTCCACTGCATGGCGTATTTCGCAATGAATATGTCGCCGTGCCGTTGGATGTGTCCAATCCACTGCAACTTTCTCCTTTGCACAGTAATATCTATAGGTTCTTATCCCGTTGTCAGATAAACTTTTTCGTTGGAGATACGGTTCGGCTAAAAAATCCTCAAATCCTCCCCTTGCAGCTTGAGCGTATTGATGGTTTCCACCTTCCAGATACTGCATCCATACAGCAGTACTGATTCTACGTTGGAGCGGAACAGTTGTAGCTTGGTTCTTAAGCTGAGAACATTACTTATTAGACGTTACATTACATTAAACTTTCAATAGCATTCCGAACGCAGCTCTTGCTTTTCTCTTTCCGATTTTGCTGCACACATCCAGTTCGGTGCCACCGCGGTCAGCCTTCCTACGTATAGAAAGTTGTCTACTTTCTCGACTACCACTCCGGTAAGGTTGAGTTAAGAGCGGGTGTTAGATGTGCTTAGGGCTTTTGTTTTGGCTGTGTTTATCTTAAGCCCCACTTTGTTTGCCTCAGCTTCTAGATTTTGGGCTATCAGATGAAGGGCCATTATCCGATATGAAAATAGGCAAACATCGTCAGCGTAGTCCAGGTGTTGTCATAGTCCATCGAATTCCATTGTTACTCTAGATCAATGCTGCACGAAGTACATCGCTGATGGCCACAAAGAACAACAGTGCTGACAGTATGCACCCGTGACGTACTTCACTTTGGACTTCAAAATTCTCCGACACCCTGCCATTGTGTAGGACGTGACACCTACTTCCCTCGTATGTGGCCTTTACAATAGCTATGAGTTTTTCTGGGATGCCTCTCCTGCGCAAGGCCACCCAGAATTCGATAAACAGTAGATGTAGCGGATACTATTATTATCCGTAAGGTGTTAATGTGATCAATGCAAGAGGATCCAACACGAAAGCCTTCCTGTTCGACGTCGGAAGTTCAATCTAAATGTTCCTTAATGCGTTCGAATATGATTCTAGCTATTATCTTGGCTATGGCTAGTAGAATGCGTATACCTCTCCAGTTTCCACAATCCATCAGATTTCCCTTTTCGGGAGCTTGACGACCATCCCTCTTTTCCACTCCTGGGAAAATTGTTCATTTTCCCACGCTCTCCGTATGAGCGGGTGGAACAATTCAGCCGATGTGTTTGGCGCCGCTTGGAATAGTTGGGCAGGGATGCCATCAATACCCACCGCTTTGTTTTTCTTGAGGGACTCGATTGCTGCTTTTATTTGGATTTTACTGAGAGGTCCGATGCGAAATCGGGAATTTGTTGCTTCGGAAGACTCATTAGGGTTCGAGATCATATCACAATAGTCTAAGTGATTAAGGAGTGTAGTGAAATTATCCCTCCATCTAGTGATCATAATATTACCATCTAAACTCTTCACTGGATGTTGTTTGGAGTTACGACTACCAATGAGCTTCTTGGTGATGTTATAGACACTCCTACTGTCACCCCTGCTTGTTGCTTCTTCAGCCCTTGAGGCAAGTGAGTCGATGTACTGACGTTTGTCCCGTCTTACATTAAGCTACACTTCCTTATTTTTCACGCGATTAAGCCTTGTTTGCTTTACGCTCAAGGATCCGTCTCCAGAAGTCTGGCGATAGCAATGTGTGGTGGTTATTCTGCCGTTTACCGACGTAGGTGCGTGCCCCAGTTGCAAAAACATTTTTCTTAGCACTCCAGTGGTCATCCCCGCTTTCCTACATTGTGCTGCTGATTGTTTCTGCTTCTACGAGGACAAGGTGAAAAGTTATCGGCCTGACGCAGAGATAACGTTCCAATCAGCAATAATTTATGTTTCCTGCCTGGGTGCACTTCTCATTAGTTCGTATGACGAGCTTCAACTTGTTCTCTTGTTTCTTTTAGTTTGTTTACACGAATTTTTGCAGTAGACGTCTTGCGTGTTTTTCGTTAAAATGGATAAACTTGAATATCGTGCGGTCATAAAATTCTTTGTTTTGGATGGGTTCAACCCATCATCCAAAGTTGACAAAAGTTTACGGGGACTCTGCTTCTTCCATGTCAACCATTAAAAAGTGGGCAGCTGAATTAAAACGTGGTCGCACGTCCCTCCAAGATGACCCACATGAAGGACGGCCAATAACCGCAACCACACCCGAAACCATCGAAAAATTGCATGATATCGTGTTGGACGATAGGCGAGTGAAGGTGAGATAGCTGAGGCTGTGTGTATATCGGAAGAGAGGGTTCGAAACATCTTGCACAAAAACTTAGGGATGCGAAAGCTCTGCGCAAGATGGGTGCCGCATTTGCTGAATGCCGATCAAAAGCAAATGCGCAAACGATTTTCGCGGCAATCTTACGACCGATTCAATAGGGATCCAACCGATTTTGTGCGGCGATTTGTCACCATGGATCAGACATGGGTCCACCACTATACGCCAGAAACGAAACAGCAGTCGAAGCAGTGGGTGGCGGTGGTTCAGCGCCAAAGAAAGCGAAGTCGATCGCATCTGCCGAAAAGGTCATGACCAGTGTGTTTTTGGATACGAAAGGGATCCTGTTAATTGATTACCTTGAGAAATGCAGAACAATTACAGGCGAATATTACTCCAACCTTCTTGAGCAGCTGGATGCCAAAATTCGCGAGAAGAGGCCTGGCTTGAAGAAGAAAAAATCATCTTTCACCAGGACAATGCACCTAAACACACACCCTACACACCCACCCTACACACTTCAACCACTCTCCCTGCGGTACTGCCGTTAGGTATTTCTTCGCGGGGCTGGTTAGCAATTATGCTCTAGTCTCCGAGGCCGCCTCTTGGGCTCTTCTTAGGGCTTTTGCTCTTCGCAGCGCGTTCTGCACACATACTATCTGATCGTGTCATGTGACTTACAAGATTTTCTGGACTTGGCAGGTTTGCTCTATCTTCTGCAAAGCGTCTGCAGTAGAACACTGCATGCTCCGCGTCCTCCTCTTCGTTTGGACATTCTGGACACGTGGGCGAACTATCGTGTCCAAATCTATGGAGGTATTTCCGGTCGCCGCCGTGCCCGGACAGGAACTGTGTGAGGTAGTAGTTACAGTTCCCCCTCGCTCTCTCTGTCCATGATTTTATAGTGGGAATGAGCTTGTGGGTCCACCTGCCTTTTGTAGAGCTGTCCCACCTGGTTTGCCACAGCGTTGCTGATTCTGCCCTTTCCCCCTCCTTAATCCTTTTTGCCTCTTGCCGGTTCGAGGGACGTCTAAGGTATACCCTCTGCATCTCATCAGCGAGGATGTCGATTGGGACCATCCCAGCTAAAACGCAGTCTGCATCGTCGGAGATAGTTCGGAAGCCGCTGATCACTCTGATTGCGCAGAGCCTATGAGCTTCTTCCTGCACTCATTTGTCCCCAGTGCACCTGCCCATATTGGGACAGCGTATAGAAGTACGGAGCTGACCACTCTGGACAGTAGGATCCTGCGGGCGTATCCAGGCCCGCCGATGTTCTGGAGCATTCGGGAGAATGCTGCCTGCATCAGCGATGCTTTATTACTAGAATACTCGACGTGGGCTTTGAAGCGCAGCCTGTTGTCGAGCATAACTCCAAGGTACTTCAAGGATTCTTTGGACCTGATAGTCTGGTTTCCGACCCGGAAGCTGGCATATTCCACCTTTTTGCGGCTGGTTACTAGGAAGGACATTGCACCTGTACACAAGTGTGCGTTGGCGATGGGAAAACTGCGGGATTTGGGGTACGATTTGCTCGGGCATCCCCTCTATTCACCTGATTTGGCACCCTCAGACTTCCATCTGTTCCCAAACCTCAAGAAATTTGTTTCTGGGAAGCGCTTCGCATCCAATGCAGAAGTTGAGAGGGCCGTAGATGAATATTTTCACAGCCTTCCAGACTCTCACTTCCGAGAAGGAATACTGATGTTGGAGAAACGCTGGACTAAGTGTGTTGAAGTCAAGGGAGATTATGTAGAAAAATAAAATCATTTTTTAATTGAAAATCGCAGTCTTTCATTGTCAGGCCGAGAACTTTTCACCTTGCCCTCGTAAGGCGGGATGATCCCTGAATTTTGACACACTTGCGGATCCATAAGTCTGTCAATACTGAACCTGGTAATGTTGAGCAAGTTTAAGCGATTGCTGTTGATGTATAAAAGTACGAGGAAATATAATAGGTAACATAAGATGGTGATGGCGTTCTTGTCGACTCCACGTCTGTTTCGGACGTCCAGGAGGCGACCTCTAAAGCGGTGTCTGATCGCAATTTGGTGGATCTGGATGGATGTTCGCTGCTTATCAGTTGAGACCCAACTGATCTTGTGAACAGTATACTTCCAATGACTAAGTGGTTGGTATTGTAGAAGTCCACAAACCGCTCTCCATTGTCATTCCAACTTTTGGGCAACGCAAATCCAAAATTCGTTTTACTAAGTGCCAGTTTTTCGATTCCGAAAGTTTTGACTTTCGAAACAGAATAGAGAGAGAGTAGAGCCCCAGACTTTGTTTTTCGACATTTATTCTTTTGAGGTTTAGTTTCTATATTTTGTTTTTCGAAATATCGAGGACCTTGAAAAATATCAGTGATCTTCCCCTTTTAGATCCGTAATCCCAGATGATAATTTGCGCTGGAAGCTGGTATATTTGTGAAGATCGATCGATGATCAGTTATTTTGACGAATTTTGAGGGCACACAGATAAGTATCCGCCGAGGATCAGTTACAAGAATTCGCTTTCATTAAAAACGCTGATCCATAAGTCTTTCTACGATCAGTTCCAATTACCAAATTCGGAGGATCAGTTATGAGTATTTTATGCACACCAGTAGTTGAAAGACACCACTTTTTTTTATAGGCCAAGTTATTACGAGGTACTTATCACCTTGTTTAATCAGTCATCGCCCTTGTATGACACTTCATTTGTCAAGTGATCCTCTGACAGAATACCAGTTTCAGTCCAAGTCACTGATTATTACATCAAACTACGTCGCGTCGTCCACCAGTTTTTATCTCATGACACTTTTATTTGCAATATCTCACTCTGAAAACGTAAACATCAACTTGACACCATTTTGTACCGACAAAGTGAAGAAAACAAAACGCAAAACCATGACGCGCTGCTCATAAAATATAAATTATACTACATTCAGACATTAGTATGGATATGAGTGTAAACACAGCAAAAATCAAGACTGAAACCGTTTTATTGTAAATTAATTGTCACCTTGAACTTGGGATGAATTTCTTTCGTTTTATCATCATTTTCGTTGTCTAACTCTGGAGTTTTTATTTTAATTTTTTTTTGGAAAGATACTCGTACATTGTAATTTCGGTATCCATTAGCATGGTGGTGCGGCGCATTTCAAATCACTTTGCCTGTCATTGTTGTTGTTTATCTGTTAAGGTCACATAGCTCGACGGTCGGTGGATATGTTCACTTATGCAATGCCAACGAGCGACGACGGAGTAACTGTCAGTAATGAGTAATTTCTGCTGTGGATTGTATCTTAATTATGTAGTATTCATTATACTCGTATCTTTTTCTTTTTAAAAGCATAAGTGGAGTATCTACTACAGTAGCGTTTGGAACGGAACTCATTATTATGACGAGATTCTTGACATTGACTCAAGACAACAATGGCAATTTGCCTTTGTGACAAATAGTTGTTACACTGAGAAAGTGAAGCCCCCAAAGAGACAGAGAGCTAATTAGCCGGTCTTTCAGTTTAATGTAACGTGAATCATGATTGTCGCTGTCTTTTGTGCAATTCGGCGCGGATATGAGTTATGCTGCTGGGAGAGGTCAGTCTCACGACTTAGCTTACACAGCTAAGCATGGTGACCCAAATCCCTAAACCGAGCCTCTTACAACAGAAAGTGTGCCCATAGATAAACGTATTCATATGAAAGCCCCTCAACAGTATTGAGGGCGACTTGCGCGAACTTAATTTGAGATAACTTAACCATAAATTACTGTGCAGCGCTAATTGGTTCCATTGCGCGCGCAAACTGCTGAAATTAGCTTTTCAGATTAAGTTGTAGGATTGGTGTCACCCAGTTTTGGCTTGCAAATGTGTCCCCTCTGGGCTTTGGAAACGAGTGTTTTATAACAAAAGATGATATATGATGCAAAAGATAATTGATCAGTCAATTTGGGCGAACTGAATTAATTCATACAGTCAGACTGGTGGACGTAATATTTCTTTTTGTTGCGCTTAGTATTCATATTCATCTTCTGTGGGGCGTGACAAGATGAAGTTGATTTCGCCGACTCTTATGTAAGGGTTAGAGTTGAAATTCCAAATTGGTTAATGTTCGAGGCGAGTTCTTTTGTCGCGTTTTTATTATTATTGCATGGAATTTTTGTGAAACTTTTCTGTGGTCTGAACATCGAACATATTGCCGACTTTGTGGGCAATAGAACTCTAGGTGGCCACCAAAGAAGCTGTAAAGATTATCATACATTACATGAAGAATGCTGCAATCGAGTTGTCTGCTAAAGATGGTTGATTGACACCATTATCGTAAAACTATGTGGAAAGAGTACACTATTAAAATTCTTGGATTTGGACTAAAACAGTCCGCCCACACTAAGAGAACGAATGGAGTACACGTATATATGTATGCACATGGTACAAACAATGTAGAGTCTAACCCCAATAACACCGGATGATGAAAGATCCACAACATCGTCCCGTGTGGAAGATCAATTTTCTTGAAATATCAATTGAAAGGACAGTTAGTACTTGAGGAGGGTCCTTCTTCATAAAAAAAACGGTATCGGGGATGTGCAATGAGTTTTTTCTTTCCTGAATTAGCTATCGTGAGCGATAGGTTTGAATGAATGAATGAATTGGATCAGACAAAAAGTGCTCCATTGCACTTAAGTTTCTAGTCACCTGATCAAACTTATTTTTATGAAATGCAGAAGAGATGGGATTTTTTTTTTTTTTTTTTTTTTTTTTTTTTTTTTTTTTTTTTTTTTTTTTTTTTTTACGATGCGTAGTCTCGTTCTTGTAAAGACGGGCCACTGGCAGAGCACATGCTCCATTCTATCCTCGCTTTCGACTAATGTAATGTGACGACTACATGCACCACAGTTTTGCAGTCCTTACTCAGATTTATAAGGAATTTTGAATTGCTTTCGTAAAACACATGGTGAATCTCGCACCACCAATCGTAATGGGTACGAACGTGGAGGAGCAACCCTTAAAGATCCTTGCGGTGAATGTGAATTCACTGATTAGGATTGGACGAAGAGCCGCACTTTTCAAGTTGCTTGAAGACCATTCTCCCGATGTGCTTTTGGTTAGCGAAACTAAGCTATCCCAGAAACACAAGGTGAGGCACGCAGTTATAACATTATAAGAAGAGACCGACCCAGCTCTGTACAAGAAGGAGGTGTGGCGATCTTCATTAGAAAAGAGTTGCGTCATAAAGTAGTGTACTGCGGTGAAGTGCGTAGGTTCCGGGAGCTGGAAGCATGTATCGTGTACATCCCCCTCCATAGTGGAAAGAGGATATAAATGGTCGCAGTCTATGCTCTTGAAGCTTTTTTTTTTTTTTTTTTTTGTCGGGATAGGAAACACTCGACTGGAGCACTCAGACACAACTGGTCCATTGTACAGAGAGCAAACCCTGATTTACCCATTTTATTGGAATTTCCTTGACTTTCTAAGAAAGCCAAGCAAGCACTTCAGTGATGAGGAGCTTACAGTACCAGCACTCACCACATCCGCACCGAAGATCTGCCACCTGATACGAGCAAATGCCGGACACTCACAGAGATAATGTTCCGCGGTGTCGTCGCTCTCTCCACAAGCGTCGCAGATTGTAGTGTCACTTAAACCTAATACGTTAAGGTGCTTGGCAAAAGCGAAGTGGCCTGTCAAGACGCCGATAAGTTGTCTACAGTCTTTTCTGCTGAGAGACAGCAAGAATGCCGCTGATTTCTTACAGACGTCCGGGAGCATGCGTTTAGTCAACCTGCAACCTGGAGAGTCATGCCACACACAATTGTGCTCGTGAGAGACCCAATCGTCAATGGAAGCCCTAACCGAGGACGCTGGAAGACCCAACGCGGGTTCGGGACCTGAGAAAGCCTCCTCTGAGCCTTGTCTAGCAATCTCATCGGAGATCTCGTTCCCCAAGATCCCACTGTGACCTGGGACCCAGATAAGAGACAGAGAATTCAGCCTTGCGACCGAGTTCAAAGAGTTTTTGGTTTCACGAACTATTTTGGAAGTGGTTAAAGGGTTAAGCAAGGCCTTAAGCGCAGCCTGACTGTCACTACAGACACAAATGCTACGTCCCTTCCACCTGTTCTTCAAAACATAGTTCATGGCCATTAGGATTGCATAAGTTTCCGCTTGGAAAACAGATGCATAATTGCCTAACGAGAAGTAAAGTCTAATGTTGTCGACTTCCACGAAGACACCAGCGCCAGACCCTTGACTGGTTTTGGAACCATCCGTGAAAATACGACTACATTCCATTCCCGGCTCAGACTCTGACCGAAGCCAGTCCTGGACACAAGGAAAGTCGACTCTGAATTTGCGCATCAGCTGGAGTTCTGGTGTCATTGCATCAGACGGCATATCTATAAGACAGGAGTCGTAGGATAAGTGTCGCGCAAGTTCATCAAAGTTCCAGTGTGGAGTATACCAAAAACCGCCTCGCCTAAGACGATGGATGGCTTTGATAGTGCAACCCATGATATAAGTATCAAGGGGAGGTAAGTTCAGCAGAGCGTCTAGAGCAGAGCCAGCTGTACTCGGGAAAGATCCCGAGCAACCGAGACAAGCCGTTCTTTGGAGTTTCGCACAAAAGGCAACCACATATTTACGCGAGAGCCCCTTCCACCAGACAACCGACGCATATGCGAGGAATGGTCTTATCATAGCCGTGTAGATCCAGAGAACCTTATTCGGTGATAAGCCCCAAGTCTTGCCAAAAGCACCCTTACACTGCCAGAAGACTGAGAGCGCCTTGGATTGGCGAAAGAATTGGCGAAAGTTCTCTATTGCGGGACAGCACGGACAGCCACTTGCGAATCGAAGTGTAGTCAGGTACCTGGGGGTCTGGCTAGATCAATATCTATATTTTAATAAACATATAGATGCTGCTCTGGCCAGAGCCAAAGTTGCTTTCGCCCTTACAAAGACACTGTTTTATAGCAGCCAACTTTTATAGCAGCTAGGGTGAAGGTAATCTGCTACATGGCCCTCATTCGGCCTATGCTCGTATATGGATGTCCCGTGTGGTTCAACATGGGGCCAAGCTTGTTGGAAAAGATGCGTGTGTTTGAGAGGGCTTGCCTTCGTTTGTACAGAACACCAGCGTCTTAGTACATAAAATTCTATCGAAATGAGGTCCTGTACAACAGGGCGAATCTGATCAGAGTGGATAATTTCTTGATCAACTTAATTCGAAGGCACATTGCAAGAGCAATGACCTCGATGAATAGCCTGATCTTTGGGGCTTATTACCCCAACAACCTCTATCACGAGAGTGTGCGCCTTAACGGCTTTATCCCTCCAGAAGCGTTCCTATATCTCGATCAAAGAGGATTGATCCAGGATAAGTTCGCGGTTCCGCTAATCTTCCACGTCGCCAGAACAGCTGCGGATAGGCGACTCAATTACGACCGAGACGTCGCACAGAGTAGTGTAAAGCGTCTCCGGTACAGTAGTGCGGTTTCAGATCGCGATATTGAAGACGTTAAACGACAACATGATCAATTTTGGTGGCTTGTTGAAGAAGAGGAAAAAAAAAGCAGCACTTGGCTAGAAAAAAAAAAAATAAATAAAAACAAGCACAGCACTTCGCTTAAAAAAAAAAGTGTGTATTTAATTACACATAGTAGTAAGTTAGCTTAAGTTTATTTTAAGGTAGTTTATAAGTATTATTTATATTATAACAAAATAAAGTCCATATACTAAGCTTTATAAACAAAAAAATGTTTCTTAATTCAATTAGTCAGTTAGTCAAGTTCCATTAAATAAATTTAGTTAGATTAGGTCGAAAGGCATAGTTTAAGTATTAGGATTAGCTTAGAGCGCCCGCATGGGGCCAGTAAGTTAGAGTAAGATAGTCAGGTTAATTAAGCTAGTTTTAAGCGTTTTTGTTAGCAACTAAGATATGAATACAGATATGAATTAATAAAATGCGTTAAAAATGAAAATGAAATGACACAAGGTGCATCTGCAAGATTCCAAAATAGACCATCTCTCATTATGTACAATACATACTATGAGAGTCAATCCAATATAGGAGGAAGAGCCTCTGAATCCTTTTTCAGATATTTCATTGCCCGGTTTCCAAATAAGACAAACCCTTTTCCTTTTGGAACGCTTTTAAGCCTGTTCGTGTACTCTAGGAAAATTTTCGAGTGATTTCTGAGAGTCCCATGTGCGTTAAATGTAACCTGGCTGTCACTTTAGGTGCTGATACTTCTACCACGTCATCTTTCATCAATTATTCAGTTAACAACTCCGAGTGTGGGAAAAACTCCCGCCTGAAAAACAGTCTCCATTTTATCCAGAGCGGAGGAGAATTTGGTCTTATTTTTCGAAAAACCAGGTAACTCCAGTTCCATTAGTGGAAAAACTTGATTTGGATTTCCTCATTTGACTTTCTCGGAGAAGTAGCATTTGTGTATTCTACCGAACATGACGGCAGGCATCACGAACAAAGCACATTGCTCTGCTCTGACATCTTATGACATCGGCTGCGTGCCGAATGTTATTTCCTTTGTGCCAGACTCCGTTTTTTTCCCTTTACCTTAAAAAAAAAAGTCCAGCAAGCTGATCAGCGCGTTAAGACCGTCGCTAAAAGTAATACACATGGATCTAATAACTCCAGAGCAGACTTCTCTGCAGTCTTGTAAGTATAAAAGGGTCGATTTAATGAACATCCATACTATGATGATTAGTTATGTAAACTTAGCTAACCTTGTGGATTAGTGCTTCGCATTCCATAATAAGGTGTGCTGTTGTTTCTGCGAGGTCCCTGCAGAATATGCAGTGTCCGTTCCCTTCTATTTCCAGTTTCCTAAGGTGCTCCTCGAGTCTGAAGATGCGAAGTCGATTCTTGCTAAGTCCTATGCAGGCTCTGCTTCTTTTTTTCTGGTTGTAGATGATGTAGCTTCCCAGAAGTTCTTTCAACTGTCTACGTTGGAGATATCATCCCAATGCTTGACCTGTTTGCTTTCTTCTTCTTTCCTCAGTTCTTCCCGTATTTTGTATGGTTGGCTGAATTCTAATTTCAACTTTAACTGACAGAATTGCAAATTACTTGCGCTTTGAGCTTCAAAATTTCAAAAGGTTTTTAGAGTAACCGAATGCAATAAGCCGTAAAGTTAATTCCAAGTTTTTAAAAACATTCTGTGAACGAAATTTATTGACAGTTTTCTAAATCATCTTTAAAGTTTCAATGTATGGAGATATAACGGTGTGCTTGATCGCCTCTAGGTTAGAGGGAATTATTATTCCAGTTTAAGAAAAGCTTATCGTTAGGAAAGGTTGGCTGCCTGCACAAGAGTACAAACACACTTAGACCAGTAAAGGTTCATTGTGATGCCATGGATTTAAACCGGAGCTTCTGATAAAGCGATGAATGTTCATGACGCCTAAGAACGCCAAAGCACCGAGGTCATCAAGGAAGGGGACCCCTACATGGAGCATTCTTTTACATGCTGTACATGTGCATAGGAGGTGAACGATGGTTTCCTTCTCGTCCTCGTCCCTACAGCTCCTACAGAAGTCGTTAGAGAAGAAGCCTAGTCTTTTAGCATGTTGGCCTATAAGACAGTGCTCAATAAGTACACCGATAACAGAGCTGATCTGTGATCGTTTTGGCTTAACCAACTTGGCGCTACATTTCTGGTCCAGCTTAGGCCAAATCTTTCCCTAAATATGACACGTTCAGCCGTTTATTAGTCTTGCTAATAGCGTCCAGCTTTAGTAGATGCTTACATGTAGCGAGGGGCATACCTATGGCTTCCCTATCAGGCAGAATCCTTAGAATTGTACTCTGTCTGGCGAGCTCGTCCGCCTTGATATTCAACGTATGCAGTTGTAGGTAAATTTAATCAATAAATTCTTATTTGGTCATGGAACTGGAATGTTAAAGCATGCTTAATTCATAAAATCCCAATTTTGGCCAACGGTTACCATTGGGTATATCTACTTCAACTAAGCTTTACTTAAAATTGGCGAAGAAAATAAGTTCTGACGATTATCATAAACAAGTGAGCTTTAGAGGAGTTTTATACTCACCGTATATCGACCTAGCATTTGCCAAAATGAATTCCTAAAAATAAGTTAATTAGACAAAAAAGTATAATCACATACTTACTTACTTACTAAGGTGGCGCTACAGTTCGAGGTGGACATGGGCCTCAACCAACAAACCTCTCCAGCCAGCCCGGGTACGAGCTAGCTGACTTCAATTGCCCACGCCAAGTTGGTTGAAGTCACCCTCCACGGCAAGGTCGCCCCCATTCGAGGTGGATTCGAATATTTTTGGAGTTGGAACGTTGGGCTTCATCCGGTCTACATGATTCAGCCTTCTTAGTCGCTGAATGTGAAATTTTCTGGTTAAGTCGATATCATTGTATAGGCCGTATAGTTCAGCATCCATCCTTCTCCTCCACTCGCCGTCTATTCAGACGGGACCAAAGACCACTCAAAGAACTTTTCTCTCAAAGTAACCAGGGGGCATCCTCATCCGATTTTTTCTGTCCAAGACGCCAATATTGGGTGCCATTGACCGCTAAACCCATTTTTGATGCGCCGGTCCGTTCCGACTAAGTCAATGTCATCGGCGTAAGCGAGCAGTTGTACAGACTTGTAACAATTGTCTAAGTCTGGCGGTGTTCTTTCCGATTTTGATGGAGCAGCGAGAGTTCTTTATCGTCATCCTGGATAGACGGACGAGCTTGGCAGGGATTCCGAGACTAGATCTGGCTCTGTATATCTCGTCTCTATACACGCTATCATAGGCAATTTTGAAATCGATGAAAAGGTGGTGCGTTTCGATTTTATATTCATGGGTTTTTTCCAAAATCTGCTGTAGTGTAAATATTTGTTCAATGGTAGACTTTCCGGGCCTGAAACCGCGCTGATAATGACCTATCAGGTTATTGACGGTCGGTTTTAGGCGTTCACATAATACGGCAGACAGGGTTTTAAATGCGATGTTGAGGAGACGTATACTTCTGTAGTTGGCGCAGTTCAGAGGGTCTCCTTTCTTCAGGATCGGCCAAACGATGCTGATGTTTTATTCTCCGGGCATTCTTTCATCCAAGCCGATTTTACAGATGAGCTGGTGCATGCTCCTTATTAACTCATCTCCTGTCTTGAAAAATTCGGCAGCAAAAGAGTATATGGGATGAATAAATTATTCCAAATTTTTTGTATAACGACTAAAATCCGCTGAGAGACAAGTGTACTACGACTACCTACACGTAGTGTTGAGTGTTATCTTATGAATTGATGGCAGCGATCAGGTGGAGCAGATATACCTCATGAATGGCACGTAGAAGTACTTGCATCACAAGTCGAATACGTATCATCCCCCAAACAAGAAACTTTATTTTCCAATGACTATCGCTTACACTAGCTCAATATGGATTTGAGAATTCTTGAATTACTCGGAAAACCAAATAAATAAACAGACAGCTAGTAATAATAAACATTATAACCAACATTTTACTAGTTCTTTTTACGAACCGTGACTAACAGCGGACTAATAGAACCAGTGTAACCTCTTCCGAAACGGGTTACTAATTTACAAAGAAAAATCCCCAAGCCCATTCAACTCTTAAAATATTTTTGCATAATTTATAGGTGGATAGAGATAAATAAATAATATTTTCTACAAAAACAATGCAACAATAGACTGTCAGTGCCAGCGGCAAATGTCATTTGTTTTCACTTTCAATGACAGAGCCATCGAAGGCAGGAGATGAAGAAGAAGGCTGGCCGGCCGGCCGCGCCGCCGCCGATGGCTCTTATTTCATTTTGAATTATTTATGAATTCCCAACAACATCTTTGCTACATTTGGTCAGAGATACTTCTTTGGTTGTCCGCTTCCGAAGGCCATCGTATGGTTTGCTCTTTACCACAATTTACACAGATTATAGGGACCGGGGACTGTGGAGAATCCATTGATGGCACGCTCAATCCGCACGATAAATCGCACAGGACAAAAGCAAGAAGTTGTGAGTGCAAATGAACTCTTTCTTTGTTTATCCGGGAACGTCAAAGGTCAAGATTCTCGAATCGAATTGCATTTGGATTTAATTCCAAGAAAATGAACGTTTATCTCTTAAAGATGCCATGCACACACATTTGTCTTGTTTGTGCTTGCACACCACCCGGTAAAAGATATGCCGCTAGGGTAGATTTAATCTGCGGGGTATTGCGTTGCAAAGTTGTGTAACTTCTCCTTTTCCTTTGGATGTTACACTGGCTGTGTTGTTGCAGGTGCGTCATCCTGTTTTGAGGTTTGGTCAGTAAAGTATGGCTGAGTGAGGTTCGCGGTTTGATAGTTTTTTTTTTTTATTTTCTTTATGAGGAGATGGGATTTTCCTGGTGGCTTAAGCCTAATCTTTTGCGGGGATATTATTGCAATTAGAGTAGTAGAGTACCAGTTTACGAAAAGTGCAATTTTGTTTTCCAGTTTTTTTTTTCCAAATGTGTACAGATGCACTGTGCATGAGTCAAATTAGAATGTACAATCTCTATACACCGCGGGTGCCGCCCAAACTTGAATCTGTCCTCACGCAGTAAAAGGCAGATATTACTGCGATTCAGGAGATGCAATGGATAGGATCAGGAATGCAAAAAAGACCCGGCTGCGACAAAGAACTGCACATGCTGGCAAATCGGCTACGATCAAGAGTAATCGACTTCAAGTCTATAAATGATCACCTGGCTGTAATCTGCATCAGAGAAACATTATACAATATCAGCCTGATTTGAGCACACGCCCCTATTGAAGACGCTGAAGACCCTATTAAGCAGGAATTCTATGAACTCCTGGATGGTGCCTATGGAGCTTGTCGGGAGTATGACATACAAATTGTAGTCGGGTACTCCAATGGGAAAATCGATCGGTCATCGGAAATCATCTTTGGTGGACTAGTCGGTAAACACAGCCTCCACGACACGACAACAGACAACGATTTCCGACTAATCACTAGGTTTCCTAGACTAAGAATCCACACAGCAACCTGGCTTTACTTTGATGGTAGAACATGCAACCAAATCCATGTGCCAATCGATGCAAGGCACGCGTTCAACATCTTGAATGTGCGCACTTTCCGAGGGGCCAACGTCGACTCTGACCATTTTCTTGTTGCAGCTTAATTCAGAGCCAGACTGTCCAACGTGAAGAAGCTGCGAGCCGCCCAGAAGAAGAAGCTTAAAGTCGGACGCCTTAGCACGCCACAAGGAGCCAGAGCCTAGAAAGAGCACATGTCTGAGAAACTCACTGCGGTGCATTCACCAACCACAAGCGCAAACAACCAGCGGACCGAATACCGCAACAGTATCAAGGAAGTGGCCGTGATCACCCTTGGCTACCGACCACCACTAAAAAGGAGCTCTTGATATAATGATGAGTGCGTTCAGCGGTAGAAGGCGCGAGAGAAGAGTACCGGATCAGAAGAAGGGAAGAGAAGAAAATTCTGCGTAATAAGAATAGGCACCACGCACCTTCCCAGCTCAAGGATATGAAAGAGTCTCGCGACCACAACAACATCGGGAATTTTTATCGAAAAGCTAAACAGCTGGCAGCTGGTTTCAAACCCGGAACACAGGTTCTTCGTAACTGCGAAGGCAGCCTAGTCACCTAAACGCAGGAAATTATTGCAAACAGAGAGATTGATAGGACAAGAAAAGAATCCGCTTCCAGTCAAAGACGTACCAATACCACCACCCAGTATTGAAGAAGTAAGCGCAGCCATCAGAAAACTGAAAAACAACAAACCCGCTGGTTCCAATGGCCTCCCAGCTGAACTTTTTAAATACGGAGGTGATGTTTTAGTACGGCCCATGCACCAAGTCATCAGCCAAGTATGCTTGTCCGCCGACTGGAGTATCAGCTCTATATGCCCCGTCTTCAAAAAAGGCGATCCTATGTCTTTTAAGAACTATCGAGGCGTATAAGATCCTATCCAACAAATTGTGTGAACGCCTAAAACATTTCTGCAATACACTAATCGGCACGTTCCAGTGTGCCTTCCGGCTCGGCAGATCGACAATAGACCAAATTTTCACACGGAGGCAAATCCTGGAAAAAACCAATGAATATCAAGTCAAAACTCACCACCTTTTCATCGACTTCAAAGCCGCTTATGACAGCATTCATCGTCTTGAACTCTACCAAGCGATGGCCCGATTCGGGATACCGTGACAAAACTTATCCAGATATGTCGCGTAACGCTGGAAAACACGGGATACTCTGTGCAACATGAAAACAGCTTTTCCGAACTCTTCCACACATGCACCGGATTCCGGTAAGGAGATGCGTTGTCATGTGACCTCTTCAATATTGTACCGGAGCAGAAAACACGGAAGGCAATATCTTTATCATTCTGGACATGGATTCAAAGAGACCATTATTCGCGCGGTGAAGATCGAGACGAAAAAGAGGGGTACAGAGCGAAGGTAGCGAGGATTAGAGTTAAGGTGGATCTTTTGAAGTAAAGTGGGGGAATTACGACTGACAACTGCTGCACGAAGAGCATGTGAGCAATTTGGGGGCGTTTTTTTCCAGCGTTTCTAAGCTGATCAGCTTTAGCCGCTCTTCGCATGGGGGCAAGTTATATCTATCAGCCCAGAAAAGACCACGCGAAACGGATGAACCTGCGCTGCACGGCTTCAATTCTGAGAGAATAGGTAACTTGGTAGAGGGACCAGGCTTGACTGGCGTATTCGAGGAGGGGACTGACACAGATGACATAAAGGGATTTAGGGACATAGGGATTCGAGAATTCTCTGGGCCAACGTTTGATGAAACCGAGGGTAGAGTCAGCTCTATTGATGATATATTCAATATGTGAGTGGAAGTTGAGTTCGCTATCGCAGGTAACCTAGGTAGTCAGATGGAATTGACTGAAGGAACGGGTTTGTTGTGGAAGTAATAGGTCCTAGAGGGAGGAGGAGAAGTTGCTTCAAGATGAATTTGTTGCATTTTTTATATGATCCTCTATTCATCGTTCGGCCAGCCAAGGAAATGAAAGTGAATTTCTTCAATAAAAGATGATAATGCTGTGGAAGGCTACAAGCACGTAGGCCATGGGTTGCCCATTGCAATTCAGTATAGCCACCGCTTGACTGCTTGTTAGCAATTGCGCACCGAGCCAAGAGCTTTAAACCTTCACGAGACAGAGGCGACTAGCAAGATTAAGTCCTATAAACTCGTCCTCCCAGAGGAAGTGTTTGCTCAAGAAAGCTATCCTGATTCGGGCTGCACATTCACAGACGAAATATAAAGCCATTTCGCCACCCTTAAGACAACATTCACTTAGATCCAAGCTTCTTATACCATTGGTGCTCGTTTTAGAAACTGAGACCAGTGACAAGACCCACAAATGTTCTCAAGTCAAACCGACATTCAGTCTTGCTCTCTTTTCGTTCGTCGACCAGCCTCGTCAAATGTCGACATGTGCTTAATCCATGCAGTGCTGAAGACAACAGTGACCAAGAGCCTATGGAAGCCATAAAAATGCAAGAGAATCGACTGTTTCGTTTCCCTGAATGACTGCGTAACCAGCGTCAGTGTGGCAGTGTTATGTCACCCGAGTCAGCTGAGCTCCAAGACTCTAAAGGTAATAATTATAGCAGAACAGGTTTAAATATCGGAGCAAATGTATAAAGTCCTCTTTGCTCTTTTCGCAACGACTTATGCCTGAAAGACAATAGTTAGTTTACTTAAGGTGATAGATTGTTAAATCCGAGCATCGCTAGCATCCGAGCTCCAGAAAGCCATCAATATTATTATTATTATTTGTGTAGGGTTATTTTTTACTGCGACCTAATGGTCTATTGTGCCCCCTGCTAATACCTTGGAGAGGTTTGCTCCCTCGTTAGAGTCCCCTTCGCAATTGCAATTCCTGTGGAATTGTGTTTGAAGGTCATATGCTCTTACTTTGCATCGGCGAGAATAGTTCACTTTATAGCTCTTTCTCCAGACCAGTTTCTTTTAAGAATCTGAGAATAAGAAGTGGGTTCATGGTTGGCATATCCTCTTCTGATACTTGATATTTGCCCAAGTATTTCAATCTATTGTGGGTCAGTGCCCCACAAGACTCCAGAAGGTGTTCCGGAGTCTCACATGACTCATTGCAGAATCCATTTGTTATACCTAGTTTCCGTAGATGCTCCCTCCCTGAGTTTGCAGTGCCCCGTTAGGAAGCCTGTTAGGATCCGTAGGTTATTCTTGCTAAGGCAGATGCAGGCTTCGAATCTTTACCGGTTGTAACATCCCAGTAGTTTCTTAGCTTGCCTCAGGCCTGTGGTATTGTTCCAGGTTCTCGCCCTGTCTTCTCTCTCCATTTTCCTGAATTTCTCGCGTATGGTGTGTTCCCCCATTCCACAGAATGGTTCAGGTCCAATGAAGGGTTCTGCAGCCCCTAGTTTTGCCAAGGCGTCTGCTGCTTCGTTACCTTTTATCCCGACGTGACCGGGTATCCAGTAAAGTCTAACTTTATTGTTTCTGCCCAATTCATTAAGTTTGCATAGGCATTCCCACACAAGGTTTGACTCAATGACATAGGAGTCAAGTGCTTTGATAGCTGCTTGGCTGTCTGACAGTATTGCTATGTCGCTGTTGCTGTACCCTTTTCGAGATTGAGTTGGATGCATCTGTTTATAGCGCATATTTCAGCTTGAAAGATGCTGCTGCATTTGCCCATGGGCTCTGAGTTCTTGGTCCTTGTCCCAAATACGCCCGCCCCTATGCCCTCTCCAGTTCTCGAACCGTCTGTATACCACTTTATCGTGTGGCTGCCCAGTCTGTATATCGTGAATTCGTTGCTCCACTCTTTCTTGTTACTTAGCTTTGTACTAAAGTTTTTTCCAAAGTTAAATTTCCTGATACTGTCGTCCCTGGGGACGGCCAGAATGGGAAGTTTTTTGGGAAGTGCATCGTATTCTCTCGAACCAACACATTTCTCCCTTCCAATACATTCTTTTGCCATCCTTAGGATTGTCCGCTGTGCATTTTGCTCCACTACAAGATGGAGCGGTGTTAGCTCCAGGAGTACTTCCATGGCTGCAGTTGGACACGTTCGCATGGCCCCAGTGATGTAGAGGCGCGCAAGTCTTTGCACTTTAGTGAGTGTCTCCCTCGTAGTGACTAGACTAGTTCGCTTTGTCCATGCTATTGCTCCATAAGTGATCATTGGTCTCACAATGGCAATGTACATTCATCTTAGAATGTTTGGACTAAACCCCCAAGACTTACCCGCTAGGCTTCTGCATATCATTAGAGCACGGGTAGCTTTTTTGGATATCTCCTCTATGTGTTTCTTCCACAAGAGTTTGCTATCTAGGTGTAGTCCTAGATATTTCACTTCCTTTACCGGTGCCAGTATTGTGCTTGACAGTCGGATTGGCTTCAGTTCAAGTTTTCTCTTCCTCATGAACGGTACTATTGTGGTTTTGGCCGCGTTTATATTGAGCCCAGCCGTGCTGCGCCATTCTTGAGTTACTGTTAGGCCCCTTTGTATAATATCACATAGGGTTTCCTCGAATTTCCCCCTGGCAATCAGTACAATGTCATCAGCGTAGGCTTGACAATTAATTCCAACGCTTGTTTATTTTTCAAGTAGCTCATCCACAACAAGACTCCACATTAGGGGAGATAACACTCCTCCTGGTGGGCATCCTCTTGTTGTGTTGTATGCGAAGTTTGAGTTTCTGCTGATCTGGTTCTCAGCAACTCATACATCCACTTCGATACTGTTCTGCTAACTCGCTTTCTGTCAAGGGCTCGTTTAATAGCTTCATGTGAAGTGTTATCAAATGGCCCTTCGATGTCTAGGAAGGCGCAGATTACTATCTCTTTTGTTTCAACAGCACTTTGGATTGTTTCCGTTAGCTGATAAAGAGCAGTCTCAGTGGATCTGTCCGCTCTGTATGCATTCTGACGATAATGCAGTGGGGATGTATTAAGTACATCCTCCCTTAAATGGTTGTTCACAGCTTTCTCCATTGTTTTGAGGAGAAACGATGTTAGGCTGATCGGTCTGTATGGCGTAGGCTGTGTTGGGTCCTTCTTCCCCATTTTTGGTATAAACACAACTTCCGCCCGTCTCCATTGGTTTGGAATATATCCCAATGCAAGACTGTTTTTTGTTATTCTGACCAGGTGTGGTAGTAGTTTTTCTTGCCCCCTTTGCAATAGGGCTTGTATAATACCATCCACACCCGGTGACTTGAAGGGCTGGAAGGAACTAATTGCCCACTCGATTCTCCCTCTGGAAGAGATAGCCCCTGCAATCTCCCAATCTTCCTTCCGAGGTCTGGTCGTGTCGCTCATGCTCCCGTCACAGGTGTTCTGCGATGCGAACTTCCGGAGAAGTGAGTTTCTAAGAGCAGTGATGCTCTTTGTTCTTCATCTTCAGAAGCCATCAATAAGGAAATCTTCTGTACCTATAGGAGTGTCATCTGGCTTGATACCAGTCCACCCTTCACTGCTCGAAAAGAGCAGTTATTCGAAAAGACGCACTGGAGCTAACGCTCAAAAACGTGTTCTGAAAATATGGTATCGAGTGTTCCTTCTCGATAGTTTAGGGCCCTCTAGCCTTCTACCCCTCAGCGTCTGCCTGACGCCACATTTGTGTGGTATAGAGCCTTTCTAGCTTGACTTACAATGAAAAGATGCAGCTGTTGAAGGCTGAGCCAGACTTTTCCAGCAGCAGTGGAAGTTTCTTTGTGATGTTGTCGATATGCGAACTTGTGAAAACGATTTTTCCTAGTATGGGTATTTCGAAAGCGTATCTTGAAGAGATTTTGTCTCTCTGTACCAACGTCCTAGTTGCTAATATTAATTCAATATCTTGTGTAACTCACCGTCATGACAGTAGCAGCACAGAGTAAATCGTGTTTTAAATTTAAGTTCTGTCGTCAAACTGCTTCTAAAAGTAATTTTATAAGCTATAAGCAAGAACGCTTTTTAAAGTTCCCTTAAAGCGGCATGTAGTGTATCCACTGACTGACGCCACTGCCCAAAACATAAACAATAACAAAGTGACGAAGCATGTGAAGTGCAATCGAGTTCATTCCTCTTGTGTCACACATTCTTGGTGTGAAATGCACTCAATTGCACTGAACGTCACTCAATAGTAATAAGATTCTATCGAATAGTGTACAGCCAATAAGAATCTAGAATAAGATATCCATAATCGCTAGTGTAAGTAGAAGTAAGATAGAAGATAAGTATAACAGCTATGTTAATAGTATTTAAGGTATGAAATGTCAAGAATAAAATTAGATCTATCTTGGAATTCAAATCGGCAGTAATGCCTTGTTTCTATTGAGGTCTCAAAGTTGCGGCGAGAAATCGCCTGTCAACATAGCGTGGTACGCTTAAATACCAAACCCCTCCGCTCATAGTATAGGTAGAACCACTACAGGCAGCTTGCAATACATTGCGAACTGTGTCTAATGGTTGGTCTTTCAGACTGATTAGTTCCTCAGTACAGAATACTATATTACCTTAAGACAGGCTGTCGAGACATTCCAGACGAGCAACTTCTTTACCAATACTTCCACTTGGAATAAATCTTGTCACCGTGTCATTCTATTTAGTTGTAATCAGCCTCACATATGTTGGTGCCGAAACCCGGGAACTTTTACAGTGCATCCAGCAACCAAAAATGTTTAAAAATCTATTTGTAACTTGAATGTGTTTATAGCCATTTTCTTATTTCCCACGAAGCAAATGTATCTATCTGACTTAACAACTAAATTATACCCACCAGTAACTAATATCTAATAAATCTCTTTTTTCCCTCTTTCATTTCAGGTAAGATAACTCATAAAACACAACCTCAAGTCGGTAGGTGGTAATGTATCTCAATTAAAAATAAACAATCTCCTCTTTCACATCTATGATCTACATAAGATAATGACATTAATCTCCTTGTGAAGGTCATTTCGAAAACACAAATCATGCTAATCAATTTCTCCCCTCATCGTTCAACACTCAACGCGCTAAACCGCAACCGATGCATAACGAACCGAGCTACACAGAGGAAGAACATAAGCAGTGTACGAGTAAAGAATGCTAGAATGCATCTATCAGATACTTCTTCTCAGCATATCGTCGCCGTCTCAGTCTTGAATTTACCTTAACACCTTTATGTCATTAAGCGACGATGTGTGTTGTGGCTCACACTTTCAATTCAATTAACTCACGCGTACCGCATCTATGGCACACGCGTGTACAAGTTCATCATCACCTTTCCCGGTGCTGTATACCACCGACAATGCCGACCGGCCCAAATCCATTATCACATCAAAGCGACTGTGGAGAACTCTCGTATGTAGGTAGCAAGCCAAGCAAGTAGTGTTTGTGGCTCTCTGCGGAACCAAGACTTTTGTGTGTGGTTTAGCCTTCAATTCTATCCGCGTGTGCACCTGATTCCTTCGACACCACCGCATATGTTGCGCAACTTGGAGTCAACATGTGCATTGATTGAAGTGCACAACCGCAGGGCACGTTGATTAGAAGGCCGGGAAGTAGGCCCATATATTGGGGATGGGGTCTGTAGATGGATATTTTTTTTTATAATGATTAAGCCGGCGTCTCCTTGTCGTCAAAGCCGTTTAGTCCTTTATCTAAACGATAGCGAAGGGGAGAGTTTAGGCCATAAGCGGGAGATGAATAGGTGCCACTTGTGAATGAAAAAAAAAATTTCCTCTTCAGTCATCATCATCTGATAAAGGTTTTTATGAAACGTAATTATAGAGGAATAAAGTGTGCATCCAAGGTACACCTTTTACCGTGGGCTTTGTTGTCGTGCCGCCACCGGAATATGCGGTGCAAGCTTTTTCATGGATGAAGGAAGCTGAAATGGAATACACGAGGAATGTCATGGATGCGTTGCGTCGCTAATGTCAAGAGAAATGCTGTTGCAATAGATACATGTAACGTACTTCAAGGCTTGTATTCAATACCTAGGGGAAGCAAGTCGGTATGGTTTGAGGAAATGAAAGGGAAAGACACTGGGCGGCTTGCTGAAGCAAATATATAATTTTAAGCGGCATCTTCGTGTAGTGGCTTTTACTTTCTATTCAATGTCTTTTAATTAGTGGGTGAAGCCCGAAGTGAAGATCCTTCTCGAAAATAACTTTGAAACAGCTTCAGTCGATTGAGTAGATTCTCTACTTGGAGAGATGTCTGTAGGTACTAGACGTAAGGTAGTACTGGGTTTGAGCTGATTCAGATTCGTTTATTTCAAATTCCACAAACACGAAGTGAGTGCATGAAGGTAAATCAAGGCTGAGGGGATAGATAAAAAGCCGGAAAATACCGAACTTACTTCCGAATTGAAAAACCAAAAGCTTATCATGGTAGGTAGGTTCGGGTGACTGTCATGGATCTTTCATTAGGCTACCCAGGGACTTATTAAAACCAGCTAAAGCTTTTAATAAAGCGAAATGTGCTCATGACGTGTGAGGATACCAGCCGAGGTCATCCAAGAAAGGAGCCCCTAATTGGAGTAATCTTCTTTGGGACAGGGCCGGTCAGGAGGTGAAGGATAGTTTACTCCTCCTCTTGATCTCTACAGCTCCTGCAGAAGTCGTTTGAAAAGAAACCCAAGCGTGCAGCTTGCTGGCTTATCAGATAGTGTCCAATGAGGACGCTGATAACGTAGCTGATATGTGATCGCCTAAGCATTACCAGCAGAGCGCTACGTTTCAAATTCAGCCTAGGCATTTGTCTCGAAATATGACACGTTGAGCCATTTTTGCATTTGTGGTTGATTCTGCTTAGCTTCAGTAGATGTTTACATGTAGCTAGAAGCATACCTAGGCTCAGGACAGAATTCTTAGAGTCCTACCCTTTCTGGCGAGTTCGTCAGCCTTGCAGTTACTCCGTAGCCTGGTACCCAACTTAGATAAATGCTAAACTGTTCCGTCATCTTTGTGAGAGACATACAGCACCTTAAGTTGACCCTTGAAGTGAAAGAGCACGATTCCAGGGATTTGATTGCCGCTTGACTTTCACTGAAAATGCTGATATCCCTGACAGATTTTTTTTTTCATCTTGTACAACCCATGCCCACGTGGCAACGACACTGCGACCTGAAAGATCTATTGTATCGGAGGGTTGAAGTTAATCTAACAGACGTACTACCTCCCTTATGAAAGTGAGTATGTCTCTAGTAGCGGAGCATTTCAGTTCCACTGGAGTAAGTATCTCCTTGTGGAGAATACGTTTCCTTAACCAGTGTAGTGCCGGGCATTCACAAAGAATGTGTTCGGAAGTTTCATCCTCCTCTAAACAGAACCGACAGTTCTTCTCTTGGCACAGGTTCATCTTGTTAAGGTGGTATCTCAGGCCGCAATGGTCAATAAGAAAGCTCACAAGCTTCTTAATGCTTTCCCTATCTAAGTTAAGGATTTCCTTATAGGAGTAAGGCTTGATTAATCGTTTGGATTGTCTTAGACCTGGCCCACTAGTCCGTTGGTCTAGACGAAGTTTCTTTTCCCATTCGTTAATCAGCGATGTAGCTATCGCCCAATTGGCGCCACAATAAGGTTCAGGACCTTTGAACACAGATTCTGAGCCAGCCCTAGCAAGCTCATCTGCAGATTCGTTGCCCACAATCCCTTGGTGTCCAGGTACCCAACCAAGTTTTACCCTGTTGTATTTGGCAAGGTCTTGTAATGCATCGTAGCAGCATTTCACGGTTCTGGAGTCCATTTGGTTGGACGACAGTGCCATAAGTGCTGCTTGGCTATCTGAGAAGATATGTATTCTAGCGCCTTTGATCCCCTTGCGGAGATTGTGTCTGGCGCAAATCTCAATGGCATGGATTTCAGCCTGAAACACAGTGGGAGTCGTACCCATAGGTACCGAAATCTTTGTGTTGGGTCCAAAAACCCCAGCTCCAACTCCAGAATCCATTTTCGAACCGTCGGTGAACCAGACCAGACTTCTAGGGTCCAGTGTTGGAGCACCATTGGACCAGTTTTCGCGGTCCAATATTTCAACCTCGAATAACCTACCAAAGCAGTGTTGCCTGACCATAATATCTGGTAAAGTGCAGAACATGTCTCTTTTAGGGATTGAGTTGAGTATCTTTAAATGTCCCACAAGGTCACCTGGCTTATACTCGTGATCTAGCTGCAGCCTGATGGCATATCTAGCAGCCATCTTCCTAATGAAGATTGGTAAGGGTGTAAGCCCAACAATAGCTTCCAGAGCTCTCGTAGGGCAGGTGCGCATCGCACCTGTAATGCCAAGACAGACAATTCTTTGCAACTTCTGCAACTTGTTTGCCGTTGTCTGCTGAAGAGTTTTTGGCCACCAGACGATCGCCGCGTATGTGATAATGGGTCTAACCATCATTATGTACAACCAATGTATCATCTTAGGAGAGAGACCCCAAGTTCTGCCGTATAGGCGTTTACTGGCCCACAGTGATCTAGTGACAAATGCGACGACATCGGCATTTCATTGGCCTCAGTAACCGAGTGATCCAAAATCGGCAGGCCTGCCGATATTTTCTGAGGTCAAATAGGCGAACCGCACAGGCGTATCAGTAGAAATGCAGTGAAGTGGGAGGGTTATGGTTATAAAAGGAAGAAGTGATCTAGTAGCACGCTCAGTGGCGGACTTGATATGTGGATTCCAATTAAGTCGTTTGTCAAGAATTACACCAAGATATTTGACCTCGCTGGAATAAACTAGTGGGGTGCCTTTGATTGTAATAGGTTCAAGGTTGACCTGTGTCTTCCTTGTAAACCAACCTTGGCACCAGAACGGTTTTACTAGGATTGATGGATAGTCCTTCTTTGTTACACCATTCTACAACTTGAGATATTGCACTTTGCATGACATTGGAAAATGTCGTGCCGTGTTTACCTCTGATAAAAACCGCCAAGTCATCAGCATAACCGACGGTGGTGTAGCCTGATCTGTGAAGATCTACTAACAAGTTGTCGATGACTATAGACCATAACAGGGGGGAAAGAACTCCTGCTTGAGGACAGCCTTTGGCTGCAGTTATGGACACCGACACTACCCCAGAGGAGGAAGTAATGAATCGACTTACCAGCATGGCCCTGATCCATTGGTTGGCCGATTCTTGGATATCTCTGCTAGTGATCGCCTTTGCCATCGAGTCGTAACCAGTGTTATCGAACGCTCCCTCGATGTCAAGAAATGCACACAAGGCTATCTCCCTTGAACTGAGTGTTCCCTCTATCTTTTTGACGAGATAGTGAAAGGCACCTACTGTAGATTTGCCTTTCCTGTATGCGTACTGATTCGAGTGCAGATGGTTAGACAGATCTAACCGGTTTGTAATATGGATATCTATGAGTCTCTCCATTGTCTTAAGGACGAATGATGTTAGACTTATAGGTCTGTATGATGTAGGCAGCTCGGTAGGCATATTGCCCGGCTTGGCGATAAAAAATAAATATTTGGCGCAACAGCTCTTTAAAGTGCCAGGGCCGAGCGTCTCGCAACCACTCATGTTGTGCGCGTTATATTTTTCACACGAATGGAAGGGACCTACAGTTTAATACCGAATCCGAACGGCGATTTGAGAAGCTTTTTCGTGACAACAATACTCTCGGATGTTTGTCAGACGCTCGGGAGAGGTGGGACCGTTTTGGTATTTTCTGGGATTCGAACTTGGAACCTCATGCGTAGTGATCCGACACACTAACCACTGACGCCACGGCGCCCACCCGGCTTGGAGATGAAAACCACATTAACCTACCTCCTGGTGAGTGGTATGTATCCCCAATTGTAGCTGGCTCTAAATAAAGCTGTCAACCCCGGCAGGATGAGGTCAATTGACTTTTGGAGAAGTGCTGGAAACAGACCGTCACCGCCGGGGGCTTTAAAAGGTTTGAATGTGGTCATTCCGTCATTCTTCTTCAGTAACCCTTCACAGTTGACATGATCATTTGCAAGCGATTTATAGATTCGTGCCGCTGTAGGCATATCAGCAATGGTTTCGTAGCATTTCCTCCAAGCAGCTCGCCTAGATCGTCTCAATACTAGATTGTATTCTGTGAGAGCAAACCTGTATTCGTCCCACCTCTTTGTTCGCTTTGCAAAGTTGAAGAGTTTTCTGACTTTCTTCCTAAGTTCCGCCAGTTGGTCATTCCACCAAGGCACTTTGCGTTTGCTAACATATGTTTTTGGGACACAGCTGTCGTGGTAGGAATCAAGCAGTATATTGTTAAGCTGCTATGCAGCTTTATCCAGGTCTTCTATGGACTCGATGGATGTGAGAAGCATATCTTTTTTTTTTTGAGAACACTAGTTCACGATAGCGATGCCAATTCGTAGATTTGGGATCGTATGTCTTAGAGACATATGAGAGTTGGCCAGGTATGTCAAACCTGATGTGCTGATGGTCTGACAGAGAGGCCTCATCTGATACGTGCTAATTTTCAATAAAATTAGAAATAAATGGACTAGCGAGGGTGAGGTCAAGTACCTCCGCGCGAATCGTATTTATGAAGGTAGGTTTAGAGCCTTTGTTCAAAATATCTATTTGTCTACTTACAAAGTATCACACACACCTTCTGTTGATGTTGCTACTAGCCCAGACCACATGACGTGTGTCCCTGACAGATATTGCATTGCATTTCAAGGGGGACAAGGCTTCCTTGATTACCGCCTGAAATATACTACACTGGTCTGTGATGTGCCAAGGAATGGTCAAACTTTTCAGAGAGGACATTACAACCCACTTTCGGTCTTAGAGCCGTCTGTGTAGGGTTGAACTGAACTACCATCCAGAGGATGAGCTGTATCCCATTCACTGCCAAAAAAGAAAGCTTTTCATACTCATACTGAATTTTCTTGTCTTACACTAGGAAGTTGTCTGAATGCAAATTCAAGCTGGAAGTGTATCTTTGGCGTAACACAAGGAATGAAACGGCTTTCTGATACAATCTTGAACTTATGGTATAGAGTCTGAATTGTGTGCTTGCGTTTCATAAGTAGAGAATCGATTTGTCTCTGAATTACTATATTGATTGGCATGCAGTGGTCTAAATACTGGCCGAACAATGTTGCCCTCCTTTTTCTTTAATGGTTGAAGCAGCCTCTCAAGACTCGAAAATCTGATTAAACAGTGTCACAAATGTATGGTGCTTGTCGGATAAGCGTGCCTCGAATAGTTAAGTTAGGTAAGATACACTCAAGCCAATGTAGACTCCAATAGTTAAGTTAGGTAAGGTACACTCAAGCCAATGTAGAATCATTGGAGGAAAAAATAAACATCCTTGCTCGTACAGCGTTACCTGCCCAATAAAAGAAATTACTCACTGCGCTTTACAAACCATTCTGTCGAATTGATATACTTGAAAATGTCGTTTACCGGTTTGTCAGATAATTTTTTAATGTCCTGGAAGAAGTGTCGTTCGAGAAATTTATATCTTCAGTGGTAGAGGCCAGAAAGTGGCAAAGAAAGTACAGTCGCAGCCTCTCCAGAGGTTCTCTTGTCGAGGTTATATTTTTTTCACCGTCCGAGATATAAATCTACTGTCTTTTTCTATAATTCTATCGGTTCTTTCTTTATTAAACAGAGACCATCATTTCGTTGTTGTAGCACAGGTGTTCTATTGCTCCATTGTTTGGTTCTATTAAAGCTTTATTCCCAGCTTCATGCTTAAGTGTACAATTCGGGATGTTCACCGAATGGTCGGCTTGTTCCGAATCTAGTGCCGAACCAAATCATCAACCCCATCATTCCCTGGTATACCTTCAGGTCCAGTGAGCCAGCAGGGTCTTACTTTATGATTCCGAGAACATTGAGCTTTGCGCTCTTTTTGACGACACTTCAGAAGATTCGATTTATTTTCTGTAGCAGAAAAAGTGAATATCTTCTCTTGTGTTGGCTTCATCGCAGTCTTATGAACAGCCTTTGTCCTTGTTAAGACCTCCGGATGTCTGTCCGATTTGTGCATTTCTAGTGCACCTATATCAATGGCCACTTTAGACTTGTCAGTGCAAATGTTTATGAATTTCGTGTTTTGCAGTACCCCTTCTTTCCATTCTTCTGTTCTCGGGTAAATGCTTGAACAAAGTCTCAGTTAGTTACGAAACTACTTAATTTGGGAGGAGTAAACCCGGCTTCATTGAATATGCAGTTTCAACAAATTGCACAATGAAACCAATTCAAAGGATGGCGCCCTTGTCCTTAAAATGTTCTTCCTTCACTCCCTCTCATGTGTGACAAATCCAAGCCACAATCATGGTCAAAACCAAGAGTATCTATCTTATATTTGGGGGTGACCATGAAAGTTTCCTTCAAGAAGCCAGCAGCATCTACCAAACTATTGGATTAAGAAGCAAGTAGTTCGTTTGTGCATTTTACTTCCCCAAAAGCCAATATCGTTGCTTTAAACTGCCATTCTTGGCTTGAGGCACCAAAATATATATTGACTTGCCTTTCTCTTAACTTCTCCTATAATTATGATTTAGAGAACGAAATTGGCTTTGCAACTCTCAAGTTCGTGACCTTCAAAACGATTCAAAACAAAAAACACCTCGGCCCACACTACTGTGCCCAGTGCCACAAGCATCCATTGAACAACTTACCGCATTAACCTATCCCGGCATTACTTGCAATTTATCGGATCTATTAAAATCTCATAGAACCAACTACAAGTTTCCCTATCGTTTCCCTTTGTTCGGCTATCGATTTATTGCATCCCATTTGGCCTGCAGCGGCTGCAGTAGTAGTGGCTGTGACTGTGGCATTTGCTGCTGCCAAGCAACCTGTGTACACCGGCACAACCTGCTGTTCTACGTGGTATCCCGGCTACTTTAATCAATAAGAAAACAAAACACCTTATCAAGCTCTATTGATCCCTTTTTCGTGCACTTGGTCATGTAGTATCCTCTTCTCAGAACCACACACAACAGTCGAGATACATATCTGCTGCCTCTTGCAGCCATTCTCAAATTGGCCGTGTGGCGATGTTGCGTGTTCACGGGAAGTTTCGCAGAAGAAAAGGAGGAAAACGTCCACGAAAACTGGCCCACGATACAGTGGATCCAGCATCCCGACCGAAACAGACATCCCTGCCGACATGGTTGTGTCGGCGGCATATCCCGAGACAACTATCTCTCACTTTAAGAGATATCCACCGATTGAAGATAACATCCTCACTCAAATGTAATTTACGACGGTTTAACATTCAAGTGCATGTACGCGCCAAAGAAGTGCATTTACCTTTTGGGGTTTGGTGGTCTTTGAAGTTCCATTTGATGGGGGGATTTGCAAATGGCAGATGAACTTTTCAGGGTAATGGTAGGAAATGGATTCAAATTGTAGTGATTAAGGTTCGTGTATCGAACGTTGAACTTTTGAAATAATGATAACGAAAACCGATGAGTATCTACTCGTATAAGTTTTATTACAATGGAAATCCGAACCTTACGTCCTGTATAGGTACATATATCGCTGAGATCTGAAAATCTTTTGCATTTCGCCTTGAGTCTTGAGCTGATAATATTGAATTAATGTGTTGAGTAATGTCTTGCCAAGTACGCGATGCATCTAACGTGCCTTCATCGCCAACTACTCGTAGTTCATGAAGTCGGAGGCCGTATTAGATATTTTCGCAGCAATTTTGTAAGTAGCGCGCGGGGTTCTTGAGACTTATGTATTGGCACTTTGGAGTGGCAGTACATAAGTTCCATCATGAGGAACTCTTTTAGGAACTTTATATCGCGTGTGCTTAAGGTTAGTAGTTCTTGTCTTTTTCATTTGTTAGACTCTCTAATGAATTTCGAATGGAACTCTGTTTTAAAAGTTGGTGTTGGAGCTCCAGGGAGTTAGATGTTACATCGGCCAAGCTCATGTCTCCATTTTTCACCGAACAGTCTTACATTTACAAAAAGGTTCTTGTATTGCTCGGAGGTCTGATCCAAGTGAGCTTTTAATTCAGAGTAACCCTAGGCTTTTTACAAGAGGGATCTATATGCTTCTACACTGATGGATCCAAAACAGAATCGGGAGTAGAAGGGGGTGCCTTCTCCAATGATCTGAACATAAGTATCTCTTTCCGCCTTCTTACTGACAGTCAAGCTGCGATCAAATCTTTGAAATCTGTTACCTTCAATTCAAAAACTGCCCTAAATTGTCGCCTGTCGCTTAAAGAGATGGTTAAACAATTGAATACTCATCTCATTTGGATGCCGGGACATAGAGACATTCCAGGGAACTACATGGCCGACGAACTCGTCAGGCAGGGCACTATCCTATCGATTTAACCGAACAAGAGGAATATTGGTATGTCTCTCGCTACAGTGAAACTGCTGCTTAGGAGGGACCTTTCTTGTTACTTAACCCGAGCGTTGACTTTTCGGTGTAGACGGTCCTGCTGTCGCATCGCTTGAGTTGGAGTTTTGTATCTGTATATACTTGTTCCTGCGTTATTGAGATTCTAAATCAACTTTCTTTATTACTGACGTGGTTGCACTTTACTACTTAAATCCTTTCACCCTCGAGGATCAGAGGGCGTCAATAACGTCTATGCACCTGCACATGCACATTCAGAGTTTTGCAATGCGTTCAAGATGTATCCAGCTCAATCCTGAAGACCTCGATTTCTCTTCAACTGTTTAGCGCCACGTTTCCTTAGGACGACCCGCATTCCTGTTTGATTGAGTTAGTGGATTCCACTGCATTGTGTATTTTGCAATAAAGTTGTATTCCCGTATTGTGTGGCCAATATCGGGCAGAACTAAGTGGACGCAACGCGATGTCCTATACAACGAATCGCTGTAAATTTTCACGGACGGGCCCAAAACCAAGAACGAAGTCGGTGCTGGAATCTTCTCAGAAGGCCTATGTATACACCTCTCTTTCAACCCTCCAAATCATTGCAACGTTTTTCAAGCCGAAGTTATTGCGGTTCTACAAGGCGCGGACTCGCCAGCGGCTAGTGCACTATCAACATCGGATATTCTTATTTACGTCGACAGTCAGGCAGCCATCAAACTGTTCGCATCTAAGGCAGTGAAAGACTGCCGCGTATGTCTCAACGAGATGGCTGGTCAGTACAAACTCACCCTTTACTAGGTACCAGGTCACTGTGACATACCGGAGAATTGTGGAGCTAACGAACTAGCCCGACAATGCTCCTCTGGTACAAACAGCATAAGCATTACCGACAGCGAGGCGCGAAAGTCTTATGTTGAGTACTTTATTCAAACCGACGTGGAGAAAGTGGCCATTCACCGATGGCAACACCTAGGCCAATGTAACACCGCCAGACAACTTCGGGCAAGGCTTAATAAATCTAGGTCCATCGGACTCCTGAAACACAAGAGAGGAAGCCCGTCTAAAATAACAAACGTCCTCAACGGACACTGCGTCATAGGAAAACATGCCCAAAACTAGGCATCCCCTATAACGACTTCTGCAGAAGCTGTAGGGATGAAGACGAAGAAGAGACCTTCAGTCACCTCCTTTGCGCCTGTCTTGCTTGGCAACATTAGAAAGGTCACCCTGGATGAATACTCTTTCAATGATCTAAACGATCTCGGCAACGCCTACACAGCTAAAATCAACTCCTTCATACAACGAAGCAAATGGTTGCTAGACCCTCTTATGGTGACCCATCCACCTTACACATCGGCAGTACAATGGTGGTATTTCTGGTCTAAGAGCTTCCTCATCGAGGGTCGATCCTAACCAACCAGTCAAGATGTGGCCAACTCACTGCCGCTTTCTTCTCTATGTGAGCTATAGGTTCCTAATCTGTTGTCTGACAAAGCTGTTTATTTGATATACGTTTGCATCAAAAAAGACCTTAACAAGATGGGCAAACATCTACCTATATTGGCACAATAGATCTTACAGGTCGCAGTGCGTACAAGGCCCTAGTAAAGTAAAGTAAGTAAGTACCTATATTACACCCATAAAAAGGACTCATTCGACATTGGAGCTGGGTAGTCGCAGTTTGGTTCTTATGCTGGATGCATTGCTCTTTGACAGCAGTCCTGAGGCAGCTCTGGCTTTCCCGATTATGCCAGATATGTTCATCTAATTCATTGCCACTACCGACGCTGCTCTCCAGACATAGAAAGCTGCCAACTTTTTCGACCTTCTATCCGGTAACAGGCACATTTGATATCCTTAGCATCTTGTTTTATTCATGTTTATGTCTAGCCACCATGTCCAGATCCAGCCCAGATGTTTTAGGTAAGATGTCATAGTTCATTCAATTCCATGGTTTCCTTCATTTAATATTGCACGGAGTGCAGCACTGGTGACAACAAACTCGATGAACAATGGTTTTAGGGGAGACTTGTACTCCAAGCATTGCTCTATAATCATCTTCAAGGTGGTTATCAGCAGATTGACGTTGAAACTTTTACTGGATGTTGCCTGGAGTTCTAACGAACTGCATGCTCCTTGGTGATGCTGTATACGGTTCTGCGGTCGCACCTGCTTGTTGCTCCTTCTGCTTCTGTAGCCAACGCGTTGATGTAGTTGCGCTCACATCGCACGCTACGCTGAACTTTTTTCATCTTTATGCGATGTAGGGGCTCTAGCTCGCTTCTCCCTGCTGTTGGAGTAGCTACAATTCGAGCTTTCAGCTGTTTTCATCCGTTTTCAGGTATCCTCGGAAAACCAAGCCCTTTATCGTCCCTGCAATCGACTGACAATTCTTTCAGCATCAGATGCAAGAACATTTTTCACAGCACACCAATGGTCTTAGATGGTTGCGGGCTGTGAGCTGCTGATTGCCTTCACACCTTGCGAAAAGTGCTCCCTTAATTGTTGGCGCACTGAGGGATCACTAAGTCTATCGATGTTGAACATGGGCATTCTTGTGTTGCCGTGGGATCTTCAAATTGCAGCAGTGCGTAGTTGGAGAGTACCTATCATAAGATAGTGATCTCGTACTATCCCCACATCTGCCCCTCGCCTGTTTCGAGCGTCCAGGAGATTGCAAAGTAGTCAATTTGATTGAACGTTGCTTGTCTATCGTTGGAAATCCAGCAGACTTTGTGGCAGGTCTTGTGATCAAACATGGTACATGGCGGCATTGCAGAAATCCACAAACATTTCGCCGCTGTCAGTAGTAGGTTTAGGACGGTTCTGGCTCAGGAGCTATTCGGTGCTATGTGTTAGAGTGAGTGCCCGTATGGTGCTATGGGTTAGAGTGAGATGTAAGATGCGGAGTGAGGCTTTTTTCCCCTTCGGGGTGTCATATTTCACGTTTGTTTATTTTAGCTTTTGGATTGAGATCTGAATTTGGGGCGCGAGGTGTCATATTTCAAGTTTGTTTATGTTTTGCTCTTGGACTAAGATCTGAATTTGGAGCGAGGGGTCATATTTCATATTTGTTAGTGTTTAGCTGGGGGAATCGTCATCGGAGCGAGGTGTCATATTTCAGGTTTGTTTATTTTTCGCCTTTGGACTGAGATCTGAATTTGGGAACGAGGTGTCAAATTTCATATTTGTTAGTTTTGACTGGGGGATTCGTAAGATAAGAGTCAGGGAGTGTGTGTGTTTGTGTGTGGAGAGCGAGTTGTCATATTTGTTTTGATTGGCGAATTGCAGATTCCATAGATGGGTTATAATTGCTTAGAGGTGTCATATTTAATGCATATTTGTTAGTTTGGGCTGTGGGGAAGTCGTACGATTCCAGGAATTTGGTTGTGATGTAAGATCAGAGTCAGGGAGTGAGGCATTAAATGTGTGTGGAAAACGAGGTATCATTAGGCAAATTCTATAGATGGGTTATGATTGTTTAGAGGGTCTATTTTTTTAATTCTATTGACCAGTATGTGTCTTTTTTTCGTTTAGGGGGGGTGAGAGTGAGATTGGAGATGGGCTGATTCCAGGAATTGGGTTTTGGATTCCATAGAGGAATTATGAACACGTATAAGAATTTGAGAAGAGTTCTGGGCTACGAGTCAGGCAGATTCATAGCCGTGTGTTTATTCTGGAATGCTGACCTTGAGTTAGTAAATGTTTATCCCATAGGAAATACTGTGCAGTATAATTGTTTGTCTGTTGCTGTTCCGTAAAAAAAGTATAATATGAGTAAAGAGGATGACATAAGGAAAAACAAAAATCTGGACTATGTGTGTCAAATTGATTTGTTTGCTATTCGGTAGAAAAAAAATTTAATTTTATTTTTATTGATCTGCGTCACGTCATCGGGAGTTGGAGCTTAGATTGGTTGGATTGGCGAAATTGACTAATTCCAGGAAATGGATATCGGATTCCACAGATGGGTTGTGATTGCTTAATGGAGATTTTTTATTTTTTTTATTTCAATTGACCTCTGTGTATATGTACGATCATATTTCAGAGATTAATTTGATTTAATTGGCAGTAAAGAGATAGGCCATTGATCATTTGCTAGAGTGAGAAGGGCTACATGGCTGGGGGTGATAAGAATTTGAGAAAAGTTCTGGACTGTTCGTTCTTGATTGCTGACCTTGAGTTAGTAAATGTTTATCCCATAGCAAATGCTGTGCACTACAAATGCTGTTCTTGTTGCTATTCCATAAAGAAAAAAAGTATGATATGAGTAAAGAGGATGACATAAGAAAAAAAAAATTTGGACTATGTGAGTCAAATTGATTTGTTCGCTGTTCGGTAGAGAAAAAATAAAAATAAATGTATGATTTGACTAAAGAGGAAGGAATAGAAAATATGGACCCTGTGAATCAAACTGATTGTTTATTCTTAAACGGCAGACTTGAGTTAGTTATTTCAATGTGAGATATAGAATATTGAGGCAGGTTAGCTCTTTAAAGGAGATAAATAAAAAAAGAGGTGACGTACAATAGTTAATGTTTTATCAGAGCAGAGCTAAAAATATTGAAACAAACAGGTGAAGTGGAGGGTGATTTAGGGGTTGTTAAGGAGTAAAAGATGATTAATGCAAAGTCTCGTTTTTTCCAATTATCAAAGCATAGACTTAATCAAAAGACGGGACGTCTTTCCTTGTGATTATTTAAGCTCGTGGGATAAACTAAATGAATTATCTCTTACGTGCAGAATTTTTAAATAAACTAACTAATGAGGAATGTTCTAAGAAAGATTATGCTCCTAAGGGATTCTTTAATGGCAACTAAAGCATCGTCTTTAGTGATTTCCTTCAGTAAGGAGGTTTATGCAATGCAGTCACAAAATATTCAAAGTCAAATAATGAATTTATTTCTTCATTTGTTCGGCGATACACCTACGCAAATCTGGAAAATCTGGAAATCTTAACAACTGTCTATATAAAAGTGCTAGATGATAATGGAGAAAATATGTATGTATTAGAAGTAGATTTAGATTATCCAGAATCTCTTCATGACGCACTTACCTAAAAGCAGATAGTCAAGGAAGCAGTACTTAATGCTGAAATTACAAATTTTATCGAATAATCACCATTGTGAAAATAAAACGTACAAGCCCAGAGCAGAAAAACTGACCGATTTTAAATCTGAAAACAAATGATATGTTATAAAACACAAATTCATATTTTAAAAGAATTTTTTTATTTTATTTGTATCCACTTAAAAACATTTCCAATAGATAAACATAAATTCTTAACGCTAATTTTACTTTTGACAATGTGTTTGATAAGAACTGATGTTAATATATGATATCTGCTTCCCCTAGCTCTTCCACAATTGAGTTTACCTCATTTTGATGATTATTATTGCCAGCATTTTGAGATCCAATTAAAAGTCTTAGTCTTTCAACGAGCTCATTGCGGTCATTCCAGTACACATATTTAACGGGATTATTAGAATAGCTCATATCTGATGAATTATTATTGTATGCTTTTCCAATTTTCTTTATAACCCTTTGCGTAAGGTGTTGTAATAAAGGCCGCATAATACATACATGTTTATACTTATAACCTACATTACCTTTAACCTGTGAGTTGCCATTATAATTTTTTAAGTGTACCTTTGTTTTTTGTAGAATTTTAAGATATTCATCCAAGTCTTCATTGGTATATCGTTCTTTTCTAGGGTTTTTCCGAAAAATTTATTCATAGAGGCCCTCTGTTCCAGGGAAGATTTCATCATCAATAACGAGATTCGTTAATGACAAAACTTGATCTGCCCAACTTTGTTGGATCTGATTGTACATCGAAATGCGGACCATAGATCTTATCCAGATTCGATTCTGATGGCGATGATCTGTTGGCAGGCGTACTTTGATCAATTTTGTCTATATCAAAATTTTCGGGAATTCTAAATGAAAAATCTTTATTATCCATCGTTGGTTGAATCTTTGACTCAGGATATGAAGAGTCAAAACCAGAGCAAGTTTTTCTTTTGGTGGACTTTGGAATTGTAATTTTCGCCGAGGCTTTGTTTTAGTCATTATATCGTACTCAACAGTATCTCGACTTTTGACATTTTTCACAATTTCTTTTAAGGGATCAACTATTGGCCTAAAAGTATTTGAAAATTCCCTTTCCTTCATGATTTGCCCAGTTTTGAGAAGCTTATATTTTCTCCGCAAAGCTTTTCTCGTTTTTATAAGGTCTTTAAGTAAATCTTCATTGAGTTCCATATTTGCGAAACAGGTCGATTTCAATTAAATAGGGCAGTTGCGATCCGTTCGGTTCCAAAGATGATTAATGACTGAGCAGTTTTCTAACGCAATGGTTTCTTTAATTGATTTAGGTCCGTTCCAAATAAACGGGTCGGTATATAATAACCGGGGCGGTATATAATAACCGGTGCGGTATATATAAAACAGGGCGGTGTATAATAAATGGGTCGGTATATAAAAAACAGGTCGGTATATATAAAACTGGCTATATATACGCGTGTATTTGTAGCCCAACACGTGTATTTGTAGCCCAACACGTGTATTTGTGGCCCAACACGTGTATTTGTAGCCCAACACGTGTATTTGTAGCCCAACACGTGTATTTGTGGCCCAACACGTGTATTTGTAGGCCAACACGTGTATTTGTAGCCCAACACGTGTATTTGTGGCCCAACACGTGTATTTGTAGCCCAACACGTGTATTTGTGGCCCAACACGTGTATTTGTAGCCCAACACGTGTATTTGTAGCCCAACACGTGTATTTGTAGCCCAACACGTGTATTTGTAGCCCAACACATGTATTTGTGGCCCAACACGTGTATTTGTAGCCCAACACGTGTATTTGTGGCCCAACACGTGTATTTGTAGCCCAACACGTGTATTTGTAGGCCAACACGTGTATTTGTAGCCCAACACGTGTATTTGTGGCCCAACACGTGTATTTGTAGCCCAACACGTGTATTTGTGGCCCAACACGTGTATTTGTAGGCCAACACGTGTATTTGTAGCCCAACACGTGTATTTGTAGCCCAACACGTGTATTTGTGGCCCAACACGTGTATTTGTAGCCCAACACGTGTATTTGTAGCCCAACACGTGTATTTGTGGCCCAACACGTGTATTTGTAGCCCAACACGTGTATTTGTGGCCCAACACGTGTATTTGTAGCCCAACACGTGTATTTGTAGCCCAACACGTGTATTTGTAGCCCAACACGTGTATTTGTGGCCACAAATATGTATATATAGCCATTTAGAACACCCGAAAATTTCGATATAGACAAAATTGATCAAAGTACGCATGCCAACAGACCATCGCCATCAGAAGCTGATAATCTTGATCAAAGTACACCTGCCAATAGATCATCGCCATCAGAATCGAATCTGGATAAGATCTATGGTCCGCATTTCGATGTACAATCAGATCCAACAAAGTTGGGCAGATCAAGTTTTGTAATTAACGAATCTCGTTATTGATGATGAAATCTTCCCTGGAACAGAGGGCCTCTATGAATAAATTTTTCGGAAAAACCCTAGAAAAGAACGATATACCAATGAAGACTTGGATGAATATCTTAAAATTCTACAAAAAACAAAGGTACACTTAAAAAATTATAATGGCAACTCACAGGTTAAAGGTAATGTAGGTTATAAGTATAAACATGTATGTATTATGCGGCCTTTATTACAACACCTTACGCAAAGGGTTATAAAGAAAATTGGAAAAGCATACAATAATAATTCATCAGATATGAGCTATTCTAATAATCCCGTTAAATATGTGTACTGGAATGACCGCAATGAGCTCGTTGAAAGACTAAGACTTTTAATTGGATCTCAAAATGCTGGCAATAATAATCATCAAAATGAGGTAAACTCAATTGTGGAAGAGCTAGGGGAAGCAGATATCATATATTAACATCAGTTCTTATCAAACACATTGTCAAAAGTAAAATTAGCGTTAAGAATTTATGTTTATCTATTGGAAATGTTTTTAAGTGGATACAAATAAAATAAAAAAATTCTTTTAAAATATGAATTTGTGTTTTATAACATATCATTTGTTTTCAGATTTAAAATCGGTCAGTTTTTCTGCTCTGGGCTTGTACGTTTTATTTTCACAATGGTGATTATTCGATAAAATTTGTAATTTCAGCATTAAGTACTGCTTCCTTGACTATCTGCTTTTAGGTAAGTGCGTCATGAAGAGATTCTGGATAATCTAAATCTACTTCTAATACATACATATTTTCTCCATTATCATCTAGCACTTTTATATAGACAGTTGTTAAGATTTCCAGATTTTCCAGATTTGCGTAGGTGTATCGCCGAACAAATGAAGAAATAAATTCATTATTTGACTTTGAATATTTTGTGACTGCATTGCATAAACCTCCTTACTGAAGGAAATCACTAAAGACGATGCTTTAGTTGCCATTAAAGAATCCCTTAGGAGCATAATCTTTCTTAGAACATTCCTCATTAGTTAGTTTATTTAAAAATTCTGCACGTAAGAGATAATTCATTTAGTTTATCCCACGAGCTTAAATAATCACAAGGAAAGACGTCCCGTCTTTTGATTAAGTCTATGCTTTGATAATTGGAAAAAACGAGACTTTGCATTAATCATCTTTTACTCCTTAACAACCCCTAAATCACCCTCCACTTCACCTGTTTGTTTCAATATTTTTAGCTCTGCTCTGATAAAACATTAACTATTGTACGTCACCTCTTTTTTTATTTATCTCCTTTAAAGAGCTAACCTGCCTCAATATTCTATATCTCACATTGAAATAACTAACTCAAGTCTGCCGTTTAAGAATAAACAATCAGTTTGATTCACAGGGTCCATATTTTCTATTCCTTCCTCTTTAGTCAAATCATACATTTATTTTTATTTTTTCTCTACCGAACAGCGAACAAATCAATTTGACTCACATAGTCCAAATTTTTTTTTTCTTATGTCATCCTCTTTACTCATATCATACTTTTTTTCTTTATGGAATAGCAACAAGAACAGCATTTGTAGTGCACAGCATTTGCTATGGGATAAACATTTACTAACTCAAGGTCAGCAATCAAGAACAAACAGTCCAGAACTTTTCTCAAATTCTTATCACCCCCAGCCATGTAGCCCTTCTCACTCTAGCAAATGATCAATGGCCTATCTCTTTACTGCCAATTAAATCAAATTAATCTCTGAAATATGATCGTACATATACACAGAGATCAATTGAAATAAAAAAAATAAAAAATCTCCATTAAGCAATCACAACCCATCTGTGGAATCCGATATCCATTTCCTGGAATTAGTCAATTTCGCCAATCCAACCAATCTAAGCTCCAACTCCCGATGACGTGACGCAGATCAATAAAAATAAAATTAAATTTTTTTTCTACCGAATAGCAAACAAATCAATTTGACACACATAGTCCAGATTTTTGTTTTTCCTTATGTCATCCTCTTTACTCATATTATACTTTTTTTACGGAACAGCAACAGACAAACAATTATACTGCACAGTATTTCCTATGGGATAAACATTTACTAACTCAAGGTCAGCATTCCAGAATAAACACACGGCTATGAATCTGCCTGACTCGTAGCCCAGAACTCTTCTCAAATTCTTATACGTGTTCATAATTCCTCTATGGAATCCAAAACCCAATTCCTGGAATCAGCCCATCTCCAATCTCACTCTCACCCCCCCTAAACGAAAAAAAGACACATGCTGGTCAATAGAATTAAAAAAATAGACCCTCTAAACAATCATAACCCATCTATAGAATTTGCCTAATGATACCTCGTTTTCCACACACATTTAATGCCTCACTCCCTGACTCTGATCTTACATCACAACCAAATTCCTGGAATCGTACGACTTCCCCACAGCCCAAACTAACAAATATGCATTAAATATGACACCTCTAAGCAATTATAACCCATCTATGGAATCTGCAATTCGCCAATCAAAACAAATATGACAACTCGCTCTCCACACACAAACACACACACTCCCTGACTCTTATCTTACGAATCCCCCAGTCAAAACTAACAAATATGAAATTTGACACCTCGTTCCCAAATTCAGATCTCAGTCCAAAGGCGAAAAATAAACAAACCTGAAATATGACACCTCGCTCCGATGACGATTCCCCCAGCTAAACACTAACAAATATGAAATATGACCCCTCGCTCCAAATTCAGATCTTAGTCCAAGAGCAAAACATAAACAAACTTGAAATATGACACCTCGCGCCCCAAATTCAGATCTCAATCCAAAAGCTAAAATAAACAAACGTGAAATTTGACACCTCACTCCCAACAGGCCACACTCCAAATCTTCCATCTCACTCTAACACATTCCACCAATTCCAGGAATCGATCGATTCTCCCCAATCAAACCATTTGCTGATTTCCTTCTCCAATTTCATACACATATACAACCGTTGCCGTTTATATCGATGACTCATACTTTTTTCCACGAAATCATTTGGAAATTCCAAATCGCATTCATAGACATGATTGAACGTGTTCACAATTCCCCCCGAAGGGGAAAAAAGCCTCACCCCTCATCTTACATCTCACTCTAACCCATAGCACCATACGGGCTCTCACTCTAACACATAGCACCGAATAGCTCCTGAGCCAGAACCGTCCTATACCTACTACTGCTGTCATTGCGGTTGCCTAGTCTATGCTTCCCGATTACATGTTTGAAGCCTTTATTGTCGTTACCTACCTTGGCATTCCAATCCCCCATCACTATGCCAATGTCTCCATTTGGTGCTGTGTTAAAGACGGCACTTAAGAGATTGTAGAAGCTCTCCTTGTTGTCCTAAGACGAGCCCTCCATTGGAGTATAACTCTGAATAATGGTGACGCATCGTAGTCTAGTCCGGAATCTGGTCGTCATAATCCTTTCACCATGAGGCTACCAGGTAATCAGGCCCATGCTGCTGTTGTTGTTAGCAGCGGTTCGACTCCATATTTAGCAGACGAAATTCCGGAATAGAGTAGTACAGTGTTACGCATTTGGGACTAGTACTCGCTCGCTTCTAACCATCTCATTTCACTTACCCCCAAAATGTGCAGTCTATATCGCATGAATTCCTTTTCCAATTGGATGATGATGAATTATTCTATTCACTCAGGCCACATGCTGTCCTATTTTGTGAATAAGGTATGTACCTAAATATGTACCAATTCGGTTAACACTTTTTCCTGTCTCCTCATTTCGTATGTGTTTTAAAACTCCTCTGCCAGTATGTTGATTGGGAGTAATCCTGCAATAACATGGACTACATCTCCTGATATTGTACGAAATACACTGCAACTGTAATTGCATAAAGTCGGTATGCCGACACAATTTTACGCCGGTATGACTTGGCTTGAATAGATTTGGCCCATATTGGTGATCCGTAGATCATCACAGATGCAACCACACTGGCCCAAAGCCGGCGTCTACTGTATCTTGGTCCTCCATTATTTGGTATGATGCATATGAGTGCGTTATTTACTCGCGAGACTTTGCTACTAGCAGCACTATTCCAGATGTTCGATAAACCAGAGTCGTGTGTCAATCATGATGCGTAGGTATTTGATGGCGTGTTTCGACGTAATCTGGTGCCCTCTATAGTAAGAGTGGTCGTTTCCCTCACCTTTCTACTACTGATTAGTGCCGCTTCTATCTTATGTTCCACTAATTTTAAACCCACAGATTCAAGCCAGCGTTGAACAATCCCGATTGTGTCCTTGCTTATTTGGACCACTTCTTCCAGTAGCTTGACCACCACGACTATCGCAATATCGTCCGCAGAGCCTATAATCGTAGCTTCTTCTGGTATAGGTGGGTTGAGTATTCCGTCATACATGGCATTCCACAGAAGTGGACCCAACACAGAACCCTGTGGCACCCCTCTTGTGACGGTATACTCCTTGAGACCATCGTCTGTGTCATATACCAGGATATTTTTTCGGAAGTAATCCGCTACTATCTTCGCGATGTACGTGGTGGGTACCCTTATATTCCTGCTAGCTCATTTAAGGGTCGGGAAACTGCCAGGTGTTTAGAGAGGCACTTGGAAAGGCGAAGAGAAGCAGCGCACCATGATGAAAATCCTACAAGCAAATCTCCATAGAAGTCGCACGGCTGATAACCTACTCTCACAACTTAGACTCGATCTTAAAGTAGATGTGGTGGCCATAAGTGAGCAGTATAAAAACAAGGACGGGCCTAGCTGGTTCTCGGATACACTCGGCATAGCTGCAATATGGATACCGGACGCAAAGACGACCCGCATAAAAATCCACGGCGCAGCTAGTGGCTTTGTTTGGGTGAAATGCGAAGGAATCACGATATTTAGCTGTTATTTTACGCCGAACGAGAGTATCAGTAATTTTCGAGCAAAGCTAGACCGCTTAGAGAACACCATGAGAGATATTGAGAGCGGAATCTTGGTTGCCGGCGATTTTAACGCCAAGGCCTTACATTGGGGGATGCCTAGCACAGACTCACGAGGTAAGCAGATACTTGAGATGGCTGCCAGACTGGGGCTCTACGTGTTGAACGAAGGAAATACACCCACCTTCAGGCGTCTCGGATATACCGAAACAATACCGGACTTTCACGTCAGAAGAGCTACTAGCAAAGGTGGAAAACTGGAGAGTCATCGTGGAGTACACCGGGAGCGACCACCAGTATATCGTCTTTGACCTACAGAGGGCCCGACGAGTCTCTAACGGAAACCAGAGGCGAGCACCGAGGTGGAAAGTCAGCCGGTTAAATGAAGAGGTTCTCACGACCACGCTAGATGAAGGGAAGGAAGCCATCCTGGAAATGACGGGGACAGCTGAAATAAAAGCTCAAGCGACGATGCAACTCTTACACCGCGCATGCGATGCGTCGATGCCTCGAGTAAGAAACTCAATTGGAGGGCGAAAACCAGTGTACTGGTGAACGGAGGAGATCGCTGAACTTAGGAGGAGATGCCTACACCATAGACGCAAGTTCACCAGGGGAAGGCGAAGACACGCTGAAATCACCGCAAGATCCGAGCTCAAGAGGGCCATCAATTCGAGCAAGAAACAGAAGTGGGAGGACCTTCACCGGGAGATCAACAGAGACCCCTGGGGACTCGGCTATAGGGTTATCATGAAAAAATTAGGAGCGCAGGCGTCACCCCCCACGATGACCGCGGAGCTAATGAACAACATAGTGGACACACTCTTCCCGGCTCACCCCGTTAGGCCAATGGAGATCTCTCCTGCCCAACAACAAGACATCCCATTGTTCAGCGAAGAAGAGCTGATTCTAGCAGCTAAATCTCTTCAGAACAATAAGACCGCCGGCTCCGACGGCATACCAGCGGAAGTATTGAAAACGGTTGCCCAAACTTGCCCACAGATACTGCTATGTATGTATAACGGCTGTCTAAAGGAAGGGATCTTTTTCAAGAAGTGTAAGGTACAACGCTTGGTGGTCATAAGGAAGGGATAAGGAGATCCGGATTCCCCATCAGCATACAGACCTCTGTGCATACTGGACACGGCAGGAAAACTCCTCGAGAAGATGCTAAAGCCTCGAATCACAGAAGCAATCCAAAGAGCAGGTGGCTTATCCGATCGACAACACGGATTCAGAAAAGGCCACTCCACGATAGGAGCAATTGAGGTAGTAGTCAAAACCACCCAACTCGCCCAAAGGGGAAATCACTACTCAAGGCGAATCGTCGTGCTGGCAGCTCTGGATGTGAGGAATGCATTCAATTCGGCCAGATAGGAAGATATGTTAGATGCGCTCGGGAACATCTTCAGGATACCGCAATTCTTCTTCTTCTTCCTTTTATCAGCGAGGTTATGATCCGAAAACTAGGGCTCACAACCCTCCCACTTCACCGCATTTCTACTGATCCGCCTGTGGGGTTCGCCTATTTGACCTCAGAAAATATCGGCAGGCCTGCCGATTTTGGATCACTCGGTTACTGAGGCCAATGAAATGCCGATGTCGTCGCATTTGTCTGATCCAGGCGTTTATAGGCCTGCCTTTCCTACATCGCGATGTCTTTGGAACGTGCATAGATATTGCCTTTTTTACAGGGTTCAAATGATCTCTTCTTTGAACGTGGCAACACCAGCTGAGCCGGTCGCGCTCTAATTTTCGTACGATGGTTTCCTTGATGTGAAAGCTTCCACGGATCTTCGAACTTCTTATTCGATCAAGTTTGGTCACTCCTGCTGTCATGCGAAGCATCTTCATCTCAGCTGCCGTTAATTTACTCTCATACTTTTTGTACATCGTCCAACATTGTGAACCGTATGTGAGCGCTGGACGTACAACTGCGGTGTAGAGCCTTCCTTTCAACTTAGGGGGCATTTTTCTGTCACAGAAGATAGCGGAATTTTCTCGCCACTTCATCCACCCTACGCTTACACGATGATTGATGTCGTCATCACAAGTTGCTTTGCTATTGATCATAGATCCCAGATATTTGAACTTTTCGCACTTGGGAAGCACTGTTCCATTCAAATAAATGTCTGGAATAGGCCTGAGGCCTGAGGCCTTCAGGATACCGCAATATCTTTTGCAAATTGTGAAGGACTATCTCAAAGACAGGAAACTTCTATACGACACCGTGGAGGGTACTCACAGAAAGGAAATCACTGCTGGAGCAGCACAGGGCCCAATCCTTGGACCCGATCTGTGGAATATCTCTTAAGATGGAATCCTTCGCATGGAAATGCCCGACGATACCTTCTTAGTCGGGTACGCAGATGACATCGGTGCGGTGATTACCGCAAGGGACATCGAAGAGGCTCAGCTGAAACTGAACCAGCTAATGAGACGAGTACGCGCCTGGATGGAAGCCCATGGCTTTAGTCTCGCCGCGGAAAAAACAGAGATAGTTCTTCTGACTAGGAAATGGATCCCGACCATTACTGAATTCCGAGTAGGTCCAGAAGTGATAATCACCAAACTAGCAGTAAGGTATCTAGGAATCACCCTGGACTCTCTTTCTGGCAACAGATTTAGTCCGCATAGCTAGCTGCGAAGATCACGTCATCACTGAATAAGCTTATGGCAAATATCGGAGGGCCAACAGTGAGTAGGCGACGACTCCTCATGTCCATCACCCACGCCATTCTTCTGTATGGATGTGAGATCTGGGCAGACGCACTTAGACAGGAGAAGTACAGAAAGCAAATTGCCGCAGTACAAAGGCGAGGAGCTCTCCGAGTTACAAGCTCCTATCGCACAGTGTCGGAACCAGTCGTCCTCGTAGTTGCGGGTGTGACCCCCATCGACCTCCTAGCGACAGAGAGGAAGTACGCCCACGACAAGAGGGCGGAAGTAGGAGCTGGACTGGCAGTCGCGGAAGCTTACCAAGCAGGCTTGGCAGAGAAGGTGGAGCGCTGAAACGAAGGGGAGGTGGACAGCGAGGCTGATTACAGACGTCACGGCTTGGACAGAGCGGGAACACGGCGAAGTGAACTACTTTGTCACTCAATTCCTAACTGGACGTGGGTTTTTCAACCGATACCTCCACAAAATGGGTAAAGTAGAGAGTGCAGCCTGCCAATATGGAGACTCAGCGGAAGACGACGCTTTCCACACCTCTTTCGCCTGTAGCAGATGGACAGAGCAGAGGAGTAGACTGGAGTCGGAAATAGGCGATTTTTCTCCGGAAAGTGCTATAAGCAGGATGACCTCGAGTACCGACACGTGGAATAGAATATCTTCCTTCATCGAGACGGTACTAAAATCCAAAAAGAGAGAGGAAGACGCCAACATTCCCTCAGAAATTACATAAAGTAGATAAAAGCCTTGCCGGCAAGAATGTATAAACGCGCATCAGGAGCCGAATATGAAAAAGCCGGTCCCCATGGGGGGAAAGAAAACGACACCACTCTGAAGTAATGCGATAAGCGGTTCCGGAGTGGATGGTGTCAAGTATAATGGGGTTAAAGGTAGTTTTTTAGTGAGTAGTGAGTCTCACACTAGTAGAAACAGAGCGGAACTGTTTCCCGTGCGCATTAGTGTTTTTCCACTACCCCCTAGGAAAAAAAAAATTAAAATAAAAAAAAACCCTCATATTCCGAAGCGATTTCAAAATGTACTTCCAGTTCGCAGAGTTGAATGCGTTTTTTACATATAATGTAATTACAGCACAATACCGCTCCATCTTCTACCTTCTATGATTTCTTCGCTAAGTCAACGACCACTCAGATTGCATCTATCGTTGACCGTGACCTTCGGAAATCGTACTGATATTCTGCTAGTCCTCATGTGGTTTTCAATGGCTTCTACCAACCTGTTGGTGATGATACGTTCCAGAGTCAGAATGTCTTGAATCGTTACAGTCCATTCGAATCATCCCTTCGAGCGAATAAAGACAAAAGATTTCAACTTTCTTTATCGTATCCAGACTATTTTAAAACATTTTTATGAACACCTGGTCCTCTGTCATTAATCTTCAGCATTCGTTCCTCTTCTTCTAGATGGAAATTTTGGAATTTATTCACAACATACACATTACATCAGCAAATTTTGTTTATTTTTACTTCCCTTCGACATACATAATCGTATATTTACTTATTTATATGTTCCAACATTACATCATTCGCCAGTAACAGCAGCACCAGCTCGTTACACAGATTCGCTTAGCTGGTTACAGATGCGAAATGAATTACAATAAGCTCGCCCTCGGGGAAGATACATAGATACGAGTGGATAGAAGTTGAAGTTGCACTCTTGCAATGTAATTCCAACAAACAGTGCTACAACAACAAATGCAGATAAATATTGAAAAAAAAAAATCACAAACTAATGTTGTGTTACAGCATTGGAAAGTGAGTGTTGGAGGCGCATGGGCAATTAACACGCGATTCACGGTTGAGCTGCTCGCTTCTAAAGAAAAGAAAAAGATACTTTTGCCACAGACAGCTGTAGTATAACTCGCAGACTGTCTAAATGTTTACTCGGGGGAATGCGAACTTCCCGCTCTTTTAGCTTGTTTTTCGTATCTTTTTTGCACTCTCTGCAGTTGTGTTAATTAATTCGTTATGTCAGAGACGAACATTCGCATAATTTGAGTACCATGACGCCAGAGTCAGAGCTCAAGTCGCGGGGGAGAGCTATCTGGCTTAGCAAGTGGAACCTAGTTTACAGCGACAACGACGACGACGACGTGAAGTAGGAAGTCTAATTTTACCTTTTTTTTTATTGGTAATAAGTTATTTGAGATATTTATTGAATGAAGGGGTGCTATTTGGATAAAGATATCTTGAAGTACGTTAGCTGCTCCGGGATGGTGGGTGAGGTAGTAGTTGAAATCGAAAGTTAGCAGATAGAGTGTGCGCCGCGCTGAATGGTACTTGTGGATAAATTAGTGAAGATTGAGATGAGAAATATTGGATTGGAGTGTGTGTAAGGTCGAGTAGTTCTCCAGGGGTTCTCCAAGCATAGGGCATCTGGTTGGTTGAAGATCGTTTGAATTTATTTCAAGTGAGTTCCGGATGAGCGAGTAAATAAGTGAAGTTGTCGTGTAATTTGTTCTAGCTAACGATATTTAATTACTGCTTGGAGAAGTCATAAGTTGTCCGCAATGACATTGAAAGGGGAATCATTCTATTCTAACGTGCAGTGTGCTCAACAGAAACCGGTAAACGATGCTTGTTTATTTTGCATATGGAATTTACAATGACAAGATTGCTCGTACATGCATCAATTAACATTAATTTATAGCAAGTCGCAGTGAAAGGTCTTAGGTCTAGCTATTGGATTTCTTACGAGATGAACTCACAGTATTTAAGCCAATCGATCACGTGTATTATGCTTTGTATCTTCCCTCGCGTGAGGCGATCATATTAAGCTGAAATAGAGCGCAGATACTTGTTGATTCTGTTCGTGAAAAGGTGTAGATTTAAAGCTTCTAGAGTTATGCCAGGCAGGGAGTTCCATAGTTATCTTGCTTAGAAAGAAGTCTGCCTTGTGGATGTGAAAATGCGTAACTCCATTGAGTTCTTTAGAGCATCTACCATGAGAAAGAGAGAGAGAGAACAGAAAAGAACCAAGAACAGAACCAAACAAAGAATAATGCGGTTATCAATTATGTCCTGTATCCCCTTGTGGGTCCTAGGGCCTCTACTACGCCTACGCGCCATCGTGTACGGTTTCTGGTAATGTGTCTGAGTTCTCCCCAACTTTTCCCTAACTGCCGTGCCTCCTTCTCGACTGTTCTGCGCCATGTTTTCCGCGGACCGCCAGGTCTTCTGCCATCCTGAGTTAGAGGGTTCCATTGCATAGCATGGTTCGCTATGGAGCTGTCACCCTTTCGGAACGTGTGGCCAATCCACTGCCACTTCCGCCGTTGGATAGTTGTGCCTATTGGTTCCTGACCCGTTCTCTCGTAAAGGTGTTCGTTAGAGATACGATTGGGCCAGAAAATCCGTAAGATATTGCGCAGACACCTATTAACGAACGTTTGCAGCTTTCTGGTGATAGTAGTGGTCACTCTCCACGTGCTGCAACCATATAGCAGCACGGATTCAACGTTGGAGCGGAACAGTCTTATTTTGGTGCTCAAACTGATTGCATTGCTTCGCCATATTTTGGACAACATCCCGAACGCGGACTTTGCTTTGGCGATCCTGTTGGTTATATCCAGTTCGGTTCCACCATCGGTCGAGACAATACTCCCAAGATACTGAAAATCCTCTACTCTCTCTACCGGTTGTCCAGCAATGCATATTTGAGCCGATGAGTTAGTTCCAAGGCTGATGATTTTAGTTTTTGTCGTATTGATTTTCAGCCCGACGACACCTGCCTCCCTCTCCACATCTGCTGTCATTTGGTGGAGGTCCATAATTCTGTGGGAGAGTAAGCATACATCGTCTGCGTAGTCAAGATGTTTCAGTTGAGATGTAAGAGTCCATCGAATTCCTCCGTTTCCCGTCGACAAAGCTGCATGAAGCACATCGCTAATCACCAATAGGAATAATATTGGTGAAGGGATACAGCCTTGTCTTACCCCACTTTGGATCTCAAATTCCTCAGACAACCTCCCTCTGTGCAGAACGTGACATTTGGAGCCTTCATATGTAGCTTTGATAATAGCAATTAGTTTATCGGGAATGCCTCTCCTGCGTAAGGCACGCCAAATAAACTCCCTGTTGACACTATCGAACGCCTTCTCAAAATCGATGAACAGCAGGTGCAGTGGCGATCGATATTCAACACACTGTTCGATGATAATCCGCAGGGTGTTGATGTGGTCGGCACAGGAGGATCCAGAGCGGAAACCTGCTTGTTCGGCATCGAGTGTGTCTTCGAGATGTTGTTTGATTCGCTCAAGGATGATTTTAGCTATTATCTTAGCTACAGCAGGCAGCACGCAGATACCCCTCCAGTTTCCGCACTCCAATAAATTTCCTTTCTTAGGAAGCTTGACGATCATTCCCTTTTTCCACTCGTTAGGAAAGCTCTCAGCTTCCCAAGCTCTATCTATAAGTGGAAGCAGAAGCTCAGCCGATGTTGTTGGCGCTGCTCGTAAGAGCTCTGCTGGAATACCGTCAAGTCCTACCGCCTTGTTGGTTTTGAGTGCCTTGATCGCGGTAATGATCTCATCTTTACTGGGAGTCGTGGTGCGTATTCGGGAACTTCTCACCTCGGGCATCTCAGTCTGATTTGGGAGCATATCGCTAGCGAATACACGGTTCAAAACCGTAACAAAATGCTCTTTCCATCTCTTGAGCTGGTCCTCATCCGAAATGAGCAAGGAGCCGTCTAGGCTTTTCACTGGGTATTGGCTGGAGCTGCGACCACCTGTCAGCTCTTTCGTGATTCTGTAGACAGTCCTGCTGTCGCACCTCCGTGCAGTTTCTTCTGCTTCTGTAGCCAGCGCGTTGATGTAGTTGCGCTTGTCACGTCGTACGCTACGCTGAACTTCTCTCATCTTCATGCGATATAGGGACTCTAGCTCGCTTCTCCCTACTGCTGGGGTAGCTGCAACGCGAGCTTTTAGCTGTTTTCGTTCGTCAATCCTTCTCCAGGTATCCTCGGAAAGCCACGCCCTATGTCTTCCCTGCGATCGACCGACAATTCTTTCAGCGCCAGATGTAAAAACATTTTTCACAGCACACCAATTGTCTTGGATGGTTGCGGGCATTGAGCTGCTGATTGCTTCCACACCTTGCGAAAAGTGCTCCCTTAATTGTTGGCGCACTGAGGGATCACTAAGTCTATCGATGTTGAACCTGGGCATTCTTGTGTTGTCGTGGGATCTTCGAACTGCAGCAGTGCGTAGTTGGAGGGTAGCTATCATAAGATGGTGATCACGTACTATCCCCACATCTGCCCCTCGTCTGTTTCGGACGTCCAGGAGACTACTTCTTAAGCGGCGGCTGATAGCAAAATGGTCAATTTGGTTGGAGGTTGCTTGCCTGTCGTTGGAAACCCAGCTGACTTTGTGGCAGGTCTTGTGCTCAAACATGGTGCCACCTATCACAAGGCGGTTGGCATTGCAGAAATCCACAAACCTTTCGCCGTTGTCATTGCGGTTGCCTAGACCATGTTTCCCGATTACATGCTTGAGCCCTTCGTTGTCGCTGCCTACCTTGGCATTCAAATCCCCCATCACTATGACAATGTCTCCATTTGGTGTTGTGTTGAAGACGGCGCTTAAGAGATTGTAGAAGCTCTCCTTTTCGTCCTCAGACGAACTATTCGTTGGGGAGTAACACTGTATGATGGTGACACGTCGTACTCTAGTCCGGAATCTGGCCGTCAAAATCCTATCAGCATGAGGCTGCCAGGAAATCAGGCCCTTGCGTGCTGTTGTTGTTAGCAGTAGTCCGACTCCATATTCTCGCGGACTTCCGGATGGTCTTCCAGAATAGAGTAGTACAGTGTTACGCGTTGGAGACTGGTACTCGCCCGCTTCTAACCATCTTACTTCACTTACCCCCAAAATGTCCAGTTTATATCGCATGAATTCGTTTTCCAGTTGGAGGAATCTGGCATTGTAAGGACCTTCTCTTCCCGAGTCGAGGAGCGTCTTTACATTCCAGAAACCTATCTTTGTCCGGGTACAATAGCCAAAAGTCGTCAACATGTGATCAGTCCTTATCCGAGGCATAGTGTCGGTTTCAGTAGCGAGCTGGTTTCAGTAACGCAGGTTGCTGGCCCACGTTACCTAGCCTAGAATCAAGGCCCTAGACAACCCGCACTTACAATTTTGGCCTATACGTATAAGGGTTTATACGTATAGTTGCCCGGGGACCACCACTAGGAGGTAAAGTAAGCACTTCATCACGAACTTGATTGTTGCGCTACTGGCCCAAGCCAAGTTTTGGGCAGTCAGTAGTTTCCGATCAATCGCAATGCAGGTCCCCAAGTGCGGTTATAGTGTGCTTTATTTACTTCTTGTTCAGCTCGGTGTTTGCTTGCCGTTAACTTAACAACTCAGCCATCCTTAAATGTTCGTGTCCTCACGATCCCAACCTGGTTGTCGCTCTGCAGATTGAATTGTTTCACTCACTGAAAATTACTTACTTACTTTTTGGACGCCTGACAGTTTTGAGGCACCCCTTGATCGGGAGCGGGATCTTGATTTGGAGTTAGCGCCGGGTCCCGGCTTGAGTTTAGGTCTCGAGTGACTGCTTCAAGTGACCTTGAAGCCATTCCCGCTACGCCCTGATTCATAGCAGCTGGGCTTAAAGCCGCTTCTACTACGTCTGGGACCACTTCGACCACATCTACATAGATCCGCTTTTACTACGCCTAGAGTCACTTCGACTCCGCCTGCGAATGCTGAACCCAATTCTGCTCCTCGATCCGCTACGACTTCGCCTCAGGCCGCTGCGAGACACACTTCTCCTACGATTGCAGCTTCCATTACCCGACTTAGGCCTCGCTTGAATCCGCCCCTACTGCTATTTGCTTCTACTGTGCCTGGGTCCGCTGTGCTTCGATCTACTCCTGTCACGAGTTGGAATCCGTGAGCAGCTCTTGGAATCCGTGAGCAGCTCTTTGTGGGGACATAGTCCTGCGGTCAGTGATGGAAGTGTATTTATATGCCTTCACACCCTTCACCTGTGGTTGGTCCAGCAATTTGCTCCCAATCAGCTTTGCATGTGGTTGGCTGTCGTCCGGTACTACCAAAACCTCGCGCCATGAGATAAGTTTGCCTACCGTTACCTTGGCGTAGACTCGCCTAACGGTCTGGCAGGTTCCTCCTCCAAACCCGCTCAGGTGGCTCCGGTCCTCAGCGTACTCGATGTGTCCTTCGTCTGCGACTGAGCGACCCAAAGTGGCACAATTACCAAGTCGATGAATGCCTTGACTGCGTACCCGTTCACGATGGTGTCTTTGGTGAACTCTGTCGTGTCCTCCGTCGGCTCCTCCTTCAAAAGCAACTGGGTTAGTGTCACAGGGTTCCCCACTGTACCCGTATTCCGTCCAACTCTCGCAGTTTGTGTACGTTGCAGTGGGCAATCCCGTTTGTATTACCCCACCTGCTAACACCGAAAGTACTTTACTTCCCCTCCGGCATCTTTCGATCCGGCCACTGGTCCTTCATCTTGATGTTCCGACTCTCGCTGTCAAGACTTCTTCGCCACACATCGACTCCTGGACCTTAGTCCAATGACACATCGGACTCTTCACCGCCCGGAACGCTACATGGTACTCAGCTTCTTATATCCCCTGGGTAATATATTTCACCAGCGTGCTCTCCTATACATGCCCTCGGGATGCTACTGCCTTTATCTTAAAGATGTACTCGTCTGTGTCCTCCCTAGAACGCTGTCTCCAATTAAGTGCACCGTTGACTTAACACATGGTAGTACCTGTAGTACATGCATTAGTCGGCCACCCGTCTTCAACTAACGATTGGTCGTTGCGTTACCCCAAAGTTGGTTCTGTCGCTGACGATACATGTTCTCCTCTTAGAGTTGGTGGTAGAACTAAGTCTGCTTTCCCCAAACTGTAAGATTTTGTGCAGATCTTCATTTAAATGAGTGAATTCGTTCGCATCTCTGACGCTGACGAAATGAGGTTCCTTCGCTGTGTTGTTGGAATAACTCGTAGGAATCGAGTGCGCAACACCAGAGTACGCGAGGCGCTTAATGTTGAGCAGCTGCTTCTCCGAATGGAACGATCTATGCTTCGATGGTAGTTCGTATGCCCCCACACCGGAGGGCAAGACGTGCCATTATTGCCGTGCCATCAGGTAAGCGACCTCTCGGTAGGCCTAGATATAGATGGTTGGATCAAGTCCGACGTCTTTCCTGGAGCCGTCTAGGGATTCCTCTTGATGAGTCGGAGTCAATGGCGGAGGATCGAGGAGGATGGAGTGACCACCTGAGCATCCTACCTCCGCAACGCTCATGAAGGACTAGCGGACCATTGAAAATGTATGTATGGATGTATGTATAGATAGCATAGACAGCGGAGCTATGAGGAGATACCTTTACGTCAGGAAATTCTTTCCCTTTTTCGACACCAGGTAAATGCAGACAGTTTCCCTTTATGATAGTTGAAGGATGACCTGTGAACATTGGGCTGCAATATGCTTAATTACATGACAATTAGTCCAACGTAAGAATTTAGTAAGTTGGAAAGTCTCACCTTCGCAATATATCGAAACAAATACATCAATTTTGGCGTATGGATGGCGTACGCATGCAAATAGGTTGTGCAATGAATAGTTCTGCCTCACTCCGGTCGCTATTCGTTATGTACCCAAGTGTGGAATGCCAGACCTGAAAATAGATATCAAAAAAGGTTTCAGTTGAAGTAGTGATTCCTGCTTTGAAGCAGCTTCTCTAAACCGGGTTTAGAATGCCTTTTGGTGGCTTGCTGAATGGCTTTGTTAGCAGTGGACAGGCCGTTAAGGAAATGTTCTCCGAGTGCTATCTTACAGGCTCTGCTAAGGCTTGTGCGTGTGTCTACTTCGCAACAGCCTCTACATAGACCTGTGTTGTCCTTGGGCAAATTCTTTTTAAGTCGTCCACCAACAAGTTGCTTATCAAAAGCATTAAATAAGATCCACGAGTATGTTTTTTTTATGTCCATAGTTCATGTCAGATGCAGGAAGATAAGGCTCTGTCTCTCATTCCCAATGCATGGCGAACCCCACAGGCGGATCAGTAGAAATGCGGTGAAGTGGGAGGGTTGTGATCCCTTGTTTTCGGATCATAGCCTCGTTGATAATAGGAAGAAGAAGGGTGTTGGGACTGAGTGTTCGGTCATTGTCTGATTCAGTCCGCAACCTCATCTAAACCTTCACTATATAAATAAGTCAACATCTTTCCCTAGAAGAAGCAGCAAGAACAGTTTTCAAGATGCCTTGGCAATAGCTAGAATTTCCGCTGCGAGCATACTGCCGTGGTTTTAAAGTTTAATTGAGTGGGCAATGCTAGATTTCACCGAGTAGATTCTGAAGCCCACACACCGGTTTCTATAAAGATAGTATATGTTCAGGTTTATGACCCCTCCTTCTACCCAGCCCAGTCGTAAGAGGAATCTTATTTGTTGACTTATGCCGAGGCAAGGTAGGGTTAGTGGTAGTGCATTTGCTTATCTTGACATTTTTCTAGGATTGATAGAATATCAGGGAACCCTTTCGATTGGTGGGATCGCAAGTATAGTTTAACTACGGACGGTTTTGTCCTAATGCCACTATAATGCCTGCGAATCCTGATCGTTGGAGGTTGTGCTTAATATAACTGTGTACATCCAGTGGATGGTGGAGGGCTTAAGCCTTCTTCTTCTTCTTCTTCCTTTTATCAGCGAGGTTATGATCCGAAAACTAGGGATCACAACCCTCCCACTTCACCGCATTTCTACTGATCCGCCTGTGGGGTTCGCCTATTTGACCTCAGAAAATATCGGCAGGCCTGCCGATTTTGGATCACTCGGTTACTGAGGCCAATGAAATGCCGATGTCGTCGCATTTGTCTGATCCAGGCGTTTATAGGCCTGCCTTTCCTACATCGCGATGTGGAGGGCTTAAGCCTCTTTCCTAAAAAATCCTGTTGCTTGCTTAGAACGAGAAGTATACGTCTCCGTTGTCCTTCGAAGAATATTTGCTTTCTATGTCATGTTCGTTCTTGTATGCATCATAGGTATTCCGCTTTCTCTGTTATTTGGAATTGTACTCTGCTCAGTCTGTTTACAAGGCTCAATCGTCGGTATCTTTATTTTATTCGTTTTTCCTCTGAGGTTTTGGCTCAGTTCTCATAAAAAAAATACAAATAAATATTTGGCGCAACAGCTCTTTAAAGTGCCAGGGCATAGCTTCTCGCAACCACTCATGTTGTGTGCGTTATATTTTTCACACGAATGGAAGGGACCTACAGCCGAATCCGAACGGCGATTTGAGAAGCTTTTTCGTGACAACAATACTCTCGGATGTTTGTCAGACGCTCGCGAGAGGTGAAACCGTGAAAAAACTTTTTGGTATTTTCTGGGATTCAAACTTGGAACCTCTTGCGTAGTGATCCAACACACTAACCACTGACGCCACGCGCCCACCCTCATTCGTCTGCCCTGTTATTCAGTGAGTTTAGAGCTCCAATTGGCTATATTACAGAATCTTCACCTTTCAAGTCATTGTAATACGTTTTAGGCGGAGATAATGGCGGTTAAGAACGTCTTGTTCTGGCTGAGGTGAACCGTAGACAAGCTGGAATTTATCTCGCTTAATTATAATTTCACTCTTAACTGTCGCTTGTCTCTTAACAACCTAATCTGGGTGCCTGCATTCCCGATAAGCTCAGCAAGCATGGCACAACTTTATGGCCACTTCTTTAGGAGCTGCAAGCACAAGAAAGAAGAGAAAATAACTTTTCATCTCATTTGCACTTGCCCATCACTCTCCAAAAGAATGAACCTTACTATGTCTTTGACAGCCTTAGTGACCTGGAAGTGCGGATGGGAGAACGGTGCCTCTAAAGGCCTATATGAGCTTCAGGTGTTCTTCTGCTTGCTACAATAACTTCGTGGAGAGCGTGCACAATTTCTCGCCTTGGATGCCTGGATCATTTGTAGCGGATACAAGTTAAACTCCCGTCCATCCCTATCTCTGATTACGTTTACAAAGGCGAGCGTTAATCGTCTGCACATACCCAATGGAAAGTACTCGTAGAAGACAAGGATCATTCTGGCTAGAGCAACTTGTTTGTTGAGACTCAGATCCATCCTCGTCTACAGACTCATCGAAGCCGTAACGTGAAAGAGCAGATTTAAGATTTGGGATACTTTTGGCGACAGAAAATACATATCTCTCCTTCCCTTACTGAGAATCGTACAACTTCATCTCTATATATATGTACATCGACTTGTTCAATCTTTAAACGAATTTTCACTTCTGCTGAGCTGATACTCATTTAGAGAACAGTATGTGCTTGTGAATAGTTAATCTCATTACTTTAACACGTGTAGTGTACACCACCCCTGCTGACATTTCCCAGGTGTGGCCTCCACTTGATATCGCATTTTCACATAATTGCACCAACTCACGTACGAGCACTGACCTGGTTTTATTGCCTCGAATCTCGAATTTTATAGATTCACTCGCAAAATGTACACACTCACGCCAACAGGCCCCTCCCAAGAGCTCCCGCCGCCACCGACGCGGGCAAACCAATTTAATCAAAAGATACAAATGAAACTTTTCATTTTCAAGTCTTCCCACTTGACTCCTCGACAGTTCAACCTCTATGCTCCTCATATAAAGCGTAGTGGGGTCACTAGCTCAACAACGACGACTACTGTCTGCGGCCGGCATGCAGCAGATAAACGAAACTAATTTTCCATTTCCACTCAACTGATTATCGAATGAAGAGCATTTTTTCCATCATAATCGCTTTTCCATTAGAGACTAAGAGCACCTCGTCCCACTTAAAAAAAAAAAAATAGAAAAACCATCCACAGAGCGGAAGCTTCATGTGAAAGCCGGTACGCAATTCATGCCCATATAGGCTCGTTCAAAGGCGTCACCGGTGTATCTGCAACTATGTATCTATTGAAGCTCTTCGTGGTTTGTTACGCAAACTATTCGTAGGGAGTGGAAATTAATTAATTGCTAGGAAAAAACAAACCACATTGTAAGTTCCATTGCACAACTTGTTGACATTCAAGCGAAACCATTCCCCGTAGACATATGATACTAGTATCTTCCCGCTCCGCCATGAAATCCCTGCTCTCTAGTGTAACCGCAGATACTATGTAACGTTCACACAGTTGTCAAAAAATAAAAATTGGCAGTTTAAGTTGATGAATTCCGCACTCGAATTTGAGGAGAATCAGTTGGTCCGAGAGCGAGGCGAATTTGATTTGCGTGCATTCCGCGCCCCAACCGACGGCATCCAAAGAAAAGCGTGCGGATAGTGCTTTCATTAAATTATCGCAACGCGGCACGCGACTACGCTTTGGATTCGGTGGCTCTATCAACTAATTGAAATCTAAGCGCTGACGATCGCCGGTTTGTTTAAATTTCTGGACGGTTAAGTGAGTGAGTGATTGTGGCGAGCGGTGACCTTTTGGCCGGAGGTGTGTGCCGCAATTTAGTTAAGCGGGTCAGTGATTTGTAACGACCAGAGAGGAAGGTAACGATTAGCACATTGGTATGTTTAAAAAAGAAGAGATGAGGGAAAGAATGAACAGCAGTAATCGGTTTGAGAAATAAAAAGACGTCATTGTGTGGCAGGTCATTAGTTTAGTGTGTCAGCAGCTTACGTCAGACCTAGGTTTGGTCCCCACTTGGTTTTGTTGTTTGTCTTCGTGGATATCAATTACCTTGGGTAGACGTTGGAGGAGATACTGATCAGGTTGGTTGAGAGGACAATGTACATTTCGCTTAGAGGAGTATTTTTACAATATTATGGTAGTTATGACCCGTGAAATGAAGGTGGATCGTTGGTTGGCTTTGTGTGGGTCTCTATGAGGTAAGTCTAGTCCTAAAATTGTCGGATACGATTTGATTCGTCTACAACTATTTACTCCCTGTGATAAATCAATGCTTATACCATTGATATCATGAAAAACTTTTCCTATTCTCATTGCCTCTTATGTCCTAAGACCCATTTGAAATCTCTGAGTATCTAAGGAGGGGCATAAACCACCACCTTAAAGCGGAATAGTCAGAAGTAGTGCTCATAGGCAGCAAGCGAGTCATAGAGACTATAAGAGTAACCGTGGGCGATCACGTGGTAGTTTCCAAGCCAGAGCTGAAATACCTTGACATTACTATGGATACTATGGATTATAGGCGAACCCCACAGGCGGATCAGTAGAAATGCGGTGAAGTGGGAGGGTTGTGATCCCTTGTTTTCGGATCATAACCTCGCTGATAAAAGGAAGAAGAAGAAGAATTGTAATTGCTTCGGCCTACTTCGACGGAGGCGGGGAGGTACCGCCAGAAGAAGTTCAAAAGCTAGTGAGACATTGCAGAAGGAACAAACTGCCACTTCTGCTAGGATGCGATGCCGACGCCCATTGTCTGGAATGGGGCAGTAGCGACAACAACGCTAGAGGTGAGCGCCTTCTCGAATTCATTATTAATGAAAAGCTTTAGCCCTGAATAGCTAGCGATATTTGAAAGCTTAAGAGCTTTTGGGTAGAGTGAAGTCAGGACGCTTATGTTTTCTTGCAAGTAGAACTATCTCGGTCTTCCTCGGGTTATCGGAGAGGCCGCATCTCAGCAGTTCGTTGAGAGCGTACTGCATGATATCAGTCAGCGTCTGTGGGTATTTGCCTGTTGTTAGCATAGGAACATCATCTGTGTAAGCAATAACTTTGCATCCTGTGTTTTCGATTTTCAGAAGGGTTTCGTTGGGCACTAAATTTTACAGTATACGGAGACAGTACACCCCCTTGAGGGGTGTCGTTTGACAGTGCTACTTTCGCAACGTGCTGTTAGCATATGCTCTATGAAACACAGGGTTCGCAGATGTTAAACCTACGTAGGGCATAGGTAATCGCATTTGTTTCAATGTTGTTGAAAGCTCCCTCTATATCCGGAAATTACGTTAGGGTAAACTCTTTGATTGAGAGTGATTTTTCAATGGAGTAGATGATGGAGTGTAAAGCCGTTTCAACAGCCGTTTCCAGTAAGGCTTACGTACATGAATAGAACCAACAGGCAATTGCAATGCCACTTCCTGGTTAGTTTCATGTCCAGTTATTTTTACACTGCATTGGGCTTATCAAGAACTCTTCAGCATATTCAATTCTTGATGGGATTTTCCAAGTGACTTCCTTCATGTTCTACACTTTGTTGGTAAACAAACCCCTACTTTGTTTTCCTCTGTTCAATATTACCCTTTTGGATAAAAAAAAACTCTATAAACCAATTTCTGCATACTTGGCACGAGCAGGAAAAATATATAATCTCCTCCAGATCCCCATTCATAGTCCTTGGCATAAAAAACAATCCTCTCATGTATCCCACATATGTATGCCTGGTCCTGGCTATGTTCCATACAACAAACTTATGACCTAGTGACTGGAAAAACTCTGTTTACATTTTCATCATCATACCAGCATACCCACTCGCATGCCTGCCTCACATTATCGTTCACTCTACAAAGGAAACTTCATGAATAGAGTCACTCCCAGTAAAAAATAGAAAAAAAAAATCATTTTCATAAATGGAAATAAAAAAGGATCCGGAAAAATGAACAGGAGAACAGAGCTCACCTCTCTGAGGCATGCATCCATCATGTGATGTGTTTCTCTACCTGTTGTAGGAAGGTAGGTAGGAACCATTTGTCTAATTAAGTGCTTCTACCCTGAACTCTGTTCATGACGCGGGGTTGATGACTGAGTGTGAAGGATCACAATATGCGAAATCCACTTTTTTTGTTTTTTTTTTTTTCTGTTTTGCGGAATATTTATTATCCTTTTGCATGAGTTTATAACTTTCAATTCGGGATGACCATTTCGAAAATATTTCTCCGAAAATCCTCTAATTTTGAAGGATTTGTGGTAAAACCCATTTCGTCTTTGTTGTTCTGTGCACTGAAGGACTCCGACTACCTGTTGATAGTCGAGTGCAATTTTAATGCGTTCGTCTGATATTTCAGGACTTTAGTTCAGTTTGAATCCTTGTCGCGGTTACACCTTGAATTTGTATCGTTTCAAGTCAAAATATATCTCGAAATCAAGAGAACATTGTGGGATCTTCTAACGGAGTGTGAACTGTTACATAAGCCAACGAAATTGTGTCAGTTGTAGCTGTATCTGCGAGTGAGTAAGTGATGATGTTACTGAAAATTGAAAATAATCAACAGAAACGCAGAAGATGCGATAACGGATATAATCCCGAGAATTTGTAAGTAATGACAGTCACAGTGGAAGGTGTGTCATTTGATGATCTTACTTACGGTCTCAACATTTGGGAGCCCTAATTGGGGACAATTTATGAGAAAGGGGCTAATTAATAATGAACGGTGTGAGTCGTAAGAGGATTGTGAAAACTAGAATCCGGAAGAAGGTGTTCATTCATTCAACCCCGGTCCAGGTTATGACCGATTTCATTTGCCCGTAAATATTATGGTAGAATGAAGGAGACGTTGAAAATATGTTCATTACATAACTTGTATATATTGATGATTAAAGTCGGGATTTTCAGGCAAACTACCGTCTGTGGTGGTGCGATGAAAGTCTTTTCCTTCAGGGTGAGCTTCAGCCTCAACCAACACGTCAGCACGGTCCTTCGCCAGTTGTCTCCAATTGCATACTTCAAATTGGTTGAGATCCTCTTCCACTTGTGCACACTATTGAAGGTTTGGTGTTCCTCTGGGTTGAATTCGAAAACTCTCCGCTCCACATGATCTAGCCATTCGTGAATTCGTATCTTCCTCACTAGAGCAATATCGCTGTATGGCCCGTACAGATGGTGAGTGACTCCTCCGTTCCTCATAGTGACTCCTTAGTTCTTCCTAATAAGGGTCTATTTCTCAATTGCCTTCCCAGCTAGTAGTAGTAAAGGTTGGTGAGAGCTATTCTACTCCTCATTGAAGTCATTAGCAGAACTGACTATCTAGGTAGACTAATTTATTGACCAAAGTTATAGCAATCCATCGTCATGTTGTGACCAATGCATCGATGGTGTGTTCCGTGTTTTTTTGACAACATGTATGTACTTCGTCAGCAGCTTCTGCTTCAATGCTAGCAAAGGCGCCGGTAGCTATCCCCTTCATTCTACCGATGATGTCAATGTCGTTCGCATAGTTGAATAGTTGCACCGACTTAAAGAACATAGTACCTGAAGTGCAAAGTTCAATAGACTGCATGATAGAGAATCTCCTTGTCTTAGCCTTCTGGTGATGTTGAAGGTCTCCGTTATGTTTTTCCCGACCTTTATAGAGCGACGAGCATTTTCAATTGTCATCAAATGTATTTTGCAGATACAGCCTGATTCGATGGAGCGTGATATAGCTCATTCCTATAAACACTATCATGCGCATCCTTAGAGTCTATGAACAGATGGTGAGTATCAGATGAAATGGCACATGCTCCCTACGAGATCATCTCCTACCGCCTTAGATAGATCTTTCTTCAGCCCATCTGGACCTATGGCATTGTTTGTGCTTAGCATCACTACAGCTGCATTGATTTTCAGCTGAGTGTTTCGAAATTATTGAAATTGAGACAATTAGACAGATTTTCACTTTCATTACAGTTTAACAGAAATGGTCTCTCCATGTTTTCAGCACCGGTTCTGTATCTACTGTGACATTCCCACCTTTTTTGCTAGGCCGTGAATAGTTATACAAGTTATTGGAATGGTCGTATGTAAAGGGGTCTGTCAGGTCTTGGCCATCACCTTGCTGGGTATCGTGATAGGGACAGCCGACTTGGCTACCATATTTAAGGATTGGGCTTACAAATGCGAAGTAAATGGTTTTCCTGACACGAGTGTTCGAGAATTTCCTTAGCCAATGTTTCACGAAATCGAGCGTAGATGTGGCTCTGCTGTTAATGTTATCAATATGGCAGTGATCAATGAGTTCTTTATTGCAGATAACTCCCAATCACCACAATAAAGTGGCGAAGGGGACAGGCTCGTCACAGATGAAATACCATCCAGAGTGTGACGGAAATCGCTTTGGAGAATATCTAATACTAGTAGCTCCACGTTTGTTAACGTTGGACTCAAGAACACTCTTTCATGGGCTGTTTGAGCCAAGTATGTATAATACATATGTAATGTAACATTCCATGAATATGGGGATATGTACGTAGGATACCTTGGTACGTGTTGACGACAATGTTAACACAGGCGACCAAGTCTACTTCTACTACTAGACTGAATGGTAATGGAATGACACGTCATTGTGGTTGTTGAATGGTAGATTGTTGGTTTAAGTGTTTAGTTATAAAACTGAATGATGTCATCAAATAATAAAATGATAAAAACACCAACAGCGAAAATGCACAGCAAATCTCCTGATTTAGTTCGGACTACTTCCCATAGGGCAATGAATCCTAACAACACCTGAGTTTCAAACCAATACGCCAAGAATCTCCATATTTTATCTATTGTCTTCATTACAAGCGCTCCATTCATTTAAATGTATAATTTTACAAGATTAGGTCCTGTATCCTCATGTGGGTCTTATGGGAACTATCGTGCGTGCGCCCCATTTTTTTTGTTTTAACTCCAACCAGCTCTTTCGAAATAGCCGTGATTCCTTTTCAAGTATTCTGCTCCAAGTCATGCGAGTCTCCCTCCCTCATAAGTAAACGGATTCTATTGCATGGCTTGGTGGCCTGTTGCCACGAGAAAGCTTCTCAAAAAAAAAAGCCACTCGAATACGTACGAAAAATATAACAACACGAGTGGTTGCGAGAAGCTAGACCTAGGCACTTATGAGCTGTTGCGCCAAATATATATACATACATACATATGATATATAACCACCACATAAATATTTTTGTGGCGGTTGACGTCCTTCCGCAGAGCCACGATGGTCTTGACTGGCTTGTCCAGAGTGATCGTCTCCTGCTGCGAAAGAGCCTGTACCTTTGGTGCTGGTGCTGGAGCTGGAGACGCGATGGCACACATGTGTGCATTGGACATGTCGAAGACCTTGTCCCCCACTTCCGCCAGTTTGTCGAGGTCCTCTTGTTCAGTGGCAATCCACGTGATGGCAGAATCACACCGACCCGAAGCACGATGCCTTATGTGCGACAGGATGGCAGAGGGCTTTTTGCCTTCGGTGTTCTCGCCCCTAAGCATGGGATGCAATTGTGACTCGGGTTGGCGCAACATTTTGGATGAGTCGCTCCTTAAGTGCAAACTTTCGGGTGGCAATGGTGTAGTGGTAACGTCGTCAATTGCCATATCAGCAAGCATTTTTTTTATTTCTCATGAAACATATAAAGTCAGTCCGATCATTTGCGAAAGCTTGTGTGAACACTACTGCGAAGGCATAACACTAGCAGTAGCTTGGTCATGTGGCTGGAAAAATTGTTCGCTCTGTTGATGGTGATTTGCCCTTGACATCGGTTATCGGGAATAAAAGTACTGTGAATCAGAAGCAAAGACAAAAAATAGCAAAAATTTCCCCAGTTATCTGGACGCCACCCCCGGAGAATCTCTGAAGCATAAACAACTGAGCTTCAAGAACCACTACACCAAAAATCGTTCTCTCTCTCTCTATCCTTTCCAACGCCCGCACTGTGTGTAAACATGTTAAAGGTATTCATAACCCTTTGAGTGCGCGAAAAATTATAAAAAAAAAAAAAAAACTTGTTCGTCGTTGGTGGATTGGTCACTATGTTTTCGACTGCCCGTAGAGCCTCGCCCTCCAAGAAATATGGGAACTGTTTGGCGTCGCCATGAATTCCGCTGAGCTGGAAAGCTATTTCCACTTGAGCCAAACACAGCTGTGAGTAAAACCTATTGAATATTGGCAATTGGAGCCATTGCGTGAAAGTTCTTGGGGCGTCGATGGCAGCCGTCGAGGCATAAGGGCCAAGCCAACGGTTCCGGCTACTTGGGGTTGACCGTACGTCGGGATGACAGCAGCTGTTTTCGGCATCGGCTTACTGTGGTCTGGTAGAGATTGTCTAGGAGGCTCCTGTTGGCTGGAGGCCTCAAAAACCTACTGTATCGTTTGCTGGCGAGGGCGTAAATTTGCGATGGCTAAGCTCGGCCTTGAGCGTTCGAATTGCCTCATTCGCCAGCGAAAGCTCTTCGCGCAGCTGCTTAATCACTTCCAAAACCGCTGCATCCGTCGGGTTAGACATGGCTTCTTGGGTTGAATCAGGTTTGATACCAGTAGCGGTTTTCTCCTCACTTGTCGAGGTATCCGGGTCTTTATGCGCCTTCTTCTATCCTCTTGTAAAAGACGGGTGTGAAATGGGCATCTGTTTCCAACAATCACGTCGGAATCACCAGATATTTCGTGAGGTCGGTGCCGCTTCAAGTGCGTGGCGTCTCACTCACATTAGAGAAATCAAATGCACGCGTAAAAAAGCCTTCAATAATGTTATTACTAAAAAACTCTTGCAAAGAAACAAACACGAACAAAACTGCTTGGAAAAAAGGTACATGTCTTCTTGAGGAATTTTGACGAGGGGTTCCTTGCTGGAAAGGATACTCTTGAATAGGATCTGGAATTGGGAAATAACTTCTCGAAGAAAACAACAAAACTTTTTCTTGCTTGACGGAATGCTCTTGAAGAGCAGTCTTGAGTTCCGGTTTCATGAAATGAAATCTTGAAATTCTTGAAGAAGGAACCTCGGGGAACAAAACCGCTTGAATTTCTTAAAAAAATGTTTTCCTCGAGGACAGGACCATTTGAATTCTTGGGGTCGACTAGCTCCACAGCAAGAATTCGATGGTTCTTAAAAAAAAGACCTTCTGGGGAACAAATCCCTTTGCTATCAAATCTCAGCGTCGACTGAATTTGAATGTGAAAAATGTTCACTTCGAAAATTGAAAAGACTAATCGATGCGTTCCCGAGCACGTTCCGCACCTACTTGTACTACCGGGAGTCAAACGAATAAGATGTCAAATGTCACTGATGGCAAAAGTCAAATTCAAAGACGTCAACCGGCACATTTTAATAGAAGACAATGCCATCTATTGACATTGTGAGTAACTTCCGAAATTACAAAATGTCGAAAAAAAAATTTTTGGAATCAAAAAGTGAAAGCCGTATACCGTATAATTCAAATGATGTTCAGTGATTTATTTGAGAAGAATTGCAGATTCACCGAAATTTACGTCAACCTTCAGAATCTACCTTGCCAAACAGGCAATAGAAGCTACATGTCCAAGTTGGAAATACAGCAGTTCACCTTGAACTCAGAAACCGCTTACGATGGCGCTTGTACTACGATCGATATATACAGGAGTAGATGAACAAATTCAGTCCGATTGGTGTAGTGTAGGGTGACTGTATCCGTGGATGCCTTAACGCCAGCAGAACTTTTTAAAACCCCTTCTCTCCCCAGTTGTCCCAGAAATCAGACCAAAAAAAAACAAATTTCCATGGAAACCACAGGAATCTTACATCCCCCTAACACAAAACTTATTAATTTAAAAATTTCAAAGCCTTATGTAAACTAAAGGAAAATTCTTCAACAGCAGTAACAGCTATTTAACGATTGGAAATCATCTGAATCTGTGTCCGGAGAAATTCCCTCATTTAAAAATTGCAAGGAAAGTTGCACACAGAGTGAAAACCATATAATGTCTCTGTCATTTGAAATTAAGACATGGTCACGATTTCGTTTTGTTAGTAGCGCAGTACAAAGCATAAAAGGTCACTAGCGGATGCTGGCGCATCTTCCACTATACAGATCGCCCACATCTACGGATGGATGCACTCCGCACTGAGTCGGGAGAAGCTGGTCTTCAATTTATTTCGCTTCTCGTTGCCGCACGTTATAAGGAAAGATTACCCTTTTGTCTGGCATTTGAATGACTTTTATCCGCCATTGAAGTTGAAATCTCAGACAGGAGAAGAAGTCTTAAAAATAGAAGTGGTGTGCAATTGCGCTGGTCACGTCTGGCATAATTATAAGTGGTTAGATTTATTTTTTATTTTTTTATTTTTTGCAGGAAAATCGTTCGAAGAGAAGTTTTTTTCTTTTTCTATTGCAATTGATACGGAAAGTGGGTTAGAGATACATAGTTCGTTGGCCTTTCAAGCTGGGTTGATCTCAAAGATTTTAATTGCAGATATAGTTAGGCTGTGGAGGACATGAGCATTCAATGCATTCTCCAAAACCAATGATGGGGCAGGAGGAGTACTTCGGAGATTTTCCCCGATGAGCTGAACCTTCACCTGTCGTTTTGGTTCCTGTTCACTGTAACTTATTCGGCGGATATAATGGCGATTAAAGATAGTCTTCTTCTCCTTTACTCCCATGTTATTTGGGATCGGCTCGCCTAGTAAGAAATCACAGTGTATTGCGGTGGGTTGCGCTTTCTTCATGTCGTTATTAACCAGGGTCATCCAAGCGCCGAGTCTGCCAAGTCTTCTACGATATGATACGGTATTTGGGGCCCTAGTGCACTGTGACCTATAAGATCTAATGTGCTGGCCCAATGGTAAAGTAGTAAAGTAGAAGTAAAATTGAGGCTTTTGATAAACCTCAATGATGTCTTGGGTTCCATGTTCCAGGTATCCGCTGGGCCCATCGAGACCCGCGTTGGATGGAGTAATCGTTTCTTTGCAGCCGCTGGGCATTCACAAAGAATGTGTTCTGCTGTTTCTCTTTGTTCCCCGCATGTCTTGCGATTTATAAAGTTTTTCGCTTGCCTTAGGCCCTTTTAGTTGGCCCAGTAATCGGCGAGTCGTTTAGATTCCCATTGTGTGATTGTAGAGTGGATACCACTGGGTGGTACCCCGAAGTAGGGTTCAGGGCCGATAAGTCGGCGCCCCGCGCACACCTCGCCAAACAGTCTGCTCGTTCGTTCCTCTTCGTGTCTTTGTATTCTTCGTAGTCTTCGTGTCCAGTAATCCATGCTATGGTAACCTGATGTGCGGTTGTTAAGGAGGTCGAGACAGTCCCACATGAGCTTTGACCCTACCGTATAGGAATTATGGGCCCTTAGTACTGTCTTACTGTCCGAATAGATGTAGATGGGGGTTCCGGTAGTTCCCGAATGCATAATTCTATGGCATAGACCCTGCTTGGAAGATTGTAGGTGATTTACCAAGCGCTACCGCACGCTGAAAGTTGGGACCATAGACCCCAGCTCCAGTACTACCATTTTCCAATTTGGAGCCATCTGTTTACCACATTTGTGAATTGGGTGGTGTGTTGAGACCTTTGTTTCTCCATTCTTGACGGTCACTAATGATCACTTCGAATTTTCTGGAGAACCGAAATCTCTTGAGCATCGTTTCTGGAATCCTGCAGATTGGGTTGTTTTGGATGTTTTCGAGAATTCGCAGATGACCTGTGAAAACGCCGGGTTTCAGTTCTTGTATCTGAGGCAGCCTCAGAGCACTTAGCATAGCTTATTTCTGCACTACGAGGTGCAGTGGTATGAGATTAAGTTTAGCTTAGCTTTGATCTGTTGGGTTTTAGGCCACCATACTAGAGAGGCGTTGGTGATCATTGGTCCGATGATTGTGCTGTACATCCAGTAGATCATCTTGGTCTTCAGACCCCACTTTTTACCATAGAGGCGTTGGCAAATGAACATTGTTTAGGTGAGAGTTCCAGTTAAGCTTTTTGTCCAGGATTAAAAAAAGAAAAATATTTGGCGCAACACCTCTTTAAGTGCCAGGGGCTAGCTTCTCGCAATCACTCATGTTGTGTGCGTTGTATATTTCACACGAATGGAAGGGACCTACAGTTTACGAGTAGTGCCGTATCGATCTGAGAAGCTTTTTCGTGACAACAATACTCTCGGATGTTTGTCAGACGCTCGCGAGAGGTGGGACCGTGAAAAAAAAAAAACAAAAAAACAGGATTATTCCAGGATATTTTGCTTCCCCTGTAGGGTTGATGGGGGTGTTTTCCAGTGAGATTTATGTACTTCAGTTCGAGCTCCATCTTCTTAGAAAAGGGTTCAAGAATAGTTTTTCCAGGGTTGGTGGTTGTGAGGGTATCTTTCTTCAAAGGCTGAGGTGGGCTCGCCGGCCCCAGGGTCAACCCACGGGAACACCCTAGACTTTGAGAAATAGGTACTTTATTTCTCGGATTTGTTTCACAATAGTTACCTGGAACAATGCTAGTACGGTTTTTATAAATTTCTTAACAATTTTTATACTTAACAATAGCAATCATACGCTTACTACTATCGTCGTCCTGCGGCTGGTTCTGGTACGGGACGGGGTTATGCGTCCTGTTGTCTGGCTCGGTTCGGTGCGTCGTCTCGAAGGAGTTTCAGTCCGCACTTAGGGCAGGCTTAAAAGGTCACAGTCCGCACTTAGGGCAGGCTTGCGATGACCCAGTCCGCACTTAGGGCAGGCTTAGGAGGAATCCAGTCCGCACTTAGGGCAGGCTTAGAAAGTAGCAGTCTGGACTTAGGGCAGGCTTGCTGTGACCCAGTGTGCACTTAGGGCAGGCTTAGGAGGGATCCAGTCCGCACTTAGGGCAGGCTTGGAAAGTAGCTTAACAAAGGGCGGCAAATCCGCTGTGGTTAAATCGGTTTGCTTCTCTCAGAAGGGGAGAAACCTATCGGACGGGCCGGCTATAGCTAGTAGCAGACCCGTGGGCTATTGCCCAATCACCGAGGTGAAGGCAGAAAAAAATTGGTGGAAAGTCGTAAGACCAATTCCTGGAGAGGCTGTCAAGAGTACTCTGGATTGGTACTACCACGCTTGAGCAGGCTCTGCCGAATGACTTTCGTCCACTCTACTTTATGGAAAATCCTGCCAGACGAGATTTCCTCCACATTCTCGTCTGCGACCTTTGTATTTACTTTTTTCCATATTGTACTATTCTCCCTTTCCTCCGTTTTCTCTTGTTCGACTGAGGATTCGGAGAATATTCGCGGTTTCGCTACCTGCCAGCAGATGGCGGCCTCCGCATTAGGTGTTTAGTGAGGTGTGCGTAGAGTGTGGATGATCGCTTCTGTGGTGGTGGATTACATATGTCACTTCGTTACATGGTTAAACACTTGGTTCTACACCAAGAGGGCTCAGGGATCATTTCCGACATGATGTTTTCCAATATGCCCACCACACTGATGGCGGCAATATCTATGTATCCTTGTGCTCTGTAGACAGATTTGGTTAGTAGCACTGTTAATGGCGATCCCTGTGTGTTCGTTCCGTACCTGCCCAGCGAAGCATCTTCATCTCAGCCACATGTAGCATTTGTTCCTGTTGTTTGCTTATTGGGCAATACTTGGAGCCATACATCATAGCTGGTCTAACAGCTGCTTTGTACCCACGTCTCCCAATAGCATTTCCCATTTCACCCACCTGGTGTGCGTGGGATGGTTTACGTCTGCGTCTATGTTTCCGTCTCCAGAGAGTATCGAAACTAGGTACTTGAAGCTGCAGCCCCCCTTACTGCTAGACTGCACGAAAATTCATATTCGGTTTTCTGCCTCCTGATGTGCAAGTCCCTTGATTCTAAAGCAATCTGCTACTCGTCGAGCGTCTTTTGGAGGCAATACGCAGTGTCACTTTTAACACCATGCCGTCAGCGTAAAGAGTGTTTCATAGTGCAGGTTGTTGGATTTCAGCTATGAGATAGTTCATAACGATGTTCAACAATAGTGGGTTAAGTGCTAAGCCTTAATGTCTTATTCTTCTTCCTATTTCGGTGAGGTTATGCTCCCAAAACATAACCCTTCGACTTCACCACATTTCTACTGATCCGCCTGTGGGGTTCGCCTTTGATCACCTCTATCTAGTGCTCTAGGACACACTGCGATCGTAACGACTGCCAAATAGGATCTCGCGGGACTCTACGGCAGGTCTATAAAGCGAGTTGTAACTTCTTTTTATTGTTACTATACTTTTCTACTAGGATTCCAATAGAATATGTCACACCACTAGTCGTTGACTTTGCTACTATGAATCCGCACGGATTTCTTGAGATGTTAGTGGTAGCCAAGGACAGCATTAAAGAATGACTGCTAGTGATATTATCAGTTTTGTGAATGTTAAATCTTTCGAATCAGTGTCCGTAAAGACTGTCTGAGATTACTGTTTATCTCTGGACGAAAAGCAGTTCAACATTCGCCTACGTTGGGTGTTAAGGAGTTGAGATATTCCAAGAACTTTTAAAGGCTGATGAGCTCGCTAGGCTCGGTTCTACAGTACCTATCCAACATAACATGGGAAAGCTAGGTGTACCCCTCGAAGTTAATGGTTCAGCTGGATGTCATTAGCAGAATAAACCTTAAATGGGTCAGCGCTGCCACGTGCCAGGCTGGTAGACATGCAAGTATTTCGCCAGCGCTTGATCTGAAACGTACGTACATCAGCACGATAGGTGTCATCTCCGAGCATTACCTCAGAGACAGATATGAAAGAAGGTTTGGTGTCCATTCAAACGACTTTTTTTAAAGCTGCGTAGAAGAAACCTTAATGTAAGAGCTTTCCTCTTTAATACATCCTTTGCATGTAGATATCCGAAATCTTCTCCTTAAGATTTAATTGTATCGCAATGGAACTCTCATTGGTCTAACGTGCTGAGCCTGATTTGTTGGCAGCGACTCTTACCTAGCCCCAGGTAATGAATAATTGGTTAACATCAGCATTTGCGGTTTTCAAGTGGAAGTTCAACCAACTGTTGAAAGTCTGCACTTACAGGAAATGTCAAATCTCATTACACGGATAAATAGGAGTGACAATATGCAACCTTGCGGCACTGCAGTTTGAGTCTTAATTTTGCCTGACAGTAACATTTGTCTTCTTTGTAAACTTAATTAAAAAAAACTCTCTCTTGACACCGTGGTGAAGCTCTTTTCCCTCATCGTAAAGCAGGTGTTTCATAAACTAGTCTCAGCTATAATCCTCTAATTAATGATCTGGTAAACACTGTCGATCCATAGTGGCAACTTGTCGTGCCACTTTAGCATTCCTATTCCCATACTTAATGCATTTTCCTCATTTCCCCCATCTATTAGGAAATTACTCAACTATTTGTTCATCATAACCGCTCAATTGATCTTGAAAGTGCATTTGTTTGGTTCCATCGTGCCACACTCCATCATCAGCATCGCGGTTGCAATTTTCCACGCTCTCTGCGTTTCGTTCTGTGCAACTTTCTTCGTTATACCCTCCGTTGGATTGCAATTGAAGCAGCTAACCACACATCAACCATGACATTGTCATCATCATCATCATTTCGTCGTCGTTTACTGCATCTTCTTGTGACTCGTCAGTGCGACTCATGGGAAAGAAAATTAAATGGCAATGCCAAGAGTCAGCAGCTAGACTTGGAGAAATGATCCCAATAAATTCAAGACTTTTCTTGAGACTTATACTTCTTCTTCTTCTTCTCTCTTTCTGTATTCATTTATTTTCATTTGTTAACCTTTTTTATTTATTTGCAGAAACCTCATCGCGAAAAGTAAAAGCCACTCTTCCTTACCACCAACTGGAGCGGCAGAGGCACCACCAACAACAACAGCAGCCACTGGTCTAGGAGCACAACAATTACCATCGTTAAGTGGCGGTTTTGTCAAGCTACGCAATGTTACTGGCGGGCAAAGTCTAAATCCGACCGCATCATCGTCTGGCAATGATGCACTAGAGAAACTGAAAGCAGCCAAACAAAGCACCAGCAGTAGATCATATCAGCAAGAGCAGCCATCATCACAAGAGCAACAGCAGGCACAGGAAAATCCATCAGCTTTACCGGAATTTTTACGTGGCGGCTTAAAACGTAGCTTAACGCAGGTTAGTCGGATTCGGATTCGAATCGGGTGGATATAACGCGGTCATGGTACTCATGGTTTGTCTGATTTTAGGTCATGGGTCCAGATCAGAGGACTATTACCATAACGAAGACCGGTTCGATTGCGGACCGATTGGCAGCATTGCAGAAGAGCGGAGAGGATGATTGGCGCAAACGCATATCGAAACGCGATGAAGTCGATGATATACGGCGGGAGAATATGGTCAATGTAAGTTGATTTTGAAGTTGAAATTTTAGTCTAGTCTTAGGTTGAACAAAATTTTATCTAAGAGTCACAGCGATAGCTCAAGATAGGTCAAGCTTAAAAAATAACTATCGGAGCGCTTAGTTCTTTCAATGTGTCGGATGTTGATTGATAAATGATAGTTCCAACTAGAAAGCCCTAAGTGAAACTAAGGTTAAATTTTACCGCCGACCAAAAAAGTATATTCCATTAAATATCTACCGGTAGATACTTAGGAATACTTATCTGTTGGGAGTATGGTTCATGGCCGTACATCGGCATAGGTTCACAGCACACTAGTGATAAACTATTTAGCAGGTTCGTTCTTTAAATTCACATCATAAAATTGGTTCCTGGTTGTTGGGTGACCGCAGGGAGACAAATAAGTCTAGACTTACCAACCCAATTTAACAAAGTTCTCCTTAGAGCCCTAGCAGCCTAGACCTTAGAATAACCTCGCATCTTATCTGCCACCCATGAAAGTGCTATTTTTGTTACCGTTTTTGAATGTTTGTCTTGTTCTTATATTGATTGTCCTGTGATGGATGTATTCCGAATAACAGTGTATAACTGCGATGGATGCATTGCGAATCACAGGTTGGGTATAGCTGTGACTGTGACTGTGATTGCTCTATACAAAGCTTTACTGCTCAGCAGCATTTATTTTTCTATTACTGAATTTTTGAGTGGTGTCAAAGCAAATGGCTGCCATATTAATAACTGTTCGATACATTATTTTTTAATTATCAAAAAACAGGTTAAAAAATGTTGTTTTCGTTTTTGTTTTATCATCAAAACTGCGTTTACCAGTATTTATGACTTGACTAGGTATAAAACAAGTCGAAACGTAAAATATTTGAGACTATTGTTTGTGTTCTTTATCCAAAAACGAGTAACAGTATATAATTCACATCTGCTTTTACCAGATAAAGTCATATAAACTCGGTAAACATTAACAATCACAAATTGTCGTTTAGACAATTTAGACCTGATCCTCCAGGTTGGGGGTTGTGCCGTCGGGTTAACTTCCCTACCACGTAAAAAACCTTCGGTTACGAAGCAACCAACAGCCTCGGATACGAATGATTTTACTGTTGACGTCCCAAGCAACGTAAAAAGGACAACGATCTTCGTCTCTGCGGGTGGAATGTTAGGTCCCTCTACATACCACGTGCAGCCGAACAACTTGCGGAGGCCCTATAGTGTGTCAAAGCATACATCACCGTTATCCAAGAAGTGCGGTGGGATGCGCCGGGCAAAAGGAGGATGAAAAACTGCGACATCTACTATGGCGATTGCTACAGACAACAAGGATGCGGATTTGCCATTGGAGACAGACTTAGGCAAGAACTCTTGAGTTTCCGGCATGTGAACGAGCGTCTCATGACTATCCGTATCAAGGCTAAATTTGCCAAAATTAGCCTAATATGCGCTCACGCCCCTCACGAGAAGATGGACGACGCGACCAAGGATGACTTCTACCAGCTCTTGGACAAGACGTATGAGCAATGCCCTAGGCACGACGTTAAAATTATCCTAGGTGATTTTAACGCAAAGCTAGGGAGAGAGGACGTCTTTAGTAGCGTGGTCGGAAAGCATAGCCTGCACGACATCTCATCCGACAACGGACTCAGGCTAGTCGACTTTGCGGCGGGACTAAACTTTGTCGTAGCTAGTAGGCTCTTCTTTGATCGAAAAACTGTCAACCAAATCGATCACATTGCGATCGACGCAAGGCACTCTTCCAGTATTCTGGGTGTCCGGACTTTCCGAGGAGCCAACGTGGACTCGGATCACTACCAGTTGTAGCCAAGATACGGATGCGGATATCCACAACGGAGCGAAATCAACGAATAGTGAGGAAATTTGACGTCGGACGGCTACAATTGCAAGAGACCGCCAGAACCTTTGCCGATCGTGTTTCTTCTAATCTCAATCTAAGTCCTATGCCGCCAGCAGCAAATGCGGAAGGCCAGTGGCAGCGTTGCCAACAAGCCATCAGAGATGCCGCCTCTGATGTACTGGGTTTCTCTCGGCCACCACAACGAAACCCCTGGTTTGATGAGGAATGCCGGCAAGCACTTCTTCTTCCTTTTATCAGCGAGGCTATGATCCGAAAACAAGGGATCACAGCCCTCCCACTTCACTGCATTTCTACTGATCCGCCTGTGGGGTTCGCCTATTTGACCTCAGAAAATATCGGCAGGCCTGCCGATTTTGGATCACTCGGTTACTGAGGCCAATGAAATGCCGATGTCGTCGCATTTGTCTGATCCAGGCGTTTATAGGCCTGCCTTTCCTACATCGCGATGTCTTTGGAACGTGCATAGATATTGCCTTTTTAACAGGGTTCAAATGATCTCTTCTTTGAACGTGGCAATACCAGCTGAGTTGGTCGCGCTCTAATTTGTGTACGATGGTTTCCTTGATGTGAAAGCTTCCACGGATCTTCGAACTTCTTATTCGATCAAGCTTGGTCACTCCTGCTGTCATGCGAAGCATCTTCATCTCAGCTGCCGTTAATTTACTCTCATACTTTTTGTACATCGTCCAACATTGTGAACCGTATGTGAGCGCTGGACGTACAACTGCGGTGTAGAGCCTTCCTTTCAACTTAGGGGGCATTTTTCTGTCACAGAAGATAGCGGAATTTTCTCGCCACTTCATCCACCCTACGCTTACACGATGATTGATGTCGTCATCACAAGTTGCTTTGCTATTGATCATAGATCCCAGATATTTGAACTTTTCGCACTTGGGAAGCACTGTTCCATTCAAATAAATGTCTGGAATAGGCCTGAGTGGATCAGAGAACGGGCAGCACAAGTACTCTGTCTTTTTTGAACTAATGCGATACCCATTTCCCTCCAAAACGTCCACCCACACATCAAGTGCTCGTTGCAGGGATGTAGGATCCTCACTTATGATGGCTCCATCGTCAGCAAAGAATAACTGATGTACCTTGGGGTCCATCACTTTACCTTCAAGCAGATAATCAAGGACTGTAATAAAGAGCAAAGGACTTAAAACGCTTCCCTGGTGCACCCCGACTTTGATTGGGAACTCTTCGGTTACTCCAGCGGGACATCTTACTCTTGTCTTTGCTCTTTCGTACATGTCCATGATCATCTGTACATAGGTTTCTGGAACCCCTCGATGTCTTAGCGCCACCCATATCAGATCTCGTGGTTGTCTGTCGAATGCCTTTTCAAAGTCAACCAATACAATATGCAAATCCCTTAAGGAATCACGATGTTTTTCCATTATGATCCTTATACTTTGGATTGCATCTGTGGTTGATTTACCCGAGACAAACCCGCACTGATCATCAGATAGCCGTATTATTTTTCGCAGTCGGCCACCTAATACCCGCTCAACGATCTTCATGGTGTGTGACATCAGCTTGATCGAACGGTAGTTATCACAGTTTCGCGTATCACCCTTCCCTTTGTATACAGGGAGAAGGTAACTTTCCCTCCATTGATTCGGCATTGGATCACCTCTCACGAATTTGGAGATAAGAATTCTGAGCCATCTGAACCCGATGTCTCCCATCTTTTTCCAGAACTCAGAGGATATTTCGTCTGGCCCAACCGCTTTTCGTTTTTTGGAGTATTTGACCGCCTCACTAACTTCTTCGACTGTAATGTCGGCTATTTCTTCACAGTTAGGGGTGGCTCTTGGAAAGTATAGCCGGGGAGACTGTTCATTTAAAAGCTCTTCACAATACTGTCGCCACCTCTGCAGAATTTTGTCGTCATCCACAAGAAGCTGGCCATGAGCATTGCTAATGAACTTTGGCGAACGAATCTCCTGAGCATTGTTCCTTCTTTGGGCGGCTATTTTGAAGATAGTGGCGCTCTTGTTCATATTGCGTCTTCGCAGCTCCTGGATAGCCTGGTTTGCATCAGCAACCGGGGAAATATTTTCTCCAGCTCCCGATACAGGCCCTCCGTACTCTCTGCTTGAAGCTGGGTGCACTTCTTCTTCGCTTTTTTCTTGCAGCATCTGTATTCCATTTCGAGGCGAGCTTTTTCGTCATTATTATTAGAGGGGCACTTTGACCAAGCTTTGAAAGCCGCTTTCTTCTCATTTATCAGCATCTTAGCTTCATCACTCCACCACCATGTTTCTTTGGCGTGTTGATGGTGGCCTTTTGAAGCTCCTAGCAGTGATTTGGCCTTCTTTAAGCAAGTTCGCTGTAGGGAATCCCACATATTTTGTGCTCTGCACTCTTCATCCTCAGCTCCGTTGATGGTGTGAGAGAGGTAATTTTTTATTACGAAAACAAAAGCTTCGCCTTTTTCTTTGTCCAGATTGTACCACTTGATTTTCTCAGAGACCCTTGTTTGTTTGCTTTTCTTCGGTGTTTTCATAAAAATTTCTGTTAGCAGGAGACGGTGTTGCCGAGCGATTGCCTCTCCCAGGATCACTTTGCAATCTTTTACCCGGGGCTTCATGAAACTGCCTACCAAATGGTAGTCAATCTGAGTTTCATCTCCACCACTGCTGTAAGTGATCAGGTGTCGGCTTTGTTTGATGAACATGGTATTTAACACGATAAGACCGTGTGATTTGCACATGCTTAGGATGTCTTCACCAGGATGGTTCCTGGTGCCATATCCTAGTCCTCCATGGCAGTCTTCATAGTCTTCGATTGATTTCCCGACATGTCCATTCAAATCTCCTCCAACAAATAGAAATTCTTCCTTTGGGATGTTCTTAAGGAGATTGTGGAAATCTAGCCAAAATGCATCTTTATCTCTCTGATTGTACCCATCGTGGGGAGCATATGCACTGACAATATTCCACACCTCTCCTTGTATTACTAGTTTGAGAGACATCAAACGGTCGCTGGACTTCGAAATGCTCAAGACGTTACCAAGTAGCTCTGCCGCAAGGATGATACCGATTCCGTTCTTAGACTTTTCCGTTCCGTAGTAGAACATCTTGTAATCTTTTGTCCTAACGTCCAAGAAACGCGCCCGATTCCCGGTGTTTTTCCATTTCGTCTCTTGGACACACAAGATGTCCACCCGCCTTCTATTCATCATCTCTTCCAGCTCGTAACTTCGACCGGTCATGCTTCCAACGTTCCAACTCGCGACCCTCAAATTGCGTCCAAACTGCTTCATTATTTTGCTAGCCCCCGGAATCCGTATAGCTCTGACCCGAACATTTCTGCTCGGTCCAGGATCAGTACCATGCACAGCAGTGGTAGTGCCTGGCGGGGTAGTGCCTTTCCTTTTTGCAAGTATTACCATAATGATACAGTTTTGCAATACAATTTTTTGCACCATATTGCCGGCAAGCACATGCAGGTAAACAAGAGGCGTACAAAGCGGCGCTGCATAGAAGGACTAGAGCTGCTTACGAGCTCTACGTGCGCAGGAGAAAAGAGGAACATCGACTTCTCAGAAAGAAGAAAAAGGAGCAAGGGATGCGCTCCATCGATGAGATTGAGAGACTTTATTGCAGGAATAATGTTCGAACATTTTACTAAAAGGTAAAAAGAACATGCCAGAGCTTCAAAGCCAGGACAGAAGCCTGCAGGGACTAAAATGGCAATATAGTAGTAGAATCGCAGTCAGTGCTGAGAATATGGAAAGAACACTTCTGCAGACTGTTAAACGGCGATGAAGACCAATATTCCGCTGTCAGGCAGAATGAGCCATTCAACAGTGACGATGACAGTCAAGATTCCCGTCAACCCGATCAGAATGAAGTGAGGATAGCGATATCTACACTCAAATCCAAATAAGCTGCTGGAACCGACGGCTTTGCCGCTGAACTTTTCAACGCGGGATGAGATGAGTTGGACGAAAGTATGCCCTATGAATGGAACATCAGCATCGTTTGCCCGATCCTGGCGAAAGGAGATCATCTGAACTGCGCCAACTACAGAGGTATAAGTCTTCTCAACATCGCATATAAGATTCTGTCTGCCGTATTATGTCCTTATCAGTGCGGTTTCAGGCCTGGAAAGTCCACCATTGACCAAATATTCACACTACGGCAGATCTTAGAAAAGACCCATGAATATAAAATCGATACGCACCACCACTTCATCGATTTCAAAGTTGTTTATGATAGTGTGTTTAGATACGAGGTATCCAGAGCTATGTCTAGTCTTGGCATTCCTGCCAAGCTCGTCAGTTGGTGCAGAATGTCGTTTAGGCAAATTGGCGTTTAGACAAGTTGTCGTTTAGACAAGTTGTCGTTTAGACAAATTGGCGTTTAGACAAATTGTCATTTAGACAAATTGTCGTTTAGACAAAGTGTCGTTTAGACAAAGTGTCGTTTAGACAAAGTGTCGTTTAGACAAATTGTCATTCAGACTTGTTGTATAGACAAATTGTTGTTTAGACAAATTGTCGTTGAGACAAATTGTCGTTTAGACAAATTGTCGTTTAGACAAATTGTTGTTTAGACGAATTGTTGTTTAGACAAATTGTCGTTTAGACAAATTGTCGTTTAGACAAATTGTCGTTTAGACAAATTGTCGTTTAGACAAATTGTCGTTTAGACAAATTGTCGTTTAGACAAATTGTTGTTTAGACAAATTGTCGTTTAGACAAATTGTTGTTTAGAAAAATTGTCATTTAGACAAATTGTCGTTGAGACGACAAATTGTCATTGAGATAAATTATCGTTTTGACAAATTGTCGTTTAGACTAATTTTCATGATAGGGAAAAGACGATAGGTCCATCGGTCTACGATCGAGAAGTTCCAACTCTGCTGCCATTTTCTCAAGCTCATGGTTGCGTCTTCGTCGTCCACTGCTTCACTTTCCTGGTGGCTCTTCTCGTATTTTCTTTTGAAGCTCTTTGGTCAGTATGGTTATTGGTGAGATTCCTGCAATGACACAGACCGTATTACCCGAAGTTTTGCGAAAAGGCGCTCCAATTTGGCACCTATTAGACATTGTGTTAATGCTTCCCACCCATACTGTTGATCCATACAGTATTACAGACGTATCAACGCTAGCTAGAAGTAGTCTACGATTTTGTCTACTCCCTTGGGAAGTAGTTCCAGTCTTTGCTTTTTCCATTGATCTGGAAAAACTCCCTCTCTCAGGCATATGTTGTATACGTCCGCGAAGAATTCTGGTCGGGTCTTAACCGCGGTTCTTAGAGCTACGTTGGGGATACCATCCAGCCTAGGTGATTTTTTATCCCCGAATCTGTTAGAGGTTTCTATGACTTCTTCTCTTGTTGCCAAGGGGATCCACTTGCGGGTCTACCAGTATTGCGCCATTCAATATCCCACCTTGCTGCCTTGGAAATTATTCTTCCACTATGTTAAATTAGCGTGTCTGAACACCGTGCTGCCTGAGAGGCCTTCTTCAGCTTCTTCATCACCACCTGGTACGCCACGCCGCAGATATTTTCATCGGTTTCATTGCATAGTTCGGTGAAGCTTCTACGTCTAAAAAACAACCATCTACCCGCTTAGAAAGGTGTAATCCAACCAACGGTAGGTGGGCATCTTTTTGAGCTAAAGGTCACCTTAAAGATTAATAAAACATAACATTGTCCTATGTTCAGCCTTAAATCCGAACAAATGACGCGATGATACGGTGGATTGTATCCTGTGATTTATTACCTATATATAGTCTAGTTCTCACTTGAATGATAATTCAAATGAATCATAGGCAAAGACGCCACGATGTTAGTATACCCTCCCACAACCTACACCTTTGGGAATGTCGCCAAAAATTGTGCTATTCTCACTGTAGCAATAAATTTATTTAAATTCTTTTAAATATAAACCACAAATTGTAGTAAGAAACTGCTACACTCTATGTATTCGAAATATAAATGGTGCACCCTCAAGCAATTAAAATGGCCAACATAGCACCGATGTCTAGTTGAATGATCACCAAATTGGCATCAAATCAGGAGGCATAGCGCAAAAGTATCTCATTTTAATTTTTAAGCAATTACGTTCACTTTGTTCTACAAAACTGGATAGATACATCTAAAATTCTTCGCCAATCTCTGACATTCATCTCATTTGGCGTGTCAATAGATTTTAACAACTCGTTCGTTGCGCTATGGAACTCTGTTCTTAGTATCTTAACGACCATCAAAGTTGCTAAATTGGAAAATAATAGTTTTGCAAGCTTCGTTAGGTTCAATTATTTTTATACGTTTCACGGGTAACGTAGGGTTTTCACAGAACCACGAGTGCGCTGTACGAGAACGATGAGTGTTATGGTGTGCTCATGATGTGTTCTGATTCAGGGATTTTTCCAAAATGCATAATTGAGGGTTCAATTAACACTTTTAGAGTTTATCAGAGTAACTTTGTTTATTGGCAGAGGAAGAAGCAAACAGAAAGGTTTGAAAGGGTATTCGCTTGAATGACTTTAAAAAGATTCGATTTCTCACTTTCGCTGATATAACACGATCGAAAGACGTGTATTCTAGCTTGGTTGTGTGGCTGGTTGGATGCGGCTGGTTTTGAAAGATAATTAGAGAGCAGGTGCATCGGGGCTTTATTTAAACAGCAATTAGATTGAAGATGAGAGGAAAAATGTAAGCAAGCGAGGGAAACCTTTTTTTGAGTGAGGAAAATGAAAGTATAATATGTACACATACCAACAGAGGCATGAATGTCCATTTATTGGAGAGAATTGCTCTGGCTTCCAAGCATAGGTGAATTATAATGAAATGGTCGACTGCTTTTGTCCTACAAGATGGGCGAACCCACATTTCGTAACGCAGATACAGTTTCAACATATGTCTGATTTTATAAGCGACGCCATCTTGAACGACTGGCTGACTTCAGCTTAAACTTCAGCTTCCCATCTTGTAGGATACTGATACGCTATAAATCGTAAAGAAACTCATATCTTCAACCTCATACTAACACTATAGGTGTATTCGCAGCACTCTACTTCACACTGTTGGCACCCAACGACAAAACAGGGTTAACACGTGTGCACTGAGATTGAGGGTGGGAGTTTCTGTAAATTTGCGGGTATTAACGGGCAGAGGGTTTCAAATTGATTCTTGTTCTTCTACGTGAGAAACAGTATCCTTCCATCCTCGCGATCCCAGGCACGCTGCTCACAGTTATGCAGGCCAATGGTTCAAAAATGAGCACTGGTGTAGGATCAGGTATCTTCTCCGACCCTCTAGGTGTATCAATATCCATACGACTTCCAGACCACAGCAGTGTTTTCCAAGCAGAGGTCTTAGCAGTGGCAACAGCCGCCCGTGAGTCTGCGATAAGGGCAATACCGCCAGAAGGTATCACCATCTTTATCGACAGCCAGGCAGCTATAAAAGCGATTACTGCCATAGAAATTAAATCGAAGCTTGTGAAGTGTTGTCGAGAAGAGCTCAGGGTTCTTGGAACACAGCACAATGTATCGCTCTGTTGGGTCCCTGGACACGAGGGTATCCCAGGCAATGAGAAAGCCGACGAGCTGGCGAGAATCGGCTCAGCAGCCCCAACAGAACAAGTTGACCCCCTGTGTGTATCCCGCCTTGCACACTCAAGCTCGCTGCAGGGAATAAAGCCACTGAGGAGGCGAACACAAGATGGAACTCCATGGAAACTTGCGCCATCACTAGGAAGCTATGGCCATCTTTCGTCGACAAAGCAAAGACCGAGAGAATCATCCGTAAAGATAGGAAATCCCTTTCCACCCTCGTGGGCATCATCACGGGACACAACACTCTGCGGTACCACTTGAAGAAACTACGCCTGACGGAGGAGGAACTCTGCAGAGGCTGTGGTGATGAGGAAGTTTTTGAGGACACAACCCACTTCCTGTGCCACTGCCCGAGTCTTCAACATTCCAGGAAAAAGTTCCTCGGTAAATTCTTCTTCCAGGATCTCGAGGAACTCTCCGGCGTTTCAACGGAAAAGATGTTGAACTTCATCAAATCATCAGGGTGGTTTGTATGCAGAAATGAAGTAAGTGACTGAGTAGTTTTTAGTTTCATTGGGTAAGGGATCACTTTTCCCCCATGGGTACCACAATGGGTCATCGCTGACCTGAGTGTGGCAGAGAGCGTCGCTCCTTGCCAGCCCACATACCTAACCTAACCTATGCAGGCCAAGTTTTCTGAGATCCACGATTTTTTTGTTTTTATACTGGAGATTCGGTGGTTTTCGTCGTTTTAACATGCCGCGTCAGACCATATGGACTGACGGCCTGCCTTCGAATATTGTTGTCGTTTTATAAGATAATGTTTTGTGTTCATGTAATAATGTACTGGAAGTTGTTCTTGTTTCGATTTTGCATCAAATCTCAAAGTCCCTGCTTTCCTTTTCCTGTTTCATCTCTATTTCAAATAGCAATAACCAAGCCAGTACAGAATATGTAACGTTGGCGGCTGAAAGTGTAATTACTCATTTAAAATGTTTTATGCATGGCTGGTGCTTTTTTTTTGCTTAAGGTATAGTGGAAAAACGCTTATGCGCACGAGGAGCAGGCCCGCTCTGTTTCAAGTAGTGTGTGACTTGGTACTCACTAAAAAAACCTTTAACAGCTTTAACATTACCTCAAAGTGGTGTCGTTTTCTTTCCCCTCTGGGGACTGGCTTTTTAATTTATCTCCTGGTGTGGGTTTATAGTACATATCTTGCCGGTAAGGCGTTTATCAATTCGGTAAACTTACTGGGGGTATGTTTACTTCCTCCTCTCTCTTTTTCGATCTGAGTACCTTCTCAATACTCCACATGCCGATACTCGAGACCATCTTGTTTACGGCATTTTCTAGGGAAAAGTTGCCTATCTCTGACTCTACACTATTCCTTTCTGCTGACTACATGTTACAGGTGAAAAAGGTGTGATACGCATCGTCTTCTAAAGAGTCTCCGTACTGGCAGACTGCACTCTACTTTTCCCATCCTGCGCAGGTACCGGTGGAAGTAACTATGTCCCGTAAGGAACTTGGTGATATAATAATTCACTTCACCGTGCTCCCGCTCCATCCATGCAGCAACGTTTCTGATCAACCGGTAGGCCGATTTTCCCCTCGTTTCAGCATTCCACCTGCTTCGTGAGTTGCTTCGTTTCTGTAGCTGCTGTTTTCGCTCCTATTTCCGTCTTCTTGTCGTGGACGTACTTCATTTCTGCTGCTAGAAGATCAATGGTCGTCACTCCTGCAACTCAACATTTGTGGAAATTCGTCTCTTTGTCAGCAATAGTATCTCCGTTTTTTCAGTCGCTAGGCTTAATCCGTGGTTTTCCATCCAGGGATGCACCCGCCTTATATCTTGATCCAACTTTCTTTGGGCATCCTCGACGTCCCGTACGGTGATAACTGCAGCAATATCATCTGCGTAACCGACCAAGAAGGTGTCTTCCGGCATCTCCAGGCATAGAATCCCGTCGTAGGAGATATTCCATAGCTCTTAAATAAACTATCAAAATGTTTTCCTATTTTTAATGTCAGTCCTTAGGGATTGACGGTAAGACTTTTAAATACCAAAAACGATGTGTCAGGCCATATAGACTGACACTAAATACCTAGTAATGCAAATCTTCTCTACTTATGACAAGCTTATATCACATTCAAAAATTTAAATTTCTGAAAATATTTGCATTATATTTGTCTGGCAAATTACATGTACTCGTCGTTTGAATGCTTGGCAATTGCAACATGACAACTGTCAGTCCATATGGTCTGACGTGGCAGTGAATGGGCTAAGATTCTCTTGGCTGGAACATTGTTCTCCATTCGCTCGATGTGGCAATGTCAATGTAATGTAGTCAAGGTATCTTAGCTTTTTAGACTAAATCCACATCTTGGTACAGCTTAGAGTTCGCGGTTAAATCTCCTCATCCATTCGCCATCCTCGCACACAGGACCTTATATCCGATGAAGTATTTTTCTCTCAAAGGAGTTCAAGAGCTCAGCTTTCTTACTTATTGCTCAGCAATCGGCGCCATGTAGCAGGACTGGTTATAATAAGCGTTCTGTGTAACATTAATCTAGTCCATCGAGTCGGAGTTTTGAGCACACCAACGCATATCAGCACAACTTGCAAAGCTTGATAAGAAGTTCGAAAATCCGTGGAAGTCTTCACGTCAAAGAAACTATCTCACGAAAAATAAAACGCGGCCGGGTCAGCTGGTATTGCCACGTCCAAAGAAGAGATAATTTGAACCCTATTAAAAAGGCAATATCAATGAACGCTCCAAAGACATCGCAAAAGAAAGAAAGGAAGGCCTATAAAAGCCTGGAACACACAAATGCAACGACACCAGCATTTGTTTTGCCATAGTAACGAAGTGATCCCAACTCAGGAGGCCTGCCTCGCCTGCCTTCGCCTGCAGACGAACTCCACAGGCGGATAAGTAGAAATGCAGTGAATTGGGAGGGTTATGATCGCTTCTTTTCAGATCAGATGTTTGAGTGCCCAGCTTAAAGAAGTCTTATGCTTCTGAGTTCTGTCCTGCTCAGGAATTTCCTGGATGTGGCGAATTAGCTTATAAGCTAGCCGGCGATCTTGGTAGGAGATCTTGGGGGAGTGACATTCGGCAGCTCGAAGCCGAGCCGTCCGTCGCCCCTGAAAGGGATTTAAGAAGGGGATGTGGATCCTTCGAAGTGAAGGGTACAGCGTGCTGTAAGCTCGAGGCCGAACAGTTAGCTGTCCCTGAAGGTGCAGAGATATTAAGGGGTTTGCCCCCTCGCGTTTTATGATCTGGCTTTACGATGGGACCAGGTGTTGAAACAACTGTCCTATCCGCCAGTGTACCAGACGCGCGTTCAGCAATCCTGGGGACGTCCACCTGCTTACAACTGCTCGCAAAGCTAGTGCTAGGCCTCAAGGCCAATGCGCTAGGCGGGATTGCCACAGTAGAGCTTGCGGGTATGCTTCCCAGGAGGCTGGAAGACGGTTTTTTAAGAGGACGGTCCACTTTTTTTACTTTTTTTTATATTTTTTGGTTTTTATTTTTAAACATGTTTGGACCCACGAGTGGCGGAGAATGGGAGGTCGACCTGCACAGAGATCCGCATTGTGCAGACAAGGCAGGCTAATCCGGAGGTCGCCAGGTATCCGGATACTCCGTTAGCGACTGGACTATTATTTAAAGTGGGTCCCCAGCCAGGCTGATCCTCGGCACGGGTCGTACTACACCTTGATCCGGCCCATCGGAGAGGAGAGAGGAAAGGATAGGATATGAAGGGGAGGGATTGGGACGACTACATCTTGGCTTCGTTTCTCATCTGGGGAAATACTCGAGAATCCTTGACCATTACTAGGCCCCTACACCACGGCGAGGTGTGTAGTCATCTAGGAGAGTATCTGGCATGCTTTCCTCCACCCATATTTGGGCGATGACATGGTGCATGCACCCGACCAAGGCATCATTTCCGTACCTCCATCGTACCACCTCCTCTAATCCCAGCGGGATTGCTGTCGTTCAGTTTTCTAATAGCTGCGCCTCTATCTTCTAAATTGGGCAGGTTCTACTTCTTCATTGACTAGACGTGGGTTCTCCTCTTCTATCACTATATAGGCAGCTGCTGCACATCTACAATTCCTTGCGCTTCTGTGACCAAATTACCCACACTGTTTCGAAGAGCCTGCGTTCCGGATGTAAAGCCACCTGCCAGTTGTTTGGCCTTTCGATAAAAGTTCCGGATGTTATTGCGTTTATGAGACTTCGATGTCCTGGAGCTGGGAGGCTCTTCTTCTCTTCTCTTTTCTAATCTTCTTCTGGCTCGATCTTCCTCTCTTGCTGCGCTTCTTTAAGTTGATACTAACTATTCCTCTTCTCTGCTTCTACCCAGGATTGTCGACTTATGGTTTCAAATACTGATCGTAGAAACGTTTGATTTTAAACCTTTCACATGCCGAGCAATGTGCGAAAATAAGGCGCTGTAGGTACAGCCTAGACATAATAAGATACAAAAGTGTAACCCCAAAATGTTGTCTCTTGAGCTCATTATTAAGCCTCCTTGTAACCTGAAAAACACTCTGGGTACGAGCCACATGAATAGAACTACAACAGCTTCTTAAAAAAAGTTGGATAAAGTAGAATAGTCACAAATCTTATGTCCGTTCCGATATTTTCTGTTTTTAAGGCTATTGAAACAGGCATTTTCTTTTCAGTTCATGGAAATAGGAAATACCCCGGTACCAAACAAAGAGTCACTGTTTTGGTAGCTGGTATATCGTTTGAGTGCGGTGCTTTACTAGTCTTGATTTCACTGTTGAGGACTCCAAAACCTCAATGTCCGCCTGCCTATCAACTTATGTCTATAGTGGCCTCAGATTGAAGAAAGACCTCAGCAAACCAAGCCGCCAATTTAAACTTTTGAATTTTATTCAGGTAGAAAAACAAGTCATCTACTAAAATAACAAAAGTATTGCAACCGTTCCTTAGCCCTATCTTACCGAATTTGTTTGAGGAATTTAACCATGTCAATGGTTTCTTTCGCTTCTTACCTATTCACTGCTGCAGTGCAATTTGCTTATTAGGAAACGTTCTAAGCAGCGAGTCGCCAAACAAGGCTCGTTTCGTCGCAGGAAAATCTACTCCTCTTACTTACTTAGGTGGCGCTACCAACAAACCTTTCCAGCCATCTCGGTTACGAGCCAGCTGTCTCCAGTTGCGCACGCCAAGTTGGTTGAGGTCTCCTCCACTTATTTGTGCCACCTATCCCGAGGTGGGATCAAAGATCACTCAAAGGACTTTTCTCTCGAAGTAACCATCGCATCCTCATCCTATGTTGACAAAGTCCATGCCTCTGCGCCATACAGCAGGACTGAGATGATTAGTGTCTTGCAGAGAATTACCTTAGTTATTCGAGATAGGGCTTTGTTACTCAATTGACTCCTTAGCCGATAAAAAGAGCGATTAGCAAGAGTAATTCTTCGTTTGATCTCCCCACTGATGTCTTTTACACCGATGTCATTTTTTGTAGACACCATATACTTCGTTTTGCTTTCATTGACCGTTATACCCATCTTTGCTGCCTCGATCTCAGCACTCGCAACCGCCCCACTGACGACTCACTGAGTTCTTCAATATCATCAATTACAACATGTATCGATTTTTAAAAAAACTCATTTTTACTACGCGAAAACAGCTGATTGAACGATCAAATGTTGCCGCCTTTCTTCTGTATTGATCTACATCTACACTTTAATGCTATCTAGGACAAAAAGACTCAATACTTTCCTTCCAACCCAATACCTTACTTCTATAGATCAACTTTCTGTATCAAGTAACATAGAATCAAGTATCATTTATCATTGTGTTTCGCTTATTTGTCCTAATTTGAAGACTTTTAGATAACCTCGGCACAGGTATTGCTCGTCCGACCTATTCATAAGTAGGTTCTCATATATGGGTCCAAAAAAAACAGTACTGGTCCAATCCAAAGGTTATATCAATATCCAGTAGAGTAAATCCCAAAGATGCACACTACAAATTCACTGCAAAATATTTGTCACCAAAGAGACCCAAATTCCAGTGCATAATTTCAGGCTATATAAAAATTGATCGTATCCCTTGGTCAGAATTATACAGCTTTCACGCGACACCATGTACCTCCCTACCCAGTTGCATACGAAGTACCCATATACCTCTCCAAATGGAACACTTTACGTTTTTATTTGTTTGGATTTCGTATTGCCATCTACGGGTTTTCCGAAATTAGACCACTCTCCGCTGGAACGTGACTGAATTTGCATTTCACCTACGGATTTCCCTTTTGACACAGCCATGCCGACCGACGTCGATCGACCGCTTCGGGGAGGTCTTAGAAAGTGACAATGTTGTGTTATCATCATCCACCTACTTCCACCCTTGTATCTACCGAATAATTAATTTTTTTTTTTTGTTGATCGCACCTGATCCAAATCAAATGGCTAATTAAGTTAATGACCTACCAAAGCTGGTAGGAAGCGCAGCTGCTGTGGGCGGCAGCACGCCTGACTTTGGCCTTCATTTCTCGGTATAAATAAACGACGTCGTCGTCGTCGTTGTTGTTGTTGTTGTTTTGGCGTCGTCGTTAGTGGAGAACGATTGTTGTGCCGGCTTTGAGAAGTGGGGGGGGGGAAAAAATGCGGAACGTGAATGTGAAGACTCCACCGGAATGACGAATGTGGAGTATCGGTACGTGCTCTGTGGAAGTAGCTCAAAGTGTCTCTCGACGTATTTGGAAGCCAAAGCGAGACAATTAAAGACGCTGAATTGACATGAATTGGTGATCGGGGAGAGATTTGTTTTGGTAGCGTCTCGGAACAGCTTCTTCTTCCACTAAACTGTGGGTATTCTGTGTCAATGTTTGTAAATTGATTTTTTTTTTTTAATCGTATCGAGTGTCGGACATCGTAATTAGTGGGCAGTGTGGATGCAAAGTAATGGAGTGATTATAATTTTATAGGAATTTTTTATTTTTTTTATTTTTCTATGGAAATACCCGTGAATAATTGTTTTGCTTTTTTTGTATGTGATGATTATGGAATTATTGGGGTGGAAGAGTTCTAGGTTTTGCTTTCTGCCTTTTCTGGCGTTGAATCTGTAATTTTTGCTGAATTTTTGATATTTTTTTTTTGGATAGATCTTTACTTCAAGTGGGCTATTTTTAGGTGATGACTTAATGGGGAGGATTTGATTTTAAATAAGTGAATTGGGCTTAGAAACGAAATACAGTGGACCTTCTATAACTTCTGCAGCAGAAAACCTCTATAAGGCATTTTTGCATTCCCTTGACCTCGGAAGATCTATGACCTAATACGATTAAAGGCAAGACACTCACAGAAAAAACGTTTCGCAGTATCGTTGGGTTCCAGCTCTCCACTGTTCACATACAGAATTAGTCCACATTCCGCTGGGAGCAGTCAAGGCAAAAATTCCCTTAATCTTCCTTATTAAAGCCAACCTCAGATGGACTAGTCTGACAACTTGTGTCATATCTAGAAACTCCAACAAGGCAAAAACAGACGACTTACGGACTTCCAGGAGCATCCGTTTAGTCAACCTGCATCCTGCAGAGATATGTCACACACAATTGTGTTCGTGCGAACCCAATCGTTAGGATAGGTTAGGTATCAATTTTCTTCCGTAAGAAACTGATTGGGATCACTACAAAAAGGAGAGCCCGCGTCCATCTTAGAACCGTCGGTATAGAAAGCCAGTTCTGTCTGGAATTCTTGTAGCGAATCTCCTTTCAAATGCTAGCATCGGGTTCATGTGATCAGTTTCCATCGATCCGCTGGTAGTCCTCAATCGTTAATGGAAGCGCTAGGTTAGGTTAAGTAAGTAAGTTGGCGTAGCGGGTAGAAATCCTCTACACCACACTCAGGTCAACATAGACCACTTGTGATACCCATGCGCGGAAAGAAACAATAAAAGAATCCCCTCCTCGTGAAATATATATTATATGAGCAGGTTGAGAGTGACCTCGAGTCCTGGTGTAAGTGTCGTTCTCATTGCACTTGTGATATAAATACATTCTAGTGTACCTACTTTTGTGATGGCCGTTAGGTTGGTCCTTGTGCTGGCCACCTGCCATCATACAAGGCTGCCGTAGGGTAGTATAGGACTTACTACAGCCGTATATATCCATAGAATGATTTTGGGATTCGGGCCCAAAGTTTCCCCGAATATTATGTAGCCAAGTAGTAAGCTATCGTGACTTTTTTGACTCTTTCGTTAGTGCTCAATCACCAATTTAGTTTCCTATCGAGCACGAGACCGAGATATCTCACACTGTTAGAGATACTTGGAGGAATACCACCAACCGAACTTGTTACGAATTGTGAAATGTTCCTTTTGTACGTGAGTAATACTAACTCTATTTTCTGGAATTGATTGCTAGACCACAGCTCTCCGTCCAGAAGTCTATGGTCTTTAGCACCCCTTCAACTTGCTCACTAAGAGTCGGGAAAAATGTTCTTGTTGCTGGCAATACTACTTCGTAGCCCTAACCGAGGACTCAGGACGACCCAACGCAGGTTCTTGTGCTGAGAAATCCTCCTCTGAACCTTGCCTATTAGATTTCATTACCCAAAATCCCAGTGTGACCTTGGTCCAAGATAAAACACAGAACGAAGCCTTGTGGCTGAGTTCACAGAGGTTTTATATAATTATGATCTATTTTGGAAGTGTTCAAAGAATTGAGCAAGTCCTTGAGCGCAGCTTGACTATCACTACAAACGGAAAAACTCCGACCCTTCCACTTGTTCCTTACAATATACATAGTTACAATATATGGCCATTAGGATCGCATAAGTCTCCGCAAGGCGAACCACACAGGTGGATCAGTAGAAATGCGGTGAAGTGGGAGAATTATGATCCCTTGTTTTCGGATCATAATCTCGCCGATATAGGAAGAAGAAGAAGTCTCCGCTTGTAAAACAAACGCATATTTGTCTAACAAGAAAAAAAGCATTATATTGCTGCTTTCCATGAAGACACCAAGCACCTGAGACTTAAACTTGTTTTGAAAACATCCGTGCAAATTTGAATACGTTTCATTCGTGGATGAACCTCTGGCCGGAGCGAGTCCTTACGCAACAGCCGAAGTTCTGATGTTTTGCGTCAAACGGTGGATGGCTTTGACAGTACAACCCATGGATCAAGATTAGGCAAGTCCAACCATGCATCTAGAGTAGGGCCAGGCGCACTCGGGAAAGCTTTGAAGTTTGATGCAAAAGGCAGTCACACATTTACGCGAAAGCCCCGTCCAACAAACAACCGACGCACATGCGAGGAATGGTCTCATCATAGCCATATAGATCCAGAGAACCTTATTCGGTGATATGTCGTATCTCGTATGTCTTGCCAAAGCTCACTTACACTGCCAGAAAACTGAGAGCGCATTAGATGTTTTCGACTCAACATGTTCCGCATATATCCCGCAGCACTCGTGGTTGCTTTATTCAAGTACTCTTGGGTTCTGGATTTTACTTTTTGTGCCCGTTCGCAAATCCAGTTAGAGATTAGGCTCTAGAAGCCGAATTTTTCTTTCAACTGTGAACTAGTGCTTAAAACCTCTATAAATCAAGAATTTGCTTTGCCTCTCTAGCATGAAACTACTCGAAGAATTTCTCCTTTCCCTTGAGATTGGACTCATCGAAGTTGCACTGTAGTTACAATTTACTGGAACAGGTGGGCGTAGGCTGCGGCCAGATAAGATTGTTGCACCCGATGTAAAGTTAAGTCTTAAGCGTAAAGTTTTCTGGCAAAAGGATTTATTTTCTTATCAATGTGCGGTTGATTTTAATGACTACCCCGAGGCCACTTGAGCTATTTCAGTTATAGAGTTGGATGCTCAAAAAGCCTAAGCGTGGCTTAGACTCTTAATTTAAAGACAATCATTTTTGGCATAACTTGCTCTGATACATGATACGAATCACTTAAGATAGAATCAGTTGGAGCCAAGAAACTATCACGGGGAAATCAAGCAATAGCGAGTTAGCGTAGAATACTTGTAAATCTATAAATCACTGTGCACTCCAAAATAGAGTGAAGCTCAAATAGTATTGTGAACGAGACACCTCAGGAATGAAAAGGCAGATGATCTAGCAAAGCAGAGCAATGTTGGCGTTTCTTGGTGAGGGGCGTAATCCACGCGATTGAGTAATGAGCCTTTACTGTGCATTTTCTGATCGAAACCTTGTTTGAAAATTCCACAAAAAACCGTACATAACCATATTCGAAGTCTAAGTCGTGATTTACACTCTGACTCAAAAGAAGTGATTCTTTTACCGGTTTTCCTTTGAACGCTCATCCTGCAAATCCTCCACATTTTCACGTTGTCCCTTTTCTGACTCAGCATCTTGACGTCTCGCTCTTCTTGTTAATACGAGATACTGCTAGGTGATACGACTTATAGAGCCAAAAATAAATCTGAAATTGTAGCGATGATTTCCATAGCTTCCACTTACTGAATTTAGAAAGAGGCGTATCTTTTGAGTCAGTGTGCAAGTCCGGATTAAGCATCTAAGTTTAACTATAAAGAGAAGATATCGGCGCTGAGATTCGAACCTAGGACCTTTGTTTGGAGCTGGAAAAGGTGATAAGACGCATTAGCCTAAGCAGCAATACATGAGTAACACTCATTCATGGCGATAACGAAAAGCAAGAGTACATGTCAGTCAGCCAGCACACGTGTGCAAAAGCAATCATGTATAATAGGTGACTAACTACTAACAAAGACTACTCGTACAGATAAAGTACTTCTAGATCACTGTGTATTTATTACTCATAGCAGGTACAATAAGATAATGCGTTGACAGACGAAGACTAGCACCCTTTTTTGTTGTCACCAGTACTTTTAGTTAAACAAAGGTAAAAAAGGGTCTTAACTATTATTGAAATAAGCCCATTTCAAGCAATGCCAAGGACCCTATTCGGTATTCCCTTTCGTTAAAATCATTCGAAAGTGCTTACTTGTTTTTTTTTTTTTTTTTTTTTTTTTTTTTTTTTTTTTTTTTTTTTTTTTTTTTTAAGGAAACCCAAATCCCAGAGCACTTAGACTCTCCGGTCCATTGTACTACCAGGCAGGAACCTTTCTTTGGTGCAGTGGTTGGAAAAAGTTCGATGTTATTCGTTTTCCTTTTTACTTGAGTGGCTAATGATTGCTGTTCTCTGCTGGGGCTTGAACCTGCACACATCGGTTAACGTGGGCGCCGTGGCGTAAGTGGTTAGTGTGTCGGATCACTACGCATGAGGTTCCAAGTTCGAATCCCAGACAACACCAAAAAGTTTTTTCACGGTCCCACCTCTCGCGAGCGTCTGACAAACATTCGAGAGTATTGTTGTCACGAAAAAGCTTCTCATATCTCCGTTCGGATTCGGCATTAAACTTTAGGTCCCTTCCATTCGTGTGAAAAATATAACGCACATAACATGAGTGGTTGCGAGAAGCTAGGCCCTGGCACTTTAAAGAGCTGTTGCGCCAAATATTTATTTTTTATTTTTAACGAGCAAACACATTACCGACTGCACTATTGCCACCCCAAAAAGTGCTTATAATACTTACTTTTACTTAACTCCTTTCACCCCTCGAAGGGCATATGGCGTCAACAATGCCTGCGCGCCATCTTGTTCGGAGTTCTACAACGCATTTGATCTGCCTCCAGCTCATCCTAAAGAGCTCGATTTTTCCTCAACTGTTCTGCGCCATGTTTGTCTGGGACGTCCCGCCGTTCTGTCTGCCTGGGTGAGCGGATTCCACTGCATGGGGTATATTTGAAGTGCTTATGGATTTTGTTTTGGCTTTTTTTATTTTTAGTCCCATTTTATTTGCTTCAGCTTCTAAATTGTGGGCCAGCAGGTGAAGGTCCGTTATCCGATATGAAAGTAGGCAAACATTGTCAGCGTAATCAAGATGTTTTATGTGGGATGATATTTTCCATTGAATTCCATGGATTTTTTCCGATAATGCTGTACGGAGAACATCCCTGATGACCACCAAGAACAACAAAGGAGGCAGTATGCATCCTTATCGTACTCCACTTTGAACTTCAAAATCCTCTCTGATACCTTACCATTCAAAAATGCTGGTAGACTCATAACACTTTAGAATCGAATGCAAGCGCTAAACATCTCATCTTCCGAATTTTGTTGCGATTCTTGCACTTGGAAATGTCTCTAACGTCACCATCGACCAAATGGCGATTGTGTCGAGTATTTGTTAAACATATTCGCGATTTGCATGTCTGTTATTCATCAAATATGCAAATTGAGAAACATACTCCTTTTATCCTTTTGTCTTTCCTGTGCTATTTAAGATTTAAAGGTTTCTCTCTTATAAAAATATTATCACTGTCAAGGCATTACATACATTGATACTTTATTTCCTTTGCAAGTTGCAAAGTCTTACATTTTCAAAGAAGATAACTCATGCCACGGGCATGCGATGACTATCCACCTTGTCGTGGTGCAGGCGATCAAGTAAGGGCGAAAACTTTCTGTGGGTGGTCTGATATCTTACACCTCATAGGTTGACCGCATTCCTTAATTGTGGCATCGATACAAGTGTAAACCCCCTAGAGCGAGGTAACAACAGAAGTTAAGTAGCATCCAAAAAATGCTTACAAAACAAACCAATAAATCTTAATTTAAAATCGTAAATTGATTTCAACTTTCTGTGGACGTATGTCGGCGAGTGCTGATAACTCCTGATTCCTTAAGGAAAACTTTCTGTGGGTGGTCTGATATCTTACACCTCATAGGTTGACCGCATTCCTTAATTGTGGCATCGATACAAGTGTAAACACCTTAAAGCGAGGTAACAACAGAAGTTAAGTAGCAACCAAAAAATGCTTACAAAACAAACCAATAAATCGTAATTTAAAATCGTAAATTGATTTCAACTTTCTGTGGACGTATGTCGGCGAGTGCTGATAACTCCTGATTCCTTGAGGTTACAAAAACTAAGAGATAGTCTCCCTCTTTCTACCAGTGTGTGAGCAAACAAAAACCGTGCCGAAAGGTGAAAGGTTGGGAGGATACAAAACCAACCACTAACGAGCTTTAACAGATGCCCTGGCGAGGTCTGTGGAAAAAAACAAAAACAAAACAAATAAAACAGAAAACGATCAGATCAATTCGGAAGCAGGCACGCTATCTGTGGGCGCACAAGAACTGGTTAAGCTGCAGCCACCATCGGGAGCTGGCTCGGATGAGGAGATCTCTATGGAGGTGGAGGATAAAACAATTCGTCATACAAATACCGGTAATTGGCCTGCAGCGAGCATCACGTAATGAAGCCAGCATGCCACTTCTTCGACCTTGTAACTACTCCAAGTGTCAGCAATGGCTTACGGAATCGAAATTCAAATGGCAAGCCCATCACTAGAAAGGATTTAGGATGAGTTTACCTGTTTCAATCTGCGGCTATTAGCAGATTCATCCGAGAATCCCCGAAAAACGAAGGCGAGGAAGAAGGTCTCTCCAGGCTATATGAGATGACGCTGGTTGTTGTTCCGCAGAGGGTTGCACGTCAATTCTGGATGCGAAGGATCCTTCTTCTCTCTCCGAGAAGGAACAAGACACCCTGGTCTGGGCTATTGACATAATAGCAAAGGACGTTCTGGCGAGGCCTGTGTATATAGAGAGCCAGGCGGTCGTTAAGGCTCTACTGTAATTAGGTCGAGGCTTGTGAGGACCTGTAAATTTTTTTTTTTTTTTTTATAGTTTGCGCGCACTCAAAGGGTTATGAATACCTTTAACATGTTTACACACAGTGCGGATCATTTTTAAATGATATATCTATAGCCAATTCCGTGACTGGGTATCTGGGCATATGGCTATCGAAGGAAATGAAAGGGTTGATGAGCTTGCAAGAAGTGGTCGGCGGTGCATATATTGTGGGCTCTCCCTTTTGTAGTTCCTTACGGAAAAAAAAAATAGAAGATGAAGCCACCAGTCGAGCGAACGAACGCTGGGTTCATCTGGACACATGCGCAACTGCCAGGGTGCTTTGGGCGACCTTTAGCAAGAAGAGATCAACCCCTCTGGTGAAACTTAGTCGTTATAACGCATGAGTCACTTCCGGGTCACTATGCCATTGGCATTCATGCGCAACGACTCGGTGTACTGCATAACGACTATTGTACTAGTTGTAGGGACGAAGAAGAAATTGAATCGGATCGTCACCTGCTGTGTAATTGTCCTGCCCCATCCGTCAGAAGAATGAGGACTCTTGGTAGTTACTTCATCTCGGAGCTGGAGGACTTAGGTAATGTTGAGCTGATGGACCTCTTGAGATTCATATCGCTCATTTACTTGAAGACTGTCATAACTCAAAAAAAGCGATTTTGCCGAAAACGCGTTTAAAGTTTTCAATTGCCTACCACCTTGCAGAAAAAAGACGACATCTTATAGTTCTAACGCGGAGAGTATACAAGATATTAATACGAAATTTTTACACAATATGAAGCATGACAAAATGAATAATTCTGCATCATTAACTCAAAAATAGCGTTTTTTGAGTTATGACAGTCTTCAAGTAAATGAGCGATATAACTATCTGGTTGGTTTTAACAGCAGACCATCTTTACAGTGTTTCCAGGGTTAAATAATATGGACCGAACTGTTGGTCTAAGTGAACAGTGACTCTTGTCACCATGCAATGCACCCATTTATCTAACCTACCCTATGCCACAGGCTCATCGAAAAATAATTCCGACTTTCGAGTGACTGACACTAGCTTTCGAATTACGAAGTCTCAGTTTTCCGGCAGAAAAATAAATTGTTGTCGGTAATATAAAGTCGTTCATTTTCGAATAATGAAAATTCGAAGCTCGGATTATGAAGTTTAAGTCATTCGATTCCGAGTGTTTTGTTCTTCGAAATGGAATACAGAGTAGGGCCTCAGGACTTAAACAATTTGAAGATTCTCAGCGTAAAACAGAAGCCTCAAGCGAAATACCTGACAAATATGAGTAAAGACCAAGGCATTCGTATTGTGTGTCATTACAAATCACAGATCAGCAAGGCCAACAATTTTTTTTTTGTGGCACCTGTGATCCCACAAAGACAGCAAGCAGATCATTAGCATCATTATTTGATGAACTTGACTTGATCTTAACTTGAACCCCAATGGTTATTGTTTTCATTAATGTTTATATTTTCGAGTATAAGTGCCTTGCAACCTTTAAGATGCAATTGTAAATATTTATTTGTATATACATAGATTTGTTTTAATATCATAGTCGTGTTGAAATGCAGTATAAGCCATCACGCAAGATTGATTAAGTACTGACATTAATCCTTCTTCAGTTGAGTTCATTTTATGCATTCGGGGCGTGCGAAGCTTTGAGTTTCACTGGTTAGTTCATTCGGGTTTAAATCGTCATGTATTAGACCTTTATTTTCTCATTTTACAAAGTATTCACAGTCACAATTGGAAATAACTTTGCGAACGCTGTGTTCATTACCTAGTGGATTAGATAACTATGTACGACATTCAAGGTTGAAATCCCGAGAAATCCAATCCTTTCTTTCCCCAAGGCACATATACAAGGATGGATTGAAAAGTAGGTGGTCTACCATGAAAATAGTTTGAATTCTAAATTGGTGCTTTCCTCGCCTTCATTTCCCGACCTTCTAAGAGTGACTCTGCGAAATTTTAATGTTGCATTTTATTTGGATCATACGCGTACTTACTTATGCGTAAGTATGGCGGTACAGTTTGGAGTGAACTTGAGCCTCAACCAAGCCAAGCTTCTCCATTTAGATCGGTCTTCAAGTTGGTTGAGGTCTCTTTGGATGAAATCCACGTTTCAGCGCCGTGAAGTAGGACTGGGATGATCAAAGTGTTATATACAGGGTGGGCCAACTACAAGTTTCTTTTTAAAAATGCAATAAAATGAACAAAATGAAATTTTTTCCATGTATTATGACTTTTTTAGTAAGAGCAAACATTCCCATTAATTATGGAATACAACGTCGTTCAAGTGGCTGTCTCGGCTGGCCTCGCAGTAGCGCATTCTATCACTCCAATTTTCCAAGACCTTGTTGATGGTTTCGGGCTGTAGCTCACGGATTGCTTGGATGATATTGGCCTTAAGTGCTTGAATCGTTTCCGGATTGTTGGCATAACATCGGTCCTTCACGGTTCCCCACAAAAAAAGTCCAAAGGGGTTAAATCGCAGCTCCGAGGCGGCAAATTGACATCGCCAAGACGGCCGATAACACGATTTGGGAATTTGGTGCGCAAAAGGCCGATTGTGGCATGGGCTGTGTGGCATGGCGCGCCATCCTGCATGAACCAGAGGTCGTCCAAATCCATGTCTTCAATTTCAGTAAAAAAGTCGTTAACATGGCTCTGTAACGCCCACCGTTGACCGAAGCGTTGTTCCCAGCCTCATTTTCGAAGAAAAATGGTCCAATGATGGCACCACTCCACAATCCGCACCAAACTGTCACTCTCTGTGGATGCATTCGCTTCTCGACAATAACGTGCGGGCTTTCCGAGCCCCAGATGCGGCAATTTTGTTTGTTAACGTAGCCGCCGAGATGAAAATGTGCCTCGTCAGAAAAGATGATTTTTCGCCCAAAATCGTTGTCTAATTCAAGCTGCTCTAAGGCCCAAACTTAGGTACATACCTTCTTCGCAAAATGGGCCAGCATGTGGCCTGAGTGAAAAGGATAATTCAAGGCCCAAACTGCGAAGCGATAACGAAGCGGATGGTCGTGCGCTTTCAATTGCTGAATCAATTGGACCTTGTAAGCGAATAATCCCAGATCCTTGTGCAGAATTCTCCTCAGGCTAGTGCGTGAAATGTTAAGCTGTTGAGATCGATGACGAGTTGATGTTCGTGAATTGAGTCTCACACTCTCGGCGCACCGTACGACGACGGGGACCATGAGTGTTGTCCACTAGCATATCAGTCTCACGAACTTTTTGCACAAACTTGCGTACAGCAGGCGCGGTGGGTGCTTCATTTCGGCCAAAACTTCTTTACAAAAAACGTACTGCTTGGGCTACACAGCACTCACTTTGGAAATAAGTTTTCAATATTTCCCAATGTTGTTCAAGCGTAAAGCGACTCATTTCGTTCCGCGGAGGTATAATACTGGCTTTCTGTCAAGATTTCGAGCGGGAAACAGCCGTCAGTGTCAAAATAACCTATGCTTTTAAAAGAAATCACTAGATGGCCCACCCGTTATAGTCCACAAAGTTGTTCGAGATAGGGCTTTACTGTTAAATTGCCTTATTAGCCCCAAAAAAAAAACAGCGATTGGCAAGAGTATTTCTTCGCTTGATTTCTCCGCTGATGCCATTGTTAGAGCTACATGTAATAGCAGGGCGAAGGTAGATAAAGTCCATTACTGCCTCGAAGTTGTAGCTGCCCACTGTGACTTTCTATCCAATTCGTCGGTATTGATTGTCCCTTCTTGTTAACAACATATACTTGGTTTTGCCCTCGTTTATCGCTAGACCCATTTTGGCTGCTTCTGCTTTAATGCTTGCAAACACACCAATGACAGCCCGCTGAGTTCTTCCAGTACTGTCACTATCGTCGTCTTTTCACCCTGGATGGACCTGGTTCACACTTGATACATTTTTTAGTCTTTTTCAAAATCAAAAAATGTGTAGAATCATCAAAGTTGTCGGTATTGATATTTCTAAGAAATTTACGAAGCGCAACCTATTTCTCTGTCACTGACCATATCTACACTCATAATGGTTTCCTATTCATTGAAATCTCAAACCATTTACTGAGAATTTTCTGTTCATTCAGATTTGATGGTAAAGTAGACTTTTATAATGTTTATGCTGCACTCGCAGCATTTATTCGTTAGAAATCCGAACCATGCGCCGTCTGCTATTGTTACTGTCAGCTATAAAGTATTTATTACTGCTTGGTGTTAATTTTGATTGCAGTTGTAGGTGTTAAGCACGTATCCGTCAAAGTTGAAAGCTCCTAGAATGCATCCATTAATTTCGACTTTTATTTTAAAAAATAACATAGTTATAATATTTTCAGTTTTAAACAACAACAAATCCATTCACATTTCCCATGCCTTATGAGATTTTTTCCTCATCATGTAAATAAATTGCAATTCTCTATAACAAACAGGAACAGCTGGTATTTACCTTTTGCGGATAAAAAGTGCAGAACGCAGAAAAAAAAGCAAAAGCAATCATGTATAATAGGTGACTAACTACTAACAAAGACTACTCGTACAGATAAAGTACTTCTAGATCACTGTGTATTTATTACTCATAGCAGGTACAATAAGATAATACGTTGACAGACGAAGACTAGCACCCTTTTTTGTTGTCACCAGTACTTTTAGTTAAACAAAGGTAAAAAAGGGTCTTAACTATTATTGAAATAAGCCCATTTCAAGCAATGCCAAGGACCCTATTCGGTATTTCCTTTCGTTAAAATCATTCGAAAGTGCTTACTTGTTTTTTTTTTTTTTTTTTTTTTTTTTTTTTTTTTTTTTTTTTTTTTTTTTTTTAAGGAAACCCAAATCCCAGAGCACTTAGACTCTCCGGTCCATTGTACTACCAGGCAGGAACCTTTCTTTGGTGCAGTGGTTGGAAAAAGTTCGATGTTATTCGTTTTCCTTTTTACTTGAGTGGCTAATGATTGCTGTTCTCCGCTGGGGCTTGAACCTGCACACATCGGTTAACGTGGGCGCCGTGGCGTAAGTGGTTAGTGTGTCGGGTCACTACGCATGAGGTTCCAAGTTCGAATCCCAGACAACACCAAAAAGTTTTTTCACGGTCCCACCTCTCGCGAGCGTCTGACAAACATTCGAGAGTATTGTTGTCACGAAAAAACTTCTCAAATCTCCGTTCGGATTCGGCATTAAACTTTAGGTCCCTTCCATTCGTGTGAAAAATATAACGCACATAACATGAGTGGTTGCGAGAAGCTAGGCCCTGGCACTTTAAAGAGCTGTTGCGCCAAATATTTATTTTTTTTATTTTTAACGAGCAAACACATTACCGACTGCACTATTGCCACCCCAAAAAGTGCTTATAATACTTACTTTTACTTAACTCCTTTCACCCCTCGAAGGGCATATGGCGTCAACAATGCCTGCGCGCCATCTTGTTCGGAGTTCTACAACGCATTTGATCTGCCTCCAGCTCATCCTAAAGAGCTCGATTTTTCCTCAACTGTTCTGCGCCATGTTTGTCTGGGACGTCCCGCCGTTCTGTCTGCCTGGGTGAGCGGATTCCACTGCATGGGGTATATTTGAAGTGCTTATGGATTTTGTTTTGGCTTTTTTTATTTTTAGTCCCATTTTATTTGCTTCAGCTTCTAAATTGTGGGCCAGCAGGTGAAGGTCCGTTATCCGATATGAAAGTAGGCAAACATTGTCAGCGTAATCAAGATGTTTTATGTGGGATGATATTTTCCATTGAATTCCATGGATTTTTTCCGATAATGCTGTACGGAGAACATCCCTGATGACCACCAAGAACAACAAAGGAGGCAGTATGCATCCTTATCGTACTCCACTTTGAACTTCAAAATCCTCTCTGATACCTTACCATTCAAAAATGCTGGTAGACTCATAACACTTTAGAATCGAATGCAAGCGCTAAACATCTCATCTTCCGAATTTTGTTGCGATTCTTGCACTTGGAAATGTCACTAACGTCACCATCGACCAAATGGCGGGTGTGTCGAGTATTTGTTAAACATATTCGCGATTTGCATGCCTGTTATTCATCAAATATGCAAATTGAGAAACATACTCCTTTTATCCTTTTGTCTTTCCTGTGCTATTTAAGATTTAAAGGTTTCTCTCTTATAAAAATATTATCACTGTCAAGGCATTACATACATTGATACTTTATTTCCTTTGCAAGTTGCAAAGTCTTACATTTTCAAAGAAGATAACTCATGCCACGGGCATGCGATGACTATCCACCTTGTCATGGTGCAGGCGATCAAGTAAGGGCGAAAACTTTCTGTGGGTGGTCTGATATCTTACACCTCATAGGTTGACCGCATTCCTTAATTGTGGCATCGATACAAGTGTAAACCCCCTAGAGCGAGGTAACAACAGAAGTTAAGTAGCATCCAAAAAATGCTTACAAAACAAACCAATAAATCTTAATTTAAAATCGTAAATTGATTTCAACTTTCTGTGGACGTATGTCGGCGAGTGCTGATAACTCCTGATTCCTTAAGGAAAACTTTCTGTGGGTGGTCTGATATCTTACACCTCATAGGTTGACCGCATTCCTTAATTGTGGCATCGATACAAGTGTAAACACCCTAAAGCGAGGTAACAACAGAAGTTAAGTAGCAACCAAAAAATGCTTACAAAACAAACCAATAAATCGTAATTTAAAATCGTAAATTGATTTCAACTTTCTGTGGACGTATGTCGGCGAGTGCTGATAACTCCTGATTCCTTGAGGTTACAAAAACTAAGAGATAGTCTCCCTCTTTCTACCAGTGTGTGAGCAAACAAAAACCGTGCCGAAAGGTGAAAGGTTGGGAGGATACAAAACCAACCACTAACGAGCTTTAACAGATGCCCTGGCGAGGTCTGTGGAAAAAAACAAAAACAAAACAAATAAAACAGAAAACGATCAGATCAATTCGGAAGCAGGCACGCTATCTGTGGGCGCACAAGAACTGGTTAAGCTGCAGCCACCATCGGGAGCTGGCTCGGATGAGGAGATCTCTATGGAGGTGGAGGATAAAACAATTCGTCATACAAATACCGGTAATTGGCCTGCAGCGAGCATCACGTAATGAAGCCAGCATGCCACTTCTTCGACCTTGTAACTACTCCAAGTGTCAGCAATGGCTTACGGAATCGAAATTCAAATGGCAAGCCCATCACTAGAAAGGATTTAGGATGAGTTTACCTGTTTCAATCTGCGGCTATTAGCAGATTCATCCGAGAATCCCCGAAAAACGAAGGCGAGGAAGAAGGTCTCTCCAGGCTATATGAGATGACGCTGGTTGTTGTTCCGCAGAGGGTTGCACGTCAATTCTGGATGCGAAGGATCCTTCTTCTCTCTCCGAGAAGGAACAAGACACCCTGGTCTGGGCTATTGACATAATAGCAAAGGACGTTCTGGCGAGGCCTGTGTATATAGAGAGCCAGGCGGTCGTTAAGGCTCTACTGTAATTAGGTCGAGGCTTGTGAGGACCTGTAAATTTTTTTTTTTTTTTTTTTATAGTTTGCGCGCACTCAAAGGGTTATGAATACCTTTAACATGTTTACACACAGTGCGGATCATTTTTAAATGATATATCTATAGCCAATTCCGTGACTGGGTATCTGGGCATATGGATATCGAAGGAAATGAAAGGGTTGATGAGCTTGCAAGAAGTGGTCGGCGGTGCATATATTGTGGGCTCTCCCTTTTGTAGTTCCTTACGGAAAAAAAAAATAGAAGATGAAGCCACCAGTCGAGCGATCGAACGCTGGGTTCATCTGGACACATGCGCAACTACCAGGGTGCTTTGGGCGACCTTTAGCAAGAAGAGATCAACCCCTCTGGTGAAACTTAGTCGTTATAACGCATGAGTCACTTCCGGGTCACTATGCCATTGGCATTCATGCGCAACGACTCGGTGTACTGCATAACGACTATTGTACTAGTTGTAGGGACGAAGAAGAAATTGAATCGGATCGTCACCTGCTGTGTAATTGTCCTGCCCCATCCGTCAGAAGAATGAGGACTCTTGGTAGTTACTTCATCTCGGAGCTGGAGGACTTAGGTAATGTTGAGCTGATGGACCTCTTGAGCTTCATATCGCTCATTTACTTGAAGACTGTCATAACTCAAAAAAAGCGATTTTGCCGAAAACGCGTTTAAAGTTTTCAATTGCCTACCACCTTGCAGAAAAAAGACGACATCTTATAGTTCTACCGCGGAGAGTATACAAGATATTAATACGAAATTTTTACACAATATGAAGCATGACAAAATGAATAATTCTGCATCATTAACTCAAAAATAGCGTTTTTTGAGTTATGACAGTCTTCAAGTAAATGAGCGATATAACTATCTGGTTGGTTTTAACAGCAGACCATCTTTACAGTGTTTCCAGGGTTAAATAATATGGACCGAACTGTTGGTCTAAGTGAACAGTGACTCTTGTCACCATGCAATGCACCCATTTATCTAACCTACCCTATGCCACAGGCTCATCGAAAAATAATTCCGACTTTCGAGTTACTGACACTAGCTTTCGAATTACGAAGTCTCAGTTTTCCGGCAGAAAAATAAATTGTTGTCGGTAATATAGAGTCGTTCATTTTCGAATAATGAAAATTCGAAGCTCGGATTATGAAGTTTAAGTCATTCGATTCCGAGTGTTTTGTTCTTCGAAATGGAATACAGAGTAGGGCCTCAGGACTTAAACAATTTGAAGATTCTCAGCGTAAAACAGAAGCCTCAAGCGAAATACCTGACAAATATGAGTAAAGACCAAGGCATTCGTATTGTGTGTCATTACAAATCACAGATCAGCAAGGCCAACAATTTTTTTTTGTGGCACCTGTGATCCCACAAAGACAGCAAGCAGATCATTAGCATCATTATTTGATGAACTTGACTTGATCTTAACTTGAACCCCAATGGTTATTGTTTTCATTAATGTTTATATTTTCGAGTATAAGTGCCTTGCAACCTTTAAGATGCAATTGTAAATATTTATTTGTATATACATAGATTTGTTTTAATATCATAGTCGTGTTGAAATGCAGTATAAGCCATCACGCAAGATTGATTAAGTACTGACATTAATCCTTCTTCAGTTGAGTTCATTTTATGCATTCGGGGCGTGCGAAGCTTTGAGTTTCACTGGTTAGTTCATTCGGGTTTAAATCGTCATGTATTAGACCTTTATTTTCTCATTTTACAAAGTATTCACAGTCACAATTGGAAATAACTTTGCGAACGCTGTGTTCATTACCTAGTGGATTAGATAACTATGTACGACATTCAAGGTTGAAATCCCGAGAAATCCAATCCTTTCTTTCCCCAAGGCACATATACAAGGATGGATTGAAAAGTAGGTGGTCTACCATGAAAATAGTTTGAATTCTAAATTGGTGCTTTCCTCGCCTTCATTTCCCGACCTTCTAAGAGTGACTCTGCGAAATTTGAATGTTGCATTTTATTTGGATCATACGCGTACTTACTTATGCGTAAGTATGGCGGTACAGTTTGGAGTGAACTTGAGCCTCAACCAAGCCAAGCTTCTCCATTTAGATCGGTCTTCAAGTTGGTTGAGGTCTCTTTGGATGAAATCCACGTTTCAGCGCCGTGAAGTAGGACTGGGATGATCAAAGTGTTATATACAGGGTGGGCCAACTACAAGTTTCTTTTTAAAAATGCAATAAAATGAACAAAATGAAATTTTTTCCATGTATTATGACTTTTTTAGTAAGAGCAAACATTCCCATTAATTATGGAATACAACGTCGTTCAAGTGGCTGTCTCGGCTGGCCTCGCAGTAGCGCATTCTATCACTCCAATTTTCCAAGACCTTGTTGATGGTTTCGGGCTGTAGCTCACGGATTGCTTGGATGATATTGGCCTTAAGTGCTTGAATCGTTTCCGGATTGTTGGCATAACATCGGTCCTTCACGGTTCCCCACAAAAAAAGTCCAAAGGGGTTAAATCGCAGCTCCGAGGCGGCAAATTGACATCGCCAAGACGGCCGATAACACGATTTGGGAATTTGGTGCGCAAAAGGCCGATTGTGGCATGGGCTGTGTGGCATGGCGCGCCATCCTGCATGAACCAGAGGTCGTCCAAATCCATGTCTTCAATTTCAGTAAAAAAGTCGTTAACATGGCTCTGTAACGCCCACCGTTGACCGAAGCGTTGTTCCCAGCCTCATTTTCGAAGAAAAATGGTCCAATGATGGCACCACTCCACAATCCGCACCAAACTGTCACTCTCTGTGGATGCATTCGCTTCTCGACAATAACGTGCGGGCTTTCCGAGCCCCAGATGCGGCAATTTTGTTTGTTAACGTAGCCGCCGAGATGAAAATGTGCCTCGTCAGAAAAGATGATTTTTCGCCCAAAATCGTTGTCTAATTCAAGCTGCTCTAAGGCCCAAACTTAGGTACATACCTTCTTCGCAAAATGGGCCAGCATGTGGCCTGAGTGAAAAGGATAATTCAAGGCCCAAACTGCGAAGCGATAACGAAGCGGATGGTCGTGCGCTTTCAATTGCTGAATCAATTGGACCTTGTAAGCGAATAATCCCAGATCCTTGTGCAGAATTCTCCTCAGGCTAGTGCGTGAAATGTTAAGCTGTTGAGATCGATGACGAGTTGATGTTCGTGAATTGAGTCTCACACTCTCGGCGCACCGTACGACGACGGGGACCATGAGTGTTGTCCACTAGCATATCAGTCTCACGAACTTTTTGCACAAACTTGCGTACAGCAGGCGCGGTGGGTGCTTCATTTCGGCCAAAACTTCTTTACAAAAAACGTACTGCTTGGGCTACACAGCACTCACTTTGGAAATAAGTTTTCAATATTTCCCAATGTTGTTCAAGCGTAAAGCGACTCATTTCGTTCCGCGGAGGTATAATACTGGCTTTCTGTCAAGATTTCGAGCGGGAAACAGCCGTCAGTGTCAAAATAACCTATGCTTTTAAAAGAAATCACTAGATGGCCCACCCGTTATAGTCCACAAAGTTGTTCGAGATAGGGCTTTACTGTTAAATTGCCTTATTAGCCCCAAAAAAAAAACAGCGATTGGCAAGAGTATTTCTTCGCTTGATTTCTCCGCTGATGCCATTGTTAGAGCTACACGTAATAGCAGGGCGAAGGTAGATAAAGTCCATTACTGCCTCGAAGTTGTAGCTGCCCACTGTGACTTTCTATCCAATTCGTCGGTATTGATTGTCCCTTCTTGTTAACAACATATACTTGGTTTTGCCCTCGTTTATCGCTAGACCCATTTTGGCTGCTTCTGCTTTAATGCTTGCAAACACACCAATGACAGCCCGCTGAGTTCTTCCAGTACTGTCACTATCGTCGTCTTTTCACCCTGGATGGACCTGGTTCACACTTGATACATTTTTTAGTCTTTTTCAAAATCAAAAAATGTGTAGAATCATCAAAGTTGTCGGTATTGATATTTCTAAGAAATTTACGAAGCGCAACCTATTTCTCTGTCACTGACCATATCTACACTCATAATGGTTTCCTATTCATTGAAATCTCAAACCATTTACTGAGAATTTTCTGTTCATTCAGATTTGATGGTAAAGTAGACTTTTATAATGTTTATGCTGCACTCGCAGCATTTATTCGTTAGAAATCCGAACCATGCGCCGTCTGCTATTGTTACTGTCAGCTATAAAGTATTTATTACTGCTTGGTGTTAATTTTGATTGCAGTTGTAGGTGTTAAGCACGTATCCGTCAAAGTTGAAAGCTCCTAGAATGCATCCATTAATTTCGACTTTTATTTTAAAAAATAACATAGTTATAATATTTTCAGTTTTAAACAACAACAAATCCATTCACATTTCCCATGCCTTATGAGATTTTTTCCTCATCATGTAAATAAATTGCAATTCTCTATAACAAACAGGAACAGCTGGTATTTACCTTTTGCGGATAAAAAGTGCAGAACGCAGAAAAAAAATAAATAAAAAGTTCCCCATCCGTAACAAATAGAATTTCTTATGCATTTGCATCTGTAAATAGAAAACTCTCGTCATTGTGACTACGTTGCGTACACTACAAATATTCCACACTGCACTACATACCTCCTAATTGATGTCACATATTTCACAATGAAAAAATAATCAACCCCAACTGATATGAAAACAATTAACGGGCGACCTGAGTTCCCTCTGATTGAGACACAATACCAATAAAAATGATAAAGAGAAAGAATTTGTTCCTGATAACGTCAGATCCACTATACTGACAAATGTTGACAAATTAACTTTAAACAAAAAAATAAATAAAAATGCATTAGACAAGTAATTGAGTGATGGGCAAATGTACGGGCATCACCACACCCCTTTTTTCTATTCAATTCAATCAAATCTGGCGATGGGGATAGGGGGAGGTAAATAGGGGTTGGGAGATGGGAGAGGCATTGCCAGTTGTTTTATTTATTCCAGTCATATTGTGGCCAAGAATTTTCATCACATTGCAGTCATTAAATTAAAATACGAATATATTTAGCAATTTCGTGGGTGAATTTCAGAGTAAACAGATGAGGAGGAATTCCTGAAATTTTATTAGCTCTCTGATGGTTTCAATTAATTTTTTCTAGCTAAGCGTTCTTGTGATAAAGAAAAACTTATGGGCAATCAATTTAACTGTCGGAAAGAGTAATATAATTTCAAATTAAGTTGTTTAGCACTTGCAGGCGTTTATATGAGTATACGCGATTTAATAGTGCTTTCGTGTGACATTTGTGGAGAAAGAACTTGGGGACTATTTCTCATCATGCTGACTTAGCATTTAGTGGATAGAAACCAACTAGCAAAGAACCACTTTTCATAGCAACCAATTAAGCGTAAAATTGAGATAAGAGGTGTGCTGTGTCTGTGACCCGATGGGGGCAGGTTCGAATTCTAGCAGGGAACAAGGACCAAACGCCAAACGAGCTTAAAACAGAAATGAATACCATCGACGTTTTTCAAACCACTACGCCAAAACAGGGTTGGTTGGTTAGACCAGAGAAAGATCTAGGAAAGTGCTGCCATTGATTAGTGAAAGGTGGATCACCCGTATACTTCCCGAACAATTTACTTCTTAATATCATCACAATCGACCTTTACTGGTCTAAGTGTGTCTGCACCATCGTGCAGATAGCCTATCTAACCTACTTCTTAATATGAAAGAGTTTAGCTTTGCCGTGCAGGCATTGCTGGAATCATTAAGATCATTAAAGGGGTATTAACCTAAAGTTGTCTTCTTAAGATGATTCGATGATGGTCCTATGCTGGGGAATACATCTCCCCAACAAAGAGCACTGTCAGCTGGAAGTGCACGGAGGTCCGGAGTATAACTGGTGCTAACTCCAGCAGAACGACGAAACCTCATATCCCGGAAACCTCATAGTGACCGGATATTGACGGCAAGGTTCCAGAGTAGAGTAAGAAAACTTACCATCATACAGTGCTATGCTCCGACTGAAGACGCGACTGAGGATGAAAAGGACAATTTTTGTAGGCATTTAGGCGCCGTCTACAACCAGATGCCTAATGGGGACATCGTAATGGTGATGGGGGATCTCAATGCCAAGGTAGGTAGCGACACCACTATGCTTAAATGCGTGATGGGAGTTTACGGGCTTAGAGACCATAATGATAACGGTGAGCGGTTTGTGGACTTCTACAATATCAACCGATCATTGAAGGTACGCTATTTGAGAATGACACCTGTCACAAGATCAGTTGGGCCTCAACTGATATACAGGGAACATCCAACCAGATCGACCACATTGTGCTTGGCCGCCGCTTTAGAAATTGTTTCCTGGACGTCCGAAACAGACGTGGATCTGACATCGGTCGAGAATGAGATCATCATCTCGTGTTTGCTCCGTATTGCATCCATCAACAGCAACCGGTCAAACTTACTTAACATCACCAGGTTTAATATCGACATGCTTAAGGTTCCCCAAATACGCCAACAGTTCAGGGACCATCTTGCCTTAGAGGCATAAGCAATCAGCATCACAATGCAGGAGACCGTGGATGACATGGATGCTGTGAAAAATGCTTTTGCGACTGAGGCACGCACCTATGTCGGTAAAATGCAAAAATACCATCGCACATGGCTTTCTGCAGACACCTGTAGATGGATCGAAGAGCGTAAACCGGCTTCTGCTGTAGAGAGAACTGAGCTAGAAGCCCAGTACCGCGTGAAAAAGAAAGAAGTGCAACGTAGTGTAAGACGGGACAAACGTTGGAACATCAAATCGCTTGCTTACCTCGTCCTGCATCGACCACATAAACCCCTTACGGATCATAATAGAGCTTTGGGTCGATTTAAGTGTGGGCGCCGTGGCGTAAGGGGTTAGTGTGTCGGATCACTACGCATGAGGTTCCAAGTTCGAATCCCAGAAAATACCAAAAAGTTTTTTCACGGTCCCACCTCTCGCGAGCGTCTGACAAACATCCGAGAGTATTGTTGTCACGAAAAAGCTTCTCAAAATCGCCGTTCGGATTCGGCATTAAACTGTAGGTCCCTTCCATTCGTGTGAAAAATATAACGCACACAACATGAGTGGTTGCGAGAAGCTAGGCCCTGGCACTTTAAAAAGCTGTTGCGCCAAATATTTGTATTTTTGTCGATTTAAGGTCTCCGCTACGTCTACTGCTTATCGACTTCGAGAAGGCTTTCAATAGCATAAATCAAGATGCTATCTGGTTGGCTTTGCGCAGGAGAGGCATCCCAGAAAAACTCGTATGTAGCTATTATCAAGGCTACATACAAGGGAAGTAAGTCTCACGTCTGGTACACAATGACAGGGTGTCGGAGGATTTTAAAGTCCAAAGAGGAGTACGTCAGGGGTGCATACTGTCACCGCTTTTGTTCTTGGTGCAGCATTGACAGAAGGTAACAATGGAATTCGATGGACTATGACAACTTATCTTTAACACTTCGACTACGTTGACGATGTTTGCCTACTTTTACACTGGATAATGGACCTTCATCTGATGGCCCAAAATCTAGAAGCTGAGGCAAACAAAGTGGGGCTTAAGATAAACACAGCCAAAACAAAAATCCTGAACACATCTAATACCCGCGCTCAACTCAACATTGCCGGACAGTCAGTCGAGAATGTAGACAACTTTCTATATATCCTTCTATGTGGCTGGGAAAATTGTTCGCTCTGTTGATGATGATTTGCCCTTGACATAGGTTATCGGGAAAAAAGTACTGTGAATCAGAAGCAAAGACAATAATAACAAAAATCTCCCCAGTTATCTGGACGCCACCCCCGGAGAATAGCTGAAGCGTAAACAACTGAGCTTCAAGAACCACTACACCAAAAATCTTTCTCTCTCTCTCTATCCATCCTTTCCAACGCCCGCACTGTGTGTAAACATGTTAAAGGTATTCATAACCCTTTGAGTGCGCGCAAATTATAAAAAAAAAAAACAAAAAAGGCTGATCGCGATGGTACCGAACTGAATGTGTGCAGCAAAATCGGGAAGGCAAAACCTGCGTTCGGAATGCTATCGAAAGTATGGAAAAACAATGTTCTCAGCTTAAGAACCAAACTGCGACTGTTCCGATCCAACGTAGAATCAGTACGGCTGTATGGGTGCATTACTTGGAAGGTGGATACCACTATCACACGCAAGCTGCAAACTTTCGTAAACAGATGTCTGAGAATCATCTTGAGGATCTTTTGGCCCAATTGTATTTCCAACAAACAACTTCATCAGAAAACGGGCCAAGAACCTATAGACATTACTGTGCGATGGAGAAAGTAGCAGTGGATTGGACACACCCTACGATGCGACGACATTGCGAAATACGCCATGCAGTGGAATCTACTTACATGCGAACCCCACAGGCGGATCAGTAAAAATGCGGTGAAGTGGGAGGGTTATGATCCCTTATTTTCGGATCATAACCTCGCTGATAAAAGGAAGAAGACGAAGAAGAAGAAGTGGAATCTACTTATCTAGGCAGGCAGAACAGCAGGACACCCTAGGCAAACGTGATGCAGGACAGAGGAGGAGGAATAAAGGTCTTTGGGAACAAGTTGAAGGCAGCTCAAATGCTTTGTAGACCTCCGAACAAGATGGCGCGCAGACATTGTTGATGTCCTGTGCCCCTCGAGGAGTGCATGAATTTAAACATATAAGATGTTAAAAGAACGCTCCTAATGCTATTATTAAATGCGCTGGAAATTTTTGAGTATCACTTTGCGAATACAGTTTTTCAAAAAAGAAATCAAATCTTACAAAGATTTTGCAAATACCTAAGAATTTGTAAAGTTGTTTCGTTGAATGGCACTTGATCTGCTTGTAAAGTTTTGTTTACCCAAATCGTAAACTTCGGTCGAGATTTTTCAGTGAAAACAACATAAGATACATTTGCTATCTGCCAGTTTGAAATGATATGTCGTCGATTTTCACTAAATACCGATTGAAATCCCATTACTTCATTGAGATTATGCACTGCAGGTGTGCAAGTTGAATCTATTACGAAAAGGTGGTAATTGCGTTCGCTTAAGACTTTCAATAGAAAGTGCACCCGACTTAATTAAAGTGCGCGTCACAAACTAGATCAATGGAATAGCCTTTACCATTACCTTTGGCTTTTTACGAGCTTCAGCCGTTTACATGAATTGTAAAATAAATTTTAATTGAAAGAGAAATCTAACGAAAGTCTCAATCTTGACAAGTCAACCGTTTAAATCTCCAAAAATCAAGCAATCGCATAGAAATCTCATATGACTCGTACTCGTAGATACTGGCAACACTTATAGGAACTGATCTGAATTCACTTCAACCGAATTACTCATCAGCATATTATACGCGCGTTAAAGTGGTCCGGCAACTTATTTTCATCCGAACCTTGGTGAATCATTTTATTCTCTGTTTTCATCGGTATTTATTTTTTTTTTTTTGTCTTTTGTTATTTTTCTTGTTTTTGTTTGACGCATACGAGTACGAGAGTATCTCAGTCTCAGCTGTGAGCTTTAGATACGATTTTTTCGTACGGAGAACGTGTCTTGTGTGTCTTCTTTTTTTTTTTGTTTAATCCGACTCAGAGTACAGAGCAGACTCGAAAACGAAAATATGCGGGAGATTCATCATTCTACTCATCCTCATCGCTGTGCTAACCATGAATATTTGTGGTGCGGTTGGATTCATCGTTTAGAGCCCATGATTCAGTTCAGTGCGATCGTTTAACCCGTTGACAACGTACATACTCGTACGTTTGGTTATTTTTATATTTCTACTTTTTTTCTTTTTTTTTTTCTGTGATAAGAAGAAATTCCATTCAACTCTTTGTGGTTGGTAATTGCTATTTGCTGTGGTTTAGATAGACCTCTAGCGCACAGAGAGAGAGTCGTGCGCACACAAAGAGGAGGAGAACAAGTGGATACAGCAACACCACTACAAATTTTGTGCAAATTGAACGAATGCAATAGCACCAGCTGGACACAGGGGACGGTAGCTAGCGCGATAGAGTCTCCTCAATGCCCCAAGAGAGTACACAACCCGGTACGGAACAGTACAGTGCTACACTCGATGGTGTAGTATAGTCAGTGTATATTCTGAACACGACGAACGACCACGACATAGCGCGCAGTGGATTTATATATAATTTTTTTTTTTTTTTTACTATTTGCAAACGAGATATAAAAGATAAACAAAAAACGAACGAGGCGAAAAAAAAAAATAAAAAATTGCATAAAAGCGAGAGAATTTCGAAATTTTTTGACGGTTTCTGGAAGTGTGACAAACAACTTGCAGTTGCAGTTTGAACGTGTCGTGACATTGACAGCTCCTTTTGTAATTTTTACGATGGATTACGTGGAGTTTTTTCTGGCCCTCTGGGAGTATACCCTCGTCCTATGGGACTACTCACCATGGATAGCCTATGCAGTGGCTTTTCTTACACTAGTTCCAAAAATGTATCGCCGGATACGAATGGGTGCGGAAACGGAATTAAAAGATGTCAAATTTCATCGATGCTATGGTGCCGAACGGTGCTGTCACCCCTTGGAAGATGAAGAAGAAGTTCGGCCAAGGAAAAAAGTCCTACGCCGGTTTGCCATCAAGCGAGACACGGTCGACGATAAATCAGAGCCAACAGTGCATTCTCCACCGCCCACGCTACAGACGCATGTCAATCAAATCGCAAAAATGTTCGAGGGCAATGCCCGCAAAGTGAACAGAGTGACGCCAATTATAACAAATGAACTTAGCTCAGATTTGTACTCCGCCGAGGAGTCGTCGTCGATGCCAAAGAAGACTTTGAGTCGAAAAGAAGATGTGAAGTACGAAAAAATGACTCTGAAGAACTTAGAGGAGCGTTTCTTTAAGCCCTCACCGGCGGCGGGGAAACCGGAAAATATCCCAGAGAACGATGAGAATTCAGTGAACCTACTGAATCGTCCTTTGGAATCAGCCAGCATTGTCATCCAACGACGGCGCTACCCATCGACTTCGCCTTCACCCCCGCCACGACCACTATCACGGCCAACCTCACTAAGGGCCAGCATAGAGAACATCTTCGCGCTGGCCAACCAATGCACCAAAGGTAGCTGTAGCAGTCCCAACGGACCGGTTACATCGATAGAAGAAATCCTGTCACAGCGTCGACTCTCCAGACCACTGTCAGCGTACTCGATAAGTGACCTCCTGGAAGGCAGTGTGCCAGATGACAGTTACATCGAGAGCTTTTTTAGCAACCTCAACAAATAGTTACTACCTAGGTTTACCTTACCGTCTACTCGTATGTGTGCGTGCGTGAATCTGAAGTGCGATCACTGTGCCATTGTGTGCGATACGTCAGAAACAGCGGGGAATCTTTTTTATATTCTAAGTCGGTTGTGATAAGAACAGAGTGTCTAATGTAAACATGACCTGAATCTACTACCAATTGCCATTCATCTAAGGGCTAAACCGTCTTTATTTTGTGATACTTTCCATTGTCCTTTGTCTGTTCTGTATGAAAAAAAAGTTTTAAATTTCTTTTAATGGTGATGTCAGACTTATTTCTTATCTCGAGCACTATTTGCCGGCAATTTATTGCAAATCAATAAATAAGAGTTTATCTTGAAAAAAAGAAGAAGACAAGCTGCAATTTATTAAAGCAAAAAATGATGATAAAATCTATATCAAAGAGAAAGGAAATGAAAGATTGTCGAGTGAAGGAGAGAGGGACGAAGACGAAGCTTGTTCGAATTTTAATTGTTAAATAATAATTTTTTTTTCTCAACTTCCTTTACACGATTGAATAAAGGAAAATTTTGTAGAAATTAATTTTAATACGCAACACATTTTTTTTTTTTTTATAAAACTGTATTGCGTGACATAAATTTTGAAATAATATTTGAACAGCTTGCGAAAATGTTTGCGGGGTTATTATACATATTTTTTATTTGTTTTGTTTTTGAAATTGTGTGATCGTAGTCGTGGTTTATTTGTCGAGAGAGTTTTGTGTGATAGGAAAAAAAAGTAAAAACAAAAAGAAAAGTATATTTTTTAAGTTTTTTTTTAGTCCTCTCTCCACTTTCTTCTCTGTTAAGTATTTAATTTTGAAGGAAAAAGAAATTGAATAAAATGTAAAACAGGGAACTGTACTTGTGCATCAATTAACTTTTGTTAACGTATGTTACGTTTAATTTTTTTTTATAATAGTATGTTTTGCTGTATATATATTAAAATAAAGGTTAACACTTTTAAGAAATGATTTGTTATTATTTTTATGATTTGTTGAACAATATCGTCCGCTTGCAATCCTTGGAATCGATCTCTATAAATTCATTGGCAGCCTTTGGACTGTCGATAAAGGAGATGGCGGAGCCGTTTAGTATTCACCTCTGTTGGGTGTCGGAGCATTGGGATATTCCGGGGATTGCAAGGCTGATGAACTCGCCAGAATGGGAACAACTGTACGTAAACCCATCCTTCCAGGCAAGGATACTCTAGGTATACCAATCTTCTTCTTCTTCTTCCTTTTTTTCAGCGAGGTTATGATCCGAAAATGAGGGATCACAACCCTCCCACTTCACCGCATTTCTACTGATCCGCCTGTGGAGTTCGCCTATTTGACTTCACAAAATATCGGCAGGCTTGCCGATTTTGAATCGCGCGGTTACTAAGGCCAATGAAATGCCGATGTTGTCGCATTTGTGTGATCCAAGCGTTTATAGGCCTGCCTTTCCTACATCGCGATGTCTTTGGAACGTGCATTGATATTGGCTTTTTAACAGGGTTCAAATGATCTCTTCTTTGAACGTGGCAATACCAACTGAGCCGGTCGCGCTCTATTTTTTGTACGATGGTTTCCTTGATGTGAAAGCTTCCACGCATCTTCGAACTTCTTATTCGATCAAGCTTTGCCACTCCTGCTGTCATGCGAAGCATCTTCATCTCAGCTGCCGTTAATTTACTCTCATACTTTTCGTACATCGTCCAACATTGTGAACCGTATGTGAGCGCTGGACGCACAACTGCGGTGTAGAGCCTTCCTTTCAACTTAGGTGGCATTTTTCTGTCACAGAAGATAGCGGAATTTTCTCGCCAATTCATCCACCCTACGCTTACGCGATGGTTGATGTCGTCATCACAAGTTGCTTTGTTATTGATCATAAATCCCAGATGTTTGAACTTTTCGCACTTGGGAAGCACTGTTCCATTCAAATAAATGTCTGGAATAGGCCTGAGTGGATCAGAGAACAGGCAACACAAGTACTCTGTCTGTTCTGAACTAATGCGATACCCATTTCCCTCCAGAGCGTCCACCCACACATCAAGTGCTCGTTGCAGGGATGTAGGATCCTCACTAATGATGGCTCCATCGTCAGCAAAGAATAACTGATGTACTTTGGGGTCCATCACTTTACCTTTAAGCAGATAATCAAGGACTGTAACAAAGAGCAAAGGACTTAAAAAGTTTCCCTGGTGCACCCTGACTTTGAATGGGAACTCATCGGTTACTCCAGCGGGGCATCTTACTCTTGTCTTTGCTCCTTCGTAAATGTCCATGATCATCTGTACATAGGTTTCTGGAACCTTTCGATGTCTTAGCGCCACCCATATCAGATCTCGTTGTTGTCTGTCGAATGCCTTTTCAAAGTCAACCAATACAATATGCAAATCCTTTAAGGAATCACGATGTTTTCCATTATGATCCTTATACTTTGGATTACATCTTCTTCTTCTCCTTCCTTTTATCAGCGAGGTTACGATCCGAAAATAAGGGATCATAACCCTCCCACTTCACCGCATTTCTACTGATCCGCCTGTGGGTTTCGCCTATACTTTTGATTACATCTGTGGTTGATTTAAGCGCGACAAACCCGCACTAATCATCAGATAGCCGTACTATTTTTCGCAGTCGGTCACCTAATACCCGCTTAACGATCTTCTGGTGTGTGACGTCAGCTTGATCGAACGGTAGTTATCACAGTTTCGCGTATCACCCCCATTCCCTTTGTATACAGGACGAAGTCTAGGTATACCAATCGCTACTTTTAAATTTAAATTCAAGCTGGATGCAATCGAAAGAACAAATCTTAGGTGGACAAGTGGTACAACATGTCTAGCGACTAAACAGATTTGGCCCAAGTTGGATCTGAAACGCTCTGAGAAATTGATTTTTCTTAACCGATTGCATATTGGCGCTACTATAGGTGTAATTACAGGATACTGTCTAATAGGCAAGCATGCATGCATTTAATTGATTTTTTTAGAAATTGTATGGACGAAGAAGATGAAGAAACCATTCCTCACATTCTTTATGCGTGCCCAGATCGCTTCCACAGAAGAAAGCTTCACGATCTGAAAGATTTAGACATCAGCAGCCTCCTACGTTTCATTAGAAGCTGTAATTGGTTCTTGCGAGTAGGTTGGGATTACGTGATCCCTCGTGGTTCCACAACTGGCCTTCATTGGTCTATGTGTGTTGGCGTATGCTGGCAACCACTTCAACCTAACCTAACCTAACCTATCATCCGGCTTGGTCGACAGCTCTCATGTTCATACATTCTTGATTATGTTGAGGTCTGGATATAATACTGGCCAGCTAAGGACAGAAACGTTGCTACGCTCGAAATAATCTTTTACCTTCTTGGCTGTGTGGATTGCTACGTTATCTTGTTGCAGGATGAAATTTTGCGCGAACTTTTATTGGTTATGATGTGCGATCTCTTCGTCTAAGATCTTAAGGTAGTCATCACTTTTCATCCTGCCGTTTACGAAGCGGATATTAGTCTTATTATTAAACACAACTCTTTTTAATAACAAAGCCGTCAGTCAATCAGATAAAAATAATAATTTAGATATTAGTTATAGTAATTTTAAAATAATTTCATAGAATATAGCAGGTTTACGAGACAAACTCTTTTTGAATGAATTTTTTGAAATAATAAACCAATATGACATATTTTTCCTTTTTGAAACGTTCATTGACAAAGAAATGGAACATTTTAACACTTACTTCGAAAGCTATACTCTGCATTGGATACTAGCTACCAGGACATATGCCCACGGCCGAGCCAATGGAGGTTGCCTCTATGGTATTAAAAAAGCTTGGGCAAAAGCATTCAATGTCGTTTCATAAGCCAATTAGATCGAACCTTAGTAGAGATAACGGCGAACAGCAAAGTATTCTATATAATACCTGTCTACATAAACAGTAACAAATGGATGACCGAGTTTTCGGACCTGTACGATTTCCTATTGGAATTTGGACGGAACAATCTGATGGTGGTAGGAGATTGTAACGCCAGAGTTGGAACTACACAACTATTACAGCTAGAACCAGAATTTATAACCGGGACGGTGTGCCCTATAAGGAATGCAACTCAAGAATTGACTGTTATGGGAGAAAATTTATCGAAATGTGCGAATCGGTTGCCCTGATGCGGAGGGCAACCTGACTTTCTTAAGAGGAACTTCCTGCTCAACGATTGATTACTGCTTGGCACGCGGAGACTGGCTTGGATGCGTAGACAACCTAGAAGTGTGTGAGTTCGTCTTTTCTGACCACTTACTTCTAAATGTTCGAATAAAGTGGAGAACATGCCAGGAGTCTTCCTCACAGGAGATGAGCTTATTGCCAAAACTGCAATGGAAAGACACCCACTTAGAAAGGTACCAAAGGAACTTAGACTCTATTCTTAATTCTGCAGATAATGCTGAACTGCAGCCTGGCCAAAGAACAGATGCCCTAGTATCTTTCATCCTTGAGGCTGCAAAGCCTCTTCAATAAACACGAAGACTTAATAAGCGGCAAAAATGGTTCGACGCAGACTGCGAAAGAGCTAGGAAAAAATCATACGCATATCTCCGAATGGTAAGACAATCCGGAACACTACCTGCTAAAACTTTTTATCCGGAAGCAAACAAGCACTATAAAGCCATTTGTAGGGAAAAACAGAAAACCTACACATCCCGTGTGATGTAGTCGCTGTCGGAAGTAAGAGATAGTCGGTCGTTTTGGAAATTGGCCCGTTCTTTAAACAGTGCGCTCTTTGCCCGAGCTACCCGAATCAAAGTCGACGTTTTGGCTGAGTATTTTAGGCGAGTACCTCGGCATTATCATCACTCTACGACTTTCACTTAAAAACCACCTACAGTGGAAGCTCAAGGAATCTAAGACGGCTATCAACTGCAATTAGAAATGTATCTTGGGGAAGAGTAAAATTGCTCCCAGCGTGAAATTTAAGCTTTTTGAAGCGGTTGTGAGAGCAATCATGTGCTATGGTGCGCACGTGTGGGGGTATCTTTCAATTTGAAGAAGTCGAGAAACTTCTCAGATGCTTCATTAAGAAAATATTTAGGCTACCGGAAAACACTCCAACCTATATGATACATCTCGAAACAGGTCTTCCACCACTGTACATGTTTATTATATGGTATTATATATTATTTTAATTATATGGTATCATGAAAGTAATGGCACTCCCTAATCACCGATTTCCTCACATAGTAGCAACTCATCTTCTTCAAAGTAAAACGCAGTTCTTCCGTGAATGGTCAAGTCTATGTGCGAAGCATAACGTCCATTTACTTGAAGAGGATCCATCATTCTGGAGGACCTCTCTGCAGAAGATTTGGGAGAAGACACGAGAATCTAAGTTTGCTTTATTTAGAGATAGGGCGAAACGAAGTGAGTCTAGAAGAACATATCGCATTTTGCAGCACAATCTGGAGGTGCAAAACTATTTCACCGACAATCCGTTGGCGAAAGATTTCGTGAGTATGTTGGGTGTGACAGTGTTTCATAGCCCAATTGGTTTAACGTTCGCAGCATCAGTTGTGCAACGTGTGTTTGAGCATTGTCGTGTTGAAGGATTGCACCTTTCCTGTTGATCAGTGACAGTTCCTGGCGCATTATTTCTTGATAGTTCTTCTGGTTTCGCTTAGATGCTACAGCCCGGAGTGGACCTGGGCCTCCACCAACGAACCGCTCCAGTCAAATCGGTTACGAACCAGCTACCTCCAGCTGCGCCATCTACCGCGAGGTCGTCCTCTACTGTGGGCAGCACATCCGGGGTAGATTCAAATATTTTCCGGTCTGGAACGGACTCCACCCGCTCTACATGACCCAGCCTTCTTAGTCACTGAATGTGAACTCTTCTGACTAAGTATAGACCGTATAGTTCGGTATTGTACCGTTCTGTCCAAGACGCCGATGTTGGGTGTCCTTTTTTGTAGACAGCATATATTTTGTTTTGCTTTCATTGACCGCTAAACCCATCATCGCTGCCTCGATCTCAATCCTCGCAAATGTGAGCGGGCAACTGACGGCCCGCTGAGTTCTTCCGACTATGTCAATGTCATCGGCATAAGCGAGTAATTGTACATACTTGTAAAATATTGTACCTACCGTGTTGGCTTGTGAGTTTCGTACAATTCTTTCAAGTACTGTGTTAAAGAGATTGCATGATAACGCGTCACCTTGTCTAAGATCTTACCTGACATCGAATGGTTCGGTGATGTTCTTTCCGACTTTGATGGAGCAGCAAGAGTTCTCCATCGTCATCCTGCTCAGATCGACGAGGTTGGCAGGGATGCCGAGACTATACATGACTCTGTATAACTCGTCTCTATACACATCTAATTTCATAGATAACTTTGAAATCGATGAAGATGTTGTGCGTTTCGATTTCATATTCATGGGTTTTTTTCCAAGACCTGCCCTATTGTGAATATTTGGTCAACAGTAGAGTTTTCCGTCCTGAAACTACATTGATAAGGACCTATCAGCTTGTTGACGATCGATTTGAGGCGTTCACATAATACGGCAGACAGGATCTTATATGCGATGTTAAGAAGACTTATACGTCTGTAGTTAGCGCAGTTCAGTTGATCTCCTTTCTTTAGGGTCAGGCAAACGATGCATACTTTCGTCCGACAGATGAGCTGTAGTTAGCGCAGTTCAGTTGATCTCCTTTCTTTAGGGTCAGGCAAACGATGCATACTTTCGTCCGACAGATGAGCTGATGCATGCTCCTAACCAACTCATCGCCTCCTGCCTTGAAAAGTTCGGCGGTAAGATCTTCGGCTCGTGCAGCTTTGTTGGGTTTAAGTTAATTATCGCTATCCTCACTTCATTCTTATCGGGTTGAGGGGAATCTCGTCAGTGTTGAATGGCTCGTTCAGCCTGACAGCGAAATATTTGTCATCGTCGTCCTCTGGCAGTCTGTAGACGTGTTTCTTCCATATCCTCAGCACCGACTGCGATTCTACTACTATATTACCATTCTCGTCACTGCAAGCTTTTGTTCTGGCTTGTCATGCTTACCTTTTGGTAAAATTTTCGAAGTTTCTATTCATTTTTTTAACGGCAGTCAACCCGGTTTTATGAAACTCATTTGCATATGCAGATAAGTGGCAAAAGTTATGCCGATATTATCACTTCCAAATTAATCCACAAAAGTGTACTATGTCTTGCGAGTTCATCAGTCAAGAACTTACTGCCCTTAGCCCTGTAGCCATATTTTTTTTTAAACGAAGGACAATCTTTATTAGCATTAAATAAAAATGAGACCAATGATATACCTTTATTCCTGGTACTTAAGTCTCAGCATTTACAGTTCTTCATAGTCGAAGCAATTAAAAGCTCTAAGCATTCATATTCGTTGAGGCGGTTCGTAAAATACATTCCATAGTTTCAGGCGCAAGCAATAATCTCCTATGACGTTATTTCGAATGAAGTCAACCTACATCTTAATTGAATACTCATATCATGTCATCAAAGGTAATTCCCGATCTCCGCATAAACAAAAGTGATTCATCACAGCTCTTTCCGTGTGCCAAGTATCACCTTCACACCAGCTCCCCATCGCACCTCAGGTAAGTCGATGGTGGTGGTTCTCCCTTCAGTAAGTGGAGCCTCTCTTTACAGTTTACACCATTATTGCCACGGTCGAGTGCGCATAGCTGCTAGCTAGTAAACTTCATTAAAGCGCCCTGTAATCTTATCTAATAAACTTATCGTGCCGTCGAGTATTAGTTTATGTACGTCTCGCGGTGCTTAAGCGTTAATGTGATATTAGACTCGAAGTCGCAATCGGACTGGGAATCTATACGTTGGCGCTTTTGCTTCTGCTGTTCAATAGCTGAAAACTCAGTGGAGTTGCAGTGTCGTTGTAGAGAGCGCGGTCAATCGCGTGTGTAGTTATCGATTACACTGGTGATCAAGTTTGTCAATTTATTTATTTTTATTTTTTTGTGAAAGTTAATTAATCGGAAATATCTGTATCTATCACCTGTGTGTGGCTGGGTGTGGGAGTTTTTGTGTTTTTGCACATCTGATTGGATTGCTAATAGACCGCAAATGACCAGCTATGGAAGGCGATCGAAAATTGGTAAATATGGTGGTGGTTGGTTGTCTCCCCTTAAAAGATATTGCAGTGTCCTTGGAACTCAGTTTTGTTTAGTGTCTGACCCACTTACATGGGCATATATTCATAACTTTGTGAATTCTCAAAATTTCAGTGGCAACCGAAAAATCCGCTGAATATCTTTTCATTTTTGGAAAAGACAACAAACCAATTTGGTTAATCGATTAATCGATGACTACTGATAGTGGAGTAGAGTTTGTCAGCTTTTTCGGTGCGTTACCAGCTTTACTCTATGCGTCATCGTCTTTCGATATGGGTTTCTGTATTTGGCAAACAAAAATTCACTGCGTTATATGATTGCAATTAATTGTATAAAACAACAAATAAACCAATTTCTCAATGCTTTGGTGCTTAATTAAGATTAATTTTGTTTATTTCAACTCGAAGATAGCGGGATAGATAGTAGACTGAGAAGCATATCTTTTTATTTTTGCATGTGATTGCTAATTGTAAGTCGTCACAGTTTATTTCTTTGTGTTACTTTAAGAACGTTTTGAGGTTCATTAGCATTAGCCTTGACCTATTCAAGTTTTTCAATATGGGATATGGAAGATTTTGAACACGTTTGGCAAGTATAGTATATATTTGCAAGTACTGTGGGGATTTGTACATACATTTTCAGTGGTCCGCTAATCCTTCATGCGGGTCGCGGACGTAGGATGCTGAGGTGGACTCTCCATTTTTCTCGAACCTCCGCCATTGACTCCAACTCATCAGGAGGAATCCCTAGACGGCTTGAGGAGAGATGTCGGAGTTGATCCAACCATCTTTTTCTAGACCTACCGAGGGGTCGCCTATCTGATGGCACTCCTTGGAAGCCGGTCTGGAGTCATACGCACTATATAACCAAACTATCGAAGCATAGATCGTTCCGTTTGGAGACATAGCTGCTGAACATTGAGCGTCTCGCGTACTCTGGTGTTACGCACTCGATCCATACAAGTTATTCCAGCAACACCACGAAGGAACCTCATTTCGGCAGCTTGTATCTGTGTTCTTATTCCTTGGGTCACTACCCAAATTTGATGACCATAGGTGAGAGAACATACACCGCATTAAAAACCGATAGTTTAGCTTGAATACAAAGTTCGGCCTTATAACAGATTGAAGAAGCTATCTCAAAATTGATCCAGCCTGACTAATTCTACAGGATAACTCGGCATTGCCCTTTCCATCACTCATGAATAAGACACCGAGGTACTTAAACTTAACCACCTGCTTCAGTGGGACTCCACTAACTTGCAGAGTGCACTGAATGAACGTTCGGGAAACGATCATTACTTCCGATGTGTTTACGTGGGGATTTGTTGGTCTTCTTAGTTGCATTCATGGGAAGTACCTACTACCGAGGTATGGGGGATTTTTAGTCTCCGCTTTATTTCGCAGTAGGTACAAAGATGTGGTCCGTGGTAGAGTAACCTGGTCGGAACCCAGCTTGCAACTTTTTCCAAAGTGAGTTGTCCTGTGTTCAATGCATTAATCGGGTTTGCAAAATACTTGTAAAGATTTTACCTGTTGCATTCAGAAAGGAAATGCTGCTATAGTGAGATGGATCTGACGAGTCGCCCTTCTTAAAAATCGAAAATAAGGTCGTAAATGCTATTCATCGCAATATTCCAGGGACTGGATTCAGAACCAGGCGAACCCCACAGGCGGATCAGTAGAAATGCGGTGAAGTCGGAGGGTTTGATCCCTTGGTTTCGGATCATAACCTCGCCGAAATAGGAAGAAGAAGAGGACTGGTTTCAGAACCTTCAGTCGGAGAATAACACTGCACGGACGTTACAGTCAATAGAAAACGTTTAGAAAACCTTAATTTTGTCCTCCAAACTGGTAGAAATATTCTAGAGACTGCTGGATTTCTAGAAAGAATTGAAAACCTTATTGGCACTGATCTTTATCCCTCATTCAATGCGTAAATACATCCCAAACACTTAAGAATTTGTTCTGAAAAGTTAGTAGAACCTAGTGAAGGGTAAGCTGTAACATAAACTACATAGTCCGGTCATAAAGCTATTATATACATAAAACGCCATTAAGAAAGACCTTCTAAACATTTTGTATTAAGTTTTGTTACAAAAAAATGATGTCACTCGAAATGACTGCCTTTTACCCTAACACAGACTTTCAAACGTGCGTTGTGGCTATTGGGGTATAACGACTCGCACGATTTCCATGGATATATTAGATGCTGCTGTGGTTAATACTTTTTTTTTAGACTTTCCAAATTTCTGTGAGGAATCTTGCAAGCCATGTTCTCCAATTCTGACCACAAACAGTAATCCAGTGGATTCAAATCTGGACTTCCCGACGGCCAATCTTCTGCTCCTATAAATTCAGGAATATTGACCCTGAGCCACTACTGTGGTTTTGGCCCTGTGCAGAGTCCTGTTGAAAAATGCATCTCTCTCAACTGAAAAGGGTGTTGGTTAAACCCTTCACAACACCCTTTAACACATTTTCTTGATAAGCCCTTGCACCCGTTTTCATACTTTTTTCGCAGAAGTGGATAGATATGATACCTAGTGAGAGACTCCCGACCAAACCATTAAGGAAACGGGTTGACGGCGACGTTGCACCCTTGGAACAATTTTTTTCCGTTTCCTTTGATGACGTAGCATACATTTTGTTATTTTGTTTGTTAAAAACTTCTTCCACGTCATCCGTAAACAGAATGTTTTCATGGCCACTGCTAAAGCCGCTTGCATCTTTCGAGCCTAATTTTCTTCAGTTGAGCAGTTAAAAGATGTCGCTTCGACTGATGATAGGCTTTCATGTGCAGATGATATATCTAATGCCCTGGATATAATTTTCTGTTTCCGAAGGGGTTTTCTTCGAATTCGTTCTCGCACTGCTTTTAGGTTAGGTTAGGTAAGTGGGCTGGTGTAGGGGGATAGAAAACTTCCACACCACACTCAGGTCAATATAGACCCATTTTGATACCAATGGTGGGAAAGGGGATAGAATAGAGAATCCCTTCCTCGTTCAAAAAGTACCGTCTTTGTAAATATCCTAAAGAAAGCATTTAGTACTTACTGTGCCCGAGATACAAACCATCCAGAGGATTTGATGAAGTTTACGATGTCATTTATTGGTCTGTTGGACAACTCTTCTAGATCCTCAAAGAAGTGTTGTCCAAGGATCTTATTTCTCCATTGATAGAGGCCTGGGCGATGACAGAGAAATTTGGTCTCCAGCTATCTGTTTGGCTTAATCTTACGGGAATAAGAGCCGCCGATACTTGTATAAAGATGTCTAGCGGAGGCAGATGGAGAATGGCCTTGAGTCCTGCTGTAGGTGCCGTTCTCATCGCACTGGTTTTGGCGATGCACGCTAGGCTTTGTACTTTTGTGATAGCAGCTAAGTTGTTTATCTTGCTGGCTGCTTGCCACCATACAAGGACGCCATACGTTAGTATTGTCCTTACTATAGCTGTATACATCCATAGGATGATTTTGGGGTTTGGTCCCCAAGTCTTTCCGAATATTCTATTGCACGAGTAAAAAGCTATCGTGGCTTTTTTGACTCTTTCGTTGATGTTTAGTCTCCAGTTCAGTTTCTTATCGAGCACCAGGTCAAGGTATCTCTCACTACTGGAGATACTCAGGGGAGTACCCTTTACGGAAGGTGTTACGAATTGTGGAATTATTCTTTTGTTAGTGAATAATACTAACTCGGTTTTCTGGGGATTAACCGCCAGCCCACATCTCTCCATCCAGGAGTCAATGATTTCCAGCGCACCTTCGATTTGTTCGCTCAGGGTCGGGAGAAACTTACCTGTTGCTAGCAGCACAACATCGTCCGCATAGGCTGTGGCCTTGACGCCGCTGTTTCTTAGTTTAAGAAGGACTTCGTTCAGGACAATTACACACAACAGTGGGGATATAACCCCTCCTTGAGGGGCGCCTCTTGAGGCTTAGACTTCAAGCTTTGTACCTCCGAGTTCAACTTTGATATGTCTTTCCTTTAGCATATTGACGATCCATTTTATCACGGAATTGTGAATATTAAGGTTCGTTAGAGTTCTATTGACCGCGTCCGTTTTGACATTGTTAAAGGCTCCTTCAATGTCTAGGAAAGCGGCTAGTGTATATTCTTTGTTTTTCAGTGATTTTTCTAATGAGCCGACAACATAGTGCAGCGCTGTCACTACGCTTTTTTCTTTCATATATGCGTGCTGCGCTGGGGATATGTCACCTGGGCGTAGTTTACTACGGATGTATATGTCAGCTAGTCTTTCAAAGGTCTTTCGGACAAAAGAGGAAAGGCTAATTGGCCTAACGTCCATCGCAGTAGTATGGCTTGCCTTACCGGCCTTGGGTATGAAGACCACTTTGACCTCTTTCCATGATCCAGGTATATACCCCCAAATGAGGCTATTGAGGTACAGTTCTTTAAGTACCAGGATGATTGTTTTCTGTAGCATGATCGGGATAATCCCGTCGGGTCCTGGGGATTTAAAGGGAGAGAATGATCCGATTGCCCACTCAATTCTTTCCTCTGTGATAAGATCCGTCGGAGTTTCCGTTACAAAACTACTGTTGGTTACGATGTTATTATCTTGATGGGTCGTACAACCCGGAAAGTGCGCTTTTAGCAGGGAGCTAAGTGATTCTGCACAGGATTCAGTCCACCTTCCGTCGGGTTCCTTGAGAGATCCAAGAGTTTTTGATTCCCTGTATAGAATTTTCCTCAGTCTCGCAGATTTTGTCATACCCTTGATTTCATTACAGAAGTGCTGCCAAGAGTGGCGTTTGGCGTTCTGTGCCTCGTTTTTGAAATTTCTCTGACTGGACTTATATTTTTCCCAGTCCGCTTCTAGCATAGTTCTTTTGGCCACATTCAGAAGGTGTCTAGTTACTCTTCTAATTCTAGCTAGTTCAGACCACCACCATGGTGGTGATTTTTTATCTTTTCGTTTGGTTTCTAGACATGCTTTGACATAGGGTTCATTAAAGATGGATGTAATATCCTCTGCCTTGCGGTCGATGTCGGCAGGTCCGAGCCAGTTGCTATCTTGCAGGGATCTTATACCTTTCCTCACTTCGTTGCTAAAGAGATCCCAGTTGGTTTTCCTGGGGTTCCTGTAAGGTTTGGGTGAATCATAGTTGTTACCCACGAGGAATTCGATCATTTTGTGGTCAGAGTAGGATTCTTCCCCCATCACGTTCCACTTGTCAATAGTAAGGGTACTCGAGTTACTGACTAAAGTCACATCCATAACTTCTTGTCTGTTCTTTACTACAAAAGTTGGTTCGTTACCTCTATTCGCTACAATAAGGTTATTTTCAATTATAAACTCAAACAAAGACTCACCGCGTAAGTTTGAGTTGCTGCTATCCCATTCAGAGTGATGAGAGTTGGCATCACACCCCAGCAGCAAATCCCATCTTTCCTGTTCCGCTTTTTGTACAAGAGAGCGGGTAAGTGTGGATGGCGGTCCCTCCTTGGCATCAAAAGGCATGTAGACGGCTAATAGCATCAGTGGGGAAAGCCCCTCCGCTCAAGCCTTACCACTGTTTGGTCCTCATTGCTGTAGCTAGATATAAGAAAAAGGTTAATTCGTTTCCTAGCTACAATGCACGTTCTGGTCTTACATTCCGCGTTTAGCGGTTCGATGCTGTAAGTAATAAGGTCTTTATGGCTTAGCCTACTTATTTTGCCACGGGAAATCCATGGCTCTTGAATTAGGGCAATGTCTATTGTATATTCCTACCTCCCATGAGATAGATGAGGTTGGCGCTAGCTGCTATGCTATGGTGAAGGTTTATTTGAACAATCTTCATCATTGATTTTCCCTATCACCCGCCTTCCTTCTTTTCTTTTCGTCCATCTCAACTAAAAGGCACTGCTTTTACTTCGGCACTCGTACGGGCGGAGCGTGGATGAGCACATCTTGGCCTGTCCTCTTCTTTGGATGATTCACCGAAGCGACCAATAGCCCGATAAACGAACATTTTCGATATCCAGAGTGGTTTTAACAATTCAAAAATCTAGCCAGCACTCACTAATGTAACGCTGTTACCGCGTTCCGATTTTCTTTAACGCCATGCTAATAAATCGGAAGCTGAAACCAACGATGAGCACTGGAAAGTGTGAAACAGAACTTATGGCAGGTATGGAGTAGGTATTATCAGATATTCCCTAAAATATTCACACTTAGTTGAGTTGATTGGGAATAAATACCTCTTTCAATCATAAACATGAAATAGCCTTGACGCTAACCTGATTCAAAATATTTTAAACTCTAACAAACGCATATTTACTTTTTTTTTTCTTATCAACACAAAAAACATCGTAAACATCGCAAAAAAGAAAAAAAAAACATGAATTTCCTGCAAATAATCCTAAAATAACTCCTTATCGATAAAAAGTGTTAAGACAAGCAGTTCATAACACTTTCTTCACCACGTTATCGTGTCAGGTAAACAAAAATTAGTAGGGGTGATATTTTTTAATTACGCCAGATGTAAATCAAAAGGTGTCTCTGTTCGTAAATAGCGTGGGGAATTGCAGTTTAACTTATTTAAATATTACTCACCAATTTGTTTGCTTTAGGAAGCTCTTATCGAAAACTTATCGAATTGAAACGTAACTAAACGAGCTAAGTATAACTATGTATTCCGTAGGTTTTGTTAGAGATTCTGTAAGGCTAGAACACCTTTAATCCTTTGCAGGCACCGTAATCACTTAAATATAAGTGGAACGATCGTTGTTTGGTGTTTGATATAAGCAGATTCTTCTTCTTCTTCCCTTTATCAGCGAGGTTATGATCCGAAAATAAGGGATCACATCACAACCCTCCCACTTCACGGCATTTCTACTGATCCGCCTGTGGGGTTCGCCTATTTGACCTTAGAAAATATCGGCAGGCTCGCCGATTTTGGATCAATCGGTTACTAGGCCAATGAAATGCCGATGTCGTCGCATTTGTGTGATCCAAGCGTTTATAAGCCTGCCTTTTCTACATCGCGATGTCTTTGCATTGATATTAATAAAATAATAAAAAAGGTTTGAGATACAGATACGCCACTTCGTGTGATGATAAATAACGATCGGTAGATAACATACACCAAATATCTTTTTGGGTGAAACTGCGTTACGTAGTAAGTTACTTCTCCATGTTTACGTTAGATCCATGCTCGGAGGTTGCTTATTTGTCCATTTACCTCTTTGGTCCATGTCCCACATTTCCTGTCATGTTGTCAGTGTTCGTGCTCTCTCTTCCAGGCTTGCTTGTGCCTTGCCTACTTCACTTTTCCTCTTGTAGACTGTTTTCCGTTCTTTAGCAAGAAGGCTGATTGGAATAATACCTGCTACGACGAGAACAGCTGGTCCTGATACTGTGCGATAGGCACAACCGACTCGTAAAGCTCCTCTTCTTTATACCGCTGTCATGCGTTTTCGGTATTTCTCCTTCCTGTGAGCATCTACCCATATCTCGGCATCATAGAGAAGTATAAATTCCATCACAGACATAAGGAGCAGGCGTTTGCTTGGTCTGGGTCCGCTGGGGTTTGCCATTAGTCTGCTGAGAACGGCGGTGACCGACGCAGCCCTGTCCGACGTCTGCTTTATTTGCTCCCAAAAGTTTATCATCGTGTCGATGGTGACTCCCAGTGTTGTTCCGCAAGGGAATCACATTGGACCCTTGCTCGTCGTGGTTTTCATCGACGATATTCTACCATGTGTTTGTTATTCACCGACGATTTGAAAGTCTTTTGGATTATTAAAATCGTTGTATAATAACAGGTGCCTTCCAAAAATTTGAATGGACTGGTCATCTGCGAAACTTTGAAGCTTTAATGGAGCCAAGTGCCAAAACCTTATCAGATTGCGTAGCTGCACTGGACCTACAACTTTCTTCCAAATCTTCTGTAGATTATATAGAGAGTAAAGGCTCTTGGGTTTATCAGGCGAAATACTAAGAAATTCTTCGATTCGTGCTCGCTCAAGGTTCTCTTTGAAGCAACCAGCCAGGTCCATTCTGGAACATTGTAGCACAGTCTGGAATTCTTATTATGATCAACACTCTAAGAGAATAGAAAACCGGCTATTATTGCTTACAGATATATTCTAAAAAATTGTAAAATTGCCAAAAGTAAAATTCAATATTGAGTGGAACCAGGTGACAGGATTTGTGAGGACTTAGGACTTATGAGAGTAACAGTCTTAACTTGTGGGTTATGATTGTGACTGGATGCAATATATGTATCCGTTCTTTAATCCAATCAAGTACATACATATATCATCTCATGCCAATCGTATATACAACAAGAAATAGATCGAATAAACCCTATGAGAGGCATGGTGTAGTACTAAAGTGTTCGGTTATTAAGTGGTAGGTTGTCAGCTCAAGTACCAACCATATCCGTTCAAAATTGGAATCATACATCACCAGAGTAACTCAACAAGTACTCGAACTCGAAGCAAATACTGTAAATTAGAACCAAATGCAAAAATCACAACAAATTCTCCCCGACTACTTCGGACAGCACCCATGGAGTAAGCATGTACTGAAAGCTGAGTGTCAAACTTACATCATGAAGCTTCTCTTCATTTCAGACTTACGTCATGCAATTGCATTAAAAGAGTTAAACTCTCATACTTAAAACAAAACCCTGTGCATGTCGTTCATGATCAAAATATTTGAAATAGCGTTGAAGACCATGACTTGTTTAGTTATTAAAGACACACCTGGGGTTTCGACGTGCCTTCTTTAAGTAATCGATAATGATGCTAATTTTGAAAGATCATCTACCCCGATGAATAAAGACTTAAGGAACCAGACCCGTAATGACCTTAATTGAATAATTGTTATCATATTCTTGGCTAAAATAATCGTCAGTCATTCATCGTACAATGAAGGGTGCTAATGGATTGTTTTACTGCTTAAAGATTAGTCGTTTTCTATAATAGTTACTCCAATATCCCAGGTGTTTAACCTTTGACTTCGGTTGTCTCATGCGATATTATTTTTCGTCTGAATCGTATCTCTATTGTTAAAAAGGTACCATTCCTGGGGAACTAGCTCTTTGTTCTTCTTGCTTCTCGTCTTAAAATATTTTTACTGATTTTTAATACCACACTTAATCTTCGTTGTAATGTCATCATTTCTTGTCTTTTTCAGGAATCCCTCTCTCTAGCACATAACCTCTCCGATAAACCTCCACCATCATCGCATCTAATCCCCACTAGTATCGAAGGTGGCAAAGTATCAGATCGCTTGGGCAAGCTACGTAACTCTTCCGAAAACTGGAAGAACCGAATTGGTAAGATTTACAATAAACCACTGCTTCATATTCTAACTATTCTCGCCTAGAACAATCTGATGCTTCCAAATTCACAGTCGCCGGTCGGCTTCAGAAAAAATCCCAATCGCCTGTCGAGCTTCAGTTTGAACGACATGGCGATACTACAAAGCAATGTCCACCAATGAAAGTAGTTCGAAGCGCAAATCAACCACAATTGGGACTGGCAAAGAGCCCTTCCATGATGGTTACATCTATGACAGCACCCAAACCTGCATCAGAATCCAATGGACATCATCGAATGCAGCTGAAAAGGAGCCTTAGTGTCAATGCTGAAGCTCAGAGTGCAAGCAGCAGTGATTCAGACTCTGATGGACGAAGTGAGCAAGAAAAGCCGACTGTGACTGAGGTAAAGGCGCCCACTGGTGCAAAAGTGATCGTTCCAAAGCTAGATGATGAAGAGACATTTGAGAAGTTCTTCTCAGCCCCGAGAGCTGTAAAGAAAATCGATGAAGGAGTTGAGATCTCCGATTTCGATAATATCAAATCAAATGAGAGGTAAATTTCTAGTTCTAGGACACATGGATTCTTAGAGAAGACTTAAAAGTTCTTCTTTGTAGATTGGTAACCAAGCGAACCGTTCAAGGTCCAAAGGGTCGTCGTGCTGCAAGGAATCCGCTTAAAAGTCTAGCTGCTCGCAGTGACCTACAAAGTGAGTACACAGAGGTGAAGACCGGCATTGCTGAGAAAGAGATGCGTCGCATTAAGCTTGAGTCATGTAAGTTACTGATGGTCTACAAATAGTCCCTATTCTTATTTCTATTCTTTACAGTTGCCAAATCTAATAATCTTGCTGCAGAGGCACTAGCCGGCTTGGCTAGTGTCGAAGACTTTAAGTCGGTCAGCTTGAAATCCTCCTCCCTGCCTTTGAACCAAATGTGGCTGCCATACAAACCCGTTATGCTTTTGCATATCAAAGGACGTACTCACGTCCAGACCCGCCTTGTTGAACCGATATATTCCTCCCTCAATCGTGGTGATTGTTTTATTCTTATAGCCGGCGACATACTCTATCGTTACATTGGTTCCTTTGCCAATGTCATTGAGATCTCACGCAGCAAGAAAATCTGCGCCTATATTCTGGAGAACAAGGACCTCGGCTGCACAGCTATAACCGAGACTATCCTGACTGATGGGAAGTTCTTAAATGAACGCCACTGGAAGAAATTCTGGGATATTCTAAAGAAACCCGAGGACTATCAAATATCAGAATGTGGCCATGCCGATGAGGATGATCTCTTCGAGGCGAGCCTCATCGAGACGAACATGATTTATGAGTTCTCTGATGACTCTTTGGTTCCAATGGAAAAGTATTGGGGTTCAATACCCAAGGTGGAGATGTTGGACCCTAAGAAAGTACTAGTCTTCGATTTTGGTACTGAGATGTACGTGTGGAATGGCAAGAATGCTTCGTCTGATGCCAAACGGGCTGCAATTAGGTTAGCTCAGGAGCACTTTGACGTCAAGAAAGTTGACTATGAGAAGTGCTACGTAAACCCACTGAACTTCTCCTCTGTGGTCGGCCTAAGAAGCAGTTATAAGTTCATGAAATCTTCGGAACGTTCGGACTGGTGTCTTCTGGGAAAAATCACCCAACACATGGAGACCTGCCTGTTCAAGGAGAAATTCTCCGATTGGCCTGAGACTGAACGCGAGGATCTGGAGAAGGATTATCTCGCCAATGGGGTTAATTCAGTAAAACCACTAGATGGCGCCACCATATTTAAGGGAGAACCCTATGTCGAACCAAATCTTGTGCTGGAGCACTCAAATCTTGGTCGTGGTAATTTCTACTACGACAACGACTCAATGCGTCACTATGACGTGATCACCACATCGAGTGACAAATGGCAGATCAATGAGTTCAACTTCGAGGAGGCCGAGTCTCGAGATAGTCTTGGGCATTTCTATTCCGCCGAGAGTTACATCGTTCGATGGGTGTACCAGATCTCAGTGACTGTGCGAGAGCTCAGTGGTAAAGTGTCGAATCGCAGCACTATAGTCGGACGCGACAGATGTGTGTACTTCTGTTGGCAAGGCAATGATTCGAGTGCAAATGAGAAAGGTGCTGCCGCTCTACTGACAGTGGAGCTAGACAAGGAGAAAGGAGCACAAATGCGTGTGGCCCAAGGCGATGAGAGTACAGCTTTCATTCGGCTGTTCAAACTCTTCCTGCAGCATCGCGGACGCAAGGAGGAATGTCTGGAACGTCGCAACCAATGGAGACTCTATATAGCTACTGGAAATGATGTGGAAGAAACCATACTCAAAGAGGTTAACTGTGATTCAAGTCAGCTGCGCTCAAGGGCATCAATGCTGCTGATAAATGGAGAGAAAGGTCTGATATATGTTTGGCATGGATGCAAGAGCCTGCCACATACACGAGATGTATGTGAAAAGGCAGCCGAGCAGATTCGTGAGAAGAAGTATGCTGATCTCTTTTTGGAGAGCGTTGGCGATGTACAAATTGAAATTGTTGAAGAGACCAAAGAGGAGGAAGCATTTAGAGCTGCTTTGGGTGATAATTTCGACCCGGAGGCTTATTGCTCATTGAAGGCGACTACAAAAGACTTTGCATATACACCTAGGATGTTTCATTTTTCGAGTACACAGGGTGTTTTCAGTGCCAGCGAGGCTTTGTACAGCTTAAGATGCAAGGATTTGACCAGCCCCTATCCGTTTACACAGGCGCAGCTGTATAATGCTAGGCAACCGACAATTTTTATGATCGATGACGGAGACGTGCTGTGGATGTGGATGGGATGGTGGCCACTGGAGGATATTAAAAGTGAGTTTGAGACCAGGTATTCCCATTGTCGTTTTTCGGTCACATGTCGTGATCTTGTCAACATTCGTGTCACTATGAGATTGTATTACGAATGTCGCAGAAGTTCCGGAATACCATATGTGATAAACGAAAATGGGAATAGGGGTGATCACATAGAATAGTGATAGTAATTATTGTTTTCTTTAGTTAATACAGAGGATCGCGCGAGTCCGACTAATGAAAATCGAGCTGGAGTCAATCGATGGATTTCAGAAAGACGTGCTGCCCTAGAGACTGCTGTTTCCTATTGGAGGGCTAAGTTTGGTAAGAATTTTGTTACCAGTTTATATTCGATTTATTTGTAACCAGTTTTTCATTAAACTAAATCTGTGCAGGTGATACATCCGTAGAAGAATTCTTTGGAATTAAAGGTTTCGTTGTGTGGGCCGGTCTAGAGCCACTTGCATTTAAAGCCCTCTTCCCTGACTGGCAGGAGCGTGAGGACGTCAAAGAGATTAACATGGAGGTACGTTTGAAATATACTCCTACTTCAACTGTTTCTAATTAAACTTCTATCTAGGATGGTCGCACAAACACAGCAATACCCATCACAGAAGTACTCACTCAACTCACACAAACCGAATACCCACTCTCTATTATCAAAGAGCGCCCACTGCCAGAAGGTGTAGATCCAACTCGCCTTGAGTTATATCTAAACGATGCAGACTTCCAAGAAGCACTTGGCATTCCACGTGAAGAATTCGAACAACTGCCACTCTGGAAGCAGACAAATCTTAAAAAAGAACGTGGTCTCTTCTAAGAGCAGTTTCAGAGAACGGAAAGTGAAGAAAGCACACACACACACACCACTGTGGATTTTGTCCCATTGTACCTTCAGCAGCACACATATTTTATATACATTTTTCTATATATATATGTATTTGTGTAAAACCTATTTTTTATTCTACATAAGAAAAACTATGTATATTTATTATTAACAAAGTTTTTTACAATTTTTGTATTTGTATCTCACTTTTTACGCGCATATTAACCTTAGCAGAGAGAGAAAGAGAAAAAAAAAACCCAAAACACATAAAAACACACAAAGAAGCATCTAAACACGACACAAATTTATTTAGTGGGATAGGAAACCCTTACCAATCAGCTTTTGTTTTTACTTGTTGAGTTTTATTACAAAAAAAGGAAAGAATTAATTTTGTTTTAATTATAATTTTATGTATATAGAGAAGCATTTATTTATTGCTTAGTAAATGTTTTAATTTTTGTTTGTTTTCCCTTAATATTTGTTTCTTAATTATATTAATTAAAATTGAACTATACATTGGAATACATTGAGTTTTGAGCAGTGTATGTATGAAAATACATAATTAATAATAATCTTTGTATGTATAATTTCCTTGCTAGTGTATTAATTTGTATAATCATGATTTGTTTGTATGATTTTGATTTATTTTTTCTTTAACTTAGAGCAAAATAAAATCGAATGAGGTTTTTAACAAGGTTTTCAATATTAAATATTTCTCTTTGTTTTATTTTTATTTGATTTTCTTTTTAGTTTATTTTTAGTTGCTCGAAGTTTACTTAAAATTTTCAATGGTCAGATATTCGATTAATTATTTTTCTTACTGCAAAATCTAGTCGCCCCGATTGTCGTTTTCTAACGACCGACGATGCGATTTTTACTCGTTTTGTGGTTTCTGAATCGATGTTCCCTAACTTCACGGCGTCACAGATTAGTTCTTGAATACTATATGACGAAAATGGACTGCAATAGAAATTGAATGTGCCATTCTTGGAAGCCGCTCTTTGGGCTTATGCCCTACGTGACCAAATCATCGAAGCATATATCGCTCCATTTGGAGAAGTAGCTGCTCAACATTGGGCGTCTCGTGTACTTTAGCGTTGCGCACTCGATGCCTACGAGTTATTCCAGTAACACGGCAAAGGAACCTTATTTCAGCAGCTTGTATCTGCGATCTTATTCTTTCGGTCATTACCCAAATTTAATGTTCGTAGGTGAAAGTTGGAACATACACCGAGTTAAAAACCGATAGTTTAGCTTGAACACTAAATTCGACCTTTCTTAAAACAGACTGATCAACCTCTCTCAAAATTCATCCAGCCTAACCAATTCCACAGGATAACTTGGCTGTTTCCATCACCCATGAATAAGACCCCGAGGTACTTAAACCCCCGATTTGTTCACGTTTACCTTCATTTCAGCATCATCACAAACGGCTACAAACCTTTCAAGTGCGCCCTTAAGTTCGGATTATGTCCTGTATCCCCTTTCGAGTCCTAGGGTCTCTACTACGCCTACGCGCCATTGTGTTCAATTGCTGGCAATGTGTCTCAGCTCTTCCCCAACTTTTCCCCAACTGTCGTGTCTCCTTTCGACTGTTCTGCGCCATGTTCTCCTCAGACCGCCAGGTATTCTGCCATCCTGAGTTAAAGGGTTCCATTGCATACCATAATTCGCTGTCACCCTTTCGGAACGTGTGACCAATCCACTGCCACTTCCGTGGTTCCTTACCCGTTCTCTCGTAAATATGTTCGCTAGAGATACGATTGGGCCAGACAATCCTTAAGATATTGCTCAGGCAACTATTGACGAACGTTTGCTGCCCTTAAGTTCGGTTTTCGATAACCCAAGGATGATCAAATCATCAGATGACTAATCCTTAAGTCTCCCACTTTGAAAACTCTCCCCCACGGCTGCGCTGTAACATCCAGTCCATACATACAATGAAGAGGAGAGGTGACAAAACGCACCCTTGGCGGATTCTAACGCCCACAGTGAATGGTATCTGGCAAATCATCATAAATAGACCCACGCTTGAACATCACTACCGAATTATACAAATTTACTTAGAAAATCGGTCGTCGATTCACGAAACTTATAGATTTCATGATTTTTATGGCGCACATAATTGTCCATCTGAGCAAGCCATCCGTCGAACTGTGGATTCATTTCGCATCGCATGTATTCTCAAATAAATGATTAAATAACAGCAACACGTCAAAGGAATTTACATCCTAAAGAGAATATCACCGCTGTAAGCGAAAGAGTGCAAGAAGATCCAAATTTATCGATTCGTTGTCGGTCGTAGCAGTCGCGCAAAAATCTTTGCCTACACCAGTATAAGATCAAGCTGGTGCACGAATTAAGGCCACGAGACCATCATAGTTTGATCTAGAACAGTTGCAATCTGACCCATTGGGTTAGGTTAGATGAAGTGGCTGCCAGCTAAGAATCGCCAACACACTTACGCGTAGACCAATAATATGTCCATTATGATATCACGTGAATCATGGGAGAAAGTTTCTCTCTACCTACTCGTTAAACCATTTAACCAGCCTCTTACGAAGCGTACGAGGCTCTTGATACCGATATCTATCAGGTCGCCTATATCGTTGTAATAAGGGGCTCCTAAGTGAAGCTCCTTCTACGGAAGAAAGCTGGGCAATCTGACCATTTTTTTATGGAAAAATTTCGTTAAGCAATGAGGCTAATTTTCAGCTTAACAACTTTGTTAACAAGCAAATTGTCGCATATGGAATTGGACGAATCCAGAAGAGACACCCTACGAACTGTACATAAAAAAAAAATATCCACCGGTTGATGCTTTTTCCAGGCTGGTGGCATCATCGGACCTTTTTTTTTAAATGAGATCATATCCCGCTTTGCAGTAAATGGAGAAAGCTAGTTAACAGACGATGATCAATGAATATTTCTTTGAAAATATGGATGAAATTAATTTATGCATGATGTAGTTTCAACAGGTTGGTGCTAGGTACCGTACGGCGACCGAAACCATTGACTTATTGAAATCAGAACTTGGCGATGTTGTTTTCGAGAAACGGACATTTCAATTTTTTTTTTTTTTTTTTTTCGAGTGTAGGTGAAAATCTTCAACAAGACACTATGAGGATCGACAGCGCGTGCTCATAGTAGTGTGGGATTCTTACCCACTAAAAAACCTCCTTTCAAAACCGACTTGTTTTTAGTTTTACTACAAATAAGTATTCGACTTATCAAGTAGTTTTCATTTCACGAAATAAGGACGTTTTGCAGGGACCTTCCCATTAGAAGTTCCAGCCGGCTCCGCAGTTTAGACGCGGTTACTTATCGCGCTAAGTCTAAAGGTTTGGTTCTTTGTAGACGGCGTAGTAAATTTATTTCTCCCAAGGAAGGAGGACTGTAATATTTACGCGACTTTCTAGTCGACCTCTATGCTTTCTCGCGTAGGTTTGAATTTCGTCTTCTATAGTTTTAATGGCAAGATCTCTATGGATATCGCTATTTCTGATATTCCATGGCGCATTTACAATACCTCTTAACACTTTGTTTTCAAAAGTTTGTAAAATTTTAATATTACTTATTTAGGTACAACCCCAGAGTTGTATACCATATGTCCATACAGGCTTTAGCACTTGCTTATATAAAAGCAGTTTGTTCTCTATATTAAGCTTGGAATATTTTCCAAGTAACCAATACATTTCTCTATATTTATTATCTAGTTCTTTGCGTTTTTTTCTTAACGTGCGTTTTCCATTTCAGCTTTGCATCAAGTGTCATTCCAAGATACTCAGCCTCGTTTGCAAACGGAATTTGAACCGAGTTTGAAAAGATCGTCAAATTATTTGCTCTCTTATAAGTAAAATTTACATGAACAGATTTGGTTTCGTTGAGTGCGATTCCCCAAACCTTTGTCCATTCATTTACTCTATCCAAATCTTCTTGCAGTTTTTCGACCGTTTTACCTACTGCCAAGATAGCAGTGTCGTCGGCAAATGTAGCTAGCTCAGTGCATTCTACTTGCAGTATATCACGGGTGTATAATAGATACAAGACTGGACCAAGAACGCTTCCTTGCGGCACCCCAGCCATTATTTCCTTGACATCTGAATATTCGTTTCCACATTTGACGCGGAATAGTCTATTCGTAAGGTATTCCTTCAAAATATTATATAGGTGCTCTGGCAGAACTTGTCGTAATTTAAACTTTAAGCCTTCGTGCCAGACCTTATAAAGGTTTGAGAGACGTCAAGGAATACGCTTGAACAAATCTTTTTTTCTTCAAGTGACTTTTCGATTACATATGTTATTCGATGTACTTGTTCAACTGTATAATGCTTACTTCTGAATCCGAATTGATGATTCTTCTATTACCGGCTGTATTCGCCTAATCAATATTCTCTCGAACACTTTAGCTATAATTGGAAGAAGCGAAATCGGTCTATAAGACGTTTTTTTCATTCGGCGGTTTTCCGGGCTTAAGGACCATTATGACTTCGGCGACTTTCCATTGACTGGGAACATATTCTAGTCTAAGTGCGGCGTTTATAATAAACAGAAGCTTAATTAGATCTTTTATTGATAGGGCTTTAAGAACCTCCCCTGTAATTAGGTCGTATCCAGGAGCCTTCTTAGGTTTCAGTTCCTTTATTTCTTCCTTAATTTCGGTAAGTGTTGCATTTCTTATTACGCTATTCACTATATAAGACGTATTTATATTTTGAATAAGAGCTTGTCAATCAAACGGTTTGAAAGTTTCTTCCAGGTGGGTGGCAAAAACCTGCGCTTTCTCTTTATCATGCCTGGCCCATTCGTCTTGATTTTTCCTAATTGGGGCGGCTTGAATTTGAGGTTTTTTAATACCTTTTATAGCCTTCCAAAGCGAGTAATTAGAATCTTTTTCTACCGTTAAACCTTTTAGGAAAGTTTGCATTTCATTATTCTTAAGGTTTTTAATGAACCTTTTTAGTGAGTTAAGATGTGCTTTATGTTGCGGAGTCCGAGTTTGTTGCCATTTTTTGTGTGCTTTTTTCTTCTCCTTAATCATCTCTTTTATTTCCTGCGGATAAGTTTGAATGTAGCTGGCTGGCGTTTGTCTTTGGTTTGGGAGTATTCTTCCACGCGGCATTCTGTAGAATTTCGAGGAAGCGATCAACTTCAACTTCAAGTTCATAGGGCGTTTTAAGTGATACGCTCAGCTCAGTATTTGTTTCAATATCTTTTTTAAAACCATCCCAATTAGTTTTCGCGCTGGTTAATCTGACCGGTCCTACTTTTTTAATCAGATCATCGCTTATCGTCATAATGATTGGAGAATGATCAGAGGAGAGATCAAAGCTTTCTTCAACTTGTATACAGTTGCCAGATATTCCTTTAACAACAAAGAAATCGATCAGATCTGGTATCTTATTTCTATCAGTCGGCCAATATGTTGGTTTACCCGTCGAGTGAAAATCACAACTGTATTACATACCCGCATTATAAAGCTTTCAACCTTTCTGAGAGGCGTACCTTGAACCCCAGGAGGGGTGTTTCGCGTTGAAGTCGCCACCAATAATAAAATTTGGTTTAAGGAAGTTGAAGATGTTTGTGAAATCACTTTCTTCAAGTTTACATCGCAGTGGACAATATATAGACGAAATGTTGAAAGCAAAATGTCTATTTCTAATACGTGCCGTGCTTACTTGCATTGCTTCTAATTCAATCTTTACTTCCGCTGAGTGTTCGATACATTCTTTTATAAACAATGATGATCCACCTCTTGTTCTTTCCGATGGGTGGAAGGCGTGATACACGCTATATCCTCTTATCTTAACATTCGTTTGTTTTGTCAGATGAGTTTCACAGACCAAGCATATATCAATATCTTTTTCTTGTATAAAAATTTCTAGTTCGTCGAGTCCTCGTATGAGCCCGTTGGCGTTCCATGTAAGAATTTTTAGCATTTCTTTCATATTCGGGTTGAAGTGCGCCTGTTATGAATGTTGTTTTCTAGTTCAACTAGTCTCTCCAAAATAAGTTTGTTTGTTTTGCATTGCTCTTCAAGTTTCGCAAGTATTAAGGAGAAAACATTCGATACAGGATTTTGTGAGCTACCTCTATCACCGTTTTTCAATGTCGCAACTTGAGTAGGAGTCTTTACGTTAAAGTTAGGACGATTTTTTGCCTTGATCTCCCTTGGGTTGTCGGTCATATACTTGCCATTAGCTGCCATCGCTGCTTGAGCATAAAACTGTGCGTCAATATTCGAAGATTTTGCTTCTGTCACCTTTTCTCTAGTACGTTTGGGTTTTTCTTCATTACCCGATCTTAAGTCAATATTGACGGATTTCCTATTTTTTTTTTCCTATTTTAAGTCTGTTCTTAATTGGTTTCGGATTAGGGCGCATGGAATTTTTAAGCGTATCGCGCCTTTTTTGGAGCGCCACTTCGCAACCTCGATTGTTCGCAGGATGTTTTCCTTTGCAGTTTATACAAGTGGCTGGGGTTTGCTTATTTAGGTGACACTCTTCCGAGAGATGTTTACCTGCGCATTTAACGCATCGCGGTACTTTCTGACAGTAAGTCTGCGTATGATTGAAACCTTGACAGCGTTTACACTGCGGGATCGATCTGGAGCTCTTACGTAAGGGTTCTATTTTGACCACGATGTTTAGAATAGTCTTAATACCATATATAGCATCTTTATTTTCATCTTTATCGAAACTAACATGAATATTGGAAATCCACACTTTACCAATTTTTCATGATCTCCCTCCGACTGTTGCTTCGATAATATTGACGGCATCAAGAATTTTAAAGCCGTTATCTTGAAGGTCGTGCATTACATCTTCTTACATCAATACACGCAGTGGTATTTCTAACTTATTTTGGTAAGTATACCACTGAATCTTTTCGGCATTCAATTTTTGGGATAATGATCGGTAACCGTCGGCATCATCGACATTGATTTTCCACTTGCGCTTCCGGTGCACTCCTTTTTCCGGAGACGTTCGATCTTATTGGTGGAGATGGAGATACCCTTGTACTTTTTGAGAAGGGATTTATTATGTGCAATAGTTGTTCTCCCCAGAATCCGTAGAGCCGACCTCCGAAGAGGGTGGATTTTTTAGTGTACCTGGACTGCCACCTGGGGTATTAAAATATTTTGTTTTGTTCATTGCATGTTTTTGTATAAATCTGTTTAGCATTGTTTTATCGAAAAATTTCGTTCAGCAATGAGGCTAATTTTCACCTTAACAACTTTGTTAACAAGCAAATTGTCGCATATGGAATTGGACGAATCCAGAAGAGACCCTACGAACTGTACATAAAAAAAAATATCCACCGTTTGATGCTTTTTCCAGGCTGGAGGCATCATCGGACCTTTTTTTTTTAAATGAGATCATATCCCGCTTTGCAGTAAATGGAGAAAGCTAGTTAACAGACGATGATCAATGAATATTTCTTTGAAAATATGCATGAGATTAATTTATGCGTGAAGTAGTTTCAACAGGATGGTGCTACGTACCGTACGGCGACCGAAACCATTGACTTTTTGAAATCACAACTTGGCGATAAGTTGTTTTCGAGAAACGGACATTTCAATTGGCCTACAATATCGTGCCATTTGACACCTATCGATTATTTTCTGTGGATCCAAATGATATCACTAGCTTACGGTATACTTTGTTCATAAATTATTCAAGTAATATAGTGGCGCCCAACATGGGGCCTTTTTTTTTCTTTTTTAAGTACTGAGTCTGCACTCCTTTGATATCTTGGATCGTATATCCATTTGTTAGAATGTCGATTACATCAATTTTTCTTGTTTCCACACGTATCCGACGTCAAGTATACTATTTAAAGGGGGAATGGAGTTTAATTAAATTAGGTTTCTTAAATATGTATGTATATATATGTGTGCATATGTACGTAATTTTAATTCAATTTCAATTTCAATTTATTTATTTCAATGAGTTTGGTTAACCCAGTAAGATACATTATCTTATAAAATAGTGCTAAACTTTAATATGAAAAAAAAAATTATGAAAGCTACATGAGCTGTATGAGAATAAAGGTAAAATCGAAATAATAAAATTAACAAAAATAAAACATAAAAATGCATATATACAAAAAAAAAATTTATTTAAAGGGTGTCCCATAAATCACGCAAAATTTGAATTTTGCGCCATTTAATAGTACAGTGGTGCCAATGAAAAAAAAGATAACAATGTGACATTTCGGGGTTAACAAAAATAGAGCGCTATACGAAAGAACAACACATTTTCATTGTTGAGCAATATTGGCATTGGGGATGCTGATTTTTCGAACAAAATGATCTGCAGTGATGAAGCTCATTTTCATCTTGATGGCTTCGTTAATCGTCAAAATTGTCGCATTTGCGGTTCAGAAAACGAAACGAGTAATTGTTGAGAAACAAATGCATCCACAACGCGTGACTCTTTGGTGCGGATTTTGGGCTGGAGGCATTATCGGACTATTCTTCTTCGAAAATGCGGCTGGTCAGGCAGTAACAATTAACGGTGTTCGTTATTGTGACATGATAACCCAGTTTTTAGTGCCTAAATTACAAGATATGGATGTGACCAACATGTGGTTTCAACAAGACGGTGCCACATGCCATACAGCCAGAGAAACACTTCTATTACTGCATGAGTCATTTCCTAATCGTGTAATCGGCCGTTCTTGCGAACAGAATCCAGATTTAATCCAGATCTTGCGATTTAACGACATTCGACTTTTTCCTTTGGGGTTTTTGAAGTCAAAGGTCTATGGAAACAAGCCCACGACCACCAATGCTTTGGAAGAGGAAATTGGGAGGTGTGTTAATGAAATTCAGCAACATTTATGCGAAACGGTCACAGAAAATTTCAATAAAAGAGTACGTACTTACCAGCGAAGCCGTGGCGGCCATTTATCCGATGTGCTATTCCATACATAACCCGAATCTGTATACTCTATGAATCAATAAATTCTAATTAAAAATCTGTATTTTCTATCAAAATTACATTTTGCGTGAATTATGGGACACCCTTTATAAAGGAGAAAGAAAGAATAATTATTAAACAACAGAACTATGTAAATTAATATTGAATTAAAAGGAAGTGAGGTAACTAGGAATTATAGGAACGAAGTGCTTTTAATTTGCTTCTAAATCTTGTTGTGCTATCTATCCTTCTTATTTCGCGTGGCAAAGAGTTCCACAACCGAGTAGAGCTTACCAGAAACTGACGTTCCGAAGTCAAACAAGAACACCGAGGAGGAATTAACTGAGCAGATCTGTTTGAAGAAGTAAATCTAAATCTAAACTTTTCGTAAAGATATGTATGTAGGTTGATGTGTTATATGAATGTCAGAAAAGAGATTCAATGTACGAAACTTAAGAAGGTGGTTAAATGTCATATTATACAGATATTTAGAATAATTTGACACGCGAGCAAAACGTCGCAGTCCAAAAACATATCGCACTATGCTGTTAAATGCGATATTAAGTTTGCTTTTGGAAGCATAGCTACAGTTGTAAAATACTTCACAACCATAGGTTAAAATGTATATTGTATTGTAAACAAAACATTAAAATATTGGCTCAGTAAATGATGTCATGTGTCCAACATTGCACACTTGTGAGAATTATTTAAGACTCGGGTATCCAATACGTCAATCGCTGCTCATGCATGCAACCGCTTTATTACGCTGCTGTTCCAAATCCTTTTTGGAAATAGTTTCTCAATCAATCGCTACTTAAGTCCATAATGTTTTCTCTTACCCAAGCCAGACTTCTTTCGTTTATTTTTATTTTCATTTTTTTTTATGTTGCTACTGAATTAGGTACTATCTTTTCTATTTCCTGTGTCCATAACAAAACTTCTTAGTTTCAAAATTCTACCCATATTTTGAACTTAATTTGAAAGCTAAGCATTTAGTACTATTTTATATATATCTAAATATTATACACAGAACAAGTTTGCTTGTAGTAACTCAATAAAGACACTAATTTAACACAAATTCAATTCAGCAATAAACAATTAAACACTTATTATATATAAAAAAAAATATTTAATGTTTTAAAACGTTATTACAATGCGATATTTAATAAATAATATAAAATAAATGAAACATGTTTATGTTACTTCAAATTAATTATACATAACATAAGTTATGCTTATAAGTGGGCCTTCATTGCATTTTCTCGTAATCGACTGTGCACTTACTTACTTATTTAGGTGGCGCTACAATTCGGGGTGAACCTGGGCCTCAACCAACAACCCTCTCCATTTAGCTCGGTCTTCAGCTAATTGCCTGCAGTTGCGCACTCAAGGTTGGTCGAGGTCCCCTTGAACTTGTGCGTGCCACCTACGGCGAGGAGGTCCGCTACTGCGTCGTCCCTCGGGGTTAGATTCGAAGACTCTGCGGGCCAGAGCGTTGGTGTCCATTCGCCCTACATGTCCTAGCCATCTCAGACGTTCAATACGCAGTTTCTGACTAGGTCGATGTCGCTGTACATCTCGTATAGTTCGTGATTGAATCTTCTCCTCCAAAACCCATCAGCGCAAACGGGACCGAATATCTTACGAAGAATTTTTCTCTCAAAGCGACTGAGGACATCTTCATCCTCTTTTAATAAAGTCCATGTTTGAGGGCTGTAAAGCAGGACTGAGATGATCAGAGTCTTATACAGAGTCTCTTTAGTTGTTCGAGATAGGGCTTTACTGTTGAATTGCCTTATTAGCCCAAAAAAACAGCAATCGGCAAGAATTATTCTTGGCTTGGTTTCTGCGCTGATCTTGTTTTTCGAGTTTATATCAGAGCCAAGGTAGACACACTCCCTTATTGCCACGGAGTTATAGCTGCCCATTATGACGTTCTATCCAATTCGTCGGTGTTGGTTGCCCCTTCTTGTTGACAGCGTATACGAATACTTGGTTTTGCCCTCGTTTATCGCTAAACCCATTTTGGCCGCTTCCGCCTCAATGCTTGCAAACGCACCGGAGACAGCCCGCGGAGTTCTTCCGATAATGTCTATATCGTCGGCGTATGCAAGTAGTTGTACAGACTTGTGATAGATTGTGCCTCCGGGGTTGGCTTGTGAGTTCCGCACAATCCGTTCAAGTACAATATTAAAGAAGTCACATGACAGCGAATCACCTTGTTTAAAACCTTTTTTGACATCAAAGGTCTCGGTGAGGTCATTACCGACCTTGATGGAGCAGCAAGCGTTCTCCATCGTCATCCTGCACAGACGGACAAGTTTGGCAGAGATGTAAAAACTAGACATGGCTTTATAAAGCTCTTCTCTATAGATGCTGTCATGGGCGGCCTTGAAATCGATAAAGAGGTGGCGAGTATCGATTTGGAATTCTTGGGTTTTCTCCAGGATCTGCCGAAGTGTGAAGATTAGATAGATAGATTTTCCTGTCCTGAAACCGCACTGATAGGGTCCAATCAGGCTGTTCATAAACGGTTTCAGGCGTTCACACAATATCGCAGAAAAGATCTTGTATGCGATGTTGAGGAGACTGATGCCTCTATAATTGGCGCAGTTGAGGGGGTCTCCTTTCTTGTGGATCGGGCAAACGATGCTGAGGTTCCATTCATCAGGCATACACTCGTCTGACCAAATCCTAAAGATGAGTTGGTGTATGCACTCTACCAATTCATCACCAGCTGCCTTGAAAAGTTCGGCCGGTAAGCCGTCAGGTCCAGCAGCCTTGTTGGATTTAAGCTTGGATATTGCTATCCTCACTTCGTTTTGGTCAGGTGGACGGAAATATTGACTATCATCGTCTATGTTCAATTGTTCATTCTGCCTGACAGCGGGATGTTGGTCTTCGTCGCCGTCATACAGTCTGCAGAAGTAGTTTTTTCCATATTCTCAGCACCTGTGATTCTACAACGAGGTTTCCATTTTCAACTCTACAGGTTTCTGCGCGAGTATTGCTTCTCTGACACGTTCTTACAGCTAGACCACTGAGAGGATGCTTTCAGGCGGATGGCCGCACAGGCAGCCATCTGTTTGCCGAAAATATCTAAAGGTAGCAGGTTGAACAAGATGTCCAGTGCAGCGGAGGGAGTAGTTCTCAGTGCACCACTGATGCAGATGCATGCAGATCTTTGCACCTTAGCTAGTTGAGTGAGGTGGACCGCCTTGTCAAGAGCAGGCCACCATTCGATCACGCCATATAGTAGTATAGGCCTGATAACGGACACATGTAAACATGTTAAGGGTATTCACAACCCCTTGAGTACGCGCATGAGTAGATCGACAATTTCATATGTAACGACCTAATATAAATCATCATTCATTTTGACGTCATTGACTAAGCAGAGTAAAATCAGAAGACTTCAAGTCTTCAGATCAGGGTTCTATACTGCAACAATTTTGTTAATGGGGTTAGAAGTTAGCAGCGGAGTAGCAGTTTTCTAGTATGAAAGTAATTTTGCGTCGAATCTCTATGAAAGTCTCATTTGTAGAGCTGATGCTTACTCCGAGGTCTTCCTACGGCTTTACGTTATCCAGAACTGAGCCATCGCCGTGTAGAACTCAGTGCGATACATGTTATTATATAACTTGAAGTCAATGAGAAAATGCTGAGTTTCGACTTGAAATTAATTGACTTTGTGTGAAAATACATTCTTGCAAGCTAAGCTAAAATCTTCTATCCGGCGAGAGCGGACCTGACCTCCATTTAGTAGCTGCAGGTAGCGTTGCCTAACCATACCTACTGTTCCCTGAGTTACAGTGTTGTAAACGTGCGTCTTCTATCACATCTATCAGTGTAGATGTAGGGGACTTAGAATGCATCAATCCCAGACACTTCACACCTTTCGAGAAAAAAAAGATAAACACCACCAAATGGGATGTAAATGAAATGTATTTCATCTAATCGCGTTATCAAAACAATGCAACAATAATGGGCTAACAACACTTGATGAGAATTTCGCTGGATCTGTTAATACTAAATCACTCTTAACTTTAATTTTATTCCTAGGTTGCTGGTTATCAGTCTCGATAGTTGAACTTTCAGTGGTCTTATTATTATCTAGCTCTGTTGGGTGTCCTCCTCCTCCGGCGAAAGGTGCTACACTTGTGATAGACATTGTAGAAACAATTGAATTGCAACTACTAACATTGTTGCTGTCGGAATTAAAATACTCCTCGGCAACTGCCACCGATATTGGAGCCGCTGCCGCTGTTACAGCTGCAGTTCTTGCTTTTTCCTTCTGTCCCTCGGCTCGAACGTGCTCTTCTCTCAGTTTATGTTTGGCTAAGTGAACAGTCAGGAGACCCTCGTTGATGGTCGCAAACGGACAGAATTTGCACTTGTGTACAATTGTATCGGCCGATTCGGGATGCTTCATGTGGATATGTTTCTAGAAACGACAAACTTTAAGAACAAGATGACCCCAATTGAATCTACTTACCTGATATGCAACACTCTGAATCGACTTGTACTCGCATAGCGGGCACACATACATCTTGCTCTTGTCATGAGTCATGCGATGTCTTCGAAAGGCATTATGGTCGTTGGCCATGTAATCGCACGAGTTGCATTTGAATTTCTTAACTGACTCATGCGTCAGCATGTGCAACTTTAGAGATGACTTGGATGACAGAGTTTTGCCGCAAATTTCACAACAGAACAGGTCGTTGCCCTTACAGAAGTGCTCGCGCAGTGATTTTAGGTGGGAAAATGCTGAGCCACACTCTTCACAACGATGCACGTCTGGCGGTGGGGCTATGGCAATTGTACGATGCCATCTCCGATGATTCTTCAACTGTTTGCTGTTCTTGAACGCCTTCTCGCATTGGTCACACTTGTAGTTGCGCTCTTCGGAATGTATTTTGCTGTGAGTGTTCACTAACCGCGAGTAGATGGGTGTCTTGAAGTTGCACAGCTCACAACTGTGCAGTTCCATGTCGATTTTGTGGGTGCGCCACAGATGTGTGTGCAGTGTGTTCCAGTTGGAGAAATTTGTTGAGTTACACTCTGGGCAGACCATAGGGCGAGATCCTTCACTAAAGACAAATGAAAAATCATTCAGCACTTGAGAGTTATAGTACATCATCTCTAAACTTACCTGTTATGGCATCTTTTGTGATACTCGGAGATGTCTGGCTTCTTAAAACGAAACGCACATCCGTTGATATCACATTTGGTACCGGTTTCGACAAGCAAAGAGCTTCCATACATCTTCCGTAGCCTCGTAATCCCAGTTCGATTTGAACCAAACGGTCGTCCACGTGGCCTAGGCTTCATTTTGTTCCCGTCCGCCGCATCACTTGTATCTTGACTGCCACCACCGTCCCTTTCAATCTCCATCAAGTTGTCAGCCACATATATTCGTCCTTTTTCAGGAGTCGCTACATCTTCCAACAGCTGTGGCTCCCCACCACAGGCGTCATTCATACCACCATCTGATGGAGTAAAGCCAACCGGATCCAATTCAGACTCCCTACTGGGTTGATCTCGTTCCAAGTCATCTAAGATTTCAACGATTTCCAGCGAACTTTGATCAATCTCAGTGATTTGGCCACCACCCTCTGCGTGCTCCCGATTATCATTGATCAGCTCCTCAGCACAGACAAAGAGTATCTCGGGGTCATGGTTATCTGTTGTATCATTGACCGCATCCATAATGGAAATCTGTGGAGTATTGAGATCATAATGCCGATTTTTCTGCTCACTACCCGAACTCGAATCAATTATACTCTCCAACCCATCCAGAACATAATCACTTGTCCAACTAATCGTTGGCGGTGTCTGGAAGTCTGTTGGTTTGTTAAAGGAATTCGAGTCCTGATTGATCATCCTAAAGGCACAAATCCCCTCTGAATTCTTGGAATTCTCTGAAGAGTTCGTGACCAAATTTGGTGTGCCAATATTCTGATCTAAATTTGGAGCAATCAGGTTCTCCACTTCGTTCTTATTCATCAGATTCAGCTCGTCTACGGTACGAAGATGCAGAAAATTGGTCGACCTTCGAGGATGCTCCTGAAACTGAGGTTGCTTCAGGATGTCCACGTTCTTGATGTAGATTTTGCTTCTTGGAGGCTCATGGTCTGCCTGCATGAAACCTGTATCCTCGGGGAGGAGAAAGTTAGCACAATCCACAAAGTTGTTGCCACAATCGAAGGTGTACTCATTGTTGGCTGTGGCTTCTTCTATGAACTTGCCAGGCATAGAGGGGAATTCCTCTTCCACGGGAAACAGATTGAAGTGTAGATCATCGTTCACATTCAAAGCATTCGTGAGATTGTCTGAGGGCAGGAAAATTGGTTCTTTCAGAATGTCTACGTTCTTGATGTAGATTTTAGGCCGCCGAGGCTTTTCGAAAGTTTGATTCTGTAGAGGTTGCTCGGTACAGATATCTATAAGGTCTGATTGTGGAAGAAAACTAGGATACTTTGTGATTTCCCCACCATCCAGACAGAGAATATCACTTTGGTCATTTTGTGGGGGCAGGAATTCGAAGCTATTCTGCACCTCCCTTCGCATCAGTGCGGGTTCTCTTAGAACATCCACACTTTTAATGGAGATCTTCTGCTTTGCAGGTTGTTTTACTCCCATCGGAGGAAGCTCCTCTGGCAAGACATGATTATCCTCGCACATCAAGTCGATCAAATTGTTCCCATCCGAGTTCTGATATGTGTTGCAATAGCCATGTTCATCCAGGCTTAGTATCTGCTCCTGGCGAGCTGGTTCACGAAGGAACTCGACATTTTTAAGGTAAATTCTGCTTTTCCTTGGTTGTTCCTCTGGGAGATCTGGAAGCAATAGCTTTACCTCTTCCTTGCACATTAGGTGATCGCTCAGCAGATGAACTTCCAGGGGCTCTTTGGCGTAGAATATATTCTCACAGCCAGGACAGGGGATTTTTTTCCTCTGGATGGCAGGGGCGTCATTTCTACAATGTACCATTGTATTGTGCTTCTCCAGAGATTCCACATGAATACTGAGAAAGGGACACTGAGTGCATTTCTGCACTGTTGGTGTTACCTGTGGAATAGACTGCGATGTCGGTATCGGTTGTGGAACAGGCGCAGTCGGTGTCACGTGCCCAGTACTACTCTGACATTCTGGTGTCGTATTGGTGGGATTCTGTTGCTGAATAGCACTTGCTGCAGCATCATTTTGCTCTGATTTGATGGGCTCTTCCGATTTGATTTCCTCATGGTTTTGACGACGAAAGATGTTTCCAAAATTATTATTTGTCGGCTGGGCATCTGTGGTGTGGATTTGTACAAAGGGTAGGAGGTTTATACTGTTGGAATGTACACTTAGCAGCCCGGTCGTCGTTGTGGGTACCCCCGTTACAGGTGGCAATGGCTGTGGTGAAGAGAATTCGTCTGTGATTGAACTGAAGTAGTGATTTGTAGAATTCACATCCAACGGCGTCGTCAGATCTGTAAACTGTAAGAGAACGAGACTATTAGTCAATCTTGAAAACCGTAAAAGACTCATAACGAATGGGTAGTCACTGACTGATGTGCCAGAACTAAACAGGATTTAAAACAAAATGATTATCTCAACCAATTAAATTTTATTATATGGATGATCTTTATACTGGCTGGATTCGAAGAAATAAAAGAACCACCAGTAGCAGGAATTATTTCAATTGAACGATAGAAGTCGAAACCAAGCTCATCGTTTTCTCGCAGAGTTAAGGGTATTTGCATACACCTAGGTATATATTGTACATACGTCCACATTGGAATCCAACTAGCGAAACAGCTACGGGTGTCAAAGATGGGCAATGCTGCCGGAGCAGGTATTTTTCGGAAAAAAATTGACATGTCCACGTCCATAAGACTCCCAAATTGATGCAGTTTTTTCCAAGGTGAGATTCTAGCCATATACGATAGAAGAGAACATTCGACATATCACAGAAGGATATCTCCATTTACGTTGATAGTCATGTAGTTCACAAGTTTAGAGCTAATCTAAATTAATCGGACTCTGTCACTCAGAACAGCAACAGACAGAATAACGTTCAAATTATTTTGGTAACAGGCCACAATGGCATTAGCGGGAATGAAAAAGCAGATGAGCTGGCCCGCACAAGAACTGGACAAACGCAAAATCTTAAATAACAAATATAATGCTAAAAATAGTTGAAAGCAGATGGAAAGAGTTTGTGGCGACCCGGACACCAGCCGCTTTCTGTGTCCTTGTTCAGGCATCAGCAAACTCCATCGAAAACTACTTGACAAATCTTTCTTTAAAGAATTAGAGGAACTGGTAGACATACCGATGTCGATGATCATGAATTTATGCAACAAATCCGGTCGGACAAGATTCCTATTCGAGATGGACTCAATCATTTCAAACAGACAAGTCTACTTGTAAGTATGTATCATACAACTCCATACAACTTGTGTTGCTTCCTCTCGCTTTCAGAGGTATACGGGCATCGTTAAGTGCCCACGTGTTCTTATGTGAGTCGCCAGGTAATCTGGCAGCAATCCACCTAACCTATCGGCGGACTCACATCTCCGAGGGAAATTATATCAGAGGGTACAGCATGCATATAATAATCTACAGTACACCAACTTGCTCGTTTGCTGTGTAGACTAATACCCACTAGCACGTATCGGACATCACAACATCAACGTAAACGGCGGCCCTCAGCAAGCAAATAGCGGAAAAGAAACCACATATTCTAGTCTTAACCGAAACTCATAAATTAATCATTTGACTCCACTTACCATCATTGCCCGGACTACGAATGGCATACCCGGTTTCGATTCAAAGGTGGACTTTGTGTACTTGCTAAAACACATTTGGCTTGTGGGTGGAGGACGAGTGGATGGAGCCTGATACTATCTACGTCATGTGGCTTAAACTCGTCATACATGGCTCCACCAAGTTTAAGTGCAGCCTTTACCTCTCTCCTCATCAGCCATCCGAATATAAAGGAAAAACGAATTGCATCGAAGTTTTTCCAACCATTGCACCAAAGAAAGGTTCCTGCCTGGTAGTACAATGGACTAGAGAAGTCTGAGTGCTCTGGGATTTGGGTTTCCTTTTTAAAATAAAAAATATACCTCTCTCCTAATAATGACCAACCGGCTGGATACAAATCCACCACCTTATGGACGAAGCTATTATCCTCAGTAATTTCAGCGTCCATAACTCGAGTTGACTACGATACTTCAACATGACTGATGGCGCTGGAAGCCAAGGTGAAGCCTTTGACACCAGCTGTTGTCCCACTCAGCTGGTGAGGGAACCCACGATGGTTCCAAGCGACCCATATAAATATGAAAATAGCTCAGATCTTTTTCTTACATCAAAGCCAGACAGTTACACAATAAAGCTGGCTGTACCTTAAGGAAATGCAGACCATACGCTAAGATCAGTATCACATCCGCTACCGGCACCAATGGCGGGACAACGAGCGCGCCATCGCTTGATTTGGAATGACAGGTTGTATGACTGGGAGAAGCTGCGAAATTTGTTCGCATCATTGCCATGGGCTTCCGCCGTTACTGAGGTGATTCTTCTTGCAATGGAATTATACATACCCCACTCCACCCAAAAGGTAGCCTCCAGGAAACCGTGGTTGAGCACGGATTGTGAGCATGCTACTGCAGTCAAGAATAAAGATAGAGAGTGGCGCTCCAATCAATCGCAGCAAAGAAGATCGACCTTCGTAAGGCGCTTTCAAAAGCGCTGTTCAACCAGAAACTTGAACTGGAGGAATTGCCGTGGGGAAGAACTAACTTGGTCAACAGAGATCTGCAGACATCTCGGGGCGCTGTTTTAGTATTATATGTAGGTTCACCTTTCCTGAGAGAAGATTATATAAAAGAAAGAATGCCAGTTCGCCGAAGTCATCAAAGAAAGAACGCCAGTTCACCGAAGTCATCAAAGAAAGAAGCCCCTAGATGAAGCAGTGTTTTTGGATAGGGCCGGACACGTGCATAGGAGGCAAAAAATGGTTTCCTGTTCCTCTTCGTTTGCACAGCTCCTGCAGAAGTCGTTAGAAAGGTGGCCCAACCTTTTAGTATGTTGCCCATTGAGGACACCGATAACATAGCTGATCCGGCACTACGTTTCTGATCCAGCCTAGACCAGATCTGCCTCGAAATATGACACGTTGAGCCATTTTCCCATCTGTGGTTGGTTGGTGCTAATAGCGTCCAGTTTTAGTAGATGTTTGCAAGAACCGAAGGACATATCCAGAATTATTAGTCATAACCTGCCTGGTGACATGCAGCTAAACAAGAGGCGTACAAAGCGGCGCTGCATAGAACGACTAGAGCTGCTTACGAGCTTTACGTGAGCAGGAGAAAAGAGGAACATCGACTTCTCAGAAGGAAGAAAAAGGAGCATGAGAAGCGCTCGATCGAGGAGATTGAGAGACTTTATTGCAGGAATGATGTTCGAAAATTTTACCAAAACGTAAAAAGAACATGCCAGGGTTTCAAAGCCAGAACAGAAGCCTGCAGGGACGAAAATGGTAATATAGTAGTAGAATCGCAATCGGTGCTGAGAAAATGGAAGGAACACTCCTGCAGACTGTTAAACGGCGATGATGATCAATATTCCGCTGTCAGGCAGAATGAGCCATTCAACAATGACGATGACAGTCAAGATTCCCGTCAACCTGATCAGAATGAAGTGAGGATAGCGATATCTAAATTCAAATCCAACAAAGCTGCTGGAGCCGACGGCCTTGCGGCTGAACTTTTCAAGGCAGGAGTAGATGGGTTAGTAAGGAGCATGCACCAGCTCATCTGTAAAATCTGGTCGGACGAAAGTATGCCCGATGAATAGAATCTCAGCATCGTTTGCCCGACCCTGAAGAAAGGAGACCCTCTGAACGGCGCCAGCTACAGAGGTATACTTACTTACTTAGATGGTGCTACAGTCCGGGGTGGACCTGGGCCTCAACCAACAAACCTCCTACATAGGTATAAGTATCCTAAATATCGCATGTAAGATACTGTCTGCCGTACTATGTCTTCTTCTTCTTCTTCCTTTTTTATCAGCGAGGCTATGATCCGAAAACAAGGGATCACAACCCTCCCACTTCACCGCATTTCTACTGATCCGCATGTGGGGTTCGCCTATTTGACCTCAGAAAATATCGGCAGGCCTGCCGATTTTGGATCACTCGGCTACTGAGGCCAATGAAATGCCGATGTCGTCGCATTTGTCTGATCCAGGCGTTTATAGGCCTGCCTTTCCTACATCGCGATGTCTTTGTAACGTGCATTGATATTGCCTTTTTAACGGGGTTCAAATGATCTCTTCTTTGAACGTGGCAATACCAACTGAGCCGGTCGCGCTCTATTTTTTGTACGATGGTTTCCTTGATGTGAAAGCTTCCACGGATCTTCGAACTTCTTATTCGATCAAGCTTTGTCACTCCTGCTGTCATGCGAAGCATCTTCATCTTAGCTGCCGTTAATTTACTCTCATACTTTTTGTACATCGTCCAACATTGTGAACCGTATGTGAGCGCTGGACGTACAACTGCGGTGTAGAGCCTTCCTTTCAACTTAGGGGACATTTTTCTGTCACAGAAGATAGCGGAATTTTCTCGCCACTTCATCCACCCTACGCTTACACGATGATTGATGTCGTCACCACAAGTTGCTTTGCTATTAATCATAGATCACAGATATTTGAACTTTTCGCACTTGGGAAGCACTGTTCTATTCAAATAAATGTCTGGAATAGGCCTGAGTGGATCAGAGAACGGGCAGCACAAGTACTCTGTCTTCTTTGAACTAATGCGATACCCATTTCCCTCCAAAACGTCCACCCACACATCAAGTGCTCGTTGCAGGGATGTAGGTTCCTTACTTATGATGGCTCCATCGTCAGCAAAGAATAACTGATGTACCTTGGGGTCCATCGCTTTACCTTCAAGCAGATAATCAAGGACTGTAATAAAGAGCAAAGGACTTAAAACGCTTCCCTGGTGTACCCCGACTTTGATTGAGAACTCTTCGGTTACTCCAGCGGGGCATCTTACTCTTGTCTTTGCTCCTTCGTACATGTCCATGATCATCTGTACGTAGGAACGTACTATGTGAACGCCTAAAACCAATCGTCAACAACCTGATAGGTCCTTATCAGGCCTGGAAAGTCCACCATTGACCAAATATTCACACTACGGCAGATCTTGGAAAAAACACATGAATATAAAATCGATACGAACCACCTCTTCATCGATTTCAAAGTTGCATATGATAGCGTGTATAGAGACGAGTTATACAGAGCCATGTCTAGTCTTGGCATCCCTGCCAAGCTCGTCCGTTTGTGCAGAATGACGATGGAGAACTCTCGCTGCTCCATCAAAGTCGGCAAGAACATCACCGAACCGTTCGATGTCAGGAAAGGTTTTAGACAAGGTGACGCGCTATCATGCGATCTCTTTAACATAGCACTTGAGAAAATTGTACGAAACTCACAAGCCAACACCGGAGGTACAATCTTCTTCAAGTATTAAGATCGAGGCAGCAAAGATGGATCTAGCGGTCAATGAAAGCAAAACAAAATATATGCTGTCTACAAAAAAGGACACCCAACATCGGCGTCTTGGGCAGAACGCCACAATAGACAGATACAATTTTGAGGTAGTAAAGGATTTTGTCTACCTAGGCTCTATGGTCAGCTCCGCAAATGACATGAGTGGAGAGATCACACGGAGAATTACTCTTGCCAATCGTTGTTTCTATGGGCTAAAACGGCAATTGAGTAGCAAAGCCCTATCTCGAACTACTAAGGTAACTCTTTATAAGACATTAATCATCCCAGTCCTGCTGTATGGCGCAGAGGCATGGGCTTTGACAAAACCGGATGAGGATGCCCTTGGTTATTTCGAGAGAAAATTTCTTCGAGCGATCTTTGGTCCCGTCTGCATAGACGGTGAGTGGAGAAGAAGGTACAATGCCGAACTATACGGCCTGTACAAGGACATCGACTTAGCCAGAAGAGTTCACGAACAGCGACTAAGATGGTTGGGTCATTTAGGGCGGATGGAGCCCAACGTTCCCACTAAGAAAGTCTTCGAATCCACCCCGGATGGACGGCGCAGTAGAGGATGAACTCGCGGTAGGTGGCGCAAACAAGTGGAGGGGGACCTCCACCAACTTGGCGTGCGCAACTGGAGGCAGCTGGTTCGTAACCGTGCTGGCTGGGGAGGTTTGTTGGTTGAGGCCCATGTCCACCCCGGACAGTAGCGCCATCTAAGTAAGTAAGTAACCCTGTCTGGTGATCTCGGCAAGTCTGCCTTGTTGAACTGCTTCATCTTCTCCTTGAGAGACAATGGGCACTATAAGGTGGCATTTGAAGTGAAAGAGTTCAATTCCAGGGACTTGATTTCCGCTCGTGGCAAAATTGCAGACATTTCTGGTGTTAGGGCCCAACCGAGTGGCGAATATCCTGCAAAATGCAAGGCTCTGCGCACCACCATCAGGGTGTAGTAATTATGTCATCGGTGAACAGTGATGGATTTATAGGAAGACACACTAGTCACCGGCCTAGGGCATCACCACAGAGGCTGTACCAAAAAAGAGATTACTTTTCCTAGTTAGAACTATCTATCGGTTATTACATTTCTGATTAAAAATTATATGTTTGCAGAGAACTTCTCTGCTTATTTGATTTCTTTATGAATAAATGACTCCATCTATCCTTTGGAAGTGAATACATCTAGCAACAAAAAAAGAAAACCTATGGCACCAAAAAACTAAATCCGGCGCTGCGCATGCTCCTTGCCGGAATCATATGAGGATGACAAAGTGCACCGAACACTGCGGCATAGTAATGTTCTCCGTGTAGCACTTACGTATAAAAACCGGAGAAAACAATGATCAATGTAATATCTTACCTCAATCATCTGGATTACACAGGCCACGTATGCTTGCTTTCGCATAGATAAATGTTTAAAATACACAATTCTGAAGAAACCATTAGTGCTCTGCTCCTGAATCACGGAAGAAGCAGACTAGACAGATTCAATAATCCCCACGAAAATTAAATAAGAAACAGCTTGTTGCAGCCGAATCTGTTGCCAACACATTTTGCATAATATTGCCGTTTTTTATAATTAGCAATTCTAATTATCTAATTTAAAATTCTAGCACTAGATAGATGTTCTCGTGACACAAGTCCATAAAAACACATACCACAGTCATAATCGCCCTAAACCACTTCAAGTAATGATGGCAATAAACGTTCAGGCGTCACAGTTCTCAAATGCACAACGAGCATTTTATCACTTTGTTTTCTAATAAGAATAATTCAAACTCCAGGGCTACCACAAGGAATCTAGACGAATAGCTCTAGCGCAACCGTTTTCTTCTGACCTAACGCAAATGTACGACTAAAAGTTAAGTAAGTTCAATTTTGAGAGTTTGTAAGCGCGTCCACACGTTCTCCTCCATTCTCAGTGAATAACTCACAATGAACTAGAATATTTTTGAAATGCCACCAACGACAGAGCGACTTAACAAGCACTTCCGACTCAGTTCATTCAATAAACCAACGTACAACCGTAGTATACTACTCAGATCGTGTTCATATACGTGCATTGCTCGTATGTCGTATATGATAGGAATTCTTGTACTCACAAGTGAACTGATGACAGGAATAAGACCACACAGTGGCTAGCACATTAATCAAGATCAAGTCAATGCAAGGCAAGTGGTTGCCACCTTCCACCCGCACATTATACTGATGTACCTATACTGTGCAGCCATCATCACTATGCGTACAGGATGGCTAAACTGTTGAAAGCCCCCTGGAATACTCTGTGTACTGTGTGCTGTGTGCTATGTGGTGCGCCCCTTAAATTGAATTACACATCTCTATTGGCAGTGTGCGTTAAAGGGTCATAAATTAATTAATTTGTTGTATTCAGTTGGTGGAATGGAGTCGTCTGGACTGAACGCAACATAACTTCAGATAAATTATAATAGTAAGGATTTTTTTTTTATTATTGTTGATTGTACGAGTACATGTGTAATTTCAACAATAATAGGCTGTGGGGTGATCTGTAGATTGGAATCTGTATCTCTCAAATGATGCATAAAGCTGACCGGGTTTTACATACGTTTAAAGTAACTGAAGATACTGGTAGTACGCAACACCTCGTTGAATTCAAATCTGAAATTCATATTTTTTTTAGCTTTTACAACGCACCACGCTTTCATTAAAGTTTCAGACTTACCCGTGCACTAGTGTTGATGATTAATTTCAACTACTTCTTTTCCAGTTCATCTACGAGCTATAATCTAAATAAAAATTTGAGGTACAGGCCCAAACGAAACCCATTTCAGAATACAGACACTGCAAGAGACAAGCGAAGAAGAAGTGCGCTCAGCTTTAATCAGAGAGTACGGGGGCGCCTGTATCGGGAGCTGGAGATAAAATTTTCATACAAACCAGTCTGTCCAGGAGCTGCAATGATAAAATATGAGCAACGGCGTAACTGTCTTCAAAGTAGCAACCCAAAAAAGGAGGAATGCTCAGGAGATTCGTTCGCCAAAGTTCATTAACAATGCTCATGGCCAGCTTCTTGGTGATGACGACAAAATTCTGCAGAGGTTTCTCCGGCTATACTTTCCAAGAGGCACCCCTAACTGTGAAGAAATACCCGGCTGTGAAGAAATACCCGGCTCCAAAAAATTAAAAGCGGTTGGGCCAGACGAGATGCTCTCTGAGATAGCTCAGAACTTTCATCTCCAAATTTATGAGAGGTGACCTAATGCCGAATCAATGGAGGGAAAGCTACCCTCTCCCTGTGTACAAAGGGAACATCGTTGAGCGGGTATTAGGTGGCCAACTGCGAAAAATAATACGGCTATCTGATTATCAGTGCGAGTTTGTTGTGGATAAATCAACCACAGATGTAATTCAAAGTATAAGGATCATAATGGTAAAACATCGTGATTCCTTAAAGGATTTGCATATTGTATTGGTTGACTTTGAAAAGGCATTCGACGGACAACCACGAGATCTGATATGGGTGGCGGTAAGACATCGAGGGGTTCCAGGAATCTATGTACAGATAATCATGAATATATATAAAAGCAAAGACAAGAGTCAGACGCCCCGATGGAGTAACCGAAGAGTTCGCAATCAAAGTCGGGGTGCACCAGGGAAACGTATTAAGAACTTTGCTCTTTATTGCAGAAGAGTTACTCGACTGAAATGCATAGTGTGAGCCACTATTGTCAATTATCTTTTCCATACATCTTAGGATAAATGACATGAGGCCTAGGTTGGTAGGTAGGTAGAAGTGGTTGTGTCAGCAAACCATGCCGAAACTTAATAAGCGCAGAAGTGTCGTTTTAATACCACAACTCAAGTGACCTATCGGATGTAAAAAGGACGTTAACTTGTAGGGAAAGGGAAAAACAGTAAGGATTGTTCAAATCTACCCCGTTGCTTTGAGGAAACTGATAATATCGCCAATGTTAATCTCCGCTAACTCTATTAGGTTGTCGAAAAAGAGTTTACCTAAGGTGTGCTGTCTGGCCCTGCCTAAAGCCGGACACTTGCAAAGGAAATGTAAGATTGTTTCTTTCTCGTTAGCAATATTGCAGCTGCGACAGTGTGCATTAAATGTAATGCCTATCCTGGCCGCATGAACCCTAATGGACCAGTAGCCAGTACTAACTGCCAGAACTCTTGCGATATCTGCACGGTTTCGGTTTAGTAGATATTGCGTTCTTTTCCGGGAGTATTTGGGCCACATATGCCTGGAGATGACACAGTTCCGCACACCCTGCCATCTGCTATCAGCCTTAAGCAGATAATGCGCCAAGATGCCTCCATTAAGGACCCCCAAAGGGACGTTCACTTCATTTGCAACGGAAGCATCAAGGGCATATCCCTGCCTCGCGAGTTCATCAGCTCGCTCATTTCCCTCAATGTTGCTGTGACCCGGAACCCAAAGGAGACAGATTCGTAACCGATGACCTAGCGAGGTGAGTTCCTTTTTGCACTGTTCTACTAGCCTCGAGAATGTAGTGGCAGATACTATAGCCTTGATAGCGGGCTGGCTGTCAATGAGGATGGCAATGGTATTTAGGGGTGTAGAGGTTTGCTTAAGTAGGTGGCAGGCCTCACGTACAGCGAAAACTTCCACCTGGAAGACACTGCACGTATCAGGAAGCCGGTAAGATCTGGAAATATTGAGGAAATCAGAGAATATCCCCGCCCCTACCCCGCAGTCCATTTTTGAACCGTCGGTAAAGATTGTTGTTTCGAACTCATTTGTCAGTTCGCCAGTTTCCCATTTCGCACTGGTTGAGAATCTGATCGTGACGTAATTTCTAAAGTTCACTGTGGGAGCTATATAGTCGATCAGATTAGCTACCAGATCCTGCGGTAGCAGATTCAGGATACTGTTGTGACCATACGGGTTGGTGCACCAGCATCCTGTTTCCCTTAGCCTGACAGCACTACATGATGATAGATGCATAATGTGAAGATCGAGTGGTAAAAGGGGCAGGATAACGTTCAAGGCTTCGGTTGGACATGTTTTCATGGCACCCGTTGCGCCTATAGCCGCAGTTCTTTGTACCCTGTTGATAAGTTTGATGTTATAAGCTTTCCTTAACGCAGACCACTAGACTAGCGAACCATAGGAAAGAATGGGACGCACCACGGCAGTGTACATCCATAAGACCATCTTCGGGCGAAGTCCCCACTTCTTATCAAAGCCACACAGACCTTCTTTACCCGCTGCTCAATGTTAAGCTTCCACCTTAGTTTTGGATCAAGTACCACACCTAGGGTCTTAGCACTGGAGGATAGGGAGAGTAGATGATTGTTTAGCCATGGAAGCGTAAACGTCGGTATTTTGGTTTTAGTGGTAAAGAGCATCTGTTCAGTTTTGCTTAGGTTGACGCTGAGTCCACATCCAGTGGCTCATGAGCTAATCTTGTCCAAGGCACCTTCCATAATATCACTGATTACGGATGAAAACATCCCCGATACCAGTTTTACCACGTCATCCGCATACGCGACAACCTTAACTCCATCTCTGGCAAGTTTACGCAAGATTTTGTTGATGACCATAAGCCACAGAAGAGGAGATAAGACCACACCTTGAGGAGTTCCTGTAACAACAGATATGGTGGAGCTGCTGTTGTCGAGAGTCGATTGAATGATTCTAGTTTTAAGCATTGTCGATATCCATTTGCCAATAAACTCTTCCACACCCAGTTGGATCAGAGCTTCCTGGATCGATTCCGTACTGACGTTATTGAAAGCGCCTTCAACGTCTAGGAAGGTAGCTAGGGTATATTGTTTGAAGTGAATTGTCTTTTCTATCGTTCACACAAGTTCGTGGAGTTAATCTGGGGTATTTCGAATACATATATCTCTTTGAAAGAAAAGAGGATAAGCTGATAGGTCTGAAATCCTTTGCGGATCCATGATACCGCTTCCCAGCTTTCGGGATAAACACAACACGAGCACATCTCCAGCTCAGGGGAACGTGGTTTAGGAGAATACAGCTTCTGTAGATCGGAACTAGCCATGGGACCGCCTGGTCCAATGTTTTTTGCAGCATAATAGAGAGAATGCCGTCAAGGCTGGCCGATTTATAGGGAGAGAAACTGTTAATAGCCCAGGAGGTATTAACTGCTGTAATTGTTATCTTAATGTCATTCCAGGAAGAAGATTGCGCGACCTGAGAAACTGGTGGGAGGGCAATCTCATTATTACATCGTGGAAAGTGTGTTTGCATTAAAAGTTCCAGTGACTCGCTAGAGGAGTCCGTCCAAGTCCCATCCGGCCGTTTAATAAAGGACGGGCTAGAATGTTCCTTGGACAGAATTTTACTCAGCCTGGCAGTCTTTTATGGTCTCAATGGTTTCTTCCTCTTGCAGTACTTGTGATGTTGTCACTCGTTCGAATTCTTCATGCGTTATGCTGGGAGGCGCGTATCAGCTAAAGAAGTATATGACGTTTCCTTTGGACCACTTCAGCGAAAGACTACAGACCCATAAGTCTCTCTTCATGCTGGGAGGCGCGTATCAGCTAAAGAAGTATATGACGTTTCCTTTGGACCACTTCAGCGAAAGACTCCAGACCCATAAGTCTCTCTTCATTGCTCCTCAAGACACCCGAAAGGCTTCTCAATATCCAGATCACAGGTACTTTATACAAAGCTCAACATGGATATTTAAAGGGAAACGAGTGGAAACAGCTTTACACGACATGGTAGGGAAAATAGAAACGAGCCTTAACTTCTAGGACATTTGCAGCATTTCTAGATAAAGTAGGTGCCATCAAACATACCAATTAGTTCTGAAAAGCTCTTAATAGCCTCGGAAAATAGGGCAAGGGATTTTGGACTTCACGTCAACTAGGACAAGACAGAATAAGGAAAAACGCACGTATTTGATGCACTAGGCGATTTTAAATCTGCTTCAGATTGCTGCAGTTCAATGGCTTTTAAAGCAACTGCTCTCGCCAGAAGCAGTCTGCCAATACATATGTCTTCGTCGTCTTATGTTGTCCATTGTGCGTATGAATTCGCCTCGGTTTTGTAGTCTGTTATGGTTGAGTAAACTGAAGTAAGGCACTACCGTCCACTTATAAAGAAAGCGTGAAGCTCCTCAAGAAAGAGATTAGGTTCGCAAAGAGGAACTCTTGGAGGTCCTTGCAGCTCCACCGCACCTCCGCCGCAGCTCCACCGCAACTCCATCGCAGCTTCACCGCAGCTGCACCGCAGCTCCACCGCAGCTGCAACGCAGCGGCACCGCAACTGCACCGCAGCAGCACCTCAGCTCCACCGCAACTGCACCGCAACTGCACCGCACCTCCACTGCAACTGAACCGCAGCAGCACCGCAGCTCCACCGCAGCGGCACCGCAGCTGCACTGCACTATTCAAAAAGCATGGTGTTGATGGACAGCATTTCAGTCTCCGCGTGGATTTGGTCCTTATGTGCCATTAAGTGGAAACTGGTGATAACTCGCATGTCTGAGTTTTGGGACGCTTGAAGATTCCGCCGGTTTGTGTTGCTAGGCTGTAGAGTCCAGATGGGAGCAGCGTAATTCATGACTGACCGACCGATCGCTTTATACTAAATTACCACAGCGTATATTTTATTTATTTATTAAAAGCTTTCGCCTCGACGATTAAATAAAGAATGTCCTAGTTTTTACAAAAAAAATAATAATCAGAAATTAGAATAAAGCTATCAAGTAAAAATATAGACTTAGATAAATTTAGATTTTAGATTCAAAGTAATTAATTAGCAAAGTACAAATTACACTACAGCTCGTCCAATCTGACCTTTCGATCGACCTCGATCGGTCATGATAGATTTACATATATAATACTATTGAACTACAATTAATAATTTTACGTTAAACAAATGAGCGGAGGCTCGGAGAGCCAGGCCTCCACGTAAGTGCCTCTATTGAACCAAATTACTAGTCGTAGGTTCAGCCAAATCTGATTGTATCCACCGTCTCATATTACGTGCTTCGACAATACCATTGTATGGGGTCTGAGTGTTCGGACAACCTTCGATATCTTCGTACCACGTATCGATCGTTCGGCAATATTTTACTGATCATGTACAGACCTTTATATTTTGCTATTAGCTTCTTATTTCCAACAGAAGTGTCAATGTTCCTAAGCACAACGTGTTCACCGATTGCATACGTACGAGGTGGTCAATGAACCTCCTCAAAACGCTTCAAACTTGTCTCCTGTGTTACCTGTATTCTTTTGGCTGCATGATGGCGTAACTGTTCTAAATTTCGTATCACGACATGTAGTTTTTTTGAGTCAAGGTGCTCAAGCAATTCATCAATGACAACACCTCGTTGCTCAACACCAAATAAGAGTTTGCTGGGAGTCGTCCCGGTGGTTCGATGCACAATGTTATTAAGAGCACACTCGACTCGAGACAACATTTTCACCCAATCACTATGCTGTATTGGTTCACTTGTTTTACTTAGCATGCTAGTTAATGTACGATTGACTCTCTCCACTTGGATCATTGGCCTGCGGTGAAGCCACAGCCACCTTTACGTGTATAATGTTATTTGTCAAAAGGAAAGAGCCAAATTTCAATGATGTAAAGCATGAGCCACGGTCACTGATAAGCCGACGTGGGCGGCTATAGTATTCAAAATATTTTGACAATGAAGCGCATACCTCTTTCGTACTTGTTGAAATTACTGGATATACACCTCTATTATGGTTAGCGAATCGAACGTTCGGCTCTGTCGCTTTATAAACTTCACAGATGACATTTAATTATTTTTTCCTTTGTCAGCACTTATTCTTTATTCAAATGAAAATGTTTGCTAACAGCAATACCACGACAGAAGCAATTCGCTGACAGTTCGACTTGAGTCGAACGTTCGATTCGCTAACCATAATAGGGGGGATAATTTCACATATTTCGTGAACGCGTCAACTACTACTATCTACTAGAATGTATTTTCGCTTTGAAGCAATCGACGGCAAAGGGCCATAGTGATCAACATGTATAGTGTCAAACGGGAGCGGTTTTTTCGGTATATTGTAAAGATTCTGCTCGTTAGATCGTGCTGGCACTGAATACAATAGACACTTAATGCAACTCCTAATGTAATTTTCTACCTTGCTACGCATATTCGGGAACCAATAATGTGTATTCAGTCGATCGTAAGTCTTTCCCAAACCCATGTGACCAATTTTCTCATGTTCATAACGTATCAAATTGGTTTCCATTTCAGCAGGCACATGCAGTCGCAATCGTTTCGATCGTCTCTTAAAGTAGACCAAACCATTATGCAACTCGTAATCGTTCATGTTTTCGAATTCCAATTTTTCTCGAAGACCAACAATGGTTTTGTCTCTACTCTGGGCAGTATGTAACTGAAAATCAATAATTTCTCCGCAACGGCTTAGGGCGTCTACATGACCCATTCGACTCCCAATGCGATGCTGATTAGTATAATTATAATTTTCCAACACGAGGGCCCACCTGGCAATTCGGGCATTTACCGTTTTCTTATTGAGAGTGAGTGTCAATGAATTACAATCAGTAACGATGCGAAAAGGTATGCCCTCTAAATACACACGAAAACGCTTAAATGCATATATAATTGCCAATGTTTCTAATTCAAAGCTATGGTATTGCGATTTAGCCGGTGTTGTGCTCTTTGAAAAATATGCAATTGGATGTAATTTCTTGTTTGCCTGTCTCTGCAATAGGACAGCACCAAAGCCCAAAGCACTTGCATCGCAATGCAATTCAGTTTCATAAGTTGTGTTGTATATGGCCAGCACTGAAGAATCCATCAGAAGATCTTTCAATTTACTAAACGCAGCCCTACATTCGTCATCAAAGTTGAAAGCTACATTTCGCTTAATTAAATTATTAAGAGGGCGAGCAATCCGCGAGAAATCCGGAACAAATCGTCGGAAATAAGAGAAGAGACCTATACATGCCTGTACCTGCTTAACATTAGTTGGTATTGGGTAATTCGATATTGCTTTTACATGCGATTTACTAGGTCTGATTCCATCGGCACTAATTTTAGAACCCAAGTAATCAATTGTTGAGTACCCGAAGTGACACTTAGACAATCTGAGCTCAAGCCCATGCTGAGCAATACAAACTAACACTCTCCCAACAACATCCATGTGTTCGTCGATGTTCTTCGATGCAATTATAATATCATCAATATAAACCACGATTTCTCCGTCCCGAATAAAAGCACCGCTGGAATACTGAAGGTGCATTTTTAATCCCAAATGGCATTCGCAGATATTCGTACTGGCCCATTGACGAACAAGGTGTATCGGACTGAATCTGATGACATTCGGACTTGATGGAAACCGCTTTTTAAATCGAGCAATGTGAAGGTCTTTTTACCTTCGAGGTACTCTAGACAATCGTCTATTAGTGGCAGTGGAAAATTATCACGTAAGGTAATTTTGTTTATAGCGCGGTAGTCCACGCACATACGTCGTTCACCGTTTTTCTTCCTCACTAGAACGATAGGTGAAGCATACGGCGAATCACTGGGTCGAATGATCCCTTCCTTAGCAAATCAGGAATCATAGCTTCGACATCCTTTTTCTCTTGAAAACATAAGCGCCGAGGTCCACAATGGATAGGTGTATCAGAAGTAAGTTGCATTTTCATTTCATACTCCAATGGCTTCACTTTGGCTATATCACAGCTATAACCGCGAACGATTCTTTCACGAAATTTGCTCTGTAAAAGAATATGCAATGACTTGTCGATATCAAGTTCAATATTATTACCACTTGTACTGATAGTGCAGACTGGAAGCAAACAATTCGAAAGCTCGGAAAAATCGCTAGATTCATTTAATGATGGCAAACGACACACGTTTGCGTAATCATAAAAATTGGAAGACTCAGTACAATTCGATTCATACTATTTAGCATCATTACAAGAAAACCATAAGCAAGCGCTTGATTTTACGAAACTCGATTGAACACATAAATTTGCCATATGTTAGTATTGTTGACTGCGCAAGACCATGATATTTTGAGTGGTGTAAAGTCGGACGATCGATACCCAGTGGTAACAAAGAAGCTCCCATAAAACTAACCGGACTACCGGTGTCAAAAATACGTCTAATTAATTTGGATTCACTACGACCAGATTCATTTAGTACAAAAGAAACACTTACCAACTGCATGGCATCGATTTTGCCAATCCATTCATCTTGGTCTTCATCGTCTCGATCGCTATCACAGTGCTGGCATCAGGCTGCGGAAGCGACTTTTTGCTTCTTGTTCCTCTTCGGACACTCCTTGACTATGTGGTCCTTTGATCCACATTTAAAGCAAGCGCCCTTTTCACGTAGTTTCTCTGGGCAATTTCTGGAGAGGTGTCCCCGTTGCAAACAATTGTAGCAGCGAGGTGGCTGCAAATGTATGTCACTGATTTTTCGTGAGGCCGATGGTTCGAATGTCATCTTACTAGTGTTGACTAATCTGGTACGAGCCAGTCTGTCACGTTGACTTCGTTCGTAGCACATTAGCATTTCTTTTAGTTCGTGAATAGTAGTTGCTTGATAGAATGCAGATACATTTGCTTGACTATCACGCAAACCTCCAACGATGATTTCAATCAGGTCCCTTTCGGGTATGTTGGCGTGCGTTGCAATTTCCTGAACGCAAACAACATAGTGCAATATGGATTCGTCTTTTTTCCCACGTGCGATGTTGAAGTTGACAATACACTTCTTTCATCGGTAGATACCGATCATATTCCCGCAGCAATTCAACCCGAAGTTCAGCCCACGATTGTACTGTAATCGTACGAAGAAATATTTTGGCTGTTCCAGTCATCAAACGACGAGCACACAGCAGCTGGTATTGTGCATCCATATGTAGCGATGTGACACTTTCAAAATATCGTCGATCCATTTACGGATAGTGTATGAATTATCTCCACTAAACGTTGGCACCGCATTCTCAATTGAACTAAAATTGTTATAGCGATGGTATACAGGTACCAATGGTGGCACAGGTGATTGCTGTGCTTTGAATTCATCCAACTCTGCTTGAAGCACAAGGAATCGTTTTCTTTTTTCAAGCAGCTCCAATGCTGAATCCAATTCGTCATCCGCCGGAAGTCGTCCACCATCTCCACAATCACCAGAACCAATGTGTTCGTTGTGAGACAGTCTCCTAGCATCTCCGTCACCATCACCAAGTTGCTCCTCATCTCGATGGCGATGACCTTCATTTGCAGCAATGTTTTCTTCATATAAGACTTGTAATTGTGTCGTAGTTGCGCTCCTTGGGAAATCTACACCAGCATTCGTCAATGCTTCAACGAACTGACCTTTCGTCCAACAATGAATATTGGCTATTATTGAAAATTTCAATAAAATGGATTTTTTTTTTTTCGTAATCGAAATATATGGTTACCCCACATCTGAGATAAAATACCACAGCGTATATTTTATTTATTTATTAAAAGCTTTCGCCTCGACGATCAAATAAAGAATGTCCTAGTTTTTACAAAAAAAAAAAAAAAATCAGAAATTAGAATAAAGCTATCAAGTAAAAATGTAGACTTAGATAAATTTAGATTTTAGATTCAAAGTAATTAATTAGCAAAGTACAAATTACACTACAATACATAGGTAACTAGCAACGTTTCCTTGTCTTTCCCCCAGGAACTGCCAGAGATTTTAATGCGTTGTTGCGTGATCTGAGGCGGCTGCGGAGGGTTGATTCGTACGGAGAAAGATAGCATGATGTCAAAAGTGGCATCCAAAAGTGTTGGCTGTGTGACTTCCGATTGTGTCTTTAAATTGCGGCTGCTGAAGAACTAAGACAACTAAGTAGTTGTGTAGAGCCATACACAGCTCAGGTACGTTTGGGTCCGAAGCGAGGATCGTGCAGTGTGGATCAGACGAAATGCAACGAAAATACGTAAGCAGAGAGGAAACGCAACCACTGCTGGAGAGCGTCATAACAATGAAAGGGACCAAAGTCTACCGAAGTGGCAGCAAAGGTTGGACCTGTAAGAAATGTAGAGAAGTGGATAAATCATCGAATTCTACCCTAGTCAAATTTCAACTGGAGATGGGGAACATATGCTTTCCCCGTTCAGCAGAGGGCGAAAGACTCAGAAGGGAAAGGACTGAAGCCTACCCCATATGAGATCTTAAAACCATGTCGGAAGTAGTAATGAAGGAACACCTGAGAATCGGACGCCAACGGCAACAGCACAAGAAGACAACAACCGAAGCTGAGCTAAACCTCGTGATGAAATTCTTAATGGTGGTTCCACGATGATTCTGGGAACGTGTTCCGAATGAGAGGTGATTTAAGTAGCTGAAAACCCCACACTGTGACTGAGTACGGGCTCAGCCTCGCCTCTGAAAGATTTCCACTTAACATCGCAAAAAGCTGTAGAAATGAGGAGGATGTAGAGACCACGTTAGAAAAAAAAACTCTAGGCGAGTACTTTTCAAATTTGTCTCTAGGTCAATTGTTGATTGATTTATTCTTTACTAAAGGACAACTCAAGAGTACACAATGTAATCTCCGAATCAAGATATGGTAGTGTCGTAGGATCCACCTTTTTCAACAAATGGTACCATAATAGACCTCATTTTGGTCTAAGTGCTCCCTTACTATAGCTCAGGGCCTAACTTAATCTACCTGAGACATCAAGACACTGCAAGCTTGTAGTTCCTGACGTCGTTACCTCGGACAAGCGTCCCGACAGCAAAAATAAAATGGGAGCATCGGAGCAATTGGACCACTCTACACGCGTTGATTACCATCCGAATTTCCAAAAAGATGTTCCACAGACGATAAAACTCCGTCGCGTTCCAAATTACCCTGAATTACCTTGGAACGACTACAACTAAACGCTTGCCCGCCCTACAAACGTGTCCACAATTCAGCGGCAAATTGAATAATTATAGCGAGTTCCTATCGGTAATCCCCCTCAACGTCACCGGCCACAGCAGCACTTAATCTTCCATTGACTGCACTGATTAATGCGCGCGCCACGGAATTTCTAAATTACTTGACCACAACAGATCGCACCCCCGACAGGGGATGTGAAAACGCTGCGTTTCCCATCCCTCCGCGGTTAAATGAGGGAAAACAACGGCTTAATTGCTCCATGCTGAGCACGCGAACTGTGATGATTCCAGCAATAGGCTGACCCGAAAAGTGAAAGACAGCCACATGCCTGCGTCCACGTCCGATCCACGGACAAACGCTTAATTGGTCGGTTTCCTGCACTGGCTGAGTGATTCGCTGAAGTGTTCCTAATTACTTCGTCGAACATACATGCAGATGGGTTCCTATTAATCGAGTCTAGTGACCAAATGGATTTACCTGGAAGTTGTTGTTTGTGTAGTAACCATCGTAGCTGCAGAAGCTGTTGTTGTTTTCGTTCATTTCTGGTGGCTTGGGTGGTTCATCCGCAAAATTTTTTTAGCGACCGACAGTCCAAGGCAGTGGGGCATGTTTATTCCGTGCGGTGCGGGCTTCTGGGATCCATTTTATAGGGAGAAATTCACACTTGGGGAACGGTAAATAAAACTTTCGAACGGAATACACGGAATAAACAATTAAACGCGGTGACAACAGTGCACTGACAGACAGGTAGAGAGCTGTCAACGGATGAAAACAAGAACAGCTGCGTTTTGATTCTAAAACATTCCGGGGCAGGTTTTCTTCTATGAGGCGAATCAAACCGGATGAATGCATTCAGTCATATAAGATCTTTGAATCAGTTTCTAAGTAGCATTTCACGCGACTTAGTTCTAAAATTGTTGCTTATGTTTGAAGCCTGTATTTTGCCTTCTTAAATCAGACTTTGTCTGATTGGTCATCTAGTCTGAACACCGGGACGTCCCCAATTGTATTCGCCTTCGGTGAAAATCCAGATAGAATTTTACACCAAGGCGAAAGATTTGTCACGGTTTGATTTTGGCAATGTTGTATTGGTAACGTTGTCAATTGCCACTCTATTGGTACATGGTTCAAATCCTGACGTCAGCAAGCATTTATTTATTTCTCATGAAATATATAAAGTCAGTCCGATCATGTGCGAAAGCTTGTGTGAACACTACTGCGAAGGCATAACACTGGCAGTAGCTTGTTCATGTGGCTGGAAAAATGTTCGGTCTGTTGATGATGATTCGCGCTTGACATCGGTTGTCGTGAAAAAATACTGCGAATCAGAAGCAAAGACAAAAATTACAAAAATCTCCCCCGTTATTTGGACACCACCCCCGGAGTTCCTCTGAAGCATAAATAACTGAGCTTCAAGAACCACTACACCAAAAATCTTTCTCTCTCTCTCTATCCATCCTTTCCAACGCCCGCACTGTGTGTAAAAATGTTAAAGGTATTCATAACCGTTTGAGTGGGCGCAAATTGTTTAAAAAAAAACACAAAAACGTTTGCTTTGTTGTTGCTTTGCGTGTAAATTACAAGAAAAGTGAGTATAGGTTCCTCAAAAAACACGCCTTTTGTTAATACATATTTATCACGTAAATTAAGTTTTTGCATAATTGTTGCTTTTATATTTCGGTATTTTAGAACTCACTCGCGTGTTGTCTTCTTCTTCCTTTTATCAGCGAGGTTATGATCCGAAAATAAGGGATCATAACCCTCCCACTTCACTGCATTTCTACTGATCCGCCTGTGGGGTTCGCCTCACTCGCGTGTTGATCTCTAGATAAATGCCCTTTTCCGAGAATGACGTTCTACATAAAAAAAGAAAATACAACTAAGAACATATAAGTCAAAAATGCTTACGCACACATGGAAAGAGAAATGACAAATGCTTACAACTGATTACAAATTAATAAATTAAATCGATCGCACCCCAAATACAAAATCGAGTTAGACACTTCCCTTCAGTTTCGACTTCTTCTTCTTCCTTTTATCAGCGAGGCCATGATCCGAAAACAAGGGATCATAACGCTCCCAATTGACCGCATTTCTACTGATCCGCCTGTGGGGTTTGCCTATTTGACCTCAGATAATATCGGCAGGCCTGTCGATTTTGGATAACTCGGTTACTGAAGCCAATGAAATACCAATGTCGTCGCATTTGTTTGATCCAGGGGTTTATAGGCCTGCCTTTCCTACATCGCGATGTCTTTGGAACGTGCATTGATATTGCCTTTTAACAGGGTTCAAATGATCTCTTCTTTGAACGTGACAATAGCAGCTGAGCCGGTCGCGCTCTATTTTTTGTACCTTTCAGTTTCGACTTGATTGCCGCAACTGTTATTAAGTGGGAAATACACGACACAACTATTTTACCAACGGATTGACAGCTTTGGTGTTGTATACGATAAATGTATCATGTGTATCCACACAGTCGACCGTTGGACCGATATCGTATGGCCGCATGGTCTTGACTTTACAACCCCTGTCACATGCACAAATTGTAGGGAAATTATATGGTGTGTATGTGTAAAATTACTGAATAAAATGGCTGGTTGTACGAAAATCGTATGCAGATTGTATAATGTGTATGCTGCATACAACAATTGGGCCGATATCGGCACAACACGAGTCGCTATGGTGGTTGGTATCGCATATTTCCCAAACACTGGTATCGATAGAGTAAATTGTTCCTGGATGCTTTCGCGCGGAATGTGTTCATTTCGGGTGGGACGTTTCCATTCAGCGCTTGCTGACTGCAATTCTTACATTTGAAATTGAAATCAATGCTGTCAAATTTGCTACCCTGTGGAGATCCGTCGAATGTGTTTTCTAAATTATTTGCGGCAAATTTCGCTTTTATTAATAAGATTTTGAAAAAAATAGTTTCCTAGACGAATAAATAAAACGCGACAAAATGCCGCGAATAATGATCAAAGGCGGCGTTTGGCGCAACACTGAGGTACGTATCTACGAGTCGCTGTTGCTGTAGCCCGTCCTAACCATTGCTCTTCCGATTCCAGGATGAAATCCTTAAGGCAGCGGTGATGAAGTACGGCAAAAACCAGTGGTCACGAATTGCCTCACTTCTGCATCGCAAGTCCGCCAAACAGTGTAAGGCTCGATGGTACGAGTGGTTGGACCCGAGCATCAAGAAGACCGAGTGGTCTCGCGAAGAAGACGAAAAGCTGCTCCACTTGGCCAAGTTGATGCCGACCCAATGGAGGACAATCGCTCCGATTATAGGACGAACTGCTGCACAGTGCTTGGAGAGATACGAATATTTGCTGTAAGTTACGGAAGACGGGGGTAACATTTCCGGACTCTAAACGTTGTCGTCTCTTGCAGGGATCAGGCACAAAGGAAGGAGGACGGTGACGATACTGTTGATGATCCACGAAAGCTTAAGCCGGGTGAAATCGATCCAAACCCAGAGACGAAACCTGCTCGTCCAGATCCGAAGGACATGGATGAAGATGGTAAGATCCTATGTCCTATGCCCTATATCCTCTTGTGTGTGTTAGGCTTCCTACAAAGGCCCACTCAATTCTCTTTCTGGCTTTTCCCAAATTGCCATGGCTCCTCTTCTTTTCCTTCTTGGATGACCAGCTATTCTCTTTCATCTTGAAGTAACAGGTTCCATTCCGTAGCCCGAGGGTGGGACCAATCCAATAGCATCTATATACACGTTCCTCGTCCGTTGGACAAACGAGACAATGATTAGCAAATGCTTACAGCTTTTGTCATCTCCACCTTCCAACTTCTTAGTTGATAGGGCAATCATGTTTGAGCGGAATAGTCGCAGCTTGGTGCTTAAACTAATGCCTCTACTTCTCTAGATCTTCCAGAGTATACTCGACGAGGCTTTGTTTTCCCTGAAGCAGGTACAGACATTTAATTCTGCACCATTATCCACCGAAACGCTCGGTAAGCAATGCTTGTGATGTCGTTCGATTATTCACACTGACAATCTTAGTTTTAATGCAGTTGATCATCAAACTTACATGACAAACCACATCTCTAATTGTAAATAATAGTCAACAGTCAACGCAGGATGACAGCCTTATTGGACAGCGCTTTCCTATCTGAATTTCCCCTGACAATTTACTCCTAACCAGCACGTTGAATTTCGTGTCTCCAAAATATGCCTTGCCACCAATTTTTCCAAGATACCTAAGGCATGCAATGTACCTAATCTCTGTTCATACCGCAAAACTTACTTAGCTTACAGTCCGGGGTGGATCTGGACCTCAACCACTTCTCCAGCCAACCCGGTTACGAGCCAGCTGCATCCACACAGCCAAAAGACCATGCAAAATCTTTGAAAACAGATTTAGGTGTAAAGTGTGTTGACATGTTCACCCCTCACGGATATGCTGCCTGATGCAATGACACCAGAACTTCAGCTGATTCAGAGTCGACTTTTCTTGTATTCAGGACTGGTGTCTTCGTGGAAAACGACAACAATAGACTTATCTTCTCGTTAGGCAAATATGCGTCTGTTTCCCAAGCGGAAACTTATGCAATGCTAATGTCCATAAACTATGTTGTGAACAACAGGTGGAAAGGCCGTATTCTTTGTATCTGTAGTGACAGTCAGGCTGCGCTTAGGGCCTTGCTTAACCCTTTAACCACTTCCAAAATAGTTCGTGAAACCAAAAATTCTTTGAACTCGGTCGATGAATTCTCTGTCTCTTATCTGGGTCCCAGATCACACTGGGATCCTAGGGAACAAGATCTTTGGTGAGACTGCTAGACAAGGCTCAGAGGAGGTTTTCTCAGGTCCCGAATCCACGATGGGGCTCCCTGCGTCCTCGGTTAGGGCTTCCATTGACGATTGGGTCTTTCGCGAACACAATTGTGTGTGGCTTGACTCTCCAGGATGTAGGTTGATGAAACGAATGCTCCCGGACGTCTGTAAGAAATCAGCCGCATTCTTGCTGTCTCTCAACAGAAAAGACTTCAGACGACTTATTGGCGTCTTGACAGGCCACTTCGCTTTCGCCAAGCACCTTAACGTGCTGGGCTTAAGTGACACTACAATCTGCGGTGCTTGTGGCGAGAGGGACGACATTGCGGAACATTATCTCTGCGAGTGTCCGGCCTTTGCTCGTAGCCGGTGGCAGATCTTCGGTGCTGATGTGGTGTGTGCTGGTACTGTAAGCTCCTCAGTACTAAAGTGCTTGCTTGACTTTCTTAGAAAGACAAGGAAATCCCAATAAAATTGGTAAACCAGGGTTTGCTCTCTGGTAGTGCAATGGACCAGTTGCGTCTGAATGCTCCAGTCGAGCGCTTCCTATCCATTACCCCATTCAGTCGCAAAATGTGTCAAGTTGTGGAAATCTATCGTTTTGGGGATCCTGTTCCCTGAGTCAAGAATCTCCGGAAACCAACCCTTGTGCACGTTAGCCGAAAGTCGTCAATGCGTTATCAGTCCTTCGCTGCTGTGCTGAAGGAAATTTTGATTTTTTAAGATGTAGGAGTTTCTAATGAAAGCTTTATGTTTTCTTCTGCAGAACTGGAAATGTTATCGGAGGCTCGAGCTCGTCTGGCTAATACACAGGGCAAGAAAGCCAAGCGGAAGGCCCGTGAGAAACAACTGGAAGAAGCCCGAAGGTTGGCTGCCCTGCAGAAGCGTCGTGAACTCCGTGCTGCTGGCATAGGCTGTGGCAACCGTCGGCGCATTAAGGGAATCGATTATAACTCTGAAATACCATTCGAAAAGCGTCCAGCTCCGGGCTTCTATGACATAACCAATGAAAATGTGGAGAAACTCGAACCGGACTTCAACAAAATGCGGCAACAGGATCTCGATGGAGAACTTCGTTCGGAGAAGGAGGAGCGTGAGCGAAAGAAGGACAAGAACAAGTTGAAGCAACGCAAGGAAGGCGATATGCCCATGGCCATGCTTCAGAATCAAGAACCGGCAAGGAAGCGTTCGAAATTAGTTCTTCCTGAGCCACAGATCTCTGATCAGGAGTTGCAACAGGTTGTGAAGTTAGGACGTGCGAGCGAGATCGCCAAGGAAGTCGCAGCTGAAAGTGGTGTCGAGACTACAGATGCATTGCTCTCTGACTACACGATAACTCCACAGATTACTGCGACTCCAAGGACTCCAGCGCCATATACTGACAAAATTATGCAAGAAGCCCAGAATATGATGGCACTGACACATGTGGAGACTCCGTTGAAGGGTGGTCTCAATACGCCGCTACATAATTCAGATTTCTCCGGAGTCTTACCAAAGGGAGGATCTATAGCGACGCCCAACACGGTTATTACCACGCCATTCAGGTGAGTTTTTCCGCGTGCCCTCTGAGAATTTTGATTACCATTCGTTCTTTTTTCAGGACAACTCGGGGAGAAAATGCAGCCACACCAGGCGGTTTCGCCACTCCGATGTCCACAGCATTGGTTTCAATTGGCAAAACCGCTGGAGCTGCTGGTGGTGCACAAACCCCGAACTTAGTGCGCGATAAACTCAACATCAACCCCGAGGAGAGTATGGGAGTGACCGAGACTCCAGCGCTCTACAAAAATTATCAAAAGCAATTGAAACAGTCGCTAAAGGATGGTCTGGCCACGTTGCCCGCTCCCCGCAATGACTATGAAATCGTCGTTCCCGATCAGGATGAAGAGATGCCTGACGCCAACGCTGACGAGCGAACAGTCGAAGACCAAGCCGACGTTGACGCCAGAGCATTGGCACAAGTCGAAGAGGAACGGAAACGTCTGCTAGCCAAACGCTCCCAAACAATCCAACGAGAGTTACCACGTCCCACAGAAGTGAATACGAAAATTCTCCGCCCGCCCTCCGAGAAACAGGGTCTCACCGATCTGCAGAAGGCCGAGGAACTAATCAAGCACGAAATGATCACAATGCAGCTGTTCGATTCCGTAAAAGATCCGATACCGGGCCAATCTCAGAACAAAATGGAACAGCTGCAGAACTTCTTCAAATCCAATCCATATGACGACATTCCACAGGAAGAATTGGAGAACGCCAAGCAGCTTATCGAAGAGGAAATGCAAGTGGTCAAGCAGGGAATGGGTCATGGAGAACTTCCGCTGGAGAGTTACTCTCAAGTGTGGGAGGAGTGCTTGAGTCAGGTGTTGTATCTGCCTAGTCAGAACCGGTACACTCGTGCGAATCTTGCCAGCAAAAAAGACCGTCTCGAATCGGCAGAGAAGCGCTTGGAACTGAATCGTCGTCACATGGCCAAGGAAGCGAAACGTTGCGGAAAGATCGAAAAGAAACTGAAGATTCTCACCGGGGGTTATCAGGCCCGAGCACAGGCGATGATAAAGCAGCTGCAAGACACATACGAACAGATTGAGCAGAATGAATTAGCACTGTCGACGTTCAAGTTCTTGGCTGAACAGGAAGCTATCGCTATTCCAAAGCGATTGGCCGTGAGTTGGAGTTGGTTGGGTGTTTATTTCAGTGTATTTATTGGTATTCTATTTTCAGTCGCTTCAAGAGGACACCCGCCGTCAGATGGATCGTGAGAAGGAGTTGCAAATGAAATATGCAAAGCTGCGAGATGAGTTGCAAGAACTCAAGGTCCAACTAGCGAACGGAGAACCATAAATAGATTTTGTATTGATAGTTGATTAACAAAGCAAAGTAAATTAATTTAACGAATATTAAAATGAAATGTTTGGAATTCTAGTTATATACACTGCTGGTCAAAGAAATAGGTGTGTGCCATTTGCTTTCACAGTTTTGATTTGATGCTAGTTTAAAAGTTATTTTGGCATCGCAAAACGTGCAACAACATGGAAAGGTTTAAAGATTGTCATTTTACGGCTACAACGCCACTAACATTTTTCAATTGTGGCTCGTGCTTATTCGTCTTTTGTTTGATTGAGCGTGGAGTTTATTTTTTGCCCTCTGATAGTTGGTCAATAAAATAGCTGCTTGTGAATCCAAATCGAAGTTCGGAAAATTATTTTATTGGTTTAATGCTAATTATTTATATAACAGCAAATTTCTTTAGATTATATCAGGTACTTCTTATATAGTTTTTTTAAAAAAAAGCTTTAAGATATGGGACGAAAAGCTCATTGCACCCAAGTAGAGCGAAATTTGGTAAGAAGGCGGGCAAAACGTACAAGTTTATAGCTGAGGCACTAGGGTGCTCTAAAAACTTTGTAAATAACGCCCTCAAGCCTTCAAAAGTCGCGAAAATAGGAGAAAGCAGAAAAAAACTTCACTGACTATTGACCGTCGCATTGTGTTACTGTCGAAATCTAACCCTTTTGCGTGTTCAAGGACCATTTGTGCACAAATTGGAAATGTAGTGAGTGCGCGCACAGTTCGCCGAACTCCAAGATGGCAATTTGCCAGGAAGATTCCAATTTTAAGAGATCAGAACTTAAAGTTTCGCAAAGAATTCGCTTTAAGCCACAAAGAGTGGACCGGACCTGAAGGATGAATAAATTGGCATAACATCCTTTGGAGTGACGAAACAAAAATAAATTTGTTTTGCTCTGGACGTAACGTGCGAAGACCATAAGGTAAGGAGTTTGAAGCGCGCTACACAAGAAAAACGGTAAGACACGGGTGCAATCATGGCATATCATGGTGTGCGGTTGCTTTTCGTGGCATGGTATTGGTCCTATATTTCGAATAAATAATACTAACTGCTGACCCCAAACGATTTTTTCATTTTATTAATACCAAAAAAAAAGTCAGACAACTACCCTTCGACTCTGACATTCTCCAATACATCGTCGAGCGATCCTAAAATAATAGCAAATTTATTCGCTCATTTCTTTACTCAATTGTTCTCCAACCACACATCAGAGCCCGACTATTCTTACTTCTTTTATATGAGAGATTGTCCCCAGACCTCTTTAACTTCAATTGACACAACAGTGGCCCTCGTGACAGAAAAGATCGAAAGACTTAAATGCGATTACTCCACTGGGCCGGACGGTATACCTGCCGTAGTTTTAAAAAAATGTGTAAACTCCTTAGCTCTTCCCCTTACGGCTCTGTTCCAACTGTCTCTCTCTCAAAGCGTCTTTCCTATGCTTTGGAAAAGCACTTATATTATTCCCCTTCATAAAAAAGGTCCAAAAAACGAAATCTCGAACTTTTTTTTTTTTTTATAATTTGCGCGCACTCAAAGGGTTATGAATACCTTTAACATGTTTACACACAGTGCGAGCGTTGGAAAGGATGGATAGAGAGAGAGAGAGAAAGATTTTTGGTGTAGTGGTACTTGAAGCTCAGTTGTTTATGCTTCAGCTATTCTCCGGGGATGGCGTCCAGATAACTGGGGAGATTTTTGTCTTCGCTTCTGATTCGCAGTACTTTTTTCCCGATAACCGATGTCAAGGGCAAATCACTATCAACAGAGCGAACAATTTTTCCAGCAATATGACTATGCTACTGCCAGTGTTATGCCTTCGCAGTAGTGTTCACACAAGCTTTCGCAAATGATCGGACTGACTTTTTATATTTCATGAGAAATAAAGAAATGCTTGCTGACATCAGGATTTGAACCATGAACCATTAGCGTGGCAATTAACGACGTTACCACTACACCATTGCCACCCCCAAACTGCCCCACCCCCCCTAACTAACGTCCTATAGCTAAACTATCCTGCATGTTTTTCCATTGTAAATCTATATTTTCCCCTCACCAAAATGGTTTTTTAAAGGGAAGGTTACAACCACAAACCTAACCCAATTTGTATCCAGCACCCTGTGCGCATTGGAAGATGGCAAAGAAGTCGATGTTATTGCTACCGATTTCAGCAAAGCCTTCGATAAAATTTCGCACGCAATTGTATTTTTTAAACTCAAAGCTCTCGGCTTTCCGCCTGGGTATATCGCGTGGATCAAATCCTACCTTCATGAACGTAAATATGATCTTTTAGATCCTTTACGTTCCTTTTTAGATCATTTGTATCCGATCCATTTATGCCCCCCTCTGGAGTCCCTTAAGGTAGCCATCTTGGTCCCTTGACTTTCATTTTGTCAATTAATGATGTTGGTGGCATAATTAAATATTCCCGCCTATCAGTTTATGCGGATGACATGACTCCCGTGCTCTTCAAACTGACTTGAATAGCTTTTCTACTTGGTGTAATGAAAACTGTCTTGAGTTGAATGCCAACAAATGCCAAGCTATTACTTATTCCCGGAAGCGTCTTCCGACAGACCCCAGAACGTATGCGATTTGCGACGAGCCTGTTCCCACTGTCACTTTTCTCCGTGATTTGGGCGTCATATGCGACAGTGAGCTTAATATTCGTAGCCATATTGACAATATTATTAGCAGGGCTAATTCTGCGCTAGGTTATGTGAAACGTTGGTCCACGGAATTCTCAAATCCTTACGTCACACAATCGCTGTACTTCACATTTGTAAGACCAATTCTTGAATATGCCAGTTAAGTCTGGTCTCCCTATCACGATACACATTCACATCGAATTGAGTGTGTCCAACGGAGGTTCATCCGTTTTGCTCTACGCGGACTCCCGTGGCCTGACAGATTCAACCTACCTCCTTATGAGCATCGGTTAAACTTGTTGAACATGCAGCCGCTTGAAAAGCGTAGAAAAGTTGCCGATATACTCACCCCTATCGTGGAATCCGTCGGATCTGAGTTTCACTTCACCTATTCGTTTCACGTGAACATAAAAACACTATCGTGGAATCCGTCGGATAATCTTCCTTACCGACCACTGTTGTCGTTTAGGAAGTTCTGTTGTGACAGCTCGTTTGAAACACACGTGTGCTTTGTGAAAATCCAATTGGGAAATAAAAAATTAATTTTGTGCGAAAATAGATAGCGTTTCATTGGTTTTTCATGAAAGATCATCTTCACACAGGAGGAGGCACTCTCAATTAAGAGCAAACACGGAAAATATACACCCTTATCGTGGAATCCGCCGGGGGGAATTATTCACCGAAAAAAATATTTCTGTATCGTCAAATCCGCAAAGCGAACAGTTCCCCGTGTCGATAATGTGAACGAGTTCCACTGCATCGTGGAAAACGTTCGGATCGAATCTCCCCATACATTTCACATCCGCAGCTATTTCATTGCGGATTTGGTTGTTAGTGTATGAAATCTTACGTTGCTTCTGGTAGTTCCATTATATTTTCCGTGTTTGCTCTTAATTGAGAGTGCCTCCTCCTGTGTGAAGATGATCTTAAATGAAAAACCAATTAAACGCTATCTATTTTCGCACAAAATTAAAATTTTTTATTTCCCAATTGGATTTCCACAAAGCACACATGTGTTTCAAACGAGCTGTCACAACAGAACTTCCTAATCAACAACAGTGGTCGGTAAGGAAGATTATCCGACGGATTCCACGATAGTGGTTTTATGTTCACGTGAATCGAATAGGTGAAGTGAAACTCAGATCCGACGGATTCCACGATAGGGGTGAGTGTTTTTATGTTCACGTGAAACGAATAGGTGAAGTGAAACTCAGATCCGACGTATTCCACGATAGGGGTGTATGTCTCGAATACTTCGTTCTGCTAATGACTGTCAGAACCTTTTTGATTTCCAGTGCAGTAAAAACACCCTTAGAAACTCCCTTTACTCCCCTTCCTCACTCAGGTCTTGATATTTGTAAATTTTAACTAGCTTTTAAGTACACATTGTAAATAAGATTTAAGTTCTTTACAGCTTGTATTAAGCTAATTAAATTAAAAATTTAAAAAAAAATTAAAAGTACCATGACCAAGTTAATACAAGGACATTTGGCTTCCATATGCCAAAGAAAACATTCCCCTTCGATGGCACTGCCAGCAAGATAATGACTCGAAACACACATCGGGCCTTGTAAAGAATTGGTTTAGAGATAATGAAGTGTCTGTAATCCCGTGGCCCAGTCAGTCCCCTGATCTCAATCCTATTAAGAACTTGTGGAATGGGCTCAAGCGGATATTAGAGGGTCAATATTTCACCAACAGGGATCAGCTATGGGAAGCGGCACAAAGACAGTGGTATGCTATACCCTTGGCAACATGTCGAAAACTAATCAATTCAATGCCACAAAGAATTGAAAAAGTTTTAGCAAGTGATGGAGAATATTCAGGATAATAAGGTAAGGAAACGAAAAACGTTAGAATTTTCGAAAACATGTTGGCAAAAATGATAAATTTCATTGTTTTAGCTCAACACACCTATTTTATTGGCCACGAAAAAATCATGAAATTCAACCAATTTTTTCATTTTATCTATTAATTTCTTAATTTTAGAGTTGTTATGTATATAAATCATTTGTTTATTTTATTTAAATTAATTTAAACCCGAAAAACATTAAAACTATTGAAACCATTTGGTACAAATTAATTTAGAAAAAAAAATTAAATTCACACCTTTTTCTTTGACCAGCTGTGTATATATAGATATATTTAGCTATAGCCGTCAGCCAGAAAAAGAGTTTTATAAAAAAAACTTTGACTAACATACAATTAAACATAACATAACCAATTCTTACATTTTTAAAGCTTCCGATTGCTTTCTACTTTAAGTAATTTTATTGAAAAAGCTTCATTTAATGTTGATTTATTTATTTATTTATTTAGCTTAGTACAAGCAAGCAAGAGTTTAAATCTAAACTTAAGAACTAACAACAAGTGAACTTAACTCTAAATTCGGTCAGGTTAGTCGTTGTGGACCTACTTTTTAAGAAACCGTGCTGTTGTGGGGAAAAAATGGATTTGCAGTGAGTCGCAGACAATGCTTTCGAAGAGCTTAGGGATAGGGGAAAGTTTGGCTATGGGTTTATAGTTAGAAATGTCATTTTTACTGCTTTTTTTATGGATAGGGAAAATAAAAGAGTCCTTCCATAATTTTGGGAAAACGGCTTGAGAGAGTGAGAGGCGAAATAGAGTTGTAAGGGACTGACACAGGACATCTACACATTTCTTTAGTAAGATGGCGGACAGACCATCGGGACCAGGGGAGAAGTCATCTTTGAGCCTATTAATTTTTTCTCGCACAATATCAGACCTAATGTCGACTGAAGCTAGAGAGGTTTGAGGACAGTTATTTAGTTAGGAGAAAAAAATCTAGGTCCGGTTCGTGTACATGGTCACTATACGATTGGCTGTAAAAGGTTGCAAAGAGGTTGGCGATTACTTTAGGGTCAGCAGATGAAGTATTAAATAATTTTAGAGTGGAAGGAAAGCCGTCGGACTTTCTTTTGACGTTGATAAATTGGTAAAAGCGCCTAGGATCAGTGATTAAACTTAATTGCATTCTATCGACGTATTCGAGATAGAGGAATTCGCAGAGGATGGAAAAGCGGGAGTAAGCTTGCTGGTAATATGCGTAATCTGAGGCAGATTTGGATACCAGGTAAGTTTTCCATAATTTGTTTCTGACGTTGCGAAGAGTACGCAATTCCTTATTATACCAAGGAGGTGATGATGAGCAGTTTTTTCGAGGCAGATAAGGGACAGATTGGAGAAGACAGTCAAAGATTGCTGTGTAGAAGAACACGAGAGCGATATCAATGGGGGTGTTAATGTTTAGAAAGAGGCTGAAATTTATGTTATTGAGTAGGTTGTTAAGTTTAACGAAGTCAGCTTTGTGGAAGCTGAAAGAGAGAGAGTTCTCAGAATCAACGGTAATGTTGACGTTTTCATACGAAAAGGCAAGAGCGAGAGGAGGGAGATATTGGTCTAGGGTGCAGAGAAGATGGTTACTCGCGGTAACCAAGGAATTATGGGGGTCGGATGAGAAAATGAGATCTAGTTGCCTACCTAAGTTGTTGGTAATGCCACTGATCTGAAAAAGGCCTGAGTCAAAAACACGATCAGTAAGGAGGATTTCCTTTTCTGAGGAGGACTTAGTAGGAATAAATGATGATTCGTCCTCCGATGGAGACCATTGTAAAAGGGGAAGGTTGAAGTCGCCAACAATTATAGACTCGTCATCAGGATCAGCGATATCTAACAGAGAGTCAATTGTATCAACGGCCAGGTGGTATGCTTGGACGGGTTGAGAAGGGCGAATATAACAGCAAACAACATATATGCTCCGTTTGGATACAGATAATTTAGCAGATACGAATTCAATAGAAGTGGAATTTGAGAATTTGACGAGGGTTACATCAAAACGATTATGTATGTCTAAAAGAACACCGCGGCCGAAGGAGAGGTCTTCATGTTTCTGGCCGTCAGCGCGAAAGACTACGAAGTCAGAAGTGAATAATTCACAGCTAAGAACATTAGGACAAAGGTTGGTTTCAGTTAGGGCAAACATGTCGTAGGGAAATGATTGTGATTTCAGGTGCACCATCAAGGTTTTGGTGCGAAGTCCTCTGATATTCTGATAGTAGAGGGAAAGGAGCTTTGGGGCAATTTCAATGGACTGAGATGGATCGGATGTTGTCTGCATTTTAAAGCTGATTCTATGTAGCCAATTAATGCTGTCCAATTTTAAGGACCATTTAGTCGTGCAATGACTTCATTTACCGGTTGAATATTTTTTCCCAAATTATGTCTCTTTATTTCTGTTAGTAGGGACAGGTTCCTATAAAGTGGAGGACATTCTTTCTCGCCCGTAGGTTGCTTAACAAGCATTCCATATTGTGCTCTCTTCTATGGGACATTTAGTTAAGATTTAGGAGCTATCATCTCGCCTTAAATATAGTAGAGATTATTGAGATCACTAAAATAACTCTTTTCTCCAAGGTCATATTAAAGTAGTCGGTAAGTGTTTCTGCTTTCACTTTGTTGTGCTTTTTCTATATGTTTATCACGAATGGAGCCATCGATCTTGACCAACAAAGCCTGTAAAACGATCTTCCAGCGCAAAGTGTTGTCTTCCATTATTGGGACATCATGATCGGCGCTTAACCTCCCATTGTTAAAAAAAATCCAGTTTTTGGCGGAGAAGGTGCGATACAACGAGTTTGGCAATTCGCATACTTTGCAGATGTAACTGAAGTGCATCCCTAATGTGTATATGAGCGGTGGTAACCCAGTTTCGAGATGCAACATGTATGTGGTGTGTTTACAGGTAGACGCAATATTTTCTTTATAAAGTATTTCAACAGCTTCTCAACATCGTCGTATTGCGAAATTCCCCAGACCTAAGCCGCGTAACACATAATGGATCGCATTACCGCTTCAAACAGAATGTATTTCACACTAGGGGCAATATTCTTTTTCCGTACCCCTAGTCTCCACTGGCAATAATTCATTGCAAGAAATATGTCAAGCAATCGAAATTTCCAATGGAGACCGCAAATGAAATGAATTATTTCAAGAAATTTGCGGTCTCCATTGGAAATTTCCATTGCTTGACATATTTCTTGCAATGAATTATTGCCAGTGAGACTAGGGGGTAGAATGCCCTTCCAGTTAGAATTGATTGCTTTTTTCGCCTCCTTCAGTTTTCCTTGCAAATGTTTACTAAACGATAGAGTTCTACATTGCAATAGCTATGCAGTATACATAATCACTGCAATCATTGCATAACAAATGACTCAGCACTACGATTAGATACACTTGATTCGTAGCAATTTCAGTCAGAGATACTTTAAACTTCATCAAAAATATTTTGTGATGAATTATTCATCATTCGTTTGAAAAAAAAGCTCTAAGCTAATAATCATGCCGATTATTGAATCCGGCGGATTGATTGCGGAGGAATCTCATTCGATCCGCACCTATTCCCCATCATTGAAAACTTTGGCTATCAAGTGAACGAATGTCAGTAAGGAAGTGACAGAAAGAAAGCATTATTGAAACCGCAAACGATTCGCACTCCATACAAAGTCGGACGTTTTCAAAACGCATCAAAATAGTTGCGGATTACGGTAACAGTTGTCAATTTTTCTCTTCGAAATGATGAAAAGCAAAAAAGTGGTTTTAACATACGTCTTTGGTCCTCCCGTGGGCGCCCGCCAGAAATGGCTATTCACCCTTCAGGTGTCTAGTGTCAGCTAAGAATTTACACGCATGTACTCAATCGTGTGCTGTGGTTCATTAAGACGAAGGTTCATTAAACCCATAAAAATCTCACTTAAGCCAAGGTGTGTAGGCACTCGTGCCGAGGGCTGCATGCCCAGCAGGTGATAAAACTGCTGGTCTCGAAAGGTCCCTATCGATGCCCAGGCGAGGTCGGTAGTGTAATCGCCTTATCCTGGTATGTCGGCTCTCCCAGGACTGACTCTTATTTCCGGACCTACTCGTGGGACCACCAATAAAAAGAAAAAAAATGGAAAACAAAAAACAAAAAAATAAAAAAAACACGCAAGATGTTGTGGGGATGCCCGACATTGGCTCCTCATCGGAAGACGAGCTTCTAGCCTCCAGTCAGGAGTCTTCAGTCTTCCCTTCAGCCGCAGCAAGTACTAGGCAAAGTACTCCCTCTGGCGTACAGAGGGCGGCTCATCAGACAGCAACAACAGCAAACACCAAAATGGCAACCAACTAATATAATATAATACATACACCCCAATTCTTCAACTCGTATGCAGTCGAATCCGACCATGGTCGCATTTAGTTATTACAAAGCCGTATTTTACGTACAAATTCAGGGTTATCGTGAATAAATTTTCCCTCGGAATTTTCCCCCCGAACAAAAATTAGGCACCTTAAAAATAGAGGAAAAGAATCGGCGGAAAATAAATCGGTATCATGAATTGCAATTCAGGAGCATTTTCAACGCAATCGCGATACTTAATTTTTCCCTATTTTTGAAGATATCCAATTTTTATTCGAGGGAAAAATTCCGAGGGAAAATTTATTTGCGATAACCCTGATTATGTAGGAGTGTGCGCCTAAATGCGACTATGGTCGGATTCGACTATCGTATACGAGTTTAAGAATTGGGGTGAATGTAGAGCGAAGTGCAACAGTATTTGCCAGCGAATTGCATAGTACCAAAATGATATTTCGCATGAAAATGCGTTTCGCGGCGAAGTGCATGGTCAGCCCCCTGGGTTCAAATGATCTTATCTTCGAACGTGGCAATACCAGCCGAGCCGGTCGCGCCCTATCTTTCATAAGATGGTTTCCTTAACGTAAAGGCTTCCACGGATAATTGAACTTCTTATCCGATCAAGCTTTGTCACTGAAAGATCAGGGGTGGAATCGGCTAAGGTGATAGGTGGTAGTGTGATTTGTGATAATTAAAAGCGATCAGAAAAATTCGTTGTTCTGCGTATAGTGATCACCAAAAAATTTCGAGGAGCTGGCAGGAATTGACTTCGCAGAACGTCAAAATGTTGTCATTGTTCATTGTCCTGTCTAAACTAACGTAAAAAAATTCAATTTCAATTTCTTTATTCATGTGTTTTGTATTTTTCCTAGAAAAACTGTTTGGTGGTTTGAGATGGTAGGAACTTTATATGCTAGGGACATCATATTAGCTGCATTGTTTTCATGACTAGCTGTGATTTTAGCTATGGTGCTTTGTCCAATTGGCACCACTCATTCAGCGCCAATTTGTCATTAGCAGTCACAACTTTCAAGAAGGTTTAAAGTTGAAGCCAACTGATGAATGGGTGAAATGTGCAAAGACCTTATTCCAGCGAGCAAGTCAAGCACACCCAGAACATACAAAAATGCTTGTTCTAAAAGTCGAACATTTTTTAAGAATCTAAACAACATGATAAGAATCAGCAAAATGCTTGTTGTGCAAATGCAAATTAGAAAATATTCACATACCCATTGCATTTGGTAGTCCAAGAATATCTGGGGTCGAATCGCGTCCTCCGTAAACGAGTAACTTATAAACGGAATGTGTGTATTTGAGATCGCGACTTCCCTGACCGTATGTACGTTAACGCAATTTGGGATCGCCACTTCAGGAGCCTCACTCTGTATTGCTACTCGAAAGTCAAATTTTTGCGAAAGTGCTTTGCGATTCTAATCTTAGCCGGCACTCTGTAAGAAAACAGAATCGATTGGAAGTATTGCCAACTGGGGCTATGAAATGTGCGAATCTAGCTTCGAATACCGAACGCTGAAATGTCACTTTGAAGCAAATTTCATTCCAAAGAATCTCGTGTTTTTTATATTTGAGGAAGAAAGTTAAATATATGTTATAGAAATGGAAATGGATGCTGTCGAATTATGGTTCCATCAAGATGACACACAAGGAGAAAGAATAGAACGCAGGCGAATTTAGAAATAGGTCGAATATAATGGAGCTAAGTGATAAAAAATAGAAGAAAAATATAGCAGTGGTTGGTTCAACCCGAAACTGAGAGTATTAAGTGGGAAATACACGATACAACCATCGTACCGACATCGGCATACTGTTGTATGCAGCACACACATACAATTTGCACACGACTTACGTACAACCAGACATTTTATTCAGCCATTTTACACATAAACACCATATAATTTCCATACAATTTGTGTATGTTATAGCGGTTGTACAGTCAAGACCATGCGACCATACGATATCGGTCCAAGGGTCAGTTGTGTGAATACATACGACACAATTATCGTACGCAACTCCAAATCTGTCAAACCGTTGGTACAATAGTTGTATCGTGTATTTCGCACTTTACTCATTATATTCAAAAAATAACATTTTATGCCGTAAAATACTTACATTTCAAAAGAAACACAATTGCTTACCTCAACATCCGCAAACCAAATAGCAGTAGAACAAAATGATTTGTATTCGAGTTACTTTGACATTTCGTTTAGCAATACAGAGTGCCAGATTTGCGATAAGAAATTGACATTGAAGTTGGCAACAAAAGTTTGTTCGATTTTCGTAAATTTGGATTTGCGATTCGAATTAAAGAGTTCCAATTCTGCGAATTCGAATGATTTGACTTTAGAGTAGCAATACAGAGTGAGGCCCCAGTTGACGAGTGCATGAACATGCTCGTTCAAGCACAGTTTTATTCGATTGATCTCCACCAATCGTAATTTGGGTCAGAAAATAAATAAGTAAATTTGCGCAGTAAATAATCAAGAGAATGTATGCTAAATCAATATAAATAAAGTAAAAGCTATAAGTACACAATATTATGAACATAACTACACAAAAAAAATTTCAATTGCGTAGTCACTGTCGATGGTGTGTTGATACCCTCCACTTACTTAAATTGAAAGAGTCACTGCTAATTGCAACACAGGAGGTACTGCAGAGGGCAGGTGGGAACTGAAGTTGAGTTTTAAAAAAACGTATTGGAAAGCTTCCTTATTTAATGGAAACCTTTTAATAAATCTGTAAATAAAAATGCTATGTACGCACTGAGTTCTAAAAAGTAATTGAAATTTGTCATACGCTTTGTGTGGTAAGGAAGTTGTTGTTGTTGTTGTAGCAGCTGTGTAGCTGAGGTTGACGATCCTTGGTCGAGGTATTGTCCTCGAGTCGCTCCGGGACGTACGTACGTACGTAGAACCGATTATCGTGAGAGCTCGTTGGTGCAGTGGTTGGAAAAACGTCGATGGTATTTTTTTCCATTTTATACTCGGGTGGCTGGTGATTGCTGTTCCCCGCTGGGGCTTGAACTTGCACTCATCGGCGAACAAGCAAACAGTCTATCCACTACACCATTGCCACCCCGGTGCTGGTATCCCGTAGCTGTCCTCGCAATATTTTCTCACCAGTTTCAGTCTCATCTGATGAACTGAGATGAAAATTATTTTATTTTGCCGAATTTCACTTCCAAATGACATGTGTTTGAAGTTTAAGCTACTACAATTCCAGCCCTTAATCTGGTACAACCGGTATGTCAAATTAGAAATTACGTTCCGTCTGCTTTCGTAGGACATAATCCCAATACATTCATTCGTATAACGTTTGACGGAATTTTTCTTCGTACAATTACCGATCCGTTCATGGAGGACGCGATTCGACCTCTGATTTATTTCTTAGTTGAGTCTTTAGAAGACGCACACTCCTATAACTTTCTTTGTCCTCGCCATCACTGCTTGAACTCAACAATAATGCTATCAAGGTAAACACTTTGCCGGTCTCTGGACCTAAGACAATCGCGGAAAAATTATTTAATTGTGTGGAAGTGATACCTCTTCAGCTGTCACGAGAAAACAATCACTAAAATGTGATCATCGCAAAAACTATCACCTTACATAGAGCAAAAATAAAGAATATGATTATCATTTATCACAAATCACCTTAGCCGATTCCACCTCAGTTTTACTTGTCATAATCATTTGCTCCTATTCTAGTGAACAGCAGTGTAAGTAATAAAAATAAAGATAATAAAAGATTTATCATTTTATATTTCAAACTAATTTATTTTCTCATTTCATTTTATGTTAGAGGGGGGAAATGGTTTTTCATTTTTTTTCCTACAAAACAAGTTTCTTAAAAAGTTAAGAGACTTCATAAGATTTTTTCTTGCTTCATTAAAATATCTGAATACGGTACTTGTGTATATACTGTATGTATAGAGCGAAAATTGATAATTGTAAAAATTGTATAGTTATTTATAATTGTTAAGTTTGTCGTTTGTATTCAGCACTTGATTTAAATTCATTATTTTTGTTTTAAGTTTAATAATTCCCATAAATATTTTCTTGTTTGGTTCTAATAAATTTCCATAAAATTTATTTAGTTTTTCGTTTTGTTTTCAACACTTGAATATACTCCAACGCTTGCGTCTGAGAATGTATTTTGGAAGGTTTTTTTCTTTTGAATTTCATATCATATATTATTAATTAATTAATTATAAATGATTTACAATATAAATTATAGTATAACAAGAAAATCAGTTTATAGTGTTACACAGGGTGAGCGATAGAGATAAAAATACTTAAATGGTAAACAACATTACACCAGTGGGTGTCTCTGCGTGTGTGCCTATTATATTATTTTTATTTTCCTTTATTATATGCATGATTACTAATTGAAAATATTGGAAATAAATACACAATTATTATAGTAGACAATGAAAGAATAATTCTATTAAATACACTAATACAGTTACGAACAATAATAATTAATTATATATATATTTTTTTTTTTTGTTTTTTGCTTAAGTAAAATGCTACACGAACTAATTTGCTTTGGAAACAACAAAGAGAAATAAAATATAAAATATTTCAATAAATTTTAGAATTAAAAGTTTCTGAACGTTTCGATTGTTTCGAAAAAAAAAAAACTTTTTTAAATGCGTCTTTTCAGCTGCGCACAGGTAGTAGATTAGAAGATTAGTCTTTGTGGGTGAACTTAGCTTAATATTTGATTGGTCAAAGGTGTAGGGAGTTAGAAAAGTTTTAGAAAACAAAATCTGTGCTACGATGGAGCAGGGGTGTATATAGAATATTGTTTCATAGTGGGTAATATATAGTTAAGAAGTACAAATGGATTTGGTTGAACAGGCAGAATAAGAACTAAATAATAATTTATCACTCTTCGTTAGCAGCACTCTTTGACATTTTCATATAAGCTGCACAAATGCACTCGCAGACGAATCTGTACTGGCTCTGGAATAGAAAGATTTAAAAATAAAATATGTAGTTGTGAGTGGATGTTATTGGTACTTACGACATTCTGAACCATACACGCACGTTGATCTCGCATGGTGCGCACAATATCCAGTGGATAGACGGGCTCCTTTGATTCCATTAAGGCCAATGCGGTGTCCATAAGAATGAGCACACCGGTGCGACCGATACCGGCTGAACAATGAACTATCACAGGTGGATTGGCAGCGCTAATGCACCTAAGATGGAAAAAGAATTAAAAAAAAAAAAATAAAAACTCGTCATGGAGGAAAATAAAAGTTGTATAGCTTGAAGAAGAAGGAAGTGTAGCGTAGTGAGAGACGTGACAAACGTCAGCATATCAACTAACTGGTCAAATAGGCGAACCCCACAGGCGGATCAGTAGAAATGCGGTGAAGTGGGAGGGTTGTGATCCCTTGTTTACGGATCATAGCTTCGCTGATAAAAGGAAGATCAACTCATTGGCTTCAAGAGCTAAAGAAGCAGTGAGTAGGTGCGACACTAGGACTGTTTATAGCACCACTAAGGAGCTCATTGAGTGGCGTGGGGTTCCAAGTTCGAATCCGAGAAAACACCAAAAAAATTTTTTTCACGGTCCCACCTCTCGCGAGCGTCTGACAAACATCCGAGAGTATTGTTGTCACAAAAAAGCTTCTCAAATCGCCGTTCGGATGCGGCACTAAGCTGTAGGTCCCTTCCATTCATGTGAAAAATATAACGCACGCAACATGAGTGGTTGCGAGAAGCTAGGCCCTGGCACTTAAAGAGCTGTTGCGCCAATAATTTTTATTTTTTTACTTTAAGAAGCTCATTGGTGGTCGGAACTTCAAACAACACCCAGTGAAGAGGCTAGACGGTACCCTTCTGATTTTGGATGAGGACCATCTCATTAGATGGAGATAACATTTTGCTACAGTGCTAATGCACTTAGACGATGGCGGTATGATCTCGAATTCGAATGAGCATTTCGAAGTAACAAATTCCCGAATTCGCACCACACCTCCCAGTGAAATGGAAATAATAACAGCAATCAAGTCCCTCAGAAGAACAAGGCGGTGGGCATTGATGGCAGCCCTGCCGAACTATTTCAAACGGCGCCAAATACATCGGCAGATTTGCTGCATCCGCTAATATAAGAGCTTGGGATAGTGAACAATTTCCCCAGGAGTGAAAACGAGGGATGATCATTAAGCTTCCGAAAAAGGGAAACTTGATGGAATGTGGAAACTGGAGAAGTATATGTGGTCTCCAACTCGTAGCCAAAGTAACAGCTAGAATAATTCTAGAACGAATCAAAGAGCATTTAGATTCAACACTCGACGTCGAACAGGCAGGCTTTCGTGCTGGATCCTCCTGCATCGACCACATAATCACCTTACGGATCATAATCGAGCAATGTGTTGATTACAGTTATCCGATACATTTGCAGTTTATAGACCTTGAGGCTTTCGACAGCTTGAATCGAGATGCTATCTGTTTGGCCTTGCGCATAACTCATACCTATTATCAAGGCTACATACGAGGGTGGTAGGTGTCACGTCTTACAGAATGGTAAGGTGTCGGAGGATTTTGAAGTCCAAAGTGGAGTACGTCAAGGGTGCATACTGTCACCACTATTGTTCTTGATGGTTATCAGCGATGTACTCCGTGCAGCATTGACGGAAGGCAACTATTAAATCCGATGGACTGTGACATCTTACCTCAAACATTTAAAGCCAACGCAAACCGGTATCTCCTCTGTCTTTTTCCCCCCTTTTCCTATCCGCCCGTGCCCTGAGAACCAGTATAAGGGTATTAATAATCCCTTTGGCACGCGCAAATTATAAAAAAAAAAAAAAAAATGTTTGTCTACTTTTACATCGGATAATGGACCTTCATTTGGTGGCCCATAATCTAGAAGCTGAGGCAATCAAAGTGGGGCTAAAAATAAACACAGCTAAAACATAAGCCCTGAGCACTTCTAATATCGGCGCTCAACTTAACATTGCCGGGCAGGAAGTCGAGAAAGTTGACAACTGACCGCGGTGGCACCGAACTGGATGTGTGCAGCAGAATCGGGAAGGCTTAAGCTGCGTTCGGAATGGTATCCAAAATCTGGACAAGCAAGGCTATCAGCTTAAGAACGAAGCAACGACTAATCCGCTCCAGCGTAGAGTCGGTGCTGCTTTATGGGTGCAGTACTTGGTGAACACCACTAATACACGCAGCTCCAAGTCTCTGTAACCGATATTTAAGAATCATCTTGAGGATTTTTTGGCCGAACCGTATCTCCAACGAAAAACTTTATACGGGTCAAGACATACAAAATAAATAGTTTACTTACTGATGAACACTGGTCGACACTGGTATCTCATCTTCGGGTGTCACTCCATTACTCGCCATGCATTTCCTCTCACCCAACAAGCCATTCTCAGCATCTGCGTCTGCATCCAGAAGTCGAACTTGTTTCAGACTTTCCTCGATTTCCTGCAGCAGTGTTTTATTGCGTGCCAAACGCACTCGCTCTGTGAATTCTAAAAACAAATTCGGGTCGGACGGCACACAATGATCCGGCCAAGCTAGATATTGCATATGTTGAATTGACCGTCTCTCTGCTGTCTTCTTGTCGATCAAAATGAATTCGCGAAAGACAAAGCTGCCAGTCTCGTCAGCCTGCTCACTGAGACACTTGACTGAGAAGCCATCAGCCAATAGCAGTTCATCACCGGTCACCGGCCAGTATTGGTGACATTTTTGCCGGCCAGCTTCCATAACTGTGGTCAACATCACCACTAAATGGCTGGATTCCTGTTGAACCATTCTCCAGAAATCCGTCGTTGTACTAGCCAATGGACCCTGAGTAGCAATGTAACGGTTTACTCCACCCGGGATCTCCATATTCACATAGTTTGCATTGATGTAATCTCCTGAGCCGCTGTTGATGAGCACAACACGGGTACAGTCGTCTAAAAAGAAAAACAGTCTCATTTCACACTCAGGACGAACAAAAATTCAATCTTACATGGCGAGATGTCTCTGTAGCGATTTTTGGCGATGTTCTCCGTTTTCTTCGCCTCGGTAATGCACAAGTCTGGATTCTTGCGGTACATCTGCTCATACTGAGCCAACAGAGCACCCGAAGCGAGTCCATCGCTGAGGAGTAACAAACTCTGTGTGAACAGCGCATCACCATCCAACATATTCTGAGAGCCACCAATCTCATCAGTTTCAGGGACATATTGATACAGTGGCTCCTCTTCGGACATTGTAACCAGAGAATTGGGTCGCACGGTAAGCAACAGTTCCCCATTGCGATACTCTCGTGATTCACGAATCAAACTGACCACTTGTTCATGCTTCAAGCCGAGTACCTCCCGCCCATTGATCATTACAACCTCATCACCTTCACAGACACGTGGCGTACTTCTATCGGCTGGGGTGTGTGGCACAACCTTGGACACCTGAACCGGTAGACTGAGATCAACGCCACCTTTTACATTGAAACCGAAACGACCCTGTTCGTCCGAGTGCAGACGAATGGTTATCAGATTCTCGTTATCACCACCACCGGACGGAATTGGACTGTGATTTTCAGAGCTATACGCTGGAGGGATTGGTGATTCATAGCGACGTGCGCATTGCTCTATAAAACCGGCCTCGCTGGAAGAAAAAAAAAAGATTGAAGACCGATTAGTAAAAGTATGTGCTTATCCGGAAAGAAGTGATTTAGTGAGTCGTGAAAGGCCAATCATGGTGTTTCGTGAATAAGGTGAATAGAAGGAAAGAGGGTGACTTAAGAAAATCTCACACAGTGTCATCAACTAACATTTGAATGTCGTACTCATCGCTTTGCTGTTCCCAGGCCTTTCTGGGCATCGAATCGGTTTGCTTTGAGGTCACCTTATTGTCATGCGGACGGCTTGTTTTTGTTATTGTTAATATCGATGTGGCATTCTTTCCGTTTACGGAGGTGCCATTACTATCGGATGTGCCATTTGCTGGCGAGGACGTATTCTGAATCAGTCGTTTGCTTGGCGATCGAACGAAGGCTTTGTGGATCTTTCCGCGTTGTTTACTCTCCTGTACAGCCTGTAGCTCCGTTCGGCCGGAATAATAGAATCTAAAAAAGGAACGCCTATAAGACAATTGTGGAACTCGTGTGGATCGCATTGAAGAACTTACTTTGATCCCAAGCTTATGTTAAGGAAGCGTGAGAGTCGATGAGGACGTTTCAGTCTGAAAAAAGAATGATGTTCCACACAGGATTTCCATAATGCTTTGGCATGCTTGTGGGATCCCATGCAAAAGCCCAGCAGCGTGTCATAGTGTTCCGCCTGAAATTTGTTTCATAACATGACTGAATCAATAATTTACTATTCACCAACCAACTTACCGGTTCACGTCTCAGTTGAATGAAGAAATCCTTGCGTTTGAATGACACTTTAACCATTTTTGACCACGAGAATGTGTTAATCCGAATGCTGTTTTGAAATACTAATAGTCCTATGGAGGCTACGCCTAATTGCAGCTCCTTGCCACTTGAGTCCTGTAAACAAAGTAAACAAATGCATTCAAATGAAAGAGTTGATAAATATTCAAAAGTTGCAAATTCTTCTTGGCCTTAAGGTGAATGCAAGTGGAATGTAAGAAATTAACCTTTTTAATTGCTGTTACACAGGAGAATGCGACGCGGTCGTTAAATTCTTTTATGTTCATCGCCCCTGTGGCTTATTCAACATTTTGTTTGTTTTATGGTTTTCATATTGTGGACAAAGTTCTTGACTTTGTACAAACACACACGCACCACCTTCAGGAATGAAGGGGGTTTCTATTTTTGAACTTTTAATTGTGAGTCATTAAGAGAGTGGAAGGTGAACTTTTTATTGCGAAGAAATATGATTTGTTACAGTAATGTAGAACATGATGAAATTTTTGTTCCAAATTTCTTCAGCTTATGGCATACCTGGGAAATTTGTTTCCATAAATCACTTAGGGGCAGGTGTTAAGTAGTCTTTCATTGTGGTGGTGTCAGGAAAACCCAAACGTGCCGTTGGATTCGTGATAGGAAATGTTTAACGACACAGTAAAGTTTAAAGGCAGGTATTGTCGAATTGCTTGTACTAATAGAATTTTTGGAATTTGAAGCTACTCCCCCTTGTAATAAAAATAATATTTTGCATGAGGTTCAAATAAGCTGAATGCTTTTCAGAGGGGGCGTTAATTGGGTTCTTTAGCTACTAATAGAAGGATGCAACATGCATTAATAAGTAATCTTAGTCTTCTTTGTAATGCCTGTGGATTCAAACAGAGTGCTGCATACGGGCGCGACAGAATACATACATACATACATATTTGGCGTATCAGCCCATGAAGGGCCTGACTGCTCTTAGCAAGAGCAAGAGTTGCGGCATCGATAGTGCTCCACGGCTCCCAAATATGAGCTTATGCCTTGAAGACGAAGTCATACAGAAGGAAGACGGAAATAGCTTACAAAATAAACGCATTGAGTATGCAGCGCCTTTCGAACAACTTCCTACGACGCGGCATGTGTAGTGGCTGGCATGGCACTAATAGACCTTCTGGCTAAAGAAGCCCAATAGTGCCAGCCGGACAGCGGCACCAACTGCGACGAGTCGAAGTGTCACTGAGGTAGCACCAAGGACAAGTCTGGGTGAATGGCAGGAGAGATGGGATCACTCTGACAAAGGCAGGAGGATGCAGAGATTGATCCCCAATATAAACGCTTGGATCAATAGAAAGCATGGGCAGCTGAATTTCTACCTGACCCAGATGCTAACTGTCCATGGTTGCTTCACAGGTTTGGACTAGACGACAATCCGTATTGCCCAACGTGAACGGAAGCAGTGGAGGATGCGATACACATCACTTTCCGTTGTCCACGATACTATGAAGAACGACACCTGCTGGTGAACAAACTGGGTGAGGACTTAACCCCAAATAACATCACCAGACAGATGATGAGCAGGGAAGATGCTGGGGAAACAGTTAGCGACACTGTAGCAATCATTATGAAGGGTCATCGAAGACAGGAGCGACATCGAAACGCAGCGCAGGAGGCTGACAAGACGAACGAGCCGAGCACCTAAGTCTGAAGTCCCCCTCGCGATGAAATGCTTGACGGCAGTGCCGGCTAGAAGATGTATCAGAACAAGTCGACCCATCGGTGAACATCCCGCCTTGCACACTTAAGCTCGAAAAAGGGATTAATGCCCCAAAGGAGGCTTACAATAAATGGCCCTCCCTAGACAAATGCACAACCACGAGAAAAAAAAAGACCATACTTCGACAGAACAACGAGCGATAACCTTATGTAAAAGGACAGGAAATCGCTTTCTACCCTTGTAGGAATCATCAAGGGGTACAATGTCTGCTGCAGTACCGCATGAAAAGCTACGTCTAACGGAAGAAGACCTACATACTTATGCACATACATATGTAGGGGCTGTCAAGATGAGAAAGCCAATGAGGACAAAACCCGCTTTATCTGCCACTGTTCAGGTTTCATCCACCTCAGGAATAAAATTACTCGGGCGACACTTCTTCCAGGACCTAGAAGATTTTCCCGGTAGATCAGTTCACATCTTGAACAATATCAAATCTACTGGATGGTTTGTAGGTTCATCAAACTAAGGACCTAAATCCACAGTAGAACAATGAGCAAAGGACATTTTTTTCACTCCCCTATGGGTATCATAATGGATCTGCATTGATCAAAGTGTGGTGTCGTGGATAGCTTCCCTTTCGCCTATTCACCTTGGTGTGATTAAGTCCCCTATAGTTTACGTCGATCTTGTGGTGCATTCCCTATCATCATCCAATTTTGGTAGGGTTGACGAATCAAGGCATAGCTCTACAGAGCTCGTGTGGAATGTATTCCTGATGAGTTTTAGAAAAATCAATCTTCAGTCAGACTCATCGCCAGTTTATTTTAAATAGACTATTCGCTTTAGAAGTACAGGCTTTTCTAAATGGAAGGAACCCCTTTTTTTATAACTTTGCGCGCACTTAAGTGGTTATGAATACCCTTAACATGTTTACACACAGCGCGGGCGTTGGAAAGGATAGATAGAGTCAGAGAAAGATTTGGTATAGTAGTTTGAAGCTCAGTTGTTTATGCTTCAGAGAAACTCCAGGGTCCAGATAACTGGGGAGATTTTTGTTATTTTTGTCTTTTGCTTCACAGTATTTTTTTTTTCCTGATAGCTGATGTCATAGGCAAATCATCATCAACAGAGCGAACAATTTTTCCAGCCATATGACCAAGCTACTGCCAGTGTTATGCCTTCACAGTGTTCAGACAAACTTTCGCAATTGATCGGACTGACTTTATATATTTCATGAGAAATAAATGAATGCTTGTTGACATCAGGATTTGAACTATAAGCCAATAGCGTGACGTTACCACTACACCATTGCCACCCCAAGTCGTGAACCACAACCTTAAAGAAAAATTCAGAAAAGCAGAGAACTTAAACAGCTGAATTAGCACTCAACGTCTGACGAAAGCAAAGAAACTACTAGGGAACTATAACCGCTTCCAAACAACCTAACAGGGCACTGTAGACTCAAGGAACAGCTAAGGAAACTAGGTGCATCAGAAGAAGGACTTTGTAGATTCAGCAACGAGCCAAGTGAGACTCCACAACACATTCTGGAGTCTTGTGGGGTACTGACCTATAAAAGAATGAAATATCAGATGAGGATACATCAGCCATAGACACACTTTTCATTCTCAAATTCCTTAGAGAAATTGAACTGAAGAAGGTACTCTAAGGTTGTTTATTCTCCGAAACTAAGTAAGAGTGTAAGACTCTCAAATCTAATTCTGGAAAGAATTGTAGTGCGAGGTGAACTCTAATAAGGGAATAAATTTATCCAAGGCATTACGTCGTAGTGTAATACACCCTTCTCACAAGCCATAAGTAATAAATGGAAGAGAACGCTCATTTAAAAGGTAAGGTCAGTGCAATAATGACAGAAAACATTCAGTAATTGCATTCGAAAGATTAAAGCCTAAAACGATTTGATTTCACAACTTTTTGAAAGGCAGAGTAAAGTACGAGAAATTTATGACAAAAACAACTTACCGTCGCTTTATGTAAGTCAATTCCGTAAAAGTCCAAACGTTTAGAATGTTCCAAATAATTATATTCAGCGTCGGCTGGCAATTGTCCACGATGTAGTTTATGCAATTCCGATATTCGACGTTCGGACTCGTCGTTTTGGTCCACTAGCAGTTGCAGGGTACTCAAGTAACCAGGTTGATGTTCGGCCGGATTAAAGTCGCCTAATTCAGCTAAAAAAACACGAAACAAAATCCATAATTTCGAGAAGAAACAACAATTTTGTTTGAACTTACATTGCACAGTATAACTAGCCAAGAGGCATTGTGTGTTCAATGAACACGGCAGTTTGCTTATGAAAACATTCCGTTTAATTTGTAAATAAAATTGATATCTGGTATACTCTTCCTGTAGTCGGCTTGGATCACTTACATAAAACTGGAACAAACAACATAATTTATTTATACCTGCACTCCAAGTGTACTCGTGCACCTCACCTTAACTCTAAATTCTAATATTGGAACGGCATCGGGATCCAGTGAGCTGCTATTCCATTGTTTCTTGAATTGCTTATGTGCATCGACCCACCGCTGTAAAGAGGAAAACAAGTTTATCTCTCAGTTAGTTGCAGATGATGGGGGGATGTGTTAAACTTACGACAACATCACCAGGTTTCTGTGGAAACAGCAGGCCAAAGTAATCCCTTTCGGATAGCTCCAAGAACTGAAACACTTGATCGAGTAGTTCAGACCCTTTGGCGCGTTTCTGAAAGAAAATTAAATAAAAGAAAATTTGAAACGAAAGTGATAATTTTTTTTTACTTTTCCGCTTTTGAATACTTTTATGGATTTGTTTTTGTTGTTTTTATTGTTTCCTTTACTACGTTTATGGGTGGTAATGGCGTGCAATGGGCTTGAGTCACGTTCGATGTGGTCAGCTTAGCTTTATCTCGGTATCGTCGTTGTCGTCGTAAAAACTATGATATTTTCTTTTCATCGTTTTATGACTTGAGACGGCTTTAGTAAATAAGATACCAAGCCCTGCTAGGCAAAACTGATAAGACTGCTATAAGAATTTTTGGAAATGAACGTCATATTTATTTCATATTTACTATCGGTCCATCTGTTATCATGTGACGGCAGTTCGTCGTCGTTATATTCGTATCTTTTGCCCACTTCCTACGTTTCATATTTTTCTTCTGTTTTATTACATCAATTAAACAGAGATACGATCTGGTAGTAGATAAAGAGATACTTTCTTCTGTGGAAGTCTGTCGCGGGAGATTTAAATGACATGTCTCACATGTTGTGGAGTGATGAATTTTTGATTAGAAGGGTCAAACACTCAATTTATTATTCAGGTTTTCAGAACGTTGAGAAATTTACATAAGACAATTTTATTTGATACACCTGTGCGACTAATTGGATTAGTTGAGATGTCATTTCTGTTGTGTTCATACTAATTCGGAAGATATGCGTGGAGCTGGAAAGCAGTAATTTTTCCAACAAAGACAGTTGATACTGCGAACTGATATCGAAGGTAGTTGCGTCTCACAAACGGACTATGAACTGACATAATGGCATCAGGAAGAGTACCTCACGAGTTCAAACGCACAAAAATAACCGCTTTGCAGAAGTCTAGCAAACTAGCCAATGAAGCCGCAAGTTACCACCCCATAGCCCTCTTGAGCATGTGCTACAAGCTCCTGGAGCGGCTGATTTATAACAGAGTCAGTTCTCTCCCTAACCATACATATCGACGCAGCTTCGATATGAGGATCGGCTGAAAACATCAGTTGCCTTCATAGACTTAACAGCTGCATACGAAACTGCAGGGAAGGACGGGCTCTTACATAAACTTCTGATTAACGACCTTCTATCAGCCAGGTATCCATTAACGACAAAGAGAGCACGATGAAGAAACTGAACGTCTACTGCAGGGCTTAGTATTCGCTCCGCTTTTAGTCAACATTTATATCCATGACTTGCCTGAAACGAAGTCTAAGAAATTTGGATATGCTGACGACTTAGCGATTGCAACTCAGGACAAACTCATATCATAAGCCGAACAGACACCGAGCGAAGACCTTGGAAAACTCAATAAGTACTTCAAACAATGGAGATTGGGCCAAGTTTATCCAAAACGGAAGTAGTATGCTGTTTCTATCTTAGTAACCAACTAGCGAGATATAAATTGAACGTGTTTTCCAACAACATGTTACTGAACGAAGCAATACCTTGGAGTGACGCTCGATCGGTCTCTTACTTTCAAACAACATCTCAACAATGTGACAGGTAGACTAGGAACGCGCAATAATACCATAAAAAATCTTGCTGACGTGCGTCCACATGGAGTGCGAGTGCAGTCTCGATCCGCACTGTTGTCCTTAGACTGGTGTACCCCTCTGCTAAATACTACGCCCCTGTTTGGATGAATAGTAAATGAGGTTCATATCAGGCACCATCAAAGCAACACCGACGTGGTAGCTACTTGTGCCTAGTAATATAGCACCACCAAACCTTCGTCGCGCAAATGCTTCAGTACCACAGAATTATGTCTAACCTACTAGTACACGAGGATATCCCAGTCATACTCCGAACTAACTAACTAATCGTAGTCTTCGATCTCGTTGCTCACCTTTAAGAACAGCGTTCGAACTTAATCAGAGGGAATCCAACATCAATGAGGGATGGTAAGCAACATGGTCAACAGGTGCGCACTCTAACGAAATAACAATTTCCAACCCAACTAATACGACCCCAGGCTTTGACCTCCCGCGGCACCTATCATCAAAACTAAACCGAATCAAGACGAATCACGGCGTATGTGCAGATTATACTTCTACTGATTGTAATTGTGGTACTCGTCGGCAGACCATCAAACACATCGTAAAAGACTGCAACCTGCGCGCATATCAGGGTAGCATTAAATATTTCGACAAAATTATACTAACAGCCATAGACTGCTTTATTTTTTATTTAAAACTTGCTATTTAGAGTTAATTTGTGTGACTAAAGTCTGTTTTTCTACTTGAGAAAACGAACATTAAAAGTGGGCGTGGTTTAATATATTATACGGGCGCAAAACACACACAGAAACCTGTAGAGGTGAAGGTGCTGTAGGTGCTGAGAATATGGAAAAACTTCTTCTGCAGACTGTATAACGGCGACGAAGACCAACATTCTGTCTGTCAGGCAGAATGAACAATTAAACATGGACGATGATAGTCCAAATTTTCGTCCACCTGATCAACACGAAGTAAGCACAGCAAGCTAAATCCCCACAAGGCTGATGGACCTGACGGCTTACCGGCCGAAATTTTCTAGGCAGTTGCTGATGACTTGGTAGAGAGCATCGTCTCTAAGATTTGGTCAGACGAATGTATGCCTGATGAATGGAATCGCAGCATCGTTTGCCCGATCCACAAGAAAGGAGACCCCCTCAACTGCGCCAATTATAAAGGCATCAGTCTCCTCAACATCGCATATAAGATCTTTTCTGCGATATTGTGTGAACGCCTGAAACCTTTTATCAACAGCCTGATTGGACCCTATCAGTGTGGTTTCAGGCCAGGAAAGTCCAGCATCGATCAAATCTTCACACTTCGGCAGATCCTGGAGAAAACCCAAGAAGTCCAAATCGATACTCACTATATCTTTATTGATTTCAAGGCCGCCTATGACAGCATCTATAGAAAAGAGCTATATAGAGCCATGTCTAGTTTTGACATTCCTGCCAAACTTGTCCGTCTGTGCAGGATGAGATGGAGAACGCTCGCTATTCCATGAAGGTCGATAGTGACCTCACCGAAACTCTTGATGTCAAAAAAGGTTTTAGATATTATATATATAATATTGTACTTGAACGAATTGTGCGGAACTCACAAGCCAACACCAGAGGTACAATCTATCAAAAGTCTGTACAACTGCTGGTATACGCCGATGATTTTGACGTTATTTGAAGAACTCAGCTATCTCCGGTGCGTTTGCAAGCATTGAAGCAAACGCGGCCAAAATCGGTTTGGCGGTAAACGAGGGCAAAACTGCTGTCAACAAGAAGGGGAAATCAACATTGGCGAATTGGAAAGAACAACTTGAAGATAGTAAGGGACTTTGTCTACGAGTAACTCCAACAATGATATCAGCGCAAAAATCAAGCGGAGAATAACTCTTCCCAATCGCTGCTTTTTGGGTCTAATAAGGTAGTTAAACAGTAAAGCCCTATCTCGAACAACTAAGTAGACTCTGTATAAGGCTCTGATCATCCCAGTCCTGCTTTACGGCGCTGAAACTTTATTAAAAGAGGATAAAGATATGGTCGCTTCGAAAAAAATTCGTTAGATATTCAGTCCCGTTTGCGTTGACGGGTTTTGGAGAAGATTGAATGACCAACTACACGAGCTATACAGTGACATCCACCTAGTCGAAAAAATGCGTTTTGGAAGTTTGATATAGCTGGACTCAAGAGATGATAACATTCGGACATAATGCAGGGGTGAATAACTCCACCAGTGATTGATCGACTGAGTGAGTGAGTGACATCAGATTTGCCAACGGTATGCATTATGTCCTCTCTCTCTATACTACTAATTTAGTTTCGGGATTCGCCTCTTTGCTTGACTACCATAGTTATTCGCTTAACTTTATAATATTATCTTTCAAATAGTTCCTATCCTACAAGTCGTAGCTTAACCGGCTGCAAATTGATCGGTATACTGATCTCGAGGCTTTCTTTGCATGTGATGCTGCAAGATTTTCCTCAACTCTTGCGATTAGTTTGAAGAGCCTAGGTTGCCACGTCGCAAAATCTCCCAACGTCCAGAGCAATTTGAATACCACAGATATTTGCTAATTCCAATCATTCGGTAAACCAACTCGTCTTTGTGTTGATTGCCTTAAGAGCAGCTATCTTAGGAAGACGAATATATAGCATTTTTAGTACCCTGACTATGTAGTCTAGCGTTTTTATAGAAAGCAACGTCAATCCAGTTTAAATCTTTAGGACGTAGTTTGGAGTATTAGCTGATAGACGAAATGTATGCTTGATGTAGTATCTAACCAAGTTTCCAATTGTGTCATAGTATTTCATGTCCATACCTGGGCGGTATAAAACAGAATGGACTCTGAGACAACTTTAAAGACTTAATTTTTGCTGCTTTGCACTACGTATTACCATTTGTTAATACGCAGTCGCAATGGCTAATGTTTTTTGTTACAGAGATGGAGAATCTTCAATAGATAAAACTTAGCCCATACTCGGTAACAGTGTCGATCCTACTTAAAACCATCTCCCCTATTCCCTGCAGTATTGCCGCGGTTAAATCATTTCATCACATGGGTGGCTAAGGCCTCGTTTACCTATTCATCTCTACTCCCGCCGTTGGGCTCTCTTTCAATCTTCCTAGTGCACGCAGTGCTTTCAATATACACGTTGTAAACTCAACGGCTGCATCCTAGCCTCTTGGCTTGCACCTCCTCAGAACCTTTTCACTGACGAATCGTGGGCATTCGAAAATAACATGGTCGGCGTTTTCTATGCAGTTCGTACAGCGCGGGCCTAGGGAACTGCGGAAGTATTCATATCCCGTCAGGTACTGGGTTAGGTAGTATTCCAATTATCCGTGAAGTTTTTCAATCCATGGATTGATCTCAGTTAAAAGCCGGTAAGCCTACCTGCCTTTCTCAGATGTATGCCAGCGCCTTTGCCATTGCCTTAGCCTTCGTATTTTTCTGGATGTCAGTCTTTGTCAGGCAAATTTCATTTCATATTTCATATTCATCCTCAGTTCAGTTCGCCGATTTAGATGATTCTTTTTTGTTTTGTTTTGTTCTTCTCAATACTGGGGTGGTTTAGGAAAAAATAAAATTCGGAAAAACCCAAAGGAAAAGCTGGAAAATCGAAATTTGAGGTTTGTATGGGAATGCAAAAATATTGTGGTAAATTACTCCCCTGAAGCGTAATTATTAATATTACCTACGCAATATCTTAAGGATTTTCTGGCCCAATCGTATCTCTAACGAACACCTTTACGAGAGAACGGGTCAGGAACCAATAGGCACAACCATCTAACGACGGAAGTGGCAGTGGATTGGCCACACGTTCCGAAAAGGTAACAGTTCCATAGCGAAGCATGCTATGCAATGGAACCCTTTAACTCAGGATGGCGAATACCTGGCGGTCCGAAGAGAACATGGCGCAGAACGGTCGAGAAGGAGACACGGCCGTTGTGGAGAACTCAGACACAGTGCCAGAAACCATACACGATGGCGCGTAGGCGTAGTAGAGGCCCTAGGACCCACAAGGGGACACAACATAGTACATACAAAAATAAAAGTAAGTACGCCCCTGAAGCATAGTTTCAGAATACGGGAGAATAGCCAGTTTGTGAATAGGGCGGTCTAAGTTGTCGTTGACCGTTTTTAACGTGACGACTCGAACATGGCCATATTTTCCGGCACAAAATTGTTCTTCAATTCAATTTCAAGGTTATTTCTCTAATATACTTAGCCCCAGACGCTTGCCTGGGTTGTTTTTTTTTTATTAGGCGCAGAAACGCACGGCGGTTACCTGCTAGGTTAGGTTAGGTTGAAGTGGCTGCCAGCTAAGAATTGCCAACACAGACCAATATTAGGTCCATTGTAATTTCACGTGGATCATGGGAGAAGATCTTTCTATCTACTCGCTAAAACCATTTTGAGCTTCTTATGAAGCGTAGAAGGCTCCCAGCTTTGGCCAAATCTGTTTTGTCGCTGACATGTTGATCCACTTATCCATTTAAGATTTATACTCTCGACAGCATCTAGCTTAAATTTAAGTTTGCGAGTAGTGTTTGGTATACCTTAGGTGCCTTTATCCGGCCGGATGTGTATAGTTGTTCCTATTCTGGCGAGTTCATCGGCCTTACATTTCGCTGGAATGTCCCTATGCTCCAGCACCCAACGTAAGTGAATATTGAACTGCTCAGCAATCTCCACAAGAGATGATCGGCAGTCTAGAGCTACTAAGGAATTTATAGAGGTCGATTCCAAGGATTTGATTGCTGCTTGGCTGTCTGAAAAGATGCGGATATCTCTAGCAGATATCATGTTTTTCTTAAGCCAATATAAGACTTCTTTAATCGCAATTATTTCCACCTGGAGCACACTACAATGATTTGGAAGACGTAAGGAGAGCTTAACATTAAGCCTATCAGAGAAAACACCTGCACCAACTCCGTCTTTGGTTTTTGACCCATCAGTGTAGAGGTGAATCGACTCATCTCTAAAAATGCATCTTCCTCCCAGAGTGGTCTGGAAGGGATGGTGACTAGGAAGTTCTTATCAAAATTTAGACGTGGGATGGTGTAGTTCAAGTTTTCGGGTACCCGCTAGTATTTCAAATTTCATATTCATCCTCAGTTTAGTTCACGCAGTCCGGACATTACTTTTTATGTCAGGATGCCTATTGGAGGTATACTTGCCACAACGCAATCTCCGTCGCTAGAAGTAGTGCGGAATGCACAGCTAACTCTCAGTACACTGACATGATGTATGATTTGTACGATTTAATCCTCACTGTCCGGGCTTAAATTGGTTCAACATATAGGATTTTGGTAGGGCAGACCCCAAGGACTTTGGTCAGCACAGTTCTATTAAATATTGTCGTTTACTTTTGTGGATGGCTAGTTTGAGTAATTTTCGTTTTGCGTTGTAGAGCTCTTGTAATTCGCTGGGAGTGGCCTTGTCCTAGAGCTCGTATACACCTGTGCAAAATCTTCATTCCGCTAGTAGAGTGTGAGCGGTGGTCCGTGGTAGGTAAGTGCAATGCTCTAGCCTGTTCATCCACATCTTAGATCTGATATGATCATATGAAAGGCTCAATAAAACGCTTGTTGTTTGCCATTGATAAAGTGTCAGCTGTAGCAGACCACACATACTATGTATTTTTAACTACAATCCCTGACACAAAAAAAAAAAAAAAGAATCCCATTCAACGACCAGATGGATGTCCTTCGGAAGCTATTTTTAAAACGTAGGAGACGACGAATGTACGTCAACCGTTTATCGAGCATGTACACACCCTCGTACAACCTGAAGACACTTTAAATATCATTTATGACAGCCTGAACTTGAAAAACTAAATCTACGCAAATGGGTTTTAAATTTTTGTCAAAATAATTATGATTATAGTTTGCCATATCCGTTGGCGTCACCTTATAGGCGTGCAGCCAGCCTGCTTTCTCTTTCACTGCATAGCCAACAAGTAAAAATCGAAAAATTTCAACAAGTACTTGTGCTGTGTAGGGAAAAAGAGGCAAAATCGCGTCGCATACGTCAAGCACAAATGACTCAAACGACAGTAATACACGGCAAGAGAAGCAACAAGCAACCTGGGCGGAATCCCAAGAAAACTCTACATCCGCTGTGTGCCCGGCGGGCTAGCTACAGCGGGAAACGACATACTATGTACAAATACTATACACGATCGATTCGAATCGTCATCGCCTCGTCGTCCTCGTCTTCAATCGTTATTTTGTAATTATCTCTGATGGAAGTGTTGTGTTCTCACCCCCCGTCCAGTCGCCCCACCCTAACAAACAAAGGCTCACTGTCTACAAAGGTGGGAAACACAAAACGATGGCATTTCAGGGAAGAGAAAAACTTACATCAATCCGAAAGGTGTGTGTACTGTCATCTAGGAATAGTACAGTGACACATTGTTGTCGTTGTTTCTTATCGCGCGCCAGCTCTGCACTACGAATGCGATAGGTTCCACTCAATCCACTGAGACGAAAACGTTCAAGCATTGCAGTCCATAGTTTGAACTTGCTGGAGTTTCTTTTATTTTCTGTTTTTGTTGATGTTGTTGGTTCAGTTGACGATGGCGATGTTGAGGGCTTTTTCCCAACCGGACGGCCACCTCCTGTAAAGGCGAAAGAGAAAGAGAAAGCGATTAATAAACTTAATTCGTTTTTAATGCGGTTAATATTTGTTAATGTGTGTCTCTATGTATATGTATACCCCGGGGGCTAATTGAAATTCCTCCCAAATCGGGATTGGGGTTTATAAAATTTCATCACTTCCGGTTGTGGCCCCCCCTTGGAGATATATGTCTTTCTGAAAATTTAATGATTGATGTATGCCGAAACGGAAAGCCAGACATTACGCTGAAATATTTCAACGCCATTCAGTGGAGTGGAGCGTTCCAACATGAATTTTTAATTTGGAATTGCTGGCTCCATGGCGTTTTTTCTTCTTTAAACGGTCCAATTAAACAGCCACTTATCTTGACAAACGACGACAGCAACTCTGTCGTGCGATAGTGTCCACGCGATTTAACCTTTTGTGTATGGAGCGCAGGGATAAATTGCAGGCACTTCCGTTTGAGTGCGTAGCAGGGGGTAAAACTTGCTTCGGTGATAAGAGGCTAAAAATGGAATGTAGGTCAAACAATAGGTGATTGTCCTCAGATTCTTTTCCCCCTCTTTTAAGTTATCTTTTGTCAACTATTTGCAATGCAAGTAGTGGAAAACAAGAAATCAATTCAAAGACAGACAAATCAAAGTCAGCGGCGTTGTGCTATGAATCATCATTTGCGCAGTTTTATAAGCATTATCGAACCGGCTACTGTGTGCGGTTTAAGCGTTTAAGCAAGGAAGATCGATGGAGTGAGTAATTCGAGGGTAGATGGACTTTAGAAATTGATATCGAGTTGGTTGAAATTTTTTATTTTTTTTCTTTTGTAAGGTGAACGTTTGGTTTTGAATTTAAATTCGAGGGATTTAGTTTGAAAATGATAACACGGCTTATAATTGCAAAACTTATGAGCTTAAGTTTAAATAAAGGACACATGGAGGTCAATGTGGGAGCTGTTCAAGAAAAAGTCAATTCAAAGTTAAAAATACATGTACAGTTCGGTTGGAGTTCAGAAAACCGGAACCCTTCGATTGTGTTCACATTTTCTACATGCTCCCTATTACCTCAAATGAACATATTTAAAAAAAAACTTTTTGCGACTCAAATAACAGAAGGGGATGCATTTTTTTTTTAAATATGTACATACACTGTCGACCAAAAGTTTTCGGACAAACCATTCTATCAAGGTTCGGTTAGGTAGATGGGTGCCTTGTGACAAAGAGTCACTGCTCACTCAGACCAACAGTACGGGTCCATTGTGCCCAATCATTTAACCCTGGAAACGCTGTAAAGAAAGTCCTTCGTTAGAACCACCCAGAAAGTGATATGAATCTCAGGAGGTCCGCTAGCTCAACACTACCCAAGTCCTCCAGCTCCGAGAAGAAGTAACTACCAAGAGTCCTCATTCTTCTGACGGATAGGGCAGGACAGTCACACAACAGGTGACGAACAGATTCAATTTCTTCTTCGTCCCTGCAACTTCTGCAATAGTCATTATGCAGCACACCGAGTCGCTCCGCATGAACGCCAATGGCACAATGTCCGGTAATCATGCCAGAAATGACCCGTGCGTTATAATGACTAAGTTTTACCAGAGAAGTTGATCTCTTCTTGTTGTAGGCCGGCCACAGCGCCCTGGCCGTTGCGCATGTTTCCAGATGAACCCAGCGTCTGTTTGCTCCACCGGTGGCTTCATCCTCTATTTTTTTTCCCGCAAGGAACTGAGTGGAGTTGCTACAGAGGGGAGGGCCCGCGATAAGTGCGGCGCCGACCCTTTCCTAGCAAGCTCGTCAGCCCTTTCGTTACCTTCGATATCCATATGCCCTGGTACCCAGCAGAGGGTCACCGCATTGGCTCTAGATATCTCGTTTAAGAGTGATTTACAGCTTCTCACCAGCCTCGACCTAATTACGGCAGACTCCAGAGCCTTAACGGCTACCTGGCTGTCTATATTGACAGTGATCGTTTTACCAACGATATTACTCTTGCGTATAATTTCAGCAGCCTGTATAATGGCTGCGACCTCGGCCTGGAAGACGCTGCAGTCGTCGTTTATTCTAAAGGAGCGGTTTATTCCTAGGGCCTCACAATAAACTCCGGCTCCCGTGCCAACGTCCATCTTAGAGCCGTCGGTATAGAAAGCCAACTCCTTTTTCTTCATGGTTCTTCGATTCTTACAGTAAACCATTCTGTCAAAGAAATTAATATAAAACTCTTTGTCTTTTTCATTTTAATAATCAAATTTATTGTAAATAGCTTCATCAGTATTATATTTATGTAGCCAAATGAACAAATTTATTGAACGTAATAAATAAAAAGATTTAGAACTCTTTTTCGTCGAAAAATTCACCTTGAGTTGCCCCACTTTGGCTGTCAATCGGCATTCTATCAATAAACTTCTAACTAGTTTCCAATGTAATTGATCCCCAGGCTGCTTGAAGGATCTCCCAAAGCTTGTCTTTCGATGTTAGACACTGTCTTCGAATATCCCTGCCAAGTTCATCTCAAACAGCTCTATTGGGTTGAGGTCGGGTGATTGGGCAGGTCATTTCATATTTTTCAGTGGTCCTTTTTGTTCCTTTTGTTCTATGTATCCGCGGCATAACTTGGAAGAATGTATCGGATCATTATCTTATATAAATGCGAATCCAGTACCTATTAATGGCAAACACGATAGTAGAAGGTATTCTTCTAGTATTTGTCTGTACATCTCCTTATTTATAATTTCATCGATACGGATGAGGTCTCCAACACCGGCGGTAGAAAAACATCTCCAGACCATTATTGAACCAACGCCATGCTTGATTATTGGGACCACACAGCTAGGGAGCATATCTCTTCAGCAGACTGCCGAACGTAATCTCATTTTTTGTCTAACAACTTCAAATTCAGACTCGTTCGACCAGTCGGTTAGTGTCCAATTCTGGTGTTCTCTTCCCCAATCTAGCAGCTCGACTTTCTTTTCACGTCGTAGCAAAGGTTTTCTTACTGCTACTCGACTGTGAAAGCCTACGGAAAAGCTAAATACCTTTTTGTCGATGTTAGTGATATCTGCGTTGAGTGTGAACTGTTGAACTCCGCGCAGATTTCTGGAGCTGTAAGCCGTTGATCCCTCTCACTTATTAATTTTATAATATGCGGGTCTTAAGATTTGATGATTCTTTAAAGCGACGTATGGTATCGTGCACTGTCGACTTCCATATTTCGAGCTTCTCTGCAATAGCACGCACAACCCTTCTTTATGCAATACTGTAATGCCAAAACGTTCAGCTTCACTTTCTTCCTTATTTCTTCTCATTTGTATTTTTTTCGCCTGATTATAGGTTAACTTTAAATATTGAAGTTTCAAAACTAACCGGCGGCGCCGTATGTGAATTCTTCTGGCTAAGTAGATGTCTTTGTATAGGCCGTATAGTTCGGTGTTGTACCTTCTCCTCCACTGACGTTTATGCAGGCGAAACCAGAGATCACTCGAACAACTTTTCTCACAAAGTAAACCAGGGTATCTTCATCCGGTTTTGACAAAGTCCATGCCTCTGCGCCATACAGCAGGACTGGGATGATGAGTGTCTTTTAAAAAGTTACCTTAGTAATTCGATATAAAATTCCTTAGCCCAATTCAATTGCCTTCTTAGCCTTTAAACTCAGCGATTGGCAAGAGTAATTCTTCGTTCGATCTCCCCACTGATGTCATTTGCGGAGTTCACCATAAAGCCTAGGTAGACAAAGTAATTTACTATCTCAAAATTAGATCTGTCTATTGTAGCGTTCTTCCAAGACGCCAATGTTGGGTGTCCTTTTTTGTAGACCGCATATATTTTATTGTCCGCTAAGCTCATCTTTGCTGCGTCTACTCAATATCTGCAAACGTCCCACTGATGGCCCGCTGAGTTCTTTCAGAATGAGAATATGTCAATATCATCGGCGTAGGCGAGTAATTGTACAGACTTGTAAAAGATTGTACAGACTTGTAAAAGATTGTACCTCCCGTAAGCTTGTAAGCTTCGTACAATTCTTTCAAGTCATATTAAAGAGATTGCGTGTCACCTTGTCGAAGACCTTTCCTGACATCGAACGGTTCGGTGGTGTGCTTACCGCCTTCGATGCAGCAGCAAGAGTTCTCCATCGTCATTCTGCACAGACGGCCGAGCTTGTCTGGATTGCCGAGACTCGACATGACTCTATACACGCTTTCATAAGCAACGCTCATACCAACGTCATCAGACAGCAATTAACACAAGGAAATATGAATCCAATAGGAGCCGTAGGTTAGGTTTGGTTAGGTAGAGTAGGGCTATGATGTTATCATAAAAAAAAAACTAGTCACCAAAGTAGGCCCATCGTGATCTCTAGGGAACCTTCACGGCAAAAAGACCTAAATCACTTCTCCAATACACTTAATTTGCCTACGGAATTGAAAAATGTCATTCTTGAGGTTTAAGGACCTTACCTCTTCTAAGTTATTGAAGAAGTATCTTCTAAGATACATTAGCCTTATATATGTGTTATGTTCTCCAAGACATGTAGGTAATTGCAGTACCTACAAATATCCGTTTTTGATAATCCTAGTTGTCGTTATTGTAGCAGTTACATATTTGTGTTGTTGGGTTTCTAGGTCCAGGAAAAGAGCCACGTCGATGGGACGGTTTCACAGCGCTTCCGGTCGTAAGGTGGTGGGTTTGGCCGGACAGTTGAAGAGGTGTTGTATATTGTGCGGACGGTTCGAACAGTCTGGAGATCTGTCTTCGATGCTGGGGTCAAGACGTGATTGGTAGCTATTAAGTAGTTGGCACCAACCCGAGCGTAGTTGGGCTAAGGTTGCCCAGGTATGGCGAGGTAAGTGACGCCCCTCGTTGGCTATGGGTGGAGGGCGACCACCTAATACAATATTCGGGTTATGGTTACGTACTGCATTAGCTACCGCCGCGCTGTGAATGCTCTTGATGGCATCCTTGTAGCGCTGGGGGTCGAGGTCCGGGAGTTGAGTGTAGGTGTCGATATCTCATTGGAACGTTGTCAGGTTTTTGCGGATATGCCGAGGTGGGTGCTGAAGCGTTGTTAGAGAGTGGTTGGGATGCTCTTGTAGGTAGCAGGCCATTGGCTAACCAACGTTTATAGAAGTTAGGCAGCGTGGACTCCGGAATGTCGTTGAGCATCGTAGCGTGTTGCACTGTGTCAAATGCTTTTGACAGGTCCATGGCAACCGCGACTGTTCTGTGGCATGGCTGTCTTTGGTTCAAGCCATTGCTGACTTGATTCGCTATGATGTTAAGAGCCGAGGTGGTGCTGTGGCGTTTACGAAAACTATGTTGATGTTGTGCTAGGTTTAAGTGTTCAACGAGTGTTGGGAGAAGGAGTGCCTCCAGAATCTTGACGATCGGCGACAAGAGCGAGATTGGGCGGTAAGATTTGCTCTGATCCGTCGATTTTCCTGGTTTAGGTAGTGGGATCACCCGACCGACTTTCCATACTCCTGGCATAAGTAGGGATTATATGGAGAGATTTAGCACTGATGTTAGGTACTCCAGACTTGGTGTGCCGAGTTTTTTAAGCATCATCATTGATATCCCGTCCGGCCCAAGAGCCTTGGATGGTTTGGCTTTAAGTATGGCGGCTGCTACTTGGTCCGAGCTAAATGTTTGGCGTTCAAAGTCCCGTGCCAGTTGGTATAGCTTCCTTATTGTTGTTCTTTTGAGACGACTTACACTGGTAGGATGTTCAACAAACTGTTGGTTGAACAGTTTGCAGCATTTCTTCGGCTCGCTTTCTGGTTTCCCATTAAACGTGATAGCAATATTATCATTCCGTTTGGTTGATAATCCTAGTCTCATAGCATGCTTCCTGAGAGGACAATGGCCAGAGAGTATTCCTATCGCTGTTCTTAGCCGTGATCTCTCTAGTTTTATGATCACCCCAGATTTCCTGCCGTCCAACACAGGCCACAAGGCCTTAGACACCCTATGACCATCTTAGATTAACCATGATGATGATTCTATCACGAATAATTCCTTAGCCATGCACCTTGATGGTTTAATTCTACCAATTATGTCACTATGCGGGAGCTCTGCTCCTCTTTTGCCCAGCGCGTCGTCTTTTTCGTTGCCTTCTACATCGCAGTGTTCAGGTACCCAACATAATCTGAAACGGTTCTGCGTACATAATGCCTTAAGCATTGCGCGGCAATTCTTGACGATTTCAGATTAAGTGACGTAAGAATCTAGCGCCTTAAGCGCGATATTCTTAGCAGATATTGATCCCATCTCAAGTAATTCCGCAGCTTTAAGTACAGCTAGAACCTCTGCTTGGAACACACTACATGCGTCTGGAAGTTTTAAGCCCACTTGTAGGTTTGTAGGTTAATATCTTTCGGGTATATACCTGACCCCGTGCCCTCTCTGGTCTTAGAACCATCTGTATATATAGTTGTGCAATCTCGTTGTTGACAGAGACTGTCTGCCTTTGCCAATCTTCTCTAACATGATACATTACATCGTATGGTGTGACGAAGTCTAAGGTACCAAGGATATCGTCCGATTTACCAGGGATATCGGGAAATGATTCCCTAAGAATGGAGCTATGCCCCACATTACAAGTTTGAATATAGGAGCCGTAAAAAGTAATATATTTATGTATAGACATATCTAACGAACAGTGGGTCAAACAATTTCGAAGCAAATTTAAACACATGTTCTTGTCCTGAATCTAAGAATAAAAATCTTATCTAAGCAGATTTTTTTTTAACCACACGTGTTTTCCTAAATAACTCATGAATAACACATTTCGAAAATTGAAAACATCTCATGATACATATAACAACAGCACACTTCCAGTTTCATTGATGGTTTACAAGAAAAAAAAAGAAGAAAAAAGAAGAACTTGTGCGGCCACAATCCTACGCAGCCACGCATAAATTTCGCGAATATATTCCGTCAAGATTTTATTAATTAAAACACACATGTCAGCTGTGAAATGAACGAGTTCTCGAAAGTGATTCATCCTCAAAACTAATATTATTTACAAGAAGACTTTCACACTATTCTGCTTACTCTGGTTTCCGACGTCCATGTCGTTGTAGGGTACTTTGTCCTCATAGCAATCAAAAACAGTTGCGAAAATCATTTGTCCACTAATCCGCATACAATTTATTACACTCTTATTACCTAATACTTATTATTCGCACTTTCGAAAACCGTTTTTTTTTTTTTTTTTTCGCTCACTTTTCGCAACATTCTTTTGCGAGACTTCGCATTAATATGTCACTCATTCAACTGTTCCGATTTTTTCTTTTGTTCAGCTTCTCGATATAATTTTTGAAAAAAACTAAAAAAATAAAACACCGCTATGACGTTAGTTGGGGCAAAAAGAAAAGAGGAATTGAAATACATACAAACTCAGTTCATCTCATCAGCAAATAGAAAGGAAGATAATGAATACACAGTGTGGCACAAAAGTGATATCTAATTTGTTTGCACTGACATAAACTTTGATAAGTGAAAGATATAGTATCTTCTTTTGAGCGAAATATTAGCATGTTTACTTTCACTTTGTCGGTGGTTGTATGAAAATTCGCCAGATTAGCGTGCATAATTAATCTTACTCTGGTTTTCTTATCTGGGGATTGTCACACAGGCAAGGGAATAAGTCAGAAACACCTGTGAATGGGTTCCACTGATGAATTGGGACGTCCACAAGAACTTTATTATACATTACGTACTCTGATTCATGTCAGCAATATTGTTGGCAGAAGTTTAGCATCAGGCTTTTATTCCGGACTCGGTAATGTCTTCTTTTTCTTCTTCTTCTTCCTTTTATCAGCGAGGCTATGATCCGAAAACAAGGGATCACAACCATCCCACTTCACCGCATTTCTACTGATCCGCCTGTGGGGTTCGCCTTTTCGCTTTTATTCCGGACTCGGTAATGTCATTATATGATACATTTTTGAACGAGAAGTCAACTTAATCATACGCGTATTCCCCGCCCGTGACTCATTTTAAGATTGTGTTCTCCATTAGCAGTCATAACCTTACTAATTTGTAGAAGCTAGCTACAACAGATTACAACATATATTAGTATAGGCATATTAGTATTTTAAGCGAAACCCTGAGGTCATGCCACACTGAAACTGAACGTTTTTGAGGCATCTGACAAAATTTTAACAGAATTCTCAAAGTGCACCAAAAATGATTCAAACGCATATCGAGGATGTGGCTTTAATGAAGATCACTGACTTGAGCTTAAGTGAATGCTCAAGCAGCTTAGTGCACAATTCGATATGCGAAGATCCAAACATGGCTCCAACATGGATGACATATGGTTGCAGCCCCACGAAGAAGAAATTTAATGCTGCATACCTAAGCGAATCTAGAATAGATTGAAACTATAGAGGATGCCTGGCCAAAAATACTGCTCAGTTTGTCAGAACAAGTCACGAACGATTGGCACCTAGCCATGAAAAATGCGTGAAATTAGGAACAGCTACCAATTATCTAACTCCATCCCCCGACATAAGCCTAAACATCAAAATAGTCGTCTCCTCAAGGGGAGAGTGGCCCATCGATTTTCATGGATGGGTCTAAGGCTGCGGTCACGTCTCACGCTGGTAAGAGCGTAAGCTTGTTAACGCGTGTACGCTTGTAAATCAAAAGTATGGGTAATCCATGTGCTGGCCATGTGTCACGCTTGTTGTGTGTACATTTGTGGGTTGTTTTGATTTACAAACGTATATGCGCTTACGCTTTCACAAGCGTAAAACGTGACCGCAAAGCCTAACACAGAAGCGGGTGTGAGCTTCGATATCTATTCAATGGAACCAGACACTTCCCGGTCAATAAGACTTCAAAACCACGGTAATGTTTCAAGCAGAAATTCTGCAATCGCCGAGGTAGCACAAGAACTATCATCGAAACTACACTCAAGAAAAAAAATTGTTTTATTGGCAGTCAAGCTGCCATCACACCAACAGTAATCCAGTCAAAAATGGTGAAACGCTACTGCGATGTACTGAAAATCCTTGCTATGAACCAAAATGGGACATAGAGGAGCATAACAACATTCAGGGTAATGAGACGGCCGACCCTGATGACTAGTAGAGTTCTGAACTGGACCAATCAATAATCGATACCTCAATTCAGTCAGTTTCTGGTTTGAAACTTAGGTGAAACTAAGGCCCAATGCACACGGAGCAACTGAAAAAAAACTGATCAGCGATGCGAATTGGCAACTAGTTTGCTTTGAGTCATACCCTGTGTAATCAAATGGGACGCCACACACGACGCCACTAGTTGAAAACTCGTTTACGATTCACAAAAACCAGTTTGTAACCAGTCGTCTGTTGATTTGCATTTCGGGTTGCCTATTGATTTCAGTTTCTAGTTTGTCGAAGATGAGCGAACAACAGACCAACCTGTTGTTGGTGGGGGAGGTTAAAAACATCCTAATTTGTGCAATTATCACCTTTCCGGCTATTCAAAGAAAAATGAAACAGAGAAGGCGTGGATAAAAGTCGGAAATGTCGTAACAAACGGTTCTGAAAATTGTTTTCAAGGTATGGGTGTACCCAAAACCTTCTTACTATTCTTCTCCTCCTCCTGAGATAGTAATACATGATGGTTTCATCGTCGCTCGAGTCTTCCGAAGACATTTCACGCCCGGTATCCATGACGACACTGAACGAACTAGAGATTTTGATTGGTGATGAGTTTCCTCGTGTATGGAGTGGAGGTGGAGAAGTCACCGCTGAGTCCGTAACTGGTCTTTAACCCGAGTTGCCAACCAGTTTAGTTGTTTTCCAGTTGCTCCGTGTGCATTGGGCCTAAGGTTTCAGAGAAACTCCAGGGATGGCGTCCAGATAATCGGGGAGAATTGTTGTTTTATTTTGCCGTTGCGTTATGATTCACAGGCACAGAAGCTGAATTCTAATCCAAAATATCTTTGGCGAAATTCAGAATTTAATTAATTTTTTCTTGATCATGAATTCGAATCTACAATCAGTGGAGATAATCATTTTCTTTTCTTTATTCTCCTTTCGCTGTCTCTTCGGAATCTTTAAGAGCAGACAGAAGGGGGATTGTACTTCTGTGTTTGCTTATTCTTCGGTTTTCTTTTCTGACATACCTGCTTGACGGGTTATGTATTGTGTGCTGGTTTGTGTGCACTCTGGTGGGGACTCTCACTGGAAAAATTAGGTATAACTGAGTTTACACATTTTTTAAACATTAGCAAATTAGTGAATGAGCGTCAACTAAAATGCGCCGAAGCTTGCACCGGTCAGTTAGCACTCAATAATATTACTTATTCTAATGAACATTGGGTGCAGTACCTGGAAGGTGGATACCATTAACACACGCAAGCTGCAAGTCTTCGTAAACAAATGCTTAAAAATCATCTTGAGGATTTTCTGGCCGAACCACATCTCCAACGAACAACTTTATCTGAGAACGGGCCAAGAACCTATAAGCATTACTATACGAAGAAGAAAGTGGCAATGGATTGGACACACCCTACGGCGCGAAGACAACAACATTGCGAAATACGCCATGCCGTGGAATCCGCTCACCCAGGCAGGCAGAATAGCGGGACGCCCTAGGCAAACGTGGCGCAGATCAGTTGAGGAGGAATCGAGCTCTTTAGGAATGAGTTGGAGGCAGCTCAAACGCGTTGCAGAACTCCGGACACGATGGCGCGCAAGCGTGGTTGACGCCCTATGCCCCCCAAGGGGTCAAAGGATATAAGTAAGTAATGAACAAACAAACATATTCGACACAAGATTCTATAATTTACTTCATCTTCTAGCGGTAACTTTCAAATTTTACATTTGAAACTTCGACACTTTCAACGCCTTGCTTTGCTTTGGAAGGATATTTGCAGTGGGAGAACAAATATGGCGGAAATCGTCAATGGCATGTAAGATTTTCAAATCGAATTGGCAAGTGCTTTTAAAGGGATGTCAAGAGACTACCGGTGTAGTATAGGATGCTTCTGAAGAGAGTCTGTTCCAAATTTGTAGGCAATTTGATTGACTTTATCATACTTCATCAAATTTTAAACGGGACATCCTAAGTTGCTTTTGTTAACCCAATACTATAATAAAAAACGTTAGGGGGGTTCCGGAATAAAGAGAGGCCGAGACTATTTTAAGAAATTCTTTAGTTGCGATGCGACCAGTTGAAGTCAAAGACAAGGATACAATTGAATTGATAGTTAGACTGAGATTTGAATCTGAACAGAATGTTCCGTTAACAATGTATATAAAGTAAGATGTATTATATAGAATGAGAAAGATATATGTATTGTGTAATGAATAAGCTATTTGCACTGTACTTATATTGCTGTACAGTAAGACAAGATAATCTAATTTTCAACAAATACTTCTTAATCACTGCGACTCCAACTTAATTCGTTGTCACAATTTTCAACGAATACACTCAACCCCTTTGCCATTTTACTGTGTCGGAACTTATACCGAAGCGGCCCTAGTTCTGATCAACTTTTCTCCAATCAACAAGCAAACTTTTTATCTTCCCTGTTTTATACGACAGCATAAGTAAAATAAAAAAAAAAAAAAAACTTTTGTCAAATTCCAAACGTACAACGACAAACGGATGGACAGATATACAGCGTATGTGGATTTATGATAATTCATTTTGTGTCTCGTCTCTTCGGTTCGGATGTAGGTAGGTATGTACACAAAATGCGTGAAATTCGGCGAAATTTCTGTTTATAAATAAAATTAGCGAAGAAAAAACTTGAAGACCTCTTCTCTTTGGCTACGTGACGGTATCCGCTAGAAGGCTGAAGGAGGGCTGAGGAGAATCGAAATATGAAGGTTGTCCCGCGTGCGATCACTTCAGAATTTCTGTTTCGTTTGCCACTTCACAAATTGAGGTCTTCCCTTTTTTGTTGACGGGCTTTCGTACGAGTATCTTTCAAGTGAACGGGGGCAATAGACAATCCGATTGTTGTTTGATTACCCATCATTAATTTGTTCAAGCCCGTTGACAGCAATCAACGCCTAGCTAGACGTCGATGTTTTTTTTTTTTATTAAGAATTACGAGTATCTTGGAATTAATTAAAAGTGTTCTCTTGAAATCAAGAATCAATTAACTTACATAAGGGTATGTTAATGTGATCGGAGTTGGATACCGAAATACAATACGCCCGTATGAAGGTCATAATGGCTGGTGCACGTGGGAGGGGATGACAATACAAATCAAACGTGTCTCTGCAGTCACTGGTGCTGAGATGGGAGAAAAATTAAAAATGATAATCGCTTTTGGAGGCGTGAATTGAATGAAATTCAAAATATATTGATAGCACGTGGTTTCGTTTAATGGCCCTCATGAATCTTAAAAGAGATATGTAGCGAAATTGTATACAAAATGTGTTTCGTTGTACACAAGTTTTCTCATCCGGAAAATGTTTCCGGATGCCGTGCAAATTTTTGTATGAAGGAAAATCTGCTTTTGATCGAGTATTCAGTATTCACGTTTGAAAAGATAAAGGAAATGCGTCATCTGTTGGAATAGACTGTGAGCAGTTCGCCGATAGTGTCAACAAATGTTATCTCGGTTATTTATTGTGTTTACTTAATCTACAAGGATTTTCTGCATATCTCTGTAATAAGAAGGTTAAGGCGTCGGCACGAGTTCCAAAGAGAACAATGAAGCAGTTTTGAAATAGATCAAACGAAAAATCTTCTTGTCGTCAGTACTAAACCACCTCGAGGTGTTTTAAACTCCGTGTCTCAAGAAGCGGAGTTATAGTAAAGGGTTCAAAAAATCATATTACAATCGAGTCTAGATGTCACTAACAGTGTGTTCCAAGCAGATGTTTTAGCTGCACGTAAAGCTACGAACTTACTGAAGATTAAATCAGCATCCAACAAGGGTGTCCTCATCTGCGGTAAAGGCGATATACGACAAATTGGTTAGGAAAGTTAGGTGAGAGTTTTCACAATTTGACTTGGTAGGTGTCATAAAACCCCTTCGTGCGTAGCAACGGCAATTGTTTTTGAGCAAGAACATAAGCCTAAGGTGGGTAGGTGTAAGATATCTACCGCCCTTTGGTCAACGTTATGTCGCAGAAAAACTAGATACATTTTTAGACTAGGAACAGCGAAAAGGATCCTCTATGGTTACTGCTTCATGCGAAACTAGGACTATCGGACACGGTTGTCTGCAGATACTGTAATGACTTATGTACTTAAACTTGGTTCTTAGATCAGCTGCCTTCTACCAAAAGCTCATAAACGAATAACTTAACATTTGTGACATAGGTATACTCTCAGACCTTAATGAGTCTTTTATGAAAAATCTGTGCCCTCCTGCCATGTGCTGTCCAGCTATTCTACGTTATATGAATCAGTTTTCGTAAGAATGCAGATAGAAGATCTCTTGTAGAGAATTCCGATTGTCGTTGGCGTTTGTCGCTATTCGATGACTGTCGTTTTATTCTTCAAATGTAACACGAATCTATTTTCATAACTTTTTCTTTGTGAAAGAGTTGTAATAGCATTCTACACGACAAATAAATTGCTTAGTAATGTTCAACGGCCAGCAGGTCGTAGCTATGAATAAAACGACAATCGTCGAAAAGCGAACCAACATGCCATCAGAAACGCCGCGACTGATGTGCTGGGTCTCGCTCGCCCACCACCGCGAAACCTCTGGTTTGATGAAGAATGCCGGCGAGTGCATGCAGCAAAACAAGAGGCATACAAAGCGGCGGTGCAAAGGAAGACGAGAGCTGCTCGTGAGCTCTACGAGCAAAGGAGACGAGAAGAACATCGGCTTCTCCAAAAAAAAGAAGAAAGAGCATGAGAAGCGAGCGTTTGAGAATATCGAAAGTTTATACTCCAGGAACAATGTACGGAAGTTTTACCAAAAGGTAAAAAGAACGTGTCCGAGGAGCAACACCCGTACAGAAACCTGTAGAGATGAAAATGGAAACCTCGTAGTAGAATCACAGTCGGTGCTGAGAATATGGAAAAACTACTTCTGCAGACTGTACACGGCGACGAAGATCAACATCCCGCTGTCAGGCAGAATGAACCATTCAACATAGACGATGATAGTCAAAATTTCCGTCCACCTGACCAAAACGAAGTGAGGATAGCAATATCCAAGCTAAAATCCAACAAGGCTGCTGGACTTGACGGCTTACCGGCCGAACTTTTCAAGGCAGCTGGTGATGAATTGGTAGAGTGCATACACCAACTCATCTCTAAGATTTGGTCAGACGAGTGTATGCCGGATGAATGGAACCTCAGCATCGTTTGCCGATCCTCTAAAAAGGAGACTCTCTCAACTGCGCCAATTATAGAGGCATCAGTCTCCTCAACATCGCATACAAGATCTTTTCTGCGATATTGTGTGAACGCCTGAAACCTTTTATGAACAGCCTGATTGGACCCTATCAGTGCGGTTTCAGGCCAGGAAGGTCCACCATCGATCTTCGGCAAGAAGTCCAAATCGATACTCACCATTTCTTTATCGATTTCAAGGCCGCCTATGACAGCATCTATAGAGAAGAGCTTTATAGAGCCATGTCTAGTTTTGACATCCGTGCCAAACTTGTCCGTCTGTGCAGGCTGACGATGGAGAACGCTCGCTGATCCATCAAGGTCGGTAATGACCTCACCGAAACCTTTGATGTCAAAAAAAGCTTTAGACAAGGTGACGCGCTGTCATGTGACTTCCTTAATATTGTACTTGAACGGATTGTGCGGAACTCACAAGCCAACACCGGCGGCACAATCTATTACAAGTCTGTACAACTGCTTGCATACGCCGACGATATAGACATTATCGGTAGAATTCAGCGGGCTGTCACCCCGGTGCGTTTGCAAGCAGTGGGACGGAAGCGGCCAAAATGGGTTTAGCGATAAACGAGGGCAAAACCAAGTATATGCTGTCAACAAGAAGGGAAAGCTAACACCGACGAATTGGACAAAACGCACAGTCGGCAGCTATAACTTCGAGGTAGTAAGGGACTTTGTCTACCTTGGCTCTGCTATAAATTCTACAAACAAGATCAGCGCAGAAATCAATCGAAGAATAACTCTTGCCAATCGCTGTTTTTTTGGGCTTATAAGGCATTTCAACAGTAAAGCCCTATCTCGAACAACTAAGGAGACTCTATATAAGACCTTGACCATCCCAGTCCTGCTTAACGGCGCTGAAACATGGACTTTATTAAAAGAGGATGAAGATATTCTTGGTCGCTTCGAGAGAAAAATTCTTCGTAAGATTTACGGTCCCGTTTGCGTTGACGGGTTTTGGAGGAGAAAATTCAATCACGAATTACACGAGCTGTACAGCGACATCGACCTAGTCAAAAAACTGCGTATTGGACGTCTGAGATGGCTAGGACATGTAGAGCGAATGGACACCAACGCTCCGGCCCGCAGAGTCTTCGAATCTAACCCCGAGGGACGACGTAGTAGAGGGAATCATCGCCGTAGGGGGCGCGCACAAGTTCAAGGGAACCTCGACCAACTTGGAGTGCGCAACTGGAGGCAATTAGCTAAAGACCGAGCTAAATGGAGAGGCTGGTTGGATGAGGCCCAGGTTCACCCCGAACTGTAGCGCCACCTAAGTAAGTAAAGTCGAAATGCGACAAACGCCAACGACAATCAGGGTGAATATGATATCGCAACGGCGGCAAATCCAGTTGACGACATAGATGCCAGAAGCGTTTCCTAATTTTGAAATTGACGTAAAAATATGAAGACGGTTTTGCCACAACACATTTATTCAGCTATCACGGAGCTCACACAGTTGTTGGGTGATATAGGGCCATCAAAGCCACCATTGTAAAAGAAAATTTACATAATCTCCATTCCGAGGAGAATGGAATCTTCGAAGGCCGAAGTTACTGAGTTTTAATCAGCTAAGCAGGTATTGTCCAGATTCCGAAAAAAGTGGTACTCTATTGTTTGCGAAAAGTAAGGTGAGTATGGTGGATAAGGGAGAACTTCCACTTTGCATTGTCAATGTCTATTGACCAGCACTGGCTGTAATTGCCATAATTTTTCATGCATAATCGCAATTTCCCTGCCATAGGACTCTGCTGTAATGGCCGCAGGAAAGATTAGTGAATCACTTCCTCGAAGATCCACCATATGGTTACCATGACTTCTCTTTGGTGAAGTGATGCTCTTGCATGTCGTTTTGGAGCTTCACCGGCGTCTAACCATTCTCCTGATCGTCTACGGTTGTCGTACTGAATCTACTTTTCATCACACTTAACAATTCGGATCAATTCTGCTTCGATTGACTAAACTACTATTGACCTGCAGTCTTCGCAAATTATTGGGATTTGCCTAAGATGACGGCATGCTCTGCAAGGCATCGTACAGTCGTCGATGGATCACGTTCAACTTTTGCCTATAATTCGGTGTCATCTATGTTGGGCATCGATCTTTCACGAGCTTCGTTTTCCGTAACAAAATATCAGTCGCTGAATTTGGTAAACCGACGCCAAACTGCCCGTTAATTACCTAACACAGGTTGTTAGACTTCCGAATATTGGTATCTATGTCCACTCTTCACCCACGGATATTCTTATTCGATTAATTTACTCGTAGCTGTTTCTCTGCATTCTCCAAGCTGAGAGAGTGAGGTTCTTGCAACAACACGCATACACGCTTTCGTATAGCTTGCATTCCTCTCCTTCAGCGATATTTTAGCTACTATCTGCAATTTGTCCACTGGGGATGATATAACGCTTTCACCCTATATTCCTCAGAGTTCTAAGGGCTGGTCAGGTTCAAGTTTGACAGTTGTTTGCTCCACCACGGGGCCGCCGCTCGCTTTATGAATCTTACTGGGTACACTACATTCCTTTACAGGGAATGTACTTGGTTGTGTGATATGTCGTGGACATCAGTCAATTCCTCTAACATCCTCTGAAGCATTTTTAATGATTTTTTCGTGGTACAATTCCACTTCATCTGCGAATACTGTAGGCCTACACAAAATTCGAACGCGGCCCTCTGTACAATTGTCATGTAATTTTCATTATCATTTTACCTTTGACCGAGGATGGGGTGTGTTGTGGTATTTTCTCTGAAAAGCTCAACCTGACCATTTCTTTCCGCCTCCGAGATGTAACGTTTTTCAGGCGGAAATCGTGACAATTAAGGAAGCCCTGTCCTGGCTAAAATGTAAGGTATTATCTGTCATGGATATTAGCAATTCCGCTGACAGTCAAGCGGCAATCAGGTCCCTAGAATCGTGATCCTTCACATCAAATGTCACCTTAAATTGCCGTTTGTCTCTTAAGAAGATGACAGAGGAGTTCAAAATTCACCTATGCTGGGCCCCAGGTCACAGGGATATTCCGGGAAACTGCAGGGCGGACGAGCTCACCAGACAGAGTACAACTCTAAGAATTCTGCCTGATAGGCAAGCCCTACATGTAAGAATCTACTAAAGCTGAACGCTATTAGAAAGACTAACCCCAGATGGGAAAACGAATCAACGTGTCATATTTCGAGACAGATCTGACCTAAACTGGACCAGAAACATAGCGTCGAGTTAAGCTAAAGCGATCACAGATCAGTTGCGTTATCGGTGTCCTCACTGGATACTGTCTTATAGGCCAACATGCAAAAAGTCTTGACCTCTTCTCCAACGACTTCTGCAGGAGCTGTAGGGACGAGGAGGAGGAGGAGGAAACCATCCTTTACCTCCTATGCACATGTCAAGCCATATTGCGTAAAATAATTCTCCATCTAGGGACCCCCTTTCTTGATAACCTCGGCGATTTGGCGTCCTTAGGCGTTATGAGCATAACATCGCTTTATCAAAAGCTCCAGTTTGTTTCAATTACTCCCTGGGTGGTCTAATGGTGGATCCATGACATCACAGTGGACCTTTACTGGGCTAAGTGTGTCTGCAATCTCGTGCAGACTCGTGCAGAGTCTAAACTAAATCTAACCTGCTTTGTCTTAGAATTTTTTTGAAAAAATAAACGAGTGGACGTGTTTAGGCTGCCTCTTGTGCCACTGCTTACAACTGAACAATAAATCTTTTTCACTTACTAAGCCCACACATAAATTCACTACGAAATCGGATAATTACATCTTTAGCTGGACTCTGCCTTTCTCTCGAAAATAAAAAAAAAAATACATAAATTAGATACTCTGACCAGCAGTAGGTATCTAATTTATGCATTTAACTCCACCGAATATCTAAAGCCGTACTTAATTTTTTCTCAATGCTTTCCGTTTGGGCTTACCCTCAACTGGTACTTCTGCAGCACAACTTGAAATAAAGGTAAAAACCCATTACCTTCCAACTTTCACTAAACGACGCCACAGTACCTTACAGCCCGCCGTCGGTCGGTCGGTCGGTCGGTCGGTCGGTCGGTCGGTGGTATCGCAATGATTAATCACTAATAAATCACTTATCCGCCGTCAATATCTCTTTCACTTACTTAACCCATAACGAATGTCATTAATGACTCCACACCAGTAAGCCTATCTTTCGGCCCAATTCTTCCTACCATCAAACAGATATCACCACAAGTAGGTACTTCTATCAAATTACCAACTAATTGGGAACACACCATTGTAGTCTGCGTTCTCCATTCAGATAGTTGATATAAAAAAAAACTTCAAATCGATTGCGAAATCCGACAAACTGTTGACGTTACAGCAATCGCATACACACACGTTCTACAACTATTTCTCGTACAACGAAAGACAAGCAATGAACCCCGAACGACATCGATTCAAAAAGAAAAAAACGAAAAATTTCCCAACTTGTATCTAAACGTTTTCCCATTTTAAGAGCCATGGTGAGGAACAGAGAGTGAAACGATTGCCATATCCATTACAAAAGTACGAGTAACTCTCTCTCCCCCAACCCACTGCACTTTCTCATTGTCTACTGCTAATCCACTTGTGTGCAGTGCCACCGCTTGAAAGTTCAGATTACAGCCGTCGAAGAAGGCAACCGACCTCTCATCAATGGGACAAGTGCCTACTACTACAACTACTACGTACTTCCAGCTCAGTAGTGCACTGTAGTAGCTACTGCACATCGTGGTCATGGAGCGCATCTATGGATAAATCTTTTCATTCCATTGTTCACCCGGGAGATGGGAATCTCTTAATTCGACCGTCAATGACAATTTTTTGTTGTTTTTGTAGGTTTTATTGTACGGTTGAGGCTTAGGAAGGCTCTTATCTGGATTTGATGGGGGAAGGGTCAGCGGCCTATCTGCCATAACGAGAGATTATTTGTTACTTGTAAGCACAACGAAGAGATGAAACTAACCGAAAGTTGTCCAGAGTCAGAACGGTGAGGTTGTATTGTACAATGGATGGAGCACTTGAGCTGGCAGATAAGCACGAAGCTAATGAATGTTGTTGTTTTGGATTTTTGTGATCCTATTCTCGTGGCGGACGCACGGATTTGCGTCATTTGTATTCATTTTGTGGCCAAGTAGGGGGTTGTGTAAGATGTCATGCAGTAGGCTACAGGTATGTTAACGAACACACAACGAATGGTCATTAGTGCGTCAGCATTGACACCAACAGCGCCCATAGAAATGATAGTATACTCGTACTACTAGTGCAGTTTAAAGTAAAGCTGCTTGCATAACTAGAACGAGGGAAATGGTTTCTGCAGGTCATACATTAACCAAGGAAATAAATCAATTCTCCATCCCCTGCTGCTTGTGGAATTTCTAGACGTCGTGATGCCTAACTCTGCTCCTCAGATACAGGGAGATTCGAAGTGGTTGTTCCGTTGGTACCATCTTAAAATTCGCCAAAGTTTTTGTGCTAATTCGAGAAGTTGTCCTGTCCACAAAGACCATAAGTTATGAGGTTATAATGGTACTGCTGAACTTAGCAAGGCAAGTACCCGTACTGCTGACGCTGACAAGTACATAGGTCATGTGATTCATTGTATTTCACCATAACTGCCCGTTTTTTTATTGTCAAAGTTTATACACCGAGTCAACAACTCTAAGCCCTTTCCTGATTTTCGCAAAGTAGAAGAGATTGACAGGGTTGAGCTGCTCTTTCCAAGGAAGCCATTCTAATTCGGGTGACGACTGGACGTTTACAGGTAAAATTTTTTTTTTTTTTTTTTGGTTGCGCCTGGAGGTGCAGGAATCTTCAAAAGATACCAATGGTCCGTACCATTGGTTATGCCCGATTCATATATCTGACAATGCCATCAGTGCTAGTCAGTATATGCCTACGGGCTAAACCTCACCCCCTCAGATAGGCACTATGAGAACCGGCTGCGCGTACTCATAGTAGTAGGAAATTCGTTCCTCTCATTTTTTCATTTTTTGTGATGACTACGACTAAGTTGCCTTAACGAGTAGTTTACGCTTCTGTAGTGTTAATCGCGTTAGGTAGGTAGCTTTCCAGTGAAGGCACCTACTAATACCGTCATTACATGCGGTTTTTCCTTACGGCGCTAGGTCGAAAGGTCTTGTTCTTTGTAGTCGGCGCTCAAGGCTTGTCACGTCCATAGTACGGATTATTTCATTATTGCAATGAACACGAAGACGGGTACGAAGTTTGCGAGCAAAGTTTGTTACTTCGTCCCTCACGGTAGCAATTCCTAGATCTCTGTGAATATCACTATTCCTTATATACCAAGGAGCATTCACGATTGCTCTTAGCATTTTATTTTGAAATGCTTGCAGTAGAGCCATATTGCTTGGTTTGGTACAACCCCAAAGTTGTATACCATATGTCCAAGACGGTTTTAGCACTTGCTTATACAGAAGCAGTTTGTTGTATACGCTTAACTTCGAGTATCTTCCGAGTAGCCAATACATTTCTCTAAATCTGATTTCGAGCTCTTCGCGCTTCTTTTTAACGTGTGGTTTCCACTTAAGTTTTGCGTCTAGGGTCATTCCTAAATATTGTGCCTCGTTTGCGTAAGGTATTTGTACCGAGTTAATGGATATAGGTAAGTTGTTTATCTTTCTTAACGTAAAATTGACATGCGTTGATTTTGTCTCATTGAGGACTATTCGCCAGGTTTTTGTCCATTCGCATACATTGTTCAAAGCTCGTTGGAGTTTTCCCGTTGATGATTCGACTGACTCATCCGTTACGAGGATAGCCGTGTCGTCTGCGAACGTTGCTACAACGGTCCCTTCATCTTGTGGTATATCTCTTGTGTAGAGCAAGAACAGGATTGGACCGAGAACACTTCCTTGTGGAACACCGGCGTAGATATCTTTGAAATCCGAATATTCACTCCCGTGTCTAACACGGAAAAGTCTGTTTTCGAGATAAGATTCCAATATTCTGTACAACTTTTCCGGTAAGATTACCCTTAGCTTATACCTTAGGCCTTCGTGCCATACCTTGTCGAAGGCTTGCGATACGTCGAGAAAAGCGCTAGAGCATATTTTTTTCCCTTCTAGAGCTTTTTCAATCTCGTTCGTTATTCGATACACCTGGTCGATTGTGGAATGTTTGACCCGAAACCCGAATTGATGATCCGGGATCAAGTGTCTTTCTTCAATTACTGGTTGCAATCGTTTCAGCAGAAGTTTCTCGAAGACCTTAGATATTATTGGCAGAAGTGAAATGGGTCTATGTGATTTCTTGTCATTTGCACATTTCCCCAGTTTCGGAACCATAATAACTTCGGCGACTTTCCATTGCCTTGGGACATATAATAGTCTTAAGGAAGCATTTATAATGTAGAGCAACTTAACCAGCACTTTTTTCGGTAGCTCTTTCAAAATTTCGCCAGTGATTAAATCATATCCCGGAGCCTTGTTATTTTTCAATTTTTGTATTGTCATTCGAAGTTCGGACAGGGATACGGTTTTTACTCTAAAGTTGTCGGGTGCCATATTATCATTCGGATCTTCGATCAACGGTTGTCCATCGAACGGCTTGAACGTTTCCTCTAAGTGATCGGCAAATAATTCTGCTTTCTCTTTATCTTCTTTTGCCCATTCCCCGTTAGCTTTCCTAATTGGCGGCGAGTGCAAGGTAAAATGCGATACCATTTCCCCATCCTAAAGACAACATTCACATAGACCCCGGAGCTTCTTATACCAAATGTCATATGCGACTAAAACTCGTGATGAGACCCACTTAGATTTTCGAGCCATTTCTGTTAAGCCCGAGGAGATACTTAGACTTGTTCTTTTTTGGTCCGTTGATCAGCCTCTTTGAATGTAGTTCAAGCTAAGACGTAGTTACTCATTCATTTTGCGTTTGTGAAACGATGAGCAACAGCTTTACAAGTGAATAAACAAAGTTAGGTGTGAAGCCTTCCTGGCAAGACCATCAAATGCATTGATTACCTTAATGATCACACTGACTCAGGTCAGAGCCACGCAAAAAAAAATAAGTGAACTATCTGTATACAGGACAGTGTCACCTGGCTTAAAGCCATTTCACCCTTCGTTGCTCCATTACGAGCGATTCGGATAGGGGCACCGGACCCGACGCGCATAAAGCTGTTTTCCGCATATGGTATCGAATGCTACCTTCTGGTGTATTGGTATGATACTAAGAAGACCTTATAGCCTTCTCCCACAGGGCCCCACAGTAACATTGATCCGCCGTTCAAGCACCAGATTTGTGTGGTATAGAACCTTGCCGACTAATTTTTAATACAGAGATGCAGGGAAGGATGGCAGTGCAAGACTTCCCTAAGGGGTGGTAATAGTGCAGTGGGCAGTGTGTTTGCTCCCTAACCGATGTGTGTAGATTCAATCCCAAGGGAACAACAATCATCAGCCATCCGAGTATAAAAAGGAAAACAAATAACATCGACATTTTTCCGGCCACTGCATCAAAGAAAGGTTCCTGCGTCGTAGGAAAATGGACCAGAGAGTCCGAGTGCCTTGGGATTTAGGTTTCCGTCGCTATAAAAAAAAAAAAAAAAGACTTCCGTGGAAGTTCCTCTCAGACACGCAAGGTGCTAAAGCTTACTTAGCTGAAGTTTAAGAACGTGAGCTCTAGGAAGAGGGTAGGTTAACCTAACCTAGCCTAGGATTGCTAAATTCACACTGAGAACTTCCACTCATTTTATAACTTAAAAAATGACAAGTTTAGGATTAAGAAAAATTTCTCCAGAAAAGCCAAAAGTATCTGAATGATAACACCTTTAACTTAACCTAACCTAATTAACGAGTGCAGGGTTTAAAGCCAAAATCAAAGCCATCATCCAGGCTGCAACAATCATCATTGCATACAATATGGTAAGAAAGGCTATTAGGCATCCGTTAAGGCTTGGATTCCACAGTAATTAGATCAAGGTTTGTAAGAATCTGCAAGAGACACATTACTCTAAAAAAGTATATTAACGATGAAGTCACTAGTAGAGGCAATAGGTGCTGGATTCAGCTGGACACATGGTCTGCGACAAAGGAGATCACTTTCTCTGGTTAGTTGCAGTGACGCATGGGTCGTTTCTGTCATAATTTTTGGGCTCTACGCCATTGGTATTCATGCAGAACGTCTTGGTGTTCTTCACGACTACTGCAGAAGTTTCAGGGACGAGAAAAAAATTTGATTTGTCCGTCACCTATGTGCGAATGTCGTGCCCTCGGCAACAGAAAAATGAGGACTATTGGCAGTTACTTCTTCAAGGAGCTGGATGACTTAGGTAATATGGAACTGAAAGGCCTCTCAAGGTCCATTGGACTCCTGAAACACTGCATAATAGGAAGACATGCCCAAAGACTAGATATCCCCTATAGCGACTTCTGCATAAGCTGTAGGGATGAAGAGGAAAAAGGGACCATTAGTCACTTCCTATGTGCTCGTCAACATTAGGAAGGGCACCCTGGGTGAATACTTTTCCCATGATTTATTTATTTATTTAAGCTTAATACAAGCACTAACTTAAGGGTAGCTTAAAACTAACAAATGGACACTTAACTTAATTTTTTTTTTTTTTTAACAAATTTAAATCTACAAACCTCACACTAGAACTTAAACACTAATAGTTCATGGGTCAGGAGGAGGAATTAATAGAACGAAGGGTATTTCTTAGGGAGGCTTTGCTATTATGAAAGTCAAAAGCGGTTTGATTGAGATTGGCTCTGCGGAGCATTCTGGACATTGGTTCGTTATATCCATAATTGGTGCGGTGAGGAATAGGACGAAAGAGGAGTGAGGACCTGAGGTTACGTGGGTTGGTGTTAAAAGAGATCATATGCAGTAGCGCGGGGGAATCAATGTTGCCAGCTAATAGCTGATAAATAAACAAGATGTCAGCAACTTCGCGGCGTTCGTAGAGAGACTGTAAATTTATAAGTTTTAAACGGTCCGTGTGTGAGGGTAAATTGTAGGTATCAGCCCAAGAAAGACCACGTAAGGCAAAGCGGATGAACCGTCGCTGAACAGCTTCGATTCGCAAGATATGGATTTCATAGTAGGGTGACCATACCTGGCAAGCATACTCAAGGAGGGGTCTGACGAAAGTGATGTATAAGGATTTTGTAACGTAATGGTTTGAGAATTCCTTAGACCATCGCTTGACGAAACCGAGCGCAGAGTTAGCTTTATTGATAATATTATCGATATGAGCACGGAAGTTCAGTTCCCTATCACAGATAGCTCCCAAATCGCGCAGTGAAGAGACGAAGGGAATAGGCTCACCACAAATGGAGTACACTCTAGCGGATGGTCGGATATGCTTACGAGAGAATGTGATTGCTTGACACTTGCTGACGTTGAGCTTTAAGAAATTACTATGGCACCAGACTAAAAATCGGTTCAGATCATCTTGCAGTGAGTGAGAGTCGGCAGGGGAGGATATGAAGATTTTCATATCATCAGCGTATATAGAAAGGTTGGAATCATTGATGATACAATCAACGTCGTTAATTGTCAGGATGAAGATCATTGGACCAAGATGGCTGCCTTGAGGGACTCCCGAAGTGGCTTTAATGGGATCAGAAATTGAAGATCTGAAGAGGACTTTATACTGGCGATTTTCCAAGTAAGATTTGATCCATGAGATGAACCCCGGTTGAAAACCAAGAGCTTTAAGTTTGAGAAGAATGATAGCATGCGAAATTTTGTCGAAGGCTTTACTGAAGTCGGTGGCTACTACGTCGACTTCATTACCATCTTCCAAAATGCACAGAGTGCTAGACACAAATTCGGTAAGGTTGGTGGTTGTTGATCTGCCCTTAAAAAACCCATGCTGGTTTGGTGAAAGGATAGTCTTGCAGTGGAAAAACATTGTGTCATAAACAATGCTTTCAAATAGCTTAGGTATGCAGGACAGTTTAGCGATGGGCCGGTAGTTGGATATTTAATTTTTACAACCTTTTTTGTGGGTGGGGATTATGTATGAATTTTTCCAAATTTCGGGGAAAACTCCCTGCGAAATAGATAAACGGAAAAGAGTAGTAAGGGGTTGGACTAAGTGATTGACGCATTTTTTGAGAACTATAGCGGGAAGGCCATCAGGACCGGGGGAGTATTCGTCCTTTAGTTTCCTAATCTTTTCTAATAAGGACGCCGAAGTTATATCAATTGTGCCTAAGGAGGTTTGGGGACAGTGTTCTAGGTAACGAAAGCAGTTATAATCAGGTTGAGTAACGTGATCCGTAAACGATTGGCTGAAGAAATTAGCGAAAAGGTTTACAATTGTTTTAGGGTCTGCCGAAGATTTATTAGCAAATTTCAAAGTGGATGGATAGCAATCAGATTTACGTTTGGCATTAATAAAGTGGTAGAAACGTTTGGGATCACTGATTAGCGTGGATTGCAATCTGTCAAGATATTCGGTGTATAGATATTCACAGAGTTCAGAGAATTGGGAGTGGACATGTTGGTAATGGGAAAAATCAGAGTCAGATCGAGATTTGAGGAATCTTCTTCTTCTTCCTTTTTATCAGCGAGGCTATGATCCGAAAACAAGGGATCATAACCCTACCACTTCACCGCATTTCTACTGATCCGCCTGTGGGGTTCGCCTATTTGACCTCAGAAAATATCGGCAGGCCTGCCGATTTTGGATCACTCGGTTACTGAGGCCAATGAAATGCCGATGTCGTCGCATTTGTCTGATCCAGGCGTTTATAGGCCTGCCTTTCCTACATCGCGATGTCTTTGGAACGTGCATTGATATTGCCTTTTTAACAGGGTTCAAATGATCTCTTCTTTGAACGTGGCAATACCAACTGAGCCGGTCACGCTCTATTTTTTGTACGATGGTTTCCTTGATGTGAAAGCTTCCACGGATCTTCGAACTTCTTATTCGATCAAGCTTTGTCACTCCTGCTGTCATGCGAAGCATCTTCATCTCAGCTGCCGTTAATTTACTCTCATACTTTTTGTACATCGTCCAACATTGTGAACCGTATGTGAGCGCTGGACGTACAACTGCGGTGTATGCGGTGTAGAGCCTTCCTTTCAACTCTCGCTTGGCAGACACCTTGACGCGGTGCGAGAGCTTAAGTTGCAAGGACTCACTCAACCGCGGGAGCTTCGCTCTCGGATGAGCTGACTGAGGAGTAACTTACCAAGAGCTGCCCCCCCTAATCCAGGGTGTTAAGCGAGACCGTGCCTATTGGATGGTTTGCAGCCAGGGGGTATACCGGCTGTATTCGAACGGAGCCTTCCTGATACCAGGTCGCCTCAGGGAGTAACCACGGCCCGACCACATCATGCGGGGCTCTGATGTGGCCGATGAATATTTCCCTAGCTACTCGTGGGAACATGAATAAAGAAAAAATAAAAAATAAAATAAAATACATGCGGGATATCACCGCAACAGAAATGGCAAGTCGTCTGGAGAGAGACCTCCGAGACGAGGACTACGACAGGCCTAGCACGAGTCGTAGAAGAACGCCTCCAGCGCGCAGATTTAGCCCTAGGCGCAGAACACCTCCAGCGCGCAGAGTCAGCCCTAGGCGCAGGATGAGCACGGAGCACCACAGGCGCAGAGACACTGAAGCTCCAAGAAGACAGTGGCCTACAGGCACCCAAAGGCCAAGATCCCCGGTAAAGAAGGCATACACTTCCCGGGAGGCGAGAAGACCAGCAGAGAGTAGCAGACCCAGAGAGCGGCTGCATAAACCTCCCACGCTACCAGACAGGGGTAAGCCCGGTGGTCTGGATGACCCGTTGAGAAAAGGCCTCAGTGGAGCGGGTGCAAAGTGGTACTTGCGCTTCCTAGCCCAAGGTTTCGAACCTGAAGAAGCAAGGAAGCTAACCGTGGAAAGGAAGAAGGAGGCAACTGACACTCCAGTAGTACAGGGACACCTAAAAAGGGGAAGGGATACCATCACCCCCCCGGAGAAACCTGATAGTAAGCGACATAAAGCTACCAGTAGCGTCAGCTCGGCGGGCCCAACCACCGTCCCAGCAGAGAGGAGACGCAGAGTAGAGCCAGGCACCAGCTATGCAGGCATAGTGAGAAACCTGCGAGTGGCTGTGCTCCCAAAGGACTACCCGGTGGCAACGCTAAGCACCGAGGAGCAAACGGCGCTTGAGGACGCCATTATTGAAGAAGTAGCCCTAGGCTGGAAGAGCAAGCTTCAGTTTGAAGGTATACACTTCAGACTGGGCTTACTACTCGTTGACTGTTACAACGAGGACACAGCTCAATGGCTACTACAAGCAGCAGCAAGATTAACTGCGTGGAAGGGGGTCAAATTGACGGCGTGTTTGGGAGAAGATATCCCCAAAATCCACACCATCACCGTCTTCCTCCCAAGGAGCTCTGGGCACGACCAGAAGAAGTCGCTAGACCTCATAGAAGCGCAAAACGAGGGGCTTAACACCCATCTATGGAGAGCGACCAGTAGTCGAGAAGAAGGCAAGGGAAGAGTGGTAACCTTCCTCATTGACGACCAATCGGCAGAGACGATTGCCAAGCAGGACTACATGATCCGATATAGGTTCGGCAAAATAAATGTCTGCGGACTGCGGAAGCAGGCAGCCGAAACAGCCGAAACCCACGCGGGCGAGGACGGAGCACTCGCAGTAAACCATGGATCAGTAGCTCAAGAAGAGGGAACTGCAACTCCAGCTGACTCCATCACAGCAGCAACAGCACCAGCAAAGGCCGAGGAGATCCCCCTGAGTGAGGAAGACACTGAAAGTGTCGACATAGCTGGACTCAACATGGAGGATCTAGTCATTCCTCTAACAGAAGAGGAAGAAGAGATGGAGGTGGGCACCTCTCCGAATTTCCCCTAAAATGGAGCAAAAAGCTCTAACTCGCATCGCACAAGTTAACCTACACCACCCGAAGGCGGCCTCGGCCGTCATCTCAAGAAGTTTTATCAAACACCAACTTGGACTTGTGCTGATACAGGAACCCTATCATTTCAGGGGAAAGGTAAGAGGTCTCTCAAGCAAGAATGCACAGGTAATCTGGGATAATAGACAGGACCTCCCCAGGGCCTGCATACTAATCAGTAAAAACATAAAATTCTTATGTCTTTCAGAGTACATGACGCAGGATTTGACAGCTATCCAGGCCTTCATTAACGTAGGAGGCACCCACTGCGCCATTGTAATTGCTTCGGCCTACTTCGACGGAGGCGGGGAGGCACCGCCAGAAGAAGTTCAAAGGCTAGTGAGACACTGCAGAAGGCACAAACTGCCACTTCTGCTAGGATGCGATGCCAACGCCCATTGTCTGGAATGGGGCAGTAGCGACAACAACGCTAGAGGTGAGCGCCTTCTCGAATTCATTATTAATGAAAACCTAGATATTTTGAATGTGGGAACTACACCAACTTTCGTAACTAGGGTAAGGGAAGAGGTTCTAGATATTACACTCGGCAGCCCGAGTATTAGTAACTGCATTACAGGTTGGAATGTTTCTGACGAGCCGTCCATGTCGGACCACAGGATCATCACCTTTAACATAGAAGGTCTCAGTAAGGAGGTTACCCCGAAAAGAAACCCCCGCAAAACTGACTGGGACAGATATAGGTCTACACTCGAGTGGAACCTATTAAATGTGAAAGGAAAGAAAACAGCGAGCCACTTCCTAGAACTGGAAAGCAACGTAGAAGTGGTTAACAGGGCGATCAAAGATGCATTTGAAAGCAGCTGCCCTATTAGCCGTAAGAAAGATCCGAAGGATATTCCCTGGTGGAACAAAACGCTAGTCGACCTAAGATCAAAGGTGCGCAAGCTCTTTAATAAAGCAAAGCGTGACGGAGACTGGCAAACATACACCGAGCAATTAACAAGATACAACTTGGAAATCAGAAAAGCTAAAAGATAGCTTCAGAGCATTCTGTGAGAACATAGCGTCAACCCCTGCAGCGGCCAGGTTACATAAAGCACTGGCTAAGGAGAAAGCAGGCGCGCCTGGCTCACTGAAAAAGCAAGATGGCAGCTATACCGAAGATGAAGAGCAGAGGGCCCTTCTACTATTAGAGACACTCTTCCCGGGTAGCTCAATCTACAGCAGCACAGATGTACTAGTAAGACATAAAAGGCCCAGGAGAGAGGACTGGGCGATGGCAAGAGACATCTGCACGAATCAAAGGCTAAGTTGGGCTCTGAACACCTTCCAGCCGTTTAAAGCACCGGGAGCGGATGGAATATTCCCTGCCCTACTACAACAAGGCCAGGAAATCATTATGCCACACCTCCTAGGACTATTGAGAAGCAGCGTCGCACTTGGGCATATACAAAGAATATGGAGAAGGGCAAAGGTCATATTCATTCCGAAAGTGGAAAAAGAGACACCACTTCACCAAAATCCTTTAGGCCCATCAGCTTGACCTCATTCATGTTAAAGACGCTAGAAAAGGTCATAGATAATCACCTAAGAATGACTGTGCTGGAAAGAATACCTCTCCACCACAATCAACCATGCCTACAGAGCAGGAAGATCCACCGAAACTGCGCTCTACCAGCTGACAAGTTGGGTTCAGGATACACTGGAGAGCAAGGAAACAGCAGTATGCGCATTTCTAGACATCGAAGGAGCCTTCGATAACACCTCCCACGAAGCAATTAGGAGGGGTCTCGAAATAAAAGGAGTAAATCATACCACAAGTAACTGGATGTGTGAGATGCTAAGAACTAGGACTGCTGAGATAGAGGTGGGTCAAAAAACCATCACAATAAGCACCACTAGAGGCTGTCCACAAGGAGGGGTATTATCACCATTGATGTGGAGCTTAGTAGCAGATGAACTACTGCACAAATTGACAGGTGCCGGCATTACGTGCCAGGGGTACGCCGACGATGTAGTCATTGTCGCAAGAGGAAAATTTGAAGAAACGCTATGCGAAATCATTCAGAGGGGTCTACGAATCACACAGAAGTGGTGTAAAACGGTAGGACTCAGAGTGAACCCTACCAAAACCACTGTGATACCCTTCACCAAGAAAACACAGTTAAAGCGTATGCAACCCATCCTGTTGGAAGGGATCAGAGTTGACCCACAGAAACAGGTCAAGTATCTAGGTCTAACACTAGACAGCAAACTCCTCTGGAGAGAACATGTAGAAACTGTGGTAACCAAAGCCACCAGAGCACTTATGGTGTGCAAAAACATTTCAGGAAAGACCTGGGGTTGTAGCCCAGCCACACTGAGATGGATGTATCTGATGATAGTAAGACCCATCATCACATACGGGGCAGCGGCATGGGTCAACAGATCTAGACTAACCACGACGAGGACATCCCTCAACAAAGTGCAAAGATTAGCCTGTATATGTATAACAGGAGCCATGCGAACCTGTCCCACAGCAGCTCTAGAAGTGATCGTAGGGATACCTCCACTACACATAGTGCTAGAGCGAATCGCCAAGGAGACCATTTTAAGAATCAGCAAAGAGGGCATCGGGAAAGGAACATGCATCGCAAATAAAGAGCGAGTAACCCTATCCAAATCGGTGCCGCTTCTGGACTGGCCCAGAGATGATATGGTCAAGAAATACTGCTTTGAAAGGAAATTTGACTCAAAGCTGAGCAACAAAAGAGATTGGAGCAGCGAATCCGATAAATACCAACTCAAACAACACACAATTAAATGGTACACAGACGGATCGAAAACATCTACTGGCACTGGGGCAGGAGTGTACGGGCCCAGGACTTGATACTCAGAATCACTGGGAACATTCCCCAGCATATTTCAAGCAGAAGTTCACGCGATCGAAAGATGCGCGCAATTCGACTTAGACAGGAAGTATCGCGGGCAGGACATCGCGATACTATCAGACAGCCAAGCCGCTATTAAAGCACTGACCTCGCATGAGATCAGATCCAAACTGGTATGGGAGTGTCTCACCAGGATCAACAAACTGGGAGAAACAAACAAAGTAACTCTCTACTGGGTACCAGGACATGTAGGAGTAGAGGGGAACGAAGCAGCTGATGAGCTAGCTAGAAACGGATCAGACACGCCATTCCTCGGACCAGAACCCTCTGTGGGATAGGACCCCACAAAATAAGGGAAGACTTAAGGAAAGAAGAAGAGAACAAATGGGCCAAACATTGGGACGATATCCCCCAAATAAGACAGGCAAAGGAACTTCTGGGGAAATACAACCAGAAAAGAAGCAGAGCCTGCCTAAGAGTTAGTAAGAATCGGCTTCGCATCTTGGCGGGCATGTTAACAGGTCACTGCAGACTTAAGGAGCACCTTAGGAAACTGGGAATAGAGGGAGACGGACACTGCAGATTCTGCAGGGACTTCGCAGAAACACCAGCGCACCTTCTTATGGAATGCGAAGCACTGATCCACAAAAGAAGGAATTACCTTGGTGCCTACCTCCTATCAGAAACGGATTTGCCTTCGCTGGATCCACTGAAGATACTCCGGTTTGCTGTAGCAGCTGGACTGGAGGAAGTGCTCTAGACCGAGTATATCATCGGCTAGAACCTTAGTAAGGGGGGCACAATAGATCTTTTATAGGTCGCAGTGCACTTGCACCTCTCAACAATATAAATCTATCTATCTAGGGGGCATTTTTCTGTCACAAAAGATAGCGGAATTTTCTCGCCACTTCATCCACCCTACGCTTACACGATGATTGATGTCGTCATCACAAGTTGCTTTGCTATTGATCATAGATCCCAGATATTTGAACTTTTCGCACTTGGGAAGCACTGTTCCATTCAAATAAATGTCTGGAATAGGCCTGAGTGGATCAGAGAACGGGCAGCACAAGTACTCTGTCTTTTTTGTACTAATGCGATACCCATTTCCCTCCAAAACGTCCACCCACACATCAAGTGCTCGTTGCAGGGATGTAGGATCCTCACTTATGATGGCTCCATCGTCAGCAAAGAATAACTGATGTACCTTGGGGTCCATCACTTTACCTTCAAGCAGATAATCAAGGACTGTAATAAAGAGCAAAGGACTTAAAACGCTTCCCTGGTGTACCCCGACTTTGATTGGGAACTCTTCGGTTACTCCAGCGGGGCATCTTACTTTTGTCTTTGCTCCTTCGTACATGTCCATAATCATCTGTACATAGGTTTCTGGAACCCCTCGATGTCTTAGCGCCACCCATATCAGATCTCGTGGTTGTCTGTCGAATGCCTTTTCAAAGTCAACCAATACAATATGCAAATCCCTTAAGGAATCACGATGTTTTTCCATTATGATCCTTATACTTTGGATTGCATCTGTGGTTGATTTACCCGAGACAAACCCGCACTGATCATCAGATAGCCGTATTATTTTTCGCAGTCGGCCACCTAATACCCGCTCAACGATCTTCATGGTGTGTGACATCAGCTTGATCGAACGGTAGTTATCACAGTTTCGCGTATCACCCTTCCCTTTGTATACAGGGAGAAGGTAACTTTCCCTCCATTCATTCGGCATTGGATCACCTCTCACGAATTTGGAGATGAGAATTCTGAGCCATCTGAACCCGATGTCTCCCATCTTTTTCCAGAACTCAGAGGGTATCTCGTCTGGCCCAACCGCTTTTCGTTTTTTGGAGTATTTGACCGCCTCACTAACTTCTTCGGCTGTAATGTCGGGTATTTCTTCACAGTTAGGGGTGGCTCTTGGAAAGTATAGCCGGGGAAACTGTTCATTCAAAAGCTCTTCACAATACTGCCGCCACCTCTGCAGAATTTTGTCGTCATCCACAAGAAGCTGGTCATGAGCATTGCTAATGAACTTTGGCGAACGAATCTCCTGAGCATTCTTCCTTCTTTGGGCGGCTATTTTGAAGATAGTGGCACTCTTGTTCATATTGTGTCTTTGCAGCTCCTGGATAGCCTGGTTTGTATCAGCAACCGGGGAAAATATTTTCTCCAGCTCCCGATACAGGCCCTCCGTACTCTCTGCTTGAAGCTGAGCGCACCTCTTATGCTTTCCATAATTTGTTTCTATTGTTACGGAGCGAGCGCAGCTCTTTATTATACCATGGGGGGGCTGAGGTACAGTTTTTTTGAGGCACAAAAGGGACTGATGGAATGAGGCAGGTAAAAATTTGGTCATAGGAATACGCTAGAGCATTTTCAATGGTGTCAACTTGGATAGAACTAAAGTTAATGTTACTGAGAAGATTATTGAGTTTAGCGAAATCTGCTTTGCGAAAATTGAAGCTATATGAGTTCTCGCAGTGAGGGATTGTGCTGAAATTGTTGTACGAAAACGCTAAGAATAGAGGTGGGTGGAAGCGATCTAATGTGGAAAGAAGATGGTTGCTTTCAGTAACGATGCAATTGGCGGGATCGGTTGAGAAGATTATGTCCAGTTGTTTATTCAAGTAGTTTGTAATGCCACTAATTTGGAAAAGGCCGGAATCAGAGAGACAGTCAGTGAAGAGGACTTCCTTTTCAGAGGTAGGGTTTACAGCAACAAAATGGGACTCATCTTCAGACTGGTACCATTGGAGATTGGGAAGATTAAAGTCACCCAGAATTATGACATCGTCACAGGGGTCTCCAATGTCACTTAGGGAATCGATCGCGTTTACAGCAAGCTGATAGCCCTGGATTGGTTGAGATGGGCGAATATAGCAACATAGAATGTAGAGGTTACGCCTTGGGAAGGTGATTTTGACGCAAATATATTCGAAGTCGGCTGAGGGTGAGGATTTAACGAAAGTTGAGTCGAAGCTATTATGTATCGCCAGAAGAACACCACGACCAGAGGAATCGTCATCTTTCAATTGGCCATCATCTCGGAAGATAAAGAAATCAGAGGTAAATAGGTCACTATTCATGAAGTTAGAAGATATGTAAGTTCGTTTCGGTGAGAGCAAAAATATGGCAGGGGAAAATTAAATGATCTCGGCAACACATGTACGGCTAAAATTAGCTCATTCATACAGAGAAGCAAATGGTTCCTAAAGTAAGAGAGTGACCCACTTACCTTACACATCGGCAGTACAATGGACCTATTTCTGGATCTCCTGAGAGATTATTATTCCTATCTTTGTGATTTTAAATCAGCTCTTTACAGGTTCCATAGAGTAATGAAATCACAATGGACCCAACTGTTGGTCTACGTGAGCAGTGACTAACGCCACAGGGCGCTCATCTGCATAATCTACACCTCTCTGTCTTTTCATTGCTGCTAGCATTTAACAGAAATTATTGATCGACTCGCATTACTATGACCTCGTGCTTATAGATAAAAAGTGAAACGTTAGACTCAATGAACAACTCTCTTGTTAATTGACTTACACAAGAACAGTCAATAAAGAATCAAGTCTGTCGGTGACGAGTTGATGGGTACTGTAAAACGACCAACGTCAGCAATGGCAAACAATGCGCGAACACACTGTTATGGCTCCTTCAACATAATAAAGCATTGCATCCATTTTAATTGTCTATTCCATTAAACCAATACCACACACAGAATTCAATTAAAAAATAGATATATAGAGCGCAATGTAATATCCATATCGGAGGCAGTCATTAACTGAGGTACAGAAATAGAAGTGATAACAGTTATTGTGTGCATTTACACAGACCTAATGAAATCGTCAAACAAAGAAAGTCTATGAAAATTCAAGTCCCAATTTCCCCCCATTTTGGATGAATTTCATAGGAACTCAGCCCGCCACTCATGCTTACGAAGCACTTAAGTATAATTGATAACAACGTACTTCAACTGAAGAGATGCATACGTTCTATTTACCTTTGGTTCTCGAAATTGTGTTATCGTTCGAAGATTAGCCTTTGGACATGGACGTGAATGAGCTCAATGAAAGGCTATGGCCCCCATTACGTACATGTGTATGCTTGTGAAGGGTATTTGTTGAGAGTTCTGGTATTTTCACGCAATAAGGAGATATATATAGATTCGCAACATATGGCATTTACTATGCCTTGACTCTTGGAGCCGGCGGGGCATTAAACAAATCATCACCTTGGGTAGACTGACTACTGTCTTTCAGGCAAAGATCTTTGCCAGTGTAAATGCTGCCGTCATACGCGCGTCCTTTTTTTGCGGGGATTTTGGAAATCATTTAAAGATGAAACTGACCCCGTACTCAGTGACAGCGTGAGATTTCAACCCAGTAGACCCACCTCTCCTTCTACCCCTGGTCCTCGCGGCAGTGCCGGCAAGCATTTCATCGCGAGGGGGAAGTTTAGCCTTAGGTACTCGGCTCGTTCGAGTTGGCAGCCTCCGGCGCTGCATTCCATTATCGTTCCTTCAGAATGGTTGCTACAGTGTCACTAACTGCTTTCCAGGCATCTTCCCTGCTCAGAATCTGTCTGGTGATGTTGTTGTTAGGTCCTCACCCAGTTTGTTCACCCGCAGGTGTCGTTCTTCATAGTATCGTGGACAATGGAACATGATGTGTTCCGCATCCTCGGCTGCTTCCGTGCACGTTGGGCAATAGGGGTTGTCGTCGGGTCCAAACCTGTGAATGTAGACTCTAAAGCAACCATGGCCAGTAAGCATCTGGGTTTGGTAGAAATTCAGCTCCACATGCTTCCTATTGATACAAGCGTTTATATTGGCGATGCATCTCTGCATCCATCTGGCTTTATCAGAGCGATCCCATCTCTCCTGCTATTCATCCTTGTCCTTGGTGGTGCCTCAGTGACTCTTCGACTCGTCGCAGTTGGTGGCGCTGTCCGGCTGGAACGGTATTTCCATTAGGTTACACACGCCGCGTCGTAGGAGGTTGTTCGGAAGACGCTGCATACTCTCAACGCGTTGCTTCTGTAATCTGTCTCCGTCTTCATGGCACAATCCAATTTTTGGGAGCCGTAGAGCAATTATCGATGCCGTAACTCTTGCTAAGAGCAGTCTCCTCTTGTGCTTTGGTCCGCTAATATTTGGCATGACCCTTGCCAGCGCAAACGTTGCCTTAAAATGTTGTTGCTTAAAAGTTACCCTTGCATCTATAGTAATGACAAGGAACTTCAGCTCTAGTTTGGAAACTACCACGTGATCGCTCACGATTACTCTTAAAGCCTCCATGAAGCACAATAGATCGTATAGGTTGCAGTGCGTACAAGGCCCTATGTATAGTAGGGAAACACTACCTTCAGGAGGACGAGCCGATTGAGTTCCCCCTTGTCAGTTACATCTACAACGAATCATATGGTTCACGTGCCTGTCGTCTTCGGATGACACCTTGTCAAATACTTGTGAGTACTTTGCCCAAGCGGTTGCTATCCTCAATTGAATTGTCACTGAAATTCTCCTATACGAGTACATACCTGCTATTCATCACTGCCATTCAGTCAGCTTTTCCGCTTCATTGAGTTGGAAACTTCCAAATAAAATGATGAAGTCATCGTCGTGCCAATTACAATTGGCAGCAGTCCATCAACAGCTTAATCACTGCGTCACCAGGTAACAAAAAAATCACTTGCTGCGTAAGTTGTATATTATTTCGAAAGCAGCGCCCTTCCAGATGTCCTTCGACTGAACTCCATAGTAAAATTTATTCCTTTATTGTATTTCCTCCTCGGTTCAGCGGCGCGTTGTTATGAAAATTCATAGCCATAACCACCGAAGGAATGAAGGAGCAAACAAACGACAAACCATCAATTACTCAGGACCAATTCTTTTCTTCTTCTGATTCTTCTTCTTCTTCACCTTCACCTTCTCCGTTCGTATTTCGTTATTTCTTTTGTTTACTTTTGTAGAAATTACCTCCGTGATTTGAATTATTCAACGTTCAAGTGCTGTTGGGCATCGGTGATTGCGACGCACCGTGGTAGTGGTGTATTGTGCCTAAATATGGTAATTTAACACCTGAGAGGGATGGGTACTTAAGTACAATAATTCTTGAGATATGCGCACGAGTGTATTTTGTATTTCGAAGAAATACCCGCACGATCGCGGCAAGTTGTATAGTGTTGTTCGATGTTATGTGGCGGGGGAACTCCTGTAGTTTTATGTACAAAATGATTCATTCCAAGTTCCGTTTTGATTGATATCGAAGTGCAAGATAAATGACATGTCTATTGGTTCATATTTTCTTATTTTTTTGGTCTACATTTGACGGATAGTTTAGGGGGAGAGGTACAAATGGGATACCTGTCGGATATGAAAATAACTGACAAGAGCTATGCACAGATGATCTGAACATGAAAGCCTTTCTTCGGTCAACAGGTCATCTCATAACACAAGAGATCTTTGCAGTGGCATACATACAATGGTCATGAGAGCATTCTCCTCGTGAACGAGAACATTTTTGAACAATCAAAACGACAAGATTTATTCTCGGACGACCGAAGAATCCAAAAATTGACGTTTCAAGGGTTCAACATCCTGATTTGGTAATGGCTTGGTAGCGAGTCTCTTATCAAGCTGTCACACTTCTCTGTTTTTATAAGAAAAGCGTTTAAAGCTGAGGTAAGGGTGTTTCAACAAGATGTCCTAGAAGACGTTGTGAGCGACCTAGTTAGGTTATGTTAGGTTGGTTGTCTGCACAAGAGTGCAGAAACACTTAGACCAGTAAAAAAAAAAAAAAAAAACAAATATTTGGCGCAACAGCTCTTTAAAGTGCCAGGGCCTAGCTTCTCGCAACCACTCATGTTGTGTGCGTTATATTTTTCACACGAATGGAAGGGACCTACAGTTTAATGCCGAATCCGAACGGCGATTTGAGAAGCTTTTTCGTGACAACAATACTCTCGGATGTTTGTCAGACGCTCGTGAGAGGTGGGACCGTGAAAAAACCAGTAAAGGTCCATTGTAAAATCCTGGTGGTCCACCATAAAACCACCAGGGACTAATAAAACCAACCGGAGCTTTTAATTAAGCGATGGATGCTCATGACGCCTAAGGACACCAAATCGTCAAGGTCATTAAGGAAGGGGGGCCCCTATATGGAGCATTCTTTTACGCGATAGGTCTGGACATGTGCGTAGAAGGTGAAGGATGGTTTCTTCCTCCTCCTCGTCCCTACAGCACCTGTAGAAGTCATTGGAGAAGAGGCCAAGACTTTTGGCATGTTGGCCTATAAGACAGGGTCCAGTGAGAACACCGATGACGTAGCTGATCTGTGATCGCTTTAGCTTAACCAACTCGGCGCTACGTTTCTGGTCCAGTTTAGAGCAGATCTATCTCGAAATGTGACACCTTGAGCCGTTTTCCCATCTGTGGTTAGTCTTGCTGATAGCGTTCAGCTTCAGTAGTTGCTAACATGCAATGAGGGGCATACCCAGGGTTTGTCTATCAGGCAGAATCCTTATAGTTGTACCCTGTCTGGCAATCTCGTTCGCCCTGTAGTTTCCTGGAATGTCCCTGTGACTTGACACACTGCATAAGTAAATGTTGAACTGCTCTACCATCTCCTTAAGAGATACAATTTATTGGGAGGCGGGAAGAGATGCTCAGGTTGAGCTTTTTAGAGAAAACTTCAGAACCCACCCCACCCTCGGTCTTAGAGCCATCTGTAAAGAAGTGAACCAAACTACTATCAACAGGGGGAAGGTTAAACCAGTCATCCCGAACAGGGATACACGTACGGAAGTTTCGATCAAATCTCAGTTTCGGCGGGGTGTAGTCCGTATTTTCATGCGTGAAGTTGAGAAGATCAAGGATCGAGGAGTGGTCAATGTGATAACTAGACCACAACGAGGAAGTTTTTAGACGGATGGCCGCACTGGCAGCAATCTGTTTGCCAAAAATATCTAAGGGCAGCAGATGGAACAAAATGTCCAATGCCGCAGAGGGAGTAGTTCTCAGTGTACCACTGATGCACATGCATGCAGATCTTTACAACTTAGCTAGTTGAGTGAGGTGGGCAGCCCCATCAAGAGCAGGCTACCATACGATCACGCCATAGAGTAGTATATGTCTGATAACGGACATGCACAGCCAGCGAGTGATTTGAGGTTTCATACCCTAGCTCCTACCTACCTGTGAAGGACTTGACTAATACTCATTTCAATTGATTGGTTTTCAACCACGAATCTGCTCCGGCACCCAAGTCCAAAACAAAACAGGGGTGCCTAAGCAGCAGTAGGCCACCAGGAGGTCTAAATTTTAGTTGACTGGATTACACACTAATCCAAACCCTGCACACTTCTACCACTCTCCCCGCGGGACTGCCGTTAGGTATTACTTTGCGGGGCTGGTTAGCAATTTATGCTGTACTTTCTGCTTCTCCTCGACGTATTCTTTCTTGAATTCGAAGCTGCATTTGCACGTGCGTAATAAACGCGCAAATTTCCATCCATTTTTCCTCAGATTGTACCATATGATCTTTGAGGAATGGAGGACTGGGAAGGTCAGTTCTCCAGTTTTCAAATCGCCTACAGTAGAAGACTGCATGCTCCGTATCTTCCTCCTGGTCTGGACATTCTGGACACAACGGAGAGCTATCGTGTCCAAACCGATAGAGATATTTGCGATAACCTCCATGGACTGGATTACACACTGTTGTTCAGAGTTTGAGAACATGACCTGTAAGTCACTCACAGAAATTTAAAGAAGCAGCCTTAACGATGTCCTCGGTAATCTTGTGTGCCGCCATAGGTTAGGTTGGGTTAGGTTGAAGTGGCTGCCAGCTTACGACAACACACATAGACCAAGGAAGGTTGTTAGAATAATTTTAAGCTACAAGCGAGTAAGCGTAAGAGGCTCCTGATGTCTAAGTCTATCAGACTTAAATCGTTTAATAGGAAGCTCATAGGTGAAGCATCCTTCTATGGGAGAGAGCTGGGCACGCACGAAGAAGGTGAGGTATGGTTTCTTCCTCTTCTTCGTCTATGCAGCTTCTGCAAAAATCATTTGAATATACGCCACGCCTTGTTGCATGCATGCCTATTAGACAGTGTCTTGTGATGATTACACCTATTGTAGCGTCAATATGCAATCGGTTGAGAGAAATCAGTGTGTGTATATCTATAGCAAGGCGTCAAATCCGGATATCCTTTCCTTTTTATGTTTTGTGTTCTATGTTTTCAGTAAGGCATAGTGCTGTCGTATAATGTTATCATCACAAAAATCTGCCTGCATATATGGAACCATATTCCAAAACCAACAAAACAACAGTCAAATATCTCCGACTTGCTTTGTCCTTTTCACTGTAAATATTCAGAAAAGGGGAATTTTAGAGTGATAATGAACTTTTAGGTCAGTTAAACTCATACAGCAAACAAAACCGAACCTAAAGAAGGAAAGAGGATGCTATTACTTCGATGCGCTAGAAATCATGCTGGGTGATCCCAAAAAAAGGTTCGCAAACAAAAGCAGCAGGACACTTTTATGCCCAGCGAACCGAAGATAAAACTTAAGGAAGAACCACTTAACAACATTGTCTCATGGTTTTCTACTCACAAAATAACATTAATGCGGAACATGGCGCCACCGAAGCACATTTCCGCAGGTTCATCACACAAAGTTGTGGAATGGTGTTGGGAAATCAAACGAAACCATCGAAACTTAAAGAATAATTCCTAGAGTGTTGCGGGCCTTTTACAGATGACATTGATTTGCAAAAACTATAGTTGGTGTGTAAGCAGTTCAAGAAGAATTTAGATCAATTCAAATTCACGAGTCATTACATATCCAAAGTGCATATCGTTTGTCAGCAGAAGACACCCAATGTCTTTTTGAAAACTTATTGCGAATATCGTTCAATTAGAAGTTTAGTAATCTTAAGAAGCCAACTTCCCATTCTCTGATGACTATCATCATAAATTTGAATTTCGGTTTGCCATCACCACTCTTGGGAGCCCATATACCACACATGCATAACTAATTACCGCAAAGCGATTAATTTCTGGTCTTCGATAGCGAAAGACTCTGTGAGCAAATTGATGCGGTCATGGCACGGATAACCCAGTTACGTGATGCGACTATCGAAATGTAAATAGTTACGTATATTGGTAATACGCCGCCTAAATACCTCACCACAAACCACCGAGCGACCGTGCCAATAGCCTCCCCTATAGTGTGTGTGTGTGTGTGCCATTCTTAGGGGTGGCAAGTCGATTTCATCAATAAACACACATACCCAGCACCAGTATTACAATTTATTATAGCACAAGTATGTTATAATCCAATTAAGAAGTAACTTGCTTGGTAATTATAATATTCTGGTTGATTGGTCGGGCAGGCTAGTCAACCCGAGTCCTAAGGCGTTCAAAAATTAATTGAAGTCATCGGTGATAATTACTATGTACACCTAAACGATTTACAGCGAAACCAGACAGATCAGCTGGGGGTAGCCAAAAGCCATATCAATAGGAGTGGAGTATGGAGAGGTGCAGAAGATTGTTTCACAATTCGTGGAGTTGTTGTTGTTGCTCAAGTTTTAATTGGCTTAGTTCCTTCGACCAGTGAAAGTAGGAAAATTAATTATAGTACAAGTGGCCCCATGGATGGGGCATTCGTTGTGAAGATTTGGTCTTAAAATGCTGCTGAAGTCCAGCCATCGATTAGACTCGATTTAAACAATCTGCGGCAGGCAATCAAACAAGTATTTGAATTGAAAACTATAGCCTTCGCGCATAGTACTCGTATCAGGCTGTGACTGAGAGAATAAACTATTTTCTTCTTCTTCTTCCTTTTATCAGCGACGTTATGATCCGAAAACAAGGGATCACAACCCTCCCACTTCACCGCATTTCTACTGATCCGCTTATGGGGTTCGCCTTGAGACAATAAACTATTTTATTGGCAAAAATAGATCAATTCTCCAATTCAGGGTTCTTATCATCACTCGCGGTGAGATATTTTAAGCTCAATTCTAGATCAATTCAGGTTGAGATGGAAGAAGCAAATGTGGTTCTCAATGGGATTTCGAATCCTCGTCAATCATGATACAATTGCATCATACAAGTATGTAGATGGGTTGTAGGAGTTCACCTGCGTGGAACTCTAGTCAATGAAATACTCGAGCTGATAGAGCTTGAGCAAATCGTCTAGTCCAATTGCATTGATAAACCTGGCGTAGCACACATTCATAAAGAGGGTTTGCTGATATTTCCTCGATAGTCTGCAGTGTGGACCTTTCTCCATAAGCAACTAGTTTTCTGAGATATTCCTGTTAAAATGCTTGACAAGCTACACTAAGAAAATTTTTCCCAAGAGCCATTAACAGTGATTAAATCTTCTTTCGATGTCTTCATTCAGTAGCGCTCCATCCGAAACAATCGTACCAATACCTACGTTTCACATTCTCAGGTACAATACCGGCAGGCTTAGGGATCCTGCATAATTTAGGGACCATCGCACCGAAGGAGCCGTAACGCTCAGCAGCGCAGCTCAAACGAGCATAAATAAGCAATGAAGAACTGTAAAAATGTTTTTCCACCTGGAGCAGAACGGTTTGCCGATATAAAGCAGAAACACCACAACACATGGCTATCCGCAGAGACCTGGAAACGGATTGAAGAGCGTATTTCAGTCAAGGCTCAAATTGCAGCTGTCTTAGCAGCAGAGAACGTTGAGCTAGAATCCCAGAACCGCATGAAAAGAAATGAAGTACAGCGCAGTGTAAGGCGAGAACGTTGATTTCTGTACTTGGGTAGTATAGTCTCGGCCGACACGGTGGCACCGGGCTTGATATATACAGCAGAATCGGGTTGCCAAAGCTGCGTTCGGCATGCTGTCCAAAATCTGGAAGAATAATATTTATAGCACCAAGACCAAGCCGCGACTGTTCCGCTCTGATATGAGTCTGTACTACTAATCGTATATGGATGCAGTACTTGGAGAATCAACGTCATTGTCATTCGTAAGCTGCAAACTTTCGTGAATAGATGTCTACGCATCAACCTTAGGATTATATGGCCTAATCGGATCTCGAACGAACACCTCCACTCGAGAACAGGTCAGGAACCTATTGACATCACAATCCGACGAAGAAAATGACAATGGATTGGTCACACCTTGCGGGGCGAGGAAAATTTCGTTGCTAAATATACGCCATGCAATAGAATCCCCTTACACAATCTGGCAGAATTGGAGGTCGCCCTAGGCATATGTGGCGCAGAACGGTTGAAAAGGAATATAGAGCTTTGGGAATGAGTTGGAGAGAGTAGAAGCGCGTTGCAAAAGTCCACAAACAATGGAGCGCAGGCGTTGTTGACGCCCTATGCCCATCAAGGGGTGACAGGATTTAAGTAAGTATGTATTCATTAGCGCTTGGCTGTAGAGGATGTTTTCGTTTGGATCCTCTGCATAGAATTCAGCTTCAAAGCATATTACTTAAGCATCCGTCATCAGATTTGGGTACCACCAACAAGGCTAGCAAAGATCTCTCCTTTTCCATCTGTTTTTTTCTAAATGAAATCTGTTTGCACTCCAAAAAGTTTGTCTATCAATACTGTTCGTCCGTGTGTACAGCTGACTGCGACCTTTAGAGGCACAATTAAAGGCGAAATCGGTATTATTAATCTTACCTCAAAACTACCCCCACTAACATGATAAAAAAAAAAACATTTTCTCGAAAACGACAGTGCGTTCACAGACCAGGAAAGTCCAACATCGATTAAATCTTCGCACTTCGGCAGATCCTTGAGAAATACGAAGAAGTCCAAATCGATACTCCTCATCTCTCTATCGATTTCAAGGCCGCCTATGACAGCATCAATAGAGAAGAGCTATATAGAGCCAAATTCACACGCATGACATCCCTGCCAAACTTGTACGTCTGTGCAGAACGTCGATGGAGAACGCTCGCTGCTCCATGAAGGTCGGTAATGACCTCACCGAAGCTTTTGATGCCAGAAAATGCTTTGAACAAGGTAACGTACTGTCATGTGACTTCTTTAATATTGTACTTGAACAGAATGTGCGGAACTCGCAAGCCAACGCCAGAGGCATAATCTATCAAGTCTGTACAACTGCTTGCATATGCCGATAATATAGACATTATAGGAAGAACTCAGCGGGATGCCACCGACGCGTTTGCAAGCATTGAAGCAGAAACGACCAAAATGGGTTTAACAATAAACAAAGGCAAAACCAACATATACTTGGTCAACAAGAAGGGACAATCAACACCGACGTATTGGACAGAACGACACAGTGGGCACCTACAACTTCAAGGTAGTACAAGGTAGTAAAGGACTTTGTGTACCTTAGCTCTGCTATTCATTTTGAAAACAACATCAGCACAGAAATCAAGCGAAGAATAACTCTTTCCAATCGCAGTTTTTGAACATTGCAGTTCAGCAATGTAGCCTTATCTCGAACAAGTGCGGAAATTCTATATTCCTGCTTTACGTCGCTGAAATATGGATGACGATATCCTTGGTCGTTTCTAGAGAAAGACTCTTCGTAAGATATTCGGTCCAATTTGCGTTTTTTTTTTTGAAGAGAAGATTCAATGGCAAACTATACGAGTTGTACAGCGACAATCGATCGAGTCAAAAAACTGCGTATTGGACGTCTGAGATAGCTAGGACATGTAGAGCGAATGGGCACCAGCGCTCCGGCCCGCAAAATCTAACCCGGAAAGACGACGCAGTAGACGACCTCCTCGCCGTAGGTGGCCCGCACGACTTCAAGGGGACCTCAACCAAGTTAGAATGTGCAACTGGAGGCAATTAACTAAAGACCGAGATAAATGTTAGTTGAGGTCCATGTTCACCCCGAAGTGAAGCGCCGCCTAAGTAAGTAAGGACCCACGTAGGCCTATGCGATCCATCAGGTAATTTGGCAGCAATTCACCTAACCTAACCAAAAGTCGATACTGCTGTGGGAGTAGGATAGCATCCCACAAGAAGACCTGCAAAACTTAATCATAGAAATAAATATAAGACTTCAAACTTTCATTCTTGTTAGAGAATACAAGAAAATGAAATGTAGCTACCTAGTTCAAACAACGGCCCTACGGCCAGACATTACCAAGAAGAGATCAGCCTCTCTAGTGAAACTTAGTCGTCATAACGCACGGGTCGTTTCCGGCATAATTACTGGTCACTGAGCCATTGGCATTCATGCGGAACGACTCGGTGTACTGCACAACGACTACTGTAGAAGTTGCAGGGACGAAGAAGAAAACAAGTCTCTTCGTTACCTAGTGCATGATAATCCTGCTCTATCCATCAGAAGAATTAGGACTCTTGGTAGTTGCTTCTTCTCAGAGCTGGAGGACTTAGGTAATGTTTCAAGCGGCAATCAAAGCACTAGACAGCGAGGAAGTCAGGTCACAAACAGTTTCCAGATGCCGTAACACGTTGAACAGAATATGCAACACCCATGACGTAACTCTCTGCTGGGTTCCCGGACATAGCAATATAAAGGAAACGAGACAGCAGATGAACTAGCCAAAAAGGGATCACCATTGGATTTTCAACACACTCCGATGTCAGTAAAAACTTCAATTGGTGAGCTGAAAAGGAAAATAGACATAAAAGCAAGAGAACTGATTAACTCCACTTGGTACGCCAGAAGCGACTGTGTCATATCTCGCAGCTTATGGCCGACAGTGGATGAAAACAGAAAAAAAAAGCCTTTTGGCGATGAATAAAAAAGAGATTCGCATCTTGACAGGTGCGCTAACAGGACACTGCGCGATAGAGGTAATGGTTGCTAAATTAGGCGTCAACACACCCGACCACTGTAGGAGCTGTCAAGATATAGACGAGACAGAAACCATCAAACACCTGCTATTCGATTGCCCAGATCTTCAAAATCGCTGCCTCCGTCATATGGGAAACAGGTTTTTTGACGAACTAGGGGATTTCATTCAAGTCCCACTAAGGAACATGATCGGCTTCATAAAGAGCGAAGGTTGGTTCACAAAAAGGACCAACCGCAAGATAATAATTTAAGTTTAAGTTCCACACTACAAAGGGAAACACAATGGACCGAATGGCCCCCGTGATAAGCACTTAGGTGAGCCTCCCTCCAACCTAACCTTCTTCTTCTTCTTTTTATCAGCGAGGTTATGATCCGAAAATAAGGGACCACAACCCTACCACTTCACCGCATTTCTACTGATCCGCCGGTGGGGTTCGCCTATTTGACCTTAGAAAATATCGGCAGGCCCCCCGATTTTGGATCACTCGGTTACTGAGGCCAATGAAATGCCGATGTCGTCGCATTTGTCTGATCCAGGCGTTTATACGCCTGCCTTTCCTACATCGCGATGTCTTTGGAACGTGCATTGATATTGCCTTTTTAACAGGGTTCAAATGATCTCTTCTTTGAACGTGGCAATACCAGCTGAGCCGGTCGCGCTCTATTTTTTGTACGATGGTTTCCTTGATATGAAAGCTTCCACGGATCTTTGAACTTCTTATTCGATCAAGCTTTGTCACTCCTGCTGTCATGCGAAGCATCTTCATCTCAGCTGCCGTTAATTTACTCTCATACGTTTTGTGCATCGTCCAACATTGTGAACCGTATGTGAGCGCTGGACGTACAACTGCGGTGTAGAGCCTTCCTTTCAACTTAGGGGGCATTCGACTGTCACAGAAGATAGCGGAATTTTCTCGCCACTTCATCCACCCTACGCTTACGCGATGATTGATGTCGTCATCACAAGTTGCTTTGCTATTGATCATAGATCCCACATATTTGAACTTTTCGCACTTGGGAAGCACTGTTCCATTCAAATAAATGTCTGGAATAGGCCTGAGTGGATCAGAGAACGGGCAGCACAAGTACTCTGTCTTTTTTGAACTAATGCGATACCCATTTCCCTTCAAAACGTCCACCCACATATGCCTCCAACCTAACCTAACCTAGATAATGTTGAGCTGATGGATCTCCTGTGATTCATATCACTATCTGGGTGGTTCTAACAGCGGACTATCTCTACAGTGTTTCCAGGGTTAAATAATTGGGCAGATGGGACCCGACTGTTGGTCTAAGTGGGCAGTGACTCTTTTGTCACAAGGCACCCATCTACCTAACCTAATTTAGTTCAAGCTTTGCATACTAAATTTCTAATCAGTAGTAAATTTCTATTACTACTCGTAAACTTCTGATGACTGATAGCGTTTCACTGACTCTCATCGTTCGCGTCATAGAAATTTTCACATAAAAACATCGATCTCAATCTCATCCTTGTCTATATAAGCACATGTGTGACCTCTATTTTTTAGTGATAGTCCCGCGTCCATGGTCCGCGATTCAGTACATAAAAATCAACATAGTTCGCATATCGAAGCATGCCTCTCGCCATAGCTTATCAGAGAATTCCATATTTCGACGAGTGTAAACAAATTCAAATTGCGTTGTTTTTCATTGATAAGAATTTACCAGTAGAACGAATACTTGGTCAGCATAACGAACACATGGCATTAGAAGACGCGGCGCAATTTTTTCTACCATCGCACTTCATCAAAACATGGAACGCGCAATAACAACAAATGAATTATTTAAGCTATTCATTGGTGGGCACACGTAGGTATAAGAGGTTTCCTACAACTCAAATATCGGTAACCAAATTTTATTCAATTATGCGACTCATCATGCAGAGATACATACAACTGGAAGGAAAACAAACAACAATTTAGTAGCTTCTATGTTGAATGCCCTAGGGTAGACCACTCCTGTTTTTATACTCTCCGCCGCCGGAAGACAGGGATCCACTTTCGCTGGAAATGCTTTTGCGAAACGGATTCTTCAATGAATATTAATTGGATTACTGGGTGAAGTACGCACAGTTTGTTGTTTTTGTTGTTTCTACCGACAAGGTAAGATTTTATAATATAATTTCGTATAAATAACAATTTCTGCGCACCGGTATCGGTACTAGCTGCCGGGGGCGTCATGTGATTTGTTATGCTTTTGTAGACTTTTAGCCGAAATACAAGTGTAAACAACACAAATTTTGATCTGTCTTTCAAATGCGGCAACTACAATGTTGGCTATGCATGAACAGATAGATAGATAGGAGCGGGGGTGGTATAATACGATTAACCGTGAAATAGGATTCTCTATAATAGCCGAATGAATTTATTTGTGTTACCAAATTGAGATTCATTTATGTCTGTAAATCGGCGAACGGCGAACGGATGACATTTAGTGTGCCATGTGAGAGGATGTGGGCCAGAAATGGCATTTGAATGAAAACTGAGTGTGTGTGGGCGGCGTTCCGGTGGTGAATCTTTTCTCCACACTCGGGAATAGTAGTCATTTGCATAGGGTCGTTGGCATTTAAGCACTAGTTGGACACAGAGCGACTTGAAAAAGAATGACAAAGCAAATATGTAATTAAATGACATATTTTATGAGGTTGTTGATGGAGAAAACCTCCCGTAGAAGACGAAAGCTATAATATTGTAAATACTCATTCAGATAAGTAATCCTCTTTGGAAAATAAAATTTGGATGACATTTTAAAAAATGTACGTAAAAATGGTCTTAAGCTTGAATTAGTTTGTCTACAGTAGAACAGTTGCAGGTATATTTGGTTAACAGACGGATAAAGGGCTGTTGGTTCTTATAACCTGTCTTATAGGATATAGTATGTATTACTTTTAACATCTCCACGATCAGTATCAATAGTCAAAGTTATACATAGTTCCATGTCCGTTGGTCTCCCTTTTCTAAAAATGTTCCCTTTTTGTTTTACTGTAATAGAATAAAAAAAAAAAAAATTGCGTAACAGTATGAAGAGACTCAGGGAGTCTGGGTGCTGGATTACGAAACCCTATGGGCATAGTAAAATACTAGACTCTCTGCTGGGAGAACTCGTTTTGCCCACAACAGATTAAATTATACCCAAATTGAATTTCACAAATCGTTTCGACGTTCAATTCCTCACAAGATTAGAATGGGAAGCTGGGCAGGTGATTAATGATTTCGACGTAACAATCTACACAGATGGTTCAAAGATGGACTGTGGAGTAGGTGAATCCTTAAATATCTCAAAATCATAGACTTCTGGATTTTGCCAGTGTGTTTCAGGCAGAAATACTTGCTGTCTGGGAAGCCTGTCGCCAGGTCAAATTACACACAAATATAACGCCAAGGCAAAAGATCGCTATCTTATATATTAATACGTGAACTGCGATGTCACCTATGTTTTTGGAAACTTTGAAATTACACTTTTACTATATAATCAAAGTAATGTCGATGGACGAAATGAGGTTGCCGAAAATTGTTCTTACACATATTTTAACAACAAGAGCTAACTTCGTGGGTGAATGGCAGAATCTTGCATCCGAGTGTGGTGTAAGCCTAAGTATTTCACCAGATGTGCTGCCTGCGTTAATGAGATGTCAATTTAACACCCTGCTTGAAAAAACAGGAAACAATTTGTACGAGAGGTATGCTAATGAAGCCCAATCATCTCAGCATAGGTTGCTCTATAGCAAATTAACATATCATCTCCAAGACAGTACATATTTTCTAAACTCTAATTCAACGGATAACATAAGTACTATATTTAAATTGAGAGGAGAGCTAGTACACCTAAATTTTATACCACACCGCCCAGACCTTCCAATTTTGTGCAATATGTGCAATTTGAATGTACGAGAAGATGTGTTTCACTTCTTGCTATTTGTCCAATTTTTAATGAATTACGTTTAAGTTTCTTTGGATCAACTATCTTAGGTGAAGATAAGGCAATCTGCATTCTGAATGGATAGCAAGGATGGGATTTATTATACAATTATGCACTGAATGCCCTTCGCTATAGGCAACGCGTTATTCAGGAGAACTTTTAAATTTCATATTCAAGTCAATATATTTATTAAGTATTATGTTAATCGTCAATCTGGTAGACGGCCATCAGCCAAACCAAAAGACATAACTTTTCTTGTTTCTGTTAACTTCTTTTTTAAAATGAAATAAAAGTCATTTAAAACTAACTAAACTAATACGTGAACACGAAATTTATCGTACGATTTTTTAGTATTTATTATAAAAGGAGAGGGATGAAACTTATATCATTCGAAAGGTACGGTGCCATAGATGTGCAGAAAAAAAAAATCATGTGCGTGTGTTACCGTTAAGTCAGGTAAAATAAAGTGAACATACACACATGATTTCCCATATAAAACACTTTAACCAATTAAATGAAAGCATTTTGATCACGTTCATGGCTGTATGAGCTTATATTCCTTTGCCTTCCCTGCACGGGATTAAAAAAAAAAAAAAGAAATACAAAATTATATAAACAAATACATAGTGCTGTTTCTCTCGCTGTTTGGTTATGTTTGGTCGATTTTCGACTACACGCGATACTAGTATTCATTAATAGCCAAACTGCCATCAAAGAATGCCAAAATGAATCAACCTCGAAATGGCTACGAGCTTCCTGGCAATCCATTACATGGTTCAATAGAAGATTGAAAAATTTAGAAAACGTTAAAAATAAGGCATTGAGAAAATCGAAAAAATCAGCTAATCCTGAGGATCGAACTCGTTTTCTTCAACTTCGAGAGAGCTCGATTTTTTGAACAAATTTCTATACCATCAACACATATGTACGTGTTGCTGAAAGAAATATTAAAAAGAATAGTAAATCTTTTTGGGTATTCTTGAATTCTAAACGGCAAAGTTATTTTCTCCCATCAGCAATGGAACTTGAAGGTGAAAAATCGTCCTGCAATCTCTTTGCAAAGTACTTTCAATCGAATTATAACACGGATGTTATTTCCAATATAAACGATTTGTATTCAGACATAGCACCCATTACAGATTTCGATTTAAAGTGCTGTTCTGACCAAGATGTCCTTGACGGTTTAATTGAACTCGATTCAACTAAAAAGGCTGGAGTGGATGCTATTCCCCCACTCTTACTGTTGAAATGTGCCTCGTCACTCTGCAGCGCATTAAAAATTATTTTTAATAAATCTTTAGCAACTGGTGATTTTATCGATGATTGGAAAATATCTTTCGTAAATCCTATTTATAAAAGTGGCCTAAAGCACCAGGTAAAAAATTACAGGCCAACATCTAAACTCTCTGCAGTACCGAAGCTTTTCGAAAAATTAGTAACTCAAAGACTATACTTTTCAGTCAAAGAATCGATAACGCCAAAACAACATGGGTTTGTTAGCGGTCGTTCAACTGCCACTAATTTGTGCCTTTTTTCACATTTTTGTTTTAAATCTATGGAAAATAAAATGCAAGTCGATGTCCTATACACAGATTTTGTTAAGGCCTTTGACAGAATTCACCATGGCCTGTTATTACAAAAACTCCATAAGTTAGGATTAAATTTAAATTTCTTGAAATGGTTGAGGTCGTACTTATCTAACCGAAAACAAATTGTTCAGATCGATGGTTTCCAATCATTTTTCATTAAGGTGGAGTCAGGTGTTCCACAAGGTAGTCACTTGGGACCACTTTTGTTCGTTTTGTTCGTGAATGATATTCCTGACGTCCTTAAATTCTCGGATTGTCTGATGTTTGCGGACGACGTTAAATTATTTAGCTCAGTATCATCACATAACGACTGTCTCAACTTTCAAAACGATATTGATTTATTTTTAAATTGGTGTAATTGCAATCATCTTGAACTAAACATTTCTAAATGTAAAATCTTTAGTGCCTGTAGGTCGTTGTCACCCGTGACTTTTGTTTATAGGTTTGGGAATGAACCACTTTCAAAAGTCAGTGAGGTTAACGATCTCGGTGTTACCTTTGACTCCAAACTAACTTTTACGGCGCATATCGATTTTATTGCATCGAAAGCGAGTTCTTTATTAGGTTTCCTTAAACGAACTTCAGCGGTTTTTAAGGACGTGTATACATTAAAGACAATTTTTCTGTCCCTGGTACTGCCTGTCCTAGAATATTGCTGTGTCGGCTGGTCCCTATTTTATGAAAATGCTATTATCAGAATAGAAAGAATGCAAAGAAGATTTACGCGTTTCGCATTAAGAAATTTGAGATGGTCCCATGAAATGCCTGATTATATTTCAAGATGTGCGCTAGTAGATTTAAAAACTCTAGAAAGCCGCAGACAAGCCCAATGTGTTATTTTTATAAAAGATATTTTAAATTTTAATATTAAATCTGAGGAGCTACTCGCGTTAGTTTTTTGGTACGTTCCGGAAAGAAATCTTAGGAATAGAAATGATCTATTCTATGTTCCCACTCATAGAACTAATTATGGTCTTAATAATCCAGTAACTCGGTCCCTAACGGTATATAATTCCATTTGTAGTGAAGTCGACCTCTCAATGAGAAGGGATACTTTTAAAAATATTGTTCAAAGTTTATTTAATCCTTAAGTTGAGCAAGCATTAACTAGCCTATCTTGAGTAAGCATTTTTTTTGTAATCAACCGATTGTAAATCCATTGATGAATAGAAAAAAAAAATATAAATTACGGGTGTCAAGGGGTTAGCGAGCTATGCACCGATAGGGGCACAGATGGATTCTATAAATTTCGACAACGGCATCGACTTAAGAGAGCCATATGGAACGTCTCATCGCTCACAGGGAAGGACCTTGAGCTTGTTGGGGAGGTTGTTAAAAGTCGACTAGATATAGTTGGCGTCTCTTCAACAAAGCAGACAGGCTCTAAAATTGCGGACATTTTTGCGTGGCAAATATCTGAAAGGTTTGAACGAATTCCAACTGTAGAGCAAGAATGGCAACTGTTCTCAACAGAGATGTTTGCCAAGTGAATCAGCTTGGTGGTGAGAAAAGAAATGCTTCGTTTAAAACGCCCGGAGTTCAAGAGGCCATCAGAGAAAAGAAGAGGCCCTTTAAGGTGTGGATTCACTAGAGAAACTCCGATTCTCGAAATCGGTACACTGAGGCGCGAAGAACTTGCAAATTAGCTGTGAATACAGCGAAAGAACAATCTTGGAAGGAGAGAAATTGGAAAGTGATCACAAATCTGGAAATAAGATGTTCTAGCAGACCATCCGCCGACTCTGAGGAAGAAATATCTCTGAATATCGCGAAAGGAGACACATCCAAAGACGGGTACACTTCTTTTCAATGAGGAGGGCACCTTACACAGATGGAGCGAGCACTTTTCAGAATTGCTCAAGCCCGAATAGGGCACCGAAGATGACAGACCTATGGTCTAGAGTAGTCCTAGGGTAGAGGAAATTTGTTTTGGTAAGAGATGACAATAGACATTAGAGACGCGCAGATTTCAAGCCGAAACAATTGTACTAGATTTTATTTTTTTGTTAAAAGTAAATTTAGTCAAGATCTGTTTTAGTAAAATAAAAGAAGTTAAAAAAAACCCTCTCGGGAACCAAACAAATTCTGTTTTTTTTTCCATGATCCGTCGCAGCCTTGAAAAGTATTCGGCGTCATCGGCAATTTTTGTTACAATATAAATTAAAAACAGAGTCGGAGATAGGGCAGAACCCTGGGGAACACCAGTATTAGCTAAGAATGGCGTAGAAGTATATCCACCTAATACAAGTTGTGTTGATCGACTACTTAAAAAACACACAATCCATTTCGAGAAAGTCCCATCGACACAATAGGCTTCCACACCAGCTCCAGCTTGGAAAGCTTTACAGATATGAAGAGCAATTGATGAATATATTGTACTTGTACCAATTTTGCAAAAAAATTGAGAAGATGGTTTCGTTCAAGATAGCACAAAAGGTGGTGGTTCGCAAATTTCTCCATGACCTTGGAGGGCACTGACCTCAGAGGGGTTTGTTCGAGTTTGAAGATGCCTGTGGTGTGTGAAAGAGTTTAGGTAGAGGTTTCGCCAGCGTGAGTTGGCGTAGAGATTAGAAATCCTCTACACCACACTCAGGTCAATATAGACCCACTGTGCTACCCATGGGGGAAATTGATTGATTGGTCAAATAAGAAGTTTGAAGATCCGTGGAAGCCTGCACGTCAAGGAAGCCATCTTGGGAAAAATAGAGCGCGACCGGCTCAGCTGGAGTCCTGTTAAAAGGGCAATATCAATGAACATTTTAAAGATATCGAGGAGAGGCATGCCTATCAACTCCTGGATCACACAAATGTGACGACATCGAGCGATCCAAAATCGGGAGGCCTGCCGATATTTTCTGATGTAAAATAGGCGAACCCCACAGGCGGATCAATAGAAATGCGGTGAAATAGGAGGGTTATGATCTCTTGTTTTCGGATCATAACCTAGCCGAAATAGGAAGAACTGATACCCATGGAGGGAAAAAAAGCAAAAAGGTATCCTCTCCTCGTGAAATATATACGTATGTGTACATAATCTAATAGAAAGGATTTACTACTTACTGCTCGAGATACAAACAATCCGGAGGATTTAATGAAGATTCTGATGTTGTTCACTGGTCTGCTCGACAACTCATCTAAACCCTGAAAGAAATATTACCAGAGGAACGTGTTCCTTAGATGACGGAGGCCTGGGTAGTGGCAAATAAAGTGGGTAGTGTTCTCCTGAATCTCCTCATCACCATAGCCCCTATAAAGGACTTCGTCTGGGACATATAACTTATTCATGTGGTACCGCATGCTGTTATGCCTCGTACTTACTCTTATAAGAGTGAAGAGGGATTTCATATCCCTCTGCATAAGTCTATTGGGTCTTGGTTTGTCGAGAAAACGCCATAGCTTCCTCAAGGTGATACAAGTACCTAGAGAGGTCCACCTATTGTTTGCCCTGGCAAGAATCATGCCAAATATCGGCGGACAAAAGAACATGAAGGGACTGCTCTTACCAAGAGTTGGGGCATTGATAATACTCTAAATGGTCTCAAATATGGACTTGTGTCATGAAGACGAAATCATAAAGAAGGAAGACAGAGACAGCTTACAGAATCAATCCGTTGAGTACGCAGCGCCCTCCGAACAACTTCCTACGACGCGGCATGTGTAGTGGCTGGCATGGTACCAATAGACCTTCTGTCTAAGGCACCAACAAGGACAAGTGTGGATGAATGGCAGAAGAGATGAGTTCACTCTGATAAAGGCAGGTAGGCGCAGAGTTTGATTCCCAATACCTATAAACGCTTGGATCAATAGGAAGCATGGGGAGTTGAATTTCTATCTGACCCAGATGCTTACAGGCCATGGTTCCTTCAGAGCCTACTAGACTAGTCTAGTTTGGACTAAACGACAACTTCTATTGCTCAACGTGCTCGGATGCAGTGGAGGATGCGGAACACATCATGTCCCATTGTCCACGATACTATGAAGAACGACGTCTGCTGGCGAACAAACGACGTCTGCTGGCCCCAGACAGATGATGAGCAGGGAAGATGCCTGGGAAGCAGTTAGCGACACTGTAGCAATCATTATGAAGGAGCAGCGAAGACAGGAGCAACAACGAAATGCAGCGCATGATGCTACCAGCACGAACGAGCCGAGTGCCTGAGGCCAAAGTCCCCACCTCGTGTTGGAATACTTGGTGCCGTGAAGACCAGGGATAGAAGGGGATGTGGGTTTAGTGGGTGGAAAACGCACACTGCCACTGAGTACCGGCTCAGTTTCATCTTTAAAAGATTCTCACCTTCCGATGCAAAAAAAAAAAAAACGGTTTGCCTCCATTAGAGCTTTGTTCCCTGCTACGAGCTTAAGTGTGCAAGGGGTTGTCAGCTTTCTAATTCCCTGGTATGATAAAAGAACATCTCTTCAAAACTAGGCGAGGGATCACACCTGGATCTAAAGGATCATTAAGATCTCGAGCTACGGGTTCCAAATAATATTTGAATGATTGATGGTATAGTAGGAGTAGGAATGTAGAAATTGAATGGTTACCATACAAATGTCGTTCTAGAAACTAGATATACAAACAGCAGAAGGGTGCCAAGTCAGCCAACACAGTGGGACATAGGTAGTTCTCATGTTATCCTTGAGCAAGAAACATTCCCACCCCCTGTCTCGCCCCATTCGCTAATGAATTACATTTGGCCAAGTTCCCGGTAAGCCGACACATAAATCCACTGAATGGTGGCCACCACTCACATCCCATCACACAGCCGAGTCGAGTCCGAAAATTAATATTCTCAGTCAGCCGGCGAGTACTGGTATATTCGCGCGATTCGACGTCTCTATCATCTCAGCCAGTAGCGAACTCGAAAAAGTAAATTTCATGCAGATACAGTCGCTGTCGCGCACAGGTCCACCACTAAATAGTGACATTGGATGGCAAGTAGAATGCGAAGGCGTTCGGGGAGACCTCCATTCAGAGCAAAAAACACGGCAGGCAACAAAAACAAAACGCGTAGGTTTTTCCATCCGCTGTGTGTGTGTGTGTGTGTTGCTACTACCGTCGCTCTCGCTACTGGGAGTCCTCCACCACTCCTCCTCCTCTGGTTGCGTGTCAGTCTGTCGTTTCGATAGGAAATGTAATACAGTGCAAAGCCACCCTTCTCCATGGGATTTTCCACCCTAATTCATTCAACATCGACTGGGGGGGGGGGAGCGTTCCACAAGGTATGAGACCTTCACATGCAATTGTTTGGGGTTTTTCCTTTTTTTTTTATTGATTCCAATGGGGAGCAGGGGCTGAGTGAATTATCCTTCACACCAATCCCTTTCTCGACTCCCAAATGAAATTACCCTAGAAACCCAACTAATACCCGTCGCACTTTCCTCGGCGAATTTATGTGAATTCTGTTCCGTACTCACCTTGATATGGATTACTGAGTTCAGCGGGGCAGTCTCTTGAGGTTTTTTGATTTATTTTTCACTTTTCACTTCGATGGGACACTTTTTCTTCACAAATTCACTTGAAATCACAGAAAAGGAGAAACATACACACACACACACGGCGTACGGATGCGAAAGGAAAAAGGATAAAGTTGAAGAAAAAAAGAAAATGTCTGGGTTCCGTCGGAGGATTTTCGTTGATTTTCACGCTTTTCCAGGAAAAATAAAGTGCAAATGGACGGGGATCTTGTTTCAAATGTATTTTGTGGTAATAAGCGATTGGAAAAATTTATTAAAAACGGGTAGAACTGAGAAAATTTAAATTAAATTCGATGCGAGAGAAAAAACCGAAAGCGTGTCTTTGTCTAGAATCTGCACGCCGCCATAGTTAAACTGAATTTGATGGGAAGAAGTTGAATGGCTTGAAGTGTTGCGCTGGTGGAATGGAGTTGAATGGAAATTGAATGTGGTGTGGTCGTGTCTCTGTCTGATGTGGAAAGAAGGGCGGCGGACAGAAGGAGAAAGAAGACAATGTTTGTTTTGACGTTTCAAATGGGTTTTGGTGGCGGTACCTGGCGGGTATTTCATACTGTTAAGTGGCATCTATCGGGCAGTAGCTCGGTAATGAACTTGTAATAATTTTAGGCAATTTACAGGGTGCACGTAGAAAAGGCGCAGCACCAAGAACGAATTTTATAATCAAACCTCATATAACCGGTTGCGCTTATAGAAGTCGAGGACTCCTATAAGCGCAACCTGGACTCAGAACTCGCGAAATTGCGGGAGGAGAATACTCCACCTCGATTGGATGTCTTAACTGAAATAGTAAGGAAAGCGGCTCCGACGATCACATCTAGGAGATCTAACCGGAAAATACTAAACCAAAAGTGGTTTGATAGCGAGTGTTTAGAACTAGGGATACGGCATTTGCGTTTCTAAAATTATTAAGAACGAATAATAGTTGCACGTTCAAAGTACTCTATGCAACAGCAAATAAAAATTTCAAGCAACTTTGCTATGCAAAAAAGCTAGCCTTCTACCAACGAAACGTAACCTTGATAAACGGATCAAGATCGTCGGCTGATTTTTGGAAGGCGGTCAAGCATATAAATAGTAAAACAAGTGTAATCGCTTCAAGACTTCAAGCGGGGCAGTTAAGAAACCATTTTATAACTCTCCTCAACGCACCACAAATATCTCGGTCTCCTCAATATGCAGCTCTTATGATCGCAGACGAATCTCTTGACGCGCCGTTTACAGTGAGTGAAGTGGTGGCAGTCATCCGGAAAACCAAGAGAAAGAAAGCGCCAGGAATGGATCGCAGCCCGTTCGAGCTCTACCAGCACTGCTCATCGAAATTTCTAACAGCTATTACACAGGAATTTAACCGAATATTTGAATCAGCGGAGGTACCCGAATGTTTCCAAAAATCAATTATTTTCCCTCTACACAAAAAAGGTGACTTCGATGACTCAGCAAATTATAGAGGAATTTCGTTCTTAGACACATCGGCCAAATTGTTTGCTAGTTTGCTTTTCGTAGAACTACGGAGTGGGTGGAAAAAAAGAAGAATTCCAAGCTGGGTTTTCATTAAACTATAGATCAAATCTTCTCGCTTGTGAACATTGCAGAAATTTATAAGAGGACGCAGTAAAAACTTTACGCTTTAACACTCTTCTACAAGCTTAATAAAGGGTGACCCATAATTCATGCAAAATGTAATTTTGATAGAAAATACAGATTTTTAATTAGAGTATACAGATTGGGGTTATGTATGGAATAGCACATCGGATAAATGGCCCCCACGGCTTTGCTGGCAAGTGCGTGCTCTTTTATTGAAATTTTCTATGACCGTTTCGCATAAATGTGGCTGAATTTCATTAACACGCCTCCCAATTTCCTCTTTGAAGACGTTGGTGGTCGTGAGCTTGTTTCCATAGACATTTGACTTCAAAAAACCCCAAAGAAAAAAGTCCAACGGCGTTAAATCGCAAGATTTGGATGGCTAATTCTGATCGCAAGAACGGCCGATTACACGATTAGGAAATGATTCATGCAGTAATTGAATTGTTTCTCTGGCTGTATGGCTGTATGGCACCGTCTTGTTGAAACCACATGTTGGTCACCATATCTTGTAATTTAGGCACTAAAAACTGGGTTATCATGTCACGATAACGAACACCATTAATTGTTACTGCCTGACCAGCCGCATTTTCGAAGAATAATGGTCCGATAATGCCTCCAGCCCAAAATCCGCACCAAACGGTCACGCGTTGTGGATGCATTTGTTTCCCAACAATTACTCGTGGGTTTTCTGAACCCCAAATGCGACAATTTCGACGATTAACGAAGCCATCAAGATGAAAATGAGCTTCATCACTGGAGATGATTTTGTACGAAAATTGCGGACTGTAGCTGACAAACCTTCATTATTTTTAAAATATTGCTCAACAATGAAAATGCGTTGTTCTTTCGTATAGCGCTCCATTTTTACTAACCCCGAAATGTCAGTTGTCACATTGTTATCTTTTTTTCCGTTGGCACCGCTGTTCTATTAAATGGCGCAAAATTCAAATTTTGCGTGAATTATGGGACACCTTTTAGTTATGGAATTTCATCCAAGGTGATAAAAGTGCTGAGAGCAATGTACGAAAACAAAAAGCATGTGTTTGGGATGGCAGCCATCTGTCGGAAGATTTTGAAGCATCGGTGGGTGTTAAGCAAGGTTGCGTCCTGAGTACATTACTGTTTATTTTGTACATAAATGACATAACTGAACATGTTAAAAGAGGTATAGAGCTGAGCGGAACTAAAATGCCAGCACTATTGTTTGCCGACGATATCGTTTTGCTTGCTGAGAAAGTAGAGACCATGCAGTTAATGATAAATAGGCTGGATACATATTGCACAGCTTGGAACTTATCTGTAAACTTAGCAAAATCTAAGATAAGCGATAAGTGGGTAATTCAAGGTAAGGAGATAGAAAAGGTAAAAAAATATAAGTACCTAGGAGTGTTGATTACCCTCAACTTAAACATGAAGCAACACCTCGAAATTAAACTTGCTGAAGCCAAACGGGCATTCTGTGCAGTTTGGGGAAGTTGCATTAACAACAAAAACGTCTCGCATATAGCTAAGCAAACAATATTTCGTGCTACCGCTACTTCCGTCCTTCTATATGCATCTCAAGTCTTGGGTTTTTGCTCTTTTGAAATTGTGGAAAAGTTCCTCCGCTACTTTATAAAGCGAGTATTTAGACTCCCAAGTAGTTCGCCCACTTATATGATTTACTTAGAGTCTGGAGTAGCACCTCTGTTTCTGGACACTCTTAAACTACATTTTGATTGGCAATGAATCCTAAAAAAAAAATGTAAAAGCTAGGAACGGAAAATAACTTTAATATTGTAGTATCAGGTACATCGTCAGGTACTGCGTACAACGACATCTATTGCCCGTTAGCAGTAAATATTCCCACCTGATAAGCTTACGTTCCACAATTGTTTCACACAATATCCCAATTATTCCAGGATCATCAATTCATCCCGAGCGACATCTAGCATTTTCTAGAAGGACTTGTATTTCATATAAATACCCATACCACAACCATCGTGGATACAGTTGTTTATAAGTGTATACAGCGATTACAAGAGGGAGATTAGACCAGTGGTGAAAATAAGCGACATTGTAGCGACAGTTTAATTTGAAATAAATAAAGAATAAAGTGATTGAATATTGTGTTGAAGTAAAGTTGGTGTTTGATAATAAATAAACGATTAAAATACACAAGAGACGGTTTTATTTAAATGAACCCCAGCAAGAATATTACAATACGAATGTTACACCAAATGAGCAGCCAGCTTCACTCCAACAAAAGTTCAACATCTTATTGGAAAAAATAGGACACAGATTAAATGACAGTTTGTAAGTGAAGCTCAGTCATCCATACATAGATCTTACTATAGCCAACTCGATCATTGTTTAGAAGATAAGACATATTTTTCGATCAACAACTCTACAGATAAAATTAGCGCTATCTTCAAAATAAGAGGAGAAGTGCTTAGTCTTAACTACATCCCACACCGCCAAGAGTTACCAATTCTATGTGGCCTATGTAACCTCAGGGAACGAGAAGATGTGTTGCATTTCATTGCGAAATGCCCTGCCTACATTTTTTCGGAGCACAGGCACTGGAGTTAGATGAAGCAATCCACATCCTAAATGGTGACAGAGGCTAGGACATACTATACGGCTACACAGTAAATGCGCTACGATACAGGAGCCAAATAATAGAAGAAAGGTTTTAAGAAATCACAAACTTCTCACTTTTAATTCTTTACTTCTTATTATACATACTTTTATTCATATAGTAAACTATTATTTAATGTCAATCTGGTAGACGGCCAAGAGGGCCAAACCATAAAGACTAAGAATTATCCGATGTAAGAAAATTTTATATCTTTTTTGAAATAAAGTAGTCAATTAAACTGAACTAACTAACTAAACTAATCAAACCATGTGATGGAGATTAAGGGCATCGCAACATCACCAAAATACTCGTAGGAAAGGAGAACATCTTTGGTAAAAGGTAAAAAGCAAAACCCATACAGAAACCTGTAGAGATGAAAATGGAAACCTCGTAGTAAAATCACAGTTAGTGCTGAGTGGAGAATATGGATAAACTACTTCGCAGGCTGTATAACGGCGACGAAGACCAGCATCCCGCTGTCAGGCAGAATGTACGATTCAACATAGACAATGATAGTCAAAATGTCAGTCCACCTGACCAAAGCGAAATAAGGATAGCAATATTCAACCTAAAATCAAAGAAGGCTGCTGACCTGACGGCATACCGGCCGAACTTTTCAAGGCAGCCGGTGATGCATTAGTAGAGAACATACAACAACTCATCTCTAAGTTTTGTTTAGACGAATGTATGCCTGATGAATGGAATCTCAGCATCGTTGGCGCGATCCACAGGAAAGGGGACCCCCTCAACTGTGCCAATTATTGAGGCATCAGTCTCCACCTCAACAATGCATACAAGATCTTTTCTGCGATATTGTGTGAACGATTGAGACCTTTCGTCAACAGCCTGATTGGTCCCTATCAGTCCGGTTTCAGGGCAGGAAATCAATCAAATCCATCGATTAAATCTTCACACTTTGACAGATCCTGGAGAAAACCCAAGAATTCCAAATCGATACGCATCTCTTTATCGATTGACATTCCTGCCAAACTTTTCTGACAGGTGCAAGACGACGATGGAGAACGCTCGCTGCTCCTTCAAGGTCCGTAATGACCTCACCGAGATCTTTAATAGGCGTTTTTCTTTTTTAGTTCAGAGCAGAGCCTGAGTTGTCAAAAAAAAGTTGTGCTTCTATTTTAGATCAGACACATTAGTGCTCTGAATTTGTTTTTATTTTTTCGTTCAGAGTATGCGCAGAGCGCACTCTATGAGCTCTGAATAATTTAACCGAGCGATCAGAGCAAAATCCTGAGCACAGCCATTTTTCATAATTGACAGGAGAGGGCAAAGAAAAAAAATTGCAAAACAATTGAAATGGCGGACGGAATTTATTGTTCTGATGCAGAAAGTAAATATAACATAAAAAATAACTATCAATAGATATTCTATTCATATTTTGACAGCTCAACCTATAATTGCTTATCAAATGACATCAGAGTGCTCAAGTGTGTTTCATAAACAAATCAGAGCGCTCTGAGCAGGCTTGGTTCAGAGCACGTTCAGAGCAAGCTCGATGTGTTCGAGCTCGAAAAAAAAAAACGCCTAATGTCAAAAAAAAAGATTTTATTATTATATATATTGTATTTGAACGGATTGTGCAGAACTTACAAACCAACACCAGAGGCACAATCTATCAAAAGTCTGTACAACTTCTTGTATACGCCGATGATATTGATATTATTGGAAGAACTCAACGGGCTGTCGGGGTGTGTTTGCAAACATTGAAGCAGAAGCGGCCAAAATAGGTTTAGCGATAAACAAGAAGGGTTAATAAACACCGACGAATTGGACAAAATGTCACAGTGGGCAGTTATAACTTCGACGTAGTAAGGGACTTGTCTTCCTCGGCTCTGCTATCAACTCTGATAATGATACCAGCGCAGTATCTACTTACTTAAAGGGCTCCCGACCCTTGAAGAGTCTTTGCCGTAACGGCTGCCTCCTCGGCGGTCCCGGGCATGCTGCTTCCAGTTGTGAAGACTAAGTTTTCTGGGATCCGCGACAGCTTGGTCTTTATACCGGAAGTTGAGTCATCCTGGTACAACTCATAGAGTTCGCAGTTGTATCTTCTCCTCCATTCGCCGTCCTCGCATATGGGGCCTAGTATCCAATGAAGTATTTTTCGCTCAACGGTACCCAATATTTGCTCTGCTTTCTTACTTATTGTCCAGTATTCTGCGCCATAAAGTAATACTGGTTAAATGAGTGTTCTATAGAGCATTAATTTGGTCCGTCGAGCTAGGAGTTTTGAGCCTAGCTGTTTTCCCTAAGCGAAGTAGCAGCGGTTTACTAGGGTAATTCTTCGTCGGATCTCCACGAAGGTGTCATTTGTGTGGCTTATGTTTGCTCCAAGGTAAACGCCTTAACTACTTCGTCATCAACAGTGACGTTCTGCTCAAGGTTTTGAGCAGATCATTTTTTGTCTGTTGGCAACATGTACTTAGTCTTGTCCTCATTTACTCTAAGACCTGCCTCTACAACGGCTTGCCGGGATTTTCCGATAATGTCAATATGGTTCGCGTGTCCCAGCATTTAGTTGGATTTGTGAAAGATGGTGCCTTCCGTGTTTACACCTGCCCTACTCACTATCTGCTCTAGCACAATATTGAAGAAGTTACATGACAGCGCATCTCCTTGCCGGAATCTCTTGCATGTTTGGAAGACTTCGGAAGGGTTGTTTCCAAGTTACACAGAGCATCGTGTGTTTTCCAGCGTTACGCGACACATCTGGATACGTTTTGACGGTATCCCGCATTGGGCTATCGCTTAGAGTTAAGACGTTAAGTAGTTTAAGACAATGAATGTTGTCATAAGCGGCTTTAAAGTCGATGAAAAGGTAGTGAGTTTCGACTTGATATTCGTTGGTCTTTTCCAGGATTTGCTTTAGTGTGAAAATTTGGTCTATTTTCGATCTGCCGGGCGGAAACCACACCAGTACGTGCAGATTAGTATGTTGCAGAAAGGTTTTAGACGATCACACAATACGTTGGATAGGATCTTATATACGACATTTAGCAGGGATATGCCTCGATAGTCTTACAAGACATAGGATCGTCTTTTTTGAAGAGTCGTCGGGCATGCTTTCTTCCATCCCTACTTGGCTGATGACTTGGTACATGTTCATCTGGGAGGCCATCAAAGCCAGTGGCTTTGTTGTTTTTTAGTTTTCTGATGGCTGCGTTAATTTTTTCAATACTGGGTGGTGGTATTGGTTCGCCATTGACTGAAAGCGAGTTCTCTTCTTGCCCTATCACTCTCTCTGTTTGCTGTCCGTTAAGCAATTGCTGAAAATGTTGCTTAAACACATCAATAATTTCCTGTATTTCGGTGACTAAGTTGCCTTAGTTGTTACGAAGAGCTTGTGTTTCAGATTTAAAGCGTAGATATTAAGCGAAGTTTAACTCTTTCCAATCGCCATTTTTTTGGGCTAATAAGGCAGTTTAACAGTAAAGCCATATCTCGAATAACTGAGGAGATTCTAAATGAGACCTTGATCATCCCAGTCCTGCTTTACGGTGCTGAAACACTTAATTTATTGAAGCAGCATAATACATTGCAGCATCCACAAAGAGTATCATCGCACTGTATGGTTTGTGTACCAACTAAATCTAACAACACCACCTATTTGGCAAAGCGTGCACATCGGTTTACTCCATATTTCACCCTCACTACAGTCATCAATTCATCCCCAGTGACATCTAGCATGTTCTAGAACTTCTTATATTTGGTATAAATACACCGGACACAACCACAGTCGACACAATTTAAAAAGGTAAATACAGCGATCAAAAAGAGAGATTCAAACAATGATGATAATAAGCGACATGGTGATTGAAAGTAAACTTATAGAGACAGTTTTATTGGAAATAAATAAAGAATAAAGTAATTTGAATATTGTGTTAAAGTGAAGCTGATAATTGTTGATAAATAAACAGCAACGTTAATTTTTGGCAGCGTTTTAAACACGACCTTTTATTCCTTACCGTATATATTTGTATTTTTACAGGGCGATATTTCCCTTATATTATTCCAGCGAATTGAAGTTTATATTTTTTTTTTTTTATATAAGGTCTGAGCTTTAGAACCAAGTCAAAATCGTTACTAACTAACTACTTTAAGTCGCTAAGATTTGAATATTTCTTAGTTACCCTACGCACCAGAGTAATTCTACACTATCGAAATTTGGACCAGTTTAGTGTTAGCACTATCCTATTCACAAGAAGGTAAAATGTGGTAAGAACGGCAAACAAAAATTTTAATCCAAAGAAAACATTAATTGCTTTGCTTTGTCTTTTAATTTATCTGTGTTTATTTATACCGTCTATCAATTTCAACTTTAAGTTATACAAATTAAAGGTATGAATTTAAAGCAGTAAAATTTAAATAGAATAATCCAGTCTATTTACCGGCATACTGCTGACGGAGTACAGCGACGTACGTATATGATTTGCTTAGGATCTAAAATGAAATCAAATTCAATAAATTTATCCATTCAGCGAATATATTATGGAATTCCACACATACGCTGCTAAATGTTAACAAATTAAGGACAGCATAGCCTCCAGCAGTAAAATGGAATGGTTGTTGTGCATTTAACAAGAAAATTAGTAAAGTTTTTCGAAATTTAACATCAAAGGTATACCACGTGGTCTCATACCCTCGAGATGCCAACGTTTTATTCTGCAATAAGATACAAATGTTATAACTTTTAATTATTAAATGTAAGGTTAAGTTTATTACCTGTTCAGAAACCTCATTGCCATACCAACAATAGAGGAAAAGTTCTGCCAATATACAAGCCACAAAAACGTATGTCATGGCAAGACCGGATGTGTCTTGCCGTACCATAGCTTGAAATCCAGCCATGGCAAACATAAAAAGTGATGCGAAAAATTGCACAAGCATAGGATACTTGAAAACCCTTTCAATTTGTTGACGAATGCTGGAATGGAATTATTTCTTAATCAGGATATTCTAAGATTCGTTCAGAGACTCTTACTCTAAAATAAAGGTGTGATGTTCTATAAGGCCATTTAGATACTTCAATGGGTCGACAGTGACCTGACCAACGACTGATTCATTAAGTTCGTCAAATGCTGTGTTAAGAATCTGCAATTGGCACCGGGTTAAGTTGATATACGTCACATTGAGATAATCGAGGCCAGCAGTTTGACCGGCAATGAAAACAATCGCTACTGGCATGTATATCACTTTAGCCATTAAAGGTACATTCTCTGGCAATCTAGCTCGGTAGGGGAATGTGTTTCCAACGTCTGCGGCATCTGAGGGGATAATGTAAAAAAAATAAGATTGAAACCGAAACATGTTGTATGAATTTAGACTTACTAAAAAAGAGTACAAACATCATGAAAATAGTTGTCATTAATATCATGCTAGTATACACGATAAACGATAACTTATTTTCTAACTCATTCAAATAGAAGGTATCTATCTAAAGAGGAAAGTCTATCTAAAATGAAATGGATGATGGGTTTCAAGTAGCATTACCTGTTTTTGAGATTTAACATATCGCTTTGTCATGTATTCAAACTGTCTATTAATTTTGTTGAGATCTTCGAGTCGCCTTAATACAAAGAACAACTGCAAGAAAATTTGGTTAAACATTAAAAAAAATTAGGAGTACTGTCTTACCTTTATGGCTCCACTTAGGTGCATCATCGATACGCACATGTTCTGTGTAAGAGCATTCAAATTCCTCCAGCATGTTGCAATATCGTACATTTCGAAACAGTAGTACGGGAAACGAAACAAGGTCAAAATTAGGAGTCCGTATGTGAAAATTAAAATTTTATATATTTGAGTCTTTCTTTCGACTCCAAATAGGGGAACTCCAAACCACTGCAGATACCTTAGGTTCAAGTCGATGGAACCAATAGAACCCACAGTTGGATTCGATGGGAATATTTTAGATGTCAAGACGAATATTTTTTCCATAGTCAAGTATGTTGAAGAGCTTGAGTTCAAATAGTTGCCTTCTTGTTGTGTAATTTCACAATATGCCGCCTCAAATCCGCTTAAAGTTGTGGTCCCAATGAAACTAAAACTGAAATAGCATAGCGAAAGGAAGGATACGTCTGTAAGGGGACTATTTGCAATAGCGATCTAGTCAACATTAATTGAGATGGAATTATACTTCAAAATACTTCAAAAATACTTTATAAGAGGATGTAGGAAAAAAGCTTACAAGATGTTCTACTACGAAACGGAACAGGGCAGGAACAGACTCGGTATCATCCTTGTGGCAGAGTTGCTTCGTAACGTCTTTACCATTTCGAAGTCCAGTGATCGTTTGATATCTCTCAAACTAGTAATGCAAGGAGAGGTGTGGAATATTGTCAGTGCATATGCTTCCCATAGTGGGTGCGATCAGAGGGAAAAACATGCATTTTGGCTGGATATCCACAATCTCCTAAAGAACATGCAAAAGGAAGAGTTTCCTTTTGTTAAAAGAAAGTTGAAAGGACATGTCGGAAAGTCAAACGAAGACAATGAAGACTGCCATGGAGGACTGGGATACGGCACCAGGAACCTTCCTGGTGAAGACATCCTAAGCATGTGCAGTGGTAGAGGTGAAACCCAGATTGGCTACCATTTGATAGCCATTTTCATGAAGCCTCGGGTAAAAGATTGCAAAGTGATCTTGGGAGAGGCGATTGCTCAGCAACACCGTCTCCTGATAACAGAAATTTTTATGGAGACACCAAAGAAAAGCAAACAAACAAGGGTCTCTGGGAAAATCAAGTGGTACAATCTGGACAAAGAAAAAGGCGAGGCTTTTATTTTCGTGATGAAAACTTACCTCTCTCACACTATCAACGGAGCTAAGGATGAAGAGTGCAGAGCACAAAATATGTGGGATTCCTTATAGTGAACTTGCTTAAAAAAGACCGAATCAGTGCTAGGACCTTCAAAAGGCCATCACCAACACGTCAAAAAAAGATGGTGGTGAAGTGATGAAGCAAAAGATGTCATAAATGAGAATAAAGGGGCTTTCAAAGTTTGTTCAAAATGCTCCTCTAATAACAGAGACGAAAAAGCTCGCCTCAAAGTGGAATACAGACATTGCAAGAGACAAACAAAGAAGAAGTTCGCCCAGCTTCAAGCAGAGAGTACGGAGGGCCTGTGTCGACAGTTGGAGGAAATATCCTCCACGGTTGCTGATACAAACTAGGCTATTCATGAGCTGCGGCGACGCAATATGAACAATGGCCCAAGCCTCTTCAAAATAGCCGCCCAAAGAAGGAGGAACGCTCAGGAGATTCGTTCGCCAAAGTTCATTAACAATGCTCATGGACAGCTTCTTGTAGATGACGACAAAATTCTACATAAGTGGAGACATTATTGTGAAAGACTTTTGAATAAACAGTTTCCCCGGCTATACTTTCGAAGAGCCACCCCTAACTGTGAAGAAATACCCAACATTACAGTCGAAGAAGTGAGGCTTCCAAAGAATCAAGAGCAGTAGGAGTCAGGGATGCCCTCTGAGTTTCGAAAAAAGATGGGAGAAATCGCTTTCAGATGGCTCAGAATTCTCATCTCCAAATTTATGAGAGGTGATCCAATGCCGAATCAATGGAGGGAAAGTTACCTTTTCCCTGTGTACAAAGGGAAGGGTGATACGCGAAACTGTGATAACTACTGTTCGATGAAGATGATGTCACACACCATGAAGATCTTTGAGCGGGTATTAGGTGGCCGACTGCGAAAAATAATACGGCTATTTGATGATCAGTGCGGGTTTGTCTCGGGTAAATCAACCACAGATGCAATCCAAAGTATAAGGATTGTAATGGAAAAGCATCGTGATTCTTTAAAGAATTTTCATATTGGTTGACTTTGAGAAGGCATTCGACAGACAAATACCAGATCTGATATGGGCGGCGCTAAGACATCGAGGGGTTCCAGAAATCTATGTACAGATGAACATGGATATGCACAAAGAGAGATGTCCAGCTGGAGTAAGCGAAGAGTTCCCAATTACAGTCGGGGTGCACCAGGGAAACGTTTTAAGTCTTTTGCTCTTTAATACAGTCCTTGACTATTTGATTGAAGGTAAAGTGACGTACTCCGAGGTACATAAATTATTCTTTGTTGACGATGGAGCCATCATAAATGAGGATACATCCCTGCAACGAGCACTTGATGTGTGGGTGGACGCTCTGGAGGGAAATGGGTATCGCATTAGTTCAAAAAAGACAGAGTACTTGTGCTGCCCGTGGATGAAGTGGTGAGAAAACTCCACTATCTTCTGTGACCGAAAAATGCCCCCTAAGTTGAAAGGGAGGCCGCAGTTGTGCGTCCAGCGCTCACATACGCTCCACAATGTTGGACAATAGACAAAACGTATGAGGGTAAATTAACGGCAGCTGAGATGACGATGTTTCGGCATGACAGCAGGAGTGACAAAGCTTGATCGAATAAAAAATTCGAAGATTCGACGAAGGCCTGCCGATATTTTATGCGGTCAAACAGACAAACCCCACAGGCGGATCAGCAGAAATGCAGTGAAGTGGGAGGGTTATGATCACTTGTTTTCAGGTCATAACCGAAATAGGAAGAAGAAGACTTTATAAGGGGCTGTACTATGTTAATGTAAATAGACATTCATGCACAATTTTTGAATGAATATTGTCTTTAAGCAGTACTGATAGCGTTCAAATGCGAAGTTGCAGTCAGGATGAGTGCTTTACTAATTCCTTGCATGTTTCTGACATGTAATGTCTTCTAAGGGCTAGCTCATCCCAAGCACTTAGACACAAAGTGATCTATTGACTTCTGACTCCTAGTGAAAAGCAAACGCAAAAATCCGGTCAGAATAAGATATTGATTTCGAGGTCCAAGATGCCCAAATGCGGGCAGAGGAAGTGCTCTGTTGTTTCTTTCGAGGCCAAGCTTGTACGTAAGGTTTGCAGTGATACATATGTTGCTCATGTGATGATCATATGCACTGTGTCTTGCGATAAGCCTAATCATGGTAGGTAGGTAGGTGTGGTGGCTCTTCTTAGAAAAGAAGAACCCAATTTGCACTAGGTGCTGTTTTGATACCACAAACTCATGTAAACTGGATTTGAAGATGTGTTGGTGGGGAGTCTCATCATCCAACCTATGGAGGTCAGAATATTATTAATTCTTTAACATTTTTCTCTGAGACTTCCTGAAGGGAATTGAAAAATTCTATCAAGTCTACTTTAAATTGGCCATAAAGCGAAGCTAGCTCATTTCAGCATTATAGCAACAGCTTGGAGGATGTAGTAACCGAGGCAATAGCATTGATGACAGCTTGGCTATCAATAAAAATAGGAATCTCTTGCCTTGGCGTTACATATGTTTGTAATTTGATCTCGCGATAGGCTTCACGGACTGCGAGTAATTCTGCCTGAAACACACTGGCAAAATCCGGAAGCCTGTATGACTTTGGGATATTTAAGGATTCAGAAAACGCACCGACTCCACAGTCCATCTTTGAACCGTGTGTAGACTGATCTTCCCATTCTTATCTTTGGGAAGATTGAACGTCGAAATGCTTTGGGAAATTCATTTTGGGTATAATGCAATCTGTTGCGAGCCAAACGATTTCTCCCGGCAGAGAGTGTAGTATGTTCCTATGCCCATATGGTTTCATAATCCAGCACCCAGACTCCCTGAGTCTGACCGCACTATGTGCTGTGATATTTGTAATGTGTAGATCAAAATGTAGAAGATGAAAAAAGACGGTTAGGACATCAGTCGGGGTTGACCGTAGGGCGCTTGTGGTACCTAGTTAAGTTTGGTTACATTATGGGATCTTTTTAGAGCCCGCCACCATACTATTGACCCATATGTGAGAATTGATTGTACATACCACGACTGTGTACATCCATAAGGTTCTATATTAAGCTTCAAGTTGAGTTGGGGATCTAGGAAAACTTATAAATATCTAGCGCTGGACGATTTTTTTTTTTTTTTTTAGACAAGTGTGTGGCCATGCCCAAATGGCGTGTAGGCACTGCGACCCAGGATATGCCACTTTGAGGGCAGCAGTACTTCTACTCTCCTTATGAAAGCTATAATTACGGCTGCGAAAGAGTTCCTTAAATCTATTGGAGATATGATTTCTTTAAGGAAAAAGCTTCTCCTAGTACTACAAAGAGCTCACATAGTATGTGCTCTGTGGTTTCGTCCTCTTCCGAAATTCTCATTTTGTTAAGGTGGTAAAGAAGTTGACAGTGACCGGTAAGGAAGCTCACAAGTCTTCTTATGTTATTTCTGCCGTATTTTAGGATATCAACTGCCCGTCTTTGGAAGGGTTGGACAGCTCTTTTCGCCTGCCTGAGACCTTGGGAGTTATTCCAGTGGGAGATGCACATGTTGCGTTCCCAAATGTTTAGGGTAAGTTTAAAGGCGGAATCGGATATTCCGCAGAAGGATTCAGGTCCAGTGAACAACTCAGAGGAGCCCTTCCTAGCTAGCAGGTCTGCAGTTTCGTTGCCGTCAACGCCTACATGACCCGGTACCCATCACAATTTTACTTGATTGCATCGGGCCAGATTTTATAAGCTGTAGAAGCAGCTTAGAACTGATTTTGAACTGATCAGATGGGAGATTAGTGCTTTGAGCGCCGCTTGTCTATCGGTGAGTATATGGATAGAGGCACCTTTAATGCCTGAGTGCAGGTTAATGTTAGCACAAGTTTCAATGGCGTAAAGCTCGGCCTGGAAAACACTAGGACTCTTTCCGAGTGGTTTCGAAATTTTATGAGCGCTGGACGATAGGGAGAGCGGTTGGCCATTTAGCCGAGGAAGTACGAAGTTTTGGTTTAAGTGGTGAAGAGCAGCTGTTAAGTTTTGCTCGGGTTGACGCCAATACCATACTTTTTGGCCCAAGCACTTACCTTACTCAGATAACTTTTCGTGATTTCACTTAGCACGGAGGGGAACTTTCCTGACAGTAGTCAGTCAGCCTAATCATTGTTCTGTACTTATTTTACAAAGTTCTTTCGCAAGACACATGGTGGTTTTGCAAGTATCCAAACTAGACACTATATCGATCACTGGATTTTCGCGCAAGCAAGCAAATTACACAAACCCTATTCCATTTGGAAAATTTGTTAAGTCTATTGTTACATTCTAGAAAAATCTCCGAGTGATTTGTGGGAGTCTTAAAATTCTTGAGTGCAGCCTGGCTGTTACTACACATACTGATACTTCTACCACTTCTACCACGTCATCTTTCCTCAATTATTCACTTTCGTCTGGAAGGCATTCGCTATTTTGCACAAAGTGTGGGGGTTCCATAAGTGATGCTAGAGCCGCTAGTGTAGAGAACATTCGTTAAATCCTGAATATTATTGTTGAACGACTGTAATTTGATTCAACAATTTATAGGTCCTTTTACCTATAAAGTTTTGTAATGACACTTAAGGTCAACGGCCATAAAAAAGCAGACCAAATCGAGTGGTTAACGACCTGTTTATAGAAGAAACATCCTTAAGACTAACTGGACAAGACTATCTGCATTTAAATGGAGAATGGGTTTAAAATAAAGAACGATTAGAACTTGGACATGATATATGATCTCGATAGAAAGGAAGGACGACTTCGAAACACAGAAATGAGACTCTAAAAGGAATCAGACCATCTTTGGATGCCTAGAAGCAACGAAGATGATGACATTTATGCCAGTTAATAGGTATCACATAATTGAGAGTTAGTCTTAATTGAAATTGTTATCTTCTGGAGGATAAGACGATATCTAGAGGATGTAGTGATATACTCAGTGAATTGAAACGAGGAACCGAGATGATTAAGAGGTATCTCAGAGTGTCTTTACTAAAACTTGCTTAACATGCCGCGTATATGCATTCACTCAACTGGAGGCGATGTTCCATTTAATTCCGTAGAACTTTTGTCAGAAAGAAGGTGGCTGTCATCGATAAAACTTATGGATTCTGGTAGGTTCTAGGTGTACTCCAAGCAAGGTAAACTCCGTTTCGGACATTGAAGCCAAACCTCAAGTAAAAACAAATGATGAAGCAATGCCACAAATCTCTAATAAGATTGTCGAATGGATTTTGGCACACAGAGACGTAGGCGTTGTAATTTAATGCTCTCAATTTGAACTTCTACGCATTGGGTGTGTGGTTTGTCTTGTACATATACGAGTATATCTCAAATGGAAAGGAACAGGTTTGCATCAGTTTTTCGATGTTTCCTATAGTTATGAAGGCACGAATGCTCATATTAAACGAGAAAGGAAAAAGCAGTAAAACTTTTTTTTTATAGATCAAAAATCATTTTGAGAAAATGACTCACCAGTGGTACTTTTTCCAGTTGGGGAGTAATGCGAGTGCCAGTGGTATGGTCAATATGGATTGATGAGTTCTCCTTAATTTTTTTAACCAAATTCGAAGTTTTTCTAGATTTTCTGAAACCAAAAATGCAGTGATTCATTAAAATCTAGCAAACAATATGCACTTACATTTGGAATAGTTTACAGATCTGCTTCTTTTTGCAATGTTGCAGAATGGCTGCAGAGTGGAATAACTTCTTTAAACTGCTTTGCACTTAAAAAAGAAAATAATAGAAATGTCCAGAAGTTCCTTTTTTTCGCTTTGGACTTTGTTTCGCTTGCTTGACCGTTTGACGAGTGCGTAAAAACGTCAGATTCCGGAGCTTTTATAAGATACTTTTGACAGCATCAATAATTAAGTGTCAGAAAGTATCTAGTAGGTGTGTCCCACGTGTTCTCAAAAGTAAAACAAAGTTTCTTAGGCTCCTCCTTAGGTGTTCGTTAGAGCTAAATCTATATATGTTAGGTTCTCCTATCGCATTTGGCTTCTATGTGAAATTATGATATAAGCCTTAGCGTTGGTTAGATGTTTCTATACGGAGGTGTAAGTAGGTGTCAGTAGGCGTAATCTCAGCAATGTTCTCAAAATAGATTCTTCTAAACGTTTTTTTCCCCCGTTTAATAAGTAGCGACTTTCCTGATTAATGGTTTTGCTTTTTTGAAGATAATAATTTATAAATTACTTCGACTTTTAGCCTAAGCATACAGAAGAGTTACAATTCTTCTGAAACAGATCGTATGATACCGTATCCTTTATCTCCGAATTCAGCCTTAATAAAATTTGCGTCGCATTTTTCCATTTTCATTCATATACGAGTATGCATCTACGTCAATGTCTAGCCATTTAGGTACTATTATCTTAATTTTTCAAAGACTTGAACGGAAAATTCATTTTACATTTTGTCTGAGATCACATGGCTGCGCCAAGAAAATTTTCTAATTTAAAGAGTCCAACCATCCTTCTATCCTTCCATAAATCGGTCGAACCTATAGCCTTTTTAAGAACCAATCAGTATTAACTTATTTATTGGTGTAAAGAAACTATAATGAGATGTCCATGGAAATTTATAAAACCGCGTACTGCATGTACTCTTTGTTACAAATTTTATATCAAACTAGACATACCCTATGTCGAAGGATATAAGCAAGATTTAAAAAGAAAAATGTGGTCCGTGCAGCTGTTAGTTTTACGGAGAAATTAACGAAGAAATTTTCAAATTAACGCTATTACTCTCTTGCTCAAAATATTTTGAAAAGCATAACTCAAAAATATTTGAAATTGCTACAAAGCTTTAAGCATTTAATAATTAATTAAATTAATTTCCTAGAATCGGTCTCGTTTTTTTAAATAAACCAACGCCGTTCCTTGGACCAGAACCATTTTGTGGGATAGGACCTCACAAAATACGGAAAGACTTAAGGAAAGAGGAAGAGGACAAATGGGCCAATCATTGGAAAGATATCCTCCAATTAAGACTAGAAAAATAACCAGAAAAGAAGCAGAACTTGCATAAAAGTTAGCCAGAATCGACTTCGCATCTTGAGGGGCATGTTAACGGATCACTGCAGACTCAAAGAGCACCTTAGGAAGCTGGGAATAGACATAGATGGAGACTGCGAATTCTGCAGGGACTTCGCAGAAACACCAGCGCACCTTCTTATGGAATGCGAAGAACTGATCCACAAAAAAGAAGAAATCACCTAGAGACACTTAGGTATCAGAAACGGATCTACCTTCGCTAGATCCATCTTGAGTGGAGTTCGGTTAATATAAGGAGCTGGACCGGATGAAGTGCACTAGACCGAGTATATCATCGAATAATATGGGTGCACAATAGATCCGTTAAAGGTTGCAGCGCACTTGCACCTCACTACAAATGAATATCTATCTATAGTCTTAAAGAACTCATATATTTTCTCTATAAGTAAGCAATTTACATTGCATGTCTCAGAATTAAGCGTGTACTGAGAACTTCTCCCACAACGGTGCTCCAAACCATGCTCCTCCTTCCTCCGATTAACATAATCAGTTAAGAATTGGCTATCAACTCGGCAATAAGACTGAAAGAATCCAAGCAATGGAGGGAGCAACACACGGGGCAAGCCAAAATACTTTCGATGCACCGCCATCTTGCCAATTTCACTGACCACCTGCCCACTGAATATGACTACAACAGGGGCTACATGCAGTCAATACCAGACAAAATGCGATGTCTTTCCGATACAACGTATCACTGTCAATTTCTACGGACAGGTCCAAAACCAAGGACAGAGTCGGTGCCGGAATTTTCTCAGAAGACATGGATATACACATCATCTCTTTTAACCTTCCAAACCATTGCAGCGTTTTTGAAGCCCGTGCTACTGTGGTTCGCCAAGCCGCTAACTGGCTGGCGGCTTATACACTATCAACATCGGATATTGTTATTTACGTCGACAGTCAGGCAGATATCAAAACCCTCGTATCCTGCACTACAAGATCTAAGACAGTGAAAGACTGCCGCGTATTTCTGAACTTGCCAGTACAATCTCACCTTTTACTGGGTACCAGTTCACTGTGACATACCGGGGAATTATGCAGCTGACAAGCTGTGTCGACAAGGCTCCTCTGGTACAAATACTATAAGCTTTATATCGAAGGGATACCTCGGCAAAGTCTTATGTATAGTACCTTGCCCAAACCAACGCGGAGAAGGTGGCCAATCACCGATGGCAACATTTAGTCCAATGCAACACCGCCAGATAACTTTGGCCAACACTTAACAAATCTAGGTCCATCTTCTTTTTCTTCTTCCTTTCCTTTTTTTTTTATCAGCGAGGTTATGATCCGAAAATAAGGGATCACAACCGTCTCACTTCACCGCATTTCTACTGATCCGCCTGTGGGGTTCGCCTAACAAATCTAGGTCCATCGGACTCCTGAAACACAAGAGTCCTCTCTCCAAAATAAGAAATGTTTTCACCAGACACTGCGTCATAGGAAGATATGCCCATAGAGTAGCCATCCCCTATAATAATTTTTGTAGGGATGAAGAGAAAGAAGAGACCATCAATCTCCTCCCATGCCTTTGTTCTGCGTTCGCCAACATTAGGAAGGCCACCCGGGGTGAATACTCTTTCAATGATCTAAATGATCTCGGCAACGCCTGCATAGCTAAAACCAAATCGTTCATAGAGTAAGAGAGTGACCCACCCAGCTTACCCACCGGCAGTACATTGGACCTATTTTTAAACTAAGTGCATCCTCATCGAGTGCCGATCTTATTCAACCAATCAATCAATTTACATTTTATTTATTTTTTAATTAAATATTTGGTATAATGATTTTTTATTTTTTTTTATAAATCAATTTTACTTCACATATTTTACTTACTTACTTACTTAGGTGGCGCTACAGTTCGGGGTGAACCTGGGCCTCAACCAACAAGCCCCTCCATTTAGCTCGGTCTTTAGCTAATTGCCTCCAGTTCCGCACTCCAAGTTGGTCGAGGTCCATTTGAACTTGTGCGCGCCACCTACGGCGAAGAGGTCCTTTACTGCGTCGTCCCTCGGGTTTAGGTTCGAAGACTCTGCGGGCCGGAGCGTTGGTTGAGGTCCAGGTTCACCCCGAACTTTAGCGCCACCTAAGTAAGTAAGTTATGTGTGCTTATGGTGTGCAATGGAAAAAATTATTTATCTTTACATTAGATATTCCATCCTTATAGAACACCCCGTATAATTGATGTGCATCAATCTGGTAAATCTACGGACACAGCTCTACACCATCTAGTCAGCACTATTGAAGAGACTTTGTTAAAGAAGGAAATCGCTCTATGTTCCTTCCTGGAGATCTCTGGAGCATTCGACTTCTTCTTCCTATTACGGCGAGGTTATGATCCGAAAACAAGTGATCATAACCCTTCTACTTGATTGCATTTCTACTGAGCCGCCTGTGGGGTTAGCCTATTTGACCTCCGAAAATATCGACAGTCCTACCGATTTTGGATCACTGGGTTACCGAGGCCAATCAAATACTGGTGTCGTTGCATTTGTGTGATCCATCTCTGGAGCCTTCGATAACACATCCTTTCAATCAATTAAGTCCGCTGCTGATGCCAAAGGTAACCCGCAATCTACCAAATGAATATGCTCCATGCTCAGTAGCAGATTAATTACTGCTATGCTTGCACAAATCTCTATCTCCCCCTATCTCAAGGGGGCGTCCTATCCCCTCTTGTTGGACATATCCAAGTTTTCCTTTATTAAGATTGCTGCGCCACCTTACGAATTATTCTAGTATAAATACATACATACTTATAGTCTGTTTTTTTTTTTGTCACAGTATATATAACCTCTTCTTTTTCCTCTTTTTCTTTTTTCTTTTGGAGTAATAAAGCCATGAAGTAGATTAAGTAAGTAATTCTTTTTTATTTCAAACATTCTAAAAATTGGAGCATCAATTCCAATACCTCTTTTATGGTCCATTGTAGTGGACAGAATTCTAAACGACCTCAATAGTTCCGGATTTCTTACCCAAGGTTACACAGATGGTGTACTCATAATAGCTAGGGGCCAAGATGAATCAAGCATTACTGAACAAATGCAACATGCCCTAAATAAAGTAAATAATTGGTATCAGTTAGAAGAACTAACGGTTAACCCAACTAAAACCGTAATCATATCATTTACCAGGAGGAGAAATTTAAGCCTTCAGCACTATCACTAAATAACGTACAAATTGATTTCCCAAAGAAGTAAAATATATTGGGGTTACTCTATACCCAAAAGTAAACTGGAAACCTCAAGTAGACAGAACCATTGAGAAGGCGACAAGAGCCTTCTGGGCCTGTTCTAGGTTTTTCGGCAAAAAAATGGGGATTAAATCCAAAAATGATCCACTGGACCTACATCACAATCGTCAACCCAATAATAACCTATGCTTCATTAGTATGGTGGGAAAAAGTTAATCGAACCGTTATCCGCTCCGCACTTCAGAAGGTGCAAAGACTAGCCTGTGTAGACATTACGGGCGCAATGTCCAACAGCTGCGCTGGAAGTTCTCTTAAACCTTCCTCCCCTACAGATAAATGTTGTGAAGACTGCGGCTGCCAGTACTCTAAAGCTTCACCTTTTATGCAACAGTGCTAACTCGAATTTAGTTGGCCACATGAAAATCTTTGAGAAAATTCCGCTACTATCTTCACTAGCAGTATGTATTTCGGACTTCATGCCAAAAATAATCCATCTCAACCACTCCTTCACAGCTACCATCCCGGACCGCAGCTATTGGAATTATTCAAATGCATCAAACAACACCTCATCTCAATTGGTTCACTAACGGTTCGAAAATGTCGAATGGGGCAAGAGATGGTATCTTTGGCCCCAACTATAAACTCTTTACACCACTAGGTCAATCCACAACTATCTTCCAAGCAGAGGTTTATGCTATCGAACTTTGTGTCAGAAAACGCATCAGAAAAACATCCGAAGATCACATATTAATACAATGTCAGATAACCAAGCAGCTTTTAAAGCTCTCACCTCGTTAAACTTTGAGTCTCAGCTGGTTTGGAACTGTCTCCAAATTCTCTTGCAGCTCGCTGCATACAATAAAATCACATTAATGTGGGTCTCCGGACACAAATGCATCCCTGGTAACAAAGCTGGTGATGAGCTTGCCTGGCTAGGTGCCCAACCTCCTTTCATTGCACCTGAACCCTTCTGCGTTTTACCTACCAGCCAGATAAAGACAGAGCTATATCGCTGGGTGTGTAAATGCTCTTATACTGGAATGCTCAACTTGACTTAAGGCACTCGAAGAAATTTATCAATTTCTTTCATTCATTCATCATTCATTCAGTCATTCATTTTCAATGGCCCGCTAATCCTTCATGAAGGTCGCGGGGGTAGGATGCTCAGGTGGACTCTCCATCCTTCTCGATCCTAAGCCATTGACTCCAATTCATCAGGGGGAATCCCTAAGCGGCTCCAGGAGAGATGTCGGACTTGATCCAACCATCTATTTCTAGGCCTTCCGCGAAGTCGCCTACCTGATGGCACGGCAACCATGGCGCGTCTTGGAAGCCGGTTCGGTTTGAGAGGACCCAAGGATGACCAAATCATCCGCAAAGAGCAGATGACTAATGCTAAGGTCTCCCACTTTGAAACATTCCCCGCCGCGGCTGCGCTGCAACATCCAATCCACATATATAATGATGAAGAGGAGAGGTGACAAATCGCACCCTTGGCGGAGTCCAACGCCCACAGTGAAAGGTATTGATTTAACACCGTTTATCCGAACACAGCTTCTACAGTTTGTATATAAAGACTGAATCGCCCTTAACAGGGAACCAGCAATCCCATACTCCTGCAGAACACTCCAGAGTTTGCCTCGAGGAACCCTATCATATGCTTTTTCCAAATCCACAAAACAAGTGTAGACAGGTTTGGCATATTCCCAGGCCTTCTCAAGAACCATTCTGAGAGTGAACAACTAGTCGGTTGTGCTTCTACCGGGACGAAAACCGCACTGCTCATCCCCCAAACTGTCCTCAACCACAGTTCTGGAACGCTTTTCTAGCACCTTAGCGAAGACTTTTCCAGGGAGACTTAAAAGAGATATACCCCTATAGTTGGCGCAATCTCTTTTGTCCCCTTTTTTAAAAAGAGGAACTATCATCCCCATTTGTCAATCACCAGGTGTTTCACCGCATTCCCAGGTCACTTTAATGACACGCGAGAGCCATTGAACTCCCTCTTTAACTAAAGCCTTGAGCATTTCTGGCCGAATTTCATCCTCACCAGCAGATTTCCCAACTTTTAGCGCTTTGATCGCCAAGGTTACTTCCTCTACCGTAGGACTACTTTCCGCCCAACTCTCGACCATAGGTCTGTCATCTTCGGTGCCCTGTTCGGGATTGAGCAATTCTGAAAAGTGCTCGCTCCATCTCCATTTCTTAAAAAAATAAAACCAGAGGCATTCTTAAAATGAGCAAGCACAATTCTAAGATCCTAACTGACTTCCGAACTGGGCATTGCTCTCTCCATTACCACCTCAAGAAAATGGGCAGTATTCAATCGGACACGTACCGTCTCCGTATTCAAGACACCGAAACAGCCCATCACATACCATGTGGTTGGCCTATCATTGTCTGGCTTAAGCACTTTCACAAGGCTTCACATCACCTCTTTCTCAGATCGAGCTATCCTTAGCTTCATCAATGTACTAGATTTCAGCTAACTGACAACTACTTCTCGAACAACATACCAGGAGATAGCACAAAAGATCTCTTGAGGTCGTACCTGCTTCGTGGATCATTGCTTGTCCTGTCACCTATGTCCAGTAATCACTTTGATTAGATGTTCACCTACCCTTACTTTCAGGATAACCAGCCAGTGTTGGCAGTAAGAAATATTTAATTACGTATAATTTCACTTTTTGAATTAATTTAAAATTGTATTATTAAGCCAGAAGTTAAGTCAAAGTAAAATGCTGTCATGATTTAAGTTAAGTATAATAAAAACAAATCTCGAAGCTGTGCTAAGAATTGGAATGAAACAACTGAACTGATTCTTATAACTGACCACTCAGCTTAGTGCCTTAGAATATCAGCAAAAATGTTAGTTTTTGATAAGTACTGCTAAGCGACAAATACTTACTTACTTCCTTAAATGATTCTACAGTCCGAGGTGGACCTGGGCCTCAACCAACAAACCTCTCCACCTAGCCCGGTTACGAGCCAGCAGACCGCTGAACTTAAGCATTAGCACTGACTTTGCACTGCCATTGAAAAATTTACGAGGAGATTTTTTTGTAAGCTTAAGTAACTGTTAGTTTAGATTCACTGCAATTGTGTAATGTTAATGCAAATTTAATTTCAATACTATTACAATTTTCACTGCTAGTACAAATCAATTTTCACTAACGTTGAAAAATTCACTGCTAGTGCAAGTCAACTTTCACTAACAGTGAATTGGATTTTTTCAGTGCATTGAACAATGCACTATCCGTATAAAATCAATGCACTATTCCCAGGTGTGCGATCCAGCTACCTCCAGTTGCACACGCCAAGTTGGTTGAGGCCCCTTTCCACTTGTTCGCGCCACCTACCGCGAGGTAGTCCTCTACTGCGCCATTCATTGGGGCTGAATTAGAAGATTGTCCGGGCTGAAACGTTGGCCTACATCCGATCCACATAACCCAGCCATCTTAGTCGCTGCATGTGAAATCTTCTGATTAAATCGATGTTCTTGTATAGGCCGTATAGTTGGCATTGTTCCTTCTCCTCCACTCGCCGTTCAAGCAGATGCGACCAAAGATCACTTGAAGAACTTTTCTGTTGATATAACCAAGGGCATGCTCATCCGATTTTGACAACGTTCATGCCTCTGCGCATAGAGCAGGACTTGAATGATTAGTGTCTTATACAAAGTTACCTTAGTAGTTCCCGATAGGGCTTTGCTACTCAATTGCCTTCTTAGTCCATAGAGACAGCGATTGGCAATAGTAATTCTTGGAGTGACCTCCCTATTGATGTCATTAGCGGATCTTACCATAGAGCCCAGGAATTATATCTGTATATTGTGGTGTTCTGTCCAAGACGGCGATGTTGGGTGTCCTTTTTTGTAGACAGCATATATATTGTTTTGCTTTTATCGACCGCTAAACCCACATTTGCTGCCTCCATCTCATTACTCGCAAACGCCCCACTACTGAGTTGTACTGAGCTCTTCCGACTATGTCAATGTCATCGGCATAAGCGAGTAGTTGTACAGACTTGTAAGAGGCCAACCTCTCGTGTTGGCCTGTGAGCTTCGTACAATTCTTTCAAGTATTATGTTAAAGACATCGCATGATAGCACGTCATCTTGTCTAAGATTTTTGCTGACATCGAATGGTTCGATGATGTTCTTACCGACTTTGATGGAGCAGCGAGAGTGCTTCATCAAGGTCGGTAATGATCTCACCGAAACCTTTAATGTCAAAAAAGATTTTAGACAAGGGGACACGGTGTCACGTGACTTCGTTAATGTTGTGCTTGAACGGATTGTGCGGAACTTACAAACCAACACCAGAGGCACATTCTACCAAAAATCCGTACAACTTCGTGTACACGCCGATGATATTGATATTATTGGAAGAACTCAGCGGCCTGTCGGGGAGTGTTTGCAAACATTGAAGCAGAAGCGGCCAAAACGGGTTTAGCGATAAACAAGAAGGGTTAATAAACACCGACGAATTGGACAAAATGTCACAGTGGGCAGTTATAACTTCGACGTAGTAAGGGACTTTGTCTTCCTCGGCTCTGCTATCAACTCTGATAATGATACCAGCGCAGTATCTACTTACTTAAAGGGCTCCCGACACTTGAAGAGTCTTTGCCTCAGACACGGCTGCCTCCTCGGCGGTCCCAAGCATGCTGCTTCCAGTTGTGAAGACTAAGTTTTCTGGGATCTGCGACAGCTTGGTCTTTATACCGGAAGTTCAGTCATCCTGGTACAACTCATAGAGTTCGCAGTTGTATCTTCTCCTCCATTCGCCGTCCTCGCATATGGGGCCTAGTATCCGATGAAGTATTTTTCGCTCAACGGTACCCAATATTTGCTCTGCTTTCTTACTTATTGTCCAGTATTCGGCGCTATAAAGTAAGACTGGTTAAATGAGTGTTCTATAGAGCATTAATTTGGTCCGTCGAGCTAGGAGTTTTGAGCTTAGCTGTTTCCCAAAGCGAAGTAGCAGCGGTTTGCTAGGGTAATTATTCGTCGGATCTCCACGAAGGTGTCATTTGTGTGGTTTATGTTTGCTCTAAGGTAAACTTCTTAACTACTTCGAATTTGTTGTCATCAACAGTGACGTTCTGTTCAAGGTTTTGAGCAGATCATTTTTTGTCTGTTGGCAACATATACTTAGTCTTGCCCTCATTTACTCTAAGACCTGCCTCTACAACGGCTTGCCGGGATTTCCCGATAATGTCAATATGGTTCCCGTATCCACCATTTAGTTGGATTTGTGGAAGATGGTGCCTTCCGTATTTACACCTGCCCTACTCACTATCTGCTCTAGCATAATATTGAAGAAGTCACATGACAGCGCATCTGCTTGCCGGAATTCGGTGAACGTTTGGAAGAGCTCGGATGTCCTGTTTCCAAGTTGAACAGAGCATCGTGTGTTTTCCAGCGTTACGCGACACATCTGGATAAGTTTTGACGATATCCCGAATTGGGCTGTCGCTTAGAGTTAAGACAATGAATGTTGCCATTAGCGGCTTTAAAGTCGATGAAAAGGTAGTGAGTTTTGACTTGATATTCGTTGGTCTTTTCCAGGATTTGCTTTAGTGTTAAAATTTGGTCTATTTTCAATCTGCCGGGCGGAAACTAGAGTTGGGCTAAGTCGTGAATTTATGTTCACAGCTATAGATGTGAACGTGATTTCTTATTCACTGTGAATATAACCTGTGAATCCGAATGTATGAGAGTATTTTTTTCACGAATAAAAATTATTCACTTACTATGATAATAAAGTACAATTTACATATTTTTCTATTATCTATCAATGAATTATTATATTATTGTCTTCGTGTATCGTAATATGTACTCGTAGGTAATTCGTTAATATACATGCGTTGATGTATGCAGAATGCACATACTATCCATATAAGTAATAATACGATTAAAAATATTTCGACCCAATAATTCAAAAAATAAACTTACCCCAGAAACTAAAGTCACCAAAGGATGCTTGATTTGCATATACATACATACCTGTCACAAATTACATTTTGCGGAAGTGTCATCTAATTCCGTAAAAAAATCAAAATAAAATTTATCTTTTTTCGCTTTATCATTGGCGGCATCTTAAATTTAAATTTTTTTTTTTAATATACACGCACTAGTACACACCAAACACAAATCTGTAAATTTTTGCTTTGAATATAACTACATACAAGAGAAATACATACCACCTTGATAAAAAAGTTCCCGGAATAAAAACCGTGTGGTGCTCCCATCGTTCCGATTTGAGTTCTGTTTTCTTTGTTAAGTTGGTACATCTGTTGTTGATATTCCCTCTAAATCTTAGCATCATAGCTTGACATTTGCAAAAGTTACGTAGCCAAGAGTACATCTATCTCTGTGTGTGTTGGCGATTTTTTACCAGACAAGAATTGTGGGCAGAAAACTCGTGGATTTTGCACCATGATAACGTACCGTCGCACAGTGCCATCATTATTCGCAATTTTTTGACGAGAAATGCAACAAATACCATCCAACAGCCACCGAATTCACCTGATTTGGCTCTCTGTGACTTCTTTCTGTTCAGTCGAGTTAAAAACCATTACGGGGAACGCGTTTCAGCAGCCGAGAGGAAGCAATGGAAAAATCGCAGGAAGCACTGATGGACATACCGAAAACCGAATATAAAAAATGTTTCGAAGATTGGATCAAGCGCTGGCATAAGTGTGTTGCAGTCGATGGAGATTACTTTGAAGGGGACAATATAGATTTAGATGAATAAACTTGTATTTTTAATTTTCTGAATAAATTCCGGGAACTTTTTGATCAAGGTGGTATTTCTATTATCTATGGTATAACCCAGCGAATAATATACATTTCATATACCTGGACGTTTTTTTTGCACCCAAGGCATTTTTTTCACCACGTTTTGCTTTGTTCTATCCTTCGCTACCTGCCACTTCAGTATACATAAATGCGATGTAAAAAAGAATTCCTCCCTTATGCGCATTAGGTATACACATTTTCGTTAATCGTTGATCGTATTTCGTTGCCAGCTCTGAACGGTCATGTTCGTTATCCGCTCGTCGCTCTTCATTGAGCAATAGCCGCTCTGAGCGGTTAGATGTGTACATGTTCGTTATCCGCTCGTCGCTTTTCATTGAGCAAAAGCCGCACTGAACGGTTAGATGTGTACATTTTCTTTCTTCATTCGTCGCTCAATGTATCTTTTGTTGCTGTGTTGGAATGAATGTGTTTTGTGTAAACGTGTATCGAATATTAATTTTGAGTTTGTGTAAATATGTAATGATTGTATTTTCAATAGGAGTACTTTATTAAATAAATTTGTGTAGTATAAATATGTTGCGTATAAATGTCTTGTGTATTAATGGCTTGTGTATAAATGTTTACCAATGCATCCACACTCGGTAAATTTTTAAATCTCAAAAGGACGAAACTAATTTACAAAAGGTATATTGAGCAATAAAGAATATGAATGTAAAACGAAACTATGGAAAATCGAACGTTATATTCGGAGTAATTCAAAGAGAGTGTAGCAGGAATTTCTTTTTTCGTGAGTAGGTGAAAATCTTCAGGAGGCACTATGAGACCGTGAATTCATAGTAGTGTCAGATTTCTACTGACTAAAAACACTCTTCCCTTCGTTTTGTTTACTACGACTAAGTTAGACCTTATCAAGTAGTTTAAGCTTCAGAAGAGAATATTCGGGTGAGGCAGGTAGATTTTCAATAAAAGCACCTGCTGAAACTGTCATGACATGCGGCTTTTTGTCTTATTGCGCTAATTCGAACGGTTTCGTTCTTTGAAGTCGGCGCGTAAGATTTGTCACATTCAAAGTTTGGAGTATGGCACAGTTGCAATGGCCATGAAGACGAATACGAAGCTTGCGAGCGAAGTTTTTTATTTCGTCCTCCACGGTAGCTACCCCTAAGTCTCTGTGGATATCATTGTTTCTGATATACCAGGGAGCGTTCACGATTATTCTTATAATTTTATTTTGGAATAATTGTATGAGATTCCTATTGCTTGGTTTGGTACAACCCCAGAGTTGTATACCGTACGTCCACACGGGTTTAAGCACTTGCCTATACAGAAGCAGTTTATTATAAACATTTCTCTAAGTCGATTTTCGACTTCGTCACGTTTCTTTTTAACGTGAGGTTTCCATTTAAGTTTCGTGTCTAGTGTCATTCCCAGATATTTAGCTTCGTTTGCATGCGGTATTTGTACCGAGTTAATAAAAACGGGAAGGTTGATTATTTTCTTGTAAGTGAAGTTAAAATGCGTCTCGTTAAGAACAATGCGCCAAGTTTTTGTCCACTTACAGATTTTATCCAAGGCTCGTTGGAGTTTTATGGTTGCTGACTCGATTGAACTTTCCGTTGCCAGAATAGCCGTAACGTCCGCGAACGTAGCTACAATAGTGCCTTCAGTTTGTGGTATGTCCCGAGTGTACAGCAAGAATAAGATAGGCCCAAGGACACTTGGCTGGTCAAACGGTAGTGCATGCGATCATATGAAAACACAAGCGTTTTCACTCAGCTGAGGCCTACCAACTTCTACTCTCAACCTCCACGCGGTGACAGCCGGGTGCCTAGTACCTTAATCCAAGAAATGTGTAACCAACCCCGTTTGGCGGATTCTTGGTGACAGCAGATGAGAGAGGGGGGAAGAGTGCTTTTCTTACTAGAGCACTTCTTCCTGTTCCAGGCGGCAGCGGACGAATTCCCTAGACGGAGTCAACGGTGGCGTCTATAGTTCCAGTTAGGTTGAACTTAGTGAATACCTTGCGCGAGCTGCTTCGACGTATTCGGATCACAGGTCGGTAAGGAATTCCAATGTTAGTCAGGACATTGGAATAGAGATGGTGGCGGAGGAGCCCTTAATGGGCCAACGGCAGCGCTCATACTCCCGTAGTGGACTACTGGCACCGGTGTAGCCGGCCCCTCGTCCTAGGGGAATAATTAAGGAACTGGCCCTCCAGGTTGGGGGTTGTGCCGTCGGGGTAACTTCCCTACCACGTAAAAAACGCATGGTTCCGAAACAACCAAAAGCCTCGGATAAGGATGACTCAACTAATGACGACCCCAGCAAACGAAATAAGGACAACGACCTTCGGATCTCTACGTGGAATGTTCTGTCCCTTTACAGACCACGTGCAGCCGAACAACTAGCAGAGGCCCTAGACTGCTATAAAGCAGATATTACCGCCATCCAGGATGAAAAACTGTGACATCTACTACGGTGATTGCTACAGAGGCAACAGGCAACGCTTATTCGGATGCGGATTTGTCATACGCCGCAGACTTAGGCAAGAAGTCTTAAGCTTCCGACACGTGAGCGAGCGTATTATGACTATCCGGATCAAGGCTAAATTCGCTAACATAAGCCTAATATGTGTTCATGCCCCCACAGAAGAAAAGGACCCTGCCACCAAAGAGTGTTTCTACGAGCTCCTCGACAAGACATACGAGCAATGTCCTAAATACGACGTTAAGATCGTATTGGGCGATTTTAACGCCAAAATAGGAAAGGAGGACGTCTTTGGTAGGGCAGTCGGTAAGCATAGCCTACGTCTGATAACGGACTAAGGCTAATTGATTTCGCTGTGGAGCGAAATGTCACCATAGCAAGCCCATGGTTTCCTCATCTCGATATTCATAAGCAGACATGGCGGTCCAATGATCATGTCACGATCAACCAAATTGATCATATTGCGATCGACGCAAGGCATGCCTCCAGTATTCTGGATGTCCGGATCTTCCGAGCGGCCACCATAGACTCGGATCATTACCTTGTTGTAGCCAAAGTACGAATGCGGATATCCCAATCTGAGCAACAAAGAAGAATTACTGTGAGAAAATTTAACGTCGAAAAGCTACAATCGCAAGAGACCGCCAGACTCTTCGCTGAACGCGTATCCCGAAATCTCTCAATTACCCCTTTGCCGCCAGCATCAAGTACCGAAGATCAGTGGCAACGCTGCCAACATGCCATCAGAAACTCCGCGACTGATGTGCTGGGTCTCGCTCACCCACCACCGCGAAACCCCTGGTTTGACGAAGAATGCCGGCGAGTGCATGCAGCAAAACAAGAGGCATACAAAGCGGCGCTGCAAAGGAAGACGAGAGCTGCTCGTGAGCTCTACGAGCAAAAGAGACGGGAAGAACATCGGCTTCTCCAAAAGAAGAAGAAAGAGCATGAGAAGCGAGCGTTTCAGAATATCGAGAGTCTATACTCCAGGAACAATGTATGGAAGTTTTACCAAAAGGTAAAAAGAACGTGTCAGAGAAGTAATACCCGTACAGAAACCTATAGAGATGAAAATGGAAACCTCGTAGTAGAATCACAGTCGGTGCTGAGAATATGGAAAAACTACTTCTGCAGACTGTATAACGGCGACGAAGACCAACATCCCGCTGTCAGGCAGAATGAACCATTCAACATAGACGATGATAGTCAAAATTTCCGTCCACCTGACCAAAACGAAGTGAGGATAGCAATATCAAAGCTAAAATCGAACAAGGCTGCTGGACCTGACGGCTTACCGGCCGAACTTTTCAAGGCAGCTGGGGATGAATTGGTAGAGTGCATACACCAACTCATCTCTAAGATTTGGTCAGACGAGTGTATGCCTGATGAATGGAATCTCAGCATCGTTTGCCCGATCCACAAGAAAGGAAACCCCCTCAACTGCGCCAATTATAGAGGCATCAGTCTCCTCAACATCGCATACAAGATCTTTTCTGCGATATTGTGTGAACGCCTGAAACCTTTTATCAACAGCCTGATTGGACCCTATCAGTGCGGTTTCAGGCCAGGAAAGTCCACCATCGATCAAATCTTCACACTTCGGCAGATCCTGGAGAAAACCCAAGAATTCCAAATCGATACTCACCACCTCTTTATCGATTTCAAGGCAGCCTATGACAGCATCTATAGAGAAGAGCTTTATAGAGCCATGTCTAGTTTTGACATCCCTGCCAAACTTGTCCGTCTGTGCAGGCTGACGATGGAGAACGCTCGCTGCTCCATCAAGGTCGGTAATGACCTCACCGAAACCTTTGATGTCAAAAAAGGTTTTAGACAAGGTGACGCGCTGTCACGTGACTTCTTCAATATTGTACTTGAACGGATTGTGCGGAACTCACAAGCCAACACCGGAGGCACAATCTATTACAAGTCTGTACAACTGCTTGCATACGCCGACGATATAGACATTATCGGAAGATCTCAGCGGGCTGTCACCGGTGCGTTTGCAAGCATTGAGGCGGAAGCGGCCAAAAGGGGTTTGGCGATAAACGAGGGCAAAACCAAGTATATGCTGTCAACTAGAAGGGAAAACCAACACCGACGAATTGGACAAAACGTCACCGTGGGCAGCTATAACTTCGAGGTAGTAAGGGACTTTGTCTACCTTGGCTCTGCTATAAATTCTACTAACAAAATCAGCGCAGAAATCAATCGAAGAATAACTCTTGCCAACCGCTGTTTTTTTGGGCTTATAAGGCAATTCAACAGTAAAGCCCTATCTCGAACTACTAAGGAGACACTATATAAGACCTTGATCATCCCAGTCCTGCTTTACGGCGCTGAAACATGGACTTTATTAAAAGAGGATGAAGATATCCTTGGTCGCTTCGAGAGAAAAATTCTTCGTAAGATTTTCGGTCCCGTTTGCGTTGACGGGTTTTGGAGGAGAAGATTCAATCACGAACTATACGAGCTGTACAGCGACATCGACCTAGTCAAAAAACTGCGTTTTGAACGTCTGAGATGGCTAGGACATGTAGAGCGAATGGACACCAACGCTCCGGCCCGCAGAGTCTTCGAATCTAATCCCGAGGGACGACGCAGTAGAGGGAATCATCGCCGTAGGTGGCGCGCACAAGTTCAAGGGGACCTCGACCAACTTGGAGTGCGCAACTGGAGGCAATTAGCTAAAGACCGAGCTAAATGGAGAGGCTTGTTGGTTGAGGCCCAGGTTCACCCCGAACTGTAGCGCCACCTAAGTAAGTAAAGTAAGGACACTTCCTTGCGGAACTCCGGCGGCGTTTTCTTTAAAATCAGAATATTCAGTTCCGTGCTTGACACGAAAAAGTCTGTTTTTAAGGTATGATTCTAAGATCTTGTGAAGCTGCTCCGGAAGGATTCGTCTTAGCTTATAATTCAATCTATCGTGCCAAACCCTGTCGAAGGCTTGAGATACGTCAAGAAAAGCGCTAGAACAAATCTTTTTCTCCTCAAGGGCTTTTTAAATTTCGTCGGTTATTCTATAAACCTGGTCAATTGTGGAATGCTTGATTCTGAACCCGAATTGGTGGTCAGGTATTAGGCGTCTCTCTTCAATGACCGGAAGAATCCGTTTCAGTAGGAGTTTTTCAAATAACTTCGATATTATTGGTAGTAGCGATATCGGTCTGTACGATATTTTGTCATTTGGAGATTTCCCCGGTTTCGGAACTATTATGACTTCTGCGACTTTCCATTGATTTGGAACGTATAATAATCTAATGGAAGCATTTATTAAAGAAAGCAATTTTAATAGTGCCTTTTTTGGTAATTCCTTGAGGATTTGTCCGGTTATTAAATCATAGCCAGGAGCTATACAGGTTTTTTATTGCCTGGCAAAGTTCTATAAATGACACACTTTTTATTCTAAGGTTGTCAGAGACGGCAGAACATATTCTTTGTGAATGCCCCATGGCCGCAAGAAAAAGACTTCTCCATATCGGAAGGGCTTTATTGAGTCCCTCTGACTTCTGGAATATTGAGCCTGGAGCTTTGTTGAGGTTTATCAAGAGCCTTAACCAAGTTCTCAGCTAAACACCGGGCTGGCACAATAGATCTTACAGGTCGCAGTGCGTACAAGGCCCTAGTAAAGTAAAGTAAAGGTTGTCAGATGTCGTAGTCGTACCGGTAAAATCGTCTACCAATGTTTCTCCATCAAATGGCTTAAAAGTCTCTTCTAAGTGCTCGGCAAATAGATCCGCTTTTTCTTTGTCACCTTTTGACCATTCGTCGTTGTTTTTTCTTATCGGTGGCGAATGTATTTGGGGTTTTTTAATTCTTTTGTCAGCTTTCCAGAGCGAGTAATTAGTGGTTTTTTCGGCGGTTAAACCTTCAAGATAAGCTGAAGTCTCTCGGTTTTTTAGGTCTTGGATCGCTTTTTTAAGCTTATTGCATAGGAAATTCGAGTGGGTTTTATGCTGGGGAGCGCGAGTTTGTTGCCATATTTTGCGTGCTCTCCTCTTTTCTCGAATAAGTTCTTTTATTTCCGACGGATAATTAGCTTCATTGCATGGGACTTCTTTCCTCCTTAAATGTGTATTTTTCCACGCGGCATTCTGTATTGATTCAATAAATTTGCCGAGTTCATCTTCTTTTTCAAAGGGTGTTTTGAGCGATATATTTAAGACAATATTTTCCTCGCAATCAGTTCTAAAGTCGTGCCAGTTAGTTTTTTTGTTAGTTAATCTAGGCACACCTTCTACTGTCATTAGTCGGTCACTTATTGTCAAGATTACCGGCGAGTGATCTGAGGAGAGATCAAAGCTTTCCTAGCCTACCTCCGAAGAGGGTCGATTTTCCAGTGAACCTGGACTGCCACCTGGGGTATTAAATCTTTTCGTTTTACTCATTGCATTTTTTTGTATACACTTTAAGCCCGGTATACGAAGGGTGGATTTTAGTCGCCTCTTACGACAGGCATGCCTACCTCGGGTATATTCTAACCCCTACCCGAAGGGGTAGGGAATGCAATTTAATAGAGAAATGGAGAGTTATCAAAATTAAGGTTTTGCAAATAATGTGCTATGCGTTTACTTGGCACTTGTGTTATGAACTAACGCCATAATGGTGCTAATTTCTTTTCAAATGCGAATTAACGCCATAATCCACTTATGGCCTTATTTCACTTTCAAATGAGAACTAAAGTCATATGGTGTTAGTTAGTTTTAGAAAGTGGCCTAAGTTCTCATTTGAATGTGAACTAAAGTCATATGAAGTTATTTCTCACCTATAAAGGTGGGGATGAACTTCACTTTCTTATGGAAACTTGGTACACACTCGAAACCATGAAGAGGGAAGTAACTTATAATAACTAATAATGTATGTTTCTTAATACATATGTATATCGACATAGATGCATACATAGGTATATACATTTTACGGCGTATAAACAGTGAGGTAGGCAGTATTTGGTATAAATACACCGACCACAACCACAGTCGACACAATTAAAAAAGGTAAATACAGCGATCAAAAAGAGAGATTTAAACAATGATGATAATAAGCGACACTGTGATTGAAAGTAAACTTATAGAGACAGTTTAATTGGAAATAAATAAAGAATAAAGTAATTTGAATTTTGTGTTAAAGCGAAGCTGATAATTGTTGATAAATTAACAGCACCGTTAATTTTTGGCAGCGTTTTAAACACGACCTTTTATTCCTTACCTTATATTTTTGTATTTTTACAGGGCGATATTTCCCTTATATTATTCCAGCGAATTGAAGTTTAGGGTAAACTGTCCCACAGTGGACCAATTTGCGTTTGACTTGATGTAGTTTTTATACTATTGGTTTAATCTTTAAACGATTTGAAGGTAGTTATTATTTGCTTTATTAGGTTTGTATTTCACCACATGCAGCTTTAGAGAGATCATAGAAAATAGTAAATTTTGAGTTTTTTAAAACGCACCTCAATTGGTTCCCTGTGTACTAGGGGGTGGACACAGTGAATCACAGGGTAGATCACAGTGAACAAAAAAAATACAAATATTTGGCGCAACAGCTCTTTAATTGCCAGGGCCTAGCTTCTCGCAACCACTCATGTTGTGTGCGTTATATTTTTCACACGAATGGAAGGGACCTACAATTTAATGCCGAATCCGAACGGCGATTTAAGAAGCTTTTTCATGACAACAATACTCTCGGATGTGTGTCAGACGCTCGTGAGAGGTGGGACCGTGAAAAAACTTTTTGGTATTTTCTGGGATTCGAACTTGGAACCTCATGCGTAGTGATCCGACACACTAACCACTTACGCCACGGCGCCCACACAGTGAACCTATGACTTAGATCCTTTAACCCCTCGGGGGGCATAGGGCGTCAACCACGCCTGCGCGCCATCGTGTTCGAAGTTCTGCAACGCGTTTGAGCTGCCTCCAACTCATTCCTAAAGAGCTCGATTCCTCCTCAACTGTTCTGCGCCACGTTTGCCTAGGGCGTCCCGCTATTCTGCCTGCCTGGGTGAGCGGATTCCACTGCATGGCGTATTTCGCAATGAAGTTGTCTTCGCGCCGTAGGGTGTGTCCAATCCATTGCCACTTTCTTCTTCGTATAGTAATGCTTATAGGTTCTTGGCCCGTTCTCAGATAAAGCTGTTCGTTAGAGATGCGGTTCGGGCAAAAAATCCTCAGGATGATTCTTAAGCATTTGTTTACAAAGACTTGCAGCTTCCATGTGTTAATGGTATCCACCTTCCAAGTACTGCACCCATAAAGCAGCACTGATTCTACGTTGGAGCGGAACAGTCGCAGCTTGGTTCTTAAGCTGATAACATTGCTTCTCCAGATTTTAGAAAGCATTCCGAAAGCAGCTTTAGCCTTCCCGATTCTGCTGCACACATCTTGTTCGGTGCCACCGCGGAGACCTATACTCAACGCATTGCTCGATAATGATCCGTAAGGTGTTTATGTGGTCAATGCAGGAGGATCCAGCGCGAAAGCCTGCCTGTTCGACATCGAGAGTTGAATCTAAATGTTCTTTAATTCGTTCTAGAATTATTTTAGCTATTATTTTAGCCACGGCTGGAAGAACGCATATACCTCTCCAGTTACCGCAATCCATCAAGTTTCCCTTCTTTGGAAGTTTAATGATCATCCCCCTTTTCCACTCCTGTGGAAATTGTTCACTATCCCAAGCTCTCCGTATTAGGGGATGCAGCAAATCTGCCGATGTATTTGGCGCCGCTTGAAATAGCTCGGCAGGGATGCCATCAATACCCACCGCCTTGTTCTTCTTGAGGGACTTGATTGCTGTTATTATCTCGGTTTTACTGGGAGGTGCGGTGCAAATTCGGGAATTTGTTACTTCGAACTGCTCATTCGAATTCGAGATCATACCGCCATCTTCTATGTGATTTAGCACTGTAGCAAAATGTTCTCTCCATCTAGTGAGCTGATCCTCATCCGAAATCAGAAGGTTACCGTCTAGACTCTTCACTGGATGTTGTTTGGAGTTTCGACCACCGATGAGCTCCTTAGTGATGCTATACATAGTCCTACTGTCGCACCTACTCGCTGCTTCTTCAGCCCTTGAGGCCAGTGAGTTGATATATTGACGTTTGTCACGTCTCACACTACGCTGCACTTCTTTCTTCTTCGCACGGTATTGGGCTTCAAGCTCGGTTCTCTCTACTGCTGAGGCCGCTGCAATCCGAGCCTTGATTGCTGTACGCTCATCGATCCGTCTCCAGGTGTCTGTAGAAAGCCATGTGCGGTGGTGTTTCTGCTTTTTACCGACATACGTGCGTGCCCCAGTCGCAAAAGCAATTTTCACAGCACTCCAGTGGTCATCCATGTTCTCTATGCTGCTGATTGCTTCTGCTTCTAAGGCAAGATGGTCCCTGAACTGTTGGCGCACTTAGGGAACCTTGAGCCTGTCGATATTAAACCTGGTGATGTTAAGTAGGTTTGAGCGATTGCTGTTGACGGATGCAGTACGAAGGCGTAAATGAGCTACCATAAGATGGTGATCTCGTTCTAGTCCGACGTCAGCTCCACGTCTGTTTCGGACGTCCAGGAAACAATTTCTAAAGCGGCGACTGATCGCAATGTGGTCGATCTGGTTGGATGTTCGTTGCCTATCAGTAGAGACCCAACTGATTTTGTGGCAGGTGTTATGCTTAAACAGCGTACATCCGATGACTAGGCGGTTGGTATTGCAGAAGTCCACAAACCGCTCACCGTTATCATTACGGTCTCCCACGCCGTGAACTCCCATTACGTGCTAAAGCATGGTGTTGTCGCTACCCACCTTGGCATTGAAATCTCCCATCACCATTACGATGTCCCCATTAGGCGTTTGGTTGTAGGCGGCGCCTAAGTGGCTATAAAAATCATCCTTTTCGTCCTCAGTCGCGTCTAGAGTCGGAGCATAACACTGTATGATGGTAATTTTTCTAACTCTACTCTGGAACCTAGCCGTCAATATCCGGTCATTATGGGGTTTCCAGGATATGAGGCTACTACGTGCTGCTGGAGTTAGCATGAGTCCTACTCCGGAACTCCGTGCACTTCTAGCTGGTTTCCCAGAGTAGAGCATGACAGTGTTTTTGGTTGGGGAGATGAATTCCCCAGCATCGAACCATCTTATCTCGCTCAGCCCTAAGATGTCTATTTTATACCTTGCGAATTCGCGTTCTAATTGGAGGAATCTGGCGTTATAAGGCCCTTCCTTGAGTGAGTCCAGGAGGGTCTTAACGTTCCAGAATCCGATCGTTGTCCGTGTCCGATAGCCAAAGGTCGTCATCAAATTATCCGTCCGTATCCGAGGCGTTGGTTTTCGTTACGGAGCAGTAAAAGTTTTTACGGTTGCGGCTCGCTGGGCCACAGACCAACCGACACTTATCCTGTTTTTTGGCGCAGGAAGCTCACCATTCGTCCTCTCCCGTTAGCAATTTCCGAAGAAATCCCCAGATGGCACCACGAGGAGGTGGGAGTAGGGCTTACTAACAGAGCTGCTAGGTTTTCGGCTGCAGTGGCTCTTTCTCGTTACTTAGCGGACCAACACCTATCGGGAGATGCTGCCCCTACGAGGCCTTTGTTAGTCGTTTGCCATCCAGAAAACCTATAGTGTTTATTTAGTGTTTATTTATTGTTTCATAAGAAAAATAAAGAACAAAAACAAGTAATTGATAAAAATTTATTTTTATTTAACATTAACATTAAAAAAAGTAAGCAAACAAGAACAGAAGTAATAAAAACAACAAAAAGTAATAACAACAATAAAAAAAAACATTAACTAAAAGGACTTTCAAGGAATTCAATAATATCACAAAAGTTATAACTAATGAAAAATAATAGTAAAAAATAATAAAAAAAAACACAAAACCATTAACGAATGTTAAATGCTGATAGGTCGTTGCTAAATGAAAATACGGAATTCTGAAGCCTGGAAGTGCTACCATGTTCACGCGGCTTTGTTAATATCATTTTTATATCCCATTTGAACACAGAAGCCAGATCTGGAATATCAGCCAAAGAAAAGATGCAACATTTGTCAGACTTCTTTCTCAAATAGCCAACTTGATACTCGTTGCCTTCGGCTTTTAAAACCTTTGCGACATAGTACATCAAATTCTTCTTTCCTTTAAATTCAACTAAAATGAATTCACCTTCGACGGGATCCCTGGTAATCTCTTCCAAGTTTTCAACATCATTTTGAATATTATTTTCCTCTGAATCTTCATCCGTCATAACATCATCACTTTCAAGGACAACAGATATATCCGATTCGGATGTAGAACTATCCTGCGAAATTTGTCGCACTAGCTTTTTGCCCTTTTTAACTGCATTTTTTTGGTTCGAAAGTGTTTTTTTTGCTTGTTTCTGTGCGCAAAGTTCTTCCTTTTCAGGCGTATCGGTGGCAATCCCTTTTGCCTGTTTTTTCCGCTAGATTTCCTTGGTGGCGCTTTTAAAGGCGGTCGGAACTCTGCTGGCACTGTAAAACGTCTTTCGAGATTTGTTTGTGGAATTGCTGGGGAAGCATTTTCATTTGGATCAACATTTTGTTCGTCCTCGGGGATCGGACGGTCGGTGACAGTACTTGGTAGAAAGTCAATCTCAGTAAAAACGGTCGAAAGGGAAAATGCCGGTTTTTTTAAAAGCGTTGCTGATCGTTATAGGAGTCAACGATTTTTGATAGGCTTCCACTTCGTATATAGTCGCAGGTGTACCAGGATGCCTTATCATCCAGGAGTCCATTGACGCACTGTAAAAAGTTTTAAAAGGTTTGAATGCACAAACTTTAAGCGGCTATGTTTTATGCGACGAGTGTGGTGGCAAAGTGAGTATCGTTACTCCATTTGACTTTGCCTTATCCAAGGATTCAATAGAGAGGTGTGATTCATGACTATCCAGAATAAGCAGCGAAGGATTTGTCATAGATGATGAAGTGTGTTGAATAAAGTGCTTCATTACGTTAAGAAATAACTCAGAATTCATCCATCCACTGGGTGTAGCTAGGCCCAAACTACCTGGAGGTGTACCTTTAAGAAAATAAATACAATATTAATTATCGAAGAAAAAAGAAGTTTTTTGCTTAAGTCTAACCCTTAAGCATATCTTCTTTCTTGGACAAACAATGACAGGTGGAAGAGCTTGTCCACTTGCACAGATTATTGCACATGTTGTGGATAAAGTCCCTCTCTCACCACTCGTAACTTTTTGGAAAGACATCTTATGCCTTTAGGTGCTAAAATTTTTGGAGGTTTTTGCACCGTCGTTGTTGCCGTTTCATCTAGATTCTATATTCTTGTGCCATTTAAAAAAATTGGATGGCGCTTAATGACTATTTCTAAGTTGTCAAAATATTTTCCGATGTTGAAGCTGTTAAACGCTGTTGTTCGAGCCAAGCTACAGCTTTCTGGAGCTCTCAGAGTCAAGCTAGGGTGTCTTTTACGACACGATCGCAACCATTCAATGCCTGCCATTTTCTCCTCCTTCCAGCATTCGGGAATTTTTAACTTGTTAATTTTTGCAGTTTCATATGCCTACTTCCGGCAATCCACATTTGTCAAGCCATAAAATAAGTATGCTGAGTCTTTGAGATACTTTATTAAAGTGGCTTCTTGTTCCTCTGTGAATGTAAGGTTTACGGTATAGTTTGGAGTAAGCCTCATTACTTCCAATTCCTGCTCGTTAAGATTTTGTGTTTTGAGAAAATATCTTCTCGATGTTGCGTATGGACTTTGTTTTTCCTTAGCAGCTTGCCTTATTTTCGTTCCTTCCTTTATCAGCTGAAGTGCAGATTTCATCTGCTCCTTTGTGTGGGTTCCTATTTTTCTTTGTTTCTTTGTTCGTGCCATTTTAACTGAAAAAAATGTTGCGAACTTATTGTTAAAATATTGTATATAGTTGTTTCTGGCGTATGGCTAGTACACATTGGCTAAGCACATTACTTTTTTATATGGAACAAAAATAAGAAGCACGATTTTTAATTTACTTACCAGTAAAATTCACTATTTCTTGAGCACAACCGACACTGACGAGCGCACTACTTCAACAGCCAGGTAAATTCATAAAGGATCGAAACGCGGTTTATTTTCTCTTAACTTCGTTTTTCTCTTATAAGTAGAGATTCTGTAAATTTAAAAGATTCACTGTGGGACGTGAGCCACTGTGGGACAGTTTACCCTATATATATATATTTTTTATATAAGGTCTGAGCTTTAGAACCAAGTCAAAATCGTTACTAACTAACTACTTTAAGTCGCTAAGATTTGAATATTTCTGAGTTACCCTTCGCACCAGATTAATTCTACACTTTCGAAATTTGGACCAGTTTAGTGTTAGCACTATCCTATTCACAAGAAGGTAAAATGTGGTAAGAACGGCAAACAAAAATTTTAATTCAAAGAAAACATTAATTGCTTTGCTTTGTCTTTTAATTTATCTGTGTTTATTTATACCGTCCATCAATTCCAACTTAAGGTTATACAAATTAAAGGTATGAAGCAGTAAAATTTAAATAGAGTAATCCAATCTATTTACCGGCATACTGCTGACGGAGTACAGCGATGTACGAATACGATTTGCTTAGGATCTAAAATGAAATCAAATTCAATAAATTTATCCATTCAGCGAATATATTATAGAATTCCAAACATACGCTGCTAAACGTTAACAAATTAAGGACAGCATAGCCTCCAGCAGTAAAGTGGAATGGTTGTTGTGCATTTAACAAGAAAATTAGTAACGTTTTTCGAAATTTGACATCAAAGGTATACCAGGTGGTCTCATATCCTCGAGATGCCAACGTTTTATTCTGTAATGAGACACAAATATTATAACTCTTAATTATTAAATTTGATGTTAAGTTTATTACCTGTTCAGAAACTTCATTGCCATACCAACAATAGAGGAAAAGTTCTGCCAATACACAAGCCACATAAACATATGTCATGACAAGACCGGATGTATCTGGCCGTACCAAAGCTTGAAATCCCGTCATGGCGAATATCAGAAGTGATGCGAAAAATTGCACAAGCATAGGAAACTTGAAAACCCTTTCAATTTGTTGACGGATGCTGGAATGAAAGTATTTCTTAAGCAGGCTATTCTAAGATTCGGTTAGAGAATTTTACTCTAAAATAAAGGTGTGATGTTCTATAAGCCCATGTAGATACTTCACTGGGTCGACAGTGACCTGACCAACGACTGATTCATTAAGTTCATCAAATGCTGTGTTGAGAATCTGCAATTGGCACCGGGTTAAGTTGATATACGTCACATTGAGATAATCAATGCCAGCAGTTTGACCCGCAATGAAAAATATCGCTACAGGCATGTATATCACTTTAACCATTAAAGGTATATTCTCTGGCAATCTAGCTCGGTAGGGGAATGTGTTTCCAACGTCTGCGGCATCTGAGGGGGATAATGTAAGCAAAATAAGCTTAAAACCGAAACATGTTGTATGAATTTAGACTTACTATAGAAGAGTACAAACATCATGAAAATGGCTGTCATTACCACCATACTAGTATACACGATAAACGATAACTTATTTTCTAACTCATTCAAATAGAAGGTATCTATCTAAAGAGGAAAGTCTATTTAAAGTGAAATGGATGATGGGTTTCTAGTAGCATTACCTGTTTTTGAGATTTAACATATCGCTTTGTCATATATTCAAACTGTCTATTAATTTTGTTGATATCTTTAAGTCGCCCTAATACAAAGAACAACTGCAAGAAAATTTGGTTAAATATTGAAAAAAAAAAAAAAAAAAATGAGTACTCATACTGTCTTACCTTTATGGTTCCACTTAGGTGCATCATCGATACGCACATGTTCTGCGTAAGAGCATTCAAATTCCTCCAGCATGATGCAATGTCGTACATTTCGAAGCAGTAGTATGGGAAACGAAATAAGGTCAAAGTTAAGAGTCCGTATGTGAAAATTAAAATTTTATATGTTTGACTCTTTCTTTCGACTCCAAATAGGGGAACTCCAAACCACTGCAGATACCTTAGGTTCAAGTCGATGGAACCAATAGAACCCACAGTTGGATTCGATGGGAATATTCTAGATGTCAATAGGAATAGCTTTTCCATAGTCAAGCCTGGTTTATGTTAAAAAGTTTGAGTTCGAATAGTTGCCTTCTTGTTGTGTAATTTCACAGGATGCCGCCTAAAATTCGCTTAAAGTTGTGGTCCCAATGAAACTAAAACTGAAATAGCATAGGGTAAGGAAGGATAAGTCTGTGAGGGGACTATTTGCAATAGCGATCTAGTCAACATTAATTGAGATAATACTTTATAAGAGGATGTAGGACAAAAGCTTTGGTCAAACTGCCTCTCTAATAATAGAGACGAAAAAGCTCGCCTCGAAGTGGAATACAGACATTGCAAGAGACAAACGAAGAAGAAGAGCGCCCAACTTTAAGCAGAGAGTACGGAGGGCCTTTATCGACAGATGGAGGAAATATCCTCCACGGTTGCTGATACAAACTAGGCTATTCATGAGCTGTGACGACGCAATATAAACAAGGGCCCAAGCATCTTCAAAATAGCCGCCCAAAGAAGGAGGAATGCTCAGGAGATTCGTTCGCCAAAGTTCATTAACAACACTCATGGACAGCTTCTTGTAGATGACGACAAAGTACTACTCGTACATAAGAGGCGACATTATTGTGAAAGACTTTTGAAAGAACAGTTTCCCCGGCTATAATTTCGAAGAACCACCCCTAACTGTGAAGAAATACCCAACATTACAGTCAAAGAAGTGAGGCTTCCAAAGAATCAAGAGAAGTAGGGGTCAGGGATGCCCTCTGAGTTCCGAAAAAAGATGGCTCAGAATTCTCATTTCCAAATTTATGAGAGGTGATCCAATACCGAATCAATGGAGGGAAAGTTACCTTTTCCCTGTGTACAAAGGGAAGGGTGATACGCGAAACTGTGATAACTACCGTTCGTTCGAGCTGATGTCACACACCATGAAGATCTTTGAGCGGGTATTAGGTGGCCGATTGCGATCAGTTCGGGTTTGTCGCGGTTAAATCAAGCACAGATGGAATCCAAAGTATAAGGATCATAATGGAAAAACATCGTGATTCCTTAAAGGATTTTTATATTGGTTGACTTTGAGAAGGCATTCGACAGACAAATACCAAACCTGATATGGGTGGCGCTAAGACATCGAGGGGTTCCAGAAATCTATGTACAGATGAACATGGATATGTACGAAGGAGCAAAGATAAGAGTAAGATGTCCAGCTGAAGTAACCGAAGAGTTCTCAATTAAAGTCGGGGTGCACCAGGGATGCGTCTTAAGTCATTTGCTCTTTATTAAAGTCCTTGACTATCTACTCAAAGGTAAAGTAACGGACTCCAAGGCACATCAATTATTCTTTACTGATGATGGAGCCGTCATAAGTGAAGATCATACATCCCTGGAACGAGCACTTGATATATGGGTGGACGTTTTAGAGGGAAATGAGTATCGCATTGCCCATTCTCTGATCCACTCTGGCCTATTCCAGAAATTTATTTGAATAGAACAGTGCTTCCCAAGTGCAAAAAGTTTAAATATCTGGGATTTATGATCAATAGCAAATCAACCTGTCATCGCGTAAGCGTAGGGTGGATGAAGTGGCGAGAAAACTCCGCTATCTTCTGTGACCAAAAATGCCCTCTAAGTTGAAAGGAAGGCTCTACACCGCAGTTGTGCGTCCAGCGCTCACACACGGTTCACAATGTTGGACAATGGACAAAACGTATGAGGGTAAATTAACGCCAGCTGAGACGACGATGCTTCGCATGACAGCAGGAGTGACAAAGCTTGATCGGATAAAAAGTTCGAAGATCCGTGGAAGCCTTTACGTCAAGGAAACCATCGTACAAAAAATAGAGCACGACCGCTCAGCTGGTATTCTCATGTTGAGAGAAGAGATCATTTGAACTTTGTTAAAAAGGCAATATCAATGAACGTTTCAAAGATACTCATATAGCGAAAGAAACTTTAACTTCTTTTTGGATAAAGATTGCCTTTAAGCAGTGCTCATAGCGTTCAAATGCGAAGTTGCAGTTAGGAAGAGTGTTTTACTACAATAGTTCTTTGCATGTTTCTGACCTGTTACGTCTTCCTAAATTAACGCAATGTAGACCAAGCACAGTAGCATATCCTAAGATATAATGATACTGGATAGGGGATGATAAGGGCTAGCTCATCCCCAGCACTTAGACACGAAGTGATGTATTGTACTTAAGACCCACAGGAAAAAGTATTAAAATTTCTGGGTACTCTTAGTGAAACGCAAACTTTCGATCAAAATGAGATATTGATTTCGAGGTCCAATATGCCCAAATGCGGGCAGAGGAAGTGCTCTGTTGTTTATTTCGAGGCTAAACTTGTACGAGGCCAAACTTGCAATGATACCCATGTTGCTCATGTGATGATCATATGTACTGTGTCTTACGATAAGACTAATCATGGTAGGTAGGTAGTTGTGGTGGTTCTACTTAGAAGAACCCAATAAGCACTAGGTGCCGTTTTGATACAAGAAACTTATGTAACCTAGATGTGAAGGTGTGTTGGTGGGGAGTCTCTAGGTTCAACCTGTGGATTTTCTCTGAGACTTTCTCAAGCGAATTGAAAACGGGTTTTCTTAAAGTTCGTTGTCTGGCATTAGCTAATGCCGGATAGACGCATCGATAGTGGATGAGAATTTCTTTTTCAGTTGCGGCATTACAACTGCGACAGTTTGTGTTGTGTGGGGTGCCTAGGTCTTCTATAGGTTATTGACCTCTGGTGATCGATGTTATTCTGGCGATGTCTTTACGCGTTCTATTAAGGTAGTCGGTTGTTCTTGGTTTGTTGTAGTTTGGCCGCATCTTCCTAGATATGACACAGTTTATTAGACTAGCCCATCTGAGATTGGCTTTAGCAAGGAATTTTGAGGAGATTTCTGCTTTGATTGCTCCTAGAGGTATCTGAATTGATTTCCAGTTTCCAGATAGCCGGTTTATCAGCAAATTCATCTCCATAAACGAAACGATTACTCTGGAACCCAAATCAGGATTACTTTAAATCGGCCATGTAGCGAAGCTAGTTCATTTCAGCATTACAGCACCAGCTTGGAGGATGTAGTAACCGATGCAATAGCATTGATGACAGCTTGGCTCTCAATGAAAATAGCAATCTCTTACCTTGGCGTAACATATGTTTGTAATTTGATCTCGCGATAGGCTTCTCGGACTGCGAATAATTCTGTCTGAAACACACTGGCAAAATCCGGAAGTCTGTATGATTTTGAGATGTTTAAGGATTCAGAAAATACACCCGCACCGACTCCACAGTCCATCTTTGAACCGTCTGTGTAGACTGCTACATCGAAATCTTTAATCATCTGCCGATCTTCTCATTCTAATCTTGTGGGGAATTGAGACGTCGAAATGCTTTGCGAAATTCACTTTGGGTATAATGTAATCTGTTGCAGGCCAAACGATTTCTACCGGCAGAGAGTGTAGTATGTTTCTAATACCCATATGGTTTCATAATCCAGCACCCAGACTCCCTGAGTCTGACCGCACTATGTGCTGTGATATTTGTAATGTGTAGATCAAAAGGTAGAAGATGAAAAAAAACGGCAAGGACATCAGTCGGGGTTGACCGTAGGGCGCTTGTGGTACCTAGACATGTTGTTCTTTGTACCTAGTTAAGTTTGGTTACATTATGGGATCTTTTTAGAGCCGGCCACTATACTATTGACCCATATGTGAGAATTGATTGTACATACATAAGGTTCTATATTAAGCTTCAAGATGAGTTGAGGATCTAGGAAAACTCCTAAATACCCAGCGCTGGACGACAGGGAGAGCGGTTGGCCATTTAACCGAGGAAGTGCGAAATTTTGGTTTTAGTGGTGAAGAGCAACTGTTCAGTTTTGCTCGAGTTGACGCCAATACCATACTTTTTGGCCCAACCGCTTACGTTACTCAGAGAACTTTTCATTATTTCACTTAGCACGGAGGGGAACGTTCCTAACACTAATCAGTCAGCCTAATCATTGTTCTGAATCGAGATGCTATCTGGTTGGCCTTGCGCAGGAGAGGCATTCCAGAAAAACTTATAGCTATTATCAAGGCTACATACGAGGGCGGTAAGTGTCACGTCGTGCACAATGGTAAGGTGTAGGAGGATTTTGAAGTCCAAAGTGGAGTACGCAAGGGTGCATACTGTCCCCACTATTGTTTTTGGTGGTTATCAGCGATGTACTCCGTGCAGCATTGACGGAAGGCAATTATGGAATTCGTTGGACTATGACATCTTACCTTAAACACCTAGATTACGCTGACGATGTTTGTCTACTTTCACATCGGATAATGGATCTTCATATGATGGCCCAAAATCTAGAAGCTGAGGCAAACAAAGTGGGGCTAAAAATAAACACAGCCAAAACAAAAGCCCTAAGCACTTCTTCTAACAACCGCGCTCAACTTTACATTGCCGGACAGGAAGTCGAGAAAGTTGATAACTTTCTTTATTTAGGAAGTGTGGTCTCGGCTAATCGCGGTGGCACCGAACTGGATGTGTGCAGCAGAATCGGGAAGGCTAAAGCTGCGTTCGGAATGCTATCTAAAATCTGGAGAAGTAATGTTACCAGCTTAAGAACCAAGCTGCGACTGTTCCGCTCCAACGTAGAATCAGTGCACTGCTTTATGGGTGCAGTACTTGGAAGGTGGACACCCTTAACACACGAAAGCTGTAAGTCTTTGTAAACAAATGCTTAAGAATCATCTTGAGGATTTTTTGGCCGAACCGCATCTCTAACGAACAACTTTATCTGAGAACGGGCCAAGAATCTATAAGCATTATTATACGAAGAAGAAAGTGGCAATGGATTGGACACACCCTACGGCGCGAAGACAACTCCATTGCGAAATACGCCATGCAGTGGAATCCGCTCACCCAGGCAGGCAGAATAGCGGGACGCCCTAGGCAAACGTGGCGCAGAACAGTTGAGGAGGAATCGAGCTCTTTAGGAATGAGTTGGAGGCAGCTCAAACGCGTTGCAGAACTTCGAACAAGATGGCGCGCAGTCGTGGTTGACGCCCTATGCCCCCAGGGGGTTAAAGGATCTAAGTAAGTAAGTAATCATTGTTCTGCACTTATTTTACAAAGCTCTTTCGCAAGACACATGGTGGTTTTGCAAGTATCCACACTAGACACTATATCGATCACTGGATTTTCGCGCACAACATAAATTATCGCTTTCGGAATTAGAAGAAGAGTATCTTAACCTTCCTTCGCAAGCACTTCAAAGATTTTATTGCTTACAATTCCGCTGTAATTCGGTACCCAAATTATAAAAAACCCTATTCCATTTGTAAAATTTGTTAAGTCTGTTGTTACATTCTAGAAAAATCTCTGAGTGATTTGTGGGAGTTTTGAATTCCTTGGTTGCAGTCTGACTGTTACTACAGATACTGATACTTCTACCACGTCATCTTTCCTCAATTATCCACTTTCGTCTGGAAGGCATTCGCTATTTTGTCCAGAGTGTGGGGGAAACTTGATCTGATTGTTCAAAAGCCTGCCATGTCCAGTTCCATAAGTGATGCTAGAGCCGCTAGTGTAGAGAACATTCGTTAAATCCTGAATATTATTCTTGAACGACTGTAATTTGATTCATAAAATTAAATAGTCCTTTTACCTATAAAGTTTTGTAATGACACTTAAGGTCAACGGCCATATAAAAGCAGACCAAATCGAGTAGTTAACGATCTGTTTATAGAAGAAACATCCTTAAGACTAACTGGACAAGACTAGCTGCATTTACATGGAGTAGGGGCTTAAAATAAAGAAGGATTAGAACTTGGACATGATATATGATCTAGATAGAAAGGAAGGACGACTTCGAAACACAGAAACGAGACTCTGATAGGAATCAGACCATCTTTGGATGCCTAGAAGCAACGAAGATGATGACATTTATGCTAGTTAATAGGTATCACATAATTGAGAGTTAGTCTTAATTAAAATTGTTATCTTCTGGAGGATAAGATGATATTTAGAGGATGAAGTGATATACTCAGTGAATTGAAACGAGGAACCGAGATGATTAAGAGGTATCTCAGAGTGTCTTTACTAAAACTTGCTTAACATGCCGCATATATCCATTCCCTGAACTGGAGGCGATGTTCCATTTAATTCCGTAGAAATTTTGTCAGAAAGAAGGTGGCTGTCATCGATAAAACTTATGGATTCTGGTAGGTTCTAGGTGTACTCCAAGCAAGGTAAACTCCGTTTCGGACATTGAAGCCAAATCTCAAGTAAAAACAAATGATGAAGCAATGCCACAAATCTCTAATAAGATTGTCGAATGGATTTTAGCACACAGAGACGTAGGCGTTGTAATTTAATGCTCTCAATTTAAACTTCTACGCATTGGGTGTGTGGTTTGTCTTGTACATATACGAGCGTATCTCAAATGGAAAGGAACAGGTTTGCATCAGTTTTTCGATGTTTCCTACAGTTACGAAGGTACGAATGCTCATATTAAACGAGAAAGAAAAAAGCAGTAACACTTTTTTTATAGATCAAAAATCCTTTTAAGAACATGACTCACCAGTGGTACTTTTTCCAGTTGGGGAGTAATGCGAGTGCCAGTGGTATGGTCAGAATGGATTGATGAGTTCTCCTTATTTTTTTTAACCAAATTCAAAGTTTTTCTAGATTTTCTGAAACCAAAAATACAGTGATTCATTAAAATTTAGCAAACAATATTCACTCACATTTGGAATAGTTTAAAGATCTGCTTCTTTTTGCAATATTGCAGAATGGCTGCAGAGTGGAATAACTTCTTTAAACTGCTTTGCACTTAAAAAAGAAAATAATAAAAATGTCCAGAAGTTCCCTCTTTTCGCTTTGGACTTTGTTTCGATTTCTTGACCGTTTGACGAGTGCGTAAAAACGTCAGATTCCGGAGCTTTTATAAGATACTTTTGACAGCATCAATAATTAAGTGTCAGAAAGTATCTAGTAGGTGTGTCCCACGTGTTCTCAAAAGTAAAACAAAGTTTCTTAGGCTCCTCCTAAGGTGTTCGTTAGAGCTAAATCTATATATGTTAGGTTGTCCTATCGCATTTGGCTTCTATGTGAAATTATGATATAAGCCTTAGCGTTGGTTAGATGTTTCTATACGGAGGTGTAAGTAGGTGTCAGTAGGCGTAATCTCAGCAATGTTCTCAAAATAGATTCTCCTAAACATTTTTTTCCCCCGTTTAATAAGTAGCGACTTTCCTGATTGATGGTTTTGCTTTTTTGAAGATAATAATTTATAAATTACTTCGACTTTTAGCCTAAGCATACAGAAGAGTTATAATTCTTCTGAAACAGATCGTATGATACCGTATCCTTTATCTCCGAATTCAGCCTTAATAAAATTTGCGTCGTATTATTCCATTCTCATTCATATACGAGTATGCATCTACGTCAATGTCTAGCCATTTAGGTACTATTATCTTCATTTTTCAAAGACTTGAACGGAAAATTAATTTTACATTTTGTCTGAGATCACATGGCTGCGCCAAGAAAATGCTCTAATTTAAGAGTCCAACCATCCTTCTATCCTTCCATAAATCGGTCAAACCTGTAGCCTTTCTAAGAACCAATCAGTATTAATTTATTTATTGGTGTAAAGAAACTATAATGAGATGTCCATGGAAATTTATAAAACCGCGTACTGCATGTACTCTTTGTTACAAATTTCATATCAAACTAGACATACCCTATGTCGAAGGATGTAAGCAAGATTTAAAAAGAAAAATGTGGTCCGTGCAGCTGTTAGTTTTACGGAGAAAATTAACGAAGAAATTTTCAAATTAACGCTATTACTCTCTTGTCCAAAATATTTAGAAAAGCATAATTCAAAAATATTTGAAATTGCTACAAAGCTTTAAGCATTTAATAATTAATGAAATCAATTTCCTAGGAACGGTCTCGTTTTTTTCAAATTAACCAACGCCGTTCCTTGGACCAGAACCCTTTTGTGGGGTAGGACCTCACAAAATACGGAAAGACTTAAGGAAAGAGGAAGAGGACAAATGGGCCGATATTTGTCATTGGGACGATATCTTCCAATTAAGACTAGAAAAATAACTTCTGGGGAAATACAACCAGAAAAGTAGCAGAACTTGCATAAAAGTTAGCCAGAATCGACTTCGCATCTTGACGGGCATGTTAACGGGTCACTGCAGACTCAAAGAGCACCTTAGGAAGCTGGGAATAGACATAGACGGACACTGCGAATTCTGCAGGGACTTCGCAGAAAGACCAGCGCAACTTCTTATGGAATGCGAAGCACTGATCCACAAGAAAGAAGAAATCACCTAAGTGTCTCCTATCAGAAATGGATCTACCTTCGCCGGATCCACTCAAGATACTTCGGTTAATAGTAGGAGCTGGACCGGATGAAGTGCACTAGATCGAGTATATCATCGAATAGTATTGGGGCACAATAGATCCGTTAAAGGTTGCAGCGCACTTGCACCTCACTACAAATGAATATCTATCTATAGTCTTAAAGAACTCATATATTTTCTCTATAAGTAAGCAATTTACATTGCATGTCTCAGAATTAACGGTGTACTGAGAACTTCTCCCACAACGGCGCTCCAAACCGTGCTCCACCTTTCTCCGATTGACATAATCAGTTAAGAATTGGCTATCAACTCGGCAATAAGACTGAAAGAATCCAAGCAATGGAGGGAGCAACACACGGGGCAAGCGAAAATACTTTCGATGCACCGTCATCTTGCCAATTTCACTGACCACCTGCCCACTGAACATGACTACAACAGGGGCTACATGCACTCAATACCAGACAAAATACGATGTTTTTCCTATACAACGTATCTCTGTCAATTTTCACGGACGGGTCCAAAACCAACAACAGAGTCAGTTCCGGCATCTTCTCAGAAGACCTGGATATACACATCATCTGTTTAACCTTCCAAGCCATTGCAGCGTTTTTGAAGCCCGTGTTACTGTGGTTCGCCAAGCAGCTAACTGGCTGGCGGCTTATACACTATCAACATCGTATATTGTTATTTACGTCGACAGTCAGGCAGATATCAAATCCCTCGTATCCTGCACTACAAGATCTAAGACAGTGAAAGACTGCCGCGTATTTCTGAACTTGTCAATACAATCTTATCTTTTACTGGGTACCAGTTCACTGTGACATACCGGGGAATTATGCAGCTGACAAGCTGGCTCGACAAGGCTTCTCTGGTACAAATACTATAAGCTTTACATCGAAGCGACACGTCGCCAACGTCTTATGTTAAGTACCTTGTCCAAACCAGCGCGGAGAAGGTGGCCAATCAACACCGCCAGACAACTTTGGCCAACACTTAACAAATCTAGGTCCATCGGACTCCTGAAACACAAGAAAGGAACCCTCTCCAAAATAACAAATATTCTCACCAGACACTGCGTCATAGGAAGATATGCCCAAAGAGTAGGCATCCCCTATAATGATTTCTATGGAAGGTGTAGGGATGAAGAGAAAGACGAGACCATCAGTCTCCTCCCATGCGCTTGTTCTGCGTTCGCCACCATTAGGAAGGCCACCCTGCGTGAATACTCTTTCAATGATCTAAATGATCTCGGCAACGCCTGCATAGCTAAAACCAAATCGTTCATAGAGTAAGAGAGTGACCCACCCACTTTACCCACCAACAGTACATTGGACCTATTTTTAAACTAAGTGCATCCTCATCGAGTGCCGATCTTAATCAACCGATCAAGCAATTTACAATTTATTTATTTTTTAATTAAATATTTGGTGCAATGGCTCTTTTTTTATGAATCAATTTTACTTTACATATTTTACTTACTTAGGTGGCGCTACAGTTCGGGGTGAACCGGGGCCTTAAACAACAACCCTCTCCATTTAGCTCGATCTTTAGCTAATTGCCTCCAGTTGCGCACTCCAAGTTGGTCCAGGTCCCCTTGAACTTGTGCGCGCCACCTACGGCGAGGAGGTCCTTCACTGCGATATTCTCGAACACGCGCTTCTCATGCTCTTTCTTCTTCTTTTTTAGAAGCCGATGTTCTTCCCGTCTCTTTTGCTTGTAGAGCTCACGAGCAGCTCTCGTCTTCCGTTGCAGCGCCGCTTTGTATGCTTCTTATTTTGCTGCATGCACTCGCCGAGATTCTTCGTCAAATCAGGGGTTTCGTGGTGGTGGGCGGGCGAGACCCAGCACATCAGTCGCGGCGTTTCTGATGGCATGTTGGCAGTGTTCCCACTGGTACAGCGATATCGACCTAGTCAAAAAACTGCGTATTGGACGTCTGAGATGGCTAGGACATGTAGAGCGAATGGACACCAACGCTCCGGCCCGCAGAGTCTTCGTATCCAACCCCGAGGGACGACGCAGTAGAGGGAATCATCGCCGTAGGTGGCGCGCACAAGTTCAAGGGGACCTCGACCAACTTGGAGTGCGCAACTGGAGGCAACTAGCTAAAGACCGAGCTAAATGGAGAGGCTTGTTGGTTGAGGCCCAGGTTCACCCCAAACTGTAGCGCTCCATGTAGCAGATTAATTACTGCTATGCTTGGACAAATCTCTATCTTCGTAAGAACTACTAAGGGTTGTTCTCAAGGGGGAGTCTTATCCCCTCTTTTATGGTCCATTGTAGTGGGCAGAAATCTAAACGACCTCAATAGCTCCGGTTTTCTTACCCAAGGCTACACAGATGATGTAGTCATAATAGCTAGGGGCAAAGATGAATCAAGCATTACTGAACAAATGCAACATGCCGTAAATAAAGTAAATAATTGGTGTCAGTTAGAAGGACTAACGGTTAACCCAACTTAAGCCTTCAAGCACTATCGCTAAGTCACGTACAAATTGATTTCCCAAAAGAAGTAAAATATCTTTGGGTTACTCTAGACCACAAATTAAACTGGAAACCTCATGTAGACAGAACCATTGAGAATGCGACAAGAGCCTTCTGGGCCTGTTCTAGGTTTTTCGGCAAAAAATGGGGATTAAATCCAAAAATGATCCACTGAACCTAGGTATATCACAATCGTCAACCCAATAATAACATATGCTTTATTAGTATGGTGGGAAAAAGTAAATCGAACCGTTACCCGATCCGCACTTTAGAAGGTGCAGAGTCTAGCCTGTGTAGACGTTACGGGCGTAATGCCCAACAGCTGCGCTGGAATTTGCCAGCCAGCCAAAGCCAGCCGATTTTATACGAACATATCTCTAGGAACCAAGCAACCTCGCAGTGACAGCAACAACAAATAACTAAAAAAACATTCGTTTTTGCGCCGCCTGAAATTAGGCATCACGAAATTCCCAGCCAGTAACTCTTTGCTAGGGATAAAGTGAAGAGTAGTAGCCAGCCGGTTGTTGTATTTGTTTTATGTGTAAAATTTTACTTTACTAGCAACTACTGGCTGGCAAGTTTTAAAAAAAAGACGGCTAATGTCAGATAGCCAAGCAGCTTTTAAAGCTCTCACGTCCTTAAACTTTGAGTCTAAGCTGGTTTAGAACTGTCTCCAAACTCTTTTGCAGCTCGCTGCACACAATAAAATCACATTAATGTGGGTATTACCACCTCAAGAAAATGGGCAGTATTCAATCCGACACGTGCCGTCTCTGTATTCAAGACACCGAAACAGCCCATCACATGCTATGTGGTTGGCCTATCATTGTCTGGCTTAAACACTTTCACAAAGGCTTCACATCACCTTCTCCGACGTCACCTCTTTCTCAGATCGAGCTATCCTTAGCTTCATCAATGTACTAGATTTCAGCTAACGGACAGCTACTTCTCGAACAACATACCAGGGGATAGCACAAAAGATCTTTGAGGTCGTACCTGCTTCGTACCCCTCTAACTCAGGATGGCAGAAAACATGGCGCAGAACAGTCGAGAAGGAGGCACGGCAGTTAGGGAAAAGTTGGGGAGAACTCAGACACATTGCCAGAAACCGTACACGATGGCGCGTAGTCGTAGTAGAGGCCCTAGGACCCACAAGGGGATACAGGACATAAAGTACCTCGCATAATGAAGATTCTAAGAACCCTAGAAAGAGAAAGGAAAGAATCAGACCGGCGAAATACAATCAATGCTGAGCAGGATAATGCAAACATGCACTAGTCGAATACATCAGACTAAACCCCCCCCCGCGATGAAATGCTTGACGGCAGTACCGCGGGGAATGGGGCGGTCGTGGGAGGGGGGTTTAGTGGGTAAGAGTCCCACACTGTTACTCAGGACGTACTGAGTTTCGTCTTTTGAAGATTACCCCTCCCAATCAAAAAAAAAAAAAAAGGACATATCCTTACTTTCAGGATAACCAGCCAGTGTTGCCAGTAAGAAATATGTAATTATGTATAATTTGACTTTTTAGAAAGTAAAATGCTGTTATGATTTAAGTCAAGTACAATAAAAAAAAATCTCGAAGCTGTGCTAAGAATTGGAATGAAACAATTGAACTGATTCTTATAACTGACCACTCAGCTGGTCTCTTAGTTTAATTCACTACAATTGTGTAATGTTAATGCAAATCTAATTTCAATACTATTAAAATTTTCACTGCTAATGCAAATCAATTTTCACTAACATTGAAAAATTCACTGCTAGTGCGAGTCAACTTTCACTAACATTCAAGTTGTCAGTGCTACTGAAAGTCAACTTGCACTAGCAGTGAATTTGATTTTTTCAGTGCATTGAACAATGCACTATCCGTATAAAATCAATGCAGTATTCGCAGGTATGAGAGCCAGCTACCCCCAGTTGCGCACGCCAAGTTGGTTGAGGCCCCCTTCCACTTGTTCACGCCACCTACCGCGAGGTAGTCCTCTACTGCACCATTCATCGGGTTTGAATTAGAAGATTTTCCGGACTGAAACGTTGGCCTACATTCGCTCCACATAACCCAGCCATCTTAGTCGCAGCATGTGAATTCTTCTGATTAAAGCGATGTCCTTTTATAGGCCGTATAGTTCGGCATTGTTCCTTCTCCTCCACTCGCCGTTCATGCAGATGCGACCAAAGATCACTCAAAGAACTTTTCTGTTGATATAACCAAGGGCATCCTCATCCGATTTTGATAAAGTCCATGCCTCTGCGCTATACAGCAGGACTTGGATGATTAGTATCTTATACAAAGTTACCTTAGTAGTTCTAGATAGGGCTTTGTTACTCAATTGCCTTCTTAGTCCATAGAGACAGCGATTGGCAATAGTAATTCTTGGAGTGATCTCCCTATTGATGTCATTTGCGGATCTCACCATAGAGCCTAGGTAGACAAAATCCTTTACTACTTCAAAATTATATGTGTCTATTGTGGTGTTCTGTCCAAGACGCCGATTTTGGGTGTCCTTTTTTGTAGACAGCATATATTTTGTTTTGCTTTTGTTGACCGCTAAACCCATCTTTGCTGCCTCCATCTCATTACTCGCAAACGCCCCACTACTGAGTTATACTGAGTTCTTCCGACTATGTCAATGTCATCGGCATAAGTGAGTAGTTGTACAGACTTGTAAGAGATTGCACCTCTCGTGTTGGCCTGTGAGCTTCGTACAATTCTTTCAAGTATTATATTAAAGAGATCGCATGATGGCGCGTCACCTTGTCTAAGATTTTTGCTGACATCGAACGGTTCGGTGATGTTCTTACCGACTTTGATGGAGCAGCGAGAGTCTCCATCGTCATGCTGCACAGATGGACGAACTTGGCAGGGATACCAAGACTAGATATGGTTTTGTATAACGCGTCTACATATATATACACGCTATCATACATAGGCAACTTTGAAATCGATCAAGAGGTGATGCGTATTGATTTCATATTCATGGGTTTTTTCCAAGATCTGCCGTTTCCTTCCCGGACTGACACCGCACTGATAAGGACCTATCAGGTTGTTGACGATCGGGTTTACGCGTTCACATAATACGGCAGACAAGATTTTTTATACCACAAATACAATACATATATAATGCATTGAATTTATGGTTCAAAACATGAGCTCACATGTCGGAATGTTTGAAAAGAAATAGATAGTTTCTAACGGAAATCTTCTGCGCGCGAACTTAACGAAGTTTGTATGTTTAACTTTGATCTGTTAGCATTAACGAAATGAAGTGCTGTTTGCGCAACGAGTACTTACCGGTAGTCAGAAAAAAATAATTTTGGGCGACAACTGTATTTATTTCAAACCCTTTACTTCTACCCCAATAAAAACTGTTACTAATTTCGAAGTTAGGATTTCACATCCCTGCCATTGCCTTCCATAGTGACAGATAATAAGTTCTTGCCTTGTAATTTTACAATACGGGCCGTTAACCACCACTCAATGCATTAAATTGTCAACTCTACGCCGCGCTGCACACAGGTCAGTTTGGCATATTTTGTGTTCGGATCATCCATATAATGTCCAACTTATAACAACTAAAGCTTGCTGACCAAAGAATACGCACAACATACGCCGATTGGGTGCTGAAAAATCAATAAGTTGATGCCATCTGTTTCTAACAAAATCATCTTTAGCGATGAGGCTCATTTCTCGTTCGGTGGCTATGTAAATAAACAAAATTGCAGAATTTGGGATTTTGAAAATCTTAATGTCATCGTTGAGAGGCGTCCACCACGGGTGGCAGTTTGGTGCACGGTGACACCGAGCGGGAAAAAGCCACCTAATGAAAATGTTCTATTATTCTATTCTATTTCTCTGTCCTGCTGTTCCCCTGCAACACCGCCAGTCAAGGCAATTCTTCGCAGGGGCAGGTTTGACATTTGGTCACTTCTTTTTAGCTGCCAGAGTTGGCGGGATCTTCGTTTCTCTCGTTTTTCCTTGCTCGTTCTTCTATACGCACTTTTTGTATCATGCTCGTGATTACTTCATTTGCAGTCTCCCAGCTTTCGCTCCTCGCCAACATAAATAAGACCAAACTTCTTGGGGTCACTTGGGCGCCAATTGCTCTTTCTAGGATGTTCCTAGCCCTGTGTACATGAGTTGGTATGGATTTTTTTGTCATTTTCTGTTCTCCATTGAATCAATATTTTTGTTGTTCACGAGTATTAGGACAGATAGCTTCCGAATAAAAGCCAGACATGAAAAAGTACGACGTGAGTTCTATGCATTTCGGAAAACTTTAAAGAAAACTCAATTTTTGCACTGATACCCTTCTCATTATAGTTCCATTTTCGAGGACATAAATAGTTTAGATGTCCTTTATGTCCTTTGTTTATGTCTGTATGGAACCATTAGATCTTAGAGGACATTTAAGACGGACGTGGGCAAGATTTAAGATTTCCCGTATATGTGTATCTAAAAATACTCCAACGAACGACTTGTCTCGGCTGCACTGGACCATTTCCGAGAACGTCTGGCTTTGCTCTAGATGCATTGTTGGACATATCCCTTCTGAATACTTACCGACATATGTGTTTAAACTTGATACTTACTTATAAACGTAGTGATGGTATATGTTGCACTGAAATTTTGGGAAGCGAATTGTGGCCGAATTTTCACTGATTGCTCCAAAATCAATGAAGGGTCTGGTGCTTGTATCTTTGTTGAAAAGGAAGACATTAGACTTCACTCTCGAGGAAGAGGTAGAAAGTTTAACCACTTCAAAAATGCGTTCGAGGATGCAAGAATTCTCTGAATAAAGAATAAGCCTTCTTTTCTCTGGTCACAATGTGATTAGTTGGCAGACTGACTTTAGCCTGCATTGGGTCTGTCTATGTTTTCGAACATGGCTTCCATTGACGATTGGGCTTTCTATTAACACAATTATGAGTGGCAAGACTCACTAGGATGGAGGCAGAGCATTCAGTAAAATGGCTTGCTTCCCGGTAGCACAATAGACCAATATTAGAGTCTTCGTGCTCTAGTGTAATCTTACCTACTCCTCCGATGAAAAAAATATATATGTAAATAACTTTTATTGTGACATTAGTTCAATACAAATACAATACAATCAAATAGGCGAACCCCACAGGCGGATCTGTAGAAATACGGTGAAGTGGGAGTGTTATAATCCCTTATTATCGGATCACAACCTCGCCGAAATAGGAAGAAGAAGAAGATTAGTTCAATATAATTTAAAATCTTCACTTATCAACATAGAACTGACGCAGAACAGCGATGTAAGTGTACGATTTGCTGAGTATCTAGGAAAAAGAAACCAATAATGAGGATGAACACGTTACAAATAGGACTCACAGAACTGAATGTCACCAATGACAATTCGAAGAATCCTCCAGCCGTAAAGTATAACGGTCTTTGGGCATTCATTAGAAATATGTTTAGAGATCTCTTATATCGGCTGTCAAAATTGTACCATAATGAGTTGTAGCCACGCGAAGCCAGAGTTTTATTCTACAAACGTGAAAAATTTTCAAATTAGACGTAACTCTTGCACTCTTAAATTAATATTAGTAACAAATACCTGTTCGGAGACCTCATTTCCAAACCAACAATACACAAACAGCTCACAAAAAATTCCCCCAAAGTAGAAATAAATCAAAAACATTCCCGACGAAACAGTTGCTTGAAATCCAGTCAACGCGAAGATCAGCACGGATATAAAAAATTGCAGGAGCAATGGAAATTTGAAAATGCTTTCAATCTCATTGCGAGCTCTAGATGTAAAATACGTATATATAGATTTGAAAAATTCTTCTCAAAACTGTGGAATGGATTACCGCAAAATAAAGTTATGGTGTTCCACAATTGAGTTGATATACTTGTTAGGATCGATGTCAGTTTTATTCGAAACCGAAAGGCTGTCAAAAGCTATATTCAAAATTTTCAATTGATATCGAACTTGATTTATCAGCGTTATATTCAGATAATCGACTCCAACAACCTGAAACGCGCATACGATTATCCCCAAGGACATGTAGACCACTTGAAGGCTAAATGGTAGAAATTCAGGCAACTTAACTCTGTAGGGGAATTGCTTTCCAGCTATGTTTGTGGGATCTACAATTAAAAGAGGTTATAGCTTTGTCTATGAATCTATTTGACTTACTAAGCATGACATATGTAAATGACAAGATGCCCGTAAATAACACTAAGCCGGCATATATCGTGAGTGGTACTTTGTTTTCAAACTCACCCCTGTAGAATGCTTCTTTCTGAAATAGAAAAAAAGATGAAAAATTTCTAAGGACATTTAGAGAATTGCCGTACCTGCTTGTCAGAAATTACATATTTTCTGGTCAACAATTTGATTTGCTTAATGATGCGTAGAATGTCCTTGCGTCTATAGAAAACATTGATTACCTTGCCAAAAAGAAGATAGATTACCTTTGATTCTGATAAGACTGAAATCTTACTTTTAAGACTCCTGCGACATGAGTTAATGATAAGCAAGCATTCTGTGTGAGTTCATTCAAGTTTCCCCAGCTCAAAACTAGGTCGTATATCTCGAACCCAGTGTAGAAGAATGTCCCCAGTGAAATTGCCATAATGCCGTAGATAGTCATACAAACCTTGAATAGTATGGACTCCTTCTTAGCACCGAATAGAGGAACACCAGACCACTGGATCACGTACATATTACAATCGATTGATCCGAGTGTTCCGGTGGTAGGATCCGAAGGAAAAATATTCTTGGGAGTGATTTTATAGAGAGCATCCATTGCCATCCATTGGCAGTGAAAATAGAGATTGAATAGCACTGTTTCTCTTAATTCTTATTTTTGACGGAAGCCATTGATCCGTGTACCTACAAATTAAGCAGAACTTCAATTCAGCGTCTAAGTATTGTACTCACTAGATTGCGTAAACTAAGTTAAAACATCGAAACTTTTTTCAAACCAGAAACCTTATGGAGATTACTGCTTTTGTAGTATGGTCTTGTCCTTTATATAGGTACAGCGACCGGGTGATTAGGGACAAATCGATTGAGATATTATAGACGATTAAAATCGCATTAGATGATTTTGTAAGAGAATGTAATGTCCTTTAAGTTACTCGCGATTTGAAATTATTTTTCACAAAAAACATACTATATATGTATACGTATGTGTGTGTGTATAAATTCTGTATTTCAGAAAAATACTAGCTATATAATTTTCATATACATATAGATATATATAGAGATATTATTTAAGTGCAATTCTCGAAGGATAACCATATAATGGTCTCCTCCCATTCACACTTTCCGGCTAATACTCGGGTAATTGTATTAAGTGAGACATTGTAATATCATCAATAATTCACATGTAACACATCAGAATAAAAAAGAACAACAGCGTGTGGGCATGTTGCGCCAACAACTGTAATTATGTGTCAGATAACTTTGGAATATTTAATTGCAGTGAAAGTTTTTTTTTTTTATGATTTCTATTAGATTCAATTTGTGGAACGTATTAGTAGTCAATTAAATGCAGACACGGAAAAGTTATGCTTTAAAGAAAATGGCTTCAACGCGATGGCCTATGCCATGTGGGTATCCTGGTTGCGGGGAAATTTCCTCCGGTCCTAAGTGAAAGGCTTAATCTCGCACTACAACATGTGAAAAAATGGGTCAGTAGCAAAGTGCTGGGAGTGAATCCCTCAAACACGGAGGTAGTTCTTCTTACTAAGAAGAGATGGATCCCTACTGTCAGATCCCCAAATATCGGTGGTATTGAATTAAGTATCAGTTCGATAACTGGGCGTAATTCTAGATTCCAACCTAAACTGGAAGGATAACATCGCCAAACGCATCAAATAACACTGGACAACAAATTTGAACTCAAATTTTTTTATTTTTTGTCAAAATTAGTTTTTAGTTGTATTTTTGTGTATTTTATACGAATATAATAGAAAAAATTCAATATTGGTTGCCATTTTGAAGGCTGGCAAAAATCTTCATCCTAACCCTCCACGTGGGTGCCAGCCGGAAATAACCACCACAGCAGTCTTGTACGATGTCAAGATGGGGTTAGCCAAGACCAGGAGGCATTAAAGAGAATTCTTAGCTCCTCAATAGCTTAATTTTCTATTTATGCTTTTTGGTCATCGGATCGAGGTACCTGATTTCAGTGGTGGAAGTGGAGCTCTAACGAGCTCCTTCGGACGCACAGACGGGGTCCATCGTATTTTGCCTTATCCCGATACTACGGCGCTGTCGGGACTGACCGTAATTCCGTATTACTCGTGGGTCCAAAATCCGAAAATTTAAAAAATGAACAAAAACAAAACAAAAGAAAATGAAAACAAAAATACAACAAAAAAAACCAAAAAAAAAATGAATTTCCTGGCACTTCATCGGAAGACGAACTGCTCGCTTCCAGCCAGGAAAAGACGGCGGAGAGCGAGACGCTCCCCAAACCTTTAACAACCACTACAACCACAGCGTCGGACACTCGATTTAGTGCCCATAAGCGCGAAGCACCCTACTCTCACAAGTCGGCCAGCAACCGTAGGAAAAGCGCGTACCAGCGTGCCATCTTCATTCTGGGTAAGATTACTAAGAAGGAGGTGGACAGCACGGCTTCCGAACGGGACCTGGCCGATAAAGTCAAATTCCAGAAGGTTATTGATGAGTACATAAACTACCGCAATACCCCACAACCTTCCAAAAGTGATGCAGCAAAGCGCAACCGATCCCAAGAGGAAATCAAGTCCGATTCCCAAAGGATCAAAGTCCCTAGGCTGTCAACACCCAACCCCAATGAACCTTCTACCTCCTCGGCTTTCCAAGCGACACGAACTGTCAGCGAGGTTGTCAGAGACGACCTCCAAGTCGCCCTGGTAGACGAGCTCTCTACTGACGGCAAGGCAGTGACTGAAGTCTGGGGAGCCATGGAGGTCAAACTATCCCAGATGGTCATGGACCATCTTATTAACAACCAAGGAGGACCGCTGCCCTGCTTCGACTCAGCTGAGATCATACGAGGGTACAGGGTCATCAAATGCGAGGACGCCTTCTCTAAGGAATTCCTAAGCGGCTGCGTTCACAAGATCCGTGAGGCATGGGACGGCTTGAGGCTCAAGCTGATCCTGGCCAGAGAGATTCCGAGGAGACCGAGAATCCGTATTTGGCTCCCTAACATGCCCATTAACGACAACCTACTACTAAATTGCCTGAAGCTGCATAACCCTACGATTCCCATGGATGACTGGAAAGTTATCAAGGTTGAGGAACCCCACAACAATACCCTCTCCTTCCTTCTTCTTATTAATGAAGACAGTGCCGTCTCCATTGAGAAGAATGGATGCAAACTCCGCTTCGGCATCAGGCATGCCAAAGTAAAAATTTTCCGATTCTCTGGTCTCACTGTCGACTAAGACGAAGTCGACGATGCCAACAAGTTGTTGGAGGACATGAGGATTGAAACTACATCCCAAACCACAAATAACACTGATAATACCAATGCTGAAAGTCATTCAGAATAATCTGCATCACTCGATCCAAGAACCTGCATTCTAGCTAAAAAGTATATTAAAGCCTTTATATGTCCAAATTTTAGCTCGTCCGATTTAACTACGGTCAAAATAGAGAACGCTGGTAGTGCAGACCTATACATCTCCTCTGCCTACATGGCACACGACCGCCAATCACCGCCAGAAGAATTTCAAGACATGGTGACGGCTATCTCCACAACAAAGACCAACCTGCTTATGGGCTGCGACGCAAATGCCAGGCACGTGCTATGTGGCAGTTCCGAAAGCAACGAGCGAGGTGAGTCCTTGTTCGAATATATCCTTGCAAAAAACCTCTCAGTATGTAATAAAGGCAACTCTCCAACCCTTATTTTTCCGAGTACGGAAAAGTTCAACGGCTGGGAAGATGTCATAGATGTTACACTCTCTAATAACAGTAGTAGCATGAAAGTCGAGAACTGGAGAGTATCCAATCTGAAGTCTTTTTCAGACCATAATTGGATCCTCTTCAATGTAGATCTCGAGATCGAGACTCCCAAACCCTACAGAAACCCCAAAAGAACCGACTGGACAAAGTTTGGTCAAGTCGTTAGATCCAAGCTACGTAGAACTCCAAACGCTTTAATAATCTCCACTGCAGAACTAGACACAAAAGTAAATACTTTCGAAAAAGCCTTCAATAATGCTTTTAAAGTTGCGTGTCTGGTCAAATATAGCAAAAAAACCTTCCCTCCGTGGTGGAACGAAGAACTCTCTAACCTCAGGAAACTGACTAGAGAGACCTTCAATATCTGCTACAAGTGCAAATACTGGCAGCCTTACACGGGCAGCCTTAAAATATACAAAAAAGCTATCAGAATGGCCAAGAAACGGTCCTGGATAGAGTATTGCCAATCAATTGATACCCTCAAAGACTCCGCTAGACTCAGCAAGATTCTATCAAGGGATCATTCCAATCCATCCCTCTTGAAAAGGTCGGATGGTAAGTGGACGGAGTCAACTGCAGAATCCTTAAAGATCTTAATACACACCCACTTTCCCGGATGTAAAGACAGCTACACTGAGCCTAACAGTTCGCAATGCCTGCAATCCTGGGAACACATAATACCCATTATTACCGAAGAAAACATCTCCTGGGCCATTCGCAGCTTCGCCCCTTATAAATCGCCAGGCCCAGATGGCATTCTGCCCATTATGCTACAAAAAATGCAAGAGGTAGCAATCCCATGGCTCGTGCCGATTTTCAGGAGCTGCATCCTAAATAACCATGTACCCCACTCATGGAGACGGGTGAGAGTGGTTTTCATTCCGAAGGTGGGGAGGCGCGGACATGAGAACGCGAAAGATTTCAGACCAATCAGTCTGACCTCCTTCGTTTTGAAGACCCTCGAGTGCCTTCTAGACAACCATCTGCGAGATACAATCGAGTCATCTCTTTCCAAATCCCAACACGCATACCTCAAAGGAAGATCTACAGAAACAGCTCTGCATGAAGTAGTGCGAACAATTGAAAAATCCCTACAGTATAAGGAATACACGTTAGCTACCTTTCTAGACATAGAAGGAGCTTTTAACAATGTACACACTGAAGTAATTCTAGAATCCCTCACGGAGCTGGGCATAGAAACCTACCTAAGTCAATGGATAGTCTCTATGCTCAGCACTAGAACTATTCAAGCATCTCTAGGAAACAGCACCATAACCAAATTTGCCAGTAGAAGAACGCCCCAAGGTGGAGTCATCTCACCTCTACTATGGCTAATAGTCATGAATAAAATCATTTTATGCTTAGACAGAGAAAAAATTAAAGTAGTTGGGTATGCGGACGACATGGTGATTTTAGTGTCGAGACTTTTTCCTCCCGTGATAAGTGAGATCATGGAGAGTGCTCTAAGTAAAGTCACCGCATGGGCCAGAAAGTGTGGGCTTGGAGTCACCACAAAAACCAAAATACCCGACTTCAATCTTCCTCGACTAAACGGTCAGATACTCTCCTTATATTCCAGGGCTAAGTACTTACGAGTTATTCTAGATCCCAAACTTAACTGGAAACCAAACATAGACGAACGAGTAAAGAAAGCATGTATAGCCTTCTATGCCTGCAACAGAACCTTCGGCAAAAGATGGGGCCTGCAACCAAAATTGACCCTGTGGATGTACACAGCCGTAGTACGCCCAATCCTTACCTACGGGTCGATAGTATGGTGGCCGGCCCTTAAAAAAGCCTATAACATAACCAAACTAAATAAGGTGCAAAGAGCAGCATGCATAGGCACCACAGGCGCCCTACAGTCAACTCCGTCAGACGCTCTAACAGTCCTGATACACCTTTTACCCCTAGATCTACATATCACAAACATCTCAGCGCATAGCACAATCAGACTCAGAGAGTCCAAGTGTTGGACTGCGAAACCCTATGGACACAGCAATATCCTAGATTCTCTACCAGGAGAATTCGTATTGACTCCAACAGACTACATCATCTCCACATTGAACTTCACAAAGCGTTTCGATGTACAATTCCCTACAAGAAAAGACAGGCGACCAGTGGTTTCGATCTAATAGTCTACACCGATGGGTCAAAAATGGACTATGGGGTTGATGCGGGTGTTTTCTCGGAGTCTCTGAACATCGCAAGATTGTACCGACTCCCAGACTCTGCCAGCGTCTTTCAAGCGGAAGTACTCGCCATTCGCGAAGCCTGTCGCCAAATCAAGTCACACACAAATACACTACCAAGGCAAAGAATCGCTATTTTAATCGATAGCCAAGCTGCTATCAAAGCGATTGCCTCGGAAACCATTTCCTCAAAACTAGTATTAGAATGCCGACAGGAGCTGGCCTCGCTAAATGGCCAATGCATGGTGACCCTAGTCTGGGTTCCAGGCCACAGCAACGTTGATGGCAACGAACATGCTGACGAACTGGCCAGGCGAGGCTCAGCCCTTCAATGCTCACTTGCTGAACTTGTTCACACCCCGCTCGGAGCAATTAAGGCAAACATCTCCTCAATCTTTCTTAGAAAAGCTAACCTTGGTCTAGGTTAACGAACTGCGTCATATCCAGAAAGATGTGGCCTAACTACAACAAGACCAAAACAACCGCCCTATTGAACAGAACGCGCAAAGACATTGCCCGTACAATCGCGATAATCACGGGACACTGACCGGTAGGAGAGCATGCAGCCAAACTAGGTATCCCATATAATACACACTGCCGTAGTTGCAACATAGCCACCGAAAAAGAAACAATTATCCATTACATGTGCAATTGTCCAGCACTAGGGCTAGACATCAAGCATTAGGCAAACCCCTCTACAATTCACTTGAGGAAATCTCGGGTAAGAACATAAATGGCTCTAGATTGTCCTCACCAACACACATCAACATCCAAGGTCGCATGAGTCGTGGTGTCAAAACGGCACAACTGTGCTAATTGGGTCTCTGTTTTTACAGAACCGCCACTTCTACCTACCTACCTACCCTGCCATTTTGAAAAAAAAAAAACAACAATAGAAATGGTATGTAATCAAGAAGAAATGTACCACCTCTTTGCTGATCTCTTGTAGTTTGACTGAAGAGCATTTCTTGCTAAGGTCCAGCAGTAATCTGCAAGCATCGGATTCCACTTCCCTTGATATCTTTTTTCCATGTTAGAAACAACCTGATGAAAATGTTCACCGTGTTCGTCACTTACAGCCCCACAGTCTTCGGGGAAAAAATTTAAGTGTGAATGGACGAATTGGATCTTTAGAGACATGTTACAACCCATCTTTTCATATGATGATAGTATGTTTTCCACGAGTTCGATGTAATTTTCGGCTCTTTTGGAACCCAACAAATTTGTTGCCACTAGACGAAAGTTGTCCCACCTAACTTTCTCATCTCCAGATATAATTTTGCGAATTCTTTATCTATAAAAACGTTTCTTATCTGTGGTCCTACAAAAATACCCTCCTTAATTTTGGCTTCACTCAATCTTGGAAATTTTTGCCGTAAATATTGAAAAGTTGGCCCATTCTTGTCCAAGCTCTTAACAAAATTTTTCATGAGTCCCAATTATATGTGAAGTGGAGGTAGTAAACTTTTTTTTCTAATCAACTAGTGGTGATTCTTTTACATTTTTCTGCCCTGGTACCAGTGATTGCCGAAGGGGCCAGTCCTTTTTTTGTAGTGAAGGCTTCTAGCACGGCTATCCCGTTCGCATAGGAAGCAGCAAAACTTTGTATATCCTAGTTGTAGGCCAAGCAACAGGGCAACTATTTTTAAATCACCACAACGAAACCATTAACGATTTTCATATTTTATGATCCTTAACAGATACTTCATATTTTCATAAGACTCTTTCATATGAACTGCATAGCCAATAGGTATTGAAGGTAGTTTATTACAATTGTGTAACAAAACGGCTTTCAAACTTAATGTCGAGCTGTCTATGAACAACCTCCATTCATCTGGTTTATATTCTATGCCTAAAGCTCTCATCAATCCAGTTACAACACAACAGTAGACCAATGAATTGTCCATGTCAAAAAAAGATGTTAATTCTTTATTCCGTGTTCTAAATGAAGATGTAACAACACCTTGTTCTAAAAGATTCCATTGTTGCAGTCGCGATCCAAGCAGCTCAGCTTTAGATTTTGATAAATCTAGATTTCTAACGAGATCATTTAATTCCGCTTGCGATATTAAATGTTGTTGCCTTGGAGATACAATTGGCATGAAATCTGAATCCTGAGATGTCGCTAAAGTAGCGTTGTCTTCAAGATCATCAGATGAACTGTTGGTTGGAGGTACTGGAATTGGATATTCCTCACTATGTGGTATTGGAAGTGTAGCGGATGGTATGTTGGGATAGTTGATAACGGATTTCTTCTTTTTAGTTATTTCTGAACCCTGTTCAAGCGGTAACACCATACAAAAATAACAATAAGTTAAGTGATTCATTTGTTTACGCCACTTCATTGGAACAGCAAAGGCATACACTTATTTTTTGCATTAAGCCAATTCCTCAGGCCAGTAGCACATGAAGTACAACATATATGAGGGGCCCAACACTTGTCCTGATCTTCAACATTAAAACCAAAATAAAGACAGTACGCTTTTTTAATTAACGGAGTAATAGAACATTTCTGAGAGGTCAAAGTCACCTTACCAAACACATAGCAGAAAAAATTTGGTTTATTTACACAAACACGAGACATTTTCACTAAAATTTTTAATCGATTCAATGCCGCAATGTTAACTGACTCATACGTGTGATAAATAAAAATATTTGAGGGTAACCGTAAAACTTAAACAGGCGAAAACTGAAGAATTTCAACAAAACTTATAAAAAATATTAAATTTCTACTTCCATATACAGGGTGGGCCAGCTACAAGTTTTTTTTTTAAAACTTCAATAAAATTAACAAAATGAAATTTTTTCCATGTTTTATGGCTTTATTAATAAGAACAAACATTCCCATTAACTATGAAATACAAAGTCGTTCAAGTGGCTGCCTCGGCTGGCCTCGCAGTAGCGCATTCTATCACTCCAATTTTCCAAGACCTTGTTGATGGTTTCGGGCTGTAGCTCACGGATTGCTTGGATGATATTGGCCTTAAGTGCTTGAATCGCTTCCGGATTGTTGGCATAACATCGGTCCTTCACGGTTCCCCACAAAAAAAAAGTCCAAAGGGGTCAAATCGCAGCTCCGAGGCGGCCAATTGACATCGCCAAGACGTTATCGCTGATAACACGATTTGGAAATTTGGTGCGCAAAAGACCGATTGTGGCATGGGCTGTGTGGCATGGCGCACCATCCTGCATAAACCAGAGGTCGTCCAAATCCACGTCTTCAATTTCAGTAAAAAAAAGTCCTTAACATGGCTCTGTAACGCCCACCGTTGACCGAAACGTTGTTCCCAGCCTCATTTTCGAAGGAAAATGGTCCAATGATGCCACCACTCCACAATCCGCACCAAACTGTCACTCTCTGTGGATGCATTGGCTTCCCGACAATAACGTGCGGGTTTTCCGAGCCCCAGATGTGGCAATTTTGTTTGTTAACGTAGCCGCCGAGATGAAAATGTGCCTCGTCAGAAAAGATAATTTTTCGCCCAAAATCGTTGTCCAATTCAAGCTGCTCTAAGGCCCAAATTGCGAAGCGATAACGAAGCGGATGGTCGTGCGCTTCAATTGCTGAATCAATTGGACCTTGTAAGCGAATAATCCCAGATCTTTGTGCAGAATTCTCCTCAGGCTAGTGCGTGAAATGTTGAGCTGTTGAGATCGATGACGAGTTGATGTTCGTGAATTGAGTCTCACACTCTCGGCTGCAGCAACCACATTCTCGTCTGTGCGCACCGTACGACGACGGGGACCATAAGTGTTGTCCACTAGCATACCAGTACAAATTCAAATATTTGGCGCAACAGCTCTTTAAAGTGCCAGGGCCTAGCTTCTCGCAACCACTCATGTTGTGTGCGTTATATTTTTCACACGAATGGAAGGGACCTACAGTTTAATGCCGAATCCGAACGGCGATTTGAGAAGCTTTTTCGTGACAACAATACTCTCGGATGTTTGTCAGACGCTCGCAAGAGGTGGGACCGTGAAAAAACTTTTTGGTATTTTCTGGGATTCGAACTTGGAACCTCATGCGTAGTGAGTGATCCGACACGCTAACCACTTACGCCATGGCGCCCGCATACCAGTGTCACGAACTTTTTGCACAAACTTGCGTACAGCAGGCGCGATGGGTGCTTCATTTCGGCCAAAACTTCTTTTCAAAAAACGCACTGTTTGGGCTACACAGCACTCACTTTGGAAATAAGTTTTCAATGTTTCCCAATGTGGTTGAAGCGTAAAGCGACTCATTTCGTTCCGCGGAGGTATGATACTGACTTTCTGTCAAGATTTCGAGCGGGAAACAGCTGTCAGTGTCAAAATAACCTATGATTTAAAAAGAAATCACTAGATGGCCCACCCGTTATATCTTCTAAACTGCAACCAATGGAGACATTTTATTGTCATTTTTGAATTCAGAGCATTCAAATTAGTTAATATTGATATTAGTATTTACTGTTGTCCAGGGGAATCAAACGTAGTTTTCTATTCTTGCAAAAAGGCATTCAGTAATACATGGGGATTCAAACCAGCTGTGGTGTACTGGATATACGCGGCGGTTGTAAAGCCCATTCATACATATGGTTCACTAGTATAGTGTATGGTACTTGAGAAGCAATACCAGCTTTCAAACCTCACCAAAAGTTTGAGTGCAGCGTGCATCGGAGTCATGGGATCAATGAGAACAACACCAACAACGGCAATCGAAACCATGCTTAGTTTCATTCCGCATTCCGCTTTGGTCTTTCGGCCAAAACCACTGTAATACTGAGAGAAGGTCGATTGTGGGCATCGAGCCCTTACGGCCATGCCTCTATTATGTTCTGATGGGGGACTACTAGTGGCCCCAAACCTGCGCGCTTCAGTGCTGTTGGATCCAATATTGTTGGGTTAAAGAGTACTGGTCGCCCCGCGAACGACAGTTTGCAAAGCCAAGTCGACAGTCTGACCAAAACTGTTGCAGATCTATCGGTGAAGGTTGATGCCTTTCTTAATATCCTTAGCCGTCAACATGATTTGATCTAATTGTGCAGCCCTAAAAATAGCTGCTCTAAATGTGAACTCTATAATCGCCATTAGTAGGCGCGGTGATCAACTGCGCTTTGTATCTGATCATTAGTCCGACACTCTTTTTCTAAACGAGGTAAAGCTAAATGACAGATATCAATTAGAATTCAATAACTATGGCGTAATACGAACAGACAGACGTGACTTTATCCGAGGTGGTGATACTGCAATTCTTGTCAAGAAACCACTTCGATACACTAGAATAGAAGGAAGTTATATTAGGAGCTTCATTTGCTTTGAGGCTACTATTATCTCGCTGTCTTTCAGGGATAATGGTTGTTTGTATTTAATATCAGTGTATGCGGCTAAAGGTACCATTTAATCCATTTAAAGATGAAATCGAAAAAATTTTCGAAATATCAGGACTAGATAGTTTAAACAACTATCACGTCTTAGCAGGAAATTTGAGAACGAGAGACTCGGCCTGGCTGAACTAAAGGGCGAACGGAAGTGGCAACTCCTAGGCCACTTTATTGAAGAAAATTAGGTTGAGTATGATTTCAAAATGTGGTAGACATCTGAGATATTCCTGAGCGTTACAACTAAGTTGTTAATTTTCTTGTTATGTGTGCCAGAGTTATCATTCTCATCCGTGTTGTTGCTGTTTATGTGCCGTACAGATTCGACCGCATTATCTGTTCCGTTTTGCAAGAGGTTCGTGCAAATATCCTTTGCCTGCTTCGCTGGATCGATGTTTTCCCGCTCCGGAATATGAAGAATTGAATTTCTCTCAGTGTTTTTCTGCATGAGACGCTCGACTTGGTACTCCAATTGGTTGCAACGCGCCTCCGTTGCTGCGATTTTCTGTTCGAGATCCGTTTGCTTGTCACTGATATCCGCTATTTTTAGGGCAAGCTTCTCCATGTCCGCCTTGGTCGCCAAATGCTGTAGGTGGTTTTCGAATTTTGCATCCAAAAGTCGACCCAGGTCTTCTATGGTCATGTTTGATACTGCCATTTCCAGAAGTTGGGATCTTTTGTTTTCCTGGTATGATTCTGGAGATGTTTCGTGGATACTTCGCTTGTTCATCGGGGGTGTAATCGTACCGTTGTATCGTCGCCAGTGGAATTTTAAGGCCAGTTTTCTGTGTCTTATTTGATATAGACTTACTTTTTTCTATTTGCTGAGGTGAATCTAAGTATTAAGTTCGTTTATAAGCGCAAATATGAATTGTACGCCTTCTGTTTCTTCACAAAACCTTACTATAATACAGGAGCTATGGAATTTGTGCGACCAACTTATCAACGGTTAACTGTCAAACTCCGTTTATACATCTCATTTTCTTTTCTATCTATAAAAGCACGCTGACTGCTGAGTATAAATCACTTTTTGGTGAAAGTCATCAGAATTTATACTATCAGGAACTATAATACAGAGTGTCCCAAGTTGCACTCCGAATTTAAATATCCTACAAATTTATATTTTACGGTTGTTCTGTCTTTTTTTTTTTTTTACTTAGTTACTTACTTAGTTCCTTTAGCCCTTCTGGGAGCATAGGGCGTCAACCACGCCTGCGCGCCATCGTGTTCAAAGTTCTGCAATGCGTTTGAGCTGCCTCCAACTCATTCCTAAAGAGCTTGATTTCTCCTCAACTGTTCTGCGCCACGTTTGCCTAGGGCGCCCCGCTGTTCTGCCTGCCTGGGTGAGCGGATTCCACTGCGCCGTAGGGTGTGTCCAATCCATTGCCACTTTCTTCTTCGTATAGTAATGCTTATAGGTTCTTGGCCTGCTCTCAGATAAAGTTGTTCGTTGGAGATGCGGTTCGGCCAAAAAATCCGCAAGATGATTCTTAAGCATTTGTTTACGAAGACTTGTAGTTTGCGTGTGTTAATGGTGTCCACCTTCGAAGTACTGCACCCATAAAGCAGCACTGAATCTACGTTGGAGCGGAACAGTCGCAGCTTGGTTCTTAAGCTGATAACATTACTTCTCCAGGTTTTAGATAGCATTCCGAAAGCAGCTTTAGTCTTCCCGATTCTGCTGCACACATCCAGTTCGGTGCCACCGCGATTAGCCGAGAGGACACTTCCTAAATATAGAAAGTCATCAACTTTCTCGACTTCCTGTCCGGCAATGTTAAGCTGAGCGCGGGTATTAGAAGTGCTCAGGGCTTTTGTTTTGGCTGTGTTTATTTTTAGCCCCACTTTGTTTGCCTCAGCTTCTAGATTTTGGGCCATCAGATGAAGATCCATTATCCGATGTGAAAGTAGACAAACATCGTCAGCGTAATCTAGGTGTTTAAGGTAAGATGTCATAGTCCAACGAATTCCATAGTTGCCTTCCGTCAATGCTGCACGGAGTACATCGCTGATAACCACCAAGAACAATAGTGGGGGCAGTATGCACCATTGATGTACTCCACTTTGGACTTCAAAATCCTCCGACACCTTACCATTGTGCACGACGTGACACTTGCCGCCCTCGTATGTAGCCTTGATAATAGCTATAAGTTTTTCTGGAATGCCTCTCCTGCGCAAGGCCAACCAGATAGCATCTCGATTCAAACTGTCGAAAGCCTTCTCGAAGTCGATAAACATTAAATGTAGCGGAGACCTATACTCATCGCATTGCTCGATAATGATCCGTAAGGTGTTTATGTGGTCAATGCAGGAGGATCCAGCGCGAAAGTCTGCCTGTTCGACATCGAGAGTTAAATCTAAATGTTCTTTAATTCGTTCTAGAATTATTTTAGCTATTATTTCTTCCACGGCTGGAAGAACACATATACCTCCCCAGTTACCGCAATCCATCAAGTTTCCTTCTTTGGAAGTTTAATGATCATCCCCCTTTTCCACTCCTGTGGAAATTGTTCGCTATCCCAAGCTCTCCGTATTAGCGGATGCAGCAAATCTGCGGTTACCGTCTAGACTCTTCACTGGATGTTGTTTGGAGTTTCGACCACCGATGAGCTCCTTAGTGATGCTATAAACAGTCCTACTGTCGCACCTACTCGCTGCTTCTTCAGCCCTTGAGGCCAGTGAGTTGACATATTGACGTTTGTCACGTCTCACACTACGCTGCACTTCTTTCTTCTTCGCACGGTATTGGGTTTCAAGCTCGATTCTCTCTACTGCTGAGGCCGCTGCAATCCGAGCCTTGATTGCTGTACGTTCATCGATCCGTCTCCAGGTGTCTGTAGAAATCCATGTGCGGTGGTGTTTCTGCTTTTTACCGACGTACGTGCGTGCCCAAGTCGCAAAAGCATTTTTCACAGCACTCCAGTGGTCATCCATGTTCTCTATGCTGCTGATTGCTTCTACTTCTAAGGCAAGATGGTCCCTGAACTGTTGGCGCACTTGGGGAACCTTGAGCCTGTTGATATTAAACCTGGTGATGTTAAGTAGGTTTGAGCGGTTGCTGTTGACGGATGAAGTACGAAGGCGAAAATGAGCTACCATAAGATGGTGATCTCGTTCTAGTCCGACGTCAGCTCCACGTCTGTTTCGGACGTCCAGGAGACAATTTCTAAAGCGGCGACTGATCGCAATGTGGTCGATCTGGTTGGATGTTCGTTGCCTATCAATAGAGACCCAACTGATTTTGTGGCAGGTGTTATGCTTAAACAGCGTACATCCGATGACTAGGCGGGTGGTACTGCAGAAGTCCACAAACCGCTCACCGTTATCATTACGGTCTCCCACGCCGTGAACTCCCATCACGTGCTTAAGCATGGTGTTGTCGCTACTCACCTTAGCATTGAGATCTCCCATCACCATTACGATGTCCCCATTAGGCGTTTGGTTGTAGGCGGCGCCTAAGTGGCTATAAAAATCATCCTTTTCATCTTCAGTCGCGTCTAGAGTCGGATCATAACACTGTATGATGGTAATTTTTCTAACCCTACTCTGGAACCTAGCTATCAATATCCGGTCACAATGGGGTTTCCAGGCATTGAGGCTACTACGTGCTGCTGGAGTTAGCATGAGTCCTACTCCGGAACTCCGTGCACTTCCAGCTGGTTTACCAGAGTAGAGCATGACAGTGCTTTTTTGTTGGGGAGATGAATTCCCCAGCATCGAACCATCTTATCTCGCTCAGCCCTAAGATGTCTATTATATACCGTGCGAATTCGCGTTCTAATTGAAGGAATCTGGGGTTATAATGCCCTTCCTTGAGTGAGTCCAGGAGGGTCTTAACGTTCCAGAATCCGATCGTTGTCCGTGTTCGATAGCCAAAAGGTCGTCATCAAATTATCCGTCCGTATCCGAGGCGTTGGTTTCCGTTTCGGAGCAAGATTTTTTTTTACGGTTGCGGCTCGCTGGGCCACAGACCAAACTGGTTTTTTGGCGCAGGAAGCTCGCCATTCGTCCTCTCACGTTAGCAATTTTCGAAGAAATCCCCAGATGGCAGTAGGGAGTAGGGCTTACTAACAGAGCTGCTAGGCTTTCGGCTGCAGTGGCTCTTTCTCGTTACTTAGCGGGCCAACACCTATCGGGAGATGCTGCCCCTACGAGGCCTTTGTTAGTCGTTTGCCATCCAATCCATTTAATAATGACATCCTGATATCCTGAATATTATTGTTGAATGGCTGTATTTCAATGCATGATATGAAATTCTTATTTTTCCTCGAATCATTGGAAAAGGGCATTAAAACGCCAGATTTCTCCAACTCAAGCATGAATTCACCAAATACAAAATAAACATTTTGAGGCTGAGCGAAATAAGACGGTTCGATGCCAGAAATCACGGCTCGCCCACAAAAAACGTTATCTTGCTCTATTCTGGAAAATCAGTTGGAAGCGCTTAATGTTGAATGCAACACCACTAAGCAGCATCAGCGAACAGATTTCTGAGTAGAGCAAGAAAAATTAATATCATTCAAGGACCATTTTTACACCCAACCGTGATAGGAGTATTAACGTAAAGGTAGGAAGTACCTTTCACATAGTGAAAGACTACACCCTAGAAGACCAGAGTGATAATGGCAAACGGTTTGTGGTCTTCTGCAATGCCAACCGCCTGCTCAAGCATAATGCCTGCCATGAGATCAGTTGGGTATCAATTGACAGACAGCGAACGTCCATCCAAATTGATCATATTGCGATTAGCTTAAGTTTCAGAAATTGTGTCCTTGACATCCGAAGCAGGAGCGGAGCTGATATCGGACTGCAACGCGACCATTATCCGACATCTTTTATATGTACACCATCCAACTGCATCCGTCAAGAACAACCGCTCCAACTTGCTGAGAATAGCCAACTATAACGCCGACAGGTTTCGGGATTCACAGTGCGCCAAGAATACAGGAACTACCATACCAATTGGAGGAGAATTTGGATGATCTCTGGAAGGCTGTATGAAATGTTTTTGTAAATGGGGCGCACTTGTTCGTCTACAAAAAATCAGAAAAGTCAACACACACGGATCAATGAGCACGTTGCAATCAAGACTCGAATTGCAGCTGCCTCAGCAGAAGAGACACTTGAACTTGAAGCAAAGTATCGCGCGAAGAAGAGGGAAGTACGAGTACATTAAGGAACTTGTACGTGGTCAGAGATTCAAACACGAATCTCCAAATAAGTTTGTCGAAATATATGACATATCCCAAAGTTAGATTACAGCTCACAGGGACGTGATTTGTTAGCCAGACATTGTAGTGCTATGCACTTCAATTACACTTCTGCACGTTGGGTGTCTAGTCTGTCTTTTGTATGTCTTAGATGGCAGGTTCACATTATTTTGGATGTACGGTGCAACGGAAAGCAAATGACCGATTCTTTGGTTTTACTTGAAGTTTCGTTAAATTACGAAGGTACGAGGCTCATATTAAACGATGAAAACAAGCAACAACGAACTCTTTAAAGATAAAAAATCATTTGGATAGACTTCAAATGACTCACCCGTGATAGTCTTTCCAGCAGGCGAGTAATGAGAGTGCTAGTGCTATGAACAGATTGGGTTGATTAGTTCTGTTCTAGATTTTCTGAACCTGAAAACTTTGCAATTCTTTAAAATCCAGAAAGCAATATACAACTTACATTTGGAATAGTCTACAGGTTGGCTCCTTTTTGCTGAATAACTTTTAAACTTGCAGTTTTTTTTTTTTTTAGTATCGACGAATTGTTTATCCGCTTTACACTTGATTCCTTAGCTTGACCGTTTGACGAGTGTGTAAAGGCGTCAGATTTCGGAAGCTTTTATAAGATACTGCTGACAGCATCAATAATTAAACGTCAAAAAGTATCTAGTAGGTGTGTCCCACGTGTTCTCAAAAGTAAAAGCTCCTCCTTAGGTATTCGTTGGAGTTAAAGCTATGTAGGTTCTTCCTATCGCATAGGACTTCTATGCGAAATCAAGGTTAGATGTTCTATACGGATGTGTAAGTAAGCGTAGGTAGGCGTGTTCTCAAATTAATTATTCTATAATTTTCTTATTTCTTGTTTAGTAAGTAGTGACAATCCTGATTGGTGGGTTTGTTTTTTATTTATTTTTAGCTAATAATATATAATTTAAGCGTACAGAAGAGGTACATTTTTCCAAAACGGATCGTGTGATACCGTATCTCTTATAGGACTATCCGAATCTAGTCTTAGTAAACTTTCGCTTTGTATTATTTTATTCTCATTCATGTAGGTATCTATGTATCTCAATGTGTTGCCACGTAGGTTCTATTGTGTTGACTTATTGAAAGATTTGAACTGAAAAATCAATTTTACATTTTATCTGAGATCACATGACTGTGCCAAGAAAACTTTCGAATTCTTAGAGGCCAACCATCCTTCTATCAATCGGTCAAACCTGTAGCCTTTCTAAGCACCAAATAGTATTAACTTTTTTCTTGGCGTAAGGAAAATAATATTTATATGTCCATGGCGTTGGGAGTTTAAAAACTTCGGACTGTATGTACTCTTTGTTACAGACTTCATATTAAACGAAACATACCCTATGTGGAATGAAATAAGCAAGATTCAAAAAGAAAAATGTGGTCCGTGCAGCTGTTAGTTTTACGAAAAAGTTTTCAAATTAATGCTTTTACTCTCTTCCCCGAAATATTTAGAAAAGCATGACTCAAAAATAATTGAAATTGCTACAAAGCTTTAAGTGTTTAATAATTAATTAAAGCAATTTCATAGGAACGTTTTTATTTTTTTTAATAAAACAATCCATTAAGTAAATATAATTCTGACTCTTAAATTAGATAATCATGTTTATAACATCAAGGAAAATATATTAACATTTCTTTTATAATTAAGAAACTTATATTTTATTTATTTTTGACGAAATATTTGTTGTGGTGCTTTCTTTTTGATGAATATGTTTGACGTATGCAATTTCGTAATACAAGCAATTTTACTTTACATATGAAATGATATTTTCCTCAACGTTATTCTCTGTTTATTGCATCAGTGTATTACTAATTAACTTTACTAGCCAAAGATTTAATCGGTTGAAGTTCTTTTTTTAATGAATCATGAAATTTAAGCCCCCCCTGGCAGCTGACCTCCTCGTGGTGGGGGCGGGCAACGTGACTGCGATGTGCAGATGGGGTAACTTAAATAGTTATTCCCATCCATACAATCCAGTTACGGCTAACAAAGCGCACACCTCATGATGACCATCCTCGGATATTGCCAAGCCTGGTAAACCAGGGCATCCTTTGGAGCCAGGCCTGAAGGGTGTCAGTATGCGAGCGTCTGGTGGTCGGCTTGTCCCGCTCGGCAGCCGGCGGGGTCAAACCCGAAATGGCTACGAGCTTCCTGTCAATGGTCTCGCGAACCAATACGGGGGTCAAGGGGTGAGCGCGCTGTGCACCGATAGGGGCACAGATGGACTCTCTGAATTTCAACAACGGCATCAACTTAGGATAGGCACATGGAACGCCTCATCGCTCACAGGGAAGGACCTTGAGCTTGTTGGGGAGGCTGTTAAAAGTCGACTTGATATAGTTGGCGTCTCTTCAACAAAGCAGAGTGGTTCTAAAACTGTGGACATTTTGGATGGGTGGAAGCTCTTCCTGTCAGGAGTCGCACCCTCAATGTCTGCTCAGGCGGGAGTGGGGATACTCACAAGTCCCAGGTTGACAGACAGAGTATTGGAGTGGATATCATTAGGAGGGAGAGTTGCGATCTTAAAGCTCAAGCTTGAAAGATCAACTCTGGCATTGGTGCAGGTGTATGCACTGAATCTTCAGTCAGAGTATGCAGCTTTTTAGGCGAAGTTGATGGTTGCAGATATGGATTCTTTTGCCCTGATGAGTGACTTCAATGCTCATGTGGGTGTAGATGTTATGACATGGGGGAGTGTGATTGGGAGGAATGGTGATCCTGATCAAAACGCGAACGGAGAGAGGTTGTTAGATTTTTGTTGTGAAAATGGCTTATCCATCACGAACACTATCTTTCCACACAAAGACATTCACAAATACACATGGTACCGTCAGAGTCTTCAGCAGAAGTCGCTGATTGATTTCTTTGTGCTACCATCGTGTCTGAAGAGAATGGTTTGTGATGTTCGCTTATTGAGAGGGACCGAACTGTCAACTGATCACCACTTAGTGCTGTGCAAATTGTATCTTAGCGAGAGAGTGCCTCCCCTACCAAAGCGTAAACCAAGGATGGTTACACACATACGATGGGAGAGGTTACAGGACGATGAGATACGGGAGACATTTGCGCGGCAAATATCTGAAAGGTTTGAACGAATTCCAACTGTTCCATCAAATGTAGAGGAAGAATGGCAACTGTTTGCAACAGCGGTTATTGCCTCTGCGGGAGATGTTTGTGGAGTGAAGCGGCTTGGTGTGGCGGCTGGTGGTGAGAAAAGAACTGCTTGGCTTAAAACGCCTGGAGTTCAAGAAGTTATCAGAGAGAAGAAGAGCCTTTAAGGTGTGGATTCACTTGGGGAACTCCGATTCTCGAAATCGGTACACTGAGGCGCGAAGAACCTGCAAATTAGCTTTGAAAACAGCAAAAGAACAGTTTTGGAAGGAGTTTGGCGAAAAATTGGAAGTGACCACAGATCTGCAAATAAGATGTTCTGGCAGACCGTCCGCCGCCTCAGAAGAAAAAAGTTGAATATCGTTGAAGGAGTTAAATCCAAAGACGGTACACTTCTTTCCAATGAGAAGGACATCTTACGCAGATGGAACGAGCACTTTTCAGAATTGCTCAATCCCGAACAGGTCGCCGAAGATGACAGACCTATTGCCGAGAGTGGGGTGGAAAGAAGTCCTACGGTAGAGGAAGTAACTTTGGCGATCAAAGCGCTAAAGGTTGGCAAATCTGCTGGTGTGGATGAAATTCGGCCAGAAATGCTCAAGGCTTTAGGTAAAGAGGGAGTGCAATGGCTCTCGCGTGTCATTAAGTGGCCTGGGAATGCGGTGAAACACCTGGTGATTGGCAAATGGGGGTAATAGTTCCTCTTTATAAAAAAGGGGACAAAAGAGATTGCGCGAACTATAGGGGTATATCTCTTTTAAGTCTCCCTGGAAAATTCTTCGCTAAGGTGCTAGAAACGCGTTCCAGAGCTGTGCTTGAGGACGGTTTGGGGAATGAGCAGTGCGGTTTTCGTCCCGGTAGAAGCACAACCGACCAGTTATTCGCTCTCAGAATGGTTCTTGAGAAGGTCTGGGAGTATGCCAAACCTGTCTACACTTGTTTTGTAGATTTGGAAAAAGCATATGATAGGGTTCCTCGAGGCAAACTCTGGAGTGTTCTGCAGGAGTATGGGATTGATGGTTCTCTGTTAAGGGCGATTCAGTCTTTATATACAAACTGTAGAAGCTGTGTTCGGACAAACGGTGTTAAATCAATACCTTTCACTGTGGGCGTTGGACTCCACCAGGGGTGCGTTTTGTCACCTCTCCTCTTCATTGTATATATGGATTGGATGTTGCAGCGCACCCGTAGCGGGGAATGTTTCGAAGTGGGAGACCTAAGGATTAGTCATCTGCTCTTTGCGGATGATTTGGTCATCCTTGGGTCCTCTCAAACCGAACTTCAGCGCGCACTCGAAAGGTTTGTAGCCGTTTGTGATGATGCTGGAATGAAGATCAACGTGAACAAGTCAGAAGTAATGGTCGTTTCCAAAAAACTCATTCAGTGCACTCTGCATGTTAGTGGAGTTCCACTGAAGCAGGTGGATAAGTTTAAGTACCTCGGGGTCCTATTCACGAGTGATGGGAAGAACAATGCCGAGTTATCCTGTAGAATTGATCAGGTTGGATCAATTTTGAGAGAGCTTGGCCAATCTATTGTAAGGAAGGCTGAACTTTGTGTTCAAGCTACATAAGCTATCGGTTTTTAACTCGGTGTATGTTCCAGTACCCCGCCTAAGGTCATGAAATTTGGGTAGTGACCGAAAGAATAAGATCGCAGGTAAAAGCTTCCGAAATGAGGTTCCTTCGCGGTGTTGCTGGAATAACTCGTAGGGATCGAGTGCGCAACACCAGAGTACGCGAGGCGCTCAATCTTGAGCAGCTACTTCTCCGAATGGAACGATCTATGCTTCGATGGTTTGGTCACGTAGTGCGTATGCCCCCAGACTGGCTTCCAAGACGTGCCATAGTGGCCGTGGCATCAGGTAGGCGACCCCGCGGTAGGCCTAGAAATAGATGGTTGGACCAAGCCCGGCCTCTCTCCTGGAGCCGTCTAGGGATTCCTCCTGATGAGTTGGAGTCGATGGCGAAGGATCGAGAAGGATGGGGAGTCCACCTGAGCATCCTACCCCCGCGACCCTCATGAAGGATTAGCGGGCTATTGAAAATGTATGTATGTATGTATGTATGAAATTTAAGAAAAATCTGAAGAGGGTATAAATGTATTTAGATATTATAGATTGCACATATGGTATGTATGCGATAGAAGTAAAGAGATCAATAAATCGAAATATTGGGGATTTGGATTGCGATTGATCGAGAAACTAATGACTGCTCAAAACTTGGCTTGCGCCAGTAGCACAACAATCAAGTTCGTGATGAAGTGCTTGCTTTGCCTTCTAGTGGTGGTCCCCGGGCAACTATAGGTATAAATCCTTATACGTGTAGGCTAAAACTGCAAATGCGGATTGTCTAGTGCCTTGATTATAGACTTCTAGGGCCAGCAACCCGCGTTACCGAAACCAGTTCGCTACAGAAAAATGCCTAGGATAAGGAATGATTACATGTTGACGACTTTTGGCTATTGTACCCGGACAAAGATAGGATTCCGGAATGTGAATCCTCGACTCGGAAAGCGAAGGACCTTACAATGCCAGATTCTTTTCAGACAGGCCCCCCTGTCTACTGGTGGAGCGAGGAAATAGCCGAACTGCGTAGCAAATGTCATCGAGCGAGGAGATTATACACACGCTCCAGAACAACAACTAACTGCACCGTCTTCCATGAACAATACAAGGCAGTACGGAAAGAGCTTAAAATGGCCATCCAACAAAGTAAAAAAAAGATGTTTTCTGGAGTTACGCAGCGAAGCAGATAAAAATCCATGGGGCTCCCCCTACAAAGTAGTAATGAAAAAGGTCAGGAGATGGCAGTCAATTTCCACGTGCCCCAAATGCATGCATATGATCATAACAGGACTGTTTCCACAATACCCGGAAATACACTACGGGGAGGAGGAAACTACAGAGCCACTGAATATAGTTACTAGTTACTGCAAATGAATTGATCAACAAATGTAACAAATTTGGGAATAAGAAGTCACCAGGTCCAGACGGCATTCCAAATATAGCTCTCAAAACGGCATTCAAAGCGTGCTCAGAAATGTTCGTAGAAATGTACAATGCGTGCTTGAAAGAAGGCGTTTTTCCAGAACAGTGGAAAAGGCAGAAGTTGGTACTACTCCCAAAAGGTGATAAGCCACCAGAAGAACCTTCATCATACCGCCCGCTGTGCATGCCAGATACAGCAGGAAAAGTTTTGGAACGAATCATCTGCAACAGAATGGAAACAGCGATAGAAACTGTAGGCGGGCTTTCGAAACACCAATACGGCTCCACAAAAAGCGATAGAAGGAAAAAGGTAGAAAGGGAGCTCCAAGAAATATGGCTTAGTGATAACTCTGGATATCAAAAATGCATTCAACATTGCAAACTGGAGCCATATACTAGAGGCCCAGAAATTTACGAGTCCCAGCGTATCTCATAAAAATCGTGACGAATTACTTCAAGCGCAAAGTCTTAACCTATGATACAGAGAACGGACCCACGGACCCAAAGAATACAAGATCACTGGCGGAGTACCACAGGGGTCAGTGCTAGGTCCCTTACTCGGCAATGTCATGTACGATGGGATCTTGCGTCTTTCAATGCCCGAGGAAACAAAAACTATCGGATTTGCGGATGACATTGCAATGTCTTAACTGGAAATTTACTGGAAGAGGTTGAGCAGATAAGCAACTCTACAATTAGGGCCGTACGGAACTGGCTGAGTTCGGCTGGCCTCACGCTTGCAGAATATAAAACGGAAGCGGTTCTTATAAGCAGCAGGAAAAAGGAGGAAACGATAAATATTATTGTGTGTAGCCACACAATAACATCGAAGCCCCACATAAAATACCTCGGATTCATACTAGATACAAGACTATCCTTCAAGGAACACCTCAAGGGTGTGTCTCACAAAGCAGCGAATGCCAGCGGTGTTCTCGCACGAATCATGCCTAATACAGGAGGCCCTAGGCACAGTCAAAGATTACTTTTGGCCAGAGCAATAGCGTCAATAATCCTCTACGGCACAACAAACAGAAGTAAGATTACCTCAGTGGACAGAATATGTACATTAAGAGCATGCTGCGCATACCGTACAACCTCCAGCGATGCAGCCTGTGTGATAACAAAAATGCTACCAATGACATCCTGGTAGAAGAGCAACGGCGACAATATGAACTGAGACGCTTAGAACAAGAACAAACTGCTCCAACCGGCGAAACCCAACAGATGTCACTAAGGATACAGAGCATAGGAGAGTGGCAAAAACGCTAGGTCGCCCCTGAAAAGGGTAGGTGGACGCATGTACTCATACTACAGGTTAAACCATGGATAAAAAGACGCCATGATGAGGTAGGGCTTCACCTAATCCAGCTGCTGACAGGTCATGGATGCTTCTGTTCATACCTGCATAAATGCAAGCATGATGACAGCCCCTACTGTCCATGATGTGCTGACTGCATTGAAAACTCGGAACATGTGCTTTTTCGATGCCCACGGTTTCTAGACAAGAGGGAAACATTGAGGCAGAAATGAGGCGTGGCGCTAACCCCCGAAAACATAGTTAGTGAAATGCTCAAGAGCCAAACAGCTTGGGATGCAGTGATTGCAATTGCCAAAACTATCATGAGCAAATTAAGAATATTGAAACGTGAGGAAAAAGAGTCCAACAGGACTAACACGTATATAAATGACAACTAAGTCAGAAACCCTCCTACGATTAAATGCCAAGAAGGCGGTACCGTAGGGAGAAAGGGTAAGAAGGGGTTAGTGGATAAAAGTCTCATACTGTTACTGAGTACTGGCTCAGTTTCATCTTTTGAAGATTCCCACCTCCCAGCGAAGAAAAAGATGTGCACATTGACAAATAGGGGACTTTTAGCGTGTTGAGTGGGGCTATTATCCTCATGCGCAATTAATTATATTATTACAATAAGTAATGAATGAATATAGGGTTTTGCTAAACTTTAAACATTTGGCTTGTTTGTGAATTCAAAAATTAATACAGTGATGCAATGTATAGTGATGTTGGAGAATTGATCAGAGAAGAAATCATCCAGAGATAGCTCAGCGCATCTTGACAAAATATTTTCTTCTGTGAACAATTTTCCGACAATGTTTCTTCTTACATATACGAGTATAATCAATACATTTATCCATTTTAAGAAAATCCTAGTCCAGCTTATTTACCAGCATATTGTTGACGAAGTACGGCGACAAAAGTATACGATTTGCTGAGAATCTAAAAGAGGGGCAAACATCAATAACCTTTCAGATCATACAATTTGTTTGCAGACATACCCGGCTAAAAGTCTCCAAACTGAGTTCCAAGTAACCTCCAGCTGTGAAATGAAATGGTCTCTGAGCATTTAACAGGAATATAATCAGAGACTTTCTGAATTTCACATCGAAATTGTACCATGTGGTGTCATAGCCTCGCAATGCTAACGTCTTGTTCTGCAAAAAAAAATCATAAAAATGTTAAAACTTCCAACGCTTTGTTAAAGCTATTGCACCTGCTCAGAAACTTCGTTGCCAAACCAACAATAAGCTAGAAGCTGTGCCAAAATACATCCAACATAGCAGTAAATCAAAACCAGCCCTGAAGTATCTGACCGCACCAAAGCCTGAAATCCAGTCAGAGCATATATGCACAGAGACACCATAAATTGCACGAGCATTGGAAGTCTAAAGATGCTTTCAATCTGCTCTCGAATGCTGAAATAGAAAAATTTTCCATACATATGCATCAAGTAAAACTTAAAACTTACCTTAGAATGTAAGTATGATGCTCCATAAGGCTGTTGAGATGTTTCACAGGATCCACAGTGATTGGACCAACCACCTCTTCATTTAACTCGTCAAACGATATGTTCAGCACTTGCAGCTGACACCTTGTCAGATTGATAAGCGTCACATTGAGGTAATCGATTCCGACAATTTGAAATCCTATAATTAGCACCGCTATGGGTATGTACAACGTTTGTACTATGAAAGGGACAAATTCCGGCATTCTAGCTCTATATGGAAAAATCTTTCCAACGAAGGTCGATGGATCTGCCATTGAGGAGGCAGTCAATAAATGATTAAGAAGGCTATTCTACTTACCTATAAATAGGATAATCATCCCACTAAAGGATGATAAAGCAATGATGAAGGTATAGCAAATGAATGACATCTTATTTTCAAATTCAACCCCAAAGAAGGACTCTTTCTGCTTCTCGGACTTGACGTATTTCTCTGTCATGAACCGCAATTGCCTTACAATTCTGTAGAAATCTTCTAAACGGCTAAATATCCAGATTGTCTTGAAGGACATTTGAAAATAAATTTTAATTTAGTATTTTTAAAACTGACCTACCTTTAAGCTTGCCCCTAGCTGCAACGTGGTAATAGAGATGTTTTGTATCAAGTCATTGATATTTCCCCAACTCAGAATCGCATCGTAAATCTGAAATAAGTGGTGAGGTATTCGGAAGAAGGTCAGAATCACTATGCCGTAGATGAGAATTGATGACTTCGATTCGCTTTTACCACCAAAGAGGGGTATTCCAAAGAACTGCAGCATATTAAGGTTTAAATCGATGGAGCCTAGCTTACCAGTGAGAGGATTTGATGGGAAAAACTGCTTCGAGGATAATTGAAAGAGTTTCTGCATTTTGAGATCTGGGGAAAGAGGAATAGAATTTGGTACATATTGATGACAGAAATTGTAAACGCTTCATAATACTAAGTTTAGCATCATAAATTGGGCCGATTTTATTACGCTCCGATCTATTATTTTCGGACAAGATCTCTGCAAAATGTTAGAAACTCTTCAGCGGGTGTCTATAAAATTTTGATTTCAAAAGGATTTAAATTCTAAAGGGAAATGAGCAGAGCGGCTTTCGTTCCAGTAGAAGCACTATTCATTCACAGAATAATGCTTTAGAAGGCTTGATAGTATGCCAAATATGTGTACAGCTGTTTTGTGGCTTTAGAGAAGGCTCCTTGAGGCAATCTTTGAAGTGTTCTGTAGGAGCATGAGTTACTCGGTTTTTATGTACAAAATGCAGAAACTGTGTTTGGATAATCAGCGTGAAATTAACACCTTTCACTGGGTGCTGGACTTTTCCAGGGGTGCGTTTTGTCACCTCCACTCTTCATTATGTATGTGAATGTAGACGATTTTTACAATATTAAAACTAAACTAAACATCATAATGAGAACTGAGCCATTGCGTAAGAATAGGAGATCGATCTCGCAGTGTAAACGTTGTCAATATTTCAGTCATACGCAGACTTACTGTCAAAAAGAATCGCGATGCGTAAAATGCGCCGGTAAATATTTTTCGGAAAAGTGCAGCTCCAGCGACTTGTATAAACTGCAAAGGGAAGCATCCAGTGAGCTATAGAGGCTGCGAAGTGGCCATAGAGCCCCAAAAGGCGTGATGCGATTAAAGAAACTTACGCCCGAACTTGAAACCGTAGGAAAAGTTTCTACGGGGAAAGCAGCGACAGAAAGAAAACTTGTTAAGGAAAAGGACGAAAGTTGTACAAGAAAAAGTCCGAAAAGAAAAGTCGTCATCTTCAAGTAGGCAAACGTATGCGCAAGCCGCGTCGCAAGAAAGTAAACAAAGCGGTATGGCTCCAGATCCAATATCCCAAGTTTTTCTCTAATTCTAGCGAAGCTTGAGGAGCAAAGCAAAACAAATAAACTTGTATTTGGAAAATTTAGCAATCTCGAGCCTAAAACTCTCAAAACAGGAATTCAAGTTTAAATACGAAACATTTACTTAAAATATCATATTAGCATGGAAAGCAAATGGACTATTGGAAAAGACAGACGGACTAGAAGTATTTTTGCGAAAAAATCAATATTGGCATTTGCTTAATTTCCGAAACACACTTGAAAAAGAAATGTAGTGTAAATATAAAAGGGGGATGCAACGATAGATCGCCTCCACGTGGTGCATCCTGGGTAATGCTAAATGATCTATCACACTAAGGCTGCCAAACAATCAAATTATATCACTGATCTCTTGGCAAACAAGGTATTATAGCTACGGAACCTTAATGCAGTCTACTAACTCAAGAAACGGTTCTTCTAAGAACTTCCTAACGAAGAGAATCGGACCTTCAGTCCGCATTCTCCAACTAAATATTGAAGGTATAAGCAAGTCCAAAAGCAAATACCTTTTTAAGATTCTTAAGGACAATGCTATTGACGTAGCAGTTATCCAAGAAACCCATTCGGCTTCGGAAGCTGACTTTAGTAGGTAATAGAGGCAAAATACACGGATACTCTGCCATCGGAGTGCTATACCACCAGGCATATGGTTCTGCCACTTTCATTCGCAACGGCGTTAAGAATGCGAGGTTAATCCAGCAAAGCTCCACAGACAACGTATTCCGCATCACCGTAGAAGTATATAAACCACCAACTATGCCATGGCCACGAAGTGTCATACCACTCTTTGACCACCCTGCTGTCTATGCGGGTGATTTTAACAGCCACCATACATCATGGAGATACCCAAATAACGACCTGAATGGTCTTGAGCTATCAAAGTGGGCCGAAGTTAACAGTCTTCACCTCGTCTTCGACGCCAAGGATGCCGGCTCCTTTCATTCCAGATGGTGGCTCAGGGACTACAACCCCGATCTCACATTTGTAAGCTGCAACCGCGATCTAATACCTCTATAATCCAGTCGTCAAGTCCTCGCAAACTTCCCTCGTAGCCAGCACAGACCCATTGTCATTGACATCGGCATACAAATGCATATTGTTGAATCTCTTGCCCGACCTAGATGGAATTTCACCAAAGCCTCCTGGGATGAGTACACAAAAGACCTGGACGCCAATATAAGATGGATCCACCCGCTAGCCAAAAACTATGAACGACTCGTCGGCACCATTCTTTCTACAGCCAAGAAACACATTCCGAGAGGATATCGGAAGCAGTACATCCCTATTTGGTCGGATGAATGCGATCGCCTTTACAAAGGGTTCGAAGTGAATGGCCTGCCCGAAGCAGCTGACAAGCTTCTCCAGTCCCTCGATAAGGCATATAGCGAAAAATGGCAACACACGGTCGAGAATACAAGTTTCGTCCACTCCAGCCGCAAGGCCTAGAGCCTGTCCGCAAGCTCGGCTGCAGCACGCCAATTGCAGCCCCAAATCCTTTAATCAGCCCGAACGCGATAGCTTCCAGAATAGTAAAGCTTTGCAAGTCTCCCCCGGATAAAATCGAAACCAAACTCATCAAAAAGAATCTTAAGCTACTGAAATCAGAGTCACACGCGCTAGCAGAGTTCTTAAGCCCATTCACACTGAAGGAAGTAGAAGCATCACTCCAAAAACGGAAATCACGCAAGGCCGCTGGACTAGATGGGATATTCCCGGAATTCCTTATTCAAAGCGGTATCCATTTTAAGGACTGGCTCGCGCGTTTCTTTTCAAATATACTGGAAACAGGGCACTTCTCCGCTAACCTCAGGAAATCAAAAGTAATCGCTTTACTCAAACCTGGTAAGCCCAGCGACCAGCCAGAGAGCTACCGCCCAATCGCTCTACTCAGCGTTGTGTACAAAATTTTTGAAAGGCTGATTTACAACAGAATAGAACCCGCCATCAACGCAGTGGTGCCTATAGAGCAGGCTGGGTTCAGAGCTGGGCGTAGCTGTTCGGATCAAGTATTAGCGCTGACGACTCAAATTGAAGCAGGTTACCAAGCCAACCTAAAAACATCAGTGGTATTTATCGACCTTACTGGAGCGTATGATACAGTCTGGAGGGACGGTTTGATTCTGAAGCTTATTCAAGTCGTACCATGCACAAAGATAGCCACGATCCTGAACAACATGCTTAACGACAGACCATTCCCGGTTTTCCTGAACGAGGAGCATAGTTCTCGCAGAAAACTGAACAACGGACTCCCTCAAGTATCAGTGCTGGCACCTCTGCTTTTCAACTTGTACACTCATGATCTCCCAAGTACAGAATCAAGAAAATTTGCATACGCGGACGACCTTGCCATAGCCACACAACACCGGTCCATGTTTAAAACGGAAGCAACGCTAACGAAAGACCTTGCCACACTAGGCTCGTACTTCAAAATGTGGGGACTTGTCCAAGTATGATCAAAACGGAAGTTTCATGTTTCCACCTTAACAATATACTTGCCAACACTAAACTGTCGGTACAATTTAACGACGCTCAGCTTACCCACAACTTTTTATCCAAATATCTTGGAATTACTTTGGATCGTACCCTGTCGTTCAAACAGCACTTCATTAACACTGCAGCGAAACTCAACTCCCGCAACAACATTATACAAAAGTTGGCATCAACGACTTGGGGCGCTCGCGCTAAAACATTACGCTCCGCCTCCCTGGGGTTGGTATTTTCCACCGCCGAATATTGCGCCCCCGTCTGGCTAAATAGCCTTCACACCAACAAAGTCGACGTGCAGCTTAATACTTCAATGGGCATAATCACAGGAACTATTAGTTCTACCCCAACGAGATCTAGGAGTTACTACCTTCGATGACGAAATAACGAACTTTGCTCGAAAACGTATTCGTCTACATGGTCGTTGCAATAACTTTATACTCCAAATTCTGGACGAGACAAACCTTGTGCATCGACTACAAAAACGAAACCGTTCGATTTAGCATCTAATGGTGGGTTTTAGGAAGTGCTTTGCTGGAAAGCTATCTTCCCAACGCGAATATATTTTTGAAACTAAAACTACTTGACAAGGAAACTTAATCGTAATAAACCGGAGAAGGGTGGTGTTGTTTAGTGAGCAAAAATCTCACACTACTATGAGCACTGGGCACATAGCGTCTATGAAGATTTTTCACCCACAAAAAAAATATGAACTATGAACCGGAGAAGGGTGGTGTTGTTTAGTGAGCAAAAATCTCACACTACTATGAGCACTGGGCACATAGCGTCTATGAAGATTTTTCACCCACAAAAAAAATATGAACTGGAAGTCACAACGCAGCTGTGGTGGAGAATGTTTCAAATTGGTACATTTAAGTAAGAGTCATTTGCACTTCATTGATGATTTAGGATCATTCTTGCGCCATCCCAACGGAACTTCACAGCGCGCTTAAAATATTCGTAACCATATGTGACGATGCTGGAATGAAGGTAACCGTGAACAAGTCAGAAGTCATTCCCAGAACACCCATTCAATACACTCTAAAGGTTAGTGAAGGCAGGTGGAGAATTTTAAGTACCTCGGGGTGATATTTACGAGCGATGAAAAGAGTGATGTTGAATTATTTTATGCGATTAGTCAATCAATTTTAAGAGATCTTGGTCCAGGAAGGCCGATTAACTTAATGTTGGAGCTAGGCAATCAGCTCCTTCCAGCCTTTCAAGTCACTAGGAGTAGATGGTTTCACACCAGCCCTAATGCAAAAAGGGCAAGAGAAACTAATACTACACCTAGCTAGAATAACAAAAAAGTAGTCTCACATTGGGATATATTCCAAAGCAAAGTTGTGCTTACACTTCATTACCATCAACATGCATATAGAGTGGGCAGACCTACGACAGCTTTTTATCAGTTGATGGAAACCATCCAAAGAACTCTTTAAATAAATGTCTGTCAGGCGTTCGTGAGATGTGGGATCGTGAAAAAAAAAATGTTGGTGTTATGTTTAGGAATTCGAACATTGAACTTCACACGCAGTGGTCCGGCACACTTACCATTGCGCCACGGCGACACAAGTAAAATATACTTAAGTTCTTAATGATGGTGATGTCAAGACGTTTTAAGTTATAATATGGTTGCAGAGCATCCAAACCTTAATTGGGAGAAATGGAGGCTAGTGCCTATGCTCTTGAATGGGTGGATTGAGTCTTTAACTTGCTTAGAACTCAAGTACATATTTGCTATTAATAGGTGTCGTTGGGTTACTGACGCACGGCTATATAAGTGGAATAGTGTGACGAGGGATGTAGCATGAAGCACTCAAGGGCTTTACTCCTGCACCCATAATAAATCGATATATCACTGAAAGAGCTCGAATATTTTCATCACCTGAATGTGTTGTAATATACCATCTAAATTCACCAGCATTGCGTCATGGTGTGGGCGGAAGTTTCAGTCGATAAGATTTAAAAATACTTTACATCAACTGAAAAGAAATGCCAATTTCAATAATCTTCTCCGTTTTCAGTACTTTATTATTATAAAGAGTACACTCGAACTTACTGGTGAAGAAGAAGTTTATCAGTAAAGGTTTTATGGATATGGATACAGATGAGAAGTAAATGACAATGAACAAAGTTCGACATTTTGTCTAATCGTCAGTGTTAACTACTGATTTATTTGTCGAGTTTTAACTTTGTATCTTCGACTGTAAAAATAAATAAATACTTTTTCTTAAAATCGTTTTACAATGACGAATGAGAAATGCATTGTGTCGCAGGTTGAAAATGCAATAATTTGCGAAAGGGTATAGAAATAGCGCTGTGCTTCCAACCGACATGAAGTGTGGCGAAAAAATATGTATTTTGGCTAGATTTCCACAATCTCCTTAAGAACATCCCAAAGGAAGAGTTTCTGTTTGTTGGAGGAGATTTGAATGGGCATGCTGGGAAGTAAAACGAAAACTATGAAAACTCTCATGGAGGACTGGGACACGGCACCAGGAACCTTCCTGGGGAAGACATCGTAAGCATGTGCAAATCAACGATCTCATCGTGTTAAATACCATGTTCATCAAAAAAAGCCGCCACCTGATAACTTGCAGCAGTAGTGGAGATGAAACGCAGATTGACTACAATTTCGTAGCCAGTTTCATGAAACCTCGCGTACAAGATTGCAATGTGATCCTGCTAACAGAATTTTTTATGAAGACACCAAAGAAAAGCAAACAACCAAGTGTCCCTGACATAATCAAGTGGCACAAACTGGACAAAGAAAATGGCTAGGCTTTTGTTTTCGTGATGAAAAATTACCTCTCTCACACCATCAATTGAGCTGATTAAGAGTGCAGAGCACAAACTATGTGAGATTCTCTACTGCGAACTTGCTTAAAGAAGGTCAAATCACTGCTAGGAGCTTCAAAAGGTAATTATAAACACGCCAAAGAAACACGGTGGTGCAGTGATGAAGCTAAGGAGGTAATAAAAGAGAAGAAAAGGGCTTTCAAATCTTGGTCAATGGGACTCTCTAATAATAGAGACGAAAAAGCCCGCCTTGAAGTACAATATAATACAGACATTGCAAGAGACAAACGAAGAAAAAGTGCGCCCAGCTTCAAGCAGAGAATACGTGAGACTTGTATCGGGAGTTGGAGGAAATATCTTATACGGTTGCTGATACAAATCAGGCTATCCAGGAGTTGCGACGACACAATATGAACAAGAGCGCAGCCATTTTCAAAATAGCCGCCCAAAGAAGAAGAAATGTTCAAGAGATTCATTCGCCAAAGTTCATTAACAATGCTCATGGCCGGCTTCTTGTGGATGATGACAAAATTCTGCAGAGGTGCCGACAGTATTGTGAATAACTTTTGAATGAACAGTTTCCCCGGTTATATTTTCCAAGAGGCACCCCTTAATGTGAAGAAATACCCGACATTACAGTCGAAGAAGTTAGTGCGGCGGTCAAATACTCCAAAAAACGAAAAGCGGTTGAGCCAGACGAGATGCCCTCTGAGTTCTGGAAAAAGATGGGAGATATTGGATTCAGATGGCTCAGAATTCTCATCTCCAGATTTATGCGATGTGATCCAATGCTGAATCAATGGAGGGAAAGTTACATTCTCCCTGTATACAAAGGGAAGGGAGATACGCGAAACTGTGATAACTACCGTTTGATCAAGCTGATGGCACGCACCATGAAGATCGTTGAGCGGGTATTAGGTGGCCGACTGCGATCAGTGCGGCCATCTGATGATCAGTGCGGATTTGTGGCGCGTAAATCAACCACAGATGCAACCCAAGGTATAATGATCATAGTGGAAAAACATCGTGATTCCTTAAAGGATTTGCATATTGTATTGGTTGACTTTGAAAGGGCATTCGACAGACAACCGCCAGATCTGATAGGGGTGGCGCTAAGACATCGGCGGGTTCCAGAAACCTATGTACAGATGATCATGGACATGTACAATGAAGCAAAGACAAGAGTAAGATGCCCTGCTTGAGTAACCGAAGAATTTCCAATCAAAGTCGGGGTGCACCAGAAAAGCGTTTAAAGTCCTTTGCTCTTCATTACAACCCTTGACTATCTGCTTAAAGGTAAAGTGATGGACCCCAAGGTACATCAATTATTCTTTGCTGACGATGGAGGTGAATGAAGTGGCGAGAAAACTCCGCTATCTCCTGTGACAGAAAAATGTCACCTAAGTTGAAAGGAAGGCTCTACACCGTAGTTGTGCGTTCAGCGCTCACATACGGATCACAATGTTGGACGATGTACAAAAAGTATGAGAGAAAATAACTGCAGCTGAGATGAAGATGCTTCGCATGACAGCAGGAGTGACAAAAGCTTGATCTAACAAGAATTTCGAAGATCCATTGAAGCCTTTACGTCAATTAAACCATCTTCTTCTTTTTCCTTTTATCAGCGAGGTTATGATCCGAAAACAAGGGATCACAACCCTTCCACTTCACCGCATTTCTACTGATGCAATGAAGTGGGAGGGTTATGATCTCTTGTTTTCGGATCATAAGCTTGCCGAAGTAGGAAGAAGAAAACTAGGTGAATTCTCAACTGATGAAACGTTTGGTGGAAGCCATGATAGGTTGAAAAAGAGATCCACAATGTGAAGTTTTCGGGAGAAGCAGCTTGCGATAACTTTGGAAACAAACATACATTTCAAGAAACCTTTATAGAAATTGTAACAACTGGCGGCTACAGCCTTCCACAAATTTTTAACGAAGACGAAACGGCAATTTTTGTGAAAAAAATGTCAACCCAGATCAATGCCTGGACATAAGGCAGCAAAAGACAGACTAACATTATTAATAGGCGGAAACGCCAAAAGGAACTATTAAAATCAGACCCATGTTAGTCTACCAATCTCTTAACTCTAGAGCCTTTCAACGAGGCCCTTCTAGAGATCGAAAAAACTGGATGCAATGTTATTGCCTATGCAGACGATGTCGCTATTCTAATAACAGGCAAATACCCGCAGACGCTGGCCGATGTCATGCAGTCTGCTCTTAATGAACTGCTCAGATGGACCGATAAATGCGGCCTCTCTGTTAACCTGACGAAGACCAAGCTAGTTCTATTCACAAGAAAACACAAGTTCCCTGACTTCACTCCGCCCAAGATAAGGGGATCCACCCTCAAGCTTTCAAATAGTGCTAGCTATTAAGGCCTAAAGCTTGACTGCAAGCTTATTTGGAAAGAGAATGTCGTCGAACGGGCCAGGAAATCGCTGGTCGCACTATACATCTGCAAGAAAGCAGTAGGCTCCACGTGGGGCCTTAAACCAAGCATCATGCACTAGCTATACACGTGGGTCATAAAACCGATTCTCATGTATGGAGTATTGGCCTTGGAGAAGAAATCCAACCTATCCGTAATGGAAAAAACGAGTTGCATTTCTCAGCATTACCGCTGCACTGAGAACTTCTCTCACAGCGGCGCTCCAAACCATGCTCCACCTGCTTCCGATTGATATCGTCAGTAAACAATTGGCTGTCAGCTCGGCAATAAGACTGAGAGGCTCCAAGCAGTGGAAGGAGCAACACACGGGACACGCCAATATACTTTTGATGCACCGTCATCTTCCCAATTCCACTGACCATCTGCCCACTGAATATGATTTTAACAAGGGCTACACGCACTCGATACCAGACAAAAGTGAGTGGATGCAACGCAATGTCCTTTACAATGAATCGCTGTCAATTTTTACGGACGGGTCCAAAACCAAGGACGGAGTCGGTCATACACGGGACGGATCTGGACATACACCTCTCCTTTAACCTTCCAGACCACCGCAACGTTTTTCAAGCCGAAATCACCGCAGTTCGCAAAGCCGCTGACTGGCTACCGGCTAGCACATGCCCAAAGATTAGGTATCAGTCATAATGACTTCTGCAGAAGCTGCAGAAGTGAAGAGGAAGAATAGACCATCAGTCATCTCCTGTGCGCCTGTCCTGCGCTCGCCAACATCAGGAAGTCCACTCTGGGTGAATACTTCTACAATGATCTTAATGATCTCGGCAACGCCTGCACGGCTAAAATTCATGCCTTCATTCAACGAAGCAAATGGTTCCAAGAGTAAGAGGGTGACCCACCCGCCTTACACATCGGTAATACAATGGACCTACTCTCTGGTCTAAGTACATCCTCATCGAGGGCCGATCCTAAGCCAACCAACCAACTCCAGAGCTTTAAAATGTTGCGTAAAACAGAAATTACCTGTAATTTGGAAGGCATACACAAAGGCTGGGTCACAAAGCCTCTTTCCGAGGAATGGTTTGTAGAGCATTTTTGACCAGATATACTAAAGTTCTATGATGAGCAAAATCTCGCCAATAAAACATTGCTACTCTTAGGCCCAAGGCACACGGAGCAACTGGAAAAAAACTAAACCGGTTGGCAACTCGAGTTACAGACCAGTTACGGACTCAGCGATGACTTGCCTCCATACAAGAGGAACTCATCACCAATCAAAATCTCTAGTTCGTTCAGTGTCGTCATGGATACCGGTCGTGAAATGTCTTCGGAAGACTCGAGCGATGATGAAACCATCATGTTGTATTACTATCTCAGGAGGAGGAGAAGAATAGTAAGAAGGTTTTGGGTACACCCATACCTTGAAAACAATTTTGAAAACCGTTTGTTACGACATTTCCGACTTCTATCTACGCCTTCTCTGTTTCATTTTCTTCGAATAGCCGGGACGGTGATAATTGTACAAAATAGGATGTTTTTCAACCTCCCCCACCAGCAACAAGTTGGTCTGTTGTTCGCTCATCTTCGACAAACTAGAAACTAAAATCATTAGGCAATCCGACATGCAAATCAACAGACGATTGGTTACAAACTGGTTTTTGTGAATCGCAAACCAGTTTTCAACCAGTAGCGTCATGTGTGACGTCCCATTTGATTACCAGGGTATGACTCAAAGCAAACTATTTGCCAATTCGTATCGCTGATCAGTTTTTTCCAGTTGCTCCGTGTGCATTGGGCCTAACAAACATATTTGCCGCAACAGCTCTTTAAGTGCCAGGGCCTAGCTTCTCGCAACCACTCATGTTGTGTGCGTTATATCTTTCACACAAATGGAAGGGACCTACAGTTTAGTGTCGTATCCGAACGGCGATTTGAGAAGCTTTTTCGTGACAACAATACCCTCGGATGTTTGTCAGACGGTCGCGAGAGGTGAAACCGTGAAAAAAATGTTTGCTGTTTTCTGGGATCCGAACTTGGAACCTCATGCGCAGTGATCCGACACACCAACCACTTACCCCACGGCGGCCACAGATTTTAGACAATGTCCCTGGATATCCGACTGATTTGATAAACTTGTCGGGAGGAAAAGCGAATGTTGCTTTTCTACCACCTTATACGACTTCACTTCTGCAACAAATGGACCAATATCCAATTGCGATATTGCATTTTCGAGAGTATTCGATGAAACAGACGGCATCGATAAGAGCTTTAAAGAGTTCAACATTTTGCATGGCATTCAGTTGATAGAAAAAACTTGGGAAAACGTATCAACACAATGTTTGCAAGCATCCTGGAAAAAACTGGGCCCAGAAGTTTGTCCCAACACCTGGCCTGGAGAGCCTACACCTGAACAGATTCAAGATGAAATTGTCAGCTTAGGCAGGCGTCTTGCTTATGATAAGTTAGAGGCTGCTGATATAAACGAACTAGTCACGTCATGAAGGATTGTCGTTCAAAGACTTTATTCATTTGGAAACCATAAATTCTGATGAAAATGACTCTGAAAAAGACGATGAATCTGGAAAAGATCCCCAACTAGAGTTAAAGTTGAGCGATTTAAGAAACACTCTGGATCATCTAAAAAACGGGCAGGAAGTTTTCGACAAATATGATCCTGTTGCGGAAAGATCATCGAAAGTCCGGCGACATATAGATGAAGAAGCAGAAGAAAAAGGCGGCTATACAAACGACTATGTGCAAATATTTTTTTCTCTCAAAAGGAGGAACTTCAAGCAGAGTGGCCCAAAGCATTTTTTTTTGGTTCTGCAAATTACTCATTTTTAGTTTACCAACGAAGAAACTGGAAGTCCAATGGGGTCTGCTAATATTGATCATTCCTTTGCGTAGACGTTTCGTTTAAAGATTTTTTTTATATTTCGGTCTATAAGCCGAACTTATTTTTCATATAATTATGCACTGCTGCACAGTAATATATTAATCTTAGCAAGACGTTTAAATTCGCATTACCTGGTTGTACAACTGTTTTGATAAAAAAAAACTTCTAACCGAATTAATTAATGGACAACTTTTGATTGGTCCCTATGCCCGTACGAAAAAATTTTCTCTACGATTTGTTTCCTTCACCGTGCCGAGAATATCTCCGGGGGATAGTTCCTGAAACATGTCTTATATATAAAAAATCTTGACAGCATCAATAATTTACCACCAAAATGTGTCTCTTTAGAGGTTGAATTGTTACGAACTTTGTGGGAGTGTCCTTTATTCCACGTGTACTCAATTTGCCTTATTATGGAAAGTAGCCTAAAGTTTGTGAATCTCTTCTCCTTCTTCCTTGGGTGTTGAGCTGGAGGTGTAGCATGTACATAAGCCTGTTCGATTTCGTTAGATATTTAAAGAACTTTGTTAACTTTAAATGACTTTCCTAGAATATGTACATATTAGGTCTATATGGTACAGTCTTCCATTTTGTTAAGGACATTCTTAAAATAAACTTCGAATACCTTTGAAACTATGAGTCAAGTATTTAGGTTTGGTGTCATCATTTATTTCGAAACCATTTTTCATTAGGTATTGATGATTTGCCACTGAGATATTGGTCATTGTTTGCTCCAGCAAGAGGTCCTTTGTTGTCAGGTTCCTCTCCAAGGTATAAGTGTAGATATTTCTGTGTACGAATCAGACTTGTTTTAGTGGTTATTACTATATTTAATGCCTTCAAGATATTATAAATTCAGTGGAATATCTGAAAGGAAACGACATTCTTTCCAGTGAGACATTGAGTGCTGTCACTTTGTTACTATCGTATGTATTGTAGTTATTTTTTAATATGCGAGAGAAAGTTCTTCACGACAATGCATGTATTTTTCCCATCAAATGTTATAGTTTTGCTACAAGGTTAAAACATTTGAATCGTAAAAAAATATGTGCCAATTGGCAACACTATTAACCGCTTTTGAAATAGAACCCAATTGTTATATCTGTAAATTGTATCCTTTCTGTACGTATAAAGTGTAAGGATTGGACGAAGAATTATTGAAAAAACATTGGCAAAATCTTGCTTCCACTAAAGATACCCTTTATTAATCAGCTGTCAAATGCATGTCCACAATTGTAGAAATGATTGTTCGCCTTTCATGTACTAAATAGATTGAGTTGAATAGTTGGGGAAAATTGTATGCGCTGAGTATCGACCCATAAGAAACAGCAAAAAGGGCGCTACACCTCCAGCTATCATGTATGACGAAGTCCTGCGACTAGCATTGCCACAAGGAGTTAAGATAATCGGGTTCGCTGACGACATCGCCGTGGCTAAACACATCCACGAAATGGAATCAGCGACAAATAAAGCAATCGGAAAAATTAAAGACTGGCTACGATCCACCGGCTTAGAATTAGCAGGCCACAAAACTGAAGCTGTTCTTATAACAAGTCGAAAAGCTGTTGAATAAGCGAATATTCAAGTCGGAACTCAGATTATAAGAACCAAGGAAGCAGTTAAGTACTTAGGAGTAATGCTCGACAACAGGTTAAGGTTTAAAACAAGGCTTCACTACTGCAGGCAGTACGAATACTCCCAAACATCGGTGGCCCTGGATATGCTAGACGGATTCTACTATCCAGAGTGGTTAGCTCGGTTCTCCTATACGCTGCACCGGTTTGGGCGGCAGCGTTAGCGACGATAGAAACACGGAGAAAACTATCGTCAACATACAGGCTATGTGCGATAAGAACAATCAGCGGTTTCCGAACAATATCGGACGAAGCAGCCTATGTCATAGCCGGAATGATCCCCATCAACATCCTCGCAAATGAGATGGTAAGGATCTACGAAAGGAGAACTTCGAGTCATCAAGTAATATTGTAAGCAGATATCGTCAAGAGGATAAAGACGGAGGAGAAGGCCACATCACTGGCTATGTGGCAAGTCAGGTGGGATAACAGTACAAAAGGTAGATGGAGCTACAAGCTGATCGCCACCATTGGGGTCTGGACGAAGCGAGTGTTTGGGGACTGCAACTATCACCTTACGCAGTTCCTATCGGGTCATGGTGGCTATCGCAAATATTTACACAGATTTGGACATGATAACTCACCTCTCTGTCCACATTGTCCAGACCAGGAGGAAGATACGGAGCATGCAATATTCCATTGCAACCGCTTTACGGAATGGAGAAATAACCTGCCAAGTCCACCATTACTTATAAACCAAATGCTGCGGTGAGAGGAGAATTGCCTGGAAATTTGTACTCTTATAACGAATGTGCAAAAAGAGCTCCGAATAATTGAGAAAGCAAGGAGAGCTGAAGCAGCAATACAAGAAGCATAGCATTAATTGGTAACCAGCCCCGCGAAGTAATACCTTACGGCAGTCCCGCGGGGAGAGTGGTAGATATGTGTAGGGTGTGGATTAGTACGTAGGCGCATTCCTGGCATCGATTATTCGGGCTTGCGAATCGTGCATGCTAGTAGCCCGGGCTACTAGTATCTTTCGAAGATTACCAAACCCCAGGAAGTCATAGCACCATCTCTATCGCGTGTTGTGCTCTCTGCTCTCTCAAACTTATAACTTGGGTGCTTCATTCATCCCTCGCTAAATATTCTGCGTCACATATGCTCAGGGCGGCCCACTATTCTTTTTAATATTTCCTGTAAATTGAAGGCGGATTAGCTCTGTCACATCGTTAGTGTCTAGAGTGAAGAACACCATAAGTGGATCAATAGTACTCGTAATGCACTGAAGTGAGAGTGTTATGATCCCGTAAGTTGAGATCTTAATCTCGCTGAAATAGGAAGAACACGTTTCTGGAGTAAAAGAATGGTAAAACATGCTACTTCATCAATCATCCCAGTAGATTACCATCTACCTTAGGGGGGAGCACTGACTGCAGCTTTGAATGGTAATACACTAAAAATAATGAAAATGTCGACAAACTGGAGAAGCAAGGGTCAGCCTCGACCCACCTATTTAGTACAACTTGCCCTACAATTCCATAAACGCACTTTGGTAATCGGATTAAAAAATAAATAAATAAATATTTGGCGCAACAGCCCTTTAAGTGCCAGGGCCTATCTTCTCGCAACCACTCATGTTGTGTGCGCTATATTTTTCGAATGAATGGAAGGGACCTACAGTTTAGTGCCGTATCCGAAGGGCAATTTGTTTTGAGAAGCTTTCTCGAGACAACAATACTCTCGGATGTTTGTCAAACGTTCGCGAGAGGTGGGACCGCGAAAAAACTTGTTGGTGTTTTCTGGGATTTGCTCTTTTTAAATACTTCTTTCCCAAACTTAAGGTAGCGCTCGGCAAAATCTGAGTGGACACCTTCATTTTGTTACGTTCGAGAGAATCGTTGCTTTCCAAGTTATTCACATTGTCGTTGACGTCAGTTGAGCCTTCAGATGGTAGGTAGGTGGGCAGAAGTGGCGGTTCTGTAAATCAGAGACCCAATTAGCACAGTTGTGCCGTTTTGATACCACGACTCATGCGACCTTGGATGTTGATGTGTGTTGGTGAGGACAATCTAGAGCCAGCCTGTGGAGTTTAAGAAGAGGGTTAGCTTATTTACGTTTTTACCCGAGATCTCCTCAAGTGAATTGTAGAAGGGTTTGCCTAATGCTTGATGTCTAGCCCTAGCTAGTGCTGGACAAGTGCACATGTAACTATGCAGTGTGTATTATATGGGATACCTAGTTTGGCTGCATACTGTCCTACCGGCCAGTGTCCCGTGATTATCGCGATTGTACGGGCAATATCTTTGCGCGTTCTGTTCAATAGGGCGGTTGTTTTGGTCTTGTTGTAGTTAGGCCAGATCTTTCTGGATATGACGCAGTTCGTTAACCTAGACCATTTAAGGTTAGCTTTTCTAAGAAAGATTGAGGAGATGTTTGCCTTAATTGCTCCGAGCGGGGTGTGGACAAGTTCGGCAAGTGAGCAGTGGACGGCTGAGCCTCGCCTGGCCAGTTCGTCAGCATGTTCGTTGCCATCAACGTTGCTGTGGTCTGGAACCCAGACTAGGGTCACCATGCATTGGCCATCTAGCGAGGCCAGCTCCTGTCGGCATTCTAGTACTAATTTCGAGGAAATGGTTTCCGAGGCAATGGCTTTAATAGCAGCTTGGCTATCAATTAAAATAGCGATTCTTTGCCTTGGTAGTGTATTGTGACTTGTGTGACTTGATTTGGCGACAGGCTTCGCGAATGGCGAGTAATTCCGCTTGGAAGACGCTGGCAGCGTCCGGGAGTCGATACGATCTTGCGATGTTCAGAGACTCCGAGAAAACACCCGCATCAACCCCATAGTCCATTTTTGACCCATCGGTGTAGACTGTTAGATCGAAACCACTGGTCGCCTGTTCATCTTGCCAATCTTTTCTTGTAGGGAATTGTACATCGAAACGCTTTGTGAAGTTCAATGTGGGGATGATGTAGTCTGTTGGAGTCGATATGAGTTCTCCTGGTAGAAAATCTAGGATATTGCTGTGTCCATAGGGTTTCGCACTCCAACACTTGGACTCTCTGAGTCTGATTGCGCTGTGCGCTGAGATGTTTGTGATATGTAGATCTAGGGGTAAAAGATGTAGCAGGACTGTTAGAGCGTCTGCCGGAGTTGACCGTAGGGCGCCTGTGGTACCTGTGCATGCTGCTCTTTGCACCTTATTTAGTTTGGTTATGTTATAGGCTTTTTTAGGGCCGGCCACCATACTATCGACCCGTAGGTAAGGATTGGGCGTACTACGGCTGTGTACATCCACAGGGTCAATTTTGGTTGCAGGCCCCATCTTTTGCCGAAGGTTCTGTTGCAGGCATCGAAGGCTATACATGCTTTCTTTACTCGTTCGTCTATGTTTGGTTTCCAGTTAAGTTTGGGATCTAGAATAACTCCTAAGTATTTAGCCCTGGAATATAAGGAGAGTATCTGACCGTTTAGTCGAGGAAGATTGAATTCGGGTATTTTGGTTTTTGTGGTGAAAAGCATCAGTTCAATTTTGTTTGGGTTGACTCGAAGCGCACACTTTCTGGCCCATGCGGTGACTTTACTTAGAGCACTCTCCATGATCTCACTTATCACGGGAGGAAAAAGTCTCGACACTAAAATCACCATGTCGTCCGCATACCCAACTATTTTAATTCTTTCTCTGTCTAAGCATAAAAGGATTTTATTAATGACTATTAGCCATAGTAGAGGTGAGATGGTTCCACCTTGAGGCGTTCCTCTACTGGCAAATTTGGTTATGGTGCTGTTTCCTAGAGATGCCTGAATGGTTCTAGTGCTGAGCATAGAGACTATCCATTGGCTTAGGTAGGTTTCTATGCCCAGCCCCGTGAGGGATTCTAGAATTACTTCAGTGTGTACATTGTTAAAAGCTCCTTCTATGTCTAGAAAGGTAGCTAACGTGTATTCCTTATACTGTAGGGATTTTTCAATTGTTCGCACTACTTCATGAAGAGCTGTTTTTGTAGATCTTCCTTTGAGGTATGCATGCTGGGATTTGGAGAGAGATGACTCGATTGTATCTCGCAGATGGTTGTCAGGAACGCGCTCGAGGGTCTTCAAAACGAAGGAGGTCAGACTGATTGGTCTGAAATCTTTCGCGTTCTCATGTCCGCGCCTCCCCAGCTTCGGAATGAAGACCACTCTCAATCGTTTCCATGAGTGGGGTACATGGTTATTTAGGATGCAGCTCCTGAAAATCGGTACGAGCCATGGGATTGCTGCCTCTTGCATTTTTTGTAGCATAATGGGCAGAATGCCATCTAGGCCTGGCGATTTATAAGGGGCGAAGCTGCGAATGGCCCAGGAGATTTTTTCTTCGGTAATAATGGGTATTATATATTCCCAGGATTGCAGGCATTGCGAACTGTTAGGCTCTGTGTAACTGTCCTTACATCCGGGAGAGTGGGTGTGTATCAAGATCTTTAAGGATTCTGCAGTTGACTCCGTCCACTTACCATCCAACCAGGAGAGATGGATTGGAATGATCCTTCGATAGAATCTTGCTGAGTCTAGCGGAGTCTTTGAGGGTATCAATTGATTGGCAATATTCTATCCAGGACTGTTTCTTGGCCATTCTGATAGCTTTTTTGTATATTTTAAGGCTGCCCGTGTAAGGTTGCCAGTATTTGCACTTGTAGCAGATATTGAAGGTCTCTCTAGTCAGTTTCCTGAGGTTAGAGAGTTCTTCGTTCCACCACGGGGGGAAGGTTTTTTTGCTGTATTTGACCGGACATGCAACTTTAAAAGCATTATTGAAGGCTTTTTCGAAAGTCTTTACTTTTGTGTCTAGTTCTGCAGTGGAGGTTATTCAGATTGAGGCTTAGGCACTTTTACAAAGGCTTCACATCACCTTCCGATATCGCCTCTTCCTTAGCTCAAACTATCTTAAGCTTCATTAATGAACCAGACTCTAGCTAGTTGACAACTACTAATCGAACAACCAACCAAGGGATAGCACAAAAGATCTTTTTAGGTCGCAGTGCTTCGGGGGTCATTCTTCCCCTTAAAAAAAAAGACTAGAGAGGGAACTTACTTACTTACTTAGGTGGCGCTACAGTTCGAGGTGAACCTGGGCCTCAACCAACAATCCTCTCCATTTAGCTCGACCTTTAGCTAATTGCCTCCAGTTGCGCACTCCAAGTTGGTCGAGGTCCCTTTGAATTTGTGCGCGCCTCCTACGAAGAGGAGGTCTCTACTGCGGCGTCCCTCTGGGTTAGATTCGAAGACTCTGCGCTCATTCATTTCATCCATTCGCTCTACATGCCCTAGCCATCTCAAACGTCCAATACGCAGTTTAGTTCGTTATTGAATCTTCTCCTCCAAAACCCCTTCAACGCAAACGGGACCGAATATCTTACGAAGTATTTTTCTCTCGAAGCTACTAAGGATATCTTCATCCTCTTTTAATAAAGTCCATGTTTCAACGCCGTAAAGCAGGACTGGGTGACCAGAGTCTTATACAGAGTCTTCTTAGTTGTTCGATATAGGGCTTTACTGTTGACTTGTCTTATAAGCCTGAAAAAACAGCGATTGGTAAGAGTTATTCATCGCTTGATTTCTGCGCTATTGAGAGGGAACAAGGTCATGTATATACTCGAGAGATATTAATCTACATGTGGCCCTGAGACTACCGGACACATACAGTGTCTTCCAAGCAGAGGTTCTAGCTGTACTTAAAGCTGCGCAATTACTTGAGATGGAATCAATATCCGATAAGAATATCGCCATATACATTGACAGTCAGGCCGGGCTAAAGACAGTATAGTCTTACGTTACTAAATCTGAGATCGTCAGGAATTGCCGCACAATGCTTTAGGCATTATGTTCGCAGAACCGTGTCAGACTATGTTGGGTACCTGGACACTGCGACATAGAAGGCAACGAGAAGGCCGACGACCTGGCTAAACAAGGAGCATATATCCCGCATAAGCACATAATTGGTAGCATTAAACCACAAAGGTACGTGGTTAAGGGAATTGTCCTTGATAGAATCATCAACATGGCTAATCTAAGATGATCCAACGTAGATGGTCATAGGCGGTCCGAAGCTTTGTGGCCTATGTTAGACCACAGAAAACCTGGGAGATCATAAAACTAGAAAGACACGGCTAAGAACAGCGATAGGGATACTCTCTGGCCATTGTCTTCTAAGGAAGCACGCTATGAGACTAGGATTATCAAATACGGCTGTTCGTATTTACTGCAATGACCTACATATCTTAGCGGACATAACACATAAACTCTGTGATTGCCAACACATTGCCAGGACAAGGCAAAGCACCTTGGAAGATACTTCTTCAATAACCTTAAAGTGGTAAGGTCCCTGGTCGGCTGGTGTTTTTATGAAAACCTCATAACCCTACTCAATCTAACCTAAGCGTTGAGTATGGCATCACTGCCGCCATATTTGGACATATTACGACTGACCATGATTTGTAGCTGAACTCTTGTATATGTAGACGTGGGTTGGCGCACACTCTTATCATGTTGTCCACGCATGCAGTTTAACCAAACCAGACAATATTTTACACTTTCACAACATAACACTCTTCAATCCGATGGCGGTCCATCTAAGTGATTGCCCAGTCCACCATGGATCTATAGGATTCACGACAAGCCGTAGCAATCGAACGTCACTTAGCCATTTATAAGAGCAAGTAAAAAAATAATAATGAATTGAAAAAAACTGACTCAACTAAGTTTAATGTTTCAAACTTTGAAGGGTTTGAAAATTTATTAAAAATTATAGTTTTCTCTTATACGGTTCTAACTTTTTCATTAAAAATTTTGATTAATTTTTTTCGAAGTATGGCGAGAGGATGCGGAAGCCGCGGAAGAAAGTCTAAAAAGTGCATGCGCCCAGGGCCGATAACAAGGAATGCGTTCCTAAATTTTCTGCGGGATTATCGAAAAAAACATTGCGGGCTAACAGTGGTGCAAGTTGCCGTCCAAGGTGCTAAGGTCTGGAGATGTATGAGCCCGAGAGATAAATGCAAATACCTTCAAATGGTGATGTTTTGATTTGTGTGCTATTGCCAGGAAATACGTGTTAATGTTTTAATTTTTGAACATTCACAGGCCAGATGTGCACCGAAAAGAAAGATTCGCCGCAGGAGAAACAAATGTCGTTGATAGTGTCCGTGTAGGCTTGGGATTTTTTCCAAATTTTTTGTGCGATATGTTTAGGTTTGATGATACAGAAAATTTTTGGAAAAAATTAGTACAATTATGCTTATTATGTAACAATTTGTGAATAAAAAATAGAAAAAATGTGAACGTTATTGCTTTCAGTAAGGTACGTAAATGGTGCCCATGATACGCGATGAAGAATTTTCTTATAGCCGACACCCAAGAGTTCTTAAGTTTACCTAAACTTAGCTAAACCTTATGCGTGTATTATACTTTATATACATTTATACTCTTGGCTGCATGGGTTTGTCCATTTTCTACAGCACTGCCTTTAGGTGTTTTTCTCATATCTCTAACTGTTCCCGATTAAGGTATCTCAAAATAAAAGCGAAAAATCGTTCAGGGTTATCGTGAATAAATTTTCCCTCGGAATTTTTCCCCCCGAACAGCAATTAGGTATTTTCAAAAAAGAGGAAATAATTCGGCGGAAAAGAAATAGGTAAATGGTAATTCAGGAGGATTTTCAACGCAATCGCGATATTTCATTTTTCCCCGATGAATTTTTTCCATATTTTTGAAGATACCTAATTTTTGTTTGGGTCCCCGTACAGGGACGGGTTAATAATATCACTGCAGCGCCCCCAAACAACTAGCGCTTGTCGTAAAAGGCGACTAAGGGGACAAACCAGATCTAGGCAATATAACACCCAAGTGAGCTTAGCGACACATACATATACTACCTTAAAAACCCTCCCACAAGTGTGCATGCGAGTCCGTGGGTTGACACGACTGGAGATCATCGGTGTCATAGAAGAAAGATCAAACAATACTAAAACAGGAGCATGCACGTGTCAAACAACAAACACCATCGCAATATGGTAATACCATATTGCAAAACTTTATCATTATGGTAATAGTTGCAAAAAGAAAAGGCACTACCCCTGTTGTGCATGGTACTGATCCCGGACCGAGGAGAAATGTTCGGGTCAGAGCTATACGGATTCCGGGGGCTAGCAAAATAATGAAACAGTTTGGACGCAATTTGAGGTCGCGAGTTGGAACGTTGGAAGCATGACCGGTCGAAGTTACGAGCTGGAAGAGATGACGAATAGAAGGCGGACATCTTGTGTGTCCAAGAGACGAAATGGAAAAACACCGGAAATCGGGAGCGTTTCTTGGACGTTAGGACAAAAGATTACAAGGTGTTCTACTACGGAACGGGAAATGCTAAGAACGGAATCGGTATCATCCTTGCGGCAGAGCTACTTGGAAACGTCTTGAGGATTTCGAAGTCCAGCGACCGTTTGATGTCTCTCATACTAGTAATACAAGGAGAGGTGTGGAATGTTGTCAGTGCATATGCTCCCCACGATGGGTGCAATCAGAGAGATAAAGATGCATTTTGGCTAGATTTCCACAATCTCCCTAAGAACATCCCAAAGGAAGAGTTTCTGTTTGTTGGAGGAGATTTGAATGGACATGTCGGGAAGTCAAACGAAGACTATGAATACTGCAATGGAGGACTTTGATACGGCACCAGGAACCTACCTCGTGAAGACATCCTAAGAATGTGCAAATCACACGGTCTTATCGTGTTAAATACCATGTTCATCAAACAAAGCCAACACCTGATCACTTACAGTGGTGGAGATGAAACTCAGATTGACTACCATTTGGTAAGCAGTTTCATGAAGCCTCGGGTGAAAGATTGCAAAGTGATCCTGGGAGAGGCAATCGTTCGGCAACACTGTCTCCTGCTAACAGAAATTTTTATGAAAACACCGAAGAAAAGCAAACAAACAAGGGTCTCTGAGAAAATCAAGTGGTACAATCTGGACAAAGAAAAAGGCGACGCTTTTGTTTTCGTAATGACAAATTACCTCTCTCACACCATCAACGGAGCTGAGGATGAAGAGTGCAGAGCACAAAATATGTTTGATTCTCTACAGCGAACTTGCTTAAGGAAGGCCAAATCACTGCTAGGAGCTTCAAAAGGCCACCATCAACACGCCAAAGAAACATGGTGGTGGAGTGATGAAGCTACGAAGGTGATAAATGAGAAGAAAGCGGCTTTGAAAGCTTGGTCAAAGTGCCTCTCTAATAATAGTGACGAAAAAGTTCGCCTCGAAATGGAATACAGATGCTGCAAGAAAAAAGCGAAGAAGAAGTGCGCCCAGCTGGAGAAAATATCTTCCCCGGTTGTTAATGCAAACCAGGCTATCCAGGAGCTGCGAAGACACAATATGAACAAGAGCGCTACTATCCTTAAAATAGCCGCCCAAAGAAGGAGGAATGCTCAGAAGATTCATTTGCCAAAGTTCATTAACAATGCTCATGGCCAGCTTCTTGTGGATGACGACAAAATTCTGCTTCTGCAGAGGTGGCGGCAGTATTGTGAAGAACTTTTAAATGAACAGTTTCCCCGGCTATACTTTCCAAGAGCCACCCCTAAATGTGAAGAAATACCCGACATTACAGTCGAAGAAGTTAGTGAGGTGGTCAAATACTCTAAAAAACGAAAAGCCGTTGGGCCAGACGAGATGCCTTCTGAACTGCAGCTGAGATGAAGATGCTTCGCATGACAGCAGGAGTGGCAAAGCTTGATAGAATAAGAAGTTCGAAGGTCCGTGGAAGTTTTCACATCAAGTAAACCATCGTACAAAAAATAGAGCGCGACCGGCTCAGCTGGTATTGCCACGTTCAAAGAAGAGATCATTTGAACCCTGTTAAAAACGTTATATCAATGCACGTTCCAAAAACATCACGATGTAGGAAAGGCAGGCCTATAAACGCCTGGATCACACAAATACGACGACATCGGCCTTTCATTGGCCTCAGTAACCGAGTGATCCAAAATCGGGAGGCCTGCCGATATTTTCTGAGGTCAAATAGGCGAACCCCACAGGCGCATCAGTAGAAATGCGGTGAAGTGGGAGGGTTATGATCCCTTATTTTCGGATTATAACCTCGCTGATAAAGGGAAGAAGAAGCAAGTATTTTAAGGACGACAAATATGAGAATACAAAGCCAATGGAAAGTCGCGGAAGTCATAATTGTTCTTAAAAAAAGCTAACCGGCGAAAGAGAAAACTTCTTATAGACCAATTTCGCATCTACCAATTATATCCAAAGGATTCGACAGAATATTGCTTAAGTGAATACAGCCAGTTATGGAAGAAAAACGTATCATCCAAACACGGAAATATATAATCAGACTTTCAGGTCCGTTTCACACATATTCGGCACTGGATATACGGCACCGTGTGCAGAACTCAGTGAGAGCGTTCATACTTATCCGGCACCAGATACTTGACACAAATACCGGATACAAAGTGTTTTTTATGCCGGACAAATCTCAACTCCATCCGGCACCAGATACCGTATACACGGCGCCGGACACGTCGAAGTGTACAGAACTAAATGCGAGCTTTCACACTATTTATACGGGATTGGATATACGGCGCGGTGCACACTATTTTCACACGTATCCGGTGACGGATATACGACTTACTAGTTTTGGTTGGAGTACAATTGAGTACTTCGACTGAATTAAGTTTGATCGTACATGTAGATGACTTAGAAGCATTAATATTGCGCGAAGTGGAGCTTGCCTCCGAGGAGTGTTTGATTACCTGTTCATGTCGCATACCCCTTTCCAACAAGTTTCTCTAGCCCTTCGTTTTTTCACTCACATGCCGGAAACTTAAGGCTTCTTGCCTAAATCTGCTTCTAATAACAAATCCGCACGCGAAAATATGCTGTCTTTGTTGTCTGTAGCAATCGCCGTAATAGATGTCGCAGTTTTTCATCGTCCTTGTTCCCGCCCTTTCCCATGAATCATTATCTACAAGAAAATACCTATTTTTTTTAGCAGTTACTCGACAGATAAGACGAGTATTACCTTCAAATTAAGAGGTGAACTTTTGAAACTTAGCTTTATACCACACCGTCCCGACCTTCCAATTTTATGCTACCTTTGCCATATCAGAGAGCGAGAGTTTGTGTTGCATTTCATCGCGAAATGTCCAATATATAAGGATTTTTGCAGCAATTTCTTTCGAGGAAGCAATCCATATCCTAAATGATGACAGAGGTTGAGACATATTTTTTTCAACTGCACAGCAAACGCACTTTGCTACAGGAACTGCATAATTGAAGAAAGTTTTTAAGGAATGAATACATCTAATGATATCACGAACCCCGTCTATTTTTGATTCATACGCACATGTCTGGTAGACGGCCTATAGGCCAAACCACCTAGACTAAGTACTAAATGTTGCAAGCATTACATTCTTCTTTTTTTTCCAATAAATGGTCCATTAAAATAAACTAATTCTAACTTAGTAGAAAATATAACGTCATTAAAGTAAAAGGAGTCCAAAGAGCGGCATTCGTAGGTGTCACGAATGGGATGGATGGTCTAACTTTAATCCTTCACATGACCCCTCTCGAACTAAACATCAAGAATACATCATTATGCACCGCAGTCCGGCTCAGAGAGTCTGGGTGCTAGACTGCTATGTCCTACGGCTATAGCAAAATCTTGGACACGATACCATTACCATACGATAGCATCTTCTGCTAATTATAAAACCCCCACTTTAAACTTCAGCAAACTCTTCTCAGTAGCCTTCCCAACTAGAGCTGAGTGGAAAAGTGGTAAGGTGATAAAAATAAAGGCATTTTTTGTGACAAGCTGAATGTCTCGAAGTCTTTCTGCTTACCGAATTACGCTAGTTTCTTTCAAGTGGAGCTTCTCGCGGTTCGTGAGGCTTGCCGCATACTGATTGACCTCCCAACTCTCTACCGCAATCTTGTTATCTTCACTGATAGTCCAGCTGGAATCAAGCTATTGATTCAGCTGTCATATCTTCAAAACTGGTAGAGCAATGCCAGGAAGAGCTAAACAAACTAGGAGCTCAATCAAAAATCACCCTCATTGGGGTCCCTGGACGCAGTAACTTCAAAGGAGACTAGCAAGCCGATGATCTGGCAAGACAAGGGTCAGTCCTTAGCGACTTTCTGGCAGAAGGAGTTAATATTCCGCTAGCAGTCGTCAAGGGAAACATTCACAACCACTTCTTCAAGCTAGCTAACCACGGGTGGAAATCGTTTTCTAGTTGCGTTATATCAAAGAAGACATGGCCCAGCTATAACAAACCAAAATCAAATGAGCTACTTAGCAGATCAAGACCAGATATTGCCAGAATCGTAGCCTTCAGTACAGGCTATTGGCCGATAGTAGACCATGCAGCCAAGCTTGGCATCCTTCCTACCTACCTTCTGCTGGAGCTGCTGAAATGCTAATGAGAGGGAGTTTGTTTTTCCTAAGGCCTAAGGTCGAGGTCATTGCATTACCTTTGCAGCGTGACTTCGATAAGATTAATAGATACTACGACGACTGGAAGCTGAAAATCAACTTTCGGAAATCGGAGACCATCTTGTTCAGAACGCCGTTGTCTGGGGTCTCTTGGAACACCAGAAAGAATTGGCAAAATTTCTCCATCGTGAGACAGCACGCGCAGCCACTTGCGAGTCGAAATGTAGTCAGGTACCTTGGGGTCTGGCTAGATCAATATGTATATTTTAACAAACATATAGATACTGCTCTGGCCAGAGCCAAAATTGCTTTTGCTCTCACAAAGAGACTGTTTTATAGCAACCAACTCGATGCGAGGGTGAAGGTAATCTGCTATATGTCCATGATTCGGCCTATGCTCGCATATGGATGTCTCGTATGGTTGAACGTGGGGCCAAGCTTGTTGGAAAAGATGCGGGTGTTTGAGAGGGATTGCCTTCGTTTGTATAGAACACCAGAGTCTGAGTACATAAAATTCTATCCTGTACAACAGGGCGAATCTGATTAGAGTGGATAATTTCTTAATCAAGTTGATTCGAAGGCACATTGCAAGAGCAATGAACTCGATGAATCGCCTGATTTTTGGGGCTTATTACCCCAACAATCTCTATCACGAGAGTGTGCGCCTTAACGGCTTTATCCCTCCAGAAGCGTTCCTATATCTTGATCAAAGAGGTCTGACCCAAGATAAGTTAGCGGTGCCGCTAATCTTCCACGTCGCCAGAACAGCTGTGGATAGGCGATTAAACTACGACCGATACATCACACAGAGTGGTGTAGAGCGTTTCCGGTACAGTAAGGCGAATTCAATTCGCGATATTGAAGATGTTAGTAGACAGCACGACCAATTTTGGTGGCTTAATGAAGAGGAAACGCCGTCGTCGTTTTCCCCTCATCCGGATTAGCCTGTAACGGAGGTAGAGCTGGTCATCAATTTGTTTTCTACAATAGCCCTGGTCGGTTTACATAGTTTTAAGGTACTTTTAAGTTTGTATGAAAAAAAAAATAAAAAATAACACAGCACTTTAAGTTATAATAAATAAATTTAGTTATGTTACGTCGAAATACATAGGTTAAGAGTTAAGTTTAGCTTAGAGCGCCCGCATGGGGCCAGTAAGTTAAAATAAGATAGTTAAGTCCTAGCGAGAACCAGACAGCGTACCCTAGGTAAACTCTTCTTCGACGACCTGGAAGAAATATCTGAGAAAAGGATTGGGTACTCATTCTTTACCTAAACCCGACAGAATGGGCCTAGCATATCCATCTTCTTCAACTGAATGCTCCATCATACAACCAAGTGTACATGGTTTTTTTTTTTTTAGCGCTAATTGGGTTTCTTTTTGAAACCGCCACCTCAACCAACCAACCAAACAAAGCTAAACTAGATGAAAAGCATCTTATCCTGGATCACCAATTCGTATTGAGAAGCAAGCAATTCTCAGTTAAAAAAAATTCGAGGTAAAACGATTTAAAAAAAAATTCAATCTAAATCGTAAGTTTCCCTTATATGTATCCGTACATATGTATGTGTTTTAGTACTAAACCCATTTTTAGTATTTGTTTTCACCTTCTTACCTAAACCCATGTGACACTCTATCAAAACCTATAATTTAAGTCCCATCAGCAGGTCGATATGCGTGCCTGGCACCTGAGAATTAAATTACACTCTACCGCTGCCACCGATATGACAGCGCAATTGAATCCTATAAATAATTGAGCATGTCACTTTGTATTTATAACAGCCTCATACTTACCTGTTACTCCTGATTGCGAAGAAAATCTTTTCCCGTAAGCAAATGGGTGTTAAAAGAATATCGTTTCAGGACAGATCCTGAGATTGCATCATACACCTCTTGGTGTGGCTGTTATCTTCTGAATAAGAGAGTCCTTCGAAGTGCACACTATGGGGACTTTGGGCTTGCTAACGTTCACCAATAAGAATTGTATGACCTAGTCTTGGTGTTAGTTCTATGCATGTGGCTTGTTCAAGGTAAAACATAAGGCCTTCATGATGATAACAGATATAAATTATTTATTAGAATTTATTGCATAGTTTAGTTAATTAACACATTTCTGTGAATAAGGATATTATGCTAATGCTGGTGCTCTGGAGGACATAGCAGCGATAGTTTTTCTATGGGGAATCGGATAATAAATTGCTTTTGAGTTGTGCATGGCTATGGGTTTAATTACGGCATTTATCGGAGTAAGTAGGTCTTATTTCAATTTCGGTAATCACACGCTAATAAGTTTTGCACGAAAAAATCAAGATTTAGATAACGTACTGTAGTTACCAAAGAGTATCATTTACTGTAGCCCTATCCCGTAGGGTATATAGTGTTTGACACGTAGTTTGTAAATAGAGAATGATTTAAGGCAGATCCTTGTATATATGTATACAAACGACCTGCAAAAATGGACGAGTTGTTTGAGCCATGATCCACCCTTAGTCTGTGTGTTGAGCTAGGATGACGATATTTCATGCACAACCTTCCTATAATCCGTAGCAGTACAACTGTAAAGATTTTTAAAATCCGTCCACGCACTTTTCACTAAAAGGCGTAAGGAGTAGTACTTAGAAATGTATGCATGGATTGATTTAATTTATAGACAATTCGTTCATACAATGCATATGGCCACGCCCATTTTTCTGGGGCATTTCTGTCAAAAATCAAATTTCATTAAACATGTACAAAATTAAGTTAATGATTCGATTTTTCATTTGAATATCCCACGCCCACTTATGTAGGGATGGGTTCTGGTCCTGAACGTATGAATTATTTCTGCTTTAAAATTGTACATTTTGATAAAATTTAGCGTGATTTCGATACACGGTGCAAATGAACATGAACATATAGTCATCCCAGGTATACCTATGATTAATGAATACTCGAAGTGTAACACAGTGTAAGGAAACGTAATTTGGTAGGATTTGGTGGGACTTGTTGGTTGTCAGTTGGCTAGGACACAAGAAAGGAGACGCCCTCAAATGCGCCAATTGTCCTAAACCTTGCATAGAAGATCTTTTCTGTCAAATTGTGTGAACATCCGAAACCTTTCATCAACAGCCGCACCGCAACTGCACCGCAGCGACACCGCAACTGCACCGCAGCTGCACCGCAACTACACAGCAACGACACCGCAACTGGAATCGTCCGGAAAAGTTATGAATTTCATGATGGCGTTTATTGGCTTTTAAAACCGGTCGCCCAGATGGTCGAAGAAATACTCTCCAACGGCCGTTTTCCTGGTATTGCAGAGACTAGGGCATTTGCAAAGCGAGTGTTCCGTGTCCTCCACTGCATCTGTGTTGCCTCTTCCAGTAACCCACATTGGTGGCCTATTGAGGTTGTTGCCGGTAATGATTGCTATGAGAAGTGCCAAGTTTTGTCTATTTTGAGTGAAGACGAACTTGGTTTTCATCTTGCCATGTTTTGATGATTCTTCAGAAAACTTGGCATGACGGGAATGCTCTCTATCTTTTGTCTGCTTGCCATTTAAAGTCAAGTGCTCTGTTTGATTTAACAATTTTTAGGAGGAAGGACTGAGCTTTGGACTATTGATAGGTCTTGTTCTGATCCTTTTGTTCGCCTGCGGCCCCGCCAGTCAAGTATTCCTTCGCAGGGGAAGATTTGACATTTTGTCGTTTCTTTTTTAGCTAAACGACGAGATGTCAAACCTGTCGACGGTTGTCTACCACCATTTGGGGAACTTGAGCGATGTTATCGTCAGTGGTTGCAGTTTTTGGACGTCCCGAACATTCATCGTCTCCCAAGATGGTACGGCCACGTTTGAATTCAGCTGCCAAACATTTCGTAGTGGTAAATGATGATGCAGAGTCCCTGTACATAGCGTCCAACTCGTCTTTGATTTGCGTAGGCGTATTGCCTTCAAAAACAAATATTTTATGATAGCTCGATACTCGATTTTTTTCCATTTTCACAAACACACTCACATCGACTCACTCAAACGATTGTCAAACAAAAACTGAACGTCCGTAATGGCTGAAATTTCGGTGAGTACCTTACGTAAACACATTCCCTAGCTTTTGTTGACGAGTGCTGCTATTTTCATGTTGAAGTCGGAAACTTTTCAAACTACCCTCGTATTATAGAGGAATATACTATGCACGAGGGCAAAGTGAAAAGTTCTCGGCCTGACAATGAAAGACTGCGATTTTCAGTTAAAAAATTATTTTATTTTTCTACATAATCTCCCTTGACTTTAACACACTTAACACGATGTCCAGCGTTTCTCCAACATCAGTATTCCTTCTCGGAAGTGAGAGTCTGGAAGGCTGTGAAAATATTCATCTACGGACCTCTCAACTTCTGCATTGGATGCGAAGCGCTTCCCAGAAACAAATTTCTTCAAGTTTGGGAACAGATGGATGTCTGAGGGTGCCAATTCAGGTTAATAGGGGGGATGGCCGAGCAAATCGTACCCAAAATCGGGCAGTTTTCCCATCGCCAACGCACACTTGTGTACAGGTGCATTGTCCTGGTGAAAGGTAATTTTTTTCTTCTTCAAGCCAGGCCTCTTCTCCCGAATTTTGGCATCCAGCTGGTCAAGAAGGTTGGAGAAATATTCGCCTGTAATTGTTCTGCCTTTCTCAAGGTAATCAATTAACAGGATCCTTTTCGCATCCCAAAACACACTGGCCATGACCTTCCGGCAGATGCAATCGACTTCGCTTTCTTTGGTGCTGAACCACCGGCTTCCACCCACTGCTTCGACTGCTGTTTCGTTTCTGGCGTGTAGTGGTGGACCCATGTCTCATCCATGGTGACAAATCGCCACACAAAATCGGTCGGATCCCTATTGAATCGGTCAAAAGATTGCCACGAAAATCGTGTGCGCATTTGCTTTTGATCGGCATTCAGCAAATGCGGCACCCATCTTGCGCAGAGCTTTCACATCCTTAAGTTTTTGCGCAAGATGTTTCGCATCCTCTCTTCCGATATACACACAGCCTCAGCTATCTCACTCACCTTCACTCGCCTATCGTCCAACGCAATATCATGCACTTTTTCGATGGTTTCGGGTGTGGTTCCGGTTTTCGGCCGTCGTTCATGTGGGTCATCTTCGAGGGACGTGCGACCACGTTATAATTCAGATTTTTAATGGTTGACATGGAAGGAGCAGAGTCCCCGTAAACTTTTGTCAACTTTGGATGAATTTCCTTAGGGGTTAACCCATCCAAAACGAAGAATTTTATGACTGCATGATATTCAAATTTATCCATTTTAACGAAAACACACTGCAAAAATTCATGTAAACAAACTACTTGAGAGTACAAGTTGAAACTTGTCATACAAACTAATGAGAAGTGCACCCAGGCAGGAAACATAAATGTTTACTGATTGGAATGCTACCTCTGCGTCAGGCCGAGGACTTTTCCTCGTATGTAGGTATAGAACAGATCTCGACAGAAAAACTGACTAAAACTAATATTGAAACACCTGTCACACAGTCAGTTGTCAGTTGGCCAACCACAACTGTTCTTCGGCTATGATGAACTTATTTGAGGAACTAAGATACGGATTATGTTTTGCTTTTTCGTTCTCGAAGGCCTCTGATAAAGTGAATCATAAAATCCTGTATTGGAAGCTTTTTTTTATAATTTGCGCGCATTCAAAGGGTTATGAATACCCTTAACATGTTTTTACACAGTGCGGGTGCTGGAAGGATATATATAGGGAGAGAAAGATTTGATGTACTGGTTCTAAGCTCAGTTGTTTATGCTTCAGAGAAACTCCAGGGGTAGCGTCCAGATAACTGGGTAGATTTTTGTTATTTTTTGTCTTTCGCTTCTGATTCATAGTATTTTTTTCGTGATTACCGATGTCATAGGCAAATCAATCATCCAAGAGAGCGAACGATTTTTCCAGCCATATGACCAAGCTACTGCCAGTGTTATCCCTTCGCAATAGTGTTCACACAAGCTTTCCCAATCGATCGGACTGGCTTTTTATATAAGTATGTCATGAGCAATAAATAAATACTTGCTGACATCAGGATTTGAAACATGAACCATGACGCCGTTACCACTATACCATTGCCTCCCCCAAAAAAACTAAAAAAAAAAAAAAAAAAAACAACATAGGATGTAAGGAGATGTCTATGGTGAAATAATGTCAGCTTCAAGGCCAATCCTGGAGTTCCACAAGGATCAATACTGGGACCGATTCTGCTTTCCATATTTATAAATGATCTACCATCTGTATGCAAGCACTCTTTAGTAGGAATACAGCCAAAGCTTTAAACAACTTAAAGGAAATTGATTCTCTATTTAGCGAGGATCTAAACAAAAATTAACATTTGCTCGTTGTCTAATAGGTTACAACTAAATCCTGAAAAGTCTAAAGTAATCGAAATCTAAAATGCGATTTTCAATCTCAACGTCTTACCTGAGATATGGCTTTCGGATTCCGGAACTATGCGCAAATGCATCCCGAGAACTTTGGTTAACACCCTTCTAATCCGATGCAGCCAGGGGTTGGACTTATTTCCCTCTCAGTGGTGTCTTTGACGAATTTTCCCAATAGCTAGTCGTCTTATGCGCTCATATGTATATCACCAAGGATTTTGTAAGCAGTACACTTTGGGTGGTTGAGTCGGTTGCATTTTGTAAGGAATATTCAATTATCCAACCAGATGTCTTGGTTTATACTCCAGGATGTGGAATGGATGGATGGATGGAATCAGCAGCTCTGTTTGGTTGTTTTATTTGAATGCGATGGGGTACCTGGAATCGATTGCTTAAAAAATGTCGGAGAATTAAGGAGACCAACGCCTAGTCGTATGTTCGGACATACTATCTTTCCTAATATGAACTCAAATTTCAAGTACTCAGAAGAGGTTCTTGAAAGACGAGTGTAAATAGTATATAGCATGTTCGTAGACCTTGTCAAAGACGTATTAAGAAATTATTTTTGACCTGAATTGGATTTTCTTATGTATACCAAATCCCTTCCATCGCTAGTACACATATTCTTAGAAAGTCCTATCGCCATACTCCATCAAATGTAGAAGGCATAATAAAAGTAATCATCATCATAGTCGCTAGCTACCCTCAACTGTGCACAAATTGATTAAAGTTCCCCTCCGTGGTCCTTCGCAGCCATAAAACCGCAAACAAAACCAATCTTCTACTAGGCGCTCAGCACATCGCACAGTGCACCAAAAACTCCACCAAAGCATCCCTCACAACGACACCGCTACACTCTGACATCAATACAACCCCTAAATCGAGTGCAACACTGTCCCCCAGGCAAAAAAAGGGAATAAAGCCGATGAAAAACGACGACAAAATGAATTTGTTTTGAATTTTTTCCAACCAGGAACTCATGATTTTCGGAAAGTATCCACATCACATTCCTTCGTGCACACCAAATCCACCGAACACAATGCATACTGCGAACAACAGCAGCAACAGCGACGACCGTCGTCGTAAAACTGATAAAAATGATAAGGGTAATAAAATTCGAAGCCACGTACGGAGTACATTGCGAGTTGTCCAATGTCGGGGACTACCAACGTTTAACAGCCCATTAAACTGTCGAAGTTAATGCGCTCATAAACCCATCAAACCAGTCAAAGTACCAGGATAGCAGAGCGCACAGCACAGGAGTCGAAGGTATCTCTGGTATATTCTCTATTCCGTCGTTGCCCAGAAGGTTTGTTCACCCTCCAATGACGTAGAGTTTGGCACTTGGGGGTGGCTATGCTGCAGCAGTATGGAAGCGACAAGATAAAAGGGTTGCGATTGCGAGCGAATGCAAATTTGCGTAAAAGTTTATTGGGGCTGTGATTAGTATTTAACTGGCTGCGAGTGGGTGTGCAGAGCAATCACAGGTTACTTTTGAAAATTAGCTGAAAGGCAGTTTGTATTTTATTGAGATACTTTTCATAAAGATTTTTGCGTCATACTGTTGCGTTGGCAGAGGTTATAAAAACTGCTTTTATGTATATACCCGTATATTCAAGGAAGGGTCTCAGTAATGAAGGGAAATTGTTTAAGTAACTGAAATGGGAGCGTTACTCTGAAATGTTATAATTTAGGGTCTGGTGGAAGTGACTAAAAGATTAAATTCAAATTAAAATAATAAAAAGCACATATTCATGATCCGTTAAACTGAAAATAGGGACGGACCTACATTTCAAGTATCTGAAAGGTGACATTTGATGAGCTATTTGGTGACTGCTATGTTCCCGGATTTTTGTAATACGTTCCACGAAATGGGACCGTAAAGAAAAGACGTTCTGGTGCTCTTCATTATTTTTATTTTTTTACTTCTTGATTTCTAACTTCAAGCCAGAGGTAGAATGGCAATTAGCTCCTTCCAGTCCATTGCACACCAGCCTTGTTGCAGAGGGGACAAGAGAAACTACTACCCCAACTAATTAGAATAACAAAAAGTAGTCTCGCATTGGGATATATTCCAAACCAGTGGAGTCGGTCGAAGTTGTGTTTATACCAAAAATGGGGAAGAACGACCCAACACACCAGAAGTAATACAGACCGATCAGCCTAACATCATTTCTTCTCAAAACAATGAATACATCTGCACTTCATTACCTTCAACATACATACAGAGCGGGCAGATCTACTGAGACGGCTCTCTTTCAGCTGACGGAAACAAAAAAGATAGTACTCTGGCCCTTCCTAGACATCGAAGTGGCATTTGATAACACTTCGCATAAAGCTTTTAAATGCGCTCTAAACAGAAAGGAGTCAGCAGAACAGTATCTAAGTGGATGTACGAGTTGCTGAGAACAAGATCAACAGACACTCAAACATCACGTAGAATTATCAAGGTCAACACAATAAGAGGATGCCCACAAGGAGGAGTACTATCTCCTCTAATGTGGAGTCTTGTTGTGGATGAATTATTTGAAATGTTAACAAACCTCGGAATGAATTGTCAAGCTTATGCTGATGACATTGTACTGATTGCCAGCGGAAAGTTTAAAGAAATCCTATGTGATAACATTTTATACAAAGGAGCCTAATAGTAACTCAAGAATGGTGCCGCACGTCTTGGCTAAATACAAACCCGGCTAAAATCACAATAATGCCGTTCACGAGAAAAAGAAAACTTGGACTGAAGCCAATCCGACTGTCGGGCATGATACTGACAACGGTAAAGGAAGTGAAGTACCTAGGACTACACCCAGATAGTAAACTCATGTGGAAAAAGCAGACAGAGGAGATATCCAATAAGGCTACCCATGCTCTAACGATATGCAGGAGCCTAGTTGGTTCAGATTTAGTTCAAACACTCTAAGATGGATCTTCTTCTTCCTTTAATCAGCGAGGTTATGATCCGAAAATAAGGGATCAGAGGCCTCCCACTTCACTCTATTTCTACTGATCAATTTCAATTTTCAATTTACTTATTTGTATAATTTTACATTGTATTACATATGTATTTATATTTGCCTGCGAAGCCAGCCTGGCTTATCTGCAGGATATTAATTCAACAGTACGTTTTATTTTGACATCGAGTGATCTTTTTTTTGCATTAAATTGCTAGTTAATATAAATGAATGCTGAATATATGTATGTACTCGTAATTATAAAAAATGATTATGAAAAAGAAAAGAAAAAGTAATAAAAAAGAGATAAGAAAAGAGACAATTTGATACCAAATATTAAACTTTTTTCATGCTTATTAAAGCTTTATCTAAGGAATGATATTTCATGTTAAGGTTAAGTTATTGTTTCCATAAAATGTTGTTTTAATCTACTTTTTCTCAAATTTAATTCAACTATGTTCCTGAGATTCTGAGGCAGGTTATTTAAAATGCTCGGCACGGTATACATCAGACGTCTCTTCCCGTAGACATTGTTAAGACTTGGAATTTGGTACAGGCCTTCCGCTCGTCTTCTTGTGTTGAATTGATGGTTAATTGGTATCCGGAAGCGAAGATCATCATAGTATTCTAATGCGGCTGTCATGTCAAAAATCTACTTTACATTTAGGACCTTTACTCTATTTCTTGCTGATTGCCTTGTTGATATTAGTTTTAAGGCTCTATCTTGGATGCGTTGTAATTTATCAATGTGCGTTTGCGCTGCTCCTCTCCATGCCAGTATACCATACCTCAGCCTTGATTCGACAAGGGCGTGGTAAGCTTGTTTGCGTACACAGGTTGTTGATTTGTGATGCAGACATGCAAGTGCAAATAGCGATCCTTTTAGCTTATTACGCAAGTTGTTAATGTGTGGTTCCCAGAGGAAATGGTCATCAATCGTTACACCAAGGTACTTGTACGTATCGACTGTCTCAATAACTTCACAACGGCTTAAATCTGTGCAATTGAAGGTTTTTATTGTAACTTCTGATGCTGGAAACTGCGGGCTACGAATATGCATCAGCTTCGTTTTTGATCCGTTGATCACAAGGCCATTATCGTGACACCATTTCCCAATTTCGTTAAATTCTGCTTGCATCATTTTCGTTGCTTCTTCCACTGTTTTGTGACATACAACAATCGCCGTATCATCTGCATATGTGAACGGAACGCTATTCTGGAGACACTTAAGCATCTCGTTTGTATACAGTATAAATAGCAGGGGTCCGAGATTTGAACCTTGAGGTACTCCATATTGCATTTTATTTATACTGCTCAGTGAATCTTTTATTCTTACTCGAAATGTTCTCTCCCTAAGATAATGTCTCACCCAATCTGCAAGTTTTCCTCTAATTCCAATTTTTTCTAACCGATCTACGAGTCTGTTGTGGTCAAGAGTATCGAAAGCCTTACTGAAGTCCAGGAACAATTAGGTTGCTGTTAATAAGATCTGCAAAATCGCCAAGAAGTTGATTCGTACTTTTCCCTTTTTGAAATCCGTATTGATTTTTGCTTATAATATTGTGTTTTTCGATGAAATTCCATATTCTATTTGCTACTATCTGTTCCAATATCTTTTCTAAAGCTGGTAATATAGCTATTGGGCGATAATTTACAATCTGGTTTTTGGCACTTCCTTTGTGGATTGGTCGGAGAATTGCTTCTTTAAGTTTGCTCGGGACTGTCGACGTCTCAAAACTAAGGTTAATCAATTTTGTGATTATAGGAGCAAGACTTTTGCATTTGATTTCAGATCGATTGCTCTAAACCCATCGGATCCAGGAGCCTTCTGTGTATTTAAGCGCTGTAACAGATTCATCACCTCCGTACAATTTGTATCAGCTAAATAAATAGAGTCACGCAGTACGGCACTATGATGACTGGATGCTATGGTGCTACACCCATGAATAATAGATGCAGCTTGTAGCGTAAAGAAATTAGCAAAAACGTCTGCTAGCACAACAGTGCTCTTGTTTTTCGGGAAGCTTCGTACAATAATTTGGTCTAGCTTTAGCTTTTTTCCTCCTAATACCTCGTTTATTAAGACCCATGTTTTTTTCGGATCGTACTTTGCTGGTTCAAACTTCAGTTTGTAAAATTCTCCTTTACATTTACAGAACTCTTTATTGACCTGGTTACGCAGGTGATTGTATTCTGTCCTGTATGTTGAGTTGGTCCTATTATTTTTCCACCATCGGTAAAGTCTGTCTCTGTATTTGCATCTTTCTACTATTTCTCTCGTAATCCACGCAGCGTTGTTCCGCCAAGGTTTCTCCTTGCAAACGACTGTTGATTTTTTGCATATCTCGTCCATTTTTTTTAGCAAGACTATTAAACAGTGTTTCAGCATCTGTTTTTTCTAATACTGGGGTCCAATCGGTATTTTTAACTAATTGGCTCACTTGCCTAGTTCTTATGGAAGAGTGCAAAGGTGCACCATTTTCAGTCAAACATTCATTATAGACTCCATACAGAGTGCTGTAGTGGTCAGATATGTCACTTTCTACAACAGCCGGGAATATCTTTTGCTGCTGTACGTTCACCAATATGTTATCTATAAGTTTACTACTTCCCGTATTAAAATCGATTCGTGTGGCTCCTTTGATTACGTTGTATAACCCACTTGACGCCAGCATTTCCTGATAGTTGAGAACAAAATTCTTCGAACTATCTTTAATATTTATATTTAAATCTCCCATGACAATCTCCCGCTTGTGTTGTTCGCCTACTCGGTTACTGAGGCCAATGAAATGCCGATGTCGTCGCATTTGTCTGATCCAGGCGTTTATAGGCCTGCCTTTCCTACACCGCGCTATGTCTTTGGAGCGTGCATTGATATTGCCCTTTTAACAGGGTTCAAATGATCTCTTCGGTAGTCAAACGGTAGTGCATACGATCATATGAAAACACAAGCGTTTTCACTCAGCTGAGGCCTACCAACTCCTACTCTCAACCTCCACGCGGTGACAGCCGGGTGCCTAGTACCTTAATCCAAGAAATGGGTAACCAACCCCGTTTGGCGGATTCTTGGTGGCAGCAGATGAGAGAGGGGGGGAAGAGTGCTTTTCTCACTAGAGCACTTCTTCCTGTTCCAGGCGGCAGCGGACGAATTCCCTAGACGGAGTCAACGGTGGTGTCTATAGTTCCAGTTAGGTTGAACTTAGTGAATACCTTGCGCGAGCTGCTTCGACGTATTCGGATCACAGGTCGGTAAGGAATTTCCAATGTTGGTCAGGACATTGGAATAGAGATGGTGGCGGAGGAGCCCTTAATGGGCCAACGGCAGCGCTCATACTCCCGTAGTGGACTACTGGCACTGGTGTACCCGGCCCCTCGTCCTAGGGGAATAATTAAGGAACTGGCCCTCCAGGTTGGGGGTTGTGCCGTCGGGGTAACTTCCCTACCACGTAAAAAACGCATGGTTCCGAAACAACCAAAAGCCTCGGATAAGGATGACCCAACTAATGACGACCCCAGCAAACGAAATAAGGACAACGACCTTCGGATCTGTACGTGGAATGTTCTGTCCCTTTACAGACCACGTGCAGCCGAACAACTAGCAGAGGCCCTAGACCGCTACATATAAAGCAGATATTACCACCATCCAGGAAGTGCGATGGGATGGGCCAGGCAAAAAGAGGATGAAAAACTGTGACATCTACTACGGTGATTGCTACAGAGGCAACAGGCAACGCTTATTCGGATGCGGATTTGTCATACGCGGCAGACTTAGGCAAGAAGTCTTAAGCTTCCGACACGTGAGCGAGCGTATTATGACTATCCGGATCAAGGCTAAATTCGCTAACATAAGCCTAATATGTGTTCATGCCCCCACAGAAGAAAAGGACCCTGCCTCCAAAGAGTGTTTCTACGAGCTCCTCGACAAAACATACGAGCAATGTCCTAAATACGACGTTAAGATCGTATTGGGCGATTTTAACGCCAAAATAGGAGGAGGAGGAATCGCAAGAGACCGCCAGACTCTTCGCTGAACGCGTATCCCGAAATCTCTCAATCACCCCTATACCGCCAGCATCAAGTGCCGAAGACCAGTGGCAACGCTGCCAACATGCCATCAGAAACGCCGCGACTGATGTGCTGGGTCTCGCTCGCCCACCACCGCGAAACCCCTGGTTTGACGAAGAATGCCGGCGAGTGCATGCAGCAAAACAAGAGGCATACAAAGCGGCGCTGCAAAGGAAGACGAGAGCTGCTCGTGAGCTCTACGAGCAAAAGAGACGGGAAGAACATCGGCTTCTCCAAAAGAAGAAGAAAGAGCATGAGAAGCGCGCGTTTGAGAATATCGAGAGTCTGTACTCCAGGAACAATGTACGGAAGTTTTACCAAAAGGTAAAAAGAACGTGTCAGAGAAGTAATACCCGTACAGAAACCTGTAGAGATGAGAATGGAAACCTCGTAGTAGAATCACAGTCGGTGCTGAGAATATGGAAAAACTACTTCTGCAGACTGTATAACGGCGACGAAGACCAACATCCCGCTGTCAGGCAGAATGAACCATTCAACGTGGACGATGATAGTCAAAATCTCCGTCCACCTGACCAAAACGAAGTGAGGATAGCAATATCCAAGCTAAAATCGAACAAGGCTGCTGGACCTGACGGTTTACCGGCCGAACTTTTCAAGGCAGCTGGGGATGAATTGGTAGAGTGCATACACCAACCCATCTCTAAGATTTGGTCAGACGAGTGTATGCCTGATGAATGGAATCTCAGCATCGTTTGCCCGATCCACAATAAAGGAGACCCCCTCAACTGCGCCAATTATAGAGGCATCAGTCTCCTCAACATCGCATACAAGATCTTTTCTGCGATATTGTGTGAACGCCTGAAACCTTTTATCAACAGCCTGATTGGACCCTATCAGTGCGGTTTCAGGCCAGGAAAGTCCACCATCGATCAAATCTTCACACTTCGGCAGATCCTGGAGAAAACCCAAGAATTCCAAATCGATACTCACCACCTCTTTATCGATTTCAAGGCCGCCTATGACAGCATCTATAGAGAAGAGCTTTATAGAGCCATGTCTAGTTTTGACATCCCTGCCAAACTTGTCCGTCTGTGCAGGCTGACGATGGATAACGCTCGCTGCTCCATCAAGGTCGGTAATGACCTCACCGAGACCTTTGATGTCAAAAAAGGCTTTAGACAAAGTGACGCGCTGTCATGTGACTTCTTCAATATTGTACTTGAACGGATTGTGCGGAACTCACAAGCCAACACCGGAGGCACAATCTATTACAAGTCTGTACAACTGCTTGCATACGCCGACGATATAGACATTATCGGAAGATCTCAGCGGGCTGTCACCGGTGCGTTTGCAAGCATTGAGGCGGAAGCGGCCAAAATGGGTTTGGCGATAAACGAGGGCAAAACCAAGTATATGCTGTCAACTAGAAGGGAAAACCAACATCGACGAATTGGACAAAACGTCACCGTGGGCAGCTATAACTTCGAGGTAGTAAGGGACTTTGTCTACCTTGGCTCTGCTATAAATTCAGCAAACAAAATCAGCGCAGAAATCAATCGAAGAATAACTCTTGCCAATCGCTGTTTTTTTGGGCTTATAAGGCAATTCAACAGTAAAGCCCTATCTCGAACTACTAAGGAGACTCTATATAAGACCTTGATCATCTCAGTCCTGCTTTACGGCGCTGAAACATGGACTTTATTAAAAGAGGATGAAGATATCCTTGGTCGCTTCGAGAGAAAAATTCTTCGTAAGATTTTCGGTCCCGTTTGCGTTGACGGGTTTTGGAGGAGAAGATTCAATCACGAACTATACGAGCTGTACAGCGACATCGACCTAGTCAAAAAACTGCGTATTGGACGTCTGAGATGGCTAGGACATGTAGAGCGAATGGACACCAACGCTCCGGCCCGCAGAGTCTTCGAATCTAACCCCGAGGGACGACGCAGTAGAGGGAATTATCGCCGTAGGTGGCGCGCACAAGTTCAAGGGGACCTCGACCAACTTGGAGTGCTCAACTGGAGGCAATTAGCTAAAGACCGAGCTAAATGGAGAGGCTTGTTGGTTGAGGCCCAGGTTCACCCCGAACTGTAGCGCCACCTAAGTAAGTAAGTAAATGATCTCTTCTTTGAACGTGGCAATACCAGCTGAGCCGGTCGCGCTCTATTTTTTGTGCGATGGTTTCCTTGATGTGAAAGCCTCCATGGATCTTCGAACTTCTTATTCCATCAAGCTTTGTCACTCCTGCTGTCATGCGAAGCATCTTCATCTCAGCTGCCGTTAGTTTACTCTCATATGTTTTGTACATCGTCCAACATTGTGAACCGTATGTGAGCGCTGGACGCACAACTGCGGTGTAGAGCCTTCCTTTCAACTTAGGTGGCATTTTTCTGTCACGAAAAATAGCGGAATTTTCTCGCCACTTCATCCACCCTACGCTTACGCGATGATTGATGTCTTCATCACAAGTTGCTTTGCGATTGATCATAGATCCCAGATATTTGAACTTTTCGCACTTGAGAAGCATTGTTCTATTCAAGTAAATATCTGGAATACGCCTGAGTGGATCAGAGAACGGGCCGCACAAGTACTCTGTCTTTTTTGAACTAATGCGATACCCATTTCCCTCCAGAGCGTCCACTCACACATCAAGTGCTCGTTGCAGGGATGTAGGATCCTCACTTATAATGGCTCCATCATCAGCAAAGAATAACTGATGTACCTTGGGGTTCATCACTTTACCTTCACGCAGAAAATCAATGACTGTGATAAAGAACAAAGGACTTAAAACGCTTCCCCGGCGCACCCCGACTTTGATTGGGAACTTTTCGGTTACTCCAGCGGGGCAAGTTACTCTTGTCTTTACTCTTTCGTACATGTTCATGATCATCTATTCAAAGGTTTCTGGAACCCCTCGATGTCTTAGCGGCACCCATATCAGATCTCGTGGTTATCTGTCGAATGCCTTTTCAAAGTCAACCAATACAATATGCAAATCCTTTAAGGAATCGCGATGTTTTTCCATTATGATCCTTATACTTTGGATTGAATCTGGTTGATTTACCCGAGACAAGCCTGCACTGATCATCAGATAGCCGTATTATTTGTCGCAGTCGGCCACCTAATACCCGCTCAACGATCTTCATGGTGTGTGGCATCAGCTTGATCGAACGGTAGTTATCACAGTTTCGCGTATCACCCTTCCCTTTGTATACAGGGAAAAGGTAGCTTTCCGTCCATTGATTCGGCATTGGGTCACCTCTCACAAATTTGGAGATAAGAATTCTGAGCCATCTGAACCAGATGTCTCCCATCTTTTTCCAGAACTCAGAAGGCATCTCGTCTGGCCCAACCGCTTTTCGTTTTTTGGAGTATTTGACCGCCTCACTAACTTCTTCGGCTGTAATGTCGGGTATTTCTTCACAGTTAGGGGTGACTCCTGGAAAGTATAGCCGGGAAAACTGTTCATTCAAAAGTTCTTTACAATACTGCCGCCACCTCTGCAGAATTTTGTCGTCATCCACAAGAAGCCGGCCATGAGTAGGGCTGTAAAAGAATGCAATCATTGCGGGATTTGTTTCAATTCAATGACTTCAATAATGACTTCAACTTAGAAAAAATAAATCACCATTCATTTTAAAGTCATGATTTAGCAATCATTTTTGCAATCATAATTTTGAAGACAAAATGAATGCAATCATTTTGAATGCTCTGCACTCATTGAAGTCACCTTGAAAACACTAGCATTCATTGCATTCACTTGAAGTCATTGAAGTCTTTGAATTCCTTGAAGTCATCTGAAGTCATTGAAGTCTTTTAAATCATTGAAGTCATCTGAAGTCATTAAAGTCTTTTAATTCATTGAAGTCATCTGAAGTCATTGAAGTCTTTTCATTCGTTGAAGTCATTCCAGTTATTGAATCTGTTTTTGGTGTCGTCTATCAGAAGAATAAATAACTTTAGTTTTACACGAAAATGTAGAAACATTATGTTATCATTTTTAATATTATTTATTTTCTTTTTTAATTTATGTATTAGTACTGATTAGTAATTTCTTTATTTTTACTAATTTATTCTTCCGGTAGACGACACTAAAAAACAGATTCAATAACTTGATTGACTTCAACGAATGAAAAGACTTCAATGACTTCAGATGCCTTCAAAGACTTCTATGACTTCAAGTGAATGCAATGAATGCTAGTGTTTTCAAGGTGACTTCAATGAGTGCAGAGCATTCAAAATGATTGCATTCATTTTGTCTTCAAAATTATGATTGCAAAAAATGATTGCTAAATCATGACTTCAAAATGAATGGTGATTTATTTTTTCTAAGTTGAAGTCATTGAATTGAAATAAATCCACGTGAAGTCAAATGAGTTAAATGACGAAATGATTGCATTCTTTTACAGCTCTGGCCATGAGCATTGTTAATGAACTTTGGCGAACGAATCTCCTGAGCATTTCTTCGTCTTTGGGTGGCTATTTTGAAAATTCTTCGCTTTTTTCTTGGAACATCTGTATTCCATTACGAGGCGAGCTTTTCGTCACTATTATTAGAAGGGCACTTTGACCAAGCTTTGAAAGCTGCTTTCTTCTCATTTACCACATTCCTAGCTTCATCACTCCACCACCATGTTTCTTTTGCGTGTTGATGGTGGCCTTTTGAAGCTCCTAGCAGTGATTTGGCCTTCTTTAAGCAAGTTCGCTATAGGTAATCCCACATATTTTGTGCTCTGCACTCTTCGTCCTCAGCTCTGTTGATGGTGTGAGAGAGTTAATTTTTCATTACGAAAACAAAACCATCGCCGTTTTCTTTGTCCAGATTGTACCACTTGATTTTCTCAGAGACCCTTGTTTGTTTGCTTTTCGGTGTTTTTATAAAAATTTCTGTTAGCAGGAGACGGTGTTGCCGAGCGATGGCCTCTCCCAAGATCACTTTGCAATCTTTTACCCGAGGTTTCATGAAACTGTCTACCAAATGGTGGTCAATCTGAGTTTCATCTCCACCACTGTAAGTGATCAGGTGTTGGCTTTATTTAATGAACATGGTATTTAGCACGATAAGACCGTGTGATTTGCACATGCTTAGGATGTCTTCACCAGGAAAGTTCCTGGTGCCATATTTTAGTCCTCCATGGCAGTCTTCATACTCTTCGTTTGATTTCCCGACATGTCCATTCAAATCTCCTCCAACAAACAGAAACTCTTCCTTTGGAATGTTCTTAAGGAGATTGTGGAAATCTACCCAAAATGCATCTTTATCTCTCTGATTGCACCCATCTTGGGGAACATATGCACTGACAATATTCCACACCTCTCCTTGTATTACTAGTTTGAGAGACATCAAACGGTCGCTGGACTTCGAAATGCTCAAGACTTTACCAAGTAGCTCTGCCGCAAGGATGATACCGATTCCATTCCTAGCCTTTTTCGTTCCGTAGTAGAACATTCTAAGATGGATGTATTATACATATATATATATATATATATTTTCTTTATAATTTGCGCACACTCAAGGGGTTATGAATACCGTTAACATGTTTACACACCGTGCGGGCGTTGGAAAGGATAGATAGCGAGAGAGAGAAAGATTTAGTGCAGTGGTTTTGAAGCTCACTTGTATATGCTTCAGGGAAACGCCTGGGGTGGCGTCCAGATAACTGGGGAGATTTTTGTTATTTTTTTTGACTTTGCTTCTGATTCACAGTATTTTTTTCCCGATAACCGATGTCATAGGCGAAACATATTTCCAGCTATATGACCAAGCTACTGGCAGTATTATGCATTCGCAGTAGTGTTCACACAACCTTTCACAATTGATCGAACTGACTTTACATATTTCATAAGAAATAAATAAAAGCTTGCTGACATCAGGATTTGAACCATGCACCATTAGCGTGGCAATTGACGACGTTACCACTACACCATTACCACCCCAATGCATTAGTTCCAGGGAATATGATGCTCTTCTTTAGAAACTTCCCCTTCTGGCAGTTTCTACAAACGACAGTGTCAGAAAATTTAACTTTAGGAAAACCTTTTGTAAAACGTTAAGTAACAAGAAAGAGTTAAATCGAATCCATAATATACGGACTGGGCAATCACACGATAAAGTGGTATACAGACGGTTCGAGACCTGAGGAAGGAAAAGGGGCAAGTATAACCGGGCCAAGGACGAGGCACTCAGAACCCATGGGCAAGAGTACCAGCATCTTTCAAGCTGAAATACTTATACTCGTATGTGCTATAGATATATGTATCCAACTCAATCTCGAAAGAAGATACAGCAACTGCGACATGGCAATACTGTCAGATAGTCAAGCAGCATCAAAGCTCTTGAAACCTATGTCATTAAGTCGAAACTTGTGTGGGAATACCTATACAAATTTAATTAAATAGGAGGAAACAACAAAGTAACGCTTTACTTGGATACCCGGTCATGTCGGAATTAAAGGTAATGAAGCAGTAGACTCCTTGACAGTACGAGGAGCTACAGAAACCTTCTTTGGACCTGAACCATTCTGCGGAATAGGAGAACATACCATATGCGAAGAATTCAGGAAAATGAAAGAGCGAGACTCCGGAGCACCTTCTGGAATCTTGTGGGGCACTGACCCATGAAAGACTGAAGTATTTGGACAAATATCAGATGAGGATATGCCAACCACGGACCCACTTCTTATTCTCAGATTACTAAAAGAAACTGGTTTGGAGAGAGAGCTCTAAGGTGAACTGTTCTCGCCAAGGCAAGGCAAGAGTGTATGATCTGCAAACACAATTCCAAAGGAATTATAATGCGATGAGAACTCTAACGAGGGAATAAACCTCCTCGAGGTACCAGCAGAGGCTCAGTAGACCATTCGGTCGCAGTGCAAGATAGCCCTTCACAAATAATAATAATAACCTCAAGCATCGAGCTCAGTGATCTAAAGCACCAACCACGGAGCACCCTATGTAGGGATAGTTCGTCACCTACGGTGTGATTGACCTTCCCTATACTTACTTACTTATGTTCTGTATCCCCTTGTGGGTCCTATGGCCTCTACTATGCCTACGAGTCATCGTGTACGGTTTCTGGCAATGTGACTTAGCTCTTCCCAACTTTCCCCAACTGCCGTGCCTCTTTTATGACTGTTCTGCGCTATGTTCTCCTCGGACCGCCAGATCTTCTGCCATCCTGAGTTAAAGGGTTCTATTGCATAGCATGGTTCGCTGTGGAACTGTCATCCTTTCGGAACGTATAATCAATCCACTGCCACTTCCTTTCGTCGGATGGTTGTGCCTATTGGTCCTGCCCTATCCGTCAAAAGAATGACGTTAGTTACTTCTTCTCGGAGCTGGAGGACTTAGGTAATATTGAGCTGATGGGCCTCCTGAGATTCATATCACTATCTTATACTTACTTACTTTTACTTATGTCCTGTATCCCCTTGTGGGTCCTAGGGCCTCTACTACGCCTACGCGCCATCGTGTACGGTTTCTGGCAATGTGTCTGAGTTCTCCCCAACTTTTCCCTAACTGCCGTGCCTCCTTCTCGACTGTTCTGCGCCACGTTTTCCGCGGACCGCCAGGTCTTCTGCCATCCTGAGTTAGAGGGTTCCATTGCATAGCATGGTTCGCTATGGAGCTGTCACCATTTCGGAACGTGTGACCAATCCACTGCCACTTCCGCCATTGGATAGTTGTGCCTATTGGTTCCTGACCCGTTCTCTCGTAAAGGTGTTCGTTAGAGATACGATTGGGCCAGAAAATCCTTAAGATATTGCGCAGACACCTATTAACGAACGTTTGCAGCTTTCTGGTGATAGTAGTGGTCACTCTCCACGTGCTGCAACCATATAGCAGCACGGATTCAACGTTGGAGCGGAACAGTCTTATTTTGGTGCTCAAACTGATTGCATTGCTTCGCCATATTTTGGACAACATCCCGAACGCGGACTTTGCTTTGGCGATCCTGTTGGCTATATCCAGTTCGGTTCCACCATCGGTCGAGACAATACTCCCAAGATACTGGAAATCCTCTACTCTCTCTACCGGTTGTCCAGCAATGCATATTTAAGCCGATGAGTTAGTTCCAAGGCTGATAATTTTAGTTTTTGTCGTATTAATTTTCAGCCCGACGACACCTGCCTCCCTCTCCACATCTGCTGTCATTTGGTGGAGGTCCATAATTCTGTGGGAGAGTAAGTATACATCGTCTGCGTAGTCAAGATGTTTCAGTTGAGATGTAAGAGTCCATCGAATTCCTCCGTTTCCCGTCGACAAAGCTGCATGAAGCACATCGCTAATCACCAATAGGAATAATATTGGTGAAAGGATACAGCCTTGTCTTACCCCACTTTGGATCTCAAATTCCTCAGACAACCTTCCCCTGTGCAGAACGTGACATTTGGAGCCTTCATATGTAGCTTTGATAATAGCAATTAGTTTATCGGGAATGCTTCTCCTGCGTAAGGCACGCCAAATAAACTCCCTGTTGACACTATCGAACGCCTTAAAATCATATCACTATCTGGGTGGTTCTAACAGCGGACCATCTCTACAGTGTTTTCAGGGTTAAATACAATGGGCCCGAACTGTTGGTCTAAGTGAGAAGTGACTCCTTTGTCACAAGGCACCCATCTACTTAACCTAACCTATGTCGGAAGACGTGAACCTCGAAATACACCTGTTGTTTGAATTGTTTCTGCTCTTCAATCGCCGAAGATTGAAAGCTTTGGAAATATGCCTCCTGAGAGTGAATTCCAAAGTTGTCCAGTTCTCTACCAAAAAAAATGTCGATGAGTATAGACAGGGTTAGAAAACCGATCTTTTGGGACAAGACCATGCCTTCATTTAAGTGACCAAATAGTAGTCAGGCTAATTAAAAAAATTCTGCTGATAGAGCTTGTATACATCCTTTTACTTCTCTCGGCGCATACCATATTATTTTTGTTTTTGCGTTTTGCTTTTTCTCCAAGGCATCGTCGTGCTATTTCTTATTGAATCTTAACCCAGTCACTGCAAGAATTGTTATTGTTCACATATTTATTTTTGTCCTTTTTGTGTCAAACAGGTGCCGGCCTCCAAGCCGTTTAAACGCATGAAAGAAACAATAAAATCCATTTATCACGTATTTAGCGTATCCATCTCTCGTCTCCCCTAAATTTCTCTGACGGAAATATTACATCAAATTTATTGGCTATAAAAATTAAAAAAAAAATTATATATACATTTTCTTTTATTAGTGCCAACTGTCCACGAGTTGTCTACGAGCTCGGTAGCATCTTAATTGTCCCATGATTAACTAGACCCCCTCCGACAAAGCGCCACCGGGGACAGAAATAGCCACTCAAAATCCACTCGAGGATATCACTCGTATCCGAAAACTCTTCAGTTTTATGATAAGACGAATCAAAGCTTTTATGTTACTTTAACAATCTTTTAATCGGAGAGCTTTCGATACACAATGCTAGTGCCAGTGTGCCAGGCAAAAGCCACAGGCACAGCATGTTATCGAAATTGAGTGAAACGAATCACATCCACTTAACCTAAGATAAGCGGGAACTTCACTACAGAAAATGGTTTTCGAACTCAGTTCGTTCGGAGTCGGTCAATGAAATAGTAGTGTCTCGTGGTCGTCGTCGGCGGGAATCTACCCAATAAGTATTATTTCTTTTTTTTAAATATTCAAAAAAACGCAACTGCCTGTACAAAGGTGTTCATTGTTACTGATTTATGTTATGAAATTGTATCTCAAAAGAAAGAAGTACTGATTCACGGCGAAGCGCGCATTATTTTCGACGCGACACAAAATTTATTACACATAGTAGGTGTATCTAGATATTTTTTTTGGTGGCTTAAGCCGAATTTGGTTGGTGTTTTTAGTGCAGTTTTTCTTGTTTTTATTTGCATGTCTGAATTTTTGATCGAATTACGTCTGGGACTTTCCGGTTTTTAGTTTTTTTTTTGAATCGAAGAGGCGTCGTTGTGACTGCAGGTAGATGAGCTGCTAACTTCGTTGGTAAACATCATACAGATGCGTTTCTACATTTCAAGGGCTTGGCCTGCTTGTAGTTGAGTGAGAAAACTCAAAGATTGACTTAACATACCGGCTCAGATTAAAAAAAAAACAGGTTTTCCTCTAAGCAAACCAGAAGTGATTTTCCAGAATTACGAGTGATACAAGGAATCCTATACAGTTTATGTAATTTTAATTGCATATTGCATTCGCTGTGGTTTTTAGCGTTGCTTGTGTGATAAGCGGCGTGTTTGAAAAGCGTCTTATTTTAGGTGAGTAATACTATATGAAGGTTTTTTATTTTATTTTCTAAATCTAGTGATATGGGAACATCAAGTTTTCTACAGAATTACTACTTGTATTATGCTCGAGTGGAAAGACGAGCTCGATAATTTGTTGTTAAGCGATTTGTTTGTTTTCATGGAGTGACTAATTTCCTGGATAAGATTGGTGAAGTCGTCATGAATCTCGGTTTATTGACGTCTTTTGGTTAATCTAACTAGTTTCATGCAAAATGTTTACGTCTCTTGTTTTCATAAACAATCGTAAATTAGTCGGAATCGTAGTACCTAACAGCTTTCACAAAATGTGTTTTTCTTATGTGCAAATTAATGGATTCAATTAAATGCCTCAAGTTACTTCATGCGGTTGAGTTGATTAGATAAGGCAATATGTACATACAGCAAAGTATAAGACGTGTGTTGGGAGAGATATGGAAAAAGGGTGTCAATGGCTTTAAATTTACCGGAAAGCGATTTGTTGTCATTCAAAATAAAACTGGTTAGTTGTATTCCAAAACAGCTGAAATGAGGGTTTCGTCCAAGGTTCCATGATACAAAGACTGATGCTTAGACACCTTTGGCGGGATGTTTTCGCTTGCATTTTCAAATGCAAACGGTGCTATGCGTGCGAGGTGCGTCGCAAGGTTGAAAATATCTGTTTACACTTTTAAATCAGACGTGCGACGTACCACAAAAAGGTGTGACTCGAATGCCTTAAATATTTATTTTGCACATTTCTGAATACATGTACATACATTAAAGACATATATGCCTGCAGACACTAAGTGTTTGTAGAGTGATGCTACATGGCGTTGCAGTTAATTTGTCATTTTTATGATTACAAACCATAACCGCCGAAGGCGATCGATCTTTTATGGTTTCTCAGAAAATCCGCGGAATATTGAACTCAGTAAATATTACAGATAATGGGCCGTAGGTATGCATAAGAACTGGTAAACGCTTTTACTAGACAATTTTTAAGTAAATACTTGATTTTCATATGCGCATCAAATTTAAGTAAATGCTGGAGAACAAGCATTTACTAGTGGACATAGTACTTACTAGATGCGGATGAATTTCACTAGTAAATTCTATTTATCGTATGCATACAAACTAGTAAGTACTAGCAGCCATAATCAAGAAGTGAGTTTCATTTTGAAGCATTCAGGGGGTGGCAATGATGTAGTGGTAACGTCGTCAATTGGCACGCTAATGGTTCATGGTTCACACCAGATGTCAGCAATAATTCATTTATTGTTCATAAAATATATAAAGTCAGTCCGATCAATGGCGAAAGCTTGTGAACACTACTGCGAAGGCATAATGCTGGCAGTAACTTGATCATATGGCTGGAAAAATTGCTCGCACTGTTGGATAATTGATTTGCCTATGACGTTGGCAATTGCGAAAAAAAAGAAACTGTGAATCAGAAACAAACGCAAAAAATTACGAACATCTCCACAGTTATTTGGACGCCACCACAGGAGTTTCTCTGAAGGAAAATCAACTAACCTTCAAACTCTCTATCTCTCTTTATCTATCCTTTTCAACGCCCGTACTGTGTAAAAACGTGTTAAGGGTATTCATAACTAATGATGGGCGCATTCGAATGATATAATCGATTATAATCGATTCATCCAATATCTCGAGATATCTCGAGACATCGTCTGAAATCATTCAAATGATTTTGGTATACCCACATACTTGTACTTCTGTCAAAGCAGCGAGAGCCGAGAACGGTAACAATGGGTAAATACAAAACAGAACCTCGAATGATCATTCGAGATATGAGTGCTATATGCATATGAGAAAACACTCCCCGAAAATCGAGATATGAGATGTGTATCCTAGTAAAATAGTACTCGATTCATTTTAAAGGCGGGTAGTAGCAGAGCAAATGAATCGAGTACTATTTTACTCGGATACACATCTCATATCTCGATTTTTGGGGAGTGTGTTTTCAAAAGCAAAACAAAATATATGCTGTCTACAAAAAAGGACACCCAACATCGGCGTCTTGGACAGACACAATTTTTAGGTAGTAAAGGATTTTGTCTACCTAGGCTCTATGGTGAACTCCACAAATGACATCAATAGGGAGATCACACGAAGAATTACTCTTGCCAATCGTTGTTTCTATGGGCTAAAACGGCAATTGAGTAGCAAAGCCCTATCTCGAACTACTAAGGTAACTCTGTAGAGGACTCTAATCATCCCAGTCCTGCTGTATGGCGCAGAGGCATGGGCTTTGACAAAACCGGATGAGGATGCCCTTGGTTATTTCGAGAGAAAAGTTCTTCGAGCGATCTTTGGTCCCGTCTGCATAGACGGTGAGTGGAGGAGAAGGTACAATGCCGAGCTATACGGTCTGTACAAGGACATCGACTTAGCCAGAAGAGTTCACATACAACTAAGATGACTGGGTCATTTAGAGCGGATGGAACCCAACATTCCCGACAAGAAAGTTCTCGAATCCACCCCGGTTGGACGGCGCAGTAGACGACCTCGTGGTAAGTGGCGCAAACAAGTGGAGGGAGACCTCAACCAACTTGGCGTGCGCAACTGGAGGCAGCTGGCTCGTAACCGTGCTGGCTGGAGAGGTTTGCTGGTTGAGGCCCAGGTAAACATTGACTAAATTTGACATTTATCAACCGATTCACTTGAGTAGACATATTTTTGAAACGTCAATTCAGTACAATTTTAACCATGAACCGCCTGATACCGAAATAGTGACACTTTACATTGTGTTAACTCAACGTGCATATCGTCGAAAATATCGTGGACAACAAGCACCGTCTGACAACACTATTCGTCGTCTGGTGTCGAATTTTGTTGACCATGGGACAGTGGGAGATCGTCGACATGCCGTCCATCAACACCCAAAACTTTCCAATGAACTGGTTGAACCGGTAAGAGAAAGTGTTGCCGAGAACCCGAATGTGTCGTATCGTCACAGCGCTCAGCATTTTGGCGCCAGTGGAACCACCTTGCGGCGGATTTTGAAGGATGATTTGCATTGACACATATATGCATTGCATTGACACATATAAAGTGCAATTGACACAAAGAATATTACTGACAGACCGTCCACGTCGCTTGGAATACGGCCAAACAACCTATGGACGTGTGCTGTCAAAAAATGGCGACATTGACTGGCCACCCACATCTCCAGATTTGACCCCTCCGGACTTTTTTTTGTGGGGTTATTTAAAAAGCAAAGTATACACCAGCAAGTCTCAGACTATTGACGAGCTCAAGGCAAACGTTCGTGTCAAAATCATCGCTGTACCGCCCGAGATGATCGAAAAAGTGATGGAAAACGCAGCAAAATGGGTATATTTTGCTTTGCTCAATGGAGGCGGGCGCTTGATTGATGTTGGATTCGAAAACTAGTGTAAATAAGTTGTAAAGGACCAAGTTAAATAAAAATACCTCATATGTGGAAATCGATTGTCTTTTTTAAGAGTTATTCAATATTCACATACCGACATAAAAGATGGCGCACCCTGTATAAGCTACCATTTCACTTTGCATCCGAATGGGATTATCTGCTCCTACAGATAAACCACAATGTTATTTGCTTACTTAGGTGACGCTAGAGTTCGAGGTAAACCTGGGCTTCAACTAATAAGCCTATCCATTTAGCTCCGTCTTTAGCTAATTGCCTCCAGTTGCACACTCCAAATTGGTCGAGGTCCTCTTGAACTTGTTGTCGCCACTAACGGAGAAGAGGTCCTCTACTGCCTCATTCCTCTAGGTTAGATTGGGCCGGAGCCTTGGCGTTGGCGTCAATTCCCTCTACATATCCTAGCCAATCCAAACGTCCAATACGTAGTTTTTTGACTGGGTCGATGTCGCTGTATCTTCTCTTCCAAAACCCGCCAACGCAAATGAGACCGAATATATTACGAAGAATTTTTCTCTCAAAGCGACCAAGGATATCTTGATCCGTCTTTAAAAAAAAAGTCCATCTTTCAGTGCCGTAAAGCAGGACTGGGATGATCAGGGTCTTATATAGAGTCTCTGCAGTTATTCGAGATCGAGTTTTGCTGTTTGCCTTATTAACCCAAAAAAAAAACCCGATTGGCAAGCGTTATTCTCCCCTTGATTTCTGCTCTGGTGTCGTTTTCAGAACTTATATCAGAGCCAAGGTAGGTCTTTTATTACCTCGAAGTTGTAGCTACCCACTTGATGTTCTATCCAATTTCCCGGTGTTGATTGTCCCTTCTTGTTGATAGCACACTCGTATAATTAGCTTTTCCCTCGTTTATCGGTAAACCCATTTTGGCTGCGTCTACTTCAATGCTTGCAAACGCACCAGTGACAACCCGCTGAGTTCTTCCAATAATATCAATACCGTCAACGTATGCAAGCAGTTGTACAGACTTTTTTTTTTTTTTTTGGTTTTTTTTGGTTGCGCCTGGAGGTGCAGGAATCTTCAAAAGATACCAATGGTCCGTACCATTGGTTATGCCCGATTCATATATCTGACAATGCCATCAGTGCTAGTCAGTATATGCCTACGGGCTAAACCTCACCCCCTCAGAGAGGCACTATGAGAACCGGCTGCGCGTACTCATAGTAGTAGGAAATTTGTTCCTCTCATTTTTTCATTTTTTGTGATGACTACGACTAAGTTGCCTTAACGAGTAGTTTACGCTTCTGTAGTGTTAATCGCGTTAGGTAGGTAGCTTTCCAGTGAAGGCACCTACTAATACCGTCATTACATGCGGTTTTTCCTTACGGCGCTAGGTCGAAAGGTCTTGTTCTTTGTAGTCGGCGCTCAAGGCTTGTCACGTCCATAGTACGGATTATTTCATTATTGCAATGAACACGAAGACGGGTACGAAGTTTGCGAGCAAAGTTTGTTACTTCGTCCCTCACGGTAGCAATTCCTAGATCTCTGTGAATATCACTATTCCTTATATACCAAGGAGCATTCACGATTGCTCTTAGCATTTTATTTTGAAATGCTTGCAGTAGAGCCATATTGCTTGGTTTGGTACAACCCCAAAGTATACCATATGTCCAAGACGGTTTTAGCACTTGCTTATACAGAAGCAGTTTGTTGTATACGCTTAACTTCGAGTATCTTCCGAGTAGCCAATACATTTCTCTAATCGTATTCTCTTCGCGCTTCTTTTTAACGTGTGGTTTCCACTTAAGTTTTGCGTCTAGGGTCATTCCTAAATATTTTGCTTCGTTTGCGTAAGGTATTTGTACCGAGTTAATGGATATAGGTAAGTTGTTTATCTTTCTCAACGTAAAATTGACATGCGTTGATTTTGTCTCATTGAGGACTATTCGCCAGGTTTTTGTCCATTCGCATACATTGTTCAAAGCTCGTTGGAGTTTTCCCGTTGATGATTCGACTGACTCATCCGTTACGAGGATAGCCGTGTCGTCTGCGAACGTTGCTACAACGGTCCCTTCATCTTGTGGTATATCTCTTGTGTAGAGCAAGAACAGGATTGGACCGAGAACACTTCCTTGTGGAACACCGGCGTAGATATCTTTGAAATCCGAATATTCACTCCCGTGTCTAACACGGAAAAGTCTGTTTTCAAGATAAGATTCCAATATTCTGTACAACTTTTCCGGTAAGATTACCCTTAGCTTATACCTTAGGCCTTCGTGCCATACCTTGTCGAAGGCTTGCGATACGTCGAGAAAAGCGCTAGAGCATATTTTTTTCCCTTCTAGAGCTTTTTCAATCTCGTTCGTTATTCGATACACCTGATCGATTGTGGAATGTTTGACCCGAAACCCGAATTGATGATCCGGGATCAAGTGTCTTTCTTCAATTACTGGTTGCAATCGTTTCAGCAGAAGTTTCTCGAAGACCTTAGATATTATTGGTAGAAGTGAAATGGGTCTATATGATTTCTTGTCATTTGCACATTTCCCCGGTTTCGGAACCATAATAACTTCGGCGACTTTCCATTGCCTTGGGACATATAATAGTCTTAAGGAAGCATTTATAATGTAGAGCAACTTAACCAGCACTTTTTTCGGTAGCTCTTTCAAAATTTCGTCAGTGATTAAATCATATCCCGGAGCCTTGTTATTTTTCAATTTTTGTATTGTCATTCGAAGTTCGGACAGGGATACGGTTTTTACTCTAAAGTTGTCGGGTGCCATATTATCATTCGGATCTTCGATCAACGGTTGTCCATCGAACGGCTTGAACGTTTCCTCTAAGTGATCGGCAAATAATTCTGCTTTCTCTTTATCTTCTTTTGCCCCTTCCCCGTTAGCTTTCCTAATTGGCGGCGAGTGCATTACAGGTTTCCTTATGGACTTCAAGGCTTTCCATAGAGAGTAGTTTGAATACTTATCAGCGGTCAAACCCTCGAGGTAAGTAGAAGTCTCGTGATTTTTTAGGTCCTGCAGCACTTTTTTAAGCTTGTTACAAAGATGGTTCAGATAAGTTTTATCCGGTGGCGCGCGGGATTGTTGCCATCTCTTGCGCGCTCTCCTCTTTTCTCGTATGAGGTCTTCGATTTCAGGCTGGTATTTGACTTTATTGTTCCGTGCTTCTGTCTTCCGCAAAGGAGTGTCTTTCCACGCTGAGCTCTGAATGGCTTCGACGAGTTTGTCGATTTCTTCTTCTATTTCGAACGGTGTCTTTAGCGGTACATTTAAAGCAACATTTTCCTTGCAGTCTCTTCTGAAAGCATCCCGGTTAGTTTTGTTACTAGTTAACCTAGGCGGTCCTTCTTTTTTTACTAGACTTCCACCTATTTTCAGAGTGACTGCTGAGTGATCTGAGCATAGATCATAGCATTCTTCGACTTCCGTCAAATTTTTAGTTAACCCTTTTGCGATAAAGAAGTCGGGGCGATGTCAGGGATTTTATTTTTGTCAGTTGGCCAATAAGTTGGCTTTCCTGTCGAAGAAAAGTTCACCCTACGTTTCATGCTGGCTTTGTACAATAATCTGCCTTATGTGGAATTGCATCTTGATCCCCAGAAAGTGTGTTTCGCGTTAAAGTAGACAAAATAAGGTCCGAGTGAGTCAAAGAGACGAACGAGGTCGTCTTCTACTAGCTCCTATCCCGGAGGGAAGTAACTAGATCCGATGTTGTAGTCTAAGTGGTTTATTTTTACGGAGACTGAGCTTATTTGCATAGAATCAAATTCTATTTCTATGTTTTCGGAGTGCTTTATACAGTCTTTGATGTAATGAGAAGACCCGCCTCTCGCATTTTCCGAAGGATGATCCGCATGGTAATCGCTGTAACCTTTTATTTTGGGTCTAAATCCCTTTTTTAAGTGCGTTTCCGATACCAAACATATATCAATATTATTTTTCCGTAGAAATACTTCTAACTCGTCGATTTTTTTTCAGAAGGCCGTTTGCGTTCCACGTTAGTATCTTAAGTAGCTGTTTCATATTCATGTTTTTTTTTTATTGTCTTGCGAGGTTTGAACTCGAGCTTGCTCAATTTGTCAAGTATATTTTATTAACCTTGGTTTGGTCCTCAAATTTTTCCAATATAATGGTAAATATTTGGCTGACCGCATCTGGTGTAGCTGATCTTAATTTGTTTTCGTTTGACGCGACTTGCGCGTACGATCTCGCGTCAACCTGTGGCGGTTTTTCCGCTGCACTTGGACCAGCGACGTTCTCTTGCGCAATTTTTTTATTTCCCTTTATCGGTCGCTTCGTTTTGACTGGCTTAGCGGTCTTGGGCTTATCGGTTTTACGATCTCTTAAGCTTGGGTTCGGGTGTATCGGTTTCTTGAGAGTATCGCGCCTTTTTTGAAGCTCCTTTGCTACTTCACAACCTCGATAGTTTGCTGGGTGCTTGCCTTTACAGTTTATGCAGGTCGCCGGAGCCTGCTTATTTAAGTCACACCTTTCTGATAAGTGGTTCCCGGCACATTTTACACATTTCGGTTCTTTTTGGCAATACGACTGGGTGTGATTGAAACCTTGACAGCGTTTGCACTGAGGTATCGATCGTGTATTCGTACGCATAGGCTCGATTTTAACTACGATATTCAAAATACTTTTTACGTTATAAATATCGTCTATATTTTCGCTTCTATCGAAGGTTAGACTAGTTGTACAGACTTGATAGATTTTGCCTCTGGTGTTGGTTTGTGAGTTCCGCACAATTTGTTCAAGTACAATATTAAAGAAGTCACATGGCAGCGCGTCACCTTGTCTAAAACCTTTTTGACGTCAAAAGTCTCGGTGAGGTCATTACCGATGTTCATGCAGCAGCTAGCTTTCTCCATCGTCATTCTGCACAGACGGAAAATGTTGGCAGGGATGTCCAAACTAGACATGGCTCTCTATAGATGCTGTCAATGGCATGACAGCGGGATGTTGGTCTTCGTCGCCGTTAAACAGTCTGCAGATGTAATTTTTTACATTGCTCAGTACCGACTGTGATTCTACTACGAGGTTCCCATTTTCATCTCTTAGGGTTTCTGTACGGGTTTTGCTTCTCTGACTCGTGTCAGGGAATGAATGCGACTGATGAATTACCCAGGCACAGTGCAATAAATAGGCATTGTCAATGTGCAAATCCTAACGTTGAAGTAATTAATGGAAAATTTATTTTAAAGATTATTTGCATATAATTACCGGCGACAAGACGTGTGTTTATGAGTACGAAACGCAACCCAGGCACCAGGCGAGTGAATGACGTACACCGAATGAGCTAAGACCAAAAAAACACGTCGTTTTCAGTCGAAAAAAGGGCGATGCTCACGGTTTTCATGGATTACAACGGTGATGTGCATCATGAATTCTTGCCACAAGATCAGACAGTCAACAAGGTTTATTATTTAGGCGTTATGAGACGTTTGCGTGAAGCAATTCGCCAAAAAGGACCGGATTTGTGGGCAAACAACTCGTGGGCTTTACACCACGATAACGCACCCTTGCGCAATGCCATCGTTTGCGTGCGTACGAATACGACCAAGAACATTACGAATTCCATTCAACAGCCACCGAATTCGCCTGATTTGGCTCTCTGCGATTTCTTCCTGTTCGATCGACTCAAGAAACCTAAAGAAACTGAAGGCTATTCCAAAATCCGATTATGAAAAATGTTTCGAGGATTGGATCAAGCGCTGGCATAAATGCGTTTCAGTCAATGGAGAGTACTTTAAGGAGGACAATGTCGATTATCAAGAATAAACTTGTATTTTCAATTTTCTGAATAAATTCCTGAAACTTTTAGATCAAGGTAGCATACTCCCGTTTTATTATTTATAAGTCGCCACTGGAGTACACTTCCTTGGTCTAAAAAAGAATGTCATTCGGTCCACGTTGGGATGAGAGAACACTTTAACGTTTAGTGTCTGTGAAAGATACGGCGTAGATAGTGTATCTCGGTAATTTTCGTAGATGTTTCTTTTTATTTTAACATTGAAGTCTGCATGCGATGATATATACAAACATATGCACGTTTTACATATTCACTAGCACTCAAGCACTTAAATAGTATCTTCTACAGCACATAAAACAAACACCATCTGCACTAAAGCGTATCTTGCATGTTATGAAGGGAAATGGACGTACATATGTGCAATAAAACTTTGTGGCACTTATGCTTCTTGTCATAAGAGTTCGCCCTTCATTCTGTTGACGTTGAAGCCTGTTTAGCAACTTTCAATCCTTCATTACATTCACTTACAAAAGTATTCGCATTTCTGTTACAAGTTAATAGCTCGTTATGTTTGAACCTTGGAAATAATGGAATGGCATGGCTCACAACAATACACCAGAGTACAATTTGGCCCGCCATCAGCAAGGGAATCTGTTAATTATTTGCGACTGAATCCCCCAAGAAGCAAAACATAATAATATTAGTCATACACAACCTCAATTGCGGAAAGGAAGCTAATTTGCGAGTATCCATTTCATCTTTACTTTCTGCTCTGCTCCTTTGAGATTAAATTCACAACAACTTAAAATGTTAATAAAATGAAGTTCCTTGAAGCTCAATCAATGATTGATGAGTCAAGGTCTGGAGTATAATGAGTGGATGCAAAGGTCTTTGTGTAGTGGAATTTAATTAACATTTTCTATTTAATAAAATTACGTGCTTCATCATTCATAGATTCTTTCAAGTCATTGTGTATCTAATACGTCGCACCCAGTTCAACAGGAGTCTACTGATACATGGAGTCGTTAATTGGAAACGTAAACAGGCATTTTGAATGTTTGCTCTTTATTAGTCAGACATTCCTCAGTTCATAAATATTTATTGAAGAGGTTAGACATGTACATTTTGCATGATCAAGTTTATGTATCTTCGATTATGTGGTCATTACAAACAAGACTCTCTTTGTAGAAAATTTAAGCTGGTGTATGACTCTTCGTTTGAATCGCCAGGAGCCGATGGGATTATCCCGATCATGTTACAGAAAACCGTAACCACAATTATCCCCGTACTCAAAGAACTATACCTCAATAGTCTCATTTGGGAGTATATACCTAAAGCATTGAGATAGGTTAAGGTGTGCTTCGTACCCAAGGCCGGTAAGGCAAGCCACATCACCGCAAAAGGCTTTAGGCCAATAAGTCTTACTTTCTTTGTCTTAAAAACTTTTGAAAGATTATCTGACATTATACATTCGCAAACTACGCCCTGGTGATCTATTCCCAGGGTAGCTCGCTTATATGAAAGGCAAAAGCGTACAGACAACACTGCACTGTGTAGTCGACTCAATAGAAAAATCATTGAAAGACAAAGAATATACGGGTGGGCCAACTACAAGTTTCTTTTTAAAAATGCAATCAAATGAACAAAATGAAATTTGTTCCATGTATTATAGCTTTATTACTAAGAGCAAACATTCCCATTAATTATGAAATACAGCGTCGTTCATGTGGCTGCCTCGGCTGGCCTCGCAGTAGCGCATTCTATCATTCCAATTTTCCAAGACCTTGTCGATGGTTTCGGGCTGTAGCTCACGGATTGCTTGGATCATGTTCGCCTTAAGTGCTTGAATCGTTTCCGGATTGTTGGCATAACATCAGTCCTTCACGGTTCCCCACAAAAAAAGACCAAAGAGGTCAAATCGCCGTTCCGAGGCGGCTGATAACACGATTTGGGAATTGGGCTGTGGTATGGGCTGTGTGGTATGGCGCGCCATCCTGCATGAAACAGAGGTCGTCCAAATCCATGTCTTCAATTCCAGTAAAAAAAAGTCGTTAACATGGCTCTGTAACGCCCACTGTTGACCGAAGCGTTGTTCCCAGCCTCATTTTCGAAGAAAAATGGTCCAGTGCTGCCACCACTCCACAATCCGCACCAAACTGTCACTCCCTGTGGATGCATTGGCCTCTCGACAATAATGTGCGGGTTTTCCGAGCCCCAGATGCGGCAATTTTGTTTGTTAACGTAGCCGCCGAGATGAAAATGTGTCTCGTCAGAAAAGATGATTTTTCGTCCAAAATCGTTGTCCAATTCAAGCTGCTCTAAGGCCCAAACTGCGAAGCGATAACGAAGCGGATGATCATGCGCTTTCAATAGCTGAATCAATTGGACCTTGTAAGCGAATAATCCCAGATCTTTGTGCAGAATTCTCCTCAGGCTAGTGCGTGAAATGTTGAGCTGTTGAGATCGATGACGAGTTGATATTCGTGAATTGAGTCTCACACTCTCGGCTACAGCAGCCACATTCTCGTCTGTGCGCACCATACGACGACGGGAATCATGAGTGCTGTCCACTAGCATATCAGTCTCACGAACTTTTGCACAAACTTGCGTACAGCAGGCGCGGTGGGTGCTTCATTTCGGCCAAAACTTCTTTTCAAAAAACGCACTGTTTGGGCTACACAGCACTCACTTTGGAAATAGGTTTTCAATATTTCCCAATTTTGCTCAAGCGTAAAGCGACTCATTTTGTTCCGCGGAGGTATGATACTGACTTTCTGTCAAGATTTCGAGTGAGAAACAGCTGTCAGTGTCAAAATAACCTATGATTTAAAAAGAAATCACTAGATGGCCCACCCGTTACACTACCCGCTTTCTTTGACATTGAAGAAGCCTCTATCAATGTCAGAGTAGATGTGCCATATAGAACTTTAGCTAACCTCAATATTCATAACTCCCTGATAAAGTGGATCGTCAATATGCTAGAGGAAAGGCATATTAAAGTTGAATTTGGAAGAACAAAGTTAAAAGCCTACCCCTCAAGAGGCACTCCCCAAGGAGGGGTTATATCCCCAATTCTGTGGGAAACTCTCGTGAATGAAGTTCTTCTAAAACTCAGAAACAGCGGCATCGAAACCATAGCTTATGTGAACGACATTGTGCTGCTGGCAACAGGAAAACTTCTCCCGATCCTGACCTAGCAAATTGAAAATGCACTAAAAACCATTCACTCCTGAACGAAGAGATGTGGACTAGCGGTCAATCTCCAGAAAACGGGGTTAATAATATTCACCAACATAATAATAATTCCACAGTGCGTCACACCATCTGTAAGTGGTGCCCCCTTAGTATCTCAAGCAATGCGAGATACGTCGGGCTGGTGCTCGATAGGAAACTGAACTGTAGACTGAACATTAAGGATAGAGTCAAAAAAGCCACGATGGCTTTCTACTCGTGTAAGAGAATATTCGGAAAAACTTGGGGACCGAACCCCAAAATCATCTTAATAATGTACACAGCTATAGTAAGGCCTATACTAACTTACGGCAGTCTTGTATGGTGGCAAGCCGCCAGAAAAATGAACAACCTAACTTCTATCACAAAAGTACAAAGACTAGGGTGCATTGGCACAACCAATGCAATGAGAACGACACCTACAGCAGGACCTGAGGCCATTCTTAACCTGCTTCCGCTAGACATCGTTATACAAGCATCGGCGACTATTAGTGCCGTAAGATTAAGCCAAATAGATAGCTGGAGACCAAATGCAAAGGGTCATACTATGATCCTACGGAGATATTTGGGCAATGTATGTAGTACAGACTACACGAGACCATTTCTAAGCATATGTCTGAGCAGGGAAGAATAACGACAGAATGCCTAACGAGCGATCCATAGCTGTGTACACCGACGGATCCAAAATGGAAATAGGTAGGTATAGGCGTAGGCATCCTCTGAACCGTTTGGCATCTCTTTGTCAGCTCGGCTTCCGAAATACAGCAGCGTTTTTCAGGTTCTACTTTACTTTATGTCCTGTATCCCCTTGTGGGTCCTAGGGCCTCTACTACGCCTACGCGCCATCGTGTACGGTTTCTGGCAATTTGTCTGAGTTCTCCTGAACTTTTCCCTAACTGTCGTGCCTCCTTCTCGACTGCTCTGCGCCATGTTCTCCTCGGACCTCGGACCCAGGTCTTCTGCCATCCTGAGTTAAAGGGTTCCATTGCATAGCATGGTTCGCTATGGAACTGTCACCATTTCGGAACGTGTGACCAATCCACTGCCACTTCCGCCGTTGGATGGTTGTGCCTATTAGTTCCTGACCCGTTCTCTCGTAAAAGTGTTCGTTAGAGATACGATTGGGCCAGAAAATCCGTAAGGTATTGCGCATGCTCCTATTAACAAACGTTTGCAGCTTTCTGGTGATAGTAGTGGTCACTCTCCACGTGCTGCAAACATATAGCAGCACGAATTCAACGTTGGAGCGGTACACTCTTATTTTTGTGCTCAAACTGATTGCATTGCTTCGCCATATTTTGGACAACATCCCGAACACGGACTTTGCTTTGGCGATCCTGTTGGCTATATCCAGTTCGGTTCCACCATTGGTCGAGACAATACTCCCAAGATACTGGAAATCCTCTACTCTCTTTACCGGTTGTCCAGCAATGCATATTTGAGCCGACGAGTTTGTTCCAAGGCTGATAATTTTAGTTTTTGTCGTATTCATTTTCAGCCCGACGACGCCTGCCTCGTCCACACATCTGCTATCATTTGATAGAGGTCCATAATTCTGTGGGAGAGTAAGCATACATCGTCAACGTAGTCAAGATGTTTCAGCTGAGATGTAAGAGTCTATCGAATTCCTCCGTTTCCCGTCGACAAAGCTGCATGAAGCACATCGCTAATCACCAATAGGAATAATATTGGTGAAAGGATACAGCCTTGTCTTACCCCACTTTGGATCTCAAATTCCTCAGACAACCTTCCCCTGTGCAGAACGTGACATTTGGAGCCTTCATATGTAGCTTTGATAATATCAATTAGTTTATCGGCAATACCTCTCCTGCGTAGGGCACGCCAAATAAACTCCCTGTTGACACTATCGAACGCCTTCTCAAAATAGATGAACAGCAGGTGCAGTGGCGATCGATATTCAACACACTGTTCGACTATAATTCGCAGGGTGTTGATGTGGTCGGCACAGGAGGATCAAGAGCGGAAACCTGCTTGATCGGCATCGTGTGTGTCTTCGAGATGTTGTTTGTTTCTAGCAGCTCATGATACTGCGATGAGGGCAATACCACGAGAGGATATCACCTTTTTCATCGACAGGCAGGCAGCGATAAAAGCAATATCTGCTATAGAAGTAAACACAGCGCAAGGTAAAGCTCTCCTGGGTCTCTGAACATAAGGGCATACCAGGGAATGAGAAAGTCGACAAACTGGTTAGAGGAGCACTAAACTCAGGCCAATCCGACCCCTAAGTATACATTCCGCCTTGCACACTCAAACTCGAAACAGGGAACAAAGCTCTAATGGAGGTAAACAATAGGTGGACCCCTTTAGATACCTGTATCACCACGAGGAAGCTATGGCCTACATTTGACATAACAAGAACCAATAGAATTATGCAGAGAGATAGAAAATGCCCCTCTGCTCTCATAGGAGTCATTACGAAGCATAACACTATGTGATACCACATAGAAAAGTTACGTGTGACGAACGAAGACCTTTGTGGGGCCCGCGGTAACAATGAGGTTCAGAAGGACACTTCCCATTTTCTTTGCCACTGCCCAGGCCTCTACCATCTAAGAAATAAGTTTCTTGGACAATACTTTTTTAAGGAGTTAGAAAACAGACCGATAAACGACATCGCAAACTTCATTAAATCCTCTGGATGGCTTGTATCTCAAACACTATAAGTTCTAAATGGTTTTTACTAGGCTACGACAGAAGACGTTTATTTTCTTCTCTTTTTCCACGAGGAAATGATTTATTCTACTCTATCTTCTTTCCCACCATGGGTATCACAATGGGTCTATATTGACCTGAGTGTGGTGTAGAGGATTTCCATATCCTATACCAGCCCACTTACCTAATCTAACCTATGACTATCTGTTAGCATTCTCATTCTGCTCCTAACTCAAATCAAAGAACAGCAAATGAGAGGTCTTCTAAGAAGTCATTTGGGTCGAGTTCTCTTTAAGTAGCAATTCAGAAATTTCTTTGAATTGCAGCATATTACTAGTACCTAGGGCATCCTCATCAGTTTTCTTTAGACAGAGCTCCTCCCTCCTGCATACCAACTTCAGTCTGAAACCACCCAGGAAGCCACCCACTCTGCATTACTATTGGCGCCATTGTACACACCCCCATGTAACGACCTCCATCCAACCCATTAAAGTCTCAAGAGATATTTGAAACACAATTCGAATTTTGATTATATATAATGAGTCGCCAATTTAGAGGCACAATTCAATTAATTAAATTTAATTCATTTTTAATGGCACTGATTAACACAGCCAATGCGATTGCAGAATGTTTTATGTACATTTGAGGCATCCCGCAATGTGTCCACGTTTTTGAGATAATCTGAGCTAGCTACCAGAATAGAATAGTCTGCCTGACGTCTATATATATTTCCATATGGTCATACAAATTGAAAGATGAGCTATTGGAGCGTGTCATGCATTAGAAGTGGAGTTAAAAATATCGGGACCATCAATCGCTTGGTAGCCATGGAAATTATCAATTTTATACACTCATTGGCAGTTGGGAAACTTTTGAACGTCTTGTTGAGTGGTCTTATCGTCTAATGGAATTTATACAGCACTGTTAATTTATGTAGAAGAAAATCTTTTTGCCACAAAAAAAAAAAAAAAATTCCAGTCTTATCAGATTTATTTTTCACATATTTTACGAATAGGGTTTCCCTTCTGATGGAGTTGCCAACTTTTAAAAGGAAACTAAAAAGTGATAAAAAAAAAAAAAATAATTATACTAATGAAAACTATTGCCATCCAGATAAATAGATAGATAGATAGATTCAACTGTAGTGAGGTGCAAGTGCACTGCGAGCTATAACAGATCTATTGTGGCACCTATAATAGGGCTCTAGTCGATGATATACTCGGTCTAGAGCACTTCCTCCAGCCCACCTGCTACTATGAACAGGAGTATCTTGCGAAGGTAGATCCATTTCTGATAGAAGATAGGCACCTAGGTGATTTCTTCTTTTGTGGATCAGTGCTTCGCATTCCATAAGAAGGACTGCTGATGTTTCTGCGAAGGCCCTGCAGAATCTGCAGTGTCTGTATCCTTCTATTCCCAGTTTCCTAAGGTGCTCCTTGGTCTGCAGTGTTAACATACCCGTCAAGATGCGAAGTCGATTCTTGCTAACTTTATGGCAGGTTCTGCTTCTTTTCTGATTGTATTTCCCCCGAAGTTATCTTGCCTGTCTTAATTGGGGGATATTTGCGTATTATCAAGACCACCTCCGCATTGGCACTACCAGTGCAATGAGGACAACCCCAACAGCAGGACTCGAGGCTATTCTCGACCTGCTACCGCTAGATATCTTTATACGCAGTCTGGAAACCAAATAGAATAGGTCACCCAATGATCCTACTTGATAACTTTGGCCTCGTGCCCATAACGGATTACATGACGCCATATTTAGACTTTGTTAGGCCTTTCTCTACCGCCTACCCTAGTAGGGAAAATTGGAAAAGCGGTCATATACCTAATGCTGAATTTATAGCCATCTTTACAGATGGTTCAAAAATGAGCACTGGTGTAGGATCAGGCATCTTCTCCGCACATACGAAATCCATACGACTTCCAGACCACAGCAGCGTTTTGCAAGCAGAGGTATTAGCAGTGGCAACAGCCGCCCGTGAGTCTGCGGTAAGGGCAATACCTCCAGAAGGTATCACAATCTTTATCGACAGCCAGACAGCTATAAAAGCGATTACTGCCATAGAAATTAAGTCGAAGCTTGTAAAGTGTTGTCGAGAAGAGCCCAGGTTTTTGGAACACAGCACAAGGTATCGCTCTGTTGGGTCCACTGGACACGAGGGTATCCCAGGCGATGAGAAAGCCGACGAGCTGGCGATAAACGGCTCAGCAGCCCCAGCAGAACAAGTTGACCTGCCTATGTGTATCCCGCCTTACACACTCAAGCTCGCTGCAGGGAATAAAGCCATTATAGAGGCGAACACAAGATGGAACTCCATGGAAACTTGTGCCATCACCAGGAAGCTATGGCCATCCTTCGACAAAGCAAGGACCGAGAGAATTACTCGGAAAGATAGGAAATCCCTTTCCACCCTCGTGGGCATCATCACGGGGCACAGCACTCTGCGGTACCACATGAACAAACTACGCCTGACGGAGGAGGAACTCTGTAGAGGCTGTGGTGATGAGGAAGTTTTTGAGGACACTACCCACTTCCTGTGCCACTATCCGAGTCTTCAACGCTCCAGGAAAAAGTTCCTTGGTAAATATTTCTTCTAGGATCTCGAAGAGCTCTCCGGCGTTTCGACAGGAAAGATGCTGAACTTCATCAAATCATCAGGGTGGTTTGTATGCAGAAATGAAGTAAGTGACTTAGTTAAATTTTTATTTTCATTGGGTAAGGGATTACTTTTTCCCCCATGGGTATCACAATGGGTCAATGCTGACCTGAGTGTGGCAGAGAGTATCCCTCCCTGCCAGCCCACTTACCTAACCTAACCTATTGGGGGATATCGTCGCAATGCTTGGCCCATTTGTTCTCTTCCTCCTTCTTTGAGTCTTCTCTTATTTTGTGGGTTCCTATCCCACAGAAGGATTCTCCAAGGAACGGCGTGTCTGATTCGTTTCTTGAAGGTTCATCAGTTGCTTCGTTCTTCTCCACTCCTACATGTCCTGGCACCCAGTAGAGAGTTACTTTATTTGCCTCCCCCAGTTTATTGATCCTGGTGAGGCATTCCCATACCGGTTTTGATCTGATCTCGTGCGAGGTCAATGCTTTGATAGTGGCTTAGCTGTCTGAGAGCATTTCGACGTCTTGCCCGCGATATTTCCTGTCTAGGTTGAATTGCGCGCATGAACGTCTGCTTGAAATACATATACTGGGAAATATTCCAAGGGATTCTGAGTATCTATCCCTGGGCCCGAACACTTCCTGCCTCATTACCAGTAGATGTTTTCGATCCGTCTGTGTACCATTTAATTGTGTGTTGTTTGAGTTGGTATTTATCGGAATCTTTTTTGTTGTCCAGCTTTGCGTCAAATTTCCTTTCTTGACCATATCGTCTCTGGACCAGTCCAGAAGCGGCACCAATTTGGATAGGGTTACTCGCTCTTTGTTTGCGATACATGTTCCTTCCCCTATGCCCTCTTTGCTAACTATCAATATGGCCTCCTTGGCGATTCGCTCTAGCACTATGTGTAGCGGAGGTAAGAGGTTAAGATTATTGCTGCGATTGCTGCTGTGGGACAAGTTCGCATGGCTACTGTTATACATATGCAGGCTAATCTTTGCACTTTGTTCCGAGATGTCCTTGTTATGGTTCGCCTTGTTCTGTTAACCCATGCCAGGATGCTCTTGTTTAAAGAGAAAAGTTCGTCGAGTGATCTTTGGTTCCGCATAGATGGCGAGTGGAGGAGAAGGTACAAGTACAAGACGAACTATACGGCTTATACAAGGGCATCGACTTAGCCAGAAGAGTTCACATACAGCGACTAAGATGGTTGGGTTATATAGAGGGGGTGGAGCTAAACGTTCCAGCCCGGAAAATCTTGGAATCCACACCGAATGGGCGCTCGCAGTAGGGGACACGTGGCGCAAGCATGTGGATAGGGACCCCAACCAACTTGGCGTGCGCAACTGAATGCCGCTGGCGTTTCAGAATTGGCTCGTGGCAGAATTCAAAGCCTCATTTTTTCATGGTATGCCGTTGATATACTCTTGTATCCTATCCAGACCTGAATAATTTGTTCTGAGTATTGTGCTTTCTTTGACATTTTTCCTTTCATCAGCTCCCACACACTTTCAATGGCGTTCATGCTTGGGGAACTTCCTGTCAAGGCAACAAAAGGACATTTTCTTATTCGTACGATGGTTTATGACATGGAACTCTATTTCACAGAAAAATAAATAGAAACCATTTTGTTTCTTTCTCAACAACTTCTTGTACTGGTCTTGGCACGTTGTGTCCCTAACTGCGTACAGACGGCCAGTATTCCCTTGCCAATGACCACCGTCAAAGCATTTTGTCTCCCTGCGTCCTCGGTTAGGGCTTCCATTGACGATTGGGTCTCTCACGAACACAATTCTGTGTGGCATGACTCTCTAGGATATAGGTTGGCTAAAAGAATGCTCCCGGACATTTATAAGAAATCAGAGGCATTCTTGCTGTCTCTCAGCAGAAAGATTGCATTCAATTTATTGGCATCTTGACATGCCACTTTGCTTTTGCCAAGCACCTCAACGTGCTGGGCTTAAGTGACACTACAATCTGCGGTGCTTGTGGAGAGAGCGACGACACTGCGAAACATTATTTCTGCGAGCTTCCGGCCTCTGCTCGTATCAGGTGGCAGATTTTCGGTGCTGATATGGTGGGTTCGGGTACTGTAAGCTGCTCATCATTGAAGTGCTTTTGCACCTGCCTCCTCTAGATATCTATAGTAAACAAGTGGCAACGTGTGCAGCCACCCGCATGAAGACCAAATCTCAGTGGCCCAGTTTAGGTATAGGACACTCCTCAATTTTCAATAATCTTCAATTCCTTCCACAAGACACCCACTATGTACTTCCACAACTTTTGTTTGATAAAAACTTTGAAACCCACATCCCCTCCAGACTTGAATTGGAAGGGGAGCTTGGGACACAAGAGGGATCCATTTGCTTTTACACAGGTGGATCCAAAACAGAGTCGAGAGTAGGGGAAATGTGTCTTCTCCTAAGAACTAAACATCAATATCTCTTTTCGCCTCCCTAATCACTGCAGCGTCCTCTAGGCGGAGATCATGGCAATTAAAGAAGTCTTGTCGTGGCTGAAGCACAATGTGATATCCAAGTGGGATATTACTATCTTTATTAACAATCAAGCTGCGATCAAATCCCTGGAATCGCTTACCCTCAATTCAAAAACAGCCCTAAACTCCCTAAACGGTCGCTTATCTCTTAACGAGATGGCCAAACAGTTCAACATTCACCTAATTTGGGTGCTGGGGCACAGGGCCTTTCCAGGGAACTGCTCTGCCGACGAATTCGCCAAGCAGGGCACTTTTCTAGCGATCTCGTCAAGAGAGGCGAATCTCGGCATGCCTCTCGCTGCAGTGGAACTACTACTTAAGCTCAACACCACTAGCGTGATCAATCGCAGGTGGGCTATGGGCATTGCGTGCCTCATTACCTGACAGATCTGGCCTACGCTGGAAAGGTCGCTCATCGCAACTACAGTAGGTGTCATTACGAGGCACTGCATTATCGGTAGGTATGCAATCGGGCTGAGCATTTTAGCAAATAATTTGTGCAAAAGTTGCATGGAGGAGGGGGAAACCATACTACACCTTCTTTATACGTACCAGCTCCTCACCACTCGTACAAGACTACACTTAGGAGCCTACCTCTTCTAGAATTTAGGCGAGCTAGATAACGTCAGCTACTAAGATGGCTGGGTCAATTGGAGCGGATGGAGCTCAACGTTCCCGCTAAGAAAGTCTTCGAATCCACCCCGGATGGACGCAAACAAGTGGAGGGGGACCTCAACCAACTTGGCGTGCGCAACTGGAGGCAGCTGGCTCGTAACCGCGCCGGAGAGGTTTGTTAGTTGAGGCCCAGGTCCACCCCGGACTGTAGCGTCATCTAAAGAAAAGAAAGAAGATAACGTCAGCATCGACAGCCTCCAGCGCTTCATAACAACCTCTAACCTGGTTCCAGGGGTAACTCTCCCTAGAGATGATAGATCCATGTGGTATCACAAATGGCCCAGTCTGGCCTAAGTGAGGCTGCATTTTGCAACCTGCCACTCTAACCTAACTTAACCTAACCTATAGCAACAACTTTAAATAATTTTGCGATTTTTTTCTTACAACTTGGTACAAGGTTGCAATTTGTTATAATCATGCTAATTTTTGTCACGTGCTCTTGCTCAGTTAGTCCATGGAAATCCGTTGACTCATAAGTTTATAGGTCACCATTTTATAAATTATGTTAATAGGTGTGAAAGCTTACCACGTGAGTTAGAAACACGTTTTAATTATAATCATTAGAGTAATGCTACGTTGTTAAACGTGCTTCGATGACTGACGGAATGTTAGATTTCTCAACTTTATTTCTACTTACGCAGATACAACTTACATACGGAGTACTATATGTCCCTTTGTTTTAATTCTTTAACTTTTTTTGTGGTGAGAGCGAACTTAGTAAGTAAAAGTTTCAGACAATCAATTCTGAACCCGTCTGCTTATGTCCTTAAACAATAAAACAATTAACAAGTTCCTTAACATAAATAACACAACCGAAACAGTAGCTCAAGGTACGCTCCTCCTATCTGCTTTTCGATAGCCTCTTACTTTCGTCGAATAACATAACTTTCCTAGAAGTTGGACAAGCACTTCGATGAATGGTGCTCTATTACTGAAGTGTTTTCTAATTCCATATAACTGAAAGATTGCTTCCAAGTGAAGAAGCAATGACCAGTAGGTTGGTTCCTATCATCGTAAAAAAAAAAACAATTTATAGCATCTATAACCTTATGCACGAGCACCTCGTAAGACACTTTCAAGGGTGGCTAACAACTTTATTATCCAAGAAGCGTTGTGTATACTATGAACTAAAAACTTCTTGATAATCCCAAAAACAAATGAAATTGAATGGTTTTGTAAGATAAAATTCCTCAGGGAAGTTTATTATGAGCACATAGAAAACCCTTTCCTTTTTATCACGTTAAGTGGGAGCTAGAAACTCATGATTTAATCGATTCCTGACTTCAGGAAGTTTTGATTATTTCGATAAAAATACCACACACATATTTTAAATCTGTTATTTTGGTAGCTATTTGAAAATACCTTGCATTTATAATATTGCCTTAGGAAGTTCAGATGACAATATGGTATCTTTCTTTTGTACGGCAGTGTGGGGTGTTATGTTAGGGATTATCTACCATAAAAAAGTTTAAACTGCCCGAAGAGCTTTGTATGAACACATTATATTTCACGTTTCCACATTTTAAGAGAATCCCTCTCGAGGATATAGATTTGTGGAGTTTATTTATAGAAATTTGATGTTGCTTGAAAATGAAGGAAAAATATTCCCCGCAAATAAAATACAGGAAATACAAAATTTAAAATTCTTCTGAGGCTAAAAAATACAAAACACAGGCAAATGTACTTGCTTCGGTAGGACATATCCTTAAATTGAAACGATACAGAGAACATTTTTTTTTTTTTGCCTGAGGGGTAGTAGAAAAACGCTAATGCGCACGAGAAACTGTCCCGCTCTGTTTCCAGTACTGTGAGACTTATACTCACTAAAAACCACCTTTTCAAACTAAGACCATCCACTCCGGGACCACTTTCGCATTACTTCAAAGTGGTGTTGTTTTCTTTCCCCTCTAGGGTTCGACTTTTCCATATCTTTTTCCCCATGCGATTTTATAATATCTTGTCTCTTTTTCGATCGGAGTACCGTTTCGATGAATAAAGATATGTTATTCGACATGTCGATACTCGAGGCCACCTTGTTTACGTAATTTTCTGGAGAAAAGTTGCCTATCTCCAACTCCTCGCTGTTTCTTTCCTCTGCCCACCTGTTATAGGTGAGAAACGTGTGATACGCATCGTCTTGCAAAGAGTCTCCATACTGGCAGGCTCCGCTCCCTATTTTCTCATCTTGTGCAGGTACCAGCTGAAGTAACCATATCCAGTAAGGAACTAGATGATATAATAATTCATTTCACCATGCTCCCGCTCCGTCCATTCATCAACATCTCTGATCAATCGGTAGGTCCACCTTCCACTCGTTTCGGCGTTCCATCTGTCTTGCCACTTCTGCTTCGAGAGTTGCTTCGTTTCTGTAGCTGTTGTTTCCGCGTCTACTTCCGTTTTCTTATTGTGGAGACAAGATTAGCATAGCCCTGCATATATACTATAATATACTATACATATTATACTATAATATACTATACTATACTCTACTATACTATACTATACTCTACTCTATAATGTACTAGGGCCTTGTACGCATTGCGACTTCAAAGATCTAAAGGGTGACCAGATAGCAATGATACTTTTCCAATTGTTATGTTTCAGCAGCTGTCAAAGTTACCAATGACATCTAGCTGTCAAAATATTCAGTAAGGTTTGCCATTTCATCATGCATCGTTTCACGCTTGCCGAACGTCCGGCTCAGTTGTAAATACGCAACGTGAATTTCGTCGTGAGGTCAGTCGTCATCATGGCTTCAGTGTGCAGGCAACTCGTCGCACCGTGGAAAAGTTTGTTGGACCTTAAGCCTACAACCAGGCAGAAATTGGTGCGAAATGAAGAATACATAGGCGCCCCGTAGCGGCCAGTATCGAAGAAGACCCAGAAAAGTCGTTTCGGCGTCGATCATTTGAATTGGGCATCGCCAGAGAGTCATTTTGCGGTGGATTTGGGCCTACATCCATATTAGATTGTGCTGACGCAAGAATTGAAACCGAACGATCATAGACAATGCCGTGAGTTCGATAATTGACCGTTGGAAATGTTGGCCGGAGATCCAGATTTTGGCCAAAAAATTATCTTCTCGGATGAAGTTCATTTTTGGCTCAGCGGCTATGTCAACAGGCAAAATTGCCGTTATTGGAGCGAACACAATCCACAAATGTTCGACCAAGCATAAATGCAGCCACAAAGATTGACTCTTGGTGCGGTTTATCGCATGGCGGCACCATCGGACCTTATTTCTTTCGAAAAGAGTAAGGCGACACCGTTACCGTCAATGGTCACAGGTATAGAGCGATGTTAACCGACTTTCTGTGGCGAACATCGATATACCCGAGCTGTGGTCCCAACAAGACGGCGCTCCATGCCATACAAGAGACGAAACGCTCAAAGTTGCGAAGGAGAAATTTGGCGACTGGGTCATGTCACGTCGAGCGTTGATCAATTGGCCGCCATGATCATGCGACTTGACACCATTCGATTATTTTCTCTGGGACTTCGTCAAGTCCTTAGTCTACGCCAACAAGCCAACCACCTTGGACGAGCTCGAGGCTAACATTCGAGACGATATTGCCAGAATAACGCCGTACATATTGGACCGAGTCATCAAAAATTGGACCGACCGCTTCAAGCACTGCCATCCAAGCCGAGGCGGCCATTTAAATGATGTGCTATTCTACACATAATGGCATGAATAGCTTCAAAATAAAGTCAGAATCAATTTGATATCTCACACCATTGTTGTTTTATTTCAATTTTTTGTTCCAAAAGTCTGAGGTGCACAGTAAAGCCCGCCTGAGCTGGATAAGTCTTTGCCTTGCGGCCATGGGGCATTCACAGAGAATATGTTCTGCCGTCTATTTTTGGTCACCATATAGCCGCCATATGTCTGTATCTGCTACTCCTATTTTGTGCAGATGGTACCTGATCAATAACCAGTCAAATAGCCTGCTAAGGTCCTTAAGTCTTCTGTCCTAAGCTCAAGTAGCTTCTTAGCCTTACAACTGTTGAAGTTGATGAATTTTTTTGCTTTTGCCCATGAGGCCCTTGAATTTGGCCCAGTGTTGCGTGACGATCAGCTTCTTATTGTTTTATTTTGAAGATTATGCTACTCCATGTAACTCCAAAATAGGGTTCAGGCCCGACTAGTGGGCGACTGGCGTGTCTTCTCGCTAAGCAGTCCGCCCGTTCATTGTCCTCGAAGCCTTCATGTCCTGATATCCAGGCCACAGTGACGAAGTTTTTTGATGCGAGATCTCCGATGTCTTGTACCATAATTGCCTATTAGACAGTGCCCAGTGATAACACCTATTATAATGCTCTTATGCAATCTATTGAGAGAAATAAAATTTTTAGAGCGTTTTAGATCCAACTTTGGCCAAATCTGTTTAGTCGCTAGACATGTTGGTCCACTTGTCCACTTAAGATTTGGACTCTCGATAGCATCCAGCTTAAATTTGAGTTTGCGAGTAGCGATTGACATACCTAAGGTGCCTTTATCCGATAGGATGGGTATAGTTGTTCCTAATTTGGCGAGTTCATCGGCCTTACAATTCCCTGGAATGTCTGTATGCCCCGGCACCTAACACAGTTGAATATTGAACTGCTCAACCATCTCCGTAAGAGACGATCGGCAGTCTAAAGCTACTAAAGAATTTATAGAGATCGATTCCAGGGATTTGATTGCTGCTTGGCTGTTTGAAAAGATGCGAATATGTCTAGCAGATATCACACTTTTCTTAAGCCAAGATAAAACTTCTTTAATCACTATTATTGCCGCCTGAAACACGCTATAATGATTTGGTAGATGGAAGGAGAGCTTAAGATTAAGCCTCTTAGAGAAAACACCTCCACCAAATCCGCCCTTGGTTTTTCAGTATAGAGGTGAATCGACTCAACTTCTAAGAATGCATCGTCATTTTAGAGCGATCTTAAAGGGATGGTGACGAAAAAGTTATTGCCAAAATTTAGACGTACAATGGTGTAGTCCATGTTTTCAGGAGAGATTTTGAATTTACTCAGAATGGAAGCGTGGCCAAATTCTTTTCTTGATCACTGTAAGGTAGCTTCAAGCCCAACGGCTGCATTCACTGCCATTTGCTTGTTAAATATATCGATGGGTATAAGTGAAACATGATGTTCAGTGCCGCAGAGGGAATTGTACTTAATGCTCGGCTTATGCACAGACAAGCTAAATGCCGGAACTGGCTTAGATAATCACAATTTATAGCTTTTTCTAAGGCTGTCCATCAGACAATCATCCCGTATGTGTGTATTGAATAATAACCGGGATGTAGAGTAAGCAATTTAAAGTTTCCACTTTTTAGAATTATTGAAGGTAACCCTATCAGCGACTGTTTACCACCGCGATTGAGAAATCCCAACCGTGTACAACATGTATGTGAATGTCCGCTAACAAACTGGTAAACATCTATAGACTGTCAACTGTCGCTACACAATCCATATATTAGTGGGCTTACTGTGCATATAATTTAAGTTTAAATTTTATTCTGATGAACTCGTATCCAGTGTTGCTTATAAGGTGTTGACTTGCAGATCTGTAAGAGGTGGTTCTCAATAGGATTCTTAAGATTTTTTTTTTTAATAGAAATGCTAATTATGCAGTAATTTTGAAATACATAAGAGCCTTACGCTAATGTCTATCTGCCTTATGCACAATACACAGCGATAAGTAAACTTAAGTTAACAAACCTTCTCGACCAGCATTATTACGAGCTTATCGCGTTACGCCAGCCTGTATCCTTTTTTGCACTAGGGACTGGGGTTAATTCAACTTTACTATTGGGTTATATTATCAACCCTTATGTTAGCATTTGACGCAAAAACCAAGAAAAGGACTTCAAACCGTGACAACGTGGTTTATGTGGGTAATTTCGAAGTTTTGAAACTCTAATACACATTCTCCTTGTGGGTTTTGTATTGTGTTTGAATTAACATTTTTCTTCCACTTTGAATGAATTTAGGTCGCATGTAACCCTTCCCTTAGTACACTCTATAGTCCCACCACCTGCACTATGCACATTTTCATCTCCATATTTGTGCACTGAATAAACCACAATCCAACCACACGACCCCTTTGGCATGCAACGCATTGTACGCCTAAATCTTATCAATGGTTCTTTTTTCATTTCAATCGATTCGATATTTCCTTTTTTTGAGACTCTAACAAGCGATCCCTGAAAAGAATGCATTCAATTGTAAAGGCAGGGCATACTTTTTACTCAAGACTCAGCAAAACCAGAAACATACTGACTTACTACTTCTGTTTTGTCACCCTTCGGGGGTGTCAATAACGCCTGCGCGCCATCGTGTTCGGAGTTCTGCAACGCATTTCAACTCTCTTCAGCTCATTCCCAAAGTCCGAAATTCCTTCTCAACTGCTCTGCGCCACATGTCTCTTGGATGCCCCACTGTTTTGCCTAATCGGGTAAGCCGATTCCATTGTATGGCATATTTGGCAAATGAACTTTCTTCGCGCCGCAAGGTGTCATCAATCCACCGCCATTTTCTCCAGCATATGGTGACGTCAATAGGTTCCTGGCTAATTATCATATGAAGTTGTTGGTTTGAGATGCGGTTTGGCCAGAAAATCCTAAGGACGTTGCGTAGGCATCTATTGACGAAGGACTGCAGCTAACGAATGACAGTGGAGGACATCTTCCACGTACTACTTCCATACGGTAATACTGACTCGACATTTGAGCGAAACAGTCGTTGTGTTTTAGTGCTGTAAACATTGCTTCTCTAGATCTTAAATAGCATTTTGGACGCAGTCTTCGCTTTGCCAATTCTGTTTTCCACATCAAGTTCAGTACCACCTTTGGCTGAGACAATACTTTCTAGGTAAAGGAAGTGGTCAACTTTCTCGACCTGCTGTTCAGCAATGTTTAAATGAACGATGGTATCTTTAAGGCTGAATTTAACTTCAGCCCCACTTTGTTTGCTTCAGTTTCCAGACTGTGGATCATTTGATCTACTTTATCCAGTATTCTGTGTGAAAGCAAGCAAATGTCGTCAGCGTAGTCTAGGTGCTTAAGATGATATATCCATGTCCACTGTATACCGCTGTTATTTTACGTTAGGGCTGCACGGAGAACATCACTGATCACCATTAGAAACAGTAATGGAGAAAGAACGCAGCCCTGTCGTACACCACTTTGGACATCAAAGTCGCTAGACACCTTACTTTTGTGCAACACATGACATCTTGCACCCATTGGTTGAAATAATAATAGCTACGAGCTTCGTAGTGATGCCTCTCCTGTGCAATGCACTCCAGATGAAATCCCGATTAGTGCTGTCGAAAGCCTTCTCAAAGTCACTAACTAGCAGATGAAGCGGAGATCTAAACTCGATATATTGCTCTATAATGATCTGTAAGGTGTTTATGTGGTCGACGTAGGAGGATCCCGAGCGGAAACCTTCTTGTTCGAGATCGTAAGTTGCATCAAGGTGTTCTTTGATATCACTCTTGCTGTTATTTTGGAGACCACAGAAAGAACGCAAATACCTCTTCAGCTTCCGAACATTGTTAAATTTCCTTCCTTTGGGAGCTGAGCGATCATTCTCCTTTTCCATTCTTGCTTTCCTAAGCCCTGTGAAAAACAGGCAGTATTAGAGCTGCCGATGTACTTGGCTCTACTTGGAAGAGCTCTGCGGGATACCGTCTAGTCCCACTACTTTATATTTCTTGAGTGCTTTGATCGCGGCTATGATTTGCTGTCTTACTGAGAGGACGGATGCGAATTTGGGTATTTGTTGCCGAAGATAACTCATCCGGATATGAAGTAGCAACATTATCATTAGAACCGTGGTTAAGTGCTCCCTTCACCGTATAAGTTGATCCTCATCCAAAGTCAGTAGTGAACCGTTTAAATGCTTCACCGGGTGTCACTTGGAGCTCTGGCCACTTATTAGCTCGCTTGTCGTTCTATAAATAGTCCTACTGGCATATCTGCTTGCTTTCATTCTCAGCCTGTGTAGTTACTGCATCATACTCGTGATTACTTCGTTTGCAGTGTCCCAGCCTTCACTCCTCACCAGCATAACTGAGATCAGGCTTCTTGGGGTCACTTGGCCGCCAATTGCTGTTTCTAGGATGTTCCTAGCCCTTGTGTAATTTTGGCATTCCATCAGTGCATGTTCTGCGTTCTTCACTTTCTCTTTATATTGCTGCCAGAATGGGTCATTCGCGTGCTTGTACATGCCGAGATACTCCCGGGATCATCCATGCCCCGATAGAAATTGTGCTAGGTAGTAGTTTACCTCTCCGTGCTTTCTGCTAATCTATTCATTAACTTCGGAGATCAATTTGTATTTCCATCACCCTTTGGATGCCATTCTGCTTTTATAGCTTCTACAGTTGTTATTCTGTCATCGTGAAAAAAAAGAAAACATAGCTAATAACTCACTCGTCAACTGTTTCAAAAGTTATGAAACGAAAGTTTGTCAATTTACGAGTATTCACACTTTACTGTCAAATTTGTATGACAAGGCGTCATTTCTCTTATGATTCCTCGTCATAAATTGAAAGGTGATGTTCTCAGTAAATGTTTATTTCAATCTCCTGGAAACCAGCTGTGCCGCTAGATTTCTAACACATCAGCTACGAATTCTATCGACTATCATAATTCCAAATATTCGTCAGATTTGGTCATCATCATTTTTTAATTTTTTTTTTGCGATAGTTCTCATAATTCCATGATGATTTCGTCGACTGTTTTCCATCCATCTCCACTTAATCCGAAAGATTTGCAAATCAAACCTCGACAGGTGGAAATTTTTCATCGAACTTGTACTCGACATACTCTAGCTAACATCTTAAGAACAAATGGACAGGAATAGATTTCGAGATTTTCAATTTAAGAACTTTCTATACACCTACGCGTTTCTAAGCATAGACATCTTTCACGCATCCAAAGAAAGAAAACGTCACACGTCTCGATAATTTTGATTCGCCTTCTCATATGGTCACTATAAAAACAGAAAATATTTTGAAAATAATTCGAAATCCTCAACTTTAGTGATCGTAAAAGAAAAGAAAATTTTTGAAATGCCTCCGCCTAATCATTCGAGTACTAAACTTAATAACTTGTATGACAATGTTCGTTTTTATTTCGTATGTATCTGCACATGGCCATCATTCATCAGCAATTAAATAATCTCATCTGGTAAATGGAGCAATAAAAGTTTATGCCATAGAAGAATATTATTCAGTTCGGCACCATTAGTTACATACGCCGACCGGCTTCTGTGAATCATACATCGTCGCGCCGGTTTTTCCACATGAACGAGTACTCGCCTTGGATTAGCAGAGAAATCCGTATGTACAACACCCTTAGCATAAATTGTGGTCGATTCCAAAATATTCATAAGAATCTGGGCGCCCAGTCTGGACATACGTATTTGCTGCTGATCATATCTGTCCGGCGCAATTTGTTTAAAATGCCAATTTGTCAATTACTCTGGCAAGACTGCTTCAAAATTTTGCCCAAAAAAATACGAGTATCTTTGAAATATCCAAACGAAATCTGTTTTGAGATTTAAGGAATTTTATGACAGTGCGAATGGTTTTTCTTTGAAAGAGTGTGTGCGTGATTTATTCGGCAATGGTCTGGTCATGACCATGACGATGGGGGTGGTATGTAACATAAAACAGCTGGAGTACGTTTGGGGTTTGTGGATTGTGGATTAGCTCCAGGCGGATTGTTCTTGTGGATTTGTTGGTTTTGTTTTTCGAAAATATCTGTTTATTTTGTTTGGATGTAATGCGACGGCGGTGGGGAATCTCGTGGGTATTGTACTTCCATTGAAAAGTGCGAAAATCCACATGCAGAGAATTATTTTAGAATGGTGTGCTAGGTATTTTGGATTATTTGAAGTAGAATGAATAAGAGAGAGGATTTTGGAAATGCAGTTTGTAAACACACATAGTTGCGGTGCTATGGCGAAAGATTCTAACAGATGTACGAGAACTTGGATGTGAATTAGGGGCAAGTTCGCCTCATTTCAGGAAATCAAAGTAGGAATATGTGCACCATGGTGGTTTATGAAACGTAATTGAGGAGGTGAGCATTCCCTGGAAACCGCACGAGAATCATTAGCAATGCAACAGAAAAAAAATAGTCCACAACCAAATTGTATTATTATGGCACGCAAAGCTGGATTTTATCATGAATTTAGTGGGGTTTATGACTCTATACAACAAATTATGAGGATACATGTTTATGGACACGACATTTTTGACACAATTTCGAATACGTCTAACTTCGAGTTTCTATCTGGCATCAACATTTATTCAAGTTTTTGTATGAAAAGCTTAAGGAAATGCAAAAATGAGCTTAAAATAAAATTCAACTTATGGACTAATACGGTTTTTGAACTTTTCTATTTTAAAAGAGATATTTAAGTGGAGGGTCATTGCAGTGACAGAAAATAAATTTGAGTTCCTTATGCGATTAGATTTTTAATTAAGATTAGATTTTATTTGCATTAATTTTCAGTTTATTCATATGTATTTTTAACAAGAAAATCAAAAAGCTTGGCAATGCCGTCTGCCTGGTTAACAGTTATTACAATTATTTTTCGAAAGTTTGCAGTAAAAGATTTGTTAAAAGAGTCATACAAAGTACAATACAATGAAAGTCGCTTAGCACGACTTCCCTTATTACGACCGCATTTGTCGGTCCTTTCACCGTCGTTCTAAGCGACCTCCACTGTAATATGGTAAGATAAATGAACTTGAAAGTTTTCACCAAATGTCCTACCACGGTAACCTAATGCAAGTCTGGAATAGTTGTACAGCTTGGAAACTTCTACCTCATTGAGCAGGGCCATGATTTGGGTATCTGCAAGAGTATCGCAGCCGAAGAAACTCTTCCTTATTTTTTTTTAGGATTGGACACCTGCCAACAAAGTGCAGAATACCCTCCCTTTCCTCCAAGTTGCATAAGCAGCATAAAACAGGAAGTTCATCGCGATGCGGAGAAGTTCACCGTAAAGTTTAAAAATCATAGATATCTCATCCACGCTAAGTTCTTCCCGGAAATAATTCCTATTTGTCTGTGTACAGATCCCGAGGCATCTCCCAGAAATCGCTCCCTGTAATGTGCATCCACCGATGCGATAAGCCGATAGAGTTCTGATTTCCAATCGGCGAACACAGCGCTACTCAGTTTCAGTTCTATGCCACATCCATTTGCGAGTTCCAACCATTCTCTGCACCAGCCGGTTCTACTTCGGATTGCATGGAAAGCTGCTTTCTTTGGCTGTCGGTTATTGTTCATAACAAGGACCTTTAAGATGTAATCGACTTGTAGCTTCAGTGCCTTAATAAACAATGGCATAATCCTGTTTCCACTATTAACATATAATTGGGCGTGCATGATGGTAGTCGAAATATTCGGTTGACGTAGCACCTCAGTAACCTCTCTACAGTTTCATAATATTTACAGCCCCACACTTGAGCTCCATAGAATAAAATGGCTTCCGCCACTGCTTCAAAAACCTTGAACTTATTGCTGTGCGCAATGTTTTTGTTGGCGAAGCATCTCCTCCACGTCGAGCCAATTGCAGTTTTGGATTTTAAAAGCTTCTCCTTTAAATGTTTTTCCATGTACAAGTTCTTCGTGAAATAGACACCGAAGTATTTGTACTCACTTACCACTTCGATATTTGAGCCGTTGTAGTATCATCTTTCAGTAGCGCAAGCCCTTCCTCCGCCTCACTTGAAAATCATTACATTCGGTTTACCCAGATTCACCAGCAAGTTCCATAAGGCACAGCATTCGTGCAGTCTATTGATCATCATCTGGAGAGATTCCGGCGTGTGTGCTAGTAGAACGATGTCATCTGCGAAAAGTAAGGCCTTAATTCGGTGACTAGCGTACTCAATGCCTGCAGGAAGGCAGTGGATCACATCTTCGACGAACAAAGCAAATGGACTCAGCACACATCCTTGTCTCACTCCCGATCTAGTCCTGAACCATTCCGAAAGTTTTTCACCATTCCACACCGCTGCTCGTGTTTCGCTGTAAAGATTTTGAATCACTCTGACAAACTTTCGCAATTATTATAACAAGTTTCAAAGATATATACGGATACATTCGGTTTTGGCAGATAAAGTTTGATAAACGAGTCTACAATAAATTACTAAAAAAAAAATAAAATAAAATAGATGAACGCCTGAAAATTGGCTAACTGATGTCTTACCCGGTCATGTCGGGATAAAAGGTAACGTAGGCAGCAGACTCCTTGGCAAGACGAGGAGCTACAGAACCCTTCATTGGACTTGAGCCATTCTGCAGAATAGGAGAACATGCCATACGCGAAGAACTCGGGAAAATAGAGAAAGAAGACACGACAAGAACCTGGAATAACACAACAGGTCTGAGGCAAGCTAAGAAACTACTGAGATGTTGCAATCAGAAAATATTCGAAGCCTGTATTTACCTTAATAAGAAAAAAACATACGAATCAGGCTTCCTAACGGGACACTGCAAGCTCATGGAGAATTTACAGTAACTAGGTTTAACAAATGAAGACGTTTGCAGATTCTGCAATGAGTCAAGGGGGACTCCGGAGCACATTCTAGAATCTTGTGCGGTACTGACCGACAAAAGACTGAAATACTTAGGCAAGTACCAAATATCAGATGAGGATATGCCAACCATGAACCTATTCCTCATTCTCAGATTCCTAAAAGAAACTGGTTTGGAGAAAAAGCTCTAAGGTTAATCTTTTCTCGCCAAGGCAAACCAGGAGTATATAACCTTCAAGCACAATTCCGAAGGAATTATAATGCGAGGAGAACTCCAAAGGGGGAACAAACCTCTCCAAGGAACTAGCAAGGGCACAATAGACCATTAGGTCGCAGTGCAAGATAACCCTACGAAAATAATAATAATAACCGATAGCGTCCGAATGGACCCTAGTGTAGGTGTTGACAACTTTGGATCCAATCACAAGATCCCGAAACTACAGGCTGAACTCCATGCCATCGAGTCATCTGCTCATATTACATCGAATACTGGTATCAGGGGTACATCCGCATGGATCTACTCTCATGGGTACAAATAAGCTTTGCAGTATTAGGTAATTCATGAAACTGGAGGTTGTCTTTGCCTAGAATAGAATAAATCTGGCGGCCACTTTAACTCTTCTCATTCATGAACCACCTATGAAGATTTAAGAGACGCCCCCGTGCTAAACCGTTCCAAAAATGGAGGAAATAATCCTGGAATAAATAATGTAACTCTATGATCTACACAAACAACTCACAGTGCCGTATAGCTTTTGTAGGAGTTCGATACAAAAAAAAAATGGACATAAAAAGTAACAATTTAAAAGGATGATTCGAGTTAGTGAACAATTCATGTTGAAGGAATTTTACTTTTATTTTTTATAAACTTTTCTCGGGAAAGGCGAACTAGCGCTCCGAGGTGTCTGCAGATGTCTGTTGAATCTATTTTCTGGAAATAATTCGCCTGGGAGTGCTTACTCTGTAACAAAATGAATTATGATAGAATGATGTTCTTGCGGTTACTACCTACTTACCTATGTCCTGTATCCCCTTGTGGGTCCTAGGACATCTACTACATCTACGCGCTATACTGTATGGTTTCTGGCAATGTGTTTTAGCTCTCTCCAACTGCTTCCTTCTCGACTGTTCTACGCCATGTTCTCCTCGGACCGCCAGGTATTCTGCCATACTGGGTTGAAGAGTTCCATTGCATATGAGTAGCATGATAAGCTATGGAACTGTCACCATTTCAGAACGTGTGACCAATCTAATGCCACTAACCTAGTTGGATGGTTGTGCCTGTTGGTTCCTGACCCGTTCTCTGGTAGACATGTTCATTAGAGATACCATGGGGCCAGAAAATCCTTAAGATATTGCGCAGGCACCTTTTATCGAACGTTTGCAGCTTTCTGGCGATAGTAATGGTCACTCTCCACGTGCTGCATCAATATCTTCTTCTTCTTCCTTTTGTCAGCGAGGCCACCATCCGAAAACAAGGGATCATAACCCTCCCACTTCACCGCATTTCTACTGATCCGCCTGTGTGGTTCGCCTGTGCTGCATCCATATAACAGCACGAATTCAACGTTGGAACGGAACAGTCCTAGCTCGGTGTTCAAACTGATTGCATTGCCTCGCCATATTTTGGACAACATCCCGAACGCGGACTTTGCTTTGGCGATCCTGTTGGTTATATCCAGTTCGGTTCCACCATCGGTCGAGACAATACTCCCAAGATACTGGAAATCATCTACTCTCTCTACCGGTTGTCCAGCAATGCATATTTGAGCAGATGAGTTTGTTCCAAGGCTTATAATTATAGTTTATTTATTTATTTATTTATTTCATTTATTTATTTATTTAAGTTTAAATCTTTTACATTAGACCAATTGATCTCTTAAGTTGTAAAAGTACAAGTTAATCATTTCACAAATTCAATAAAAAATGAAGCTACAAAATCGATTTAAGACATTAATAAGAAAATAATACATAAGTAATAGCATTTTGAAGCCAAAACTTGGCAAATAAATCCATAAATAAGCCTTAATTCTAATATAACTCTAATATAACTCACTAGACAAATACGCGAATAAAACAGCATCAAAATTATCCGCACAAAAAAGTCTTCTTACGTCGAGAGGTAACGAATTCCACAGACGAATGGCATTTACGAAGAATTGACGCTCGGAAGATAAACATTTAAAATTAGGATGAATAAGAACAAGTGAACGTGAAGAGTTTTAGAAATGCAATTTGTTATAGAGGTATGCAGGTTCTCTTGTTATAATTACTTTGCGCAATAACTTTAAACTACAGTAGTCAAAATAGGAATTCAAGGTACACCCAAGTATTGTTTTAACGTATCTGGAGACATGATCGTAGCGCCTGAGATCATATACGTATCGAACAACATTGTTGAACGCCACATTTAGCTTCCGTTTGGTGTCTGCACTATGGTTACAAAATATTTCGCATCCATAGGATATCATAGGAATTATGAGGGTTCTCACGAGCATCAATCTGGTACCAAAAGGCGTATAATGCTGAGAAAGGGAGAGGTTCCTTAAACAACCGTAAATTTTACCAATCACTGTACGGACGTGATTATCCCAGGAGAGCGTTCTATTGAACCAGACGCCGAGATTTTTGACCTTATCAATATATTCAATTGGGGTGGCTCCGAGAGAAATGGTAGGGAAGTAGCTCAAATCAAGTTTGTTTCTAAAAATGACTAGGCATTTCGATTTGGTTGGATTTAGCCGCAAGCGATTACTCTCGGACCAATCTAAAATCCTTTGCAAATCATGGTTCAGTTTACTAGCACCATCCTCTATAAGTCCTAGCCGGCAACTCATATAGAGCTGTACATCATCAGCATACATATGTACGGATGAGGTTCCTATACAGCGAGGAAGGTCATTTATAAAAATAGAAAACAGCAAGGGTCCCAAAATAGAACCTTGCGGAACCCCGCTCAGAATGTTAGCTAGTTGAGATTTACTGTTGTTTATGACGACTGTTTGTTTCCTTTCATATAGGTACGACTGTATTAAATTCACTGCGGACGACGAGAATCTGAAATCAGTTTTAAGCTTATCTAATAGTTTTACGTGATCCACAGTGTCAAATGCCTTAGAGAAATCTAGGAGTGTCAGAAATGTGATTAAGTCATTATCCATTGCAGTTCTTATATCATCACTTACTTTTAACAGAGCAGATATACAGCTGTGCTTTGGTCTGAAACCTGACTGGTTATTACATATTAGCATATTCGAATGCAAGAAACTCGACAATTGATAGAAAAGTAGTTTTTCCATAACTTTGGACAGATACGGAAGAATTGAAATTGGCCTGTATTCTGGCGGTGAAAGTCGAGTTCCTGGATTTTTAAGAATTGGAACAACTTTGGCCAACTTCCATGCTATGGGAAAATATGATGCCGAGATCAACAAATTGAATGTATGTGTGATTACTGGGAGTATATGGGGAAGTACAATTTTAATGAAGAGTGGATGAATGTCATCAATACCTACTGACTTCGATTTTATGCTGAGAATAGCTCTAACCACATCTGTTTGTTCAATTCCTGAAAATTGAAATTCATCTGGTCCAGCCGCTGCTGTGTTTGAGATATTTGAAATTGCAGATGTTGACCTTGTTGTTTGAAACTTAAAAAATTCAGCATTTAAGGCATCCGGATCTACCGCACCTAAGCTTCGTTTTTTCTTTCTTCCTACACCAAGATCGCCCAAATTCTTCCATAAGGTAGTGGATGGGAGATTATGATTTAGTCTAGCCGAATAAAATATTTTCTTGGCCTGTTTTATTTTGGAAACAACTTCATTGCGTAACAAGCGGAAATCGTTATACAAGTCAGGAAGTTTGAAACGCTTCCATCTTTTGTATGCTATGTCACGTTGATTTCTGAGTCGAAGGATTTCAGAGGTGAACCAGGGATTGTTTGGATATTTAACAATTTTGCTTTTAAGTGGAACGTGAGTATTGAACAAATGTCGTATGTTATTCTGCAAACATTCTACTTTTTCCTCGGGGCATGTCATAAAATATATTTGTTGCCAGTTAGTCTCAAGCAGATCTTGCTCCAGAGCACTATTATTTATACGTTTGAAATCCCTATACGTATATTTCAAAGGCATATTACACACGTCTCGTTTCAAGGTTACGAAAATAAGATCGTGCTTGGAGAAAACTGGAGAAACAGTGTTGGTGAAAGAAAACAGCTTTGTCTTACCCCACTTTGGATCAAATTCCTCAGACAACCTTCCTCTGTGCAGAAAGTGACATTTGGATGCTTCAAACGTAGCTTTGATAACAGTAATTCATTTATCGGGAATACCCCTTCTGCGTAAGGCACGCCAAATAAACTCCCTGTTGTCACTATCGAACGCCTTCTCAAAATCGATGAACAACAGGTGAAGTGGCGATCGATATTCAACACACTGTTCGACGATAATCCGCAGGATGTTGATGTGATCGACATAGGAAGATCCAGAGCGGAAACCTGCGAGGGTATCTTCGAGATGTTATTTGATCTTAGCAACACTAGGCAAAAACGCAAATTGAGCATTGTAAAGAGGGCAGACCACCCACCTTACTACCGGTGGGTGTATAGAAGTGAATCGGACCCTTATCCTAGGTTGCACCATTATTCCACTCATTATCTGGGACTATGCTCGACAACCGCATAATAACTCTCGTAATTCTACGGCAGAAGGGGTCTCTGTGACGGTCTCCGCAGCTAAAGCCGGCGTCCTCTCGCCTCTCTTATGGTCTCTCGTGGTAGATGATTTACTGAATAGTCTTAATAATTTAAGCTTCAAAAGTATAGGCTATGCAGATGATCTTATGGTCATAATTAAGGGTGAACATGAAGATAATGTTTGTCAACTCATACAAGATGCACTCTCGGACTGGTGTGCTAGGGAAGGCCTATCGATTAACCCCAGCAAGGCAGTCGTTATACCGTTCACAAGAAGAAGAACACTAAACCTTGGTTCAGTGCCTCTAATTGGTACAACCATTAGTTTTTCCGTCGAGGTAAAATATCTATGAATTGTTCTAGATAAAAAGCTTTACTGGAACTCCCATGTTAAATATAAAATTGCCAAGGCGACCACTGCCATGTGGGCCTGTTGCCGTATGTATGGCAAAATCTGGGGCCTGTCCACAAAGGACACATTCTTGTTATATAACACGGTGGTTAGAACCATCCTTACGTACGCGTCCATTGTCTGGTGGGCAAAAACTAAGGAGGTCACAACCATCAACAAACTCACTAAACTTCAAACATTAGTTTGTCTCGGAATCACAGGTACTATTCATACCTGTCCCACTACAGCCATAGAAGCCATATTCAGACTTACTTCGCTACACATTTTCATCAAAAAAGTGGCAATTCGCAGTGCAGCTAGTCTTCGAAAGTCGGCTATTAATGGTATTAGGTGCGCAACTAAGTTATCGCTGTTTTTTTTTTTTTTTTTATGAAAATGCAACTTTATTGTGAAAAAATGGTTACAAATGAATCATTCAAAGTATTGCCCGTCGCTAGCTACAACTTTTTCCCATCTTTCTGGCAGAGCTCGAATACCGTTACGATAAATGTGTTCATCTTTTGAGGCTATCCACGAATCAAGCCATTTTTTGATGTCTTCATATGAGCGGAACTGCTGATCAGCCAGACCATGTGCTATCGAACGGAACAAGTAATAATCGGACGGCGCAATATCTAGGGAATATGCCGGGTGGGGTAGGACTTCCCATTTGAGCGTTTCCAGGTAGGTTTTAACGGGTTTGGCAACGTGAGGCCGAGCGTTGTCATGCTGTAGAATCACTTTTTCGTGCCTCTGCTCGTATTGTGGCCATTTTTCGCGTAGTGCTCAGCTCAATCGCATCAATTGAAGTCGATACCGTTCCCCAGTGATGGTTTCGTTGGGTTTCAACAGTTGGGTTTCAACAGTTCACACAGCATAACCTTCGCAGCGTGAATATTCGGCCGAGCCGGCGACGTAGAAGCATGACCGGGCAGTCCCCATGACATTTTTCTCTTTGGGTTGCTGTAATGAGTTCATTTTTCATCACCCGTCACGATGCGATGAAGAAAACCCTTCCTTTTTGCCGCTGGAGCAGTTGTTCACAGGCGAAAATCAACACTTCCCGCAAATGACGATTATATGGCACAAAATCAGACATTTTCACACAACCAAAAGTATACGACGGCAAAACAAAATCACTATTGTGTCAAAACTGTTGGTTTACCGTATGTCTAAGCTCGGGTCATGACGTTTTGGATATGTCAAAATTGACCACCATTTACTGCTGGAGCCATCTATTGACAAACAGCGAAAACTGAGTTGCGCACCTAATACATGGGATCATGCGGATCTCATTGTTTTATTAACCAAATTCTTCGAGCTAGACATGTTCAGCATGATTTCCGACTTTACACCCAAATCACTCTACTTTGGTAGAAGGTTTGAGATCGATATCCCAAGCCGTGATACATGAAATACTGACGGACCGCTGTTTGACCCAAAAGGAATCGTGTGGTATATCGACGAATCACAAATGGATTCAGGAGTTGGCGCCGAACTCTATGGACTCAACTATAAAGTTTCGAAACCACTAGGAAAGAGCCCCAGTGTTTTTCAAGTCGAGCTTTACGCTATCGAGACTTGGACTAGTATAAATTTGCACTTAGGCATCAAAGGTCCCGCTTCCACATACTTACCGGCAGCAAAGCGGCGCTTATAGCACTGATCTCCCATGTGATCAGTTCAAAATCAGTTCTGACTTGCTTCGAGAGTTTAAAAAACTTGGCCCGATGCAATAAAGCAAAATTGTGGTGGTGGGTTATGTAGACGTTGACGGCAATGAAACTGTAGGTCTGCTAGCCAGAAAAGGTTCCTCTGAGTTCTTCACTGGACCAGAACCCTTTTGCAGAATATCTGATTCTGCCTTTAAGTATACCCCAAACAGTTGGGAACGCAACATGTGCATTTCTCACTAGAATAACTCCCAAGGTCTCAGGCAAGCGAAAAGAGCTGTCCAACCCTTCCAAAAAATGGCAGTTGATATCCTTAAATACAGCGAAAACAACTTAAGAAGGCTTGTGAGCTTCCTTACCGGTCACTGTGAAGTACTCTACCACCTCAACAAAATGAGAACCTCGGGGGACATCATCTGTCGCCTCTGCCTAGAAGAGGACGAAACCGCAGAACACATACTACGTACATATGTATATGTGAGTGTGCAGCTTTGTGTAGTATCAGGAGAAGCTTTTTCTTTAGGTAGATCATATCTCCAACTGACCTAAGAAACTCCTCCGCAGCCGTAATTATCGCTTTCATTAGGAGAGTAAAAGTACAGCTGTCATAATAGGTGGCTTCTGGTGCAATAGATCTCTCTGGTCGCAGTGCCTCCACTCTATATGAGCGTGCCCACCAACTTATTTTAAAAAAAATAAAAAATCCCACGCATTACAGGTGGAAATAGGAGTAGTTGCTCAGAAGTTGCAATCAAATCAAATCAGATATAAAGCCGTCCAGCTATTTAGTCTACAGTCAGCATACAGATGAATAGATGCACAAATGCACTTTTTGTGTTTTTCAATAATCGTAATATAAATTCTGCTTAAAACTTCGAAACCTGTTTTTTTAAAACATTTATAGATGCAAGCCAAAACATTTGAGATTCCAAGAAATTATTAATGAAAATTCCATCGATTAAAATTTAATTTTGTATAACATGTTGTGTTGGGAAAACTTGTGTTGTTTTTTTTTGCCTAAATTATGTATGATACGTTGTTCCGATGTGATAATAGAAAAGACAGACATTTGTCGTTGAAGCTACTTTCGAGTACGTGTATGCATTATAGAAAACGACAAATTATGATGAAATACCCAAAAAATTGTGATTTCCAACATCAGGGTACAAACCCGTTTCTTAAGGCATTCTGCGTAGTCGCACTATTTCCCAGAGTTACACAACCATCTGGTTCCATTTACGAACCTCAAAATTCTGACTAACCCACGACGACGTCCAGTCTGATTTCAGAGAAATACATATATTTCTTGCCACTTTTACTCAAAATAAATGAACCTCTGCGTTCTGTATCACACGCAAATCTATGAAGCCCAGGAAGCATAGTACACTATCAGTTCCAAGAACATGCTGACTGAGCAAGAATTGATTTTCGAATTTTCGCAACGTGACTATGGTCTGGCAATAATCAACCTAAAGTGCGAAATGATGTTCATAATTAATGTATCAGACGGGATGATAGTTATTAGATATGTAAGCGACAAGTGGATGTAAATTATACTCGGAATGGTTCCAGGAAAATTCTCAGACATCACAGAATTCGAATGACGTCATTAAAGCAACAATCATAATGTGTATCACTTTCTATTTGCATTCATTCAGACAAATGCAATAAGTCGAAGCTTATCTCAGGCATAGTGTACCCAGCACGCTGGCTTAATACAACAAATGTTCGTGAGTAATTTGTTGGGGTTTCCTCAGATTAGGCAAACAGCGACACAGCAAAAACTGGCCGCGCCTTAGCGGCGTGACTGAGTACATTGATGCATCACTGAATCTGGAAAGTCAATCTAATTGCTTGGTTGTGGATCAAACTAAAACCTAATATTTCAAATGAGATTAAAATTACTAACAAAGGAAATCATGTTCTCGTTATTAAATAATAACTTGAAAGAACCAGTATGCATTCTGACTCAGGCATCTAGTATGCAAATTGCAGGAAAATAATTAAACATGACAAGGGTGTGATTGAATTCATGCCTTATCATCAGAACTCGGAGCAATTGATGACAATTGATTTCTCGTGCCTTGGGTCAAGGGTGTTCTGTGAATGGGAAGTGTCGCAAACAATTAGACTCCAGAAAAAGTTTGAGATACTTCCTACTAACTTTACTTAGATGGCGCTACATTTCAGCGTGAACGTGGGCCTCAACCAACAACACTCTCCATTTAGCTAGGTCTTTAGCTAATTGTCTCCAGTTGCGTACTCCAAGTTGATCGAGATCCCCTTGAACTTGTGCGCGTTATCTACGGCGATGAGGTCTTCTACTGCGTCGTCCCTCGGGGTTAGATTCGACGACTCTGCGGGCCGGAGCGTTGGTGTCCATTCGCTCTACATCTCCTAGCTGTTTCAAACGTCCAATACGCAGTTTTTTTGACTAGGTCGATGTCGTTGTACAACTCGTATAGTTCGTGATTGAATCTTCTCCAAAACTCGTCAACGCAAAGGGACCGAATATCTTACAAAAATTTTTCTCTCGAAGCGACCAAGGATATCTTCATCCTCTTTTAATAAAGTCCATGTTTCAGCGCCGTAGAGCAGGACTGGGATGATCAGAGTCTTATACAGATTATCCTTAGCTGTTGGAGATAGGGCTTTACTGTTGAATTGCCTTATAAGCCCAAAAAACAGCGATTGCAAGAGTTATTCTTCGCCTGATTTCCGCGCTGATGTCGTTCTCAGAGTTTATAGCAGAGCCAAGATAGACAAAGTCCCTTACTACTTCGAAGTTATAGCTGCCCACTGTGACGTTCTGTCCAATTCGTGGGTGTTGATTGTCCCTTCTTTTTTGACATCATATACTTGGTTTTACCTACGCTTACCGCTAGACCCATTTTGGCCGCTTGTGCTTCAATACTTGCAAATGCACCGGTGACAGCCCTCTGAGTTCTTCCGATAAAATCAATATCGTCGGCGTATGAAAGCAGTTGCACAGACTTTTGATAGATTGTTCCTCTGGTGTTGGCTTGTGAGTTTCGCACAATCCGTTCAACTACAATATTAAAGAAGTCACATAACAATGCGTCTAAAACATTTTTTGACATGAAAAGTTTCGGTGAGGTCATTACCGATCTTGATGGAGCAGCGAGCGTTCTTCATCGTCATCCTACTCAGACGGACAGGTTTGGCAGATATGTCAAAACCAAACATGGCTCTATATAGCTCTTCTCTATGGATGCTTTCATAGTCGGCCTTGAAATCGATAAAGAGATGATGAGTATCAATTTCGACTTCTTGGGTTTTCCCAAGATCTGCCGAAGTGTGTAGATTTCATCGATGATGGATTTTCCTGGCCTGAAACCCATCAGACGTTCACACAATATCACAGAAAAGATCTTGTATGCAATGTTGAAGAGACTGATATTTCTATAATTGGGGCAGTTGAGAGTGTCCCCTTCCTTGTGCTCGGGCAGTTTTGCACTAGGCACGGAAAAAGAGATATCACTCGACCATGACCTTGTCGTCAAAAAGTTGGCGGAAAAGCCTCCTAGGGAGGCAGTGCGAAAAAAGGCATTTTGTGCAAATTTGTTGTGAGAATTGCGTGGGGAAGAGTTGGCGTTGTATTGCGATTTCGTTTGTATGGCATATGGGCATGTTTGTTACTCCGCTCATCAGAAAACAAATCAGACGAATCCGCAAAGGCATTACAGTGGCTGATCGACTGGCGGCTAAGCGTGAATTTTACCAGTTCCTCTACTTCTAAATTTACAAGTCTCATGAGCTAGTGAATTGTACATCCAGCCAGTCACCTTTGACTTTCGTCGTTGTTTGTTTAGGCTTATTTTCCAATTAGCCGTCGTTTGACTTGTTTGACACTTCAATTTTTCATATCAAACGGTTAAACGCTGTCATGTGTAGGAAACTTCTTTCCACGATATACCTAAAAGTACTCGATTATCCCCCAAAGCACGCAGAAGAACGAAAGGTGGAAGCGCTTACTGCGATAATACAGCATCCCTGACTGAATATAAAAAAAAGAAGATAAATGGAAGCAAAGAAAAGTGAGAACAGATACGTCATGCAAGAGTTGGTCCGCAATGCGCCTGTGTATTGAAGATGCAAAACAGAGTTATTGTCCGAGAAGCATCCGCTACCAAACATCGAGTAAGAAATCTTTAAAAAGGGGTCGCCAACCTCTCCGTGATCGAATTCAAGCAGTACTTGGTTCAAATTAAAGTGGAATAGCAGCGAAATCGTTTGACACTATTTGACAAGTAAAATTTCATTTGGAGCCAAATGAAGTCAACTGCTATCAAACCGCAAATACCAAGCGTTTGACCCAGAAAATTTGAAGATCCTTGACACAATTTACGAACAAAATGTGTCAAGCGCTTGGGTTATCAAATCAAACAGTGGATTTGTAGCTTTAGTACTGTAGCAAACACCTCAAAAGTCGCTCTGCAATAAATGAGGACGTAAAGAGTTAAACCGATGTATGTACAGGGTGGGCCAACTATAATTTTCTTTTTAAAAATGCAATAAAATGAACAAAATGAAATTTTTTCCATGTATTATGGCTTTATTAGTAAGAGCAAACATTCCCACTAATTATGGAATACAAAGTCGTTCAAGTGGCTGCCTCGGCTGGCCTCGCAGTAGCGCATTCTATCACTCCAATTTTCCAAGACCTTATTGTTGATGGTTTCGGGCTGTAGCTCACGGATTGCTTGGATGATATTGGCTTTAAGTGCTTGAATCGTTTCCGGATTGTTGGCATAACACGGTTCCCCACAAAAAAAAAGTCCCAAGGGGTCTAATCGCAGCTCCGAGGCGGCCAATTGACATTGCCAAGACGGCTGATAACACGATTTGGGAATTTGGTGCGCAAAAGACCGATTGTGGCATGGGCTGTGTGGCATGGCGCGCCATCCTGCATGAACCAGAGGTCTTCAATTTCAGTAAAAAAAAAAAGTCGTTAACATGGCTCTGTAATGCCCACCGTTGACCGAAACGTTGTTCGCAGCCTCATTTTCGAAGAAAAATGGCTACACAGCACTCACTTTGGTAATAAGTTTTCAATATTTCCCAATGTTGTTCAATCATAAAGCGACTCATTTCGTTCCGCGAAGGTATGATACTGACTTTCTGTTAAGATTTCGAGCGGGAAACAGCTGTCAGTGTCAAAATAACCTATGATTTAAAGAGAAACCACTAGATGGCCCTCCCGTTATATTTCATCGAGCGATCTTGAATATTCTAGTAACACTCGCCATATTGTGAGTATCAAAAATTCAAATGGATGTCAGCAACCGCCATTTTGCTTACATATGTATATTAAAAAGAGAGAGAGAGAGAGGGAGAGAGAGAGAGAGAAAGAGAGAGAGAGAGAGAGAGAGAGAGAAAGAGAGATAACTGGAGAGATTGTTGTTATTTGTTGTCTTTGCTTCTGATTCACAGTATTTTTTTCCCGATAACCGATGTCATAGGGAAATCATTATCAACAGAGCGAACTATTTTTCCAGCCATATGACCAAGGTACTGCCAGTGTTATGCCTTCGCAGTAGTGTTCACACAAGCTTTCGCATTTGATCGGACTGACTTTATATATGATATTTCATGAGAAATAAATAAATGCTTGCTGACATTAGGATTTGAACCATGAACCATTAGCGCGGCAATTGACGACGTTACCACTACACCATTGCCACCCCCATACATAGATTTTCAATGGCCCTCTAATCCTTCATGAGGGTCGCTTGGGTAGGATTCTCAGGTGGACTCTCCATTCTTCTCGATCCTCCGCTATTGACTCCAACTCATCAGGAGGAATACCTAGACGGTTTCGGCAGAGATTGACCAAACACAGATTGACCAAGCTCTCTCAAAATTGATCCAGCCTGACCAAGTCTACAGGATAACTCGGCATTTCTCGTCCCATCACTCGTGAATAAGACCCCGAGGTACTTAAACTTATTCACTTGGTTCAGTGGGGCTCCATTAACATGCAGAGTGCACTGAATGGGCATTCTCGAAACGACCATTATTTCCGATTACCTGCATTCCAGAATCATCACAAACGGCTACAAACCTTTCGCGTGCGCGTTGAAGTTCGGTTTGAGAGGACTTAAGGATGACCAAATCATCCGCAAAGAGTAGATGACTAATCCTTAAATCTCTAACTTTGAAAAGTTCTCCACCACGGCTACGCTGGAACATCCAGTCCATATATACAATGAGTAGGAGAGGTTACAAAACGCACCCTTGGTGGAGTCCAACGCCCACAGTGGAAGGTACCTAATATATAGACTGAATCGCCCTTAACAGGGAACCATCAATCTCATACTCCTGCAGAACACTCCTGACGTTGCCTCGAGGAATCCTATCCAAATCCACAAAACAGGTGTAGACAGGTGTAGCGTACTCCAAGGCCGTCTCAAGAACCATTCTGAGAGTGAATATCTGGTCGTTTGTGCTTCTACCGTGACGAAATCCGCATTGCTCATTGCATCTTGCTTAACTTGCAAAATTTATGTTGCCTGAGATATATCACGTGGGCAAGAAAATAACTGGTAAAGGGCATCGTAATATGTCGGTCTGTCAGATAAGGTGCTTACGTGTTATTACCACAAAAAAAAAAAAAATTGTTATAATTATTTTATCATTAACTAGTTTTTATCAGCATTTACAGAGAGCCTTAGCTATATACGAGTCAACTGGAAAGACCATACTCGATATAACGAGCAATTCGCATCTCCCCATGATGAATACGAGTTAACTTTATTTTTTTTTAACTTCTGGTTATAATTTTACGCTATATGCTCAGCAAAAGTTTTTAATTAAAGTAGCACATGTCACAAAACAGTTCTCAGCATGACTCCTAACAAATAGGGAAATTCAAACGGCCAGCTTATCAAAATAAAGAAAATCATTTACAAGAGCAATAAAGTCATTCCTCCTATCGCTAGCAGTCACATCACTTCATCCCTGAAAATGTAAACTTCATTCAGCTAATTGAACAATTGAAAACCTGGCTGGCACGTCAACAACCCAGTAACTACATTGTTTCGACGAATTACACACTCCTCCTGGGGGGTTGGTCATTAATGTTAAAACCAGACACTCCATGCAGTGAAAAATTCCCGACACCACTTGCATGTCCAGGGTGAATAGCAATTTCAGACTGTAACAAGCTGGGAAACTCCTTAAAATAAAAATGATTAAGAGCTGCAAAAATTATTGATGCTTTAGAAGGTCAATTCGCCCACCCCCATGCAGAAGCTCTGGGGAATTTCCAAAGATACACCTAGTGTGCACTTCATTTTAATCTCTGTAGGTACTTACCAAAAATGACTTTTAAGTAATTAATGCTAGCTTGCTCTTTAGAGTCGAATAGAACTTCCGGTTGGTGAGTAAGTTAGATTCCTAGAATGCCCTTCGTGTTCTAGTTGGAGTCACAATTAAATTTATTAAATTTCCGACAAATTTTTCACGAATTCAATTGAATTTGATTGACATGCCAGTGTGGGATGATACATAGTCTGATATACTGCTTAGCGATTAGCGCCGTCCGAGGGGCGAATAGAAATTTAGAATCATATATCTTGATCAAATTTCCTATCAAACAAATAAATTATCGTTAACGTTTATCGCTGTTTTCTTTCGGCCCATTTCCAAGTGTGTAATGATCCAAAGTGAAAAAGCATAGAATTTCTAAATAAAACAAAAATTATTGTTTTGTGAGCTTAGCACCAGCTTTATGGTATGCATAGCATAGGATGGGGATGTTTATCTTGGCGGGTGAGTTATGGTGAAGCCTTTGTAATGATCGGTGACCTATTTTTACCGGGAATTTCTAGGGAAAATTATGTGGTATGGTGTGGTATGACGTGTAAACAGTCCAGTGGGTGGGTCAAGTGTGAGTTGTAAACAAGCATGATGTAAAAATTAACGAAAAACGATTGTCCCGTTTATAAGGAAATTTAAACAGATTAAATGTTTACTTGGGCAAAACAATGTAACGCATGTAATCTTTATTCAATCGATTTATTTTTGTTACTAAAATTGTATGTATGTGCGCATAGAAATCTAAAGATAGAAGTTAAGTGAAGGGTGATCTTCCTATTTCGGCGAGGTTATGATCTGAGCTCAAGGGATCAATTCAATTGAGGATACTCATCGGCAGCACATACTACATCCAGAGCACTACTCAGAGTGGAAGCGAACAATCTGAAGGCTAAAGTCGCACGAAGACCACTTCAGACGAAATCGATAGACAAATGCGACTTTGAATAGGCACAAAATTACTTATACCGCCAAGCACAGCAGGACGTATACTGACGAGATAGCTGCTCTTGAAACGAACCAACAACGCATAAAAAAAAGCAGTCCTCTGTACAAGCTCTCACAATACATCGATGGAAACCGAGTTCTACAAGTCAAAGGCAGAATCGACGCCTGCAAAGTACTTTCCGAGTCTGATGTAAAACGACCAGTCATCCTGCCAAGAAACCATCACATAACGTCACTCGTAATTCGAGAGGTTCATACCAGGTATCATCATTGTCATCACGAGATAGTCGTTAACGAGCTGCGCCAGAGGTACCACATTTCGCGCCTACGAGCAGCTCTTAGGAAGGAGCTTGGAAAATGTCAGCAGTGTCTACGGACTCAACCGCAGCCTTCAATGATGGGAGAACTTCCAGCCGCTCGCCTCGCCGCATATTCTCGACCATTCTCGTACGTTGGGATCGACTACTTTGGACCGATCATTGTTGCTGTTGGACGACGAAGTGAAAAAAGGTGCGGCGTTTTAATCACCTGCCTGACAGTTCGCGCTGTCCACATTGAAGTGGCCCACATTTTCTCCGCTGATTCATGCATTATGGCCATTCGCAACTTCATAGCCCGGCGAAGCACCCCGATTGAAATATTCAGCGACCAAGGAACGAACTTCAAGGGGGCGAGTAAGGAGCTTAGCGAAATGCTTCAGAGCAACGATCAGAATAAAATCGCCAGGGAATTCACAAATGTCGACACCAAATGGGCGTTTTTACCACCATTGTCTCCTCACATGGGCGGTAGCTGGGAGAGATTGGTTCAGTCCGTGAAAAAGGTCCTCGCCATTGCCTAGGAATCCCACCGATGAAGTCCTTCGAAACATGTTGATAGAGGTTGAATACGTGCTGAATCGTCGACCGCTAACCTACGTTCCAATCACTGACGACAGCTGTGAATCAATTACGCCAAACCATCTACTTCTTGAATCATCAAATGGGTCTAAACCGCCTGCACCTTTTATCGACGATGCGGCAATGACACGCAGAAATTGGCTTGTATCGCAACGGTATGCTGACATCTTTTGGAAGCGGTGGGTACAGGAGTACCTTCCTACTCTAACTAAGCGCACTAAGTGGTTCGAACCGAGGAAGCCGATAAAAGTAGGAGACGTCGTCGTGTGTCGGATCACTACGCATGAGGTTCCAAGTTCGAATCCTACAAAACACCAAAAAGTTTTTTCACGATCCCACCTCTCGCGAGCGTCTGACAAACATCCGAGAGTATTGTTGTCTCGAAAAAGCTTCTCAAATCGCCGTTCGGATACGGCACTAAACTGTAGGTCCCTTCCATTCGTACGAAAAATATAACGCACACAACATGAGTGGTTGCGAGAAGCTAGGCCCTGGCACTTAATGAGCTGTTGCGCCAAATATTTATTTATTTATTTATTTGTCGTCGTCATCGTAGACCCAGCTAATGCCCGTAACTGCTGGCCGAAAGGAAAGGTGATAGCAAGCAGTGTTGCAACAGATGGACAGGTTCGTTGGGCGACCGTCAGAACTTCCAAGGGCGTTTATGAGCGTCCAACAGTTAAATTGGCCGTGCTAGATGTTGGAGCTGCCGAGGAAGAAGGTAGAACCAAGAGTGGTCATACCGGGGGAGAGTGTCAGCGCTAAAACATCTAAACACACCCATCCTGGCTCGATGACATCCAAAGCTCAAAGAGGGAGACAGCAGTAGCAACGCGAGAGAAGGAGGAGAAGGAGGAAGACAAAAACGTGCGTGAGCCTTAACCTCATTTTCTTTTGGGGGTTTGACTTGGCGCAGAGAAGAACTATTAGAAAAAACTAAAAGAATTTTTTAATTAGGTATCCCTAGTTATTATCTTTAGTTATTCCAATAATTACATATATAATGGAAAAAATCTGAAGTATTTCAATTTTCGCCGTCATTGTGTGTGACCGCAGAAAAGATCTTGTATGCGATGTTGAGGAGACTGATGCCTCTATAATTGGCGCAGTTGAGGGGGACTCCTTTCTTGTAGATCGGGCAATGATGCTGAGATTCCATTCATCAGGCATACACTCGTTTGACCAAATCTTAGAGCTGAGTTGGTGTATGCACTCTACCAATTCATCACCAGCTGCCTTGAAAAGTTCGGCCAGTAAGCCGTCGTCCAGCAGCCTTGTTGGATTTTAGCTTGGATATTGCTATCCTCACTTCGTTTTGGTCAGGTGGACTGAAATTTTGACTATCATCATCCATGTTGAATGGTTCATTCTGCCTGACAGCGGGATGTTGATCTTCGTCGCCGTTATGCAGTCTGCAGAAGTAGTTTTTCTGTATTCTCAGTAGCGACTGTGATTTTACTAGAAGGCTTCTTTTTTCATCTCTAAGGGTTTCGCTCCTCTGACACGTTCCTTTTACCTTTTAGTAAAACTACTATTCCGTACATTGTTCGTTGAGTATATTGTGGATCGCGCGCTTCTCATGCTCTTTCTTCTTTTTTCGGGGAAGCTGATGTTTTTCCCGTCTCATTTGCTCGTAGAGCTTACGATGCACGAGTACATGTATTTAAAGAATTTAAAATTCCTCACTAAAAATGTTTACACGTGCCAGCAGCAATTTTCTGGTTTCAAGTTGAATCCAAAAATCTAAAATCAATCAAAGTTGATCCGAACCATTCCAAACGACTCTAAATATGTCCGACTGTCTACATTTCCTGGTAGTTGCAATGAAAAACTTGTTCGTATCGTAATATAAATTGAAATTCAGCAGACGCTCATGAAACAAGAAAACATTTTTAATCGTTTTTTTTATCGCTTTGCAATTTTGGGCGGACTTGCGTTACTTCTGATACCGCAGTCCGAGGCCATTGCTATGTCTTATAAACCGCAAAATATGTCATAATTCGACAATATCTGACTTTGGAGAACAAAAAACAAAAGCTACTTGCTTTCAATTCCGCTCTTGGATACGTATTTTTGACCGATAACAGCATGACTAAGTGTTGACATCTGCAGCAATTAAATCTGAATCACAAAACGTCAACAATGTCGGTCATTCTTTGTTCTCTACTATTATTGTAATATTTTTTATTTTTTTTGTAGATCTCTGTATAACATTTATCAGACAAAACAAGTTTAAAATATAAAAAGAGTGCTCTCTCATTCATTGCTTATCTTATGTTATTATCGTGGTCATAAAATTGAGATGCGAACATGTCTGTTTAGTTTTCAAACACCGCAAGTAGAATTAAAAACCAAAGAAGAAATATTTTCGAATGAATAAACATTTCAAACATCCAAAGCAGGTGTTTTTTTCCAAAATTAAAAGAGAAAACTTCTACCCCTTAAACTTATGAATGTGGATCTAAAAATATCCTCCACACAAATTCTAATGTTCTAATTTTTTCCAAAAAAAAAAAAAAAACAATATCTTGTAACACATAATTCTGGAAACCACATGTTGCTGTTTTCGTAATCACTTAACCAAGGACATGGATTGGCCGCCTAATTGCGGCCGAAGAAACTGTCACTTATGCTGGGCGTCAAATTGGAGCTATCGTCAAGTGTCACGGAGTGTGCGGTTGCCCTTAATTAGTGAGCATGTGGCATCTCCCTGAATGGCAATTAATCGTGTCAAGGAGGCAGCGGAAGTGTATGAGCTGCATGTCTTATGCGATTGAAATTGTTTACTATTTTTTTGGAGGAAAACTACTGTCAGGTCGATGATTGATAAGCGCCACAGTACGAAACGTTTTGTGAAGCTCAACGAGCTTATAGTTAACCACAAGAGAGGTCCTTACATCAAGGTCACTTGACTATACAAACAAAATAATTTGTCTGAATAGGAATAGCACTGAAATATGAATAGTAGGCCAATTAGGATAAAAGAGAGTTTTTTATTCGCCGGAATTGCTTAGTGTCCTGTGGCGACAATAAATAATAATAACAAGGCGAATGTAAATGCAAAAATGATGTATTACGCAGGAAGCGGTTCGTTAATTAATTGGTCTATGTGGATCGAGGGGTATATGCAAATAGTGAGGCATAACCGTTTTGGATAAAAAATAAATTTGCCTTCAGTATCGAGTTACCTGGAAATATTTATCCGGGGGTTTGATGGCTGATTAAAGGGTGGGTGCTGGTTAATTGTATTAAGTCCTGTATTATAGAGTGTGGGTACTGATTTCTTGTGAACTGAATCCATTAAGGCATTTAAGCTGAACAACAAAAAAAACCTTCCGATCTTAGTTTATTTTTCTTAATAAATTATTCCAAACAGTGGGGATATTTTTTTTGTTGATTTTCTAATGAGCTGACCAGTCATGTCTGATGGAATAAGTAAACACCACGCACACTGCGGCTGATTTTCTCTGCTGGAAGTACGCGATTTATATCAGGTACAATCCTTAACAATATGCTGATTGTTGTGGATTCAGATCAAAGGTCGACTCCCTGTGATTTTTTTTCAAGGAAAGATTTATATTTCCTAAATTAGTTTATCTTATGGGATGATGCTGAGCATATTCGTAGAATGAACGGGTATGCAATAAACTTATTTTTATTGGGAAATAACGACAGGAAGGAGTGCGGTATAAAATAATGGATGGATGGATGCATGGAAATAGAAGACTTATTTTACTCATCATTAGATGTCTAAGCTTACATACATACATACACTTTCAATGGCCCGCTAATCCTTCATGAGGGTCGCGGGGGTAGAATGCTCAGGTGGACTCTCCATCCTTCTCGATCTTCCGCCATTGACTCCAACTCATCAGGAAGAATCCCTAGACGGCTCCAGGAGAGATGCCGGACTTGGTCCAACCATCTATTTCTAGGCCTACCGCGGGGTCGCCTACCTGATGCCACGGCCACCATGGCACGTCTTGGAAGCCGGTCTGGGGGCATACGCACTACATGACCAAACCATCGAAGCATAGATCGTTCCGTTCGGAGAAGTAGCTGCTCAACATTGAGCGCCTCGCGTACTCTGATGTTGCGCACTCGATCCCTACGAGTTATTCCAACAACACCGCGAAGGAACCTCATTTCGGCAGCTTGTATCCGCGATCTTATTCTTTCGGTTACTACCCAAATTCCATGACCATAGGTGAGCGTTGGAACATACACCGAGTTAAAAACCGATAGCTTAGCCTGAACACTAAGTTCAGCCTTCCTTACAACAGGCCAAGCTCTCTCAAAATTGATCCAACCTGACCAATTCTACAGAATAACTCGGCATTGCTCCTCCCATCACTCGTGAATAAGACCCCGAGGTACTTAAGCTTATCCACCTACTTCAGTGGAACTCCACTAACGTGCAGGGTGTACTGAATGGGTTTTTTTGGAAACCACCATTACTTCTGACTTGTTCACGTTGATCTTCATTCCAGCATCTTAACAAACGGCTACAAACCTTTCGAGTGCGCGCTGAAGTTCGGTTTGAGAGGACCCAAGGATGACCAAATCATCCACAAAGAGCAGATGACTAATCCTTAGGTCTCCCACTTCGAAACATTCCCCGCCACGGCTGCGCTGCAACATCCAATCCATGTATACAATAAAGAGGAGAGGTGACAAAACGCACCCCTGGCGGAGTCCAACGCCCACAGTGAAAGGTATTGATTTAACACCGTTTATCCGAGCACAGCTTCTAGAGTTTTTATATAAAGACTGAATCGCCCTTAGCAGAGAACCATCGATCCCATACTCCTGCAGAACACTCCACAGTTTGTCTCTAGGAACCCTATCATATGCTTTTTTCCAAATCTACAAAACAAGTGTAGACAGGTTTGGCATACTCCCAGGTCTTCTCAAGAACCATTCTGAGAGTGAATAACTGGTCGGTTGTGCTTCTACCGGGACGAAAACCGCACTGCTCATCCCCCAACTTGTCCTCAACCACAGCTCTGGAACGCGTTTCTAGCACCTTAGCGAAGACATTTCCAGGGAGACTCTAAGCTTTACCTAACCAATTCACGATCTTGAAAATGCTGAATCCTGAGATAACAGATAGATAGTTATAAAGCGGTTTTTAATGAGATACACTTAATATTTCGAACATTTCGAATAGGTATTTCGATCATTACCGAGCCCTTGGACTAATTACTCCTCTTAGGTTAGGTTAAGTTAAACAAACGGGTTAGCTGTATTGAATGGATGCAACCTGCACTCGGATCTCAAAAGGATCTATTGTGCTCCCCTGATGTGGAATATCCCGGCTGAAACACTGAACAGATAGAGAAATAAACAAAGTGACTAGAGTTCTGTGCTGTTGGAGCGGCCTCCTCGAAAACATCCTGAAGACGTTATGAATTTCAGAATGGTGGTTGGTGGCTTTTCAAACAGGTCGCTTAGATGATTGAAGGAATACTCTCCGAGGGGCGTCTAAGGCATTTGCATAGGAAGTGGTCCGCATCCTCTTCTGCGTCTGTGTTACAAAAAATCATCTGTACTTAGCCGCATTCTTTTTCGGTGGGCCACCAATATGCGGTGGCCAGTAATGATTCCTATGAAAAGCGCCAAGTTTTTTCTACTTTTAGTGAGGATAAGCTTGATTTTCACCTCGTCGTGTTTTGTCCAGATATTTCTGAAGACGCTGCACGATGGGAGTGCTCTCCATCTTTCATCTGCTTTACATTTCAAGTTTGCTTTGTTTTATTTAAAAAATCTTTAGGGGAGAAAGGACTGAGTTTTGAACCATTGACATGTCTCGTTCTGATCCCTTCCTTGCCAGTTCATCTGCCATTTCATTCCTTGAAATTCCTTTGTGCCCTGGGACCCAGAGTGTAACATAGTGGCTATCGGTGAGCGGTTTATTAGTTTATTAGCTTCGATTTTATTACCCCGGATGAGATAGCTTTTACAGCAGCTTGACTATTTATGTAAATGTCAATCTCTTTTCTAGTAACAAGTTTCATGGATAGTTCTCGTGCCGCCTCTGCTATCGTTATGACTTCCGCTTGGAACACACTGCCGTGGTTCGAAAGTCTTAGTGGTATTGCAATATCGGGCTCTGCTAAGAAGATACCCGAACCCACTCCTTCGTTTGTTTTAGACCCGTCAGTGAAGACTGAAATACTATGCGGGTTGATGGCCCACCATCTGCCTAGTGCTCTTTGATGGGACAATCGTTCTGAAGTTTATGCTGAAGTCGCGGGATGGTGGAAGGTAGTCTGTGGTGGCGCCTAAGTGACCCCACCTTGCAATAGTACGGTGGCCCATATGGCCATTGCTCCACAAGTTGGATTTCTTTAGGCGCGGGGCACTCATCGCGACCGATTTCTTAACAATAAGTCTAGAGGAATCAGTGCGAGAATTGTTTCAAGGGCTGTGGTCGGGGTGATTCTGATAGCGCCAGTGTATGCTATGCAAGCAAGTCTCTGGATTTTTGTCAGTTCCCTGCGATGTGTGACTTTTTCTCCTATTGGCCACAAGGCAATCCACCGATATGTTAGAATGGGTCTGACTATGGCAGTGTACATCCAGTGGATGATGGCAGGTTTGGGTCCCCATTTTTATCCAAAAATTCTACTGCAAGCATAGAACGCTTTCTTTATTCTTTCATTTGTATTATCTCTCCAGCTCAGTTTGCGGTCAAGTATGCACCCTAAATATGCCATCGAGTTGTACCAGTCCGAAAGCTGGGATTTTTATTTTATTGATGTAGAGGACCACCTCTGTTTTCGCTGCGTTGACGTTCAGTTCACATCTTTTCGCCCAGTTATTGGGGGTATTTATGGCCGATTTTAGAAATTCGGTGTTTGTGTCGAGGAATTTGTCGGACATTAGTAGTAGTGGACGATGTCATCTGTATATGCAAGAACTTTTACTCCGCTGTGTCGTGTCCTTATTTCAATAGGATCTCATTTGCGACTAGAGTCCATAGTAGATGAGATAAGACCCCTCTTTGTGGGGTTTTTCTAGAGGCAAGTGCATTTACTTGGCTGTCACCCAGCTCTGAGTTGATGGGTCTCGACTACCCAGTCTGAGAGTGTGGAATTTACGCTGAGTCGGTCTAGTGATAGACTTATCGATTCGGTTTTCGCATTGTTAAAGCCTACTTCGACGTCTAAAAAGGGCGCTAGTAGGGCTGTTTCGACTAATCAGCCCTTTGTATATGCATGTTGTGCTGGGGACATGTCTTTTGGGATTCTGCTGTAGGGAGTGTACTCTTTCAGAAAGATGTAGAGGTTAACGACCGACCGATAGCATTCATGTCCCAGAAGCTCAATTCCACTCAGAGGAATTACAGTCGGTAAAGAGGTTCAGGGCCTATGTAGAAAGACTACCATTCACTATAATAATAGATTACACAAGTCTTAAGTGGTTCATGACCCAGAGTTTGGCCAGATAGAGCCTTAAACTGCAAGGGTTTAACTTACGATCGAGCGCAGAAAGGGTGTCCAAAATGTAGTCTCTGACACTCTCTCGTGCATCCATATGGAAGAGCTCAAGATCCATAGCGAAATACTAGAAGTTGACTTTAGTTCACCATGTTTCTTTTCGGAGGAGTACGATGAACTGAAGAAAACTTTTGACCAGACCAATGACAGACTACCCGACACATGTATTTTACACTGAATTGTTTGTAAATGGACCGATGTACGAATTGGTGACGTAACACAAGAAGATTGGGCATCGAAGCTCTGGGTTCCGGCAGGGTTGCATTAAAGTCTCCTGGAATTTGCACATAGCGTCATGGCGGGATCTACAAGACCCTATCTTTCAAGCTTTGAAGCTATCTGGAATAATCCCTGCTGTAAAAGCGCAGTTATATTATATATCCTAGAAACTCTTCGATGGCATATTTATAGAATTTCATCGGTATGCCATCAACACCAGGTGCTTTACCGTCCTTGCTGTGATGCGGCTAAAATTCAACCTAGTCTACTGTGATTGCACAATCTAATAATTCATTCTCAGTATCTGGAACTGCATATTGGAAGTTCAAGATATCTCTGGATATTATAGGATTCAAGATATTTCTAAAGTGAGCATCAAGCTGCGCTGTTGAAATTTTCACACCAATATAAATCAAGCACTTTGCCCTCCTTTAGTATTCTAGTGATCCACTACATGCGCCCCATACTAACGCACACTGATTGTGTATATCAACTTCCATCCCTTAACTATCGCATAAGTACCTCCTTAAGACATTGGATTACCTGTAACATCGATAGGCTTAATCGCTTTTTTAACAATACAATGCGATTAAGCATCCGGATTTTCCCAAGTAATAACATGGGTAGGCGATTTATGTCGGGATATGCTCCATGATCAGGTACATGGTCGGTAAAAGATCAAGGGCGGAATTGAATGTACCTAATGTTATGGGTGCATGATAGGGATGGAACCGATACACTATATAAGGCAGAGGACAGGAAGGAATAAATTAGAATACGCTTAGAATTCGTCAAGAAATATGTAAATCAGAATACGTTTAGATATTAACACGAATGATCGCAACCAAGCATAGAGACAGCGGGCTCTAGAGCAAAACAAATAATTGTCCAGCTAAACAACTTGTTTTATTTCGAACTATTCTCCTGGCTTAACAGAAATCGCCATCTACACCTGTAAAAAGGCTATAGGTCCTAAATGGGGTCTTCAACCAAATATAGGCAACTGGTTGTTTCTGACGGTGGCCAGGACTGACTCCGGACCACTGCAGTATTTTTCAAGCGGAAATATCGGCTTTTCGTGAAGCAGCGCGCAGACTCTTTATGCACGCGATAGATGGTAAGTCTATCGGCATTAACGTAGACTGTCATTCAGCGATCAAAGCTCTGGAAACGCACCCAATAAGATCTAAGTTGGTCACACATTGCCGCGAATCTCTTAATGAGATTGCAGACAGATGCAATACCACTCTGTGTGGGTCTTGGGACACAGAGATATTCCAGACAATTGTAAGCTACTATAAGCAAGCTACTATAAGCAATAGATGGAGTAATCTAGCTATGTGTGTGTCGACTAGAAAGATCTGGCCTCTACTAGATGCAAAGAAAACCAAAAAACTCCTTTCATTAAATAGAAGGAACATAAGCCTCACAGTCTCCACCTCCTCGGCACATGCACAAGCGCTAGCTACCCTGAGGAAGAAATTATTAGGTGAATACTTCTTTGAAGACCTAAGTGACCTGTCTAACATAGACATTATAAACTTATATAGATTCATATTGAAATCCAACTTGAAATACACAAATAAATAACAATACTGCATAAGAGTAACAGAGATTGGTTGAGCCAATCAACCCTATTACTCCCATGCACCCCACCTACAGGGTGCAACTAGGTACTAAGGGTTCGATTGAATCAGTCACCCTACCTAGCCAAACCAATTCCCATAGTCCGACTGCATATTAGTGCAAGGTTTGATTGTATCAGTCATCTCGCTTTCTATTATGCACTTCCCACTATTTCCAGGGTCCACCTAGGTATGGGTTTGATCGAAACAGTCAGCCTACCTAGTTAACACCTTATGCACAGCAGTACTTAGAGTTCGATTGAATCAGTCACTCTATTGCGCTTACGCACTTCTACATCTGCACGGTCCACCTAGGTATGAAGAGTTTGATTGAAACAGTCACACTACAAAGTCAACACCCATGCATAGCAGTACAAGCAGCGATACAAGTGTAAAACCCCCTAAAGCGAGGTAAACAACAAAAGTTAAAGTAACAACCAAAAAATGCTTACAAACTTAGACTTCGATTGAAACAGTCACTCTACTACGCTTATGCATCTCTACACCTGCACGGTTCACTACGACCTGCCAATATAACTTACACAACAGTACAGGGGGTTCGATTGAATCAATCACCCCCAATACTTGTTTGTACGATATACCTTCCCAGTACACATCGACTTTAGGGTTGATTGAGTCAGTCACCCTTTCTAGCCACTTCAGGCACAGCTATTCTTAGTCAATACCCTACTGAGAAAGGTTAAGCTTCACCGGTAACCGGTGATTCCTCTGGTCCCAACTTTACGTAATATCGCAATCGACCCAAGTGGTCTAAGTGTGTCTAAGTGACCCTGTCAGGACAGCCACCTTACCTAGCCCTCTTCTTCTTCCTTTTTCAGCGAGGTTGTATTTGTCATAAACGTGCATAAGTAGTAACCTTCAAGTCTTGGGTAGTCGCTACATAGTTACTACATAGTTCTGATCGAGGACTGATTAATTTAAGGTCATTACCAAAGCTGAAGTAGGAGTTAAATAAATCTGAGATTACGTGACATCGCTGGCGTATCGGACATATCCAACAATTGCCTTGAGCCCGAAGCACTTAAAATATAATGCTGCAGACGGCTCCATAAACGTCAAAACAACTGCAACTGACACATTAAGCTGACAGTACATTAACTTCTGATATGTGTTTCTACGATGCCATAATGCATTTTCAAAATCTATCAATCCGGTTGAAACTCATTGGCATTCCAAAGCTGTTAGGATGCAGTCATCATTTGCATAATAATGGAACCGGTTCCATGGAAAATGTAAGTGTCGAAGTGAGCAATTTGCTTTGGGTGTGAATTCAATTATCCCACCCAGAAGATGATACAAACTTCATCCTACTGCACTTGCATAGGAATTGATGCATTAGAATGAATGGGCTTTCAGCATTGTAAACACTTCGCTCACACTGATTGGATTAGAGCTCAAGTCTTTGGATAAACTTATATTTCAATAAGTTCAGCTCAACTGGCAGAAGTCAAAATATATCAGCAACAATATTTCGAAATTCTCGAATCTTCCTATCACTCCCTCATTGCCATTTAATTTCACTGCATTGCACAATCCAGCGCAAGCATATTATCGTGGGAATATATGAGTCTATAAATAATACCGCTATAAGTATCTAATTTCATCCGACAGTATACGTTAATTAGCAGATAATTATTTTATCTACCCCTTTCTGAATTGTTTTGCCCGCAACAGAAAGCACTCAAACACCCATGCGGTGTAGGTACTCTGACGATAAGATACAAATGAGCACCCAGCACCATACCTAATATCCCATCGTTAGTTTGGTAAATTTGACGCGCCACGAACTACCCATGACGTTGTTTGGACAATAATTACTCAAATTGAAAAGATCAATTTTAGCTTTGCTTATACGCCCCAATCGAATCGATTCTTCTTCTGTGTGTGTTCAAAGGTAAATAAACAAAATCCAACCGTGAAGAGATAAGTTTGCCACTTTATTCGCCGTAAATTGTTTTTCGGCGATGAGAAGGCGAATTGATTCCAAGGAATTCCACTAGCAAATAATATTAACTTTCAATTACTTGAGCCAATATGACCTTTTCCTATTTCTGTGCCGAGGAAATTAGAAAGACATCAGTGGCTAATTGGGATGACAATGACGATGTGTTGAATTCGAGGAAGTCCTTGTAATCTGATATGGTAGCTAGTTGAGAAGAGTATTATGAGGACGAAGGCTATTTCTAATTTGCTGCGGGAAGGTCAAGTGGTGTCAGGGACTGGATGATTGATGGTGTTAACTTACCAAACCAAAAAAAAAAAAAAAACCTAGAAAGTGTTGAGGGTACATCGCTTTTTATGGACACTTTGACCTAGTTTGCATGCAAATGGTACTGAAAGTAACCCTTTTGGAACTTCCTGTTTGCACTGAAAAATAATAAGTGTATAACTCGACTTGATTTAGACATTTTTAGGTCAAACAAATGGATACGGATTGTTTGTTTTGGCTATTAAAAGATATTAAAAATAGCACTGCCTCTTGAGGGTTCGGTATTATTTGCTAATCGCTTCGGTCAATCGTTTTCAACTCATGCGACACGAGACGCACGAGCTGACTTCAGCATATGCGCGCAACAAACATCGGTTTCATTAAAGATTAAAACGAATAAAAACGATTCCGCCTTAAATGAATCAACTGATCGGAAAGCAACAGTTAATCCCCGCACGACTCCTTTCAATTCAACAACAATCTTGAACCTATCACCCTCAAAAGAAACACATTAGTCTATTCGAATGATCCTTGAAGAAAAGTTAGACTACAAACTCAATGGGGACTATCATATAAAGTTCTTTACATTGCGTCCTACTATAGCATTGTGGGCAAATGTTGAGGAAGCCCTAGCTATTAGGACTATCTCCATAGTGGATGCCATTAAAGGGAAGGAGGAAGAGCACTCTGACTTGCACACTTTTTTTGAAAATACATTTGCAATGCTCCGAAAATAGTGAAATTAGTAAGACGAAACCCTGCTATGCAGCATCTAGGAATAGATCACTTGTCACAGGCTATAACAGACCCATGAATTATGACATCCTCAGACTTAGAATCCCGAGGTTTTCGACAATAATAGGCTTCGCCGACGACATAGCAATTGTTGTAGTGACCAAACTCCTTGAGGAATTGAAGCATGACTGCAATGAAGCTATCGGGATGGTTCAGGACTGGCTTGTACGCATGGGTCTACAACTTGCAGAGGAAAAGACAGAAGTAGTGTTTATCAGCAGCGGGCGAGTCATGGAGACTATAAGTGCCGATCACGTGGCAGTTCCCAAACCAGAGCTGAAGCACTTTGGCATTACTATAGATGCAAGCGTAACTTTTAAGCAACATCTGCAATATGCAGTTGAGAATGTAGCAAAGGCAACGGCTGCCCTAGTAAGAATCACGCCAAATATCAGCGACCAAACCACAAGAGGAGACTGCTCTTAGCCAGAGTTGCGGCATCGTTAATGATTTACGACTCTCAAATATGGGCTTGTGCCATAAAGAGGGAAGGAGATTGGAGACAGCTAAAAGAATCAATGCGTTGAGAATATGCAACGCCTTCTGAATAATGTCCTACGACGTGGCATGGTACCAATAGACCTTCTAGCTAAAGAAGCCCAATGGAAATACCTTGCCATCCGGACAGGGAACCAACTGCGATGACTCGAAGTGCCACTGAAGCATCACCAAGAACAAGTCTGGATGAATGGCAGGAGAGATGGGATCACTCTAATAAAGGCAGGTGGACGGAGAGATTGATCCCCAATATAAACGCTTGGATCAATAGGAAGCATGGGAAGTTGAATTTCTACCTGACCCAGATGCTTACTGGCCATGATTGCTGCAAATCCTGCCTCCACAGGTTTGAACTAGACGACAACCCTTATTGCCCAATCGGAAGCAGTGGAGGATGCGGAGAACATCATGTTCCATTGTCCACAATACAATGAAGAACGAGACTTGCTGGTAATCAAACTGGGTGAGGACCTAACCCCAGACAACATCGTCAGACAGATTATGAGCACAGAAGATGCCTGTAAAGCAGTTAGCGACACTGTAGCAATCATTATGAAAGAGCAGCGAAGACAGGAGCTACAAGGAAATGCATCACAGGAGGCTGCCTACACGAACGAGCCGAGAGCTTAAGGCTAAAGTCCCCCTAGCGATGAAATGCTTGAGGGCAATGCCGCGAGGACCAGGAATAGAAGGAGAGGTGGGTGTGGGTGGGTGGAAATCCCACACTGTCACTGAGTACGAACTCAGTTTCGTCTAAAAAATTCCCACCTTCAGAGGCAAAAGAAAAGGCTATAACAGACCCGGTGAGCTTTTGAAACATAGAGTCTCAATCTCTTGAGGCGAACCCCACAGGCAGATCAGTAGAAATGCGGTGAAGTGGGAGGGATATGATCCCTTGTTGTCAGATCATAACCTCGCTGATAAAAGGAAGAAGAAGAAGAGTCTCAATCTCTTGCTTGACCACAAGATTGTGATGCTTTCGAAGAGCCTGACTTCATATCGTATCGTAAAACCAAGCCAGGAAACGTAATTTGGTTCTCTCCACATGCATTCAGACTCATGAATGGATCAGGGTCAAACATATGTGATCGATCGATTATCTGCGTCCGGATTTGCTAAGAAAGTCAAAACTACTAATACCTTTGCTGGAAAGCTTCCTAAATTTCTATAGCTAACAGCTTTGTGCAAGGAAGGTTCGCAGCTGATTTGGTACTTGGTTGCTTCAGTATCAGCAGTGATCAAGCAAAACTTGGATGGGTCGTCCTACAAATCAGAAAAGGCTTCAGGTATGAAACTGGTTCCTTCCGAACTGGCGAGTGAAAAGATTTTCACGACATAGGTTAGGTTAGGTAGATGGGTGCCTTGTGACAAGGAGTCACTGCTCACTCAGACCAACAGTACGGGTCCATTGTGCCCAATCATTTAACCCTGGAAACGCTGTAAAGAAAATCCGCCGTTAGAACCACCCAGAAAGTGATATGAATCTCAGGAGGTCCGCTAGCTCAACACTACCCAAGTCCTCCAGTTCCGAGAAGAAGTAACTATCAAGAGTCCTCATTCTTCTGACGGATAGGGCAGGACAGTCACACAACAGGTGACGAACAGATTCAATTTCTTCTTCGTCCCAGCTTCTGCAATAGTCATTATGCAGCACACCGAGTCATTCCGCGTGAACGCCAATGGCACAATGTCCGGTAATTATGCCAGAAATGACCCGTGCGTTATAACGACTAAGTTTTACCAGAGAGGTTGATCTCTTCTTGCTGTAGGCCGGCCATAGCGCCCTGGCCGTAGCGCATGTTTCCAGATGAACCCAGCGTCTGTTTGCTCGACCGGTGGCTTCATCCTCTATTTTTTTTCCGCAAGGAGCTGATCGGGATTGCTATAGAGGGGAGGGCCCGCGATAAGTGCAGCGCCGACCCTTTCCTAGCAAGCTCGTCAGCCCTTTCGTTACCTTTGATATCCATATGCCCTGGTACCCAGCAGAGGGTCACCTCATTGGCTCTGGATATCTCGTTTAAGAGTGATTTACAGCTTCTCACGAGCCTCGACCTAACTACGACAGAGTCCAGAGCCTTAACGGCTGCCTGGCTGTCTATATAGACAGTGATCGTTTTGCCAACGATATTACTCTCGCGTATAATTTCCGCAGCCTGTATAATGGCTGCGACCTCGGCCTGGAAGACGCTGCAGTCGTCGTTTATTCTAAAGGAGCGGTTTATTCCTAGGGCCTCACAATAAACTCCGGCTCCCGTGCTAACGTCCATCTTAGAACCGTCGGTATAGAGAGCCAAATCCTTTTTCTTCATGGTTCTAGGATTCTTCTTGATGACCACAACCGGCCTTCTCTCAGTCTTACAGCGGTTTTAGCCACCAAACTGCTGCAGTATATGTCAAGCGGAATGAAACTAAGCATGGTTTCCATTGCCGCCGTTGGTGTAGTTCTTATTGATCCCATGACTCCGATGCACGCCGCCCTCTGTATTTTGGTGAGGTTTGAAAGCAGGTATTGCCTCTCAAGTGCCGTCCACCATACTAGTGAGCCATATGTGAGAATGGGTCTTACAACCGCCGTGTATATCCAGTACACCACAGCCGGTTTGAAGCCCCACGTATTGCTGAAAGCCTTTTTGCAGGAGTAGAAAGCTACGCTTGCTTTTTTAACGCGTTCGGCAATATTTTCCTTCCAGTTAAGTTTGGAATCTAGAACTACGCCCAGATACCGAGCTGAACTTGAGATACTTAGTTCAGTGCCACCAATATTTGGGGGTCTGAAGGTAGGGATTGATCTCCTCTTAGTGAAAGATGCCCAAACTCCGAAATATTTTGCTCACAATTGATGGAGGTGGAGGAGGTGCACAGAAAAAAAATAATTAAAAAAAGCTTCGAAGTCGTCACCAATTAAGGCTCCATGAATAGACTGAGGAACTTACTTATTTCGGTTTTGTTTCCCCTTTTGGGTATTGGGCCTCAATCACTCTAACTCTTTAGCAATTGCCGTGATTGCTAGTCAACTGTTTTGCGCCACGTTCTTCTTGGGCGCCCCGGTATTCTGACATCCTGCGTTGAAGGATTCCTTTTTTGAAGTATGTGACCGATCCACTGCCACTTACGTCATTGCATGGTGTCGCATGGTGCCTATAGATTCCTCGCCCGTTCTCTGGAGTAGGTTTTCATTTGAGATACGGTTCGGCCAGAGAATCTTTAAAATTTTTCGTAGGCATCGGATTACCAACGTCTGCAGCTTCTTCGCGATAGTGGCGGTCACTTTTCAAGTGCTGTGCCCATATACCATATTAGCACGAATTGCACATTAGAGCGGAACAGTGGCAATTTGGTGCTAAGATTGGTTGCATTGCTTCGCCATATTTTGGACAAAATTTCAAACGCCGACTTCGCTTTGCCGATTCTACTTTCAGCATCATATACGGTTCCACCGTCAGCTGAGTCAGTACTTCCAAGATGTTGGAATATATGTCCTCTCAACCAGTTGCCCAGCAACGTATACTTGAGCTGATGAGTTCATTCCAAGGCTGATCATATTTATGTTTGCCGTGTTGATTTTCAGTCCCACGACGTCTGCTTCTCTCTCCATGCCTGCTCTCATTTGGTGGAGGTTTAGTTGAGTTTTGAGTGTTTGAGTTGAGTTTTAAGAGTCAATCAACAAAGCAGCGTGAAGCACGTCGTTAATCTATACATTGAATAAAATTGGAGATGATCGAACGTTCTTGTGTCTCTGTATGCGTATCACACGGAAACTACCGCGCCGATTTTGATGAAACTTCGCATAGTGGTAGCCCATATCCTGGGTCTAGATTTAGGTTACTTTTTATCTCGGATTCAATAAAATTGTAAATATAAAACAGTTTCCACACGCACCACGCAAAAACTATTGTACGAAATCGAACGCGATTTTCCCAGTTGCATTCAATAACTAAATGAGCGTCAACTAAAATGCGGGCCAAGGCAAGCACTGGTCAGCTAGGTCGTTGAAAGACGTAGTAATTTGTCCTTGATTAAACAAAAAGACGAGTAAGGCCTAACCTAGTGAGGTAAACTTTATTCCATGTGAAATCAAGGCTCACCCTGTTGTTCATAAATGCTCTGAAAAATCAATGGGCACCCTCTTATTTTTATTCAAACAATATCTTAAACTTTCGACTTATCAGCAAAAGATATTCATTGATAGCTTCAACGATTTGATAAGACTTTGCACCAAGTTCGATTGCTTACCTTAGTTTTGTTATCAAACAAATTTATTGACACACAAACAAACCATTGAAAAGATTTCGTTCTTGGAAAACATATTGAATACAAATTTGACCATTCAATTGCATTTTGATATTAGATTGTTAAGTATTTTCGCGAAGTTATAAGTTTCTTACAATCTATCTCTCTTTTCAGGTCGTCAATTCGATAATGCCTTACATTTGTGGAAACTAAATCGTCTCGTCTGTCTAACTTTGACAACATTCCAAGGGTAACTGTTCCTAACGACTTACATTTCTCAGCCGCACCAAAGATGTCTCAACTAAGAACCGTCCTATCAGTGGCAAGCGCCATACTATTTCTAATCACTTTTAGTGCATCGACACCTCTGGTCCAAGACAGTCTGCATGTACCGTGCACATACATTGACACTGTCAATCTGACTGGTCACCAGAGCTTTCCCAATGGATCGTATCTGTATGATGGAACACTAATTCCAGCAAATCTTGTCGGTGTATACGATTACAAGGCTGACGCATCATTCGAACGAATTCCTGTAGAGCCGCACTATCGTGGATGCATTTGCAAGGTAAAACCGTGTGTACAATTTTGCTGTCCACTTGATCAGAAGTACAATGCATCCACTTGCTTACCATTCAATGGAACCATCAATTCCATGATGAATGTCACCACAAAACGGGGTGAAACGATTGAAGAAGACGTACTGCAGAAGTTTGCGATACAAATTGGCCAACCATGCTTGGATATGTATCACTTACTGCCGCACATCAATGACTACGATGAATTTAGATTGTTTGACGTGAGTACTGCTGGCTTTGGTTGGACAGGGTTGATGAATTTATTTGGTTTTCTTGCAGAATGGAACCCTCTACAGGTTGGACGACATGACCTACCTTTCGAAGGACGAGTATTGTTTGGCTTCGATTTCAAGTTATGATAATTTGACAGATTTCTTTGTGCCTCTCAATTGTTTTCAGCCGGTAGTCGGGGAGACTAAAACAGTGGTCTATGCTTGCAGTAAGTGAATCTGAATGAAATGCTTGCTATGGATGTGGTATTAAATTTTTTTGATATTCCCTTTCAGTGATGCTGTTCTCGGTGCCGTTCATGATACTGACTATCATAGTGTACATTGGAATACCAGAGCTGAGGACATTGCATGGCAAATCACTATGTTGCTATTTATTGGGACTATGCTTCGGATACACCATACTTAGTTTGTTCATTCTTGTGCCGCATTCATACATTTCGCAGTTCAATTGCGCTTTTTGGGGTAAGAAATAAAAAAAATGTAACAACGATTGACATAATATTTAACAGTGTCAGCGAGATCGAAAAACCGAACAATAAGATTTGCAACACTACATTAGGCGTGTTTCGGTGAGACAGTAATTCTCAGTGAAGTAAGACTCAGCACGGAGTACAACAACAAAAAATGACTAGCAACTAATTTAGGTTTTATCTTCTGTCGAAAGTGAATTGGGATCTATAGCTGGCAACACTCAATTTCAGAGGGCGCTGAAACGAGTTGTTTCGTGTTTCAGAGGCTTATAGCGAGCAGGTGCACCAATCTTAAACATTAAAAAAAGCTTTTCAACTTTTTGGTGCGAAGCTTTTACTTTGCTTTGCACAATTTTCACTAAAACACGCCTATTGTGGGCCTTGTTCATCAAGCTAAAAAAATCTGAGTTCTTACTTTTACCATACTTTGTGTGGATTCAAACTCAAATAGATATCCAAGCAAGTCAGCCTTATATGAAGTCTTTATGGAAGCTATACGATGAGCTTGATTAGCTTAGAATGTCAGAGTAATCGACAGACGGATGAGATTGAAGCTTTTTTTTATGCCAACCCATTAGATTCGAGAGCATATTGCCCACTCCAGAGGCTGTCAGGAAGCTTATTAGCTTCTTCAGGTGCATCGCAGCAAGGGTGAAATGAATTCGTACCTAGAGTCCGCTTTCTCACTTGGATAAAAGCGGGGTATTCCGTGATTACATGGACCGAGGTCTCGCTCTCTAGTCATAGTCTGTAGATAGGGTCGAATGCTATATTGCGTTTGTGGAGATGGTTCTTTAGAAGGCAGTGGCTACTGATGACATCGGTTAAAATTCTAAGACGATTTCTGCCCAGATTCACTAGAAACTTAGATTTCTTAAGTAACAGAACAGGGAAGAAGAACTGGATATCATTCCAAGTCGAGTTAGAGTTGGTTCGAGTCTGGTTCATGGTGTATTCACTGAAAAGAACCTCGCTCACGCTACAGAAGAGTTTAGGGCTACTGAATGGGGATTCTGCACTGGTCTTGGCCAAAGAGTCAGTAATATCATTGCATTGGTGTGCTTCATATGCGGGAATCCAATATAGAATGGTCAAGTTTAGCCTAGCCAGTTTTGGAAGAAATTTGATTGTCTCCAGAACTAGCTTTGATTTCATTGATGCTGAGTCAAGTGCCTTTATAGCAGCTTGAATGTCAGAGTAGATGAATACGATATTGCCACGGAGATTGCAGGTGTAAGTCTGCATAATGTTTGATGGCAAAGATTTCTGCCTGAAAGATTGTTGAGTATTTGACAAGGTTTATTAAATATTTTAGACCCAGATAGGCAATTCATTTTAGAACCATTCGTATACCATACTAGATCATGTTCTGATAGACGGGGCTTTAATTTTTTCCAGTCAATCCTTGGCGGGATGACTCTGACGTAGTTCCTTTTTAAGCAATACTTAGGAAGCATGTCTTCAAACGGCATGATAAAGTTACTGCTTTGTTCAAGAGAGTCGATCATATGATCTTTTATGTGAAACAGTCTGTCTACAGATATACTCGTAAAAAAAGTAATTAATTAGCCCAACAGCTCTTTAAGCGCCAGGGCGTAGATTCTCGCAACCACTCATGTTGTCTGCGTTATATTTATCCACGAATGGAAGGGACCTTACAGTTTAGTTTCGTATCTGAAGGGCAATTTGTTTTGAGAAGCTTCTCGAGACAACAATACTCTCGAATGTTTGTCAGACGTTCGCGACAGGTGGGAAGGTGAAAAAAACTCCTTGGTCTTTTCTGGGATTAGAACTTGGAACCTAACGCGCATTGGTCCGGTACACTAATCACTTACGCCACGGCATCCACGTCTACAGATATAGATGCAGATTTAATTTTGAGGAAGTAAAGGACATTGTCTACCTAGGCTCTATGGTGAGCTCCGCAAATGACAACAGTCGCTGTTTTTACGGGCTAAGAAGGCAAATGAGCAGCAAAGCCCTATCTTGAATTACTAAGGTAAATCTGTAAGGATATCAACTTAGCCAGAAAAATGCACATACAGCGGTTTAGGTGGCTGGGTCAAGAAGAACGGATGGAGCCTAACGTTCCAGTCCGAATGTTGCGCTCCATGGAATCTCCGAATCCACCCCGGATGGACGGCGACTATGACCTCTCAGCACGTGGTGCAAACAAGTGGAGGGGGACGTCAACCAACTTGGCGCCCACGTCCACCCCAGACTGTAGCGTCTCTTAAGTAAGTAACAGCATGCGCAGACTAAGTTCGGCCATAATTTCTATATGTACATAGTTGCTTACAGGGGTAAGCATTAAGGGCTGCAGTGGAGTTGAAGCGAAGTTTGACCGTCATACAGATTGCAGTTAGATATTGGAAATGTTCTAGTTTATTCACTGCTGTACACTTGTTAGTCTAAATCCACCAAGGCGACATATACTAATGTAGGTTTCATGACCAAGGTGTATGCCTTCCCTTAATTTCCGGTATTCTCCATCAATTCAATGAATTCTTTTTTTATTTCATGAAATTTTAAATGTCCAATTGTGTCCATCGGTCTAGTCAAAGGTGTTATGCATGTGGTCTTGGGCCAATCTGCACCCCTTCGGGAGTACATCTAGCGCAGAATAGAGACTGCTTTCTCAGGTTTTACTTATTAGACCCTTTGGGCGTCTACATTCAGACTCCACATCGACAGGATCCCTCATCAAGGACAACTCGTGGTGTAACGAAAGTTAGCTGACCTCGCGAAATGTGCCCTTGCAAGATTCCTGTCGGCGGTCGGAATACGCTCGAAGACACCTTTGCTAAGATAACCGAAGATGGTGTTGTACCAATATTCCACCATACATCAGTCAGCATTTGCGAACGAAGGCTTGGGAATACACTTATGATCTTCACATCGAATGCTTGAAATCACATACATATATCTGTTTTGAGATTGTGCTGCTAACCACCTTTTCCTGAAGCTGTGGTAACGCCTTCATGTGAAGTTTTGTTAAAGGCTCTTTCTATCCGCACTATGGTAGGATTTCTTTGCATTTTTGCAGAGCTCTTGTAAGGCAGTGTCTGGGGAATATGTTACTTTCGCATAGACCACGGCTATTGCTGCTCACCCCAGAGCTCCAGATATGTGATTTTCAAGAGATTCTCAGATTTGAACGTTTTCTTGCGAATCGTTGTCTTCACAAGAATGGTGCATCATTTGTTTATAACGCTTTGAGTCTGGTTGTTCGATAGGCATATCCCTTGCTTCTTCCATTACGTTTTCATTTACTACACTAGTTAGTCTCCTAGTGCTTAACTCTAAGCTAAATCTGAATCTCTCCCGCAGTCATAGGAACATGAGAAATCCAAATACTTACCTACTTAACCGAGGAAATGAATGATTCTATTGAACTAATGGATTTATAGACTAATTTCAGAGGCATATTCTTGTTATAGTATTTTATTTATTTTTTTCTTTAACATTCTTTCCAGGATTCGTGGCATACTTCTCGTTCATGGCAAGCTTTTTCTGGGTTAGCGTGATTAGTTTCGACTTGTTTTACAACATCCGTGCACCACGTGGACGATTCAATGAGAAGAAACGTTTCATTTTGTACTCCATTTACGCCTGGGGTTTGGCATCCATCTTCCTTGGACTAACATATTATGCACAACAATCGTCCGTGATTTCTAACAACTGGAAGCCAGCTATCGGCAGCGATGAGTTCTGCTGGTTAAATGGTGAGCTTTGTACATACTTCGCTTTAAAGAACATATCTGATACCCTGAATCTCGTTTTACAGTAAAATACGGATGGTCTGCATTGATCTACTTCTACGCCCCAATTATCATCATCATCTGCTTCAACATAACTATGTTCATTCTGACTGCTCTACAAATCCACGGTGTCCAAAAGGAAATGAGTCGAATGATGGAACGCAACGACAGCCAAAGGAATCTTCGCACTGAAAAGGATCGGTAAATGTCCTTAGTTACCCCATCTTCGTTGTCTCCCACTGAACATTTTCCTTTCCAGATTCGGCATCTTCCTTCGTCTCTTCATAGTAATGGGTGTCACTTGGTCCATGGAAATAATCTCCTACTTCATTGGACAGAAATCCTCATGGGACAAACTTTTCTACATCACCGACATCTGCAATGGTATCCAAGGATTTCTCATCTTCACACTGTTCGTCCTTAAGAAGAAAGTCAAGCAGTACATTACCAACAGGTAAGGCAAACACTGTACAAATGGATTGTTTGCATAAAAAGAAATTTTGTTTTTTGAATTTGATTTTTTATGCAATTCCCAAAAGTGACGGGATAATGCATTGTTTTGGAGTTCCTGTGCTTTTATTTATAAATTTTTTCGAATTGCAATATTGAAATGAGCATTTTTTGCCACATCCAAAAAAAAAAAAAAAAATTAAACCCAACCCCACTCAGCTCTACATCCCTTACACGTGTAATTTTGCATCTATACAGAGCCAATCGGAAGATCAAGGATCGACGGACCGATTCAACGTACTTTGATTCGACAGTGAGACGTCAGTTCCGTAGTGTGTCCAAACATCTGCGGAATTTTGTCGAAATACGAAACAGTACAGTGTAGATGACTGTAGAGGACTGCGAGAGTAAGATTCGTTGAAAACGAAGATCCTGTGCCAAAGAGAGTTCAGTCTGAATTTTAACGTAAATGGACCGCGTGTCTAAATCGGAAAAGGTATCCTCATCGTTGGCTTGAGTCAAATTGCATGCAGCACGGTTGTACTTATTTTGATGTTGTAAGCGAAATCTGAACAAAAACTTAGGCGGGCCGGGTGTAAACATTCGAAGGGAAAAGAGATGGTCTTTCTTGCATTTATGCTTGTGGCTCTAGTTTTTAGCTTTTACAAGGTTGTACGGTGAAGAATAGAGAGTCTTGATCCATACTTATCAAAACCAAAATCTGTTTAAAAATTTTAAACATCTGACTTTGCTTTGCTATAGCGGTTCTGAGAGAAAGTTGCTAGCTTGCGCCAGCTATGAATTTTTTTATTTTTTTGCCATAACGTTGCGTTTTTGACTAGTCTGTCAGCGCACTGCTCAGCTATTTAATGAGTTCATAATTCGATTACGTTATTGTAACAATTTTTCAGGCAACACAAAGTCCAGAGCTCACACAGAAAGAGTTTAGTATCCACTATGGTCTGGAATTATCCAACGATTTTAAGACATATGGACGAAGATCCTAAACGTCAAAAATCTCCATCGAGTGAGAAACAGCCCATACCTGCTAGTAACTCAATACCGAGAGTGAAGAAATAACATTCATGGCTCAGAAGATCAGACTCTTTGCAATTAAGAAAGATTTATTGATTCCAGATAGCTATTTCCAAAACTATGGGGTTTTTGAAAAGGACCGCGTATAGGTCCAGTCTTACAGGAAGTAATAAGGTATGCCTAACTCTTGCAGCTTTTTTAACACTAAACGCTAGTCAAGTTTTTGAAAATCTCGCATGCAAAACTTATGTCAAAATTGTTATTCGCTAGACCTTAATACTTGACAGTCAATTATTTATTTTTTCTGCGATCAGAAAGGGATAAAATGTTTCTGATTTCAAACTTGATACTGAACTCAAATATCTGAACTCAATTTTTTCATTAAGGGTTATCGTGAATAAATTTTCCCTGGGAATTTTTCCCCAGAACAAAAATTAGGTATCTTCAAAAAAGAGGAAATAATTCCGCGGAAAGAAATAGGTATCATGAATGACAATAGCCGTGTTTTTTTTAAACCTAGCCAGCTAGTAGTTGGTAATAAAGTCAAATTTTACACATAAAAGAAATACAATCACCGGTTGGCTACTACTCTTGATATAATCCCCAGCAGAAAATTACTAGCTGGCAATTTTGTGATGCCTAATTTCAGGCGACGCAAAAACGAATGTTTTTTAGTTATTTGTTGTTGCTGTCACTGCAAAGTTGTTTAGTTCGTATAAAATCGGCTGGCTTTGGCTGGCTAGCAAATCGTTTAAATGAACGACTGGCTGGCTAGGTTTTAAAAAAAACACTACCAATTCAGGAGAATTTTCAACGCAATCGCAATATTTGATTTTTTCCTGGTGAATTTTTTCCCTAATTTTGAAGATACCTAATTTTTTGTTCGGGGGAAAAATTCCGAGGGGAAATTTATTCACGATAACCCTGATTATCTATCAACTTGTTGACAGAATTCAAATCCGTATCTAAAGTGAAATTTTATACTGCATCTACATATGTCTGTGAGCCACGTTCTTGTGACTCTCTGAAGTTTTCAAGTTTATGACAGCCTATCAGCCTTAATAGACAATTTTTTTTTACGGACAACTATAAGCACAGATAATGCCCAGATAATGATTTAGAGAGTACTAACCAGTGCGCGATATCCTATACAACGAATCGCCAAGGACGAAACCAAGGATGGACTGGGAACCGAAATCTTCTCAGAAAACCTGGATAAACACCTCTCTTTTAACCTTCCCAACCAATGCAGAGTTTTTCAAGCCGAAGTTACTCCGATTCGCCAAGCCGCTGACTGGTGGGCGGCTAATGCACTATCAACATCGGATATTGTTATTTACGTCGATAGTCAAGCAGCCATCAAATCCCTCACATCCAGTACTATGAGACTAGCTAATTGCCTGCAGTTGCGCACTCCAAGTTGGTCGAGGTCTTCTTGAGTTTGTGTGCGCCACCTACGGCGAAGAGGTGCTCTACTGCGTCGTCCCTCCGAGTTAGATTCGAAGATACTGCGGGCCGGAGCATTGGTGTCCATTCGCCCTACTTGTCCTAGCTATCTCAAACGTCCAATACGCAGTTTTTGACTAGGGCGATATCGCTGTACAGCTTGTGTAGTTTGTCGTTGAATCTTCTCCTCCTAAGCCCATCAATGCAAACGGGGCCGAATATCTTACGAAGAATTATTCTCTCGAAGCGACCAAGGGTATCTTCATCCGCCTTCAATAAAGTCCATATTTTAGCACCGTAAAGCAGGACTGGGATGATCAGGGTCCTAATATATGTAGAATCTCCTCAGTTGTTCGAGATAGGACTTTACTGTCGAATTGCCTTATTAGCCCCAAAAACAGCGATTGGCAAGAGTTATTTTTCGCTTGATTTCTGCGCTAGTATCATTGTCAGAGTTAATAGCAGTGCCGAGGTAGACAAAGTCCGTACAAAGTTGTAGCTGCCCACAGTGACGTTCTGTCCAACTCGTCGACGTTGATTGTCCCTTCTTCTTGACAGCATATGGTATACTTGGTTTTGCCCTCGTTTATCGTTTTGATAGATTGTGCATCTGGTATTGGCTTGCGAGTTCCCCACAATCCGTTCAAGTACGATATTAAAGAAGTCACATGACAGCGGGTCACCTTGTCTAAAACATTTTTTTATATCAAAGGTCTCGGTGAGGTCTTTACCGAGCTTGATGGAGCAGCAAGCGTTCTCCATCGTCGGCCTACACAGACGGACAAGTTTGGTAGGGATCTCAAAACCAGACATGGCTCTATATAGCTCTTCTCTGTAGATGCTGTGATAGGCGAAATCGATAGAGAGATGATGAGTATCGATTTGGACTTTTTTGGAATTTCCCAAGATCTGCCAAAGTGCGTAGATTTGATCGATGATGGACTTTCCTGGCCTGAATCCGATCATTGCGGTTGATAAAAGGTTTCAGGCGTTCACACAATATCGCAGAAAAGATCTTGTATGCGATGTTGGGGAGACTGATGCCTCTATAATTGCAAACGATGCTGAGATTCCATTCATCAGACATACATTCGTCTGACCAAATCTTAGAGAAGAGTTGGTGTGTGCTCTCCACCAATTCATCACCAGCTGCTTTGTGTCTCGGTCACTATCCAACATTATTCGCAAGCTTGAGGCACACAATTTTGAATTTCTATCTCTTACAGAAGGCTCAAATAAACTATCGCTTGTGTTCTTTCAAACACTGTCAACAAAATAAACTAGAAGGCTATTGCTAAACTATATTCCACCATAAGAAGCAGCAAGCAAAACTTTAACCTTTAGTTTTAACTTTTACTAAATGTGCAATATTTTTTGCCTATGGGGTGGTGGAAAACGCTACTGCTCACGAAAAGCAGGCCCGCTCTGTTTCAAGTAGTGTGGGACTTGGTACTCACTAAAAAACCACCTTTAACGCTTTTATTCTACTTGACACCATCCACTCCGGAACCGCTTTTGCATTACTTCAGAGTGTTTTCTCTCCCTGTCACGGCCGGCTTTTTCATATTTTTCTTCTCTTGCGGGTTAATTCTTTCTTGCTGTATATCCAATATAAACCCAATTTGTTTTTTTTTTTTATGCCGGAAGAATGTACCAAATAAAATGCAATCTGTAGCCAGCAATATAGGTAGATCGTAGCAGACGTTGATGACAGGAAACGATGAAGACACCAACTTCTATCAAAACCATTTGTAAAGAATGTTTCTAAAACCTTTCCTTATAACCTAAAAGAAATTTGAATTCTTAAAACAAAAACTAATAAATAAACCTTTAAATGATTACTTAGTTCATTAAAATATTAATATCAAACGGCATACCTAAATCCGTGCAGTTGTTAAAGTTATAGTTCATCAATACCTAAGTCTTATGCAACCTTGCAACCGCTGATCTTCAAACCTGCACTCTATCTATTTCCTGGTGTTTAATTGCTTTATTATACTCTATCTCATTAGGGAAGTGGTTCTCAAACTTTTATGGCCTCGATCTAAAAATGTAAACTCTATTGCTTTGGCGACTCAACCCACAAAGGTGAAAATTACGAGGGCGGAAAGCTCCCTTATGGCGTGTAATACCCCAGAAATTTAAAATCTTGGATTCGCATTTCTTAAGGGGTGAGGAATCATTTGATATATTGGCACTTCGACTGCTGACATTTTTAGCTTTGGGAATCATTTCCATTAAACATTCGAAGATATAAATTTAAAAAAAAAAAAAAAAAAATTTCATAGATTCAAGTAGAAATTGGCATATATATACATACACATAATTGCATTATTTTTTCATTAAAATTAGTCAAATCATGTAATTGGTTACCATTGAGCATCATCTTGCTTTTTAAGCCAGAAAAAGTATTGAAAGAGTATCTAGATAATAAGATAGCTGTTGGGCAGCTTATTATGTTCAATTTATTAATTAAGCCGTCAATTGCCTTAAGAGGGTTGGAAATATTATGTTTTTGAAGTGAAACTCCTTTAGTGAGACTAGTGAATCGGAATGACTTAGAACGATTAACCACGCTCGTCCGATCACCGAAATCAAGCAGCGTCGGGTGCGGTTAGTACTTAGATGTAGGACAGCTTGGGAACACCGCGTGTTGCCATTTTATTTTTTTCGTTTTATAAGTTGATGCACATACTCTACACAGATGTCACAAAAAGCTTTTAAAGTGATTTTGAAATGATTTCATTATTTACAACCTGATTGTCGTCGTTTCAGATGTGATAGCATTGTACAAAAATGTATTACTAATCGGAATGCACTGCTGATTCGTGACACCAACTGTTCAGTTATACTGTCTGAAGGCAAACGCAATTCCTTTAAGTAGTGCTGGCATCTCCTGTAAATGTTATCGGCATCCTGTAATGCTTGCTGGAGATATATATTTTGAAGGTTTATGTAATGTTCAGTGTTTGCTGTCATGTCTGGGACAACGCCTGGTAGAGGGAGGTAGCCGTCATTTTCACTGAAAGCAAATTCTCTGAGCGCCTTAGCCACTATTCAGAAGTGATTACTCTGTTTATTTAAATTAGTACATAATTCATTGTCGAGAATTGCTTTAGTTGTTGGGGAACCTTATCCTGCACCGAAGGCAGTGTTCACAGCTTTCATGGCCTCTTCCAAGTTCTTCTTCGTCGGCGGACATACCATTTCGGATCATTTCCCGGAGATTTGTGTCCTTCTTGTACGTCATTGGAATGTGTCCGTAATTGTTCTCCTTCCAGTAGCTCAGAAATTTATTCAAAACTAGTAACCAGGGTACTTTGAATGTCGTCACTGTTGACTCCAAGTGTGTCTTCAAAGCTGGAAGCGGCTTTTCCAGCCTCAAATCATATTGCCTGTTTTCCGGATGAGCCACAATCACACAGTGTTCCTTAATCTGCACCCGAATGGAGCCAAACAATGCCAACGACCGACAAAAAATGATTGGAATATTGCCACCCCACAGCTTATTTGTGAGACTCAGCAACGTTACCTCATTCAAATTTGACGCAATGACAACATCGATGGATTAAAAAACTCCGACCGAGTGCGGCATTGAGCTGCTGAACTTCGCTGCTTTGCTCCAAAAAGAAGTTAGCTCCAATATTCTCCTCAGTGGCTAGAGATTCGTCAACAATAGTTAATCCCCCGACTTCGCTAACTGCGTTTTCGTTCATCAAACGGACTGCTGCACTTTCGAGCAGACTCTCGCCATTTTTACTCCAAAGTCTAATCTGGCGATCATATTTTTTTCCTTTTATCCGATAATTCCGGTGATTTTGGTGCGGGAGAACACATTTTTTCTCTGAAGATTGATAGAGTATATACCACACTCCTTACATTTAGCTAACAATAAGCTTAAACCATTGGGTTTCACTCTTCAAGGCTAAGGGGGGGTTTCCAATTATTTAAGTGCAAGAATGAAATTTGTAAAAGTCGAAAGTTTTACATCTCGCGTGATAAAATTAAATTTTGGGTTTCCACAGAAAGTCATGTTGGATATCAGCTGGCCAGACCTAGTGCGTAAGCTTGAATCTGTGTTAGCACATGAGTGACAGAGCGATGAGTAGATGCATAAGAAAAAGATGAATGAGTAGCATATGCCTATAAGTCAACTAAAAGTTGAGGTCGGTGTCAATTACTACGTAAATGCAGATCAGTTTGAAATAGGATTGACTCGAATCGATCACAAAATTTGCTGGGATCGAGTTGAAATTTTGTCTATAAACTCGGATCGAGAGATCGAGTTTAACAGACAGAGAAGGAAGAGAGTAGGAAAAAATGGAACAGGGAGGAAGTGTCAAACTCAATCAAACAAGTATTGAAACTCATATGTCAATCCGATCTCTGCATCCGGTCGTGTACACTTAGTAGATGCATGAGCTATTATGTGCTCCGTGTGTGTGTGTAGGGTTTATGCGTTAAAATAATCCGTTTTGTAGAACTGAAGTTTCACTTCCACCATGTGCTTATATGGGTGTGGCACACATCCTTTTTTATGTTTAAATAGTTCTTAAGTATTTGTATTTAATGGGTCGTGAACCAGGGTTTGGGAACCATTGCATGGTTAAAGCATTCGATTTTACGTATTCTTTGACAGCTGGTCTGAATCGAGTGTCAATTAACAAGCTTCATAGTTCTGTTTAATGCGTTCTTAAGTAAAAATAATGCACTTTGAAAAATCTTTCCTAATCTTATATATGCCTAGGGACTATCAGAAATTCGCTTAGTTGGTTGAACAAAGAAAAATAATTTTATCGATAGATCTTTAATCCTCTTCTTCTCCTTCTTTGTCCTGGCCACTTCCCTATCTGGGCTCGGGTCTACTCGTACGTAAGCGCTAGATGTTCCTAGCTGTTGTTCAGTTTTCGACATCTCTCTGTTGTCAGAGAGCACATGTGCGATTGCGCTGCTCCAATTTTTGTGTGGTATTCCAGGTCCTCTTTTAGTAGTTGGTATTTGACAGGCTTTCACACGGCTATGCTCATCCGGCTGCCTCATTACATGTCCGTATCAGCGCAAGCGATTTTCTTTGAGTTTTTCTGTTTTCGATATATATTTATTTTTTACCTTGTCACCTCAACATTCGCATTTCCGTCACATGTAGCCTCTGCTCTTGGTTTTGGTGAATTGCCCAGTACTCGCTGGTCTGACGACGGATTCGCATTTGCCTTTAAGCGGGTGCTATATTTTGTTGTCGCATAGCACGCCTGAAACAGAGCGCCAGGTTTGCCAACCACACTGAATTCGATGTGAAATTTCTTGCTCGATTATACCGTCGGTGTTAATGTAGGAACCAAGATATTTTAAACTGTCGACTTGCTTCAGTGAAGTCGATTCCTATTTGCATTGGGATTTGGGCACCTTCTGGCGCGAAACTATATTTAACATACTCGGTTTTTCTACAGCTTATCCTTATTCATTGGATTAGAGTACTTCAGTCTACCGATTAATTATCTTGCAAGTCTCCAGGATCATCCGATAGAAGAGCCACGTCATCAGCATAGTGCAAGGTCCAAGGTATGTCATCTTGAATATCTCGCATAAGAAAATCTACCATATTACGAGATTAAAGTGGAGTGGGCTCGTGGTTGATCCTTGATGTACACAGACCTTAACTTCGAATTTTTCGGCTAAGCCGCTAACGTGTTTGACTTTAGCTGTGAGCAGACAGCAAGTGTCTTGAACAATGTTTGTGCTTCTGGTACTAGTTTGGATAGAAGTGTCAAATAATATGGCAATTATTAGCTCCCGTGGCACTCGGTCAAAAGCCTTCTATAGATCTATAAAAATGCTGTAGAAGTTTTTTTTTTATTGTATCTGTGCTTTTTACTACCACGAACTACTGTTCGAAGCGTGTTGATTGCGTCTGTTGTTGACTTTCCGCTTAGAAAGCCAAACTAATTTTCGGTTACGTTGGTGATATTCCGAAGTTAGACCTTTAATCCTTATTTTTTTATTTTCTCCTCATATTTGCCGTTGATGTCAATGAATTTTTCAACCTATAGATCCATCTTTCAAAACAACTTTCAAAATCGCCTTTTTGTCGTTTTCCGATCTCGATATTGACTGCATGTAAATGGTGTTCTAAAGTTCACGGAAGAGGTTATTTTGATAGAAACACAGATTTTTAATTAATATTGTAAATGTTTTATCGATTCATAAAGTATACAGTATAGGGCTGTGTATGGAATAGGATATTGTGTAAGTGTCCTCCTGGGCTTTGCTGGCACAAGCGGACTATTTTATCGAAATTTTCCATGACCGTTTTTGCATAAATGTGGCTAATTTTCGTGGATAATGCTCTCAATTTGCTCCTTCAAGGCATGTCAGTGGTCGTGAGCTTGTTGGCATAAACTCTGGACTTCAGAAGCCCTAAAGAAAAAAGTTCAACAACGTTAAATCGTTTGATCTGGGCGGCCAATTCAGATCACTAAAACAGGAAATTAATTGACCAGGAAATGATTCATGTAGTAATTGATTTGTATCTTGGGCTGTATGCCCGTCTTGTTGGAACCACATATCGTCCACACCCATATCTTGCAATTAAGGCACAAAAAACTGGATTATCATGTCGCAATAGCGAACACCATTACCTGTAATTGTCTGACCAGCCGCATTTTCAAAGAGAAATGGCATCCAGCACAAAATTCGCACCCAACAGTGACACGTTGTGGATGCATTTGTTTTTCAACAATCACTCGTGGATTTTCTGAACCCCAAATTTGACAATTATGACGATTAACAAGGCCATCAGATGAAAATGAGCCTCATCGCTGAAGATGATTTGGTTTGAAAAATCAGCATCCACTTGTTGTTGTTCCATAATCCATTCAACGAACTCTCTTCGTTGTGCGTGGTCAGTAGCCTTCAGTTCTTGAGTCAATTGAAGATTTTCCCCCACAATTATTATTTTTTTTTTATTTTCGGAAAAAAACAAAAATTACGCGGAGCTCGATCTGGGGAACAAATTTCATTAATACCCGAGAGCGCAAGTGTGAGCATTGGCGCATTGTCGTGGTACAAAACGTAGCGACGAAGTTGCTCTTTTTTTTTAGTTTCCTCACAGATTTAGGAACATTTAATATAAGCAAGTTTCTGTATACCAATTAGCAGTTACTGTCTGACCAATTTTTAGCGGGATGACGATCACCACTTGCGTCTGGTAAAGTAAGTCGACACCTCGTCGACTTTTTTGTTTTGCTTTTATTGGGAGATTTGCACCTTCTGGGCTCCATACCACAGACTGCTGTTTGAATTCTGGGTCCAACATATAATTTTTTTAAACCAAGATTCATCACCCGTACCTGTACAATTTTATTAAAGCAGCTTGACTCTTCATTTTCGAATTTATCCAAAAAATACTGAGCAAAACGTCCACGAGCCTGTTTTTGCTCTTCATTCAAATTTCTTGGAATCCATCGAGCTGATTTTTTCCAATGCTTCTAGTGATGATTCAATAGTTTAGTTTATTTAGTTTATTTAATTAAACTTAATTTGACTGTAGTGAGAAGTTCATTACTTGAGGGAAATGCATTTGTAAATTACTTAAAGAAAATTAAAATTTTATGAAGAGGAAATAAAAAAAGAAAATATGTAAGAAAAATAAAATAAATAAAAAAATACAAATAAATAGATAAAAGAAAAATAAGAGATAGATTAGTATTTGATAGATGTGAATATAGCTTTCTCTGAAATTCGGCCGATGAGCTTGTTCTTTGCAACTCAACTGGAAGTCTGTTCCATAGTCGAATTGCTGAGACAAAGAATGATCGCTCTGCAATGTTGTGTGCAAATCGGGGCAAGATTAGGCGTAGACCCCTACCGGATTGACAAATCGGAGCATTTCATTTAAATACACAGGACAGTCGTTATGAATGATTGAATGCAGTTTCAACAAATTGCGATAATTAAGGTAATCATCAAGACAGATTCCTATAAGAGACATTGAAAGGTGTGAAACACTAGTATATCTTGGCAGGTTATAAATAAACTACATTTAACTTATGTTTACATTCATAGTCTAGAGACGGGTAAACTGAGCAATTAAAGATGAAAAATGGCATAAAAAGACTTTTAACTAAACGAAGTTTCATACTTGGTAGAAGGGGACTAGCAGAGCATCTCAAGCTACGCAGTCCAGAGTAGATTCTGCCAATTGTGGTCGAAATAGGGTCGCAACAGCTTAACTTGTTGTTTAATGTAAAGCCAAGATACTTAACTTTGTTCACGTATGGAATAATTTCGCCGTTAAGTACAATGGGAGGAAATTCCAGAGCATTCACTTCTCTTCTTGAGCATAGCATAGCAAGGGCCTTAGTTGGGTTTAGTTTAAGTTTATTAAGATTAGACCAAAGTTGAATTCTTACTATATCTTCATTCACCTTTGCCACTAAGTCCTCCATCAAGCCTATTGGACGGCAAAGGTAAATCAGGACGTCATCTGAGCGTACATTTGCATGTTGCAGCATGCTATACACTCCGGGAGGTCATTAATAAAAAGGGAAAATAATAACGGCCCCAACACAGACCCCTGTGGTACTTCGGTATTTACAATAAGAGGTCTGGAAGTTCCACTATCAGTATAGACTGTTTGAACCCTGTCCCTGAGATAACTGCATAACAGGCGAATAGAAGTTCTAGAAAAATTGAATTTATTTCTTAGCTTAGACATTAAAATCGAGTGATCAATGCAATCAAAAGCATTTGAAAAGTCCAGAAGTCGCAAAAGACCGATTTTGTCCGCATCCAACTCCATACGCAAATCTGTAGTGACTTTAATGACCACTAATTTACAGCTATGTTTATTACGAAACCCGGACTGCCATGCAGATATCATATTGTTACTATTTAAGTAATTAAGCATTAGACTGTGTATGTCTTTTTCAAAAACTTTAGATAAATACGGCAATAATCTTATTGGTCTGAAATCTGTTGGGTCAACAGGTTTCGTCTTTTTAGGAATGGGTATTATTTTAGCTGCCTTCCAGTGTGTAGGAAAACTATTAGTACAGATGCATGCATTGATAATGTGAAGTACAAACCTTATAATTATAGGCAAAATGAGTTTGATAAATTTTGGTGAGATATTATCAGGGCCCACAGCATCGGATTTTACAGAGCGGACAGCGTTTAAGACATCTCCTATAATAACACAATCGAAAGAAAAGTGCGCCATGGGATCAGGGTTATTCGAAGCAACTTCAGGCATAGAAGAACTGATGCAATTTGGAGCAAAGTGCGATATCATTTCGTCGGGGCTAAACGTACACTTTGACATGTTTTCGGCTTCAATATGGCCATGTCATTCAAGCCCAGTTCATCAGCTATAATTTCCTGTGTCGTTCTGGGATCGTCGTCAATTTTGGCTTTTACCAGAGCAGCATTTGCATCGTCGGTCCAGGATTTGAGACGAACTTCACGACGAGATTCGTCCTCCACACTAAAATGGCCAATCTGGAATCTTCGAAAGTACTTTGAAGCAGTAACGAAGAAATGGAGCATTAATTCCTTATGCTGGCGTGAGTTGACGTCGAAATCCGAAGAGAATAGCGAAATGCATTTCTTCCTGTATTGGCGGTGGAACTTCAACAGGCTTCACTAATTTTATGTTTTCTCGTCTCCATTTTTGGCTATTAATCTGAAATTTGGATACAAACCTCGCTAGATTATAACCTTTAGAAACAAAGCTTCTTTTTACATCTAATAAAATGACACAAAATAAGCATACTTTTCTTAGTCCCTACGTAGCAGCTTCGAAACACAACCAGAAATAACAGAAACGAAAGGGGTAGGGGTAGTCATTTGGTGAAGTGGATCAATCTAAAAAAAAAAGATTTATTGTCGTTATGCTCTTAAATTATGCTTCGCAGTTAAAAACGAAGCGATGCTACGCCAATCTTTTCCTTAATAATTTACCCAAAACTTTTCTTCCTATTTATTTCGGCGAGGTTATGATCTGAAAACAAGCGATCATAACCATCCCACTTCGCTGCATTTCTACTGATCCGCCTATGGATTTACTCAGAATATAATGCACCCTTTTCCTTTGCTTGCTTTTTCTTTCCAACTTTTCACACGAAAACAGGTCTTCAAATGAACCCTATCGCCTAGAATCTATTCAAATTCTCTATAATTCTGTAAAAATAATCTCAGTTTTCGTATTTATTTTTGTAAACCTGAATCAATCACCAAATAGGTTACAAGGGGACCGTGAACCATCGAAAACATCCCACTCGACGCTATCCGAAGAAATGTCGGAGCGACTGTAAAAGACTGTAACCATGACCTAAGCCCTCAAAAGGTAAAGAAAGTAAAAAAAGTTGGTTAACACAAAAGGTTTCGGGTCCGGCTATGGAATCCAATTGGGCTATACACACACAAAAATAAATTTCTTCTAAAAAACCACACGGTTCTCTTCTCTAGTAAATAAATTTGTATAAAATAAACTGACAAATATTTTTATTAAAAATTATGTCAATAAATGGTGTCTGTAGTATTAACAACAAATACTGGAAAAATAAATACTAATAGCTACCATCACTGTTGCCTTAAGCTTCTCCTTTCGCACGTTTTCTATTTTTTTATTTTATTTAAATTTAATACTAAATAAATCTTTTTTTTTAATTTTATAACAGATACACGTCAACTAGTCGACCAGAACGTCAGAGTCAGTATTCCAACAAGACGACATCAAGTAGCATCAATCTACCAATGAACGGTATTGGAGCCGATAAACCTCTGATGGATAAATGCGTTAAAATACAAAACTAAAAAATAAAAATAAAAAATGGAGAACAACTTCAAAACAGAAGAAAGACATTGACAAAACCTTGAATATAAGGAAAAAAGAAAACAAAGAAATTTACAAGAAAAATGTATCGAATCGGTTTTTTTATTTTATTATTTTTTATGTCATAATTTTAGGTTATAATTATTCAGGAACATAAAAGACCATAGTTTGTTTAGAATACCCCCACTATACATTCTCTATAACTAAGTGTCATTATTGTAAGAAGATTTTACTTAATTAGAGGATAAGATTAAGAACAAAATAGACGGACGACATGAAGAAGATGAACAGATGTTTTAAGTGTGATAATTAAGTAGATTATCTAAAGGATGAACCAAAGACTAGGAAATAAGAATGAACGCAAGGATTTAAATAGAACAGGGAAACGCTAACGTTTCTCAATACTTTTGTTAAGTGTAAGCAACAAATTTAAACAAATACAAATTAAATGCACCTTTATAATGGATTTTATTTAAATTTTACTCCAATCAGCATTAATAAGCACTATCCAGTATTATAAGGTATACGTGAGTATTCTGGATTACACACATGCTTCAATCTAGAATCATAATTGTATTCAACGATAGGAGATGCAACCATCCGGAGAAGGGTCTGCAGAGGAATCCCCCAAAGGCGGAGTTTTGTCTCCTCTAATATGGCTCCTTGTAGTGGATGAGATTTTGGTAATACTGAAGGAAAACGGCTTCAAAGCGACGGCTTATGCCGACGATGTGGTTATCCTGGTTTCGGAGAAATTTTCTCTGGTCCTCAGTGAAAGGCTCAATCTCGCACTACAACTAATGGATAACTGGGGCAGTAGCAAATGGTTGGTAGTGAACCCCTCAAAGACGGAGGTAGTTCCTGTTACAAAGAAGAGATCGATCCCTACCTTCACACCCTCAAATATCGGTGGTATTAAACTTAGTTCACTTCAATACCTCGGCGTATTCCAAACTAAACTGGAAGGAGGGTAACATTGCCGAATGCACCAAAACAACAAGCGTATCTTTCTATTCCTGCAAAAAGGCATTCAGTAATATACGGGGCTTCAAACCAGCTGTGGTGTACTGGATGTACACGGCGGTCGTAAGACCCGTTCTTACATATGGTTCACTTGTATGGTGAATGGTACTTGAGAAGCAGTACCAGCTTTCAAACCTCACCAAAATCCAGAGGGCAGCGTGCATCGGAGTTATTGGATCAATGAAAACAACACCAACAGTGGCAATGGAACCATGCTTAGTTTCATTCCGCTTGATATATACTATAGCAGTCTGGCGACCAAAACCGCTGTAAGACTCAGAGAAAATCGATTGTGTTCATCGAACCTTTACGGCCATGCCTTCGTTTTGTCCCGATGGGGGATTAACAGTGGATTGACGGAAACCGATCACATTAACCCGATACTAGCATTTGAAAGGAGATTCACTACAAGAATTCCTGACAGAATGTACAGGAAGAACCGAAGAACCATTAAGAAAAAGGAATCGTCGTTCTATACCGACGGTTCTAAGATGGATGTTGGCATGGGAGCCGGGGTTTATTGTGAAATCGTAGGAATAAACGACAACTGCAGCGTCTTTCAGGCCGAGTCACAGCTATTATACAGGCTGCTGAAAATATAGGCGAGAGAATTATCGTTGGTGTTAAGTGTTAAGGCTCTGCTGTAATTAGGTCGAGGCTTGTGAGGACCTACAAATCACTTTTAAATGAGATATCTAGAACCAAAGCGGTGACCGTCTACTGTGTACCAGGGCATATGGGTTACGAAGGAAACGAAAGGGCTGACGTGATTGCTGGGAAAGGGAGGGCGCTGCATGTATCGTGGGCCCACCCTTTTGTAGTGATTCCAATTAGTTCCTTACGGAAGGAAATAGAAGATGAAGCCACCGATCGAGCAAACAGACGCTGGGTTCATCTGGACACATGTGCAACGGCCAGGGCGCTATGACCGGCATTTAGCAAGAAAAGATCAACCTCTCTGGTAAAACGTAGTTATCGTAACCCACGGGGCATTTCCGGCATAATCACTAGTCACTGTGATTCCAGGGTTAAATATTTGGGCACAATGGACCCTAAATGAGCAGTGATATCTGATATCTACCTAACCATACATGAGTATTTCTAGTATCAAAAAGTACCTTAAAAACGACCGTTTAATAAAGCTACGAGTCTTACGGTTGACGAGAGCAAAATAAGGAAAAGTGTGTTTTGTTTTGCTTAAAGGGAACCTACGATTGGCATAACTGTCAAACCGAGCTGTCATTCTGCCGATCATGAATAGACTCAGGCTTGAACAATGCTATCAAATTATTCAAATTTACTTTGAAAATCGGTTGTCGGTTCGCGAAATTTATAGGCGGCTTCGTGATTCTTATGGCGCACATGTAGCAATAGATAATCATCTGTCGAACTGTCCATATAATTCATTCCACATACTCTCTAAAGATGCAATAATACTGACACATCAAAGGTATGAATGTACTAAGGATAATATCAACGCTGTAAAGGAAAGTGCGCAGAAAGACCCAAGCTTATCAATTCGTCGTCGGTCGCAGCAATTGGGGATCTGTCCGTCCACCCGTGCAAGATTTAGCTTTGTTCTTTTGGGCTCTAGAGCAGTTGCAAATTTGTGCTCGGCGATGAGTCTAGTTTTCCGCATAATGGATTTGTTAAAAAGTAAAGTTGACACATTTGTGCATTTACAAGAATTAATGGCTCTATCAGATAATCCAAACATTATGGTTATAGGAGACCTTAACGCAGATTGGGGGCAGAGGAGGGAACAAGTAACGCTATAGCGGCCGTTCTAAAGAAACCATTTCTATTGCAAAAGGGAAAAAAATATTAGATTTATGTGATACGTACGGATTGGGAACATGGAATGGAATGAGTCCAAACGGTGAATATACTATATTTGCAAGTTATCAAGGAACTTCAGTAGTTGATTTTTGTTTAATAGGGGGAAACTGGAATAAGTGTGTCGCTGATTTCGAAGTAGATCATGTGCCTTACTCCGACCACTTATCAAAAAGTGGAAATAGCCAAAGAAAACCGTGCACTTATGCCTCTTTCTATAAAACAAAATTAAGCATGCGGAACAATCATCAAGAACGCATGGTCAAGACCGAATCTTGGACAAAAAACTCAAGTGGCACCATGGTTTGATAAAGATTGCAGTAAAGCAAGAAACCAGTCCTTTAAGTAGCTTAAACTTTCCAGAGCAAACAACACAGCTTCTTTAAAAAAAATTCTATTTAGAACCTTATCGTCGGTATAAAAATGTTTGTAAGGAAAAGAAGGAAAAACATTTTGAAAAAGAACATTCGAGGATGGCAGCCTGCTGGAACTCAATCCAATTTTGAAAGTTAGCGAAAAAGCACAGCGGAACTGTCATCAACAGAAATCTTAGCCCGGAAGTTCTTCGTAGATACAGTAGTCCCTTGATAATGTGAATTTCTCTAAAATGTGAATCGGCAAAACTTTACATTGTCATCTCTATAATGTGAACTTTCGAAATTTTCAACCTCTAAGATGTGAATTTTTTTGTAAAAGTTTTTATATTTCTCTTGTTTCTTTTGCTCGTTTTGCGTGCGATATTAGGGACTAAATAACTGTTATTTGTCTTTAAGTTGTAAATGCAGCTACAGGCTATAGAGAGACAACAACTACCATTTGTGTAGGTATGGATGTTATATGATCAGTTCGTCGTTATATTTTTTCAGTTAGTTGTGTCTTGTGTGGTTCGTGTTACTTTTTTCGTTTTGTGTGTAAAATAAGCTCAATTGGTACATAATGGCATCTAAACAAAAATTGCATCGCTCGAAATTTTAAAGCTAGTCAAGGTTGGGTGAACAAATTTAAGCAAAGGCATGGTGTAAGAACATTAAAAATATGCGGCGAAAAGTTGTCATGTAATAAAAGCGTAGTTAATCCATTTTTGGAAAAATTACATGAAATAATCCGAGAAATGTCTCTTACACCACAACAAATCTATAATGCTGACGAAACCGGCCTATATTGGAAGCTTCTTCCTAGTAAAACACTCGTCTTGTCTACAGAACATACAGCACCAGGAAGAAAAACTAGCAAGGAAAGGATAACATTTTTGGCCTGCACGAATGCAACTGGAACGCATAAGCTCACTCCATTAGTTATCGGGTAGTCTAAATGCCCTAGAGCTTTTTCAGGTTTTAAAGTTCCACTGATTTATAGGTCGAGCAAAAACGCTTGGATGACGAGTGAAATCTTTCAAAACTGGTTTAATGAACATTTTACTAAAGAGGTAAGCACTTTATATATTTGAACTTAAAATTTGTTTTATCTAAATTAAATCACATCATAACATTAAACTTACCACTTGTTGTTTTTTTTTTAATACTTTTCCAGGTTAAACAATACCTAGGAGAAAATAATTTGACAACAAAAGCATTGTTACTCCTTGACAATGCAACTTGTCACTGCAATAAAGAAAAGCTAATTAGCTCTGATGGGGACATCACAGTTTTGTTTTTCCCGCCAAACGTTACCGCTTTGATTCAACCCATGGACCAAAATGTTATAAATTTAGTCAAGGCATACTACAAAAAAGATTGCTCGCTCAAATTATCGGTACTGAAAGTGAAGACATTGCTGCTGGGATAAAAAAAATTACCTTGAGAGATGCTGTTATGAACTTAAAATTATCTTGGGAGCAGCTCCCCGCTTCCTCTATCGCTATGTGCTTTAAATGTTTACTGTCAAAAGAAGACAACTGGGAAGATGATGATTTAATTCCACTTATCCAATTACGAAGGACACTACCCGAAACTCAGCTTCAAGGAGAGTTACAAGAAATTCATGATCTCCTTGGAATTATAGATACCGAACACAACATGTCAATACAAGAAGTTAGAGACTGGGTCATCGTAGAAGGCATTGATGAACCTGAACAAATTGAGGACACTTCGGGGAATGAAAGCGATGAAGTCACTCCAGCTGCTCCCAAAATAGCTAGCTCGCAAGCGATCCAGTGTACAAATACGCTTCTTGAGTACGCCGATCAAAATGAATTGGACGCAGAAACGATTTCCAGTTTGCTGAAGTTAAGGGCAGGAGCAATAGAAAGATCAAGTCAAGCTATTTGCCAGTCCAAAATAACAAAATATTATACCAAAAATTGAGAATACCAATATCTATGCCGGTATAAATGTTTTTTTTGAAATGAATAAAATTATTTTATTTTCGTTTTTCTTCTGAATAAATAAATATTGAAACTGTGCTTTAAAAAATCTTTTTGTGTTGTTTTTAATGGATTTGAAAACCATTTCAATCAGTTTAGTAAGTACTGAAAAAAAGTTCCAGTAATGTGAATCCCTCTAAAATCCGAAAACGCCTTGTTTTAATTAGTTCACATTATCGAGGGACTACTGTAATTTAATTGGCTTGCTCAACCCCATAAAATCAATTGTCTTCTTTCAGTAGGCGACGCCCGGGCTGAAAAATGATACGCTTGACGCTGTTATTACGCAGCACCAAATAATGGAGGTGCTTGATAATTTTAAGGACGGTAAACTCCAGGATCTGACTCTATAGCAACAGAATTATTGGTGGATAAGCTCTTTCAATTGTTCAACGAAATCAAATCCGGAATTATACCGCAGAGATTTAAAGAAGCATTCATTTACCCCATTCACAAAAAGGGAACCTTAGCTAACGCAAAAAATCATCGGGATATCTCTTTTTTGAACGCTTCCTATAAAATTTGTACGGCAGTGCTTAAAAAATGATTAAAGGCGGCGTGGATAGAACAAGAGAATCTGTTCAAGGAGTGCCAGGCTGGCTTTAGATCAGGATCCCTAACCGTGGATCACATGTTTGTACTTGAAAGCATTGCAGAGACATTTTAGATACAAAATAAAAACCTTTTCACATTTTTTTGTCGATTTTAGAGCAGCATTTGATTCCTTAAGCCGAAATTCATTGTTCTACAAACTTTATGAAAATGGAATTTCGCTTAAGTTCGGGAGTGTTCTCCAAAACTTGTATGCAGACACTCGAGCAGCAGTGTGGAATAGAGAAGAATTATCGGTGTGGTTTGTGACAAAATCAGTGATAATACAGGGATGCGTCCTAAGCCCAGATCTTTTTTCGTTGTTCCTAGATGATCTACTAGATGGGATGGGATACCTGGAGGTGTGGAGTGCGCAGACAATAGTATTAAGCGTTGTTTTGCTATCCAAGTCTCCGAAATCCCTACAATTAATGATAACTCGCCTGCATAATTACTGTTAGCTTTGGAATCAAGACGTTCATTTAGAGAGATCCAAAATAATAATTTTTAAGAATGGTGGGGGGAGGCGTAGCAAGAAGGAAAAGTGGCATTATAATGGTGCAGAATTGGAAGTGGTGGGCGAAAAAAGTGCTCTTAACAAAGAGCCTTAGTATGGATAAACGTCTACAGGAGATATTTTCAAAGGCCAAGACTACAATCAACACAACTTGGAAAGTATGTTTTGCCAATCGTTTTATTGCACATAGTAGCAAATATAAACTATTTGCAGCCGTTGCTGTATCAATTTTGTTTTATGCTGGTCAGGTTTGGGAGTATAAGCAGTACGAATCGGTTGAAAATCTTCTGAGATTTTACATCAAGCGCATTTTTCATCCCCTTACTAATAACCTTAGTAATGACTTCACCGACACCTTTGATGTCAAAAAAATGTTTTGAATAAGGTCAACCAATTTAATATTGTGCTTGAACGGATTGTGCGAAGCTCACAAGCCAACAATACCAGAGGAAGGCACAATCTATCCAAAATCTGTACAACTGATTGCATACGCCGACGATATTGATATTATTGGAATAACTCAGAGGGCTGTCACCGGTGAGTTTGCAAGCATTGAAGCAGACGCGACTAAAAAGAGTTTAGAGTTAAGCGAGGGTAAAACCAAGTATATGCTATCAAGAAGCAGGGATAATTATTAATTAATTTTTGTTTTTTATAATTCACGCGCTGAAGGGATTATTAATACCCTTATACTGATGCTCAGGGCACGGGCGGATGGAAAATGGGGTGAGAGGAACGGATGAGATGCCGATTTGCGTTGGCGTTAAATGTTTGTAGGTTGTAATGATTAGGAAATACAGAGGCTGGTAGATCGTTCCACAAACGTGTTGTTCGGCTTATAAACGAATCCCTATATTTGAGGGTCAACTGATGTGCATTCGAAGCATGACGGGTACTGTGGGTGAAGTTTTGAAGGGGAGGAATGCAACTGGCTATTTCGCTGGAGCATTTTCTATAAAAAAAAGCGATCAAATGGGGAAAGACATGAGACATTTCTACGATGTTCAAGTGAGACTATGGAGTTCACAATGTCTCTATCACCTATAACTTTTAACGCGCGGTTCTGTACCCTATCTAAAATGTGCAGAACGGTCTTGGGTGCACCAGACCAGATGTGGGCGTTATATTGCAGCTTTAGGCGGATGAAAGCCTTATAGATGGAGGCCAGATCAGATGGGGTAAAATATTTCTTGCAGCGCTTTAGGAATCCTAGACATTTAGCAGCATTTTTGGCGACTTCGAATATGAGTTTTGGATGCATTAAATTCCACTCTATTGATTGAACCCCATTTGGTTATGCTGTCTAGGTCAGAATATAATGTGTTTAGCATACGTTGTCGTTCCTCTTCTACGGCCGAAGAGCAGGGACGTGAGTTAGGGAACAAATATGAAAAACTGAGGGTACTGTCAACAGCGAAGGAATGGATTGGATTAAAAGTAGCAGACAAGTGGTCATTTATAAAAATGAGAAAGAGAGTCCTGGGGAACACCAGCATTTATATGGTGAATTGCAGACTTAAAGCAGTCCAAGACAACTTGTATTGAAGGGTCCGAAAGGTAATTTCTAATCCATTGAAGAAGAGACTCATCGATGCCATATGCACGCATTTTCGACAAAGAGTCTGATGCCAAACTCTGTCAAATGCCTTAGAAATATCGAGCGCAACCATCTTTGTTTCGCCGAAGTGATGTATTGATTGGTTCAAACGAAGAATAACCGTTGCCAATCGCTTTTTTTTTTTTTGGGCTAATAAGGTCAAGCCATATCTCGGAAAACTAAGAAGATTCCATATAAAACCCTCACGATCCCAGTTCTGCATTACGGCCCTGAAACTTGGACTTTATTGAAAGCAGATAAAGGTGTCATTTCGAGAGAAATATTCTTCGCAAGATATTCGATCTCGTTAGCGTTGATGGGTTTTGCAGGAGACGATTCAATGACGAACTGTACAAGCTGTACAGCGATATCGATCTAGTCATAAAACTTCGTATTGAACGCTGAAGATAGCAAGGACAAATAAGGCGAATGCACACCAACCTTCCCGTTAACAAAATCTTTGAATCTAATCCGGGGAGATGACGCAGTAGAAGACATCCTCGTCGTAAGTGGCACGCACAAGTTCAAGGGAACCTCAACCAACTGGGAGTACGCAACTGGAGACCATTAGCTAAAGATCGAGCTAAATGGAGAGGTTTGTTGGTTGAGGACCAGGTTCACCCGGAACTGTAGCGCCACCTAAGTAAAGAAACCGATAGGTTTGAATTCCATCATTCTATTGATTGACTGATCTCTTAGCCAACATATCTACTGTATAGGTAGAATCTGATTTCACCCAAAACGTAACTCAGTCACTGTAATTGTAAATCGGTCTCAGTACAAAAAAAAAAAAAAACTGACTGTTCTCCTTTGCACTTTTTTGTAATTCCCCCTTCTGTAAATATCACTGACGGAAATATTGTAACAAATTTATTGGCTATAAAAACTAAAAATACTTTTTTTTCTTTTATAAGTGTCAACTGCCCACTAGTTGTCTACCAGCTCCATAGCTTCTTAATTGCCGCATAATTAAGTAGACTCTTCTACTATTTAATTAAAGCGCCCTCAGTCAGAAAAAAGGTGCTCAAATTCCACTCAGTGATATTACTCATCCATCTGTAAACTATCCAAATTTTTAGATGACAAACTGAAGCTTTTATACGACTCCAAACCATTTTAATCGGAGAGCTTTAGATACATCAAGTTTATGGAATTAACCTAAGTTGAGAGGGAAATTATTTTCGAATTCAGTTCGTCCGCAGTCGGTCAATGAGATACTTGGGAAGTTAACAGTTTGTGGAAGAGTGTTATTTAATTTTTGAATTAAACCCGTCTACACAAAAGTGTTCGTTGTTGTCGATTTATGCTGTGAAAGTGTATCGCAAATTAAGGAAGAATTGCTTGACCACGAAGCGTGTTTTTTTTTTAGATGACGCACCATTAATCGTACATAGTAGGTGTATCTAGATACTTTTTTGGTGGCTTAAGACGGATTTGCTTGGTCGTTTAGTGCAGTGTTTTGCTTTTTGCAAGTATCAATTTTTTATTGAATTACGTTGGGGGGTTTCCGGTTTCGGTTTTTGTATCTCATCTTCGAATAGATATCGTGACTGGTAATTGCGGGTTGGTAAGCATCATGAAGTGAATTAACATACCGGGTGCTGTGTATTCCTCGTAGAATCTGAAATAAAACGGGTTTTTCATTGACTAGACCAGAAGTCATTAAATGGTTTCCCAGAATAACAAGTCGTGATGGTAAAAACTGATACTTTCTTCTGATTACTATTTTCAAATCACGATTACCAATACCTGTGATGTGAGTTGTTGAATGTTGAATGCGATACTTATCACCAAGTGGAATGTTTTGCAATAATTGGGCAGCATTTAGGCCAATATTGAGATATTCATTTGCATGCGGATTATACGATGGCATTTTCATATTCTGACAACAAATGAGTTCAAATATTCGAAAAACGGATATCTATAAATTTTGATGTTGACTGTCAAAATGTTGAACACACGTTTTTTTCAGTAAAACAATGTTAATGCAGATATTGCTGTGCCTTGTGCCCTTCGAAGTTAGTCTAATTTTAACTTTCTGAATGAATGACATTTTCTATCAGCCAACTATTTGACATATCTGTATTTTGTAACATCTTTTCTGAATAAAGTGTACGGATTCTTTGTCGTGTGTAGACTATAGTTTGCTTCCAGATAGACAAGTGATTACATTAAAATAGGCTTACGCACGCAAGGATGCAGTGGCCCCAGTAGTGGACGACGCCATGTTAACAAGAGATTGCAAATGTAAACCTTAACGGAAGAGCCACTACGAACATTGGAACCTTAAATTCAAAATGTTAATTACCTTCCAACTACTCAGTGCGTCAAATACAGGTACAAGTACAAGTTCGCGAAACAAATATGTACTTGCCCTATAGTCATATAGGGGCAACCGTGGTAGCCAGAACTAGTGATTTTGTTTACTTCGAGTTATATATTTTATGCAAAAGAGAAACATGCTGCTAGTTGTGCCTCATAGTGTTTCAGATAATTGTTTAACTGGTACCTCGACATTGCTTTCTCGACATAAAGAGAGCGCTATGCATGTAATCACATCTGAATGCGTAGAAATGACTGGTTTCTGCTTAAAATTTAAATATAACATGTTCATTACTTTTTTCCAGTCTGGTTGTGTTTAGTGTTCCGGACGTAAAAGATAAAACCTGAACACTTATGAAATCAATACGGTGTCTGTTATCTTATAACTAATGAAACGTTAGATCTAGAGAACTTTCTTTTTACGTTGGGACTGGTAATCTTCTAAAGACGAAACCTAGACCGTACTCAGTAACAGTGTGGGACTCTTACCCAAGAAACTCCCTTCCCACGGCTGTACATATTCCCCACGAAACTGTCATCAAATATTTAATAAGAGGGGGCATGTTTGCATTACCTTCCTCTGGATTTCTTGCACTATCTCGGTTAGATTCCTTTCTTCGCCTTTCTAACATTCTAAGAACCTTTACTATGCATCTTGTGCTCTCAGCTACTGCGTGTCATTCCTCTTGGATTTTGAACACTTCACCAACGATGTTTTCAGATACTGGTGGCTCGTCGAGTCACCAAGTCGTGTTTATACTTATATTTACATATATGGATGTAAGTACGAAGAAAAATACCCATGCCCCATTAGGAACTCTATATGGTGGAATTGAAGTTCATGTGGTATATATCAATCCATGACTGGATTTCTTGTATAAGTCCATGACTGGATTTCTTGTATAGGTGAACACTAACATAGCTTTCTCAGAAACATTCCAGCGTTCTTGCCATTCTCCTAGGCTTTCTGCTCTGTGTTATCGGTTTTTGCTTGCAACATTTCCATTTCCTCTTCTTGCACAAGACTGATGATACCAGAACATCTATTGGGACCATTCTAGCTACCACGTGGGCTGAATCACTAGAAGTAGTGTGAAAATACATTAGACGTGATGTGTGATTGAGGCGGAAGCGGCCAAAATGGGTTAAGCGATAAACGAGGGCAAGACTAAGTAACATATATGCTGTCAACAAGAAAGGACAGCCAACACCGACGAATTGGACAGAACGTCACAGTGGGCAGCTATAACTTCGAGGTAGTAAGGAACTTTGTCTACCTTGGCTCTGCTATAAACTCGAAGAACAACATCAGCGCAGAAATCAAACGAAGAATAACTCTTGCCAATCGCTGTTTTTTGGGCTTATAAGGCAATTCAACAGCAAAGTCTTATCTCGAACAACTAAGGAGACTCTGTATAAGACCCTGGTCATCCCAGTCCTGCTTTACGGTGCTGAAACATGGACTTGATTAAAAGAGGATGAAGATATCCTTGGTCGCTTCGAGAGAAAAATTCTTCGTAAGATATTCGGTCCCGTTTGCGTTGACGGGTTTTGGAGGAAAAGATTCAATCACGAACTATACGAGCTGTACAGCGACATCGACCTAGTCAAAAAACTGCGTATTGGACGTCTGAGATGGCTAGGACATGTAGAGCGAATGGACACCAACGCTCCGCCCCGCACAGTCTTCGAATCCAACCCGACGACGCAGTAGAGGGAATCATCGCCGTATGTGGCGCCCACGAGTTTAAGAGGACCAACTTGGAGTGCGCAAATGGAGGCAATTAGCTAAAGACCGAGCTAAATGGAGAGGCTTGTTGGTTGAGGGCCAAGTTCACCCCGAACTATAGCGCCACCCAAGTAAGTAAGTGATGTGTGATATGCAAGCAATTTTCATGGGCTCGGTCCGAATCTGCGCGGCATATGTCTTGATCCTCCTATGTTGGGCATAATACGCGCTAGTGCACCACTTGCACTGGCACCTTTCCGGTTTACATATGTAGGCAGGTAGAAATGGCGGTTCTTTGAAAAAAAAGGAAAAATAAATAAATAAAACAAGTAGTGGCGTTTTGATACCTTCCGGCTTACATACTCAGATAATGCTTAAATGAGAACCTTGTATCTACCATGACTGTAATGGTGACTGCTTTTTCTTTTCTTCTGCTGCTTATTAAAACTGCTTCATACTTCGCTAGTGCTAGTCCAACTAAGGTAAGCCATTCTCGTACTATCTCTATTGTATCACTACTTAACCGTTCCATTTCCTTCAACAGTTTAGCAGTGACGACAATGGCGATATCGTCACGAAAAATAAAAAAAATAAATGTTTGGCGCAACAGCTCTTTGAGTGCCAGGGCCTAGCTTCTCGCAACCACTCATGTTGTGTGCGTTATATTTTTCACACGAATGGAAGGGAACTACAGTTTTAGTGCCGAATCCGAACAGCGATTTTGAGAAGCTTTTTCGTGACAACAATACTCTCGGATGTTTGTCAGACGCTCGCGAGAGGTGGGACCGTGAAAAAACTTTTTGGTGTTTTCTGGGATTCGAACTTGGAACCTCATGCGTAGTGATCCGACACACTAACCACTTACGCCATCGTGACGAAATCCCACTGTTTTTGCCTCGTCGAGAATAGAGACTCGCAAAATACCGTCGTACAGCTTCTTCTTCTTCATTCTCCATTTGCTGTTAGGCATCGGAGTAACCTCGGAGTATCGGTTCCTTCCACTGCAATCTCTCCTCATTTCCGTGAGGGTCTTACCCCTCTTTCTTCCTACCACTTGGATCCGGTCATCCCAAGTGTTGGTTGGTCTACCTCTAAGTGCAGTTCCTTCAACCTTCACCTCAGCTATTTGTTTAGCTTTTCTTCTCTCCTCCATGCGCTGGACATGTCCAAACCATTTTAGATGTCTTTCCTCTATTATCTCTATGAAGGGTTTTTCCTGAACAACTTCTGCTCTTATTCGTTCATTTCTTATTCTGTCCCTTCTAGTTTTCTGTGCGATTCTTCTTAAGTATTTCATTTCTGAACCTTGGAACTTACTTAAAAGCTTATCCAATAGAGGTAAGCTTTCGGTCTAGAGCTATTGGCGCGAGTGCTGCATTGTACAAATTCATTTTAGTTTGGGTGCTTATATCCCGCTTGTCTACTATGTAACTGCTAATTTGGTAGTAGGACGATATTGTCTTCTTTGTTCGGTTCATCACCTCCTGACCAATTCTCCATCGCAAGTTACTATGGTCCCCGGTTATTCAAAGGCTTCCACACTTTCCAGAGCGCTTTCTTTGCACGTTATTGTGATTTCCTCCTCCGATCTATCCACTTTAGAGACCCACATAACTTTAGTCTTATCGACATTCACCGTCATACTTTTTCTTTGATGTTCAGCAAGCCATGCCTACACCGTCTGCTGTACATAGTCGGACTGTATTGTTTACTTCTTCTTCCTTTTTTATCAGCGAGGTTATGATCCGAAAACAAGCGATCATAACCCTCCCACTTCACCGCATTTCTACTGATCCGCCTGTGGGGTTCGCCTATTTGACCTCAGAAAATATCGGCAGTCCTGCCGATTTTGGATCACTGGGGTACTGAGGCTAATGAAATACCGATGTCATCGCATTTGTCTGATCCATGCGTTTATATGCCTGCCTTTCCTACATCGCGATTGTATTGCATCCTCGGGCTGTATTGTTTACAAAGAAGATAATGTCATCTGCATATAGTAAGAAATGCAAATATATAGGTTGTAGTCTATACATTCCGATTTTGGATTTATCAGTCCGTATTCTACATGACTTGGCTACTTCATCGGGAAATATATTGAACAACAGTGGGTTAAGACTGTCCCCTTGCTTTAATCCTTCTCCCATCTTGATCGTTCCTAAACTTTCCTCCTCTATTCTTACTCTGGTGGTGGGATTGTCGTATACCCTTTTAATGCCATTTATAAGTCTCTCAGGTACGAACAGTCTTGAGACACTATCGAATGCAGCTTTGGAATCCACGAACACCATAAAGAGGTCTTTGCCCTTAGAGATCCACTTCTCCACAGTGGCTCTTTATGTAAAGATATGGTCCTGTGTTTGCCGCCCGAGCCTGAACGCTGCCTGTTCTTCCTCCAAGTTTTCTTCTACGACTCTTGTGAACCGCTTTTCCAGCACTTTCGTGTACAGCTTATACACTGTTGAGAAGAGATTAATCGGTCTGTAGAGGTTGCATTCGTAGCTATCACCATTTTTGTGGATTGATAAAGTGAGGCTTTCTATCCATTCATTTGGGATCCTGTTCTCTTCCCAGCCCTTTTGGAACAGCTCGGTTAGTGTTTTCTCTACTTCTGGTTCTCCATGTCTTATTAATTCTGAGGCTATTCTGTCTGATCTAGCGGCTTTCCCACAAGTCTACCTCTTCCTCCCTAATCTACCCATCAATTAGTTCATCTTTCTCTTCTGTATATGGTCCATAGGAGATTTCTTCGTCATCCAGAGTGGGCGCCGTGGCGTTATTGGTTAGTGTGTCGGATCACTACGCATGAGGTTCCAAGTTCGAATCCCAGAAAACACGAACAAATTTTTTCACGGTCCCACCTCTCGCGAGCGTCTGACAAACATCCGTCTGACAAACATCCGAGTCATGAAAAAGCTTCTCAAATCGCCGTTCGGATACGCCACTAAATTGTAGGTCCCTTCCATTCTTTTGAAAAATATAACGCACACAACATGAGTGGTTGCGAGAACCTAGGCCCTAGCACTTAAAGAGCTGTTGCGTCAAATATTTATTTATTTATTTATTTTTCGTCATCCAGAGTCGCCTCATCTTTTTTACTTTTCTTCATAGTGTATTCGCCATTTATCTAGGACATCCTTCTTTTCTGTGACCAGCTTTTCCCCTTTTGTGATTGTTCTTGTTTGTTTTCCATACTTTCCTCTAAGGCTTTTCACTATTTTTCAGAATCCCTTCGTATTCCCCTCACGTGCCTTTTCTTCAACAACATATGTGACCAAAGTCCTCCCATGATCGCTTTTTTGGCTTCTTTTACTGCGCCTTTCACTTTATTTCTTTTTTCAATGAAAGACTCTCTGTCAGCAGCTAAACGGGTCTGCTCAAATTTTTTCCATGCATTCTTCTTTTCCTTAAACTTTTCTTTTATTTCCTTAGTCCACCATGCAGTTTTCTTCTATCTTTTGTCTACTTTAGCTTTTCCACAGATTTCCTCCTCTGTTTGCAGTAGAATTTCTTTTAAATCTTCCCATTTGTCCTCCAGATCGCCATCGTCAGAAGTTCTCTGTAGTCGTCGTGATACTTCATCAAAAAAAAAAAAAATATTTGGCGCAACAGCTCTTTAAAGTGCCAGGGCCTAGCTTCTCGCAACCACTCATGTTGTATGCGTTATATTTTTCACACGAATGGAAGGGACCTACAGTTTAATGCCGACTCCGAACGGCGATTTGAGAAGCTTTTTCGTGACAACAATACTCTCGGATGTTTCTCTCGGATACTTCATCGACATAGTCTATTTTCCTGTTTTCGGTCCTTAACTCCTTGAGTTTAATAGTTTCAAAAATTTTGTGGTTCGGCTTTGGAGGCTTCCTAAAATGGGTATCTGCGATTAGCAGTCAGTTCCCAATGCAGCTTCTGCAATTAATTTGACTTCTTCTTCTTACGCTCTATGGAAATATTACATACTTAGTCAATTATGCTTCTGGCCTCTCTCCCGTCAACTTGAAAGGTGAGTTTATGCACTGTCTTGTGTAGGAAAAAAATTTGCCAATGAGCATTTGTTTAAATATTGAGAATTCGATAAGACGCCTTCCGTTGTCATTAAATGTTGTCTTGTCTCCATGATTACCCATGGATCCATGGACGATTGTCTTGTCTTGCAGACAACATCAAAAGCTTTCATTCGCCAGTAAACGACATCACTGGTGACAACCAGAAATTAATAAATTAATAATAATAATAGTGGAGCATGTATGCAGTCCTTTCGCACGCCACTCTGGGCTTTAAAATCACTAAACATCTTACTAATATGCAAGACATACGTACACACACCAACCTCCACCAATAGATTTAGCTTAAAAATGTTCGTCAAATCGTTACATATTAATTGTTTGCAACATTTTGTAGATAAAATAAAATTACCTGCCCTGGGAGAGAAAAAGTTACTGCTATCATAATGTTGACCCATCCCTAATTACAAGCGATAAGAGGAATACCTACACTACAGTACATAGTTCTTTTTTTAATTAAATGTGCATGTTGCATTCGTTGTGTTTTATTGGCGTCGCGTGACAAAACGTTGCACCTCATAACACAGCTTATTTGGAGGTGACTATAACTAAGAAGATTTATCATTATGAAGGTTGCTGTAATTTTTTTTTTTTTATTCTACTTATAAAGAACAAGTTTTTATAGTAGTTCCAGGCTCCTTTGTAGATAAGTCAAGATGTTTCTTAAGGGACGATGTCTTTCCCTTCAATGTTTTATCTGAAGAACTTTGAATTTCCCTATTTTGTTTATATTAAAGAGTAGAAATAAGGCGAAGTATGTTTATATGTCTATCTAAATCTTCACATTTAGTAAAACACTTTGAGATAGCTTAGACTTCTCTAGCATGCTCCGGTCCCAGACAGAGCACGGACAGAAAATTAGCATCTAGTAGAGAAGATTCATTCATTCATTTCATTTATTTTCATTTCAAATATAAAACTAATGTTTGGGTACAATATCTATAATGTGACATAGCATAAAGCCGTCTGCCAAGTTCTGTCATCTTTTTTTTTCTGACTATAAGTAATATACATTATTATTGTTAATAGCCCCGTGCAGGGACGGGTTAAGAATATCACTGCAGCGCCCCCCAACAACTAGCGCTTGTCGTAAATAGCGACTAAGGAGACAAATCAGATCTAGGCAATATGACACCCAAGTGAGCCTAGCGACACATATACTACCTTAAAAACACTCCCTCAAGTGTGCATGCGAGTCCGTGGGCTGACACGACTGAAGATCACCGGTGTCATAGAAAAAAGATCAAACAATACTAAAACAGAAGCATGCACGTGTCAAACAACAAACACCATCGCAATATGGTAATATTGCAAAACTGTATCATTATGGTAATACTTGCTAAAAGAAAAGGCACTACCCCGCCAGGCACTACCACTGCTGTGCAGGGTATTGATCCTGGATCGAGCAGAAATGTTCGGGTCAGAGCTATACGGATTCCGGGGGCTAGCAAAATAATGTAACAGTTTGGAAGAAATTTGAGGGTCGTGAGTTGGAACGTTGGAAGCATGACCGGTCAAAAAATAGAGCGCGACCGGCTCAGCTGGAATTGCCACGTTCAAAGAAGAGATCATTTGAACCCTGTTAAAAAGGCAATATCAAAGCACGTTCCAAAGACATCGCGATGAAGGAAAGGCAGGCCTGTAAACTCCTGGATCAGACAAATGCGACGACATCGGCATTTCATTAGCCTCAGTAACCGAGTGCTCCAAAATCGGCAGGCTTGCCGATATTTTCTGAGGTCAAATAGGCGAACCCCACATGCGGATCAGTAGAAATTCGGTGTAGTGGGAAGGTTGTGATCCCTTGTTTTCGGATCATAACCTCGCTGATAAAAGGGAGAAGAAGAAGAAGATTATTATTGTTAATAATCCCCCTTCGGGTAGGGGTTAGAATATACCCGAGGTAGGCATGCCTGTCGTAAGAGGCGACTAAAATCCACCCTCCGTATACCGAGTATGGCGTATACAAAAAACATGCAATGAACAAAACAAAAGATTTAAATACCCCAGGTGGCAGTCCAGGTAAACTGGAAAATCCACCCTCTTCGGAGGTCGGCTCTACGGATTCTGGGGAGAGCCATTTATTGCACCTTATAAATCCCTTCTCAAAAAGTACAAGGGTATCTCGATCTCCACCAACAAGATCGAACGTCTCCGGAAAAAGAAGTCCGCCGGAAGCGCAAACGCGTGAAAAACGGGACTCAGCGAAATCTAAAAGCATTGAGGAGGAAAACGACGTACTCCGTACCAAGCTTAGCGAAATGGAGCTACTCTATCGTGAGCTCAAGAAAGAGGTAGATTTACTCAGGCAAGAAAATAATGCCCTGAAAAACACGTACCTACAAAAAGAAAATACAGTTAGCTCACATCGCTCACCTAGTCGCGAATACCAGACGGATGAAGAAGAGCTAACACGCGAAACGAATTGGGTCGAAAAGAAACGACCAAGCAAAAAACGAAAAGCTGGTTCCTCACCGGAAGTCGAGCCACAAAAAGATGAAAAGCGCAAGGAGATGCAAGAAAAGCAACAACAACCAAAATTACGTCCTCCGCCACCGATAAACGTCGTTGGAATTACGGACTATAATAAGTTGCATTGCCTCCTTAAAGGAACTCTGGCTTCGAAGTTTAAGGTGACATCTCTGCGAAACAATACGTGGAAAATCAATGTCGATGATGCCGACGGTTACCGATCAGTATCTAAAAAATTGAATGCCGAAAAGATTCAGTGGTATACTTATGAAAATAAGTTAGAAAGACCACTGCGTGTTGTAGCAAGGGGACTCCACCCCTCGTGCACTAAAGAAGATGTAATGCACGACCTTCAAGACAAAGGCTTTAAAATTCTTGATGCCGTCAATATTATCAAGAAGGAGAAGCAACAGTCGGAGGGAGATCATGAAAAAATGGTAAAGCGCGGTCTTCCACTATTCATGCTTAGTTTTGATAAAGACGAAAATAAAGACATTATATATGGTATCAAGACTATTCTAAACATCGTGGTCAAAATCGAACCCATGCGTAAGACCTCCAGATCGATCCCGCAGTGTAAGCGCTGTCAAGGCTTCAATCACACGCAGACTTACTGCCAGAAAGAGCCGCGATGCGTCAAATGCGCAGGTAAACATCTCTCGGAAGAGTGTCACCTAAACAAGCAAACCCCAGCCACTTGTATAAATTGCAAGGGAAAACATCCTGCGAACTATCGAGGTTGCGAAGTGGCGAAAGAGCTTCAAAAACGCCGCGATACGCTAAAAAATTCGATGCGTCCGAATATGAAACCAATCAAGAACAGACCCAAAATAGCTACGAAAAAAGCAGCGAAAGATAGAAAGTCCGTCAATATTAACTTAAGATCGGTTAATGATAAAAAATCCGAAAGTAATAAAGATAAGGTAACAGAAGCAAAATCTCCGAATATTGGCGTGCAGTCTTATGCTCAAGCGGCGAAGACAGTTAAGGGTACGTACACGACCGACAACTCACGGGAGATCAAAGCAAGAAACCGTCCAAACTTTAATGTAAAAACTCCTTCTCAAGTTGCGACATTGAAAAATAGTGATAGAGGTAGTTCAGAAGATCATGTATCCAATGTTTTTTCCCTAATTCTTGCGAAACTTGAAGAGCAATGCAAAACAAATAAACTAATTTTCGAGAGACTAGTTGCACTAGAAAACAACATTCATAACACGCGCACTTCAACCAGAATATGAAAGAAACGCTTAAAATTCTTACTTGGAACGCTAACGGGCTCATACAAAGACTCGACGAGTTAGAAATATTTATGCGAGAGAAAGATATTGATATATGCTTGGTCTGTGAAACTCATCTGAAAAAGCAATCGAATATTAAGATAAGGGGATATAGCGGATATCACGCCTTTCACCCATCGGAAAGAGCCAGAGGCGGATCATCTTTGTTTATAAAAGAAAATATCGAACACTCAGCGGAAATAAAAATTGAATTAGAAGCAATGCAAGTAAGCACGGTACGCGTTAGAAATAGACATTTTGCTTTCAACATTTCGTCTATATATTGTCCACTGCGATGTAAACTTGAAGAAAGTGATTTCACAAACATCTTCAACTTCCTTAAACCAAATTTTATTATTGGTGGTGACTTCAACGCGAAACACCCCTTCTGGGGCTCAAGATACGCCTCTCAGAAAGGTAGAAAGCTTTATAATGCGGGTATGCAATTCAGTTGTGATTTTTACTCGACGGGTAAACCAACATATTGGCCAACTGATAGAAATAAGATACCAGATCTGATTGATTTCTTTGTTGTTAAAGGAATATCTAGCAACTGTATAAAAGTTGAAGAAAGCTTTGATCTCTCCTCTGATCATTCTCCAATCATTATGACGATAAGCGAAGCTTTGATTAAAAAAGTAGGACCGGCCAGATTAACTGGCGCGAAAACTAATTGGGACGGCTTTAAAAAAGATATTGAAGCAAATATTGAGCTGAGCGTATCACTTAAAACGCCCTATGAACTTGAAGTTGAAGTAGATCGCTTCGTCGAAATCTTACAGGATGCCGCGTGGAAGAATACTCCCAAACTAAAGAGAACTCCGGCCAGTTACATTAAAATTTATCCGCAGGAAATAAAAGAGATGATTAAGGAGAAGAGAAAAGCGCGTAAAAGATGGCAACAAACTCGGGCTCCGCAACATAAAGCACATCTTAACCGTTTGTGCAACTCACTAAAACGATCTATTAAAGACCTTAAGAATAATGAAATACAAACTTACCTAGAAAGCTTAACGGCAGAAAAAGATTCTAACTATTCACTTTGGAAGGCTATAAAAGGTATTAAAAAACCTCAAATTCAAGCCGCGCCAATTAGGAAAAATCAAGACGAATGGGCCAGGCATGATAAAGAGAAAGCGCAAGTTTTCGCCGCCCACCTGGAAGAAACTTTCAAACCGTTTGATGGACAAGCACTTATTGAAAATATAAATACGTCGTATATAGACAATAGCGTGATAAGAAATGCAACGCTTACCGAACTTAAGGAAGAAATAAAGAAACTTAAACCTAAGAAAGCTCCTGGATACGACCTAATTACGGGAGAGGTTCTTAAAGCACTACCAAGAAAAGCTCTAATTAAGCTTCTGTTCATTATAAACGCCGCGATTAGACTAGAATATGTTCCCAGTCAATGGAAAGTCGCCGAAGTTATAATGGTCCTTAAGCCTGGAAAGCCGCCGAATGAAAAAACCTCTTATAGACCGATTTCGCTTCTTCCAATTATATCCAAAGTGTTCGAGAGAATATTGGTTAGGCGAATACAGCCGGTTATAGAAGAAGGGCATCTCATCCCTGATCATCAATTCGGATTTAGAAGTAAGCATTCCACAGTTGAACAAGTACATCGAATAACACATGTAATCGAAAAATCACTTGAAGAAAAAAAGATTTGTTCAAGCGTATTCCTTGACGTTTCTCAAGCCTTTGACAAGGTCTGGCACGAAGGCTTAAAGTTTAAATTACGACAAGTTCTGCCAGAGCACCTATATAATATTTTGAAGAACTACCTTACGAATAGGCTATTCCGCGTCAAATGTGGAAACGAATATTCAGATTTTAAGGAAATAATGGCTGGGGTGCCGCAAGGAAGCGTTCTTGGTCCAGTCTTATATCTATTATACACTCGTGATATACCGCAAGTAGAAGGCACTGAGCTAGCTACATTTGCCGACGACACTGCTATCTTGACAGTAGGTAAAACGGTCGAAGATACTACAGAAAAACTGCAAGAAGCTTTGAATAGAGTAAATGAATGGACAAAGATTTGGCGAATCGCACTCAACGAGACCAAATCTGTTCATGTAAATTTTACTTATAAAAAAATAAATAATTTGCCGATCTTTTCAAACTCGGTTCAAATCCCGTTTGCAAACGAGGCTAAGTATCTTGGAATGACACTTGATACAAAGCTGAAATGGAAAACGCACGTTAAGAAAAAACGCAAAGAACTAGATAACAAATATCGAGAAATGTATTGGTTACTTGGAAAATATTCCAAGCTTAATATATATAACAAACTGCTTTTATATAAGCAAGTGCTAAAGCCTGTATGGACATATGGTATACAACTCTGGGGTTGTACCAAAATAAGTAATATTAAAATTTTACAAACTTTTGAAAACAAAGTGCTAAGAGGTATTGTAAATGCGCCATGGTATATTAGAAATAGCGATATCCACAGAGACCTTGGCATTAAAACAATCGAAGACGAAATTCAAACCTACGCGAGAAAGCATAGAAGTCGACTAGAAAGTCACGTAAATATTACAGTCCTCCAACTTTTGGAAGAAAGAAATTTACTGCGCCGTCTACAAAGAACCAAACCTTTAGACCTAGCGCGATAAGTAACCGCGTCTAAACTGCGGAGCTGGCAGGAACTTCTAATGGGAAGGTACCTGCAAAACGTCATTATTTCGCGAAACGAAAACTACTTGATAAGTCGAATACTTAGTTGTAGTAAAAATAAAAACAAGTCTGTTTTGAAGGGAGGTTTTTTAGTGGGTAAGAATCCCACACTACTATGAGCACGCGCTGTCGATCCTCATAGTGTCTTGTTGAAGATTTTCACCTACCCTCGGAAAAAAAAAAAAAAAAAAAAAAAAAAAAATTCTTTTTCTGTAAGTTAACGCTATTTTGCAGTACAATTCCAGTTCTTTCCAGTCGTAACCATTGAGTTGTTCTAGAACTTCATCAACTGACAAAGCGGCATTCCCAAAGCAGGACCTTCTTACATCGCGAAATATTGGACAGACTCCCAGGAAAAGGACAATGTTTCCCCTTTGTGACAGATTGCTTAAGGAACATACAACAGGTAGATCATCTCTCTGCTGCACGAAGTTTAATGGCAGCAACTCACTCCTTGCGCGAAAAATTACAGAGATAAAACTTTTACAATGCCGTCATTAAAGTAGTTCAGCGCACCTAGGTTGAAGTTTAAAGTGTTGTATATTTCTCTGTGGGTCGATGCTTCCGCATCCTCGATATACTTTTGGCGAATACATATAGGTATATCCAAATGTGATAATAAATCTTAGAGTTTTCTCTTCCAACTACTCTGCGAATCCCGTTCCAAGTCGAAACTATATCCATAACTTTCAGCCAAATCCAAGATTTTCTTATACCACAGTACTCGATTAATTATTGCGAATTTAACAACCATCTTTGGCAGTCGCTCCTCCCCTAATTTAACTGTGTTAAGGATAAAGTCGATGCTTAATTTTAGCGTCTGTAAGAAAAGAGGTGCCAGTCCTGTTTCTAGCAACAGCATGTAGTTAGGAGAAGTTGTGGGTATTCGAAATACTCTCCGCAAATAAAAGCCCATATTTGTGATTCGTAGAAAAGTATGGAATAAGACACTGCTTTGAAGACCCGATACTTAGCTAGGTATGCCTCAAAAGCTTTTCCTTCAAGTGAGGTTCCATGCTAAGGTTACTAGAGATAATAATTCCCAAGTGTCTATACTGTTTCACGACCTCGATTGGTTCACGACTATATGACTACCTTTCCGTCTTTGCCCATCTGCATCCCCACCCTTACGGAAGATCTTGATTTTCGATTTATTTAGATTTATTTCTAAGTTCCAGAGTACATTGTAATCGTATAGCCGATTAATTATGAGCTCCAATTTGTCTGGGCCGTCGTGGCGTAAGTGGATAGTGTGTCGGGTCACTGGGAGTGAGATTCCAAGTTCGAATCCCAGAAAACACCAAACAGTTTTTTTCATGGTCCCACCTATCACGAACGTTTGACAAACATCCGAGAGTATTATTGTCTCGAAGAAGCTTCTCAAATCAAATTGCCTTCGGATTCGGCACTAAACTGTAGGTCCCTTCCATTCGTGTGAAAAATATAACGCACACAACATGAGTGGTTACGAGAAACTAGGCCCTGCCACTTAAAAAGCTATTGCGCCAAATATTTATTTATTTATTTAAGGTGTGTGGTCTAATCACAATATCGTTATTTTTTCGGATAGCCAGGCTGACATCAAGGCCATTGATGCGGTCTGCATCTCTTCAAAACTGGTAAAGCAATGCCGGTTTGAGTTGAATCAACAAAGCACTCACTCGAGAATCACTCTCATCTGGGTCCCAGGGCACAGCAACCATGAGGGTAATGAGAGTGCTGATGAGCTGGCCAGGTGAGGGTTGGCCCTTAACGGCTCTCTAGCAGAAAGAGTCGACATTCCGCTTGGTGCCGTTAAGGGCTATATTCACCTTCACTTCCTCCAGCTAGCCAATCGCGGGAGGAACAACCTCACAAGCTGTGTCATATGTAGGAAGACGTGGCCCAGTTTCAGCAAACCCAGGTCAAAAGAGTTACTAGGCAAACCAAGACCAGTTATTGCCAAAATCGTAGCTATTATCAAAGGTCACTGGCTAGTTGGAGATCATGCGGCCAAGCTTGGTATCCCCCACAACACCTTTTGTAGGAGCTGCAAGGATATTAATGAGAAAGAATCTCTATGTCATTTCCTTTGCAGATGTCCGGCCCTGGCGAGGATCAGACAACAAACTCTTGACAAACCCTTATTCCAGGATCTGAGAGAGATAGCGGACAAGAGGATTGGAGAACTAATCCTCTTCCTGAACTCCACGGGCTGGATTTAAACTTAACATCCACACGAGTCCGTGGTAACAAAACGGCGCACCTTAAGCGCTAATTGGGTTCTTTTGGACCGCCACTTTACCTACCTAAGGTGTGTGGAGAACGCGATAATAGCACAAGATCATCGGTATAAAGGAGAGCTTTAATATGTGTATCTACAAACATAACACCATCTGGTAAGCAATCGATAATGCCTTCGATAAAAAGAGCAAATAGCGTTGGAAGTGCAATGTAGCCTTGCCTGACTCCTACCTCTTTAGGAAAAAATTCCGATAAACCATCCCCGTTCCATACTGCTGCTTTAGTGTTTGTGTATAAATTCTCCATTACCTTTCAAGGGGGCTTTTTAATTCTTGATTTCAAATTGGATTATCTAACACGCCATTGTCCAGAAATGGCCTTCGGTTGTAATGCGGGTTCAAAGGGTTTTCAAAATGTGTTTGTAAGACTTGGACCGTAAGCTGAGTGCTGATTTTAAATGAGTGCCGTTAAGTTTTCATGCAGATTTCCAGAAATCTGCTGAAGTTTTGCAGTTTCCAAGTTTCTTGCTTCGTTTTCAAAGTATTCCCGTCTCTTCTGCCCAAATAATTCCTTGTGCTGAGATTTTTGTCTGCCGTACAGTTTTTTGAAAAAAAGAGTCGTTATACCTTCTGAACACCCGGAGACAGGCGAGTGTACGCTTTCTCTCTTTAAAGTAATCTGCATCAAACCATGGTTGTTTATTATTGTGTCTCTTCTTGGGATTAGTAGCTTGCCTCGAAGTTGGAGACGACAATTTGATGAAGTCTTCTAAATCACCCATCGATAACTCAGTAACGGTGTCCTGATAACGTAGCTGGCTGTTCAGATTGTTCCTGTACGTGATTGTGGCTTCTGTTTTCCATATTAGCTTGGGTAGTAGTTTAAGATCCTGTACTTGATTAACTTCAACCCTTTCTAGCCATATCGTTGTAACAATAGGGAGATGGTCGGAGTATGGGAGAGCCTTCAGCTGAAAGTCAGTAATTAAAGAGCACCAGTCTCCTCCGGCGAAGCAGTAGTCGATGGTGGATGTATACATCCCGATTTTATGTAGGTAAATTCCTCGTTAAAGTCAGATTTACTGCACCCGTTAAATTACTTAAGTCCCATTGAGTCTATTAGGTCAAGAATCTTTCTTCCACAAGCATTAACTACCGGATCCCTTGACTTCCGTTGTGCCCCTTCAGCACCATTGATTACACCTTCCAGAGAGCCAGTCCGAGCGTTTAAATCACCGATTACCAGAATGTTATTATTTTGTGTAGAGTATAAAAATTCTTCGAACAAATTGAGAGAAAGATCTTAAAACATTTTCAAAGCTCCAACTTATTTAGTTTAATGACTAGTTCAGACCCTACTTAAATTGAACTTAAGATCGATAATTGGTTATAAGCGAATTGTTTGTTCATTAATTTGATGAAACTTTATAATGATGTGACTAATTTCTTGAATCCGGTAACAATCTTGATTTATTGAAGTGTTTTGGTAAATCTAACTAGCTGTGTTTATTTTAATTTTTCACTAATTTATTAGTATGAAAAGAAAAGTTAAACGTTTAACAGAAGAATTAACAAGTAGAATTAAGTATCTAAATTTGAGTCAGTAGTATTACTGTGTTAACAATGAACTCGTAAGAAAAAGAATTACAGTCTATATAGCGCATGGAGAAAATTTGCTAATTCAATCACATATAAGCGTATCTAGCGCCATCTACAGCCGAACCACTGAATGCTTATGATGTTCAAACTGAAGGTCATATAGATGGAAATATTGTTCGTACTGTTTGATGATTGGTGTGAATGACTTCAGTTGGCCGTGAAAAAAATACTGTGAATCATAAACAAAGACAAGGTTAGATCAAGTTGGCTGCAGTATAGGCACACTAAGGCTAGTAAAGGTCCATTGTGATGCTATGGATCTACAATGAGACCACTCAGGGACTAAGGAAACCAACCGGAGTTTTTGATAAAACAGGCTTTTTGACGAACTAGGGAATCTCATACAAGTCCCACTAAGGAACATGATAGGCTTCATAAAGAGCACAGGCTGGTTCACAGCAGAACCGATCGCAAGATAATCGTTTAAGCATCGGTTCCACATTACAAAGGGAAACCGAATGGACCGAATAGCCACCGTGAGAAGAACTTAGGTGACTTTCCTCCAACCTAATCTAACCTTGATAAAGCGATGTATGCTCATGACGCCTAAGGACACCAAATCACACAGGTCGTCAAGGAAGGGGGCCCCTACATGAAGCATTCTTATACGCAATAGGGCTGGACATATGCATAGGAGGTAAAGGATGGCTTCCTTCTCCTCCTCGTCCCTACTGCTCCTACAGAAGTCGTTAGGGAAGAGGCCAAGTCTTTTGGCATGTTGGCCTATAAGACAGTGTCCAGCGAGGTTACCGATAACGTAGCTGATCTGTGAACGCTTTAGCTTAACCAACTCCTTTCTGGTCCAGATTAGGCTAGATGTGTCTCGAAATATGACACGCCTGGCACCCAGCAAAGGTGAATGATGAACTGCTCTGTCATCTCCGTAAGAGACAAACGGCAGTTTAAGACGGCCTTTGAAGTAAAAGAGCAGGTTTCCAGGGATTTGATTGCCCCTTAACTGTCAGTGAAAACGCTAATATCCCTGGCAAATAGTGCGCTACATTTTAGCCAGGACAGGGCTTCCTTAGCCGCCATGATTGCCGCCCGAAAAACGCTACAATGATTAGGGAATCGGAACGGGATCCTGAGGTTCAGCTTTTCGGCGAAAACACCACAACCCACCCCACCTTCCGTCTTAGAACCACCTGTAAAGAAGTGAACCGAACTGACACCTACGGGGGGAAAGTTGTCCCATTCATCCCGTTCAGAGATACTCATATGGAATTTTCAATCAAAAGTTAGTTTCGATGGGGTGTAGTCCATATTTTCATGGGTGAATTTGAGAAGAACAATGATCGAGAAGTGGCTAATGTGATATCTTGACCACTGCGAGGAAGCTTTGAGATGGATATCCACACTGGCAGCAATTTGTCTGTCAAAAATATCAAAGGGCAGCAGATGGAACAAAATGTCTAGTGCCACAGAGGGAGTAGTTCTCAATGCATTACTGTCACACGTGCACGCAGATCTTTGCAACTTAGCTAGTTGAGTGAGGCGGACAGTCCTGTAAAGAGCAGGCCACCATACGACCACGCCATAGAGTAGTATAGGACTGATAATGGAAACGGAGTAGTATAGGGCTGATAACGTAATTTGAGGTTTCGTACCACATGCCTACCTGTAGGCCTTTTCCAGGAATGTAGAGCTACATTAGCTTTCCTTAAGCGCTCTAATAGATTGGCTTTCCAGTTCAGTACTCTGTAGGTGAGACTGTTGCCATTTATCGTAGGAGGGTCTATGAGGGAACTTTATATATTTCCAATCTTTCTTTCTTTGTCTACCTTTCTAACTGACGTCGTACAATCATGTGATTGTACGCAAGCGATTGCTCCCTAGACGTGAGTTATATAAAAACAAAAACCGTATACCTAACTAAGTTTAAATGAAAACCGATTTAAATTATAACCGATATATAGTTCTACTTTTTGCAGCATTCCCCTAAATTAATAATTAATAACTTTTTTGAACATTCCAGATATACAAACTCAAAACTGAAAGCGCCTGCTTTGGGAATTAAGGAACGCTCTGCTGAGAAACTCTTCATACGAGTGTAACTAGATAAACATTTGCAAAGTCTGCTCAGCCGATCGAACGAATTAGAGCGATACAACACATAAAGCGGGAGATGTGCTGAATTCGGGAGAACGAAGCCATCTAGGGAGTACCAGTCTCCAAGGACTTACAATTCTCTGCAGCAACAAAGATGTCTCAACTAAGAATCGTCCTTTCAGCTGCTAGCGTCCTACTATTTCTAATCACGTTTGCTACATCTACATCTCTGGTCCAAGACAGTCCGATATCGTGCCCGTATATTGATACTGTCAACCTAACCGGATATCAGCGCTTCCCCAATGGGTCATATGCCTATGAGGGAACACTAGTTCCAGCAAACTTTGTCGATATGTACGACTATAAGGCTGACGCATCATTCGAACGAATTGCTGTAGAGCCTCATTATCGCGGGTGTATTTGCAAGCTAAAGCCGTGCGTACAATTTTGCTGCTCACTTGATCGAAAGTACAATGCATCCAGTTGTCTACCATACAATGGAATCACCAATTTCATGATGAATGTTACGACGACACAGGGCGAAATTGTGGCAGAAGATGTGCTACAGAAGTTTGCCATACAAATTGGCCAACCATGCGTTGATATGTATCATTTACTGCCGCATATTCACGTTTATGACGAATACAGATTGTTTGAGGTGAGGAATGATGAATTCGGTTGGCATTGTGAATCTATTTGATTTGTTGCAGAATGGAACACTTTTGAGGATAGATGATCGTGCTTACCTCTCAAAGGACGAGTATTGTTTGGCTACCATTTCAAACAGAGATAATTTGACTGATTTTATAGTGCCACTGAATTGTATTCCACCAGAAGTCGGAAACGCTAAAACAATGATTAATGCTGGCAGTAAGTGAACTTCAATAAAAAGTTTGTAAGGAGGGAATTTTAACATTTATTTGTATTTGTCCTCAGCGATGCTGTTCTCGGTGCCGTTCATGATACTGACAATCATCGTTTACATTGCAATGCCAGAATTGAGGACTTTGCATGGCAAATCACTTTGTTGCTACTTGTTGGGACTATGCTTTGGATACACTATACTGGGTGTGTTCATTCTGGTGCCAGACGAATACATTTCCCGCTTCAATTGCGCTCTCTGGGGTAAGAAAACAATTATAGGTTACCGAGTTTTTAAAGTAAGAGAATCCCTAGCCGCATAGCAGAGAAATAGAATATTTCTAAAGGATACCTTACTAACCAAACTAGAGACAACTGAGTCAGAAAATAATGTAGTTTCATACAGCTTTAATTTTTTTCATAATTTTTCAGGACACGTAGCTTACTTCTCCTTCATGGCGAGCTTTTTTTGGGTGAGTGTGATTAGCTTTGACTTGTTTTACAACATCCGTGTACCACGTGGACGATTCAATGAAAAGAAACGTTTCATACTGTACTCTATATACGCCTGGGGAATGGCTTCAATCTTCCTTGCACTAACGTACTATGCACAGAAGTCGTCCCTGATTCCTCGCAATTGGAAGCCAGCTATTGGCAGATTCTGCTGGTTAAATGGTGAGCTTTTTGTCCGATATATATCCAGAGGAACAAGTAACTCACTTTTATTTTGCAGTAAGATACGGATGGTCGGCACTGATCTACTTCTATGCCCCGATTATCATTATTATCTGCTTCAACATAACCATGTTCGTTCTGACTGCTCTTCAAATCCACGGTGTCCAAAAGGAAGTGAGTCAGATGATGGAGCGCAGTGACAGCCAAAAAAATCTTCGCACTGAAAAGGATCGGTAAATATCCTTAAATAAGCTATCGATTCTCTCTTGCACATCTTCCTTTCCAGATTCGGCATCTTTCTTCGTCTCTTCATAGTGATGGGTGTCACCTGGTCTATGGAGATAGTCTCCTATTTCATTGGACCGAATTCATCATGGGATAAAGTTTTCTACATCACAGACATCTGCAATGGTATTCAAGGATTTCTTATCTTCGCATTGTTCGTCCTTAAGAAGAAAGTCAAGCAATACATAGCTAAGAGGTAGGCAAACAGTGTAAAAAAAGGATTCCTTGCATACAAACTCCCTCCCAGTTCATAGACCAAAACAAGAATAACAGGGGACAAACAGGGTTTACTTGAGTCTGAAAATGTATTCAAGAATTAAGACTCATTTGGTGAAGGCGATCTATCTAAGAAAAACAATTTTTTTTACCTGTCTGGGTACCACTTCAATAGACCCTTAAACTATGTATCCAGGTCATTCTATATGCAATAGAAAAACAGGTACTACTCAGAACTTTCCTTAAGAGATTTCGCAAAGCATGTTCTCTAAAATATTATTCCATTGCTTTCTTGTCTAAAGCTTTACTCATGAACACAAGCCTTCAAGTCAATCCTAACGCTTAAAATCTATTCGCTTGTTTAATACTTTTATAAATATTATCTGAATTAACTAAACAATAGGCTACGCAAGGGCCGTAAACCATCGAAAACGACTCCATCAACGTCATCCGAGGAAATACCAAGGCGATTCTAAACCACAGTGACCAATTTTCTAGCTCCAAAAAGGTAAACTAACGAAATAAAAAATAAATTCTTCAGAAGTTGGCTAACAAAAAAGGTTATGGGGCGGGCTTTGGAGTTTCTCTAATTTTGTAGAAAAAAATAAATTTTGTTTGTAGTACTAACAATGGTAGTAAGACAAAACTAACAGTTACCATTACTGTCAAATTGTTTATTTAAATAAAAAAATACTTACTAATTTTATTTTTAATTTAACAACAGATACACGTCAACTAGTCGGCCAGAATGTCAGAACCAGTATAGTACTCCAGTAAGACGACATCAAGTATCATCAATCTACCAATGAACGGTGTTGGAGCCTATAAACTTCAGATGGATAAATGCATTAAAAATTGGATTGGCAAAAGAGCTTTGAAGAGCCCAAATTTTCCATGACAGTAACTTTCAATTGATGACAAATTACACACCACATTCAATTATCCACCATGCTTCATTGATTCACTAACTTATCAGTACCGGACTTAAGGAAAGTCGTGAGCTTAGACGACAGGAAGTTGCGCACTGCTAACCGAGCATAGTGTATCGGAAATGCTTCCCATCCTAGGGACCTCAAAAAGTATTTCGGGATAAATGGAAAAATGATTGAAGAAACCGAAAAATTCTTCCAAATACGCTTTCAAGTCGTATTCGTATAAGAGACACCTAAATCGCACCAGAAAAAAAAAATTATAATTCAAAGCCGAAGAAAGACTATAAAATAAGGAAACTATGAATATAAGGAACAAATAACGAATTTCCAGTTTAATTTGAATCGAACCTGCTTATTTTGTATTTTTGTTATTTATCATTATTTTTATTTAAGACATAAATTTAGGTTATAGATATTGAATGTTGCATTTAGCAAAGACCCAAATGTACATTTTTCATCGCTTTAAATCAGCAGTGCCACCTTATATTTGTAATTATTCAATAAATATATAAATCATTATTCTATAACTTACTATAAATTTTCTATAGATAACTGGATTTGATTGAGAACAAATTATTGAAGAAGAAAAGGTGCTTTAAGTGGTGCTACCAAAGATTAGGATTTAAGAATCGAGAAACAGTAATATTTGTTGGCATATTTGTTAAACGTAAGAAACAATTTTAGATACAAATACATGTTAGATGCAGATTGCAATGAGTTTTATTTAAATACTAGCAACTTCGTCCGGGTGCAATTCAATTTTTGCAGCGATACACTAATAAATAAATTGGCAAAAGAGATACTCGTAAAAATACATGTTACTAAATTAGTGCATACCTTTTTTATTCTTTTATGAATTGTCTCTTGTCATTATACGATAAGTGTAGTTAATAGTTCATAGATGAAACTGTTTTGCGTAACTGTGCCCCGGTATTTGGATTCACTTGAGGAATATTTATTGAATATCCTTCTTTAACTCTACATAAAATCAAAGGATATTGTAAAGCATCATATGATGGATGCATTTCTGATATTCTTTGCAGATTGTCATCACGACTGCTTATTACAATATCCCATCTGTGAAATTGTCGGCCGGCTATAATAAGTGCTACCTCAGTCGTAGAAGGAGCGTTATAGCGACCACGATATTCATTAACACGTACCTTATCAGCGTGGATTACAACATTGAAGTCCGGCACATTTTGTGGAACACTCTCAATTACTATTTTAAAAGACTGAATGTAATTATTATGGGAGTGTAACATACGAGGGCAAGGTGAAAAGTTCTCAGCCTGACAATGAAAGACAGCGATTTTCAGTTAAAAAATTATTTTATTTTTCTACATAATCTCCCTGGACTTCAACACACTTAGTCCAGCGTTTCTCCAACATCAGTATTCCTTCTCGGAAGTGAGAGTCTGGAAGGCTGTGAAAATATTCATCTACGGCCCTCTCAACTTCTGCATTGGATGCGAAGCGGTTCCCGGAAACAAATTTCTTCAAGTTTGGGAACAGATGGAAACCTGAGGGTGCCAAATCAGGTGATAGCCGAGCAAATCGTACCACAAATTCCGCAGGTTTCCCATCGCCAACGCACACTTGTGTACAGGTGCATTGTCCTGGTGAAAGATGATTTTTTTCTTCTTTAAGCCAGGCCCCTTCTTGCGAATTTGGGCATCCAGCTGGTCAAGAAGTTTGGAGTAATATTCGCCTGTAATTGTTCTGCCTTTCTCAAGGTAATCAATTAACAGGATCCCTTTCGCATCCAAAAACACACTGGCCATGACCTTTCCGGCAGATGCGATCGACTTCGCTTTCTTTGGCACTGAACCACCGGCTTCCACCCACTGCTTCGACTGCTGTTTCGTTTCTGGCGTGTAGTGGTGGACCCATGTCTCATCCATGGTGACAAATCGCCGCACAAAATCGGTCGGATCCCTATTGAATCGGTCCAAAGATTGCCGCGAAAATCGTTTGCGCATCTGCATTTGATCGGCATTCAGCAAATGCGGCACCCATCTTGCGCAGAGCTTTCGCATCCCTAAGTTTTTGTGCAAGATGTTTCGCACCCTCTCTTCCGATATACACATAGCCTCAGCTATCTCACTCACCTTCACTCGCCTATCGTCCAACACGATATCATGCACTTTTTCGATGGTTTCGGGTGTGGTTGTGGTTTTTGGCCGTCCTTCACGTGGGTCATCTTCGAGGGGCTTTTCACCTTGCCCTCGTATCTTGCAATTGTCTGATCAATGCATTGTTTAAGGATTGTCAAGCGATAGAACATCAAGTAGAAGCTTGTGTTTTAAGATCTGCGATAAAATAGATCTGCTGGAATTTATGGTCATCAGGCCGAAGAGGAAAAAGGCTACCGGCCAAATGATATACTTGCTCTTGTACCTTAAACGATGGCATGAAACCACTTTCGACTATTTAAGTACTCATGAATTAGGTCATCTGGATTGCGTTGTTATAGAGACGTACATAACGGGTGGGCCATCTAATGATTTCTTTTTAAATCATAGGTTAGTTTGACATTGACAGCTGTTTCCCGCTCGAAATCTTGACAGAAAGTCAGTATCATACCTCCGCGGAACGAAATGAGTCGGTTTACGCTTGAACAACATTGGGAAATATTGAAAACTCACCACCAATTCCCAAATCGTGTTATCAGCCGTCTTGGCGATGCCAATTGGCCGCCTCGGAGCTGCGATTTGACGCCTTTGGACTTTTTTTTTGTGGGGAACCGTGAAGGACTGATGTTATGCCAACAATCCGGAAACGATTCAAGGACTTAAGGTCAATATCATCCAAGCAATCCGTGAGCTACAGCCCGAAACCATCAACAAGGTCTTGGAAAATTGGAGTGATAGAATGCGCTACTGCGAGGCCAGCCGAGGCAGCTACTTGAACGACGTTATATTCCATAATTAATAGGAATGTTTACTTTTACTAATAAAGCCATAATACATGGAAAAAATTTCATTTTGTTCATTTTCTTGTGTTTTTAAAAAGAAACTTGTAGTTAGCCCACCCTGCATGTGCCTCAAGAATTTTTTACTTTTGGGATGGTCATATGTTAGGAGGGAATATAAAGGATTCGGATGTTCAGAAATTTCATCTAATTTAATTTTGCCCTGTAAGAAGTATATGCCTTTTGCTTCGTCTTTCCATTTTAGGGCAGAGCAATGTGGACAGGCAACGGTCATACTACCCAAAATAACTGCAGAGTAATTTTAATAGTTTATGGAAGTATTATAATTTATTCCAGAACACTCCTTAGTTGCGCATAAGCTAGAAACTTTAGTAGTTTGACATCTCATAACTCGTTCCTTGTTTCTCAGATTAAAGCGTATTGTCTTATCTTCGAGTGGCCGATTGCTTCGTTCTATAGGCAACCCAATTTTCCTCTGTAAATCATACCTACTTCGATCTAAAGAAAGACGTGTATGGTATTACATTCAGCAGAAGTCCTTCGCAAAATATTCTTCTCTGGGTTATTAGTCAACTTAAATTCTCTTTCTTGTTCAGTTTCATTTAGCGTTTGTTTGTACTACGTTCTATATTTGATCTACGCCATGGCATTATTGCCTCCTAACAAAAAATTAATAAATATTTGGCGCACCAGCTCTTTAAGAGCCACTCATGTTGTGTGCGTTATATTTTTCACACGAATGGAATGACCTACAGTTTAGTGCCGTATCCGAAGGGCATTTTGTTTTGAGAAGCTTTCTCAAGACAACAATACTCTCGGATGTTTGTCAGACGTTCGCGAGAGGTGGGACCGTGAAAAAACTTTTTGGTGTTTTCTGGGATTCGATTTTGGAACCTCACGCGCAGTGGTCCGACATACTAACCACTTACGACACGACACCCACGCGGCGCCTCCTAACAAAGGGAACAAATAAAATCAACACTTATTCTTACAATTACAATAGTTTGGACAAAAAGAAAATTGCCTTGAAAAGCACATCAATAAAAACAGTACCTACCTACTTATGTAAGTAAGTACACGGCAAAATAAAATCAAACCTTAAATACAATAATTTGTACACACAAACAGCCTGATTGTCGTTGGCGTTTGTCGCTTTTCGACGATTGTCGTTTTATTCATACCTACGACCTGCTGGATTTGGTACATTACGAGTGTACACATATGTATACACACACACAGAAAATAAATTTGCCTTACAAACTGATCATCTTCATTTATGCAGAACATTTGCTTAACATACACACACTATGACGTCACCCACTGCTGCGTGGCTGTTGGCCGTGGTCTCCACTGATGGAAAATTGTTGGTGATAATTTTACGAATTGTTTTGAGCATAGCTCAGCTTCAGGATAACGCAGAAGGATAATTTATAGTTCAAATGAGTATTTGCTAAAACCTACTTCATTTGTTCTTAAATCCTAAAGGCCATTGTTGAGTTAGGACCGTGGGAATGTAATTTTAGCCCCCTTTCTGCCACTTAGATTTCGAATGCTCAGTTCCTGTAAAAGGTAGAGCAATTTTTAGTACACAACAACCTTCCCAAGGAAATGCATATCTTAACAGTGAAAATCACATCCAAATCCCTTTAGTGGTTATCGAGATTAGCGCGGCCACGTAGAATTTGGGGACTTCGCTTTATACGATGTAGTGATGATATGTCCTACAATATAGAAGATCTGTTATTAGAGGCACTCCCCAAGGTGATGTTCTATCCCCTTTTCTTTGGAACTTGGTGGTTAATTAACTATTGACAATTCTGTAAGGTGAGGTATATACGGTGATCGATTAAGCAGATGATGTTGCTTTAGCAGTCTCAAGAAAGCACTTTAATAATCTGAAAGAATTGCTACAAGTGCTTTAAACAAGTTAACCAGATGGGCGGTTCGGTGTAGTCTGGGTGTTAACCTCCGTAAAACTGAACTGGTACTCCTCTCAAGAAAATAAAATGTTTTTGTTTTTAGAGGCGAAGAGGTGGAGATAGACATGCCATTTGACGCCATTAGATTATTTTCTCTGGGGATATGTAAAGTTGCATGTTTACGCCGATAAACCAGAAACAATTGAGCACTTGGAAGCCAACATTCAACGCGTTGTTGCCGAAATGCAGCCTGATTTACTGCGAAGCTTGTGTGAGAATTGGACCTCCAGATTACGCCATGTTCGCGTCAGCCGCGGCGGCCAGATACCCGAAATCATATTCAAACATTAATGCCATATAATGATCTGTCAAATAAAGCCAATTTCATGGATATTAAAAAAAATTTTCTGGGTTTTATTTCAATTTAAAGTTCTCCGCCTCCAAAAAAAAAAAAAAATCTCTGATTCCTTCAATATTTCCAAGTCGTACAGGCTTCCTGATTCGTGCAGTGTCTTCCAGGTGGAAGTTTTTGCTGTACGTGAGGCCTGCCGCATACTTAAGCAAACCTCTACACCCTTAAATACCATTGCCATCCTCATTGACAGCCAGGCGGCTATCAAGGCTATAGTATCTGCCACTGCATCCTCAAGGCTAGTAGAACAGTGCAAAAAAAGAACTCGCCTCGCTTGGTCACCGGGTAAGTATCTGTCTCCTTTGGGTTCCGGCTCATAGCAACATTGTGGGGAATGAGCGAGCTGATGAACTCGCGCGGAAAGGATCTGCCCTTGATGCTTCCCTAGCAAAGGAGGTGAACGTCCCGTTAGGGGTCCTTAAGGGAGGCATCTTCGCGCACTATCTGCTAAAGGCGGATAGTAAATGGCAGGGGGTGCGGAACTGTCTCATCTCCAGGCAGATGTGGAAAAGAACGCAAGATCTACTAAACAGAAACCGTGCAGATATCGGAAGAGTTCTGGCAGTTAGTACTGGCCACTGGCCCATCGGGTTTCATGCGGCCAGAATAGGTATTACATTTAATGCACACTGTCGCAGCTGCAATACTGCTGACGAGATAGAAACAATCTTACACTTCCTCTGCAAGTGTCTGGCTTTAGGCAAGGCCAGACAGGGCACCTTAGGTAAACTCTTTTTTGACAACCTTATAGAGCTAGCGGAGATTAGCATTGGGGATATTATCAGCTTCCTCAATGTAACGGGGTGGATTTGAATAATCCTTACCCCCTTTTTCTTCTTCTTTTCCCTAGTAGTTAACGTCCTTGTTACATCCGTTAGGTCACTTGAGTTGTGGTAATAAAACGGCGCTTCTGCGCTAATTAAGTGTCTGCATGGTTTGCTGACACAACCACCCCTACCTACCTACCTACTATGTTTCTTAGTTTCAATATTAGCATTTCTATTAAAGCATTTGCCACTTAAAAGCTTTCTAAAATCCCCACTTAAAAGAAAGTGTGACACAAATTAATACTATTCTCGTCTCTAATTTCCTCATGCGTTCCATTGGCATACTAAAATTACTCCCATGTGGCACGTGGTAATTGGTCTCAGGCGGTTCTATTGCTGCTCATGAATGCACATCCATTACAAATTCCGAGTTGAGCCATCACACATTTTAAATCCCCTCAGCATAAACAACATTCGACGGAATACAACCGCCGCCGAACCATTGAAACATAAAACCGTCGATGGGGGAGCAGTGACTGTTTCAGAAGAGAGTATCCATGCACTTGCTTCTGCTCGCCTGGTAGAAACTTGTTATTATTTATGATGATGATGACACATTTATTATGTTTTTTTTTTCGTTGAGAATATGTATATGTTTCTGTACGAATACTTGTAGGAGTGGGAGTAAAATAAATTCGCATCCCCTATAGCTAATATAGAGAAACGTACAGGGTGAGCCAAGGAGGTGTGACATTATCGCAAGGCTGTAGCTCCGCCTCTGGGAGGGCTAGGGTTTTTGGAATGGTTGCAATACACTCCTTATGATGTGCCCTTTTAGCTTAGTACCATTTAACCCAGTGCCCCATTTCACTGCGAGAAAACGTTGAGTCCCCTCGATCACCGGATTTGTCTCTGTGTTATTATTTCTTATGGGATTACTTGAAATACAAGGTTTTTACAGAAAAACCCGCTACACTTGATGAATTGTCAGCCGCTATCACAAGAGAAATCCGTGGGAGAATTTTTCAACTTATTTTCGTGAGTACCTAGATAAAAACGGACGTCATCTTGGCTGAAAAGCCATTATATACTAAATACGATACTCCGCGAAACTCTTTTCTATAAACTCTATTGTATTGGAATTTTTAGCAAAATAGTTAGTATCCTAAAAGCGATGTACGATAGTAACATGGCATATGTATGGAGCGGTGATTCCATCTCTCAAGAATTTACAATACCATTGGGTGTGAAATGGGGATGCGTTCTAAGTGCTCTACTTTTTGTTCTATTTACTAACCCTTCTGTCAATTAATAGGCCTAATCAGACCTATTCCATTTTCAAAACAGTTTGTTCCAGATTATTTGTGTAGCTATCTTTACAAAAGATAGATACGCCGTGGCGTAAGTGGTTAGTGTGTCGGATCATTACGCATGAGGTTCCAAGTTCGAATCCCAGAAAACACCAAAAAGTTTTTTCACGGTCCCACCTCTCGCGAGCATCTGACAAACATCCGAGAGTATTGTTGTCACGAAAAAAGCTTCTCAAATCGCCGTTCGGATTCGGCACTAAACTGTAGGTCCCTTCCATTCGTGTAAAAAATATAACGCATACTACATGAGTGGTTACGAGAAGCTAGGCCCTGGCACTTAAAGAGCTGTTGCGCCAAATATAAAAATATGTAATGTTTACAAAATTTCCTGTCTTTGTCAACGTGCATAACGGGTGGGCCATCTAGTGATTTCTTTTTAAATTATAGGTTATTTTGACACTGACAGCTGTTTCCCACTCGAAATCTTAACAGGAAGTCAGTATCATACCTCCGCGGAACGAAATGAGTCCCTTTACGCTTGAACAATATTGGCAAATATTGAAAACTTATTTCCAAAGTGAGTGCTGTGTATCCCAAACAGTGCGTTTTTTGAAAAGAAGTTTTGGCCGAAATGAAGCACCCATCGCGCCTGCTGTACGCAAGTTTGTGCAAAAAGTTCGTGAGACTGGTATGCTAGTGGACAACTCTCATGGTCCCCGTCGTCATACGGTGCGCACAGATGAGAATGTGGCTGCTGTAGCCGAGAGTGTGAGACTCAATGCACGAACATCAACTCGTCATCGATCTCAACAGCTCAACATTTCACGCACTAGCCTGAGGAGAATTCTGCACAAAGATCTGGGATTATTCGCTTACAAGGTCCAATTGATTCAGCAATTGAAAGCGCACGACCATCCGCTTCGTTATCGCTTCGCAGTTTGGGACTTAGAGCAGCTTGAATTGGACAACGATTTTGGGCGAAAAATCATCTTTTCTGACGAGGCACATTTTCATCTCGGCGGCTACGTTAACAAACAAAATTGCCGCATCTGGGGCTCGGAAAACCCGCACGTTATTGTCGAGAAGCCAATGCATCCACAGAGAGTGACAGTTTGGTGCTGATTGTGGAGTGGTGGCATCATTGGACCATTTTTCTTCGAAAATGAGGCTGGGAACAACGTTTCGGTCAACGGTGGGCGTTACAGTTACATGTTAACGACTTTTTTTTTTACTGAAATTGAAGAAATGGACTTGGACGACCTCTGGTTCATGCAGGATGGCGCGCCATGCCACACAGCCCATGCCACAATCGGTCTTTTGCGCACCAAATTCCCAAATCGTGTTATCAGCCGTCTTGGCGATGTGAATTGGCCGCCTCGGAGCTGCGATTTGACCCCTTTGGAGTTTTTTTTGTGAGGAACCGTGAAGGACTGATGTTATGCCAACAATCCAATATCATCCAAGCAAACCGCGAGCTACAGCCCGAAACCATCAACAAGGTCTTGGAAAATTGGAGTGATAGAATGCGCTACTGCGAGGCCAGCCGAGGCAGCCACTTGAACGACGTTGTATTCCATAATCAATGGGAATGTTTGCTCTTACTAATGAAGCTTTTACATTGAAAAAATTTCATTTTGTTCATTTTATTGCATTTTTAAAAAGAAACTTGTAGTTGGCCCACCCTGTATTTTTAATGCTTTAGTGTGGACGAAAATTATAGATGTAAGTGGGTGCGGAAAAAATATAATTTTTGTACAGCAATGTATTTTGCAATGAAATAGGTCTGTGCAGACCTTGCTACATGTTGTATGGAGAAACGTATTTATTTCACATTTCATGAGAGCAACGAGTAGAAGGGTTCAACGAGATATTGTAAAATACAACGAAAGTAACCAAATAATTTTAACACAAGGAGATGTAATCATCCGGAGAAAGGTCTGCAGAGGAACCCCCCAAAGCGGAGTTCTGTCTCAGCTAATATGGCTCCTTGTAGTGGATGAGATTTTGGTAATACTGACGGAAAACGATTTCAACGCGACGGCCTATGCTGACGATGTGGTTATCCTGGTTTGGGAAAAATTTCCTCCAGTCCTAAGTAAAGGCTCCACTTCGCACAACAACTAGTGGATACCTGGGTCAGCAGCAAAGGGCTGGGAGTGAACCCCTCAAAGACGTAGGTAGTTCTTTTCCCGAAGATGAGATCAATTCCTTTAGACCCCCAAATATCGGTGGTATTGAACTAAGTATCTCAATTTCAGCTCGATACCTCGGCATAGTTCTGGATTTCAAACTAAACTGGATGGAAAATATTGTCGAACGCGTCAAAAAAGCAAGCGTAGCTTTCTATTCTTGCAAAAAGGCATTCAGTAATACGTGGGGCTTCAAGCCCATTCTCACTAGTATGGTGGATGGTAGTTGAGAAGCAATATCATCTTTCAAACCTCACCAAAAACCAGAGGGCAGTGTGCGTCGGAGTCATGGGATCAATGAGAACAACACCAACAGTGCCAATGGAAACCATACTTAATTTCATTCCGCTTGATATATACTGTAAGTAGCAGTCTGGCGGCCAAAACCGCTGTAAGACTGAGAGAAGGCCGATTGTGGTCATCGAGCCTTTACGGCCATGCCTCCAGTTTGTCCCGATGGGGGACAATCAGTGAATTGACGGAAACCGATCACATGAACCCAATGCTAGCATTTGAAAGGAGATTCACTACAAGAATTCATGACACAATATACTGGAAGAGCCGAAGAACCATTAAGAAAAAGGAATTGTCGTTCTATACCGACGGTTCTAAGATGGACATTGGCACGAGAGTCGGAGTTTATTGTGAAGCCTTAGGAATAAACTACTTCTTTGGAATAAACGACTACTGCAGCGCTTTTCAGGCCGAAGTCACAGCCATCATACAAGCAGCTGAAACTTTACGCGAGAGTAATATCGTTTGTAGAACGATCACCGTCTATATAGACAGCCAGGCAGCCGTTAAGGCTATAGACTCGGCTGTAATTAGGTCGATGCTTGTGAGGACCTGCACATCACTTTTAAATGATATTTCTATAGCCAATGCGGTCACCGTCTGCTGTGTACCAGGACATATGGATATCGAAGGAAACGAAATGACTGACGAGCTTCCTAGAAAAAGTCGGCGCTGCACTTATCGCGGACCCTCCCTTTTGTAGTGATCCCAATTAGTTCCTTACGAAAGAAAATAGAAGAAGAACCCTGCAGCCGAGATGCTGGGTTCATTTGGAAACATGTGCAACGGCCAGGGCGCTATGACCGGCCTTCAGTAAGAAGAGAACAACTTCTCTAGTGAAATTTATTTGTTATAACGCACGGGTCGTTTCTGGCATAATTACTGGTCATTGTGCCATTGGCGTCCAACCAGAGCGACTCAGTGTGCTGCATAACGACAATTGTAGAAGTTGCAAGGACGAAGAAGAAATTGAATCTATTCAACACCTGCCGTGTGATTATCCTACCCTTTCCATCAGAAGAATGAGGACTCTCGGTATTTACTTCTTCTCGGAGCTGGAAGGCTTAGGCAATGTAGAGCTGACAGACTTCCTGAGATTCATATCACTATCTAGATGGTTCTAAAAGCAGACTATCTTTACAGCGTTTCCAGGGTTAAATAATTTGGGCACAGTGGACCCGAATTGTTGGTCTAAGTGAGCAGTGACTTTTATTGTCACAAGGCACCCATCTACGTAACCTAGCCTAACCAAATAATTTGGAAATCTGTTTTTTCTTTTTTTTTTATTATAATTTGCGCGCACTCAAAGGGTTATGAATACCTTTAACATGTTTACACACAGTGCGGGCGTTGGAAAGGATGGATAGAGAGAGAGAGAGAGAAAAGATTTTGGTGTAGTGGTTCTTGAAGCTCAGTTGTTAATGATTCAGCTATTCTCCGGGGGTGGCGTCCAGATAACTGGGGAGCTTTTTTGTTACTATTGTCATTGCTTCTGATTCACAGTACTTTTTTCCCTATAATCGATGTTACTGAAGAAGCTACGTACATATATGCCTATTTTAGTCCTTGTTTTTTTCAGGAGGATACTTCCCACTTTCTCTGCTACCGCCCAGGCCTCTACCATCTAAGGATCTAAGGATCTTATTCGGCGATAAGCCCCATGTCTTGCCAAAAGCATCCTTACACTGCCAGGAATCTGAGAGTGCATTCGATGTTTTCGATTCGACGTACTTAGGCCAAAGTAGTTTCTTATTCAGAATCACTCCTAGATATTGGGCTTCATTGGAAATACGTATAGTGGAGCCCTTTAGCATTGGTCAGAATTTTCCTTCTTGTAAAGAGAACAACTGAAGTTTTAAGAGGATTCACTGAAAGCCCACTCCTAGTGCATCATTCATCGATCATGTCTAGCGCCGCCTACCACATTTTAGGTAGGAAGGTAGTCAGTAAGTAATAAGATAAAAGGGTTGAGAATGTTCAATGCCAACCTTTCTCTGAAGGTGCACAAACTGAAGGTGTCCATTAAAATCACGTTATTGGAGTATGTACATTACATTTATAAAAATGAACAGACACAATGTAAAACAAGCTGAGAATTCTTCCATCAATCACGATTCACATTCCAGCGGGCAATCTTCACAATGTAATCCACCGCTAGACAAGCAACAATAATCCTCGAGCATAAAAGTGATTTGTAAGATTTAAGATTCCATTTAGCATTAACCCACTTCCAAACATGCCACCCAATTCCGGGTATAATTTCGAACACAAAACATCCCTAGCGCACTTACATGTCCTTTGATAAATTTTATATGTAATCCATTAAAATAAATGGCGCTACAGAATCCACTGCGAAGGAACAGTGAATGTAATAAAATCCCTCCGAGCAATTTACTGAGCCGTGCGTTCATAGGATCTCATCAGAATCAACCAGCATTTTCACCAAACCAAACAGAGGGGGCAGTCTACAGCAAAAACTACCCTCGTTCGTTTCAGATGGTTTCATTCCAGAACCTGCCGCAATATTTGAATAAAAATTACTTTCAAACCCAGCCAAACCGAGTCCCTGTGCTCGGTGACAGGCCAGGAGCTAACAGAAACGCCTGCTCGCCTGGTATTTTGACTCTTTTGATGGGTTTATGAGCGCATTTATGTCGACAGTTTAATAGGCTGTAAAACGCCCAAAAAGAAACTCGTACACGCTCTACATGGTGCGGTTGTTGGGTTTTATGTTTATTATCATTTTTATCAGCGTAATACCGGCCGCCTTTATTGAGGAACGCGCTCTCTCTCTCCGCGCGTCGCCCTTGGTTCGATGGAAAAACGTGATGTGCTCGATACGAGTATATGTTGATGTTTCTGGTGTTGAATGATACACCTCTTGGATTTCTGAATGCTTGGTTGGAAAAAATTCAAGGCGAATCTATATTCCATTGTGAGAGTGTGCTCTGTATGCGGGGGCGTACTGTCGCGTTGCATGCAACTCGAATTCAACATTCCACCCCTAAGTTATGTTTCTTGTCATAGATACAACGAGCGTGTATTAATTCTATGAGTCGCACACGGTTTTTGTGTTTAGAAAGTGTTTGTGGATAGGAATGGACTACGAGAGGTAGTCCTGCATTTCTTTCTGCTCGCCTGGTAGAAGCTTGTAATTGTTTATTGTTATGGCAGTTTGGAAGAGATCGTGGGGGAGATAATGGCGCATGGAAGCTATTGGGCTCTTTGGATGTGAAGTGTTGGATTTTGAATGCAACCGTTGGGTAGTAGTGGTGAGGGAACTGGTACTTAATGGGATTTACCATTCACAATTTGTATCGAGGGATTGTATGTATTTCTTTGGTTATTGTTGCAATTGCGGAGAGCGGAAATCATTTGAATCCTTTATCGGCTCAATAAAGGCAGACTGTAACTGGATAATAACTTATTTGTTAAAAATGTTGAAAATTATATATAGTCCCCTGTTGTAGAAAATCTTAATTCCTGTGAACAAATAGCATACGAGCTGTTCTCCCACAGTAAATATGAGTACACTTCTCTATGTACGAGTAAGTAGGCTTTTTCCTCTGTGTGAAGTTTACAAATAGAAGAAAATCAACAGCAACGACACCGTTTTATTGTACCCAGGAAATGTTTGTCTCAAACTACATTTATCTTTAGTAGATATTTTTTTTGCGTTGGATGGTGGGAATCTTTCAAAGAAATTCAGCCTGTACTACTTACTTGATGGGCTTCCGACCCATGTAGAGTCTCTACCTGACACACAGGTTTCAATTACACAGACCAAGTTTTCTAGCACCCGCCCCCTTCTATTATTCGAAGATTCTCTTGGCTGGAGCACTGTTTTCCATTCGCTCAATGTGGCCGACTCAATAATAATGTAGTCGACGTATTTTACCATTTTAAACTACATCCACATCTAGGTACAGCTTATAGACTTCGCGACTAAATTTCCTTCTCTATTCGCACTGCTCGCACACGGGACCTAATACCCCTTCTCTTAAAACAGTTCAATATTAGGTCAACTATCGTACTCATCATCCAGCACTCTGCACTATAATGCAAGACTGGTGGATTATCGTTCTACAGAGCATAAATTTAGTCTCTTAAGTTAGGAGTTTTAAGTCCAGTTTTGCTAAACCGAAGTAGCAGGGGTTTCCTACGACTATTCATCGAATCTCGGCGAAATTCCCTTTGATGGGATTAATATGAACTCAAAAATGAACTCCTTGACCACATGTTAAAATCGGACAAATAGATTTTTGTTTGTTGATAACATATAGTTGGTTTTGTCCTCATTTACTTCAAGACCAACTCGTCTCGCCTTTGTCTTCGATTGCCACAAATGCCTCTAAGACGACACGTTCGGTATCATCTGCGTACCCCAGCAACTGGACGAACTAGTGAAAGATAGTGCTTTCCATGTTAACGTCCGCTATGCACACTATCTGTTCCAGCAATTACTTACTTACTTAGGTGGCGCTACAGTTCGGGGTGAATCTGGATATAAACCAACAAGCCTCTCCATTTAGCTCGGCCTTTGTTATCTGTTGTGCACCCCTGCCTCACTATGTACTGCACTCACTATATACATTCATATACATACCATATGTAGCCTTAAACAGAACGGTCAGTACAATAAAGCGCATTGTTACACTAACCACGGACGTGTAAACTTGTTATTCTGCCTCGTACATAACATGGTGTCAGAAGTAAATTTGGTATCAAACTAAAAGAAAAGTTAACAAAGAAAGGTTTTTTTCTTTGGAAATGCCGGCAAATAAAGATGGTGGTTCAAACGACAATCGCAGTGGTAACTTCGTGAGGCCTCCCGGATATTTAGAAATCGTCGACTCTAACATGTCGGTAAAATGGAAGAACTGGATACAGCGGTACAAATGGTACACACTAGCAGCGGAATTGGACAACAAATCTCCAGAGTAACAGGCAGCGCAGTTCATGTTGGCTATTGGACCGGACAGTGCCGAAATATTTAATTCTTTTGGACTTACAGAGGAGGAGAAAGGAAAGGTGAGCATTATTCAGGCCAAATTTGCAGCAGTTTTCGATCCAAAAATAAGTGTAACCTTTGAAAGATATGCATTTAATAAAATTGTACAAGCAGAGGACGAAACATTTGATGTTTTTTTACGAAAATAAAAAACCAGGCACAGAATTGTGAATTCGGTGCATTAAGGGATGACTTAGTGCGTGATAAAATAGTGATCGGTTTGTTTAAGGATACAGTTAGGGAGAAATTACTGTCGGAGGAAAAGTTAACATTAGATCAGACCATAAAAATATGCAAGTCTAGCGAAATCGCAACTAAACAGTTACGACAAATACATAAAGAGCAAGAAGTAAATATCATACGTGCGCATAACAAGGTAGAAGTCTTGGGTGAAGTGAATGTACACTGCGTAGTCCGAAATCAAAATACCGGTATCAATTTCAAGGTAGTAAATGAAAATGTATGTCCCATATTAGGTAAAAGAGCTTGCGAGGAGTTGAACCTAGTATTGCGTGTGAGCGAGCTAAATGTCGTCGATACTATTTTCGATGGACTGGGGTGCGTTCGAAATTAGGTATACGATATAGACATAGTAGAAAAGCCCGTATTACGAATTCATCCTGCAAGGAAGATTCCTCACCCATGGTAGTAGCACGAAGGAATGGTAAAATAGGAGTGTGTATTGACTCTTCCGACATAAACAAAAATGTAGTTAGGAGGTATCATCCTTTAAGGACGTTGGAAGAAATAGCAGCCAGGATACACGATTCCAAGTATTTTACGTTGCTGGATTGCAAGAAGGGATTTTGGCAGGTAAAAGTGTCAAAGCGCACGCAAAGCTTACTTACGATGGCTACACCATGGGGCAGGTATTCGTATACTCGCCTACCCTTTGGACTCGCTCTGCCCCAGAAATATTCCAAGAAATAATGTCCAGTTTGCTCGAGGGCCTTAAAAACGTGGAAGTGTCCATGGATGACGTATTGATACACGCCTCGTCAATAAAGGAATTGAAATCATTAACGCGTGAGGTTATGTCAATAATTTCAAACGCAGGGCTGAAGCTTACTAAAGAAAAATGCATTTTCTGTGCCCCCTCAGTAAAATTTCTAGGTCATCTCTCAACATCGGACGGAATTCTTGTAGACCAGGACAAAGTCGACGCAATTAGAAGACGCAAAGAACCAGCAAATATCGTTGAATTACAATGGTTCTTGGGAATGATTACCTACCTGGGTAAATTTATCGTCGGTTTGTCTGAGACAACTCAGCCGCTACGGCAGCTAATAAAGAAGTATGTCGAATGGCAGTGGACCCAAGAGCATAGAGATGCTTTCGAAAAATTGAAAGAAATTATTTCAAGCGCAGGCGTATTGCGTTACTATGATGTTAACCTCGACGTCAAACTTCAAGTGGACGCTAGCAAGCACAGCCTAGGAGCAGTGCTGACACAGAACGGTCAACCTGTGGCTTACTCGTCGAAGGCACTTACATCCGGTCAGCAGAATTATCCACAGATCGAAAAGGAGGCCCTAGCCATACACTTCGCATGCAAAGAATTCCACCAATATGTTTACGGGAAACGGCTTTCGGTGGAAACCGACCACAAGCCGTTGGAGGCGATTTTTAAAAAACCTTTGCACAGCTGATTGCCTCCAATTGCGCACGCCAAGTTGATTGAAGTCCCCTTGAACTTGTGCGACCCACCTACGGCGAGGAGGTCCTTTACGGCGTCGTCCCTCTGGTTTAGATTCGGGGACTTTACGGGTCGGTGGGTCCATTCGCTCGACACGCCCTAGCCACCTCAAACGTTCAATACGCAGTTTTTTGACTAGGTTGATGTCACTGTACAGCTCGTATAGGTCGTTATTGAATCTTCTCATCCAAAACCCATCAATGCAAGCAGAACCGAATACCTTATGGAGAATTTTTCTCTCGAAGCGACCAATCTTCATCCGTTTTCAATAGAATCTATGTTTCATTGCCTTAAAGCAGGGCTGGGATTATAAGAACTTAAATAGAGTTCCCTTAGTTGTTCGACTGTTAAATTGCCTTATTAGCCCAAAAAAACAGCGGTTGGTTAGAATTATTCTTCGATTGATTTCGGCACACACAAGGCAGACAAAGTCCCTTACTACCTTGAAGTTGTAGCTGCCCACGGTGACGTTTTGTCCAATTCGTCGATATTGACTGTCCCTTCTTGTTAACAGAATATATGATACAAGGTTTGGCCCTCGTTCATCACTAAACTCATTTTGGCTCCTTCTGCTTCAATGCTTGCAAGCGCACCGGTGACAGCCCGCTGAGTTCTTCCAATATTGTCAATATCGTCTACGTATGCAAGCAATTGTACGGACTGCGAAGATTGTGATTGTGTAGATTGTGCCTCTAGTGTTGGCTTGTGAGTTCCGCACAATCCGTTCAAGTGCAATATTAAAGAAGTCACATGGCAGCGTGACACCTTGTCTAAAGCCTTTTTTGGCATTAAAGGTCTCGGTGAGATCATTACCGACCTTGATGGAGCAGCGAGCGTTATCCATCGTCATCCTGCACAGACGAACAAGATTGAAAGTTATTTCAAAAGTTTTCCTCAATTATTCTTGTTCTATATTTGTAGGTATGCTACGAGGAGGTATGCAGGACATTCCAGTATGCAGGACATTCCAATATGCAGGACATTCCAATATGCAGGACATTCCGGTCATTTTCTTCATTTAGCAGGCTTTTCACTTCCTCGATTTGTAATACCTGCATATATCCTTTCCGAAATATGCTCTCCTGATTTCCTTTAGAATAGGGCAGGTACCTACTAAATGCACAACAAAAAAAAATGCACAACGTCTTCTTTCTTTTTCGTGTTACACAGCCCACATATAAGTGGGAGGTCACTACAATATGGCATGCATTTAAGTTTTAAGAGTTCTCCTCTGGTTCGAAATATGAACGAAATTTGTGATGTACTTAGAATATATTCCATGTAATTAATTTGTTCATGGCAAAACGCTTTGTAAATTAGCCGGGAGTTGGAATTTGTTGCTTTTGTGATGATGTCCTTCCTCATAGCCTGATCAACATCGGAGACGAATTTGCATAACAGACTCTCCCACTTCAAAAGGTTTGATCCTTCCATGTTGAAACTGCAACCATGTTTTTCCGCAACCTTCTTCCAGTATTTGTAGAACTGTGAGTTTGTTCTTACAGTTTTTTTGTATTTATTAGGCACATACAAAATATTAACAATTTCATTGTAAAATCGAGGGTTAAAAGAAAATAGAAAAACAACGTTATAGAAATAAATCATAAAAGCATTGAATGCGAGCTGCCGCAATAATCCTATGCAATTTAAATAGTTTCTAAATATTGTACATCCGTTGAAAAAAAAAGCAAATCACATAGTAAAATACTAGTGAGTAGTTTAAATAAGAATTGGAAGGTTCTTCATTGTCAGCTTCTTACTGCTGGATGAGATGAGCGCAGAACTAGACGTGTGATGGTTGAGCGCTGGCGACTTACGAAGTGTTGTTCCATGAGGGCCAACTTGGATGGCATCTGTGCTAGTCGTGGATTGGGAAGGCACATGTTCTCCCTAGTTGCCTTTCACTTGCTGCTGCTTCCCGTGGCCCAGATGTGGACACTACAGATGACTGAGAGACTGGTTCAATACATTGGCGGAAGTGGTCGTAATTGTTTGTGTCTGGCAAGTCGGAGCTCTCTGTGATGACGATTTTGGGTGCAGCTTTTGCCGCGCGGGTTGTTATTTCCACTGTATCTGGCTGATCATCTGCGAATAGTTGTTGCTATGACGCGGTTTTTCTTAAATGGTGACTTAACTGGCGTCTTGATGTTGTTAGACGATTGCGCGAATATGCTGGGACTGTTGAGGACGGTCATGAGGCTGCGCTTGGCTGATGGTGTGTGTCTGTCGGTCGCGGGAAGTTTGCGCTATTCGAGTGAAGTGCAGAGGATACGTTCGTTGTGGATGGAGTGCGCTTGATCGTTGATGCCGACATCTGAAGGTGCGTCCAGACCAAAGAAACATTTCAGAAACATTTCAGAAACATTTCAGAAACAGAGAAACATTTCTGAAATGTTTCTGAAATGTTTCCGAAATGTTTCTGAAATGTTTCTTTGGTGTGGACGCCGATGAAACATTTCTGAAATGTTTCTGAAATGTTTCTCTGTTTCCCATTCGCGACGGAAAACTATTTTTGTTTCTCAAGCTCCACGTGCAGAAAGTGAGTGCTTTTTTGTGAAAATAAAAATAAAAAAAATGTCAAGAAAGGCGTGGAGTAATGAGGATACAATTTCTTTAATTAAATTGAATGAAACTAAAAGAGTTTTATGGGATCCCCAAAACGAAAATTACAAAAAAAGAATTTTCTCTATTTTTAAAAAAAATATCTTTGCCACTGTTTTTTTTTCTTCTTCTTATCGTTTTCTATTTTTTTCATGATGATGAAGCACGACGCTATTAATACTATCTCTTTTGAGCCCATCATCTTCAAGAGCAAAAATGGATAAAAAGAAACATTTCAGAAACATTTCAGAAATGTTTCATTTGGCGTCCACACCAAAAGAAACATTTTAGAAACATTTCTGAAATGTTTCTGAAATGTTTCTGAAGCAAATGGGAAACAATCGGGAAACATTTCAGAAACATTTCAGAAACAATGTTTCTGAAATGTTTCTTTGGTCTGAACGCACCTTGACAGTTTCTGATCGACATGGGTGTACGATTCACCAGTGGTGTCTGTGGGTTCTTTCGAGCACTGCTGAGTTTCTCCTTTTCCATGCGTTTCTTCCCCCAACCGCGTGAGATCACTTCAAGGATGTGCGCACCGTTGATGCTGATGAAATTTATTGTTTTCCTTCTCCTTATATGCGTTTACCAGCTCCGTGATGTAGGTCTCAATCTTCGGCAACTTACTCGCAATGGTGTGCCTTTCGTTCTCCTCTTTGAGCAGCTGTCCGTCGCAGTTGTTATAGCGGCCCGGTTCCGATGCCTTTTGCTCCAGCGCAGTCATCCACTCCCACAGAATCCACCTATCGTAGAAGAGCTGCAATATCTTTTCATTTACAGCGTCTTAAGATCCTCCAGTTCCATCTCGTGGAGGATAAGCAGGTAGTCGGTATATCAGTCGCTGTACAAGTTCGAGAAGCGAGTGCGCTGGACCTCGGACTTCATGCACTTGTCCCACCATTCGATGATCTCGGCGCGGATCTGCTCGATGAACATCTTGATGTTCTGTTTCTTCATGGTCTCACAGCGGTTGACTCCTTGTGCAGAATGTCGCAGGTCGACTGTGAGAAGTCAGTGTAGCGACCGAAATTGTGCCTGGTAGCCGAACTTGTGCTGAGACGGTCCCAGAGCGTACTCAGCTTCCTCTTCTAGATAGCGTCCTCGAGTTAAAACGATTATGCATCTCCGTCAGCCCGTCGAAGGTCTCCTTGTTTAGCTTGACCTGACGGTGGTTCAGCAATCTATCGTCGTTGTTGGAGAACAGTTGGATCTCGGCGCATTGTCGATACTCTGGACAGACGGCCGATTTTCTCTGCCTTCAAATGCTCCAAGTGCTGGCGGAATCCCTGAAGCTCCTACTCTGTAGGCAGGGGATCGGCTACCAGTGAACGCGGCTCCTCATCCAGTTCGCTGCACAGAGTGTCCTGCTCCATTCGCAGTCGCAGGGTCTCACGAAGCACCAAAAGGCTCTCATTCAGCTCCGACTGGAATACCAGCAGCGGAACATCCACCGACGGCTTCAGGTTGATCTCGACCTTCAGCAGCCTCTGCAGATTCTCGGCCTCGGATCGCAGATCGGCAATGGGCCCAATTCTTCAACTCGTATACGACAGTCGAATCCGACCATGGTCGCATTTAGTTATTACTTTTTACGAACAAAAACTACGTCTTTGTTCTACCTAAGGAAGCAAGTGGATAGAATGAGTAAAGTGGGAAATACACGATACAACTTTTGTATGCAAATTGTATGTGTGTGCTGCATACAATAGTATGCCGATGTTGGTTGTATCGTGTATTTCCCACTAAATACTCTCAGTTTTGGCTTGAATCAAACACTGCTATATTTTTCTTCAACTTTTTATCACTTAGCTCCATTATATTCGACCTATTTCTAATTCGCCTGCGTTCTTTTCTTTCTCCTTGTGTGTCATCTTGATGAAACCACAATTCGACAGCATCCAGTTCCATTTCTATTACATATATTTAACTTTCTTTCTTAAATATAAATAAAACACAAAATTCTCTGGAACGAAATTTGCTTCAAAGTGATATTTCAGCGTTCGATACTTGAAGCTACATTCGCACATTTCATAGCCACAGTTGGCAATACTTCCATTCGATTCTGTTTTCTTACAGAGTGCCGGCTAAGATTAGAATCACAAAGCACTTTCCCAAAAATTTGACTTTCGAGTAGCAATACAGAGTGAGGCCCCTGGTAGTTCGGTTTTAGTGTTGAAGAGCATCAGCCCTTTTCTAGTGGTACCTTCCAACGCTTGAACACCAAGGAATGGAGTGACAACATGTGACGGAATTGGAAGAGGGATACTTGTATACTCGTATCATTTCTGAAACTAAAACAACCGCTGAAAAATGTCTTCAAAATCGGAATATTTAAATAAAAACGCCCATTTTGTTTGGTTTAAAAAATTAACATTTATTTTTCATCTGCAATTTTTTTTCACCTATATTTACTTTTATTTTTCTCATTCACTTTTGATAGGGAAAATAGTGGGAACAAATCAATTGAGGCTCTTACTCACAAAAATCAAGCAAATCAATTTGTAAAAAACGGAAATTTTCACATTTTTTGCTTTTTTTTGGTTTTATTTAAGGAAATAGCATTTATATTTTGTTAAAAGCACAAAAATCTCTTTTTTTTTATGTATATATATTTTGGTTTCATTATGTTTTACTTATTATTATTCAAATTTCTCCCATGTCTTTTAAATTTCATTGAAATTTCACTTAAATTTTTAAACCTAACTACTTAAGTGCTATGGTTTTCTTCTCTTCTTCTTTATTTTCATTTCATTTACTTTTCTGTTTGACGCTTGTAGCCTTTTTGTGAATACTAACATTCTATTTTCCACTTCGATGATCATTTGGGTACATTCATATTTTTATTTTAGAGATATATATTCCTTGCTAGTCTTTAAGAATTTAGCTTCAGCTTAACACACCGAACAGTCCTACTGATATATTTTTTTTTTTTCTGCCATTTAATTCAATTTTCAACTCAAAAACTTGTCAATCAATTCAAAGCACTACTCATGATCTACTGTTTTTTTTTTGCTTTTTTGTTTTTGTTTTATCTTACGTTTTGCTACATTTTCAAATATATATATATTTCACTTCGTGGTATTTTCTTAAAAAAGAAATAAATTTTATTGTTTATTCTTCTTTGGGTTTTTTTATTATTTTTTGTTTGTGTTTAAGAAAATATTCCAACTTGAAAACGCAAAAAGTCTTTCTAAGTAAGTTTCTCTAAAATCCTCCGAAACTCCTACATCTACGTGTTCTTTTTTTTCTTTATTCTCCTTGCTAACGTAAAAATCTACATTTCAGTTTTTTTTTTCTTTTTGTTTTGCATTTATATATATTTTATTTAAATTTTTTTGTTCACCTACTTTTAGAGTCTAATCTTATCTACTAAGTATAATCTTCTCAAAAAAAATTCTAATAGTTAATTTCTCCTAAAAAAATTTATAGAAAATTATTTTTTTTTAGAGCTTTTTATATTTTTTTGTTGTAGATTTACGGTTTTTACGTTCTTACCACATCGAGTTTGACTCTTCCAGATTTAACAAGACCGTTTACAAAAATCTCACATTTATTATTTTTTTTGTTTTTTTTTTTTATTTTGTTTTTCATTTATAAAAAAATATAAATTTTCTTTTCTGTACGTGCATTTGTCGTATATGAATGTTGTTTTGTTGCTTCTGGCAAAATGTATATATGTTTTCGTATTAAATGTTTTTTTATTCGTATTTTGTCGCAATAAAATATATATTTATTTTTTTTTATATATTTTGGAAGTATTCAGTGTCATTTAGATTTATGAAAATACTTTGGTAAAAGAGAAATTAAAGAAAAATAAATAAATTTGAAGACAAATTTTTCTGAATGAAATATGATTGAGATCTTAAAAAAAAAAATTCTCCACTCAGCATTCTTTGGGAGGAAGAAGGTGATGAAGGTGTTAGTAAAGCAAGCTCTAGATTTGCATGCCAAGGTTCCTTTTCACCAATATGCTACATTCACAAACGAAGACTGCAAGCAAAATTTGTTACAGGACTCATTCCGCATTTTATATACATATTTACTCCCCGATTATAAACTCTAGATCGAACAATACGATGATAAAGTTCGAGATCAACATATGGTAAGGTTGGCAACTTTCCTGGGGCCTTATTTTGTATTGCGTTTCTATAGTAAATGTATACAAACTTAATTTCTCAATAATTTAAATGTCGTTTGATAGATGTTTTAAAAATCTAACTTTCGGAAATGTTTGATTTTGAGTTGGAAGCACTTACACGCAATCCGAGAACCATACAAAATAACAATTCATTTTAGAATCGGATTACATTTCCGTATGGCAATCCGAATCCGAAAGCAGTACAAAATAAGGCCCCTGACATTTAATTTCTTAAGCAAACTGAGTTTCAAGGTTTGAAAGCCCAGAAAATAGTTGGTTGTACGCATTGGAAGTCAAATCTGATAGCTCACAGCTGCAATAGAAAGGGGATGGCATACGTGTTGTTTAGCATTAGAATAGGACAAATGCCGTGTACTACTGCGATAATTACCGTCTGATAAAGCTGATGTCATTCACCATGATCATCATTGAGCGGGTATTAGGTGGGCAACTGCGAAAAATACTGCTTTCTGATGATCAATGCGGGTTTGTCGGATCAAGGTGGAAGGATCATAGTGGGAAAAACATCAGCCGCGTTTTGTTTTCCCCGTGAACTGGTTCAGTTCATATTTTTACACAGGACGCAAAAACAACAATTGAACCAGCACTTGAGCTTTTAATTGTGAAGAGTTGTAATAGTATTCTACACGACAAACAAATTGCTTAGTAATGTTTAACGGTCAGCAGGTGGTAGCTATGAATAAAACGACAATCGTCGAAAAACGACAAACGCCAACTACAATCAGGGTGCATGATTCCTGTCATGATTTGCATATTGAATTCGTTGACTTTGAGAAAGCATTCCACAGACAACCACGAGATCTGATATGGGTGGCGTTAAGACATTCCAAAAAACTATGTACAGATGATCATGGTCATATACGAAGGAGCAAGGGCAAGAGTAAAATGCCCCGCTGAAGTAACCGAAGGGTTCCCAATCAAAGTCGGGGTGCACCAGGGAAGCATTTTAATTCCCTTGCTATTTGTTTTAGTCCTTGGCTATCTGCTTGAAGGTAAAGTGACGGAGCATACAGTACATCAATTATTCTTTACTGAGTTTGGAGCCATCATGAGTGCTTGATGTATGGGTGGACGTTTTGGTAGGAAATGGGTACTACATTACTCCAAAAGAAAAAAACACTAAGTACTTGTGCTGCCCATTCTCTGATCCACTCGGGCTTACTCCAGACATTTCTGAGGTCAAACAAGCGAACGCCAAAAGTGGATCAGTAGAAATTCAGTAAAGTGGGAGAGTTATAAAGGGTGTCCCATAATTCACGCAAAATTTGAATTTTGCGCCATTTAATAGTACAGTGGTGCAAACGGAAAAAAAGATAACAATGTGACAGCTGACATTTCGGAGTGGAGCGCTATACGAAAGAACAACGCATTTTCATTGTTGAGCAATATTTTAAAAATAATGAAGGTTTGTCAGCTACAGTCCGCAATTTTCGTACAAAATGATGAAGCTCATTTTCATCTTGATGGCTTCGTTAATCATCAAAATTGTCGCACTTGGGGTTTAGAAAACCCACGAGTAATTGTTGAGAAACGCAACGCGTGACTGTTTGGTGCGGATTTTGGGCTGGAGGCATTATCGGACCATTCTTCTTCGAAAATGTGGCTGGTCAATGAATGGTGTTCGTTATCGTGACATGATAACCCAGTTTTTAGTGCCTAAATCACAAGATATAGATGTGACCAACATATGGTTTCAACAAGACGGTGCCACATGCCATACAGCCACAGAAATAATTCAATTACTGCATGAGTCATTTCCTAATCGTGTAGTCGGCCGTTCTTGCGATCAAAATTGGGGATCCAGATCTTGCGATTTAACGCCATTGGACTTTTTTCTTTGGGGTTTTTTGAAGTCAAAGGGCTATGCAAACAAGCCCACGACAACCAACGCTTTGAAAGAGGAAATTGGGAGGTGTGTTAATGAAATTCAGCCACATTTATGCGAAACGGTCATAGAAAATTTCAATAAAAGAGTACGTACTTGCCAGCAAAGCCGTGGAGGCCATTTAACCGATGTGCCATTCCATACATAACCCCAATCTGTATACTCCATGAATCAATAAAAAATTTAAGCTTTCTAATTAAAAATCTGTATTTTCTATCAAAATTACATTTTGCGTGAATTATGGGACACCCTTTAGTTCCTTGAGTTCAGATCATAACCTCATCTTCATGGCGTGAAGTTATAACACTATCTAAAACGTGTCGCGATATGCGGGACTGTGCATTTTTTTTTTTGCGTTTTAGATGGGATTCAACCATAGATTATCCGATCAGCAGTAACGTACTAACCACTGGCAGCAACGTACTAACGACTGGCACGGGAAAATCGTTTTCTTTCAATGCCCATGGAGCACGAATATAACGATATTATCTGTGCATCTAATGTACTTATGTATGTATTGTATATACTGAGAGGGTGTACAGATACTGTACGTATGTATGTATTGCATATACTGAGAGGGTGTACAGATTCTCATAATAGGTAATACCCGTTCGTATTTGAAGAATACCATATCAAACTTCGAATCAAGAAACTAGTTTATCTACTCTTCGACATTTTGACAAACCTCAAAGTTTTACCTTTACGCAAAAGCGTTTGCAATTGCAAAACCAATAGTGGATAAAAAAAAAAGTAAGCCAACCCGGTCTATCCCATTCACTTGGTCCAAAGTGCTCCCTAGCTTTCTAGCCTGGGGGCTAACTATGCACTTTGCCGCGAATCGTATAATTTAAATATAAATTATAAATTCATTCAGTTCGCCTCGTAGCGATGATGGCAACTATGCAGAATGAACGCTTGGAATCCAATTCTAGTTGGGTTTGAAATAACCCCGAACTCATAAACGCTGGCGCGTGCCTATACGGAATTGTATGGTGGCAATTTGAGATTTAAGATTTCTATAGGGGTTTTGGTGACTATAGGTAAGCTCCTGTGGTTAAGGGTCGTGAGAAAATCTTTTAAGATCTTTAACATCTTCAAATGTCGCCTTAAACTGCCTTTTGTCTCTCACGGAGATGACAGAGCATTCACCTATGCTGGGTGTCAGGCCACAGAGATACTCAAAGCATTTTGCCGAAACGGCGAAACCTGGGTACGCCCCTCGCTACATGTAAACATCTACTGAACTTACTTAGGTGGCGATACAGTTCGGGTCAACCTGGGCCTGAAACATCTACTGAAGCAGATTAGCAGAACTAACCACAGATGGGAAATGGCTCAAAGTGTCATATTTCTTAACAGTTCTGGCCTAGTTTGAATTAAAAATGAAGTGCCCGACTGGTTACAATAAAGCGATCACAGATTAGCTATGTTATCGATGTTCTCACTGGAAATTGTCTGATTACTCAATTTGCTAGAAGGTTGGACCTCTTTTCTAACGACTTCTGCAGGAGCTGTAGAGACGAAGGGTAGGATGAAACTACATAAATATGTTAGGTAGCTATAACTGATCTGACAAAACCTAACTGGGACTTCAAAACTGAACAGAAATCCCAAAGTGAGTACTACAGGCTTCTTCATCTTCCTTTTATCAGCGAGGTTATGATCCGAAAATAAGGGAACACAACCCTCCCACTTCACCGCATTTCTACTGATCCGCCTGTGAGGTTCGCCTATTTGACCTCAGAAAATATCGACAGGCAGTGAATACTACAGGCTACTGACTGCTACTACAGTGTTTAGGAGAAATAGAATCGTCCACTCACTTAATGAAAGTTAGTGCCCGGAAGCTACTCAAATTGGCGTTGGCGAAATGTGGGAGGTAGACAGCAATGGATCAGCAAATAAACTATGAATAACGCAGTTAACATGTCTACGGGTTCAACTATAGAGGAAGCCTTATAGTTCGTTCTTCCTACCTAAATATGGATAAGAACAGCATGAATGATCACTGAATAGGGGCAGGTAATCCTGCTAATATAAGCAAAGATATGGTAAGTTGCCTTGTCCGATCGACTACACGGATTCAGAAAAGGCCACTCCACGATAGTGGGTGGTTTTGACTACTTCCTCAATTGCTCGCCCAAAGGAGAAATCACTACTCAAGGCGAATCGTCGTGCTGGCAGCTCTGGGTGTGAGGAATGCCTTCAATTCGGCCAGATGGGGAGATCTGTTAGATGCACTCGATAACACCTTCAGGATACCGCAATATCTTTTGCAAATTGTGAAGGACTATTTCAAAGACAGGGAACTTCTGTACGACACCGTGGAGGGTACTCACAGAAAGGAAATCACTGCTGGAGCAGCACAGGGCTCACTCATTGGACCCGATCTGTGGAATATCTCATACGATGGAATCCTTCCCATGGAGATGCCCGACGATACCTTCTTAGTCGGGTAGAGGCGCAGATGAAACTTAACCAGGTAATGAGACGAATACTCGCCTGGATGGAAGCCCATGGCCTTAGTCTCGCAGCGGAAAAAGCAGAGATAGTTCTTCTGACTAGGAAACGGATCCCGACCATTGCCGAGTTCCGAGTAGGTCCAGAAGTGATAATCAGCAAACCAGCAGTAAGGTATCTAGGAATCGCCCTGGACTCTAAACTCTCTTTCTGGCAACAGATTAAGTCCGCATCTGAGCGAGCTGCGATGGTCACGTCATCACTGAGTAAGTGTATGGCAAATATCGGAGGCCCAATGAGTAGGCGACGACTCCTCATGTCCATCACCCACGCCATTCTTCTGTACGGGTGTGAGATATGGGCAGACGCACTTAGACAGGAGAAATACAGAAAGCAAATTGCCGCAGTACAAAGGCGAGGAGCTCTCCGAGTTGCAGAGTGTCGGAACCAGCCATCCTCGTAGTTGCGGGTGTGACCCCCATCGACCTCCTAGCGACAGAGAGGAAGTACGCCCACGACAAGAAGGCGGAAGTAGGAGCAGAACTGGCAGTCGCGGAAGAGAAGGAGCTTACCAAGCAGGCTTGGCAGAGAAGGTGGAGCACTGAAACGAGGGGGAGGTGGACAGCGAGGCGAAGTGAACTACTTTGTCACTCAATTCCTAACCGGACATGGGTATTTCAACCGATACCTCCACAAAATGGGTAAAGTAGAGAGCGCAGCCTGCCAATATGGAGACTCAGCGGACGACGACGCTTTCCACATCTTTTGCGCCTGTAGCAGATGGACAGAGCAGAGGAGTAGACTGGAGTCGGAAATAGGCGATTTTTCCCCGGAAAATGCTATAAGCAAGATGACCTCGAGTACCGACACGTGGAATAGAATATCTTCATTCATCGAGACGGTACTAAGATCCAAAAAGAGAGAGGAAGACGCCAACGTTCCCTCACAAATTACATAAAGTAGATAAAAGCCTTGCCGGCAAGAATGTATAAACCCGCACCAGGAGCCGAATATGAAAAAGCCGGTCCCCAGAGGGGAAAGAAAACGACACCACTCTGAAGTAATGCGATAAGCGGTTCCGGAGTGGATGGTGATTTTTTAGTGAGTAGTGAGTCTCACACTACTAGAAACAGAGTGGGACTGTTTCCCGTGCGCATTAACGTTTTTCCACTACCCCCTAGGCAAAAAAAAAAAAAAAATGGTCAGTTGCCTTATATGCCATCTGCACAGCTCGTCTGAACCTATCTCTAGAATAAGCTCAACTTTCCAGCGAAATATAATAGTTTAAATGGATACAAAAGACGACTAACAGCTTTTGGCAACGCTGGGGTTTCGTAGTACCCTTGAAGTAAACCATTCACACGGTGGATACTTATTAACATTACGTGCATTGTCGGCACGAGTTTAGTGATCAATGCTAGGTCCCCTTCTGTGGAACTTACACCCTTATCGTGGAATCCGCCGGGGGGAATTATTCACCGAAAAAAATATTTCGGTATCGTCAAATCCGCAAAGCGAACAGTTCCCCGTGTCGGTAATGTGAACGAGTTCCACTGCATCGTGGAAAACGTTCGGTTCGAATCTCCCCATACATTTCACACCCGCAGCTATTTCATTGCGGATTTGGTTGTTAGTGTATGAAATCTTACGTTGCTTCTGGTAGTTCCATTATATTTTCCGTGTTTGCTCTTAATTGAGAGTGCCTCCTCCTGTGTGAAGATGATCTTTCATGAAAAACCAATGAAACGCTATCTATTTTCGCACAAAATTAATTTTTTATTTCCCAATTGGATTTTCACAAAGCACACATGTGTTTCAAACGAGCTGTCACAACAGAACTTCCTAATCGACAACAGAGGTCGGTAAGGAAGATTATCCGACGGATTCCACGATAGTGTTTTTATGTTCACGTGAAACGAATAGGTGAAGTGAAACTCAGATCCGACGGATTCCACGATAGGGGTGATAATGTATGACGAAGTGCTCAGATTGCCAGTACCGTCAAGAAGAAAAATCATAGGTTTCGTGGAAGTGATTTCAAAAACTAAAACCTGATTGGAGATAGCAGGCTTGGAATTAGCGGAGCAAAAGATGGAAGCAGCGAAAGTAATAAAGCTTGACTTTATGTAAAATAAACTATATAACAAAATGAAAAAAAATTATAGAAAAGTTTCTGATTTAATAGTTGAATAAAAAATAATTTAAAAAAATATATATAACACAACCAATTTTTGTGACTGATAAATCCATACATTTTATGGAGGCCATGGAAAACACCAAGGCACTGTTTGTTAAAAAAAAAACTAAAAAAAAACTAATAAATGGTAATTTTTTTTTAATGGTTTAAGTACTTTGTTTCATATTTGTTTAGTGTTTAGATTAACAATTCAATTTTGTGGAATAAATGGAATACAATATTCCTGAGAATTTTCATTTTCAAAATTAATATTTCCCTTTAGTTTTGTTTTTTGTAATACAGTTCTTTGTTTCATTTTTTTAAAAAGTAAAATCTGGAAGATTTTTTATTTTTTTACTTTTTAAATCATTTCGTATATAGACACATGAAAAAGGTGTTTTGTGTTTTGTAAACTAAACGAACACATTCTTTTTTTTTTCTTTTTTCTCTTCTTTTTTGTAAATTTTTCTCGATAAAAGAATTTTATTTCCTCAAAATGTTTTTCATTCTTAATAATAATATATATTCTCCTAACATCTAAAAGAGAAGAAAGATAGAGAGAGAGGGAGAAATACATCCCTTTGAGCTAAACTTAAAATCTAAGCGTTCTAACTTATCGCACTATGTAAATTATTTCCGTTTTTGTTTCTTTTTAGTCATTCGTCTACGTTTCTTAAATTCTTCACTTATAAAATATGGTTCCTATTTCTTATTTTTCAAATATTGTTTTAAAAATATATTCTAACAAAAATTTGTTGTGAAATGAAAGAAAAAAATAAAAAGTTAAAAAATAAAAAAAACTGTTTCCTTATAGTCTAGAGAGAACTTAATAACTACAATTCTAACCTCCTTGTTTCTACTTGGTTTACTTAAATCTAGTTTTTTTTTTTTTGCTTAAAATCTATTAACTAAAAGTTAGATGCTTTCACGACACTTAATTAGCGATCAATTTGACTAAATAAATATGTTTTAAAAAATTAACGTAACAAAAATATGGAATTAGCTTTTGCGTAGTTTTGTAAAAATAATTTTTTATATATTTTTTTAAGCCATTTTCCTTGTTTTACTATTCTAAAAAAACATTCTAAATTAAACTGCATATTGTTTCCTGCTTTTTTTATTTGTTTTCATTTTCCTTATAATTTTTTTTTATTATTTTACATTTTCGTATATGAAAATAAATTTTACTTTATTTTTCTCTGTCAGTATTGTTATATATTTCATTTTGTCACAATTTCAATTTCAATGAAAAAATATGCATTCTCTCAATGATATTTATTTACTTCATCTATTTATGTGTGCAGTATTTTTGGTGAATTGGTTTCGTTTTTTTTTTTACGATGTTCCCTACGTAAGTCGAAGAATTATGCATTTCGAACAATTTATTTACAAAGTTAGTGTTTTTTCTTTCTTTTAATATTTGCTACTCGTATAATTCATTGTATTGTTGCTATTTACTGTTTTGTTTGTTTTTCTTTTTGTCTGTCTCTCTCTGTAATTTCTGATTGTTTTTGAGTAATTTCTGCATTTGAATATGTATATAAGAAACTTTTTGTCTTTCTTTTTGTTTTCGATATAACAAGATAAAATTTAGATGGTATACCTCTTTGGCACATGTGTTTTCGGAAATGTGTTTATTGCAAAAGTAATGTGACTTAGATCAGAATTATTGAGTTTGTGTGCTAAAATATTTTGGGTAAAGTTGAACGCACAATCATAATCCGCGAATTCCTTTCCAGTGTTGTAGAAGAAGCGTTTTCTATAATAAAATAAAAAAAATATAGAAATAAAAAAATTTTAAATAAATGCAAAAAGCTGTTTGGTTTTTTTTACTTACATTGCCAATTAGTGCAAGATGTGCGAAATAAAAATATTTGAAACAATAATAATCGATTGGAATTAAATTTTTTTGAAAATATTTAGGTCCCCTAATTAAGTCGTTCATTATGTATGTCTTTAAATGGTGGAAGAGAAGGTCGTTTAACAGAGAAAGTAATGCAAAACTGCAATCATTTAAGCTATGGCTAAAGGCATTAGGTTCAGAACTAGCAGACCACAAAACCGAAGCTGTTCTCATAAGCAGCCGCAGAAAAGCGGAACACCTTACCATACAGGTCGGTGAGCAAATCATTGAGTCGAAGCTGTACATCAAGTACCTGGGAATTTTGCTGGACAACAGACTCAGCTTCAAGGATCACTTAACTTAACGTACGCAGGCGAGAAGGCCTCTCGGGCAGTAGCGGCACTATGTAGACTAACACCAAATATTGTTGGACCAAGGCAGCCAATCAGAAATTTACTAACGACCGAAAGCCGTACATTAGAACGATGACTATAGATGATAGATTAGATTTCGATTTATTTTCTTTTAAGAACTTACAAGATTGTTTTTTATAATATAAAAATCGTTTATGCATGGCTTTGCCGTCTACCAAAGACATTAGAACGATGAACTCGGCACATAGAATGGGATCTTTAAGGGTATGCTGCGCCTTTCGAACTGTGTCAGCGGATGCAATAAGTGAAATTTCAGGACGAATGCCTATCAATCTGGAAGCGAAGAAGACCACGGCACTACACGAAAACGAGTACGATGACAGAACAACAAAACGGAAGCTATAAAAACAGAATGGTAACATAGGTGGAACATCACAACCAAAGTCCGATGGACATATATAATTGATCCCTAAAGTTGATGAATGGATTAGCACGGGGAGGTAAACTACTACCTAACAAAACTCCTCTCGGGGCAATTCCTTCCAGAGTAACTCTACAAGTACAAGTACGCGGGTGACGCATTCTGCAGGCACTGTGAAGGAAAAGTGAAGAACGCAGAGCATGTACTGATGGAATGCCAAAATTATACAAGGGCTAGGAACATCTTAGGATGTTGGATTGGCGGCCAAGTGACCCCAAGAAGCCTGATCTCATTTATGCTAGCAAGGAGCGAAGGCTGGGAAACTGCAAACGAAGTAATCACGAGTATGATGCAGCAACTGCGTATAGAGGAACGACCAAGGAGAAACGAACGGAAGGAAAATCCCGCCAACTGTGGCAGCTAAATAGGAAGTGACGAAATGTCAAACCGCCCCCTGCGAAGGAACGCCGTGATTTGGGGTGCCGCAGGGGAATAACAAGACAGAAAAATAGGAGGGCTTGTTTTTTTAGCATGCAGGAGCATGGAGTTGTCGTAACTTGTAGCACGCGTTGCAAGTATCCATAAATGATTTTCGCCACCCCCACCTGCGCATCAAAAAACAAAAAAAAAAGTCGCTTAACCCAACAACACATAAGTTTCCATGGTTCCTTACACTTTTAGACCAATTCAATGAATTCATTTTCCAAATCTACGATGCCAACCCCTGATACTTCCAAAGAGAACATGTTTCGCAAGTGTTGATTCATAATTACATAATTGAAGATAGAAAATTAAATTCATTTTAAAGTTGAGGTGTGCTTAAACCTTAAAGCTTGCGAAATAAAAATGCTAGCTTCTCCTTCAGATTAGAAGCTTAGGTTGGCATTGCGTAAAATAATATTCGGTAGATAGCTCTTGCGAGTGTGCGACTGATTTCCATTGGGGAATGCTGAACCTCTAACAAAATCTTTGCGTGTGATGCAAAAAGAGTATCACTCGAAATATAACACATATGGTTCGCAATTATTTGATCTTCTATACTCGTACAACGGGGATAGAGTTTTACCAAGCATTTCGAAACTTTATTCAAATGAATAGTGGATCATGAAGTATGTTAAGAAGTATCCTTAGCTTTTGCTTTATTTCAAAACTCAATAAATGCCTTGACCTAAGCCCTATTGCACCAACAACTTATCACCTCTCACTTAACAACTTGTCATCATTTTTGATTCATTTATGTTGCACCAAAGAACTTATCTAAGTTATGAAAAGTGAATGATGCTCAACTTTTCAGATAGACTAGCGTTGAGTGAATGATAAATATACATTTGAAGAGTGATAAGTTTAGCAAATTCAACAATTTTCTCCTTTTTCTGTTGCCCCGAATTATTGTACTCATCACTTACTCGTATCATAAGAAATAAATTCTCTTTGCAAGTTTTCAAAGCAAGAATTTCAAAAGAAAGAAGAATTTGCTAAGTTATCTATTGTAATAATTTTTTGAAAACAGTTATCATTACTAAGTAGACAAGTGATAATTTGAAAAATTCTAATTGGGCGACATCTTATTATACGTATTGTCGTGCAACGCTTATAACTTACACTTAGAAAAAAATATGTATTTGTTTACTTCCTAGTTATATGTGATAAGCTGTTGGTGCAACAGGCCCCAATATAGCTCGAATCATTCAATATTTCTGTGGCAACAAGGCATAACAGCATAAGTATACTTATGCCGTTATTGAAATATTTTTTTGTTTTTAACATTTTTTATATAATATTCTCTCAGGAAAGGCGAACCTATAATGCTGAAACATTGCCTCGATATGTCTGGAATTCATTATCTGAAACGGTTACTGAATTAGGGGCAGGGAAATGAGACGATAAAGACATCTTTAAATACGTTTTTTTGAATGTGTAAAGGCACTTATGTTGTTATTTGTTTTTGCCACAGATTTAAGCTTTAAGTAAACAGAAGAGGAGTGTTTATTTACGTTTCCTGGCAACAATATTTATTATCATTCTAAGAGACATGTTTATGAAACCAGTTCGAAAGACAGAGGATACTCTAAAATGAACCTTAAATTTAATTCAAAAATATAAAGGTATGTACAAAGTGCAGTGTCTTTTGATAAAAATGTAAAAGCATATGGCTAAGAGTTTGTCTTAAAATTCTGTTGAACTCTTCCTGCCACAAAGTCCCTTCTACGATATATAGGATTTTTGCAATTGCCACGCTCTATTTTACCAATAGGATTTCTCGGCTATGCATGAAGTTAGCTGCCAGTTTGTTCGACGTTTCAACTCCTCTACACTTGCCATTTAATCATGAAAAAGTGCATGCTTCAACAATGTTTGCAAATTATCAGAATTCGTGTTCGGTTCAACAACTTTACTCCAATTTTCACATTCTCAGCGATGAAGTCCATGAAGCTTAGCGGCTTCATCAATAAGCAAATTGTCGCATTTGGGAAAGTCAGCAAGCTAAAGCCATTCAAAAATACAATTACACCAAGCAAATTTTACGTTTGGTGAAGGTTTTATGATGGAGGAGTCATTAACACATAGTTCTTCTTCAATGATGCTGGCAACGCAGTCACAGTCTATTGAGCTCGCTACCAGACCTTGTTGGCAGACTATTTTTGGGGTAAATTGGAAGAGGACAACTTGAAACATATGTGGTTTCAACAAGACGGCACCACATGCCACACAGCTAGCTAAACAATAGAGTTATTGAAATCAAAGTTCGGTGACCGTGTTATCTCTAGAAATCGACTAGTCAATTGGCCGCTTGGTTCGTGTGATTTAACGCCTTTGGACTTATTTCTTTGGTGCTATGCTAATAAGCCAGAGACTTAAGAGGATCTCAGGACCAACTTCGAACGACAAATTGCCGGCATATTGCACGATTTGTACGAAAAGTCATAGAAAATTGGGTTCAACACATTCACTCGCGTAGGCGTTTCCGTGGAGAGCATTTGAGTGATGTTGTATTTCATAATTAATGGCATCGGTAGTACTTTAACCCAAAGTATATTTTTTTGATATCTCTAAGACAAGCTGTTTTATTTAAAAAACAAAATGGGGCGCTCTTAATGAAAACCGCTTAGATGTGATGGCTTTAGAATTTCTATCATACAACATTCATACAATTTTTGGTGAGGCCTAAAATGAACGAACTCTGTGTTGTGCTTCAAGATGTGTACAGGAGACCTTCTAATGGTTGAAATGTATGGCAAAAGTGAAATTTAAAACAATGAAATTTAGTTATGCAAACCAAGCTCCATTTCTTTACGAAGTAATCCTTTACAACCTCTGCAACAGCTTAATGTTTTTATACCTTGGACAAATCGCTGTCGGAATGTTATTGAACCAAGACATTTAAGGCCAAGAAAGCGGGTTTAAAATGCAAATCGCAATAACTCTCTTGAACTTTATTATTGCATTTCTGCAGAAGACTAGTAACTAACTAGTAATAACTCTGTTGGCCAAACAGTTTCTGAATAAATTTTGAAAGCCGCATTTCCTCAGAAATTTACATCGTTCCTACAGTAGTGAACTCTCTGACTAACATCATTCGTGAGTCGAGCTACTTTCAGCTTTCATTCGCTTAAGGCATGTAGTACATTCGATCCGCGAATTATAATATAGCTCTATATTGCTAGAAGCGACAACTTGGATTTTAAGTCTACGTACAAATCCAACACTTACAGGAATGAAAACGTAAAATGACTGTCCTGTAAGAAAAGCAAGTAAAGGTTGCTTTCTGTGATGATAAATGTGTTTAAGCTCAATTTATGCACTTATTCCAATGTTTAGTCCTTTAGCCCGATAGGAGACCAAGCAGCTAAATTAGGTATCTCATATAACACACCGCCGTAGTTGCATATAGTAGCTGAAAATGAGACCCTTATACACTATACATATATGCAACTGTCCGGCACTAGCTAGAGCCATACAACGAGCTTTAGGCAAACGCTTCTTAAACTCAATTGAGGAGGTTTAAGCTCCACAGGTTGGATTTAAAGGTTCTCATCAACACACCTCAACAGCCAGGTTACATAAGTTGTGGGTCTCAAAACGCCACCTAGCGGAAATTGGGTTAAAAGAAGCGCCACTACATACCAACCTACCCATATGCCATCCTACAAACAATAAGCATCTATCCTTCAACACAAAGTCATTTGTGATAGCACTAATCAAACGCGAACTTTACGAGCTGTATCAAAATGTGTATCTTATCATAATCCTATGAAAAACAACGATACTTCGATTACATCGAATAAACAGACAGTGATTCTTCAGCTAAGTTATCTTTGATTACCAGTCCCCAGGGTCCAGACGACAAAAACTTGTGGATACTAGGAGGCTGTCTGGCGCTTACTAGTCACAACTCATGATCTGAATTAGATTTCAAGGGAATGTGACTAATAAAGGACGAGAAGTCTGCGAGCAAAGCAACTCTGAATCGTACTGAGAATAGTCTCCATTAAAGTTTGCTAATGTAGCCGGTCACTATGTGAAGCTTCAATCAAAAAGTCGTGATACATGAAAAGAAAAGATTGTTCTTATATTACAGTAAACATCAGAGCTTCCTTTAAATAGTCCATTTTTCAGAGAATATATACTTTCGAATTCAGTACCATTACTATTTCGCTGCATAGCGCAATTGCACACCGAGTTCACCTTTGTGAAGAAGTACGAGTATTGTGGACAGCTGCAACTGGAGCAGTGGAGGACTGATACAGTTCCAGTTGCAATGCGATGGGTGGAGATATCAAGGCATCTAGCAAATGAAGACTGCGACTATAAACATATTGCGAAAATCGTCGAATGAATACGTTCTCTGTTTACCAGGATCCACTGCATTCGTTGAGTTTTCGCTGGCATGAACAAATTCTCGATTGAAAGTAGAAACTCTCAAAGCCATTTTAACGATGAAAATCAATTTGTCTGGAGTTTTACCTCTTCATAAAAAATCAGCCTGATATGCTCCAACAAATTTCTTCGAAAAATAAAATACACTGTGCCGGAGGTGGAATCAAGCAAATTGAAAACGACGATGATGTCAAAGCCGACGAATGAAATGATTCCGGATGTTACACTAATGCATCATTTTGTTCACTCTGCTTCTCTTATATTTGTAAATATTGGAAAACTTTTTTACTAATAGAAATGTATCCTGCTTTTCATCCTGTTTTTTTCGAAGAAAAAAAAAATAAAATAAATAAATCCTGTAAAAGGTCGAATTTTTGCAAGACTATCCTGTTTTCAACGAAAATGAGACACGAACTTTATGCATGAATAGTTAAAAAAAAATTCCATCCATCATCTTCCGAATAAGGTACCTGAGTACCAATATCACACCAGAACTTGTCTATATATAAAATGCAAAATGTATTTCTGTTAGTATGCTAATAACTGGAGAACCACTTATCCGATTTACGTGTTTCTTTTTTTTAGTTCATAGGTATATTCTCTGGCCATGTTTTAGAATATATTTTGTTGCGTTAAGTAACATAAGGAATAAGAAGTAACGATAATAGTGAATCAATTCGGAAAAAGCAACTTTTACACACACATATATCTTTTAAAAACCTATTTTTTTTTCACTTTCCACGCTTCTACCTTAAAAATTGCTAAATTGATTTGAATATGATTAAATTGACTGACTAGTGTATTAATCGACAAAGAGATTAATATATCAATCATTAATCTGTGCTTCCTAGAACCGGAATAGTGAGCCAATATATAAGTTCATGCGTAAACGAAAATCATAAACAATCGCGAGCCATAGCAATCTTCAGGGCAGTCAACAGTGGCTAAGTAGAGGGTTTTTTTTAGGACTACTAACTTCAGTTATATCTGTCAAACCAATTGTCAGATTGCAAACTATCAGTGTCATATTTATTCAGTACTCTTTGCAATTTTATCGTGATACAAAATACAAATACAAATATTTGGGGCAACAGCTCTTTAAAGTGCCAGGGCCTAGCTTCTCGCAACCACTCATGTTGTGTGCGTTATATTTTTCACACGAATGGAAGGGAAGGAAGGGCACAGTTTAGTGCCATATCCGAACGGCGTTTTGAGAAGCTTTTTCGTGACAACAATACTCTCGGATGTTTGTCAGACGCTCGCGAGAGGTGGGA